>CM043870.1:21015953-23870953 GCA_023846275.1 Vanilla planifolia
GAAGAACAAAGAAGAGAAAAGGAAGTAGAAGAAATAAGAAGAAGAAGAAAGAAGAAGAAAAATAATGAAGAAGAAAAAAGAAGAAAAAAGAAGGTGAAGGAGAAGAAGAAGAAGAAGGAGAAGAAGACGTAGAAGAAAAAGATGAAGAACAAGAAGAAGAAGAAGAAGAAGAAGAAGAAGAAGAAGAAGAAGAAGAAGAAGAAGAAGAAGAAGAAGAAGAAGAAGAAAGATGAAAGAAGAAGAAGAAGAAGACAAAAGAACAAAGAAGAAGACAAAAGAACAAAGAAGAAGACAAAAGAACAAAGAAGAAGAAGAAGAAAGAAGAAGAAAAAAAGTAGAAAGAAGAAGAAAGAGAGAAAAGAAAAAAGTAGAAGAAGAAAGAAGAAGAAGAGGAAAGAAGAAGAAGACAAAGTGGAGAAGAAAGAAAAATAAGAAGGAAGAAGACAAAGACGAAGAAGAAGAAGAAGAAGAAGAAGAAGAACAGAAGGAGAAGGAGAAGAAGAAGAGAAAGAAGAAGAAAAGGAAGAAGTAGAGTAAGAAGAAGAAAGAAGAAAGAAGAAGAAGAAGAAGAAGAAGAAGAGGCAGAAAGAAGAAGAAGAAGAAGAAGAAGAAGAAGAAGAAGAAGAAGAAGAAGAAGAAGAAGAAGGAACAAGAAGAAAGAAGAAGAAAGATGATGAAGAAGAAGAAAGATGAAGAAGAAGAAAGAAGGAGAAAGAAGAAGGAGAAGAAGAAAGAAGGAGAAAGAAGAAGGAGAAGAAGAAAGAAGAAAAATAAGAAAGAAGGAGAAAAGCAGAAGCAGCAGCAGAAGAAGAACGAAGAAGAAGAAGTAGAAGAAGAAGAGGAAGAAAGAAGAAGTAAAAAAAGAAGAAAGAAGAAGAAAAAGAAAGGAAAAGAAGAAAGAAGAAGAAGAAGAAAATGATGAAGAAAGAATTAGAAGAAAAAAGAAGAAGAAAGAAGAAGAAAAAGAAAGAAGAAGAAGAAGATGGAGAAGAAGAATAAGGAAGTAGAAAAAGAAAGAAGAAGAAGAAGAAACAAGAAGATGAAAGAAGAAGAAAAAAGAAGAAGAACAAAGAAGAAGAATAAGAAAAAAAAGAAGTATAAGAAGAAGAAGAAGAGTAAGAAAGAAGAAAAAGTAGAAGAAGAAAAAAGAAGCGCAAGAAGAAGAAAGAAGAAAAAGAAGGAGAAGAAGAAGAAACAAAAGGGAAAAGAAGATGAAGAAAAAGTAGAAGTAGAAGGAGGAGAGGAAGAAGAAGAAAGGAGTAAGAAAGGGAAGAAAAAGAAGAAAGAGAAGAAAGAAGAAGAAAGAAGTAGAAGAAGAAGAAGAAAGAAGAAGAAAGTATGAAGGAAGAAGAAAGAAGAAGAAGAAGAAGAAGAAGATGAAGATAGAAGAGGAAAGAAGAAGAAGAAGAAAAGGAAGAAAGAAGAAGAAAAAGAAAGAAAGAAGAAGAAGATAGAAGAAGAAGAAGAAGAAGACAAAATCAAAATTGAGTTGTTAGCCATTATGATAATTAATATTTTATAAAGTTTTTTAAATTATCAAATATGCATATTTTTCAAAAATATTTTATAATTATTATTTGTCATAATATTTCTAGTATCAATGTTATTTTGACATATAATTAACAAACAATTATGTTGATTATTATTTGTTATACTTAGGTGTTAATTTATAAGATTTTTTTATATTATATTATTATTCTTATAAATAAAAAATAAAAATACGCACTAAAATTAAATAAAAATAATTATTTATTAATAAATATTATACATTAAACAAAACAACATGAGCAATTTCTTAAATATTATAAATTTATGTGCTGAAAAAGAGATGATGGAGATAGTGACAATTATTCTCTAAGAGAAAGTGAGAAATTGATAATAGAAAATAGATAGAAAAATAATAATGGAGAGAGATGAGAGGTGATTTAATAAAGAGAAAAAAAGAGAATTTGGAAAAGATAAAGAGAATAAATAAATAAGTAAAAGAGAGAAAAATAAAAAAGTAGAGAAGGATAAAGGATATAAAGAAGGCATATGAAGAATATAAAGAGATAAAAAATGATCTGATAAATAAAATAATGATAATAGAAATAAGAAGGAATGGAGAGAGTTTGAGCAAAATTTTGATAAAAAGAAAAAAACAAGAAAAATAATTTAATAATAATTAAATTATAATAATTTAACTTATAATATTTATTAAACATAATTGATAAATCATATATAATTTATAAAATAATATAATATAGAAAATATTTAAGATTTATTATTATTTTAGAACAGTAAAAAAATTTAGAGAATATTTTAACTATTAATTTAATAGTGTTTTTTTTATAGTAATAATTAAAAAAGTTAATTACATAAAAAATATTATAATTATTTTAATATATTATCCTTAAAGGGCATAATATAGATAATAAATATAAAAAATAGTTAACATTAATGATATAATTTTAGATTATTAATATTAAAAATATAATATTACTATAATTAAAACATTTTATACATAATAGATATATATTATTATAAACATAAATTAATTATAATTTATTATAATTAATATAAAATATTTTACATAATATTGAACTAAATTAATGCTATTATTTTAGTACATCATATGATGTGCTATATTTATTATTATACAAAATTAATAATAATATTATAACGTAATGATTTAAAATTAATTTCGAAAATTCTAATTAACAAAAATCATTTATAATAATTTAGTTTTTTTTTAAAATTAACATGTAAAAATTAATTACACTAACTAGAAAAAAGAATACTATGAAAAACTATATGTGACACGAAAACTTCTCAATAGGTCATCTATGACAATACTACTCTAGTTAGAGCATCCTTAACTTTGGAGTTCTACTAAGATCCTTTGTCATAATGCTGGTGTGGTAACACATGCAAACATAAAAAAGTCGACGTGCTTTTAAGATGATAAATAACTTTTGAAATTCTCCTAATTATCTAATATATGTATTTTTCAAAATATTTTATGCTTATTAAATGTGTCGTAATATTTCATAGTATTAATATTTTATTTATATATAATTAATGAAAAATTAAATAGATTATTTATTTTGTATAACATAAAGATTAATACATAAGATTTATTACATTATATTTCTTTCTGATAAATAAGAAATTACATTACTTAATAAATATAAAAAATATATTTATCTAAAGTATTTAATATTAAATAATGCAATATAAGCGATTTCTTAAATATTCATAATTTATGTGCTAAAAAAGAGATGTTTGAGATAAAAATAATTATTCTCTAAAAGATAGACAAAATCACAAATTGATAATAGTAAAATAAAGAGAAAAATAATAATAAAGAGCAATAAATGATCGTTTAACAAGGAGTGAATGAAAAGAGAAAACATAGAAGAGATATAGAAAATAAATAAAAGAGTAAAAGGAGAGAAAGAAATGAGCAAGTAGACAAGCATAGAGGAGAAAGAGAGAAGAAAAATATAAAAAGACAGAATTAAGAGATCAATAAAGGAATGATAATAGGTGTGAGAATAAAGTGAGAGAATATAAGAGATTTTATGATGAAGAGAAAATAGAGAAAAAATAATTTAATAAAAATTATACTTTAGTAATTAAAGTTATATTATTTATTAATTATAATAAGAAAACCATATATAATATTCAATAATAATAAAAAATTAAAATTATTTGAGGATTATTATTATTTTAGAATATTATAAATATATAAAGAATATTTTAACAACTAAATTAATATTATCTTTTCATATTTAAAAATTAAAAAACTTAATTAAATAATAAATATTATAATTATTCTAATATATTATCTATATATGACATAATATTGATAATACATATAAATAATATTTAACATTAATAATATTAATTTTAGATTATTCATATTTAATAAAATAGTATTACTATATTTCAAAAATTCTATACACAACATATATACTATTTTAAACATAAATTAATTATAATTAATATAAGTTTTTTTGGTAAATATTAAAGTTAATTAAAGCTATTATTTTATTATATCATAGGATGTGTCATATTTATTATTATGTAGAATTAATAATAATGCTATAAAGTTATTTTTAAAAATTAATTGATAAATTTCCAATTACTTGCAATCATTTATAATGATTTCATTTTTTAAAATTAATATATTGTCAAAATTAATTATCATTCATTAAAAAAAGAAATGCTATAAAAAATGTGTAATATGAGGACTCCACAAGAGGTGAATCATCATAACACTACTCTCGACCAAGCATACATAACTTTGGAGTTCTAATGATATTGAATGCTATAATACTGGTGGTGTACAAACATAGAAAAGACAAAATATCGTGGTTGTGTAATAATTTTTTAAATAAAATAAAATATTTCTCAAATTTTCTAAATTATCAAGTATTCAAACTTTTGAATAAAATTTATAATTATATTGATCATAATATTTTCTAATATCAAACTTTTATTTATATAAAATGAATAAAAAATTATGTTAACTATTATTTTTGACAAAATAAACATTAATAAATCAAATTTGTTTTCATTTTGATATGATTCTCTTAAATAAAAAATTATATTATGTAATAAATATAAATAATAAAATATATATTAATTATCAAAGTTTTACATTAAATTTTTTAAAATAATATATTTCTTAAATATTATTAATTGTTTGGTTAAAAAAGTGATAATTGAGAAAGAGAGCAAATCTATCACAGGGAGAGAAAAAGTCAAAAATTAATAAGAGCAAGATAGAGAAAAAATTAGTTATGGAGAGAGATGAGAGATGAGAGAAGATTTATTGAAAAGAAGTAAAAGAGAGAGAAATAAAAAAATAAATAAAGATATAAGAGAGAGAGATGATATAAAAAAATATAAAGAGATAGAGAGTGAAGAGAGAAATAAGAGAATTATAATAGGAGAGAGAATAAAGTGAAACAATATGAGAGATTTTGAGATAAAGAGAAAAAATATAGAGAAATAATTATATAAAAGCTAAATCTTAATAATTAAACTTATAATATTTATTAAATATAACATGTTAGTTATATATATTATTTCAAAAACTAAATTTAAAAAATATTTATTTTTTATTATTTTAGAATATTATAAAATCTAAAGAATATTTGAATATTAATTTAATATTTTATTATTGATATTAAATTAAAAAAAAATAATTTAATTAAAAAAATAATTGAATTAAAATTTTGTATTTATAGGTTATAATATAGATTGTTAATAAAAATAATATTTAATACTAATAATATAATTTTAGATTTCTAAAATTTTATAATTAATATTTATATATTTAAAAAATGTTATACACAACATACATATACTTTTATAAAGATAAATTAATTCAAATTTATTACAATTCATAAAATGTATGGTATTTAATATTAAAGTAAATTAAAATTATTATTTTACTATATCATATGATATGCCATATTTATTATTATATAAAATTAATATTTTAAAAAAATAATATTACTATATTTAAAAACATTTATATACAACATATATATATACTATTATTAACATAAGTTGATTATAATTTATTATAATTGATATAAGTTATTTTGCTCAATATTAAACTAAATTAAAGTTATTATTTTTTATCATTTGATTTGCCATACTTATTATTATATGAAATTAAAAAATAATATTATATAGTAACTATTAAACAATAATTAGTAAAACATCATTTATAATTTTTTATTTTTTTAAATTAACATGTAAAAATTAATTATCATTTATTATCACCCATCCAAATACTACTCTCATCCAAACAAGGTTAACTTTGGAGTTCTAACGAGACTTAGTGCCATAATGCTGGTTTAATTGTAGTAGTATATAGAAAACAAAAAATCATAGTTGTGAGATAATTTTTTTAAATATAATTAACTATTTTTAAAATTTTCTAAAATATCAAACATATGTACCTTTGAATAAGATTTATACTTATTATGCGTCATGAGATTTTCAATATTAATATTTTTTTATATAAAATGAACAAAAAATTATAAAACTATTATTTTTTATTTAGTTGATCTTAATACATGAGATTTTTTACCATAGTGTTATCATTCTAATAAATAAAAAACAAAATTGTATACTAAATATAAATAATAAAATATATATTTCTCATAAATATTATATATTAAGCCCTAAAAAATGGGAGATTTGTTAAATATTATTAATTCATGATCTTTTAAAGGGATGGTAGAGATAAAGATAATTATAAACATTATATATTATTATAAATAGAAAAAATTATTTAGAAAAATTATTTAATATTATTATAGATAGCATTTAATATTAAAGATATAATTTTATATTTTTAATATTCAATAATATAATATTACTTCATTTAAAAAAGTTTATTCATAGTATATATATATTATTGTAAATATAAATAAATTATAATTTATTATAATTAATAAAAATTATCTTACTCAATATTAAAGTAAAATAAAATTACTATTTTATTATATTAAATAATGTGTGATATTTATTAGTATATGAAATTAATAATAAAAATATTATTAAATATAATCCTTAAAATTTAAGTTGCAAATAATCATTCATTTATAATTTATTTTTTTACAAATTAGCATGTGAAAAGAAGTTATCATTTTCAAAATAAGAATATTATGAAAACATATGTGTAACAGAAGGACTTTTAAAGAGATCACACATCCCAATACTACTATAGCCCAAGTATTCTTAACTTTGGAGTTTAAATAAGATCCAGTACTATAATGCTGTTATTATTGACATGTATAGAAAAGATAAAATGATGTAGTTGGATGACTATTTTTTAAAATATTTTTTACCATTTCTAAAATACTCTAAATTATAAACTATATATACTTTTGAATAGAATTTATGATCATTATATATGTCATAATAATTTCTAATATCAATATTTTATTTATAAAAAAGTAAAAAATAACATAAACTATTATTTTCATTAAAATAGATATTAATATAAGAGATTTTCTTTCATTATGTTATTATTTATATAATTAAAAAAATTAAATTATGAAATAAATAAAAATAATAAAATATATATTAACCTCAAATATTGTATATTAAACTTTTCAAAATGAGATATTTGTTAAATATTATTAATTGATGTGCTGAAAAAGAGATAATGAAGAAAAAGATAAATAGCCTATAAAAGAGAGAGAAAGACAAAGACTAATAAGAGCAAAATAGAGAAAAATAAGTTGTAGGAAGAGATGAGAGATGATGTAATGAAGAAGAAATAAAATAGGTTAAAATAGAGGAGATAGAGAGAATAAATAAATAAGCAAAAGAGAGAAAAATAGTAAAATAGAGAAGAATAAAAAAGAAAGAGACAACAAAAAAAATAAGTAGATAGTGAGTTCAAAGAAAAAGAGAAATTAATAATTGAAGAGCAAAGAAAATGATAGAATGTAAGAGATATTGAGATAAAGGAATAAAGTAAGAAATAATTAAATAAAACAAAAATCTTAATAATTAAAATTATAATATTTATTAAATATAATAGTTTAGTAATATATAATATTTAACTAAAAAATTATAAAAAATAATTTTAATTTTATTATTATTTTTGAATATTACAAATATTTTAAAAATATTTTATCTATTATTTTATTATTATATTATGCATAACAAAATTTTTAAAAAATAATCAAAATAAAAAAATATTATTAGTATAACACACTATATTTATATCATACAATATAGTTAATAAATATAAATAATATTTTACATTAAATACAAAAGAGGAAAAGAAAAATAAGAACATAAAAGAGATAAAGATAATAAAAAAAAAAATAAAAAAGAGAGAGAAAGACCAAGAGAAATATAAGGAGATAAAAAATAAAAATATTATAAAAAAATAATAATAGGAGAGAAAGAAGTGAGAGGATATGACAGACATTATTATAAAAGAAAAAAGTAAGAAAAATAATTTAATAAAAATTATTTTTTTATGATTAAACTTATAATATTTATTAAATATAATAAGTCAATCATATATAATATTTTATAATAATAAAAAAATAAAAAATATTTGAGTTTTTTATTGTTTTAGAATATTAAAAAATTTTAAATAATATTTTCATTATTAATTTAATATTATTTTATTCATAACTAAAATTAAATAAGTTAATAAAATAATAAATAATTCAATTATTTTAATATATTATATTTATCTAATGTAATATAAATAGTATTTAAAATTAGTAATATAATTTTAGATTTTTAATATTTTATAACATAATATTATTATATTTAAACAATTTAATATACAACATATATTTATTATTATAATCATAAATTAATTTTGAGTTATTATAATTAAAATATGTAATTTTGCTTAATATTAAACTTAATTGAAGTTATTATTTTATTATATGACAAGATATGCCATATTAATTGTTAAATGAAACTAATAACATTGTTATAAATGATGATTAAAATTTAATCACTAAAATCCTAATTACTAATAATCATTCATAATAATTTATTTTCTTTTAAATTTTCATGTGAAAATTTGTTATCATTCAATAGAAAAACATTGCTATGACAAAATGTGCAACACTAGGACTTCTACAGAGGTCATCAATTATAATACTATTCTTGCCCAAGTATGCTTAAAGTTAGAGTTCTAATGAGATCTACTGCCATAATCCTGTTGTGATCGCACATACAAATAAGAAAATATAATAGTAGTGTGATTATTCTTTTGAATTTAATGAACTATTTCTAAACTTTTCTAAATTATCAAGCATTTGCAATTTTGAGTAATATTTTTGATTATTATATATGTCATAATATTTTGTAATATCAATATTTTATTTATTTAAAAGAAAAAAAAATGACAAACTATTATTTTTGATAAGTTTAACATTGATAGATGAGACTCTTTTTCTATTATATTACCATTCTTATAAATAAAAATAAATTTATTTAAAAATATTATTACAAGGTAATGATTAAAAATTAATTATTAAATTTCTAATTACAAATAATATTTTATAATAATTTATTTTTTTTTAAAAATAATTGTTAAAATTAATTTTTATTCATTAGAAAAAAGAATGCTATGAATCAAATTTGTGAAACACAAGAACTTCTAAAGAGGTCACCCATCCCGATACTATTCTCGCCCAAGGAGGTTCAACTTCGAAGTTCTAATGACATGGAGTGCCACAATATTGGTATGATCACAAGTGCATGCATAAGACAAAGAATACATGTTGTAATGTTTGCCTTTAAGATAATGAATAATTTCTAAAATTTTTTAAATTTCTAATATGTTTATATATATATATATACATCAAAAACATTATATGAAATTAAAAAATATTATTACAAGGTAATTATTAAAAATTAATTATTAAATTTTTAATTACAAATAATCTTTTATAATAATTTTTTTAAAAAAAATAATAGTTAAAATTAATTTTTATTCATTACAAAAAAGAATGTTACGAATAAAATTTGTGAAACACAAGGACTTCTCAAGAGGTCCCCATCCCAATAAAAATCTCGCCCAAGGAGGTTCAACTTCGAAGTTCTAATGACATCGAGTGCCACAATATTGGTATGATCACAAGTGCATGCATAAGGCAAAGAATACATGTTGTAATGTTTGCCTTTAAGATAATGAATAATTTCTAAAATTTTTTAAATTATCTAATATGTGTATATATATACATTAAAAATATTACATGAAATTAAAAATATTATTACAGGGTAATGATTAAAAATTAATTATTAAATTTCTAATTACAAATAATCTTTTGTAATAATTTATTTTTTTAAAAAATAATTGTTAAAATTAATTTTTATTAATTAGAAAAAAGAATGTTATGAATAAAATTTGTGAAACACAAGGACATCTCAAGAGGCCCGTTCCGATACTATTCTCGCCCAAGGAGGTTCAACTTCGAAGTTCTAATGAATCGAGTGCCACAATATTGGTATGATCACAAGTGCATGCATAAGACAAAGAATACATGCTGTAATGTTTGCCTTTAAGATAATGAATAATTTCTAAAATTTTTTAAATTATCTAATTTGTGTATATATATATACAAAAAAATATTAATTGAAATTAAAAAATATTATTACAAGGTAATGATTAAAAATTAATTCTTAAATTTCTAATTACAAATAATCTTGTATAATAATTTATTTTTTAAAAAATAATAGTTAAAATTAATTTTTATTCATTAGAAAAAGAATGTTATGAATAAAATTTGTGAAACACAAGGACTTCTCAAGAGGTCACCCATCCCGATACTATTGTAGCCCAAGGAGGTTCAATTTCGAAGTTCTAATGACATCGAGTGCCACAATATTGGTATGGTCACAAGTGCATGCATAAGATAAAGAATACATGTTGGAATGTTTGCCTTTAAGATAATGAATAATTTCTAAAATTTTTTAAATTATCTAATATGTTTATATATATATGAATCAAAAATATTATATGAAATTAAAAAATGTTATTATTACAAGGTAATGATTAAAAATTAATTATTAAATTTCTAATTACAAATAATCTTTTATAATAATTTACTTTTTTAAAAAATAATTGTTAAAATTAATTTTTATTCATTAGAAAAAAGAATGTAATGAATAAAATTTGTGAAACTCAAGGACTTCTCAAGAGGTCACCCATCCCGATACTATTCTCACCCAAGGAGGTTCAACTTCGAAGTTCTAATGACATCGAGTGCCACAATATTGGTATGATCACAAGTGCATGCATAAGACAAAGAGTACATGTTGTAATGTTTGCCTTTAAGATAATGAATAACTTCTAAAATTTTTTAAATTATCTAATATGTGTATATATATATACATCAAAAATATTATATGAAATTAAAAATATTAATACAAGGTAATGATTAAAAATTAATTATTAAATTTCTAATTACAAATAATCTTTTATAATAATTTATTTTTTTTTTAAAATAATTGTTAAAATTAATTTTTATTCATTAGAAAAAAGAATGTTATGAATAAAATTTGTGAAACACAAGGACTTCTAAAGAGGTCACCCATCCTGATACTATTCTCGCCCAAGGAGGTTCAACTTGGAAGTTCTAATGACATCGAGTGCCACAATATTGGTATGATCTCAAGTGCATGCATAAGACAAAGAATACATGTTGTAATGTTTGCCTTTAAGATAATGAATAATTTCTAAAATTTTTTTAATTATCGAATATGTGTATATATATATACATCAAAATATTATATGAAATTAAAAAATATTATTACAAGGTAATGATTAAAAATTAATTATTAAATTTCTAATTACAAATAATCTTTTATAATAATTTATTTTTTTTAAAAAATAAGAGTTAAAATTAATTTTTATTCAATAGAAAAAAGAATGTTATGAATAAAATTTGTGAAACACAAGGACTTATCAAGAGGTCACCCATCCCGATACTATTCTCGCCCAAGGAGGTTCAACTTCGAAGTTCTAATGACATCGAGTGCCACAATATTGGTATGATCACAAGTGCATGCATAAGACAAAGAATACATATTGTAATGTTTGCCTTTATAATGATGAATAATTTCTAAAATTTTTTAAATTATCTAATATGTTTATATATATACATATACATTAAAAATGTTATATGAAATTAAAAAATATTATTACAAGGTAATGAGTAAAAATTAATTATTAAATTTCTAATTACAAATAATCTTTTATAATAATTTATTTTTTAAAAAAATAATAGTTAAAATTAATTTTTATTAATTAGAAAAAAGAATGTTATGAATAAAATTTATGAAACACAAGGACTTGTCAAGAGGTCACCCATCCCGATACTATTCTCCCCCAAGGAGGTTCAACTTCGAAGTTCTAATGACATCGAGTGCCACAATATTGGTGTGATCACAAGTGCATGCATAAGAGAAAGAATACATGTTGTAATGTTTGCCTTTAAGATAATGAATAACTTCTAAAATTTTTTAAATTATTTAATATGTGTATATATATATATATATATATATATATATATATATATATATATTTTTTTTTTTTTTTTTTTTTTTAATATGTGTATATATATATATATATATATATATATATATATATATGCATCAAAAATATTATATGAAATCAAAAATATTATTACAAGGTAATGATTAAAAATCATTTATTAAATTTCTAATTACAAATAATCTTTTATAATAATTTATTTTTTAAAAAAATAATAGTTAAAATTAATTTTTATTCAGTAGGAAAAAGAATGTTATGAATAAAATTTGTGAAACATAAGGACTTCTCAAGTAGTCACCCATCCCGATACTATTCTCGCCCAAGGAGGTTCAACTTCGAAGTTCTAATGACATCGAGTGCCACAATATTGGTATGATCACAAGTGCATGCATAAGACAAAGAATACATGTTGTAATGTTTGCCTTTAAGATAATGAATAATTTCTAAATTTTTTTTAATTTTTTAATATGTTTATATATATATACATCAAAAATATTATATAAAATTAAAAAATATTATTACAAGATAATGATTAAAAATTAATTATTAAATTTCTAATTACAAATAATCTTTTATAATAATTTATTTTTTAAAAAAAAAAGAGTTAAAATTAATTTTTATTCATTAAAAAAAAGAATGTTATGAATAAAATTTGTGAAACACAAGGACTTCTCAAGAGGTCACCCATCCCGATACTATTCTCACCCAAGGAGGTTCAACTTCGAAGTTCTAATGACATCGAGTGCCACAATATTGGTGTGATCACAAGTGCATGCATAAGACAAAGAATACATGTTGTAATGTTTGCCTTTAAGATAACGAATAATTTCTAAATTTTTTTAAATTAAAAAGTTTTTATAATATCAATATTTAATTTATATATAATTAAAAAATTTATATGGTATTTTATTTTTTATAATATAAATATTAATACATAAGATTTTGTAACATTACATTATCACTCCTATAGATAAGATATTAAATTACTTAATAGATATAAATAAAAAATATATATTTATTAAAAATATTTTATATTAAACTATACAATATGAGAGATTTCATAAATAATATTAATTTATATTTTAAAAAGTGTTGATGGGAACAGAGATAACTATTCTCTAAGGGAGACAAAGTCATAAATTCATAATAACAAAATAAAGAGAAAAATAACAATAAAAAGAGATAAGAGATGATTTAATGAAGAAGAAAAAAAAGTAGAGAACATAGAAGAGATAGAAAGAATGAATAAAAAGAAGAAAAGAGAGAGATAAAAATGAGAATATAAAGAAAGATAAAGGAGAAAGAGGCCAAGAAGAATATAATGAGATAAATAATAGAGACAAAAAATAATTATAATAAGGGTGAGAAAGAAGGGAGAGAATGTAAGAAGCATTTTGCTAATGAGAAGAAAGTTAGAAAATAATTTAATAAAGATTAAATTTTAATAATTAAACTTATATTGTTTAGCATAACATCGCTGAACGAAAGGCTTATATAGTTTATTTTTTGTGTCTAGTTTTTATCAGGTGTAAACCTATGCTTGATTTTAAACCAAACCATTTAAAAATTGCTTGTATACATGTTTACATTTTTGTACCTTATTATTTCATAATTTATAAAGCTTTATTTTCAAAATAAAAATTAACAAATTTTTAAGAAATTAAAAATTTTAATTCTATCATTTCATCCTGCTCTTATTGAACAACATTTTAATAGGTATCAGAGTAAGAGCCTTTTTAATGAGAAGAAATTATCTAGAACTATGGCTAAAATTAATGCCTTAGCTTGACTAGTTGAAGATGCATCTTTTAATAGTCATATTCTTTTGTGATGATTATTATCTAGATTGGAAGACTAGGATGGCAAGTCATTTAAAATCTATTGATAGGGAAATTTAAGAATTGATCCAAATTCTTTTTTATTTTCCCATGAAGGAAAATGTATGAGATAGTTTTGTATCTAAACCTTTTTATGAAATAGATGGTAGTGAAAAATATAAAGTATAATAAAATGATAGGGCAATAAATATTTTACATTATACTTTGAATGCTAAAAAGTTTAATAGAATCAGGCATTTAGAAATTTCTTACAAGATTTGCCATAAATTAGAAGTAACATATGAAAGCAATTGTTTAGTTAAGTAAAAAAAAACATGATGACACATGACTATGAGTTATTTAGAAGCTTTTAAAGGAGTCCATCAAAAGCTTGTTTACAAAAGAATATGTTACGAATATTACCAAAAGAATATGATCCATTGACCACTATTATCAAGATGTCCAAAAGTTTTTCTAAGATGACAAAAGATGATTTGATGAGTGAGCTTAAGCTAGAAATGAAAAGGAGAAAAAAAAGAATTAGTTGAAAAGAATAAAATAAAGAGGAAGGAAAAACGAACAACATTAAAGATAAAGGAAGGCGTTTCAGAAGGAACATAGATAATGAAATATAAAACTTATTTGAGGTTTTGTTTAAATTTTAGAATACTAAAAATATTTAGAAAATATTTTGACTATTAATTTAATATTATCTTATTCATACCTAAAATTAAAAAAGTTAACTAAATAACAAATATTACAATTATTGTAATATATTATATTTATATGATATAACATATATAATAAATATAAATAATATTTAACATTATTGATATAATTTTTTATTACTAATATTTAATAAAGTAATATTACTATATTTAAAAAGCTTTATACACATAATATATATACTATTATAAACGTAAATTAATTAAAATTTTTTCTTAATTTTAAATTAAAGTAAAGCTATCATTTTATTTTATTAAAAGATGTGTCATATTAATTTTTATATAAAATGAATAATAATTTTATATAGTTATTATTAAAAATTAATTTCTAAAATTCTAATTACAAATAATCATTTATAAAATTTAGTTTTTTTTTAAATTAAAATATTTGAAAAAAATATTATCATTCATTAGAAAAAGTAATGCTATTAAAAAAATGTTCAAACATAAGGACTTTAGGAGGTCACCCATCCAAATATTGTTCTCACCCAAGTATTCTTAAATTTAGAGTTCTAATAAGATCTAATACTATAATGCTGGTATTGCCACATAGCATGCTAAAAATGTCATAGTGATATGATTATTTTTTTTAAATATTATAAATAATTTCTAAATTTTTTGAAATTATCAAGCATATATAGTTTTGAATAAAATTTATGTTTATTATATTGGTCATAATATTTTCTAATATTAATATTTTATTTATATAAAATGAATAAAAATTGATATAAACTATTATTTTTTTATAAGGTAGACATTAATACATCAAAATTTTTTCCTTTATGTTATATATCTTAAAAATAAAAAAAATTATCATAAATATAAATAATAAAATATAAATTGATCATAAATATTATATATTAAACATTAGAAAGTGAGAGATTTTATAGATATTACTAATTGATGGGCTAAAATGGAGATAATGAAGAAAGATATAATTAATTTACAAAAAATAAAGAGAAAGCCAAAGATTAATAAGAGTAAAATGGAA
This sequence comes from Vanilla planifolia, assembly GCA_023846275.1. NCBI lineage: Eukaryota > Viridiplantae > Streptophyta > Magnoliopsida > Asparagales > Orchidaceae > Vanilla > Vanilla planifolia. Next base: position 21,031,533 of record CM043870.1, read on the forward strand.
AAAAATCATTATAAAGACAGGTGAGAGATATTTTAAAAAAGAAGATAAAGTTAATCAATTAATAAGAAAAATAAAGAGAAATAAGAAAATAAAGAAGTTAATGATAAAAAGAGCAAATAAAGTGTGACAAAGTGAGAGTTATTGAGATAAAAAGAAAAAGTAAGAGAAATAATTAAATAAAAGTTAAATCTTAATAATTAAACTTATAATATTTATTAAATATAACGAGTTAGTCTTATAAAATATTTTTTAAAAACAAAATATAAAAATAATTTAATTATTATAAGTATTTTTTAAATATTAATAATATTTTAAAAATATTTTAATTATTAATTTAATATTTTATTATTCATATTAAACTAAAATAATAAATCAATTTAAAAATTATATAATTATTCTAATATATTATATTTATATCTTATAATATAGATAATAAATAAAAATATTATTTAACATTAATAAATTATTTTTTTTATTTTTTAATATTCTATAATATAATATTTATAAATCTAAAAAAGTCTATACACATATATATTATTATAAATTTAAATTAATTCTTACTTATCATAATTCGTTTGAGTTATTTTTCTTAATATGAAACAAAATTAAAATTATTATTTTATTACATCATATTATGTGTCGTATTTCTTATTATATGAAATTCACAATAGAGTTAAAAAGTTTTTATTAAACATTAATTACAAAAATCAAAATTATAAATAATCACTTATAAGAATTCATTTTTTTAACATTAATATGTATAAATAAATTATCATTCATTAGTAAATAGAATGCTATAAAAAAGATTATACAACATGGGAGCTTTTTAAGAGGTCATCATAATACTACTCTCACCCAAGCATACTTAAGTGTAGAGTTTTAATAAGATATAGTGCCATAATGTTAGTGCATCACACACAAATTCATAAGAAAAAACATCGAAATTAGTGTTATTAGCTTTTAAGATAATGAACAAATTCTAAAATTTTCTAAATTATGTAATATGTGCACCTTTTAAAATAATTCTACTTATTATATATTTCACAATATTTTATAATATCAATATTTTATTTATATATAATCAATAAAAAATTATAGACCCTTTTTTATAACATAGATATTAACACATAAGATTTTCTTACATTATATTATCATTCTTATAAATAAAAAATTAAATTACTTAAACTATATATATATATATATATATACATACATATACTTATCAAAATTTCTATATACTAAACTATGCAATATAAGGGATTTCATAAATAATTTCATTTTGTGGTAAAAAAAGATGATGGAGATGGAGATAGGTATTCTCTAAGGAAGAGAAAGTCAAAATTTATTATTACAAATCTGCAAAAGAGGGAGAAAGTCAAAGATTAATAATAGAGAAATAGAGAAAAAATAGATATAGAAAGAGATAAAAGATGATTTAATAAAGAAAAAAATAAAAGGAGAAAATATATGAGATAGAGAGAATAAATAAATAAGTAAAAAGGAGAGAGATATAAGAAAATAAAGATTGATAAAAGAATGAGAGAGAGAGAGAGGCTATGAAAGATACAAAGAGATATAGAGCAAAAAGAAAAACAAGAGAATAATAATAAGAGAGAAATGTTAAGAGAATCTGAGAGATATTAAGATAAAGAAAAAAAAGTATGAAAAATAATTAAATAAATCTTAAATATTAACAATTAAATTTATAATATTTATTAAATATAACAAATTAATCATTTATAATATTTGCTTATAATGAAATATATAAAATATTTGATTTTTATTCTTATTTAGAATATTTTAATATTTTTAAATTTTTTTGACTATTTATTTAATATTTTATTATTCATGATAAAATTAAATTGTTAACTAAATTGAAAAATAATATAATTATTTAGATATATTGTATTTTTACTATGTAATATACATTATTAATATTAATAATATAATTTAAGATTTATAATATTCTATAATATAAAATCATTATGTTTAAAAAATTATGTACATAACATATATATATTGTTATAAACATAAATTAACTATAATTTATTATTATTCATATAAAATATTTAGCATAACAATAAACTAAAAAAAATATTTTTTAATATATCATATGATATGTCATATTTATTATTTTATAAAATTAACAATAATGCTGCAAAATTATTATTAAAAATTATTTACAAAAATGATAATTATAAATAATTATTTATAAGAATTTTTTTTAACATTAACATGTGAAAATTAGTTATTATTCATTAGAAGATAGAATACTATGAAAAAAATATGTGTAACATGAGGACTTCTCAAGAGTTACACATCTCGGTACCTGTCTATCCAAACATGCTTAACGTTTGAGTTCTAATGAGTCTAGTGTCATAATGTTGGCTTGGTAGCAAATCTATGAATATGGAAAAAAAAATCAAAGTTGTGTTGTTAGCATTTAAGTAATAAAAAATTTCTAAAAGTTTCTAAATTATGGAATTTTATCATTATATTATCATTATTATATAATAAAAATTAAATTATGTAATAACAATAAATAAAAAATATATATTTATCAAAAATAGTATGTATTAAACTTTAAAAAATGAGACATTTTTTGAATATTATTATTTGATGGGCTAAAAAAGAGATAATAGAGACAACGAACGATAATTAATTTATAAAAGAGAGAAGAAGTGAAAGTTTAATAAGAGTAAAATAGAGAAAAAAGTAATTATAGAGTGAGATAAGAGATGAATTAATGAAGAAAAAAAAAAAGTATATAGGGGAGATAGAGGGAAAAATTAAATAAGTAAAAGAAAAAAAAAGAAAATAGAGAAGGATAAATGAGATAGAGGCCATGAAAGATATACAGAGATAAATAATGAAAAGGTAATAAAATAATGATAATAAAAAAGAGAAAAACATGAGAGATATTGAGATAAAGAAAAAAGTGTAAGAAATAATTAAATATAAGTTAAAACATAATAATTAAATTTATAATATTTATTAAATATAATAATTTAGACATTTATATTATTTAATAAAAAGTAAAACTTCAATTTTTTTATCATTATATTTCTAGAATATTTTCAAATATTTAATAAATATTTTAAATATAGATTTAATAATATATTATTCATATCAAATTAAACAATTATTCAAAAAAAATAATTATTCTAATATAGTATTTCTTAAAGATGTAATATAAAAAATAAATATAAATTACATTTTAAAAAATTTCATACATAGCATATATACTATTATAATCATAATTTAATTCTAATTTATGATGATTCATATAAGATAAGTTGTTCAATATTAAACTAAATTAAAGTTATTATTTAATTATATTAAATGTTGTGCCATATTTATTGTTATATAAAATTAATAATGTTGTTGTAAAGTTATTATTTAAAGTTAATTATATAAATGATTATTATAAATAATCATTTACAAAAATTTATTTATTTAAATATTAACATGTAAATTTTAAATATTAGTTATTACAAAATGAAAGGTAACAAAAAAATATATTACCTGAGGCTTCTCAAAAGGTCACCCACACTAACACTACCCTCATGTAAGCAAGCTTAACTTAAAAGTTCTAAAGTTAGCACATGCAACTATACGACAAAAAATTACAGTTGTGTTGTTAGTCTTTAAGATAATGAATAATTTCTGAAATTTTGTAATATTTCATGTTTGTTTTATTCTTAATTTCTAAACTATACAACACAAGAGTTTTCTTTCATATTGTTAACATATGTGTTGAAAAAGACATGATGGAGACATTGATAATTATTCTCTAAGAGAGAAAGAAAGAAAAGAATTTATAATAAATAAATAGAAAAGAAAATAATAATAATAGATGAGAGATGATCTAAAGTAAAGAAAAAAGAGAATATAAAAGAGATAGAGAAAACAAATGAAAAAGTAAATTAGAGAGAGAAAAAAGAAAATAATGATTAAAAAGACAAAAACAAAATATTAGGAGAGAGAAGGAAGAGGGAGAATATGATAGATATATGATAAAGAGAAAAATGTTAAAAAAATAATTTAATAAAAATTAAATTTAAATAATGAAACTTGTAATATTTATTAAATATAACATGTAAATGATACAAAATATTTATTAATAACAAAATATAAAAACTATTTGAGGTTCATTGTTATTTCAAAATATTAAAAATATTTAGAGAATATTATGACTATTAATTTAACATTTTATTTTTTATATCTAAAATTAAAACAATAAATATTACAATTATTATAATTATAATAATATATTATATTTATATAAGAGAATATAGATGATAAAATAAATAATATTTAATATTAATAATATAATTTTATATTTTTAATATTTTATAATATAATATTTCTATATATAAAAAATTTTATTCATGGCATATATATATTATTATAAAAATTAATTAATTCTAATTTATTATGATTCATATAAGTTATTTTTGCTAAATATTGAACAAAATTACAAAAATAGAAATTATAAATAATCATTTATAAAATTTATTTTTTTAACATTAATATGTAAAACTTAAATGTAATTCATTAGTTAATGGAATGCTATGAAATATGTGCAACACAAGGACTAATTTAGAGGTCACTCATCATAATATTACTTTGGACCAAGCATACCTTACCCTAGAATTCTATTGAGATCCAATGCCATAATACTGGTGTGGTTGCACATCCATGCATACGACAAAAAAAAGTTCTATTTTTAGGTTTTAAGATAAATAATAATTTATAATTTTTTTTAAATTATCTAATATATGTACTTTCTAAAAAAAATTATACTTATAACATATCATAATATTTTATTATATGAATATTTTATTTATATACAACTAATAAAAAATTATATGGACTATTGCTTTTTTAACTTAGATATTAATACGTAAGAATTTCTTACATTATATTATCTTACATATAAATAAGAAATTAAATTACTTAATAAATACAAAGAAAAAAATATATAAAATATAATATTTGGAATTATATAATGATAATGATTTCTTAGTTATTATTAATTTATTTCTTAAAAAAGTGATGATAGAGATAGAGATAATTATTTTTTAAGAGAAAAATATAACAAATTGATAATAGCAAAATAGAAAGAAAAATAATAATAAAGAGATAAAAATGATTTAATGAAGAGAAAAAGAAAAGAGACAAATAAAAGAGATAAAGAGAGCAAATAAAAAAGTAAAAGAGAGAGAAATGAAAAAGTAGAGAAGGATAGAGGAGATAGAGACCAAGAAGAATATAAGAAAAAAGAAATAGAAGAGAAAAATAAAAAATAGGAGTGAGAAGGAAGAGAGAATATAGAATAGATAAAGATAAAATTTAATGAGAAGAAAAAGAAAAAAGTAAACGTAGAATAGATAGAGAGAATAAATAAAAAAAGTAAAAGAGAAAGATAAATGAGTACATAGAAAAGGATAGAAGAGATAGAGCCAAGAAAATATACGGAGATAAAAGATGAAAACTAAAGTAAAAAAATGAAATTATGAGTGAGGAGAAAGAGAGAGAATATCAGAGAAATTATGATGAAGAGTAAAAAATAAGAAAAAAAATCATTTAATAAAAATTAAATTTTAATAATTCAACTTATAAAATTTATTAAATATAATAAGTTATATATAATATTTAAGAATACTAAAATATAAAAGCTATTTATAGATTATCATTATTTTAAGATATTTAAAATATTTAAAGGATATTTTATCTATTTATTTAATATTATTTTATTCATACATAAAATTAAAAATGTTAATTAAATAATAAATAGTATAATTATTTTAATACATTATCTTTATATCATATAACATGCATAATAAATATATGTAATATTTAACATTACTGGCATAATTTTAGATTGTTAATATTCAATAACATAATATTACTATATTTAAAAAATTCTACACTCACCATATATATACAGTTATAAATATAAATTAATTATAATTTATAGTAATTAATATAAGTTCTTTTGCTTAATATTAAACTAAATTAAAGATATTTTTAATTTATCATATGATCGTCATATTTATTATAATATGGAATTAATAACAATATTATAAATAATTATTAAAAATTAATTGCTGAAATTTTTAAATTTCAATAATCATTGATGATAATTTTTTTTTAAAAAAAATAACATAAAAAATTTAATTATCATTCATTAGAAAAATGAATGTCCATGAAACAATACGTGCAATATGAGGACTTCCTAAGAGGTAACCCATCCCAATGCTACTCTCGCCCATGCATGCTAAACTTTGGCTTTCTAATGAGATGCAGTGATGTAATACTCGTGTGGTCGCAGATGCGTACAAAAGACAAATATGATAGTTGTGTGATTACTTTTTATTTTTTAGATATGATGAACTATTTGTAAAACTGTTTGAATTATCATGCATATATAGTTCTGAGTAAAATTTATGCTTATTATATATTTTATAATCCTTTTTTTAATATAAATATTTTTTTTATATAAAATGAAGAAAAATTACATTAATTATTATTTTTAATTAACTGAACATTAAAAACCTGATAGTTTTCAATTATCTAATAAATATAAATAATTAAAAATATATTTTTAGAAAATATTATATATTATATTTTATAAAAGGTAGAAAGTAAGTCAAAGATTAATAAGAGTAAAATAAAGAAAAAATAGTTATAAAGAGAAAGATGATAGATGATTTAATGATGAAGAAAATAAAAGAGAGAACAAAGAGGAAACAGAAAATAATAAATAAATAAGTAAACAAAAGAAATAAGAAAATAGTGAAGGATAAAAGAGAGGTCAAGAAAAATACAAAAAGATTGATAGTGAAGAGAAAAAAGTCAAAAAAGTAATTAAATAACAATTAAATCTTAATAATTAGATTTGTAATATTTATTAAATATAATAAGTTAGTCATATATACTATTTAATAAAAATAATATGAGAAATGTTTGATTTTTATTATTATTTTAGAGTATAAAAAATATTAATTTTTTTAACTATTAATTTAATATTATTTTATTGATATCAAAATAAAAAATTAATTAAACTAAAAAAGTAAATTAAATTAAAAATAATATTATATTTATTAGATTTAATATATATATATATAATTAATGTAAATAATATTTAACATTAATAATATCATTTTAGATTTTTAATATTCTATAATATAATATTTTTATAATTAAAGAATTCTATGCACAACATATATATATTATTATAAACATAAATTAATTCTAATTTACTATAATTTTATAACTTATTTTGCTCAATGTTGAACTAAATTAAAATTAATATTTTATTATATTTTATGATGAGTCATATTTGTTATTATATAGAATTAATAATAATGTTATAAAGTTATTATTAAAAATTATTTATAGAAATGGTAATTTTAAATAATCATTTATAAGAAATTTTTTTAACCTTAACATGTTATATAATTATTTGTCATTCATTAGAAAGTGAAATGCTATGAAATATTTTGTACAACATAAGGACTTCTCAAATAGGTCACCCATCCAATTACCTCTCTCACCTAAGTATGTTTAATTTTGGAGTTGTAATGAGATCAGATATCTTAATGCTGGTGTGATTACACATGCATCCACAAGACAAAAAAACAAAGTTGTCATTTGTCTTTAAGATAATGAATAATTTCTTAAATTTTCTAAATTCTCTAGTATATGTACTTTTTAAAGGCATTTTTTTCTTATTATATAAGCCATAATATTTTGTAATATTTTATTTATATATGATTAAGAAAAAACTATATAAACTGTTATTTTTTACAACATATATATTAATAGATAAGATTTTCTTACATTATATTTTAATTACTATAAATAAGAAACTAAATTACTTTAAACAAAACAAATATATATATATATATATATATATCAAAATATTGTATTTTATACTATGTAACATGAGAGATTTTTTAAATATTATTAATTTATGTGTTGAAAAGAAATAATAGAGACCAAGATAACTATTTTATAAAAGAAAAAAGTCATAATTTGATAAAACAAAATAGAGAGGAAAACAAAAATAGGGAGAGTTGAGAGATAATTTAACAAATAGAAAACAAAAGAGAGAACATAAAAGGGATAAGGAGAATAAATAAAAAAGTAAAAAGATGGGGAGAGGAATAAAAAAGTAAGGAAAGATAGAGGAGATAAAGAGAGACTCAGAAAAATATAATTAGTTAAAGAATAAAAAGATATAGAAACGAATGATAATAAGATTAAGAAAAAAGAGAGAGAATGAGAGATATTATGATAATAAGAAAAAATAAGAAAAATCATTTGATGAAAATTAAATTTTAATAATTAAAATTACAATATTTTTTCAAATATAATAAGTAAATCATATATAATATGTAATAATAATGAAATATAAAATAATTTAACATTTATTATTATTTTATAATATTAAAAAATATTTTACAAAATATTTTAACTATTAATTTAATATTATTTTATTCATACATAAAATAAAAATAAATAATTAAATAATAAATATAATAATTTTTGTAATATATTACATAAGTAGCATTTAACATTAATAATATAATTTTACATGTTTTTAATTTTTAATAATATAATAATACCATATTTAAAAAACTTTTATAAATATTATATATATTATTATAAAAATAAATTAATTATAATTTATCATAATTATTATAAATTATTTTACTTAATATTAAGCTAAGGAAAAGGTATTATTTCATTATACTATATGATGTGCCATATTTATTATTATTTAAAATCAATAAAATATTACATTATGATTATTAAAAATATAAAAAATAAATTAATTCTAATTTATTATAATTCATATGTGTAAGACAAAGACTTCTTAAGAGCCCACCCATCACAATATTACTCTCACCCAAGCATACTTAACCTTGGAGTTCTAATAAGATCAAATGTCATTATGCTTGGGGTGGTCACACATGCATCCATAAGAAAATAAATCGAAGTTAAGTTTTTAGCCTTTAAGAAAATGAACACTTTCTAAAAATTTCCTAAATTATCTAACATATGTACTTTTAAAACATTTTGTTCTTATTATATATGCCATAATATTTTAAAGTATCAATATTTTATTTATATATAATTATGAAAAAAATTATTTTTATATTTCAGTTTTTATTAAATAGACATTAATACATAAAGATTTTTCTTATGCTGTACTATCGTTCCTATAAAAAATAAATTAAATCATTTAAAAACAATTAATAAAAAATATAATTATAAAAAATATGATATATTAAATAATAAGATATATGAGACATTTTAAATATTATTTATTTATGTGTTAAAAAAGAGATAATTAAGATAGAGATATCACTCTCTAAGTGAGAATATAAAAAATTGATAAAAGAAAAAAAGAGTAGCAAATAATAATAAAGAGATGATAGATAATTTAATAAAGAGAAAGAGAAGAAAGAGAATATAAAAAGATTGAAAATAGATAAATAGATAAAAGAGAGAGAAAAAAATTAGAAAAAGATAGAGGAGATGGTGACCAAGAAGAATATATAAAGATAAAAAATAAAAAGACATAAAAGAATGATAATTTAAGCAAAAAAGAGAGTTTTTTAAAGACATTATGATAAAGAAAAAAGATAAAAAATATTTTAATAAAAATAAATTTTAATAATTAAACTTAAAATATTTATTAAATATAACAATTAAAATACATATAATATTTAATAATATAAAAACAATTAAAACTATTTGTAGTTTCTTATTATTTTAAAATATTAAAAATATTTAGAGAATAATTTTATTATTAATTTAGTATTATTTTTTCATACTAAAATTAAATAAGTTAATTAAATAATAAATATTATTGTAACTCTAATATAATATCTTTATATGATATAATGTAGATAATAAATATAAGCAATATTTAACATTTTTTATATAATTTTTTATTATTAATATTTAATAACATAATATTAATATATTTAAAAATTCTATAAATATTATATATATTATTATAAACATAAATTATTTATAATTTATTATAATTAATAAAAGTTATTTTACTTAATATTGAACAAAATTAGAGCTTTTATTTTATTATATCATATTATGTACCATATTTATTATTATATACAAATAATAACCATGTTATAAAGTTCTTACTAAAAATTAATTACTAAAATTTCAATTATAAACAATCATTTATAGTAATTTATTTTTTTTTAATTTAATATTTTCCAAAAATTAATTATCATTTATTAGAAAAAGGAATGCTATGAAAAAATTTATGCAACATGAGGACTAGCCGTAAGGTAACCCATCCAAATAAGACTCTCTCCAAAGCATGCTTATCTTTGGATTTCAAATAAGATCCAATTCTATAATGCTTGTGTGGTCACAAATGCATAAATGAGAGTAATAAATAAAAAATAGAGAAATATGAAAATATAGAAAGATAAATAAGAGAAAGAGGCCATGAAAAATATAGGATAGAGAGTGATGAGAGAAATAAGAGAATGATAATTAGTCAAAGTAGAAAGTAAGAATATTAGAGATATTAAGATAAAAAATGTGAGACGAAAAAATAAAATCTTAACAATTAAACTTATAATATTGATTAAATATAATAAGTTAGTTATGTATAAAATAAAAAAATATTATAAAAATTAAAAAAATATAATTATCCTAATATATTATTTTTATATAATGTAATATTAAAAATAAATATAAATAATATATAACATTAATAATATAATTTTAGATTTCTAATTTTTTATTATAAAATATTTCTATATTTAAAAAATTCTATACAAATAATATATATACTATTTAAAAATAAATTAATTATAATTTATTATAATTAATAAAAATAATTTTAATAAATATTAAAGTAAATTAAAGTTATTATTTTATTATATATCAATGATATGTCATATTTATTACCCTATAAAATTAATAATAATATTATAAAGTTATAATAAAAAAATTAACTAAAAAATGGTAATTATAAATAATCATTTAAAAGAATTATTTTTTTAAATATTAACATGTTATAAAAATTAATTGTCATTCATTAGAAAATAGAATAATACGAAAAAATATATGCAATACGAGGACTTTTCAAGAGGTCACCCATCCAAATACTACTCTTGCCCAAGCATGCTTAACATTGGAGTTATAAAGAGATCTAGTGCCATAGTGCTAGTGTGGTTACACATGTATATATTAGACAAAAAAGCAAGGTTGTGTTGTTAGCCTTTAAGATAATGAATAATTTTTTAAATTATTTTAACATTTTCAAATATATCCATATTTTACAAAAAATTATGCTAATTATTTATGTTAAAAATATTTTATTGTGTTAATATTTTCTTTATATATAATTAATAAAAACATTAGATGGACTATTATTTTTATAATGTAGACATTAATATGTAAGATTTTCATACATTATATTATTGTCCATATAAATATGAAATTAAATTACTTAATAAATATAAATATTAAAAATATATAATTATCAAAATAAATTTATGTCAAACTATACAACATTAGACATTTGTTAAATGTTATTAATTTATATATTGAAAAAAGATGATAGAGACATAGATAACAATTCTTTAGAAAAGAGAAAGTTTGAAATTGATAATAGAAAAATGGAAATAACAATAGAGAGAGATGAGAGATGTTTTAATGAAAAGAAAGAGAAAAAAAAGAATATAGAAGAGAGAGAGAATAGATAAATAAGTGAAAGAGAGAAATGAGAAATTAAAGAAGAATAAATAAAAAAGAGAGGCCAAGAAGAATATAAAGAGATAAAAAATAAAGAGTTAAATAAAATAATGATAATAAGAGAGAGAAAAGAGAGATAACTTATGATACATTACAATAAGGGGAAAAAATGTGAAAATAATTTATTTAAAATTAATTTTTAATAATTGAACATAAAATGTTTATTAAATATAAAAATAAATATATAATGTAATATTTAATAATAATAAAATATAAATATTATTTGAGGCTTATTATTATTTCTAAATATTAAAAAAAATTTGAGAAAATTTTTATTATTGATTTAATATTTATTTTTTCATAAATAAACTTTAAAAAGATAATGAAATAAAAAATATTATAACTACTGTACTATATTATCTTAATGTGATATAACATAGATAATAAATTTAAATAACATTTAATATTAATGATATTATTTTAGATTATTAATATCTAATAGCATAATATTACTATGTTTAAGCAATTTTATACATAACATATATATATATACTATTATAGTCATAAATTAATTATTATTTATTATAATTAATATAAGTTATTTTTGTTAATATCAAATAAAATTAAAGCTATTATTTTTTTATATGATGTGTCAAGTTAAAATTAAAAATAATGTTATAAAGTATTTACTAAAAAATAACCATTAATATTCTAGCTACAAATAATCATTTATAATATTTTTTTAAAATTAATATCTAAAAGCTAATTATCATTCATTAGAAAAAGGAATGTTGTGAAAAAATATATGAAACATTAAGACTTCTCTAAAGGTCACCCATCCCAATACTTGTCTTGCTTAAGTAGACTTAACTTTAGAGTTCTAATTAAATATATGTTGTAATGCTGACGTAATAGCCTATGCATATAAACGATAAAATATAATAGTAATGAAGTTATTTTTTAAAATATAATGAACTATTTCTAAATTTTTTTGAATTATCAAGCATATGTACTTTTGAATAAAATTTATGCTTATTATATGTGCTAACATTAATATTTTATTGATATATAATTAATAAAAAATGACATAAAATATTATTTTAAATTAAGTAGACCATAATACATTAGATTTTTTCCATTATATTATCATTCTTATAAACAAAAAAGTAAATTATTTAATATTATTAATTGATGGGCTACAAAAGAGATAATAAAGATAGGGATAACTAATCTATAAAAGAGAGAGAATAAACAAAAAAAGTAACTGAGAGAAAGAAAAAAAATAAAGAAGAATAAATAAGATAGAGAGTGCATGAAAAATATAAAGAGATATAGAATAAAAAGATAAATAAGATTGACATAAATAGTAAATTGTTAGAGAAATAATTAAATAAAAGTTAAACTTAATAATTAAACTTATAATATTTATTAAATTTGATAAATAAGCCATATATAATATTTAATAAAAATAAAAATTTCTTTTTTACTATTTTAGAATACTACAAATATTTAAAATTATTTTTTACTTTTAATTTAATATTACATTATTTATATTACAATAAAAAGTATTTTTTAAAATAAAAAATAATTTAATTATTCAAAAATATTATATTTATATGATATAATATAGATAATAAATATACCTAATATTTAATATTAATAATACACTTTTAGATTTCTTATATTCTATAATATAATAGTTGAATATTTTAAAAGTTTGATACATAGAATATATATACTATAATAAATATAAATTAATTCTTATTTATGGTAATTGAAATAAGTGATTTTGTTTAATATTTAACTAAATTAAAGTTATTATTTTATTATATCATATGATGTGCTATATTATTATTAAATGAAATTAATAATAATGTTATATAATAATTATTAAAAATTAATTTCGAAAATTGTAAATATAAATAATCATTTGTAAGAATTATTTTTAATAATAATATGTAAAACATTAATGTTCATTCATTAGAAAATAAAATTTTACAAAAAAACTATGTGAAACATGAGGACTTCACAAGAGGTTTCGCATTCCAATACAACTCTCACCCAAGTAAAATTAACTTTGGAGCTTTAATGAGATCTAGTACTATATTATCAATGTGGTTGTAGATGCATATGAAAGAAAAAATATTGTAATTTTGTGATGTTTTTAAATATGTTGAACCATTTCTAAAATTTCTAAATTATCAAGCATATACACTTTAGAATAAAGTTTATGCTTATTATATATGTCATAATATTTTTTAATATAATTTTTTTATTTATATAAAATTAATAAAAAAAATGGTATAACTTATTATTTTGATAAAGTAAAAATTAATATATGAGATTTTTTCGATTATGTTATTATTCTTACAAATTAAAGAATAAATTATATAGTAAAGTTAAATAATAAAAAATAATATCTATCATTAATATTGTATACTAAATTTTAAAAGATAAGAGATTTCTTAAATATTACTAATTGATGGGTTAGAAAAGTAATAATAGAGAAAAAGATAACTAATGTATTAAAAAAAGAGAGAAACTCAAAGATTAATAAGATCAAAATTGGGAAACAATAGTTAAAGAAAGAGTTAAAAGATTATTTAAAGAAGCTAAAAAAAGAATATAGAAGAGATAGAGAGAATAAATAAATATACAAAAAAGAGAGAAATAAGAAAATATATAATGATAAAAGAAAGATAAAGGTCATGAAATATATAAAGTGATAGTGAAAGAAGAGAGAAATAACATAATGATAATAAGATAGAAAAAAGTGAGAGAATATGTTAGATATTAAGATAAGAGAAAAAAAGTAAAAAAATTAAATAAAAGTTAAATCTTAATAACTAAATTTATAATATTTATTAAATAAAAGTTTGCAAATATATAATATTTAATTAAAAAATAATAAAAAATATTTAAACTTTCTTATTAGTTTATAATATTAAAAATATTTCAAGAATGTTTTAAATATTAATTTAAATTATTTTATTCATATTGAAATTAAAAAAGAATTTAATTAAACTAAAAATAATATAATGTTTTAAATTTAATATATTTATATAATTTAATATTAATAATAAATACAAATAATATTTAACATTAATAAAATAATTATATATTTGTAATATTTTATAATATAATATTTTAATATTTAAAAATTCTATTCATGATATATAGACTATTATAAACATAAATTATTCTAATTTAATATAATTCATAAATATTATTTTGCTTATTATTGAACCAAATTAAAGTTATTATTTTGTTATGTCATATGATGTATCATATTTATTATTATATAGAATTTATGATAATGTTATAGAGTTATTTTTAAAAATTAACTACAGAAATGATAGTTATAAACAATGATTTAAAATTATTTATTTTTTTAATATTAACACGTAAAGTGTGTGCAACACGATGACTTCTCAATAAGTCACCCAAGCCATAATGTTGTTGTAATCACACATACATGAATTTCTAAAAGTTTTTAAATTATCTAATATATTCACTTTTTAAAAACATTTTATGCTTATTATAGATGTC
Source organism: Vanilla planifolia (assembly GCA_023846275.1). Classification (NCBI taxonomy): domain Eukaryota; kingdom Viridiplantae; phylum Streptophyta; class Magnoliopsida; order Asparagales; family Orchidaceae; genus Vanilla; species Vanilla planifolia. Next base: position 21,046,836 of record CM043870.1, read on the forward strand.
ATAATATTTTATAATTTCAACATTTTTTTCATGTAATTAATTAAAAATTAAATAAATTGTTTATTTTTATAACATTATTATAATACATAACATTTTTATATTCAATTATCATTCTTATAAATAAGAAATTAAATTACTTAATAAATATAAATAAAAATACATATATTTATCAAAAATATTACATATTAAATATGCAACACTAGAGATTTTGTGAATATTATTAATTTGTGTTAAAAAAATGATAATGGTGATAGAGATAATTATTCACTAAATGAGAGAGCATTAGAAATTGATAATAGCAAAATAGAGAGGAAAATAATATTAGATCAAGATGAGAGATGATTTACTAAAGAGAAAAAGAAAAGAGAGAAGATAAAAGAGATAGAGAGAATAAATAAATAAGTAAAAGAGAGTGAAAAATGAGAAAGTAAAGAAGGATAGACAAGAAAGAGAGGCCAAAAAAATTCATTAGAAAATTGAATGTTACGAAAACATATATGCAACATGAGAACTTCTCAAGAGATTGTGCATCCTAATAACTCTCTCACCCAAGCATGCTAAACTTTGGAGTTTTAATGAGATCTAGTGCCATAATGCTAATGCCATCGCACATGCATGAATAAAAAAAAACAAAGTTGTGTTGTTAGCCTTTAAGATAATAAATAGTTTCTAAAATTTTGTATACATACTTTTTAAAAAAAATTTATGCTTATTATATATGACATAATATTTTATTATTTTAATATTATATTTATATATAATTAATAAAAAATTATACAAGATGTTATTTTTTTATAAAGTAGATATTAATGCATAACATTTTTTACATTATATTATCATTTTTATAAATAAAAAATTAAGTTGCTTAATAAAGATAAATAATTAAATATATATTTATAAAAAATATCATATATTAAATTATGAACATGAGAGATTTATTTAATACTATTAATTTAAATATTGAAAAATAGATAATGGAGATAGGGATAACAATTTTGTATGTGAGAGAGAAAGTCACAAGTTTATAATGGCAAAATAGAAAGCAAAATAATAATAAAGAGATATAAGAAATTATTTAATGAATAACAAAAGAAAAGAAAGATAACTAAAAAGATAGAGAGAATAAATAAAAAAATAAAAGAGAGAAGAATTAGAAAGTAATGAAGCATAGAAGAGAGAGAAGCCAAGAATAATATATAATAAAAAAATAAAAAGTCAAATAAAAGAATAATAATAGGAGTGAGAAGAAAGAAAAAGAATATGGGAGAAAATATTATAGTTGTGTGATTATTTTTTTAAGCATAATAAACTATTTCCAAACTTTTCTAAATTATCAAGCATATATACTTTTGAAAAAAAATTTATGTTTATTATATATCATAATGTTTCAAAATTTTAATATTTTATTTAAATAAAATGAGTAAAAAATGACAAACAATTATATTTGATAATGTAGGCATCAATGCATGAGATTTTTGCCATTATGATATCAATCTTATAAATAAAAAAATTAAATTATGTAATAAATATAAACTAAAAAAAATACATATTTATCATAAATATTATATAATAAAATTTACTAAATAAGGGATTTGTTAAATATTAGAAATTCATGGGTTAGAAAAAATATAATGGTGATAAAGATAGCTAATATAAAAAGAGAGAAAGTCAAAGATTAATAAAAGAAAAATAGGAAAAATAACTATAGAGAGAGATTAGAGATGATTTGTTGAAGATGAAAAGAAAAGAGAAAACATGAAGGAGATAGAGAGAATAAATAAATCTAGTGCCATATCACAATTATGGTCACACAAGCATACATAAAATAAAACTTTTTTTATTCTAACATAAAGATAAGCAGATAGTGAATGTATCATCTAACATGGTCATGTTCCCTTTTTAGGAAGAAAATAAAAATAAAATAAAATCGAGCATAGGAAAAAAAATTAACATTGTGTTGTTAGCCTTAAGGATAATCAATAATTTCTAAAATTTTCTCAATTATCTAATATATGCACTTTTAAAAATATTTTATACTTTTTATATATGTCTGAATGTTTTATATAATTAATATTATATTTATATAAAATTAATAAAAATTATATACATTATTTATTTTTAAAAAATAGATATTAATACAAAACATTTTTTGCATTGTATTATCACTTCTATAAATAAAAAAATAAAATATTTAATAAATATGAATAAGAAAATATATGTTTATAAAAAATATTAGATTTTGAACTACATAATATGACATATTTCTTAAATATGTTTAATTTATGTGTTGAAAAAGAGATTATGGAAAAAAAAAAGAGATGAGAGATTATTTAACAAAGAGAAAAAGAAAAGAGAGAACATAGAAGAAATAGAGAAAATAGATAATAAAGAAAGAGAGAGAGAGAGAAGGAGAGATATAGCGAGATAGAGAGAGACAGATAGAGATGAGAAAATATGAAAGGATAGAGGAGATAGAGAAGCTAAGAAAATATAAAGACATAAAGAATAAAGTGACAAATAAAAGAATGAAAATAAGAGTGATAAAAAAATGAGAGAATATGAGATACATTATGATAAAGAGAAAAAAGTTTAAAAAATAAATTTAAAAAATTATATTTTAATAATTAAACTTATAATATTTACTAAATATAATAATTAAATAATAAAAAATATTTAATAATAAAAAATATAAAAAATTGTTTGAGGATTATTATTACTTTAAAATATTAGAAATATTAAGAGAGTATTTTATCTATGAATTTGATAAAGATAAATATTAAAAATAACAATTTAATAATAATGATATTTTTTTAGATATTTAATATACTATAATATAGTGTTAATATATTTACAAAATATATAAAATCATATATATATATATATATTATTATAAATAAATATTAATTATAATATATTATAAATAGTATTGCATATTTTGCTCAATATTAAAATAATTTAAGGTTATTAATTTATTATATCCAATAATGATCTACATTTATTATTATATGAAATTAGTAGTTATGTTATAAAGTTATTTTTAAATATTAATTACTAAAATTCTAATTATAAGTAATTATTTATAGTAATTTATTTTTTTAAATTAATGTGTTGTGAATATAAATTAAAATTCATTATGAAAAAGAGAATTGTAAAAAATGCGTGCAACGTGAGGACTTGTGAAGAGGTCATTCTTCCCAATACTACTCTCACAGAAATGCGCTTAACTTTATAGGTCTAACGAGATCTAATGCCGTAATACTGGTGTGGTTGCAAATGAATACATAAGACAAAAAATTGAAGTTGTGTTGTTAGCCTTTAAGATAATAAAAAAATTTTAAAATTTCTAAGTTATTGAATATATGCATATTTCAAAAATATTTTATGCATATTATATATTTCATAATATTATATAATATCAATATTATATATATATATATATATATATATATATATATATATATATATATATATATATATATATATATATATATATATATATATATATATATATATATATATATATATTATAAACCATTATTTTTTATGATGTAGGTATTAATATATAAGATTTTTTGACATTATATTATCATCCTTATAAATAAGAATTAAATTACTTAATCAATATAAATAAAAACTAAATATTTATCAAAAAAAATTTATCTTAAGCTATGCAACTCATGAGATTCATTAAATATTGTTAATTTATGTGTTAAAAAAGAGCTGATAGACATAGAGATAACTATTTTCTCAAAGAGAGAAATTAAAAAATTGATAATAACAAAATAGAGATAAAAATAATAATAGAGAAAGAGATGAGAGATGATTTAATAGAGATGAAAAGAAAAGTGAGAATATAAAAGAGATAAACAACGTAAATAAAAAAAATAAAAAGAGAGCAAAATTGGAAAGTAGAGTAGGATAAAGGAGAGAGGATAAGAAAAATATAAAGAGATAAAAAATATAGATATAAATAAAAAATGATAATAAGAATGAGAATAAAAAAGAATATGAGAGACATTATAATAAATAAAAAATAATTTTATAGAAGTTAATTTTTATTAATTAAACTTAAAATATTTATTAAATATAATAAATAAATCATATATAATATTTAATAATAATGAAATATAAAAACTATTTGAGGTTTATTAATATCTAAGAATACTAAAGATATTTTGAGAATATTATAACTATTAGTTTAAAATTATTTTTTTACACCTAAAATTTAAAATTTTAACAAAATAATAAATCTTATAAGTATTCAAATATATTATCTTTGTATGATGTAGCATAAATAATAAATACAAAAAATATTTAACATTAATGATATAATTTCAAACTATTAATATTTAATAACATAATATTACTATATTTAAAATCTTATATATATATATATATATATATATATATATACTATAATAAGGATATAGTAATTATAATTTATTGGAATTAATATATGCTATTTTGCTAAATATTAATCTAAATTAAAGTTATTATTTTATTATATCACATGATGTACCATATTTATTATTATGTAAAATTAATAATAATACTATAAAGAATTTAATAAAAAGCAATTACTAAAATTAGAACAAAAAATAATAAATTATGATAATTTATTTTTTTTGAAATAAACAGGTTAAAATATATTATCATTCATTATTAAAAGGAATTCTACAAAAAAAAATATAAGCAACTTGAAGACTTCCCAAGGAGTCATTTATCCCAATACTATTCTCACCCAAACGTGCTTAACTTTCGAGTTACAATGAGATCCAGTCTTATAATACTGTTGTGGTGATACTTGAAAACGAAAGATAAAATATCATAGTTATGTATTTATTTTTATAATTATAGTGTGCCATTTCTAAAATTTCTCAATTATCAAGTATTAATAGCTTTTAATAAAGTTTATACTTATTATATATGTCATAAAATTTTTTATATCAATATTTAATTTGTTTAAAATGAATAGAACATTACACAAACTATTATTTTCGATTAAGCAGACATTAATATTTGATATTTTTTACCATTATTCTATCATTCTTATAAATTAAATTGTGCAATAAATATAAATAATATATATATATATATATATATATATATATATATATATATATATATATATATATATATATATATATATATATCATAATAATAATATATTAAACTTTACCAAAGGGGAGATTTCTTAAATATTATTAATTGATGGGCTAGAAAAAGTTGGAGACAAAAATAAGCAATCTACAAAAGATAAAGAAGGTCAAAGATGAATAAGTACAAAAGAGAGAAAGAATAGTTATAGAGAAAGATGAGGGACGATTTAACGAAAAAGAAAAGAAAAAAGAGAACATAGAAAAGATAGAGAGAATAAATAAATAAGAGAGAGAAAAATAAAAAACTTATAATAACAAAGGAAAGAAAGGTCATGAAAAATATAAGATGATAAAAAGTGAAGATAGAAATGAGATAATGGTATAGAAGAGAAAACAAGAGAGTGTATATGAAGGATATTGAGATAAAGTGAAAAATATGAGAAAAATTATTAAATAAAAGTTAAATCTTAATAATTAAACTTATAATTTTTATTAAATATAATAAGCTAATCATATATAACATTTTAAAATATAAAAATATTTGTTTTTTAAATCTTATAAAACTAGAAATATTTTAGAAAATATTTTTCAATTAGTTTAATATTATATTATTTATGTTAAAATTAAAAAATTAATTAAATTAAATGAAATATAATTATTCTAATATATTATATTTATAAGATGTAATATAGATAATAAATATAAATAATATTTAACCTTAATAATATAATTATAGATTTTTAATAATCCATAATATAATATTTCTATATTTAAAAAATTTAGTGCATAATATTTATATACTATTATAAATATAAATTAACTATAATTTATGGTAGTTCATATAAGTTATTATACTAAAAATTGAACTAAACTAAAGTTATTATTTTATTATATCATATGATGTATGATACTTATTAATATATAAAATTAATAATAATATTATAAATTTTTTAATAATAATTAACTACACAAATTGTAATTATAAATAAAATGTGTAACACGGGAACTTCTCAAGATATCAGCCATGGCAATAATAAAACTTTTAATATTTATAAAACTATAACAAGTTAATCTTATATAATATATATAATAATAGTAATAATAATAATAATAATAATAATAATAATAATAATAATAATAATAATAATAAAATATAAAAATATTTAAGATTTTTTATTTCTTTAGAATATTAAAATATTCAAAAAATATTTTGACTATTAATTTAATATTATCTTTTATCTATACTATTCCTAGGATAATATAATATTTAAATATTTTAAAAATTAAATACTCATCATATATATATATATATATATATATATATATATATATATATATATATATATATATATATATATATATATTCTGTTGTAAACTTAAACTAATTCTAATTTATTAAAATTGATATAAGTTCTTTTGTTAAATATTTTAAAAAATTAATGTTATTATTTTATTATATCAAATGATGTGTTATATTTATTATTATCTAAAATTTATAATAATAGTATAAATTTATTTTTAAAAAATTAATTATTAAAATTGTAATTATGAACTATCATTTGTAGTAATCTTTTTATATTATAATATTATAAAAATTAATTGTCATTTGTTAAAAAAAAGAATGCAAAAGTACGTGCAACTGTGAGACCACTAAAAAAGTTATCGATCACAATAATACTCTTGCCAAAGCATGCTTAACTTTTGAGTTCTAATAAGCTCCAATGCTAAAATGCTCGTGTGGTCGAACATGCTTTCAAAAGAAAAAATATCGTAGTTGTGTAATTATTTTTTTGATGGTAATGAACCATTTTTAAAATTTTCTAAATTATCAAGCCTATGCACTTTTAATAAAATTGATGCATATTACATTTCATAATATATTATAATATAATTATCTTATTTAAATAAAATATATAAATAATTACATAAACTATAATTTTAAAAAAAATAAATGACCCTAAATGAAAATGTCTTCTATTATGTTACCTTTATGATAAATTAAAAATTAAATTACTTAATAAATATTTATAATAATATATATATTTGTCAAATATATTATATATTAAACTATACATCAAAGAGATTTTTTTAAATATTATTAATTGATGGGTTGAAAAAAAATAATAGAGTCGAAGATGATTATTCTGTATGGGAGAGAAAATCATGGATTAATAAAATCAAAATAGAGGGAAAATAATAACTAAGATAGATGGGGGATGATTTAAAGAAGAAAAGAAAAAGGAGAACATAAATAATAAAAAAAGAATAAATAAATGAGTGAAATAGAGGAAAATTAGAAAGTAGAGAAAGATAGAGAAGTAAGAGAGGTCATGGATAATGTAAAGAGATAGATAATTAAGACAAAAATAAAAATAATAATAAGAGAGAGAAGAAAGTGAGAGAACGTGTTAAAGAGAAATAAGTGAAAAAAATTAATAAAAATTTATCTAACGTAAACTCGTTGCCATAGTGAACACAAGTGGTTCATTGGAAATTACTTTTGAAAATAATTGTGTACATAATCAAATCCAAAGATTCCAATTTTAATCGAGAAATCGATAACGATTCTGTAAATCCATATAATTAAAAAGAAATTTCCCATTGGTTGCTTCGATGATTAATTCACCAACAAAGCAAATACTAGCCAACTAAATTAATTAGACATTTACAGCAACAGTTAGTCGACTAAATTAATCGAAGCGGTTACAAAAATTCCTATAACGAGAAATGAACAATGCCAGTGAGCAATGAGATGAACAATGCCAACATTTCTACACAGTAAATTTCCAAATTGTAGGTTTAAAAAGCACCATTCGATTGCACCATCAGACGATCAATGCAACATCTTTCAATCCTAAAATTTTTTCGGTCGAGTGATCGCGAAAGCAAACACAGCAATGACTAGCAAAATACAACCATCACACGGGTGCAACCATTATGAAAATACCTATAAGGAACAAGGAACAACTCTTGTGAGCAATGCTGGACAAAACACTCAAAACTTTCTTGGACAACAAATTTCGAAATTGTCAGATTAAGAACCACTATCCAAGAGCAGAACTTCGCAATCGAATGGAACCCCACCATGGTTATAAAAATGATTGCGAAAGCCAACAGTGCAATGACTAGGAAACTAAATCAATCGGTCATGCACCGTGGTTATAAAAGCGAAAATTCGATTGCATACGTTCGATTGCTCAGTTTTTTTGATCTAATGGTTCCGGAGCATTGGGATCGAACGGTGGCTGTGCAATGGCTTTTTAGCCATTTTTTCGAGCCGTTGGAGAGTTATTATTTGTTTATTTCCTAATTAAAATATTACCAAAACTTCAAAAATTCTAATAGTTAAACATGGTGTTTGGTAAGTGCTTTTAGCCTTTACAAATAGCACATAAATAGAAGATTTATGTGATACTAAGAAAAAATATTAAAGCCGTTAGTCGCTCGTTATGCTCATCATTTTCATATGCTATTGTGTCATTCACTCGTCAAACTCTTGAAATTTCTTTCAATTTCAAATCAGCTAAGTTATTAATTTTCTTTATATTTAATTATCTTAATCAACATACTTGGGCCTCTTTAATGGTTTCATGAAGCATAAGATTTTGGTTGTATTGATTTACATTTTATGTCATTGAATATTTTTGTTTTTTTTTTCATTTTATTTTGTTGTAATGATGTAGTAACGTGTTCCATTTATATCATTGCTTAGCCATAGTAGTCTTTCAAATTTGTCACCTTGTTGTGAGTTCTTAGCCAACCCATTTATTGGCAGAAGGCTTATATTATGTTGTGTTTGCCTGATTTTTTCTTGAGATAGACGTAGGCTTGTTTTATAAGTTGAACCACTTAAAAATTGATTGTTTACATTTCTAATTACTATTGATTTTTCAATTACATGACTTTTATAAAACTTAATATGTTTTTAAAATAAAATAAAAATTTATAGAAAATCACTTTTATATATTTTTTAAACTTCATTAAGAATTAATAAAAATAATTTATAAAAATACTTTGTAATAATTCAAACTTTGATTCAAAACAACTCACCTTACTCTTGCTGAACCTCACTTCAAACATCTGATTAAAATTAATTATCTTTTATGAGAAAAAGAGTGTTATGAAAGAATATGTGCAACATGAAGACTTTTTAAGAGGTGAACCAACCCAATAGTACTCTAACCCAAGAATTTTTAATTTTTGGATTTTAATGGGATTGAGTACTATAATGTTGGTGTGGCCACAAATACATGCAAAGGATAAAAATGGTAGTTGCATGATTATTATTTTGGAAATAATGAACTATTTTAAAAATATTTTAAATTAACAAATAAATATACTTTCAAAATTTTTTTATATACTTATTATATTTATCATAATATATTGTAATATTAATATATTACTTATATAAAATTAAAAAAAAATTAAATAAACTATTATTTTTGATAATTTTGTCATTAATACATATAAATTTCTTCTATTATATTATCAATCTTATAAATAAAAAATTAAATTACTCAAAAAATATAATAATTAAAATATATATTTATCAAAAATATTATATGTTAGGTTATGAAATAGAAGATAATTTTTAAATATTGATAATTGATGAGTAGAAAAAGAGAAAATTAAATTAAAGATAATTATTCTCTTAGAAAGAGAAAGTCAAGGATTGATAAGAACAAAATAAAGAAAAAAATAGTAATAAAGAGAGATAAGAGAGGATTGAATAAAGAGGAAAAGGAAAGAGAGAATACAGAAAAGATTGAAAGAATAAATAAAAAAAATGAAAAAAAGAAATAAGAAAGTAAAAAATATAATGGTGAGAGAAAGAGGCCAAGAAAGATATTAAGATATGAAGAATAAAGAGACAAATAAAAGAATGATAATAGGAGAAAGAAAATGGAAAAACTTTTGAGGGACATTGAGATAAAGAGAAAAAAGTAAGAAAAATAGCTAAATAAAAGTTAAATTTAAATAATTAAACTTATAATATTTATAAAATATAATAAGTGAATCATTCAAAATAATTAATAATATTAAATAATAAAAAGATTTTTAGTTTTATTATTTTTTAAGAAAATTCCAAATATTTAAAATAATTTTTTAATATTAAAAAATGTTATTTGAATGTCTAATATTTTATAATATATTATTTTATATTTAAAAGTCTATCATACAACATATATATATAATTATAAACCTAAATTAATTCTAATTAACCATAATTAAAATTTTTTTTGCTTAATGATAAACTAAATTAAAGTTAATATTTTATTATATCATAAGTTAATTCTTTTTTATTATTATATTAAATTAACAATAACATTACAAAGTCATTTTTAAAAACTCATTACTAAAATATAATTATAAATGATTATTTATAACAACTAATTTTTTTAAAAAATAATAATGTTATAAAACTTAATTCTCATTCATTAAAAAAATGAATGTTACGAAAACATCTGAGCAATAAAAAGACATTTCAAGAGGTCACCTATCATAACACTATGCTTGTCTAAACATGCTTAACTTTGGAGTTTTAATGATATCGTGTGCTATATGGCTGGTGTGGTCGCACATACATATAAAAGATAAAATATCGAAGTTGTGTGATCATTTTTCTGAATTTTTACATCATTTACTAAAAGTTTGTAAATTGTTTAGCATATTAAATTTTTAAGTAAAGTTTATACTTTTTATATATATTATAATATTTTATGATATCAATAACTTTTTTATATGAAATATATAAAAAATTACATGAGCTATCATTTTTGATAACATTGACACTAATACATAATAATTTCTTCTATTATGTTATCATTCTTATAAATATAAAATTACATTATGTAATAAATTATAATAGTTATGTGATTGTTATCATGATGATAATAAATTATTTCTAAAATTATCTAAATTATCAAGGATATTTACAATTTTAAAAAACATTATGCTTATTATAAATATGATAATATATTCTAATATCAATATTTTATTATATAAAATTTATAAAAAATAGTTACATAAACTATTACTTTACAAATTGATGAAATTAAAACATAAGATTTTTTTCTCAATATATTATTTTTCTTATAAAAAATAAAATTACATAAAAATATAAATAATGAAATGTATAATTATTATTAATGTTATATATTAAACCATGTAATATTAGATATTTTATAAATATTGTTAATTTATGGACATAAAAAAGATAATGGAGAAAGAAATAGTTATTTCATAAGAGAGAAAATTATGGATTAATAAGAGTAAAATAAAAAGTGAAATAATAAGAGAGATAGATAAGAGTTTATTTAATAAAAAAGAGTAGCAAAAAACATAGAGGAGATAGACAAAAAAATAAAAAAGTGGAAGATAGAGAATGATAAATTAAGGAAGAATGGAGGAGAGAGATAGGTGAAGAAGAATATTAGGATATAGATAATAAAGAGAAAAAATGATAATATGAGAGAGGAAAAGTCAGTAGAATATGAGAGATATCAAGATTAAGAGAAAAGAAAGAGAGAAATAATTAAATGAAAGTTAAATCTTGATAATAAAACTTATAATATTTAAAAAATATAACAAGTTAATCTGTATTATTTTTTATCTCTAATATTCTAAAATATAATAATTTTATATTTTAAAAAATTAAATACACAACATATATATGATATTATAAACATAAATAAATTTAATTTATTATAATTGATATAAGTTATTTTACTAAATATTTTAAAAAATTAATGTTATTATTTTATTATATCAAATTATGTGCTATATTTATTGTTATATAAAATTGATAATAATGTTATAAAGTTATTTTTAAAAAATTAATTATTATAATGGTAATTATGAACTATCCTTTATAGTAATCTTATTATTATAATGTTATAAAAATTAATCTTCGTTTGTTAAAAAAAGAATGTTATGAAAAATATGTGCAATAGTGGGACCTTTAAAACAATCATCAATCATAGTAATACTCTTACACAAGCATGCCTAACTTTGGAGTTCTAATGAGATCAAATGCTAATATTCTTTCATGGTTGAACATGCATTCAAAAAAAAAAAATATCATAGTTATGTGATTATTTTTTCGATGGTAATGAACTATTTCTAAAATTTCTTCAATTATCAAGCTTATGCACTTTAAATAAACTTTATGCATGTTACAAGACAATATAATTTTTTAAAAAATAGACAACTCTAAATGAAAGTTTCTTCTATTATTTTACCTTTCTTATAAATTTAAAAAATAGTTATATAATAAATTTTATAATAAAATATATATTTGTCAAACATATTTCATATTAAACTATACAATAAGAGTGATTTATTAAATATTATTAATTGATGGGCTGAAAAAAATAGAGTTTGAGATGATTATTCTGTATGAGAGAGAAAATCATGCATTGATAAAATCAAAATAAAGGAAAAATATTAATTGAGAAAGATAGGAGATGATTTAATAAAGAAGAAAAGAAGAAAGAGAAGATAAATAAGATAAAAAGAATAAATAAATGAGTAAAATAGAGAAAAATGTGAAAATAGAAAGAGATAAAGAAGTAAGAGAGTTCATGAATACTATAAAGCGATTGAAAACTAAGACAAAAATAAAAAAGAAATAATAAGTGAGAGAAGGAAGCGAGATAATTGGTTAAAGAGAAATAAGTGAAAAAAATTTAATAAAACTTTACCAAACGAGACCCATAGCTAAAGTGAACTGCGACGATTCATTGGAAATTACTTTTGAAAATAGTTACGTACATAATTAAATCCAAACATTTTAATTTTTAATTAAGAAATCGATAACTATTCCGTAAATCCCACAAAATAAAAGCAAATCGCCCGTTGGTTACTCCGATGATTAGTTCTCCAACAAAGCAAATGCTAGCCAAGTAAATTAATTGGACGTTTACAACGACAGCTAGCAACCTAAATTAATTGAAGCAGTTATAGAAATACCTATAATGATGAAAGAACAATGCCTGTGAGAAACGAGATGAAAAATGCCAAAATTTCTACGCAATAAATTTTCAAATTGCAGGTTTAACAAGCACTGTTTGATAAATGCCACAACGTATCTTTCAATCCACAATTTTTTCAGGTAGGCAATCGCAAAGGCAAACATGACAACGGTGAGCAAAATAAAACAATCACTGGGGTACAGCCATTACAAAAACACCTATAAGGAACAGGGAACAAATCTTGTGAGCAATGTGAGACAAAACACTCAAAACTTTATTGGATGACAAATTTCAAAATTGCGAGATTAAGAACCACCATCCAATAGTGCAACTTTGCGATGGAACGGATCCCCACCACACTCTATCTTTCCGCAAATCCTTTTAGAAAGTCAACACGATTTCACTCAAAACATTTCTGAACATGAATTTCCAAATTGCAGGATTAAGAAGCCACATCCGATCACCCAACTTTGTCATTGAACTCAATGCCACACTCTATCTTTCAATCCATAATTTCTTTCAGATGTCTGGTCGTGCCTTGTTGCGATTGCACTCTGTATTTCTTCCCCGAGGCCAAGATAACTCCAGTCGTCAGATTGAGATTTTGATTTAATAGACCAAATCATTTTGAGTTTAATAAATGCCCAGATTCGATTGCATACGTCCGATCGCTCAGTTTTGATGATCTAACGGTCCCGTAGTGTTTGGGTCGAACGACGACAATGCAATGGCTTTTTTAGCCATTTTTTAAAGTCGTTGGGGAGTGGCTTATTTGTTTATTTCCAAATTAAAATATTACAAAAATTGCAAAAAATCTAACGGTTAAATTGGTGTCTGGTAAGTGTTTTTAGCCTTTACAAATTGCATATAAATAGAAGATTTTTGTGCAAAAATAAGAATAAAAATTTTGTGCAAAAAATAAGATTTTTGCTCATTTATGTTTTCTACCAGTTATTTGTTTATTTTTTCTAAAATCATTTTTTGCTTAATGACAAACTAAATTAAAGTTAATATTTGATTTTATTTAATGATAGGTCATATTTATTATTATATTAAATTAGCAATAATAGTGCAAAGTTATTTTTAAAAACTATTTACTAAAATATAATTATAAACAATGATTTTGTAAAAAATTATTTTTTCTAAAAGTAATATTTTTATAAAAATTAATTCTCATTCATTAAAAAATGAATGTTTTCAAAACATATGAGCAATAATAAGGCTTTTCAGTTGGTCACCCATCCCAATACTTTGCTTGTCTAAACATGCTTGACTTTGGGGTTCTAATGACATCATGTGCTATAATACTGGTGTGGTCGCAAATACATTCAAAAAATAAAATATCAAAGTTGTGTCATTATTTTACAAAAGTATTACACCATTTTTAAAATTTTCTAAAATAATTAAGCATATAAACTTTTAAGTAAAGTTGATGCTTTTTATTTGTATTATAATATATCATGATATTAATAATTTATTTATATGAAATAAATAAAAAAATTAATGAACTATTATTTTTTATAACATTGACACTAATACATAATAATTTCTTCTACTATGTTATCGTTCTTATAAATATAACATTATATTATTTAATAAATATAAAAATATGTATTTCTAGAAAATATTATATATTAAACTATATCACATAAGAGAACTCTTAAATATTATTAATTGATCAACTAAAATGGTGATAATAGAGATGGAGATAACTATTTTCTAAACGAGAGAAAGTCATGTATTAATAAAAGAGAAATAAATAAAAGAATAATAATGAAGTGATGTTTTATTTAAGAGAAAAATAAAAGAGAGAACATAAAAAAGATAGAGATAATAAATAAAAAAATTAATGAAAGAGAAATGAAAAAGAAGAGACGAATAGTAGGGAGAGAGCCCAAAAAGAGTGTAATGAGATAAAAAATGAAAAGGCAAATAACAGAGCGATAATAGATGAGAGAAGATAGTGAGAATTTGAGAGACATTGAAATAAAGAGGAAAAATTAAGAGAAAAAATCAAGTAAAACAAAAACGTTAATAATTAAAAATATCGTAGTTATGTGATCGAATAATTGAAAAAATTTTTGCATGTGAATTTCTGAATTGCGTGATTAAGAAGCATCATTCGATCACGCAACTTTGCGATCGAATGATCAACGACACACTCTATGTTTCAATCCGCAAGTTCTTTCAACTATCCGATCTCATCTTATTGCTATTACACGGTCTGTATTTCCTTCGGAGGCCAAGATAAGTCCTATTGTCAGATCGAGAATCTGATCTAACGACCCGATCAATTCAGTTTTATAAAGGACAGATTCGATTGCATACGTCCGATCGCTCGGTTTTCACGATTTTACGGTCTTGCAGTGTTCGAATTGAATGGCGACTACGCAACTGCTTTTTTAGCCATTTCTTCGAGTCATTGGAGAGTTAATTATTTGTTTATTTCCTAATTAAAATATTACGAAAATTACAAAATTTCTACCAGTTAAATTGAGTGTTTTGTAAGTGTTTTTAGACTTTAAAAAATTGCATATAAATAGAAGATTTTTTGTACAAAAATAAGAATAAAATTATGTGATTCTAAGAAAAAATATTAAAGCTGTTAGTCGCTCGATTCCCTTGTCATTTTCATACGCTGTTGTGCCCTCTACTCATCAAACTCCTAAAATTTCTTTCATTCTCAAATTAGCTAAGTTATTAATTTTCTTGATATTTAGTTCACTTAATTAACATACTTGTGCCTCTTTAATAGTTTCATGAAGCATAAAATTTCGGTTGTATTGATTTAAATTTTATGTCATTGAATTTTTTTCTTTTTTTTATTTTATTTTGTTGTAATGATATAGTAGCATGTTCTATTTATTTTATTGTAAGACTATAGAAGTCTTCTCATTTGCCTCTTTGTTGTGAGTGCTTAGCCAACTTGTTTATTTTTTAATGGTTTATATTGTGTTGTGATTGCCTTGTTTTTTCTTGGGGCAGATGTATGCATGTTTTATAAGCCGAACTGCCTAAAAATTGATTGTTTACATTTTTAATTACTGTTGATTTTTCAATTACACAACTTTTGAAAAACTTAATATGTTTTTTAAAAATTAACAAAAATTTATAGAAAATCACTTTTATATATTTTTAAACTTTATTATGAATAATTATAAATATTTTATAAAAATATTCTATAATAATTCAAACTTTGATTCATAGCAACTCACCTCACTTTTACTGCACCTTACTTCAAACATCTGATTCAAATTAATTATGTTTTATTAGAAAAAGAGTGTATTGAAAAAATATATGCAACACGATAACATCTCAAAAGGTGACCCATCCCAATAGTACTTTAACCCAAGCATGCTTAACTTTTGAGTTTTAATAGGACCAAGTGCTTCAATGTTGGTGTGGTCATAAATACATGCTAAAGATTAAAAAATCTTGATTATGTGATTATCATTTTGAAAATAATGACCCATTTTAAATTTTTTTAAATTAAGAAATAAATACACTTTAAAAAAATTTTATATGCTTATAATGTCTATCATCATAAATTGTATATTAATATATTATTTAAATAAAATAAATAAATAATTTAAATAAATTATTATTTTTAATAATGTTGATATTAATATGTATGAATTTCTTTGATTATATTATAAATCTTACAAATAAAAAATTAAATTAATTAATAAATTTAAATAATAAAAATATATATTTATCATAAATATTATATATTAGATTATGAAAACAAGGCATTTTGAAAATATTGATAACTGATGGGTAGAAAGAGAGAAGATAAAGATGAATATAATTATTCTCTTAGAAAGAGAAGGTTAAGGATTGGCAAGAGCAAAATAAAGAAAAAAATAATGATAAAGAGAGAAGAGGGACAATTAAATAAAGATGAAAAGAAAATAGAGAATATAGAAAAGATTGAAATAATAAATAAAAAATCAAAAGAGAAAGAAATAAGATAGTAAAAAAGGATAGTGGTGAGAGAAAGAAGTCTAAAAAAATAGTAAGATATAAGGAATAAAGAGACAAACAAGAGAATGACAATAAGAGAGAAAACTTGAATGAATTTGAGGGAGATTCAGATAAAGAGAAAAATTGAGAAGGATGATTAACTCAAAGTTAAATTTAAATAATTAAACTCATAATATTTATATAATATAATAAATGAATCATTCATAATACTTAATAATATTAAATTATAAAAATATTTTAGTTCTATTATTTTTTTAGATAATTACAATATTTAAAATATTTTTTTAATATTAAAAAATATTATTTTAATGTTTAATATTTTAAAAATATAATTTTTAGATATTTAAAAATTTATCATACAACATATATGGACAATTATGAACATAAATTAATTCTAATTTATTATAATTGAATTTTTTTTGCTTAATGATAAACTAAATTAAAGTTAAAATTTTATTATATTGAGTGATAGGTCATATTTATTATTATATTAAATTAACAATAAAATTACAAAGATATTTTTAAAAACTCATTACTAAAATATAATTATAAATGATGATTTATAACAATTTCTTTTTTTAGAAATCATAGTGTTATAAAAATTAATTGTCACTCATTTAGATAATGAATGTTATGAAAACATATGAGCAATAATAGGACTTTTCGAGAGATCACCCCTCGTAACACTACACTTGTTTAAACGTACTTAACTTTGGAGTTCTAATGATACCATGTGCTATAATGTTGGTGTGGTGATACATACATGCAAAATATAAAATATCAAATTTGTGTGATTTTTTCTGAAGGTATTACACCATTTTTAAAATTTTCTACATCATTAAGCATATAAACTTCTAAGTAAAGTCTATGCTTTATATATATTATAATATATTATGATATCAATAATTTATTTATATGAAATAAATAAAAAATTATATGAACATCATTTTTTATAACATTGACAATAATACATAATAATTTTTTCTATTATGTTATCACTCTTATAAATACAAAATAAAATTTTGTAATAAATATAAAAAATAAAATATATATTTATTAAAATATTATATATTAGAATATGGCACAAGAAAGAATTCTTAAATATTATTAATTGATCAGCTTAAAAAGTGATAAATTTACGGACATAAAAAAGATAATGAAGAAAGAAACAATTATTCCATTAGAGAGAATGTTACGAATTAATAAGAGTAAAATAAAAAGGAAAATAATAACAGAGATAAATAGCATATTATTTACTAAAAAAAGAGAAGAAAAAACGTAAAAGAGATAGAGAGAAAAAATAAAAAAGTGGAAGATACAGAAATGAAAAATTAATGAAGAATAGAGGAGAAAGAGAATTGAAGAAAAATATTAGGATATAGATAATGAAGAGACAAAAAGTTGAGTGATTATGAGAGCTATTGAGATAAAGGGAAAAAAGTGAGAAAATTAATTAAATGAAAGTTAAATATTAATAATAAAACTTTTAATATTTATAAAACTATAATAAGTGAATCTTATATAATATTTAATAATATTAAAATATAAAAATATTTAAGATTTATTATTTCTTTAGGATATTAAAATATTTAAAAAATGACTATTAATTTAATATTATAATTTATCTCAAGTATTCCTTAATATAAGATTTCAATATTTAAAAAATTAAATACACATCATATATGTAATTATAAACATAAATTAATTCTAATTTATTATGATTGACATAAGTAATTTTACTAAATATTTAAAAAAATTAAACTTTATTTTATTATATCAAATGATGTACTATATTTATTATTTTATAAATCTTTAAGTAATAATATAAAGTTATTTGAAAAAATTAATTATTATATTGGTAATTGTGAACTATCATTTATAGTAATTATTTTATGTTATAATATTATAAAAATTAATAGTCATTTGTTAAAAAATGATTGCTATGAAAAATATGTGTAACAACGGGACGTCTAAAAATGTCACTTATTACAATAATACTCTCAACCAAGCATACTTAACTTTGGAGTTCTAATGATATCCAATGCTAAAAAGCTCATGTGGTCAAACATTCATTGAAAAGAAAAAATATCATAGTTGTGTGAATATTTATTTGATGGTAATGAACCATTTCTAAAATTTTCAAAATTATCAACCATATGTAGTTTTAATAAATTTTATGCATGTTACATATCATAATATATTATAACATCATTATTTTTTTAAATAAGACTAATAAATAATTACATAAAATATAATTTTCAAAAAATAGACCACTCTAAATTTAAATTTCTTCTATTATGTTAGCTTTCTTATAAATTAAAAAATTAAATTAAGTAATAAATATTTATAATAAAATATATATATTTATCAAATATAATATATATTAAACTATACAATAGCAGAGATTTTTTAAATATTATTAATTGATAGGCTGAAAAAAATAATAGAGTCAAAGATGATTATTCTAAATTTATTATAACTTATATAATTCATTTTCGTCACTATTAAAAAATTTAAAGTTATTATTTTTTTATATCATGGGATGTGTAACATTTATTATTGTATGAAATTGATAATAATACTATAATGTTATAATTAAATATTAACTACTAAAATGATAATTATAAACTATTTTTTTAATAATTTAATTTTTAACATTAACAAATTATTAAAATTAATTTTCACTCGTTAAAAAATGAATTTTATGAAAAACTATGTTTAATATGAAGCTTTTTCAAGAGGCGACTATCCTAATAGTACTCTTGCCTAAGAATGCTTAACTTTAGAGGTCTAATTAGATCTACCGCTATAACGTTTGTGTGGATGCACAAACATTTGAAGTTTTGTGATTGTTGTCTTGATGATAATGAATCATTTTCGAAAATAGTCTAAATTATCAAAGATTTATACAATTTTAAAAATATGCTTATTATGTTTGTGATAATGTATTATAATATAAATATTTTATTAATAAAATTAATAAAAAATAATTGCATAAACTATTACTTTGAAATTAATGAAATTAATTCATAAGAATTTCTTTTAATATATTATCATTCTTATTAAAAATTAAATTACATAAAAATAATAAATAATATATATATATATATATATATATATATATATATATATATATATATATATATATATATATATATATATATATTAATTTATGGACATAAAAAAATTAGTGGAGAAAGAAATAATTATTCCATAAGATAAAAAGTTATGAATTAATCAGAGTAAAATAAAAGGAAAATAATAATAGAGATAGATGAGAGATTATTTAATTAAAAAGAGAAGAAAAAGAATATGGAGGAGATAGAGAGAAAAAAACTAAAAATTGGAAGATAGAGAAACTATAAATTAAGGAAGAATAGAGGAGAGAGAGAGGCAAAGATGAATATTAAGATGGAGATAATGAAAAGACAAAAAAATAATAGGAAAGAGAAAAAGATGAGAGAATATGAGAGATATTGAGAAAAATTAAAAATAAGAGAAATAATTAAATAAAAGTTCAATCTTAACAATAAAACTTATAGTATTTATAATAATATAACAAGTTAATTTTATATAATATTTAATAATAATAAAATGTAAAAAATATTTGAGATTGATTATTTTCTTATTTTTAAAAATTTTCTAAAAAATATGTTAACTATTAATTTAACATTTTTCTTTTATCTTTAATTTTATAATAAATTATTTCAATATTTAAAATATAAAAATAGACAACATATAAATGCTATTATAAACATAAATTAATTCTAATTTATTATAGTTAGTGTACGTTATTTTGCTAAAAGTATAAAAAAAATTAAAGTTATTATTTTATTATATCAAATAATATGCTATATTTAATATTATATAAAATTGATAATTATAGTATAAAGTTATTTTTAAAAAAATATTATTATAATGATAATTATGAACTATCATTTATAATAATCTTTTTACAATATGATGTTATAAAAATTAATCATCGTTTGTTAAAAAAAAGATTGCTATGAAAAATATGTGCAATAGTGGGACGTCCAAAAAGGTCACCCATAATAATAATACTCTCACCCAAGCATACTTAACTTGGGAGTGCTAATGAGATCCAATGCTAGAATGGAGAAAAGATATCGTAGTTGTGTGATTATGTTTTTGATTGTAATGAACCATTTCTAAAATTTCCTAAATTATTAAGCCTATGCACTTAAAATTTATGCATGTTACAAGTCGTAATATATTATGATATATACATTTTATTTTAATAAAATTAATAAATAATTACATAAATTATAAATTTCAAAAAAATAGACAATTCTAAATGAAACATTCTTCTATTATGTTACTTTTCTCATAAACTAAAAAATAAATTGAGTAATAAATATTTAAAATAACATATATATTTATCAAATATATTATATATTAAGCTATACAACATGAGATTTTAATTAAATATTATCAATTGATGGGCTGAAAAAAGATAACAAAGTCAGTGATGATTATTCTACGTGAGAGAAAATCATGGATCGATAAAATCATAAAAGAAGAAAAATAATAATTGAGATAGATGGGGGATGATTTAATGAAAAAGAAAAGAAAAAAGTGAGAAGATAAATAAGATAAAGATATTAAATAAATGAGTGAAATAGAGGAAAATGATAAAATAAAAAAAGTAAAGAAAGTGAGAGAGGTCATGAATAATTTAAATAGACGAAGAACTAAGACAAAAATAAAAAAGAAATAATTAGAGAGAGAAAGGAAGTGAGAAAAAGGTTTAATAAAAATTTAACAAAGGGAAACCCGTTGCCACAGTGAGCCACGATGGTTCGTTGGAAATTACTTCTGAAAATAGTTGCCAATATAATCAAATCTAAACATTCTAATTTTTAAACGAGAAATCGGTAATGGTTCCATAAATCCAACAAAATAAAAAATGAATCACTTGTTAGTTACTCCGGTGATTAATTCGCCAACAAAGCAAATGATATACAACTAAATTAATCGGACATTTAAAGCGACAGCTAGCTGACTAAATTAATTGGAGTAGTTACGAAAATACCTATAATGAGAAATGAATAATGTCGATGAGCAATGAGAAAAAAATGCCAACAATTCTTTATGATAAATTTTCGAATTACGGGTCTAACAGGCACTCTCTGATTGCACAATTTCAGGACCAAAGGATCGACGCCGTAATCTGTCTTTCAATCTGTAAATTTTTTCAGTCGCGTGATGGCAAAAACTAACACAAAAATGGCTAGCAATATAAATCAATCGAATGGGTACTGTGGTTACAAAATACTTATACGAGACAAGGAACATCCTTTGGAGCGATGTGGGATAAAACACTCAAAACTTTCCTTGATGATGAATTTTGGAATTGTGGCAATAAGAACCGCCGTCCATTTGCCCAACTTCATGATCGAATGGACCCCCGCCACATTCCATCTTTCAATCCACAAATTCTTTCAACTGAGCATTCGCTAAAGCCAGCACAACAACGGCTAGGAAGCTATGAAAATCCGTCGTGTACCGTGATTACGGAAATACCTATAAGGAAAATCGAATGATATTATTGAGCAATTTGGGACAAAACACTCAAAACATTTCTGCATGCCAATTTTCGAATTGCGGACTAAGAAGCACCGCCTAATTGCACAACTTCGCGATCGAATCATTAACACCACAATATCTTTCAATCCGTAATTTCTTTCAGGTCTCCTATCAGGTCTTGTTGCGATTGCAGGGTCTGTATTTCTTTTGAAGGAGATAATAAGTCCTACGATCAGATTAAGATTTTGATCTAACTGACCAGATCAATTTGAGTTTTATAAAAGCATATATTTGATTGCATATGTCCTATTGCCAGTTTTCGCCATCTAATGGTCGCTACCATTCGGATCGAACGGCGATTGTGTAATTTGCCATTTTTTTGAGCATTGGAGTGTTATTTATTTTTTATATTTCTTAATTAAAATATTACAAAAAACTACAAAAATTATAACAATTAAATAAGGTGTTTGGTAAGTGCTTTTAGCCTTCATAAATTGCATATAAATAGAAGATTTTTGTTCGAAAATAAGAATAAAAATTTTTACGTGATCTTAAGAAAAAATGTTAAAGCCGTTATTCACTCGTTTCCCTCGTCATTTTCGTACGCTGGTGTTCCATTCACTCGTCAAACTCCTTAAATTTCTTTTCTTCTCAAATTAGCTAATTTATTAATTTTCTTGATATTCAATTTATTTAATTAACTTATTAATTCCATTTTAAAGTTTTTCATGAAGCATAAGATTTTTGTTGTATTGATTTAGATTTTATGTCATTGAATATTTTTCTTTTTTTTCATTTTTTTGTAATAATGTAGTAATGTGTTCCATTAGTTTTATTATAATACCATAGTAGTGTCTCATTTGCCTATTTGTTGTGAGTGCTTGGCCAACCCATTTATTGTCTAAAGGCTTATATTGTGTTGTGTTTGCCTTGTTTTTTCTTGGGATAGACGTAGGCTTGTTTTATAAGCCGAACTATGTAAAAATTGATGGTTAAAATTTCCAATTACTATTGATTTTTCAATTATGCAAATTTTACATAACTTAATATGTTTTTAAAATAAAGCGAAAATTTATAGAAAATTACTTTTATATTTTTTTAAACTTTATTAAGAATTACTATAAATAATTTATGAGAATATTTTGTAATTACTAAAACTTTCATTCATATCAACTCACCTCACTCTTGTTGAACATCACCTCAAACATCTGATTAAAATTAATTATCTTTAATGAGAAAAAGGAGTGTTATGAAAAAATTTGTGCAACGTGAGGACTTTTAAAGAGATGACCTATCTTAATAGTACTCTTACCCAAGCATGCTGAACTTTTGAGTTTTAAGGGAATCGAGTGCTATAATATTGGTGTGGTCACAAATACTTGCTAAAGATAAAAAATTGTAGTACGTAATTATTATTTTAAAAATTATGAACTTTTTAAAAAAGTTTTTAAATTAAAAAATAAATGCACTTCTAAAATTTTTTATATGCTTATAATGTCTATCATACTATAGTGTAATATTAATATATTATTGATATAAAATAAATAAAAAGTTAAATAAATTATTATTTTTGATAATGTTAACATTAATACATATAAATTTCTTTCATTATGTTATCATTCTCATAAATAAAAAATTAAATTACTTAATAAATATAAAGAATAAAATATATATATTTATCATAAATGTTATATATTATATTATGAAACATAAGGTATTTTTTAAATATTGATAATTGTTGAGAAAAAAAGAGATAACAAAATATATATATTTATCATAAATGTTATATATTATATTATGAAACATAAGGTATTTTTTAAATATTGATAATTGTTGAGAAAAAAAGAGATAATAAAATGGAATATAATTATTCTCTTAGAGACAAAAAGTAAATGATTGATAAAAAATTGGGAAGAAAATAATAATAAAAAGGGTTGAGAGATGATTGAATAAAGAGGAAAAAAGAGAGAATATAGAAAAGATTGAAAGAATAAATAAAAAATAAAATAGAAATAAATGAGAAAGTAAAAAATGGATAATGGTAAGAGAAAGAGGCTAAGAAAGATATTAGGATATAAAGAATAAAGAGACAAATAAGACAATGATAATAAGAGAGAGAAGATGGATATAATTTGAGGGACAATAGGACAAAGAGAAAAAAGGGAAAAAATAGTTAAATAACAGTTAAATTTAAATAATTAAACTTATAATATTTATAAGATATAATAAGTTAATCATTTATAAAACTTAATAATATTAAATTTTAAAAACAATTTAAATTTTATTATTTTTTTATGAAATTAAAAATATTTAAAATAATTTTTTACTACTAAAAAATATTATTTTAATATCTAACATTTTCTAATATAATATTTCTATATTTAAAAAATTCATCATACAGTATATATATAATATATAAACATAAATTAATTCTAATTTGTTATAATTGAAAAAAGTTTTTTTGCTTGATCATAAACTAAGATAAAGTTAATATTTTATTATATCATATAATAGGTCATATTTATTATTATATTAAATTAACAATAATATTACAAAGTTCTTTTTAAAATATAAATACTAAAAATAATTATAAACTATCATTTAGAATAATTTATTTTTAAAAAAAAATAATAATGATACAAAAATTAATTATCATTCATCAAAAAAATGAATGTTATGAAAACAAATGAGCAATAATAAGACTTTTTAAGAGGTCACCCATTCCAACACTATACTTTTCTAAACATACTTGACTTTGGAGTTCTAATGATGTCATGTGCTATAATACTGGTGTGGTAGCACATACCTGTAAAAGTATACTGTCGAAGTTGTGAAGTTATTTTTCTAAAGGTATTACACCATTTTTAAAATTTTTTAAATTATTAAGCATTTAAAATTTTCATTAATGTTTATGCTTTATATATATAATATAATATATTACGATATCAATAATTTATTTATATGAAGTAAATAAAAAATTTACATAAACTATCATTTTTGATAACATTGACACTAACACATAATAATTTCTTTTATTATATTATCATTCTTATAAATATAAAATTAAATTATGTAATAAGTATAAAAGATAAATTATATAATTATAAAAAATAATATATATTAGATGAAGTCACATAAGTGAAGTCTTAAATAATATTAACTGATTAGCTCAAGAGGTGATAATGGAGATGGGGACAACTATTTTCTAAAAAAGAGAAAGTCATGAATTAATAAAAGAGAAATAAATAAAAAAATAATGAAGAGAGATGAGAGATAGATGATTTATTGAAGGAAAAAAGAAGAAAGAATATAAAAGAGATAAAGAAATAAATAAAAAAGCTTAGAGCAAGAGAAATGATAAGGAAGAGTTGGATAGAAGAGAGAGAAAGAGCCCAATAAAAGTATAACAAGATAAAAAAATTAAAAGACAAATAATAATGTGATAATAAATGAGAGAGGATAGTGAGTGAATTTGAAAGATATTGAAATAAAAAGAAACAATTGAGAGAACAAATTAAATAAAACTAAAACCTTAATAATTAAAAATGATAATATTTATTGAATTTTACATGTTAATCATATATAATATTTAAAAATTAAAAAATATGAAAACTTTTTTGGTCTGTTATTATTATGGAATATTACAAATATTTAATGAATATTATGTCAATTAATTTAATTTTTGCTCATACTTAAAATTTAAAAAATTAATTAAATAATAAATATTA
Organism: Vanilla planifolia; assembly: GCA_023846275.1. Lineage (NCBI taxonomy): Eukaryota > Viridiplantae > Streptophyta > Magnoliopsida > Asparagales > Orchidaceae > Vanilla > Vanilla planifolia. The sequence goes on from CM043870.1 coordinate 21,073,167, forward strand.
TAATTATTTTAATATGTTATCTTTATATGATGAAATATAAATATTAATATATTTAAAAACTTTAAATATTTTTGATTTTATAATAACATATATATGTATTAATATATTTCTAATTTAATTTTATATTTCTATTAATTTATGATGTAATATTAAAAATATTAAAAAAACTATTTTGACTACTAATTTAATATTATTTTTCATGTCAATTTTAATGAAAAAATATTTTAATATTTAAAAAATTTAATACAAGGCATATATATGCTATTATAAACATAAAGTAATTCTAATTTATTATAATCGATATAAGTTATTTTGTTAAATTTTTTAAAAAATTAAAGTTATTATTTTATTATATCAAATAATATGTTATATTTATTATTATATAATTATAATTATAGTTTAAAGTTATTTATATAAAAATTTTTATTATAATGGTAATTATGAAATATCATTTATAGTAATCTTTTTACATTATAATGTTATAAAAATTAATTATCATTTGTTAAAAAAAGAAAGCTACGAAAAATATGTGCAACAGTGGGACCTTTAAAAAAGTCACCCATCAAAATAATACTCTCACCTAAGCATATTTAACTTTGGAGTCCTAACGAGAACCAATGCTAAAATGCTCGTTTGGTTGAACATGTAATAAAAAGAAAAAATATCGTAGTTGTCTGATTTTTTTTATGGTAATAAACCATTTCTAAAATTTCCTAAATTATCAATCCTATACACTTTTAATAAAATTTAAGCCTGTTACATGTCTTAATAATTAATTACATAAATCTTAATTTTTGAAAGAATAAACAACTCTAAATAAAAGTTTCTTCTATTATGTAACTTTTCTTAAAAATTAAAAATTAAATTACGTAATAAATATTTTTAATAAAATATTTATTTGTCAAATATATTATATATTAAAATATACAACAAAAGATATTTTTTAAATATTGCTAATTGATTGGGCTAAAAAAAAGATAATAGAGTCGGAGATGAATATTCTGTGTGAGAGAGAAAATATTGGATCGATAAAATCAAAATAGAAATAAAATAATAATTGAGATAGATCAAGGATATTTAGTGAAGAAGAAAAGAAAAGAGAGAATATAAATAAGATAAAGAGAATAAGTAAATAATTGAAATAGAGAAAAATAAAAAAAAAAAAAAGATAGAGAAGTGAGAGAGGTCATGAATAATATTAAGAGATAAAGCGTTCAAATAAAAATAAACAAGAAATAATAAGAGGGAGAAGAAAGTGATAGAATGTGTTAAAGAGAAATAAGTGAGAAAAAATTTAATAAAATTTTACCAAACATAAATCGTTGCCAGAGTGAACCATGACGGTTCCTTGGAAATTACTTCTAAAAATAATTAGATGCATAATCAAATACAAACATCCCAATTTTTAATCGAGAAATCAATAATGGTTCTATAAATCCAACAAAATAAAAACAAATCATCGTTGGTTTCTCTAATGATTAATTTGCAAACAAAGCAAATGCCAGCTAACTAAATTAATCGAAAGTTTACAGCGACAGTTAGCTGACTAAATTAATCGGAGAGATTACAAAAAAACCGAAATGAGAAATAAACAAGCCAAAGAGCAACGAAGTGAAAAATGGCGAATTTTTACATGGTAAATTTTTTAATTGCAGGTTTAACAAGCATAGATCGATCATGCAATCTCACGATCAAATGATCATCACCACACTCTATTTTTCTATCCACAATTACTTTCAGTTTTTTGATCGCACCTTGTTCGCATATGCCATGTTTCTTCCAGGGGCCAAGATAAATTCTCCCATTAGTTCATGATTCTGATATAACAGACCAGATCAACTTCATTTTTATAATGGCATAGATTCGATTGCATATGTCCGATCACTCATTTTTCACAATCTAATGGTCCTGGAGCATTCGGATCGAATGGTGACTATGCGATGGATTTGTTAGCCATTTTTTAGAGACGTTGTAGAGCTATTAATTTGTTTATTTCCTCATTAACGTATTACAAAAACAACAAAAATTCTCATAATTAAATTGGGTGTTTTGTAAGTACTTTAGCCTTTAAAAATTGCATATAAATAGAAAATTTTTGTACGAAAAAGAGAATAAAAATTTTTAAGTGATCCTAAGAAAAAATATTAAAGCCATTAATAGCTTGTTTACCTCATTGTTTTCATATGCTGTTGCACCACTCACTTGTCAAACTCCTGAAATTCCTTTCATTCTCAAATCAGCTAAGTTATTAATTTTCTTGATATTTAATTCACTTAATTGAGACACTTGAGCCTCTTTTAATGGTTTCATAAAGCATACGATTTTGGTTGTATTAATTTAGATTTTATGTCATTGACTATTTTTCTTTTTTTTCCATTTTATTTCGTTATAAGGTTGTAGCAGCCTGTATCATTTATTTCATTACAGAACCGTAGTAGTCTGTCTCATTTGTCTTTTTGTTGTCAGTGCTTTGCCAACCTATTCTATTTATATATATATTGTAGAGGGGCAATTTGTATATCCGTTCCCAGTTATTCAGCGTGGAGTAGAGCAGTCTGGTAGCTCGCAACCCATTTATTGGTAAAAGCCATATTTTGTGATATGTATGCCTAGTTTTTTTGGGGTAGACGTAGGCTTCTTTTATAAGTCAGACCACCTAAAAATTGATTATTTACATTTATAATTATTATTGATTTTTCAATTAAACGACTTTTGTAAAACTTAATATGCTTTTAAAAAAATGAAAATTATAGAAAATCACATTTATATTTTTTTAAAATTTTAGTAGGAATTATAATAAATATTTTATGGAAATTTTTTGTTATAATTCAAACTATTATTTATAGCAACTCACCTGAATTTTACTGAACATCACTTCAAACATTTAATTATCTTTTATGAGAAAAAGGATGTTATCAAAAAATATGTGTAATACGAGAACTTCTAAAGAGGTGAGCCATCCCAATAGTCAAGAATTCTTTGCAGATGAAGAGATGCCAAAGGAGCTTCGAAAAAATCCACTCTAACCAAAGCATACATAACTTTTGAGTTTTAACAAAATAAAGTGTTATGATATTTGTGAGGCCAGAAATACATGCTAAAGATAAACAATTGTACTTGGGTGATTATTGTTTTGAAAATAATAGACCATTTTAAAAAGTTTTTGAATTAACAAATAAATGTTCTTCTAAAATTTTTCATATGCTTATTATGTCTATCATACTATATTGTAATGTTAATAAATTATTTATATACAATAAATAAAATATATAAATAAACTATTATTTTTGATAATGTTGACATTAATACATATAAATTTCATCCATTATATTATCATTCTTAAAAATTAAAAATTAAATTACTTAATAAATATAAATAGAAAAATATATTTATCATAAATATTATATATTAGATTATGAAACATAAGACATTTTATAAATATTGATAATTGATGAGTAGAAAAAATAGATAATAAGGATAAAGATAATGATTCTTTTTGAGAGAAAAGGTTACGAATTTGATAAGAACAAAATAAAGAAGAATATAATAACAAAGAGAGATGAGAGATGATTGAATAAAAAAGAAAAGAAAAGAGAGAATATAGAAAATTTTGAAAAAATAATTAAAAAAGTGAATGGGAAAGAAATGTGAAAGAAAAAAAAGATAGAGACAAGAGAAAGAGGCCAAGAAAGATGTCAAGATATAAAGAATAAAGAGACAAATAAGAGAATGATAATAGGACAAAGAGAAAATAGAAAGAATTTGCCAGCCATTAAGGTAAAGAGAAAAAATGAGAAAAATAGTTAAATAAAAGATTAATTTGAATAATTATACTTTTAATATTTATAAAATATAATATGTGAATCATTTAAAATACTAAATAAAATTTTTATATTTCAAAATTCATCATACAACATATATATACTTTTATAAACATAAATTAACTCTAATTTATTATAATTGAAAAAAGTTTTTTTGCTTAATGATAAACTAAATTAAAGTTAATATTTTATTATATCATATGATAGAACATATTTATTGTGATATTATATTATTTTTAAATAACATTTCTACAATATAATTAAAAACTATCATTTATAATAATTAACCTTTTTTTTTAAATAATAAAGTTATAAAAATTAATTGCTATTCATCAAAAAAATGAATGTTATGAAAAAATATGAGCAACAATATGACTTTTCAAGAGGTCACCCATCCTCACGCTACGCTTGTCTAAACATGCTTCACTTTGGTGTTGTAATGATATCGTGCGCTATAATATTGGTTTGGTCGCACATACCTCCAAAAGATAAAATATAAAAATTATTTGATTATTTTTCTAAAGTTATTAAACAATTCTAAACTTTTTTAAATTAATAAGCTTATAAACTTATAAGTAAAGTTTATGTTTTTTATAAATATTAAAATTTTTTATGATATCAATAATTTATTTACATGAAATAAATAAAAAATTACAAAAAATATCATTTTTTATCATTAACACTAATATATAATAATTTCCTATATTATGTTATCATTCTTATAATACAAAATTTAATTATGTAATAAACATAAACAATAAAATATATATTTATAAAAAAATATTATATATTAGCTTATGTCACATAAGTGAACTCTTAAATATTACTAATTGATCAACTAAAAAAGGTGATAATGGAGATGGGGATAACTATTTTCTAAAAGAGAGAAAGTCATCAATTAATAAAAAAATAAAAAATATTGAAGAGAGGTGAGAGATGATTTATTGAGGAGAAAAATAAAAGAAAAAACATAGAAGAGGTAGAGATAATAAATAAAAAAATTAAAGAAAGAGAAATGACAAAGAAGAGATGGATAGTAGAGAGAAAGAGGCCAATAAGTGTGGAATTAGATAAAAAAAATAAAAGACAACTAATTGAATGACAATAGGTGAAAGAAAAAAGTGAGAGAATTTGAGACACTTTGAAATAAAGAGAAAAATATTGCAAAAAACATAAATAAAATTAAAAAATCAATAATTAAAATTATAATATTTATTAAATCTTACAAGTTACTCATATATAATATTTAAAAATTAAAAAAAAAATAAAATTTTTTTTAGGTATATTATTATTATGGAATATTACAAATATTTAAAAAATATTTTGACAATTTAGTTAGATTTAATTTTTTATACTTAAAATTAAAGAAAAATTAAAAAAAAAATATGATAATTATTTCAATATGTTATCTTTATATGATGTAATATAGATATTAAAAATAAATAATCTTTAATGCTAATTATTTAGTTTTATATTTCTACTATTTTATAATATAATATTAATATTTAAAAACTTTTATACACAACATATATATATATATATATATATTATTGTAAATATAAATTAATTCAAAATTATTATATTTTATATAAATTATTTTTCATAATGTGTCATACTTACTATTACATGAGATTATGAAAAGTTTACAAAATTTTTATTAATCATTAATTGCAAAAATAGTATTTATAAAATATAATTTCTAAACTATGAAAAAAATATGTAACAATACTCTCAAGAGGTCACCCATCCCAAAACTATTCTCATCCAAGCAAGCTTAACATTGGAAGTACTAATGTGGTTGCATATGCATCAAAAAAATAATGATAGTTGCAAGATTATTGTCTTAAAAATAATGAATCATGATGTATTATAATAATAATATTTCATTTATATAAAATTAATTAAAAAATAACAAAAAATTATTATGTTTTATAACATATATATTATTATATATGATTTTTGTTTGTTTGGTTATCATTGTTATAATTTAAAAAATATATAAATGAGAACATATAAATTTTTTCAATATATTATTTATTAAAAAGTGATATATGAGAGATTTCTTAAATTTTGTTAATTAATATTTTTAAAAGGAGATAATATAGATAAAGACAACTATTTTAAAAGGGAAAAAGTTACAAATTCATAGAACTAAGATAAAAAGAAACAAAATGATAAAGAGATGAGAGATAATTTAATGATGAAAAAAGATAAGAGAGAACATAAAAGAGATAGAGAGAATATATTAATAAATGAAAGAGAAAGAAATGAGAAAGTAGAGAGTAATAAAATAGAGAGAGGCAAAAAAGAATATAAGATTATAGAGAATAAAGAGATAAATAAGAAAATGATAATAAAAGAGATAAGTAAGAAAAATAATATGTTAGATAGTTAGATATAGAGAAAAAATGATAAAAATGATTTAATAAAAGTTTAATTTAAATAATTAAAATTTTAATACTTATTAAAAATAAAAATATTAATTATATATGATATTTATTTATTTTAAAATATAAAACTATTATAAGTTTATTATTATTTTATAATATAAAAATATTTTAAAAATATTTTGACTATTAATTTAATTGAAATTTTATAATACTAAAAACATTAAATAAATAATAAATAGTATAATTAATCTAATATATTATGTTAATTTTACATAATATAGATTATAAATATAAAAAATATTTAAAATTAAAGAAATAATTTTAGATTACTTAATTTTTATAATGTAATGTCATTTTATTTAAAAAATCTATATAAACAATCAAGATACTATTATAAAATTAAATTATATCTAATTTATTATAATTGATATAATTTATTTTATTCAATATTAAAAAAAGTTAAAGTTATTATTTTATTATATCATGTAATGTGTCACATTTATTACTACATGAAATTGATAATAATGTTATAAAGCTATTATTAAATATTAATTATTTAAATGGTAATTATAAAATATCTTTTTTAATAATTTAATTTTCTATCATTACATATTATTAAAATTAATTATCACTCATTAAAAAATGATTGTGATGAAAAACTATGTGTAATATGAAGACTTTTCAAGATGCCATTATCTCAATAGTACTTTTGCCTAAGAATGCTTAACTTTAGAGTTCTAATTATATCCACTACTATAATATTTGTGTGGTCACACGTACATGCAAAAGAAATTATCGTAGTTATGTGGTTGCAGTCTTGATGATAATTAATCATTTTTAAAATAGTCTAAATTACCAAGGGTATGTACTACTTTAAAAAACAATTATCCTTATTATATATGTAATAATATTTTCTAATAACAATATTTTATTATATAATTTTTTTAAAAAATTACATAAACTATTACTTTCGAAATTGAGAACTTAATACTTAAGATTTTCTTTTAATATATTATCATTCTTATAAAAAATTTAAATTACATAAAAATTATAAATAATAAAATATATAATTATTATTAATATTACATATTAAACTATGTAATATGAGATATTTCATATATATTATTAATTTATGGACGTAAAAAAAGATAATAGAGAAAGAATAATTATTCCATAAGAGAAAAAGTTAAAGACTAATAAGAGAAAAATGAAAAAAAGAATAATAATAGAGATAGATGGGAGTTTATTTAATAAAAAAGAGAAGAAAAGAATGTAAACTATAGAGAGAGAAAAATTAAAAGTTGAAGAAAGAGAAACGAGAAATTAATGTATAATAGAGAAGAGAGAGAGACAAAGAAGAATATTATGATATAAATAATGAAGAGGCAAAAAAAGAAAAAATAATAGGAGAGAGAAAAAGTTGAAAGAATATGAGAGATATTGAGATAAAAAAGTAAAAAATAAATGAAATAAAAGTTAAATCTTAATAATAAAACTTATAATATTTATAATAATATAACAAGTTAATCTCATATAATATTTAATAGTAATAAAATATAAAAAAATTTGTGATTTATTAATTCTTTCAAATATTAAAAATATTCAAAAAATATTTGAACTATTAATTTAATATTACAATTTTTATCTCTAATATTTTGTGATATAATATTTAAAATTTTTAAAAAATTAAATACATAATACATATGCTATTATAAATAAAAATTAATTCTAATGTATTATAATCGACATAAGTTATTTTGCTAAATATTTGTAGATATTAAATTTATTATTTTATTATATGAAATGATGTGCTATATTTATTATTATATAAAATTGATAATAATGTTATAAAGTTCATTTTTTGAAAAAATAATTATTACAATGGTAATTATGAACTATCATTTATAGTAATTTTTTTATATTATAATGCTACAAAAACTAATCATCGTTTGTTTAAAAAAAGAATGCTATGAAAAATATATGTAATAATGAGACCTCTAAAAAAGTCGCCCATCACAATAATATTCTCGCCCAACTGTACTTAAACTTTGGAGTTTTAACGAGATCCAATGCTAAAATGCTCGTGTGGTCGAACATGCACTAAAAAGAAAAAGAATATCATAACTATGTGATTATGTTTTCTGATAATAATGAATAATTTCTAAAATTTCCTAAATTATAAAGCTTATGAATTTTTCATAAAATTTATGCATGTTACATGTCATAATATATTATAATATAATTATTATATTTAAATAAAATTAATAAATAATTACATAAATTACAATTTCAAAAAAAATAGACAACTTTAAATGAAAGTTTCTTCTATTATGTTAATTTTCTTATAAATTTAAAATTAAATATTGCAACAAATATTTATAATAAAATATATATTTGTCAAATATATTATATATATAAAACTATACTAAAGGAGAGATTTCTTAAATATTATTTATTGATGGGTTGAAAAAAAATAATAGAGTCGGCAATTATTATTCGGTGTGAGGGTGAAAATCATGGATTGATAAAATCAAAATAGAAGGAAAATAACAATTGAGATAAATGTTGTATGATTTAACGAAGAAGAAAAGAAAAGAGAATATAAATAAAATAAAGAGGATAAATAAATGAGTGAAATAAAGAAAAATTTGAAAGTAGAGAAAGATAAAAAAAAGTAAGAGAGGTCATGAATAATATAAACAAATAGAGAATTAAGACAAAAATAAAAAAAAATTAACTAGAGAGAGAAGGAAATGAAAGAATGTGTTAAAGAGAAATAAGTGAAAAAAATTTAATAAAACTTTACAATGGAAAAACATTGCCACGTTGAACCGTGATGATACATTAGCAATTAATTCTAAATAGAGTTGCGTACATAATCTAATCCAAAAATTCCAATTTTTAATTGAGAAATTGATAACGATTTTGTAAATCCAACAAAATAAAAACAAGTTGCCCGTTGGTTGCTCCGGTGATTATTCGCCAACAAAGCAAATGCAAGCCATCTAAATGAATCGGAGCACTTACGAAAATGCCTATAACGAGAAACGAACAATGCGGATGAGCAACGAGAAGGAAAAGGCCAACATTTCTACACGATAAATTTTCGAATTATGAGTTTAACAAGCACCATCCGATCGTGCAATTTTGCGATCGAACGATCGACGGCACAGTCTATCTTTTAATCCGCAAATTGTTTTAGCTATGCGATCGTGAAAGCAAAAATGGAAACGACTAGCAAAATACAACTATCGGATGGGTACAGCGGTTATGCTCATACCGATATGGAACAAGGAACAACGCTTTTGAGCAATGTGAGATAGAACACTCAATACTTTCCTGGATGATAAATTTTGGAATTTTAGTATTAAGAACCACAGTCCAATAGCACAACTTCGTGATCAAACGGATCTCCATCACACTTTTATCTTTCAATCCACAAATCTTTTCAGTTGAGCGATTGTAAAAACCAACATGGCAACAGCTAGAAAACGATCATGCACTGTGGTTATGGAAATACCTATAAGGAGGAACGAGTGATAATGCTGAGCAATGTGGGCCAAAACACTCAAAATATTTCTGCATGTCAATTTCCAAATTGTAGGACTAAGAAGCATCGTCTGATTGCGCAACTTTGCAATCGATTGATCAATGCCACACTCTTATCTTTCAATTGTCCGATCGCGCCTTGTTGCGATCAACAGTTCGTATTTCTTCCGAAGGCCATGATAACTCCTGTCATGAGATCGAGATTTTGATATGACGGACCAGATTGATTTGAGTTTTATAAAGGTGCAAATTCGATTGCATATGTCCGATCGCCCAGATTTTGAGATCTAATAATCCCAGAGCATTCTAATTGAATGGGGACTGTGCAACGGTTTTGTGCCATTTTTTTAGCCATAGGAGAGTTATTTATTTTTTATTTCCTAATCAAAATATTACAAAAAAACTATGAAAATTCTAATGATTAAATTGGGTGTTTGGTGATTACTTTTATCCTTTACAAATTACATATAAATAGAAATTTTTTACAAAAATAAGAATAAAAATTTTTATGTAATCCTAAGAAAAAATATGAAAGCTGTTAGTCACTCATTTCCCTCGTCATTTTTAGCCATGCATTGTAAAAGCAAATGCGATAACAACTAGAAAAAAAAATCAACTGGGTTGGTACTGTGGTTACGAAAATATTTATAAGGAAGAAGGAACAATGCTGGTGAGCAATGTGGGACAAAACACTCGAAACTTTCTTTGATGATGAATTTTGGAATTGGGGGATTAAGAACCACCGTCAAACAGGACAACATGGTGATAGAACTATCCTTGCCGCACTCTATCATTCAATCTACAGATCCTTTCAGCCAAGCAATTGCGAAAGCCAACACGGCAACTGCTTCAAAGCTAAAACCAAATGGCCATTAACCATCGTTACGGAAATACCTGTAAGGAGTAATGAAAAAATCTAGTGAGCATTGTGGGTCGAAACACTCAAAAAATTTTCTGCATAACGAATTTCTGAATTGCGGGATTAAGAAGCACCGTTCGATCGGGAGTTATCGAACGATCAACGCAATATTCTATCTTTCAATCCATAATTTCGTTCAGTTGTCTGATTGTGCCTTGTTGCGATTATACGTTCTGTATTTCTTCTGCAGGACAATCTAAATCTTGTCCAATGGACCTGATCGATTTCAGTTTTATAAAGGTGCAAAATTGATTGCATACATCCGATCGCTAAGTATTCGTGCTTTATTTGTCCTGGAGCATTTAGACTGAACAACGACTTTGCAATGGCTTTTTTAGCCATTTTTTAAAGCCATTGGAGAGTTATTTATTTGTTTATTTCCAAATTAAGATATTACAAAAACTATAAAAATTCTAAGGTTAATTTAAGTGTTTGGTAAGTTCTTTTAGACTTTGCAAATTACATATAAATAGAAGATTTTTGTACAAAAATAAGAGTACAAATTTTTATGTGATCTTAACAAAAAATATTAAAGTTGTTAGTCGCTTGTTTCCTTCTTCGTTTTCATACGCTGTTGTGCCATTCCCACTTAAAACTCTTGAAATTTCTTTCATTCTCAAATTAGCTAAGTTATTAATTTTCTTGATATTTAAGTGAATTTAATTCACTTAATTAACGTAGTTGTGCTTCTTGAATGGTTTTCTGAAGCATAAGATTTTTGTTGTATTGATTTTGATTTTTTATGTCATTAAACGTTTTTCTTTTTTCTATTTTAATTTGTTGTAATGATGTAGTAGCCTATTTAATTTATTTCATTGTAAGACCATAGTAGTTCATCTTATTTGTCTATTTTTTGTGAGTGCCTAGCCAACACATTTATTAGCGAAAGGCTTATATTGTGTTTTGTTGGCCTGGTTTTTTCTTGTTGTAGACGTAAGCTTTTTTATAAGCCGAACCGCTTAAAAATCGATTGTTTACATTTCTAATTACTGTTGATTTTTCAATTACACGACTTTTATAAAACTTAATATGATTTTAAAATGAAATTAAAATTTATAGAAAATCACTTATATATATATTTTTAAACTTTATTAAGAATTATGATAAATATTTAATGAAAATATTTTGTAATAATTCAAACCTTTATTCATAACACACCTCACTCTTGCTGAACCACACTTCAAACATGTGATTAAAATTTATTATCTTTTATGAGAAAAGAGAGTATTATGAAAAAAATATGTGCAACACGAGGACTTCTCAAGAGATGACCATCCCAATAATGCTCTAACTGAAGAATGCTTAACTTTTGAGTTTTAATGGGATTAAGTGTGACAATATTGGTGTGTCACAAATACATGCTAAAGATAAAAAATGATAGTTATGTTATTATTGTTTCGAAAATAATGAACAATTTTTAAAAGTTTTTAATTTAACAAATAAAATTTTAAATTAAAAAGTAAATTACTTAATAAATATAAATAATAATATATATATTTATTATAAATATTATATATTAAATTATGAAACAGAAAGCACTTTTTAAATATTGATAATTGATAGTAGGAAAAGTGATAATAATGATGAATATAATTATTATCTTTGAGAGAGTAAGTCAAGGTTTGACAAAAATAAAATAAAGCAGAAAATAATAATAATAAAGAAGGATAAGAGATGATTGAATAAAGAGGAAAATAAAAGAGAGAATATAAAAAATATTTAATGAATAAATAAAAAAAGAAAGAGAAAGAAATGAGAAAATAAAAAAATGATAATGGTGAGAGAAAGAGGCCAAAAAAAGATATTAAGATATAAAGAATAAAAAGATAAATAAGAGAATGGTAATAGGAGAGAGAAAATAGAATGAATTTGAGGGACATTAAGATAAAGAGAAAAAATGAGAAAAATAGTTAAATAAAAGTTAAATTTAAATAATTAAAATTATAATATTTATAAAATATAATAAGTGGATCATTTATAATACTTAATAATATTAAATTATAAAAGTAATTTTAGCTTTATTTAATTTTTAGAAAATTATAAATATTGAAATTACTCTTTACAATTAAAAAATAATTATTTAATATTTAATATTTTATATTTAATATTTTTATATTTAAAATTCATCATAGAACAAATACATACTATTATAAACATAAAGTTAATATTTTATTATATCATATTATAGGTCATATTTATTATTTAATTAAATTAAAAATAATAACACAAAGTTATTTTAAAAACAAATTACTAAAATATAATTATAAACTATCATTTATAATAATTTATTTTTTTTAAAATAATAATATTATAAAATTAACTATTAATCATTAAAAAAATGAATGTTATGAAAACATATGAGTAATAAAATGACTTTTTAAGAGGTCATCCATCCCAATACTGCGCTTGTCTAAACATGCTTAACTTTAGGGTTCTAATGATATCATGTGCTATAATACTGGTGTGATGGCACATTCTTACAAAAGATAGAATATCAAAATGGTGTGATTATTTTTATTAAGGTATCACACCATTTCTAAAATTTTCTAAATTACTAAGCATATAAGCTTTTAAAGAAAGTTTATACTTTTATATATATTATAATATATTATGATATCAATAATTTATTTACATGAAATAAAACAAATACATAAACTATCATTTTTTATAACATTGACACTAATACATAACAATTTCTTCTATTATGTTATCATTCTTATAAATTAAAAAGGTGATAATAGAGATGGAGATAACTATTCTCTAAAAGCGAAAAGTCATGAATTAATATAAGAAAAATAAGTGAAAAAATAATAATAAAGAGAGATGAAAGATGATTTATTGAGGAGAAAAAAGAAAACACATTGAAGAGATAGAGATAGTAAATAAAAAAATTATTGAAAGAGAAATGATAAAGAAGAGATGGATAGTAGAGAGAGGCCAACAAGAGGGTAACGAGATTAAAAAATGAAAAGACAACTAATCAAACAATAAAAAGTGAGAGAATTTAAGAGACATTGAAATAAAGAGAAAAATTAAATAAAACTAAAACAGTAATAACTAAAATTGTAATATTTATTAAATATTACTAGTTAATCATATTTAATATTTAAAAATAAAAAATATAAAAAATTTTAAGGTCTGTTATTATTATGGAATATTATAAATATTTAAATAACATTTTGAATATTTACTTAATCTTAATTTCTTCATGCTTCAAATTCAAAATATTAATTAAATAATAAATATTATAATTATTTTAATATATTATCTTTGCATGGTGTAATATAGATATTAAGAATAAATTATCTTTAACAATAATTATATAATTTTATATTTCTATTATTTTATAATACAATATTAATATATTTAAAAAAATTTTATTCACAACATATATATACTATTATAAAGATAAATTAATTTTAATTTATTATATTTTATATAAATTATTTTTCTAAATATTAAACTATTTTAAAATTAATGATTTATTATATCATATGATGTGTCATACTTATTATTACATTAAATAAAGAAAAGTTTATAAAATTTTTATTAATAGTTAGCTACAAAAATATTTTTCATAAAAAATAATTTATAGTCATTTTATTTTTTTTTAAATTATTATTATTTTTTTTTAAAAAATATTTATCTTTAGGAAAACGAATTCTGTGAAAAAAATATGTAATAATAATCTCAAGAGGTCACCCATCCCAAAACTACTCTCACCCAAGTAAGCTTAACATTGAATGTACAAATTAAATCTAGTGCTATAATGCTAACGTGATTGCATATGTATTATAAAGAAAAATAATCATTGTTGCATGATTATTATCTTAAAAATAATGAATCATTATGTACTATAAGAATAATGTTACATTTTAATAAAAATTACAAAAATTATTATTTTTTATAACATAGGTATAATTATATATGATTTTTTGTTAGGTTATCATTCTTATAATTTGAAAATTAAATTTAATAAATATATAAAATAATAAAATATAACTATTTAAATGTTTTATATATTAAATAATGATACATGAGAGATTTCTTAAATTTTGTTAATTAATATTTTTCAAAATTGATAATATAAATAGAGATAATTATTTTATAAAAGAGAAAAAGTTACAGATTAAAAAGATTAAGACAAAAGGAAACATAATAATAGAGAGATGACAGATGATTTAACAAAGGGAAAAAATAAAAGTCGTAGAGAGAATAAATAAATAAATAAAAGAGAGAGAAATAAGAAAGTAGAGAGTGATAGAAGAGAGAGGCAAAAAAGTACATAAGGATATAAAGAATAAAGAAATAAATAAGAGAATGATAATAAAAGAGAGAAGTGAGCAAGAGAATATGTTAGACATTCAAATAAAGAGAAACAAATGATAAAAATTATTTAATAAAAATTAAATTTTAATAATTAAATATATAATACTTTTTAAAAATCAACAAATTAATTATATATAACATTTACTTATTTTAAAATATAAAACTATTTCAAGTTTATTATTATTTTATAATATTAAAAAATATTTAAATAATATTTTTATTATTAATTTAATATAAATTTAATCACACTTAAAAAAATAAATAATAAATAATATAACTAGTCTAATATATTATCTTTATTTCACATAATATAGATCATAAATATAAAAAATATTTAGGATTAAAGAAATAATTCTAGATTTCATATTTTTAAAACTTAATGTTATTTTATTTTAAAAATTTATATAAACAATCTATATATTATTATAAACTTAAAATTATTTCTAATTTATTGTAATTGATATAATTTATTTTGCTCAATATTAATTTTATTATATCATGTGATACATCACATTTATTTTAACATGAAATTGATAATAATTTTATAAAATTATTATTAAATATTAATTACTAAAATGGTAATTATAAAATATCTTTTTTAATAACTTAAGTTTTTAATATTAACGTATTATTAAAATTAATTGTCACTCATTAAAAAATGAATGTTATGAAAAACTATATATAATGAAGAGTTTTGTAGAGGCCATTATCCTAATAGTACTTTTGCCTAGGAATGCTTAACTTAGGAGTTCTAATTAGATCTACTGCAATAATATTTGTGTGGTCACACATACATGCAAAAGAAATTATCATAGTTATGTGATTGTTGTCTTGATGATAATGCATCATTTCTAGAATAATCAAAATGATCAATGATATATATTATTTTAAAAAAATTTCTTATCGTATATATAATAATATATTCTAATGTTAATATTTTATTATATAAGATAAAAAATAATTAAATAAACTATTACTTTCAAAATTGATGAAATTATTACATAGGATTTTCTTTCAATATATTATCATTCTTATAAAAAACTTAATTTACATTAAAAAATATAAATAATAAAATATATAATATTTATAGATATTACATATTAAAATATTAAAATGAGATATTTCATAAATATTATTAATTCATGAAAATAAAAAAAAGATGATGGAGAAAGAAACAATTATTCCATAAGAGAGAAAGTCATAGATTAATAGGTGTAAAATAAAAAAAATAATAATAGAGGTAGATGAGAGATTATTTAATAAAGAAGAGAAGAAAAAAACACAAAGGACATAAATGGAAAAATAAAAAAGTTAAAGAAAGAAAAATAAGAAATTAAGAAAGAATAAAGAAAAGAGATGTAAAGAAGAATATTAGGATATAGATAATGAAGAGACAATAAAAAAAAGATAATAGGAGACAGAAAAGTTGAGAGAATATGAGAGATAAAGTGAAAAAAGAGACAAATAATTAAAAGAAAGTTAAATCTTAATAATAAAACTTATAATATTTATAATAATATAATAAGTTAATCTCATATAACATTTAATAATAAAAAAATATAAAAACATTTGAGAATTATTATTTCTTTTGAATATTCAAAATATTGAAAAAATATTTTAACTATTAATTTAATATTATTTTTTAATCTCTAATATTCTATAATATAATATTTCAATATTTAAAAAATCAAATACATAGCATAATATGCTATTTTAAAAATTAATTAACTCAAATTTATTATAATAGATATAAGTTATTTTGTTAAATATTTAACAAAATTAAAATTATTATTTTATTATATCAAAAGTTGTACTATTTTTATCATAGTCGTGTGATTATTTTTTTGATGGTAATTAACCATTTCTAAAATTTCTTAAATTATGAAACCTATACAATTTTAATAAAATTTATGAACAATAAATCTCATAATATATTATAATATAATTATTTTATTTAATTAAAGTTAATTTAAAAAAATTACATCAACTATAATTTTTTAAAAAGTAGAGTACTCTGAATGTAAGTTTCTACTATTATGTTACCTTTCTTATAAATTAAAAATTAAATATGTAATAAATATTTATAATAAAATAGTTATTTGTTAAATATATTATACATTAAACTATACAACATGAGAGATTTCTTAAATATTATGAATTAATGGGTTGAAAAAGGATAATAAGGTCAGGGATGATTATTCTGTATGAGAGAGAAAGTCATTGATTTATAAAATAAAAATAGAGAAAAAATAATAATTAAAATAGATGAGAGATGATTTAATAAAGAAAAAAGAAAAGAGAGAACTTAATTAAGATAAAGATAATAAACAAATGTGTGAAATAAAGAAAAATAAGTAGAGAAAGATAGGAAAGTGAGGGAGGCCTTCGATAATATAAAGAGATAGAGAATAAGGACAAAAATAAAAAAGAAATAATCAGAGAGAAGAAAGTGCGAAAATGTGTTAATGGGAAATAAGTGAGAAAAAATTTCATAAAAATTTACCAAACAAAAACCTGTTGTCACAGTGAACCATGTCGATTCATTGGAATTTACTTTTGAAAATAGTTGCGTAAAAAATCAAATCCAAACATTCCAATATTTAATTAAGAAATCAATAACGGTTCTATAAATCCAACAAAATAAAAACAAATCGCCCATTGGTTACTTCGGTGATTAATTCACCAACAAAGCAAATGCTAGCCAACTAAATGAATCAGATGTTTAGAGTGATAGCTAGCCAACTAAATTAATCGAAGCAGTTATGAAAATTCCTATAACGAGAAACGAATATTGCTGGTGTGCAACAAGACGAAAAATGCCAACATTTCTATATGATAAATTTCCAGAATGTGGGTTTAATAAGCACCGTCTTATTGCGCAATTTTGCGATCGAATGATTGACCCCACAATCTATCTTTCAATGTGCAAATTTTTTCAGCTGTGTGATCGCGAAAGAAAACATGACAATGACACGCAAGATGGGTACAGTGTTTACAGAAATATCTTTAAGGAACAAGATACATTGCTCAGTAAGGTGATTCACTTGCGTTTGGATTCAGCTTTTTAAAGAAAAGAGGCGTAGCACTCGCAGCGTCCAGATGGGGTCTGTCAACAGCTCACCGAAGTGAAGATGGGGTCTGTCAACAGATCCTTTGCGGAAGTCCTGGGCGGGGGAGCAAGGCCCCCGCCCTGCAAACCCCGGCGAACCACCGTGTACTTTGGTGAACCGGAAATTACTGTCTCCCCTGCGGAGGTGTCTAAGCTCGCTGAGCCTTACAGACTTGCCCTGGTGGGCAAATTTTCTTACGGGCGCCCTCCTCTGGACATCATTCGCGCCTCGATGGCCAAGGCTGGCTTTCGGGGAGCGGTCACGGTTGGTCTTCTGAATTCACGACATGTCCTTCTCCGATTTGCCGACGAAGACGATTACCTTTTCTGCTGGCTGAAGACGGTGTGGTTCATAAACGAGTTTCCAATGCGTCTCCTCAAATGGTCCCCTGATTTCCGATTTGATGCAGAGCCTACCACGGTGCCTGTATGGGTCTCTTTCGACAACCTGCCCCTGCACTTATTTGACAAATCAATCCTTTTCTCGATGGCAACTGCCATCGGCAACCCTCTGAAAGTCGACACGGCGACGGCGACCGTCTCCAGGCCGCACGTGGCCAAAGTTTGTGTCGAGTTGGATGTCACAAAGGAGCTCCCCTGTAGGATTCGTATCTCCGCCTACACTGGTGTTCAAACCGGCGATTTCTGGCAAGCTATCTCTTACGATAATCTTCCATACTACTGCCCCCAATGCTTGACCATTGGACATTCCAAGGAGAACTGCAGGAATCGTCCCGTCCACGGCAAACCGGTCCAGGCTGATAAAGGTAAAAAGCTGGCTCTTCCTTCTCCACGCTCTGCCGGCCCCACGCCGAAGAAAATATACTTGGAAAAGGGGCAATGCTCCTCTCCCAAGTCACCGCCCAAATCGCCGCCCGTATCGCAGCCCAAATCTTCCTGTCCTTCTCCCCGGAGTCAGAACAGGGTTTTTGATAATGGTATTATATCTACCAGGTCGGCGCTTTGCGGTCCAACCGGCAGTCCTCCATCTGTGGGGCTGAACCGGTTTTGCGCCCGGTCTAATTCCCCGACTCACTTAGCCTCCCCTGGGGAAGCATTGAAAGATTGTGAACCGGTTGTTATGCAGCCTCATACTGTTCCTGTGGAATTAAATGCAAAAGAGGGCGATCCGGTTCCCAGCTTGCTAGCTCTACAACTTGAGCTGCAAAAGAACCGCGGGCCCGAGCAAATTTTCTCCCCGTCCTCAACGACCCATGGTTTGGCGGACGACTCTGCTTCCTCGACTGTTCCGCGTGCTGGATGGTTTTTTCCCCCCAATGAGCACAGCCCAGTGGAATCACCCCCTCCAAAAATCATCAGCATCACTGTTTCCAGCTCGCGATCTAATGATAGCACGGATGACCTTAGCCCACAGGTGGATTTTCCGCCGCTGGCCTCAATCAAAACCAAGATTAAGAAATCTAAAAACAGGACTAATTCGGTGATTTCGTCTCCACCATGTACTCGAAGTGCGGCGGGCGCGAAACTGCCTCCGAAGATTAATGCATAATATCCTCTTTTGGAATGCCAGGGGCGTGGGTAACCTGGCTACCATCGGGAGGCTTCGCCATCTCGTTCGGTCAAACCAGTTAGATCTTATTGCCCTGATGGAACCTTTAGTCGGGGAGGATCGCATCCCGCTCATTTGTTCACAAATTGGATTGCAAGATGGGTTGAGTGCCTCGTCAGGGAAAATTTGGCTACTTTGGTCATCCTGGTGCCGCTTATCGGTCATCCATGGGTTGGATCAAGCAGTTACGATGCAACTATCCATTCTTGGGGCTTCGGCCGGCCCAATTTTTGTCACTGCTGTATATGGTAAGCATAATTACATTCAGCGCAGGGAGCTGTGGCTATTCTTAGAAGGAACAAAGCTCGATGTTGGTTGCTATCCCTGGTGCATTGGCGGGGATTTCAACGTTACCCTGCGCGCGGATGAACAGTCGGGGACGGCGCGTTTCGACAGCAGAGCGGCTAATGACTTTCAATCCCTGTTATTCGAGACCAATCTTCACATCCCACCCACTACTGGTAGCCCTTTCTCCTGGATGGGCAAATGCCGGGGCAGGATTAGACTCAAGAAATTGGACTATTTCCTCTGTAATGATCGCTGGCTCGATGTCTTTCCTAATGGGAAAATAGAGACCCTCCCGCGGACAACATCCGACCATGCACCTTTGCTCTTCCACGTTCTGTCTCCACGCCCCTCCGGGGCGAGGCCGTTTCGCTTCCTCAACATCTGGCTGCAACACCCTGACTTCGCGGAGTTGGTTAAGACTTCGTGGTCTGCCCCAATCGCCGCCTCCGGGATGTTCAAACTTGCTGGTAAGCTGGCTCGACTAAAAGCAGAGCTCAAGACCTGGAACAGGATTGCCTTTGGTAACATCTTTGAAAGGAAGAACCAGTCGGAGCAGGAGGTTCAGGATGCTGAAGCAGCTCTTGACTCATGCCCCAACTCGGTTAATGCGGCTAGGCTCGATTCTGCCTACAGGTCCCTGCAGCTGCGCCTGAAAGCAGAGGAGGAGTACTGGCATCAAAAGGCAGGGCTGCGTTGGCTCAACGAGGGTGACGCCAACACCAATTTTTTTCATGCCACGGTTAAGATGAAGCAGCATTCCCTTGGCATCCACAAGCTGATCAAGCCGGACGTGTCTTGGTCTGAAGGGGTGGAACTGGATCAATTTCTCGTCTCCCACTTCTGTAATTTGTACAAGGACAGACCAATCAGCAATTCTGCCGTCGACTCCATTTTGTCGCACTCGCCGCACTCCATCTCACCGGCCCAGAATGCGAGTCTTACTCGGCCAACGGACGCCCTTGAGCTGTTTGGGGTTCTATCGGCCATGGCGGATTCGAGTGCTCCTGGACCGGATGGCTTCACCGTCAAATTCTTCAAGCAATGTTGGTTGCTCTTGGCTCAGGATTTGGTCGACGCCTGCAACGACTTCCTATCTGGTACTGCTATCCCTAAAGCCCTTGGCGCGGCGTGGCTTTGCTTGATCCCCAAGTCCCCGGCTGCCTCCTCCCCAAATGACTTTCACCCAATCGCTTTATGCAACGTGGGTAGCAAACTGTTTACCAAACTGCTCTTCTCCAGACTTGCCCCTTTGCTTCCTGGGCTCATCTCCGCCGAGCAGTCCGCCTTTGTCAAGGGGAGGAATATCACCGACAACCTGTTGCTGGTTCAGGAGATGTTAACCCGGATCAACAGACGACGCAAAGACCGGAATCTCCTTCTCAAAATCGACTTTAAGTCTGCTTTTGACAGTGTTAACTGGGATTTCTTGCGCGCTGTCCTTCGGGCCCGTGGCTTCAATGACCATCTCTGCACCCTCATAAGCAATGTACTCAATTCCACCTGGTTATCTGTCCTTGTAAATGGCTCTCCTAAAGGTTTTTTTCAGCCGTGCTGTGGCGTTCGTCAAGGGGACCCCCTTTCGCCGGCTCTGTTCATCATATTATTGGATTTGTTTAGTCGGGTCCTGCGTCACGCCTATAACTCCGGTGAGGTTATGAAGTTTTCTTCCATCCCGGGCTGTGCCCCTGTCTCACATCTGGCTTTTGCGGATGACCTCATCATCTTCACTACTAGCAACAGAAACTCTCTCCGGGCTCTGCTCAACCACCTCGAACTATTCCTTCAGGCCTCTGCTCCTGAGCTTAACAGGGATAAATCTTTCATTATTCATGCTAAATCCACTCCGACTGGAACTAAAAAGCTGACGTTCCGTCTGCTGGGATTCAAAGCCAAGCCGCTGCCCTTTCTCCACCTTGGCTGCAGCCTTGACTCTGGGCCTGTCCGTTCGGGTCAGTTTCAGAGGCTAATCGACTCAGTCAGGTCTCGCATCTCTTCCTGGCAGAACCGGCTGCTTTCCATGGGGGGCAGAAAGGTCCTAATCAACTCGGTGGTCTCTTCCATGTATTCCTATGTCTCGGCTGCTTTGAACCCGCCGAAAGTGGTGATCAGCCGCATCAATAGCATCCTTGCCAATTTTTTCTGGGGTAGAACCAAATTCGGCAATAAACATCACTGGGCCGCCTGGCATAAGCTCGCCAGACCCACCAACTGCTTTGGCATCAGTCTTTTCAATTTCGGCTCTCAAGTCCTCACTCAAACTGCGTCTATCTGGTGGCGTATTCTTCACACTGTTACGCCATGGTCCCGATTCGTGCTGCAAGCGTACCTCGCCAGGGAAGATGGTATTTCTATCCGCCAGGGGGACTCGTCGGGATGGAGAAGATTGGTTCGGTTTATTCACCAGCTGCGTTTCGTGCGTGCCGGGGACGATGACGGTTCGGTCCGCTCCGGCTCCACTTCGTCCGGTTCGGACGATTTGGGTCGCAGGCAGGCCGCTCGGACCCGCTTCCGTCCCCCTGCGGACGACCTGATGAGCCAGCTCAATTGGGTGGGGCTTTGGGTTGGGTGCTGCACGGACAACTATGGGAAGTTCTCCTTCGCGTTGGCTTACGGTAAGATCTGCCACTTGGTCCTACCTCAGTTCAAAAGCCATTTTCGCCCCAACCTCCTGTGGCACAAGAGGATCCCAACAAAAATTTCTATCCTGCTATGGAGAATCCTAAATGACGCCCTCCCCCTTCCTCATAAGATCCAAAGAATCGGTATCTCTCTTGCTCCCAAATGCCCTTTCTGCCCTGCAATTGATACCATGGACCACATTTTCTGGAACTGCTCTCATTCCAATCCTACTTGGCTTTGGTTTGAACGTCGTTTGGGCATCGCTAGTCCGCTGCCCTACAATAACAGGATTCTTTACTGGTGGTCGCGCTGCTCCACTATAAGCTCCCTTGCCTTTGTGATTCCTGCTACTATATGTTGGATGGCCTGGAACAACTGGAACTCTGCGATTTTTGATGGTGCCTACAGCCCTCCGAACAAATTTCTTTGGGAATCTCAACGGTTTCTTGCTCAGCTTTATAATGGGGGAACGAGGCATCTGCTTTCTGCAGAAATCCTCACCCTTAGCAAATTAGGACTTATGTAATTCTGCTAGGCGGAAGCACTTGTACCTCTTCTTACAAAAAAAAAAAAAACTCAAAAAAAGAAAAAAAAAAAAAAAAAAAAAAAAAAAACAAGATTTTGGAGTTGCAGGATTAAGAAACACCGTCCAATACCGTGGTTGAGGAAATACCTATATGGAGGAACGAGTTATATTGTAGAGCAATGTGGGACAAAACACTTTTTGCATGTCAATTTTTGAATTGCAGGATTAAGAAGCACCATTCGATCATGCAAGTTCGCCATCGAACGATCAACACCACACTCTATCTTTCAATCTGCAATTTCTTTCTGTAGTCCGATCGTGTCCTTGTTTCAACGCATGATCTATATTTCTTCTGGAGGCCATGATTACTCCTGCCATCTGATCGAGATTCTGATCTAATGGACCAAATCAATTTGAGTTTCATAATGGCACAAATTTGATGGCATACGTCCGATCACTAAGTTGTTGTGATCTAAGGTCCCGAACCATTCGGAACAACCGACAACTGCTCAACGATTTTTTGTTAATTTTTTTTAGTCGTTGGTGAGCTATTTATTTTTTATATCCTAATTAAAAAATTACAAAAAAGCTACAAAAATTCGAATGAATAAAATGGGCATTTTGTAAGTACCTTTAGCCTTTACAAACTGTATATAAATACTAGATTTTTGTATGAAAATAATAATAAAATTTTATGTAATCCTAAGAAAAATATTGAAGCTATTAGTTGCTTATTTGTCTCATCATTTTCATACGCTGTTGCGGCATTCATTTGTCAAACTCCTAAAATTTCTTTCATTCCCAAATTGGCTAAGTTGTTAATTTTCTTGATATTTAATTCACTTAATTGACATATTTGTGCCTCTTTAACGGCTTCATGAAGCAAAAGATCATGGTTGTATTTAGATTTTATGTCGTTCAATATTTTTCATTTTTCTTCCATTTTATATTATTGTAATGATGTAGTAACATGTTCTATTTATTTCATTGTAAGATTGTAGTAGGCTATCTCATTTGTCTCTTTTTTGTGCGTGCTTAGCCAACCTGTTTATAAGCAAAAGGCTTATATTACGTTGTGTTCATGTAGTTTTTTGTTAAGGTTGATGTAGGCGTGTTTTATAAGCTGAACCACCTAAAAATTGATTGTTTACATTTCTAATTACTATTGCCTTTTCAATTACATGACTTTTATAAAGCTTAATATGTTTTTAAAATAAATTAAAAATTATAGAAAATCACTTTTATTTATATTTTTTAATCTTTATTAAGAATTACTATAAATAATTTATGAAAATAGTTTTTAATAATTCAAACTATGGTTTAACAACTCATCTCACGATTATTGAACTTAACTTACAAAACCTCAAAAATATTAATTATCTTTTATGAAAAAAAGGATTATTATTGAAAAAATATGTGCAACACGAGGAGTTATGAAGAGATGACCCATCATAATAGTACTCTAACCCAAGCATGCCTAACTTTTGAGTTCTAATGGGGTCGAGTGCTATAATGTTGGTGTGGTCACAAATACATGCTGAAGATAAAAAATCATAGTTGCGTGATTATTGTTTTGAAAATAACGAATCATTTTAAAAACATTTTAATTTAACAAATAAGTACACTTCTAAAATTTTTTATATGCCTATTATGTCTATCATATTATATTATAGTATTAATATATTATTTATATAAAATAAATAAAAAAATTAAATAAACTATTTTTTTTGATAAAGTTGACATTAATACATATAAATTTCTTCTATTATATTATCATTCTTATAAATAAAAAATAAATTACCTAATAAATATAAATAATGAAATATTTATTTATCATAATTATTTTATATTAAATTATTAAACATAATGCATTTTTTGAATATTGATAATTGATGAGTAGAAAAGAGATAATAAAGATGAATATAATAATTCTTTTAGAGAGAAAGTCAAGGACAGACAAAGACAAAATAATGAAGAAAATAATAATAAAAAGGATGATAGATGATTGAATAAAGAGAAAAAGAAAAGAGAGAATATAGAAAATATTAAAAAAAAAATAAAAAAATGACAGAAAAAGAAATGAGAAAGTAAAAAAGAATAGTGGTGAGAGAAAGAAGTTAAGAAAGATATTAAGATGTAAAGAATAAAGAGACAAATAAGATAATAATAATAAGAGAGTGAGAAAATGAAATGAATTTCAAGGACATTATGATAAAGAGAAAAAAGTGAGAAAAATAATTAAATAAAGTTAAAATTTAAAAAATTAAACATATAATATTTATAAAATATAATAATTGAATCCTTTGTAATTCTTAATAATATTAAATTATAAAAATAGTTTTAGCTTTATTTTTTTAAGAAAATTACAAATATTTAAAATACTTTTTACTATTAAAAATATTTTTTTAATGTCTAATATTTTATAATATGATATTTCTCGATTTAAAAATTTATTATACAGCATATGTATACTATTACAAACATAAATTAATTCTAATTTATTAAAATATAAAAACTTTTTTTTCTTAATAATAAACTTAAGTAAAGTTAATATTTTATTGATCATATGATAAGTCGTATTTATTACTATATTAAATTAAAAAAATTGTTACAAAGTTATTTTTAAAAACTAATTACTAAAATGTAATTATAAATTATCATTTATAATAATTTATTTTTTTAAAGTAATAATGTTATTAAAATTAATTATCATTCATTAAAAAAATGAATGTATGAAAATAAATGAGAACAATAGAACTTTTCATGAAGTAATCATCCCAATAGCATGTTTGTCGATACATGCTTAACTTTGGAGTTCTAATGATATTGTGTGCGATAATGCTGGTGTGGTTGTATAAACCTATAAAAGATAAGATGTTGAAGTTGTGTGATCATTTTTCTGAAGGTATTACACCATTTTCAACATTTTCTAAATTACTAAGCATATAAAATTTTAAGTAAAGTTTATGCTTTTTATATATATTATAATATATTATGATATCAATAATTTATTTATATGAAATAAATAAAAAATTACCTAAACTATCATTTTTGATAACATTGACACTAATAGATAATAATTTCTTCCATTATTTTATCATTCTTATAAATACAAAATTAAATTATATAATAAATATAAAAACTAATATATATATTTATAAAAAATATTATATATTAGACTATGTCACAAAAGAGAAGTCTTAAATATTGTTAATTGACCAAATAAAAAAGTTAGAGATGGAGATAACTATTTTCTATAGGAGAAAAATTCACAAATTAATAAAAGAAAAACTAATAAAAAAATGTTAATAAAGAAAGACTGTTACAACCCCATTTTTTTCCTAGGCTGATTTTTGGCATACATTTTTTTTTTTTTTTTACATATAGACAGCTCAGATCGTCCCATACCAACCTGAGTAGCCTACGAAAAACATAGGATATAACACATCATTACACACCTACCTTCCTTAACAATGTGGATCCCATCTCCCGGGTACACCGTCAAGTCAGGTTCATGACTCCTGAGTTAACAGATGGACTCGCGCAATGTTACTCCTACTAGACCAAATACTCCTTACCCACACCGGTAGGAGAACCGATCTAATAGAAGTCTGAACCCCCACGGTTAAGTTCCATAGTCATGTAATGACCTCACCATCAAACGGAAGATATATAACATCCACAGATAAATGTAGCACTCCACTCACCATACTCCAAGACAATAAGATAAGACAGTAAATGGAACTACATTACAAGAATAAGATACAAGTCCACAAGTGTAATATTGTTCATCCAGATACATAATTCCGAATTACCCTCAAATTATATGTAACATATGAGAATAACAGTCTCACTGAAACATCCAACAGCAACAATCAACTAACCAGAATATCTCAGACAATCACCAATCAGAAATCCTTCACAAGCCTGCTGACCACGATCCCACCTAATCCGGTAGCGTCAAGTCTGCCGAGCCACTGAAAATATATAATACAGGAATGAGCTACGCCCAGTAGGAAAGTCAGCTAGTAAAACTCACATGCAAGAGAAGGATAATAGCAAAAATACAGGAATACAGCATAACAATGTACGGTGGATAGGCACTCTCAGTCCCAGACTCCGACCAACCACAGCCACCCCAGTCACACCAGAGTAGCTCTCCTCTGGGCTACCAGGCAACGTGCCAGTGGGAACGCCCATCTCGAAACACGCATGGCGCCTAAGCACCCGACACCGCAGTGTCTCTCGTCAATCAATCTCCTGGAGACTACAGACAGATCCAGTCACATAATCTCTAGCCAACGTGAGACACCCCTGCCACCCTAAGGCGCGCAGGCCTACACACTTGGCTAGCCACTGCGAGACACCCCTGCCACCCTCAGGCGCGCAGGCCTACACACATGGACCAGGAGAGATTGACTCAGCCACCGTCCCAAGGAGTCCTCTACCAACAACTTCCATAGAAGCTCACGCCCCTACAGTCATTGCCAATCTCTAACTCCAAGATTCGGCAACATGTGTCCAGGTACAACAAGGCGTATACCAGTCTACATGTATACTGTGGAAGCTAAGTCCGAACCGCACAGTTACCTACCACAACTACCCTAAAACATCATATAGGGTCTATAGTAGTCCGGTCCAATATGCCAATCCATGAAATATGCCAATACTGAATAAACTGACTCAATCCATGCCGTTGCCATCAAAGCAACACAATTGTCAATTACTGACTGTTCTGGTAGCATCCGTGTACCATATCTTTGTCTGACTGTTTCCAGCTGTACTGTCATCACTGATAACATTTTTCCCCACTTCAGGAAATTTTTAAATTCCAATTTCAATTTCCGCCCTTTATCCATTTTCCGAAATTCGAAATAAATTTCCGAATTTAAATTCCACATATATCCTTTTTCCAAAAATTCGGATTAATTTTCGAATTTAATTTTTCGCTTATCCTTTTTATTTCCGAAAATTCGGATTAATAATAAATTTCCGAATTTTCCTTCCGCTTCTCTCTCCTCCGCGCCGCGCCGTTCGTCCGCGCCGACTCCCGCTGAACCGGTTTTCGCTGCCGGTTCGGCTTTCGCGCCGTTCGTCCGCGCCGAATCCCGCGGAACCGGTTTTCGCTGCCGGTTCGGCTTTCGCGCCGTTCGTCCGCGCCGAATCCCGCTGAACCGGTTTTCGCTGCCGGTTCGGAACTCTCGCGCTGAACCGCGACACCGCCGAACCAATTTCTTAATAATCCGTTAATCGGATTAATTTTAATTACTAATAAAATGGCGTAAATATCATTAATTACTTAATTAGATTTGATATTATCTAAACCCTTCTCCTTCCTCGGTCCGAAACCCGCGAAACCCTAGCCGCCGCCATCGCCGACCATTACGATCCTTCCGTCGATTTCCGGCGACTGCGATCAAGGAGAACAATTTCCTAACATGCTCCTAAGCATCAATAAATTTTTTTTTTTTTTTTTTTTTTTTTTTTTTTCGGCGAAATGGGAATTTTTCCAGGAAATTCCGAAATTTGCAAAAGACACAATTTAGCATTCAATTAAATCCGATTTTCATCCACATGCTTGTTTTCATTAAGCAAAGTATTTCATGCTTTTAATTTTCTACTAAATCACTAATTTAAACTGAATTTCCTACCTCAACGACGCCGGCGACGGTGAACTTCGTCCGTAGCTCGCCGCAGCTCCTCGCCGAACGAATCCGGTACGAATTGACTCTCCTCGTTCCCGTGAATCTCCAGGCACAAAAAGCCCCTTGCCAGGCCGCCGGAATCACGCGCCGTACGCCGGAAAAACTCTCTCTATCGGTCGGCCGAACAAACCCTAATCGTTTCGCGAGGGTTTTATATTTCTGGCCGACACGGTGAAACCCATTACGCGCCGTTGACACGCTTTCGACACGGTAAGCACCCGATACGCGCTGTCGACACGCTATCGACACGGTAAGCACCCGATCAGCCGGTTCAATCCCAACCGTCGATCACGACCGTCCGATCAGCTTATCAGAACGCACGCGCAAACTCACTCGGCGAACCGTCTCCGCCTCCGCTGAACCGTTCCGGTCCGGTTCACGCGCGGTAAACCAATTTCCGGTTTAATTTAAATGGATTTTCGAATTTCTAAAAATCCAATAAATCTAATTAAACAGGGAAAATTAATTAAAAATTCCTCGGTGCTCCGAAAAATTCCCAAAAGATTTCAGAAATTCCAATAGCCTACAATTGAGTTCCTGGCTCATCCTACTGTCGATTCGAAATCATCCAAGCCACAATTAATTTATTAAAGATCAAATACATAAAATTTTACCGGGTATAACAAAGACAAGAGATGATTTATTGAGGAGAAAAAAAGGAGGAAACATGGAAGAGATAGAGATAAAAAGTAAAAAAAATTAAAGAAATAACAATGACAAAGAAGAGATGGATAGTAGAGAGAGAGGCAAATAAGAGTGTAATGAGATAAAAAATAAAAAGACAAATAATTGAATGATAATAGGTTAGAGAATTGAGTAAATTTGAGAGACATTAAATTAAAGAGAAACAATTAAGAAAAAACTTAAATAAAACAAAAACCTTAATAATTAAAATTGTAATATTTATTAAATATCAAAAGTTAATCATATATAATATTTAAAAATAAAAAAAAGTATAAATTTTTTTTACGTCTATTATTATTATGGAATAAAATAAATATTTAAAGAACATCTTAACAATTTAATAAATTTTTTATTTTTTTATTTAAAATTAAAAATAATAATTAAATAACAAATATTATGAATATTTTAATATATTATCTTTATATGATGTAATATAGATATTAAAAATAAATAATATTTTAAATAAATTATTTAATTTTATATTTCTATTATTTTATAATATAATATTAATATATTTAAAAAATTTTATACACAACATATATATAATATTATAAATATAAATTAATTATAATTTATTATATTTTATATAAGCTATTTTGCTCAATATTAAACTATATTAAAATTAATAATTTACTATATCATATGATGTGTTATACTTATTATAACATGAAATTAAGTAAATATTGTAAAATTTTTATTAAAATTTTATTACAATAATAGTATTCATAAACTATAATTTATAATCATTTCATTTTTAAAATTAACATTTTTAAAATAAATTATCAATCTTTAGAAAAATAAATGTTATGAAAAAATATGTAACAATACTTTCAAGAAGCTACCCACCAAAACTATTCTCACCCAAGCAAGCTTAATATTGAAAGTACTAATTAAATCTAGTGCTATAATACTAATGTGGTCAAATATCTATAAAAAAGAAAAATAATCAAA
Organism: Vanilla planifolia; assembly: GCA_023846275.1. Classification (NCBI taxonomy): domain Eukaryota; kingdom Viridiplantae; phylum Streptophyta; class Magnoliopsida; order Asparagales; family Orchidaceae; genus Vanilla; species Vanilla planifolia. Next base: position 21,103,627 of record CM043870.1, read on the forward strand.
GTTGAGTGATTTTTGCGTTGAAAATAATGAATCATGATGTATTTTAATAATAATATTTCATTTATATAAAATTAATAAAAAATTACAAAAACTGTTATTTTTTATAATATAGATATTTTTATATAGGATTTTCTTTTTTTAGGTTATTATTCTTATAATTTAAAATTTAATTTAACAAATATGTAAATAAAAAATATAAAGTTTTTAAGAATATTATATACTAAATTATGATATATAAGAGATTTCTTAATTTTTTTTAATTATTGTTTGTGAAAGTAGATAATATAGATAGAAATAATTATTTTAAAAGACACAAAAAGTTAAAAATTGATAAGAGCAAGATAAAAAGCAATATAATAAAAGAAAGATGAGAGATGATTTGTTGAAGAGGAAAAGAGAATAGAGAACATAAAAGAGATAGAGAGAATAAATAAATAAATGAAAGAAAGAAAAATAAGAAAGTAAAAAGTGATGAAAGGGAGAGAGGCCAAAATGAATATAAGGATATAGAGAATTAATAGACAAATAAGAAAATGATAATAAAAAAAAGAATTAAGTGAGATAATATGATAGACATTTATATAAAGAGAAAAAATGATAAAAATGATTTAATAAAAATTAAATTTAAATAGTTAATCTTATAATAGATATTAAAAAATAGAATTAATGATATATAACATTTATTTATTTTAAAATATAAAACTATCTCAAGCTTATTATTATTTTATAATAATAAAATTATTTAAAGAATATTTTGACAATTAATTTAATATAAATTTGATAATACTTGAAAAAATTAAATAAATAATAAATAATATAATTAGTCTAATATATTATCTTTATTTTACATCATATAAATCATAAAAGAATATTTAAGATTAAAGAAATAATGTTAGATTAGTTATTTTTAAAAACATCATGTTATTTTATTTGAAAACTCTATATACACAATATATATGCTATTATAAGCTTAAATTAATTCTAATTTATTATAATAGATGTTATTTATTTTGCTCAATATTGAAAAAATTTAAAGTTGTTATTTTATTAAATCATGGGATGTATCACATTTATTATTATATGAGATTAATAATCACACTATAAAGTTATTATTAAATATTAATTACTAAAATGGTAATTTTAAACTATCTTTTTAATAATTTAATTTTTCAATATTAACTTATTATTAAAATTAATTATCACTCATTAAAAAAATTAATGTTATTAAAAAAAATATGTAATATGAAGACTTTTTAAGAGGCCAATATCCCAATAGTACTCTTACCAAAGAATGGTTAACTTTAGAGTTCCAATTGGATCCACCATTATAATGTTTGTGTGGTCATGCACACACATGCAAAAGAAATTATCTTAGTTATGTGATTGTTGTCTTAATGATAGTGACTCATGTTTTAAAAAAGTTTAAATTATCAAGGATATGTACTATTTTTTAAAAAAATTATGCTTATTATGTATGTGATAATATATTCTAAAATTAATATTTTATTATATAAAATAAAAAAATGATTACATAAACTATTGCTTTCTAAATTTTTGAAATTAATACCTAACATTTTCCTTCAATATATTATCATTCTTATAAAAAATAAAATTACATAAAACATATAAATAATTAAATATACAATTATTATTAATATTATATATTAAATTGTATAATATGAGATATTCCATATGTATTATTAATTTATGGATATAAAACAGATAATGGAAAAAGAAATAATTATTCCATAAGAGGGAAAGTTATAGAATAATAAGAGAAAAAAAAAGAACAGAGATAAATGGAGATTATTTAATATAGAAGAGAAGAAAAAAACATAGAGGAAATGGAGAGAAAAAAGTGCAAGATAGAGAAAAAAGAAATTAAAGAAGAATAGAGAAGAGAGTGGGCTAAGAAGAATATTAGGATGTAAAGAGACAAAAAAGAAATGATAATAGGAGAGAAAAAGTTGAATGAATATGAGAGATTTTTAGATAAAGTGAAAAAAGCGAGAAAAATAATTAAATGAAAGCTAAATGTTAATAACAAAACTTATATTATTTATAATAATATAACATGCTAATCTTATTAAATATATAATAATAATAAAATATAAAAATATTTTAGATTTATTATTTATTTCAAATATTAAAAATATTATAAAATATTTAACAATTAATTTAATATTATTTTTTTATCTCTTAAATTTTATAATATATATTTCAATATATAAAAAATTAAATACACACCACATATATGCTATTATGAACATAAATTAATTCTAATTTATTAAAATCGATATAAATTATTTTGATAAATATTTTAAAAAATTAAAGTTATTATTTTATTATATCAAATGATGTGTTATTTTTATTATTATATAAAATTCTTAATAATAATATTAAATTTTTTTATAAAATATTATTATTATAATGGTAATTATGAATTATAATTTATAATGATATTTTTACATTATATTGTTATAAAAATTAATCATCGTTTGTTAAAAAATGAATAATATGAAAATTATGTGCAGTAGTGGGAGCTCTAAAAAATTCACCCATCACAATATTACTATTGCCCAACCATACTTAACTCTAGAGTTCTAATGAGATCCAATGCTAAAATGCTCATGTGGTCGAACATGCATTAAAAAGAAAAAATATTATAGTTTGTGATTATTTTTTTGATGGTAATAAATAATTTCTAAAATTTCCTAAATTGTCAAGCCTATGAGTTATAAAAATATTTATGCTTGTTATATCTCTAATATATTATAATTTAATTATTTCGTTTAAATAAAATTATTAAATAATTACATAATATATAATTTTCAAAAAAAATAGACAACTCTAAATAAAAGTTTCTTCTATTATGTTACTTTTCTTATAAATTACAAATTAAATTATATAATAAATATTTATTAGAAAATATATATTTGTCAAATATGTATATATTAAACTATACAATACGAGAGATTTCTTAAATATTGTTAATTGATAGTTAAAAAAAATATAATAAAGTCAGAGATGATTATATCATATGAGAGAGAAAATCATTGATTAATAAAATTAAAATAGAAGGAAAATAATAATTGAGATAGATGAGGGACAATTTACTAAAGAAGAAAAGAAAAGAGAACATAATTAAGATCAAGAGAATAAATAAATGAGTGAAATAAAGAAAAATAAAAATGAAGAGGAAGATAAAGAAGTGACAGAGGTCATGATTTATCTAAAAAAATAGAGAATTAAAGCCCTTTTCTTGCTATAACTATTTTCATTTTTTTTTCACTTAACATAACATAAAGACAATTTCTTATCAATAAGGCTATAATCCCACATAAGAACTTGCTGATTCGTGATCCATTTACGTTGACTGGTAAAAGATCGATATTGCTTAGAAAGCATATTTGAAAGAAATAAAAAAGAAATAATAAGAGAGAGAAGGAAGTGAGAGAATGTGTTAAAGAGAAATAAGTGAGAAAAAATTTAATAAAAATGTATCAAACAGAAACCCATTGCCACATTTAATTGCGACGGTTCATTGGAAATTACTTCTGAAAATAGTTGCGTATGTAATCTAATCCAAACATTCCAATTTTAATTGAAAAATCGATAACGGTTCCGTAAATCCAACAAAATTAAAAAAAAATCATCTGTTGGTTACTTCGTTCATTAATTTGCCAACAAAGAAAATGTTAGACAACTAAATTAATAAGACATTTACAGCGATAGCTAGTCGACTAAATCGGAGCGGTTGCAAAAATACCTATAACAAGAAACGAACATTACTAGTGAGCAACGACACTAAAAACGCCAACATTTCTACATGGTAAATTTTCGAATTACAGGTTTAATAAACACAATCTATCATTCAATTAGCAAATTTTTGCAGCTGTGTGATTGCGAAAGCAAACACAGCAATGACTAGCAAAATGCAACAATTGAAAGAGTACAGCGATTATGAAAATACCTATAAGGAATAAGGAATAGTGCTTATCAGTAATGTGGGTTAAAATACCAATACTTTCCTGGACAACAAATTTCAAAATTGCAAGATTAAGAACCACCATCCAGTAGCACAACTTTGTGATCAAATGGATCCCGACCACACTCTATCTTTCAATTACATGACTTTTATAATTTTTTCAATTACATGACTTTTATAAAACTTAATATGTCTTTAAAATAAAATGAAAATTTATAGAAAATCACTTTTATATTTTTTTAAACTTTATTAAGAACTACTATAAATATTTTACGAAAATATTTTGTAATAGTTCAACTTTGATTCATAACAGCTCACCTCACTCTTGTTGAACCTCACTTCAAACATGTGATTAAAGTTAATTATCTTTTATAAGACAGAAGAGTACTCTAACCTAAGCATGCTTAACTTTTGGCTTTTAATTGAATCGAGTGCTATAATGCTTGTGTGGTCACAAATACATGCTAAAGATAAAAAATCATAGTTAAATGATTATTGTTTTGAAAATAATGAAACATTTTAAAAAAATTTTAAATTAACAAATAAATGCACCTCTGAAATTTTTTATATGCTTATCATATATATCATACTATATTGTAATATTAATATATTATTTATATAAAATAAATAAAAAGTTTAAATAGATTATTATTTTTGATAATATTAACATTAATACAATAAATTTCTTCTATTATATTATCATTGTTATAAATAAAAAATTAAATTACTTAATAAATTTAATTAATGAAATATATATGTATCCTAAATAAATTATATTAAATTATGAAACAAAAGACATTTTTTAAAATTTGATAATTAATGAGCAGAAAAAGAGATAATAAAGATTTATATAATTATTCTCTTAAAGAGATAAAGTTAAGGATTAACAAAAAAATAGAGAACAAAATAATAATAAAGAGTGATGAGAGATGATTGAATAAAGAGAAAAAGAAAATAGAGAATATAGAAAAGATTGAAAGAATAAATTAAAAAATAAAGGAGAAAGAAATGAGAAAGTAGAAAAGGATATTGGTAAGAGAAAGAGGCCAAGAAAGATATTAAGGTATAAAGAATAAAGAGACAAATAAGAGTGGTAATACAAGAGGGAAAAAATAGAAAAAATTTGAGGGACATTAAGATATAGAGAAAAAAGTGAGAAAATAATTAAACAAAAGTTAAATTTAAATATTTAAACTTATAAAATTTATATAATATAATAAATGAATCATTTATAATGCTTAATAATATTAATTTATAAAAATAATTTAATATTTTTTATTTTTTAAAGAAAATTACAAATATTAAAAAATATTTTTAACTATTAAAAATATTATTTTAATATTATATATTTTATAATACAATATTTATATATTTTAAGATTCATCTTATAATATATATATAATATTATAAAAATAAATAAATTCTATCTATTATAATTGAAGTTTTTTAATGATAAACTAAATTAAAATTAAAATTTTATTATATCATAAGATAGGTCATATTTATTATTATAATAAATTAATAATAAATTTAAATTTTATTTAAAAAGCAAATTACTAAAATATAATTATAAAGCATCATTTAAAATAATTTATGTTTTTCAAAAATAATAATGTTTTAAAAGTTAATTATCATTTATTAAAAAAAATAAATGTTATGAAATGATTTGAGTAACAACTAGATTTTTCAAGTAGTCACCCATCCCAATACTATGCTTGCTTAAACATGATTAACTTCGGAGTTCTAGTGTTATCATGTGCTATAATGCTAGTGTGGTCGCACATACCTACAAAAGATAAAATATCAAAATGGTGTGATTATTTTTCTAAAGGTATTATACCATTTTTAAAATTTTCTAAGTTACTGAGCATATAAATGTTTAAGTAAAATTTATGCTTTATATATATTATAATATATTATGATTTCAATAATTTTTTTATTAAAAAATAACTAAAAAATTAAATAGACTATCATTTCTTATAACATTTTATTAAAAAATAAATATATAATGATTTTTTCTATTTGGTTATCATTTTTATAAATACAAAATTAAATCATGCAATAAATATAAAAAATCAAATATATATATTTATAAAAAAATCATATATTTAACTATGTCACATAGGAGAAGTCAAATATCATTAGTTGATCAGCTAAAATGTGATAATGAAGATGGAGATAACAACTTTTTAAAAGAGAGAAAGTCATAAATTAATGAAAGAAAAATAAATTAAAGAATGATAATGAAGAGCAATGAGAGATGATTTATTGAGGAGAAAAAGAAAAGATGAAAAATAGAAGAGATATAGATAATAAACAAAAAAATTAAAGGAGAAATGGCAATGAGATTGATATTAGAGAAAGAGACTAATAAGAGTGTAACGAGATAAGAAACAAAAAGACAAATAATAAAATGATAATAGGTGAGAGAAAAAAAGTGATTGAATTTGAGAGACATTGAAATAAAAAGAAAAAATTGAGAGAAAAAATCAAATAAAATAATAACCTTAATAATTAAAATTATAATATTTATTAAATATTACAAGTTATTCTTTTATAGTACTTAAAAATAAAAAAAATATAAAAACTTTTTTAGTTCTATTATTATTATGGAATATTATTAATATTTAAAGAACATTTTGATAATTTACATAATTTTTATTTTTTAATATTTAAAATGAAATTTTTTTAAAAAAATAAATATTATAAATATTTTAATATATTATCTTTATATGATATAATATAGATATTAAAAAATAAATAATTTTTAACACTAATTATTTATTTTTATATTTCTATTATATTATAATGTAATATTAAAATATTTAAAAACTTTTATACACAACATATATACATTATAATAAATATAAATTAAATCTAATTTATTATATATTATTTAAGTTATTTTTCTCAACTTTAAACTATATTAAAATTAATAATTTATTATATCATATGGTGTTTCACACTTATTATTAAATGAAATTGAGAAAAAGTTCATAAAATTTTTATTAGTAATTAATTATAAAAATAGTATTCATAAACCATAATTTATAATCATTTCATTTTTTAAAGTCAATTATCAATCCCTAGAAAAATGAATGTTGTGAAAAAATATGTAACAATACTCTCAAGAGGTCACTCATCTCAAAACTACACTCACCCAAGCAACCTTAACATTGGAATTACTAGTTAGATCTAGTCCTTTAATGCTAATGTGGTCTCTTATGTATAAAGAAATAATCATAATTGCATGATTATTGCATTGAAATTAATGAATCATGATGTTTTATAATAATATCTCATTTATATAAAATTAATAAAAAATTACACGAAATTATTATTTTCTATAACACAGATATTATTATATATGATTTTCTTTTGTTATATTATCATTCTTATAATTAAAAAATTAAATTTAATAAATATATAAATAATAAATATAATTTTTAAATAAATTTTATATTAAATAATGTTATAAAAGAAATTTTTTAAATTTTTTTAATTAATATTTTTAAAAGAACATAATATAGATAGAGATAACTATTTCAAAAGAGAAAGAGTTATAGATTGATAAGAGCATGATAAAAAGAAACATATAATAGAGAGATGAGAGATGATTTTAATGAAGAGAAAAAGAAAGGAAAGAACATAAAAGAGATAGAGAGAGTAAATAAATAAATGAAAGAGAGAGAAATGAAAAAGTAGAGTGATAGAAGAGAAAGAGACCAAAAAGAATATAAGGATATGAAGAATAAAAAAGAAAAATAAGAGAATAATAATAAAAGAGAGAAGTAAGCGAGAGAATATATTAGACATTTAGATAAAGAGAAAAATAATAAAAATTATTTAATAAAAGTTAAATTTAAATAATTGAACTTATGCTATTTATTAAAAAACTTAACTATATATAACACCTATTTATGTTAAAATATAAAAATACTTCAAGTTTATTAATATTTAATAATATTAAAACTATTTAAAGAATATTTTGACTATTAGTTTAATATAAATTTAATCATACTTAAAAAAATTGAATAAATATCTTTATTTTACTTAATATAGATCAGAAATATAAAGAATACCTATCATTAAAGAAATAATTTTAGATTTCTTATTTTTTTATAACGAATGTTATTTCATTGAAAAACTTTATATAAAATATATATTATTATATGTTTAAATTAATTCTAATTTATTACAATTGATATAATTTATTTTCCTCAATATTAAAAAAATTTAAAGTTATTATTTTATTAAATTATGTGATTTTTTGTCACTTTTATTATTACATAAATTGATAATAATGTTATCAATTTATTATTAAATATAAATTACTAAAATAGTAATTGTAAACTAGCTCTTTTAATAATTTAATTTTTTAACATGAACATATTATAAAAAAATTATCACTCATTAAAAAATGAATGTTATGAAAAACTATATGTAATATGAAGACTTTTTTGGAGGCCACTATCGCAATAATACTCTTGCCTATGAATACATAACTTTAGAGTTCGAATTAGAACCACCACTATATTGTTTGTGTGGTCACACCTACATGCAATAGAAATTATCATAGTTATATGATTGTTGTCATGATGATAATGAATCATTTCTTAAGTTGTGTAAATTATTAAAGGTATGTACTATTTTAAGAAAAATTATGCTTCTTATATATGTGATAATACATTCTAAAATTAATATTTTATTGTATAAAATTTAAAAAAATTACATAAACTATTACTTTCAAAATAGATGAAATTAATACATAAGATTTTCCTTCAATATATTACTATTCTTATAAAAAAATTAAATTACATAAAAATATAATTAATAAAATATATAATTATTATTAATATTATGTGTTAAACTTTTTAATATGAGATATTTCATATATATATTTTTAATTTATGGATATAAAGAAAGATAATGGAGAAAGAAATAATTATTCTATAAGAAGGAAAGTTACAGATTAATAAGTGTAAAATAAAAAGAAAAATAATAATAGAGAAAGTTGAGAGATTATTTAATAAAGAAGAGAAGAAAAAATATTAAAGAGATGGAGAGAAAAAAATAAAAAAGTGAAAGGTAGTGAAACAAGAATTAAGGAAGAATAAAAAAGAGAGAAAGGCCAAGAAGAATATTAGGATATTAATAATGAAGAGACCAAAATGGAAATAATAATAGGAGAGAGAAAAAGTTGAGAGAATTTGAGAGGTTTTGAGATAAAAATAAAAATTGAGAGAAATAATTAAATGAAAGCTAAATGATAATAATAAAACTTATAATATTTATAATAATATAACAAGTTAATCTTATATAATATATAATAATAAAATATAAAAATATTTGAGATTTATTATTTCTTTTCAATATTGAAAATATTCAAAAAAATATTTTGACAATTAATTTAATATTATTTTTATCTCTAATATTCTACAATATAATATTTTCAATATTTAAAGAATTAAGTACACAACATATATATGCTATTATAAACATAAATTAATTCTAATTTATTATAATTGATATAAGTTATTTTGCTAAATATTTTAAAAAATTAAATGATGTGCTATATTTATTATTATGAAAAATTGATAATAATAGTATAAAGATATTTTTAAAAAATTAATTATTATAATGGTAATTTCGAACTATAATTTATTTGAATCTTTATATGTTATAATGTCATGAAAATTAATCATAGTTTGTTAAAAAACAGAATGCTATGAAAAATATGTGCAATTGTGGGACCTTTATAAATGTCACCCATCACAAAATACTCATTCTTAAGCATACTTAACTTTGGAGTTCTAACGAGATCCAATGATAAAATGATTGTGTGGTCAAAGATTAAAAAGAAAAATTATCATAGTTGTGTGATTATTTTACATAATATAGATCATAAATATAAAGAATATTTAACATTAAAGAAATAATTTTAGATTTCTTATTTTTTATTAAGTAATGTTATTTTATTTAAAAACTTTATGTACAAAATATGTATACTACTATAGGCTTAATTAATTCTAATTTATTACAATTGACATAATTTATTTTCCTCAATATTAAAAAATTTTAAAGTTATTATTTTATTACATCATGTGATGTGTTACATTTATTTTTATATAAAATTGATAATAATGTTATAAGGTTATTATTAAATATAATTACTAAAATGGTAATTATAAATTTAATTTTTTAACATTAACATATTATTAAAATTAATTATCACTCATTAGAAAATGAATGTTATGAAAAACTATATGTAATACGAAGACTTTTTTAGAGGGCACTATCCCTATAGTACTTTTGCCTATGAATGCTTAATTTTGGAGTTCTAATTAGATCCCCCACTATAATGTTTGTGTGGTCACACATTCATGCAAAAGAAATTATCATAGTTACATGATTGTTGTCATGATGATAATGCATCATTTCTTAATTTGTCTAAATTATTAAAGTTATATAATATTTTAAAAAAAATTATGCTTCTTATATGTGTGATAATATATTCTAAAATTAATATTTTGTTATATAAAATTTAAAAAATAGTTACATAAACTATTACTTTCAAAATGGATGAAATTAATACATAAGATTTTATTTCAATATATTACCATACTTATAAAAAAAGTAAATTACATAAAAAATATAAATAATAAAATATATAATTATTATTAATATTATATATTAAACTATTTAATATGAGATATTTCATATATATTATTAACTTACGGGTATAAAGAAAGATAATGGAGAAAGAAATAATTATTCTATAAGAGGAAAAGTTACAGATTAATAAGAGTAAAATAAAAAAATAATAACTGAGAAAGTTGAGAGATTATTTAATAAAGAAGAGAAGAAAAAATATTAAGAAGATAGGGAGAAAAAATAAAAAAGTGGAAGTTAGTGAAATGAGAAATTAAGAAAGAATTAATAAGAGAGAGAGGTGAAAAGAAATATTAGGATATACATAATGAAGAGACAAAAATGGAAATGATAATGTGAGAGAGAAAATGTTTGGAGAATATGAGAGGTTTTGAGATAAAAATAAAAAAGTGACAGAAATAATTAAATGAAAGCTAAATGTTTATTATAAAACTTGTAATATTTATAATAATATAACAAGTTAATCTTATATAATATATAATTATAATAAAATATAAAAATATTTGAGATTTATTATTTATTTTGAATATTAAAAATATTCAAAAAACATTTTTGACTATTAATTTAATATTATTTTTTATCACTAATATTCTATAATATAATATTTCAATATTTAAAAAATTAAATACACAACATATATTTGCTATTATAAAAATAAATTAATTCTAATTTATTATAATCCATATAGGTTATTTTGTTAAATATTTTAAAAAATTAAATGATGTGCTATATTTATTATTATATAAAATTAATAATAATAGTATAAAGATTTTTTTAAAAAATTAATTATTATAATGGTAATTACGAACTATAATTTATAGAAATCTTTTTGCATTATAATGTTATAAAAATTAATCGTCATTTGTCAAAAAATAGAATGCTATGAAAAATATGTGTAAGAGTGGGACCCTTAAAAAAGTCACCCATCACAATAATACTCACGCCTAATCATACTTAAGTTTGGAGTTCTAACGAGATCTAATGCTAAAATTCTTTTGTGGTCGATGATGCATTAAAAAGAAAAATTATCATATTTGTGTGATTTGTTTTTGATGGTAATGAATGATTTCTAAAATTGCCTAAATTATCAAGCCTATGCACTTTTAATAAAATTTATACATGTTACATGTCATAATATATTAAAGTATAATTATTTTTTAAAATAAAATTAATAAATAATTACATAAAGTATAATTTTTAAAAAAATAGAAAACTCTAAGTGGAAGTTTCTTCCATTATGTTACTTTTGATATAAATTAAAAATTAAACTATGTAATAAACATTTATAATAAATTATATATTTGTCAAAAATATTATATATTAAAGTATACACTACGAGTGATTTCTTAAATATTATTAATTGATTGACTAAAAAAAAGATAATAGAGTTGAAGATGAGTATTCTTAATGAGAGAGAAAATCATGGATTGATAAAATCAAAATAAAAGAAAAAAAATAATTAAGATAGATGGGGGATGATTTATTGAAGAAGAAAAGAGAAGAGAGTATAAGATAAAAAGAATAAATAAAAGAGTAAAATAGAGGAAAATGAGAAAGTAGAGAAAGATAAAGAAATGAGAGAGGTTATGAATAAAATAAACAGATAGAAAATAAAGACAAAAATAAAAAGAAAATAAGAAGAGAGAAAAGGAAGTGAGAGAATGTGTTAAAGAAAAATAAGTGAGAAAAAATATTAATAAAAATTTACCAAACGAAAACCCATTGCCACAGTGAACTAAGATGGTTCATTGGAAATTACTTCAGAAAATAGTTGCGTACATAATCTATTCCAAACATTGAAATTTTTAATCAAGAAATCTATAATGGTTCTATAAATCAAACAAAAGAAAAACAAATTGCCCATTGGTTACTCTAATGATTAATTTTCCAACATAGTAAGTGCTAGCCAACTAAATTAATAGGACTTTATAGCGATAACTAGCCGACTAAATTAATTGAAGAAGTTAAGAAAATACATATAACGAGAAACAAATAATGTCGATGTGCAACAAGACAAGAAATGCCAACATTTCTACACAGTAAATTTCTAAATTATGGGTTTAACAAGCAATGTCCAATCTATCTTTCAGTCTGCAAATTTTTTCAGCCGTGCGATTGCAGAAGCGAACACAGCAACGGTTAGCAAAATACAACAATTGGATGGGTACAATAGTTACGAAAATACCTAAAAGGAACAATGAACAATGCTTATAATCAATATGGGATAAAACTCTCAATTCTTTGCTGGATGGCAAATTTTGGAATTGCGGGATTAAGAGCCACAATCCATTAGTGTAACTTTGGGATGGAACAGATCCTCGTAACATTCTATCTTTCAATCCACAAATCCTTCTGGCCGAGCGATCGTGAAAGCTAACCTTGCAACTACTATGAAATTAAATCAATTAATCATGCACCACGATTACAGAAATACCTATAAGCAATAACGATATATATTGTGAAGCAATGTGCGACAAAACATTCAAAACATTTATGCACGCCAATTTCCAAATTGTAGGATTGAGAAGCACCGTCCGATCGCACAACTTCGTAATCGAATGATCAACGCCACACTCTATCTTTCAAACCACAATTTCTTTCAGCTGTCCAATCTCGTCTTGTTGTGATCGCATAGTTTGTATTTCTTCTGAAGGCAATGATAACTCTTACCATCAGATCATGATTTTGATCTCATGGACCAGATCAATTTGAGTTTTATAAAGGCATAGATTTGATTGCATAGGTCTGATCGCTCAATTTTTGTGATCTAACGGTCCCGGACTGTTCAGATTGAATGACGACAGTGCAATCGCCTTTTTTTACAATTCTTTCAAGCCGTTGGAGAGTTATTTATTTTTTATTTGGTAAACAACGAAAATTCTAACTATTAAATTGGGTGTTTGGTAAGTGCTTTAAGCATTTGCATATTCCATATAAATAGAAGATTTTTGTACGAAAATAAGAATAAAAATTTTTATTTGATCCTAAGAAAAAATTTTTAAGCTGTTTGACGCTCGTTTCTCTTGTTGTTTTCATATGCTGTTGTGCCACAATCATCAAACTCTTGAAATTTCTTTCATTCTGAAATTAGCTAAGTTATTAATTTTCTTGATATTTAATTCACCTAACTAACATACTTGTGCCACTTTAATGCTTTCATGAAGCATAAGTTTTGGTTGTATTGATTTAGATTTTATGTCATTGAATGTTTTTTTTTCATTTTAGTTTTTTGTATTGTTGTAGTAGCATGTTCTACTTATTTTATTATAAGATTACAATAGTCTGTCTTATTGGTCTCTTTGTTGTGAGTGCTTACCCACCCTGTTTATTGGCAAAAAGCTTATATTGTATTGTGTTTACTGGTTTTTTCTTGGGATAGACGTAGGCTTGTTTTATTAGTCGAACCACCTAAAAATTGTTTGTTTGCATTTCCCATTTCTGTTGATTTTTCAATTACACCATTTTTATAAAACCTAATATGTTGCTAAACTAAAATGAAAATTTATAGAAAATTACTTTTATATATTTTCTAACTTTATTAAGAATTACTCTAAATATTTTATGACAAAATTTTGTAAAAATTCAAACCTAGATTCATAACAACTCACTTCACTCTTCCTTAACCTAACTTCAAACATTTGATTAAAATTAATTATATTTTATGAGAAAAAAGAGTATTATGAAAAATATGTACAACATGAGGACTTCTCAAGAGATGAGCCATCCCAACAATACTCTAACACAAGCATGCTTAACTTTTGAGTTTTAATGGGATCGAGTACTATAATGTTAGTAAGGTCACAAATACATTCTAAAGACAAAAAATTGTAGTTACGTGATTATTGTTTTAAAAGTAATGAACCATTTTAAAAAGTTTTTAAATTAACAAATAAAAGCACTTCTTAAAATTTTTATAGGCTTATTACGTCTATCATATTATATTATAATATTAATATATTATTTATAAAAAATAAATAAAAAGTTTAAATAAACTTATTTTTTAATAATGTTGACATTAATACATATAAATTTCTTCCATTATATTATCATTCTTACAAATAAAAATATAAATTACTTAATAAATATAAATAATAAAATATATATTTTTTGTAAATATTATATATTAAATTATGAAACATAAGGTATTTTTTAAATATTGATAATTGATGAGTAAAAAAAAGAGATAATAAAGATGAATACAATTATTCTCTTAGAGAAAGAAAGTATAGGATCAATAAAAACATAATAGAGAAGAAAATAACAATAAAGGGGAATGAGAGACGATTGAATAAATAAGAAAAGGAAAAAGAGAATATAGAAGGGATTGAAAGAATAAATAGAAAATGAAAGAGAATGAAACGAGAAAATAAAAAGATAATGGTGAGAGAAAGAGGCCAAGAAGGATATTAAGAGAATAATAATAGGAGAGAAAGAAAAAGGAAAGAATTCGAGAGACGTTAAGATAAAGAGAAAAAAGTGAGAAAAATATTTAAATAAAAGTTAAATTAAAATGTTGAATTTATAATATTTATAAAATATAAATAAAGAATAATTTGTAATACTTAATAATATTAAATTATAAAAATAATTTCAGCTTTAATATATTTTTAGAAAATTACAAATATTTAAAATATTTTTTTACTATTAAAAATATTATTTTAATGTCTAGTATTATAAAATATAACATTTCTATATTTAAAAATTCATCACACAACATATATATATACTATTATAAAAAAATTAATTCTAATTTATTTTAATTGAAAAAGTTTTTTTGCTTAATGATAAAAAAATAAAATTAATATTTTATTATATCATATAATAGGTCATATTAATTATTATATTAAATTAACAATAATACTACAAAGCTTTTTTTAAAACTAATTACAAAAATTTAATTATAAATTATCATTTAAAATAATTTACTTTTTTTAAAAGTAATAATGTTTTAAAAATTAATTGTTGTTCAATAAAAAAATGAATATTATGAAACATATGGGCAACAATAAGACTTTTCAAGAGGTCACCCATCCCAATACTATGCTTGTCCAAAAATTCTTAACTTTGGAGTCCTAATGATATCATGTGTTATAATGCTAATGTGGTCACACATACCTACGAAAGATAAAATATCAAAGTTGTGTGATTATTTTTTAGAAGGTATTACACCATTTCTAAAGTTTTTTAAATTACTAAGCATATAAACTATCAAGTAAAGTTAATGCTTTTTATATATATTATAATATATTATGATATCAATAATTTGTTTATATGAAATAAATAAAAAATTGTATAAACTATCATTTTTAATAACATTGACACTAATACATAATAATTTCTTCTATTATGTTATCATTCTTATAAATACAAATTTAAATTATATAAAAAATACAAAAAATAAAAAATATATATTTATGAAAAATACTATATATTAGACTATGTCATACAAGCAAATTCTTAAATATTACTAATTGATTAGGTGAAAATGTGATAATGGAGATGGAGATAACTATTTTCTAAAAGAGAGAAAGTCGCAAATTAATAAAAGAAAAATAAACAAAAAATTGATAATGAAGAGAGATAAGAGATGATTTACATAGTAGAAAAAGAAAATAGAAACATAGAAGAGATAGAGATAATAAATACAAAAATTAAAGAAAGAGAAATGACAGAGATGGATAGTAGAGAGAGGCAAATAATAGTGCAATGACCTAAAAAATGAAAAGACAAATTATATAATGATAATAGGTGAGAGAAGAAAGTTAGTGAATTTTGGAGACATTGAAATAAAGAGAAACGATTGAGAGAAAAGCTTAAATAAAACTAATACCTTAATAATTAAAATTATAATATTTATTAAATATTACAAATTAATCATATATAATATTTAAAAATACAAAAAATAATAAAAACTTTTTAGGTATATTATCATTATGGAATATTATAATACTTAAAGAACATTTTGGCAATTTACTTAGTTTTTATTATTTAACACTTAAAATTAATAAAATTAATTAAATAAGAAATATTAAAATTATCTTAATATATTATCTTTAAATGATGTAATATAGATATTGAAAATAAATAATCTTTAATAGTAACTATTTATTTTCATATTTTTATTATTTTATAATGTAATATTAATATATTTAAAAACTTTTGTGTACAACATATATTTAGTATGATAAATATAAATTAATTTTTAATTTATTATATTTTATATAAATTATTTTTCTCAATATTAAATTATATTAAAATTAATAATTTATTATATCATATGATGTGTCATGCTTATTATTACATGAAATTCAGAAACAGTTTATAAAATTTTTATTGATAATTAATTACAAAAAAGTATTCATAAAATATAATTTTTAATCATTTAATTTTTTAAAATTAACATTTTTTAGAATCAATTATGAATCCTTAGAAAAATAAACGCTATGAAAAAATATGTAATAATACTTTGCACAGGTCACTCATCCCAAAACTATTCTCACCTAAGCAAGGTTAACATTGGAACTACTAATTAGATCTAGTGCTATAATACTAATGTGGTCATATATGTATAGAAAAAAGTAATCATAGTTGCATGATTATTGCCTTGAAAATAACGAATCATGATGTATTATGATAATAGTATTTCATTTATATTAAATTAATAATAAATTGTAAAAATTTCTATTTTTTATAACATATATATTATTATATATAATTTCTTTTTGTTAAGTTATCATTCTTATAATTTAAAAATTCAATTTACTAAATATATAAATAATAAAATATAAACTTTTAAAATATATTATTTATTAAATAGTGATATATAAGAGATTTGTTAAATTTTGTTAATTAATGTTTTTAAAAAGAGATAATATAAATAGAGATAACTTTTTCAAAAGTGAGAAAAATTTATACAAGTTACATGCCATAATATATGAAAATATAATTATTTCATTTAAATAAAATTAATAAATTATTACATAAATTACAATTTTCCAAAAATTATGTAACGCTGAATGAATGTTTCTTCCATTATGTTACTTTTCATATGCATGAAAAATTAAATGCACAATAAATATTTATAATAAAATACATATTTGTCAAATATATTATATATTAAATTATACAACATGAGAGATTTCTTAAATATTATTAATTGATGGGCCAAAAAAAAGATAATAGAGTTGGAGATGATTATTATGTATAAGAGATAAAATCATGGATTAATAAAATCAAAATCGAATGAAAATAATAATTGAGATAGACGGGGGATGATTTTGAAGAAGAGGAAAAGAAGAAAAAACATACATAAGATAAAGAGAATAAATAAATGAGTGAAATAGAGAATGTAAAGAAAGATAAAGAAGTGAGAGAGTTGATGAACATTATGAATATACAGAGAATTAAGACAAATATAAAAAAGAAATAATAAGAGAGAGAAGGAAGTGAGAGATTGTGTTAAATAGAAAAAAGTGAGAAAAATAATTTAATAGAAATTTACCAAACAAAAACCCATTGCTACAGTGAATCACGATGGTTCATTGGAAATTACTTATGAAAATAGTTGCATAAATAATCTAATGCAACCATTAAAATTTTTCCTCGAGAAATCGATAATGTTCCGTAAATCGAACAAAATAAAAACAAATCGCCCCTTGGTTGCTCCGATGATTTTTTTGCCAACAAAGGAAATGCTAGCCAGCTAATTTAATTGGACGTTTAAAGCGACATGTAGCTGACTAAATTAATTGGAGCGGTTACGAAAATATCTATAACAAGAAACGAACAATGCGGGTGAGCAGCGAGACGAAAAATGCCTACATTTCTACATAGTAAATTTTCGAACTGTGTTTTACAAGCGCCGTCCGATCGCATAATTTCTCAATCGAACGATCGACGCAAAAATCTATCTTTCAATTTGCAAATTTTCAGTCGTGCAGTCATGAAAGCAAACACCACGATGGCGAGAAAAATACATCAATCGGAAGGGTACAACAGTTACAAAAATACTTATGAGGAACAAAGAATAGTGCTTATCAATAATGTGGGATAAAACACTTAATACTTTCCTCAATGGCAATTTTTGGAATTGCCGGATTAAGAACCACAGTCCAATAGCACAACTTTGCAATCAAATGGATCCCCCGCCACACTCTATCTTTCAATCTGCAAATGCTTTCAGCCGAGTGATCGCGAAAGCCAACACGACAATGGTAGGAAACTAAATCAATTAACCAGGCACTGCGGTTGCAAAAAACCCTATATGTAGGAAAGAGTGCTATTGCTGAGCAGTATCGAACAAAACACTCAAAACATTTCTACACACCAATTGTGAAAGTAAGAAGCACCGTTAGATCGCACAGCTTCATGATCAAACGATCAACACTATATTCTATCTTTCAATCCGCAGTTTCTTTCAGTAGTCCGATCCTGCCTTTTTGTGATCGCATGGTTCGTATTTCTTTGGAAGGCCGTGATAACTCCTATCGTCAGATTGAGATTCTAATCTAATGGACCAGATCAATTTGAGATTTATAAAGGCACAAATTTGATTGCATTCGTCCGATTGCTCAGTTTTCCAGATCTAATGGTCCCAGACCATTTGGATCGAACGATGACTATGCAATGGCTTTTTCGTCATTTTTCTAGTTGTTGAAGAGTTATTTTTTATTTCTTAATAAAAATATTACAAAAAAATGAAAAAATTCTAATGATTAAATTGGGTGTTTGGTAAGTGTATTTAGCCCATAAAAATTGCATATAAATAGAGAAGTTTTGTATGAAAATAAGAATAAAAATTTTATGTTATCCTAAGAAAAATAATTAAAGTCGTTAGTCACTCGTTTCCCTTGTCGTTTTCATATGCTGTTGTGCCATTCACTCGCAAAACTCCTGAAATTTCTTTCATTCTCAAATAAGATAAGTTATTAATTTTATTTATATTTAATTCCCTTAATGAACATATTTGTGCCTCTTTAATGCTATGAAAATAACAAAAGAAAATCACGTATAATAATATCTATGATATTAAAAATAACAATTTTTGTAATTTTTATTAATTTCATATAAATAAAATATTATTATTATAATAAATCATGATTCATTTTTTTTAAGACAATAGTCACATAGCTATGATTATTTTTCTTTTTTATACATATGTGACAATATAAGCATTATAGCACTAGATATAATTAGAACTTCCAATGTTAAGCTTGCTTGGCGAAAGTAATTTTGGGATGGGTGACCTCTTGATAGTATTTTTACATATCTTTCATAGCATTCATTTTTCTAAGAATTGATAATTGATGTTAAAAAATGTTAATTTTAAAAAATGAAATGATTATAAATTATTTTTTATGAATACTATTTTTGTAATTAATTTTTAAAAAAATTTAATAAACTTTTCTCAATTTCATGTAATAATAAGTATGACACAGAATATGATTTAATAAATTATTAATTTTAATACAGTTTAATATTAAGAAAAATAACATACATAAAATATAATAAATTAGAATTAGTTTATATTTATAATATATATATTGTGTAATTTTTTTAAATATATTAATAATATATTATAAAAAAATAAAAAAATTAAATTAAATAATTAATGTTTAAGATTACTTATTTTTAATATCTATATTACATCATATAAGGATAATATATTAAAATAATTATAATATTTATTATTTAATTAATTTTTTTAGTTTTAAGTATGAAAAAATAATAATTAAGTAAATTGTCAGAATTTTCTTTAAAATTTATAATATTTCATATAATAATATACCTAAAAAAGTTTTTATTATTTTTTATTTTTTAAATAGTATATATGAATAACTTATAATATTTAATAAAATTTATAATTTTAATTATTAAGGTTTAAGTTTTGTTCAAATTTTTTTATCCATTTTTTCTCTTTATTTTAATGTTTCTCAATTTCACTCACTTTCTTCTCTCACCTATTATCATTCTATAATTTGACTTTTCACATTTTATCTTCTTACACTCTTATTAGACTTTGTCTCTCTATTATACATCTCTTTGTCATTTCTCTTTCTTTATTTTTTATTTATTATCTCTATCTCTTCTATGTTTTTTCTTTTTTTTTTCTCTTGAATAAATCATCTCTCATCTCTCTACATTATCATTTTATCATTTATTTTTCTTTTATTAATTTGTGACATTCTCTTTTTTGAAAAATAGTTATCTCTATCTTCATTATCACCTTTTCAATTGATCAATTAATAATACTTAGGAGTTCTCTTGTGTAACAATCTAATATATAATATTTTTTATAAATATATATTTTATTTTTTTCATTTATTGCATAATTTAATTTTGTAATTATAAGAATGGTAACATAATAGAAGAAATTATTATGTCTTAGTGACAAAGCTATCAAAAATGATATCTTATGTAATTTTTTTATTCATTTCATATTAATAAATAGTTGATATCATAATATTTTACATGTACAAAAAGCATAAACTTTACTTAAAAGTTTATATATTTAGTAATTTAGAAAATTTTAGAAATGGTATAATACCTTTTAAAAAATGAACACACAACTTTGATATTTTATCTTTTGCAAGTATGTGAAACCACACCAGTATTATAGCACACAATATCATTAGAACTCATAAGTTAAGGACATTTACATAAGCATAATGTTGGGATGTGTGCCCTCTAAAAAAGTCTGATTGTTGCTCATATGCTTTGATAACATTCATTTTTCTATTGAATGAGAATTAATTTTTATGACATTATTATTTTTTTAAAAAATAAACTATTATAAATCATTAGTTTATTATTATATTTTAGTAAATAGTTTTTTTAAAAAGTACTTCGAAATATAATTGTTAATTTAATATAATAATAAATATGACTAATCATATAATATAATAAAATATTAACATTGATTTATTTTTTCATTAAGAATTTTTTTTTCAATTATAATAAATTAGAATTAATTCATGATTACAATAATATATATATGCTGTATGATGAATTTTTAAATATAGAAATATTACATTATAAAACAATAAAAATTAAAATAATATTTTTTTAATATTAAAAATTATTTTAAATAGTTTTCATTTTCTAAAAAATAATAAATCAAAAATTATTTTTGTAATTTAATATTATTAAATATTATAAATGATTCACTTATTACATATTATAAATATTATAAGTTTAATTATTTAAATTTAACTTTTATTTAACTATTTTTCTCATATTATTCTCTTTATCTTATTGTCCCTCAAATTATTCTTTTTCTTTCTCTTTTTTATTATCATTCTCTTATTTGTCTCTTTATCCTTCATATCTTAAAATCATTCTTTGCCTCTTTCTCTCACCACTATCCTTTTTTACTTTCTCATTTCTTTCTCTTTCATTTTTTATTTATTCTTTCAATCTTTTCTATATTCTCTCTTTTCTTTTCCTCTTTTAATCTTTATTATCTCTTTTTCTACTCATCAATTATCAATATTTAAAAATTTTCCCATGTTTCATAATTTAATATATAATATTTATGATAAATATGCATTTCATTATTTATTTTTATTAAGTAATTTAATTTTTATTTGTAAGAATGATAATATAATGAAAGAAATTTATATGTACTAATGTCAACATTATAAAAAATAATAGTTTATTTAAATTTTCTATTTATTTTATATAAATAATATATTAATATTATAATATAGTATGATAGACATAATAAGCATATAAAAAACTTTAGATGCATATTTATTTGTTAATTTAAAAAAACTTTTAAAATTGTTCATTATTTTCAAAATAATAGTCACACAACTACGATTTTTTATCTTTAGCATGTATTTGTGACCACACCAACATTATAGCACTCGAACTCATTAAAACTCAAAAGTTAAGCATGCTTGGGTTAGAGTACTATTGGAATGGGTCATCTCTAGAGAAAGATAGAGAAGTGAGAAAGGCATGAATAATTCAAAGAGATGGAGAATGAAGACAAAAATTAAAAAAATAATAAGGGATAGAAGGAAGTGAGAGAATGTATCAAAGAGAAATAAGTGAGAAAAAATTTAATTAAAATTTACAAAACAAAAATCTGTTGCCACAGTGAACTGCGATGATTCAATGGAAATTACTTCAAAAAATAGTTGCTTCATAATCAAATCCAAACATTCCAATTTTTAATCGAGAAATCAATAACGATTCAGCAAATACAACAAAATAAAAACAAATCGCCCGGTTATTACTCCAGTGAGTAATTCACCAACAAGGCAAACGCTAGCCAACTAAATTTATCGGATGTTTACAATGACAACTAGTCGACTAAATTAATCATAGCGGTTATAAAAATACGTATAACGAGAAATTAATCACTTGAGCGGTTGCGAAAGCCAACATAGCAATGGCTAGGAAAATAAATCAATCGGTCGTGCACCATGGTTACAAAAATACCTATAAGAAGGAACGAACAATGCTGTTGAGCAATATGGGACAAACCAGTCAAAACAGTTCTACATCCGAATTTCTGAATGGCAAGATAAAGAAGAACCGTCCGATCGCACAACTTCACGATCGAATGATCAAGGCCACACTCTATCTTTCGATCCGCTATTTCTTTTAGCTGTCCGATCGCACTTTGTTATGATCGCATGGTCCGTATTTCTTCCAGAGGCTAAGAAAACTTTTGTCATCCAATTGCGATTCTATTCTAATGAACCAGATCAATTTTAGTTTTATAAAGGCATGATTAGATTGTATACTTTCGATCGCTTAATTTTTACGATTTAAAGGTCCCAGAGCGTTTGGATCAAACGACGATTGTGCAACAGCTTTTTTAGCAATTTTTTCGTCTGTTTAGAGAGTTATTTTTTCTTTCCTAATTAAAATATTACAAAAAGTGCAAAAATTCTAAAAGTTAAATTCGGTGTTTGGCAAGTGTTTTTAGCCTTTTCAAATTGCATATAAATAGAATATTTTCGTACGAAAATAAGAATACAAATTTTTATATGATCCTAAGAAAAAAATATTAAAGCTGTTAGTCGTTTGCTTCCCTCATCATTTTCATATTCTGTAGTGGCATCCACTCGATAAACACTTGAAATTCCTTTCATTCTCAAATCAGCTAAGTTATTAATTTTCTTGAAATTTAATTCACTTAATTGATGTACTTATGCCTCTTTAATGGTTTCATTAAGCATAAGATTTTTGTTGTATTGATTTAGATTTTATGTCATTGAATGTTTTTCTTTTTTTCATTTTATTTTGTTATAATGATGTAGTAGCATGATCCATTTGTTTCATCATAAGACTATAACTATCTATATCACTTGTCTCTTTGTTGTGAGTGCTTAGGCAACCCATTTATTGGTGAAGGGCTTATATTGTATTGTGTTTGCCTGGTTTTTTCTTGGAGACGTATGCTTGTTTTATATGTGAAACACCTAAAAATCGATTGTTTACATTTCTCATTTGTGTTGATTTTTCAATTGCCCAACTTTTATAAAAGTTAATTTGTTTTTGAAATAAAACGAAAATTTATATAAAATCACTTTTATGTATTTGTTAAACTTTATTAAAAATTACCATAAATATTTTATGGAAATATTTTGTAATAATTCAAACTTTCATTCACAGCAACTCACCTTACTCTTATTGAACATCACTTCAAACATTTCATTAAAATTAGTTACTTTTATGAGAAAAAATTGTGCTATGAAAAAATATGAGCAACATGATGACTTCTCAGGAGGTGACCAATTCCAATAGTAGTCTAAACAAAGCATGCTTAACTTTTGATTTTTAATGGGATCGAGTGTTACAATACAGATGTTGTCACAAATACATGCTAAAGATAAAAAATCATAATTGCATGATTATAGTTTTTAAAATAATGAACCATTTTGAAACATTTTTAAATTAACAAGTAAATGCAAATCTAAATTTTTTGTTTTCTTGTTATGTCTATCATACTATATTGTAATATCAATATAACATTTATATAAAATTAATAAAAACTTTAAATAAACTATTATTTTTTGTAATGTTGACATTAATACATATGAATTTTTTTATTATATTATCATTCTTACAAATAAAAAACTAAATTACTTAATAAATATAAATAATAAAATATATATATTTATCATAGTTATTATATATTAGATTATGAAACATAATAAATTTTTTAAAATTTTGATAATTGAATGGCAGAAATAGAGATAACAAAGATGAAGATAACTAATCTTTTAAAGAGAGAGAAAGCCACAAATTGATAAGAACAAAATAGAGAAAAAAATAATAAGAAAAGAGATGAGAGATGATTGAGTAATGAGTTAAAGAAAAGAAAAAATAGAAAATATTAAAAAAATAAATAAAAAAAGAAAGAAAAAGAAATGAGAAAGTAAAAAAGGATATTGGTGAGACAAAGAAGCTAAGAAAGATATTAAGATATAAAGAATAAAGAAAAAAAGAGAATGATAATAAAAGAGAGAGAAAATGGAAAGAATTTGAGACATTGAGATAGAGAGAAAAAATGTTAGAAATAATAAAATAAAAGTTAAATTTAAATAATTAAACTTATAATATTTATAAAATATAATAAGTGAATCATTTATAATACATAATAATATTAAATTATAAAATTAATTTTAGTTTGTTATTTTTTTAGAATATTACAAATATATTAAATATTTTTTTATTATTAAAAAATATTATTTTTATGTCTAATATTTCATAATATAATATTTCTATTTTTAAAAAATCATCACACAACATATATATATATTATTGTAAACATAAATTGATTCTCATTCATTATAATTAACAAATGCCTTTTTTACTCAATAATAAGGTAAATTGAAGTTAATATTTTATTATATCGTATGATAGTTCATATTTATTATTATATTAAATTAAAAATAATATTACAAAGTTAATTTTAAAAACTAATTACTAAAATATAATTATAAACTATCATTTTTAATAATTT
This sequence comes from Vanilla planifolia, assembly GCA_023846275.1. Taxonomy (NCBI): domain Eukaryota; kingdom Viridiplantae; phylum Streptophyta; class Magnoliopsida; order Asparagales; family Orchidaceae; genus Vanilla; species Vanilla planifolia. Next base: position 21,129,270 of record CM043870.1, read on the forward strand.
TTTTAAAAAAATAAATAATGTTATAAAACTTTATTGTTATTCATTAAAAAAAATGTTATTAAAAAATGTAAGCAATGTTTAGACTTTTCAAGAGGTCACCTATCCCAACACTATGCTTGTCTAAACATGCTAACTTTAGAGTTCTAAAAACATCATGTGATGTAATGCTGTTGTGGTTGCATATACAAGTGAAAGATAAAATATTGAAATTGTGTGATTATTTTTCTAAAGATATTACACTATTTCAAAAATTTTCTAAATTATTGAGCATATAAACTTTAAAATAAAGTTTATTTTTTTATATATTATAATATCAATAATTTATTTATATGGAATAAATAAAAATTATATAATCTATCATTTTTAATAACATTGACAGTAATATAGAATAATTTCGTCTATTATGTTATCATTCTTATAAATACAAAATTAAATTATGTAATAAATATAAAAAATAAAACAAATATTTATAAAAATATTATATATTAGACTAGGTAACACAAGAGATCTCTTAAATATTATTAATTGATGAGGTTAAAAGCTGATAATATAGATGGAGATAACTATTGTTTAGAAGAGAGAAAGTCACAAATTAATAAAAGAAAAATAAATAAAAAAATAATAATGACTAGAGATGATTTATTGAAGAGAAAAAAAAGAGAAAGCATAGAAGAGAATGCGATAATAAATAAAAAAATTAATGAAAGAGAAATGACAAAGAAGAGATGTATTGTAGAGAGAGCCAATAAGAGTGTAACGATATAATAAATGAAAAGACAAATAATAGAATTATAATAAGTGAGAGAAGAAAGTGAGAGAATTCGAAAGACATTGAACTAAAGAGAAATAATTAAGAGAAAAATTTAAATATAACTAAAAGCTTAATAATAAAAATTATAATATTTATTAAGTATTATAAGCTAATCATATATAATATTTAAAAATAACAAAAATATAAAAAAAATTTTAGATCTATTATTATTATTTAATATCATAAATATTTAAACAATTTTTTAACAATTAATTTAATTTTTATTTTCTCATACTTAAAATTAAAAACATTAGTTAAAAATTAAATATTATAATTATTTTAATATATTATCTTTATATGATGTAATTAGACATTAAAAATAAAAATATTTTATAATAATTTTTTTTTTATTTTTAATATTTTATAATATAATTTTAATATATTTAAAAAAACTTTTATATACAACATACATATACTATTATAAATATAAATTAATTCAAATTTACTATATTTTGTTAAAGTTATTTTTCTCCATTTTAAATTGTATTAAACTTAATAATTTATTATATCACTTGATGTGTCATAGTTGTTATTATATAAAATTGATAAAAAGTATATAATTTTTTTTATTTACAATTAATTACAAAAATAGTTCATACATTATAATTTATAATCATTTATTTTTTTTAAAATTAGTATATTTTTAAAATAAATTTTCAATCCTTAGAAAAATGAATTTTATGAAAAAAAAGTGTAATCATAGTCTCAAGAGGTCACCAATCCCAAAAACACTCTCACCCAAACAATCTTAACATTGGAAGTGGTTATTAGATCTAGTGTTATAATGTTAATGTGGTTGCATATGTATAAAAAAAATTCATAATTATATGATTATTATCTTGAAAATAATGAATCATGATGTATTATAACAATAATAATATTTTATTTGCATAACATTAATCAAATACAAAAATTTATATTTTTTATAACATAGATACTAATATATATGATTTTTTTTTGTTATATTATCATTTTTATAATTTAAAATTTTAATTTGATAAACGTATAAATAATATATATATATATATATATATATATATTAAATATATTACATATTAAATAGCAATATATGAGAGATTTGTAAATTTTGTTAATTAATTTTTAAAAATAATATAATAAAGATAAAGATAACTATTTAAAAAGAGAGAAAAAGTTATAGATTGATAAGAGAAAAATAAAGAGAAGCATATTAATAGAGAGATGAGAGATAATTAATGAAGAAAATTTATGAAAGAGATAAATAGAATAAATAAATAAATAAAAGAGAGAAAAATGAGAAAGTAGAGAGTGATAGAGGAGAGAGGCCAAAAAAAATATAAGGGCACGAAGAATAAAGAGAAAAATAATAGAACGATAATAAAAAAGAGAAGAAGAGAATATGTTAAACATTAAGATAAGGCGAAAAAACTGATAAAAATGATCTAATAAAAGTTAAATTTATATAACTAAACTTATAACATTTATTGAAAATAAAAACAATAATTAGATATAATATTTACTTATTTTAAAATATAAATTTATTTCATGTTCATTATTATTTTATAATATTAAAAAATATTTAAAGAATATTTTGACTATTTATTTAATTTAAATTTAATCATACTTAACAAAGCAAATTAATAATAAATAATATAATTATTCTAATATATTATCTTTATTTTACATTATATAGATGATAAATACAAAGAATATTTAAGTTTAAAGTAATAATTTTAGATTTGTTATTTTTTTATAATGTAATGTTACTTTATTTAAAAACTCTATATACCCAATATAGATATATATATATATATATATATATATATATATACTATAAACTTAAATTAATTATAATTTATTATAATTGACATAATTTATTTTGCACATTATTAAACAAATTTAAAGTTATTATTTTAATATATCATTTCATATATCACATTTATTGTTATATGAAATTGATAATAAAGTTATGAAGTTATTATTAAAAATTAATTACTCAAATTGTAATTATAAACTATATTTTCTAATTATTTAATTGTTCGACATCATCGTGTTATTAAAATTAATTATCACTCATTAAAAAAATAAATGTTATTAGAAAATATATGTAACATAAAGACTTCTCAAGAGGCTACTATCTTAACAATTCTATTGTCTAGGAATGCTTAACTTTGTAGTTCTAATTAGATCCACTGCTATAATGTTTGTGTAGTTGCACAAGCATGTAAAAGGAATTATCATAGTGGTGTGATTGTTCTTGATGATAATGAATTGTTTCTAAAATAGTCTAAATCATCAAGCATATGTTCTATTTTAAAACAATTATGCTTATTATATATGTGATAATATGTTCTAATATCAATATTTTATTATAAAAAATTAATAAAACATAATTACATAAACTTTTATATTCAAAATTGATGAAATTAATAAAAAAGATTTTCTTTTAATATGTTATTATTCTTATAAAAAATTTAAATTACACAAAAAATTTTAAAAAAATAAAAACAAATAAATATTATTAATATTATATATTAAACTATGTAATATTAGATATTTCATATATATTATCAATTTATGGACATAAGAAAGGATAATGGAGAATGAAATAATTATTTCATAAAAGAGAAAATTACAAATTAAAAAGAGCAAAGCAAAAAGGAAAATAATAACATTGATAGATGAGAGATTATTTAATGAAGAAGAGAACAAACATAGAGGAGATAGAGAGAAAAAATTAAAAAGTGGAGCAAAGAGAAATAAGAAATTGAGAAAGAATAGAAGAGAGAAAAAGAGAGGTGAAGTATAATATTAGGATATAAAGAATGAAGAGATAAAAAAAGGGAATGATAATTGGAGAGGAAAAAAGTTGGGAGAATATAAGAGATATAGAGAAAAAGGGAAAAATGTGAGAGAAATGATGAAATAAAACTTAAATCTTAATAATAAAAATTATAATATTTATAAAAATATAACAAATTAATCTTATATAACATTTAATAATAACAAATTATAAAAATATTTGAGAGTTATTATTTCTTTAGAATATTAAAAATATTTAACAAATAGTTTGACTATTAATTTAATATTATTTTTATCACTAATATTCTATAATATAATATTTCAATATTTAAAAAATTAAATAAAAACATATATGTACTATTATAAACATAAATTAATTATAATTTATGATAATTGATACAAGTTATTTTATTAAATATTTAACAAAATTAAAGTTATTATTTTATTATATCAAATGATGTGCTATATTTATTATTGTATGAAATTGATAATAATAATATAAAATTATTTTTTGAAAATAAATTATTATAATTGTAATTATGATCAACCATTTATAGTATCTTTTTTTAAATTATAATGTTATAAGAATGAACGCTATGAAAAATATATGCAACAGTGAGACTTCTTAAAAGATCACACATTACAATAAGACTCTTACACAAGGATACTTAACTTTATAGTTCTAACCAGATCTAATGCTAAAATGCTTGTGTGGTTTAACATGGATTCAAAAGAAAGAATATCGTAGTTGTGTGATTATTTTTTTGACGATAATGAAATAATTCTAAAATTTCTTAAATTATCAAACTTATACATTTTTAATAAACTTTATGCATATTAAATGTCATAATATTTTATAATGTAATTATTTCATTTAAATAAATTTAATAAATAATCACATAAACTATTATTTTCGAAAAAACATACAACTCTAAATGAATGTTTCTTTTATTATGTTGCTTTTCTTATAAATTAATAATTAAATTATGCAATAAATATTCATAACAAAATATATATTTGTCAATTATATTATATATTAAACTACATCACTCGAGAGATTTCTTGAATATTATTATTGATGGGCTAAAAAAAGTTAATAGAGCTGAGATGACTATTCTATATGTGAGAGAAAATCATTGATTGAGAAAATCAAAATAGAGAGAAAATAATAATTGAGATATATTAGAGACAATTTAATGAAGAGGAAAAGAAAAGAGAGAGTATAATTAGGATAAAGAGAATAAATAAATGAGTGAAATAGAGGAAAATGAGAAAGTAGAGAAAGAAAGAGAAGTAAGAGAGGTCATGAATAATATTAAGAGATTGAGAATTAAGAAAAACATAAAAAGAAAATAATAAGAAAGAGAAAGAAGTTATAAAATGTATTAAAGAGAAATAAGTGAGAAAAAAATTTAATAGAATTTTAACAATTAGAAACTCGTTGCCACAGTTAATCGTGACGGTTCATTAGAAATTACTTCTGAAAATAGTTGCATATATAATCAAATCCAAACATTGCAATTTTTAATCGATAATTATTTAATGGCTCTATAAATCCAAAAAATAAAAAGATATCGCCCGTTGGTTTCTCTGGTGATTAATTCGCCAACAAAGCGAATGTTAGCCAACTAAATTAATCAAACATTTTTAGCGACAATTAGCTGACTAAAATGATTGGAACGGTTATGAAAAAGTCCTAAATGAGAAACAAACAATGTCGATGAGCAACGAAATGAAAAATGCCAACATTTCTACACGGTAAATTTTTTAACTATAGCTTTAACAAGCACCATCTGATTGCGTAATTTCATGATCAAACGATCAATGCCACAATCTATCTTTCAATCTGGAAAATGTTTCTGCTGTGTGATCGCGAATGAAAACATGACTACGGCTACCAAAATAAACTAATCAGATGGGTGCCAAGGTTATGAAACTACCTATAAGGAACAAGGAACGATCCTTGTGAGCCATATGGGACAAACCACTGAAAACTTTCCTAGAAGATGAATTTTGGAATTGTGTGATTAAGAACCACCGTCCAATAGTGCAACTTCATGATCGAATGGATCCTTACCACACTTTCTCCTTCAATCATCAAATCCTGTTAGTTGAGTGATCACGAAAGCCAACTTGGCAACTGCTAGGAAACGAAATAAATAGACTATCACAAGTTAAGAAAAAATCATATTCTATCAAATAATGTAATTAGAAGTTTTCAAGAAATAAAAAAGAATGGAGTGAGGCCTACCAAATTTTCATTAACTTTAAAGTATTTAGCATAAGTTTTCAAAATGCAAGGAAAATATTTTCAAAGACAAATAGTGTAAAATAATTAAAACATAAAGAATAATTAATGAACAAAGTTTGAAAATATTAAAATGAAATGTTATATTATTTAAAAAAAATTATCAGACACAAGTATAAAAACTATGCTATTATAAATAAAAAAGTTAAAAATACAAAAAAGACTACAAAAAAGAACATGATTTTCATATATTAAAAATCTTGCATGACTTATTACAGATTATCTAACTTGATTACTGGCATGAAAAATTATGACATCCTTAGTGTGACAAACTCAACTATTATGTAAACATTTAATTTTTAGGAAATTATGTAGAATAGTTTTTCCCTTTTGCCATGATGCCACAATCACAATCAATAATCTTATACTTGCTTATTTAGTTAATAATTACAACATATAAATTTCTTTCAAAATAAGAAAGTAAAAGCTTCTTAAAAATATCAATGATATTATTCTTTAATAAGAAATTCTATTCAAAATGCATCATATTGTACTATAAAAAAGGTATTGCATGCTTCTAATTATCTGCATATATTAAATGAAGTAATTTTTTTAAAACAAGAGTTTTGCTACTTATCCTTTTGATAATATCTATCCATTTTAGGTATTATTCATAGTTAAAATAGTTGATGCTCCTTAACAAAAATATTCCTAAAATAATTATTTTTCGTAAGAAAATAAAAACATTATTTTCATTACAAATTTCAATTCTAAGTAAAATAATAAAAATGTCATACTTTTGCATGCCTTTAAATAAATGAGCAAGTAACAACTTACATTACAATTCTTCATAACCGAATCTATCCGCCTTAACTATCTTGAAAATCTATTTTAAATCACATATTAATATTATTTAAATAAAACTTACGAAATGTATATTATAATTAAAATAATTAATTAGTAAAAAATACTAATTTATATTAATTGGAACCAATGGCCTTGATACTACCTAAAACATGTTGGATGTCCATAAAGTGTTGTGAATGGATGTCCACAAACCTCTCAACTAGTTGTGTTACTAGGTCCTTGGATCAACATTTTGCTACTATACCATCATATATAGTGTGTAGTGCATCACTAGTCCTAAGTGAACTAAAGGGCACCCAACCCCGAATGTGGGACAACAAGAAGCTTTTTTTGTGAATCATGCTTCTAAATCGCGGTAGTAGCCAAAACTACTAGGTTGCATAATTTCGTGATCAAATGATTCTCATGTCCTCTACTTTTTTATGAAGATAGATAGCATCCTTCATTAGATCATGTTATTTCATGTTTACACAGTCTATATTATTCTTCACATAGGATCAAACTCCAGATATTTGAATAGGATTCCTATTAATTGGTCACAATCAAATCCTATTTCTAAACAACCCCAACTAAATATAATCCACTTGATTGTGTAGTTTTCATGATCAAATAGTCGTAAAACTCTTAAAAGCAATGTCCTTCTCAATCAACAAAGTTATTAATTTTTTCTGCTCCTAATTTATTTAATAAAGATACTTGTGCCTCCTTTATTATTTTTAATTTTATGTCATTGATTCCTTTTCATCTATTGCCATTTTATAGTATTGTAAGGTTATAGAACACTACTTCTTTGGTTTCATTATTATAATCGTTTCGTCTACCCATTTTTTGACAAAAGGCTCATATTGAGCGTTTGTTATTGCATAAAAATTTTTTTGTAGGTGACAAGATTTTTTTAAATATAATACCTAAAACTCATTTGTATATATTTTAATTCTTATTGATTTTTCTATTTCATAATTTTTATAAAACTTATTAATAAAAAAGTAATATCTTTTAAATTAAATTTGGAATTTATAAAAAATCATTTTTGACAATTTATTAAGCCTTTCAAATGTACTTTTATGCTATTTCCTTTAGAATTTTTGTAAAAAATAGAAATTTTACTACTTAGCTATTTCTCGTCAACTTGCAAAACAAAACTTGAATTAGTACCAGAGCAAGATTCCCTTCTTATGATAAGAAATTCTACAAGTGTTCCGAGGCCCAAATTATTTTTTTAGTAAGTTTAGGCAAAGGTGGTTCTTATTATAGGCCACCACTCTTTTGTGGTGATTTTTATCTCTATTGAAGGACTAAGATAACTAGTTATTTAAAACACATTAATAGAGAAATGTAAAAAGAAATAAAAATTCCTTTTAGTATTCCCACTAATAAAATCTAAAATATTTTTTACTACTAATTTTAAAAAATTATACTTTGAATACTACTTAATTTAAAAGAATTGTGGTTTTTAAAATAACTTATAAAATTTGGCATGAGTTAGTGATGATATATGAAGGATCATTTAAGAAGAATGAAATAAAAAAGTAGAAGAAGAAAAAAAGACATTGAAAATAGCTTTGAATGAGTGAAAAGTGATTATCACAAGTGGAAAGGAAGAAGACAATGAATGACTCTTTATCATTATGGTTAGAGAAGAAAAAGAAGGGGGTATTTCTTGAAGTGAGAGGAGAGATTAGTACAAAAAAATAAGTTAAACAATTATTTTATGTTTGCAAAAGATATGAAAAGTTTAGTAGAAAATGAAAGAATTTAAAAGAAGTATATAATGAATATCTTATTCATTATTAAAAACATTAGAGAAAAGGTCAACAAGTATTTATAGAATGTGGAAATGACCATGATTCAAAACAAAACATTAATAAGCATGAATCATTATTTAAGGAATTGAGTGATTTTAAATACTATTGCTATATTTAATCATTTAAAAAAAACTAATTAGTAGTGAAATTTTTGTTACACATGTTAGAAGATCTTATTTATCTACACATGTTGATAATTTACATGCTATAATCATATGAATTGACACTATTGCATGCAACTTTTTTATACATCACGTGCATGCAATACTAAAGCTAATATTTAGTTAAAATATTCAACCTTACATTAAGAGTAAAATGAATGATAAGACAGTTATACCCAAATATGTTAAAAAAAAATAGCTTGTGTTCTCAAATTTAATAATAAAAATCAAGTATTATGCATGTAAACTTTGAAAATGAATTTAATCTAAAAATTTAATATGAACATCAATAAAAAATATAAATGATTTGAGAAATGAAGTTTAAAATATTCAAATAAAATAAATAAAGAAAATGATGTAATTAAAGAAAATCTTAAAACTTTAAAACCCATTTACAATCATAATAAAGATCAACTCAAATATGAATATTTGATTGGTTATATAATTGATTTTTATCATTAAAGTAGAAACTAAAATGCAAACCCCATAAAAGGGTGATTTTTAAATAATTTTTTCTAATAAGAAATGCACTTTTTTTCAAATATGTTTTATAAAAATAATTTTATGTTAGTTGAAATCTTGAATTTTTAAATATATTAATTTATAATTTTATGATTAAGAAATATAAATATAACATTTGAAATGGTACACCAAAATTTTTAATAGCCTCAACTCAAATTATAATCTACGTCCACCTCTTATCAAGGTTGAGAAAAACTCTACTAGTAAAGAGTTATAACTTGAGATTTTTTTTCACGATTCGCCTTAAATCTATTTGAGATTTTTTCCTACGATCACATGTAACTTACTAGCTTTTGGGGTTCAACTATAACCCAGTATTTTATGACGTCAACCCCAACTTAATTTTTTTGAGATAAAATCGAACTTAGTCTTTTGCAAATACTCTGTCACCTAACCCAAAAGAGAAAATACAAAGACAATAATAAACAATTATTTAATAAAAACTTACAAAATTTTGTATACTTATTTATGAATATAAAAAGACTAAAAACTATAAATTACAAGAAGAATTGAGAAAATAAAAGCTTAAAAGAATTAGGCTTACCTCAAAGAATTTATAATTTTCAATTGTAGTTCGTGGTTGTTGCTAGGAGAAATTTATATCTGTATAATATTATGGAAGCCTTATTTGAGATGTTAAAATCTTATTGACATTCAATAGTCATTTTATTCATAATAATTAGATATTTATAAAACAAGTTTGTTCATAACCATTAAAAAATGAAGCGAAAGCTATTTGAAAAGTTGTTACCGAAGATCATAAAATGCTTTTTGAAATAGCTCAAAATTCTAAAATGACTACTTCAATGACATATAAAACGATAAGTTATTTAACCATTAGGCATAATTGACTAGAGTTATTGGATCAGCTCAGAGGAGATTACAGCCATCCAATCAAACGTTGTAAAGGTGGATGTGTTCTAAGCAATTTGACTAAGCTGCATTTGATTTAAGCCATTCATTAAAGCTAGATGACATCTAGATTGTTTGATTAATCAACTATAAAATTGAGAATGATCTTAGCAATAGGGTTCAAAATGGATTATTTAAAGCCAAATGATTCAAGAATAGATTTTTCATAAGAAAAGTCAACTAATAAAGTTAGATGAGTTCAACTCATCAAATTAAGCATTGGATCAATTAAGATTACTAGTAAAAGGGAGAGGAGATCTCCTTTGTGCCATTGCAAAAATAGGCAACCAGATGGTAATAAGCACTCTCAATTTTGGAAGAAGAGAGTAGCAATGAATAGTCCCACATTGCATAGTACGATAGGGATGTGCTTTTTATAAACATTTGCATGACACTATAATTTCTTAAAAAAAATAAATTACTTAAACAATTTCTTCAAAATTTCATAAACTTTTAGGGTTATTAATAATTTACAAAATTTAGATTAAGTCACTTTAAGTGATAACAAAAAATAAAAAAGAATAAAAATTGAAATAATTTGAAGGAAATAATCCGGTTTATCTTTAATTATTTGTTATTCATTTTACAAATAATTTATGTTTTTATCAATTTTATTAAAGATTTATTAAAATCAAAATAGAAAGATTATTGTTTTATTGACCTCTTGTCATGTTATTTTGTTTGTTTATTACAAGCTCTAAGTATTTTTAATAAGTTGTTTAAGTTAATTTTTAAATTTTAGATCGATAATGTTGTATTAATGGGAAAACTTGAAGAAGTGCAACATAAGTGAAATCCTATGAAAACAATTTTAGTTGGAGTAACAAACTATAAAAAGATACATTTTGAATTAAATTTTTTGTACTTTAATTTTTCTTTTATTAAAATGTTAAGCTTGATTGAAATATTTTTCACAAGACACAAAAATTAAATTTAATTAAAATTAATATTCTAATAAATATTTTGTCTTAAAGAACTTAATTCTTCTTAGTTTTTTTTATCTTGAATTCATTTTAGTTTTGTTATTATGTCTTAGTATTTGTTCAAAAACTTTTGTAAAATGTACATTAAAATTATAATAATTAGTTGGAAAAAATAGTACTAAATAAAATAATACCAATTGTTAATAAAAGAACCAAAAGTCTTTACAACACCTAAAACATGCTGGCTATCATTAAAAGGTTTAGAATGCAAGTACCAAAACTCGTCAGTGAATTGCGATACTAAGTACAGCTGTGAACATAGTTTTTAGGGTCTTAGAATGGGTTAGTACTCTCATATTCATCTATACAATTTCTAAATTGTCACTGACACCACGAGTAATTACTTTTTGAGCAAACTAAGTGACAATCAACCCCAAATACGCTAACATTGAGAAACATGTAAGCTTTATATACAAAACATCTTCATTCACATTCACAATATAGGACTAAAAAAAGCCTTGTTTTTACACAACATGCTTCCAAATTGCGAGAATAACTATAACCTTCTAATTGTACAATTTCATGATCAAATGATCTTGATCTCCTCCTTTTCATAAAGTCTAATAAATCTATCCATCAGATCAAGATAGATTTAATGGTTCTGATCAAATTCTTTTTCTAAACATCCTCAACAAATCTCGTTCTCATTCTTCCAACAAGTAGTTTTCGAAACAAATAGTCTCAGTTTGTTCTAATTGAGTGACTCATGTGCAACATCTGTTTTAGCTACTTTTTAGCATTTCAAATATTTTATTTAGATAATAATTTTTCAACAAAAAAAAATAACAAAAAATATACCATAAAATAATTCTTATTTTTCTTGTTCAATAAAGGCTATTAACTATGAGATAAAGTCTATAAATAAGAGAAGTTTTGAAAAAACAGATCAATGATTATTTTATGCAATATGAAAAAAAATTTTAAGCCATTAGTAGCCCATGATAATTTTCATTACTGTAGCTACATCCTTTTTTTCGTCAAACTCTTAATTACAACTTTCTTCATAAGTTGAGAAATTTAACAAGTTTCTCTATTCCTAATTGATTTAATTAAGATAGTCGTTCCTCTTCAATCATTTCATTAACGATAGGACTTTTGATGTATTTAATTTGATTTTATGCTGCCAAATGTTTTCCTCTATTGTTATTTTATTTGGTTGTAAAGCTTTAACTTGTTCCTTTTATGACGGTTTAGCCTATACGTTTTTTGGCAAATTATTTTTGTAAAGTTTTTTCCTAGATTTTCTCTAGACTAGATGTAGGTTTTTTAAGTGGAATCACCTAAATATTATTCTTAAACATTTTAGTTCTTATTTATTTTTCTATTTCATGTTTTTTTATAAATAATTATTATCAAAAGAAAAAACAATATTTTAAAATTAAATTTAAAATATTTATAAAATAGTTTCAAAAATTTTGTTTAAGTGCTTTTATGAGAAACTTAAGTTTTTAATCATAACAATTCATCCCCATCTTATTAATCTAAACTTCATCATATGTCAATATGAAATGTCATTTAATAAGAGAGGAGTGGATTTTTTGGAATAAAAATTTGTTTTTCTTAGAGAATATTTAAAAGAATGCTTTAATATATTTTTTAATAAACTAAAGTATGTCTTTGAAATTGAGTTTTAGCAAATATTGAATTTATTTTAAAAAAAGTATCTCTATTTTAAAATATGTCATTTTTAAATAATAAATTTTAAAAAAAATATCAAAAACTTTTTATTAATAAAAAATGATAGGAAAATGGGTTTTAGGTGATTCAGCTAAATGAAACATTTATCTACCCCTAATAAGATATAACAAAAACAAATATAACTAATGCTTTTACCAAATGATAGGTAAGTTAAAACCTTATAATAATTAAATAATAGAAATTGATTACTATAGCCTCACAACCTAAGAAACTTGGAAAAAAAATAAAATAATTTAGTAACAGAAAACAAAAATTTTTGCAAACAAAAATTTTATACATAAAAATGTTGGATGAGGTATAAGAATTTTAAATAAATTAATTAAGAACATTTAGAACTTCACTCATTTGAGAAGAAAGTAAAGATTACAAGTTTGATGTGTGAAGGACAAAGCATAAGGTTGTGATGATGGTTACTAGGTGATAACACCTTAAAAGTCATCACTTGAAAATGTTTGTTTAAATTTTTTTAAAAATTTATCAATCAATTTTATTTTGAAATTCACTTATTTATAAGAATTTTTCTAATTACTAAAAACACTCACCAAACTGATCAATTAGTCATTATGGATAAATTATGAAAATCCTAATGTCTTGAAATATTGACTGAAAGAGCCATTACATAAGAACCAATAGATCTAAAGACTCCTAAACCATTTGATCATGAAAAAAACATGATCAAATGGCTTGGATTAAACAAGCATTATTTAATCTAGACCAGTAGGTCTAAATTGTGATATAATGACAAGATTTTGCTCTTATGCATGGATTATATAATAAATTTTTTATTATGAAATTACGTTATCGAACAACGAATCTAATTAGGTGCTTTTAAATTGCTTATGTGATTATGATCGTTTAATTACATAATTCGATGATTAGATGATAGAATCACTCCAATAATTTTAAGTATAGTTCTACAAAATGGTTGCGTCTTAATAAGTGCATTGTTTGGGTTTATTAACCCTCCGATTCACTCCAAAGTGATATCCCTTATTGCTAATATAATCATACTCTGTTAAATTTGGATATGTGAGTTATGTATTGAACTAAAATTATTTGATGAGTTTTGATGCTATTTTATCAATCTCATAACCCCAAGTACCGACTTTTAGGAGTTATGCTCTATCCAAACACTTTCAATTATTATTAGTAATAGTTTTTCTTTTTTATTATTTTAATTATATTATTATTTCCTACTATTTAATTATTATAATTATAACACACTTTTTGGAATAAGTTATTGATATAAAATTTCTAATGATTTGATTCATAAAAAATAATTCTTTAGATTGTTGACTTTTGATCCAGATTTTAGAATCATATTATTTTTTCTAAAATGATTAATTTAAATAAAATTTTTTTTTATGCCTTCAAAGAGTGATTTTAATCAAGCTTAATATTCTACTCAAAGTAAAATTATAATATCTAAAATTAAATTCAAAACATTTCTCTCAATTATTTGTCAATCCAACCAAAAGGATCATCACAAAATTTCACCTTTACTTAGCTTTCTCTTTAAAGTTTTCCTTGAATAGAAGTATTGTCTATCAAAAATTTAAAATTTATTTAAACAAATTTATTAGTATTACTTACTATTTTTTATCATCAAACAAAACATCATGACAAGGGATGAACATAACAATCTCTTTTTCACTTTGATAAATTCAAACCATACTCTTCTTTTTTAAATTCTTCTATGACAATAGGCATCGATTTTCTAATATCTACAAAATCTCTTTAACAAATTCATTAGTAATTCTTAAAATTTGTTATTATCAAATAAAGTACCATAACTAAGGATCAATAATATAAAAATTTAAACCATCATATACTCTATGAAATTATCATAAAACTATTGACTATCATTAGATAGTGATAGTCTCCTTTCTACAACAATTTTGGACCATTCTATCCATTTACAGGACCATTTGGTATCCACTTGCAATAATTTCTCATCTGTCATAGGGCTTTACCAATCCAAAACTCCCCTTAGGACCACTGAAAGTATTATTAAGAATATTAAAAGTCCTATGTGACATACGTATTGACTTGGATCGTACTAATTTTTTAAGAAAATTAAATCCACCTTGAAGAGATGACTAAACTTTCTTCATCAGAAAGGCATGATATGTTCACTTCACGAAGCTTGTTCCTTCTTATTCCTTAAAGGAACTTTCATAGTTATCAGATTTGTGTCCCTCTTCTTATCCTTTATAATATTTTTCCTTTTTAGTCCCAACTATAATATCTTTTTTATTAGTTGCTTTTCTTTCATAATTCTCCTCATTTGGCTCTTTTATTATTTTCCATAAAAAACCCTCAGAATTAAATTATTATTATTTTTTAAAAGCCTTGGTATTTTTTTATGGCATATCCATTTCAATTTGAAGAAGAATTAATATTTAAGGTTCATTTCCATTTGTTCTACCATATTAGACTAATCATCTATGTTGTTAGTTCTTTCAAATAATAGTCTTTGTGACATTATAAAAAATATACCTATAGAAATTTCATTTAATCACATTCAAAATAAATTTTAAATGCATTTACAATTATTCAACAAATTTTAAAAAATCTTGAAGTCTATAAAATATTTTGTAAACTTCTCTTCATATAGGAATTTAATCATTCAAATTCAAAAAATATTGGGATGCCTCCAAATAAACTCTTCGTCTACTTTCCAAGTGGCTATTAGTTAGTATAACTTATCTATTGTACATTCAACATGGGATGCTCTCCTTTATTTCTTGAATTCCCTTGTTATGAACCCCATTGGCCTTTACTCATGCAATAATCAAGGATGCACCATCATGATACTGTGATCATGTTTGAATATATAAGTAGTATTGGCAACAAATTTTATTCAAGCAAAAAGAGAAAATATACTATGTTCCTTGGCTAAGGATAATGTAAAAACTATCTTGTGAGTAATGTAACAATTTATTCAATAATTTATAAAGGCATAAAATTCCTTATCTTTCATTATCCTCAATTTCCAAACATCATAAAGCATTTTATTAGATTTACCTTTAACAGTACATGATTGTCTTCCTTACTATCCACATTCTTTATTTTCTTATGAAAACGTCCATGGAGTAAACAATTTTATAATTGATTCATGCTTTGGAACTTCTTAATAGTTTTAAAATCATATATATATCAAGAAGGGTATTGTTAATTTGTTAATATTAGTATAATGATAATAGCACAATATATTATACAATACTATATAAGGTGTCATCTCTATGCTAGATTAATAATTATTATTAAAAGAAATATAATTAAAAGTCAAATACTTATCCTAACTACATTAGAGACCTAATTTTCATAGACTTAACATATTCTTAATTGTTCTAAATATTCTCTTTCATTGACTACTACTTTAGCTTAGAATGTTGTGCCAATCAGTTGTTTCTTATAATATGCATTACACAACCTTTTAAAAATGTATGATGTAAGTTTTCAATCCTTATGTAATATAATAGTTTTTTCCATAATGCATAAGCCATACTATTTTGCCAAAATATATATGACTTATTTGTTTTTGCAAAAGAAATGTTTCTTAATAAGTAAAATATTAATTTTTATGGTAGAAAACCTCATTTTCACTTAGGCCTATTTTAACATCTCTACATAAAAATATTTTACTTTTAATCTTCCTCACAACACCATGCTAACTTAAGACAATAACTTCTGGCTATCAATATGCCACAATGACAAATGTAGTAAAGTTCATTCTATATGATATGGATATAGCGTACATCATTCAATTATATTAAACTTCCTCTATGTTATATATCTAACAATTGTTATTTCCTTATTAAAACATTAGTAGCTACTTTTACTTTTTCCTTGGAGATATTTGATCTCAAAATCATAATACCATAATAATTCAATCATTCTAATAATCTCAATGCCTAAATAGATTTATTATCAAAAAAATTATGAATAGAATATTATATATACTTTTCAATAACATGAAAACCCAAATATGAAAACTTAGGTATATTTTGATAGTAGAGTTACATCAATAAGTAGACAGGAATTTGAGATTAGAAACCAAGAAAATGGAGGCTATCTATGCTTAAACCTATAAGCTATTTAATAAGAAAACTTAGTAATAGAATCTAGTCTAGTGTTGTCTGATGAAATTATGCATAAAAACAAAGAGGTAGATTTAGAAGACATAGAAGACTTTGGAAAAGTAAACTTGGTAGACAAGCAAAGATTATGGATTGACAAACTTTATCAATTTCAACTCAAACATTATTTTAGGTTTGGAATGTAGATAAAAATTTGTTCATCAAGTATTGTGTTGATTAACTTCTTTTAGTCCAACATTTTTAGACGATGCCATATTTGGATCAACAAGTTGTGTGACTTATGTGAACATTTGGTAAGCATGAAGGTGTAGGATGTGAAATGAATGTAATTAGTGAGGTTTCATATTTTCTTGAATTCAAGATAAATAGGATGAGAAAGGTATCCTTGCTCTTCAAAGAAAGTATATAAATAAAATGTTAAAACTTAAAAAATATTGAAATAGTTGCATCAAAGGAGTTACCATAGAATAAAAATTACCTTGGAGATGTAATCTTATGTAACAATTCTTTTGGAGTACAAACCAATACTTCTCTTTAAAAAGCAATTATATATGGTGCATCTATTTAAAAAGTTGTACCTCAAAATACAAGTGAAGCCATGAGGAAAGAATTTATTTTATTTCACCAAGCTAGATGGTTTCAACTTGTTTGCGAGAGTCAATGTTTTGGAATTAATAGACATTCCAAGTGACCACATTATTGTGACCACATGTGGGTACTCAAAAATAGAAAGTAAATGATAGTGTGGTTAGCATTAGAAATAAGGGAAGGATAGTGGTAAAGGGTTAATAATCAAGTAGGACTAAACTTAGAAGGAATACTTGAACCAATTGTAAGGTTGAAGGTAGCAAGGTCTTTTTTTCCTTTTTCTTAAAGCAAGTTATATAAACTGTATCGAATCACAATGAATTGATTGTTTCAGTCATTCTCAAATATCAACTATCCAAGAATCATGCCTTACTTATCTTTCAAAAGGAAACCTTCCTATAATTATAAATTAATTATTAGAATTATGAAGTCAAACCTTTTTAGGTCAAGCATATTTTTTAGTGAATGAACTACAGTTCTCGTTAACTACCAACAGCTTTTAAAAAAATTATATTAGATATAAGCTTTAATAATACCTACATGTGTTGTATAGTCAATTTTCATGCTATAATGACATGAAAATTGTTATGGTAACCTTGTAAAATATTGGCATTTTCTCTATCCCAATGAACATGAAATATTCTAGCATTTGAGACAAAAATATTTCTACTAATAAGTTTTCTTATAATAATGAAAAACTATATTTCAAGGATTTAAGGTCATTAATTCTTTAACTAATGATGCATGCCCTCAATTTTATTATTCAAATCCATCATTAGCCTTTTGCATGTTCAATAAATAAGTGTTAGACTTATTTCTAATATGTTCACAAAGACTTAAATATCCACTATGCTTTTCTTTTAGTTTCTTATACTCCTTGCATAAAGTTTCATATTATTACACACAAATTAATTATTAAGATAATCCTTCATTATAATAACTTACTTCTACATTACTTAATGATGCTCCCATTTCTTCTTCATCTTCTTGAGCCACCATGAAAAATAGCTCTTCATTGTTCTCTTCTTCTTCACTTATATTAGCCTCCTCAATGTCACTTTAAGCTTTATTCAATGCTTTCTTCATCTAGTTCTTGCTCTTCTTCAGTGCATTCTTCTCTTTATCCATTCAATCTAACTTCATAGGACATGCTGGTTCTATATGTCTAAGTTTGTCACACTGATTGCAAAAGATCTCCTCTTTTCTTCTCATTCTCTTTTTGGAACATTGTTTCGTACATCTTCTTGTAATATCAAAAATTTTATAAAAACATTCCAAAATATGAGCTATCTTATCTTCATCTGTTATCTCCTCTTCTATGGTATCTTGCTCTTTTTTTAGTGTTATTGTTTACTCTTTGTTCATTAATTATTTTTTCTAAATAAAGCCTTTCACTTCTTTTCTCCTCTCCATCTCCAATTCATTAGTCGTGAGCTCATCTGTAAAGTCATTGATTATTAAAGTAGAAATGTTTGTAGTAATCTTGAAGGTTGTGGTGAAGGATTAACACTTCTTTGGAAAAATTCTATGGATCTTTTTTTAATTTTCTTTCATAGACATAGTCCTTTCCAAACTAACAAGTCCATTAATAATGTTAATAAATCAAGTAAACATTCTTTCAATAAATTCATTAGAAATCATTTTGAACAACTCTTAATCATATGTCATCATATCAAATATAATTTCTTAGACAAAAATATGTACCTTTTTATGTTACCATGAACTTGTGGAAACTTTCAAAAGTAATTTCTAAAGTCATAATTCTATTGGCCTTAACAACATTCAAAGTATAAATAAAATATTTAGAGAATCATCATTTAATTAAATTCTATGTTCTTTCTTTGTATCTATTTTTAAATTTTTTTAATATGCCCTACCAATTTTTTTGAGTATGCATTTCTCTACTTACTAACTTCAAGTGAGTCATAGTCTTAATATTTCAATAGAGATTATAATGATCATAAAAAAATGGTAACTTACTATAGGAAGCTACTAAGTCACCATTGGCTTTAATGAGCCAAGATTTAAATGTTTCTTATTTTATTTTAATAGACTTATTTACTGTAAAATTGGTTCACATGAAAATAATTTTCTATGTATATATGAAGATGATGAACTAGTGACATTTAAAATACATTGAAGTGTTCAACAAGCTTCAATGATTAAATATATGCTCATCAAATTTAAAATTTTTTTTTATAGAATATTAGATTTTTTTATTTTATAATATTGTCATTTTATTTTAATTTCAAATCATATTCAAGTATCAAATTATTAAATAATCTCCTTGATATGGCAAACAAATAAGATTTTATTTTTTAATCTCATAATAATTTTCTTGATTAAATCATATCCTTCTTAGATTTCATGCTCTTTTGTTTGCTAACTTTAAATAAATTAAAAAAATTATTTATGTAAAATTTTTCATTATTTAAATTATAAAAAAATTGCCACATCCCAACTTATGCCGAAGCATAAAGCTCTCAGTCCAATAAGCTCAAGAGGGCACTCGCAAGCCTCGAGTCAAGAAACAGGCAGAACTAAATCAGTTCATGGTTGTTCTAACAGATGGTGAATTGCTGAACTGGGGTAAGACATTCGATCGAGTTGGGCGGCACTCAAACCAAGTATACGAGTGGACAAAGGGGGAGCCAACCCCAATTAGGTTTGAAAGTTAATATCGTGTGAATGCTTATATAGTCTAAGTACTATTCCAGCCCAACAATATGGGACAAAATCCCTTGTGCCAGTTTATAATTGAAATCGTGATCGCACGTTGGGGCTCATCTTTGCTATATTAATCGATGATTACTGATTCTGTTGATTTTATATGATTTATCCGCACATCTGATGGCCATAGCTTCGTTCAAACTTATTAGATGGCTAGAACTCTTTTCGTTTTATCCTTGAATCATGTGACTCTTAATTATCCTAATTGAGTATTATGATTGAGATCTACTTTAGCTTTATTTATGTTGAATAGAATGATCGAGATCTCATCTGACATGATTGGAAGGCCTAGATCAAGTATGTCTTGATGGATCATCCATAACATATACACATATTCAGTAATAGATTTGATGGTCTATATCACCTTTGATCAGATCTAATGGCCTTAGTCCATTCCACCTAATTGCTAATTATTTGTTAGCCATTTTGAAAAAAACTATTTTAACCAATTTGTAAAAGCTTTTTAAGATGCTTGGCTATAACATTTTACATAACTTTTCTAAACTTTTTAATGACTATAATCAAAAGTTTTCTATAAATACCCAACAAGTATCAATGAAATAACTAATAAATATGAATCAATCTTTGAGATCTCAACAAAACACTACTCAATATTCTATTGAGATAAGTTTTATTGACAGTAACTATGATTTCTCATTCTCAAATAATCAATTTTTTCTAGCGAAGCCTTACTCATTTTAATAGTTAAATTCTCATTTCTCTTCCTAGATGTAAGCTCAAGGTGTTTTGTTTTGTTAATCAACAAGTACGGAAATCTATAAAAATTTATCACAATATTTTTTTCTTGCTATATTTTTTCTCTTGGATTTGGCAAGCCAACATTTGTAAAAGCTCGAGTTTAATTTGCTCTTGCAAAAAAACAAGTTTGAATTAAGCTCACAAAGACATGATTATAGTTGAACCTATAAAAGCTAGTAAATTAGATGTTAACAAAAAAAAATTTAAGTTGTAATCTTTTATTAGTGTTGTTTTTCTTAACCTCGATTGGTGGTAGATGTTGGTCTAATTCGAATATAACTACTAAAAATTATATTGTCTTATTATAATTTTTATCTTTATTTTTCTTTATCATATTAAAAATAATATATATATTTATAATCATAGTTTTTTATGAACATAAAATTATTCTTGACAAATAAATTCAATTAAAAAAAGAAAAAATTATTTTGAAGTCAACAATTCACCCCCCTCTTGTGAGATTGACACAATACTTTTCAATTTAGAAGCACATTCACCAAAACTTGTTCAACAAATAATTTAAGAAATAGTTCTACATGGACAAGTTAATCACCTTAGAAAGGTACCTCACTCTAATATGAATTGTAACTTGGTTTATAAAGAGGGAAGGATTGAAAGGAGAAATATTTTGACTTATGAAAAAGTATTTTTAAAAACATGTTTTCCAATAAAAATTTTATGTTGTCTCTTAACCTCAAATAACTTTTGTTAAACATTTTTTGTAAATATTACTTTTTTTAAAAGATATTAATTGTATTTTGAATTTTGAAAAAAATTGAAAATAAAAAAATTGGAAATAGTAAAAAAGTACAATAATCTTTGGTGATTCAAGTCATATTTAGACCTACAACCTCCCTAAATAAAGGCTATGAAAACACAAACTAATTAGTATAAGACTTTCAAAAAACGGTGATGTCCACAAAAATGAAATAAAATAAATATGATATAGCAATCTTTCAATGAAACAAAACTTGTAAAAAAAAGAAAACTTATTGGAAGACATTTGATTTTGATGCATATAGTAATCTTATGTTCGATGACATATATAATAAAGAACAAATATATTTTTCTTTTCCTTGAATGAAAAAGAAAGGAAAGTTAGAGCTAGAAGAATGATGTACAAAACCAATGGAAGTAGTTGTTAGCATAGGTTGCTAAGTCTTAAATTCTATTGTATTTTTTTATTATTTTGTCAAATTTTTATATGAAAAAATCTATTTTTTAAAAACATATTCAAATGACTAAAAGAAGTTATAGAATATTCTAATTAGTCGCTATGGGTAGAATGGTTTGAATTCAATAACTATTTAAAAATATTTGTTTACAATAAATAGTAGGTCGGGTGGCTCAATGGTGCTCATAACATTACCATTAAAATCCATGAAGCAACATTAGGATTGTTTAAGCCTAGGATAAATTAAGGAAAATGAGACCCACATGATGGATTTTATTCTAGATCATTATATTAAAAATTGTGCAATTGATGAAGGTAAATGACAACCACTTAGCTATTTTTAATGTAGATGATTAGATCTCAAATTTATGTGATTGAATGAAGGTAAAAGATAAATACATGTTTGATTTTAATATCGACCACTATGTCATAAAAAAAGAAAAATCATATTGCAAGATTAAATTCTGCACATTTAAGAAAGGAAGAGGAATCTTCAACTGCTCCATCCTGAAAAACGCATGACCAAATGATTGAATTTGAGTCTATAAATTTTTGAAAAGATGATGAATATTTGAACATTTAATCATGATGACTATGAGATCAAACAATTGCTTTTGGATCTTCATGTTTTCAAAGTAAAGAAATTTTAGAACATTTGATCTAACCACAAAATCAAATAATGCATATTTCCCTCGAAATATTTCAAGAGATATATGCAAAATGAATTTGTAAACCTATGTGCCATATGACTATTAAGTTATTAATTAATAATTTTGACCCAAAGTATGATGTAGAAGATGTGTTTTAGAGGGGAAACTACTACATTAAGAGCTCTATCCATTAGCTCCAAAATTTGAAGTCAAGTCATTTCTAATTAATGTCTCCAACACTAATTTACTTGTCTTCAATTGTGTATTTACCCATTAATAAATTAATTGAGCTATATAATTGATTAATCTACTTGATGTTGAGATACATGATTTGAAATACTGAACAAAAAAGTTAATAAACAATTTAATGATTTTTTATCATCAAAACATAATGTAAGAAATAATGGTTCAACATAACTAACATAAGGAATAATAAAAGTTGTCAATAATTAAAATTTGTTGTTGAACAATTACTTGAATAAATAACATATAAATAAAAGAAATGAATGATAATAAAACTTTATCAATAAATAGTCTTTTTAGATTTCCTCTTGCTTTCCTATATTGTCATACTAGGATCATATATTATAAGCTTATGCATTACATAATTTTTATGCACACATCTATTGTCAAATCATCCTCTACCTCAATCCACATATCCAAGTATGTTCTTCACTATCACGAGTCAAGTACAAATACTTGAACATGCTTCTCCTTATGCATTGATTTGTCCTAAGAAGACTAAAAAGTATTATTTATGTCTAACTAAATTATTTTTGTAGAAAACGTAATGGACTTCCATTAATTAGTGGTTACCTTATTTATTTTAATTTTTTCTCTATAACATTAACTTTGTTTAACTTATAATATCAGAAACGATTTTTAATATTATGTCACATCAATAATTCAATTTTTTTAATTATAATATTTATGTATTATTATGTATTTATAATTTTTGTATTGGTAATATTTGTTTTTGTGTTTAATTATTTATTTAAATATATTTCTTTAAAAATCTAAGGAACTTTAATTTATTTTAACTAATTTTTGATAATACAGATAATTGAAAAGCTCATTGATTGCACATCATATTTAATATGTCTTTTTCAACTATTAATTTTTTTTTTCATTTTCCGTTAAATGGTAAATGTCTTGGATTTTTTCATTTAATTATTATATTATATTTTGAACATAAATTTTTTTGTATAATGATTTATGAAACGTATCCTTCTTTGTTGACTTAATTATTTGTTAAAATTATTTTTTAAAAAACATGCCTTTTATGTTTTAGTGGACTTTTGATAATCCTGTCATTAAAATAAAAGTCATTTCATTATAAATTTTTGTTGTTATGTTTTATCTATCCTATATAAAACAAGTTGATGCTTCACTATTTTTAAATAGTTGTAAGTATTGTGTATTTTTTAAATAGAATAAGACTTCAAGAATTTAAAGGTTTTTCATTAAATGATTATTTTTAAATCCTATTATTATAGTTGCTTAATGCATTGGAGTATTATTAAAATGATATTATAGATATGACTTTTTATAGTTATGTTGTCTGTGTAATTTATATTGTTAAGATCTTAAATTTTATGTATTATTATTATTATTACTATTTTTGAAATATTATGTATATAATTTTTTATTTTAAAATTTTTTTTACATTAAGAATTATTCAAATAATTTAAAAAGTTATTGTTTTTGTTATCATTGTTTTTTGTAGTGTTTTTTATACTTCATATTATTTATCTTTGTTTCCTTGTGTATGATTTTTAAATTCTTAATATATCATTTATTAAAAATGTTAACCTACTATTAAAAAACATTGAATTCTTAAGTTCTATAATAATAATTTTCAACAATTATTTCAAAATTTTGATGTATTATCATATTTGATCAAGCTATAATATTTAAAAAAATTGAATGTTTAAAGTAAAGTGTATTGTTTTAATTTTTAAAGTTAATTATTTTAACTTATAATACATTATTTTCAATTATTGTGCTATTATGAGAACTTTTTTACATAGTGTGACATAATTTTTAAAACTTTAAACAACCTCTAACATTAATCATTTCCATAATTAAACGGATTGAATCAAATTAAAGCAATTTGAAGTTTCTTGTCCAAAACAAATATAATTATAAAATGTTTTGCCAATAAAAAAAAACAAAACATAAAAATAATCAAAACTCTTGACATAAAATTTTTAACATTAAAATTGTGTATAATATTTGCTAAATAGTTTAAGAGTGTATGCTTTGTATAACTTTCCATTATATAGATTATTAGTACATATTTAAACAGACTAAATTAAAAACATATTATTTTTAAAAAAATTGAAATATCATTCAAAACATCAAAACTATGATAATATATAAATAAACTTTTTAAAAAATAAAATATAATTCTAATGACAAATAACCAAAAAATATTAAAATTATTTATCAATTTCCATCGAATAAAATGGAGGTGACTATGTTCTATGTTCTAGTAAATATTATAAAAGATGCTTTTGGATTTAAAAATACAAAATGATAAACAATGCAAAATATTAAAGTTATTTAATAGAGTGAGCATTGTCATACAAAATACTTATATTTATAAAATATAAAATATTTTAAGATGATAAAAAAGATTACAACATCAAATAATGTCAAATTTTTAAAATATATCAAGAATTGTCTACAATCTATTTTTTAGCAAGAACTTCTATTAAGGAGAGAATTATAACAAAATTAAAATAAAATTCAACTATTATATTCATGATTATACCAATTGAAAAAGGGTATCATATTCATCTAATTATGTAAATATATCAAATGAAGCAATTTTTTTGAAAACTAAAGTTTTTTCTCAACTTTTTGACAATGTTTATCCTATTTAGATATTATTCCTAACCCAACTCTATATTATCTTAATAAAAACAGGATTAAAACATTTTTCAAAGTGAAAAAATTAAAGACTATGGTCATTTCCCTTTTCATGTCTAAGTAACCAAATTGTCCTGCTTTTGCATGTCTTTAAGTAAATAAATATGCAACCACTTACTTTATAATGCTTTTTGGCTTTTATGAACCATAGTCCTCTAAAAGAACTTATTGTTTTGGATCTATTATAACAAATAGTGACATTATGTTTTCCTTCTTTTCAAATAATATATCCTTATGATACCTAATTCTTGTTTTTCTTTATGCAACACAATTGAAAAAATTATTAGTTTTTTTTGTTACAGTATATGCATAAAAATATACATATATAACTCACTCTTCTTTTGGCAACTACCATTTAATCATTGGGGCTATCTACGATTCTTTGACATTTATATGTTTTTTAGGAAATAAAGCACATCAATAATAAATCATTTGATTAAGTCTAGTATATGCACAACCATTGCAAAATGCAATTACAATTTCTTTAAAATAGTTTCACAAAGTATATGGCATTACTAAAAAAATTAGTAATATACTATTCATCAATTAATTTTGACTTCCATATTATAATTAAAAAATAAATATGGCATTTATATTGTTATTATAGCCAAATTAAAATACATTGTTCAACTTCGTAGATTGCCTACACTATTTGTAGTAAGGGTTTTTGTTTTGTACCATCCATATTCTTTTAGAAATCATGACAATAAAGTGCATGTTATTTTTTTCTTCATTGTGTCCACCACATTTGAAGCTCTTAGGGAATGTGTTTCTTCTATTGACATCCTAATTTTCTTACCTTCCTTTTGTTAAATTACTTAGATCATCCTTTACCTATTAGAATGTGAAAAAAAATGTTTTGTCGAACAATCTATTAACCCATATAGCTATTTTATCCAATATTTTGGACCAATCATTGAGTGAGTAACACAACCATAAGCGTGCAACGTCAATTCCATCCACTTTCTAATTCCACTTTGTGATCCTATTTTACTATCTTGTCCATATTCAAGCTGACCCAAATTCATTGAAAGATCATTAGTTCATTTCTTTGTCTTACAACAAAGACATAGAACAAAACTAAAATACTAATATGATGTGTATAGTTCTAAGTGCACTCTATGTAGTGTGGTTTAGCAAGATAGATGTGAGTTTCTTGGAATAAAAATTTTGATAACATATAGAATATTTAAAGAAAATAATTTAAACAAATTTTTTAATAAACTTGAGTACATCTTTAAAAGTGATTATTAACAAATGTTTATTTTCTTTCAAAAACATTAGTTTTATTTTAAAATACATTGATTTTTTTAATAATTAATTTTGATGAAAATTATAAAAAACTAATAAACAAAAATTAAAAAAATATACATAAATAATTCTTTGCTTCTTTGATTTAAAATCAAACTTACACAAGCTCCTAGCAAAAATCAAGTAAAACTATAACAGTACATATAAGCCTTTCACCATGAAAAGGTTAGGTTAAACTCTTATAATAAAAAAACAATAAAAATAAGCTATTATGTCCAATAACATAATCAATTAAAAAAATAATCCATATGCAAAAAATAGAAATTAATATAAATAAAAAACCAATGTTTGAAAAATGCTTAATTTAACAAAAGTATTTTAATTACAATTAGGAATAAAAAAATGGAGAACTTTATTGATTTGAGAAAAAATTAAGATTAAGGGATTGATAATTGAAGGACAGAACATAAGTGAGAATGAGTACTAGGTGCTAATGACTTCAGTGTCATGACATGAAAAATTTTCATTAGATTTTGTAAAAATTTTATTAGTTAATTTTGTCTTAGAATTCATTATCTATAAAATTTTTAAATGGTTAAAAATATTTGCTAAATTGATCAATTAATCAATAATAATAAATTATAAGAATCTTAATAGCTCTAAATAACTATTAAAAGAGTAGCTACATGGGAGCTACTCCATCAGAAGCCTCTATAACCTCTTTATAGCAAAATATATGAATAGATGACTAAATTGAATAAGCTCTACTTAGAAATTAGGATTTGATCTTGGGTATTATATTTGGATTGGGTTTTGATGTTCAGATTTACATATGATATTTAGTTCACAAAATTGTTCGATTGGATGATAGGCCTAATTAGGTGCTTTAAGATGGAAGCGAATACGATTATCTGATCACATAAGTATGTAATCACATGTCAAAGTAACTCCCTTAATTTTAATTAAAGTCCCACAATGCTTGAATGATGGATCATTATGACTTTATAAGAGTTTTCTTACATTATTTAATAAGTTTATTATTTGGTGTTTGCTACCCTTGGTTTGCTCTAAAATTATTTCCTTTATTGCTAATGCATTCATACTTAATTAAAATTTGATTTGTGAAATAAATCTTAATTATAATCCCACAATGCTTGAATGATGGATCATTATGACTTTATAAGAGTTTTCTTACATTGTGTAATAAGAGTATTATTTGGTATTGGCTACCCCTGGTTTGCTCTAAAGTTATTTCCTTTATTACTGGTACATTCATACTTAATTAAATCTTGATTAGGGTGAATCAAATTAATTTTAAAGAAAAAGTCATGTACCTTTAAAGATAATGAATAAAAGATATTCAAAATAATTTGAAGTATTTAATAAAACTCAAAGATTCAAGATATATGTATTAAATTTGTAAAGATTTTTTTATTATAAAATAGAATATCACCCTGTTGATTATAGTGGACATTTTAATTCAGTTTCAGGTCTTAATTTAAGTATCTAATTTAATTTTCATCATTTCAGAAACTTATATGATTTCATTTCTTTATCAATTCTTTTTTTATTAAATCTATCTAATTGTTCTTTTCAAAGTTTTATATCAATTATTAAACATTTTGTGAACTAAAAAATTAATTCTATTAAATTTTCCTAATTAAAATAAATTTAAGCCACACCCCAAGCTCTCCAAGTACAAAGTACTTGGGCCAAATAAGCCAAATGGGCTTGGAAGCATTGTGTCAAGAGACTAACTAAAAACTTGCCTAGTTGTTGAGATAAGATAGACAAATGATTGGGGTTGAACAAATAAAGAATAACTCAAAACCATAACCATGAAATGACTTATAAGCAGATGAGTGGCCCAGGTGATGAAATCCCAAGGGCACTTGCATTATGCACCCATGAAAGGTATTGTAAAGAGAAAATTACCATTCTTCTTAACAATGTGGTACTAACATTAGTTTAATTGTTTAGCACAAAAAGCAATTGCTATTTCTCACCATCCAATTTTTTATCAGGTTGTAAATGTTTCATCTACTATAAGCACTCAACCTTGGCTCAAGATCACATCTAGGTTCATTAGATTGCTTTCATTTTTTCTACCTTTCAAAAAATGTACCCATGAATTAGAAGGCTAGCACTTTCCAAGTTTGTATCCTATAGTTAAAATATTTCTTTTCCTTTGCGAATGATGAATTAAATGATCTAGATCTTATCTTATTTAATTGGATGGCTAGATCTAATCCATCTTGATCAAATCATCTAGAACTAATCGACTTTAATAGTCCTTAATTTAGCAGCCCAAAAACTCTCAAATAAGATTCAACATTGCTGGTCGATCCCATCGAATGCTTAATTCCTTAGTCATTA
This sequence comes from Vanilla planifolia, assembly GCA_023846275.1. Classification (NCBI taxonomy): domain Eukaryota; kingdom Viridiplantae; phylum Streptophyta; class Magnoliopsida; order Asparagales; family Orchidaceae; genus Vanilla; species Vanilla planifolia. The sequence goes on from CM043870.1 coordinate 21,158,623, forward strand.
GTTAAGCTATTGCGTTAACCAGTTTGAAGAAATATTTTAAATTGTTTTGAAGAGCATTTAAGCTATTTGGAAACATCATTTAAAACCACTTTCTCTTAACTTTCTAATAACTTTGATCAAATATTTTCTATATAAATCTAAAATTTTTTCATGAAATGTCTAATAAATATGAACCAATATTTGAGATCACAACAAATCGTAGCATGGTATTCTATTATAGTAAAATTTCTTGATAGCAACTACAAGTTAGTTCTTCAAAAACTATCAAATTCTTTCAGCTAATCTTAGTACTACTAAGCTTTTAATTTCTTACTTGTCTTAGTAATTTTAAGCTTGTTGTGACTTCTTCTATTAATCAACAAGCATTAAAATTTGTTGAAACTTACTTTAATTTTTCTCTCTCGTTGTATTTTTTTCTTTTTCTTGGGGTTGGGTAGCCTAGCATTTATAAAAGCTTGAGTTTAGTTTGATGTCACTAAATACCAAGTTGCTATTAATCTCATAAAAGCTTATGTTATAATTAAATCCATAAAAACTAATAGGTTGAAGGATGGACATAGATTCTAGTTTAAAAAAATAATGTAAAGATTTAATTATATTATTTTAAATTTCATTCTAGCTTTTTTATCATAAAAATGAAAATTTCACAAAAAAAAAAATAATGTTTTCCACAAATACAAAATTAATTCTATGAATAATTTTTAAAAAATGAATATAATCTAAAAAAGAAAAAATAATTTTAGAACTCATAAGTAACCCCCTCATGTGGCATTCGTATTCCTTTTTTTATTTCAATTAATATCAAATAGGTTCTTTACATAAAAGTGAGTCAAATTACTTAGTTGATCCATCATGTGTGCTTTTATTATTTATTATGTTTATTTAATTATTTTTTTTATAATAAGTTTAATTTCTATCTTAGCATTTTTGTGTGCTTTCCAAAATATGTTTTTATTAATTTTCTTCTTAAATTAAGTATTCAATATGTTATAACTTATGATTAATATTGGTGCAACACTTAATGAAAGCTTCTTCAGTCATTCTATCTTTATTTAAGAATAAAAATTTATTAATATTTGAAAAATAGAATTAGAATTGTTATCTAATCAATTTACTTACATGATTGTAAGATTTACTTAGAGATTAATGCACAAATGAAATCAAGTTGTTTGGTGCAGTTCGTAGTGATCAAAGTAGAATGACAATTAAATATCATAACAATCAACCACCTTCATTGTAGTATATTTGCAAGTGAATTTAATCAAGTTATGAATTTGTATAATACACATGAAGTTTTGAAAAAGTTAGAAACTTATGAAGGCACTTCGTAAGTTAAAGACACAAAGATAAATCTTTTTACACATGATTATAAGATCTTTAGAATGAATTCAAGAGAAATTATAAACAGGATGTCAATGTCGTTTACTAATATTACTAATGAATCACAAAATCTTTAAAAAATGCTTTCTAATTTAGATCTTCTAAGAAAAGTTGTAAGGATTCTAACCAACAAGTATGATCTTCTTGCCATAGTAATAAAGGCATCCAAAAACATAACAAGCTCACCTTAGATGAGTTACTTAGAAAATTATTAATGACAAAGATGAGATGACAAGAAGAGTTGAAAAGAAGGCCTCCATAAGTAAGTAAAGTGTGGAGCAAGGTAGAATGAACCGTTATATTTTAAGACTAACAAAAATAATATAGATACCACATCAATATTTTCTTTGGACTTGGAGGAAGATGCAAATTTTCATGTTAAAGCTTTAGATAAAAATTTTGTAAATAAGATTGTAAATAGAAATTTGTAAAACGAGAAGTGAGAAGTTGAAGACAGCAAGATGCTATGATTGTGGTCAAACCAAACATATTAACGAGCTTATTCACAACTCAAATACATAAAAAAGAAGGAAGAGAAAAAGAAGAGAATGAAAAAAAGAAAGATTTTCAAGCTACTTCGAGTGCTCGAGAAGAATTAAACTCCATAACTTCAAGTAGTGAAGAGGAAGGAATGATATGCTTCATTGATGTTGAATCAAGTACATTAGGTGAAGAATAAAATATTAAATTAAGTTCTCGACCTCATAAATTTTTTAAAAATAATTACAATAAAGTTGTTACTATTTTAAGTTCTTTAATATCTATACATGGAAAATTAAAAATGTTTTACAAAGAAAAAATGAATGTTTTGATTATTTATGAAAAGTGGTTGATAAAACTTTGTGTTGAAAATGATTTAATGATCATTGAGTCTTCTTTAAAAAAAGAATGAGCTTAGAAACAAAATTTTATTTTATCAAACATACAAATTTTTCTAATATTTTGCATGATGTTTAGTTTTCTTAACATAAATACATCTTCCTTTGAATATGCCTAATATTTAAAAACTACATACTTTTATTGTTGTAAAAAACATCATACCATTAAGGATTATGAATGAGGGAAGATATTTCTAGTTCAAAAGCATGTTTCAAATGACTAAGTCAAGCTTGTTAGGTTGATAACATCAGAGAATAGAGAAATAAGGCACAAAAAACATCGAGACATTCATAGGTTAGAAGTAATACACTTTGGAATTATGCATAGAAATAAGGACAATAAAATTTACATTTTATGACTACTAAGTGAAACTTTTATAATTTATGTAGCCTTTTATAGAGAAAAAAATCAAAATCTAGCTCTTGAGAATTGAATAATGGAGGCTCAAGATGTATGACTAGAGATTAATCAAAGTTTATCACAACAAGATGTGGTCCAAATAGATGTATAATAGTTGTAGGCAAGTCTAAGAAAAGGATAATCAAAATTTGTCACATGGGATATTCTATGTTAAAGAAAACAAGCAAGCTAGATATAGTTAGAGATCTTCTCAGGCCAAACCAAACTAGATGAAAAATTTATGAATCATGGTAAAAAAGGTGCAAAGTTAAATATTTCTTTTAAACCTAAAAATGACTTAGCTATTAGTTGACTTTTAGGGATAATTTATTTAGATCTTTTTAGACTCACGCAGCCCTAAAGTTTTGGTAGAAAAAATATAAATTCATGATTATTACTGATTCTTCTAGATAGAATTGGGTTGTGTTTCTTAAGAGTAAGGATATGACATTTGGAATCTTTCTCAATTTAATAAAAGAGATATAAGAGAAAACCATTTTCAAAATAATTTGTATTCAATGTGATAGTACTGACAAGTTTAAAAATGAGGTGCATCAATTTAGATGTCCTTACTCACATCAACAAAATGGGATTTTAGAAAGAAAGAAGAGGACCTTGGTTGAGATGGGTAGAACATGTTAATTGAATACAACATAACAAAATCATTTTTAGCCAAGGAAACCAACACAACTTGTTATACAATAAATAGAATTAATTTGAGGCCAATATTTAAAAAAACTCCTTATGAGTTATTTAAAAATAGGAAACTAAATGTTAGTTAATTTCATATTTTTGGATATAAACACACAATTCTTAATAATAAGAGGTCCAACTTGAACATGTTTGATGAAAGGGTATGTGTAGAAATTTTTGAAGAAGCTCTTCTTTTTGACAAACTTATAAAGTTTATAACATAGATACTTTAAATTAGAGAAAATTATGAATATAGTGCTTAATGACTCTAATCATAAGATAAATAATAAAACTTTAGATTAATAGATAAAGCCCTAAAATAACATAGAATTGAACAAAGATGATGGTGAAAGCAAAAGTAAAAAAGAAAGAAGAAGTGACTAGCCATCAATTACATAAAGATTAGAAATACCAAGCTTCACATCCAAAAAACTCAATTACAGGAGAGTTAATCGAGGAGTTAAGAAAAAAAACCGTTATGATAGAATTAATCATAGCTCATTATATCTTTCATAGAATTAGTATGTATACAGGAAGCCCATAAGGTTAACAATTGGTTTTAAATATTGAAAGAATAGTAAGATCTATGTGAGAGAAACCAAGTGTAGGAACTAGTTCCTAAGCCTAGTGATCAACAAGTGATTAGAACTAAATGGATATTTAAAAATAAATTATATGAAAATAGAGTGATCACTTGAAACAAAAGTAGAACTATTGGTAAGCATTATAACCAAGTTGAAGGTATATATTTTGATGAGTCATTATATTAGCTACACGATTAAAGGCCATTAGAATTTTCTTAGTGTATTCATGTCATAAGAATTTCAGATTATTTCAAATAGATGTAAAATTTTTATTTTAATATAGGAGAATAAAAAAATATGTTTGTATAAAACAATCCATAAGTTTTGAGACCCATGTACATAATGATTATGTATATAGGCTTGTGAAGGGATTTTATGGCCTTATGCAAGCTCCCTATTTATGGTATGATAGATTGAGTAATTATCTAGTTGATAGTGGTTTTAAGAAAAAAATTAGATCATAAATTATTCTTACAATCTTTAGATGATCATTTGTTGCTTATATAAGTTTGTATTGCCGGCAAAATATTTAAATGCATAAATGAAAATATCTGCAAGGAACTTAGTAACTTAATTGTAAGAGAGTTTGAGATAAGTATAATATATAAAATGAATTTCTTCTATTGATTACAAATTGTGTAACTAAAAGATGATATTTTCAATTCACAAACTAAGCATTAAAAATATTTATTCAAAAAATTTGGGTATGAAAATCTAAAATATAAAGGTATTCTAATGAATTAATCAAACCATTTAGATTTAGAAAAAATTAGGAAATATATTGATAAAAAACTTTATGAAGAACTTGCTAGATATTTACTATATGTTTTAGTTATAGATCATACATCTTATTTAGTGTTAGCTCATATTTATGATTTCAATAAAATCCTATGAAACGCCTTCTCAAGTGATTAAATTAATCTTGAAAAACATAGAAAGTATAGTGAACATAGGTTTAAGGCATCCTCAAAATGTTCATTCATGAGATCTTATAGGTTTCCCAAATTTAGACTTTAGAAGCACTAGTGTAGATAAGAAACATGTCTTCGGTACATATCAATTACTAAGAACATTTTAATTTCATGGTCAAGAAGAAGAAAAGATTACATAGCCATATTGGCTATAGAAGTTAAGTATGTAGTGACTGAAAGTTGTGTTTCTCAAATGTTATGTTTGAGACAATAAGTTCAAGACTATGGTTTAGATCTCTCACATAATTCCATTAAAATTGATAATACTACTGCTTTTGCTTTAGTAAAGAACCAAGTTCATCATTTCAGGAGCAAACACATAGTGTAAGACATCACTTTATAAGCAACCAAGTTGTTACAGGCTTAATAAAATTCACATGTGTTTCTACTGAACAAGAATTAATAGACATATTTACAAAATTCCTTCCAACTAAGCAATTTCAATTCATAAGATAATAATTAGGTGTAATACAAATTTTATAAATTAAAGCACTTTTTTCATAGTATTAAAGAGGGAGAATAACCATGGTTTAAATAAGTGAGTAGGAACATAAAGTAAGGGGGAGTATGAATTAAGTTGGAGCACCAACTTTTCTTTTTTTATACCACTTATCATAGTAATATATATTTTCTTACTTATATTTTTAACTAAATATTTATGTCTTGTAATCATAAAAAAGGAGAGATTATTATCACCACTGTGTTTGATGAGTCAAGCTATAAACATTTATTAATTTATTCTAATTGGCTTGTTTTGGTGTGGATTAGGCTTTGTTTTAATGTTCAAACCTAACTACATTTAAGATGAGGAGTAGTGGTCTCCAAAATACCTCTTAGTTTTTAGTGAGCTTTAAGGATTAAAGACATACACATCAACTTTGAAAAGGTTTACATTTTTGTTATAAAATAGAGTATTAACTTGTTGATTATATGCTAAATCTTCTTCAATTTCACTTTCACATCCAAATTTAAGCATTTAACTTATTCATCCTTTCCTTGATTTAGGAAATTTATAGGATTTTATTTTTTTCAATCATGTTTTCTAATTAAATCCAAGTAATGCATCTTTGCAAAATTCCATGTTAATTGCTAAACTTTTAGTAAACTAAACAATTAATTATTTTAAATTTTCATAATTAAAAAAAAAACATTAAGCCACGCCCTAAGCTAGCCATGTGCAAAGCACTTGGGTTGACGAAGACCAACTTGGCCTTGTAGCATCGGATTAGTAAACCATGCTAAAACAAGCTATGAAATTATTTAGGGTTCATCCTAAAGTTGATTAGCATAAGGTAGATCATTGAAAGGTAATAAACCTGAATTTTGTATGTGAATCGGGATCTTATTGGACCCATCACCATGACATGACCTATAAGCATATGAGTGTCCTAGATGACAAAATCTTAAGGAAAAAAAGGGGACCCAACCTCAACTTATTCAACATATACACCTATGATGGGTGTTATAAAGAGAAAACTACCTTTCTTTTCAACAATATAGGAGTACCTTTTCTCTAACAACTCAATGCTAATGGTGTGCTCTATTTCTCACCATGCAATCTTTAATTGAAAGATAAATGTTTCATCTCTATAAGCATTTAATCCTAGCTAAAAAAGGCATGTTTGACTTCATTGAAACTTTTTTATTATTTTAGCTTTTTGAAATAGTCTATCCTTAAGTCAAATGTCTTATTCTTCTCCATGTTTGAATTCTACAAATGAGGTCTTTCCCAAATTTTCCATCGACGAATAAAAAGATTAAAGTCTCATCCTACTGGATCAGTTGGCTCAGGTCTAACCCACCTTGATCTAACCCTCCAAAACTCATCCACCTTGATCTTACTCTACTTTCTAGGTAGTTACTAGAAAGTAACTTGTTGATGTGATTCTCTTTTACCTTATTTTGTTCAGTTCTCTTGTAAATAACTCCATTGTCATTTCCTTATCAAATAATTTAGGATTCACCACCACATTGCTTTGATCACATCTACAAATAAAAGTACCATTAACAGAAAGTTTTAATAGGACTGAAAGGCAGAATGCATGATGTACTATGGTAATGATAATGACATCAATCTTGTTAGTAATATAAAAATTTATTTCAATAATCTAAGAAAGCAAAAATTGTCTTTAGTTATTCTCTTTTTCTGAACATTATAATGTATTTTGTGGGACTTACCTTTAAAATTACATGATCCTCTTCCTAAAGGTTCACTTTCTTAACTTTCTTATCATAATTTTTGTGAAGTAAATATATTCCTTTTAAATTCATGTTTTAATTATGTAGATCTTCTTAATAGAATAAAAAATTATAACTATATCAATTAGAGTTTTGTTAGTTTGTTCAAACCAACATAATAATAATTAATGCATCTCATTATATAATACTATGTATGGTGTCATCTCTATGCTAGATAAATAATTGTTGTTGTAGGAAAATTAATTAAAAGTGAAATACTTGTCTTAGTTGGCTTGAAAAAATCGTTTTCATAATCCTAATATATTCTCAAGTGTTTTAAACATTCTTTTTCATTAACTTTATTTTGATTCTAGAATGTTGTGTTAGACATTAGTTGAGTATCACATGGATCAAGAAACCTTTTGCAAAAGTATGATATATGGTTGGAATCATTATGTAATATATTAGTGTTTTCCATACCACATAAGTCATACTTTTAATCAACATATATTTGACTTATTGTTTTGTTAAAAATGCTTCCTTAATAAGTAAAATATGAATTTTTGGGGTTGAGAATCTCAATTTCAATCCCACAAATATTTGGGATTTAATTTTCCATACAACATGGTTTAAGACAATAACTGCTTGTTGTCAATAAGCCACAATTATCAATAGTAAAATTACTTCAATTTGTTATGGACATAACATATATCTCTCAATTATTTATCTAAACATTTAATTAAGCTTCCTCTATGTTATATAGCACAAGATTTTGCACTTCTTAAATAATTGGTATCTACTTTTGCTTTTTTTCTTATTGGTATAGGACTTCCGAACCATAATGCTTGAATAATTCAAGCTATTTTATTTATCTTAACGTCTGAATAGAGTTAATCATCGAATAAATTATAAATAAGACATCATATGTACTGTGAATAATAAGATGCCCAAATATGAAAGCTTTGGCATTTTATATGGCAGTGTTATATTAATAAGTAAGATAAGAATTGGAGATTAGAAACCAAGTTAATAGATGTTATTTCTTTAAGATATTCTACAAAGAAATAGACCTATAAATCATTAAACAAAGGAGCATTAGTTGTGAAGGAATCTACTCAAGCAGTTTTTGATGGAATTATGCATCAAAATAAAATGGTAGATTTAGAACACATGGAAGATTTTAGAAAAATAAAATTAGAAGAGAAACAAAAATTAAAAATAAAGATATAGTAGCATTTTTATCAAAGTATATTTGATCTATTGTTTTGTCAAAAATGTTATCATAACTGGCAAAATGTGTTTTTTTGCGGTAGATAATGTTATTCGCATTTAGCTTAAAAAATGGGTGAGTTTTCCTATTTTCTTGGACTGCAAGTTAAGAAAGATGAGAAAGGCATCCTTGTTTCTTAAATAAAATATATAAATGATATGTTAAAATTTCAAAAAATAATAATATTGTTGTATCAAAGGAGTTAGTATGCAATAAAAATCATCTTACTGATTTAATCCCAAGTGACTTTTTTTAAAGTACAAACCCATGCCTCTTTAAAAAGAAATCATATATCTTACATCAATTTAAATACTTGTCCTTCAAAATACAAGTGTAGCCTTAAGGATTGAATGTTATTATGTGGGTTGCTGTATAATTTTAACATGTTTGTAAGAATGAATGCTTTTGTCATTATTAGGTAGGACATGTCACCACAATCAAGTCATAAAAAATGGTAATTAAAAAATAAAAAAATTACTCATGTGGTTATCATTAAAAATATGGAAAGGCTAGTGGCAAAGGGTTATAGTCAAGTGAGAGGACTAAACTTAAAAGGAGCACTTGAAAAAATCATAAGGTTGAAGGAAACATGGTCATTATTTGCTTTTTCTTATTAAAAGGAATTTAAACTATACTTAATTGATATTAAGAACACATTCATAAATGTTATTATTTATGTGCATGTATGTAGAATAATTGCATTGCTGCCAACATTATCCTCATCCAAATCATGCGTAAAAGCTAATTAAATACTTATGTGATTTGTGACAAGAACAAAGATTCTAGTATTGATAAACTCAGTAGATTTACACTCATACATTAATTTAGCATGGGAATGTAGATTCATTTTTTTTCATCAAGAACTACACTAATGAACCTCTTCTACTACAAGGTTATGCAGACGATATCAATTTTGGATCAGCCAACAAGGCCTTTGTGAATGATTTAGTAAGCTTATAGGTCTAAGATTTGAGATTAATATAGTGGGTGAAGAGACCCATTTTTCTCAATTTGAAAGTTCAACAATAAGAGAAAGGTTTCATTGTATCTTAAATAACTGATACAAATGAGTTGTTATAAATGCATGATCTTGAGAACTTAAAACCTATTTATACTTTCAAGAGTATCCACCAAAGAATTAAACAAAGACAAGAATGGAAAATAAATAGATTCAAGGTATACCAAGGGATGATATGTTCTTTAATTAACTGCAAGAAGACCTAAGAAAGTTTTTAGTGTGGGACTTTTTTAATCTATTCTTCGATTTGGAACCTATAAAATGAATCTTTTGGTAATCTCTTCGGATTAGGGCATTAGGGTTTTGATATCACAAATTTGAATTATGTCATGATCTCATAAGATAAAGCAACGAAGTTTATATTGGTTCAAGAGTACATAAGAAAAGCATTGTAGGTATTTAATCATTTTTTGGACACATCTTAAACTCATGATCCATTAAAACAACATTGTACTATTATTTCTTGCAACCAATGAACCATAATATATAGCATTGGGAGGACTTTTAGAAAACATTTTTGGGTTAAAAAGGAGACTAAAAGATATGGGATTACAATTGGAAAAAATACCCATAAAATATGATAGTATGAGTGTCATTTTCCTAACCCAAAACCTTATCTAACACTCTAAGGACAAACAAAGTGATGTTAGGCATGATTTCATTAGGGAGGACACAGAATGAAACATGCAACTTGTTGGCATCTTAATGAAGCTACTTAGGAAAGATTTTTTCCATAAGATTAGAAGACATTTTTATGATGGCAAAAGTAGGAGACATTAATCTTGGTTTTAAGAGTAGTTCCTTGAGTGAAGGGGAACACATCCATGTGCTTTTGTTACTTGCAGATCTAGCTTCACTTGATAACATTTAGCAAATTTTTTGTTGCACTGCTTTCAATTAGTTTATGATAAACCTAAAAAGTAACCTATCATATAAAAAATAAGAGCTTATTTATTTAATCAACAATAATCTAAAATATTTTGAAAATAATAACTTATTTCAATAGCATACTCATTGATCATCAAGCTTTTCTTCTAAGTATGATGGTGGACAACACAGGAAGGAGATTAACATTGGAAGAAATCTCAATTGATTAAATATGTGGATGTAACCATTTGTGAAATAACAATGGAAAAGAAAATCGTATGATCTAGAAACTAAGTGTTTTTTTGTAAGTCATTTTCCTTATCTTTTAAATTAAAGAAACAGGTGGCTCAACTACACCATGCATGATTTTTCAAATTTGAAATGAAAACTTTTGCATGGCTAATTGCACTACATGATCATATTTTCTAAAATATGATTAGCTATTCAAGAAAAGAGACAATTTTAAAACTAAACTATTTGATTTGAGCTAACAAGTGGATCTAGTAAAATTGAATGGAATAGTTACTAACAAAGATTAAAATAATATGATTAAACTATTTGATTATGTGAAAACCATTCCATAAAAATGGTATAAAGAAAAGTCAAACAAATCAATTGATATATTTAGCTTAAATGTTGTAGTAAAATCAATGAAATTAAAATTAAACTATTAAAAATGTTGTATATCACCATCATATAATATGCAATGGTATAATGAACATTATGGATTGTATATTGGTGATGTTCTCACCCTAATTAAATAAAATAAAAAAAATAATACAACATGCAACTATTTGTTTAGATTATGTAATTATTTTACTCATGTAGACTTAAATAAAATAAAAAATTTTGTATGGTACAACAAAATTTTATTGGATTCTATGATCAACTTGCTTTTACTTACCATAAGAAATTCATTGAATTCATATGGTATGCTAACATTCTTTCATACCAACTTGATTGACTATAAATGGATATCAAACCATAGGATTATTATGTTGAATTATACAATTAGACCAATAAAAAGTTTTGATGTTATGAAATTCTCTTATTGCATTATTCTAACTTGAGAAATTTTATTAGTAAATCAAGAATTCTTATATAGTTTTTAAAAATAAGTAGCATTGAGCTTGAATGTTGCAAGAAGTTTGAAAAAGAAATTTTTAATTCTAATTTTGTTAATTCTTTTGTCCAATTGAACCCATTTTCTTAACATATTCATAGCTAAGAATTTATCATTGACATAATTTCCTGTATATTTGTAGTGTTATAATATTTTATTTTAGATGAAAAATAGTAATTTTTTATTATTATAGACAATTTTTGTTCTTATTTTTCATATATAGTTTTGAAAACTTTAAACAAATTATGATATTAACTAATTTATATTCCCTAAATAATTTAAATTTTTTTATTAGTTAACTATTCATAAGTCTTAAAAAAATATAAATTTATAGATATTTCATGAATTTATTTTTAAATTATTTGTTTCAATTTTAATTTTAATTAAGACATCTTCTATTCTTAAAATATTAAAAGATTTGGCTAATTACAAGCCTGGAAAAATTTTTAATATTTTTTGCATTGAAATTCTTTCTATTCTTTTTAAAATACATTTCAAATACATTTGAATATTTGATAAATTGATATCACAGAGATGATTTATTATCAATATGTTGCTCATATATTAGAGGTTATTATCATCTTATTGTTTTCATTTTTTTTATTTTTGAAATTTAATTCATTTTATTTTGATTTACATAGTTTTAGTTCCTTTGTATTTTTAGTTAATTAATTATTAAATTTTTTAGGCAATGTTTTGAATATTTTCATTATTTTATTGAGATAATAATTTATAATTTACAAAGTTTTTATCCAATTTTAACTATCATGAATCTTATTCGATGTGATAATTATCTTTTTTATATTACAATTTTTTTTGTTAATGGTTTCCTTTATCTTATTTTACTAATTCTTTTATCTCATTATTTTTAAAATGTTTTCAAGCTTATATTATTAAAAACGTTTTTGGTTGATGTCAAGTAAAAAATCAATAAAGAATTTCAAATAAGCCATTAAATGATTTACATGATTTCATGCATTTTGTTATAATTGTTAGTCCTTTTTAAATACTTGTCTTTGACATTTCCTAATCAAATATTTTAATAATAAAAATATTTTATTTTCTACTTAATAACTTTTCTTATAAATATTTACTTCAGCTAGATTATTATAGCTTTTATTAAAATTTTTATAATACAAACTATGATTTCAAGTACTTGAATAGATTAGCAATTGTAATTACTTTTTAAAAGTGTTTTGAGAATTATGCTTTCATAATTGTGTCACTAAATCAATTGTTTTAATATGCAATGGATGTTTTATTGATTTTTCAATAATATTTTATTTGTTTAATAATTCAGATTTAAAGTTTTGTTCATTAATTTCAATTTTGTATGTGCACAAACATATTGAAAATATATTATATCTTCTATGATTTCTTATTTGAAATGTTCCATGACTTTCTCTCTCTTTTGTTTTTATATTTTTTCACGAGAATTTTATGCAACAATTCTGGTTAAAGTATTTTTCAGTTATTTCATAATAAATCTTAAAGGTATTGACTACTCTTTATTCATAAGAAAATTATCAATATGTATTTTTTTGGGATATTATTTTTATCTATTTTAATATAGTTTAAAATTTTAATTATGATGACAACATGTTATATTTTCTTAGTAGTTTTATCTCATTTATGAGTTAAAAAAAAATAAAATAATTAATATGCTCAAGAATCTTTATACACGAGATCTATCCAAACAAAATTTATTAAATATTGATGTGAAAAGGCATTTTAAGAAGGTCTTAAGTCCTCCTTATGCTTCATCACATAGAGTTTGTTATGCATATTTGTTACAAATGTAGACTAATTTTTTAGTTTTTATATGTTATTTCTTTAATAATTTTACTATAAATTTATTTTTTAAATTTTCAATTTTTGTTCATGTTTGTTAGAATAACTTTGATAACTAAGTTATAAATAGTTTCAAATATATTTATATATCTTTTAGCTTATTTTTTTTTAAGTTCAATAACAAGATTTTTTATTACGTTATTGTGGAACTTTATGATGTATCATGTAAATATATCGAATATTTTAAAAATATTTACATAATTAGGATGTGTTTTTTTGTATATTTTATTTAAACTTATCAGTTTTGTTTAGCGAACTACTGTTTAAATTACAAAAAAAGTTAATTATTTAAGTAATTTAAATAATAATTTCTTATTTATTATACTATAGAAATAGGAAAACACTGTTGAAATATTATTCTTTTCACATATATTATTTATATATAAAAAAATCTTGTTTTTTAAATTTTTTCACACAATGCAAATACTTTCAATATTATGTTGTCTCGATAATTGACATATTTTTTTACTTCAATTATATTTTTTTAACTGGCATGATTTAGCAAAGCTTTGAATTTTTTAACTTATGTTATAGCATTTGTATTTACATATTTAATTTTTTAAATTATTTTTCTTAGATCACACAATCCAAATGTTTTAAATCATAAAAAATTTATTTATATAATTAATGTGAAAACTTTTGTTTTAAATCTTTTAGTTTTTTAAATTATGAAAATAATTTCAAAACTTATATTTTTTTAAAAAATTATCTTATATTTTTATTTTTTAAATGTTTTCTTTAAAGAATATATTTTTTAATATTGTATTTACTTATAATATTTTTTAAGGTTTATGATATATCTTCTTTTATGATTTTATATTTTTACAAGCTTTAAAAAATGCACTTTTAAATAAAAATTTTTTTGGGTGGCAAATCGCTTTAACATTTATGATTTTCTTATTTGTAAAATCTTATTTCTGACACATGTACTAATAGAAAACTTTATGATGAGAAGTAATGTCTTAATATTTTACATTCATTTAAAATAAAAATTAGCATTTCATAAAATATATAGCATATTAATAAATTTTATATTTTAACTATTTTTATATCTTACAAATTGCTAGAAACTAAGTTAAATATTAATTATATAAAGCTATATTTTAGTGTACTATTTTATTGTCACAATGTAAAAAATTTTTCAAACATAAAAATTATATGTAAGAAAATTTTCTTTTTTATTATTTTTATATAATAAAAAATAAATTAAATTGTAATTAATCCGACAATTTTTATCACATTATTTTAAATGTTTTTAGAAATTTCTATTAACCCTTTTTGCCTAAAGTTTTGTAACATTTAATTTTTTTAATCAATTTCATGTTCTTTTTCATATTAAGCAGATTTATGTTTAAATTATTTAAAAAAGTAACCTATGTTTATTAGCTTTTTATAATAAATAAAAGAATGATAAATTGAGTCTTCTTTTGGACATTATGACCATTTTGAAGTAAGTTAAAATGTGAGGTTCGTTAGGGTTTTCAAGAATGGTACAGGTTATTCAATATCATCAATGTTAACATTAAAATCTTTAAAGGATAATTTGTGCTCCATAAATATAGTCTACATTTTAGAATTAGCTACTTTGAATTCAAATGATCCTATGAAGAATATTGCTTAATTTCACACTATAGGTTACTGACCATATCCAACAGTTCGTTGAGTCAGACCACTTTGCATTCTTGTAATCAAATGTTTTATCCATTACACACTAAGCCATGTCTTGGATTTTATCCTTGATGCATCTAGGAGTTGGTGTTGCATTAACAAGTACATGGACTATAAAAGTTGCTTGTTAGTATCTTCTAATTAAGTTTTAAAGAACATGATTATTAATTTTTCTTATTTTCTTAATACCAAGAGTATTTTCATCAAATGCGAAACTAATTTTAATCCAAGAAGTCTAGTGATGTCTAAGATTTTGGATTTGTACCATTACAAAAATCAATTCATTCCATTTTTAATGTACTATAAAAATACATTGGATAGTTTGTTTGTCATTAAAATATGAATTTTTATTTGTATTACACATTATTCTTTCACTTAATTATTATGATACTTTGTATTAAAAAATTACAAACCAAAAAACTAGTTCTGATGAATTATGTATATTATTTTTAATTAATCTTTCACAAAGAAAGTTTTAAAGACTTACTATTTCAATATATTAGTTAATTTAAATTTAATAAAAAAATTTGTAATATTGTTTTAAAACTTAGTTGTGCACTTGAATTTTAAAAATTTCAAAAGTTAATTATTTTGAAATTTTTAATTATCATTTCTTTTTTTTTATCAAGTAAATTTTTATTTTCAGATCACCATCTATTTTTAGTCTTTTAAAGACATTTTCACTAACTTTAATATTTATTAAATTTGCATTATAGGAGTTATTTTGTAATTAGAAATTGCATGCATATTTGTAATTTTATTTAGTTTTTATTGTCTCTATGATTGCTGCAATTATAATGTTTTTTTTAACACATAAGTTATTTTTTGTGATTACATGTTTAGATGAAATACATAGAACTTTCTGAACTATGATTTAAATATTTGAAATAATTATCAATCTAAGTAATTTTTTATTTTATTATATTTAAACAATTTTTTAATTTATAGGCAATTTCATATTACAAAATGATTTTGATACTCTTTGTCTATCTTCATTATTCTTTTCTAAAAATTGATATTTACTATTGCCAGAAATTTAATAATTATATGTTACATTAACATTATTTTCAAGCTGATTTTACCTAAAAAAACTCTTTAATGACCCAATACAGGTATAGTATTAAATATTTCAAATGAGAAATAATGTTCAAATTTCTTACTTTTTATACCCTTTCATATGTTGCAATTTATGTTATATAGATGTCATTTGTGTTTCACAAGTGTTTTTAGCTATTTGGATACAAAAACTAAATTTAATATTTAACTAATTTAATTTTTATCTATAATTTGTAAAAAATAATTATTTTTATAATTAAAAAGTATTTAGTTTTTAACATAATGAAAAATATCACATAAAAATAAAAAAAGTTTTTAATAATCTTTTTATCATATATGAAAAATAAGTTGACATAATTTTCAAAACTAATGAAATATACATATGTGAATAAATAAAATAATATAGAATTTGAAAAAAATGAATAAATAATATGGAAAAAACATTTTAAAAAATATGCAAAGCATATTGATGTTAGATTTTACAAGAAAGTGTATTTTACAAAAATAATTAAACACAAAATAGTTGATAGATAAACAAAAAAGTAATAAATATTGAAAAATAAATTAAATACATATTTTAAAAGAAATATAACCTTAGTAACATAAGAAACAAAGAATTATATAAATTATTTAAAAATTGAAAATAATTTTATGTCATGCTAATTAACAACTAAACATGATTAACATTTAACATTATAAATAAAATTAGAAAAAGAATGTTAGAGCTTCAAATATTATACAAAAACAAATTTGTTAAATTAATCATGCAAACAAAAGGACAAATATATTTTTTACCACTAGTTCTTATTACCCACTGATGCAATAGAGATGGTCAAAACCGTTCTTCAAATCCATTGCAAATTTTACTGAAGATGACATAAACATCCTAATGTTTGACTCTTTACCTTTTTACATGTTATGCTATAAAAGTTTAGCCTTTTGGATATTAAATAAACTAGTTATAAAATTTATCCTTTGGTAAATTTATCATACCTCTCATGATGAAATTATTTTGTAATTGGGTCATAGTTCTTAATATTTAAGAAATTATAATGATGAATACCTGCATATCTTAAATTTATTTTTTTGTTTGCATTAAATTTTAATAAGTTTTTATTTGTGACATCAAGAATTATTTGAATAACTTTTAAGGAAGCCTTTTTCATAACGAAATGAAGATTTGACATTCAAAATGTTTTATTTTATGTTTGGTGTACTTTTTTATTTATGATTGATATTTTTTTTAACATTTATGTCATTCTCATTTATACTAACTTATTTTGTTTAAGGAATTACTTTCTAAAATGTTATTATAGTAATTATTATAGTTTAATTTAATTATAATGTATTATTTATATAATAAACAAATAATTTGAAGAATTTAAAACTATGTTTTTTAGTATGTATATTTTTATTTCACATGAAAGATAATTTATTTAAAATATCATGAACTTTTACTACTAGCATTATCCAGACACAGTTTTAGTTATTATGAACTTTCTATATTAGCATTTTGAAAAATTTACGTATTTGTTATAATTTGATTGTTGTGAATTATGTTTTTAATTTTAATTTTTTAATATTAATTATTATATAAGAAATTTCTATTTTTTTATCATTGTCTTTCTTAAGATTTTTATGCATATATATTATTGTATCCTCGTTTCCTTCTTAATGATTTTAAAATTATTATTATGTCTTTTACTTGAAATATCAACATATTAAATAAAATCTTAAATATTTAATTTGCATAACTATTAGTTTTCCTAATTATTTAAAAGGTTTTGTAAACTAACAAATTTTTTGTGATTATAGTATTAAAAAAAGTTTATTACATAACTTATAATCTATTGATTATACAAAAAAAATTCTAATGAACATTTCAATTTATGAATTTTATGTTGTTGACATTTTTTCAAGTTATTATTTTTACTAAAATAGTAGATCTTCAATCATTACAGTATCAAGAAAACCATTTCATACATAGTATGACATAATTTTGAAAATTTTAAACAAAATTTTACATTAATGATTTTCTTAGTCGTACCATTTTGTTTAAACTAAAGTAATTTTGAATTTCTTGTCTTAGAAAATTTATATAATTTTCAAAATTATTGCTGCTTTTTTATATTTCTTTTAAAAAATTTATTTTACAATTTAAATATAATAAATATGCATTGCAATTAAAATTATAAGATAAATAAAAAATTCCTTGTCATAAAATTTCCAACATTAAACTTAGGGACATTACTTGCTATAAGGTAAATTCAAATTATTGACTGAAGTGTAACTTATGTTATTCTTATAAATCTATAGAATTAGAGTTTGTTAAATTTACTTAATAAGAATTAAATCATAAGCCAAAAAAATATTTAATTTATATGATTTTCCATGTAAATATTTTCGTAATCTAAATTAGAGTTTGAAACCCTTCTAATGTTTGAATTAATTTTTTTTTTTGTAGGATCTCTAGTTAGTTTTGATTATTAACTTACATTATTAAATCAAATAGATATAAGTCCATGCTTTAGGCAACAAATGTCCTTGTTTTAGTAAGCAACAAAATGATTTATGATACATCTTATAAGCTAAAAATTTAAAAGTCTAGCAAATAATCATCCTATTAGTTGGTATCATTTATTTGCTATTTAAATCAATTCTTAATTTTAAATTCAAATCGTATCAATTATGTAATTATCTTAACAATTTTTGTTAGTCTTGTTGACATATAACTTTTATTCCATTTGTTATGATTATCTCATTTTTCAATATTTTGTATCAATTAACTAGACATCTTATCTATTTTTCTACAATTGGTAACTAAATTTGATGTTTGCAATAAATGGAAGTCTATATTATTTCAACTCATCATGCACTTTTGTCTATAAATATATTTCAACAAGTGTGAATTAGAATTACTATGACAACTTTCAAACTTTAGTATCTCTCAAATTATTATATAGTAACATTTTAATGACGAAGTTAATGGATTCATCTTAAACATTTTTGAAGTTCGAGAATCATGCTCAACTTTTTTATTAAATAAATTAGTCAAGCATATGTATTATATATTAAATCTTAACTATTGCTAAAAGTGTTACATTTGTTGTGATGAGATTGACTAGGTATGATTTTATATTCTACCCAAAAGTTAATAAATATTTTATTGATCATTTTATCAATTTGTGCCAATTTTAATTTTATAAAATTTTTTAGCTAAAGCTTTGTTGTCAAATTGTCTTAAAGAAAACATAGAATTATACTATCGAAATATTAGAGAAGATTAATGAAAACAATAATCTGTAGTCCATGAATACACAATGTGGCAAAAAAATTAGGGTTGGAATATAATTTGGAGGTATATCTCTAGTTATGAAAATCCTAAAACCTCGATTATAAGTAAAACAATAATGAACACAAACTTGATTCCCAGCTATCATTATCAGACTTAATTGGTAACAATGAAATGCATTTATTATCCTTATTTTGATGAAAATAATGGGTGTTGTATACCTAATATTTTTGGTTATATAATTAATATTGATTTAATTATGGTATATAATATTTTTTTAATTAAAATTTGAAAATTCAATATATTTAAACAATCAATATGGATAAATTGAATGTTTAATTTTTAAATTTTATAGTCTAAAATTAAATCATTGTTGAATTGTAAGGCTTTAGTTGTAACACATGAATATTAATTAGGCTTAATACTTCAAAATGACCTTATAAGTTTATTCATATTATTAACTTTTTCTTTCATCCTTATTTCGGCCATACCATGATTGTTTGATTAGATATGGATAAAATTCTTAAATATAGGAGTTGGTGGTTAAAGATAAGGGGGTTAAAAGAAAATCTTTTCTATATAATGCATTTAGGAATATCATAAAAAAAGATGAATATAAGAGAAAGAAGAATCTATTACCATATCTTACATAAATTCTTAAATTTAAACAGATTCATATAAAAGACGAAAAAAGGGTGTAGTTAGAAGAGGGTTAATTTAAAATAGTGAATTATGGATACTCCACCGAAGAGCTAGTTTATCTTAAAGTAAAGTTGTGGTTTAAGGTGATGTGGCTAAAGCTATATGAGCCACTAATATATGCTTGTAATTTAAAAAGCTTTAACCATAAAAAGGCAATTTGGATGGGCCAACTTAGAGGATACGAAGTAAAAATGCGAGATAAGCTATAAGGAAAAAGAAGAATGAGGGTTAAAACTTTAAAGAAAGGATAGATCTTACAAAAGAGAAGTCATCTACATGACTTTTCTAGGTGAGATAAAACTTGAGTTAATTTAATGAATTTAGCTAAGTTCTAAGCCAAGATAAAAGTATTGCTTTGTGAAAATTTTTATGAAACCTTGGTGGTTCATTGTGAGAGAGTCATTGTTTTCATAAAACTTGTTCAAAAAAAAAGAAATTCCTTCTACCATGACCAAGGGGGATTTATTTTAGTAAATGAATGGTTCAATTTTCACTCTTTCTTATGCAATGTTTCTAGTTAAGCTATAAGAAATGCAATGTTTCTAGTAAATTACATGATCATATATTGCAAGTATATCTTTACTTATAGATATATGTGGAAGATGATTCTAAAATAGCAATTTGTTTATGCAAAACACTTCTTAACCTAGACATCACCATGTAAAACAAGTGAAAAGCATGATAAATTTTATGTCTTCTTGGTTATCTATGTTGGTTGTCTATGAAATTATGCATTGAGCATTGATTATCATGATAATTGTTTAAAAATTACAAAATCATGGAGATGAAAATTTTATTGAATATAAACCTCATATATGTTGGTACGTGTTAGGATGCTTAGTGTCATTCTTTTTCTTTCGAAGTTGAATTGATGTTTGACAATATAGATTAAGTGTAAGATTCATTTATTGATTACTTCATGAATAGACAAAGAGTTTCATTCCATGAACTAAGAAATATATAAAATTGAAATTTTATTATATATTCTTTTGATATGACCATATTGTTTGAAATTTATTCTTGATGCGACGCACAACAATTTTTTTTGAATTTACACACAAGTTTAGTTGATTACATGAATTGGCATAAATGTGTACTTAATCACTAAAATCATGGATAAAAAATGTATGACATGTAATGTGATATACGTTGTACCATAGATTAAGTAATAAACAATTTAAAGGCACTTGGAAAAAAATAAAAAAAAACTCTAGATAATGTTGCAACCAACCATTCCAATGTTTAGAGACTACTTGTGAATGTAACCATGGGGTTGGCTAAGTTATAAGAGGTATTGGTTCAACCCTCAAAAGAAACTAAATGGATTCCAAGATTTGTGTGATTCTTGGTTGCTAGATAGAAAGCCTTGGAGGGCTCAATTTAAGGCCTTAGAAGAAGATTAAGATAACTAAGGATATCGTTAGTCATTATGGAAAAGTTTTTATGGCTAATTCATAAACCTTAGCATAGTCAAATTATATCTTTAAGGTGTTTCGCTATCAATATGTAAGGTAAGTGTAGTCTTGGAATCATGTTCAAAGGCATAAAAAATCAATAAAAAAGGAAGCTATATTAAAAAGTTGTTATAACATGCTCAAGAAATATTGTTGGTGAACCTTCATGCACAATGCAAATTAAGCTTTGGTTAGCAAAGCTCTCAGCTTAGATCTTGTTAGAAGGTGGAAGAACTTGGAATAAGACATAGGGTTGTGCTAGTTGGCAAAGTAAATAATATAGTAAAGATGTTTAATAGACCTTATGTTGAAAATATTATTTGGATAAGACCACAAGTAGTACTATTTAGGCTCTTGTGTCACATGATGACACTCTAGATGGTGATTTGAGCAATGTGTGGAGACTTAGAAAAGGCCTTATGATCATTATGATGACTACAAATTGTCTAAGGATAATAAGGGTCATTAGTAATACCAGTGTAAATCGAGACTAACTTATACTAGTAATAAGATAAATATAGAACTTAAGGTTAAAAGCCAAGCCATTATGAACTCCATGGTAGCTTAGATAGGAAAGATCCAAAACAAAATGTGGGCAAGATTAAATATAAGAAAAATAGGTTAAGAAATTCTAGATAACAAAATAAGAATTTGTGAGAACCCTAAGGCAATTAGATGTAGTGGACTCTAAATTGTCGACACTCACTAAGGAGATAGCCGTGTTATTTATCCCACACCCTTGGCTTGGTGTTAGTTAAATGTGAATGGTTAAAGCTATAGTTGGAGTATCACATTTCATGGTAAGAACCTCTAGAATTTGTACGAAGCCATTATATGAATAGTCTCAAAAGAGAACCATTACATTATTAGTAGTATAAGAAATCTTATGGTGTGGTTTCTTATATTGGTGACTAGTTGTAGTTCTTATTAGAATCCTACATGGATGCCCATTTGATTATCATTACCAGGTGAAATGCAGGATTACATTATTTGAAAGAAGTGTAAGGGACTAAATGATTCTTTTGTATAGAAAATTATATTATATCATGAAGTGGATGCTAAGTATATGGTTAGTCACATTATAAGGAAATATATGTTAAATTCGGTAGTAGATGATGATATAATTTTTTTAGTTAGAAACTGATGTCATTCATTCATAATATTTATTCCATTACCACATTTATATTTGTTATTAGTGAGCAATACTTTTGTAGTATGACTCAAGGATTCCTTATTGAGCCACCTAGCTCTTCCTTTTGTAGTAAGATCAAGTTATTAAACTTTAAGTAAGAGTTGACTTAGAGATTATCAAAGTTAGTAAATTATTTAGATAATTTATTTTATTTATTTCATCAGCAATAATATTACATTTGATACTTATTTCCCATCAATTATATTTTATTAGACATAAGAGTTTGTCAAATCTTCTTATCAAACTTGGTACATATTAGTTATTTTTTATTATCAGACTTTTTTAGTTATTCATGGTATTTCCCTAGATTGGATTACAATCGAACAGTTTTATTGATTTTTAAGATAATTTATTCTTGTTTTGGTCATGTGGATGGGAAAATGTATTGAATTCCATACATGATAATATTTCTCTTAGAACTTGCAAGTACAATATGATAATATGATTTTTTAGAATTTTGTTACACTCATGGTTTTTTTAAAAACATTAGATTTAATAATTTAGTATCATTTCAGAGTTAAGCTAAGGAAAAATGATACATATATATATATATATATATATATATACATATATATATATATATATATATATATATATATATATATATATATATATATATATATATATATATATATATATATATATATATATATATATATTTGTGTGTGTTTGTGTGTATTTATGTGTGTATGTGTGTGTACAATTGAATATATTTTGTTAAAAAAAGTAGTTATATGATAGATTAAATGTCTATAATGAAAGTTTATTTTACTTTTAAAGGTTTACACTTGCCATGTTATAAAACGGTAAATGTTGTTATCCCAGTGACCCCATGAAGGTTCAAAGAGATTTTGATGATAATAACCTAATTATGTGAGGCTTTAACAAAATCATAAAGCTCAAATATATTTTGTCAAGATAAGTGATGAAGAGGAACTTGAAAAAGATATTAAGAACTTTTACAAGCATGATTTTGTGATGTTGACCCCTAACCTTGGTGATTTATTTGATGATAACAAACAAAAATATTTCTAATAAGTTTGGGTGAGTGAATTTTTAAATTTTAGATAGTTAATGTATTCGTTCATGGAAGATATTAAAGAAGAAGAGTAGTAAATATTAAATCCATGAAGCTCATCTTGGTTAGAGTGGTAAGCTACCAAGAGATATATTTTGAATTAACTTTTAGGCATTTTCTTTTCTTTTGTTTAAAGTGTTAGCTTAATTTAAGCTATCAACACAGACTATAAAAATTAAATCGAACTCTAAATTAATCAACCTATAAAGACTTTTTTTGTTTTTAATATCTTTCATAATAATATCATGATCATTTTAAGAATCATTTTTTTAACTTTTGTTATTTTTTTAGATATTAATTAATTAAATTCAAAATATAAAAAAATCATTATACTTGATTTAACTAACCTAAACCTATGTAACAATTTTTAGGCATGGAGCATTAATGTTGAACTCTTTTCGCTACAATAATTGGATGGAGACACCAGTCCTAAACATAGATAAAAGTATCTCAAATCAAGACACTCCTCCTTGCATTCATAAATCAATTAATCATGTAATTGGAAGTGTAGTGACTAAGTTTTCAATGAACTTGGTGGCATTGATCCCAAAATCAAACTACCTCTAAAGCAAAAAAAATGCCGTATAAGGAGAACAACAAATAGAAAATACACCATGTGATACAAAAATTTAATGCTTTTTCCTCATAGCTAACTTCTAAATTATGGTGGTGATGTGGCATACTAATCATGCAATTTCACAATCGAGTAATGATTACCACAATCACTTTTTTTAAGCAATAATTACACTAACTATCTAGTTGATCCATTAAACCATCACATGGCCCACATTTAATATATAAATAAAATTTAATCTTGTCATTAGATCATAACAAAAATTTAGTAGTACATTTGAAATCAAATTTTCTATAATTCTCTAGTTTATTCCTAACTCATCATTTGTGCAATTTTCATAATCAACAATCCAAGATTCTTCTAATCATGTGGCTCCTATGCAATGATTTTTTAACCAATATTTACTTTTTGTTATAAATTTTATTTAAATAATATTATAGTACTAATAAAAAAACATCAGTTGATTGAAAACATTAAAAAGTTAGTTGGGTAAATAATTTTTTCCATTAGGAAAGTTTCAGAATTTGGTTAGTTTTTAATCAAAATAAATTGATAAAATTTTTACAAAAAATGAAATAAAAATTTTAAGTAATGAAATTAAAGCCACTAGTAGCTAATGCTTATCGTTGCATCCATACGTTGCATCATTCTTCACCAACTCCATATTCCTTTTTCTTTAAAACAAAAAACTCTCATTTTCTCTTTCCATATTTAATTAAATTGAAATACTTGTGCCTTGATGAGCATTCGTCAAGTGCAGGAATTACTATGCATAGATTTTAATTGCCGCTTTCCTTTCGTCTTTACGTAAAGATTACTTCGTTGTAGGAGCATTCTAGGTTGTTTTTTTCTAGTTAATTGTTCCAAGAGTTTAGCATATCAAATTTTTGGTAAAAAGCTTATATAGATTATTTTTTTATGTCTTTTCTTTTTTAAGAGAGTATGTAGGTTTAATTTTAAGTTGAACCACCTAAACAAATACTTATTTATACTTTAAAGTTTTTGTTGACCTTTCTATTTCACAATTTTCTTAAAAAATTTATTATTAAATAGAAAATAACATATTATAAATAAAACTTAAAATATTTACAAAATTACTTTTAAATATTTGTTTAATCTTATTGCAAGTTTTTTTAAAAATTTTCTTTAAATGTTTTTGTATGAAATAAATATTAGTTTTTCTAATAATTCACCTATTCTTTTGTTGAACAACTCTTGACATGTTGTATGGAGCTTATTTGCTTAACATGAATGTATAAAATTGAAATGAACTATGAGGAGTAAATTGAAAGGAAGGAACTTAACTAAGTGTGAGCAATGAAGTTGATATTTGAAATGAAGAGTGAACAACATGGAGGACATGTGGCCAAGCTTAAATGATAAACATAGAAAAAGAACAATTTTGAGCAAAAGTTTCCACTTGATAAATTTTTAAATTAATCATTTATAAGGATTAATTGCATTATTTCAGGCATTCTCATTTTTTAAAATCATAAAAAGTTGAATTTTGTGACAAGTTTCCAAAAACTTCACAAGCTAACACCGAAGTGATAGTGAGGTGATAGCATTTTTCAAATTTGTTGTGAGCAAAATGACACTTCCAACATGATTCTTGGGACACCTTTATGTAAGTATGCTCCTCTCACTCACTAGGTATATCTCATGCATGCATTAGCCTCGTGGCCCTTCTTTTTTGGTGAATATGTGAAAGTTTTTTATCCTCACGAGTAATGATAATGCTAATGTTATTTTTAAAGGTGTGAACTAATGGTCATATTTGATGATTTTGATGTCTCAAAAAAGGTTGCTCCCTTCAAACTTGTTCTAATAGGTAACATTTTCAATTGGAATTTATAAGTGTGCAAATTGAAAATAATTGGCAACTTTGAATCCATTGCAAAGAGATAAGCATGTGCACCTAAGATTTTCACTAGAATTAGAAAACATTTGCTGTTGGATGTACAATATTTGGAAAAATGTACCCTTCCAAATGAGGGTTCTCAAATGGTACAACTTTTTGGCCCAATACTAAACCTTTGTAAGATCTAGTGTGGATCTCATTGGAGCACCTTCCAATCAACTTGGTTAAAAGTAGGTCCTATTCTCAACTGTGTTAATAGTTAGCAAGTTGTTAAAAGTTATGATATGAAGATAACTAAACAAGGCCACATGGTGCTCTGGTCTATGCTTTGGTCAATCTTGCTAAAAATCTTCCTTTAGATATTAGAAAAATTAAGTATTGAAAATTTTCCTAAATATTATCAAGGCAAGTGCAAATAAGAACTTTCCATGATCCAACACATGCAAGCAAAAAGTTCTAAGCCCTTATATTTAAGAAATGGAGAAGATGAGACAATTCCAACTATTGAGGTAATAAGCAGTGTGAAACTTCAAACTATGGTAGCGATTGATGTAGAAAACAATATGAACACTCCACTAATTCACACAACATCAACACGTAATAAATAAATCATCTATTCAATGAAGATATGATCAATTTTAATTAGCTATTATAAAGTAAGAGTAAACAATATCAATCTAATTTGAACTTAGGAAGGAAATGCAGCTTAAACGACAAGAAGACATTCAATCTCTCAAAGCTTGAATAAAGAACTCTAAGAAAAAGCAAAGACTCTCAAGCTTTTTAAGATAGAGTCAAATGGCTTCACAGTGGTTAATAGTGACAAGTCAATGAGAAAATAAACTAAATAGAAGCCTTCAAGAATCTCAAAATGTAGACATTGTAGTTTGTAATTAATAATGTCATACTCTTCAACATAAATGGTATAGTTAGTACTATGGTAGCTTGAGCCTTAATAATATGATCAGATTACAAAAAATTAAGTTAGTTGCAATGATGGAATGCTTTGCGAGTGGTAAACAAATGGACACCTTTGTAGGAGACTAAATTTTCACTATCGTAAAGCAGCATTTCTAACAAAGTATAGGTATTTTAGTTGTAGTACTTACAATGTTAAAAGTTGAAAATTAAGAATACTTTCTTCACATGGTGATACGTAAATGACATGTTACCTTTCTGTGTTTGCCAACAACTCTTTTAATAATAGAACAGATCCTTGGGGGGATTTAAGATTGATGGTGGAGGCTAATTGTCTTCCTTAAATGGAAGGGCCAATAAAATGTCTTTGCTAAGGTTCAATAATATGAAGGTTACTCTAGT
Organism: Vanilla planifolia; assembly: GCA_023846275.1. Lineage (NCBI taxonomy): Eukaryota > Viridiplantae > Streptophyta > Magnoliopsida > Asparagales > Orchidaceae > Vanilla > Vanilla planifolia. Next base: position 21,186,033 of record CM043870.1, read on the forward strand.
GGATAAAACTATATTGAATCATGATTTGCCCAAAGCCTTCCTACATAGCGGCTCAGCATATGAACAAGTTATACCAATCTCTATTGTAGATCATGTCCCCATCGGTAATTAAATCTAATCCTACATAACTTGGATTCCAAGGCACTTGGATTGAAAACATAGAATTCTCTCCAGTGGTTACTCAAGGGAGTCTTCAAATTGCCAATCCAAAAATGAGGGCCCTAGCTTGCAAGCCGAAGAAAGCTAAAGCCAACCTTGATTAATGTAGTAAAACTTAATTTGGTAATATATTTTTGAGGATTGAAGAAGTAGAATAATGTGTTATGGAGAAGGTTAATAACTTCTCAGAGTTATTATTAAAATGATGAAGATGTATAGAGAAGACATTTTGGATATTTTTTTGGAATTCTTGGGGACATTTTAGAATTTTGAAAGCCACCATAAATTAAAAAATAAATACCTAAAAGTCTTCAAAAAAAGCTACAAAAAGTTACCATAATTAGTTCCCAAGTAGCACATGCATTTTGACCAATAGTAATTATGAATGGCGAGACAATGGGGTAGTGCATAGTGCAACACTGGTGGATTGGTGCATCACTTTGGGTTCCAATTTTGATGAGTAGCATAGGTAGAGAGGCATTGACCTTGGATCCGCTTTGCGGTCAATGTAGATTAAAGAGAGTTAGCATGAGTTGAAGAGTGAGTGCTAATGTTGGTGGTAATGATGACTGTCAGAGGTGGATGATAGTAAAAAAAGCCCAAAAAAAATTTTAAGCCCTTTTTAAATCAATTTTTAAGAAAATTTGGTACTAATAGACTTGTGAGATGGTTGAAGGGAAGGCTTATACTTAATATAAAGACAAATATCTTCAAACAATTTTTAAATTATTCTTTAAACAACATAAATAAACTATTAATGCAAATAAAATGATAAACTAATCAAAATAAATAGAAATATGCAATAAAGAAGGATCTATTGTGATTGAACCCCACAACGACAATGATAACGAAGATTAATAAGAAGTATAGTGGCCAATCCTAATAAGGCTCGAAGTCCAAATAAAAGTAGTACATCTCCAAGTATAACCTCTACGTGATGTACTATATGCTACAACATTAGATGTATAAGAGCGAAAGATAAGTATTATGTAGCTTAAAAATAGTGATAAAAAACAAATGTCTTCCACACAATGTTCGATAAAAAGCAAATAATGTGTAATATATAAATAGTTAAAGATCCAAGTGGGTGTTATGTCATATAAGGAGAAAGTACAACAAATTATTTTTTGATTGATACTTCATGTTCTTATAGATTGGATGGGTTTATTATTTTATTTTATAAGAATTATTGGCCCATATTTCCAGATGCAATTTATGATGCAATCAATGATTTTCTTATCGGTAGCCCATTACATAAAGAATGTAGTAGTACTAATTTAATTTTCCTACTAAACACTAATTGCTATTCATCTTTTGAAGACTTTATGATAATTTGGGTCTGTAGCTTTTAAAAAAATAAACTAAGCTGTTGGTAGTTATCTTATGTTGTTTTCTACCCACCATCATCTCAAAGGAGCAATCATCTTTTGCTAAGGAAGAGGAAATCACTAAGATTATTTTACCTACATAAGAAATCGTACTTTCATAAGAGCAACTTAATGATTTAAATGAGAAGATAAATGCTAATAATATTATTAACAAGCTAGACTTTAAGAATTTGTTCAATAGCATATCATGGGGGAAACAAGTACTACACATGTTTAACTTCAATAGTTAATTTATTGATCTAGTCATGAGTATGTATAATATAACTTGATTGTTACTGATTATTAATGAAAAAAGAAATGGTTCCATTTAACTCTCATATTGGCTAATGCATGGTGACCCTCTATCCCTATTTATTGTCCACATTTTAGCTAAAGCACTAAGAAGAGGTTCAAACAATCTATATATACTAGGTAAAGTGAAGTACTAGGCCACTCCAAGTGGTTGTCAACCAAAGTTGTATTTATGCTTTGTATATTACCTTATACTCTTCTTAATATGTGATAAACACTCAATAAAAAATGTCAAGTTATTCTTCTCTAATCTCCAAGGCACGTCAAGTTTGTAGATTAATGTACAAAAGATCTTCTTTATTAAATGTATAAACATGAAACCCAAGTAGGAGAACACTGACAAGGAGCTTTTGCATAAGAAAAGATACTACCTTCCAATCCCTTAACTCAAAACCACATCATTCGAAGGTAAGAAACAAGTGGTCCACTTCGAACACAAGATAAACAAAAACATGAAAAGAGAAATTATACTCAATGAGAGTTAGTACTTGTTAGTCATGTCCTATAGTTAATAGCACTTTACAATCTAATGATATATTTTCTTTTCAATAATATTATTAATTTTGTAGAATGTGTGATAAATGGTTTTCTTTAGTGTGATAGTGATTTGGTGAGCAAGCACCATTTGGCTAGCTAGAACATGATTATCTTCCCCTATGAAAAGTATGGATTACTAGTTAAGAAATTAGAGGATTTTAGGGATGCATATAATGCAAGGCCTTTTAGAAGATCTACACCTCAAACATTTCCACTTTTAGATATATGAGATGCAATTTCCTTAATAGAAAATGTTGTTGAGCATGCTTAATGACTTGGAACCAAATAAAGAGAATCATTATCACAATTTTGTATTTTACAATAATTGGAACAAAATAAATAAGGATGGCAACAATTATTGGAACCACACCAGGGATGGAAAATTCACTTTCAATTCAATATGAGATAAGCTTAGAGGTAATTATTTATCATATTCATAAGTAAAAACAATTAATGTAAAATAATTCTCAACCTTCCAAAACTCTACTAAAGTGGAGGCTCCTAAATAACTAATTATCTTTTTTATAACTTAGGAAAGTTAAATTTCAATTTATAGACAAATTCCTTTTTCTACATATAGGGACTTTCATATGAATCTTATAGAACCCCTTCATTATAAATCTTGGCATTAAATAAATCCAACATCATGATTGAACAAATGCTTCTATAATGGTGAAAGTGTAGTCAGACAAAGTCAATAGCTATTTAAGGATTTAGTATTCTACCATCTCTTATATGTTGTAATATCTAGATGATAGATATTTAAAACAATTCAATGAGCAAATATTCCCTATAATTTCCTTGATAGAGTTCAACTTAGTACTTATGCAATATTGAAATGTTGCCCAATTATGCAAAGAAGTTCAATAGATCCTCAAATGGTAAAATAAGCATTGTTTCCTTAATTTTGTGAGATCAATTGAATAATAAAAAAAGTGGTTCAATGGACTCCCTTCATAATGGATTTATTCAAACCAATTTCTAAAGGTCTAACTTGAAGTAACCAAGGCTCTATAAGTTGTGATTGTGTGATTAGAGGTTAATTGTTAGAGCTATTAAAGCACTCGCAATTTGCATAGTATCTAAAACAATATATATAAGTTGAAGCCATTGAAGTACTACTTTGTTTAAACTTATGAGATAATTTGGGATTATAGATACATCATTTTAGAACCAAACAACTAATCAATCCCTTTAATGATGCATAAAAGCATTGGAATCATTTTCTATGTCTTAATCCAACCAAATAGAATGAATCGGTTCATTGCAAAGTAGTACAATTCTAACACATATTCAGGGAAGGAAATCTATTAGCAAACTAGTAGGCTTAAATAGCTAGTAACTATATTCATTTCGTGGTTCTAAATTCATAACAAATTCTAGAAGTTTTCAAAGCTTAAATTAAGATTGATGAGGAGAGATGTTGATATATTCATTCATATAGTGATCATAAGGGAAGTCATCAAACTAATGGCTCCATAATCGAATGTATGAAATGCATTCACACAATCATTATGGCTGACTTGGATTTGTTCTTATGGAAATTACCAAGCATTTGGGGCTAAAGTGAAAGAACTAAAATCTTGGAAGACCACTAGATTTTATCATATATCTTTTATTTTAGACAAGAAATCAATTTTCATAAACTACTTTGCGTTCACATAATTCATTTCAGGCTAATCATATTCTAGTAAAAAGGAATGATCCTATTTCATCTGGCTCATTTCGTAGCGAGGAAACCAATAAGCATAGTCTCTCAATTTTTACAAATGATAACTATTCTTTTTATATCTATGATCATGGTTTTTTTTTTATAAAAAGGAATACCTATCCACCCATTTGAATATATTCCTATCAAACTTCCACTTGTTTCTAGCATAAATTCAAAAGAAAGGTTCATACAATTATGACTACTTTTCTAGAATAAATTGAGTACATATTGTATTACTATTACAATAAAATTGTTTCTATAATATTAATTTAAGTTTGTGAATTAAGAAGCTACCTATCAAATTTATTATTCTTTTAAGGAATAAGATACACAAAGAATGAGAAAAAGCCATCTCTTTCTCATAAATTTCTTTGTCATTTGATCTTATGGCTAAGATAATTATTCATCAATTTTAGTTACATATCATGTTTCTACGTCCTTATCATCTAGTACTCCTTCATCCATTGGCCATCACATCCTCCCAATCAACCTTTTGAAAAGACTAGTTCATTGGAATCAGTTAAGTATGATGGACTTAATTAGGCAATACATCAGACCCTTTATTTCCTTGGATTTTTTGCACCTTTATCATTGCTTTCAATCATATTAATGTCATCATTAATGACTAAACAAATACGATGATAGTTAGTAACTATTTCAACATGTGTGGTTATAGAGTTCATTATGGTATTGACTTATGTCTTACTTTATAGCAATACAATTGCAAGCTAAGTAGGCTACCCAACATTTATCTTTCAGAATGGTCCAAAACACTTTAATAATGCTTCAATACTCACTTTGGATTACTCTAATGAGGAATAACTACTTAGCATGTGCAATATGATTCATTAATCAACCTAGTACAAAACTTGAGCCAAAACTAGGTTTCTATCAAAAGCTAATTGGAAAGTAAAATGTATAGTTTGTTGAACATAAAATAAAAGTTGAAGGGAGTGAATTATTTGATAATGATAATGAATTTATAAAGAGGTATAATGTTTAGCTTAGCAATTTGTTAAGAAATTATCACACTATGCTCAAGCATTACAGCAAACAATAAGGAACCATAAGGATAACAATTTTATTCTAAGGCTCAACAAATATACTTACTACAATAATAAATACTACTTATGTGTAAAAGAAAAAATATTTATTCTGAACGTGAAATTTTTATGTCAATTGCTAATTTTGAAAAAGTAAAAAGTTCTTTTCATAGCCTACTACATTCTTTTTCTAGACTTCAGTAATTCTTCACTCTCTTAATCATTTTTCTTGCAAAAGCTTAGATGTGCATTTTGGAAGATCTTAGAAGAGCTGTAACTCAACATTCTTCATAAAATAATTTGAAAATGTTGTTTGGTAATAATGATTCAACCATTCTGTTATGACTTATTATTTTATATCTAAAAAATGGCACATTAAATTTTATTATTTTTTCTTTTTTTAGAATTAGAATTCTTGTGCTCTTTATTTCCTTCAACATGGATTAAGAGAAAGGAAGTCCTACTTTATTGCTTTGTTTTAAGAAAGGAAGAACACTTTTGGGGCTTAGTGTCAAGACCTTTTTGGGTTTTTTTTGACACCACAAAAAAGAAATGAGGGTTGAGTTCTTGTAATAAAAAGGTAATAAGTTTAATATTTGGGTTCATGAAAATATAGAGGGGTCTATACTTTATCTTATGTAAATAGCAATTGCAAAAGTTTCTCCACTTATGAAGGAGCAGACAAGTACTGGATGGGCTTAAGCTCGGCAACTTAGCCGTCGATAAAGCCAATAGTTTTGTTAGGTAGACCATGTCATATTTGGCCAGCACTTCTCTTTGGTACATATTTATCTTTCTTATTTCCTGATTCTTTAATTGTTTTAGTCATTCCATGTAATGTTTGGTGATCCATTACAATACTCTACCAAAGTATTTAAAAATTCTAATAATTCAAAATTCACCTTCAACTTTGTTTTAGTTACATAACATCTAGTGAGTTGAATTCAAAACCTTACAAAAAGTATAATAAGGGCCTTAAACTAAAATATGGTATCAAAGAATCCCATGAGGCCTATTGGTGAGTAAACAATAGAGATTTTATTAATGTTTATCTTATAAAAACTAAGTGCTTACAAATACACATTAATACAATTCATAAGAATCTATTGTTCATGAAATAAGATGAAAATTATAGTTAATTGTATGTATCAAGACAATATAAATTTTCATAGAACAACCCTAGATTGATAAATTATATTGTTAACTATCCTTATTCATGGATTGCACAAGGAAATTATTAATTATATCATTATTATTCAACATATTAGTTGTGAAGTTATTTATAAAATAATTAACCCATTTGAATAATTAAGGTAATTTTGTTATATAAAAGATTCATGCTAAGATCATACCATACTTATCATAGCTTCACTTGATTTGAATTATACATCACTTGTGTAGTAGAGTTCAAAAAACATTAATATGTTATAGTGCAAATATATCACACATTAAGCATCATTTGGTTGATTTTGACACCTGTTTGAATTGACTAACATTAAGTTAAAATGACAATTTACATTTATACATAAGATAAAGTCTAATGCAAATATTTGTTATGATAATGTTATGAAATATACATGACTGGTGAGATACACAATACTTAGTATCTAACATAAAATTTCTTGTCTTTTAATAATTGCAAATAATATGTAGGTTGAGTCATTCATGTAGGAAAGGATTGTGCTAGTGAGTAATGTTACTTAGCAGCATAATGCACAATGACAACATGCATAGGAGATATGTGATGTGTGTTCTTGTCGATGAGTGGAATTGGAGTGTTAAATATTCTTCTAGATGTAGCTTCCATAGAGTAATTCATGTGTAATAAGTCTAAGTGATGTAAGGTATGCATATGTTTTGTGAACAATTTGATTAGAATTGGAAATCTATGAAGATTTTTATGTATTGTGTGGGGAAAAGAAGTTTTACTTAATTATTATACAACCATTTGGATGAAATTACGAGCACTAAAATTCCTATAAATAGGCCTCATTTTTCCCCCACATTGTGGTTAAGAAAAGTGTGATGGATTTCAATAGTATTCAATCATCTAGGAAAATTTCATTTAAAAGGGTGGTTTGTCATGGGACTTTAATTGAAATATCATTTTTGTATTATGTTGAAGTGCATTCCCTTATTGCTATAACATGCATTTTCATACCTTCAAAATCATAAAAACCTCATGATTTTCTTTGTAACTTCTAATCTCCATTTATTACTGATATTTATTACATATGTATGTAATTAAATTAGGGTTAATGTTTTCTCAATTTCGTTCAGACTACATTCCTAAAAGACCCCTTGGCTCTATTTTTGAACAAGGAAAGATCTAAACTAAAGACTTTTTAATAAGTAGATGACTAGACACCTTACATTGAGGAGTTATGGTGTGACAACATTTAGCTCAAAGGTAAGGCCTTTTGTTAGAAGGATTTACTCCAAGGCTTGGAGTAAAATGTGTTATTTAGGTAAATAGTGCTTGTATTCTTTTTGTTGGAGAATTGGGAACACATTTTTTTGATATAAGAATGTACTATCTAAAGCCTTCTCGAACCACTCATGTTAAGGGAAGCAGTGATTATATAATCTAGGATCAGGAATTCTAAGGGGGTGGATGTTCAAATTTTTTTAATGGTTGAATATATTAAAATTTTTAACTGATTTACTTTATTACACTCCTTTTAATATTTTCTTTTTATGAACAAAAATGCTAGAAATAAAGATCAAGTAAGATTTTGGATTATAAAAAAGATTGATTAATTCCAATTCTCCTCCTTTGGTTACACTAAACAGTGAACATGTTGTATCAAAGTAGATTATTTCATTAATTAGAGAAGCTTTATTCCATAAGCTTAATGTCATAGAGTAGATCCTTTATAAGAAAATTTCATTATTTTTTTAAATTTGCAAAATCCGATTTGGGAACATGCTCAACTACCCACCAATGTTCATGAGTCAACAATTTTCATTTTGGCATAATCATTTCCAACTATTTTGTCCAAAACATTGATTTAAAGTTGAGGAAATTATTTGAAAAATTCATAACATTATTATGAATATTACTTATGAACATAATTACATAATTTTATTCAAAAGGTATAACATTTATTTTATGCTATATCATAAGGAATTTGTGCTAAAGTGTTAATGCAAAACGCTTTATTTGAGCCTATGTGTGTGTTAGATGGTTTATATGAAAAAAAGCAAAAGGTAATAAAAAGAAAAGGAATAAGAAGAAAGAGAAGAAAAAGAAGAGGAGGAGCCCCAAAAATAATATGGAGCTTACTTGCATAATAGCTAATTATCGTGGTAAATGTTCTTCATGCGATGAAGTTAATTTAAATATTTTATTTTATGATGAACCATGTTCCTTCATTGATGAATTGCATGAGAAATTTGAGAAAAATGAAGAAATATTTTTTTGTAAAGAAATATTGTACATTGCATGAGAAAAACATTAATGATCTTGAAGTGGTATATGATTAACATAAGAAAATATGAATTGTTAATATTTGATAATTATTCGAATATTTCTTTCATTAGTCAATTGCATGCAAAAAACAATTTCTACGATAATGTTCCGTTAGAACTTAATTCAATTCTCAATTATTTGATATTAGAAAATAAGTTGCTAAAAAATAAAAATTTTGGTTTCAAGAATAAAAAAATTTTCTATTCTTTAATTTTAATGAATTAAATTATTTGATAAAAAATAGTTGTAGTTTATACGTCATATATTCATATGCATTCATTCTGATAAACTCTTGTTAACATTAAAACTGAGAAAATTTATGCATTAAATTTGCTTATCATCGAGGTCCTTTACATATGTATCATGAAAGTTAATGTCAAATTATTTCTATAAACTAAGGCAAATTTTATTACACTACTCTTTGAGAAAAACCATTTGTTCAATTCCATGTAAATATGCTTGACTTCATAGGTGACATTGTTTTGGATATGAACTTAGAATACTTCACACTTACCACACATTACTATCTCTAACGAATACAAAATTTGCATAATAGTATATTCATTAGGATTAACTTTTATTTTATATTCTAATTATATTTGTATATTTACAATGCCTGTATTGTTGATACTATATTATTTTTATTAACTTTAATGTTTCATTTTTTCGAATTTTCTAATAACTTTTTGTTTAAGAAGAATAATTTTTAATAATTTTTTGGGATAAATTTATTACTTATTTAAAAAATAATAATTTGAAATATTCAATGATATTGATTATTATAATTATTATTTTGTTATAATTTTTCAAAAAAATATTATAAATAACTAAACCATTAAGAAAGTTTTTTTGAATCTATTGGTCAAAAAAATTCAAACTTTAAATGTATTGATGCTATGATTTTTAACACTTATTAATTTATCAACTCCATTATTTTTGCCTAGCTTGTACATTAATAGCACTAGTTTTTGTCACATTTGCAAATTAATTTAAAATTTACAAATAATGTAATATATTATGTTTTAAAATTTTTTATTTTTTTATGAATATGTTTTGTAGGTTAACACATTTATCATTACATTATAAATGAATAATTTTTATTAATTTATACAATATTTTTGTCACATAATTTTTTATATTATTATAATTTCCTTTTTGAAGTAAATGTTAATATTTTAAAAATTATTTCACTTAGGTTATTCTTTATTCCTTCATAGTTGTATAACCTTATTTAAATTATAAGATATTAATTTTTTTATAAGAACTAAAACACATTTAAATTTTTCAATTCATTTTTCATAATTTCTCTATCAAATATTCTCAATAAAAAAAATATAACAAGTGTGTGACATACGTAAAAATATCAGACAAGTACCAATCATAATATTTAAGGTAAAGAAAAAATTTGAAAATTGAATCTTTATATGTAAATTGTCTAAAACAATTTGCATAATGCTGGACAAATTTCAAACAAGATGTTCCACTGATGATCCCATAATGTTCGGGATATATACATTTTTTATTATGTCGATGCCTTTTACCTTCGCTTTTTGATTCATTTTATTTTTGCCAGTTTAGTTATTTTATTTTGAAAAAAATATGACATCTCCATTTAAACATCAATAGTGTAGTTTTTACTTAATTATTAAAAATATTTAAAGTGAACATATCATTTCTCAATGAATATATAATGAAACATTATTAATTGTTTTTTACATTAAAACATAAAATTTGAAAAATTTGGTGTTTTTATTATTAGATCGCAGAATTTGAAAAATAAGGTGTATTTTTTATTAGATAGTTTTTTATTTTTTAATTTTTTAATTTTAATAATACCTACATTTTATCATACGCTCTTTACATTTGAATATTTCTCTTTGCCATTGTGATTTTTTTACTTCCGTTGTATATTTTTTTTTTAAAATGTTTAACTGTTTGACTTATGTTTTAGTGAGACTTTTTTTATTTTAAAAGACATACTTTTTGTGAAATGAAATCCATATAATTCAAATTTTTTTAAAATATGTTTTAAATTTTTTCTTATTTAAAGTGTTTTCTTTGATAACGTTTCAAATTATTTGAACAAATTTCTTTTTGTATCATTGAATATTTTATTGAATAGTTTAAATCATTTAATGCCCATAAGCTCTCTCCGTACACTATTTAATTCACCATAACTTTTTTGTACAAATTATATTTTATTAAAAAACGTTTTCTTCGAATATTTGCAAATTAAGTTTTGTCTATGTTTTGATGAAGATGTAATTTTATTCACTTAAAATTTTTTTTTATTATAATATTACGTGAATTAAAATAATTTTAAAATTTTATGTTTCATATTACAAATAATTCGACCTTACAAAGTTTGTTTTCTTGTTTGTCAAAAAAATTCTTTTAATGACAAATACATAGTGAATTTTTAACGCAAAAAATAATCACACAAATCTTCAAAGGCATTGAGTATTAAAAGCTTTATATAGAAGCAAATATAAATAAAAATATTATAATGAAGAAATATGAGCTAATGTTATTACAAAATATTTAAATCAATTAAAATTAGGAAACATAAACACGTTATATATTTTCCATAATGTAATATATGAGCATTTGAAATAAAATTATTTGTGTAACAAATAAAAAAAAATTATATGCTAATCAACGCATTGAAAATATAACAACAAAAACATACATCATTTCAAAATTGCAAACAACAATGCTTTGATAAAATTTCAAGAATTTCTTTTTTTAAAAAAACAACTAAATTAAAATAAGAAAGTTAAGAAGACTACAAATTATTTAAAATCCTGAACATAATATTCAAAATACAGTGCATATTATTTGAAAAACAATGAGAAAAAAATCTAAATATTCAAGAAATATTAAATAAGTAAATAAAAGATTAAAAGTTAGAACAATTCACTATTGCAATAGTATGTGAAATATTATTTTTCTAATAAAAAGAAAAAACAAATTTTAAATTAAGAATAAAAATAATCTCATAAAAAAGAGGACCTCCCCATAATGATACATATAAATGATCCAACATTATTTAATCATTAATCAAAACTAAACACTAAATCACAAAAAATATTTCGTTATATGTACGCAGTGGCCCTTTTAATACCTAAATTGATTTTTTATAAAGAAGTAGAGAAATTAATTAATATGGTGATAAAATTTTTAAATCTCCAACAAAACTTCATTAATTATGAAGTATTATTTACCTTTTTGTTAGAAGTCTACCCCATCTATTTATTTGTTATTTATTTTGGTCTAGTAATTAATTTGATAATTTTTTTTTATAAAACTTTTCATGTAGTAAAAAAAAAATATTTTTTTAGTAATTTCATTATGAAAAAAGTTTTTAACATATATTGTATTAGATTATGCTCATAGATAATTGCATTTTTAAATTTTTAGATTTTAATTTTAATTATAATTTTAAGTTTTCCTAAATTAAAATGTTTAGAATTTTTTTTGTTAATGTTTTGTGTAAATACAAAAAATAATTTAAATGTTCATTATATTGGTGTTACTATTTTTTCTTATATTTTTGTATTATTTATATAAAGATAATATAATTTTTCAATAGTTAATTGTTTGATATGATAATTGTTTAAAATATTTATGTTTTTTTTTATAAAAACTTATTTCTGATTCATATAATAATAAATGATGTATATTTTGAAGCCTTATCATTTTTGTAAACAAAACAGTCACTTCTTCACATGTTATTCAGATAAATCTATGCAATTTAGATTGTCTTTTGTCTCAATAGTTTTATATATTTTTGTTCCTTAATCTATAAAAATAACTTTCTCACCTAATATTCAAATAAACAAAAAATATTTCAATTTTTTTAATCACAATAATTCTTTATACTTTTATTATCAATGATCCATTACTTTTACTAACACATTTTTAGATAAATCACAATGCATCCTCAAACTAAAACTTATAAATATTTTTGATATAATATAAACTATAAAACATATTTTGTATAATAGATTTTTATCAATATTTTATAAAATATTTGTTTGCATTTTAAAGTAGATTCCTGAAGATAAATTTCTATTTCTTTAATTGCATTTGCTATTTTCTTTAATAACATAGATTTCATTGATTTTTTGTTAATATTTTGAAGGCACATAATTGAAAAAAAAACCTTTAACTATATACAATTAATTTTATTTTTCAATGATTTAACTTTTTTTAATAAATATGTTTTACACACATAGCTTTCAATAAGTTGAGAATTCTATTATCTTAATATTTTTTGGAGTTCCCATGAATTTTAAATTTCTTTTGTTTCTAATGCAATAATTTTTTTCCATTACTAAGGAATTTTTATTGTGCTTTGCAAATACTTAAAGTACTTTACAATAATGATGATGTGTTTTGTTATTGGTTTTCATATATTTTGTTCCACTTATCATTATAATACTTTTTATTTAATTATAACAGAACCAACTGTACATCTTGAAAGAATTGACATTTTTGTTTACAATAAATCATTATGATATTTTCAATATTATAAAAACTCTTTAATGACAGATATATTTGAGAAGAAGCATGTTTATATATTGAAAAGAAGTTCTATGAGTGAAATGCAAATAATTCTAATTGTTGAACATTATTTACCGAATACTTTTTTGATGAAATCTCATGTTTTTTTTATTAATGATTTTTTGAGTGATTTTTAATCTTACAACAATAAATCAAATATTGATTAATCAATTAGAAAAACTCAATCAAGTGTATATGGAGCAATTAACTTTTTAAGATAAGTCAATGAGTGTTTAAGGTTTTTTTCAATTGTAGCTCTACTTATAAATTAAGGTGTTATTTTCTAAGCACTTGAAAAATAGTTTCCTATAAAAAATTAATAATGTATGCTTTATTTTCGTTAGAATTATAAAATTTATCATTTTTTGTATTGTAAATATGATAGTATTATATTGCTCAATAAGGTTAAATTTAGGTGGATATAAACCTTCATTTAATACATATTTATACCATTCAACTATGTTATTATATGATCTACATTGCATGGCATCGAATAATGATTAAGCCGAATGTGATCATGCGAGACGTGCATCAATTACACTATTTCTACTACGTGTTAAGGTGTGTAATATTAGAAATTCATACAAAATTATATCATATTTTGTGTACCATACAATGTAATCGTTCGATAATTGGATGGGAAGCTAATAGATACTATGTGACATAAAGTTTGAAATGTTGCATAAATATAATAAGGCCATTGCCAATATAGAATTAATAGTTATGAGCTTAGAGTTGAGGAGTAAATTTATAAGTGAGCTAATTTATCTGTACTTTTATGATCTTAAGGTCATACTAGTATAATTAGATAATTGGGTTGAAATGTGCATTGCTGTAAGACTACTACGTAATCGTATTAGCGCGATAAATCTTGCAAATGACATATAGATAGATTTCAATTATACTAGTACAATTCTAATGTCATGCCATTATGATATAGACTTATATATGAGTTAGGTTTGATGATTTGGGCATTTGTTAGGATTATTTGCATAATTTTTGTTCTACCAACTTTTCATGTAATCACAATCATTCATGATTACAATTGTGTGCATCTCATACAGCATATTATATACTATATTTTTCGTTATAAAATATTTTCTCAAGTGTTGAAAAATTAGTTTAAGTAGGTTTCCTAATTGTATATTATAATATACTTGTAAAAGTAAGATTCATTGAGATATCCAAAATAGAATAGATTGGATAGACAATTATTGCAGAAAATTGTGATTTAATACTTATCAATTTCTTTAAGAATGAGATTTAGTTACAAGATTTTTTTGATTTTCATATAATCCTTTTATTAATATAAATGGAAGTAAGTTTTTGAAGAATATGGTAATCAATCTATTATTAAGTTAATTTACATATAAAATAAGAAAATGGAAAGTTAGCTTTATCGATATTACATTTAGATTTACTTCGTTGACTTTGCTATTATATTGAAGTATCGTATATTAACTTAGCAACATCATTTCATAACATTTAGTTGATAGGTCATTTTATTATTTTTTGTGAATTAAATAATTTATTGCAAAAATTGTGTGAGCTATGTTGCACTATTTTCATTGAGGTGACTTGTAGCTAGCTATTATCAAAAAAAGTATTAGACTTGAGTGAAATGACTTTTACTTTCCCTTTGGTAAAAATATAGTGTTTTGAAAAAGAGACTAGAAGTTGGCCAAGGGCAACAAACATGTGGTTTAAAGGCTATGCTCCGACTGGAAATAGTAGAAGAGTGTTATTATTAATGGAAGGTTATTTGATGCAGAGCTGATTTGGACTTCTATAATGATCTAAATTGGAGCCAACAATAGTTGAGATTTTTAGTAGATCATTATAAAATATGAAAAGATGCCATGCATTAATTAAGGTTTGGTAGAGTGTGTAATGTTTTAGAACTATTTAAGGATTAGCATTCAAAAAATGTTGTGTAGATTATTAAGTTGAGTCATGACAACATTTTAAGTATTAAATACAAAATCTTACAAAGTGGTTTGTCACATCCAATTTCATATGAATAAAATAAGCAACTTAAGACAATCTCTAGATAGAGTATTTTAATAGAGAACTTTTTTAACTTTAGATTACCACTAAGAAAATAAACGTTACTATAAAATTATGACTTTTTTGTAATGATATCTTATGGCTCCTTAGCATTAGTGTTTAGAGTACCAAAGATAGAAAGGGCAATGATGTGATCATTTTTAAGTCAATGGGAAGTTTGGCTTAAATGGGTAATATGCTAGTGGGATATGATTTAGAGTCTTGTTGAGGAAGATGGTGGTTTGATGATTAGCTCAATAGAGTAAAATTGTGGGAGAATAGTTATGGGTATTAGTGGAGATAAGAAATTATTTACTCAATGACACTTCCAGTAGAACATCTCTCAACTTTGATTCTTACCTCTCACAAGGGATTTGGTTGTTGTCCTTCCTAGTGGAAAGGCTATCACATTCTATTCTTCTCTCTCAAAAGGGAGAAAGTTGGAATCTCTCGAACTAGAGTTGGTATAAATATCTTCCACAATGGTAGAAAGACAACAACGAAAGAAATTTCATTCTTTTCTTTTTGTCTCAAAACATGAGTATTTCATTTTATATGGATCTTAAATGCTTATAAGTTATTTTTTAAAAAATATTACAAAGCTATAAATTTTTTTGAATTAAGCAGTTCACAAAGTTGTCCTATGTTTTAGGCATTGGCAATGGCAAGGGCGAAATAGCGAGACGATCAGTGTGGCTGTGATAGATCAGTGGATCATTTTGATTTTCTATTTTGGCGAGTAGCACCCGTATAGGCATGTTGAAGTTTCAGGTCTACTTTCAGATAGCGTGGCTTACAGAGAATTAATGATTAAGAAGTCAACATGTTCATTGATCTGGTTGGAGCAGGTTGAGCAGGTTTCAAGTTCCATGGGTAGGCACAAGTCGAGTGGGTGTGAGATGACTAGATTCAGTAGCTTTTGTTAGCAACACTAGCGACGGTGTCAGGTAGATGGCGATTGGGACATCCAAGGAAATCAAATTTAAGTATTTTTAAGTAATTTCAACAAAATTTTACACCAACAAACTTATTGAATTTTTGTAACACCAATGGTTGTATGTTTGTAAGCTAAATGTATATGCTCTTGCATAACTATTTGAGTTAAATAGGGCTAAATGAAAGAAATAGTTTTGTTAAATCACCAACAATCCTTATATGTTGCTTCTTCAAAATTATTAATAACTTTTTTATAAAAATATACTATAATTGAAATTTTCGTATGATAATAATCTATTATGCAATATAAAAATTATTTTTAACATCCAAAAAACATTTCAAATATTATCATTTATATTAGTAAACTTAAATTTTATTATTTTATTAACACAATGAGCCAACTTTTTCATTAATCTATAACTTTTTATTTCTTACATATTTAAAAGCTAATTTTTCTAAATAGATATTTAATGTTGCTAAACTACTGTAATTATTTTTTCTTGTAAAAACTAATAATTTTTTCAATTTTTTAATTTCTCAAGTATTACAATCTTCTTTTAATTTTGTTATCTATTCTATTCTCAATTTTATGTCCTTTAAAAATCTTGTTTGATTAATTATTTGTTTATTCCTAAATGGTTAAATAAGGTCTTTATATGTTAGATTTTAATATTTTTAATCTCTTTTATCTATGTATGACCTTTCTAATTTGCAAGCTTACACAAAGACATTAAAAGAATTAGAATGCCATATCATCAAGTTGACAACTTTTATTCTTACTGTTTTTAATTATTTATAATATTATGTTGAATAAGTTTATATTTTTCATAATATATTCAATTAAGAGTTATTAATAATATTTTGAAAATATAATTTCATTTAACTTCCTACATATTAAATTATTTTTATTGTGTTAATTTATTTATTATAGATTGATTATTAGGTTAAACACAAAAAATATTTGTGTTCATTTTGTTTTTAATTTTTACAAAAAATATTTGCATTACTTGTAATTATTAGTACTATGGTATTATTTTTAAAATTTTGAAACTTTATTTCTTTTGAATTGTAAGTCATCTGTTTGAGTATCTAGGGTTTCATCTAAATCTTAGCCCATATATCTAGGTACTTAAGAGTTTTCTTTGAACCTTAACCTATTTATTTAAGTATTATAAGATTTTTTTAAACTTAATCCCACATCTATCTAGGGTACCCTATCATGGTCAGATGATAATTAATTAGTCTTTACCTTTAGCCTTATTTAGATTCCCTTTCATTATCACTTACCCCTTCTAACTATCTTAAGCTCCCACTGAAGTTTATAACTTATCTTTAACAAAGACACATTTAATAAAGTGTAGCATACTTTCCAAGTTTAAGTTTACATGAGTTTTACTTGTGACTCTCTCGTTATTCATCCTAACCTAAGCCATTATACTTTTCCAAAAGTCTCTCTTGGCCTTACTACATGATTCCTCAAACTATCATCTAGGTGTCAATATATGGCCTAAGTGGTTAAATAAGGTTGCTCAATGTCTTACCTAATGACCATGCCATGCATAGGGTTTACCCAACATCTCAAGCTAAGCCCAACATCCTTCTCTAAGACCAAACCAAGCCCTCAAACCTTCATTCAAGGCTTTACCCATGGACTTCTTTATCCCAAAACCTTAGCCATAACATCATGCTTAAAAGTTCACCAAGCGCTAAAGTTCTCAAGTAAATCTTAAGGTTTTCGCAAAAGATTTTTCTTAATGTAAATAATGATCTAAAGACCAAGCTAACAATAGACCTATCTTAATCTCACCGTTAATGTTGATTGTAGTTACCCTTTGTCACCATCAATTATCTCCCAAGAAGACTTAAATATAAAGGAATGTAATATAATAGTATAAAAATATAATAAAGCTAATGCTACAAAAAAAATGTACCAGTTATGATGTAAATATGCTCATTATTGAGTAAGTGCATAAATATGAGGGTGACTACTTGGAGTGGCTCTTACTATGTAGTGTGTTCAATCATCTTTTGGTCCTTTAAAAATATTATTTTCTTAAACTAGGCTTAAAGTAGTTGAAGCAAACATTCTCTTAATATTTACAAGCACCTCTATGCCTCAAATAACTTATTTAATGTTTGAATTGTTTTTTGAAATGTGTTTTTATCATAAAATATCATTGAATCAAATAACTGTGGTAGTGTTTTGTTAATATATTATATCATAGAAATCTTTTTCTAATATAACATTTTATCAAACTACAATGCTAATTCTTCTGAACTAAAATTTTTTTATCAAGATAATTTTTAATTTTATTATGTTTATGTATATTTTTATTTTTCAAAAAATTCAATATATTATTTTTGTTAAATATTTGCCATTGATATGCCACCAAATATATTTTAAATATTCAAATTTTCTAATTTTTAACAAAGTTTTTATACATATCATTTTACTATTATTATTTTGTCGACATGTTATATTTTCAACAAACATTTTAGTTAAATATTGTGCAAAATCATTTAATTAGTATTTTAATTTTTTAAATATATATAAGTTTTATAATTTTATACTTTGTTCTCAATGTTGGATTTTTTATTATGCTTTGATAATAAAGTTAATTTTCGAAATAAATATTAATTACATTATTTAAATGTTCAAGATGTAATTGTCTTAATAGTTATATTTAATTACATTGTTCCAAACTTGTTATATATATGTCAACATATTTCTTATCATTAAAATTTATAAAAAGGATTTTTAATAATATATTTCAAAATTTTTTTTAAAATATTAAATCTTTTTGTCACAAATTTTATTTTATATAAACATTTTCGATAATAAAATATTATTTATGATTTAATTAACAAAAAAAATTAATAACATGTTATGCATGCGAACTTCAATAATTATAAACTAATTTTCTTTATATGATTTTTCATATCTTGTCCTTTCCATAAATTTTATTTTCACAAACACATTTATTATGTGTTTATTACTACAATATTTTATCTTTGATGATCACAGTTTTCACTTAGTATTTTAAATTCTTTTTTTATACAGTATTTCTCATTTAATATTCATTACTAGTATTGTTTTAGCAACTTGTTTTATGAAAACTTTATAACATATTTAATATTTTATATTACCTTTTTTAAGTCATTGTTATACATTTTTCTTTTTCAATAATATATTATCAATATTTTTATTAAAAATGATATTTTTTTGTCAGAAGATTTAATATTCTATTTTAAAATTTTATCTATAGGATATTATATCTTTTATTATTTTCTTGATTATGAACAATTATAATTTCCTCAACTATTATATCACAAAAATAAATATCATATTTTCTTTTTGTGGCTATGTTATATTATTATTTGAAAAACATTATCTTAAAGTTCTGTCGCTACCATTCTTTACAATTTCTAATAAACTAGACTAGTTAACATGATAGGGTGACTAAGAATATTTTTTCTTACTATGTTATGAAATAATTTTTAATTTTTTAGTAATCTTTATCTTAAGTATTATTATTTTTTTCACTATTCCATAATTTCATATAAACTTTAATATGTTAGGATATTGTTTTACAATAATGACATCAAATATTAAAAATGCATAAATACCTGTTATGGTTTGCTAACCATTAATTTTTTGTTCAATTGAAATACAAAAAAAATATATTGTATAAATTTAAGTCCTAAGCATATTTAAGATAATTAAAATTAATAAATACTAATGGCATGTATTTTATTGTGAAAAATATATTTTGGTGTCATACAATCATAATAAGCAAACCAATATAAAATAATTTCTATGAGCATAAATAAAAAAATATATTTCTTTCTAAATATTTAATAAATAAAAATTATGAAAATATTTTAATAATAAATAGGCTTATAAAATACAAATTTGAGAATTATATCAATGAAATTGGAAACTTTAAAAACAATGAAAAGCAAAAGGAACATCTAATATTGTTGGGCGTTTAAAATGTCCAATATATATGCATAAATTCCCAAAAATAAATTTAATTCCCATAAAGAGAATAAGAAATACCAAATTTAAATAGAAATGAAATTTTATAGTAAAAAAAATAGTAAGTGAGAAGATACATAAAGTATGACAAGAAGGTCAGCCAAATTGATATTCCAACTTAAGAAGAAATCGTATTTTATTCAATAATTTAATTGAAAATTTTTAGGAAATAAAGGAAGTAATAAGATTTACCAAATGTATATGAACTTCAAAATATTTAGCATAATTTTTAAAAGAGCATGAAAAGATGTTTTAGAAACATTGTAAAATAGTTAAAACACGAAGAATGATTAATGAATAAATACTTAAAATATTAAAGCAATGTTATATTATTTTTAAAAAAATTATGATAGGTGCACAAGTATAAAAAAATATTGTTTTACAAATAAGAAAGCAAGAAATATGTTTTGTACTAAGGAAAAAAGACAAACAAAACATAATTGTCATATATCAAGAATCTACTATGGCTTATTTATTTGTAAGAAATTCTATTCAAAACACATCATAGAAGAGAATTATAGCCAAATTAAAGTCAGATAAAATTATTATTTTCATGATTATACCAATTAAGAAAGGGTATTAGATTTGTCTAATTATACAAAAATTTGAGTTTTTTTTAATCATTGGAGTTATCTAAATTTTTTTTGGCATTCAAAAAACTTTTTAGTATGATTACTTTATTCAATTATTATGACTACATAAAACAATATGGATATATCCTATGCAATTTAAAGCATAAAAAATATCTATAATAAATCCTTCGATTAAGTCTAGTATATGTACAAGCATTTACAATTAATTTTCACTTCCATATTACAGTAAAAAAATAAATGATTCTTATTGTGTTATCATAACCAAATTAAAATAAATAGTTCAACTTTGTAGATTGCTTATACTGTTTGTAGTAAGGGTTTCTACTTGTACCATCCACATTTTTTAGAAATCATGAAAATAATGTGCACATTACTTTTTTCTTTGATGTGTTGACAACAATTGAAGCTCTTAGTGCATGTGTTCTTTTTAGTGGCATTCCAATGTTCTCAACTTTCTTCAATTAAATTACTTAGATCATCTTTAACTCATTAACTCGGGTCAAAAATATTTTATCAAACAATCTACTAACTCATACAACTATTTCATCCAATATTTTGGGCAATTCAATGGGCAAGTAACAACAATCATAAGAATGTAACTCAATTCCAACCACATTCTAATTCCACTCCAAGCTTCTATTTTACTATCTGGTCCATTATCAAGTTGACCCAAACAAGTTCAAAGATCATTAACACATTTCTTTATCTTACAACAAAGAAATTGAACTAAAATACTAATATGATTTATATAGTTCTATATGCACTCTATGTCGTTCGGTATAGTAAGGTGAGCATGAGTTTTTTGGGATAAAATTTTCATTCCTTAGAGAATATTTAAAGAAAATGCTTTAAATTAATTTTTCAGTAGACATGAGTACATCTTTAAAAGTGATTATTAACAAATGTTAATTTTTTTGAACATATGGATTTTATTTTAAATTATATCAATTTTTCAATAACAAAATTTAACAAAAATTATGAAGGAACATTAACAAAAATAGAAAATATACAAAGATGATTATCAAGTAATTTGACTTAAAATCAAGTTTACACCTGCCCTTAGAAAAAATAAGGTAAAAACATATCAACAAATATAAGTTTTTTATCATGAGATGGTTAAGTTAAACCTTTATAATAATTAAAAAAAATAGAAATGAGCTACCATAGTCTTATAGCATAATAAATATAAAACAAATAATAATAAAATAATAAAGTGACACAAAATTAAAAATTAATACAATTAAAAAACAAATACTTTTAAAAAATATTTAATAAGACCAAAATGTTTTAATTGAATTAATTAGAAATAAAAAAATTGAGAATTTCATTGATTTGAGAAAAAGTGAGAGATTAAGATTTGATGACTGAAGGACATACTATGAGGAAGCGAGAATTGGCATTGTATGCTAACTACTTCAATGTCATGATATGAAAAATATTTTTCAGATTATGTAAAAATTTTATTAGTAAAATATTTTTAAGAATTTACTTATTTATATAAATCGTTAATGGTTAAAAATATTTGCCATATTGATAAAAAGTCAATAATATCAAATTATAAAAATCTTAATATCATAAAATAACTCTTAAAAATGCTATTACATAGGAGCTGCTCCAACTGAAACCTCCTTAACCTCCTTATACCAAAAATGCATGATTAAACAACTAAATTAAAGAACTACTTAGAAATTAAGATTTGATTTGGACTGTTATGTTTGATTTCGGATATGACTTTTAGATTTCTGTCTAATGTTTAGATCATAAAATTATGTGTTTGGATGACATACCTAATTAAGTGGTTAAAGAAAGATGTGAATACGATTATTTGATCACATATTTGTGCAATTACATGGAAAAATAACTCACAATATTAATTATAGTTGCATGAAAAAAATACAGTTTTTATCCTACATTGCATGTATAATGGATTATTATGGCTTAGTGAGATTTTTCCTACACTAGGTAATAAGTGTATTATTTGGAGATAGCTACCCTTAGATCACTCTAAAGTGATTTCCTTTATTTCTTTTACATTCAAACTCAGTTTAATCAAAATTTCTGTCGTATATGTTGATTTAAAACTATTCAAAGAGGTTTGTTCTCATTTTCTTAATCAAATTAGTGCATCTAATTGTATTTTATTTTGTTACCATTGTGTTTGATGATTCAGGATATAAATGCTTATTATTTTATCTTAATGGACTTGATTAGACTGAAATATATTTAATTTTATTAAATAAGTGCTGTATCTTTGAACTTAATGAATTAGGGTTCTTCAATGTGTCTTGAAGTATTCAAAATGATTCATGGATTGAAGACACATGCAACAAATTTATAAAGATTTTTTTGTTATATAATAGAATATTAGCTAATTGAGTATATTGCACAACTTCATTCACATTTAAATCCTTATTTAAGCATTCTATAGTAGGGCTTTTTTATCTTATATAAATGATAAATGAAACAATCTAGATCTCATCTTACTTGATCACATAGGCTATATCGAATTCATCTTGATCTAACCATCGCGAACTAATCTTCTTTTATAGTCTTTGATCTGATAATCCATAACCTCTCTAATAAGTGCCAATGGTGTTGGTCGATCCCACCTAATGACTAATTCCTTAGTCATTATCTGAGCCATTGTGTTAACCAATTCAAACAAATATTTGAAGTTGCTTGGAAGAGCTTTTTAAGCATTTTGGAAGTACTTTTCCTTAACTTCTTAACAACTTTAATCAAATTTTTTCTATATAAACCTATTTGTTAATCATGAAATAACTACTAAACATGAAATAATATTTGATATCTAAAGAAAGGACAATAGATTTTCTACTTTCATAAATTCTTTTGACAACAACTATAACTTTGTTTTTCACAAACACAAAATTATTTTAATGAAGAATTTTTTAAAAATAAATATAATATAAAGAAAATAAAAAATTATTCCAAAACTCATAAGTCAATCCCTATTATAAGATTCATATACTTGTTTTTATTTCAATTAGTATCGAAGCAGGTTCTCTACAAAACAAGTGAGAATGACACAATATATACCATAACACTCAACTACAATCTTTGTGGCTTATCTCCAAATAACTTTAATCAAATTATGAATTTATATATTTTTCATGAAGTTTGGAAAATTTAGAAGTAATTTACGGAGGAACTTTGTAAGTTAAGGAAATAAAGGTAAATCTTCTTAAACATGATTATCTACTCTTTAAATTAAATGCAAGAGAAATTATAAACACTATATGATTTACTAATATTGCTAATGGATTAGAAAATCTTAGAAAAGCGTTTCTTAATATAGATCTTGTAAGAAAATTAGTAAGGATTCTACCCAATGAGTATGATGCTCTTACAATAATAACCAAGATAGTCAAAGACAACAAACCAACATTCAATGAGTTACTCGGACAATTATTAATGATAGAGATTGAGATGAATAGAAGAGTTGAAAAGGGTACCTCGATAAGCAAACAAAGCATTGAGCAAGGTACATAGAACCATTAGCTTTTAATGCTAACAAATAGAATATAGATATGACATTTATCTACTATGTGGACTTGGAGGAAGACATAAATTTTTATGTTGAAAGTTTAAATAAAAATTTGGCAAAAAGTATTATTATTTGGAATTTGTAAAAAAATAAAAGGCAGAATATGAAGATACCAAGATGCTATGATTGTGGTGAAACTGACTATATTAAACTAGATTTTCCACAACTCAAATACACTAAAAAGAAAAAAAGAAAACAAATAGAATTTAAAAAAAGAAATATTTTCAAGCTACTTGGAGTGCTTGAAAAGAATTAGACTCCAAAACTTCAAGTAGTGAGGAGGAAGAAATAATATTCTTCATGTCAACTCATAATGAATCAAGTACATTAAGTGAAGAATAAAAGATTAAGATAAGCTCATGGCCTCTTAAAGTTTCTAAAAATAATCACATAGAAGTTATTAGTGTTTTAACTTCTTCAAAATCTATTAGCAAAAATAAAAAATTCTTTTATAATTAAAAAAATGATTATTTTGTTTTTTAATGAAAGGAGATTGAAAAAATTATATAGTGAAAATGATTTCATCCTCATCAAGAATAATTCTTTGAAAAAGGAAATTATGAGTTCGAAAACAAAAATTTATTCTATTCAACAAGCTAAATTTTCTAATATTTCACATGATATTTACTTTTTAAACATAAATATATGTCGTCTTTTGAATATGACTAATATTTCAAACATTACAAACTTTTATATTTGTAGAAAAGGACAAACCACTATGGATTGTAAAATTAGGAAAAATATTTCTAGTTTAAAGTCTTCTTTCAAATGACTAAGCCAAGCTTATTTAGCTTGTTAAGGTTAAAGAATATAGAATTTAAAATAACTTGCCTACATACTCATTTTGTAGAGATATAGTATTTTGGACACATTCATTGGTTAAAGGTAACATACTTGGAATTATACTTATAAATAACGTAAATAAAGTTATATTTTATGATTACTAAATAAAATATGTATAATTTATGTAGCTTTATATAGAGAAAAAATCAAAATCTAACTCTTGGGAGTTGGATAGTAGATACTCAAGACATTGATTAGATACACATCAAAGTTTATCTCAATCAAATGTGATCCAAATAAATGGGCAACAACTAGAGATTAGTCTAACAAGAAGATCATCATACTTTGCCACATATGGCTTTCTACATTAAAGATAATAATTAAGCTAGATGTAGTTAATGATCTTCCCAAGCAAAATAAAATTACTTGAAAAATCTATGAATCTTGCAAAAAAGGAAGGAAAGTTAAATATTTCTTTTAAACCTAAAATGACTTAACTGCTAGTAGATCTTAAAGGATAATTTATTTACAGCCTTTTAGACTCACACTACTATAGGATTTAGGTGAAACAATATAGATTTGTGATTATTGATGATTCTTTTAGATATAATTGAGTTGTATTTCTTAAGAGTAAGAGTGAGACATTTGAAATCTTTGTTAATTTGATAAAAAAAGATAGAAGAGCAAACCTATCTCAAATTAATTTACATTCAATGTGATAATGATAACAAGGTAAAAAATAAGGGGCATTTATTTACGTATCCTTATCCACATCAATAAGATAATATTATAAAAAGAAGGAATAGGACCTCGATAGCAATGTGTAGAACTATGTTTATCAAATACCACCTACCAAAATAATTTTGGGCCAAGGAAATTAACACAACTTGTTATATAATAAATAGAGTTAATTTAAGTCCAATAGTTACAAAAACCCTTTATGAGTTATATAATAATAAAAACTAAATATTAGCTACTTTCATGTTTTTGGATATAAATACACCATTCCAAAGAATGAAAGGCCCAACTTGAATAGGTTTGATAAATAAGTATGTTTAGAAATTTTTATCAAATACTCTTCTTTTAGAAAAATTATTAACTTTATAATATAGATACTCAAAAGGTAGATAAAATAGTGAATATAGTGCTTGATGAGTCCACTTATAAGGTAAGTACCAAAACTTTAGATGAATAGATAATGTTAATAAAGAACTTAAGCTTGAGTGAAGATGAAGGTGAAAGAGAAAGTAAAATAAAAGTAGAAAAGGCTAGTAATCAATTATCAAGAGATTTGAAGTACCAAGCTTCACATACAAAAAAATCAATTATAGGAGAAGTTAATTTAGGACTTCGGACTTGAGCTTCTATGAGAAAAATTAATCATAGTATATTTGTATCTTTCACAAAACTAGTATCTATATGAGAAGTGCATAAGGTTGCCTATAAGTTCATATAATAAACGAAGAGTTAGATCTGTTTGAGTGAAAACCAAGTATAGGAGCTAGGCTTTGGCCTTGTGATCAATAAGAAATTGGAACTAATGGGTTTTTAAAAATAAATATGATGAAAATGAAGTGATCATTATAAAAAAAGGTAGACCTATTGGTAAAGGTATAACCAAGTTGATGGTATATATTTTGAGTAGTCATTTATACTAGTAATATGATTAGAGACACTTAGACTTCTCTTTGCATATTCATGTCAAAAGAATTTTAGATTAGTTGAAATGGATGTAAAATATCTATTATAAATATGATAATAAAAGAAGATCTGTGTTTAAAACAACCTCTAAGTTTTGAGACCCATGTACATTGTGAGTATGTATATAAGCTTAAGAAGATATTTTATGGCTTTAAGCAAGCTCCTCATTCATGGTGTCATAGATTGTGTAATGATCTTAGTAGTAGTTATTTCAGAATAGAAATAAATGGGTAACATACTATTCTTAAAATATTTAATTAATTATTTATTACATATACAAGTTTATGTTGATGACATAATTTTTAGAAGTACAAATAAAAATATATAAGGATCTTTGTCACTTAGTTGCAAGAGAGTCTTTGATAAGTATAATAGGTTAGATGAATTTCTTCTTTGGATTACAAATTATGAAATTAAAAGATGAGATTTTTATTTCTTAAATTGAACATTTTAAAAATTAGTTCAATAAATTTACGTATAAAAATATAAAACATAGAAAGATTCTTATTAATAAATTACTCTATTTAGTTTAAGATGAAATCAAGAACCACATTAATAAAAAATTTTATGAAGTACTTGTTAGATCCTTAATATATCATATAGTAAGTAGACTAAATATCTTATTTAGAGTTGGCTTATGTGTTAGATTCCAATAAAATCCTAAGTCATCTAAAGGTAATTGAGGTAATCTTCAAATATGCAAAACATACAATGAACATATGTTTTAAGGCACCCTAAAAATGCTCCTTCATGAGATCTTATAAGTATCAAAGATTTATACTTTCTATGCTCTAGGGTAGATAAGCAAAAAACCTTAGGTACATGTTAATCACAAGGAAATATTTTCATTTCATGGTCAAGAAAGAAGAAAACATTGCATTGTCATATTAACCATAAAATTTAAGTATGTAGTAACTGAAAGTTGTGTTACCCAAGTGTTATGCTTGAGATAATAATTTTAAGATTATGGTTTAGATGTCTCACATATTCCTATTAGAATTCGTAATAGTAATACCTTTGCTTTAGTAAAGAACAAAGTTCTTCATTCTCAAAGTAAACACATAGTGTAAGATACAGTTTATAAGAGATCAAGTAATTAAAGGCTTAGTAAAATTCATATATGTTTCTATAAAATAAGAATTGGAAGATATATTTACAAAATTCCTTAGAATCAATCAATTTCAAATCGTAAGACAATAATTATGTGTAATAGAATGTATATAAATTATATCTCCCTTTTCATAATATTAAAGAGGGAGAATAACCTTGGTTTAAATAAGTGAGTAGGAATATGTAGTAAGGGGAGCATCAATTAATTGGGAATGAAATTTTTTCATTTTAATACAACATATCATAATAATATATGTTTTTCACTTGTCATTTTTTATTTAAATATTAATTTCTTGTAATCCTAAAAAGAGGGAGATAGTTAAGTTACCAAGTTGTTTGATGAGTTAGGTTATAAATAATTAACTTTTTATTCTGATAGGTTTGTTTAGTGCGAAGTAGGATTAGTTTTAATGATCAAACCTCATACCTTTGAAGATGGTGAATTAGTGATCTCCAAAATATAATATACATCTCCATTCATATTACTTTCACATTCAGATTTAAGTATTTCACTTGTTCATCCTATCATTGATTTAAGAAAATTATAAGATTTCATTTCTATCTCAATCTTTTTTTCTTAATTAAAAAAATATAAATTACACCCCAAGCTACTGAAGTGCAATGCACATGGGTCGACAAAGACCAACATGGTCTGGTAACATCGGGTGAGGCAACTAGTTGAAAATAAGCCAAAAAATTTGTCAGGGTGCAACTTGAACTTAGCATGGAAATTCAGTCTCATCAGACACGTAAACATGGAATAACCTATAAACAAATGAGTGTACTAGGTGATGAAATCCCCAACATAAAAGGGGGAGCAAACGCTAATGTGGGTAGCATTATACACCCATGAAGGGTTTTACAAAAAAAACAACTTTTCTTTTAAACAATATGGGGCTAAGATACGTCTAACAACTCAATGCTAAAAGCATGCTTAATTTCTCACCATTCTAGCTTTGATAGGATGATAAATGTTTAATCAACTATGAGTGCTTAATCCTTGCTCGAAATTGGATGACCAAGACAATGTTCAACTTCATTGTAAATTTTTATTTATTTTTGTCTTTTAAAATAATTTATCATTGAATCGAATAACTCATCTTTCTCTATGTATGAATCCTACTAATGAGATCTTTTCCAACATTTTCATTGATGAATCAAACAATCTAGGTCTCACCCTACTCAATCAGTTGGCTTAGTTCTAATCCACCTTGATCCAACTGTGAGAACTCATCCCCTTTTCTAGTCTTTGATCTAATGGTTTAGAACCTCTTAGATAGGACGCAATGGCACCAATCAGTCCCACACAATGATTAATTCCCATGCCATCAATTAAGCCATTGCACTAGTCATTTTTCAAAAAATATTTTAAGTTATTTGGAAGCAGTGCTTGAAACAATTTTATGTTGACTTTTATGTGGCTAGATAAAATTTTTTCTATATAAATATAGCCTTATTCATGAAATAACTAATAGATATGAACCATTCTTTTAGAGCTTAACAAAACATTGCATATTATTCTACTAAAAAATTCATTAGTAAAACTTAAGAATTTATCATCAAGCAAAGCATCATAACTAAGGGTCAAAATCACAGTACATAAACCATCCATTACTCTCTAAACAAAACATCAAACTATCTAGTATCATTTGGTAGTCACACTATCTCCATTCTATGATATGTTTGGAGCATTTCATCCATTTATGGAACTATTTGGTCTCAACATATAGTAATAAGTCTCATCATTCTTAAAGGCACTTCCATAATTATCTAATCTGTCTCCCTCCTCAAAACCTTTGCAACAATTTTTTATTTCACTCCTACCTATATTATCTTTATCATTGAACACATTCCAATTGATATTTTCCTCTTTTAGTACATTAATGTTTTTTGTTGGAAACCCCTTGTAATATAAAACCTCATAAAGATTTGTATTTCTTGCACATCTACTGCAAAAGACATCCAAAAGTCTTTTGACCAATTTCATTAAAAACTAATTCAATTACTCTTTATTTTAGTAAAAAATTCATATGCTTCTAGTTTGGCACATTTATCCTTTTTCTTTAAAAATTCCCTTAGAATTAAATTAATGTTCTTTTTAAAATGTTTTGGTTATCTTTTTATAACATATCCTCTTTTAATTCATGTAGAATATTTATTTGAGATTCCTTTTTAATTTTTTTTGATATTTGACTTCCTCTCCATATCATTAGTTCTTCCAAATAATAGTCTTTATGATTTTGTACAAAAATATCTATATGCTAATTTCGTTTCATGACATTAAAAATAAATTTTGATGCACTTACATTATTTCAACAAACATTAAATGAATCTTAAAGTCTTTCTGTTATTTTGTAACCTGCATATAAAAATTTAATCATTCAAATTCAAAACATATTGGGATGTCTCAAAGCATCTCTTCCTCGACTTTCTAAGTATCTATTAGTTAGTATAACTTGTCCATGGGATGCTTGTTTTCCTTATTTGCTTGATTTCTCTTTTTAAGAATGCCATTGGCATTTCCTTATAAAATAATTTACATATACAAGAACCATTTACAAACTATTTTATTATGTCTAATAGACAAAATACATGATGTACTCTAGCAATGATAATCACAAAACTATGTTATAAATAATAAAAAAATTTATTTCAATAATCTACAAAGACACCAAATGTCCTACCTTTAATTATTATCTTTTTTCCAAACGTTGTAATGCATTTCATAGAACATACTTTTAAAAATACATGATTCTCTACATAAAAGTCCACTTTCTAAATTTTCTTATCATAATTTATGGAGTAAATCAATTCCTTTTGAATTCTAGTTTTGATTATTTAGATCTTCTTAATAGAATATGTAATCATATCCACATCAATTAGAGTATTTTTAGTTTGTTCATGCCACTATAATGATAATCAATGCATCCTATTATATAATACTTTTTATGGTGTCCTCTCTAGCATACTAATAGTTGTTGCTATAAGCAAATTAATTAAAAATGAAATACTTATCCTAGTTGTCTTTAAAACATAATTTGCATAGTCCTAGTATATTCTTTAGTGTTTTTATATATTCTCTTTCATTGACTTTTTTTTTAGCCTAGAATGTTGTGCTAGACATTAGTTGAGTATCACATGGATCAAGAAACCTTTTCCAAAAGTATGATATAAGTTTGGAATCCTTATGTAATATAATGTTTTGTCAAAAATGTTCCCTTAATAAGTGACATGAGTTTTTTGGGTTAAAACCTCATTTTTAAAGCTACAAATATTTTGGTTTTAATCTTCCATACATCATCATGCTGGTTTAGGACAACAACTTCTTACAATCAATATGCCAAAATTACAATAGAGACATTCCTTTTATTTGTTATGGATAAAACATATATCTCTCAATTATCTATCTAAATATTTAATTAAACTTCCTTTATGTTATATATCATAAAATTTTACGCCACGTAAGGAATTGGTATCTACTTTTACTTTTCACTTTGTTATATAGTATCTCCAAATCATAATGATTGAATAATTCAAGCTATTCTATTTATCTTAATGTTTGAATTGATTTATTATCAAACAAATTATAAATAAGACATTTTATGTACTTCGTAATAACAAGAAACCCATATATGAAAACTTTGGCATTTTTTGGTTGGAAGTGTTACATCATTATGTGAGATAAGAATTGGAGAGAAAAAAAACAAAGATAATGGATGCTATCTCTTTAAGATATTCTAAAAATAAATAAACCTACAAATAATTTAACAAGGGAACCATAGTTTTAAAAGAATCTACTCAAGTGATGTTTTATGGAATTAAGCACCAAAACAAAGCGATAGATTTGGAACACATTGAAAATTTTGGAAAAATAAAATTGGAAGACAAACAAAAAAGGAAAATAGGGATATAATAACATCATTATCAACATATATTTGACTTATTGTTTTGCCAAGATTGTTAACATAATAGGCAAAATATGCATTTTTGTGATAGATAATGTCATTCTCATTTAGTTTAAATCAACCTCTACATACAAATTTTTTGTTTTAATCTTACACATATTATCATTATGGTTTAGGACAATAATGTTTTGCTATCAGTATGTCACAATTATCAATATAATAATATTCTTTCTATTTGTTATAGATATAACATTTATCTCTCAATTGTGTATCTAAGTACTTAGTTAGGCTTCTTTAATGTTATGAATTGAACAATGCTACTCTCTTACTAAAGCATTAACTGCTTCTATTATTTTTATTTTTGTGGTATAGAATCTCCAATCCATAATGTCTTAATAATTCAGGATGTTCTATTTATCTCAATGTCTGAATAAATTTATTATCAAACCAATTATGAATAAAATAGTATATTACTTTGGAATAACAAGAAGCCTAAAAGTTAAACTTAAGCATTGTTTGATTGAATTGTTACATCAAAAAATAAGATAGAAATTGAAGATTAGAAACTAAGCTAATGGAACCCATCTGTTTACTATATTCTTCAATTAGATATACTTATAAGTAGTTTAATAAGGAAAATTCAGTTGTAATGGAATGCACACAAGTTGTGTTTAATGAAATTATACATAAAAAATTTGAAGATTTGGAAGACATGGAAGATTTTAAAAAAAGTTGGAAGACCAAAAAAGATTATGGTCTAACAAGCTTAGTAAATTTGTACATAAATATTATTTTAGGAAGGGAATTAATGTAGGGCTTTGTTAAAAATAATCTTCACTAATGAACTTTTTCAAAAAATAATGAATAAGCTTCTTAATAATTCATGACATTCTATGTATCTCAATTTTTGAATCAATTTATTATTTAACAAATTATGAATAATATACTATATTATTTTATACTAACAAGAAAACTAAGTATTAAAACTCTAGCATTATTTGATGGAAGTGTTACATCAAAAGATAAGATAAACATTGTAGATTAAAAACCAAGTTAATGGAGGCTATCTATTTACA
This sequence comes from Vanilla planifolia, assembly GCA_023846275.1. Classification (NCBI taxonomy): domain Eukaryota; kingdom Viridiplantae; phylum Streptophyta; class Magnoliopsida; order Asparagales; family Orchidaceae; genus Vanilla; species Vanilla planifolia. The sequence goes on from CM043870.1 coordinate 21,218,954, forward strand.
ACATTCCTCAAATAGATAGACCTATAAGCAGTTTAACAAGGAAAGTTTAGTTGTAATGGAATCTACTCAAGTTGTGTTTGATCAAATATGCAAAAAATAGTGATAGATTTTGAAGACATGAAGGATTACAAAAAAATTATAAGAAAAAAAGATTATGACATAACAAACTTAGCAAATTTCTTCTTCAACATTATTTGAGGAAGGAAATTTGGATAGGACATTGTTCAACAAGAACAACATTGATGAACATTTTCATGACATGTTATATTTTATTAATTTTTTATCTCATAGTGGAATTAAAAAAATAAAGTAATTAATATGCTCAAGAATCTTTTTACACTACTTCTATGCAAACAAAAATTAATTAAATTTCTTTGTGGAAAGGCATTTTAAGAAAGTCTTAAGCCTTCTCTATATTGATCTTAAGCTTCATTGCATACAAATTGGTTGTACCTATTTGTTACATATATATACTATTTTTTTGATTGTTATATAGATTTTTTTATGATTTTATTATTGATTAATCATTTCTTATTTCCAAATTTTCTTCACTTTTCTTAAGAAAGATATCTTTGATAAATAAGTTTTAAGTAGTTTCTTATATATTAAGTATTCAATTATCATAATTATTTTTACATATTTTAAAGCTTGTTATATTTTAATTTCAATAATAATATTTTTTTACTACATTATTGCGTAACTTTCTTATGTATCATGCAAATATATGGAATATTTTAAAAATAGTTTTATAAAAGTGATGTCTCTTTTTTTGCGTTTTTTACTTAAGCTTATAATGTTTTTTTAGCCAGCAACTCTTTAATTACAAATGTTTTTAAATCTTTACATTTTTTTATGGTAATAGCTTATTTATTTACTATAACAATTGGAAAACTTTCATGAAAGATTATTCTTATTGCTTGTCTTATCTATATATAAAATAATCTTGCTTTTCTTTTGTTTTTCATACATTGCAAAATATTTCAATATTATGTTGTCCCAATAATTTGCATATTTTTAACTTCTATTATATTTTGGTTTTAACTGATATGATTTCTTATAGCTTTGAGTTTTTTAATTTAAGTTATAAAATTTGTGTTCACATACTTAATTTCTTAAATTGTTTTTGTTTCGATCACACAAGCCTAATGTTTTAAATCATTAATTTTTTTATTTGCATATTTAATATAAAAACTTTCTTTTTAAATTTTTTTTTTTGAAAAATAAGATTTAAACATTATAATTATTTAAAGTATTTCTTAGGGTCCATGATATATATTTTTGTATATTTTTATATTTTCACAATATTTCTAAATTATATTTTTATATAATTATTTTTGAAGTGACAAATTGCATTAACTACTATGGCTTTCTTATTTTTAAAAAGCCGTTTATGACACATGCGCTAATAGAAAATCTTTAAGATGACAAATAATGTTTTAATATTCAATATTTATATGTAAAGAAAACTTAGCTTTTCACAATATATATATATTATTTTTATAAATATTTTATATTTTTTAACTTTTTTTAATATCTCAGAAATTAGAAGAAACGAATTTAAATATTTATGATATAAAGCAATATTTTAGTTTCTTATTTTATTGACATAATATCTATGTTGTTTTAAAAAACATTATTTAATAAGAAAAATTTCTTTTTCCTTTACTCTTTTTATATAATAAATAGGAAACTAAGCTGTAATTAATAGGACAATTTTCATGACATTTTATTGACATTATTTTAAATCTTTTTTGAAATTTCTTTGAATCATTTTGCATAAAGTTTTGTAATTTTTAAAATTTTTTATATTAGTTTCCTAATTATTTTATCTTATTTTTATTTTGTTGATTTGATCTTCATTGATTTTTTGCTGTAACTACTTGATATATTGAATGTAATGATTAAACTTTTCAATATAAATTTTGTTTAACAACCATTTATCTCTCAATTGTTTGAAAGCTTTTACATTAACAAGTTTGAAACCATAACATGACTAAAGAAATTTGTATTCATTTGTAATGCATTTGGCCTTAATTATTTAAGTCATTTTTAATAGTTTTGTTATTTAGTAATTCTTTCATTTTTAGACATTAACAAATTTGTCTTAATTTAATTACTTAAATTGTTCTTAATACATTATACACGTTGTTTTAAAATTGAGGTGCCCTTATTTCATGACAATTTAGAATTTTATTGTCTTACACTATTTTATTTAAATGGTATGTATTTATAATTTGTTTTATGATATTTAATTTACAACCTTCTACATAATTACCTTAATAAATATGATTAGCATTTCTTGTTATTTTCATTGGTTCGTTCACCCAATATTTGCTAATTTTAAAATATTATATTATACTTATTTATTTTTTATTTTTTTAGTTAATTTTATATTAATTAATTCCTTAAAATTATGGACACTTGCAAAATATTTTTTAAATATCATAGAATTAGAAAATGGTTTTTCTTTAGAAAATTTCCATTATTATTTTTTAATACAATAATATTTTAGCAAATATATAGTACCTATATTTTGTTTTCTCTTGAATTTTCACTTCATTACAAATTTTATAAATTGTACAATTTATTGTTCTTTTGATTTTGTTTAACAATGTTATGTTCATGGAAAAAATCATTTTCAATAGTTATTACAAAATTAATTTTAATATTTTAAAAATTGATAAACATAATTTTAATGATAATTAAATATATATACTTAAACTAAAATATTATTTATTTTTATTTTTAAGAGAAATTTAGTCTTTAAAATTACTAAAATTTTCTAATAATTTATTAACAAATATTTTTTTTGTATTTTAGAGATAAGGAATATATTTAGAAAAAATAAATATAACTTAAATATAATTAATTTAATATCATTAAGATAATAAAAATGATTCTCTCATTTGATCTTTTCACTTTTTTTTGTAATTTTTTCCAAGTTAGACATGTCTATAAACTTGATAATATTAATTGATTTGTTAAACAAAGAAAAAATAAATAATTTTATATCGAAAGATCTAACTAATCGAAATTGTAAAGAAAATGATAAAAACTAATTTACATAAAACTAGGAAAAGGAATTATTTCGTGAAAATTATGAAAATATAAGATAGTACAAACAAAATGACGGTATCTAATTTAATAAACATATATGGCATTAATTTTTATAACAAATAAAAAATGTAATTTACATATAATTACAAATAAAAGAAAAAAAGTAAAATAAAAAAAATTAATGAAAAAGAAATATAATGAGGACTCGTAACATATAATATTACAAAATATTAACAATGAAAAGAAATCAACTTTTGCCAAACAAAAGCGAAATTAAAATTTTTTTAACGTCAAAAAGTAAAAATAATAGTTGCTACAAAATATATGAAAATCATTAAAATATTGTGTGCAAAGTGTCTTAAATCATTGCATATATATTGAAAAAAACACGAAGAAAAAATAATAAAATTAAAAGCATATAATTTAACAATAGTAATTTAATATTACATTAACAAAATATATATATTATACATAAAAGCATGATAACTATTTTATTATAGATAAATATGACAAAATGATTTATAAGAAAAAGGTAGGATGGGAATCTTACAATTAGATCTAGATCATGTTCTTATGTCACAACGATAAAAAAAAGGTGGATAAAGAATAAATGATAAAGAAGCATGGCCAATCTTTGTGCTTCTCTCTAATTGTATGCTTATGCCCAAAATCTCAATGGTGGAAAAATCAAATATTATGATACAAATTACATATTTTCATTCATAAATGTTTTTAACATGTTAATAGTAGGAATCCATATATGAGAATACTGACCTTCATGTATCAAAAACATTCCTTATATATAAAGAACTACAAAAGAATAATTAGTGCAAATGCATAAAACTAATAAATGATCATTATTAACCTTGCAATACAAAATTTTCTTATATTAGCTAACCCAACAATGAAATTTCATATTTTATGTATTTATATTTTTTGTATATTTCATTGAATCCAACCTTTATTTTGAAGATGTGACTAATTAATTTGTCAAAATAAATTCATATAAATAAGAAAATAAACATTATTCTTAGTGATATATTAGAAATCAAGGGCAAGAACATTTTTTTGAAGTAACACAAATTCAACTTATTATTCTTTCAATGCTTTATTTAGATTAAATTTAAGATAAATAAACTATAATGGAAATGTATAAAAACAATAATGCTTAAAAGTTTTATCAATATAATAAGAAATAGAATTAAGATGACATTATTGAGATGTTCATGGGTTTCAATTAAAGTTGACTTAGGTAGATAAAGTTTAGAAGGTTCTTCAAATTTGTATTTGTTTTAGAGAAATTAAAATCTTCACATTTGAACTTATCAATGATGAAATCTAAAGATGAAGTGTTGAATAATAAGATGGATATTTTAAGTGATAGAACATACATGACCAAAATGTCAAGAACTTTGCACAACTAAGTTCTTCCTAAGCATAATATAAATGTAGCCATATAAATCCATCAAAGAAGTATTATGTATGTAGTTTCTGTAATTAATCGTAATAGATTTGTTTGAGTCTCTTTAACTTGAATGACTTCATCAAAGTTCATTTAAATGGGTCTAAGAAATGTAATAGAATTAATTAAGATAATCCCAAGTAAACAATAAAGTTCATCAAAGTTCATTTAATTAAGATAATCCCAAGTAAACAATAAAGTTCTCATTAATAGAAATTATAACTTCTCAAAATAATCAATTGGATTTTGACTGTGGATTAAGAAATTTTATACATAAATGAGTGACATGAATCATTTTATGGTTTGAATATGATAAAAACCAATGTAACTAAGTCATAATTTGAGATGCTCATTTTTAGAATATTAAAAGCAAGGGTTAATGTCTTTCAAGACTGATGTTTTTATAAAACAAATGTAAAATGGACAAGTATTTTTATATTTAATTTGTCATAAAATAGAATCAAATCTTTCAAAAAAATATATCCAAGATGCAATTACTTAAATAGAAGTAGTTAAGATGCAATTACATTGCTATGTTAATTATTAGTTTTGAGGTAAAGAAGACAAGTGACTAGAAACTTTTACTCTTATGGGAGCATACTTGGCCAATACGAAGTACAATAATGTTGACATATACAAGATAGTGAGGTCATGAATAGAGTTGTTGAAACATTGGTGCTCGAGAATAATTTCAAATAAATCAAATAGCAAACATAGTAATATCATGCCATCGTTCAGAATACAATAATGTGAAGCCATAATGCGGGTGGTAGGAAAATGTTAAAAATGAGGGAAAAAAAGTAAAATCTAACAATGCAACAAGTAATGGTTTTGAATCACCAAGGTTATTTCAATAACTAAAAAAGTTTTGAAAAAAAAATCGATCTTTTGATAAGATTTTTAATGACATTTTTATTTTCTAGCTATGTAATTTGAACTTAGTTCTTTCACATGATCAGAAGATCAATGCTAAGCTTGATGAAGATTTACTTAAAGCACCACACTACATGATGGGGTTTCTCTTAATAGTGTTGACTAATATAAGACAACTTAAATTATGATAATATTTGAGTTGGACTATTGAATTTTATTTATTTTTAATTAGTTCACTATATTTTTCTTTCTAATAATGCTTTTAGTTTCATATGAGTTCCCCATGATATTTTTAACCTTTCTTACAAATGGTATGATTTTTTAATGTTTTCATTAAGAATGCTAGTTTAGTCAATGTTTATTTTGAGTTTAGGTTTAAAATTACTGTCCATTTAAAGCCCCATGATGAAATAAATAGAAAGATATTTTTTTAATATTGGAATTTCTAAAAATAATATTTTCTTTATCTAAAAAAGTACACAACCCTAGTCTACTATCTATGTATTTTGTTTGATCATTGGATATCTAAATGATTATTTGAATTTATCTCCACTATTGTTGTCATCCTTTTCATCATTATCTTCTATAATAAATCCTATTTTAGGAGTTCCTTCCACCTATCTTACATTAATAATGTTTGGCCATGTCATTAGTCCCTTAAGCCTTAAACCTCTTAAATCATTATGCATTTTATTTATTTTAGCTAGGCCAGCATGAAACATGGTTCAAGTTATGAAAATAAGTACAATTATAATCCACACTATGAATATGATGCCACTAAGTATGCGTAAGTGGTTGGCCTCAAACATTACATTAATCATAAAAGCCTTTTAGCAAGAAACATGGATCTAAAAAATAGTGCCACATCTTGTTTCACCATGTTTTATATAATACGTCTATATTCTTCATGTTTTGCTTTTCTAGTTTGAATTGATAACCCCTGATACAACATAAATTAGCTTTCCTTCATTTTTAATTAGCTAGAAATCATTTTTATTCAAATCTTTGGAATAATCTTACTAGACTTCAAATAATATTTGGCATAATTCAGCTTTTTTACACATCTAATAAATATATTATACATTACCTTATAGGTTATTCAAGTTTGCTTCAAATTATTTAGTGGAACATGTAAAATAGAAGTTATTTATGCAATCAACCAAAATGGTGAGAACTCCATTATGATTGATGAAGTGGGTAAGTTCGTGTGTGTGTTTAAAATATAGAGACAAATTCTTGTTACGCTCTTCCAAATTTTTGTATGTCTAATGTACATGTTCATATCATTGAAAATGTATGTTTATTGAAAGATGTCAATCATATTAGTCTAATATAGATAAAGATTGTGACTATTTATTATAAGGGTTAAGATGCTTTTCTTATGCTCATATTTGAATATTCTTTTTATATACTCTACTTACTAAATAAATTTCCATGAGACAACTACATCATTAGACGAATAGTATTAGTGATGACCAAGTCTAAATGGATGATAATATAATTGACATAGATCATATAAATGCATTGTTCAAAATTCTGTATAAACATTCAAACTTGTCTGAGCATTCACATATAGTATGTTATGACTATAGTAAATTTTTACTTACATAATGTTATGATTTGAAGTTGTGCTACATCATAATAATGCTATATTTTGATAGTATTTACTTTGTTACATATATTCTTGATCCAATAATTATTGAAGTTGTCTTGATAAAATCATACACTTAGATGAATAGTGCACACCAACTAGTGCTATAAACTATTTTTATGTTATGATTTTCGATGCACATGAATAGTAACTCTGAAAGGTAGAAATACATATCTTATACTAAAAAAATATTTGTATTATACAAAATAGATAGAAACCTTGAATATCTTAATTCTAACCCCATGTAATTTGAAAATTATTCCATATTTTAAATGTCATGTCCTCTATGATGACAAAATATATGAATGCTATAATTTCTTCATATTAATAATAGATTTGTGTTTATGTAGAATTGATGTCGAATCCTTATATGACTTGAATTTTTTATTATAGTTTTTTTAGCAAGAGATATGTAAACATTATTGTTTTCTTTGTATACTAAGCTCCACTTTAAGTTTAACAAACTAGTTTCCATAATGTATCATGCATTTTTCTAACTCCTATTGTATATTTTCTCTATCTTGGACTTGACTCAATAGCACACTACAATCCACTAAAATGTATAAATTTCTAATTTTCAATTGGTTGTATAGTTGAAGACACCTATTTATGGCCATTAGCTTGACTTTAGGAGTTTTTAGATTTATTCAAATTCCAAAAAATATAAAATCATTTCTACTAAATTATTTCTAATAGAGGGAGGCACTTAATCACTTCCACTACTTTTCCTAAGTTCTTTCCAATTAATGTATGATTCCAAAAATCATTTTTTGACATCTTCCTACAAAGTTGGAATGATTAGAAAAAAGCTTATTATGAAGCAACAATTCTCTTTATTTTTAATTCTTTGAATCAAATTTCGAAGGTAAGCTACTTTTTTAAAACCTATACATAGTGTGTGTTGCAAAAATAAGCTAAAGGAAGATTTATTTAATGTAGCAAATTTGTTTCACCTAGCATATATTGTTTTTGTTTCTACTGATGTTCTCACTTTTAATATTTATATTTAAGAAGCTTGTAGAGTGTTGGAAGACTTGTAGCAATTTACTAAGATTAACAATAGTGTTTAGATGTCCTCGAGTAATGATAATTATGCTGTTTCCATAGTCTAGGAGAGTGATGGATATAGATGATCTATTTTGTCCATATAATGTCATTCTTTTTTAAGCAAAAACTTTGTTAGTACATCTTTTGAAGAACTCTATGTATCTGATGGAAAGAAAGAAAGATAGAGGATTACATAGATTAAGACAAATTGAAGGTTGCAAAAAATTACTTGGTGATCCACTAATGATTATTGATATCCATGCTTTCCAAAGGTAATTGGTGAGCACCTATATAAGCTTCTTATTAACATTGCACTTGGAGACTATCTTACAAAGCAATTTTCATGATATGATATAATTCACATTCCTCAATTCAACTTAACAATAAAATTATTACTTTATTTTTATTGTTAATAAAATATACTAATTGTTGAACTGATGATATGTTCTGTACAATATCTTTACATTTATAAAATTGGTTTCTTTTAGAGAAATCAGCGTATAAAAATTTGTTATATTTAATTAACAATGAACTTTGTGAATATTATTTTCATGATACTTTGAAGAATATTTGGTCTAAAATCAACAACAATTGCAATGTCATGAGATTTAGGATATACATATTGTTTGTGCCTAAACACCCCCAAGGAATTAGAGATCTTATGAAAATTTTTTAGCTACACTCTACGCAACATTTCAGATTAAATGCAAATAATTAGTGAAGAATTTTTCCATTAAAACCATCTGGGCCAAGAGTGCTATGCTATCTAAATTTATATTAAAACTTATCTCTTTATTTCCTCCATGGCATTGCACTATTTTACTGTATGTTTGCTTTTGTTAATAAGTAAAGGATGTAATTAAACATATTTTGACCTTCGATTAATTAAGAAGACCAAAGAAGATTTTGAAAGTGGTTGATTATTATTGTCATTATTTTGTCCTTTTTGTTTGCTTCTTCACTTGGTCACTATTATATTGGAGAATATTGTATTTCTTTCTGCTTCTATTAGCAATCTAATTCCTCCTTTCTATTTCCAATAAAATTTCACTCTTTCAAAATCTTGTGAAAGACAAGAATTAATAAGATAGAATACATTAAACCAATCCTCCTATGGTTTTCCTTAAAAATTACTTATTTGTGATTCACCTCTTCCTCATCTAATTTAATAGGATCAAAGATTTTTACAAATGTTGATCCTTTCAATCTTTTAGGCACATTTTAGGTTCATTTTATTTCAAAGCTAGGACCTTCTTCCCAAAGTAGTTAGAAGAACAAATCCAATTATTGTCCATTATCTATGCAAATGTAGGGTGGTTAAAAAACATGTTATGAAATTTAAATTGTTTGGGAGATGAAGGATGAATTTTGATGAGAATAATGGAAGAGGCATATGACTTTACCTAGTTCTATCAAGGTGAAGAATTATAAAAGTTGAAAGTAGTTATCTATTTCTCATAACCAACAAACTATCTAATATTTTCCAAACCCATATTTTATTTCCTTTGCATTCCTATATAAAGGAATAACTAAAAAATCACTACTACTTAAGATGACATAAAATTATGCAATCAACAAACTCTTACATTGGTTTTAGTTTAGGGGTGCATGGTCCATTGTAATCATCTAAAGATGTCATTCCATTAAAATCCTTTTCTAATGATGTTTATTCCAAAACAAACAAGATGTTCTTGAGAGTTATCTAATTATTTTTATTATTTTCCTTTAGTTATCTCATGCTTATGTTTGTGGCATCATTTGTAAGATTTAAGTAAGTTATCATACTAGATTTTTTGATAAAAGCTATGTTTGAAATCACTTTAGTAGAATTCTAGTTTGGCTTGGTAACTCTTTTCCTAATTCTACATCAATACATTCTCAAGTAATTTTAAGATGTGTGAGATTCAAAGTGGCAACATCTACCTTCAAAGGGCCCAGTCACTAATGTTATTAAGTGAAGTACTAAAACAATGAATTGGTAGGTGCTTTGTTGTTTTCTAACCACCCAGACAATTCATTGAAATTCAATTGAAGGGATGGGTAGAAGCATATGCAAATGAGATGGAGTATTAATAGTCTTATAATGTTCACTCAAATTCACATTTGAATAGCTTGTGAGCATGAAGAAACATGTTAAGTGTTATTTACAAAAGTTTCCATCAATTTAACAAGTACTTGTGACAACATAACTAAGTGAATAAAATTTTCTTTGACAGCTACATTTTCTTTTCTTAATTGAATATTCTGTCAATTCAAAACATCAATGGAAGAATTACTTACAAATATTTTTTTCACAATAATCATGTTTGTTTTTTAAGTCATTTAGAAAATAGATTTGTGACTATTTAACCTCTTAGAGTGATTGATTACTTCAAAAATTTAATACCTCTTATAACTCAAGAATATCTAGTTCAAGTTTGTTTCTTTTTCTTTTAAATTAGCATAATGTTGATTAGCTTCATATGTTCATTTACTAAATATTTAATTCATTTAGATAAATTATCATGACATTCAAAAAGTGAGATATCATCAACATATCAATCAGACTTTGCACCTTTGATTGACAAACATAGTGAGAGAATACATTATGTTACTTTTCTTTTTTATTTCTTTTGTTTCTTCTTCTTTTTCTAGTGTTAAATAGTGATTTGAGATAATTTATCTTCAAATAACTTACCTAAATCATGTATTTGTTAATAACAAGAAGAAACATCATAGACTTTTATGCCAATGTTATGAGACAGAAATCTGTAAACATTGTTGTCCTCCTGCATTAAGTTGAACAATTGTATGTGACCTATGGCCGTGATCATCAAGAATAATGCTAGAATGGACAAATAAATTTGACAATTTACCGTTTACATTTCAATAGAAAACTTTAAAAGCATTTTTCCACAGCACAAAATGTTTCAAAAGAAATAAAGGATGATAATCGACAATGTTAACAGATATTGGAAAAAATTCATCATAAAAAATGTTAGCCAATGACCATGTATTAAGAACTACATTTTACACAACCCATATGACAACGGTTGAAAGGACTACATTTGTTATAAGAGCAAGGGATTTTTTTTCCTTTTTTGATTTATTAACATAAATGATTTTTGCTGTCTAACGAATAATTCTATCATTTGAAATCCTTCCTTAGATTTGTAAAATACTATTATTGAATAACTATTAATTAAAACAAACAAATTATTAAATAAATAATGCACATGATTATTCAAATAGTTCTCCCATAAACACAAAGCCTTTATTAAATAGTCAACCAAGCCAGGCATCTACTAAAGTAGCAACATTTGCCTTATTTTGGGCAAACTAGAAATGTTTGCAACAACTTCATCAATCACTAATTACCCACAACACCTTGGGCTTGCAATGATTAGCCAGCCTTGGCCATAACACAACAACAATTATAGTGGATGAAAGAATAAAATTTATAGCAAAGGAAAAGTTTAATAGTTTTTACCTTGATCCATTTTTGAAAAAAGTGACACAATATCTAAATGTATGTTGGAGATATTATTATTCTTAGAATCAAATAAATAATGATAATAGAATGAAATGTGCTCATTCATCTATTCTAAGATAAAAAAATACCTTACTTCTGTTCTTGATGAATAACTCATTTTTAGAGGTAAGTTCAATAGTTTTATTTACTTTATCAAAGTAATTAAATTAGCCATTATGAATTTAACAATAGTCCATAAACTTACATTCAATAGAGCATTCTAGGATAATAGGTAGATGGAGTGATTGCCCTAAAGAACTAGCTATCTCACCTTTACGTGTTTATAGTATAAGTTTATCATACAAGTATGTCATAAATGAATAGACAATACAATGAAATGCTTTATTGTATTTTTCAGGTATTCAATTTTTGTACAAAATGATCATTCAAATTGTACAAGCATGATAAATTTAATACATTATGTTAAAGTGATCGTACAAGTATGAAAAAGGGATCACTAATATAGAATTATTTTTTTCATCGTATTAAATCTCTTTGGATTTTTTGTACCATATATGCTCATAATAATATGATAATGTTCTAGTTAACAAATTTTAACTTAGCAATGAAGTCATAGTCATAAAGAGAACATAATATTTCTATAATAAAATTGTCACATTTTTATTTTTAGTCCTTTAAGAAATGAATGAAAAGAAATAAATCAAATAAGTATAGTTTTTTATTTTGTACTATTTCATATAAAAGTTATGCAAATACACAAACAAAATGCCTACCTTTATGTAGAAGATACCACTTACTAACAAGAAGAAGTTTGACATTCAATGTTAAATGAAGAACCATATCAATATGACAAATTATATCATACATATTCAACTCAATTACAATTTAATCATGACTTAGGATTCTCATAGAAACAAATTTACACATATGAAAATGGGTATGTATAAATGTTGTATGTAGAAGAAACCAACTCTTTCAACATTAAACAAGATATGACAAGATAGATAACTTGTAAAACAATATTCATACTTTATATTTCTATCATAAATGATAATCATATGTACATAATGTGGTCATTGTACATATATGATCTATTTATAGTTCTAATTTTTAATAGTAAAGTAATACAAAAACAAGACCATAAATGTGCAACTTTTAGTCATCATATTAGATGATCATAAACGAGAGAAAAATTTAAGCTTATTTTAAACTTTTTTTCTTGATTTATACAACATATTTTGAATCTATCATGTTTTCAATTAAAAAGTATATGCGTTCTAGAGCTAAACATGTCAAATGGAACTCAAGAAGAATAATTTAAATGATATGGACACCATTTTTTAAAGTATAACTTGTCTACAAATGAATGGTTCAATTGTTCTACCAATTAAAATATAGTGAACGTAGGATCTTGAAATTATTTAGCAATAACATTTGAAGAAAATCCACTTGATTCAAGAACAGGAATTTACTCAAGCCATTAAGCAGAGCTATGAATCTTATATCCAACTTAAGGTGTCTTTTTGCCTTGCTCCATAGTAATGTTTCACTTTCACTAGTTATTACTATATATTCACAATAGCTCAACAAAAGATTACAACATAATATCTTTATAGAGTTATTCCAAATACTTTTTTTTTAGCTTACTTTACAAAATAGGACTTAAAATGTGAAGTGCAAATGTCTCCATGTATTCTCTATTTCTTTATTTAGTTTTTGTATTTATGTAATTTTTATATAGTTCGTAAGATTTTAATGTTTTTTTAAGTATTTTTAATATAAAATATCACAAATAATTTAATGAGAAAATATTATTTGTCCACTACAACAAAAATAATTTTTAAGATTTTAAATTTCCTTTAGATATCAACATTTTTTTTATTTTCATGGGATTTAATTATTATTTTTAACTTTTCTTGAGTAGTAGAATTAGAAAATTTTACAAACAATATATGCACATAGTTTTTAACATTTTTAGTGTTGAGTTAGAATATTGCCATATTTATATGATAAAATTCATTATAATTTCTATTTATTAAATTAATTTTTTTGGCTAACTTTTATGACAAAAGTACATGGTAGTGTATTTTAAAGATATTAAAAATATTTTGTTAACTTGTTTTTATCTATTTTTGGAAATTAAATTATAATATTTTTTTAGTTAATTATTTCTTAAAAATAAAATAATTTTAATTTAAATATTTAATTCTTTTCTATTTGTATTAATAAGAAAAGTCTTTTGTTGACGAATACATCTAAATATTCTCTTATGAATAAATTAAATAAATAAAATTTACATGTCTTTTATCTACTTTTAAATATTTTATGCTATTTATTTCTTATTACTTGGTAGATTTTTAACAACTATTGTCTTTAATGGCATGTTTTATCTAATTTCATTAAGGTTTTGTATTTTTATTTTAAAACTTTGTTTTCTTTTATTAGTGTTTATATCATTTATCACTTAAGGAACCTACTTGTAATTAAATAATCTATAAATTCATTTATTACATAATTTTTAAGTGAACTTTTACCAAATATTTTATTAGTATATCATGTAAATTATTTTCAATTTTTTAAAATTTTTCACTTCATTTACATAAACATTTTATGATTTAAAATAATATATATTTAATTATTCTTTTATTTTAACATAACATTTTTTGTCTTCGGGCTTTTTTTAAGACCTAAGTATTATGAATATACTATTTAGATATTTTAATGACCTTCAAATTTTTAATATTAATCGTATATATTTTATGTATTTTTTTAGACTTCTTTTCAAATTTAGTATTAAAGATAATCTTTACAAAAAATGGTATGCACATGTATTGCTATTGTGCAGTACGGCAACTAAATTTTGGTGCATAGTTTCTTAAGATTTTGTAATATTAAATTTCTTAACAAAATTAATTATAATTAATATTTTATTGCACAAAATTATCATTTAGAAATATTGTTTTACTTAAGAAATTTTAATTCATGTTACTAATATATTTAATTGTTATATCAAAAATTTTTATTATGCTAAAACCTTTTTTTTTATATCTATAATGAAGGACTTATTGTTCTTATGTTAATAAAAATAAATTTTTATGTCTTACTTTCACATTCAGTAACAAAGATTAGATGAGTAGACTTTCTTAACATATTTAATTTTTTTAATTTTTTAAGACATATTTGACAAGAATATTAGTCATTTTCAATTTTGTTTTCAAATTTTATATTTACTCTAGAACATTTTTTGTGTTGTTTTATTGGTATCGTTTTATTTTTATAATTTCTATATTTTTTTCATTGTATTACGGTTTTCACATTTCATTTACTAAGAATTATTCTTTTTCATTTGATGATAACTTTTTATTGTTACTTTATTTTATTTATTATATATAATTTATTATTCTTTTATTTTTGTGGAGCTTTTTATTTTAGTTTAAAAGTTTTCTTTGCTTTCCATAGTGTAATTTTATTTTTCAAATAGGATTTGCACATAGTTTTCTCAACTTGTTTATTTTTCCTTTTCATTATTAAAATGTGTTCTTTTCTAGTATATTAACTATTTTTTATATATTTAAAAATATATATATTTTATTGGTATAATGTAGATAGAAAAGTGAGTTTTGATAAAATATCAAAAATAAAGTAAAGTAAAATAAAATATAAGTAATCTTTAACATTTCAATATTTTATTTTAAAATATTTTTGGTTTTATTTTTATTGCATGGGTATTTGGTGCTAGCAAACTACAAGTAATGTTTTATGTTGTCATGTAACCAAAACCTTTACAATGCAAATTTGGTATATGTTAATAATTTCTTATTATGTTTTTTGTTCCTTCCTATTTACAATTATTAAAAGTATTCATTATGCTTATATTAAGAAAAATTTCATTTTAATGACATAAGATTTTTTATTGAATATTTTAAAATAGTTAATAATTCTTTAATTGTTTATTTTTATTTTCCTTAATAATTAATTTTTTGTGATTATTATATCTTAAAATTTTTTTCACAGACTTATTTTATTAGTTAAAGAATTAGTAGAACATATTTAAATTTTATTTGACATAATTGTTTGTGTTTGCAAGTACCATTAAACTTGGCATGCTAATATTTTTTAAGAAACAATTTTCTTGAATGTGATGTGTGTTTGAATATTTTAATTTATAATACTTTTTTGCTTTTAATCTATTATTATAATTTAGATATTTATTTATTTATTTATTTAACATTGAATATAGTGATATTTTTTTAGTTTAAATGATAAACTAATTTTTTATCCATTAAATATTTAGTAGTGATAGTAATTTTGTATATTTTCATGTTCAAAATGTTTTATTTTCTTAAATATTTAGCAACAATTTTCTTATTTTAATATTTTTCATTCGTAATAAAATTTTCTTGACTAAATTTCCCCCAAAGTGTTGTTTTTAGATTATATATTATTATTGTGATAATTTTCATTATTTTAGGCACACAAATTTTTTGAGATATTAAAAATTGTTGTTTATAGTTAATTTTGTTATATATTTTGATGTGATGATCAAAAAATCAAGTTAAACTTTTGCTAATATTATTTTGAACTTAATATTATAACAGTAAGATCTCAAGATGTACTGTAGTAGTTTGAGTTCTCAATCAATTGGTTTTAAAAGCTATTATTAAAGTTTTTAAATATTATTAAAAAAAAAAATTAAAATTTTTAAAGTAATATTTAGCATTATTAAAAAAGTTGTTATATAAAAGTAATATTTAGCATTATTATATAAGGCAAAAAATAAATTTATTTTATTTTAGATTGTTAAAAAAATTATATCATAAAATTCTCTGTTGTTAACTATCTCCTAATGTTTTACCTAAAACTTTTTTTTATTTATTTTTCGACACTATTTCATTAATCAATGCTATGTTATTTAAAAAAACTGAACTATTCTAAAAGTAGGGTTAAGAAGTAGATTTCATCTATGCTGTTATCTTAATTATTTTTTACAAGATTTAATGCAAATATATGCAATCCTTGTTCACATAACTTCTTAATTATTTTTTAAAGGTTTTAGATACTTTTTATCTTTTAATAAAAGTTTTTTCATTTGGATGTTTTTGCAAAATCCTTAACAATTTAAAATTTTTTTTAGTTTTAATCGTTATTATAAAGAAAGTTATGTTTCATTATTTTCAATTAAACTAATATTCTTACTTATAAGTATTAATAAATTATTGATAATCATACTTTTCTACATTAGGTTATAATTTACTACAAACTATACTAGTCCAACAATAATTAAAAGAACTTTAGATGCATTTGTATGTAAATCTTGCAGAATATTATTTATTTGTTATTATCATAGATATTCTTTACTATTGCAAAGTTGGTTTTTTCATTAAATATTTTCTATTGTTGCACTTTTATTGATGATATTTTATTTAAATTAAATATAAATCATTTTTGATACCATAAATGTCCAATAATCTTATTATTTTTTAATAATATTTTAATCTTTTATACATGCACTTGTACTGAGACATTTTGTGGATGAATGCCTTTTATTTTTTATGGGTGTACAATCTTTCTTTTATAAATGCGAAATGTAATGTTGTACTATTGAGTTGTTTATTATATCATGTAATAAATTAACTTTTTCATTATTAATTTTATGTAAATGACTTTTGTTGAATTTGTTTTGCCATTGACCATTTCTATTTTGTAACATTTATTAGTTATAAGTTCCAAAAAATCTTCTATTTACTATTATATAGATAGAGCTAAGCTTTTTAGGTAAGTCAATGTGTTGATTATTTTTATTTAAAATTTGGTATAATGTTTCATTTATGTTAAGCATTTGCATTTATGTAACACACATGTTTTGAAAATAATAAAATTTTCTATGTTTTAATCGAATTTTTTCGTGTTGCATATTGTTATGTTTTTTTTGCTATATCATGTTTGACACGTTTGCAATAACTTTATAATGGTTTGTTCATAGTTTAAAAATATTTTTATAATGTATTTTTTTAATTTTTTATTTGGTTTTTTTTTTAATAAAAGATTATTGGGATAATTGTGTAAAATTATTTGAAAAAGAAGGAAAAAATCTTAAAGATGGAATAATAAATGAAAAAAAATATAATGACAATAATATCACTTAAATTAGTAAAAACGTTTTGATAACTCAATTCCAAAAAAATAGTAAGAAAAATATTAACAAATGCCAGGTAAAAAAATGTTGAATTGATAGAGAAACAACTTGTCAAATAAGTTCGTTAAATTATTTTTGAATTACTTTTTAGGACATATTATTGAAAAAAAATAAGTGTAGATCTAATTATCTAATCAAGTTATTAGAATGTTTGTTGCCTATTAAGGAAGTACATCAAGTCCTTATTAGATGGCACTAAGATTGTTTAAGTCCTGTATAATAAGGGAATGAAAGGTCTAATATGATTATTAGAAGCTCCAATATTTTTGTGAAAATTTTCTTGGGTGATTGTTAGAATCCCATAAAATATTCGATAATCATCAAATCAACATTTAACAGTTTGAAAGACGACTCATATGGTTTAATGAGGTCTTTAATATGCTAATATGTTGTACGCTAAAAAAAATTTTATACTAACAAAAATAAATATGACACAATAAACATTACATGCTTTATATTGCAGGACAAAGTTAGACATTTTTTTTTTATGATAATGCATATATTTTATCAAGTATGGTAATGGATTATTATGTAATATAATCTAAAAAAATAAATTTTCTTTCATGTATGGATGGTAATATTTTCTCATTAAATAATTATGATAGCTCGCTTTATTTTAGAGTAACATTTTACACGTCATGTATGAACATGACAAAACTCAAATGAAATAATTAGATTTGTTAAATACATAGGATGATTATTAATTTATAACAATATTAATTTGAATAATATATTCAAATTTAAATCAATTGGAAAATGTAATAGTGAGTAATAATGTTGGCCATAAAGCTCAAACATTATTTTTGCTATAACAAAAATAGGATTAAAAGTCCAAAATATCAAGAATCTTTTTGTCATCATTTTAATGCCAGTTATCTGAGTGATTTTGATTCCTTAAAAATTTAGTTCAATGATGTTATTGCATAAAATTTTCAAGACAAAAAAAAAACAAAAAAAAATTAAAAAAATGTGAATAAATTAAATAATAAAAAGTCTTAAAAATATATGCAGAATTGATATAGTGTTTTTAATTAAGAACTATTATGTTTAGCAATAACATCTGATAATAGACTAGTTTTTTCAAAGAAAATTTGATATTAACTAACATGTTGCACATTTTGAACATTTAATTATTTTTATTTTCTTGGTAATATTTTCTTTACTTTTTCAAATATTTATCTTTGTTGGTTCTTTTTGTTTTGGTTGTTATGATAATTTTTAAAAATACTTTCAATAAGTTTAATTGTGGTAATAATATCATTTTTTTAAAATATTTGAAATATTTATAATTACAATAAAAATACATTTACTATAGATTATTTAAAAACTTCTCACTAGCATTTTTCTTTTTATGCTTACATACTTTGATAATATTACATTTACCTTGGTTTAATTTGGAAAAAAACTTCTTTATACTTTGTCATGTTTATAGTGCTTATTTTTAAATGAATCTTCATTTTGATCTTTTACTACAATCTTTAATTTTTTTATGTTTTATGACTATTAACTTTTTTTGTTTTGACCACACCATTCATAGTATTCATTAGGATTATACTTTGTAACTTTCTTAAACAAACATTTTAATATTTAAAACGTTTCAATTTTTTATTTGTTATTTTTTGTGTTATGTTTTAGGAGTTCCTAGAAATCTTATCAACATCTATGTTACTATGAAGTTATTATTTGAAAATTTTGATATATATTTTATTTTTTAAAATTTTTTTACTAAATATTTTTCTCATGACATAGCTACACATATATTTGAGTATTACAAAAAGTATAATATGTTCTAATTTTTATTTTTTAAGTTTTTGAAATATATGTTAATTTTAATTGACCTATTTGTCAATATTTTTTGCTGACTAAACTCTAACTTGAGATACAACAAAATAGTTTTTAATATGCCAACTATAATTTTATAATATGTTTTTCTCTTTTTCATAGTTATTTAATTTTATTCTATTTTGATATTTTTAGTTAAAAATGATATTTAAATAGTAAAAGTTTCAAATATTTTACTAAAGTCCTCAAAGGTTTTACTTTAAATTGATAAAAAATATCTACTAATTTATAAAATAAGAAATACATTGTAAGAGCAAAATATTACTAAAATGTAAGTAGTAATAGGCTATAACATTATTAAATATTTTAATTTTATTATTAAAACATAACTTGTGAAAAGAAAGTTTTTACAAATAAAAAACATTTTCTGATAAAGAAAGTAACTAATACAAAATTATAAATAAAGGGAAGGAAGTTCTTAATAAATAAAGCGATATGATAAAAAAACACTGCTAAGATGACCAAGCATACAAACAATCAAATTAGACCTAATATTAATCCTAGAGGAATGATGCTAAATGCAATTAATGATCAAGACTCGACACCTATCATAATATCAAAGTGAAACATAAAATGGATAGGAGTAATGACCATCTACTAATTAAATAATCCATCCCCATATGAATCATATGTATCATTAAAAATAATGTGATAAAAACTTTTCAAAAAAAGGAGTTGTTATATATTATAGAATGAAAAAGAACAACCAAAAGTGGCCTCATACAATGTTGCACAGTTGGGGTTCCTTCAACATGCATAAAGGTTGATGAGACATAGTGCAAGTTGCACCTACGAAAATTGTGTTATAATCTTTAAGAAAAAAGTTCGAGAGGGTACGAAGTGATTTTCCTAGTTTGCTAATCATAATATCTGATGAGTTTGTTTATGGAAAAATATCAACTAGATTGTACCAACTCTATTATATGTGAACCAATTATAAATAGTACCCTCACTACCTTGTAAAAGAAGGAAGTGATAATCATTCAAGTTTGACGATGTACTATTGTAAATGGTATTTCTTTAGGGTTAGTCGTCTAGAAATTATGATATAGTATATCTGTATAATGTAGTTAAATTACCTTGAAAAAGGAAAGATGTAACAGAAAAGTCATCTACTAAGATTTCTTTGGTTGCAATAGTACAAGAACTTCTGAAATTTAGGATCTTATCATTTTTGACATGAAAAGAAATCAAACTTTATGCCTTTTACTATTTATGAATGTAAGGTAATTGTGTTTTAGCCACCTTCAATATTGTCCAACCTTGTAATAGAATACTATAACAATCTCATATTTATTTGTTATTTGATTAACCAACCATTTTTGTAATTTTTTTGACTCTATAGTTACCCTCATTACAAATGAAATGCCAATCCATATTAATTGCTTTGAACAATTGCTTAATTTTCTAAAAGCTTTTTTTGGCTTTAAATGAAGTTTTTTGAGACCTTGGATCATTCTAAGATATGTGATGTAAGCTAGTTCAATCATTAGCATAATATGCTTATTGCCATTCACACTTCTACACCTTTGGTGATGGAAAATACAATTGCTTCCATAATATGGCAATGGCCTTCTAATTAGGTAATAACTTTTAATATTTTACCATTCTAATCCCAAATGATTCCTACAGTTATAGTTTACTCATTCATGCAATTTTTTTTTGCACATTGAGTTTTACTTTTCTAATAGAAGGAAAAATCTAATTGACTAAAATGCATGCTGTAAACCACATTTAACTTAATAGTTGAACCAGTCCCAATTGTACCAATGCCATGTCCTTTTACATAGCTTACTTAAGAGAGAAATATTTGAATATGATTTAGTAGCTATTGCTTATTTTTTTCATAAAACTTATATTTGGTTGAGTAGTATCCTTGTTGGATCACTTATATACTTTTTATGCACTTAATAAAACCTTTTAGATGTTGAAATAATTTATTATGTTAATATTCATATTTCTAAATAGTTCAATACTTTCATTGTAAGAATATGTTTTGTAAATTTTTTAAGAAAAAAGTTTTTAACCTTCTAAATTTTCATTTCCTTGATGACATTCTATATTTTAATCTTCAATTTGTTAATATATTATCTAAATCTTTTTAACAGTTTGATTATTACATTATAATAACAACATATTTTTTCTACTTTTTACATTTTTTAATTCTTACCAGTTTAATTCTTCTTAGTTAATTATTGTTAAAATGACAAACAATATTGCTGATACCTAAACGGTCTTTTAGAAATATATTTATAGAATAACTATATTAACAATAAAACACTTCTCATATACTTATCTTTAATATATTTACCTTGTTTATGTAGAAAATTAGTTTTGACATTGTCTGTTTAATGCATTAAAATTTTCAATTTCTTATTTGCATGAAAAACACTATATATTTAGGTTATTTATACAAAATTAATTTGTATTAAAAACTTATAATTTTTTATCAATATTTTAATTTTTATCATTTTAATGTTTTATGCTTTACATTTGAATCATAAAATTTCTATGCTCTAAATTGTCAATACCATTATTGTGAATATATTTTTGTATTTCAAATATTTTTTCTTCAACAACAAGTTTGTTGGAAATATTTTTTTATGGAAAACATTAGCCATTTTGACAAAAGTGATATTAAATTTTAACATTTTTTTGTTTGAGATATTTACCATTGCTTTTTAACTTAATAGATTGGAAAGTTGAATGCAGTATTAAAAACTTAAAATTTTCTTAAATCCCAAAACTCCACAAAGTTCTCATTGATATTTACACCCTTTTATAAAAAAATAATTTCTATTCTTATACTTTATCAAGTAAAATTTTTTAACATTTGAGTGTTAAGCAATTTATGAATTTATTAAATTTCATTGTTTTTAACCAGTTCTAGTTGCATTAATATCATTGCATTATGTATGATTTTAGTTTTTACATTTTTTCCATTGTTTCTTAGAAAAGTGATGTTTAGCAATGTTGAACTACTAAAAAAATTATATTTTATCATAGAACATACAATTTTCATATCATAGAATTTATTGTTTGTAAATGGATTTTGTTTATATTATTCTATTCATTTAAAATATTCACTAAAACATTTTTTAACTTGTTTTATATATGGATCTATTTTTAAAATAATTAATTATTTTTAAATTTTTTATTCATTATACTCTTTTGTAATTTATTTATTTGCATAAATACTTGTTGTTAATTTGTAACACATAATTCTTTTTTTTGTAATTGAAATATTTTGTTATATAATTATCTTTTTTATTTGTTACATGCTTTTATATTCATTAAGAATCAAGTTTGACAATTTTTAATAAAAAGGTATACTATTGATAATTGTGTATGAAGTTACGAAAATATAAATTTGTTATTATCTTTTATGCTGGCTGACAGAGTTTTAAACTAATGCATAATGAAAGAGTATTAGTTACTTTTCCTTATTCACACCATTTTGGCATACAAATATTTTTTTACCTTATTATAACATTAATTTTTTAACAAGATACTAATATGTAATATCTTAAATTTTTTTATTACCTCTCATACAAGTATTATTTAAAAATTTTTTGTGACAAAATTTCTTCTAAAATCCAGTATTATATTTTACTATTTATTTTTCTTTTATTATACTTTTTTTATTTTATTCCCATAATGGTACTATTAAGCCTTAAATGTCCATTTTTTCAAAAATGTTTGATATGTAAATTCAACATTTAGTTTTGTTCATCACATCGTGCTGCTTTTTATTACTTTATCATTTATAGTAAAACACTTGTAAAGATTTTATATTGCCCAAATAGTTTTTTGGGTTAATGTTTGAAACAATAATTTCAAATTATAAATAAATAAATTAATAGAAATTACTTTTCAAAATGTTCTAACTATTAACTTATATTACCTTATTTTTCTTTATTCCAATATCATAAAAACATTTTATGTATATTTAAAATTTAAATTGTCTTTTTAATTTAATTTCTTTAATGTTTCGTATCATAAGAATTCAATACAGTTTGTTTTTGTTACCAAATTGTTTTTATAAAACTAAAATGAAATATTTAGGATAACTAAAGCTTTATTTAAAATTTAAAAATATAAATTCTTTTATTTATTAAAATAAGAAAATTAAAATTTCAATAAACATTTTAAATATATATAAATATAAGAAATACTTTGGGTTATTAAAATTATTAAATATTTAATCTATGTACAAAAAATATCTAAAGTTGCTTTTTAGGTAATGCTATAATATGTTATTATAAAGGAATAATCAATTAAACAAATAAAAACAAATCATTGTTGATAAAATTTTAAATTACTTTGAATTATGAAACAAAAAAAAATTTTCTTTCAAAAAATTTGACTTATAAAAATAAAATAATGATGATATAAATTTTTTAAAATTAAAAAATCACAAATACTATTGAACATTAAAGTTGTTAAAAATAAATTATATAAAAAATAAATTGTCGTGCAATTCCAAAAATTGCAAGAATCCTTGGAAATAACATTTTAAGGATGAATAATAATAATGAAACATACTCTTCTATTTAATTAAAATAAAAAAATATTTACCCAATAAATTGTAAAATCATAAAAACTAAAAAATTTTAATTATAAAAAATTTCAAAATAGGTCAAAAAGAAAGTCATACATAGAAAAAAATTAATAGATTATGAATTGTTAAAAATATCAAATACTTAATAGTATGAAATATAGAAAAGACTAGAAATATTATTAAAGCATTTATCATAAAAAAACTATGAAAAAGATTTTGTATCAAAAAAGAGAGAGAGAGAGAGAGAGAGAGAGAGAGAGAGATTTTAAGTTGATGACAATAAAGCATTTATCTCTAAGTGCACTACTATTAAAGATCCAATTTGAATAGCTAAAATTAATCCATAACAAATAATAAAAATGTAAAACTTAAAAAACTCTGAAATATCATTGCACTATGAAAAGATGAAAGTCACCTCACATGTCCATAGGCATTCACCAATTCCATCCTAAGCATCACTAAAATTATAGGTTTTGTGAACATATCAATCCTATATATTTATATTCTACTTCACTATTTATTATGCACATTATGAGTAACCTTTTAAATTTTCTTTTTGATTCATTTTTTAGTTTTTTTCAATACATATTTGTATGTGAATTGTGCACATTATTTTTAAATTATTAGTTATTCATTTATCATAATTATTTTTTATATATATTTTTGATCCTTTAAAAGATTTTTAAATCAATAAGATGCCCTTTTGCCTTTCATTTTTGAAGAATAACAATTATATATTTTATAATTCTATATATATTCTATCCTTTTTAATTTTGTTTTGTAGTTTTGTTAGAATAACATAACTTCTTTAAAAATTGTAGTTTCTTTTGTTAGCATTACTTATTTGTGATATTTGCAATCATAAAACGTCTTCATTTATAATAAAGTTTTTTGTGCATTTCATAGTTTATATAAAAACATTTACATGCTATTGAAAAAGTTTAGAATATTTTTTATTTTTTTTGTTAATCACTTTATACTTTTTATCAATTATGATGCTCTAAGTTTCAATGAATTACTTTCACATAATAATGATCATTTTAGAAAAAAAAATTAAATTTGTTAATTGTGAGTACTTTAACAATTTTAGTATTTTGCAATTCCTTATTTCTACTCTATAATGTCATTTCTTTCAATTACTTTGAACTTTTTGTTGATATATCATATATTTGCAAAAGTATTTAATGAATCATTTTGTTAATATATTATGTAACTCATTTTTTAATATTTTATTTCTTTCATAGATAAATAATTTATTTTTTATGTTATATGTATTTGATAATATACAATGCCATAATGCCTCAAAATTATATTGACACTGAAAGTTTATTTTTTTAGTACTTTTAGTATAATATTTTTGTGAAGTTGAAGATATACAATTTTTTATTTTAAATGCAACTTTTTGCCAATGTAATATTGAAATAATATATGCATTATTAATTTTATTATTTATGTCATTTTGTTAGTTATGAAAATTTTATTTCACATTAATATTTTTATTGCTTGTATTTTTTGAATATTAAGTTATTGATATTTTATGCTTATTATTTATAATATTTTTAATTTTTATAGTTTTTCTTTCTTTTAATATTTATAATTGCATTGGAATTTTTTCACTACTATATTTTGTTATATTTTCTAATTTTTTTTAAATTTTTTTTCAAAATAATATTTATCACTAATTGTATAAGTTAATTGTTAAGGTAATCCTTCATTAGATTAACTTTCATCTTCTTCTTTTAATAAATTCATTGAAAATATTTCTAAACAATTAATAATCATTTGTTCAAATATTTTTTTTAATTATTTAACAAAAAATGTACATTTCTATATTACGTCTATCTTGTGGTTCAAGAAGGTTGAATCTTTCCCAAAAACGATTTATTGATTCTCTCCCAAATGTTTAGATTGTTGGCCTAATTTTGATGGATTCAATTGAAGTACCAAATCAAATAAAACTTGCCCTTTATTTGATAAGCTAATCATTGGAATTTTTTCACAAGTCATAAGGCAGACATTACTTCACCCTCCATTGGCATCTAGGAATTGATCCCCCATCAAGTTAGTAAAACGAGAGCAAATCATACTGACTCTATCATTTTGATGGGCCAAGAGATAACAAAAAGTAGAAAGGTAGGAACCAAGAGGTTGGCCATACTTAAATGAAATTGAGGCTTGCTTTCTTTTGATAAAAGTAACATCAAAATAATGAATTCCCACAAGAATCTCTTTCAGATGCTTAAACTCCAACTCAATGAGAAGAAAGAGAAGTGTGTCATTAGCAAAAATATATTTGACACGTTTCTCAGTGACTCCTATTAAACCTTATCAAGTTCTGAGTCATTCTAGATTCTTTGGTACACCTTTTGAACTCCTTTAAAAGTGAAATTTCAATGATATTTGTTGTAGCTCCCATAATTCCTTACCAACTACCATCAAGTGAGTGGCAATCCTACTCTTCCAATATGGATTTATTAACTAAAAAATAATGATGGCTTATTGGAAGATGCACTATCAACAAAACTCACTGAAGCATTAATTTGAGTCATTATTCTATCTTAAGATGTTCTTCATTCTAGAAATGGAAAAGTTTTATGCTTGTTGAAGTCTGCTTAATAAAAGGGATGAATGTTTAAGAATAAAAACATAGACGTTTAAAAAAATTTAAAAAACTATATTTTAAATTAACTATTTTAGGTTTCCTAACAAGCTCAAATAAATCATTGTTAACCATTTTTGCAAATTTAAATTTTTTATAGCACTTTAGCTTTATTTAAATTTAAAAGAAAAATTGAATTTAAAAAATTTAGAAATAATAAAAAAGTATAACATGTTTTGGTGATTTAGCTCAATTTGAAGCTTGCATCAAGCCCAAACAAAGAACAAAAAAAAATCAAACTAAATAATATAAGCCTTTCACAAATAGAGAACTCTCACAAAAATAAAATAGAATAACAGGCAATAACAGTATTTTAAAGAAATAAAAAAAGTAGAAAGAAATTGCAACAACACATTTGAATTTGATGCTTATAGTAATCTTATGTTTGATAAAATATTAAAAATAAAATACGAATGTATTATGCTTTGACTTGAAAAAGGTAAGGAATAAAAGAAAAAAAATTGCTTATTGGAGAAGATAAGAGAGTTGAGAGTTCGAAGAATGATGGACACAATGAATGGAAATAGTGATTAATAGTAGTTATTAAGACTTAAATTTTGTAGCTTTAACAAATTCTTGATTCTTTCAACAATGTTTCAATATTAAAAACTTCACAATTTAAAGTTACCAAACATTCCTATAAGTGGTTATAGGTAGAATAGCTCGAATGTAATAGTCATTCAAAAATAGTAGTTAATAATAAATAATGAGTTAGGGTGGCCCAACGGTGTTTATAAAATAGCTATAACAATCCATCGAATGTCATCCGGACTTTCCAAGTCTAGGATTATCAAGGTAAATTAGAGCTACAAGATTGATTTTAATATAAATTGTTAGGTAAAAATGTTATGCTAATAAAATGTAAAGGATAGTTACATGATAGATTTTAATGTAAACTATTAAATCAAAAAAGTATTTTATTGAATCAACATAATTGATTGATGCATGATTGATTTTAATCTAGACCATTATAATATTAAAATATAATAATTATGTAGATTTAAATCTATATAGTTTAGAAATGGGATAAAATTTCGAGCATTCAATCTTCAAAATTGCATGGCTAAACAATTGGATTAAAATTTATACATTTTTGAAAGATGAATGAATATTTGAATGTTTAATCACCAAAATTGTTAAAACCAAGAAACAAATTTGGATCAGCATGTTTTAGAGAGGCAAATGAATTTTAGATTATTTAATGTTACCACAAAATCAAATAGTGCACATCTTCTTCCAAATTTTTGAAGTGATATATGCAAAACGAATTGGGAATGTTTGACACACATTGTTTATTTGCACATGAGATAGTTATATATATGCTTTACTTGTGCATATAAAATTAGTCAAAAATATTGAGTTTGGCTACCCCTTGGTTTGCTTCGATGATCATGACTCTTGCTTAGTAATACCCAAATAACAGGTTTAAGAGTGATTCTATGACAAGATAGTATAGCATATTGGTTCAAGAGTGATGGCTTAACCCTATATTTTGGAAAGTTTAGGCTTAAGTTAGTTATAACAAGGCATTTTTTCTTAATTTACATTTTGCATCTTTGTAAAAAGGTTATCAAAGTCCTGATCAAGTAAGATGTTTTTTAAAAAAATCAAAATTTGGAGTCCTCTATTTCTTATGATAATTAATTTAAAGAAAAATTATAGTGATGATGAAGTTTAATTTTTACACCTTATTAAAAATAATATCAATAATGCTTAATATTTTAATAAAAATAAAAGTAAAAATTTTAAAATTAAATTCAAAATGAGTCTCTTCATAATCAGTCACTTTAATGAATAGAATCTTCATAATATCTAAAGTTTTCTCTTATGTAGATTCTTCGATTAACATAAACATCTGCTATCCAAAATCTTAAAATTCCCTTAATAAAATTTATTATAAATACTTAGGTGTTATCATCAAATAAAGCATAATAAGTGGTGTTCAACTCCATAATTATCATGTTAAAGGGCATGTACTTATTTGATTTATAAGCATATTTATTTCAATACTTTGTGTCAACAAGATTTCAATTCTCGTTGGTTTAACATTAAACTTATGGTTGATTAAACTATTTAGATTTTAACCATTCGCTATTATATATCTATATGTTTCACTATCTACTCTTGTGAATAGAGATTAACATTTCTTCCTACATAAAGATTATGGAAAGAGATGCTTTTTATCATGAGTCAGAGGAAAATAAACTTATGTGTCATGTGAGCATCAAGTGACTGGTTTAATAATTCTAACCCAAAGTACTATGTAAAAGGCATGCTCCAGATAAGAAATTAGTACATTAGGCGCTCTAGATCGGTTATTTTTTTTATGATAGATTGATCTACTAGATTTTGATATACATGATTTGAAATATTTAATAAAAAATTAATAAATAATATAATGATTTTTTCGTCACAAAAATATTGTGTAAGATCCAAGTATTCAACAAAACTAATATAAGAAATAATTAAAGTTCTAAATAACTTAAATTTTATTCATAAAAGTCAACTCAGTTCTTTTTCTTTATTATATCATCCACTACGATTTGTTATTATATGTTTATGTATTACATATATAATCATAAATTAACATTGACTATATAAATCACCGTCTAGTTCAATCTATATTTTTAGACATATTTTTCACTCTTGTGAGTCATGCACTAATAGTTGTCTTACATCTTTTTGTATACTAATTTATCTTGACAAGACTTATATGCATTAGCTATGTCCAACTAAATCAATTTTATAAGGCAAGTAATGGTCTTCCTTTGTTTCATATTGACATTATTTATTTAAAGTTTTTTGCAGTTATATTACAAAACTTTGTTGTTTAAAATAAATTAATAGTTTGCACCT
The DNA here is from genome assembly GCA_023846275.1 of Vanilla planifolia. Taxonomy (NCBI): domain Eukaryota; kingdom Viridiplantae; phylum Streptophyta; class Magnoliopsida; order Asparagales; family Orchidaceae; genus Vanilla; species Vanilla planifolia. Next base: position 21,248,630 of record CM043870.1, read on the forward strand.
TTTCCTTTCACATTTATTAACCTTTAAATGATGAAAATGTTTTTTACAAGTTGCACACAACCTTTAATTTTTTAAGTACACCATTATCATGATTGTTTTGTTTATGTTTGTAATTTTCAACATTTTTTATTTGTATCTTTTAGCATGCATAACTTGTAATATCATGAAAAATAAAATTTATAAAATATTACGTCAGTAATTTCTTTACTTCATTTTAATAATTATCTTTTTTTTCATATATTTGCATTTTTTAGGTAGGTAAAATTTGTCATTTTTAGTTAATTATCTATTTTAATCTAAGACTTGCTAATTTTCTAGTAACTAATTTGTGATACTATCATAAATGAATGAGCTCTTTCATTATAAATTGTATTTAATATTTACCTTTGTTAGATATTCAAATTTGTATTTCATATTTTCATACATGGTCAATGTCTTGTAGTTTTTCATTTTGTTACTTAGTTATTATTTTTTAAATTATTTTGTTGTGTTAATTAATTGTTAAAATTAATTTTAAAAATATAAATCTTTTTATGGTTTAGTAGATATTTGATAATACTATCTTTTCCTTAAAGATTATTTCATTGTACATGTTTTTTTTAATATCTACCAATCTTATATAAAAGAAATTACTATTTCACTATTTGTAAATAGTTGTAAGAGTTGTACATTTTTTAACTACCATGTTACATTAAATATATAGATTTTTAATGCTTTTTTAATTTTTTTAAAATGATTTTGTCTCCATATGAACCTTTTAAATAGCTTTTAGAAATTTAATAGCTCTTTGTTTTTTTACTTATACTAGGTGGTATGCTTTTGGGCAATTATTAGGATCATTTGTCTATTATAATAGAAAATAGAAATGATTAATTTCAAATATAATATTTTAACTCTTTATTTGTTTTTACTTATGTTGCAAAGTATTGTTTTCATTCATTATTATGATGTTTTGCATTGATATGTTATATATTGGAAACGTCTCATTCCAAAACTAATTTCTTGAAATGCAATGTAAATCATTTGCAAATTTTAAAAGTTTTATCACTAAGAATGTCTTTTTTTGAAATTTTAAATATTTATTTAGCAATAAAGATATTAACTAGTAATTGCATTTATCATTAATTAATTAATTAAAACTTTAAAAACATATTTTTTTAGATTCTTATTAATTTGATATATTTGCTATTTTACATTCATTACAAAATTTAAAAAACTTTTAAAAACTTTGTTGTGCACTTAAATTTGAAAACTTTCAAAAAAATGTTAGTTATTTTAATTATATCTCATCATCATTTATTTTGGTTACTTCAATAAAATTAATTACTATTCTCAAATTAATTACTACATAATTACATGTAATCATTAAGATTTTAATTTTAATCTTTTCAAAATTGTTTACACTTTTAAATATATTTTTACTTTATTATAATAATTGTTAAATTAGAGTTGTAAAAGTGGTTCTATAATGAAAAATTACATAAATATTTAAAAAAAATTGTAATTTTTATTATTTTAATGGTGTTGTAATTATAAACCGTTTAGTAAATACAATTATTTTTGTCATTGTAATATTGGATAAAGTATTATTAGAATTTTGTGAACATTGATTTAAATATTTGAAATATTTAGAATTAAAAATAAGTTTATGTTTAAATATGATTTAAAATATGTTTTAATGCATACATAATTTAACAATGCAATATGTTTTTATTTTCTTTGTATTTTTTTTTATTCCATTTTAAAAATTTATATTTGTTATCGTTATAATTTTAAGATCAATTTTTTCAAGTGAGACACATTATTTTTATATTATAAATTTGTTGTGGATTACGTTTAAACATTTCTCAGGCCAATTTTGTAAAAAGAATGCTTTTAATAACATAATGTATAAACAAAGTTCAATATTTTAAATGAGAAATTATGTTTGTTATTTTCTTTTTTTCTTCCCCTTTCATATTTTTCTATTTATTCCATATATCTTTTATTTATTACTCACTTTATTTGAATTATTTTTAATATAAATTAAATTAAACATTTAAATACTTAAATTTTATTTTATAATTTGAAAATAAAAGTTATTTTCCTAATTAAAATATAACAAAAGTGAAATGTAAACTACCAAAATTATTTAAGATAATTAAAATGTTTTTATTTTTCTAACTAACAACATAATTATCAAAAATCACTTTCATAGTAATGCTAGCTTTCAAAATATTTTGATATAATAAAACATAAGAGTGAAAATTGAAAGTAAAAAATAAATATTCAAATTAACAATATTGTGAAAGCACTTTAAGAAAAGATGTTTCATAATGCATAAGTAAGAAATAAAGATTATTGGTAATTAGAAATGTTGACAGTATATATATATATATATATCATATATAAAAAAAAGTAGAAATAACCTTCAAAATTAGTGAAAAATAAAAATGTAAAAAAAATAAAGACTATATAAAAAATAAAAAATTGAAATAGTTAAAAAAGTCAAATATTTAACAAATGTACAAAATATTTGTTCAATTAAATTTTGCAAGAAAGTTTATTTTATAAATACTTCAAATAAAAAATTTTGATGGAATGAAAGGGAAAGTAACTAATATTGTGAAATAAATTAAATGTATAATTAATAAAAAAATAAAAGTTTACAGTCATAAGAAAAATTGAATCATTAAAATATTTCAAAATTATAAAAAAATTTAGGTTATTTAACTAAGAATAGTTGATGATAAAAATATATCATTACAAATAAAAGAAGAGAATAACTTAAAAGAGTTTGAAATGGTCTGCAAAAGTGGTTAGTTATCTATGACCATGCAAACCAAAGACCAATGTCAAATTTGTTACCACAAATAACTATTGATACTATAGTTCGAAATTATTTAGGACAATTTAGTCATGTTAGTTATCTTAAAACTCAAAAATGTAAAAGCGATGGTCATAATAATTTTTCAAATCTATTAAAAGTTTTATTAAGGATGAGCTTAGCATCGTCTTGTTTGATACTTACAGTACTTATCTACATGTGATGTCATAAAATTTTAACATTTTTTATTTTAAATAACGAGTTATATTGTTTACTTTTTGATAATTTTATTGTGCTTATCATGAAAAATTTATTTAGTAATTGAGATATACTTTTTAACATATAAAATTCTTATTATGATTATGAATATCAAAGATTTTGAAAATCTAAGTTCTAAAATTGGAAGCATTGTAGAATTGTAAGACTTGAGTTGTAACACATTAATCTTGATTAGGATTATTGCTTCAAAATGAGTTTATATGTTCATTTATATTATTAACTTTTCTCTAATCCTTATTTCTATCATATTATGAATGCTTGATAGGATATGGATAAGATTCTTAAATATGAGTTGGTGTTTAAAGATAAATGGACTAAAAAAAACTTTTGGATATGGTGCATTTAGGAATATCATAAGAAAAGATGAATATAAGAGAAAGAAGAGTCTATTACCTTATCTTACATAAATTTTTAAATTTAAGGAGCTCCACATAGAAGACCAAATGGGGGACATAGATTCTTAAATTTATGGAGTTTCATATAGAAGACCAAAAGAGGTGTAATTAGAAAAGGGTTAATTTAAAATAATGAATTGTGGCTACTCCAAGTCAAAACTAGTTTATCATAAAGTAAATTCTTGGTTTATGGTGGTGTGGCTCTGGCTGCATAAGCCATTAAGATATGCTTGTAATTCAAGAAAACTTAACAACAAAATGGCAACTTGGAGGCACCAATTTAGAGGATACCAAGTAAAAAAATGAGATAAAATATGAGGAAGAAGGAGGGTTAAAGCTTTCAAACAAGGAAAGATCCTACAAAAGAGAAGTCATCTACACAACTTTTTGAGGTAGGATAACACCTGAGTTTATGTAATAAATTTAGGTAATATGTAAGCTAAGATGAGAAGGAATTGCTTTGTGAAAATGTCTATGGAGCCTTGGAAATTGATAGTGAGAATAATTGGTAATTGTTTTTCATGAAATGTGTTCAAGGAGAATTTTCCTTCTTCTCAAATGTAATAGAGTTTTGTTTAGTAAATGAATGGTTCAATTTTCACTTTTTCTTATGTAGTGTTTCTAGTTTAGCTATAAAAAGTACATATTACATTTTTTCCTATGATTGCAAAGCAAATTACATGATCACACATTACATGTTTGCCTTTGGTTATAGATATATATATGGAATATGATTTTTGAGTAGCAATTTGTTGATGTAAGGAACTTCTTAACATAGACATCACCATGTAAAATAAATGAAAATCTTGCTAAAGTTTATGCCTTGTTTGTTACCTATATTGGTTGCCTAAGCATTTGTGCATTAAGCATAGATTATCATGATAATTGTTAAAAAAATGAAAAATCATGAAGAACAAAATTTTTATTATTATAACCCCCATAACATAGACATAATGGCCATGTTTTCTTATTATATGTCACTAAGAGTTAGGATCCTTTGTGTAATTCTTCTTCTTTTTAAGTAGAACTAATGTTTAATAATATAGATTGAATGTAATATTCACTTCATGATTATTGCATGAATCGACAAAGAGTTTTGTGCCATGATGAATAAAGAAATATATAAAATTGAGACTTTATTGTATATTTTTAATATAAACTTGAAATGTATTTTTTATGTGAGGCACTAAGATTATGTTTGAAATTACTCAGAAGTTTAGTTGATAAAATGACATGGTATAAATGCATACTTTATTTCTAAAATCATGGATAAAAAATATATGAAATATAATATGATATATGTTATACAATAGATTAAGTAAAAAACAATGTAATGGCACTTGGAAATAAATTAAAAAAACTTTATATAATGTTGTAGCCAACCATTTCTTTGTTTAGGGTGTACTTGTGAAGCATGGAACTGTGGACTTAGCTAAGTCACAAGAGGCATTGGTACAACCATCAAGAGAATCAAAATAGATTCTAAGGTGTGTGTGGTTCTTGGTTACTAGTTAGAAAGCTTTAGAGGGCTCAGTTTAAGGCCTTAGAAGAAAGCTAGGTTATGTACGGATACGATTAACAACTAAAGAGTCTGGTTATAGGTAAAACTGTTAAGGTTAAGGTTAGACATTATTTTAAAGGTTTTATGAATAATTAATGAACTTTAGCATAGTTAAATTGTAACTCTAAGGGGCTCAGATTTGGACATTTATGGTAAGTGTAGCCTTGGAATCATGTTCAAAGGCATACAAAAAATTAATGGAAAAGGAAGCTATACCCAAAAGGTTGTTATGAGAAGCTCACGAAATAACATTAGTTAACCTTTATTCACAATTCAAATTAAGCTTTAGTTAGCTAAGCTCTCAGACAAGACCTTGTAAGATTATGGAAGAGCTTGGAATAAGACATAAGGTTGTGCTAGGTTTGGCTAAGTAAGTAATAAAGGAAAGATGTTAACTAGACCTTGGATTTAATAGGTTATTTGGGTAAGACCACAAGTAATTCTATTTAGGCTCTTAAGTCACATGATGACACTCTCGATGGTGATTTGAGGAATATTTCAAGGCTTTGGAGAGGCCTTATTATTGTTACTATGATTACATATTGCCTTGGGATCATAAGGGTCAAAGTAATACTTATGTGAATCGAGACTTAGTTGTACTAGCAATAAGTTAAATATATAACATAAGGGTAAAAGCTAAGCCAATATGAACTTTATGGTTATCTTTGATAAAACAAGATCCAAAAAAATGTGGACAAGATTAAATAAAAGAAAAATATGCTAAGAACATCTAGATAGTTGAATTAGGATTTGATTCGAACCCTAAGTCGTTTAGATATAATGGACTCTAAATTATTGCCACTCACTATGGAGATAGACATTAGGCACCCCACTCTCTTGGTTGCTGTTAATTAAATGTGAATGGTTAAGCATATAATTGGAGTGCTAGATTTTCATGGAATGAACCTTTAGAGTTTGTGGGAAGCCATTGTATGAATTGTCACAGAAGGAAACAATTGTACATTTCATTCCATACAAAATCCCATGGTATGCTTTGTAATATTGGAGACAACATGTGCTTCTTGAACACTCTTAGAATCCTACATGGATGCCCATGTGATTGTCATTACCATGTTGAATGCTAGATTAAATTATTTGAAAGAAGTAAAAAGGCTTGTCATGATTTGTATGTATAAAAAATTGTATTATATTACGAAGTAGGTGCTAAGTATTTGGTTAGTCATTGTATAAAAAAATACATATTAAATTAGTTAGTAGAAGATGATATCCTTTGTTATTTAGAAACTACTATAGTTCATTTATGAGATTTATTCTATTGTTGCATTCATAATTCATATTAGTGCAAAATAGTTTTATGATATGGCTCAAAGATTCGATGTTGAGCCACCTAGCTCTCCCTTTTATAGTAAGATCAAGTTTTTAAATTTTGAGTAAAAGTTTAGCTAGAGATTATCAGAGTTAGCAAATTAGTTGAATAATTTATGTTATTTATTATATCATAAATAATAATAGATTTGATTCTTATTTCTCATCAATTTTATTTTATTAGATATAGAACTCCATTTGATTATCTTGTCAACCTTGGTCCTTACTAGTTATTTTTTCTATCAAACTTTAGTAGCTATTCATTATATTTTCTTAGATTAGATTAGAACTGAGTGGTTTTATTGATTTTGTAGATTTGTTGTACATGTTTTGGTCTTATGGATGACAAAAACTATTGGATTCCTAGCATGATAATATTTTTCTTGGAACCTATAAGTACAATATAATAATATGATTCTTTATAATTTGGTTGTACTTATGGTTTTTTATAAAAAAATTTGGTTTAGCAGTGTAAGATAATTTGAGATTTAAGCTAAGGAAAAATGGTATATATATCTGTGTGTGTGTGTGTGTATGTGTGTGTTTGTGTGTGTGTGTATGTGTGTTTATGCATTTATATGTGTGTGTGCGTGTATATGTGTCTATAATTGAATCCTTTTTATTAACAAATAGTTATATGATCGATTGAATATAAATAATAGAAGTTTAGTTTACAAATAAAGGTTTATTTTTGCCATATTATAAATGGTGAATGTTGTTATCTCGATGGCTTCATGCATGATCAAAGATATTTTTATGATAATAGCCCAGTTATGTGATGTTTCAACATAATCATAAAGCTTGGATATATTTTGTCTAGATAAGTGATGAAGGAGACCTTCCAAAAGATGTTTAAAGTTCTATACGGTTGATTTTATGAATCTGATTCCTAACCATGATGCTAAATTTGATAGCAACAAACCAAAATAATTTTGACAAATTTGGTTCAATAAATTTTTAAATTTAACAAAACTAATATATTTCTTTATGTAATATGTTAAAAAAGAAGAGTAGTAAATATCAAATCTCATGAAAATCATCTTGGTTGGAGTGGTACGCCACCAAAACAAATATTTTGAATAAAAGTTTAGGTATCTCAAGTTGTTTTACAATGTTAATTTAATTTAAATCATCTATGCAAGCAATAAAAAATAAACTTTAATTTAAATTAATTGGCTTAAAAACATTTGTTTAATTTTTAGTGTCTTCGATAATAATTTCGTGATCATCTTAATAATAATTTTTCTTAACTTTTTTCAATTTTGTTTCTATAATAATTAATTAAATTTACAAAAGAAAAACTACTACTAAAATTAACTAACTTAAACTTATGTAACAATTTTTGGGCATGGGGCATTAATGTCAAAACCATTCGCTACAATAATCAGATCGAGGCATCACTCCTGAACATAGACAGAAGTATCTTGAATCAAGGCACTACTCGCTGCATTCATAAATTAATTAATCATGTTATTAGAGGTGCAGTGACTAAGTCATGAATAAACTTGATAACGCTAATCATGAAATCAGCCTACTTTTGAAGCAAAGTTTCTTATAAAGAGAAAAAAATAAGAGCAAAAGCACCATTTGGGACTAAAATTTAAAGCTTTTTCCTCATAGCTAACTTCTAAATAACTATAATGATGTGAGATATCTAATCATGAAATTTTACAATCGAATGATCATTGCCAATATTTGCTTTTTTAAGCTGTTATTCTACTAATTGTCCAAACTCTCCATTAATTGATAACATAGTTCACATTTAATTTACACATAAAATCAAATCTATTCATTATATCATAATTCAAAATTAGCCATTCATATGAAATCCAAATTTCTAAATTACTCTAGTTTATTCTTAATTGGCCATTTGAGCAATTTTCACAATCAAATGTTCCAAAATTATTTTAATCATGTCACTCTTGGTCAACAGCATTTCAATCAATATTTACTAGTTGTTATAAATTTTATTTAAATAATATTAATTTTTTAATTAAAAAACATCTATTTATTAAAAACATCAAATGGTTAGTTTGTTAAATACTTTTAGCAATTAGGAAATATTTATAAGTTGGGTAATTATTGATGAAAATAAATTGATGAAATTTTTACAAAATTATCAAGAAACATTTTAATTAATGACATTGAAGCCATTAATAGCTAGGGCTCATTATTGGCTCTATACATTATGTCCTTCTTCACCAATTCAATATTCATTCTTCAAAACAACAAAGCTCTCATTCCCATTTTTATTTCATTAAATTAAAAATACTTGCATCTTGCTAAGCTTTCGTCAAGCATAGGAATTACTTTGCACAAATTTTAATTGCCACTTCTCTTTCCTCTTCCTTCAAATCTTACTTCATTATAACGCCTTTGTAGCCTACGTTTTTTTATTTAGTTATTGTGAGAGTTTAGCATACTAATTTTTTGACAAAAGTATTGCATAGATATATTTTTTGTGCCTTAATTTTTCTAGGATTGGATGTAGGTTTGATTTTAGGTTGAATAACATAAACAATGTTTAAGTACACCTTAAAATTTTAGTTGATCTACCTATTACACAATTTCCTTAAAAAATTATTATCAAATAAAATTAACATATTTTAAATAAAAATTAAAATTTTCACAAAATTACTTTTAGATATTTGTTTAAGATTATTACAAATTTTTTTAAACATTTTCTTAAAATATTTTTGGAAAAAAAATGTTATTTTTCTAATAATTCACCTATCCTCTTGTTCAACTACTCTTGAAATGATGAAAAGATCTCATTTTCTTAAGGTGAATGTAGAAAAATCAAATGAACTAAAATGAGTAAATCAAAAGGAACTTCTTGAAGCAGAAGCAAAATGAGTTGATATTTGAAATGAAGAGTTAATAATATAGAGGATATGTGGCATGCTTAAATAATAAGCATGAAATAGAATCATTTTGAGCAAAAGTTTTTATTCAATAAAATTTGAAATTAATCATTCATAAGGATTAATTGCATTATTTAGACATTCTTGATTTTTAAAATAAAAAAAGTGCATTTTGACATAAGTTTCAAAAGAACTTCACAAACAAACATCAAAATGACAATGAGGAGCATTTTTCGAGTTTGTGTTACATGATAACACTTGCAACATGATTCTAGGAATAGTTCTTGTAAGTATGGTCCTCTCCCTTGTTAGGTATATCTCATGTGTACATTAATCTCTTGGTCTTTCTTTTATGTTGAATATCGGAAAGTTTTTTACCCTCACTAATCATGATAGTGCTAATCTCGTTTTTAAAGTGTGAACGAAAGATCATGTTTAATGATGATGTCTCTAAAAAGGTTGCTCCCTTCAAACTCACTCCAATAGGCAACATTTTCAAATGTACGATCCAACATCAAATTTCAAAGAATGCAAATTAAAAATAATTGTCATGTTTGAATCAATCGAAAAGAGGTAAGCATGTGCTCCTAAGATTTTCACTAGAATTGGAAAATATTGGATGTTGGATGTACAATATTTCGATAATTATAGTCTTTCAAATGTGGGACCTTAAATGGTTCCAAAATTTTGGCTCAATACTAAACCTTTGCAAGCTCTAGTGTGGATCTCATTAGAGTAGCTTCCTATAGAGTTGGTTAATAAGTAGGCCATATTCTCAATCATGTTAATACTTAGCAAGTCATTAAAAGTAATGCTATGACAATAGACTTAACAAGGCCCTATGGGGCTCGAGTCATCACTTAGGTCCATCTTACTAAAAGTTGTTTTTTTATATTAGAATCTTTAGTAGCCATCAATGTAGAAAACAATATCAACATCGCAGTACATCACATAATACCAACACAATAAAAAAATAATTGTACTATGAATAATCTATTCAATGACTATGTGACTAATTCCAATAAGAAATTGTATAGAAAGTGTAAAAATGTCAATCTAAATTGAAACTTAGGAATGACATGTAGCTTAAACATCAAGTAGACATTCAATCTCCCAAACGCTTGAATAAAGAACTATAGGAAAAAGCAAAGACTCTTAAGCTCTTTAAGATAGAGTCCAATAGCTTCACAGTGGTTAATAGTATCAAGTCAATGTGAAAAAAATAACTTGCCTAAAAATGAGTAGAAGAAGCTTTCAAGAATCTCATGATAAAAGCATTGTAGATTGTAATTAATAATGTCCTACATTTCAACACGAAGGATGTAGTTAGTTCCATAGTTGCTTGATGCTTAATGACATGATCAGATTACACAAAATTAAGTTAATTGTGATGATTGAATGCTTTCCAAGTATTTGGCAAATGGACATTCTTTGTAGGAGACTAAATTTTCATTATTTTGAAGCAACATTTCTAAAAAAGTATGAGTGTTTTAGTTATAGTACTTATAATGTAAAAAATTAGGAATACTTTCTTCACATGGTAATACATAAATGATGTGTTAGCATTTTGTGTATGCCAAAACTCTTTTATTAATAGAATACATCTTTAGAAGGATTTAAGATTGATGATGGAGATCAATTGTCTCCCCTCAATGGAGTGGACACTTAAATGCCTTTCCTAAGGTTCAAAAATATAAAGGTTAGTCTTGTTGACCAAACCTTATTGAGTCGTGATTTGCTTGAAGCCTTCTTAACATATTGGCTCAACATACGAACAAGTTCTTATTATACAAATCCCCATTACTAATCAATTCTCCATCAGCAATTAAATCTAAACTACTTAGATTCCAAAGCACTTGAATTGAAAGCATAGAATTATCTCTAGTGGTTGCTTAACATTGGAGTCTTCCAATTCCTAGGCTAGGAAGGAGGGCCCTATCTTACAAGTTAAAAAGAGATAAAGCCCAACTTCAAGAATGGAATAAAACTTAATTTGGTCATATATTTTTAAAGATTGAAGAAGAAGAATAACATGTTATCGAGAAGGTAAACGACTTCAAAGAGTTACAAATGATTTATCAAGGTAAGAATTAATAATGCTAAGATGAACTAAACATGGTTATTAAAATAGAGGAGATGTATGGAAAAGACATATAGTAATACTAAGGGATTCTATTTTGGAATTCTAGATGAAATTTTAGAATTCAAAGTACCACTAAAAATTACAAAATAAATACCTAAAATTCTTCAAAAAAACTAAAAAAATTGACTTAAAGCATTACAAAATTAATTACCATAATTTGTTATAAATGTGACACATGCATTTCATGTAGTAGTAATGGTGAAACGTGAGGTTATGGGTAATGCACGAAGCCACACAGGTCATTTGGTGCATCACTTTGGGTTCCAATTTGATTGAGTAGCATCAGTAGAGAGGCATTGACACTTCGAGTGTGCTTTGGGGTCAATGTGGATCGAAGAGAGTTAGCACGAGTTGATGAGTCAGCACTGATGCTGGTGGTAATGATGGCTATTAAAAGGTGGTCGACAATCGAAAAAACTACAAAACTAAATTTTAAGCTATTTTTAAATCAATTTTTAAGCAAATTTTATACTAACAAACTTATGAGATGATTGAAGGGAAGGCTTATACTTAATAAAAAGATGAAAATCACTAAAAAGTTTTAATAGTTCTTTAAATAACTTAAACTTATCTATAGATACAAATAAATTGGTGCAAGCATAAAATAAATAGAAATATGAAATAAATAAGGGTCTACTATAATTGATCCCCACAATGATAATGATAAAAAAGACCAATGAGAATTATAGTGGCCAATCCTGATATGCTCAAAGTTTGAACAGAACTAATACATCTTCACATTGAACTTTTACATGATGTATTGGATGCTACTGTGTCAGATGCATAAAAGCTAAAAGATAGGCATTGTGTAGCTTAAGAATGGTGATAAAAACACAAATGTCTACCACAAAATGTTTAATAATAAGCAAATGAAGGGTAATATATAAAGTCCTAAAGTTCTAAGTGGGAGTTGAGTCTTAGAGTAGGATTTAACTTCAAAAAATGTTGTGGATTGCTTAAGTTCTCTCTATTCCTTACAAAGAAAATTAGAGGAACTTTGTTTTATGGTTCTTAGACTTTCTAAAAGTAATATGATGTTAATTTAGTTAGATAATAAGGTGAAAATACAACAAATTATTTTTTTGATGGATTCTTCACGTGCTTACAAATTGGATGGGATTTTGTTTTATTTTACAAACATTGTTCGTCCATATTTTAAGGTGAAATTTATGATGTTCTTAATGATTTTCTTATTAGTAGCACATCACCTAAAGAATGCAGTAGTGCTACTATAATTTTTCTTTTGAAGATTAATTGCAATACATCTTTCAAAGACTTTATGGCAACTGGCTATATGGTTTCTCAAAAATAAACTAAGGTTTTAGTAGTTAGCCTATAGTGTTTCCTACCCACCATCATCTTCATGGAGCAATCAGCTTTACTAAGGAAGGGGAAATCATTAAAAAAATTTTACCTACATAAGAAATCATACTTTCAAAGGAGCAAACTAATGATTTAAATGAGAAGATCAAAGCTAATAGCTTTATTATCATGCTAGACTTTAAGAATGTGTTCAATAATATATCGTGAGGAAAACTACTACTTCACAAGTTTAACTTCAATAGTTAATTTATTAACTAAATCATGAGTATCTATAATATAAACTGGTTGATAGTCATTATTAACAAAAATGGAAATGGTTCCACATAACTCTCCCATTAGCTAAAGCATGGTAACCCATTATCCTTGTTTCTTCTCCACATTGTAGCTAAAGCACTAAGTAGAGGTTTAAACAACCTACATATACAAGGTAAAGTGAAGCACCATGCCACTCAAAGTGGTCCTCAACCAAAGTTGCATTTGTGTTTTGTAGATTACCTTATTCTCTTCTCAAGAAGTGACAAATGCTTTATCAAAAAAATCAAGTTATTCCTCTCTAATCTCAAAGGCGCATCCAAGTTTATAGATTAATGTAAAAAGGATCTTCTTTATTAGATGTAAAAACGTGAAACTCATGTAGGAAAACATTGAAAAGGAGCTCCTCTTTCAGAAAAGAAACTACATTGCAATCCCTTAGCTCAAAGGCACATTATTAAAAGGTAAGAAATAAGAGGTCCACTTCAAACACTAGATTGACAAAACATTCAAAAGGAAATTTCTCTCAATGGGAGGTAGTGGTTGATAGTCATGTCGTCTAACTAATAGCATTTTATAATCTATTGACATCTTATCTTCTCAATAATATTATTAATCTTTTACAAAGTGTGATAAATGGTTTCCTTTGGAGTGATAATGGTTTGGACAGGAAGCACCATTGGCTAGCTAGAATAAGATTAGCTTCCCCAATGAAATGTATGGACTACTGGTTAAGAAATTGAAGGATTTTAATGATGCATATAATGTAAATATTTTTAGAAGGTCTACCCCTCAAACATTATCTATTTTAGATAAATGAGATGTAATTTTCTTTATAGAAAATGTTATGGAGCTTGCTCAATGATTTGTAATGAAATAAAGGGAATCATTCTCATTATTTTGTATTTTGCAATACTTGGAGCAAAATAGGTAAGGATAACATTAATTACTAGACTCTCACCAAGGATGGAAAATTTACTATCAATTTAGAATAAGATAAGATTAGAGGTGATTAATTGCCTTACTCATAAGTCATAAAAAAATAATTTAAAATAATTGTCAACCTTCCAAAATTTCTCTTACGTGGGGACTCATAAATAACTAATTACCTTTTGATAATAACTTAGGAAAGTTGAATTCTAATTTACAGACAAATGCCCTTTTTGTGTATATAGGGACTCTCAAATGAATCTTATGGAAGACATTTGCAATGAATCTTAGCATAAAAGAAACCCAGCACCATGATTCATGAAATGCCTCTACAATGGTGGAAGTGTAGTCAGCCAAACTCAATAGATTGAAGGATTTAGTGTTCTACCATATCTCATACACTAAAATATCTATAAGATCTAAATTCAAAACAACTCAATGGGCAAATATCATCGGTTCCTTAATAGAGCTCAACATAATATTTATGCAATTTTCAAATGTTGTCTAATTATGTAAAGAAGTTTAATAGATCCTCAAATAATAAAATGTGCATTGCTTCCTTAATTTTTTGAGATCAATTAAACTAGAAAAAAGTGGTTTAATGGACTCCCCTAATATTGGATTTTGTCAAATTTAATTATAATGCATTGATTACAAGGAGCCAAGGCTTTATAGTTGTGTTTGTGCAAATGAAGACTACTTGGTAGAGCTATTAAAGCACTCTCAATTTACATAATATCTAAATCAATATACAAGTTGAAGCTATTGAAATACTATTTGTTTTAAACTTATGTGATAATTTTGGGTTAACATAAACATCATTATAGAAACAGACAATTAGTACCCTAGAATGTTGCATAAAAGCATTGGAATCCCTTGTTTTATCTTAATTCTACTAAATAAAATGAGTCAATTTCATTGCAAAGTAGTTTAACTCTAACACATATTTAGGGAAGGGAATGTAGTATAAAACCAGTAGGCTTAAATAGCTAATAATTATACCATTTGGAAGTTTTAAGTTCAAAAAAAATTGCAAAGCTTTAACTAAGCTTGATGAGGAGAGATGTTAAGGAAATGCATTCACACAATCATTATGGTTGACTTGGATATGTTCTTGTGGAAATTACTAGGCATTTGGAGCTAAAAAGAATGAACTAAAATTTTGGAAAACCACTAGATTTTATCATATAACTGTTATTTTAGCTTAAGAAATCAATTTTGATAAACTACTTTGGGTTCATATAACTCATGTCAAATTAATCATATTCTCGAAAGAAATGGGTAAACCTATTTGATGTCACTCGATTCATAGTAGGGAAACTAATGTTGATAGAATCTCTTAATTTTAACAAATGATAGCTATTCTTCTTATTTCTAAGATCATGATTTTTTGTTTAAAAAATTATACAAATCCAATCCATTCAATTGTATTCCAATCAAACTTGAACTTGATAGTAGCAAAAATACAAAAGAATGGTTCATACAATTATGACTACTTTTGCTAAAGTAAATTGAGTACGTATTGTATTACTATTACAATAAAAAGTTTTTTGAAGTATTAATACAATAGAAAATTTGTGAATTAGGAAGCTATTTAACAAATTTATTGTTCTTTTAGGAATAAGATATGCAAAGAAGAACAAAAAAGCCACCTCTTTCTCAATTGCATTAGTTAAGTATGATGGACTTAATTAAACAATTCATTGGACTCACTATTTATTTGGAATCATTAGAGGCATTGTTTGGATTCTTTGCACCTTTATCATGGCTTTGAATCATACTAATATGATCATTAATGACTAAACAAATAGATGAAACTTTTCAATATGTATGGTTATAGATTTCATCATTGTATTGAGTTATATCTTACATCATAGCAATACAATCACTAGCTAAGTAGCTACCTAACATTAAATTTTTATATTGGTACAGAAAAAAATTTAATAATGCTTCAATACTTAGTTTGGATTACTCGAATGCTGAGCAATTTCTTAGCATGCATAATATGATTCCTTAATTTGCATAGTATAACATTTCACATCAAGATTACCATCTTCAGAGAACATTTCTTAATGTTGATCAATCAGATCTATCTTTTATGTTTCCTCTTTGTGTCAAAATCATCCTAATGCTACTACTCATTAGAAAGCATTAGACAAAAAAGTTGACTCTAATTTGTTTTTCGTACATTCTACAATCATGAAATCCATCGATGTAGTCCACTATACCTTACTTCATAGCAAGATTATCATCACCTAAATATGTGGCATGGAACGAACAATTTGGATTTCTCTGAAATCCCTATGATTTGTGTCAGATTATTTATTTACAATAATGCACCAATAAGTTAATCAAACTTATCCATTAATGCACATTGTCCCAATTTTCATGGTTCAATTCCTCAATTAGCTTGGTTTATCGTTCATCAATCTTTTAATGAAAAGTTTAGCAATTTGGATGTCATCATACAATATGATAGGTCCTTAGACCAAGGTTAGTCATTGCACTATTTTTTGTTCTTATACAATTTGAATGCATAACTAATGTGGAATCAATCATAGTCACAATAGATACCTCTAGGCATCAGACTCATTCCCACAAATAAATTGAATTGGTAATATTGATACTTCAACGAGACACTCCAAATCACTGAATATTAACTAGTGGCATATGACATTCACGTGCATCAAAACATCAAAAGCTTATGGATGGTCATCCTCACACACACATATCAACAGTAGCCTTTTGAAGTCTTGATAATAATAATAATACATTTTAAGTAATAAATTATAACTATTGTAACCTCCAATATGTAGTAGTATTTTTTCCATAAAAGAAAAGGTTGAGAAATGGTCTACATAACCTTGAAATGATGGAAAAGTTGATTAAATGATCTTCAAAAATATTAATCACTTATAAAAAATATAAATATAACTGTATGACTTATGATTAATATAATCATCCACTAATGAAATTGCATCTCATCATTTGATTATTCAAAATTTTGAAAACCTAAAAGTTTCTCATTATCACCAGTAATTCCTAAGGAAGTTGTGAGGATCATTTATATCATAAACATAGTTTAAAAAATTATATAAGCTTTTGATATCTACATTCATATCATGTCGAACATCATGTGCAATTAAATCACACATTATTTTTTCTTCAAAGCAAAAACTGATGAATTTTTTGACATTAGAATTATGTAATATGTTATACTTCACCTTTTAAAAAAGTCATTGAGTAGCTATGTTCTAGCATTAAAAAAATATTAGTAAGATTGCGACATAGTAGAATTCCATACATCACACAAATATTCCACTTAGAGATGTACTATTCCACTAAGATTTAACACCATTCAAAGTTTGGGATCTCTACTTCTAGTTAGTCTCATATATTATTCCTATTGTGGAAGCCAATTATAATTAACCCTTGTTTATTGCACTTTTTAATTTTTTTTTTGTAAAATTTTAAGCTATATGTATTTATCATTTAGTTTAAGTCATTTGGAGTAGCTTTTCAATTACTAAAAGTTTAAAATTCTATCCAAAATATTCTTATATTAGTATGGTAATTTGGTTAGCAAAAACTTTGTTTCAAAAAGACTTTAAAATGGTTTAAAATGAAGAGTTGGGTTGCTTTTTGCTACTGCTTGTTGTCATCTTTCACCTTTACCACTATTAGTGTCGATTTGTGTGGCCTACTTGACCTACCTTGACTCGTCAAACTCATTGATCGGCTCGACACACTCACCAATGTTGATCTATAATCCATGAAATTTCCTTACCTATCAACACATGCCGACCTATTAGCTCATGCTGATCTACAAATTAGACTTGAGGTGTAACTATTTCTCTTCGCCTATGCTGCGCTAATCACGTAATCTACCTCATTGCCTCTCACAACATTAACACTCAAAATGCACATGCCAATTTGATAGCTTTTTATGCCAGATTAATTTTGCTTCATTTCAAGGAAATTTTTTGGCTTAATTAAAATTATGTTTTTTATAATTTGTGAAGATTTTTTCATTCTAAAAATGTACTTTAGAATTCTAATATGTGTTCCACGGTATTCCAATAACATCCTTTTGTTTCCTAGGCTAATAAATTATCATCGTAACTTTGAGATCTCTGTAAATAACGGTGCTTACAATATTATAAGTAATCTAATTTGAATGAAATAACAAAGTACTACAACTAAGCTAGTTTAATAAAAGGGTGTTGTGTATATTCAATATAATAGTGTGATTCTAGAGGTTACCTAGAAGGAGAATGAAAGGTTAAAAAGAGGGAGATCCTAATATATTATTCAATATTTGTGAGAGCATCAAATCTCTAAGAAAGCTCTTAATCACTTAATCTCAACTTTTTGAAAATTAATCATCTTATCAAAATTTCTAATTTGTCTTAATGAACAAGCGATTTTCTTATTTAGCATTCTAAGAACTCCACTTGTGTGCTTTGATAATTCACCACTAACTTGAGTATTTTGATGTTGGTTATTAAAACCACTTTTTCTTTAGGTTAACTTTCCCTATAATAATGATCAATGTATGTTTTAAGTTTCTAAGAAAGTTTTTCTTTTACAATGATACTAAGATTTGTTATTGTAAACCAATAACACTTTTGGGTAGGCCTTTATAAGGATATGTTGCATGAACCTAAGAACTTTCTAGTTATCAATGACATAAAAATAGGTTGTAACATATCATCTTGTATTAACTTGGTATCAAAAGATCGTTAGCTATAAGAATTTTATATAATTTGTAATTTATCATTAAACTAACATCTTTTAATTTTTTGCCTTTTTAATAGCTAAAATTTATTAAACATTATATGACAAACATAAAAAAATAAAAAACAAAAAATCTTATTTTCAAGATTGAAGCTACAACATGTATTTATTTTTATGTTTTTTTGCTATTACATTTCATGATTTGTATGCTTTTCTTTATCTTTATGATCGCAAATTACAAACTTTTTTTAAAACCCAATTGTTTATGACTAGTAGGTCTATAAAATAATATAAAATGTCTAATTCTTAACTAGTCAGCTATTTCTAGGCCTAATAATCTAACATGCAATTATAGAATTATTTCATCCTATGTAAATGCTATGTGCAACCTTAGGAACATGCATAGACAAATAGAACAATGTAATGAAAATAGATGTGGTGGAACCCATAGAGGTCTATGACAAGTGAGTCCAAAATGAAGGAAATATCATTTAAAAATGAACCTAACTAAATGGAATGTCAAACTAGGTGTCAAGCTACCCATGATAGCTGACGTAATAGGGATAATGATCATTAGGTTAACATGATTAAAATAAGGGTTGCAACATTTGATGGCAGTTTAGACCATTAAGGATATCAAATTTGGAAAATGAGAATGCAACATTATTTTAAATGATATGATCTTAGTAAGCATCAAAAGTGACAATTTACAAAAACTTAGGCTCATATCACATGCTAGATTATTTATCTGCACATTAAAAAAATTAATTTTATGATAAGAAAGCAATACCCTGATCATGGAAAGGAATCAAAATTTGCCTACAAGCTAAACATTTACTCACTTGTTATGGAAATTTGGGATAAATAACAACATTTATCTTAACATTCAAAGATTTCTAAAAAATAAATTGCTAAATTTGAGGATTATATGCTTTAATGTGGGGTCTTGGAGCTAGATTAAGTAATGTTATTTTTATTTCGGGTTAGGCTTAAAGAGACTATTCAATTGAGTTATATTTGAGAAATATTATTAGTTTAGAAAAGGCACGTAATGTAGCTTATGATTTAGAATATCAATTACTTGTAAGAGTTAGATTTCTTTGACCACTTCTTATCATAAAATACATATCACTACTTCCACTATTATACTACTTATACTCTATAAATAAATTTTCTCTCTTCATCATTACTACTAACTCTTTTAATTCAACCAATGGAGAAATCATCTACTACTTCTAAAGTAGAGTGTTATTATTGTCAAAAGAAAGGGCATGTCATGACCTGATACCCTAAGAGAGCCCTACACATAAACATAAAAGAAGGAATGAAAGAAAGTAATAAAGTTAAGGAAATGAGGTTATGTAGCCATATGAGATTTTTGAAGTAGAATTATAAGCACCAGAATAAAGAATTTAATATACTCCATCACCTATAATTATTGTGAGCTCCAGTTTGATTACACTAGAAATA
The DNA here is from genome assembly GCA_023846275.1 of Vanilla planifolia. NCBI lineage: Eukaryota > Viridiplantae > Streptophyta > Magnoliopsida > Asparagales > Orchidaceae > Vanilla > Vanilla planifolia. The sequence continues at coordinate 21,268,716 of CM043870.1, forward strand.
AGTAAAAATTGCTGGAGAACTAATATCTTTTTTATGTTTGTTAGAATTAAAGAACAACCTAGTAAGATTATTATGGATAGCAATAGTATTATTATTTTCATATCAAAGAATGCTACCAAAAAGATAGGTTTCGCAATCATAGACCATCTCCACCCATGCGTAGTATCGTCGATCAACAAAACATCAATTTCTACAAAAACAATTGTAGCATTCCTTTCAAGTTTAGTCAATATTTCAAGGAATTATGGTGTAATTATATCCCAATGTAAGAATGTGGTCTTATTTTAGAAAGACCTTGGTTATTCGATTGAGATGTTACCTTAAATTGAAGAGCAAACACTTGTACTTTTGGATAACAAGGAGCAAAGATCACACAATACCGTTTTTCCTCCCATAAACATAATTTCTAACCCAAATACTCCAAAAAAAGATAAAGAAAAAGAAAAAGTAATTTGTTATTTCACTAGTTGAGATTGTGAAGGATATAACCAGTGGTAAAGCTAACTAGTTTGTAATAATTCAGGAAGCCTATATTAGTATAACCACACCACCAGCCATTATGTAACCCTTGTTAAATGAATTTGTGAAGGTTCTTCTTTATGACTAGCTAAACACACTCCAATGTGTACACAACATTTGAAATTTATAATGAAAAGTATTAGAGCATGTGCTGACCTCACTTTGTTTTCTCCAAAAATTGATGAAACTTGGAACATGTACATAGATAGTCATGTCATTAACAAAATAATAATTAAATATAGATTTCCAATTCATATGCTCTATGATTTGTTAGTTGAAATAGTTGGATCCACCATATTTTACAAAATAGATCTCAAAAGTGGATACTATTATGCTAGAATCTGTCTAGAAATGAATGCTATTTGTAATAAGGGTTTTTGTTTTGTACCTTCATATTTTTTAGAAATCATGACAATAATGTGCATGTTACTTTTTTCTTCAATGTGTACACAACATTTGAAGCTCTTAATGCAGGAGTTTCTCTTAGTAACATTCTAATGTGCTTATCTTGCTTTATTTAAATTACTTAGATTATCCTTGACCTATCAGATTGTGCTAAAAATGTTTTATCAAATAATCTATTAAGTCGTACAACTATTTGATCCAATATTTTGAACCATTCAATTGGTGAGTAACAATAATGACAAGCATGTAGCATCCATTTCATCGACATTCTAACTCCACTCCATGTTACAATTTTGCTATCTAGTCCACTATCGAGCAGTCTCAAATTCATTGAAAGATCATTAGTTCATTTATTTGTCTTACAATAAAGAAATAGAACTAAAATAATAAAATGAATTATATAGTTCCATATGCACCCTATGTTGTGTGGCTTAATAAGATTTGCATGAGTTTCTTGAAATAAAAATTTTTATTCCTTAAAGAATATTTAAAGAAATGATTTAAACTAATTTCTTAATAAACTTAAGTACATAATTAATAGTGATTGTTAACAATTGTTATTTTTCATTGAAAATGTGTTAATTTTATTTTAAAATACACTGATTTTTAATAATAAATTTCAATAAAAATTATGAAAAAAAATCAATAAAAAGTTTACATTAATGATTATTAGGTATTTTGATTTAAAATCAGGCTTACACCTATCCTTGATAAAAATCAAGTAAAAATATAGCAATAAATATAAGTCTTTCACAATAAGATGATTACGTTAAACACTTACAACAATGAAACAATAGAAATAAGCTACTATGGTCTTATAACATAATCAATATAATAACAAATAAAATAATTCAATGATGCAAAAATGAAATGAATACAAATAAAAAACCAATGATTGAAAATATTTAATTGATAAATGTGTTTTAAATGAATCCATTAAAAATAAAGAAAATTGAGAACTTCATTGATATGAGAAAAAAGTGGAGACTAAGATTTTTGATGATTGAAAGACACAATATAAGGAAGTGAGAATGAGCTATTGATGTTGATGACTTTAATGCCTTTACTTGAAAAGTTTACTTCAAATTTTATTAGTTAATTTTTTTTTACGAATTCACCCATTTGTACATATCTTTAAGGATTAGAAATATTCACCAAATTGATTAATTTGTTAATAATAATAAATTACAAAAATAATAGCTCAAAATAACTGTTAAAGGAGTTGTTACATTTGAGCTAGTCCATCAGAAGCCTCCTTAACCTCTTTATACCAAAATACATGATTAGATGACTAGATTAAACAAGCACTATTTAGAAAATAGGATTGATCTGGACTATTATATTTGAATTGGGATTTGATGTTTGAATCACAAAATTATGTGTTTAAATGTAGATGTGTATATAGTTATTTATCACATAATTGTGCAATTAGGTGGCAAAATAACTGCCATAATTCTAATTACAATAACATGAAACAATTACAAGTTTACTTCTATATTACATAAGTAACGAGTCATTATGGCTTTATAAGAGTTTTCTAACACTACAAAATTAGTGTATTGTTTGGAGTTAGCTACCAGTTGTTTGCTCTAAAGTAACTCTATTACCAATACATTCATGTTTAATTAAATATGGACTTGTGAGTTATATGTTGTTTTAAAATTGTGTGAAGAATTTGGGTGTCATTTTCTTGATCCAAAAAGAGCATCTAATCATATTCTGTTTGGTTACCCTTGTGTTTGAAGTGTCAAGCCATAAATACTGATCATTTTGTCATAAAAGACTTGGTTAGAGCAAATAAAATTTATTTTTAAAAATTAATACATGCATTTTTGGAGATAATAAATTGAGGGTTTTCGAAGTACCTTGGAGTACTCAATAAGATTCAAAGATAGAAGACGAATGCATCAAGTCTGTAAAAGTATTTTTACTATAAAATAGAATATTAGCTTATTCATTATAATGCAAATCTTTATTCACTTTCAAATCCTAATTTAAGTATCTAATTTATTGAACCTTTTCATGATTCAGGAAAACTACAAGATCTTAATTTTTTACTAAATCCTTTTTTATTAAATCTAAGTAACAAATCTTTACGAAATTTCATGTGAATTAATAAACTTTGGGTAAACTAAAAAAATTAATTTTATTAAATTTTCTTAATTAAAAAATGATTAGCATTACCCTAAACTCACCAAGTACAAAGCACTAAGGCTGATTAAGCCTAAGCGAGCCCGGAAGCATCGTGTTAGAAAACCAGTTAAAAACAAGCATAGTTAGGCCCAAAATTGATTAAAGGTGCATTGATGAACTTGGTTGAGATAAGATAGAGGATTGGCTAGGGCTAAACTCTAATTAAATATATAAATAAGGCTCAAGTTAGACACGTAATCATGAAATTACTTATAAGCATATGAGTTGCCCAGGTGATGAAATCCTAACCACACTTGCATTATGCACCCACAAAAGGTATTGTAAGGAGAAAACTAGTTTTCTTTCTAACAATGTGTGTCTAAGATTAGTCCAACTACTCAACACCAAAAGCATGTGTTATTTCTTACCATACAATTTTTATTAGATTGTAAATTTTTCATCCACTATAAGCACTCGATCTTGGCTCATACTCGAATGACCAAGATCACTCTGACTTTATTGGATTGCTTTGACTTTTTCCACCTTTTGAAATAATCTTCTCATGAATTAGATGGATCAACACTTTCCACATTTGTATCCAATAGCTAAGTTCTTTTTTTGCCTTTGCAAATGATGAAATGAATGATCCAAATCTCATCTTACTTAATTGCATGGCCTAGATCGAATCTATCTTGATCCAACCATCTAGAACTATTCTCCTTTTAGGTAGTCTAATAGTCTAGAAAGCCTCTAATAAGATCCAATGATGTTGGTCGATCCCACATAATGGCTAATTCCTTAGTCATTATTTAAACCTTTGTGTTAACAAATTCTAAGAAAAATTTTAGGTAGCTTGGAAGAACTATTTAAGCTAGTTTGATGCATTATTTGAAACAACTTTTACTTAACCTTTTAATAACTTTGATCAAACTTTTTCTATCTAAACCTAACCATTGTTCATGAAATGACTAATAAACATGAACCAATATTTGAGATCTCGACAAAGCATGGTATAAAATTTTACTATCATAAAATATCTTAACAACAACTACAACTTAGTTCTTCACAAAATGTCAAATTCTTTCAGCTAATCTTATCACTTCTAAGATTTCAATTTCTTACTTGTCCTAGTAACTTTAAGCTTGTCATGCCTTCTTCTATCAATAAAAAAGCATCGAAAATTGTACAAATTTATCGCAATTTTTCGTTCTTGATATATTTTTCTATTCTCTTTTGGGTTGGGTGGCCAAGCATTTATAAAATCTTCAGTTTAGTTTGATGTCATAAAAAACCATATTGGTGTTAAGCTTGTAAAATCTTGTGCTATAACTAAACACTTAAAAGCTAGCAAGATGGAGGTGAGTCATAAGACAAAACCTCAAATTGTAAACTTTTTGTTAGTGGTAATTTTTTTGGCGTTAGTTGTGGGTGGAAATAGGATCTTATTTGAACCAAACAACCTAAAAATTTCATTATATATTTTAGTAATTATCTTTATTTTTTTAAAAATAAAATTTAATAATTAACATATATATAATCAAGATTTTTCATAAACATAAAATTATTTTTATGAAGAATTTTTTTTAAAAAAAATTAAATCTAAAAAACAAAACATTTTTTAAAACTCATAAGTCAACCACTCAGGTGGGATTTGTATACTTATTTCTATTTTAATTAGTATCAAAGAGGGTTCCCCATAAAGAAATGTGAGTCAAATCACTTGGGTGAACTATTATGTGTGTTTTAACTATTTATTATATTTACTTTTTTATTATTTTTATTATAAGATTAGTATAACTTCTACCTTACCATTTTTGTGTGCTTTTTAAAATGTGTTCATTAATTTTCTACTTCATTTAAGTTTGTAATATGTCATCACTCATGATTAATATTCTTGCAACACTAGATGAATGTCTTCTTCAATCATTCTATCATTATTTAAAGATAAATTTTATTAATATTTGAAAGATAGATTTAGATTTTTTATCCAATGAATTGACTTAAGACATTAGAAAGTGATCACAAAATTATGTGATTTACTTTGAGATTCTTATACAAAAGAAATCATGTTATTTAGTGTACTTAGTACTAATCAAAGGAGAATGATATAATTACAAGCCATAATGCTCAACTACCTTCATTGTGGCATATCTCAAAGTTAATTTTATCATGTTATGAATTTTTATATCACACATAAAGTTCAAAAAAAATTAAAAGTAACTTATGAAGGTACTTAGTAAGTTAAAAAAAAAAGATAAATCTTCTTAAACATGACTCTAAGTTCTTTAGAATGAATTTGAGATAGACTAAAAATAAGATGTTTATGTGATTTACTAATATCAATAACAGATTATAAAATCTTATAAAAGTTCATCCTACTATAGATTTCGTAAGAAAAGTAGCAAAATTTCCATCGAATGAGTATGATCCTCTTGTCACAACAACAATTATAGGAAAAGTGATAATTATTAACAACAAAGATTTAGATGAATAAAGAAGTTAAAAAGGAGGCCTCAATAAGTAGGCAAAGCATGGAGCAAGATACAAGGAACCATTATCTTTTAAAGTTAACAAATATAATCTAGGTACAATATCTATATTTTCTATGGACTTGGAGGAAAAGGTAAATTTTTATGTTAAGGATTTAGATTTAAAATTGACAAAATGTTTCATACAAAAAAAAGAGAAGGGAGGAGACGAAGTCACCAAGATGTTATGATTGTGGTCCAATCAGCTATACTATACCAAAATATCCACAAGCCAAATACACCCAAAAAAAGAAAAAGAAATAGAAGAGAATGAAAAAGAAGACAGATTTTCATGCCACTTGGTTGCTTGGGAAGAATTAGACTCCACAACTTGAAGTAGTGAAGAGGAAGGAATGATATGCTTCATAGCAAATGATGATGAATCAAGTACATGGAGTGAAGAATAAAAGATTAAGATAAGATCATTGCCTTGTGATGTTTTTTAAAATAAATGCATAGTAGTATTTGTTTTTTAACTTCTTTATACATAAGAAACAAAATATGTTTTACAAAGAAACAAACAATTATTTTTATTTTTCTTTGAAAGAAGATTGCAAAAAATTTATGTGGTGAAAATGATTCCATGATGATTGAGAATACTTCTTCAAAAAAAGAAATTACAAGTTTGAAAACAAAAATTTATTCTATTCAATATGTAAAATATTCTAATGTTTCAAATGAATTTAATTTTTATAAATAAATATATGTTTTTTTAATATGCCTATTATTTCAAATATTACATACTTGTGTAGTTGTAAAAAAGGTCATGCTTTTAAGGATTGTCTAATTAGGAAAAATATTTTTAGTTCAAAACCTTGTTTCAAATGGCTATGCCAAGCTTGTTTGGGTTCCTAACGATAGACAATATAAAATTCAAAATAAGTTGTCTTCATAATCGTTCAATAGAAATATAGTATTTTGAGATATTCATAAGCTAGAACTAATATACTTTGGAATTATGCATAGAAATAAGGAAATAATTGTTACATTTCATAAATATTTAATAAAATTTTTATAATTTATGTAACTATATATAAAGAAAAAAATCAAAATCTAACTCTTAAGAGTTGGATAATAGATACTTCAGACATATGACTAGAGACCTAGCAAAATTAATCTCAATAAGACATTGTCTACATTTGTAGGTAACACTTGAAGACAAGTCTAAGAAGAAGATAATAAGAATTGGTCACATTGGATATTCTACACTAAAGAAAACAAGCAAGCTAGATGTAATTGGTGTTCTTCTTAAGCCAAACAAAACTAGTTACAAATGTATGAATCGTGAAAAAAAGAAAGACAAATTAAATATTTCTTTTAAACCTAAAAATAACTTAACTACTAGTAAAACTTTAGGGATAGTTTATTTAGACTTTTTTAGACATACATAGCCCAAGAGTTTAGGAGGAAAAAATAAAATTATAATTATTGATGATTCTTCTAGATATCATTATGTTGTATTTCTTAAGTGTAAGAGTGACACATTTGAAATCTTTGTTAATTTGATAAAAAAAGATAGAAAATATAAACTATCTCAAATTAAGTTGTATTCAATGTGATAATAGTAATGAGATTAAAAGTGAGGGCATCAATTTACATGTCCTTATTCACATCAACAAAATGACATTGTAAGAAGAAAAAATAAGACCTTATTATAGATGGATAGAACTATGTTAATTGAATACAACCTACCAAAATATGTTTGGACCAAGGAAATTAAGGGAACTTGTTATATAATAAATAGAATTAATTTAAGGCCAATATTTAAGAAATCTTTAGAAGATTTATTTAAAAATAAGAAATTGAATGGTAGCTACTTTCATGTTTTTGGATACAAATGCATCATTCTTAATATTGAAAGAATAAACTTGAACAAGTTTGATGGAAAGAAATGACTATAAATTTTCATAGGATACACTTCTTTTAGGAAAACGTATAATGTTTACAACATGGATACTCAAAATCCTAGCTTCACATTAAATAAAATTAGTTATATAAGTAGTTAATCAAGGAGTTAGAACTAGAGGCTTTATGAGAGAAACTAATCATAGTGTATTTGTATCTTTCACTACACTAGTATCTAGAGAAGCAACCCATAAGGTTGATTATTAGGTTAAAGTAGTAAAAAAAATTCATATTAATTTTAGAGAAACCAAGTATGAGAACTTGTTCTTAAGCTTAGTGATAAACAAGTGATTGGAACCAAATGGATATTTAAAAATAAATGAGATAAAAATGGAGTGATCATTGGAAACAAATGTAGACTTCATGCTAAGGGTTATAGCCAAGTTAAAGGTATATATTAGTAATAAGATTTGAGGTCCTTAGACTTCTCTTAGCATATTCATGTCATAACTATTTTAGATTATTTCAAACGGATGCAAAATATCATTTTTAAAATAAGATAATAAAAGAAGATATATGTGTTGAACAACCCCTAAGGTTTGAGACCCATGTATATGATGATTATGTATATAAGCATAAGAGGGTACTTTATGGCCTTAAGTAAGCTCCTCATTTATGATATTATAGATGAGTGATTATCCAGTTGATAGAGATTTTAGGAAAAGAAAAATGGATAACACATTATTCTTAAAATCTTTAAATAATCATTTCTTGTTTATACAAGTTTATGTTGATCTAAAAACTTTTGGAAACATAAACAAAAATATGTTTAAGGAATGTAGTGATTTAATTGCATGGAAGTTTTTGATAAGTATAATGGGTGAGATGAATTTCATCTTTGGATTACAAATTATGTAAATGACAAGATTTGTATTTTATATACCTAGTAGTTAAAATATTGATTCACGATTTTTGCATATGAAAATATCAAACATAAGAAGATTCTGATGAATCAATCAATGTATTTAGATTTAGATAAATTTGAGAAACACATTGATAAAAACTTTATGAAGGTCTTGTTAGATCTTTACTATATTTTACGATTAGTAGGTTGAATAACTTACTTAGTGTTAGCTTATGTGCTAGATTCCAAAAAATCCTTAGGAAAGACATATAAGGGTGACTAAATTAATCTTCAAATATGTAGAAAGTATAATTAAGATAGGTTTAAGACATCCTAAAAATATTCATTCATGGCATCTTATAGTTTTATAGATTCAAACTTTGTAAGCTCTAAGTTAGAAAAGAAAGAACATTAGGTACATGCTAATTACTAGGAAATATTTAAATTTCCTAGTCGAGAAAGAAGAAAAAATTTCATAGCCATATTGACTATGGAAGTCAAGTATGTAGTGACCAAATGTTGTGTAGCTCAAGTGTTATGTTCGGGACAACAATTTCAAGATTATGGTTTCGACCTCTTTCATATTCCCATTAGAATTTATAATACTAATTCCTTGGCTTTAGGAAAGAAATAAGTTCATCATTTGAGGAGCAAACACATAGTATAAGATACCACTTTATTTGTGATCAAGTAGCTAAAACCTTAGTAAAATTCACATATGTTCCTACCAAAAAGGAATTGCTAGATATATTTACAAAATTCCTTTGAACTGATCAATTTCAAATCATTAAGACACAATTAAGTGTAATAAAAATTTTATAAGTTATACCTCTTTTTTCATAATATTAAAAAGGGAGAATTATCATTGTTTAGTTGAGTGAGAAGGAACATGTAGTAAGGGAGAGCATGAATTACTTGATCCTAGCTTTAAATTGGATAGCCAAAATCATGTTTGCCTTCATTGAAAATTTTCTATTATTTTTTCTCTTTGAAATAATTTGTGCTTGAATTAGATAACTCACCTTTTTCTATGTTTGGATCTTATGACTGAGATATTTCTCATCTACTTCAGTGATAAATCAAACGATTCAGATCTCATCCTATTGGATTAGTTGGTCAAGATCTGATCTTCTATAATCTAACCATCCAGAACTCATTCACCTTTATAGTCTTTGATATGATAGTTTAGAACCTCTTAGATTTGAGCAAATGGCACCAGTCAATCCCACATAATGGCTAATTCTTTGGCCATTAATTGAGCCATTACGTTAGTCATTTTTGAAAACATATTTTAAGCTATTTGAAAGTAGTGTTTGAAATAACTTATTCTTGACTTTCTAATTGTTATGATCAAATTGTTTTTATATAAATCTATCCCTTACTCATAAAATGTCTAAAAAATATAAACCAATCTTTGAGATCTTGACAAAACATTGCACATTATTCTATTAAAAAATTCATTAATAATACTTAAGGTTTTTATCATCAAAAAAATATCATAACTTGGGGTAAAAAAACATAGTACATTATCCATCAAACACTCATTGAAATGATCATCAAACTATCGACCATTATTTGATAGTGACATTATCTCCATTTTATAATCTTTTGGACCATTCAACTCATTTATGGAATCATTTGTTCTTAACTTACAATAATAGGTCTCATCTTTCTTAATTTCACTTCCATAATTATCTGAGCGCCCCTCTTTCTGACCTTAACAATATTTTTCTATTTCACTCCTACCAATAATATCTTTGTTATTGATTGCATTCCTTTTGATATTCTCCTTTTTTAGTAAATTAATTTTTTTGTTAGATAACCCTTGGGACAAAAACCTTATAAAGATCTGCATTTCTTAAACATTCTATCGCAAAAGACATCCAGAAATCTTTTTGCAAATTTCGTAAATGACTACTCCATGAACTGTTTATTGAATTTTTAGTTTCATATGTTTCTAGTATGGAACATTTCTTATTTTTTAAAAAATCCCTTATAATTAAATTAATGTTATTTTTAATATGTTTTGGTACTTCTATTTATGACTTATCCTCTTCTAATTCATGTAGAATTATTATTTAAGGTTTCTTTTCATTTTTTCTTTAATATTTGACTTTCCTTCCAGATTATTAGTTCTTTCAAATAATAGTCTTTATTATCATGTTCATCAAGGACTATACTAATGAACTTCTTCTAGTCCAATGTTTTGTAGACAATCTATTTTGGATCGACCAACTTGACCTTATGCAAATGATTTAGTAAGCTTATGTGTGTAGGATTTGAGATTAATGTAATGGCTTAAGTTACCTATTTTCTCAGATTGAACATTAAATAATATGAGAAATGTATCCTTGTATCTAATATAAACTATTTAAATGAGATGTCATAAATGCTTGACTTTGAGAACCACAAAAAATATTTCTACTTTCAAGACTCTCCACTAATGTATTAAACAAGGAAATGAAGGGAAACCAAATAGATTTCAAGGTATACCAAGGGATGATATGTTCTTTACTTAACTACAAGAAAACCTAAGAAACTTTTTAGTGTGGTACTTTTTTAATCAATTTTAGTAAAGCTCCAAGGACTTTGATTTAGAATCTATAAGAATTTTTCGAAACTTGCGTGGTACAAAGGTATTAGTATTTTTGTAACACAAATTTAAGTTATGTCATTCCCTTATAAGATAAAGCTACAAATATTATGTAGGTTCAAGAGTACATAAGAAAAGCATTGTAGGTATTTAATCATTTTTTGGACAAGCCTTAAGCTCACGATCTATTAAGAAAAAAAGGAATTATTGCATGCAACAAATGAAGCAAAATATATAACGTTGGGAGGATTTCAAGAACAATTTTGGGCTTAAAATTGAAACTACAAGATATAGGATTATATATGCAAGTAGTTGACATGTTATTGAAATTGCTTAGGAAGATTTATTCTATAGCATTAGAAGGCTTTTTTATGATGACAAAAGTATGAGAAATTAAGCTTCATTTTAAGAGTAATTCCTTGAGTGAAGGGGACCTTATCGATGTGGCTTTACTACTTAAAAATCTAGCTTCATTGATAATACTTACCAAATGCTTTTTTGCACTACATTCAATTCCTTTGTGATAAACTCAGAATGTAAGTAATTAAAAAAAAGAAGCTATTGATCTAATTAGTAATACTCAAAGATATAACAATCTATTTTAATAGCATAGTAATTGATCATCTAAATTTTTTTCTGAGTATGATAGGTGAACAACATTGGAAGGAGATTAATACTAGAAGAACTTGTCAATTGATTAAATATGTAGATGTAACCATTTGTGGGATAATAATGGAAAAGATTATTTTATGATCAGAAACGAAGTGTTCCTTTTGAGTAAAACATTTTCCCCAATACTATGCATGATTTTTCAATTTTGAAACGAAAACTTTTACATGACAAAATACACCACATGATCATGTTTCATACAATATGATTAGCTATTGGAGAAAAGAGAAATTTTGGAGTAGATAATTTAATCTGGGCTAACAAGTGGATCTAATAAAATTGGATGGAACAATTGCTTACTATTATTAAAACAATATGATCAAACTATTCAATTAAGGAAAAGCAATTCCATCAGAATGGTATAAGAAAAACTCAAACAAATTAAATAACGTAGCTATCTTATACCTTATAGTAAAATCACCCAAAGTGAAATTAAACTTTTGAAAATATTGTATATCACCATCATATAATATGCAATGGTATAATGAATATTATGATTATTGGTGATGTTTTCAACCTAATTAAGTCAAACAAAAAACTAATATGACATACAAATATTAGTTTAGAACATGTAATCATCTTATTCAAGTAAACTTAAGTAAAATAAAGAAATTTGTACGATATGAAAAAATTTTTAATGAACTCTAAGCTCTACCCACTTTTACTTACTATAGGAAATTCATATCGTATGGTAACAGTCTTTCATATCAACTGAATTGACTATTAATAAATATCAAACCATATGATTATTATGTTGAATTATACAATCATATAGATTCATATAATATATTTGATGAAGGAGTATGATTTGCTTAATATTGCTCAATCTAGTGCTTTTGGGTGAGCAAAAACTTGTTTAAATAAGACCACTAAAATTTTTGATATAATTAAATTCTCTTATTACATTATTCTAACTTGAGAAATTTTGCTAACATATCAAAAATTCTTATATTGTTTTTGAAAATAAGTAGCATTGAAATTGAATATTGAAAGAAGTTTGAAAAAGAAGTTTTTTAGTCTGGTGTCATTAAATCTTTTGTCCAATGAAATCCATTTTCTTAGCATATTAAGAGCTAAGAATTTTTCATCTACATAATTTTGTAAATTTTAGTGATGTTATAATATTTCATTTTTGATGAATGACAGTAGTTTTTTATTATCATAAACAATTTTTTTTCTTATTTTACTCTAATAGCTTTAAAAATTCCAAACAAATTATAATTTTAACTAATTTGTATTACTAAAATAATTTATATTATTAATTAGTTAATTATGCGTAAATCTAAAAAAATCTCAATTTACAGATATTACACGAATATGTCTTATAAAAATTTGTTCTAATTTTAATTTTAATTAAGACATCCTGTATTCCTAAATTAGTAAAAGAGTTAACTAATTACAAGCCGGATGGAATAATTACCATATTTGTAGCATTAAAAATTTCTTTATTCTTTTTAAAATACATTTTGCCTACACTTGAATATTTGATAAATTGATATAATAGTCACGATTTAAACCATTATGTTGTCCATATATTAGAGGTTATTAATAAGTTATTGTTATAATTTTGTATTTTTGCAATTATATAAATTGTATTTTGATGTGGATAGTTTCTATTCTTTTGTATTTTTAGATAATTAATTGCTTAATTTTTTTAAACATTTTTTTGAATATTTTTAGTATTTTATTATGATAACAATTTTACAATTTATAAGTCTTTTATCCATTTCTAGCTATGATGAATTTTATTTTATGTGATAATTATTATTTTTAGAATTTAAATTTTTGTTAATGATTTCCTTTATCATTTTTTACTAGTTGTCTTTATCATTAATTTTTAAAGCTTTTATCAAGCTTATATTATTAGAAATGTTTATAGTTGATGTCAAGTAGAAATACAATAAAAAATTTTAAATAAGCTATAAAATCATTTGCATGATTATTTTGTTATAATTTCTAGTTAATGTTAGACATTTGTCTTTGATATTTTCTAATCAAATATTTGAATAATTAAAATATTTTATTTTCTACATAATAATTTTTTGTTATAAATATTTTCTTCAGCTACAATTATTAATTTTAACATTTTTTATTTTTTTGAAAATCTTTTCTATTGATTAATACATTTGAAACTTTGACCTCTCAAGTTTTTTTTATTATGTTAGTATTTTTTTATAATTTATAACTTTGCATATCGTGCTATGCATATGCATTTGTTTGTCTAAATTATTATTATAACTTTTGTTTACAATGTTTGCAATACGAACTAAGATTTCAAATGTTTAGTTAGCTTAATAATTGTAGTTATTTTTAAAAGTTTTTCCACAAGCACATTTTCATAATTATGTCACTAAATGAATTTGTTTAATTTGTAATACATGTTCTATTTGTTTTTAAAAATATTTTATTACCTTAATATTTCAGTTTTTAATTTTGTTCATTAATTTCAATTTTGTATTTGTGCAATCATATTGAAATTGTATTCAATTTTCGATGATTTTGTATTTGAAATCTTCAACGATTTTCTTTCTCATTTTATTTTAAATTTTGTAACGAGAATGTTACGCAATAATTATTCGTAATAAGGCTTTTGAGTTATTTTGCAATAAAACTTGAATGTATTGAATGCTCTTTATTCACAAGAAAATTATCAATATTTATTTGTTTGGATATTATTTTTTATTATTTTCATATATTTTAAAATATTAATTATCATAACTAAGTCAAAAAAAATTTAATTTTATTATCTCATTGTGGAATTAAAAAAAATAAAATAATTAATATGCTGGAGAATCTTTTTACAGCATGACCATCCAAACCAAAATTGATGAAATGTAGATGTGGAAAATCATTTGAAGGTCTTAAGCCTTTCTTAAGTTTCTTTGCATACGAGTTGGTTATACCTATTTGTTACATTTGTACATCAAGTTTTCAATTGTAATATAAAGTTTTTTAATAATTTTATTATAAATTAATTTTTGTTTCTAATTTTCAAATTTTTTTTTCACTTTTTTAAAGGACGATAATTTTGATAATTATGTTATAAATATTTCTAATATATTATGTATTCAATTGTCATAATTGTTTTTATATATTTTTAAGCATATTATCTTTTAATTTCAATAACAAGATTTTTTATTACACTTTCTACAACTTTAGGATGTATCATATAAATATATCAAATATTTTAGAAATATTTTTATAATTATGATGTGATCTTTTTTTGTATTTTTATTTAAACATATCATGTTTTATTTAGCCAACAACTATTTAAATTAGAAAATTTTAGAATATTTAAATATTTTAAATAGTAATAGCTTATTTTTTTGTTGTAGCAATACGAGAACTCTTTGTTGAAACATTATTGTTATTACTTATCGTATTTACACACAAAATAATCTTTTTTTTTAAATTTTTTCTTACAAGCAAATTCATTCAAAATATGTTGGCCTAATAATTGACATATTTTTAACATCTATTATACTTTTGTTTTAACTAACATGATTTTACATAGCTTTGAATTATTTAATTTATATTTTAGCATTTGTGCTCACATATTTTATTTCTTAAATTTTTTTGCTTGGATCAAACAATCTAAATGCTTTATATCATTAAAACTTTTACTACTTATATATCTAATATTACAATTTTTTAAAAAAATTTCTTTTAAAAAATTATGAAAATCATTTCAAAAAATAAAAATTTTTAATAAATTTTCTACTTTTTACTTCTTTGAATTCTTTTTTAATATTATAATTACTTATAGTATTTTTTAAGGTTCATAATAAATCCTATTGTATGTTTTTATACTTTCACAAGCTTTTGAAATTATATTTTCAAATAATTATTGTTCATGTGGCAAATAGCTTTAACATACATCACTTTTTTATCTATAAAATGCCACTTCTCTCACACTGCACTAATAGAAAATCTTTATGATGACAAGTAATATTTTAATATTTAATATTTAAAACTAAATAAAAATTAGCCTTTCATAACACATATAATATATTTATAAATATTTTATATTTTTACTAATTTTTATATCTTAGAAATTATTAGAAACTAATTTAAATATTTATGATTTAAAGCTATATTTTAGTATATCATTTTATTAACATAATGTTAATATTGTTTTGAATACATAGAAATATTTACTAAGAAAATTTTATTTTTTCTTATTCATTTTTTTATAATAAATAGGAAACAAAATTGTAATTAGTTAGACAAATTTTATCACATTTTGTTGACAGTATTTTAAATTTTTTTTTACAAATTTCTATTAATCATTTTTCCTAAAGATTTGAAACTTTAATTTTTTTAATATTATCATTATAATTATTTGATTTTTTTGGTTTTTCTTCATTGAATTTTGTTGTAACCACTTGATATATTGAACATAACTATCAAAATTTTAAATATTTAAATATTTTTAACATATATGTCTTTTAATTGTTTCAAAATTTTATATTAAGAAGTTTCAATCCATTACAATACTAGGGAAATTAATATTAATTACTAATGCAATTGGAAATAATTATTTAATTACCTAAATATTCTTTAGTATATTATATACATTGTTTTCAAATTGAGCTCAAGTTATTTAATGACTATTTAGAAATTTCATATCTTACAACATTTTTATTTAAATGATATTTATTTACTATACATGTTACTATATTTTATTTGTATCTTTCTATAAATTTCTCTTGTTCAATATTATTACCGATTTTTTCTTATTTTCATTTAAAAAATATTTTTTTATTATTAAGTGAACTTTTCATTAGTTCCTTCACCCAATATTTTTTAATTTTAGATATTTTATTGTATTTATTTTTAAAATTTTTCAATTAATGTTATTTTAATTAATATTTTAAAAGTATAAGCAAATGCAAAATATTTTTTTAACTATCATAGAATTACAAAATGGTTTGTCTACATAGTATTTTCATTATTATTTTTAAATACAATAATATTTTAGCAAATATATAGTACAAATATTTTGTTTTGTCATCAATCATCAATTTAATGCAAATATTATAAATAATATGATTTATTATTCTTTAATTTTATTAACGATGTTATATGCATCTTTGATTAGGGACTAGCATATTTTTCATTAATTTAATATTAAAGAAATCATTTTGTCAAGCTATTGATAATCAATTTGAATATTTTAAAGATTTTTAAATCATAATTTTCATGAAAATTATATATTTTAATTTAAATTGAAATATTATTTATTTTTTATTTTTAAGATAAATTTAATCTTTAAATTAAAAATAATAATTTATTAATAAATGATATTTTTGCATTTAAGAGAGAGGAAATATTTCAAGAAAATGAAAATTTGACTTAATTATAATTAACACAATATCATTAATTAAAAAAAATAAAAATAAATGAAAACACACAAAATATAATATTACAAATATATTTGTAGCATAAATTCAATAAAATGAGACAAGAAAACATGTCTTACCAAATTAAAAAACTAAACTTTTTTTATGTAAGAAATAAAAATAGTAGACACTACAAAATATTTTAAAAAATAATCAACATATGATGTATATATTGTCATAAAATATTATGCATGAATTAAAAAAAATAAAAAAATACAAATAAAAAATAATAAAAATAACAAAACATATAGTTTATCAATTATAATTGAATATTACATTAATAAAATATATACATCATGCATAAGAGTATGAAAAATACTTATTATAGATAAATATGAAGTTAAGAATTATGAAGAAAAGTGTGGGATAAGATTTCTACAACTAGGCTTAGATCTCACTCTCATGTCACAATGATAAAAAATGGTGGACAAATAATAAAGAAAAGAAGCATGGTCAATCTTTGTGTTCATCTCTAATTGCATGTTTATGCACAAAATCTCAATGATGAAGAAATTAAATATTATAAAACAAGTTTAATAATTTCATTCATGAAGGTTTTTAGCACATTAATAGTAAGAATCTATGTATTAGAATGCTAACCTTCATGTATAAAAAATTATTCCTTATACAAACCATTGTAAAAGAATAAATATTACAAATGTAAAAAACTAAGAAATGATCATGATTAACTTTGTAATACAACTTTTCTTATATTAGTTAACCCAACAAGAAATTACATAATGTATTTATGCTCTTAAAAAATTTCATTTGAGTTCAGCATTTATTTTGAAGATGTGACTTATTGCTTTATCAAAATAAATTCATTCAAATAGTCAAATAAATAATATGCTTAGTGTTATATTTGAAATCATGGACTAGAACATTTTTCTTTTTTAATGCTTTAGTTAGACTAAGCTTAAGATAGATAGACTTAGGTGGATATGTCTTCGAAAGATAATTCTTAAAAGTTTTATTACTATAAAAAGATTTAGAATTAAGAGAACATTATTGAGATGTTGATGGGTTTCACTTAGAGTTAACTGAGGTGGATAAATTTTAGAGAGTTCTTCAAGTTTGTATTTGTATTAAAGAAATTAAAAACTTCACATTTTAATTTATCATTGATGAAATGTAAAAAAGAAGTATTGAATAATAAGATGGATATTTTAAGTGACACGACTTACATGACAAAAATTTAAAGCACTTACTTAGCATAACAAAGTTCTTTCAAAGTATTATATAAATGTAGCCATAAAAATCCATAACACAAAATATTATGTATGTAATTTCAATAGTTAATAGTAATACGATATTTTTAAGTTTTTTTTAATTTGAATGGCTTCATCAAGGTTCATTGAAATGGGTCTAAGATGTGCAATAAGATTAATATTTGTAAATTTAATTAAGACAATTTTGAAGAAAAAACAAAGTTTGCATTAATAAAATTATACCTTCTAAAAAAATTTAATTTTAAGTATATGTAAAATTGCACAAAATAATCAAATAGATTTTGATAGTGAACTAAGAAATTTAATACATAAATGTGTAAAATGAATCATTTTATAATTTGAGTATAATAAAAAAAATGTGAATAAGGCATAATTTGAGATGCTCATGTTTCGAAAATCGAACGCAAGGGTTCACTTCTTTCAATACTAGAGTTTTCATAAGGCAACTTTAAAATGGTCATATATTTTATAATTTAATTTGTTATAAAATAGAATCTACTCATCTAAAAAATATGCCTAATGTAAAATGACACAACATTTTAATACCTAAACATTTTTTTAAAAATGCTCATAGAATAGTTGTATTAATAATAAAATACTTATCATATACTTAACCTTGAATAATTAGCATGTTTATGTAGAAAATTAATTATTACATGGCTTCTTAATGTATTAAGAATTCCAATTTTTAATTTATAGTAAAATGTTATAATTTAGCTATCAATATTTTAATTTTTATCGTTTTATTGTTTTATGATTTACATTTGAATCATACAATTTCTATGCTCTAGATTTTCAAAACCATTATTATCCATACATTTTGGAACTAAAATATTTTATCTATTACAAAAAAGTTTTGAAAATTGATTTTTTAAAAAAATTAAGCCATTTTGACAAAGCAAGTATTAAAATTAATCTATTTATTTTTATTTAGAAATTTACCATTTGTTTTTTAACATGATAGATAGGAAAGATGCACGTTGTCTTAAAGACATAAAATTTTCTTAAATTCCAAAACTCTACAAATCTCTCAACAAAATAGATGAAGCATAATATCCTTACCTTGCATCAGTATATGAAACGATACCAATGTCACTAAAGGCATAGATCTTTACTAGATGCCCATATATCCCCATGTATTTAAGATATCATACAAATTAAAATCAAATTTATAAGTAAATCTCAAGCCATTTAGCCTCTAAGTTCTACTAAACTTCAAAATAATTAAATTTTAGCACATATACAATGAACGCAATTAATTTACAAATCTTTTGATGTCATTTGTTAGAATTAGTCTTCAATTAAATATTTTTCATTTGTAACAAATCCCAAAAACTCTACAAAGCTCTCAACAAATTAGATAGAACTCAGTAACCCTATTTATGGCTAGTATATAGAATGATGACGGTGCAACTAGTTGTGTATAGTTTTCCGAGAAGCCCCTTTATTGTTATGCATTAAAGACATCTCACAAATTCAAATCATATCTATAAGTAAATCTAAAACTATACCTCCTCTAATTTTTGTTACCACTTTTGATATTGCTTATTTTCAACTTCAACAAATTGTACAATACAATTACAATGGCTATTCCTATATTATGTTTTCAACAAAATTGCATTCAAACTTATTTATCAACTAAAGAAAGATCATACTTTACAAAATGTTTCTTCTTATGAGTCAATGTATATGAGATAGTTATAATAATAATAAACCATATTTGAGGGACTTAAGAAGACTTAAAAGATTCTAAAAGTGGTTGATTACAACTATCATTATTTTGTCCTCTTTGTTTGTTTCTCCACTTCATTACTATTGTATAAAAGAGTGTTACATTTATTTCTTCTTCTATTAGCCATCTAATTTCCTTTATTATTTTGAATAAAATTCCACTCTTTCAAATTCTAGAGAATAATAAGAATTAACAAGATAAAATACTTTCCAATGATCATCTTTTGGTTTTCCTAAATGAATTATATATTTTTTTTCACATCTTCTTTATCTAATTTAATAGGACAAAAGATTTTTGCAAATGTTGATTTTTTTGAATATTTTTTGCTCATTTTTTGTCCACTTTATTTTAAAGCTAGGGACTTACTTCCCAAAGTAGCTTAAAGAAGAATTCTAATTATTCTCCATTATCAATGCAAATGTAGGGTGATTCAAAAACATTGTATGAAATTTAAATTATTTAGGAGATGAAGGATGAATTTTGTTGACATTTAGTAAAAGAGGAACATGGCCTAATCCAATTCTGACAAGGTGATGAGTGATAAAACTTTAAAGTAGTCTTATTTATTTCCCATTATCCAACACTTTATTCAACCTTTTCCAAACCCAAATTTTATTAACTTCTCTTACCCATGTAATAGAATGACTAATAAATGACTCTTTCTTAAGGTGACATAGAATTATAGAATCTATATCGTCTTTGTTTGATTGGTTTTTATGTTTTATCCATAGAATACATTGGTTCCAACAAGGCAAGTTATCTAACAATATACATTTCAATAAATTGATTATTCACTTGGCTAAACAATTTTTAGTAGCATCACAAATATTTCAAAATAAGAATTTACTCATTAAGACCAGCATTATATAAAATTTGGATAGCTGAAAGCATCCTCTAATATCTTTTGGGCTAATTGATTTTTTTTAATCTACTATAACTTTTCTCTCATCCTCAGACATTTTAATGGATTAAACTCCTTCTTAGTTTTAATTTCAAACATAAAGGTTGTTCATCTCTTTAAAGTTAACTAAAACTTTTGACATCTAAATTATCATATCAATCCAAAATTTTATTATATGAGTTTTTTCAATGAAAATCTTAATCATTGTCCTTTTCTTTTCTTTGAATTTTTTAAGGAGCTATAGTCATCCAATAATTGGCTTGCCAGACTGTTGCACTCCCTTGTATATATAAGTTGTCTTTCATTAGCATTAAGGATGGGCTCAAATGTTTTTTATTTTATAAAGACATGCAGTTCATCATCCATAATGGATTTCTTGGCAATCGAGTTAACGAGTAGAAATTTTGGTGGCTTCAATCTTTTCTTATTGTTGGTTATTTTTGTTGAAATCTTCATTGATATTTTGTCTCTTAATTACATGACACTATTCCTTGATACAAACAGCAAGATGATGTTAAGGGTGGGTTATCTACTTTTTTTTTAATGTTTGCCTTGAGCGAACTCATGCCTATGTTTGTGGCATCCTTTCTCAAGTATAGATAAGTTATCACAATACATTGTTTTGACAAAAGCCATTGTTTGAAATACCTTTAATAGAAATTCCAATATGGTTTAACTCTGTTGCCAACTCCACGTCAATAGATAAGACTTTAGGATGTGTGAGATTTAAAATAGCAACATTTACCTTCAAAGAGCCTAGTCATTCACTTTAGTAAGTGAAGTACAAGAACAATGAATTAATAGTGCTTTGTTGTGTTCCAACTTAGGTGCCTGCTCCAAATTCAATCAAAAGAAAGGAAGAACTCATGCATAAATGAGATGGACTATTAATAGTTTTATAATGTTCACTCAAATTCACATCTGAATAGCTTGTGTACATGAAGGAATATGTTAAGCGAGATTTACAAATTTTTCCTTCAATTTAATAAGTTTCTTTTGCAACAAAAGTGAATAAAGTTTTTTTGTCATATACATTTTTTTCTTAACTAAATATTCTATTAATTCAAAGCATCAATGGAAGAATTACTTACAAATAATTATTTTCACAATAAACTTGCTTGTTTGTAAGTCATTTAGAAAATAAATATGTGACTACACATCCTCTTAGACTGATTCATTGCATAAAAAATTTCATGCCTCTTATAACTCATGGATATGTTGTTCATGATCATTGCTTTTCCCTTTGAAATTAGCATAATGTTGATTAGCTTCATTGTTTATTTACTAATTAATTTATGCATTTAGATAAATTATTATCACATTTAATAAGTCATCAAGACATTAATTAAACATTACATTGTTGATTAACAAACTTAGTTTGAGAGTACATGAGGTTACTTTCTTTTTCTATTTCTTTTGCTTCTTCTCCTTCTAGTATAAAATAGTGATTTGAAACAATTTATCTCCAAATAACTTACCTAAATCTTACATTTCTTCATAACAAGAAGAAACATTATAGATATTTAGACAAAGCAAAGTATAAAAGTTTTTGTCCCCTTACGTTAAGTTAAATAATTGTACAAGACAAATGACCCTTATCATCAAGAATAGTGCTAAGATGGACAAAAACATTCAGAAAAGTATGGTTTACAATTTAAAAAAACATTAAAAGCATTTTTGCACAATGCTTAATGTTTCTAAATAAATAAAAGAGGACAATCCACAATGTTAATAGATGTTTGAAAAAATTCACCATAAAAAAATACAAGAGAATGACCTTGTATTACGAATTTCTACATTTCAAACAACCTATTATGACAACAGTAGAAAGGATTACACTTGCTATAAGAGGAGAGGAATGGTGTGTTTTTTAATTATTAACATAAATGATTTTTTCTATCTAACAATTATTTTGATCATTTGAAATCCTTTCTTAATTTATAAACATGTTATTATTGAATAAACAATAATTAAAATAAATAGAAAAAATAACATCAAGCTTATAATGATTTCAAATGGGTTGACCAAGAACACAAAGCCTTCATTAAACAACAGTTGACCTAGCTAGGCTTCCACTAAACTAGCAATATTTGCCATATGGTGGGCCTACTAGAAATTCATGCAACAATTTTATTAATCACTGATTTATCACAACACCTATGAGCTTACAGTGATTAGACAACCTTGGCCATAACACAACAACAGTTATGGTGGTTGAAAGATCAAAATTTATTACACATAGAAAACTTTTGACAGCTTTTTGCTTAATCCCCTTTTAACAAAAGTGACATAATATGTAATTGTATGATGAAGATATTACTATGCTTATAATCAACTAAATAAAAATGATAGAATGAAATGTGTTCATCCATTTATTATAAGATAAAAGAATAGCCTTATTTATATTCTTGATGAATTAATCATTTTTAAAAGTAAGTCGAATAGCTTTTTCATAGAGTGATTAATCTAGCCTTTATGAATTTAGCAATTGTCTATAAACTTACAATCAATAGATCATTCTATGGTAATAGGTAGATAAAGCTGATTGCCTTAATAAACCAAACATCTCATATTTATGAATTTGTAGCATAAGTTTATCATGCAAGTATGACTTAAATATATAAACAATACAATCAAAAGCTTTATTGCTTTTTTATGTTTTCAATTTTTGTTCTAAATGATCACTCAAATTGTACAAGCATGATAAATTTACTGCATTAAGCCAAGGTGATCGTACAAGTACAAAAAAGGGGGACACTAATATAAAATAATTTTTTTCATATTATATGGATCTGTTAGGATCATTTTGTACCATATATGCTCACAATAATATGATAATGCTTTTGTTAACAAGTTTTAACTTAACATAAAGTCATACACATTATGAATTTGATATCTCTATAACATTATAACTTTTTTCTTTTGTCCTCTATGAAATGAATGCAAAGAAATGAATCACACAAACAGACCATTCTACTTTTGGCTATTTCATGTAAAAGTTATGTAAACACAAAAGAAAATGCCTACTCTTATGTGGAAGACACAAGTTACTAAAAAGATGAGGTTTGTCATTCAATGCTATATGAAGAAGCATATCAATATGACATTACATCATACATGTTCAACTCAATTACAGTTTAATCAAAACTTGGGATTCTCATAATAAATAGAAGTTTGGCACATATGAAAAAGAGTTTGCATAAATATTATATGTAGAAGAACTTAACTCTTAGAACATTAAAAAGAATATGACAAGATAGATAACTTGTAAAACAATGTTCACACCTTATATTTCTATCTAAAATGATAGTCATATATACATAATGTGATCATTGTAAATATATGACCCATTTATCGTTCAAAGTTCTACCAGAAAATTAAAAGAAACTAGATCATACATATGTAACATTAGTCATTATATTTTATAACCATAAATTAGAGAAAATATTAAGCTTTTTTAAGCTTATTTTCAAAATTTATATCACATATTTTGAATCTATGATATTTTGTACTGAATACCATGTGTTCTAGAGCTAAACATGTCAAATAAAACTCAAGAAGAATGGTTTAATTGGAATGATTCCTTCATTTTTTAAAGTAATTATAACTTATCTGTAAAGGAAAGGATTAATGGTTTTACTAATTAAAATGTAATAAACATATGATCTTGAAATAGTTTAGCAATAGCATTTGAAGCAAACCCACTTGAGCCTAGATCAAGAAGTTCATCAAACCATTATGTAGAGCCACCAATCTTCAATAGAACTTAAGGTGCATGTATGCCATGTTACATCATAATTTTTCAATTTCACTAGTTATTACAACATATTCATAATAGCTCAACAAACTATTACTAATATTATCTTTATAGGGTTATCTCAAAAAGGGTTTTAAGGTTTCTTTACAAAGTGAGATTTAAAAATTGAAATGCAAATGTCTCCATATCATTTTCTATTTTTTATTCAACTTTTATATTGATGTAATTTTTATGCAATTCCTTAAGATTTTAATGTTTTTTAATTGAATTATTTTCAATAAAAATATTTTTAATTATTTACTGAGGTAATATTTTGTGTCAACTACAAGAAAATTAATTTTTAAGATTTTTAAATTTCCCATAAATATCTTAGCTTTTTATTTTCATGGGATTTAATTGTTTTTTTGAATTTATGGTTAGAATTAGAAAATTTTTGTAGACAACATTTGCATAAAGTTTTCAATGTTTTTAGTGTTGAGTTACAATAATGACATATTTATATGTTCAAATTCATGATCGTTTCTATTTAGAAAATTAAGTTTATTATGATTACATTAATAAAAGAAGTACATGCTAATGTATTTTCAAGATATTGAAATATTTTTTAAATTAATTTTCTCTTTTTTAAAAAATTAAATATTCATAATTTTTAATGAGTTTATTATTTCTTAAAAGAAGATAATTTTAATGTTTAAGTTTTTTCTAATTGTAATAACACGAAAACTCTTTTGTTGATGCATAGGTTAGAATATTATCTTATTAATATATTAAATAAATAAATTTTACGTGTGTGCTATGTATTTCTAAATATTTTATGCCATTTTTTAATTTTTATAACTTGGGAGATTTTTAATCCACTATTCTTTTGAATGTCATGTTTTTTATAATTCATTTATATCACATAACATACCTACTTCTTATTAAATAAACAATTAATTCATATATTATATAAGAGAAAATTGAACCTTTGCCTAATATTTTATTAGTATATCACATAACTTATTTTAGCCTTTTGATAATTTTTTCACTTCATTTGCATAAACATTTTATGATTTAAAATAATCTATTTTGAGTAGTTTTTATTTTCACATAAAATCTTTGGTCTTTGGATATTTGTTAAGACTTCAATATTATGAATATTATTTTGTAAATCTGTGTGCACATTTTTTTTTATTTTTTAGTTATTTCATTATTGTCATTTTTTCTACTTTTCAAATTTCTAAATTTCTTGATTTACAACATGATGTTTCTTTTTCTTGCATTATTTACAAAACTTTTTGTAAAAATACTATGTAGATATTTTAATGATGTTCAATTTTTTAACATTAGTCATATATATTTTATGTATTTTTTAAATATATTTTTTAATTTTGTATTAAAGATGATCTTTACACAAATATCTATACACTATATTGTATTTGTGTAATACAATAACTAAATTTTGGTGCATAGTTTCTTATGTATTTGAAATGTTAAATATCTTACCAATATTTATTATATTTAATATTTCATTGTAAAAAACTAACATATTGAATTATTACTTTATCAAGAAATTTTTATTTCTTGTTAGTAATATATTTAAGTGTTATATCATAAATTTCCATTAGATTAACACTTTTTTGTTTTTTTAACTCTAACAAAGGACTTATTATTCTTATGTTAGTAAAAAAATTTTATGACTTACAATAAATTAGATTTGCCAAATGAGTGATATTTTCAAACATCTTAATTTTTTCAAATTTGTTTTAAGATATATTTAATTAGATGATTATTTTTTTATTTTATTCATAGTTTATATTTATTCTAGAACATTTGTTTTATATCTTTTTTGATAATGTTCTTTTTTCATAAATTTTTATTTTTTTTTCTTTTTATTAAATATATCTCATTTCGTTTACTACAAAGTTTCATTTTATTTAATGATAATGTTTGGTGATTTTTAGTTGACTTTAGGTATTATATATGATTAATTAATGTTCAATTTTTGTTGGGCCTTTTATTTTTACTTAAAATGTTTGTTTACTTTCCATAATATTTTTCAATTAAGATTTGCACATAGCTTATATCGAATTGTTCATTTTTCCATTTTCCAATATATTAATTATATTTTTTTGCATATTTGAAAAACACATTTTTTATTTATATAATGTAGATAGAATAGTGAGCTTTAAAAACATATCAGGAAATATAAAATTTAAGTAATCTTTGCCATTTAAAATTTTTTTTAATTAATATAACTTGTTATCTTATTATATTTTGTGATTTTTTGTTCCAATATTTAAAAGTTTTCTTCGAAAAAAACATGATATTCGTTTATATTTTGTGCATTGTAATTGAAGAAGATGTATAATAATTGAATGACTTCTTTCACTTTTCATTTAAAATAATATGAAAATTCCTTAACAAATTGTTTTTTGGCCAATATTTAGTAATTCATATGATATGATTATCTGGCATTAATATGAATTTGAAAATTTTAAATATGTTTTTTAATTTTATTTTCATGCTCTCTTCATAGCAAAAATTTTTAAATTTGCTATAATCATGTGTTTTTGAATTATGATACCTTTAAATTGTACATTTTTATTCTGTAGCACATTTTCTTTTTTTACAAAAAAGTTATTTGTATTAGTATGCAAGATAAATTATATAGTGGCACTTTATAATCATATTTTAAATATTATTGAGTTTTGAATTATAAATTATTTTGTATATATTTTTAGATGTAAATTAATAATTTTATTACATTTTTATATAAAATATTGTTTGACATAACTTTTACAATATTTAGTTTTTTTTATTCCTTCTTATTTACCATCTTTAAAAGTATTTACTATGCTTATATTTAGAAAAAAACACATTTTTGTCCCATACAATTTTTATTAAATATTTTATGTAGTTATTGTTTCATTAATTTTCTTTTTTTTTATTTAATAAATTATTTTTTGTGATTATTATTTATCATAAATTTATTTCAGAGATGTATTTAATTAGTTCTAAAAAAGTACAACATTGTTGACAGTTTATTTCTCGTAATTGTTTATGTTTTTAAGTAACATAAAGCTTGGCATGCCAATAATTTTTAAGAAACCATTTTCTTGAATGTGATGCGTGTTCGAATATTTTAAATTAAAATACATTTGTACTTTTTATCTATTATTGTAATTTTAATTTAATTTTATTTGTTTATTAAACGTTGAATATAATTATCTTTTTTATTTCAAATGCTAAACTAATTTGTTATGTGTTAAACATTAATAGTGATAGTAAAGTTGACTTTTTCTTCATGTTCAAATGTTTTTTTGTGCTAAAATATTTTTCCATTATACTGTTGATAAATTTTTGTTATAATAATTTTTTAATTTTAATATTTTCTATTTTCGTAATACATTTTTCGTGATCAATTACCACAAAGTGTTGTTTTTAATTTGTATGTAACCAAATTTTAACAATTTTTTAGTTAGGTATTTATTGAAATTTTTTAGTTTTATTTTTTTTAAAATTTTTTGTATTTATTCTAACATACATATAGTAAATGTATTGAAGCTTTTCATTTTATATTATATAAAGGCTTTTTTCTTTCAAAAAGTTAATCTATATTTATTTTGATAACTTTTATTATTTTGTGTACAAAGTTTTTGAGATTTTCAAAATTAATATTTATAATTAATTTTGTTGTATATTTTGATGTGATTATTATAAAGCAAAGCAAAATATTTGCTAATATTTTGTTGACCTTAATATTATATCAGTTACATCTCAAGGTTAATTGTAATACTTTAAGTTTGTTGAAGTGAACTTATAGCTTAAATAGTTAATAAAATTTTGATGGCTAAATTACTAACTTTGGAGCCAACAACAATTGTATTTGTGGAGTTTGCTATTCCACAAAAAAAAAATATTTCTAAATATTTTTGGATAGCTTGTTAAAACATGTAATTTCTATAAAATTATGTCACAAATGATTATCATTTTTTATACATATTAATTTTTTATTTATGTTGTATTTATTTTTTATTAAGATATTTAACTTTTTGAAATCTTATAAACATTCAAATAATATATATATATATATAATTAACTTACTATAATTAATTCAAATCTAGTATTCTTGGACAAAGGCATAAAATTGTCTATTTGAACAAATAATATATCTATATATATATATATATATATATATATATATATATATATATATATATATATATATATATGCTTAAGACAAAGGCATAAAATTAATTTTAGTTAACTTACTATAATTAATTCAAATCTAGTATTCTTGGACTGAATTACACTTTGTAATGTTGCAATACCACATTTTTAAAATCTCAAATTGTACAAAACTAATAAGATAAAAGACTAACTATTATAAACATTAAGTGTGTAGGACAATCTAACAAACAATTCCTTTTGTTTAGATAATTTACATTTTTGCTGAATTGATTACTTTCTTATACCTTAATTAATAATTAAGTTGAAATATGCTATTGTAGTTGAAAATTTTTAATTTTTTTAGTAAAGCATAACTAGTCAAAATAATGTTTTTGCAAATTAAAAAAATCTTCTATTTGAACAAAGTGAAAAATAGGAAATTATAGATAAAATAAAGAAAAAGAAGTTCTTACAGGGATATAACAAAAATATACGCCCCTAAAACAACCATGCATGCTTATAATCAAATTATATCTTCTACTACTAATCTTGAATAAATGATGCTAAATGCAATTAATAATCAAGGCTCAAAACCCATCATAATATCAAATTGAAACATAAAATGAATAGGAGTAATGACCATCTACTAATTACATAAACCACGTCCCTATCAATCGTATGTATCGTTAAAAACAAGCTCATTAGAATTTTTCCAGAAAAGGAGGTTCTATATATTATACAATGAAATAACACAAAAAATGGCCTCATACAATATTGCACACTTGAGGTTCCTTCAACATACATAAGGTTTATAAAACATAGTGCAAGATGCAACCATGAGAATTGTGTTATGATCTTTAAGAAAAAAGCTCAAGAGGGTAGGAAATGATTTTTCTAGTTTGCTAATCATAATAGTCTAATGAATTTGTTAATAGCAAAATAGCAAATAGATTGTACCAATGCTGTTATATATGAACCTATTTATAAATAGTACCCTCTCTACCTAACAAAAGAATGAAGCAAGAATAATTATAGTTGATGATGCACCATTGTGAGTGGTGTTCTATAGACACAATTGTCTAGAAATGATAATATGTTATGTCAGGACAATGAAGTAAATAATTTAACTGCTTTGTGATTGGAAAGGAGCAATTGAAAAGTTATCTACTAAGATTTCTATGATATTTTCACAGTACTGCAACTTTTGAAATTTAGTATCTTACCATTGTGACATAAAAAAATCAAACTTTACGTCTTTTACTATTTATGAATATAATGTAATTGAGTCTTACACATGTTCAATATGGTCCTACTTTATAATGGAATATTATAAAAATACCATGTCTATTTGTTATCAGATTGACCAACTATTTTTGTAATTTTTCCAGTTCTTTGGTTACCCTCATTACAAATGAAGTACCAATCCACCTTAATTGCTTCAATCACTTGCTTAATTTGCTAAGTGTCTTTTTTTACTTTAAACAAAGTTTTTGGAGCTTATAATCATTCTAAGATATGTGATGTGGTCTACTTCAATTATTAGCATAGTAAACCTATTGCCATTTATGCTTTCAAATGCTTGGTTATTAAAAAGACACTTGCTTCCATATTAGAGCAATGGCCATCTAATTCGGCAAGAAATTTTAATGTTTTAGCTTTCTAATCCCAAATGATTCCTACAACTATAAGCCACTCCTTCAAGCAACTTTTGTGCACATTGAGTTTCACTTTTCTTATAGCTAGAACATCTAGTTGACTAACATATATGTTCTAAAACACATTTAACATAATGGTTGATCT
Source organism: Vanilla planifolia (assembly GCA_023846275.1). Classification (NCBI taxonomy): domain Eukaryota; kingdom Viridiplantae; phylum Streptophyta; class Magnoliopsida; order Asparagales; family Orchidaceae; genus Vanilla; species Vanilla planifolia. The sequence goes on from CM043870.1 coordinate 21,299,285, forward strand.
AGTCCCAATTGTACCAATTTATGCTCCTCTTAAATAGTATTCTTAAGAAAAAAAATATTTGAATATGTTATAGCAACTATTGATCATGTTTTTCATAAAGCTTATATTTGGCTGACTAGTATCCTTATTTTCCTTAAGATTCCTTGCTTTTAAAATATTTTTTCCATTACTAGACAATTTATATATAATTTATTTACTTAATATTACCATTTAGCCATTGAACTAATTTATTATTTTATTTTTCATATTTCTAGATACTTGAACATTTTTATTATAAGAATACTTTTTGTAATGACGTTATGCTAAAAGTTTTTAACTGAAAAAATTTTCTATTTCATAGATGAAATTTTATATTTTAATTTTTTTCAATTTTTTACTTAAACTATGAAGTTTTTTTTACAATCACTCATAAAAATGATTGTTTTTAACATCGTATGTAAAACTTTTAAACATTTTAATTATTACACTTACAATATAATTTTCCTACTTTTACATTTTTTTAGTCTTATCACTTTAATTCTTCATAGTTAATTATCAGTAAAATGACACAATATTTTAATACCAAAAAAGCTTTTTCAAAATGCTTATATAATAATGTATTAATAATAAAAAACTTCTCACATACTTAATCTTGAATAATTAGCATGTTTTTGTAGAAATTTATTTTTAACATGGTTTATTAATATATTAAGAATTAAAATTTTTCATTACATTAAAATGTTATATTTTAGCTAAAAATATTTTTAATTTTTATCATTTTATTGTTTTATGGTTTAATTTGAATTATATTATTTTTATGCCTTAAATTGTCAATACCGTTATTATCCATACATTTCGTAATTAAAATATTTTATCTATTACAATAAAGTTTTGAAATTTGAATCTTTTAAACATTTTAGCCATTTTAACAAAACTAGTATTAATATTAAACTATTTATTTTTATTGAGATATTTTTGTTGCTTTTTAACATGAAAGATTGGAAAGTTGCATGTAGTTTTAAAAGCTTAAAATTTTCTTAAATCCCAAAACTATACAAAGCTCTTATCAAAATAGATGAAACCTAATATCCTTATCTTGCATCAATATATACAATGATTCCAATGCAACTTAAGATGTAGATCTTTCTTAGATGCCCATATATCCCCATCAATATATGCCATTTGGCCTCTAAGTTTTGCTAAACTCCAAAATAATTTAATTTTAGCACATATACAATGATGGCAATTAAGTAAAAAATCTTTTGATGTAATTTGTTAGCATTAGTCTTCAATCCAACATTTTCAATTTTTAACAAATCCAAAAACTCTACAAAGCTCTCACCAAACTAGATGGAACACAGTATCCTTATTTATGGTCAACATATGTAGTCATGATAGTAAAACTAGTGGTAATTATGCAAGAAGTTATAAACATATAAATTTGTTACTATTTTTATGTAACCACTAAAATTTTTAATAACATAATTTCAAACTAATGCATACTGATTACTTAAAAGTGTCATAGTTACTTTGCCTAATTCACACCATTTTGATAGACAAATAGTTTTCATTATCTTATTATAACATTCATTATTTTGACATGCTACAAATATATAATATTTTAAAATTTTTTCTACTATACCTTTATATGAGTATTACTTAGAAGCTGTTTGCGACAAATTTTCTTCTAAAAACTAGGATTGTCATTTACTTTTTTATTACTTTTATTAAGATTTTTCTTTTATTTTAATAATTATTTTATTAAAGCTTAAATAACTATTTTTTAAAATATTTGATATGCAATTTCAACTTTTAGTTTTGTTAATCATATTTTACTTCTTTTTTACTTTATCATCTATAGGAACATTTTATAAAGATTTTATATTTATGAAATATTTTTTTGGGTTAATGTTTGCACAAATAATTTTGAATTACAAATAAGATAAATTAGTGCTGTGCAATTTTTAAAATTTTCTGACTAATAACTTATATTACATTATTTCCCTTTATTCCAATATTAAGCATTTTTATGTAGTATAAAAAATTTCATATTTTAATTATTCTTTTAATTTAATTTATTTAGTGATTAGTATCATAACAATACACTTTAGAGTTTTTCAAATTTTTGTTGTAAATAAAAAATGAAATATTTTAGATTGCTAAAGATTTTTTTGTAATTGGCAAAAATAAGTTATTTTCTTAATTAGAATAAAAAAATTGAAATTTGAGTAAACATATTACATAAGTATAAATATAAGAAATACTTTGAGTAATTAAAAATATTAAATATTAATCTATGTACAAAAATTGTTAAAAGTTACTCTCTAAGTAATGCTATAATACGTTATTATATATGAATAATCCATTAGGAAAGAAAAAAATGAATCTTATAAATAAAATTTTAAATTAATTAGAATTATGAATGAATTATGAAACAAATATAATTTACTTTCCAAGAAAGAGGCATATAAAAATGAAATTAAGATAATAAAAATGATTGAAAATTAAAAAATCACAAAGACTATTGAATATTATAATTATTAAAGAGAAATTATATAAATAGTAAATTGTCTTACCATTTCAAAAATTGTAAGAATGCCTTGGAAGTAGTATTTTAAGGGTGAATAGTAGTAATGAAATGTATTCTTCCATTTAATTAAAATACAAATATTTCCATAACAAAAAAAAATTAAAATGAAAATTCTTGCTTATCAATAGTGAAACCCATAGTTAAGTAATACGATAAGATCAAAGCCATCTCACATGTCCATAGGCCTTCTCCACATCCATCCTAAGCATTATTAAAATTTTTAGTTTGGGGAACATATCAATCTTATAAATTTCTATTCTACTTAACTATTTGTTATGCACATTTTAAATAATGTTTTAAGTTTTCTATTATATCTATTTTAAAATTTTTCCTTTATATATATGAGTTATGCATGTTATTTTTAACGTTTTACATATTCTTTTATTGTAATTATTCTTTGTTTATTTTTAATTCTTTAAAAGTTTTTTAAATCAATAGGATACCATTTGTCCTTATTTATTAAAGAATGCCTTTAATGTATTGTATAATTAAATATATATTCACCTTTTTTCATTTTCTTTTTGTACTTATCTTGAATTTTTAAATTTTGTTAGACTAACATAACTTTTTAAAATATTGTAGTTTCATATATTGGCATTACTCATTGGTGATATTCGCAATAATAAAACATCTTCAATTATGATATTTTTTTTGTGTGTTTCATATTTTGGATAAAAAATTTCTTGTTACTAAACTAGTAATAAATATTTGTGATTTCCTTTCTTAATCATTTTATACTTTTTATCTTTTATGATGCTCTAACTTTCAATGAATTTCTTTCACATAATATAAACATTATAGAAAAGGTTTAAAATTGTAAATTATGAGTGCTTTAACCATTTTAGTATTTTGTGCTTCCTTATTTGCATTCCATAATATCATTTCTTTCTATTACAAGAAACTTTTTGTTAATATATCATACATTTGCAAGAGCATTTAATGAATCATTTTATTAATATATTATGTAAATTGTTTTGAATTTTTTTAATTTTTTTTCATATAGAAACTATTTATTTTTTATGTTATATGTATTTTATAACTTACAATGGCATAATGCTTTTAAATTATTTTGACATAAAAAAATTATTTTTTATTACTTTTATATAATATTTTGTGAAATAGAAGATATATAAATTTTTTAATGCAACTTTTGTCAATGAATTCACATAATTTATGTATTATTACTTTTTTTATTATTTATGAGCTTTTGTCATAGTTATAAAGCTTTTATTTTAGATGAGTATTTTTAATGAATATATTTTTTGAATCATAAATTATTGATATTTAACACATATTCAAATTATTTTTCAATTTTTATGATTTTTCTTTTTTTAATATTTATACTTGCACTATAGTTTTTCCACAGTTCTATGATGTCATATTTTTTATTTTTTTTAAAATTTGTTTCAAAGTAATATTTAGTATTATTGGTGTAACTTAATTGTTAAGATAATCCTTCATTGGGATAAATTTTATCTTATACTTTTAATAAATTCATTGAAAAGAATTCTAAACAACTCATAATTATGTATTGTCATATTTCTTTTAAATTGTTTATTAACAAATGTACCTCTCTATGTTACCTCTATCAAATGAATCGTTCCTGAAGAAGAATCTCTTGATTCTCTCGTAATTGTTTGGATCGTTGAATGGATTTTGATCGATTCAATTCAGGTGCCCAATGTAATAGAAGTTGCCATTTATTTCTTAAGGTAACTATTTGAATCTTTTCATAGGTTCTAGAGCAGAGATTACTTCACCCACAATGGGCATCTGAGAGACAAACCCCTAATTTGGTTGGCAAAAAGTGAGAAAATCGCACTAAGTCTATCATTTTGATGGGATGGGAGAGAATGAAAACTGGCGAGAAATGAACCAAGAAGTTGACCATACTTAAATGGAATTGATGCCCTCTTTGTTTCGACAAAAGGAACATCAAAACCTTGAAAGCCCATAAGAATCTTCTTCAGATTCTTGAACCTCAAATTGACGAGAAGAGAGAAGTATCTCATTAGCCAAAACATAATGGAAACCATCCTCAAGCACTCTTCATTCAACCTTATCAAGTTTTGATCAATTCTAGGTGCTTTTGTACAAATTTTGAAACTATTTTAAAATGAAACTCAAATAAAAATTGTAGCATCTCTCACAATTAGTTACCAACTACCATAAAGTGAATGGCAATCCTAGTATTCCAATAGAAATCATATTGACTAAAAAAGAGTCATGGCTTATTGGAAGATTCAATAAAATTCATTGAAATATCATTTTGAGTCGTTGTTGTCTTTGAAGAATTTCTTCTCATTAAAAAAGGACTTTGTTTTGGTACTAGTTGAACTGTGCACAAAAGAGATAAATGATTAGGAATAAAATATAGACTTTTGAAAAAGTTTTTCAAAAATGTATTTTAAAGTAACTATTTTAGGTTATTTATTAAGCTCCAATAAATCTTTTTTAATACTTTTTTGTAAATTTCAATTTTTTATAATAGATTAATTATATTTAATTTTTAAAGAAAAAATTAAATTAGAAAATATAAAAATAATAAAAAAGTATAATAAGTTTTTATGATTTAGCACAAATTGTAGCTTACATCAAGCACATACAAAGAACAAAAAATTAGTAATTAGAATAAGCACTTCACTAATAGACAACAATCACAAAAGTATTTTAGAATAGAAGGGCTATAATGACATTTCATTCAAATGAAAAAAGTTGAAAAAGAAAAATTGCAACAATGCATTTGAATTTGATTCTCATAGTGATCTTATATTTGATAAAATATTAAAATAATATAAACATATTATGCTTTTACTTGAATGAAGTAATAAAAGAATAAAAAATAGCTTATTAAAAAGAATAAGATAGTTGGTGATCAAAGAATGAGGGACACAATGAATAGAAATAATAATTAATAATACTTGCTAAGACATAAATTTTATAGCTTGAACAAATTCTCTAGTCTTTCACTAATTTTTAAATATTTAAAAATAATTATATTATGACTAAAAATAGATATCAAACATTCCTATAAATTGTTGTCAGTAGAACAACTGGAATTCAATAACTATTTGAAAAAAAAATTATAATAAAAAATAGTTTAGGGTGGCTTAACGGTGTTTATAAAATAACTATAACAATTCATCGAATGACATTGGGAATTTCCAAGTGTAGGATAGATCACGATAAATAAGAGCTGATGACTAATTTTAATATAAATTGTTTGATTGAAAAGTTGTTTTGTTTGTATATGGTAAACGATAGCAATCTGATCAATTTTAATATGGAACATTAAATTAAAAACTTATTTGATTGAATCAAGTTAAATGACTAATGCAAGATTGATTTTAATCAAGATAATTATACTACGAGAATATAATAATTAGATGGATAGATTTAAATCTAAGTAGTTAGAAATGGGATAAAATTTCAACCATTCAATTTTGAAAATTTTATTACTAGATGATTGGATTTGAAGTTATACATTTTTGAAAGGTAGATGAAGGTTTGAATGATTAATCACCAACATTGTGTGATCAAGCAATAGATTGGGATCAGTGTGTTTTAAAGAGGAAAATGAATTTTAGATGTTCAATTTGACCATAAAATCAAATAGGACACATCGATTTCCACATTTTTGAAGTGATATATGAAAAACAAATTGGGAATTTTTGTCACACATTCTTTATTTGCACATAAGGCAGTTGCATGTAGGCTTTACCTGTGCATATACAATCAGTCAAAAATATGAGTTTGGCTACCCCTTGGTTGTCTTCGAAGATCATGACTCTTGCTTACTAATAAGCACATAACATATTTCAAAGTGATTCTATGATTAGAAGGTACATGGCATATGGGTTCAAGAATCATGCCTTAATTCTATACTTAGGTTTAGGTTAGTTATAACAAGATCTACTTTTTCTAAATTTACTGTTTACATCTTCGAAAAATCCCTCTAAAGTCGTGATCAAGATAAAGTGATTTGTATAATGATCAAAGTTTGGAGTCTTTTGTTTCTTAAGATAATTAATTTAAATAAAAATTATAGTAATGAGATGTTTAATTTTTACACATTATAAAAATAATTTTATTCATGCTTAATATTTTTATAAAAAAAGTGAAATTTTTAACATTAAATTCAAAATAAATCTCTTAAAAATCGATCACCTTAATGAAGAGAATCATCATAGGATCTAACGTTTTCTCTTATGTAGGTTCTTCGATTGACATAAACTTCAGCTATCCAAAAACTTGAAATTCACTTATTAAAATTTATTATAAATACTTAATTGCTATCATTAAATAAACTATAATAACTATATTCAACTCCATAACAATTATATTAAAGGGCATGCAATTATTTGATTTATAGGCATATTTAAGTCAATACTTAGTGGCAACATGATTTCAATTCTCATTGGTTTAACATTAAAAATATGGTTAATTAAACTATTTCTATTTTAACTATTCACTATTATTTATTCGTATGTTTCATTGTCTACTCTTGTGAACATCTTACATAAAGATTATGGAAAGTGTTACCCCTCGTCATCAGTAGGATGAAAGTAAACTTGTGTGTCATATGAGTATCAAGTGATTGGTATAATAATTCTAAATTGAAGTATTGTGTAGAAGACATGCTCTAGATGGAAAATTATTACACTAAGAGCTCTATCTATTAACTCTAACATCATAAAATTCAACCATTCTAAAGCAATTTCTCCAATGCTCAATTACTTGTCCTTAATTTTTTATTAAACAAAGAATCAACAAATTATGTACTATAATAGACTAATCAACTATAACTTGAGATGGAAGATTTGAAACACAATAAAAAAGATTAATAAGTAATTTAATTATTTCTTATCATCAAAATATTGTGTAAGAACCAAGTACTCACTTACTATGGTCCGTTATTATATGCTTACGTATTACTTTATATTTATGCATAGTTTGACTATCTAAGTAATCCATTAATTAAATCTACATATATAAAAATATTTTTCACTCTTGTTAATATAGTAATAGTTTATTACATCTCTTATTGTATAGATTAGTCATGGCAGGACTTATATCTATTGTCTATATCAAACTAAATCAATTTTATAAGAGAAGTAATGGTCTTCCTTTGTTTCATGCTTATATTATTTATCAAAAAGTTTAATAGTTAGATAACAAAATTTTAATGATTTAAATATATTAATAATTTGCATCTTTTTATTTCAAATTTCTTATGCTTTTCATGATGATAATAATTTTTGTAAACAACTTTTAATGTTTCAACTACTTCATTTTCACGATTGTTTTATTTATATTTGTAATTTTGAAAATTTTTTATTTGTAACATTAGGCATGTTTAAATTGTAATATCATAAAAAGTTTTTTTAATATTATGCTGCATCAATAGTTCATTTTTTTCACTATTATAATTATATTTTTTTATGTGTTTATGCTTTTTGTAGATGCAAAATTTGTTTTTTAGTTAATTATTCATTTTAATTTTTTTATATCTAAGAAATTTTTAATTTTTAAGTAACTAATTTCTAATATTATCATTAATAGATTAACTCTTTCATTATGCATCATATTTAATATTTTCCTTTGTTGAATAATACAATTTGTATTGCATAAAGTACATGGTTAATGTTTGGTAGTTTTTCATTTACTTTATTATTTATACTTTTTGAATTAAGTTTTGTTATGTTCTTTCAAATTTTTCTAAAACTATACTTCTTTTTTTAGTTAATTATTTGTTAAAATTAGTTTTTAAAATGTAAATTTTTTATGTTTTAGTAGATATTTGGTAGTACTATCTTTAACTTAAAAATTCTTTCATCGTATATGTTTTTTTAATATTTATCAATCTTATATAAAAAAATAACATTTCAATTTTTTTAAATAGTTGTGAGTGTTATGCATTTTTCCTCAACCATGTTAATCTTAAATAAGCTTTTTTATTTATTCTATTTTATTTTCTTTTGATATGCTTTCACCTAGGTATGAAGCTTTTAAATTTTTATTATAAGAATTATTTTAACAATTTAATATTTTTTTACTTACCTTACGTAGTGTGCTTTTGGGCAATTTTTTTAAGATGATTGTCTAATATAATATAAATTAGAAATGATTAATTTGAAATATAATATTTTAACACTATATATTTTTTAATTATGTTACAAATTGTTCATTAGTTATTATGATGTTTTACATTGATATATTATAAATTGGAAATGTATAGTTCAAAAAAACAATTTCTTGACATATAATATAAATTATCTAGGACATTTAAAAGTTTAATCATCAAGAATTTTCTTTAGCAAAAATTTAAATATTTATTCAACAATAATGATAGTAATAGTAAATTACAGATATCATTAGCTAATTAATAAAAACTTTAAAAAGATATTTTTTAAGATTCTTATTAATTTGATATATTTGCTATTTTATGTTCATTAAAGAATTTATAAAAATGTTTTTAAAGTTTGTTGTGTACATAAATTTGAAAATATTTAAGAAAAGTTAGTTATTTTAATAATTTCTTAACAATATTTTATTTGGATATTTCGATCAAATTAAGTTTTATTAATGCATCACAAAGGAAGCCATGTAATTACTTCTAATCAATAAGATTTTAATTTTTTCTCAATTTTGCTTAAACTTTTCAATATATTTTTACCATATTGTGATAATTATTAAATTAGAATTGTAGAAGTGATGCTATTAAGACAAATCACAAAAACATTATAGTTTTTTTAATTTTTGTTATCTGATTTGTTTGTTGATATCATTAACGTTTTAATACATACAAGTTATTTTTTTATAGTAATATTAGAAAAAGTATTATTAAAATATTATGAAAATTGATTTAAATATTTGAAATATTTAGAATTAAAAATAAATTTATGCTTAATTATGTTTTAAAATATGTTTTAATGTACAAGTAATTTAACAATGTCACATGATTTTATATTCTTTGTCCATTTTGTTGTTCGTTCTCCAAATTATGAATTTATAGTGGGTCACGTTTAGTCATTTCTCATGTTGATTTTGTAAAATAAAGGCTTTTAATGACATGGTATGCTAACAAAGTTAAATATCTCAAATGAGAAATTATGTTTTTCTTTTCTTTTTTTGACCTTTCATATTTTTTTGTTTATTCTATATATTTGTTATTTGTATCTCACAGTTTGTTTGAATTATTTGTTTATGTAAAAGAAATTTAACATTTCAATATTTAGAGTTTAATTTATAATACAAAAAAAATTATTTTCATAATTAAAATATAATAAATATGAGATGTAAACTACCCAAAATATTTAAGATAACTAAATCTTTTTTATTTTCTAACTAACATAACTATCAAAAAGTCCTTTCATAATAATGTGAGCTTCGTACGTATGTCAGTATAAAAATTGTAAGTGTGAAAATTAAAAAGACATTGAGAAAAAATAGTTTAATAGTGCATTAATAAGAAATAGAGATTTTTTGTCATTAAAAATGTTTGCAATATATATGTATCATATATCAAAAATAAGTTGACATAACCATCAAAACTAGTGAAATATAAAAAAGAAAAAAAATATAAAATAAAATAAAGCATATATGAAAAAGTCAATATTAACAAAATGCACAAAAATATTGTTTCATTAAATTTTGCAATAAGGTTTATTTTATAAAATAATTCAAAAAAAAATTTGATGAAAATAAAAAAGGGAACAAATATTACAAAATAAAATAATTCCATAAATATAAAAAAATTAAAGTTTATAGTCATAAGAAATATTGAATTATATAAAATATTTTAAAATTATAAATAATTTCAGGTTTGGTTTACTAAGAATAGTTTATAATTAATATATATCATTACAAATAAAAAAAGAGAAGAACTTAAAGGAACTTCAAATGGTATGCGAAGGTGGTTCGCAACAAAATATTTTTTTATAAATTTTTTGATCATATAGTTTACAACGTATCTGATATTCTACAACATTAAGATCTTTTGTGTGTTTTGAATTATAAAAAGGTTTTTATTAATGACATAAAAAAAATTTTCATAAAACATTAAGGAATTTTTTTGTACTAAATTGTATATATTCACATTTCAAATGCATATTTATAGTTTTAATTTATTTTATATTTATGGTCTATATTTTTCATCTTTTATGTCAATTTTAGTGATGCTATGTTTCTTTTATTTAAGGTATTAATTATTAAAATCTCATTACAATAATTATTTTAACTTTCTTTAAAAATGATAATTTCTACATTACATCAATGTAGAAAATTATGAGTATCTCTTTTGTTTAATATATTAAATAATAAAAATTTCGATGTAAATATTAAATTTTATGTTTATAATGATCAATCAAATTTAAAATATTATTATCATTCCATCTTAGGTTATATGGGTATTACTTTGATTAATTTTAGTCATTTGTTTTAAATACTAAGATTTAAATTTTTTTGTTTATGCATTATTCAAATTTTTATTTATGGTGAAAATTTTTCAATTTTAAAAATTTAACTTTTTGAAAAAGTATTTTATAAAATTTTTTTTTATTTAGATTAGGACATCAACCATTTTTTATTTTTATAAAAAATTATCCAATTAGAAATAGTCTCATAGAAGTTAGTTTTGTTACATTAAATGCTTAGTTTTAAAACCATTTTATTGTATTTTCTTAATGCATTTCTGTGTTCAAAATTTATTTATATGTTATCATTGTATTTTTTTGTGATTTTTTATATTTTTATTTTATTTGCATTTGGTGCCTTGTTTTTGATATTTAGTATATCACTATGTTATTTGTTGAAAATGTTAACATATTAATTAAAATCTTAAATACTTAATTTTAATAATAATTATTGTTTTCTCAATTATTTGAAAAGTTTGATATGCTAACATATTTCTTGAAATTATAACAATAAAAAAATTTAAAAAATATATAATATAGTGTATTGATCAGCATAATATATTATGCTGACATATATATATATATATATATATATATATATATATATATATATATATATATATATATATATATATATATATATATATGCATAATAAGTATTATAATTATGCTAATATATTATATTTATGTGATGTAAAATATATAATAAATATAAATAAAATTTAATATTAATCATTAAATTAAAGATTTTTAATATTTAATAATATAATAATTTATATTTATAATATTCTATGCATATCATATATAAACTATTTTAAACAAAAATTAATTCTAATTTATTATAATTTATATAACTTTATTTTCTCAATGTTGAACAAAATTAAAGTTATTATTTTACAACATCATCTAATCTGCCATATTTATTATTTTGTTGAAATTAATATATTACTATAATGTTATTATTAAAACTAGATTAAAAAATATGATGATTATAAACAATCATTTATAAGAATTTATTTTTTTTAAGATTAACATGTTGTAAAAATAAACTATCATTCACTAGCAAAAGAATCCTATGAAAACATATAAGCAACATAGGAAATTCTAAAGAGATCACCCATCCCAATATTACTCTTGCCCAGGCATGCTTAACTTTGGAGTTATAATAAGATCAAATGCCATAATGCTAGATTGATAATACATGCAAACGTAAGACAAAAAAACATATTTTTGTTTTTACCCTTTAAAATTATGAATAATATCTTAAATTTTCTAATTTATTTAATATATACACTTTTTCAAAATATTTTATGTTTGTTACATGTGTCATAATATTTTATAATAACAATATTTTAATTTACATATAATAAATAATTTTTTTTTACCAAATGCTATTTTTTATAGTGTAGATAGTAATAGATAAAATTTCATTTCATTATATTATTCTTCTTTTAAATAAGAAATTTAATTACTTAATAAATATTATTTAAAATCTTTATATTTATGAAAATATTATATGTTAAGCTTTGCAATATGAGAGCTTTCTTAAATATTTCTAATTTATGCATTGAAAAAAGATGATTGAGAGAGTGATAACTATTCTCAAAGAGAGATAAATTCACTAATTGATAATAGCATAATGAAGAGAAAAATAATAATAGAGAGAGATGAGAGATGATTTAACAAAAAGAATGATAATAAATATAGAAAGTAAATCATATATAATATTTAATAATAATAAAATCTAAAAAAGTTTTAAGATTATTATTATTTTAGAATATTAAAAATATTTAGAGAATATTATGATTATTAATTTAATATTATCTTCTTTTTGGTAAAATTTGAAAAATTAAATAATAAATATAATAATTACATTAATATACTATATTTATGTGATATAATATAGATAATAAATATAAATAATGGATGAAATAGAAAGAATAAATAAAAAAATAAAAGAGAGAATCAAATAATAAAATATAGAATGATAAAAGAAAGAGAGAGGAAAAAAAGAGTATAAAAGAAAAACAAATAGAGAAAGAAAGAATAAAATAGGTGTGAGAAGAAACATAGAGAATATGAGTGACATAATGACAAAAAAGATAAAAATATATTTAATAAAAAATTAATTTTAATAATTCTACTTATAATATTTAATAAAATAAAATTAAATCATGAAAATATTTCATAATAATTAAATATAAAAATTATTTGAGTATTATTACTTTAGAATATTAAAAATATTTAGAGAATATTATGGTTATTAATTTATTATTATCTCTTTTATGTTTAAAATTACAAAAACTAATTCAATAATAAATATTTTAATTATACTAATATAATATATTTATGTGATATAATATATATAGTAAATACAAATATTATTTAATATTAATAATATAAGTTTAGATTCTATATATTTTATAATATCATATTTATATATTTAGAAAACTCTACATAAATCATATGTATACTATTATAAAAATAAATTATTTCTAATTTATTATGTTCATTTAAGTTATTTTTCACAATATTAAATTAAAATAAAGTTATTATTTTATTACATCACATGATATGCCATATTTATTGTTTTATAAAATTAATAATAATGCTATAAAGTTTTAATTAAAATATAATTAAAAATGATAATTATAAGTACTTCTCTATAAGAATTTAATTTTTTCTCATGTTCACAGGTTCTCAAATTTAATTGTCATTCTTAAAAAAAGAATGCTATGAAAAAAATAATTACAATAAGAAGACTTCTAAAGAGGTCGCCCATCCCAATACTACTTTCACCCAAGCATGCCTAACTTTGGAGTTTTGATGAGATCCAACGCCATAATTTGGTTACACATGCATGTATAAGATAAAAAATCATATCTATGTTGTTATTTTTTAAGATAATAAAAAAATTTTCAAATTTTTAAAATCATATAATTTATGTATTTTTTAAAAATATTTTATGCTCATTATATATGTCATAATATTTTATAATATTTTTATTTTCATTATATATAATTAATAAAAAATTGTATAAAACTTTATTTTCTGTAATGTAGATATTAATACATAAGATTTTCTTACATTATATTATTCTTTTATAAAATAAGAAATTAAATTAATAAATATATTGAAAATATATTTATTTATCAAAACATTTATATATTAAGCAATGCAACACGAGATAGTTTTTAAATATTAATAATTTGTGTTGAAAAGACATGATGGAGATAAAAATAATTATTCTCTAAGAGAGAGAAATTTACAAATTTATAATAGTAAAATAAAGCAAAAAATAAAAATAGAGAGATATGTGAGATGATTTAACAAAAAAAGAAAAAAGAAAGTATAGATGAGATAGAGAAAATTACTAAATAATCAAAAGAGGGAAAAATAAGGAAATATAGCAGGATAAAGAAGAGAGAAAGACCAAGAAAAATATAATGAGATAAAAAATAAAGAGATAAAAAAGAATAATAATAGTAATGAGAAGAAAAATAAAGAATATAAGTGATATTATGATCAGGAGAAAAAATATTTAATAAAAATAAAATTTTTTAATAATTAAACTTATAATATGTATTAAATATAAAACTAAAGCTATTATTTTATTATACCATTTGATTTATCATATTTATTATTATATTAAATTAAAAAATGTCATAAATAAAATATTAAAAATTAATTACATAAAAGAAAAGAAAAGTGAGAACATAAAAAGAAATAAAAAATAAATAAAAAATAAAAGTGAGAGAAAGAAATGACAAAGTAAAGAATGATGGAGAGAAGGAGAAGCCAAGAAATATATAAGAAGTTAAAAAAATGAAGAGAAAAAAGTGTGACAATAAAAATTAAATTAATGAAAAAAAAATGAGAGATATTATGGTAAAAAGAAAAAAGATAAAAATAATTTAATAAGTATAAAAATTAAATCATATATAATATTTAATAATAATAAAATATAAAAAATATTTGAAGATTATTAATATTTTAGAATACGAAAAATACTTAGAGAATATTATGACTATTAATTTATTATTATCTTTTTTATGCTAAAAATAAAAAAATAATTAAATTATAAATATTATAATTATACAAATATAGATAATAAATATAAATAATTTTTTACATTAATAATATAATTTTAGATTTATAATATTTAATAATATATTATTTTTATATTTAAAAAATTCTATGCATATCATTTCATAAATTAATTTTAGTTTTTTATAATTCATGTAAGTTATTCTTCTCAATATTGAACTAAATTAAATTTATTATTTTATTACATCATATGATGTGTCATATTTATTATTTTATGATATGAATAATAATTTTTTAAATTTGTTGTGAAAACTTAATTATAGAAGTAATAATTGTAAACAATCACTTATAAGAATGGATTTTTTTAACACTAACATGTAAAAATTAATTATCATTCATCAAAAATTGAAATGCTATGAAAAAAATATGTGCAACAAAAAGATTTCTCCAAAGCTCCAAATACTACTCTCGCCAAAGCATGCTTAACTTTGGAGTTCTAATGAGCATGCATAGCCACAGTTTGATGTATAAAAGAAAAAATCATATTTTTGTTGTTACCCTTTAACATAATAAATAATTTATAAAATTTTTTAAATCATCTAACATATGTACTTTTTAAATACATTTAATGCTTATTACAAGTGTCATAATATTTGTAGCATCACTATTTTATTATATTTATATAAATGATAAAAAAATATATAGTACATTATTTTTTATAACATAGATATTAATACATAAGTTTTTTTTACATTATATTATTCTTCTTATAAATAACAAATTCAATTACTTAATAAATATAATTATAAATATATATATTTATCAAAAATATTACATATTATGCTATGCAACACAAGAGATTTCTTAAAAAATTTTAATTTGTATGTTGAAAAAGAAATGACGAAAAGAGTGAACTATTCTCTAAGAGAGAGAAATTTACAAATTGATAATAGTAAAATAAAGAGAAAAATAATAATAGAAAGTGATGAGAGACAATTTAACGAAAAGAAAAAGAAAAAAAGAGAACATAGATGAGATAGAGATAATAAATAAATAAGTAAAAGAGAGAGAAATAAAAAAATAGAGAATGATAAAAAAGAGAGATAAGCCAAGAAGAATATAAAAATATTAAAAATTAAGAGAAAAAACAATGATTATAAAAGTGAGAAGGAAATGAGAGAATGTGAGAGATATTATGATAAAAAAAAGTAAGAAAAAGTATTTGATAAAAAGTAAATCTTAAAAATATTTAATAATAATAAAATATAAAAATTGTTTAAGGATTACTATTATTTTAGAATGTTAAAAATATTTTGATAATATTATGGTTATTAATTTAGTGTTAGCTTTTTTATTCCTAAAATTAAAAAAATAATTAAATAATAAATATGATAGTTAT
This sequence comes from Vanilla planifolia, assembly GCA_023846275.1. Lineage (NCBI taxonomy): Eukaryota > Viridiplantae > Streptophyta > Magnoliopsida > Asparagales > Orchidaceae > Vanilla > Vanilla planifolia. The sequence goes on from CM043870.1 coordinate 21,315,714, forward strand.
ATTAATATGTTGTTATATGTGATGTAATTAATATATATAATAAATATAAATAATATTTAAATATTGAAGAGATCACCTATCCCAATACAACTCTTAACCCTTACCCAAGCCTACTTAACTTTGTAGCTCTAATGAGTTCCAATGCCATAATACTAGTGTTGTTGCACATGCATGTGCGAGACAAAAAAGCTTATTTATGTTGTTATTGTTTAATATTATGAAATATATTTTAAATTTTCTAAATTATCAAATATATGTACTTTATAAAAATATTTTATGTTTATTATATAGGTCAATATTTTATAAATTTAATATTTTATTTATATATAATTAAATATATATATATATATATATATATATATATATATAACAAATTTTGATAACATAGATATTGATATATAAAATTTTATTTTTTTATATGATTCAATTTATAAATAAGAAATTTAATTACTTGATAAATATTATTATAAATATATTTATTTATCAAAATATTTTATATTAGCATCTACAACACGAGAGATTTATTAATTATTGTTAATTTATGTGTTGAAGAAGAGATGATTGAGACAAAGATAAATATTCTCTTAGATAGAGATATTCAAAAATCGATCATAGTAAATTAAAGAGAAAAATAACAATAGACAGAGATGAGAGATGATTTAACGAAAAGAAAGAAAAGAACGTAGATAAGATAGGGAGAATAAATAAATAAGCAAAAGAGAGAGAGCAATGAAAAAATTAAGAATGATAGAGGAGAGAGAGAGACCAAGAAAAATATATGAAGATAAAAAATGAAGAGAAAAATAAAACAAATAATAATAAGAGAGAGAAAAAAAAAAGATGATATGAGAGACATTGTGATAAAGAGAAAAAAATAAGAAAAATAATTTAATAAAAATTATTTTTTAACAAAATAAATTATAATATTTATTAAATATAAAAAAAAATTATATAATGTGGTTAATAATAACAAATTATAAAAATATTTTATGTTTATTATTAGTTTAAAATATTAAAATAGCGAGAGACAATTTTAATTATCATTTTAATATTATTTTATTCATAGAATAAATATAAAAGTTAATTAAATGATAAATTTAATGATCATTCTATTACTATATCTTTATATGATATAACTTAGACAATAAATATGAATAATATTTAGCATTAATTATATAATTTTACATTATTTATTTTAATAACATAATATTATTATATTTAAAAACTTTTATAAATAGGAAATATATATTATTGTAAACATAAATTAATTAGAAATTATTATAATTATTATATTTTATTTTACTTAATATTAAATAAAAATTAAAAAAATTAGTCTATTATATCATCAAATGTACCATTTTTATTATTATATGAAATTAATTAAAAAAATATCATAAAATTATTATTAAAAATTAATAATTAAAAAAAATTAAAAGGCATAATATAGAAGAGTTAAAAAGAATAAATAAAAAAGTAAGAGAGAAAGAAATTATAAAGTAAAGAAAAATAGAAGAGAGAGTCCAATAATAACATAAAAAGATAAAACATGTAGAGAAAAAAAGAGTGATAATAGGATTGAAAAGAAAAAAATATGTTAGATATTATAATAAAAAGGATAAAAAATAATTTAATAAAAATTAAATTTTAAAAATTAAACTTTTAGTACTTAATATCTATAAAAAAAGTAAATCATATATAATATTTAATAATAAGAAAGTTGAACACATTTTAAGGATTATTACTATTTTTTAATATTAAAAATATTTAGAGAATATTATGATTATTAATTTAATAATTTATGTTTTATGCCTAAACTTAAAAGGAACTATTAAATAATAAATATTATAATTTTATTAATATATTATATTTATATGATGTAGTATATATAATAAATATAAATAATATTTAACATTAATAATGAAATTTTTAATTTTTAATATTTTATAATATAATAATTTTATATATAGAAAATTCTATGCATATCATATATTTACTATTATAAACTTAAATTAATTCTAATTTATTATAATTCATATGAGCTGTTTTTCTTAATATTAAATTAAATTAAAGTTATTAATTTACTACATCATAAGGTATGCCATATTTATTATTTTATTAAGTTAATAATAATGTTATAAAGTTATTTTAACACTTGATTAACAAGATAATAATTATAAACAACCATTTATAAGAATTTTTTTTAAGATTAACATATTGTACAAATAAATTATTATGCATTAAAAAAGAATACTATGAAAAAAAATATGTGTAATAAAAGAAGTTCTAAAGAGGTTTACCTATCCTATAACTACTTTCACCAAGCATACTTAACTTTGGAGTTCTAATGAAATAAGATGCCATAATGCTAGTTTTATCGCACATGCATACATAAGATAAAAAATAGGATAGTTTGTTGTTGCCCTTTAAGTTATGGATAACATCTAAAATTTTCTAATTTATCAAATATATGCATTTTTTAAAAAAATATTTTATGTATCATGATATTTTATAATATCAATGTTTTATTTATATATAAATAATAAAAAATATATCGAATGTTATTTCTTATAATGTAGATAGTAATAGATAAGATTTCAATTTATTATATCATTCTACTTATAAATAAGAAGTTTAATTACTTAATAAATATTATTAAAACTCTATATATTTATCAAAAATAATATATGTTAAGAGAAATGAAAAAATAGAGAAGGATATAGGAGAGATAGAGGCTAAGAAAAGTATAAGAAGACATAAAATTAAGAGAAACATAAAATAAACGACAACAAGAGAGGAAAAAAGTGATAATATGAGAGATATTAAGATAAAGAGAAAAAATAAGAAAAAGTGTTTCATAAAAATGAAATTTTAATAATTAAAATTGTAAAATTTACTAAATATAAAAATAAATTATATATAATTGTTAATAATAATAAAAATATATAAAAAATATTTGAGGTTTATTATTATTTTAGAATATTAAAAAGAAGTTCAAAATTATTTTAATTATAAATTTAATATTATTTTATTCATAGTGAAAATTAAAAAATTAATTAAATAATAAATTTAATGATTATTTTAATGCAATATCTTTGTATGATGTAACTTTGATAACAAATATAAATAATATTTAACATTAATTACATAATTTTTTATTTTTTTAATAACAGAATTTTCTTATATTAATAAACTTTTATAAATTACAAATGTATATTTTTGTAATCATAAATTTATTAAAAATTATTATAATTATTGTAGGTTATTTTACTTATATTAAACAAAAATAAAGAAATTAGTCTATTATATCCTAAGATTTACCATATTTATTATTACATGAAATTAATAAAAATATCATAAACTTATTATTAAAAATTAATTTTGAAAAATATATGAAAAACATAATATATAAGAGATAGAAAGAATACATAAAAAAGTAAGAGGGAGAGAGAAAGAAATTATAAAGTAGAGAAGGATAGATGAGAGAGAGGCTAAGAATAATGTAAAAAGATAAAACATGAAGAGAGAAAAAAGAGTGATAATAGGATTGAGAAGAAAAAAATATTTGAGATATTATAAAAAAAAAGAGATATAATAATAATATAATAAAAAATAAATTTTAAAATTTAAACTTATAATATTTAATAATTATAAAATGTAAATCATATATTAAATTTAATAATAATAAAATTGAAACATTTTTACGAGGATTATTATTATTTTAAAATATTAAAAATGTTTAGAGATTGATATGATTTGCAATTTAATAGTTTCTTTTTTAAATATTTTAGTTATACTAATATATTATATTTATGTGAAGTAATATATATAATAAATATAAATAATATTTTGCATTAATAATGTAATTTTACATTTTTAATATTTTATAATATAGTAATTTTATATTTAGAAAATTTTATGCATATCATATATATACTATTATAAACATAAATTAATTCCAATTTATTATAATTCATATGAGCTAATAAAACATATAAGTATAAATATTGTTATGAAATTAATAATATTGTAATAAAATTATTTTTAAAACTTGATTAAAAATATTATAATTATAAACTGTCATTTATAGGAATTTATTTTTTTCGTGATTAACATGTCATAAAAATAAATTATCATTCATTAGAAAATAGAATGTTATGGAAAAATATATGCAATGAAATAACTTCTAAAGAGGTCACCCATCCCAATACTACTCTCACTAAAGAATGCTTAACTTTGGAGTTCTAATGACATCAAAAGCTATAATATTGGCTTGATAACACATGCATATGTAAGATAAAAAAAGTATATTTATCTTATTAACCTTTAAGACAACAAATAATATCTAAAATTTTTTAATTTATTCAATATACACACTTTTTAAAAATATTTTATTTTTATTATATCATAATATTTTATAATATCAATATTTTATTTATATATAATTAATTAAAAAGTATATCATATGCTATTTTTTATAACATAGATAGTAATAGATAAGGTTTCATTTCATTATATTATTATTACTATAAATAAGAAATTTAATTACTTAGTAAATATTATTAAAAATCTATATATTTATAAAAAAAATAAAATATGTTAAGCTATGAAATACAATAGATTTCTTAAATATTATTAATTTATGTGTTAAAAAATAGATGATGAGAGAGAGATAACTATTTTCTTAAAGAGAGAAATTCACAAATTGATAATTTTAATAACACAATAAGGAGAAAAATAATAATAGAGAGAGATGAGAGATGATTCAACAAAAAGAATGATAATAATTATAAAAAAAATCATATATAATATTTAATAGTAATCAAATATAAAAAAAATTAAAATTATTACTTATTTACAATATTAAAAATATTTAGAGAATATTATGATTATTAATTTAATATTAGCTTCTTTTTGGTAAAATTTAAAAAACATAATTAAAGAATAAATATTATAATTATAATAATTTATCATATTTTTGTGGTGTAATATAAATAATAGATGAGAGCGAAAGAGTAAATAAAAAGTAAAAGAGGGACAAAGAAATAATAAAATAGAGAATGATAAAGGAAAGAGAAAGGCTAAAGAGAATGTAAAAAAATAAATACAAAGAAAAGAATAATAATAGGAGAGAACAAAGATAAAAAATATGAGGGACGTTATGATAAAAAATGATAAAAAACTTATTTAATAAAAATTAAATTTTAATAACTTTACTTATAAATTTAATAAATATTAAATTTAAATGATAAAAAAATTAATAATAATAAAATATAAAAAATTATTTTATTACTTTTATTAATTTAGAATACCAAAAATATTTAGAGAATATTATGGTTATTAATTTATTATTATCTTTTTTATGATTAAAATTAAAAATTTTAATTAAATAATAAATATTATAGTTATACTCATATATTATATTTATGTGATGTAATATAGATAATAAATACAAATAATATTTTATAATATAATTTTAGATTTCATGTACTTTATAATATAATATTGTCATATTTAGAAAACTCTATATAAATCATATTTATTCTATTATAAAAATAAATTAATTCTAATTTATTATGTTTCATATAAGTTATTTTGCTCAATGTTAAATTAAACTAAAGTTATTAAATTTTTTCATCACACAATATGCCATATTTATTATTTTATAAAATTAATAATAATATTATAAAGTTATTATTAAAACTTAATTAACAATGATAATTATAAACACTAATTTATAAGAATTTATTTTTTTAATGTTAGCATATTGTAAAATTTAATTGTCATTCATTAAAAAATAGAATACTATGAAACAATACTTGAAACAAAGGGACATCTATAGAGGTAAGCCATCCCAACACTACTTTTGCCCAAGCATGTCTTACTTTGGAGTTTTAATGAGATTCAATGCCATAATGTTGGTGTGGTTGCACATGCATGCATAAGATAAAAATCATATTTATATGATTATTCTTTAAGATAATAAAAAAATTTTAAAAATTTTCAATTATCTATTATTTATATTTTAAAAAATATATTTAATTTTTATTATGTGTCATAATATTTTATAATATCAATATTTTTATTATATATAATTAATGAAAATTTGTATGAAATTTTATTTTTTATAGGTTGTTTTACATAATATTATATTATTATTATAATCATAAATTAATTAGAAATAATTATATTTATTAATGGTTATTTTACACAATACTATTCCAAATTAAAGCTATTATTTTATTATATCATATGATTTACTATGTTTATTATTATATAAAATTAATAAAATTATCATAAACTAATTATTAAAAATTAATTATGAAAAAGAATGAAAAGATAAAACATAGAAAAGATAGAAAGAATAAATAAAAAAGTAAGTGAGAGAATGAATTGACAAAGTAGAGAAGAATAAAAGATAGAAAAAAAGCCAACAATAATACAGAAAGATAAAAAAATAAAGAGAAAAAATATGATCATAGGATTGAGAAGAAAGAGAATATGTTAGATATTATAATAAAAAGAAAAATAATAAAAAAATATTTTATTCAAAATTTAATTTTAAAAATTAACTTATAAAATTTAGTAAGTATAAAAGGAAAACCACATATAATATTTAATAACAATAATCAAATATAAAAAGTATTTGAAAACTATTATTATTTTAGAATATTAAAAATATTTAGAGAATTTTATGAATTTTAATTTAATATTATTTTATTATGAATAAAATTAAAAAATAATTAAATAATAATATTATAATTATATTAATATATTATATTTATGTAATGTTATATATATAATAAACATTAATTTTATTTAACATTAATAATATAATTTTAGATTTTTAATATTTTATAATATAATAATTTTATATTTATCAAATTCCAAGCATATTATATATATACTATTATAAACATAAACTAATTATAATTTATTACAATTCATATAAGCTATTTTTCTTAATATTGAACTAAATTAAAGTTGTTATTTTACTACATCATATGATGTGCCATATTTATTATTTTATAAAATTAATAATAATATTATAAAGTTATTATTAAAACTTGATTAAAAAAATATGATAATTATAAACAGTCATTTATAAAAATTTATTTTTTGTAACATTAACATGTAAAAATAAATTATCAAATTAGAAAATAGAACGCTATGAAAACTTATGTGCAACATGAGGACTTCTCAAGATGTCACCCAAGCCAATACTACTCTCGCCCAAACATGCTTAACTTTAGAGTTCTAAAAAAATCCAGTGTCATAATGCTGGTATGATTGCACATGCATATGTAAGACAAAAAAAGCATATCGGTGTTATTATTTAAGATTATGAACAACAATTAAAATTTTGTAAATTATCAAATATTTGCATATTTTAAAAATATTTTGTGTTATTATATGTGTTATATTTTTATAATATTAATATTTCTTTATATATAATAAATAAATAATTATATAAAACATAGTTTTTTAAAAAGTAGATATTAATAAGTATAGTTTAATTTCATTATATTATTCTTCTTATTAATAAGAAGTTTAATTAATTGATAAATATTGTTGAAATTATATATATTTATCAAAAACATTATATATTAAGCTATGCAACATTTTGAGACTTCTTAAATATTTTTCATTTATGTGTTGAGAAAGAGATGATGGAGACAAAGATGACTATTCTTTAAGAGAGTAGAATTCAAAAACTGGTAATATCGAAGTAAAATAATAATAATAATAGTAATAGATAGAGATGAGAGATGATTTAATAAAAAGAAAAAAAAAAGTAGAGAATATAAAAGAGATAGAGAAAATAAATAAATCAGTAAAAAAGTGTGAAATAAGAAAATAATCAAGGATAGAGGAGAGAAAGAGGTTAAGAAGAATATATAGAGATAAAAAAATATAAAGAGAAATAAAAATAATAATAATAATAGGAGAGAGAAAAAAGGGAAATATTATGATAAAGATAGAAAAAATGAAAAAAAGTATTTAATAAAAATTAAACTTTACCTAATTGAAATAATAATATTTTCTAAATATAGAAAATAAATTATTTATAATATTTAAAAATAATTTTTTTAAAAAAATTTGAGTTTTATTATTATTTTATGATATTAAAAATTATTAGAGATTATTTTCAATTATTAATTTATTATTATTTTATTCATACTAAAAATTAAAAAAGTTAATTAAATAATAAATTTAATCATTATTCTAATAAAATATATTTATAAGATGTAACTTAGATAATAAATCTAACTAATATTTAGTATTAATGATATAATTTTACATTATTTATTTTTAACAACATAATATTATTATATTTAAAAAACGTATATGAGTAGAAAATATATATTATTATAAATATAAATTAATTAAAATTTATTATTATTATTATATGATATTTTACTTAATATTAAATAAAAATAATGCAATTATTACATTATATAATATGATTTATCATATTTATTATTATATAAAATTAATATAAATATCATAAACTGATTACTAAAAATTATTTATGCAAAAGAAATGAAAAGATAGAGCATAAAAGAGATAGAAAGAATAAATAAAATTAAGAGAGAGAAAGAAATGACAAAGTAGAGAAGAATAAGAGAGAGAGTCCAAGAATAATATAAAAAGATGAAACATGAAGTCAAAAAACAAGAAAATATTATGATTATTTAATGATTATTATTATATTAGAATATTTAAAATTTCTAGAAAATATTATGATTATTAATTTAATGTTATATTTTTTGTGCATGAAATTAAAAAAATTTAATTAAATAAAAAATATTATAATTATAGTAATATCTTATATTTATTTGATATAAATATATTAAATAAATCATATATAATATTTAATAATAATTAAATATAAAACATAGTTGATGTTTATTATTATTATTTTAAAATATTAAAAATAGTATGTGAATATTTTAACTATAAATTAAATATTATTTCATTCATACTAAAAATTATAAAAATTAATTAAATATAAAATTTTTTTATTATTCTAACATAATATCTTTATATGATATATCCTAGATAATAAATTTTTAATTAAATAATATTATTATTTGAGAGAATTTTATCAACATAAAATATATATTATTATAAAACTAAATCAATTATAAATTATTATAATTAATATGTGTTATTTTACTTAACATTATACTAAAACAAAGTATTATTATAATATATCATATGATTTGTAATATTTATTTTTATTTTATATAAATAAAAATATAATAAATTGATTTTTAAAAATTAATTATGAAAAGGAATGAAAAGATGAAACATATAAAATATAGAAAGGATAAATAAAAAACTAAGTGAGAAAGAAAGAAATGACAAAGCAGAGAAAGATAGAGAAAGAAAAAAGTCATGGATAATATAAAAAGATAAAACATAAAGAGAAAAAATGATAATATGATTAAAAAGAAAGAGAATATGTGAGATATTATGATAGAAAGAAAAATATAAAAAATAATTTAATAAAAATTAAATATTAAAAATTAAGCATATAATATTTAATAAGTATAAAAAATAAATCATATATAATATTTATTAATATTAAAATATAAAAGTTATTTGAGAATTATTATTATTTATATTTAGATAATATTATGATTATCATTTTAATATTATTAACTTTTTATAAATAAACTTTAAAAATTAATTAAATAATAAATATTATAATTATACTAATATATTATATTTATGTGATTAATATATATAATAAATATAAATTATATTTAATATTAAGAATATAATTTTAGATTATTAACATTTTATAATATAGTAATTTTATATTTAGAAAATTATATGCACATCATATATATTATTATAGGCATAAATTAATTATAATTTATTATAATTCATATAAGTTATTTTTCTCAATATTGAACTGAATTAAAATTATTATTTTACTACATCATATGATGTGTCATATTTATTTTTTTTAATTAATAATAATATAATAAAGTAATTATTAAAACTTACTTAAAAAATGATTGTTAGAAAAAATCATTTATAAGAATTTATTTTTTGAAAGATTAACATGTAAAAATAAATTATCATTCATTAGAAAATAAAATGCAATGAAATCATATGTGCAAGATGAGAACTCTCGCTCAGGCATGCTTAACATTGGAGTTTTAATAAATTCCTTTGTTATAATACTTGTTTGGTCGCACGTGCATAATAAGACAAAAACATGTTGGTGTTGTTACTATTTAAGATTATGAACAACATTTAAAATTTTATAAATTATCTAATATATACATATTTCAATAATATTTTGTTCTTATTTTATGTGTTATAGTATTTTATAATATCATTATTTTATTTATATATAATTAATAAAAAAATTATATAAAATATTATTTTTAATAACATTAATATTAATAAATATAATTTTCTTTCATTATATTATTCTTCTTATAAATAAGAAATTTAGTTACTTGATAACTATTACAAAAAATATATATATATTTATCAATAATATTATATATTAAGCTATGCAACAAGAGAGATTTCTTAAATAATATTCATTTATGTGTTGAAAAGAGATAATGGAGATAGAGATAACTATTCTCTAAGAGAAAAAAATCAAAAACTAGTAATAACAAAATAAATAAGAAAATAATAATAGATAGAGATGAGAAATGATTTAATAAGAAGAAAATGAAAGAAGAGCACATAGATGAGATAAAGAGATTAAATAAATAAGTAAAAGAGAGAGAAAATAAGAAAATAGACAATGACATAGAAGAGAGAGATGCCAAGAATAATTTAAAGAGATAGAGAATAAAAAGAGAAATAAAACAAATGATAACAAGTGAAAAATAAAAATTAAAAATTATTTGTACTAAAAATTAAAATTATTTGTACTAAAAATTAAAAATTTAATTAGAAAATAAAATTAATGATTATTCTAATATAAAATCTTTATGTGATGTAACTTAGATAATAAATACAAGCAATATTTAGTATTAACAATATAAGTTTAGATTATTTATTTTTAATAACATAATATGGTTACATTTTAAAAGTTTTATAGATAGCAAATATATATTGTTATAAAGATAAATGAATTAGAAGTTGTTGTAATTATTATAGGTTAGTTTACTTAATAATAAACAAAACTAAAGAAATTATATTAATACATTCTATGATTTACCATATTTATTATTATATGAAATCAATAAAAATATCATAAATTGATTATTAAAAATTATTTATGAAAAAGAAATAAAAAGATATAACATTGAAGAGATAGAAAGAATAAATAAAAAAATAAGAGAGAGAGAGAGAGAAAAAATGATAAAGTAAAGATGGATAAAAGAGAGAGAGGCTAAGAATAATATAAAAAATAAAACATAAAAAGAGAAGAAAAAATGATAATAGGATTGAGAAGAAAAGTAATATGTGAGATCTTATAAAAAAGATAAAATATAAAGAGAGAAAAAATGATAATAAGATTGAGAAGAAAAAGAATATATGAAAAATTATGATAAAAAAAATGAATATAAAAATAACTTAATAAATATTAAATTTAAAAAAATATAATCTTTAATTAGTATAAAAAGAAAATAAAATATAATATTTAATAATAATAAAATATAAATTATTTTAGGATTATTATTATTTTAAAATATTAAAAATATTTTGAGAACCTTAACAATGTTGTTCTAATGAGATACAATGACATAATGCTGGTATAGTTGCACAAGCATGCGTAGACAAAGAAGTATATTTATGTTGTTACCATTTTAGATTATGAACAATATTTTAAATTTTCTAAATTAACTAATATATGCATTTTTTTTAAAAACATTTTATGTTTAATATATAGGTCATAATATTTTAGAAATTCTACATTTTATTTATATACAATTAATAACAAATTATATAAAACACTATTCTCTATAATGTAAATTTTATAATATAAGGTTTTATATCAATATATTATTCTAGTTATAAATAAGGAATTTAATTACTTGATAAATATTTTTAGGAATATATTTATTTATCAAAAATAAGATATGCAACACGAGAGATTTCTTAAATATTTTTAATTTAGGTGTTTAAAAAGAGATGATAGAGCAAAAGATAATTATTCTCTTAGAGAAAGAAATTAAAAAATTGATCATTTTAAATTAAAGAGAAAAAATAATAGACAGAGATGAGAGATAATTTAATAAAAAGAAAAAGAAATAAGAGAACATAGATGAGATAAAAAAAAATAAATAAATAAGTAAAAGATAGAGAGAAATGAAAAAAATAAATGATAGAAGAGAAAGAGGCCAAAAAGAATATAAAGAGATAAAGAATGAAGAGAGAAATAAAATAAATGATAATAAAAGAGAGAAAAGAGATAATATGAGAGACATTATAATAAAGAGAAAAAATAAGAAAAGAGTATTTAAAAAAAATTAAATATTTAATAATTAAAATTATTACATTTATTAAATATAAAAATAAATTACATATAATATTTTATAATAATAAAATATATTAAACATTTGAGCTTTATTATTATTTTAGAATACTAAAAAATAATTAGAGACTATTTTAATAATAAATTTAATATTATTTTCTTAACATCAAAAATTTAAAAAGTTAAATAAATAGTAAATTTAATAATTATTCTAATACAATATCTCTATATGTTGTAACTTCGATAATATATATGAATAATATTTAGCACAAGTGATATAATTTTAGATTATTTTTTTTAATAATATAATATTATTATATTTAAGAACTTTTACAAATAATAAATATATATTATTATAAATATAAATTAATTAAAAATTATTATTACTAGTGTAGGTTATTTTACTTAGTATTAAACAAAAATAAAGTAATTATTCTATTATATCATATGATTTATCATATTTATTATCATATAAAATTAATAAAAATATCATAAACTTGTTATTAAAAAATAATTTTAAAAAAGAAATGAAAAGGCATAGTATAACAAGGAAGATAGAATAAATAAAAAATTAAGAGAGAGAGACAAAGAAATTAAAAAGTAGAGAAGAATAAAAGAGAGAGGGGGTTCAAGAATAATAAAAAAAGATAAAACAAGAAGAGAGAAAAAAAGAGTAATCATAGGATTCAAAAGAAAAAAATAATGTGAGATATTATAATAAAAAGAAGAAAGATTAAAAAATAATTTAATAAAAATTAAATTTTAAAAATTAAACTTATAATATTAACAATTATGGAGAGTAAATCATATATAATTTTTAATAATAATAAAATTGAAAAAACTTTTAAGGATTATTATTATTTTAAAAAATTAAAATCATTTAGAGAATATTATTACTGTTAATTTAAAATTTTTTTGTTTGCCTAAAATTAAGAAAAATAATTAAATAATAAATAATATAATTATACTAATATATTATGTTTATATGATGTGATATATATAATAAATATAAACAATATTTCATATTAATAATGTAATTATAGATTTTTAATATTTATAGTATAATAATTTTATATTTAAAAAATTATATGCATATCATGTGTGAATATTATTATGAACATAAATTAATTCTAGTTTATTATAATTTGTATTAGGTATTTTTTTTTAATATTAAACTAAATTAATGTTATTATTTTTCTACATCAAATAATGTGGTATATTTATTATTTTATGAGATTAAAAATAATGTCATAAAGTTCTTTTTAAAAGTTGATTAAAATGATGATGATAATAAACAATAATTTATAATAATTTATTTATTTTAAAATTAACATTTTGTAAAAAAACTTATCATTCATTAAAAAATGGAACGATATGAAAAAATATGTGCAACAAAATACTTCTAAAGAGGTCACCCATCCCAAAACTTCTCTTGCCAAAGCGTGCCTAACTTTGGAGTTTTAATGAGATCCAATTCTGTAATGCTCGTGTTGTTGCACATGCATGCATAAAATAAAAAAAATATTTATATGGTTATTCTTTAAGATAATGAATAATTTTTAAATTTTTTTATATTATCTAATATATGTATTTTTAAAAATATTTTAAGCATATTATATATGTCATAATATTTTATATATCAATATTTTCATTATATATAATTAATATAAAATTGTATAAAACTTTATTTACTATAATGTAGATATTAATACATAAGATTTTCTTACATTATATTATTCTTCTTAGAAATAAGAAATTAAATTAATAAATATAATTGAAAATTTATTTATTTATCAAAAATATTATATATAGAGCTATGCAATATGAGAGATTTTCCAACTATTATAAATTTATGTGCTGAAAAAGACATGATGGAGATAAAGATAAATATTCTTTAAGGGAGAAAAATTCACAAATTGATAATAGTAAAATAGAGATAAAAATAGTAATAGAGAGAGAGATGTGAGTTAATTTAAAAAAAGAAAAAAGAAGAAAACATAGATGAGATACAGAGAATTACTAAATAAGTAAAAGAAAGAAAAATAAGAAAATAAATAAGGATAAAGGAGAGAGAATAACCAAGAAAATATAATGAGATAAGGAATAATAAGACAAATAAAAGAATGATGATAATATTAACAATAAGAAAAATAGAGAATGTAATTGATATTATGATAAAGAGAAAAAATGAGAAAAAGTATTTGATAAAATTAAAATTTTTAATAATTAAACTTATGACATGTATTCAACATAAGAAAATAAAGCTATTATTTTATTACATCATATGATTTATCATATTTTTTATTATATGAAATTAATAAAAATGTCATAAATAAATTATTAAAAATAAATTAGAATAAAAGAAAAGAGAGAACATAAAAAAGATATAAAGAATAAATAAAGAAGTAAAAGTGAGAGAAAGAAATGACAAATTAGAGAATGATAAAGAGAAAGAGAGGCAAAGAAGTATATAAAAAATAAAAAATGAAGATAGACAAAAGTATGAAAATAAAAGATAGATGAAAGAGAGAAAATATGAGAGACATTATGATAAAAAAAATAAAAATAAATAAATTAATAAGTATAAAAAGTAAATCTTATATAATATTTAATAATAATAAAATATAAAAAATAATTTGAAGATTATTATTATTTTAGAATATTAAAAATATTTAGAGAATATATTATAATTATACTAATATATTACATTTAAGTGATATAATATAGATAATAAATATAAATAATATTTCACATTATTAATATAATGTCATATTTTTAATGTTTAATAATATAATATTTCTATATTTACAAAATTTTATGCATATCATATATTTACTATGATAAACATAAATTAATTTTAATTTTTTATAATTTATATAAGTTATTTTTCTTAATATTGAAATAAATTAAAGTTATTATTTTATTACAATCTATGATGTACCATATTTATTATTTTATGAAATTAATAATAATGATATAAATTTATTATTAAAACGTAATTACAAAAATGATAATTATAAATAATCATTTATAAGAATATATTTTTTTAACATTAACATATAAAAATTAACTATCATTCATTAGAAATAAAATATTATGAAAAAAATATGTACAAGAAGAGAACTTCTCAAAAGGTCACCCATCAAAATACTACTCTCACCAAAGCATTCTTAACTGTACATGTCTAATGAGATCGAGTGTCATATTGCAAGCACAGTCACAATTCCATGTATAAAACAAAAAAAATCATATTTTTGTTATTACCCTTTAAAATAATGAATAATTTCAAAAATTTTCTAAATCATGTAGTATATGCACTTTTTAAAAATATTTAATGTTTATTATATGTGACATAATATTTGTAGCATCATTATTCTATTTATATGCAATTAATAAAAAATTATATATAACATTATTTTTTATAACATTGATATTAATATATAAGTTTTCTTACATTGTATTATTCTTCTGATAAATAACAAATTAAATTACTTAATAAATATAATTTAAATTTTATATATTTATCAAAAATATTATATATTAAGCTATGCAACATGAGAGATGTTTTAAATATTTTTAATTTGTGTGTTAAAGAAGGGATGATGGAGAGAGATAACTATTCTCTAAGTGAGAGAAATTCATAAATTGATAATAATAAATAAAGAGAAAAACAATAATAAAGAGCGATGAGAGATAATTTAAAAAAAGTGAGGACATAGATGAGATAGAGAGAATAAATAAATAAATAAAATAGAGAAATAAAAAAAGAGAATGATAGAGGAGAGAGATAAGCCTAGAAGAATAAAAAAATAAAAATTAAAGAGACAAATAAAAGATTGATAAGAAAGGTGACAAGAAAATAAGAGAATATGAGGAATATTACGATAAAGAAAAAAGTGAGAAAAAATAGTTAATTAAAATTAAAATTTTAATAATTAAACTTATAATTTTTATTAATTATAAAAAGTAAATCATATATAATATTTAATAGTAATAAAAAATAAAAAATAATTGAGCTTTATATTATTTTTAAATATTAAAAATAGCTTGAGATTATTTTAACTATAAATTTAATATTATTGTTTTCATACCTAAAATTAAATAACATAGATAATAAATATAAATAATATTTAGGTCCTATAATATAATTTTAGATTATTAATTTTTAATAATGTATTATAATTATATAAAAGTATTTTTTATAATGTAGATATTAATACATAAGATTTTCTTACATTATTTTATTCTTCTTAGAAATAAGAAATTAAATTAATAAATATAATTCAAGACTCATTTATTTACCAAAAATATTTTATATTAGAGAAAAATGATAATAGGAATAAGAAGAAAGATGTAGAATATGGGTGATGTTATGACAAAAAAGATAAAAAAAATTATTTAATAAAAACTAAATTTTAATAATTATACTTATATTATTTAATAAGCATAAAAATTAAATCATAAAAATATTTTATAATAATAAAATATAAAAATTATTTTAAGATTATTATTACTTTAGGATATTAAAAATATTTGGAGAATATTGTGGTTATTAATTTAAAGTTATCTTTTTATGCCTAAAATTAAAAAAATTAATTAAACAATAAATATTATAATTATACTAATATATTATATTCATGTGATGTGATATAGATAATACATATAAATAATATTTAATATTAATAATATAATTTTAGATTTCATATATTTTATAATATAATATTTTAATATTTAGAAAATTCCATACAAATCTTATATATATTATTATAAAAATAAATTAATTAGAATTTATTATTGTTCATAGAAGTTATTTTGCTTAATACTAAACTAAACTAAAGTTATTATTTTATTATATCATATGATGTGTCATATTTATTATTATATAAAATTTATAATAATGTTATAAAGTTATTAATAAAACTTAATTAAAAATGATAATTATAACCACATGTTTACATTAATTTATTTTCTTTTTGATTTTAACATGTAAAATTTAATTATTATTCATTAAAAAAAGAATGCTATGAAAAAATACTTACAATAAGAGGACTTTTAAAGAGGTCATCCATCCTAATGCTACTCTCACCCAAGTATGCCTAACCTTGGAGTTTTAATGAGATCTAACGCCATAATACTAGTGTGGTTGGAGATGCATGCATAAGATAAAAAATCATATTTATATGATTTTTCTTTAAGATAATAAAGAATTTTTAAAATTTTCTAAATTTTATAATATATGTATTTTTTTAAAAATATTTTATGTTTATTATATGTATCATAATATTTAATAATATCATTATTTTCATTGTATATAATTAATAAAAAAATTATATAAAATATTATTTTTATAATGTAAATATTAATATATAAGTTTTTCTTACATTATATTATTCTTCTTAAAAATAAGAAATCAAATTATTAGATATAATTGAAAATATATTTATTTAACAAAAATATTACATATTGAGCTATGCAACATCAAAGATTTTTTAAATATTATTACTTTATGTGTTGAAAAAGACATGATGGAGACAAAGATAATTATTCTCTAAGAGAGAGAAATTCACGAATTAATAATAACAAAATAGAGAGAAAAATAATAGTAGAGAGAGATATGAGATGATTTAATAAAACAGAAAAGAAAAAAGAAAACATAAATGAGATAGAGAGAATTACTAAATAAGTAAAAGAGAGAGAAAATAAAAGAAATAAAAAAGGATAAAGGAGAGAGAAAGACCAAGAAAAATATAAGGAGATAAAGAATAAAGTGACAAATAAAAGAATAATAATAATAATGAGGAGAAAATAATGAATATGAGAGACATTGTCATAAAGAGAAAAAAGTGAGAAAAAGTATTTAATAAAGATAAAATTTTTTAATAATTAAACTTATAATATGTATTGAATACAAAAAAAATAAAGTTATTATTTGATTATATCATACGATTTATCATGTTTATTATTATATCAAATTAATAAAAATGTCTTAAACAAATTATTCAAAATGAATTACAAAAAAAAGAAAAGAGAGAACATAGAAAAAAATGATGGAAATAAAATGTTGGGAGAAATTTGAAAATGACAACAGAAAGCCTTGGTAATAGGAAGACAAAAAACTATAAACTTTTTCATTCATACATTCATGATCATAAAGCAACAATTACCTGTGTTTATAGGAAAAAGATAACCAATCTCTAAAATATTTACTCTTAAATTAAAAATTTATTCCTAACATAAAATTTAAAATTATATAAACATCTAAACACCTAAAAATACTGAAAAATATTTTAAAATACTAGCAAAAAACTTAAAATATGCTAATCGATACTTAAAAAGTGCTAACAAACACTTAAAGTTTGCTAACATTATTCGCCTTCAAACTTGAAGTATCCCCAACCCTAATTGATTTCATAATTCTTTAAAGTCTTCACTCTAAGCGATTTAGTGAAAATATCAACCACTTGTTCTTAATATACCAGGCTTATAGTCTCTTTGTTGACATGATCATAAAGAAAATGATACCTTTTCTCGATATAACTGCTTCTCCCATGTTGAATTTGATTTTATGCTAATTTGATGGCTAACATATTGTCAAAAAATATAGCTATTGGCTCTTCTTGTTGATGATGGAACTCCTACAATAAATTTCATAACAAATTTGCCTCACAAACTATTGATGAAGCTATAATATACTCTTCTGCTTCATAAGCTAAAACGGCAATATCATCTTGTTTAGTGGATATCCACATAATTACTGATAAACCTAAAAAGAAACATTAACTAGTCGTACTCTTTCTTTCATCTAAATCACCTCCCCAATCATTGTTAGAATAGCCACATAAATTTGTCCCACTTTGCTTAGTAAAATCCAAACCATAATCAAGTGT
This sequence comes from Vanilla planifolia, assembly GCA_023846275.1. Taxonomy (NCBI): domain Eukaryota; kingdom Viridiplantae; phylum Streptophyta; class Magnoliopsida; order Asparagales; family Orchidaceae; genus Vanilla; species Vanilla planifolia. The sequence continues at coordinate 21,335,058 of CM043870.1, forward strand.
TCTTTTAATTTATCTTAGTATTCTTTTAACAACTATCCAATGTGTTTCCTTTAGATTTTTATATATCGACTAATGACTCAAATAGAACATAAAATATGAGGTCTTGTGATAAAGTAGAATCAATACATTTTCCTTCTACTTCTTTATTATTTTCATTCTCACATCAAGTAGTGTTGCCACTAATTTACATTCTTATATTTCAAACTTCTTTATAAGTTCAATAGCATATTTCTTTGAGAGATTTGGATTGTATTTGTCATTTATTTTACTTCCAAACCAAGGAAGTATGACATTTCACCATTATCTATCATGCCAAATTCATGTTGCATAGTTCTTTTCAGTTCTTGAAATAATTCAAAAGAATTTCTTACATAAAGCACATCATGTACATAAAGACAAACTATAAGAATATCATTTTAAATTATCTTAATGTAAAGTGCATGCTCAAATGGATATTTTTGGAATCCTAGTTGTTGAAGATATCCATCAGTCTTGGTATTCCATGCTCTTGTGCTTATTTCAATCCATATAAATCCTTTTATAAATGCTAGACTTTGTGTGGATGACTCACAATTTTGTAACCTTTAGGTTGATTAATAAAAACTTCTTCTTCTAAAACTCTATTCAAAAATATAGATTTAACATCAAGTTAGCATACCTTCCATCTATGAAATGCTGTAAGTGCTAAAATCAACTTCATTGTATCAAATCGAGCAACTAGAGCAAATACCTCATTGTAGTTAATACCATATTTTTTCTAAAGCCTTTTGGCACAAGTCTTACTTTGTATCTATTGACTATTCCATCTGCTTTATGCTTGATCTTGTAAACCCATTTCACTCCTATGGGTTACTTTTGATAAGAGAGACCAACTAACTCCCTTGTATTATTCTTTTCTAGAGATGCTATTTCTTTATCAATACCCTTTTGCCAATTTATATCCCACACTACTTTATCAAAAGAAATGAGTTCATTATCAATTAAATAATAGAATAAGTTAGAATACTAAAATGTTTGCTTATATATCTCTTGTAAACATTTCAACTTTCTGCTTAAGTAAATAAGATGTGCTATCTTTTGCCTAATAGTTGTTCTTGAGGGAGAGCTTATAGGAGAATTTGAATTATATGTTTATAGAATTTGAATTTCTTCTTCTTGCCCAAGTGTGATAGTTTTATCATCCTTCTCTTCCTTCCACTTCCAAGTATCTTCTTCTACAAAGACAACAACACAACTAATAAACACATTTTTGGAAAAAGGATCGTAGTGTTTGTAGGCTTTTGACCCTCACTATACCCAACATACGATTTGTCGACATCTTCACTTTAGTAATATTCCTTCCTTTTGAATATTGCAAAAGAAGATAACCATTCTCCATATGTATAGTATATCTTTTCTAAATCAATTGCTTAAGACTAAGAGTATTACTTTTCATATCTAGAATAAAATATATATCTGAAATAATAATTAGATTTCCATTCTCTTTGTAAAGTTATATATTACTTTCCTTCAACTTTCAACTTTGATGAGTCTCCAAGACTCACACTTGTTTAAACATTTCAAATGAATCAAATAGATGCCTTTTTCCACATATATGGTTGCTTGCTCGTGAATCAAGAAACCATATATCTTCTCCTACATTAGCATCTTTTTCAGTCTATAAAGATATTAACTCTTCTTGTAATACTTTAGCATAATTTGACTAATTATTCTTATGCCAATAGTCAGAAGCATAATGACCAAACTTATGACAATTGTAACATTCATATTTCTATTTTGTCCTCAACCTTTAGAAGCACTATTCCTTCCATGCCCTTGTTGTATGTAAGATTGATTAAATTTCTATTGAGATCTATCTTGGAAATGACCTCTTTCATGTCCTCGATATGAACCTCATCCTCTTCCCCTCAAACTTGAATTCTCTTTCTTCAAGGTATTATCCTCTTTCAAATTCAGTTTTGATTCTAATGCTTGATCAATAGGTGCAACTTCAACCCTTTTCTTTAGTCGTTGCTCATGCACTTGTAAAGAACCCATTAGCTCTTCGATATATTATTTATATATTTAGATTCTTCAATTGTTGTTACTACATGCTCAAATATAAGAGTTAAAGAATTAAGTACCTTTTTTATTACACGTACATCATCAATTTGTTCTCCATTTCTCTTCATCAAATTCGTAAAAGAAATCAAGCACGAGTCATAATCCGAGATAGTCTCATTTTCATTCATTTTTTATTACTCAAAATCACCTCTAAGGATTTGAAGACGTAAACACTTCACACGTTTAACACCATTGAGGATTGTCTTTTTTTATACTTCTTTCAACAATTTCTTTTCCACTTGAGTAGTATCTGATTCATCAAAGCCATCGATAACAGTCTCTCAAAGGTCGTGCAAGCCAAGAAAGGCTTTAAATTGAATGCACCAATAACCATAATTGTCGTTCGTTAATCTGGGAATGATTTATTGGATAATATTTGTCATTTTAAATGAAAACACCCTTGAAAAAAAATACCTCTACTCTTCTCCCTTTGATGCTATAGCATTCAATCTTCTTCTTCAAGCTCTAATACAACTTTGATGGAAATAAAGTGTTGGGAGAAATTTGAAAATGGCAATAGAAAGCCTAAGCAACAGGAAGATAAAAGACTATGAACTTTTTCATTAATACATTTATGATCACAAAGTAATAATTACATTAATTTATAGGAAAAAATAACCAATCCCCAAAATATTTACTCTTCATTTGAAAGCTTATTCCTAACTTAAAATTTAAAATTATTTAAATATTTAAATACTTAAAATGCTAACAAACATTTAAAAATACTAACAAAACACTTAAAATATTCTAACTAATACTTAAAAAGTGTTAACAAATACTTAAAGTTTGCTAACAAAAAATAGAGAAAAATAGAAGAGAAACAAATAAGAAAATAGAGAAGAATAGAGAAGAGAAAGAGAGGCCAAAATGAATATAAAAAGATAACAAATTAAGATAGAAATAAAACAAATTATAATAAGAGAGAAGAAAAAGAGACACTATGAGAGACATTATGATAAAAAAAAATGAGAAAAAATATTTGATAAAAATTAATTTTTTAATAATCAAAATTTTAATATTTATTAAATATAAAAGTTAAATTATATATAATATTTGATAACAACAAAATATAAAAAAAATTATTTTAAATTAATTATTATTTTAGAATATTAAAAATAGTTAGAGATTATTTTAATTATAAATTTAATATTATTTTATTCATAGCGAAAATTAAAAATGCTAACTAAGTAATAAATTTAATGATTATTCTAATACAAGATCTTTATATGATGTAACTTAGATAATAAATATAAATAATATTTAGCATTAATGATATAATTTTAGATAATTTAATTAAAATAATATAATATTATTATATTTAAAAACTTTTAAAAATCAAAAATATATATTATTATAAACATATATTAATTAGAAATTATCATAATAATTATAGGTATTTTACTTAATATTAAATGAAAATAAAACAATTATTCTATTATGTATTATGATTTACCATATCTATTATTATATGTAATTAATAAAAATATCATAAACTTGTTATTAAAAAATAATTTTGAGAAAATAATGAAAAGGCATAATATAGAAGAGATAGAAAGAAAAAATAAAAAAGTAAGAGAGAGAGAGAGAGAGAGAAAGAGAAAAAAATTACAAAATAGAGAATGATAGAAGAGAAACACCAGGAATAATAAAAAAGAATAAAACATTAAAAGAGAAAAAAGATTGATAATAATATTATGATGAAAAATAATTTAATAAAAATTAAATTTTAAAAATTAAACTTATAATATTTAATAATTAAAAAAAGTAAATCATATATAATATTTAATAATAAAAAAATTTGAAAACTTTTTAAGGATTATTATTATTTTCGAATATTAAAAATATTAAGTGAATATTATGATTATTAATTTATTAATATCATTTTTATGCCTAAAATTAAAAAAATAATTAAATAATAAAAATTATAATTATTCTAATATATTATGTTTATTTGATGTAATATATATAATAAATATAAATAATATTTAACATCAATAATGTAATTTAATATTTTTATTATTTAATGATATAACAATTTCATATTTAGAAAATTTTATGCATATCATATATATATACTATTATGAACATAAATTCATTCTAATTTATTATAATTCATATGACTTGTTCATCTTAATATTAAACTAAATTAAAGTTATTATTTTACTACATCATATAATATGCCATATTTATTATTTTATAAAATTAATAATAATGTCATAAAGTTATTTTAAAAACTTTATTAAAATAAAGATAATTATAAACAATGATTTATAAGAATTTATTTTTTTAAGATTAACATGTAAAAATAAATTATTATTCATTAGAAAATGGAATACTATGAAACAATATGCACAACAAAAAATTTCTAAAGAGGTCACCCATGCCAATACTACTCTAGCCCAAGCATGCTTAACTTATTAGTTATAACGAGCTCAAATGTTGTAATACTAGTGTGACCGCACATGCATACATAAGGGAAAAATATATTTTTGTTGTTACTTTTAAGATTATGAATAATATCTAATATTTTCTAAATTATCTAATATAATTACTTTTTTAAAATATTTTATCTTTTTATATGTGTCATAATAATTTATAATATCAATATTTATTTATATATAATTAATAAAAAGTATATAAAATACTATTTTTTATAATGTAGACAGTAATAGATAAGATTTCATTTCATTATATTATTCTACTTATAAATAAAAATTTTAATTACTTGATAAATATTACTAAAAATATATATTTATAAAAAAATATTATATATTAAGCTTCCAATACGAGAGATTTCCTAAATATTTTTAGTTTTTTTATTGAAAAAGAGATGATAGAGGGAGATAACTATTCTCTAAGAGAGAGAAATACATAAATTGATAATAGCATAATGAAAAGAAAAATAATAATAGAGAGAGATGAGAGATGATTTAAAAAATATTGACAATACATATAAAAAGTAAATAAAATATAATATTTAAAAATAATAAAGTACAAAAAATATTTGAAGATTATTATTGTTTTAAAATATTAAAAATATTTAAAAATTATTACAGCAATTAATTTAATATTATCTTCTTTATGCAAAAATTAAACGAATTATTTAAATAATAAATATTATAATCATACTATATAATATATTTATGTGATATAATATAGATAATAAATATAAATAATAGATAAGAAAGCATAAATAAATAAAAAGTAAAAGAGAGAGAAAAAATAATAAAGTAGATAATAATAAAAAAAAGAGAGAGAAGCTAAAAAGGATATTAAAAATATAAATAAATAAAAAAATAATGATAGTAAGAGTGAGAAGAAAGATAGAGAATATGAGTGATGTTGTGATTAAAAAAAGATAGAAAAAAATATTTAATAAAAATAAATTTAATAATTTTATTTATAATATTTAATAAGTTTAAAACTTAAATCATTAAAAAGTTTAATAATAATAATAAAATATAAAAATTATTTGGGGATTATTATTACTTTAGAATATTAAAAATATTTAGAGAATATTATGGTTAATAATTTAATATTATTTTTTTATGCTTAAAATTAAAAAAGTTAATTAAATAATAAATATTATAATTTAATATTTTTTTAATGAGATAAAAATGCCATAACACTGGTGTGGTTGCAAGTGCAAAAAAATTATATTTGTATTGTAATTCTTTAAGATAATGAATAATTTATAAAAAATTTTAAATTATATAAAATATCTATTTTTTAAAACTATTTTGTGAATATTATATATGTCATAATATTTTATAATATCAATATTTTTATTATATATAATTAGTGAAAACTACATAAAACTTTACTTTTTGTAATGTAGACATTAGTAAATAAGATTTTCTCATATCATATTATTCCTCTTAGAACTAAGAATTTAAATTAATAAGCATAACTACAAATTTTTTATTTATCAAAAATATTATATATTGAGCTATGCAATACGAGAGATTTTTTAAATATTATTAATTTGTGAGTTGAAAAAGACATGATGGAGACAAAGATAATTATTCTTTAAGAGAGAGAAATTCACAAATTGATAATAGCAAAATAGAGAGAAAAATAATAATAGAGAGAGATGTGAGATGTTTTAACAAAAAAGAAATGAAAAAAAAACATTGATGAGATAGAGAGAATTACTAAATAAGTAAAAGAGAGAGAAAAATAAGAAAATAGAGAAAAATAAAAAGGAGAGAAAGGCCAAAAAAATATTGAGATAAAGAATAAAGGGACAAACAAAAGGATGGTAATACTAATGAGATAAAAAAAAAAGAGAATATAAGAGACATTATGATAGAAAGAAAAAAGTGAGAAAAAGTATTTAATAAAAAAAAAAATTTAAATAATTAAACTTATAATATGTATTAAATATAAAAAAAATAAGATTGTTATTTTTTTTATATCATATTACTTATCATATTTATTACTACATGAAATTAATAAATATGTCATAAGGAAATTATTAAAAATTAATTACAAAATTGAAAAGAAAAGTGAGAATATAAAAGAGATATAAAGAATAAAAAAAGAAATAAAAGTGAGAAAGAAATGACAAAGCAGAGAATGATAGAGACAAAGAGAAGCCAAGAAGCATATAGAAAGATAAAAAATAAAGAGAGAAAAAAATTATGATAAGAAAAATTAGACAAAAGACAAAAAATATGAGAGACATTATGATAAGTATAAAAAGTAAATTATATATAATATTTAAAAATAATAAAATATAAAAAATATTTGAAGATTATTATTTTTTTGAATATCAAAAATATTTAGAGAATATTATAACTATTAATATAATATTATCTTTTTTATGCTAAAATTTAAAAATAAATTAAATAATCAATATTAAAATTATACTAATATATTATATTTATGTTATATGATATAGATAATAAATGTAAATAATATTTAATATTAATAATATATTTTTAATATTTAATAATATAATATTTTTATATTTAGAAAGATTTATGTATATCATATTTATACTATTATAGACATAAATTAATCTTAGTTTTTTCAAATACATATAAGTTATTTTTCTTATTATTTATCTAAATTAAAATTGTAATTTTATTACATCATATGATGTGCCATATTTATTATTTTATGAAATTAAAAATAATATTATAAAGTTATTATTAAATCTTAATTACAAAAATGATAATTATAAATAATCATTTATATAAATAATTTTTTTAAGATTAATAAGTCTTAAAAATTAATTATCATTAATTAGAAAATGAATTGCTATGAAAAAATTTGTACAACAAGAGGACTTCTCGAAAGGTCACCCATCCAAATACCACTCTCACAAAGTATGCTTAACTTTGGAGTTCTAATAAGATCTAATGCAATATGCAAGAATAGTAGCAGTTCCATGTTTAAAACAAAAAAAAAACATTTTTTTGTTGTTACCCTTTAGCATAATGAATAATTTCAAAAATTTTCTAAATCATCTAATATTTTCACTTTTTAAAAACTTTTAATTATTATTTTTATATATGTCATAATATTTGTAGCATCATTATTTTATTTATATATAATTAATAAAAAATTATCTAGAATTCCACTTTTTATAACATTAATATTAATAAATAAGTTTTCTTACAATATATTACTCTTCTTATAAAGAAAAAATTAAATTACTTAATAAATATAATTTAAAATATATATATATATCAAAAATTTTATATATTAAGCGATACAATATGAGAGATTTCTTAAATATTTTTAATTAATATGTTGATGAAGAGATGATGGAGAGAGAAATAACTATTCTCTAAGAAAAAAAATTCACAAATTGTTAATAGTAAAATAAAGAGAAAAAAAAATAATAGAGAGAGATGAGAGATAATTTAAAAAAAGAAAAGAAAAGAGAGAAAATAGATGTGATAGAGAGAATAAATAAATAAATAAAAGAGAGAAATACATAAATAGAAATTGAGAAAGTTAAGAGATAGGCCATGAAGAATACAAAAATATAAAAAATGAAGAGACAAATAAAAGAACAATAATAAAACTGTGAAGAAAATGAGAGAGTATAAGAAATATTATGATAAAGAAAAAAATTAGAAAAAGAATTTAATGAAAATTAATTTTTAATAATTAAAATTATACTTTTTATTAAATATAAAAAATAAAACATATATAATATTTTATAGTAATAAAACATAAAAAAAATATTTTAAGTTTATTATTATTTTAGAATATTAAAATTATCTTGAGAATATTTTAACACTAAATTTAATATTTTTTATCCATACCTAAAATTAAATAACATAGAAAATAAATATAAAAAATATTTAAGAGTAATAATATATTTCTAGATTATTAAGTTTTAGTAACATGATATTATTATATTTAAAAAATTATATACATAGTAAATATATATTATTATAAACATAAATTAATTATAATTTATTATAATTAATGTAGGTTATTTTACTCAATACCAAACTAAAATAAAGCTATTATTTCATTATATCATATTCATTATTATATGAAATTAATAAAAATCATAAACTAATTATTATAAACAAATAACGAAAAAGAAAAAGAAAAAAGAACATAAAAAAGATAGAAAGAATAAATAAAAAATAAAACAGAGAAAAAATGACCAAGTAAAGAAGTATATAGTTGAGAGAGAGGTCAAAAAATATAGTAAGATAAAAACATAAATTAATTATAATTTATTAGAATTAATGTCATTTATTTTAGTCAATAACAAACTAAAATAAAACTATTATTTTATTATATCATATGATTTTTCATATTTATTATTATATAAGATTAATTAAATTTTATATAGAATTCTGTTTTTTATAATGTATATCTTAATATATAAGAATTTATTTTGTATATTATTCTACTTATAAATAAGAACATTAATTACTTGATAAATATTATTAGAAATATATTAATTTATCAAAAATATTATATATTAAGCTATGCAATATAAGAGATTTCTTAAATATTATTAATTTGTATTTCGAAAATGAGATGATGGAGACAAAGATAATTATTCTTTAAGAGAAAATTTCAAAAATTTATAACAGAAAAATAAAGCGAAAAACAATAATAGACAGAGATGACAGATGATTTTAAAAAAAAGAAGAGAACATAGATGAGATAGAGAGAACAAATAAATAAATAAAAAAGAAAGAGAGGAACGAGAAAATAGAGAATGATATAGGAGAGAAAGGCCAAAAATAATATAAAGAGAAGGAATGAAGAGAGAAATAAAATAAACGACACTAAGAAAGAGAAGAAAAAGAGATAGTATTGGAGACACAACGATAAAGTAAAACGAAATTAGAAAAAGTATTTAATAAAAATGAAATTTTTAATAACTTAAATTATAATATTTTAAAATAAAAAAATAAATTATTAATAATATTTGATAATAATAAAATATAAAACAATTTGAGGTTTATTATTATTTTAAAATATTAAAATTAATTAGAGACTATTTTACTTATAAATTTAAGTTTATTTTATTTATGAAAATTAAAAAAATTATCTAAATAAAAAATTTAATGATTATTCTAATATAACATCTTTGTATGATGTAACTTAGATAATAAATATAAATAATATTTAGCATTAATTATATAATTTTAGATTATTTATTTTTAATAACATAATATTATTATATTTAAAAAAATTTATAAAAAGAAAATATATAATATTATAAACATAAATTAATTAGAAATTATTGTAATTATTATGAGTTATTTTACTTAATATTGAACAAAAATAAAGTAGTTATTCTATTATATCATATGATTTAACATATTTATTATTATATAAAATTAATTAAAATATCATAAACTTATTATTTAAAAATAATTATGAAAAAGAAATGAAATGGCATAATATAAAAGAGATGGATAAGATAGATAAAAAGTAAAAGAGACAGAAAAAAATTGCAAAGTAGTGAAGGTAGAAGAGAGAGGCCAAGAATAATATAAAATGATAAAAGATGAACAGAGAAAAAATAGTGATAATAGGATTAAGAAGAAAAGAAATTTGTGAGATATTATAATAAAAAGAAAAAAGATAGAATAATAATTTAATAAAAATTAAACTTTGAAATTAAACATATAATATTTAATAATTATGAAAAGTAAATAATATATAATATTTAATAATAACAAAATTAATTTTTTTTAAGTATCATTATTATTATCTTAGAATATTAAACATATTTAGATAATATTATGACTATTAATTTAATAATTTCTTTTTTATGCCTAAAATTTAAAAAACTAATTAAATAATAGTTATTATAATTATACTAATATATTATGTTTATGTGGTGTAATATATATAATAAATAAAATAATTTTAACAATAATAAAGTAATTTTAGATTTCTAATAATTTATAATATAATAGTTTTATATTTACAAAATTCTATACATATCATATATATATACTATTATAAACATAAATTTATTCTAATTTATTATAATTCGTATGAGCTGTCAATAATAAACTAAATTAAAGTTATTATTTTACTAAATCATATAATGTACCATATTTATTATTTTATGAGATTAATGATAATATTATAAAAGTATTTTAAAAACTTAATTAAACAGATGATAATTATAACAATCATTTATAAGAATTTATTTTTTTTAACATTAATGTGTTGTAAAAAATTATCATTCATTACAAAATCGAATGCTATAAAAGCATATGAGCAACATAAGGAATTCTGAAGAGGTCACCCATCTCAGTATTACTCTCACCCAAGTATGCTTAACTTTGGTGTTCTAGTGAGACCAAATGCCATAACGCTAGTATGGTCGCTCATGCAATATGAGAGATTGTTTTAATACTATTAATTTATATGTTGAAAAAACATGATAGAGACAAAGATAGTTATTGTTTAATAGAGTGAAATTCATAAATTCATTAAAGCAAAACAAAGAGAAAAATAATAATAGAGAGAGATGTGAGATAATTTAACAAAAAAGAAAAGGAAAAATAAAACATAAATGAGATACAAATAATTACTAAATAAGTAAAAGAGAGAGAAAAATAAGACACTAAAGAAGGTTAAAAGGGAAAGAAAGACCAAGAAAAATATAATAAGAAAAGGAATAAAGAGACAAACAGAAGACTGATAATAATAATGAGAAGAAAAATAAAGAATATAAGAGACATTATGATAAAGAGAAAAAAGTATTTAATAAAAATAATTTTTTTTAATAATCAAAATTATGATATGTATTCAATACTAAAAAAGTAAAGCTATTATTCAATTATATCATATCATTTATCATTTTTATTATTATATGAAATTAATAAAAATGTCATAAACAAATTATTAAAAATTAATTACAAAAAAATGAAAAAAGAGAACATGGTTGACATATAAAGAATAAATAAAGAAATAAAAATGAGAGAAAAAATGACAAAATAAGGAATGATAGAAAGAAAGAGAGGCCAAGAAGTATATAAAAAGATAAAAAAATGTAGACAAAAAGTATTATAATAAAGTTGGACAAAAGAGAGAAAATATGAGAGACACTATGATAAAAAGAAAAAATTAATTAAAAAATTAATTAATCTTATCTTTTTTATGCTTAAATTTAAAAATTAATTAAATAATAAATATTATAATTATAATAATATGTTATATTTATGTGATATAATACAAATAATAAATATAAATAATATTGAACATTAATAATATAATTTTAGATTTATAATATTTATTAATGTAATAGTTTTATATTTAGAAAATTTTACACATCACATATATACTCTTATAAACATAAATTAATTTTAATTTCTTATAATTCATATAAGTTATTTTTCTCAATATTGAACTAAATTTAAGCTATTATTTTATTACATCATATGATATACCATTTTACTATTTTATGAAATTAATAATAAAGTTTTAAAGTTATTATTAAAACTTAATTACAAAAATAAAAATTATAAACAATCATTTAGAAGAATATATTTGCTTTAACATTAACATATAAAAATTAATTATGATTCATTAGAAAATTAAATATTATGAAAAAATATGTACAACAAGAGAACTTTTCAAAAGGTCTCCCATCCAAATACTACTCTCAGCAAAGTATGCTTAACTTTTGAGTTCTAATACGACCCAGTGCCACAATGCAAGCATGGTCGTAGTTCCATTTATAAAACAAAAAATCATATTTTTGTTCTTACCCTTTAATATTACGAATAATTTCTAAAATTTTCTAAATCATCTAATATATGCACTTCTTAAAAGCATTTAATGCTTATTATGTGTCATAATATTTGTAGCATCACTGTTTTATTTATATATATAATAAACAAAAATTATATAAAACATTACTTTTTATAACACAGATATTAAAAAATAAGTTTTCATCCATTATATTATTCTTCTTATAAATAACTAATTAAATTACTTAATAAATATAATTTAAAATATACGCACTTATCAAAAATATTATATATTAAGCCTTCAAATTTACAAATTGATAATAGTAAAAAAAGAGAAAAATAATAATAGCAAGAGAATAGAGATAATTTAATAAAAAGAAAAAAAGAGAACATAGAGGAGATAGAGAGAATGAATAAATAAGTAAAGAAAAATGAGAAATAAGGAAATAGAGAATGATAGAGGAGAGACATAAGCTAAGAAGATTATAAAATTATAAAAAATAAAGAGACAAATAAAAGAATCATAATAAAAGTGAGAAGGAAATGAGAAAATATGAGAGATATTATGATAAAGAAAAAAACAAAAAAAAATTAACTAAAAAAATTAATTTCTTAATAATTAAATTTATTCTTTTTATTAAATATAAAAAGTAAATCATATACAATATTTAATATTAATAAAATAGAAAAAGTATTTGAGGTTTATTATACTTTTAGAATATTAAAAGTCTCATGAGAATATTTTAACTATAAATTTAATATTATTTTATTCATACCTTAAATTAAACAATATAGATAATAAAAATAAATAATATTTAGCATTTATGATATAATTTTAAATGATAATGTAGATATTAATGCATAAGATTTTCTTACATTATTTTATTCTTCTTAGAAATAAGAAATTAAATTAATTAATATAGTTGAAAATTTATTTATTTATCAAAAATATTATATATTAGAGAAAAATGATAATAGGTGTGAGAAAAAAATAGAGAATCTGAGTGACATTATGACAAAAAAGGATAAAAAAAAATTTTTAAAAAATAAAATTTTAATTATTATACTCATAATATTTAATTAGTATAAAAATTAAATAATAAAAATATTTTATAATAATGAAATATAAGAATTATTTAAGTATTATTATTACATTAGAATATTAAAAATATTTAGAGAATATTATGGTTTGTAATTTAATGTTATCTTTTCAATGCTTACAACTAAAAAAAGTTAATTAAATAATAAATATAATAATTATACTAACACATTATATTTATGTAGTATAATATAGATGATAAATAAAATAATATTTAATTTTAATAATATAATTTTAGATTTCATATATTTATAATATAATATTTTTAGATTTAGAAAACTCTACACAAATCATATATATAATATTATAAAAATATATTAATTCTAATTTATTATACTTCACATAAGTTATTATTTTATTACATCATATGGTTTGTCATATTTATTAATTTATTAAATTTATAAAAATGTTGTTAAAATATCACTAAAACTTAATTAAAAATGATAATTATAAACACATATTTATAAGAATTTATTTTATTTAATATTAACATGTAAAATTTAATTATCATTCATTAAAAAATAGAACGTTATGAAAAAATACTTACAGCAAGTAGACTTTTAAAGAGGTCACATATCCTAATACTACTCTTGCCCAACCATGCCTATCTTTGGAGTTTTAATGAGATCCAATGCTATAATACTGGTGTGGTTGCACATGCATGTATAAGATAAAAAAGTCATATTTATATGGTAATTTTTTAAGAAAATGAATACTTTTTAAATTTTTTTGAATTATCTAAACTGTTTATTTTTTTAAAAATATTTTATGCTTATTATATGTGTCACAACATTTTTTATTATCAATACTTTTATTATATATAATAAATAAAAAGTTATATAAAACTTTATTTTCTATAATGTAGATATTAACAAATGAGATTTCCTTACATTATATTATTCTTCTTAGAAAAAAGAAATTAAATTATTAAATACAATTGAAGATATATTTATTTTTCAAAAATATTATATATTGAGCTATGTAACATAAAAGATTTTTTAAATATTATTAATTTACGAGTTGAAGAAGACATGATGGAGATAAAGATAATTATTCTTTAAGAGAGAGAAATTCATAAATTGATAATAACAAAATAGAGAGAAAAATAGTAATAGAGAGAGATGTGAGATGATTTAACAAAAAAGAAAAGAAAAAAGAATACATAAATGAGATAGAGAGAATTACTAAATAAGTAAAAGAGAGAGAAAATAAAGGAAATGGAGAAGGATAATGGAGAGAGAAAGACCAAGAAAACATAATGAGATAAATAATAAAGAGACAAAAAAAGAATGATAATAATAATAATGAGAAGAAAATAGAAAATATGAGAGACATTGTCATAAAGAGAAAAAAATGAGAAAAAGTATTTAATAAAAATAATTTTTTTTAATAACTAAACATATAATATGTATATAAATATAAAAAATAAAGCTATTATTTTATTATATCATATGATTTATTATGTTTATTATTACATAAAATTAATAAAAATATCAAAAGTAAATTATTAAAAATTAATTACAAAAAAGAAAAGAAAAGAGAGAACATACAAGAGATATAACAAATAAATAAAGAAATAAAAATGAAAAAAAAATAACAAAGTTGAGAATGATAGTGAGAAAGTGAGGCCTAGAATTATACAAAAAGATGAAAAAATAAAGAGAGAAAACAAATATGGTAATAAAAGTTGGACAAAAGAGAGAAAATATGAATGACATTTTCATAAAAAGAAAAAAGATGAAAAACTAATTTAATAAGTATTGAAAGTAAATAATATATAATATTTAATAATAATAAAATATAAAAATTATTTGAAGAGTATTATTACTTTAGAATATTAAAAAATTTAGAGAATATTATGATTATTAATTTAATATTATCTTTTTTATGCTAAAAATAAAAAAGTAATTAAATAATAAATATTATAGTTATACTAATATATTATATTCTTGTTATATAATATAGATAATGAATATAAATAATATTTAACATTAATAATATAATTTTAGATTTATGATATTTAATAATATAATATTTTTATATTTAAAAATTTCTATACATTTCATATATATAATATTATAAATATAAATTAATTTTAATTTTTTTATAATTTGTATAAGTTATTTTTCTTAATATCGAACAAAATTGAAGTTATTATTTTGTTACATCATATGATGTGCCATATTTATTATTTTATAAAATTAATAATAATGTTGCCAAGTTATTATTAAAACTTAATTACAAAAATGATAATTATAAATAATCATTTATAAGAATGTATTTTTTAACATTAATATGAGAAATTAATTATCATTCATTAGAAAATAAAATGTTATGAAAAAATACGTACAACAAGAGTACTTCTTAAAAGGTCTCCCATCTAAATACAAATCTCAGACAAACTTGCTTAACTTTAGAGTTCTAATGAGATGTAGTACCATAATGATAGCACTGTCGCAGTTTCATGTATAAAAAAATCATATTTTTGTTGTTACCCTTTAACATAATGAATAATTTTCTAAATCAACTAATATATGTATTTTTTAAAAACATTTAATGCTTTTAACATGTGTCATAATATTTATAACATCACTATTTTATTTATATAAAATTAATAAAAAAATTATAAAGAATGTTATTTTCATTAATATAAATATTAGTACATAAGTTTTCTTACAATATATTATTCTTCTTATAAATTACAAATTAAATTACTAAATAAATAAAATTAATATATATATACATGTATATCAAAAAAATAATATATATTAAGCTATGCAATACGAGAGATTTCTTAAATGTTTTAATTTATATGTTGAAGAAAAGATGATAGAGAGATAACTATTCTCTAAGAAAGAGAAATTCATAAATTGATAATAACAAAATAAAAAAATAATAATAAAGATAGATGACAGAAAATTTAAAAAAAAAAAGAAAAAATAGAACATAGATGAGGTAAAGAGAAGAAATAAATAAGTAAAAGAGAGAGAAATAAGCAAATAGTGAATAAAAAAGAGAGAGATAGGCCAAGAAGAATATAAAAATATAAAAAAAAAAGAGACAAATAAAAAAATATTATAAATTTATTATTAAAACTTAATTAAAAAATGATCATTATAAATAATCATTTATAAGAATATATTTTTTTAACAATAGCATATAAAAATTAAATATCATTCATTAGGAAATGAAATATTATGAAAAAATTTGTGCAACAAGTGAACCTCTTAAAAGGTCACCCATAAAATTACTACTCTCGCCAAACCATGCTTAACTTTGGAGTTCTATGAGATCCAATGTCATATTGCAAGCATAATCATAGTTCCATGTGCAAAATAAAAAATCATATTTTTGTTGTTACTCTTTAACATAATGAATAATTTCTAAAATTTTCTAAATCATCTAATATATGTACTTTTTAAAAACATTTAATGCTTATTATACACATCATAATATTTGTAACATCATTATTTTATTTATATTTAATTTAAAAAATCATATAAAATGTTATTTTTTATAACATAGATATTAATACATAAGTTTTCTTATATTATATTATTCTTCTTATAAATAAAACATTAAATTACATAATAAATATAACTTAAAATATATGTATTTATCAAAAATATTATAATACTAAGCTATGTAACATGAGAGATTTCTTAAATATTTTTAATTTATTTGTTGAAGAAGGGATGATGTAGAGAGCGATAACTATTCTCTAAGAGAGAAATTTACAAATAGGTAATAGTAAAATAAAAAGAAAAATAATAAGAGAGAGTTGGGAGATAATTTTATAAAAAGAAAAAGAAAAGAGAGAACATAGATGAGATAGAGAGAATAAATAATAAGTAAAAGAGAGAGAAATAAGAAAATAAAGAATGATAGATGAGAGAGATATGTTAAGAAAAATATAAAAATATAAACAATGAAGAGACAAATAAAAGAATGATAATAAAGGTGAGAAATAAATGAAAGAATATAAGTGATATTATGATAAAAAAATAAGAAAAAATATTTAACAAAATTAAATTTTTAATAATTAAATTTATACATTATATAAATATAAAAGGTAAATCATATATAATATTTAATAGTAATAAAATATAAAAAAATATTTTAGGTTTATTATTATTTTAGAATATTAAAAGTAGCTTGAGAATATTTTAACCATAAATTTAATATTATTTTTTTCATACTTAAAATTAAATAACATAGATAATGAATATAAATAATATTTAGGATTTATGTTATAATTTTAGATTATCAATTTTAAATAAGATAATTATATTATATAAAATTTTATTTTTTATATTATAGATATTAACAAATAAGATTTTCTTACATTATTTTATTCTACCTAGAAATAAGAAATTAAATTAATAAATATAATTAAATACTTACTTCTTTATCAAAAATATTATATATTAAAAAAAATGATAACAAAAGTGAGAAGATAGATGGAGAATATGAGTGACATTATGAATAAAAAGATAGAAAAATTATTTAATAAAAACTAAATTTTACTAATTATACTTATAATATTTAATAAGTATTAAAATTAAATTGTAAATATATTTAACAATAATAAAATTTAAAAATTAATTGAGGATTATTATTACTTTAGAATATTAAAAATATTTACAAAATAATGTGGTTATTAATTTAATGATATCTTTTTAAAGCTTAAAATTATTAAGGTTAATTAAATAATAAATATTATAATTGTACTAATAAATTATTTTTATGTTATGTAATATAGATAATAAATATAAATAATATTTAATATTAATAATATAATTTTACATTTCATATATTTTATAATAAAATATTATTATATTTAGAAAATTTTATAAAAATCTTATATATATTGTTATAAAAATAAATTAATTCTAATTTATTATAGTTTATATAAGTTATTTTGCTTAATATTGAACTAAACTAAAGTATTCTTTTATTACATCATTTGATATATCATATTTATTATTATATAAAATTTATAATAATATTGTATATTGTTATTAAAACTTAATTAAAAATGATAATTATAAATACATATCTATAAGAACTTATTTTTGTTAATATTATCATGTGTTAAAATTTGATTATCATTCATTAAAAAATAAAAAGCCATGAAAAAATTACTTACAATAAGAGATGTTCTAAAGAGGTCACCCATCCCAATACTACTCTCGCCAAGCATCGCTAACTTTGGAGTTTTAATAAGATCTAATGCCATAATACTGATGTGGTTACACATGAATGCATAAGATAAAAAATCATATTTATATGGCTATTCTTTAAGATAACGAATAATTTTTAAAATTTTCTAAATTATCTAATGTATATATTTTTTAAAACTATTTTATACCTATTATATGTGTCATAATATTTTATAATATCATTATTTTTATTATATATAATTAATAAAAAATTATATAAAACTTTATTTTCTATAATGTAGATATTAATACATAAGATTTGCTTATATTTTATTATTCTTCTAAGAAATAAGAAATTAAAGTATTAGATATAATTGAAAATATATTTATTTATCAAAAATATTACATATTGAGCTATGGAACATGAGAGATTTTTTAAATATTATTAATTTATGGATTAAAAAAGACATGATGGAGACAAAGATAATTATTCTCTAAGAGAGAGAAATTCACAAATTGATATTAGAAAAATAATGAGAAAAATATTAATAGAGATAGATGTCAGATTATTTAACAAAAAAGAAAAGAAAAATGAAAACATAAATGAGATAGAGAGAATTACTAAAAAAGTAAAAGAGAGAGAAAAACAAGAAATTAAAGAAGGATAAAGGAGAGAGAAAGGTCAAGAAAAATATAATGAGATAAAAAATAAAGAAACAAATAAAAGAATGATAATAATAATAATAATAATAATAATAATAATAATAATAATAATGAGAAGAAAATAGAGAATATGAGAGACATTGTTATAAAGAGAAAAGAGCAAGATAAAGAATTTAATAAAAAAAATTTAAATAATTAAACTTATAATATTTATTAAATACAAAAAAGTTATTATTTTATTACATCATATGATTTATCATGATTATTGTTATATAAAAATAATAAAAATGTCATAAACTAATTATTAAAAATTATTTACAGAAAAAAAGAAAAGAGAGAACCTAGAAGAAAATTATGGAAATAAAGTGTCACAAGAAATTTGAAAATGGTAACACAAAGCCTAGGTAGTGGGAAGACAAAAAACTATGAACTTTTTCATTCATACATTCATGATCACAAAGTAATAATTACATTAATTTAAAGGAAAAGTTACTAATCACATAAAAATTGGCTCCTAATTTTGTACTGCAATGTATCAGGCTTATAGTCTCTATGTTGATATGATCACAAAAAAAATGATACCTTGTCTCAATATAGCTACTTCTCTCATGTTGAACTAGATTTTTTACTAATTTGATGGCTGACATATTGTCAATAAATATAGTTATTGACTCTTGTTGTTGATGATGTAACTCCAATAGTAACTTTCATAACCAAATTGTTTCACAAATTATTGATGAAGCTGTAATCTGCTCTGCTTCACAAGATGAAAGAGCAATAACATCTTGATTAGTTGATCTCTACAAAAATGCTGAAAGACTTAAGAAGAAATAATAACTAGTTGTACTCTTCCTTTCATCTATATCACCTTGCCAGTCACTATCAGAGTAGCGACATAAATCTGTCCCGCTTTGGTTAGTTAAATACAAACCATATCAAGTATTCCTTTAATATACCATAGTATTCTTTTTGCAACCATCCAATATATTTCTTTTGGATTTTCCATATATCGACCAATGAGTCCTTCAGAATATGGAATATCAGGTCTTGTGATAGTGAGGTAACAAAGACTACCTGCAAGACTTTTAAATAAAATAGAGTCAATGCCCTTTCCTTCCCCTTCTCTACTTATTTTTATTCTCACATCAAGTGGTGTTACCACTAATTTATAATCTTTCATTCTAAACTTCTTTAGAAGTTTAGTAGCATATCTTCTTTGAGAGATATGGATTCTATCTATCATTTTCTTTACTTCTAAACTAAGGAAGTATGACATTTCATCATTATCTGTTATGTCAAATTCATGTAACATAGTTCTTTTAAATTCTTGAAATAATTCAAAGTATTTCTTGTATAAAGCACATCATCTATATAAAGAAAAACTATTAGAATATCATTTTGTGTTATCTTAATGAAAAGTACATACTCAAATGAACAATTTTGGAATCCTTGTTGTTGAAGATATCCATTAATCTTGGTATTCCATGCTCTTTGTACTTGTTTCAATCAATATAAAGTATTTTTCAAATGATAAACTTTATGTGGATCACTCATAATTTTGTAACATTCAGGTTGATCATTATAAACTTCTTCTAAAAGACCATTACAAAATATAGATTTAACATCAAGTTGTCATACCTTCCATCCATGATGTGCTGAAAGTGCTAAAATTAATCTCATTGTATCAAATCCAGTAATTGGAGCAAATACCTCATTGTAGTCTATACTATATTTTTGCTTAAAGCCTTTGCCACAACACTTCTCTTACATCTATCCACTATTCCATCTGTTTTATGCTTGATCTTGTAAACCCATCTTACTCCTACTAGTTTCAATTGAGAAGGGAGATCAATCAACTCCTATGTATTATTCTTTTCCATAGATGTTATTTCTTCATCCATAACCTTTTGTCAATTTATATCCTACACTGTTTCATAAAAAAATAGGTTCATTATCTACAAAAAAAAATAAGTTAGAATACTCAAAAGTTTGCTCATATATCTCTTATAGAATTTTTATCTTTCTACTTGAGTCAATATGATGTATTGTCTTTTGCATAATAATTGTTCTTAAGGGAGAGCTTGTTGGAGAATTCAAATCATGTGTTTGTTGATTTTGAATTTCTTCTTCTTTCCCAAGGGTGATACTTTTATCATCTTTCTTTTCCTTCCACTTCCAAGTATCTTCTTCTACAAAGACAACATCATGACTAAAAAACACCTTTTTGGTTAAGGGATTATAGAGTTTGTAGGCTTTTGTCCCCTAACGATATCCAATGAATATGTATTTTTCACCTTTATCATCTAATTTCTTCCATAATGTTTTAGGTACTTGTGCATATGCAATGCAACAAAATTTTTGAAAATGAGAAACACTTGGTGCATATCCACTTCGAGCTTTTTGTAGAGTCATATAATACACAGCCTTAGTAAAACAATGATTCAACAAATAAGTTGAACATGCAAGTGCTTCTATCTAAAAATTCTTTTGGCATATTCCTCTTTTTATCATTATCCTTATCATATCAAGGATAGTATGATTTCCTCTTTCAATAACTCCATTTTATTGTGGAGTATAAAAATTATGGTAAGCTGATGTTGTTGCCTTCTTGCTTACATACTTGAATAAATCCATTTGAAGTGTACTCACCACTTCTATCAGATCTAAGATTTTGAATGAATAGCCCTCTCCTTATTAATCTTGTATTTGAACTCTTTAAATATAGAGATAGTAGCAAATTTTCTCTTTAATAAGATATTTCCAAATTTTTCTACTAAAATCATCCATGAAAGTAATAGAATATTTATTACCTCCATTAGATAATGGTACTAATAGACCACAAATATCTGTATGAATAAGGTACAATGGTTTTTTAGCTTTCCAAGTATTATTCTTTTGAAGTGTTAAACGATGTTGCTTTCCAAGTATACAAACTTCACATATATGATTTGAGTCATCTAATAAAGGAAGGACTTTCACCATTCCTTTGCCAATAATTTCAAACCTCTAAAGTTAAGGTGACCATACCTTAGATGTCATTTTAAAGAATCATTTGAAAGATGCCCAAGATAACAAACTTCACTTATTGACATTAATTGAAGAGGCAACATATGACTTGTCGACATCTTGACATTAGTAATATTCCTTTCTTTTGAATCTTGTAGAAAAAGATAACCATTCTTCGTATGTATAATATATCCTTTCTCAATCAATTGCCTAAGACTAAGAATATTA
Source organism: Vanilla planifolia (assembly GCA_023846275.1). NCBI lineage: Eukaryota > Viridiplantae > Streptophyta > Magnoliopsida > Asparagales > Orchidaceae > Vanilla > Vanilla planifolia. The sequence continues at coordinate 21,357,521 of CM043870.1, forward strand.
CTTTTTATATCAAGAATAAAATATGCATCTAAAATAATAATTAAAAACTCATTCTCTTTATAAAGTTTTATATTACCATTGCCTTCAACTTTCAACTTTGATGAGTCTCCTAGACTCACACCTACTTGTACATTTTTAAATGAATCAAATAGATGTCTTTTTCCACACATATGGTTGCTTGCTCTTGAATCAAGAAACCATATATCTTCTCTTACGTTACCCTCTTTTTCAGCCTATAAAGATATTAGCTCTTCTTGTGATGCTTCAACATAGTTTCAATGATTATTCATATACCAAAAATCATAAGCATAATGAGCATAGTTATGACAATTATAAATTCAATATTTCTATCTTGTTCTTGAGCTCAAGAAGCACTATTCCTTCTATGCCCTTGTGGTGTATAAGATTGATTAAATTTCTATGGAGATCTATTTTGGAAATGACCTCCTTCACGTCCTCGATATGAAACTCATCCTCTTCACCTTGAACTTGAATTCTCTTTCTTCAATGTATTATCTTCTTTCAAAGTAAATTTTGATTCTAATGCTTGATTAATAGGTGCAACTTCAGCCCTTTTCTTTGGTCATTGCTCATGCACTTGTAAAGAACCCATTCACTCTGCAATAGAAAATCTACCTATATCTTTAGATTCTTCAATTGTTATTACTACATGCTCAAACATTGGAGTAAAAGAATGAAGTACCTTTTCGATCACACATACATCATCAATTTGTTTCTCATTTCTCTTCATCAAATTCATAATAGAAATCAAGTGTGAGTCATAATCAGAGATAGGATCATTTTCATTCATCTTTGATTGTTCAAAATCACCTCTAAGGAATTGAAGACGTAAACACTTTACAAGTTCAACACCTTTGAGGATTATGTTGAGTTTTTTCAAAACTTCTTTGCTTGTAGTTACTTCTGCAACTTTCTCAAAAGTCGCTTCATCAAGCCCTTGATATATAAAAAAATGTCTTTTTGTCTTTTTTTTACTTCTTTCAACAGTTTCTTCTCTACTTAAGTAGCATCTCATTCATCAAAGCCATCGATAACAATCTCTCAAAGGTCTTGTGAGCCAAGAAGAGCTTTAAATTAAATGCAGCAAAAATCATAATTGTCATTCGTCAATCCAAGAACGATTTGTTGCATAATTTTAGACATTTTAAATAAAAACACCCTTTAAAAAAATACCTCTACTCTTCTCCATTTATCACTATAACGTTCGATCTTCTTCTTCAAGCTCTGATACTACTTTGATGGAAATAAAGTGTTGGGAGAAATTTGAAAATTGTAATAGCAAGGATAAACAATAGGAAGACAAAAAACTATGAACTTTTTCAATAATACATTCATGATCACAAAGTAACAATCACATCAATTTATAAGAAAAAATAACCAATCCCTAAAATATTTACTCCTAAATTGAAAGTTTGTTCCCAACTTAAAATTTAAAATTATTGAAACATTTAAATACCTAAAAGTACTAACAAACATTTAAAAATACTAACAAATCACTTAAAATATGCAAAATAATACTTAAAAAATGCTAAAAAAAAATACTTAAAGTTTACTACCAAAAAATAGAGAAAAATAGAAGAAAGAGAAATAAGTAAATAGAGAAGAATAAGAGAGAGAAAGAGAGGCCAAAAGAATATAAAGAGATAAAAAAATGAACAGAGAAATAAAACAAATTATAATAAGGAGAGAAGAAAAAGAGAAAATATGAGAGACATTATGATAAAGAGAAAAAAATGAGAAAAACTTTTTAATAAAAATTAAATTTTTAATAATTTAAATTATAATATTTATTAAATATAAAAAATAAATTATATATAATATTTAATAATAATAAAATATATAAATATTTTAAATTTATTTATTGTTTAGAATATTAAAAATAGTTAGAGATTATTTTAATTATAAATTTAATATTGTTTTGTTCATTGTGAAAATTAAAAATGTTGACTAAATAATAAATGTAATGATTATTCTAATACAAGATCTTTATATGATGTGACTTAGATAATAAATATAAATAATATTTAGCATTAATGATATATTTTAGATTATTCAATTTTAATATCATAATATTATTATATTTAAAAACTTTTATAAAAAACAAATATATATTATTATAAACATATTATAATTAGAAATTATCATAATTATTATATGTTATTTTACTTAATATTAAATAAGAATAAAGCAATTGTTCTATTATATTATCATAAAATTATTATTAAAAATAATTATGAAAAAGTAATGAAAATGCATAATATAAAAGAGATAGAAAGAAAAAAAAATAAAAAAGTAAGAGAAAGAGAAAGAAATTACAAAGTATAGAAAGATATAAGAGAGAGAGAGAGAGACCGAGAATAGTATAAAAGAATGAAACATTAAGAGAGAAAAAAGAATGATAATAGGATTGTGAAGAAACAAAAATATATGACATATTATAATAAAAATAAAAAAGATAGAAAAATAATTTAATGAAAATTAAATTTTAAAAATTAAACTTATAATATTTAATAATTATAAAAAGTCAATCATATATAATATTTAACAATAATAAAATTTGAAAAAAAAATTAAGTATTATTATTAATTTAGAATATTTAAAATATTCATATAATATTATGAATATTAATTTAGTAATTTTGTTTTTATTCCTAAAATGAAAAAAATAATTAAATACTTAATATTATAATTATTCTAATATATTATTTTTATGTTATGTAATATATATAATAAATATAAATAATATTTAACATTAATAATGTAATATTAGAAATATTTAAAAATATATGATTATTAATTTAAAATTATATTCTTTATGATAAGATTAAATGAATTATTTAAATGATAAATATTATAATTATATTAATATAATATATTTATCTGATATAGTATAGGTAATAAATATAAATAATAGACGAGATAGAAAGAATAAATAAAAAAGTAAAAGAGGGGAAAAATAATATTAAAGTAGAGAATAATAAAAGAAAGGGAGGGAGAAAGAGGCTAAAAAGAATATAAAAAATTAAAAATAAATAGATTAATATAGGAATGAGAAAAAAAATAGAAAATATGATTGATGTTTGACCAAAAAAAGATAGAAAAAAGATTTAATAAAAATTAAATTTTAATAATTATACTTATAATATTTAATAAGTATAACAATTAAATCATAAAAATATTTAATAATAATAAAATATAAAAAAAATTTTAAGGGCTATTATTACTTTAGAATATTAAAATATTTAGAGAATATTATGGTTAATATTTTAATATTATTTTTTTATGCTTAAAATTAAAAATGTTAATTAAATAATAAATATTATAATTATACTCATATAATATATTTATTTGCTGCAATACATATAATAAATATAAATAATATTTAAGGTTAGTAATATTATTTAAGATTTCATGTATTTTACAACATAATATTTTTATATTTAGAAAACTATATACAAATCATATATATATTATTATAAAATTAAATTACTTCTAATTCATTATAATTCATATGAATTATTTTGCTTAATAAAGAACTAAACTAAAGTTATTATTTTATTATATTACATGATGTATCATATTTATTTTGTTATAAAATCAACAATAATGTTATCAAGTTATTATTAAAACTTAATTAAAAATAGTAATTATAAAAAATTATTTATAAGAATTTATTTTTTTTAATATTAACATGTTGTATATTTTAATTGCTACTCATTAAAAAATAGAATTTTATGAGAAAATACTAACGACAAAAGGACTTCTAAGGAGGTCACCCATCCCAATAACACTCTAACCCAAGCATGCTTAACTTTAAAGTTTTAATGAGATCCAAAACCATAATGCTATTGTGGACACACATGCAAGTGTGAGATAAAAGAATATATTTATATGGTAATTCTTTAAGATAATGAATATTTTTTAAACTTTTTTAAATTATATAAAATATCTATTTTTTATAATTATTTTATGCTTATTATATGCGTCATAATATTTTATAATATCAATATTTTAATTATATATAATTAACAAAAACTATATAAAACTTTATTTTTTATAATGCACACATTAATAAATAAGATTTTCTTACATCGTATTCCTCCTCTTAGAAATAAGAAATTAAGTTAATAAATATAACTAAAAATTTATTTATTTATGAAAAATATTATACATTGAGCTATGCATTATGAGAGATTTTTAAATTTATTAATTTATGGGTTGAAAAAGACATGATGGAGACAAAGATAATTATTCTCTAAGAGAGAAAAATTCACAAATTGATAATAGCAAAGTAGAGAGAAAAATAATAATAGAGAGTGATGTGAGATGTTTTAACAAAAAAGAAAAGAAAAAAAACATAAATGAGATAAAGAGATTTACAAAATAAGTAAAAGAGAGAAAAAATAAGAAAATAGAGAATGATAGAGAGAAAAGGCCAAGAAAAATATAGTGAGATAATGAATAAATGGAAAAACAAAAGAATGATAATAATAATGAGATAAAAAAAGAATATAAGAGACATTATGATAGAAAGAAAAAGTGAGAAAAAGTATATAATAAAAATAAAATTTTTAATAATTAAACTTATAATATGTATTAAATATAAAAAAATAAAGCTATTATTTTTTTATATCATATGATTTATCATATTTATTACTACATTAAATTAATAAAAATATCAAAAAATTATTAAAAATTAATTATAAAAGAGAGAATATAAAAGAGAAATAAACAATAAATAAGAAATAAAAGTGAGAGAAAAAAATGACAAAGTAGAGAATGATAGAGAGAGAAAGAGGCTAAAAAGCATATAAAAATTAAAAAATAAAGAGAGAAATAAAGTATGATAATAAAAATTAGACAAAAGAGAGAAAATATGAAAGACATTATGATAAAAAGAAAAAAGATAAACTATAATTAAATAAGTATAAAATTTAAATCATATATAATAATTAATAATAATAATAAAATATTAAAAATATTTAGATAATATTATGACTATTAATTTAATTTTATCTTTTTATGCTAAAATTAAAAAAAATAAATTAAATAATAAATATTAAAATATTGCTAATATATTATATATATGTGATATAATATAGATAATAAAAGTAAATAATATTTAACATCAACAATATAATATTAGATTTCTAATATTTAATAATATAATATTTTTATACTTAGAAGGTTTTATGCATATCGTATATATACTATTATAAACATAAATTAATCTTAATTTTTTGTAATACATATAAGTTATTTTTCTCATTATTGAACTAAGTTAAAGTTGTTATTTTATTACATCATAGATGTGTCATATTTATTATATTATAAAATTAATAATTGTGTTATAAAATTATTATGAAAACTTAATTACAAAAATGATAATTATAAATAATAATTTAAAAGAATATAAAACTATAAAAAACAAAGAGACAAATAAAAGTGTGAAGGAAATGAGAGAATATGAGAAATATTATGATAAAGAAAAAAATAAGAAATAGTATTTAATGAAAATTAATTTTTAATATATAAATTTACACTTTTTATTAAAAATAAAAAGTAAAAACATATATATAATTTTATAGTAACAAAACATAAAAAATATTTGAAGTTTATTATTACTTTAGAATATTAAAATTACCTTGAGAATATTTTAACTCTAAATTTAATATTTATTTATTCATACTTAAAATTAAATAACATGGACAATAAATATAAATAATATTTAAGAGTAATAATATAATTTTAGATTATTAAGTTTTAATAACATAGTAATATTATATTTAAAATACATAGCAATTATATATTATTGTAAACATAAATTAATTATAATTTATTATAATTAACGTAGGCTATTTTACTCAATATCAAACTAAAATAATGCTATTATTTTATTATATCATTTGATTTACCACATTTATTATTATATGAAATTAATAAAAAAATTATATATAATATTATATTTTATAACACATATATTAATATATAAGATTTTATTTTTTTTTAATTATTCTACTTATAAATAAGAAATTTAATTACTTGATAAAAATTATTAAAAATATATTTTTTATCAAATATATTTTTTATCAAATATATTATATATTAAGTTATGTAATACAAGAGATTTTTTTAATATTATTAATTTATTTATAGAAAAAGAGATGATGGAGATAAAGATAATTATTCTCTAAGAGAGAGAAATTCAAAAATTTATAATAAAAAAATAAAGAGAAAAATAATAATAGTTAGAGATGAGAGATGATTTAAAAAAGAAAGAAGAAAACATAAATAAGATCGAGAGAATAAATAAATAAGTAAAAGAGAGAGAGAAATAAGAAAATAGAGAAGGATATAGGAGAGAGAGGGAGGCAAAAAAGAATATAAAGAGATAAAAAATGAAGAGAAAAATAAAAAAATGATACTAAGAGAGAGAAAAAAGAGATACTATGAGAAAAATTATGTTAAAGTTAAAAATATGAGAAAAGTATTCAATAAAAATTAAATTTTAATAACTTAAATTATATTATTTAATAAATATAAAAAAAATTATCAATAATATTTCATAATAATAAAATATAAAAATATTTGAGGTTTACTATTATTTTAGAATATTAAAAATAGTTAGAGACTTTTTTAATTATAAATTTAAGATTATCTTAATCATTGTGAAAAATTAAAAAAATTATCTATATAATAAAATTAATGATTATTCTAATACAATATCTTTATATGATGTAACCAAGATAATAAATATAAATAATATTTAGCATTAATGATATACTTTTAGATTATTTACTTTTAATAACATAATATTATTATATTTAAAAACTTTTATGAACAGCAAATATATAATATTATAAACATAAATTAATTAGAAATTATTATAATTATTATAATTATTATAGGTTATTTAACTTAATATTGAACAAAAATAAAGTAGCTATTCTATTATATCATATCATTTATCATATTTATTATTATATAAAATTAATAAAAATAGCATGAACTTATTATTAAAAAATAATTATGAAAAAGAAATGAAAAGACATAATATAAAAGAGATACTAAGAATAGATAAAGAAGTAAAGGAAAGGGAGAAAGAAATTACAAAATAGTGAAGGATAAAAGAGTGAAAGAGGCCAAGAATAATATAAAATGATAAAAGATGAAAAGAGAAAAAAAGTGATAATAGGATTGAGAAGGAAAAAATATATGAGATATTATAACTAAAAGTAAAAAAGATAGAATAATAATTTAATAAAAATTACATATTAAACTTAAACTTATAATATTTAATAATTATAAAAAATAAATCATATATAATATTTAATAATAATAATAAAATTAAAATAGAGAGAAAAATATTAGTAGAAAGAGTTGAGAGATAATTTAACAAAAAGAAAAAGAAAAGAGATAACATAAATGAGATAAAGAGAATAAATAAATAAATAAGAGAGAACTAGAGAAATAGAGAATAATAAAGGAGAGAGATGAGACAAGAAGAATATAAAAATATAAAAATAAAGAGAAAAATAAAATATGATAATAAAAGTTAGTAGGAAATGAGAGAATGTGAGTGATATTATGATTAAAAAAAACTAAGAAAATTTATTTAATAAAAACTAAATTTTTAATAATTAAACTTATACTTTTTATTAAATATAACCCATAAATCATATATAATATTTAAAATTATATAAAATATCAAAAATAATTTGTGGTTTATTACTATTTTAGAATATTAAAAGTAGCTTGAGTATATTTTAATTATAAATTTAATATTATTTTTTTCATACCTAAAATTAAATAATATAGATAACAAATATAAATAGTATTTAAGATAATTGATATAAATTTTGGATTATTAATTTTTAATAATATAATATTAATTTATTTAAAAAAATTATATAAATAGTAAATATATATTATTATAAACGTAAATTAATTATAATTTGTTAAAATTAATGTAGATTATTTTACTCAACACCAAACAAAAATAAAGCTATTATTTTATTATACCATATGTTTTATCATATGTATTATTATATAAAATAATAAAAATATCATAAACTAATTATTAAAAATTAATAATGAAAAGAAAAAGAAAAAAGAACATAGAAAGATAGAAAGAATAAATAAAAAATAAAAGAGAGAGAAAGAAATAGCCAAGTAGAGAAGTATAGAGTTGAGAGAGAGGTCAAAAAAATATAATAAGATAAAAATGAAGAGAGAAAAAAGTATAATAATAGAAGTTAGAAAAAAGAGAGAGAATATGAGAGACATTGTGATGAAAAAAGATAAAAATATAATTTAAAAAAAATAAAATTTAATAATTAAATTTATAAAAATTATTAAATATAAAATGTAAATCATATATAATATTTTATAATAATAAAATCTAAAACTATTTAATGATTATTTTATTTTAATTTATTTAAAATTTTAGAAAATATTATGACTATTAAATTAATATGATCTTTTTTGTGCCTAAAATTTAAAAAATTTACTTAAATGAAACATATTATAATTATTGTAATATATTCTATTAAAATATAAATATAATAAATAAATCAAATACAATATGTAATAATAATGAAATAAAAGAAATATTTGGGGTTATTATTATCATAAAATATTAAAAATAGTTAGTGAATATTTTAACCAAAATTTAGTATTATTTTATTCACATTAAAAATTAAAAATTTAATTAAATAAAACTTCAATGATTATACTAATATAATATTTTTACATGATGTAACATAAATAATAAATAAAAATAATATTTAGCATTAATTACGTTATTTTAGATTATTAATTTTTAGTAATATAATATTATTATTTTTATAAATAAAATATATATATTATTATAAAAATCAATTAATTAGAAAATATTATAATTAACTTTGTTTATTTTAGTAAATATTATATGAAAATAAAGCTTTTATTTTATTATATCATATGATTTATCATATTTACTATTATATGAAATTAATAAAATTATAATAAACTAATTATCAAAAATTAATTTTTAAAAGGAATGAAAAGATGAGACATAGAAGAGATAGAAAGAATAAGTAAAAAAATAAGTGAGAGAGAAAGAAATGACAAAGTAGTGAATAATAGAAGAGAAAAAAGGAAAAAATAATATAAAAAAATTAAAAAATAGAAAAAAGATCATTCATTAGGAAATGGAATACTATAAAAACGTATGTGCAACATAAGTACTTCTCAAGAGGTAATCCATATCAATACTACTCTCTTCCTAGCATGCTTAATTTTAGAGTTCTATTGAAATCTAGTACCATAATGCTACTATAGTTGCACATGCATTTGTTGGACAAAAAAGCATATTGGTGTTGTTACTATTTAAGATTATGAATAACATTTGAAATTTTGTAAATCATCTAATATTACATATATATATATATATATATATATAATAATATTTTATAACACTATTTTTTATAATATAAATATTAATAAATATAATTTTATTTTATTATATTATTCTTCTTATAAATAATTACTTTTCAAATATTATTATATATATAACAAAAAATATATATTAAGCTACGAAATATGAGAGATTTCTTAAATATTGTACATTTATTTGTTGAAAGATATGACGGAGACAGCGATAACCACTCTCTTAGAGAGAAATTCAAAATTGGTAATAACAAAATATAAATAAAAATAAAAATAGATAGAAATGAGAGATTAATTAATAAAAAGAAAAAAAAAGAAGAGACCCTAGTTGAGATAGAGAGAATAAATAAAATAGTGAAAGAGAGAGAGAAATAAGTAAGTAGATAATGATAGAGGAGAGAGTGTGGCTTAGAAGAACATAAACAGATAAAAAATAAAAAGAGAAATAAAATAAATGATAATAGGAGAGAGAAAAAAGGGAAAATTTGAGAGACATAACGATAAAAAGAAAAAAATGAAAAATATTATTTGATAAAAATAAAAATTCTAATAATTACAATTATAATATTTTTTAAATATAAAAAATAAATTATATAAAATATTTAATAATAATAAAATATTATAGAATTGAGTTTTATTATTATTTTAAAATATTAAAAAATAGTTAAGGAATATTTTAATTATAAATTTAATATTATTTTATTCATACTAAAAATTAAAAAAATTTAATTAAATAATAATTTTAAAAAATTATTCTAATATGATATCTTTGTATGATGTAACTTAGATAATAAATATATAAAATGATATCTTTGTATGATGTAACCTAGATAATAAATATAAATAATATTTAGCATTAATTATATAATTTTAGATTATTTCTTTTTAATAACGTAATATTTCTATATTTAAAAACTTTTATAAATAGCAAATATATATATATTAATATAAAATAAATTAATTAGAAATTATTATAATTATGTTTTTGTTATTTTACTTTATATTAAAAAGAATAATGTAATTATTCTATTATATTGTATGATTTACCATATTTATTATTATATAAAATTAATAAAAATCTCATAAGCTTATTATTAAAAATTAATTATGAAAAAAAATGAAACGACATAATATAGATGTGATAAAAATAATAAATAAGAAAGTAAGAGACAGGGAGAAAGAAATTACAATGTAAAAAAGGATAGAAGAAAAAGAGAGAAGTCAAGAATAATATAAAAAGATAAAATAAGAAGAGAGAAAAAAAGAGTGATAATAGGATTGAGAAGAAAAAAATGTGAGAATTTTATGACTATAAAAGATAAATCATTTATAACATTTAATAAAAACAAAAAAGAAAAATTTTTTAAGGCTTATTATTCTTTTTTAATAGTGAAAATATTTAGAGAATTTTATGACTATTATTTTATTCAAATTAAAAAATTAAAAAAAGTTAATTAAATAAACATTTAATGATTATTCTAATATAATATTATTTAATTACGTAACCTAAATAATAAATTTGAATAATATTTAGCATTCATTAAGTAAATTTAGATTATTAATTTTAATAATATAATATTATTATTTTTATAAATAAAAAATATATTATTATAAAAATCAATTAATTAAAAATTATTATATTTATCATTTGTTATTTTACTTAATATTATGCAAAATAAAGCTATTATTTTATTGTATCATATGATTTGTCATATTTATTATTTTATGAAATTAATAAAAATATAATAAACTAATTATTATAAATTAATTATGAAAAGGAATGAAAAGATGAAATATAGAAGAGATAGAAAGAATAAATAAAAAGTAAGTGAGAGAGAAAGAAATGACAAAGTAAAGAATGTTAGAAGAGAAAAAAAGGCCAAAAATAATATAAAAAGATAAAAAATAGAACAAAATGATCATTCATTAGGAAATGGAATGCTATAAAAACATATGTGCAAGACTTATCTAGAGGTAATCCTTATCACTCCCAAGCATGCTTAACTTTAGAATTCTAATGAAATCCAGTTTCGTAATGTTGGTATAGTTCCACATGCATTTGTCGAACAAAAAAGCATATTGGTTTTCTTACTATTTAAGATTAAGAACAACATTTGAAATTTTGTAAATCTTCTAATATGTGCATATTTTAAAAATATTACATATATTATATTTGTTATAATATTTTATAACACTATTTTTATAATATAAATATTAATAAATATAATTTTATTTTATTATATTATTCTTCTTATAAAAAAGAAAATTAATTACTTGATAAATATTATTAAATATATATATATATATAAATTATATATTAAGCTACGAAACAATAGAGATTTCTTAAATATTGTACATTTATGTGTTGAAAAAGAAATGATGGAGACAATGATAACCACTCTCTTAGAGAGAAATTCAAAATTGGTCATAACAAAATAAAAATAAAAATAAAAATAGACAGGGATGAGAGATTATTTAATAAAAAGAAAAAGAAAGAAGAAAACATAGATGAGATAGAGAGAACAAATAAAATAGTAAAAGAGAGATAGAAATAAGTAAATAAAGAATAATAAAGAAGAGAGTGGCTAAGAAGAATGTAAAAAGATAAAAAATAAGGATAGAAATAAAATAAATGATAATATGAGAGAAAAAAGAGAAAATGTGATGACATAATGATAAAAGAAAAAAACAAATCAATATTTAATAAAAATTAAATTTCTAATAATTAAAAAATATAATATTTTTTAAATAAAAAAATTATATAAAATATTTAATAATAATAAAATATTTAAAAAATTGATTTTTTTTATTATTTTAAAATATTAATAATATTTAAGAAATATTTTAATTATAAATTTAATATTATTTTATTCATACTAAAAATTAAAAAAAATTAATTAAAAAATAATTTAATAATTATTCTAATATAATATCTTTGTTTGATGTAACTTGGATAATAAATATAAATAATATTTAGCATTAATTACATTATTTTAGATTGTTTGTTTTTAATAACATAATATTTTTATATTTAAAAAATTTTATAAATAGCAAATAAATATTAATATAAAAGAAATCAATTATAAATTATTATAATTACTTCTAGTTATTTTAATTAATATTTAAAAAAATAAAGTAATTATTTTATTATATCATATGATTTACCATATTTACTATTATATAAAATTAATAAAATAACATAAGCTTATATTAAAAGTTAATTATGAAAAAAAATGAAAAGGCATAATATAGATGGGATAAAAAAATAAATAAATAAGTAAGAGGTAGAGAGAAAAAAATTACAAAGTAAAAATGAAAAAAGAAAGAGAGGCCAACAATAATATAAAAAGATAAAACATGAAGAGAGAAAAAAAGAGTGGTAATAGGATTAAAAATAGAACAAATGATCATTCATTAGGAAATGGAATGTTATTAAAACATATGTGCACCATAAGGATAAATCATTTATAATATTTAATAATTATAAATGATAAATCATTTATAATATTTAATAATAATAATAAAATAGAAAACATTTTTAAGGCTTATTATTCTTTAAGAATAGGAAAAATATTTAGAGAATTTTATGACTATTAATTTAATAATTTCTTTTTAATTGCTAAAAAATTATTAAATAATAAATATTATATATAGTATTATATTATATTTATGTGATGTAATATATATAATAAATATGAATAATATTTAAAATTAATAATATAATTTTTTATTTTTAATATTTTGTAACATAATAATTTCATATATACAAAATTCTATGCATATCATATATATATTAATATAATCATAAATTAATTCTAATTTATTATAACTCATATGAGCGGTTTTGCTGAATATTAACAAAATTAAAGTTATTATTTTACTAAATCATATGATGTGTCATATTTATTATTTTATGAAATTAATAATAATGTTATAAAGTTATTTTTAAAATTTGATTAAAAAGATGATATTTATAAACAATCATCTCTATGAATTTATTTTTTATGATTAACGTGTTGTAAAAATAAATTATCATTCATTAGAAAATGAAATACTATTAAAAAATATGTGCAACAAAAGAACTTTTAAAGAGGTCACACATCCCAATACAACTCTTGCCCAAGCAAGCTTAAATTTGGTGTTCAAATGAGATCAAATGCCATAATACTGGTGCGATTGCACATGCATATATGAGACAAAAAAGCATATTTGTGTTGTCACTCTTTATGATTATGAATAATATCTAAAATTTTCTAATTTATCTAATATATGCACTTTTTTAAAATATTTTATGTTTGCTATTTGTGTCTTAATATTTTATAATATCAATATTTTTTATATATATAATTAATAAAAATGTATAACGAATGCTATTTTTTATAATATGGATAATAATAAAAAGATTTCATTTCATTATGTTATTCTTCTTATAAATAAGAAATTTAATTACTTAATAAAAATTATTAAAAATCTATATATTTATGAAAAATATTATATGTTAAGCTATGCAAATACGAGAGATTTCCTAAATATTATTAATTTTTGTGTTAAAAAAAGATTATGGAGAGAGAGAGATAGCTATTCTTAAGGATAGTAATGTACAAATTGATAATCGCACAATAAAGAGAAAAATAATAATAGAGAGAGACGAGAGATGATTTCACAAAAAGAATTATAATAAATATAAAGAGTAAATCATAGATAATATTTAATAATAATAAAATTAAAAAAAATCTGAATATTGTTATTATTTTAAAATATTAAAAATATTTATAAAATATTATGATTACTAATTTAATATTAAATTATTTATAGTAAAACTAAAAAAATAATTAAATAATAAGTGTTATAATTATACTAACATAATATATTTATGTGATATATAATAGGTAATAAAAATAAATAACACATGAGATAGAAAGAATAAATAAAAAGGTAAAAAAATAGAAAGAAATAATAAAATAGAGAATAATAAAAGAAAGAGAGAGGCTAAGAAAATATAAAAAAGAAAAAAATAGAGAAAAAAAGAATGATAATAGGAGTGAGAAGAGAGATAGAGAATATAAGTGATGTTATAACAAAAAAGATAGAAAAATTTTTTAATAAAAAAAATTTTAATAACTATACTTATAATATTTAATAAGTTTAATAATTAAATCATAAATACATTTGATAATAATAAAATATAAAAATATTTTAGAATTATTATTACTTTAAAATAATTAAATTATTAAGAGAATATTATTGTTATTAATTTAATATTATCTTTTTTATGCTTAAAATTAAAGAAGTTAATTGAATAGTAAATATTATAATTATACTAATATATTATTTTTAATTGATGTAGAATAGATAATAAATATAAATAATATTTAATATTAATAATATAATTTTAGGTTCCAAATATTTTATAATATAATATTTTAATTTTAATAAAAATCTATACAAATCATATATATACTATTATAAAAATAAAATAATTCTAATTTATTATAGTTCAAATTAGTTATTTTTGTTTATGTTGGATTAAACTAAAGTTACTATTTTATTACATCACATAATGTGTCATATTTATTATTTTATAAAATTAATAACAAGGGTATAAAGTTATTATTAAAACTTAATTAAAAAGTGATAATTATAAACAATTATTTATAAGAATTTATTTTTTAAAATATTAGCATGGCTAAAATTTAATTATCATTCATAAAAAAATAAAATGCTATAAAAAATACTTACAAAAAGAGTATTTCTAAAGAGGTCACCCATCCCAAAACAACTTTTGCCCAACTCTGCCCAATTTAAGAGTTTTAATGACATCTAATGCCATAATGTTGTTGTGGTCGCACTTGTGATAAAAAAAAGCATATTATATGGCTATTTTTTACGATAATGAACGATTTTAAAAATTTCTAAATTATCTAATATATGTATTTTTAAAAATATTTTTACTTATTATGTGTAATAATATTTTATAATATCAATATTTTATTATATATAATTAATGAAAAATTATATAAAACATTATTTTTTATAATGTAGATTTTAATACATATGATTTTCTTACATTATATTATTCTTCCTAGAAATAAGAAATTAAATTAATAAATATAATTGAAAATATATTTATTTATAAAAATTATTATATATTAAGCTATTCAACATGAGATATATTTTTAAATATTATTAATTTATGTGTTGAAAAAACATAATGGAGATAAACATAATTATTCTCTAAGAGAGAAAAATTCCTAAATTAATAATAGCAAAATATTGAGAAAAATAATAATAAACAGAGATGTTAGATGATTTAGCAAAAATGAAAAGAAAATAAAAACATAAATGAGATAGAGGGAATTACTAAATAAGTAAAAGAGAGAAAAATAAGAAAATAGAGACGAATAAAAGGGAGAGAAAGGTTAACAAAAATAAAATCATATAAAGAATAAAGCGACAAATAAGAGAATGATAATAATAATAATAATAATAATAATAATAATAATAATAATAATAATAATAAAGAACATAAGAGATATTATGATAAAGAGAAAAAGGTGAGAAAAAATATTTAATAAAAATAAAATATTTTAATAATTAAACCTATAATATGTATTTAATATAAAAAGATAAAATTATTTTTTTATTATATCATATGATTTGTCATATTTATTATTATATGAAATTGATAGAAATATCAAAAACAAATTACTAAAAATTAATTACAAAAAAGAGATGAAAAAAGAGAACATAGAAAGGATATAGAGAATAAATAAAGAAACAAAAGTGGGAGAAGAAATGATAAAGTAGAGAATGATGGAGAGAGAGAAGCCAAGAAGTATATAAAAGATAAAAAATGAAGAGACAAAAAGTATAATAATAAAAGCTAGACAAAGAGAGAAAATATTAGAGACATTATGATAAAAAGAAAAAAGATAAAAAAAAATAATTTAATAAGTACAAAATGTGAATCATATATAATATTTAATATTAAAAAAATATAAAAATATTTAAATATTATCATTATTTTAGAATATTAAAAGTATCTAGAGAATATTATGACTATTAATTTAATATTATCATTTCTATGTTAAAATTAAAAAAATTAATTAAATAATAAATATTATAATTATACTAATATAATATATTAATGTGATATAATATAGATTATAAATATAAATAATATTTAACATTAATAATATAATTTTATATTTTTTATATTTAATAATATAATATTTTTATATTTAGAAAATTTTATGCATATCATATATATAGTATTATAAATATAAATAAATTTTAATTTTTTATAATTCATATAAGTTATGTTTCTCAAAATTTAATTAAATTATAATTATTATTTGATTACATAATATGATGTGTCATATTTATTATTTTAAGAAATTAATAATATTATTATAAAGTAATTATTGAAACTTAATTATAAAAATTATAATTACAAATAATTATTTATAAGAATGTATTTTTTTAACATTAATATGTAAAAATTATTATCATTTATTAGTAAATAAAATATTGTGAAAAATATGTACAATAAGAGCACTACTCAAAAGGTCACCTATGCAAATGCTACTCTTGCCAAAGCATTCTTAACTTTTGAGTTCTAATAAGATCCAATGCCATAATGTATGCACAGTCGCAGTTCCAAGTATGAAATAAAAAATCAGATCTTTTTTATTACCCTTTAGCATAATTAATAATTTCTAAAATTTTCTAAATCATCTAACATATGCAATTTCTAAAAACATTTAATGCTTATTATTTATGTTATAATATTTGTAGCTTCAATACATTATTTATATATAATTAATAAAAAAAATTATATAGAACATTATTTTTTATGACAGATATTAATAGATAAGTTTTCTTACATTACATTATTCTTCTTATAAATAAAAAATTGAATTATTTAATAAAAAAAATTTAAAATATATATATCAAAATATTATATATTGAGTTATGCAACACTTGAGATTTCCTAAATAATTTTGATCTGTGTTGACAAAGAGATGATGGAGAGAGATAACTATTCTCTAAGGGAGATTAATTCACACATTGATAATAACAAAATAAAGAAAAATAATAATAATAAAGAGAGATGAGAGATAATTTGACCAAAAGGAAAAAAAAGAACATAAATGAGATAAAGAGAATAAATAAATAAATAAATAAAAGGGAGAGATAAATAATGAAATAAAGATTAACAATGGAGATAGATAAGGCAAGAAGAATATAAAATATAAAAAATGAAGAGGCAAATAAAAGAATTATAATAAAAGTGAGAACGAAAAGAGATAATATGAGAGATGTTATGATTAAAAAATAAGACATAATATTTGATAAAAATAAAAATTTTAATAATGAAATTTACTTTTTTTATTAAATATAAAAAGTAAGTCATATATAATATTTAATATAGTAAATTATAAAATTATTTGAGGTTTATTATTATTTTAGAATATTAAAAGTAACTTAAGTATATTTGAATATAAATTTAATATTATTTTTTTAATACATAAAATTAAATAATATCTATAATAAATATAAATAATATTTAAAATTAATGATATAATTTTATATTATTAATTTTTAATTACATAATATTCTTATATTTAAAAAATTATATACATAACAAATATATACTATATAAACATAAATTAATTACAACTTATTATAATTATTGTAGGTTATTTTACATAATATCAAACTAAAATAAAGCTATTATTTTATTATATCATATGATTTACAACATTAATTATTATATGAAATTAATAAAAATATCGTAAGCTAATTATTAAAAATTAATTATGAAAAGGAAAAGAAAAAAAAGAATATAGAAAAGATAGAAAGAATAAATAAAAAAATAAAAAAGATAGAAAGAAATGATAAAGTAGAGAAGGAAAGAGTTGAGAGAGAAAAAAATATAAAAAAAATGGAGAAACAAAGTATGATAACGAGTTAAATAAAAGAAAGAGAATATGAGAGATGTTATGATAAAAAGAAAAAAGATAAAAAAATAGATTAATAAAATTTAAAATTTGATAACTTAATTTATAATATTTAAAAAGTATAAAAAGTACATCAAATATAATATTTAATAATAATCAAATATAAAAATTATTTAATAATTATTATTATTTTAGAATATTAAAAATTTTTAGAAAATATTATGACTACTAATTTAGTATTATTTTTTAAGCCTTAAGTTAAAAAAATTGAATTAAATAATAAATATTATAATTATAATAATATATTATATTATATTTATGTGAGATAAACATAATAAATAAATAACATATAATGTTTAATAATAATAAAATATAAAAAATATTTGAGGTTTATTAATATTTTAGAATATTAAAAATATTTAGTGAATAATTTAACTATAAATTTAATATTATTTCTTTCAAAATAAAAACTACAAAAGTTAATTAAATAAAAAACTTTAATGATTAGTCTAATATAATATCTTTAAATTATGTATCCTTGATAATAAATATAAATAATATTTAGAATTAATTATGTAATTTTAGATTATTAATTTTTAATAACATAATATTATTATTTTAAGAAATTCTATAAATAAAAAATATCATTATTATAATCATGAAGAGAAACATGAAGAGAAAAAAAAAGAGTGATAATAGGATTGAGAAAAAAAACAATATATGAGATATTATAATAAAAAAATGGAAAAATAATTTAATAAAAAAATAAATTTTAAAAATTCAACTTATAATATTTAATAATTATATAATGTAAATCATATATAATATCAAATAATAATAAAATAGAAAAAAATTTAAATATTAAAAATATTTAGAGAATGTTATGATTGGTAATTTAATAATTTCTTTTTTATGTCTAAAATAGAAAACAAATAATCAAATAATAAATATTATAATTATACTAATATATTATATTTATGTGATGTAATATATATAATAAATATAAGTAATATATAACATTAATAATGTAATTTTAGATTTTTAATATTTCATAATATAGTAATTTTATATATACAAAATTCTATGCATATCATATATATACTATTATAAACATAAATTAATTCTAATTTATTATAATTCATATGAGCTATTTTGCTTAATATTAAAACAAAACTAAAGTTATTATTTTACTATACCATATGATCTATCATATTTATTATTTTATGAAATTAATAACAATGTTATAAAGTTGTTCTTAAAATTTGCTTAAAAAGATGATAATTATAAACAATCATATATAAGAATTTATTTTTTAAGATTAACTTGTAAAAATAAAGTATCATTCATTAGAAAATAGAATGTTATGAAAAAATATGTGCAATAATAGAACTTCTATAGGGTTCACCCATCCAAACACTACTCTGATCAAAGCATGCATAACATTGGAGTTCTAATGACATCAAATGCCATAATGCTGGCTTGATTGCACATGCATAAGTAAGATAAAAAAATATATTTCTATTGTTACCCTTTAAGATTTTGGATAATATCTAAAATTTTCTGATTTATTCAATATACATACTTTTTAAAAAAATTTATGTTTGTTATGTGTCATAATATTTAATAATATCGATATTTTATTTATATATAATTAATTTAAAAATATATCGAATGCTATTTTTTATAACGTAGATAGTAATAGATAAGATTTCATGTCATTATATTATTGTTCCTCTAAATAAGAAATTTAATTACATAATAAATATTATTAAAAATCTATATATTTATCAAAAATAATATATGTTAAGCTATGCAATACAAGAGATTTCTTAAATATTTTTTATTTATGTGTTAAAAATTGATGATTGAGAGAGAGATAACTATTCTCTTAGAGAGAGAAATTTATAAATTGATAATAACATATTAAAAAGAAAAATAATACTAAAGAGAGGAGAGATGATTTAACAACAAGAATGATAATAAGTATAAAAACTAAATCATATATAATATTTAGTAATAATCAAATATAAAAAATATTAGAAGATTATATTTTTTTACAATATTAAAAACATTTAGAGAATATTATGATTATTAACTTAATATTATCTTCTTTTTGGTAAAATTAAAAAAAAATAATTAAAGAATAAATATTTTAATTATATTAATATATTATATTTATGTGATATGACATAGATAATAAATATAAAATAGAGGAAAAAGAATGGTAGTAGGAGTGAGAATAAAAGTAAAGAATATAGGTGACGTTACGACAAAAAAGATAGAAACTTATTTAATAAAATTAAATTTTAATAATTATACTTATAATATTTAATAAATATAAATTTAAATAACTAAAAAATTATTAATAATAAAATATTAATTTATTTGAGGATTATTATTAACTTAGAATATTAAAAAATATTTAGAGAATGTTGTGATTATTAATTTATTATTATCTTTTTATGCTTAAAATTAAAAAAATTAATTAAATAATAAATATTATAATTATACTAATATATTATATTTATGTGATGTAATATAGATAATAAATATAAACAATATTAATATTGATAATATAATTTTAGATTTCATATATTTTATAATATAATATTTTTAAATTCAAAAAACTCAATAAAATCATATTTATACAATTATAAAAATAAATAAATTCTACTTTATTATATTTCATATAAGTTATTTTGCTTAATATTAAATTAAACTAAAGTTATTTCATTACATCACATGAAGTGCCATATTTATTATTTTATAAAATTAATAATAATGTTACAAAGTTATTATTAAAACCTAATTAAAAATAATTATGAACACTAATTTATGAGAATTTATTTTTTAAATGTTAGCATGTTGTAAAATTTAATTGTGATTCATTAAAAAAATATAATAATATGAAGAAATACTTACAAGAAGAAGACTTCTATAGAGGTCACCCATCCTAATACTATTTTTGCCCAACCGTGCCTATATTTGGAGTTTTAATGAGATCTAATGCCATAATACCGTTATGATTACACATGCATGCATAAGATAAAAAATTATATTTATATAGTTATTATTTAAGGTGAAAAATTATTTTAAATTTTTTAAATTAACTAATATATGTATTTTTTAAAATATTTTATTTTTATTATATGTGTCATACTTTTTATAATATCAATATTTTTATTATATATAGTTAATGTAAAATTATATATAACTTTATTTTTTAAGGGTTATTTTAAATAATATTATATTATTATTATTAACATAAATTAATTTAAAATTATTAAGGTTATTATTGGTTATTTTACATAATATTATTCCAAGTTAAAGCTATTATTTTATTATAACATATGATTTACCATATTTGTTATTATACAAAATTAATAAAATTATAATAAACTAATTATTAAATATTAATTATGAAAGGATTTAAAAGATGAAACATAAAAGAGATAGAAAGAATAAATAAAAAAGTTAGTGAGAGAGAAAGAATTGACAAAATAAAGAAGGATAAAAGAGAGAAAAAAAGCCTAGAATAATATGAAAAGATAAAAAAATGATAATAGGATTGAGAAGAAAGAGAATATGTGAGATATTAACATTAAAAATAGAAAATTAATTTATGAAAAAGTAAATTTTAAAAATTAAAATTATAATATTTAATAATTATAAAAAGTAAATCATATATAATATTTAATAATAAAAATAAAAATAAAAATTATTTTGAAAATTATTATTATTTTATAATATTAAAAATATTTAGAGAATATTATGACTTTTCATTTAATATTTTCTTTTATGAATAAAATTTAAAAAATAATTAAATAATAATTATTATAATTATACTATTATATTATATTTATGTAATGTAATATATATAATAAAAATTAATTATATTTTGCATTAATAATATAATTTTAGATTTTTAATATTTTATAATATAATAACTTTATATTTTGGAAATTTTAAGTATATTATATATATACTATTATAAACATAAATTAATTCTAATTTATTATAATTCAAATATCTATTTTTCTCAATATTAAACAAAATTAAAGTTATTATTTTACTTCATCATATGATGTGCCATATTTATTATTTTTTGAAATTAATAATAATATTATAAAGTTATTATTAAAATTTTATTAAAAAAATATGATAATTATAAACAATCATTTATAAGAATTTATTTTTCAAAAGATTAACATGTAAAAATAAATTATCATTCATTAGAAAATAAAATGCCATGAAAACTTATGTGCAACATGAGAAGTTCTGAAGAGGTCACCCATGCCAATACTACTCTCACCCAAACATGCTTAACTTTTGAGTTCTAATAAAATCCAGTGCTATAATGCTGGTGTGATAGCACATGCATGCATAAGACAAAAAACATATTGGTGTTATTACTATTTAAGATTATGAAGAGCAATAAAAATATTGTAAATTATCAAAGATTTGCAAATTTAAAAAATATTTTATGTTTATTATATATGTTATAATATTTTATAATATCAATATTTCTTTATATATAATTAATAAAAAATTATATAAAACATTGTTTTTCCATTATGTTATTCTTCTTATGAACAAGCAATTTCATTAAATTATAAATATTATTAAAAATAAATATTTATCAAAAAAAGTATATATTAAGCTATGTAACATTTTGAGATTTCTTAAATATTGTTCATTTATGTGTTAAGAAACAGATGATAGATGAGAGATGAGAGATGAGAGATGATTTAATAAAAAGAAAAAGAATGAATAGAGTATAGTTGAGATAGAGAGAATAAATAAATTTGTAAAAAAGAGAGAAATAAAAAAAAAAGTGAAGAATAAAGAAGATAGAGACGCTAAGAAAAAAATATAGAGATAAAAAAATGAAGAGAAATAAAACAAATTATAATAAGAGAGGGAAAAAAGAGACATTATGATAAATAGAAAAAAATAAAAAAAAGTATTTAATAAAAATTAAACTTTTAATAATTAACATTATAATATTTTTTAAACATAAAAAATAAATTATATATAATATTTAATAATAAAATAATATTTAAAATATTTGAGGTTTATTATTATTTTATAATATTAAAAATAGTTTTCGAATATTTTAATTATAAATTTAATATTATTTTTTTCCTAATAAAAATTAAGAATTTAATTAAATAATAAATTTAATAATTATTCTAATATAATATATTTATATGATGTAACTTAATAATAAATATAACTAATATTTAGTATTAATCATATAATTTTCCATTAGTTATTTTTAAAAACATAATACTATTATATTTACAAACTTTTATAAATAGAAAATATATATTATTTTAAATATAAATTAATTAGAAATTATTATAATTATTATATGTTATTTTACCTAATATTAAATAAAAATAAATTAATTATTATATTACATCTTATGATTTATCATATTTATTATTATATAAAATTAATATAAATAACATAAACTGATTATTTAAATTATTTATGAAAAGGAAATGAAAAAATAGAACATAAAAGTGATAGAAAGAATAAATAAAAAAGTAAAAGAGAGAGAAACAAATGACAAAGTAGAGAAGGATAAAAGAGAGAGTTCAAGAATAATATAAAATGATGAAACATGAAGTGAGAAAAAAAGAATGATAATAAGATTGAGAAAAAAAATCATGTGCATTAATATTTTATACTTATTATACGTGTCATAATATTTTATAATATTAATATTTTCATTATATATATAATAAAAAATTATATAAATCTTTATTTTTTATAATATAGATATTAATACATAAGATTTTCTTATGTTTTATTATTCTCTTAGAAATAAGAAATTAAATTAATAAAAATAATTGAAAAATATAAATTTATCAAAAATATTATATATTAAGCTATGCAACACAAGTGATTTTTTAAATATTATTAATTTATGTGTTGAGAAAGACATGATGGAGATGAAGATAATTATTAGTAAGAGTGAGAAATTTATAAATAGATAATAGAAAAATAGAGAGAAAAATAGTAATGGAGAGACATGTGAGATGATTTAACAAAAAAGAAAAAAAAGGAAAACATATTCTTCATATTAATAAGAAATTTAATTACTTAATAAATATTATTAAAAAAACTATATATTTATTAAAAATAATATATATTAAGCTATGCAATAAAAGATTTTTTCAATATTGTTAATTTATATTTTCAAAAAAAGATGATGGAGAGATGGATGATTATTCTCTAAGAGATAAAATTTCACAAATTAATAACAATACAATAAAGAGAAACATAATAATAGAGAGAGGTGAGAGATGATTTAATAAAAAGAATGATAATAAGCATAAAAAATAAATCAGATATATTATTTAATAAAAAAAAAATATTTTAAGATTATTATTATTTTAGAATATTAAATATATTTAGAGAATATTTTGATTATTAATTTAATATTATCTTCTTTTTGGTAAAATTAAAAAACTAATTAAATAATAAATATTATAATTATACTAACATATTATATTTATTTGATATAGTATAAATAATAAATATAAATAACAGACAAGATAGAAAGAATAAATAAAAAAATTAAAGAAAAAGAAATAAATAACAAAATAGAGAATGATAAAGAAAAGAGAAAGAAAGGCTAAAAATAATATTAAAAAATAAATAAATAAAGAATGATAAAAGAAAAGATAGAAAATTTATTTAATAAAAATTTAATTTTAATAATTATACTTATAATATTTAATAAGAGTAAAAATTAAATTAAATATTTTTAATAATAATAAAATATAAAAATTATTTTAGGATTATTATTACTTTAGAATATTAAAAATATTTATAGAATATTATGGTTATTAATTAATTATAATCTTTTTATGCTTATAATTAAAATATTTAATTTAATAAATATTATAATCATACTAATAAATTTTATTTCTATGATGTAATATAGATAATAAATATAAAACAAATTTAATATAAATAACATATAATTTCTTATTTCATATATTTTATAATATAAAATTTTTATATTTGGAAAACTCTATATAAATCATGCATATACTATTATAAAAATAAATTAATTCTAATTTATTATTGTTCATATAAGTTATTTTACTAAATATTAAATTAAACTAATGTTATTATTTTATTTCATCACATGATGTGCCATATTTATTATTTTATAAAATTACTAATAATGTTATAAAGTTATTATTAAAACTTAATTAAAAAATGATAATTATGAACATTAATTTATAAAAATTTATTTTTTCCATATTAATATGTTGTAAAATTTAATTATTATTCATTAAAAAATAGAATACTATGAACAAATACTTACACTAAGAAGACTTCTAAAGAGGTCACCCATCCCAAGTACTACGTTTGCCCATGTATGCCTAACTTTAGAGTTTTAATGACATCTAATGCCATAATACTAGTGTAGTTGCACATGCGTGTATAAGCTAAAAAATCATATTTATGTGGTTATTCTTTGAGATAATGAATAATTTTTAAAATTTTTTAAATTATCTAATATATGTATTTTTAAAAATATTTTATGCTTATTATATGTGTCATAATTTTATAATATCAATATATTCATTATCTATAATTCATAAATAAAATAATATAAAACTTTATTTTTTATAATATAGATATTAATACATATGATTTTCTTATATTATATTATTCTTCTTAGAAATAAGAAATTAAATTAATAAATATATTTGAAAATATAGAGACAGAGATAACTATTTTCTTAGAGAGAGAAATTCAAAAATTGATAATAGTAAAATAAAGAGAAAAATAATAATAGATAGAGCTAAGATATGATTTAACAAAAAAAGAAGGAAACATATATGAAATAGAGAGGATAAATAAATAAGTAAAAGAGAGACAATAATGAGAAAATAAAAAAGGATAGAAGAGAGAGAGGTCAAGAAGAATATAAACAGTTGAAAAAGAATAGAGAAATAAAACAAAATGATAATGAGAGAACAAAAAGAGATAATATGATAGACATTATGATAAAAAGAAAAAAATGAGAAAAATATTTAATAAAAATTAAATTTATAATAATTAAAATTACAATATTTATTAAATAAAAAAAATTACATATAATTGTTACTAATAATAAAATATAAAAATATTTGAGGTTTATTATTATTTAATAATATAAAAAATTATTAGAGACTATTTTAATTATCAATTCAATATTATTTTATTCATTGTGAAAATTAAAAAAGTTAATTAAATAATAAATTTAATGATTATTCTAGTATAATATCTTTATATAATGTAACTTATATAATAAATATAAATAATATATTGCATTAATTATATAATTTTAGATTATTCTTTTTAATAACATAATATTAATATTTTTTAAAAACTTTATAAATAACAAATATATATTATTCTAAACATAAATTAATTAGAAATTAATATAGTTATTATATGTTATTTTACTTAATATTAAATGAAAATAAAGCAATTATTCTATTATATAATATGATTTATCATATTTATTATTATATGAAATTAATAAAAACATTATAAACTTATTATTTAAAATTAATTATTAAAAGAAATGAAAAGGCATAATATAAAAAAGATAGAAAGAATAAATAGAAATATAAAAGAGAAAGACAAAGAAACTACAAAGTAAAGAAGGATATAAGAGAGAGGGAGCCAAAAAAAATATAAAAAGATAAAGCATAAAGAGAAAAAAAAAGAGTAATAATAGGATTGAAAAGAAAAAATATGTGAATTATTATAATAAAAAAAGACATAAAAAAATTAATAAAAAATAAATTTTAAAAATTATAGGTATAATATTTAATAATTATAAAAAGTAAATCATATATAATATTGAATAATAATAAAATAGAAAACAATTTTAAGGATTATTATTATTTTAGAATTTTGTAAATATTTTTAGAATATTATGACTATTAATTTAATCATTTCTTTTTTACACTTAAAATAAAAAATAATTAAATAATAAATATTATTATTATACAAATATATTGTCTTTATGTGGTATAATATATATATATAATAAATATAAATTATATTTAAAATTAATAATGTAATTTAAATTTTTAATATTTTATAATATAATAATTTTATATTTAGAAAATTCTATGCATATCATATATACTATTATAAAAAAAATTAATTCTATAAGCTGTTTTACTTAATATTAAACTAATTTAAAGTTATTATTTTACTACATCATATAAGAATTTATTTTTTTAACATTAACATATTGTAAAAATAAATTATCAATCATTACAAAATAGAATGCTATGAAAAAATATATGCAATAAAAGGACTTCTAAAGAAGTCACCAATCTCAATGCTACTCTCACCCAAGCATGCTTAACTTTAAAGTTCTAATCAGATGAAATGCCATAATGCTTATTTGATCACAGATGTAAATATAAGATAAAAAGGCATATTTGAATTGTTACCTTTTAAGATTATGAACAATATCCAAAATTTTCTAATTTATTTAATATATGCACATTTTAAAAATATTTTATGTTTGTTATATGTGTCATATTACTTTATAATATCAATATTTTATTTATATATAACTAATTAAAAACTATATCAAATGCTATTTTTTATAACATAGATAGTAAGAGATAAGATTTTATTATATTATTCCTCTTATTAAAAAAATTTAATTACTTAATAAATATTATTAAAAATCTCTATATTTATAAAAAAATAATATATGTTAAGCTATGCAATATGAGAGATTTATTAAATATTATTATTTTATGTGTTAAAAAAAAGATGATGGAGAGAGACATAATTATTCTTTAAGAGAGACAAATTCATAAATTTATGATAACGTAATAAAGAGAAAAATAATAATAGAGAAAGATGATAGATGATTTAACAAAAAGAATGATATTGAGTAGAAAAAGTAAATCATATATAATACTAAATAATAATAAAATATAAAAAATATTTGAAGATTATTATTATTTTAGAATATTAAAAATATTTAGATAATATTATGATTATTAATTTAATATTATCTTGTTTTGGTAAAATTTAAAAAATAATTAAATAATAAATATTATAATTATACTAATATATTATATTTGTGTGATATAATGTAGATAATAAATATAAATAATAAATTTAATAGAAAGAATAAATAAAAAATAAAAGAGAGGGAAAGAAATAACGAAATAGAGAATGATAAAGGAAAAAAAGAGAGGCTATAAAGAATATAAATAAATAAATAAATAGATACAAAAAGAATAATAATAGAAGTAAGAAGAAAGATAGAGAATATGAGTGTCATTATGACAAAAAAGATAGAAAAATTATTTAATAAAAATTAAATTTTAATAATTATATTTATAATATTTAATAAGTATAAAAATTAAATTAAGAAAGTATTTAATAATAATAAAATATACAAATTATTTGAGGATTATTATTAATTTAGAATATTAAAAAATATTTAAAGAATATTATGGTTATTAATTTATTATTATCTTTTTATGCTTAAAATTTAAAAAGTTAATTAAAAAATAAATATTATAATTGTACGAATATATTATATTTATGTGATGTAATATAGATAATAAATATAAATAATACTTAATATTAATAAAATAATTATAGATTTCATATATTTTCGATATTTAGAAAACTCTATATAAATCATATATATACTATTATAGAAATAAAGAAATTTTAATTTATTACAGTTCATATAAGTTATTTTTCTCAATATTAAATTAAACTAAAGTTATTATTTTACTACATCACATGATTTGTAATATTTATTACTTTATAAAATTTATAATAATGTTTTTAAGTAATTATTTATAAGACTTTTTTAATATTAATATGGTGAAAAATTTAATTGTCATTCATTAAAAAATAAAATGCTATGAAAAATTACTTACAACAAGAAGACTTCTACATCGTTCACCCACCCCAATACTACTTTCACCCAAGCATGCCTAACTTTAGAGTTTTAATGAGATCTAATGCCATAATACTGTTGTGGTTGCACATGTATGCATAATATTAAAATAATATTTATGTGGTTATTCATTGAGATAATGAAAAAAAATTTAATCTTTTTAAATTACCATATATATACATATATTTAAATATTTTATCCTTATTATATGTCATAATATTTTATAATATTAATATTTTCATTATATATAATTAATAAAAAAATTATATAAAACTTTTTTTATCATGTAGTTACTAATACATAAGATTTTCTTATATTATATTATTCTTCTTAGAAATAAGAAATTAAATTAATAAATATATTTGAAAACATAATTATTTATCAAAAATATTATATATTAAGCTACACAAACACAATCGATTTTTTAAATATTATTAATTTGTGTTAAAAAAAGAGATGATGAAGACAGATAACTATTTTCTTAGAGAACGAAATTCAAAAATTGGTAATAGCAAAATAAATAGAAAAATAATAATAGATTGAGTTGAGAGATGATTTAACAAAAAAGAAAAAAGAAAACATACATGAGATAGAGAGGATAAATAAATAAGTAGAGAGATAAATGAGAAAATAAAAAAGAAAAAAGGAAAGAGAGAGGTCAAGAAGATCATAAAGAGATAAAAATGAAGAGAAACATAACACAAAATGATAATGAGAGAACAAAAAGAGATAATCTGAGAGACATTTTGATAAAAAAAATGAGAAAAATAATTTAATAAAAATTAAATTTTTAATTGTTAAAAATACAATATTTATTAAATTCAAAAAATAAATTAAATATAATTATTACAAATAATAAAATAAAAAAATATTTGAGGTTTATTATTATTATTTAATAATAACAAAAATAGTTAGAGACTATTTTAATTATAAATTTAATATTATTTTATTCATAACGAAAATTAAAAAATTTTAATTAAATAAGAAATTTAATGATTATTCTAACACAATAACCTTATATAATGTAACTTAGATAATAAATATAAATAATATTTAGCATTAATTATATAATTTTAGATTATTCTTTTAACAACATAATATTATTATTTTTAGAAACTTTATAAATTACAAATATATATTATTCTAAAAATAAATTAATTAGAAATTATTATAATATTATAGGTTATTTTACTTAATATTAAATGATAATAAAGTAATTATTATATTATATCATATGATTTATCATATTTATTATTATATGAAATTAATGAAAATATTACAAACTTATTATTAAAAAATTATTATGAAAAGAAATGGAAAGGCATAATATAAAAGAGATAGAAATAATAAATAAAAAAATAAGAGATGGAGTGAATGAAACTACAAAGTAAAGAAGGATATAAGAGAGAGAGAGACGCCAAGAATAATATAAAAAGATAAAGCATGAAGAGAAAAAAAAAGAATGATAATAGGATTGAGAAGAAAAAAATATTTCAGATATTATAATAAAAAATATAGAAAAATAATTTAATAAAAAATAATTTTTAAAAATCAAATTTATAATATTTTATAATTATAAAGTAAATCATATATAATATTAAATAACAATAAAATAAGAAACAATTTTAAGGATTATTATTATTTTAGAATGTTGAAAATATTTAGAGAATATTATGACTATCAATTTAATAATTTCTTTTTTACACCTAAAACAAAAAAATAATGAAATAATAAATATTATAATTATATCACATAAATTATGTTTATGTGATATAATATATATGTAATAAATATAAATTATATTTGACATTAATAATGTAATTTTAATTTTGAATATTTTAAAATATAATAATTTTACATTTGGAAAATTCTTTACATATCATATATATACTATTATAAACATAAATTAATTTTAATTTATTATAATTCATATATGCTATTTTGCTCAATGTTAAACTAATTTAAAGTTACTATTTTACTACATCATATAAGAATTTACTTTTATAGGATTAACATGTAAAAAATAAATTATCATCCATTAAAAAATAGAATGCTATGAAAAAAGTATATGCAATAAAAGGACTTCTAAAGAGATCACCCATCTCAAAACTACTCTCACCTAAACATGCTTAACTTTGGAGCTCTAATGAGATGAAATGTCATAATGCTGGTTTGATCACACTTGCAAACATAAGATAAAAAGGCATATTGTGTTGTTACATTTTAAGATTATGAACAATATGTAAAATTTTCTAATTTATCTAAAATATGCACTTTTTAAAAATATTTTATGTTTGTTATATGTGTCATGTTGTTTTATAATAATAATATTTTATTTCTATGTAATTAATTAAAAATAATATAATATTTAATAATATTCAAATATAAAAAATATTTGAAGATTATTATTATTTTAGAATATTCAAAATATTTAGAGAATATATGATTATTAATTTAATGTTTTCTTTTTGGTAAAATTAAAAAATAATTAAATAATAAATATTTTATTTACACTAATATATTATATTTATGTGATATAATATAGATAATAAATATAAATAATAGATGCAATAGAAAGAATAAATAAAAAAATAAAAGATAGAGAAAGAAATAACAAAATAGAGAATGATAAAGGAAAAATAGAGAGACTAAAAAGAATATAAAAAATAAATAGAGAAAAATGAATGATAATAAGACTAAGAAGAAAGATAGAGAATATGAGTAACATTATGACAAAACAATATAGAAAAATTATTTAATAAAATTTAAATTTTAATAATTATACTTATAATGTTTAATAAGTTCAAAAATTAAATCATGAAAATATTTAATAATAATGAAATATACAAATTATTTGAGGATTATTATTAATTTAAAATATTAAAAATATTTAGAGAATATTATTATTAATTTTTTATTATTTGTTTATGCTTAAAATTAAAAAATTTAATTAAATAATAAATCTTATAAATATATTAATATATTATATTTATTTGATGTAAAATATATAATAAATATAAATAATAATAAATATTAACAATATAATTTTAGATTTCATATATTTTATAATATAATATTTTTATATTTAGAAAAATTTATATAAATGCTATATATACTATTATAAAAATAAAGAAATTCTAATTTATTATAGTTCATATAAGTTATTATTCTCAATATTAAATTAAACTAAATTTATTATTTTACTACATCACATATGTAATATTTATTATTTTATAAAATTAATAATCATGTTATGAATATATTACTAAAACTTAATTAAAAAATTATAATTATGAACACTAATTTATAAGAATTTTTTTAATATTAACATGGTGAATGTTTTAATTGTCATTCCTTAAGAAATAAAATGCTATGAAAAATTACTTACAACAAGAAGATTTCTAAATCGGTCACCCATCCCAATACTATTTTCACCCAAGCATGCCTAACTTTGGTGTTATAATGAGATCTAATGCCATATTACTGTTATATTACACATGCATGCATAACATAAAAATCATATTTATGTGGTCTTTCTTTGAGATAATGAACAATTTTTAAATTTTATAAATTATTTAATATATATATTTTTTAAAAATATTTTATGCTTATTATATGTCATAATATTTTATAATATCAATATTTTCATTATATATAATTAATAAAAAAATTATATAAAACTTAGTTTTTTAAAATAATGTAGATATTAAACTTAGAAATAAGAAATTAAATTAATAACTATATTTCAAAACATATTTATTTATCAAGAATATTATATATTAAGCTATACAACATGAGAGATTTTTTAAATATTGTTAATTTACGTGTTGAAAAAGAGATGATGGAGACAGAGATAACTATTTTCTTAGAGAGTGAAATTTAAAAATTGATAATAGTAAAATAAAGAGAAAAATAATAATAGATAAACTTGAGAGATGATTTAACAAAAAAAAAGAAGAAAACATATATGAGATAAAGAGGATAAATAAATAAGTAAAAGAGAGAGAAACAAGAAAATAAAAAAGGATAGAGGAGAGAGATCAAGAAGAATATAAAGAGATAAAAATAAAGAGAGAAATAAAGCAAAATGATAATGAGAAAACAAAAAGAGATAATATAAGAGACATTATGATAAAAAGAAAAAAATGAGAAAAATATTTAATAAAAAGTAAATTTTTTAATAATTAATACTACAATATTTATTAAATATAAAAATTAAATTATATATAATTACTAATAGTAATAAAATATTAAAATATTTATGTTTTTTAATTATTTAATAATAGTTAGAGACTATTTTAATTATAAATTTAATATTATTTTTTCATAGTGAAAATTTAAAAAATTAATTAAATAATAAATTTAATGATTATTCTAATATAATATCTTTATATAATTTAACTTAGATAATAAATATAAATAATATTTAGCATTAATTATATAATTTTAGTTTATTTTTTAATATCATAATATTATTATTTTCTAAAAACTTTATAACTAACAAATATATATTATTCTAAACATAAATTAATTAGAAATTATTATAGTTATTATAGGTTATTTTACTTAATATTAAATAAAAACAAAACAATTATTCTATTATATTATATGATCATATATATTATTATATGAAATTAATGAAAATATTATAAACTTATTATTACAAATTAATTATGAAAGGAAATAAAAAGGCATACAATATAAGAGATAAAAAGAATAAATAAAAAAATAAGAGAAAGAGAGAGAGAGAGAAACTACAAAGTAGAGAAGGATATACGACAAAGAGAGGCCAAGAATAATATAAAAAGTTAGAACATGAAGAGAAAAAAAGGAATGATAATAGGATTGAGAAGAAAAAATATGTGAGATATTAAAAT
Source organism: Vanilla planifolia (assembly GCA_023846275.1). Lineage (NCBI taxonomy): Eukaryota > Viridiplantae > Streptophyta > Magnoliopsida > Asparagales > Orchidaceae > Vanilla > Vanilla planifolia. The sequence continues at coordinate 21,391,779 of CM043870.1, forward strand.
AAAAAATATAGAAAAATATTAATAAAAAATTATTAAAACTAAATTTATAATATTTAATAATTATAAAAAGTAAATCATATATAATATTTAATAATAACAATAAAATAGAAAAAAAATTTAAGGATTATTATTATTTTAGAATTTTGAAACAATTTAGAGAACATTATGACTATTAATTTAATAATTTCTTTTTTATAACTAAAATAAAAAAATAACTAAAAAATAAATATTATAATTATACTAATATATTATATTTATGTGATATAATATATATATATATAATAAATATAAATTATATCTAACATTAATAATGTAATTTTAATTTTTAATATTTTATAATATAATAATTTTATATTTAGAAAATTCTATCCATATCATATATATATATTATTATAAACATAAATTAATTCTAATTTATTATAATTCACATAATCTATTTTGCTCAATATTAAACTAATTTAAAGTTATTATTTTATTTCATCATATATGAATTTATTTTTTTAAGATTAACATGTAAAAATAAATTATCATTCATTACAAAATAGAATGCTATGAAAAAATACGTGCAATAAAAGAACTTTTAAAAATGTCACCCATCTCAATACTACTCTCACCCAAACATCCTTAACTTTGGAGTTCTAATGAGATGAAATGCCATAATACTTGTTTGATCACACAAATAAACATAAGATAAAAAGGCATATTATGTTGTCACCTTTTTAGTTATGAACAATATCTAAAATTTTCTAATTTATCTTGCATATGCACTTTTTAAAAATATTTTATTTTTGATATATGCGTCATATTACTTTATAATATCAATATTTTTATTTATATATAATTAATTAAAAACTATATCAAATGCTATTTTTTATAATGTAGATAGTAAGAGATAGATGTTATTTCATTATATTATTCTTCTTATAAATAAAAAATTTAATTACATAATAAATATTACTAAAAATCTATATATTTATCAAAAATAATATTTGTTAAGCTATGCAATATGAGAGATTTCTTAAATATTGTTAATGTATGTGTTGAAAAAAGATGGAAAGAGATAACTATTCTCAAAGAGAGACAAATTGATAAATTGATATAGCATAATAAAGAGAAAAATAATAATAGAGAGAGATAAGAGATGATTTAACAAAAAAAAATGTTAATAAGTATAAAAAATAAATCATATACAATATTTAAGAATAATAAAATTTAAAAAAATATTTAAAGATTATCATTATTTTATAATATTAAAAATATTTAGAGGATATTATGATTATTAATTTATTATTATCTTCTTTTTGGTAAAATTAAAAAAATAATTAAACAATAAACATTATAATTATATTAATATATTTTATTTATCTAATATAATGTAGATAATAAATATAAATAATAGATGCAATAGAAACAATAAATACAAAAGAAAAAGAGAGACAAGGAAATAACAAAATAGAGAATGATAAAGGAAAAGGAAAGAGGCGAAAAAGAATAAAAAATAAATGGAGGAAAAAATAATAATAGGAGTAAGAAAAAAAGATAGAGAATATGAGTGACATTAAGACAAAAAAAGATTTAAAAATTATTTAATAAAAATTAAATTTTAATAATTATACTTATAATATTTAATAAGTATAAAAATTAAATCATGAAAATATTTAATAATAATAAAATATACAAATTATTTGAGGATTATAATTAATTTAGAATATTAAAAATATTTAGAGGATATTATAATTATTCATTTATTATTATCTTTTAATGCTTAAAATTAAAAAAAGTTAATTAAATAATAAATATTATAATTATACTAATATATTATATTTATGTGATGTAATATATATAACAAATATAAATAATATTAAATATTAATAATATAATTTTAGATTTTATATATTTTATGACATAATATTTTTATATTTAGAAAACTCTATATAAATCATATATATACTATTATAAAAATAAAGAAAGTCTAATTTATTATAGTTCATATAAGTTATTTTTCTGAATATTAAACTAAACTAAAATTATAATTTTACTGCATCACTTGATTTGTAATATCTATTATTTTATAAAATTAATAATAATGTTATTAAGTTATTATTAAAAGTTAATTAAAAATGATAATTACAAACACTAATTTATAAGAACTTTTTTAATTTTAATATGGTGAAAAAATTAATTGTCGTTCATTAAAAAAATGCTATGAAAAATTACTTACAACAAGAAGGCTTCAAAATCGATCACCCATCCCAATACTACTTTCACCCAAGCATGCCTAACTTTCGTGTTTTAATGAGATCCAATGCCATAATACTGTTGTTGTTGCATATGCATGTATAAGATAAAAATCATATTTATGTGGTTATTCTTTAAGATAATGAATAATATTTAAAATTTTTAAATTATCTAAAATATATATTTTTCAAAAATATTTTAAGCTTATTATATGTCATAATATTTTATAATATCAATATTTTCATTATATATAATTAATAAAAAAATTATATAAAACTTTATTTTTTTTAATAATATAGATATTAATACATAAGATTTTCTTATATTATATTCTTCTTAGAAATAAGAAATTAAATTAATAAATATATTTGAAAACATATTTATTTATCAAAAATATTATAGATTAAGCTATACAACACGAGAGATTTTTTAAATATTGTTAATTTATCTGTTGAAAAAGAGATGATTGGACCGAGATAACTATTTTCTTAGAGAGAGAAATTCAAAAATTGATAATAGCAAAATAAAGAGAAAAATAATAATAAATAAGGCTGAGAGATGATTTAACAAAAAAAAAAAGAAAATATATATGAGATAGAGAGGATAAATAAATAAGTAAAAGAGGAAAAGAAATAAGAAAATAAAAAAGGATAGAGGAGAGAGAGATGTCAAGAAGAATATAAAGAGATAAAAATGAAGAGAGAAATAAAACAACGCGATAATGAGAGAACAAAAAGAGATAATGTGAGAGACATTATGATAAAAAAATTAGAAAAAATATTTAATAAAAATTGAATTTTTAATAATTAAAACTGTAATATTTGTTAAATACAAATAAATAAATTATATATAATTTTTAATAATAATAAAATATGAAAATATTTGAGTTTTATTATTATTTAATAATATTAAAAAATAGTTAGAGACTATTTTAATTATAAATTTAATATTATTTTATTCATAGTAAAATTTAAAAAAGTTAATTAAATAATAAATTTAATGATTATTCTAATATAATATCTTTATATTATGTAACTCAGATAATAAATATAAATAATATTTAGCATTAATTATATAATTTTAGATTATTCTTTTTGATAACATAATATCATTATTTTTTAAAAACTTTATAAATAACAAATATATATTATTCTAAACATAAATTAATTAGAAATTAACATAGTTATTATAGGTTATTTTACTTAATATTAAATAAAAATAAAGCAATTATTCTATTATATCTTATGATTTATTATATTTATTATTACATGAATTTAATGAAAATATTATAAACTTATTATTGAAAATTAATTATTAAAAGAAATGAAAAGAAATATTATAGAAGAGAGAAAGAATAAATAAAAAATAAGAGAGACAAAAAGAAACTACAAAATAGAGAAAGATATAAGAGAGAGAGAGAGGCCAAGAATAATATAAAAAGATAAAATATAAAGAGAAAAAAAGAGTGATAATAAGATTGAGAAGAAAAAATATAATGAGATATTATAATAAAAAAGATAAAAATTAATTTAGTGAAAAATAAATTTTAAAAGTTAAACTTATAATATTTAGTAATTATAAAAAGTAAATCATATATAAAATTGAATAATAATAAAATAGAAAACAATTTTAAGTATTATTATCTTATAATTTTGTAAATATTTGTAGAATATTATGACTATTAATTTAACAATTTCTTTTTTACACTTAAAATAAAAAAATAATTAAATAATAAATATTACTATTATACTAATATATTACCTTTTTTTGGTATAATATATATATATATATAATAAATATAAATTATATTTGACATTAATAATGTAATTTAAATTTTTATTATTTTATAATATAATAATTTTATATTTAGAAAATTCTATGCATATCATATATATACTATTATAAACATAAATTAATTCTAATTTATAATAATCCATATAAGCTATTTTGCTCAATATTAAACTAATTTCAAGTTATTATTCTACTACATCATATAAGAATTTATTTTTTTAAGATTAACATGTTCTAAAAATAAATTATCATTCATTACAAATTAGAATGCTGTGAAAAAATATATGCAATAAAAGGTCTTCTAAAGAGGTCACCCATCTCAATACTACTTTCACTCAAGCATGCCTAACTTTGGTGTTTTAATGAGATGAAATGCCATAATGCTGGTTTAATCGCACATACAAACATAAGATAAAAAGGCATATTTGTGTTGTTACCTTTTAAGATTACGAATAATATCTCAAAATTTTCTAATTTATCTAATATACGCACTTTTTAAAAATATTTTATGTTTTCTATGTGTCATATTACTTTATAATATCAATATTTTATTTATATATAATTAATTAAAAACTATATCAAATGCTTTTTTATAATGTTGATAGTAAAAGATAAGATTTTATTTCATTATATTATTCTTCTTATAAATAAAAAATTTAACTACATAATAAATATTATTAAAAATCTATATATTTATCAAAAATAATATATGTTAAGCTATGCAATATGAGAGTTTTCTTGAATATTTTCAATTTGTGTTAAAAAAAGATGATGGAGAGAGAGATACTATTCTCTAAGAGGACAAATTCATAAATTGATAATAGCACAATAAAAAGAAAAATAATAATAGAGAAAGATGAGAGATTATTTAAATAAAATAATGATAATAAGTATAAAAATGCTTGGCTCCTTTCTTTGTTATTGTTGTTCTTGTTGGTATTTGAGGGTTCTTGTATAAATTCTCTCTTATTAGGTTTCTTTTATCATTGAAGTCATTCTTTAGCATAATACCCAAAGTTGCTACAATTGAAGCATTTTATCCTCTTCTTTTTGCACTCTCCTCTATGAAATTTCCCACAATCTTGGCATTGTAGTATCTTTCTTGTATCATTTCTTGATGTTTGACCACTGGTTTTATTAGTTCTATTGGTTCCTTGTGGAGTGAAATTTCTTTCCTTCTTTGTAGTCTTCTTGGCTTTTGTCATTGCAAGGTCTTGTTTAGTTCTTATTGTTTCCATCATTTTCTTGTAAGAGTCAAATTCCATAAGTTTTTGATGTTGTCCGGTAGGCCTTTTCTGAAGAGATAACATCTCTGTTTCTCTGAGGTTACCATTTTTGGAGTATACTTTATAAGTTTTAAGAATGTTTCCTCTTACAATAAATACCTTATAAGTTTTAAGAGTGTTTCCTCTTATTTATGGTAAGATTCTTTTGCTAGAAACCTGATAATTCATCCCACATTTTCTCTTTGGTTGATTTAGAGGCGCATCATTCTAGAAAGCTTATTAAACTTTATCGAGACCCAAAACTTATTGAGACAACTTTAATGAAATTTTGTTAGCACAAAAGTTAGATGAGATAACTATAGAACTAAAAGTTGGTGGAGATTTAAAAAAAATATTAGATAAATGTTTTTAAGGATTTTAAGTTTAAAAAATATTAAAAATACTAATTATTACTTGAAAATTTCGAAATGTGGCTGATAGGTAAGATCGTCAAGGAGATCTAAAAAAAATTTTTTTGATGAATTTTTGGAGCTTAAATTACTTCAAAAATACAAGAAAATAATGAGGTTGCTTAAATTTAATAAAAATAATGAGTTATTTAAAATCCTACATTTCCTTATTTTCGTAACCTTAAAACACACATATGGCAGAGATGGAAGTTGACTTGATGGTGAATTGATGGGAAATTACTATAATCTAAGCGACAGAAAGGTTAGGAGTTGACTTCATGAAGAGTCATGGTCATTTGGTGGAGATGAAAGGTTGAGAATGCGAAGGGATGTCGATCAGGTATAAGAGGGAGAGAAATCGTGGCTTAGGAAAATTTCAGAAAAATTTGAAAGAGAATCATGACTAAGGTTCAGAGGAAATGGGAGGAGTTGATTGTTGAGATATTTCTATAACCTGATAAATAAAACAAGAAGATTCGAATATTTGGGGAAGATTACTATGTGGTACTATGACAACATGGAAAGAGAAAGATAAATAGCACATTTCAAGATCTATTTCACGGTATGAGCACTACTTGTCATTTAAGGTAGGCAAGCTTGCATTTATATGTATATGTTTAATGTGATATTATTTGAAAGCTTAGTGACCCATTAGAAAAAGAATTTGATCAATCAACGTAAGTTTGAAATGTTTTTATGTTTGCTTGTTATGTACCCAATGTTTGACATAAGAATTGCTTGTTTGTGAATGTGATATATGTGATGATTTATTTAAATGTTAAAATTTTAGTATGTTATAGAATGACATAAATTGTGATAACATTCACAAAAAAAATGAAAAGATTAGAATATAAAAAGGGAAAAATGAAGGATTAAAAGATAATAACAATGGCTAATAGAGGGAAGTAATATTTAAAATGTAAAAAGATGAATGGATGTCTAAAGTGGTGATTACCATTTTGGTATGATAGTTTCGAAGATGAGTGAAAAGAGCCATTCATGAGGGCTATTTTCTTGGAATGACATGTTTTGGGAAATAGACCCAATCTCTTATGCAAAAGGCATTTTCTTTAAGTCAATTCTTAAATAAGATGAGAGAGAAAAAAATTTAAAAGATTTTATATAGAATTTGGTACTACTTTATATTACTCTTTCACATGTTATATGTTTGTAAATGACTCAGTATATGCTATGATCTAAAGTTGTATTGTTTTACATATATATTTATGATTTTGTCACTAAGCTAGTGACGGTAGGTTCAGTTTGCTTTCGATATAACATTTTTAGGTCAAAATAAGGCTTAGCATATGACTATTAGGGAGCAGTGATTGTTAGCATAATGAGTACTTCACTTAAATGTTAAAATTCTTTTATTATTAGTTGTATGACTATTACATCAGCATGTCTTACATTTGTTTAGTATTGACTTGTTAATTACCTTATGTATTTCGATATCATAGAATTCTTGGTATTTTGATTTGGTTGTAATAACATGGTATTAAAAATATGATGAAATAATTTTTAAATTTTCTTCTATTAATTTTCAAAGAAAAATTTGTACATTTATTTCTTTCAAAAGCTCAAAATGGTTTATAAAATTGTGATGAGATGTTCAGTGGTTTTCAAGTCAAGTATGTGCAAATGGTTTTTTAAGAAATGAATTAACGTAGCTTTACTTTAAAAAAATATATTTTTAAAAATTAAAGAAAAAACAAAAGAAATAAATGACATGACACTGAATCCTAGAAAGACCAGGAGTAGGCACTACAAGAGTGGTATTAGAGAAATCATAATTTAAATTCTATTTAGATTTCAAATTCGTTAAATTATAAATGATAGAATTGTATTCCATAATATGTTATTTAGTTTAATGCATTTATAATGTAAAATTTATTTTTTGTTTTGTTGTATTTGAAATTTAGTTTCCAAAGATCGTTTTACTACTAATGGCATTTTGGTCAACAAATATAGTCAATGCATGATGGAAATTGATGACTAGTGAAAGGTGATGGAGTTTGGTGGCTTGCAATTTGTGATAACGAGTTTCAATTGAATTGGTTGTGATTTGGAGAAAAAGATTTTATTTCCTTTCATATTTTCAAGGAAAACAAAATTCATGATTTTGAATACTTCTAAAGATTTTGAATTGTTTGGATTTGCAATTTCAATCAACCAAATAATGGAATAAATATAAATAATATTTAACATTAATGATGCAATTTTATACTTTTTAAATATTTTATAATATAACAATTTTTTATTTAGAAAATTCTATGCATATCATATATATATGCTATTATAAACATAAATTAATTCTAATTTTGTTATAATTCATATGAGCAATTTTGTTCAATATTAATCTAAATTAAAGTTATTATTTTACTACATCATATGATGTGCCATATATATTATTTTATCAAATTAATAATAATTTTATAAAGTTATTTTTAAAACTTGATTAAAAAGATGGTAACTGTAAACAATCATTTATAAGAATTTGACTTCTTAAGATTAATATCTTGTTAAAATAAAAGAACTTCTAAAGAAGTCACTCATCACAACACTACTCTAGCCCAAGCATGCTTAGCTTTGGAGTTCTAATGGGATCAAATGCCATAATACTAGTTTGATCACACATGCATACATAAGATAAAAAGCATATTTGTTAGATTATAGATAATATCTAAAATTTTCTAATTTATCTAATATATGTACTTTTTAAAAATATTTTATGTTTGTTATATGTGTCATAATGTTTTATAATATAAATATTTTATTTATATATAATTAATTAAAAAGTATATCGAATGCTATTTTTTATAACATAGATAGTAAGAGATAAGATTTCATTTCATTATATTATTCTTCTTATAAATAAGAAATCTAATTACTTAATAAATATTATTAAAAATCGATATATTTATCAAAAAAATAATACATGTTAAGCTATGCAATACGAGAGATTTATTAAATATTGTTAATTTATGTGTTGAAAAAAAGATGATGGAGAAAAGAAAAACTATTCTCTAAGAGAGAGAAATTCACAAATTGATAATAACATAATAAAGAGAAACATAATAATAAAGAAACATGAGAGATGATTTAATAAAAAGAATGATAACATGTATAAAAAGTAAATAATATATAATATTTATTAATAATCAAATATATAAAATATTTGAAGATTATTATTATTTTAGAATATTAAAAACATTTAGAGATTTATATGATTATTAATTTAATATTATCTTTTTTTTGATAAAATTAAAAAAATTAATTAAATAATAAATATTATAATTATACTAATACATTATATTTATGTGATATAATATAGATAATAAATATAAATAACAGACGAGATAGAAAGAATAAATAAAAAAGTAAAAGAGAGAAAGAAATAACAAAATAGAGAATGATAATGGAAAGAGAGAGGCTAAAATAAATATAAAAAATAAATAGAGAAAAAAAGAATGATAACAGGAATGAGAAGAAAGCTAGAGAATATGAGTGACGTTATGACAAAAAAAATGATAGAAAAAGTATTTAATGAAAATCAAATTTTAATAATTATATTTATAATATTTAATAAGTATAAAAAATTAAATCATAAAAATATTTAATAATAATAAAATATACAAATTATTTAAGTATTATTGTTACTTTAGAATATTAAAAATATTTAGTGAATATTATGTTTATTAATTTATTATTATCTTTTTATGCTTAAAATTAAAAAAGTTAATTAAATAATAAATATTATAATTATAATAATATATTATATTTATGTGGAGATAATAAATATAAAAAATAGTTAATATTAATAATACAATTTTAGATTTTGTATATTTTATAATATAATATTTTTATATTTAGAAAACTCTATATAAATCATATATACTATTATAAAAATAAATTAATTCTAATTTATTATAGTTCATATAAGTTATTTTTCTCAATAATAAATTAAACTAAAGTTATTATTTTATTACATCACATTATATTCCATGTATGTTGTTTTATAAAATTAATAATAATGTTATAAAGTTATTATTAAAACATATTTAAAAGATGATAATTATTAGCACTCATTTATAAGAATTTATTTTTTTAATATTAAAATTTTGTAAAATTTAATTATCTTTCATTAAAAAATAGAATACTATGAAAAAATACTTACAACAAGACTTCTAAAGAGGTCACCTAACCCAATACAACTTTTGCCCAAGCATGCTTAACTTCGGAGTTTTAATGAGTTCTAATGTCATAATGCTAGTGTGGTTGTGCATGCTTGTACAATAAAAAAATGATATTTATATGGTTATTTTTTAAGATAATGAACAATTTTTAAAATTTTTAAAATTTTTAAAAATTTTTAAATTATCTAATATATATATATATTTTTAAAAAAATATTTTATGCTTATTATATGTGTCATAATATTTTATAATATCAATATTTTCATTATATATGATTCATAAAAAATTATATAAAAATTTATTTTTTATAATGTAGATATTAATATATAAGATTTTCTTATATTATATTATTCTTCTTAGAAATAAGAAATTAAATAAATAAATATAATTGAAAATATATTTATTTATTAAAAATATTATATACTATTATGCAACTTAAGAGATTTTTTAAATATTATTAATTTATGTGTTGAAAAAGACATGATGGAGATAAATATAATTATTCTCTAAGAGAGAAATTCATAAATAGATAATAGCAAAATCAAGAGAAAAATAATAATGATGGAGATAGATGGCTTAAAAAAAAGAAAAGAAAAAATAAGATAGGTGAGAAAGAGAGAATTACTAAATAAGTAAAAGACAGAAAAATAAGAAAATAGAGAAGGATAAAAGAGAGAGAAAGGCCAAAAAATATAATGAGATAAAGAATAAAGAGATAAATAAAAGAACGATAATAATAATGAGAAAAAAATAGAGAATATGAGAGACATTATGATAAAGAAAAAAATTAGAAAAAATATTTAATAAAAAATAGAGAATATTTATTATATCATATGATTTATAATATTTATTATTATATAAAATTAATAAAAGTGTCATAAATAAATCATTAAAAATTAATTGCAAAAAACAAAAAAAAAGAGAACATAGAGTAGATATAAAGAATAAATAAGTAAATAAAACTGAGAGAAAGAAATGACAATGTAGAGAATTATAGAGAGAAAGAGAGGCTAAGAAGTATATAAAAAAAATAAAAAATAAAGAGAGAAAAAAGCAATGATAATAAAAATTAGACAAAGGAGAGAAAATATAAGAGATATTATGAGAAAAAGAAAAAAGATAAAAAAATAATTTAATAAGAAAAAAAAGTAAATAATATATAATATTTAATAATAATAATAATAAAATGTAAAAATATTTGAAGATTATTTTTTTAGAATATTAAAATATTTTAAGAATATTATGACTATTAATTTAATATTATTTTTTATGCTAAAATAAAAAACATTAATAAAATAATAAATATTATAATCATATTAATATATTATATTTATGTGATATAATATAGATAATAAATATAAATAATATTTAGCATTAATAATATAATTTTAGATTTATAATATTTAATAATATAATATTTTTATATTTAGAAAGTTTTATGCATATCATACATATATACTATTATAAAAATAAATTATTTTTTAGTTTTTTATAATTCATATAAGTTATTTTTACAATATTGAATTAAATTAAAGTTATTATGTCATTACATCGTATGTTGTGCAAAAATATTTATTATTTTATAAAATTAAAAATAGTGCTTTAAAGTTATCATTAAAACTTAATTACAAAAATGATAATTATAAAAGAATGTATTTTTTTAACATTAACATATAAAAATTAATTATTATTCATTACAAAATAAAATGCTACGAAAAAACATGTATAACAAGAGGACTTCTCAAAAGGTCACCCATCTAAATACTACTCTTACCAAGGCATGCTTAACTTTAGAATTCTAATAATATCTAATGCCATAATGCAAGCATGATGACAATTCTATGTATAAAAAAAGAGAAATAAAACATATAATAATAGATGAAAAAAAAGAGACATTATGATAAAGAGAAAAAATAATAACAGCATTTAATAAAAATTAAACTTTTAATCATTAAAAATATAATATTTTTATATAAAAATAAATTATAAATAAAATTTAATAAATAATAATTAAAAAAATTTGAGATTTATTATTATTCTAGAATATTAAAAAAATTAGGGAATATTTAATTATAAATTTAACATTATTTTTATTCCTATTAAAAAATTAAAAAGTTAATTAATAAATAAATTTAATGATTATTCTAATATAGTATCTTTATATGATGTAACTTCGATAACAAATATAAATACTATTTAGTATTAATGATATAATTTTAGATTATTTATTTTCAATAAAATAATATTGTTATTATAAATAGCAAATATATATTATTATAAACATAAATTAATTAGAAATTATGATAATTATTAGTGGTTATTTTACTTAATATTAAATAAAAATAAAGTAATTATTATTTTATATCAAATGATTTATATAATTAATAAAAATATCATTAATTAATTATTAAAAATATTTATGAAAAAGAAATGAAAAGATAGAACATAGAAAATATTGAAAAAATAAATAAAAAAATAAGAGGGAGAGAAAGAAATGACAAAATAGAGAATGATAAAAGAGAGATAAAGGCAAAGAATAATATAAAAAAATATAACATGAAGTGAAAAAAATGATCATAAGATTGAGAAGAAAAATATATATATAATATTATGATAAAAATAAAAATGTTAAAAAAATAATTTAATAAAAATTAAATTTTAAAACTTAAGCATATATTATTTAATAAATATTAAAAATTAAATCTAATATAATATTTAATAATAATAAAATCTAAAATTTTTTGAGGATTATTATTATTTTAGAATTCTAAGTCTATTTTGAGAATATTATGACTATTACTTTAATATTAACTTTTATTCTTAAATTTAAAACAATAATTAAATAATAAATATTTTATTTATATTAATATGTTGTATTTATGTTATTTAATATATATAATAAATATAAATAATATTTAACATTAATAATATAATTTAAGATTTTTAATATTTTATAATATAATAATTTTATATTTAGAAAATTTTACTCATATCATATATATTTTTATAAACATAAATTAATTCTAATTTATTATAATTCATATGAGTTGTTTTGCTTAATATTAAACTAAATTAAAGTTATTATTTTATTACATCATATGATGTGTCATATATATTATTTTATGAAATTAATAATAATATTATAAATCTATTTTTAAAACTTGATTAAAAAGGTGATAATTATAAGTAATCATTTATAAGAATTTATTTTTTTAAGATTAATATGTTGTAAAAAAAATTATCATTCATTAGAAAATAGAATACTATGAAAAAATATGTACAATAAAAGAACTTCTAAAGAAGTCATCCATCTCAATACTACTCTCTCCCAAGCATGCTTAACTTTGGAGTTCTAATAAGATCAAATGCCATAACGCTACTTTAATCACACATGCATACCTAAGATAAAAAAGCATATTTGTGTTTTTATCTTTCAAGATTATGAATAATATCTAAGATTTTTTAATTTATCTAATCTATACACTTTTTAAAAATATTTTATGTTTGTTACATGTCATAATATTTTATAATATTAATATTTAATTTATGTATTATTAATTAAAAAGTATATCCAATGCTATTTTTTTTAACGAGATAATAATAAATAAGATTTCATTTCATTATATTATTCTTCTTATAAATAAGAAATTTAATTACTTAATAAATATTTTTAAAAATCTACATATTTATCAAAAATAATATATGTTAAGCTATACAATATGAGAGATTTCTTAAATATTATTAATTTATGTGTTGAAAAAAATGATGGAGAGAGAGATAACTATTCTCCAAGAGAGAAATTTTGGATAATAGCATAATAAAGAGAATAATAATAATTGAGAGAGATGAAAAATGATTTAACAAAAAGAATGATAATAAGTATAAAAAGTAAATCATAAATAATATTCAATAATAGTATAATATAAAAAATATTTGCAGACTATTATTATTTTAGAATATTAAAAACATTTAGAAAATATTATGATTATTAATTTAATATTATCTTCTTTTTGTAAAATTAAAAAATAATTAAATAATAAATATTATAGTTATATTAATATATTAAATTTATGTGATTAATATAGATAATAAATATAAATAAAAGATATGATAGAAAGAATAAATAAAAAAGTAAAAGATAGAAAGAAATAACAAAATAAAGAATGATAAAGGAAAGAGAGAGGTTAAAAGGAGTATTAAAAAAATTAAATAGAGAAAAAAAGAATGATATCAAAGTGACACGAAAGATAGAGAAAATGAGTGTCATTATGAAAAAAAATATGGAAAAATTATTTAATAAAAATTAAATTTTAACAATTATACTTATAATAAGTATAAAAATTAAATCATAAAAATATTTAATAATAATAATATATAAAAATTATTTGAGGATTATTATTACTTTAGAATATTAAAAATATTTAGAGAATGTTATGGTTAGCATTATTTTTTATGCTTAAAATTAAAAAAGTTAATTAAATAATACATATTATAATTATAGTATTATATTATATTTATGTGAGGTAATATAAATAATAAATATAAAAAATACTTAATATTAATAATATAATTTTAGATTTCTTATATTTTACAATATAATATTTTTATATTTAGAAAAATTTATGTAAATCATATATATGCTATTATAAAAATAAATTAATTTTAATTTATTATAGTTCATGTAAGTTATTTTTCCTAATATTAAATTAAACTAAAATTATTATTTTATTACATCACATGATGGGCCATATTTATTATTTTATAAAATTAATAATAATAATGTTATAAAGTAATTATTAAAACATATTTCAAAATGATAATTATAAACACTAGTTTATAAAAAATTATTTTTTAATATTAATATGTTGTAAAATTTAATTTTCATTCATTAAAAAAATAGAATGTTATGAAAAAAATACTTACAACAAGAAAACTTCTAAAAAGGTCACCTATCCCAATACTACTTTCGTCTAAACATGCTTAACTTTGGAGTTTTAATGAGATCTAATACCATAATGCTGGTGTGGTTGTGCATGTTTGTATAAGATAAAAAATAATATTTATATGGTTATTCTTTAAGATAATAAAAATTTTTTAAATTATCAAATCTTTGTCTTTTTAAAAATCTTTTATGCTTATTATTTGTGTCATAATATTTTATAAAATCAATATTTTCATTATATATAATTAATATATAAATTATATAAAACATTATTTTTTTATAATGTAGATATGAATATATAAGATTTTATTATATTATATTATTCTTCTTAGAAATAAGAAATTAAATTAATAAATATAATTGAAAGTATATCTATTTATCAAAAATATAATATATTATGCTATGCAACACAAGAGATTTTTTAAATATTATTAGTTTATTTATTGAAAAAGACATGATGGAGACAAAGATAATTATTCTCTAAGAGAGAAATTCATAAATAGATAACAACAAAATAAAGAGAAAAATAATAATAAGAGAGATAGATGATTTATAAAAGAGAAGAAAAAAATAAACATAGGTGAGATAGAGAGAATTACTAAATAAGTAAGAGAGAGAGAAAAATAAGAAAATAGAGTACGATAAAGGAAAGAGAAAGGCTAAAAAAACATAATGAGATCAAGAATAAAGAGATAAATAAAAGAACGATAATAATAAAGAGAAGAAAAATAGAGAATATGAGAGATATTATGATAAACAAAAAAGTAAGAAAAAATATTTAATAAAAATAAAAATTTTTAATAGTTAAACTTATAGTATGTATTAAACATTTAAAAAGCTATTATTTTATTATATCATTTGATTTATAATATTCATTATTATATAAAATCATTAAATTATTCTTCTTATAAATAACAAATTAAACTACTTAATAAATATAATTCAAAATATATATATATATTTATCAAAAATATTATATATTAAGTTATACAACATGACATATTTCTTAGATATTTTTAATTTGTGCATTGAAGAAGAGATGATGGAAAGAGAGAACTATTCTTTAAGAGAGAGAAATTCAAAAAATGATAATAAGAAAATAAAAAATAATAATAATAGAGATAGATAAAAGATAATTAAACAAAAAAGAAAAAAATAATAGAGATAAGATAAGGAGAATAAATAAATAAGTAAAAGAGAGAAATAAGAAAATAGAGAATGATAAATGTAAGAGATAGTCCAAAAATAATATAAAAATATTAAAAATAAAGAGAAATAAAAGAATGATAATAAAAGTGAGAAAGAAATGAGAGAATTTTTTCCATACCTAAAAGTAAATAATATAGACAAAAAAATATAAATAATATTTAAGATTAATGATATAATTTTAGATTATTAATTTTTAATAACATAATATTATTATATTTAAAAAATTATATACATAGCAAATATATACTATTATAAACAAAAATTAATTACAACTTATTATAATTAATGTAGGTTATTTTACTCAATATCAAACTAAAATAAAGCTATTATTTTATTATATCATATACTTTACCATATTTATTATTACATAAAATTAATAAAAATATTATAAAATAATTATTAAAAATCAATTACGAAAAAAAAAGAAAAGTGAGAACAAAGAAAAGATAGAAAGAATAAATAAAAAAAATAAAAAAAGAGAATGAAATGACAAAATAGAGAAGGATAGAGTTGAGAGAGGTCACAAAAATATAAAAAGATAAAAAAAAATAAAGGAAAAAGTATGATAATAAGAGTTAGACAAAAGAGAGAGAATATGAGAGACTTTATGATAAAAAAAGATAAAAATATAATTTAATAAAAATTAAATTTAAATAATTAAATTTCTAATATTTAATAATTATAATAATTTAATTATATATAATATTTAATAATAATAATAATAAAATATAAGAATTATTTAATGTTTATTATTATTTTAGAGTAATAAAAATTTTAAGAAAATATTATGACTAGTAATTTAATATTATCTTTTTAATACCTAAAATTAAAAAATTAATTATATAATAAATATTATAATTATAACAATATATTATATTTATGTGATATAAATATAATAAATAAATCATATATAATATTTATAATAATTAAATATAAAAATATTTGAGGTTTATCATTAGTTTGTAATATTAAAAATAGTTAGTGAATATTTTAACTACAAATTTAATATAACTTTTTTCATAAAAAAATTAAAAATTTTAATTAAATAAAAAATATAATGATTATTCTAATATAATATCTTTAAATGATGTAACCTAGATAATAAATATAAAAAACATTTTGCATTAATTATGTAATTTTAGATTATTAATTTCTAATAACATAATATTATTATTTTAGAAAATTCTATAAATAAAAAATATATAGTATTATAAAAATATAAATTAACTAAAAATTAAAATAATTATTATGGGTTATTTGACAAAATATTATACCAAAATAAAGTTTTTATTATATCATAAGATTTA
Organism: Vanilla planifolia; assembly: GCA_023846275.1. NCBI lineage: Eukaryota > Viridiplantae > Streptophyta > Magnoliopsida > Asparagales > Orchidaceae > Vanilla > Vanilla planifolia. Next base: position 21,409,137 of record CM043870.1, read on the forward strand.
TCATATATTATATAAAATAACAAAAATATATTAAATTAATTATTAAAAATTAATTTTGAAAACAAATGAAAACATGAAACATAGAAGAGATAGAAAGATTAAATAAAAAAGTAAGTGAGAGAGAAAGAAATGACAACGTAGAGAATGATAAAAGAGAGAAAAAAAGCTCAGAATAATATAAAAAGATAAAAAAAATAAAGATAAAAAAATGATAAAGGATTAACAATAAAGAAAATATGTGAGGAATAATATATAAAAAGATAAAAAAATAATATAATAAAAAATAAATTTTAAAAATTAAACTTATAATATTTAATAAGTATAAAAAGTAAACAATAAATAATATTTAATAATAATAAAAATAAAATATAAAATTTATTTGAGAATTATTACTTTTTTAAATTATAAAAATATTTAAATAATATTATGACTTTTAATTTAATATTATCTTTTATGAATAAAATGAAAAAAATAATTAAATAATAAATATTATAATTATACTAATATATTATATTTATGTGATGTAATATATATAATAAATGTAAATTATATTTAATATTAATAATATAATTTTAAATTTTATATTCTATAATATAATAATTTTATATGTTGAAAAGTAAATGCATATTATATATTTATATATATATTACTTTAAAAATAAATTAAATCTAATTTATTATAATTCATATTAGTTATTTCTCTTAATATTGAACTAAATTAAAGTTATTATTTAATTACATCATATGATGTGCCATATTTATTATTTTATGAAATTAATAATATTATATAAAGTTATTATTAAAACTTGATTTAAAAATATGATAATTATAAACAATCATTTATAAGAATTTATTTTTTTAAGATTAACATGTAAAAATAAATTATCATTTATTAGAAAATGGAATGCAATGAAAACTTATGTACAACAACATCAGGACTTCTCAAGAGGTCACCCATACCAATACTACTCTCGCCCAATCATGCTTAACTTTGAAGTTCTAATGAAATCCAGTGCCAAATGCTGGTGTGATTGCACATGCATACGTAGACAAAAAAACATATTGGTATTATTACTATTTAAGATTATGAACAATAATTAAAATTTTGTAAATTATCTAATATATGCATATTTTGAAAATATTGTATGTTTATTATATGTGTTATAATATTTTAAAATATTAATATTTATTTATATATAATTAATAACAAATTATATAGAACACTATTTTTTATAACATAGATATTAATAAATATAATTTTATTTCATTATATTATTGTTCTTATAAATAAGAAATTTAATTATTTGATAAATATTATTAAATATATATATATATATATATATATATATATATATATATATATATATGTATCTAAACATTATATATTAAGCTATGTAATATTTTGAGATTTCTTATACATTGTTTATTTATGTGTGGTAAAAGAGATGATGTAGACAGAGATAAAAATTCTCTAACAGAAAAAAAATTCAAAAATGAGTAATAACAAAATAAAAAGAAAATTAATAATAGATAAAGATGAAAGATGATTTAATAAAAACAAAAACAATGACGAGAACCTAGATGAGATAAAGAGAATAAATAAATAAGTAAAACAGAGAGAAATGAGAAAATAGTGAAGGATAGAAGAGAGAGATCAACCAAGAAGAATATATAGTGATAAAGAATAAAAAGAGAAATAAAACATATAATAATAGGAGAGAAAAAAATATTATTATAAATATTATTTAATAATAAAAAATTTAAAAAAATATTTGAGGTTTATTATTATTTTAGAATATTTAAAATAGTTAGGGAATATTTTAAATATAAAATTAATATTATTTTATTCATATTAAAGAATTAAAAATTAATTAAATAATAAATCGAATGATTATTCTAATGCAATATCTTTTTATGATGTAAGTTAGATAATAAAAATAAATAATATTTAGTATTCATGATATAATTTTAGATTATTTATTTTTAATAACATAATATCATTATATTTAAAAAATTCTATAAATAGTAAATATATATTATTATAAACCTAAATTAATTAGAAATTATTATAATTATTATAAGTTATTTTACTTAATATTAAATAAAAAAAAAGTAATTATTATATTATATCAAATGATTTATCACATTTATTATTATATGAAATCAATAAAAATATCATTAACTAATTATTAAAAAAGATTTATGAAAAAGATGAAAAGATAAAACATAGAAAAGATAGAAAGAATAAATAAAAAAGTAAGAAAGAGAGAGAAAGATATGACAAAGTAAAGAATGATAGGAGAGAGAGACAAAGAATAATATAAAAAGATAAAATATGAAGTGAGAAAAAAAAGAATAATAATAAGATTGACAAAAAAAGTAATATATGAGATAATATATAAAGATAAAAAATAAAGAGAGAAAAAAAATGATCATAAGATTGAGAAGAAAAAATATATAAAATATTATGATAAAAAGAAAAAGGATAAAAAAATAATTTAATAAAAAGTAAATTTTAAAACTTAAATATATATTATTTAATAAGTATAAAAAATCAAATATAATATTTAATAATAATAAAATATAAAATTTTTTAGGATTATTATTATTTTAGAATACTAAGACTATTTTGATAATACTATGACTATTAATTTAATATTAACTTTTTATTCTTAAAATTAAAACAACAAATAAATAATAAATATGATGATTATATTAATATGTTGTATATATGTGATTTAATATATATAATAAATATAAATAATATTTAACATTAATAATATAATTTTAGATTTTTATTATTTTATAATAATTTTTTTTATTTAGAAAATTTTATGCATATCATATATATACTATTATAAAATTAATAATAGTATTATAAAGTTATTATTAAAACTTGATTAAAACTATGATTATTAAAAAAAATCATTTATAAGAATTTTTTTTTTTTAAGATTAACATATTATAAAAAAATTATCATTCATTAGAAAATGGAATATTATGAAATCATATGAGTAATACAGAATTCTAAAGAGGTCACTCAACATAATACTACTCTCACTCAAGCATGCTTAACTTTGTAATTCTAATGAGATCTAATGTCATAATACTGGTTTGGTTGCACATGCACATGTGAGATAAAAAAAGCATATTTATGTTATTATCATTTAAGATTATAAACAATATTTTAAATTTTTTAAATTATCTAATATATGTATCTTTAAAAAAATTATGTTTATTATATGAGTCATAATATTTTATTTATATATAATTAAGAAAAAAAATTATTTAGAAAACTATTTTTTATAACATAGATATTAATATATAAGATTTTATTTCACTATATGATTCTACTTATAAATAAGAAATTTAACTGCTTGATAAATATTATTAGAAATATATTTATTTAAAATATTATATATTAAACTATGCAATACAAGAGATTTTTTTAAATATTATTAATTTATGTGTTGAAAAAGAGATGATGGAGACAAAGATAACTATTCTCTTAGAGAGAGATTCAAAAATTGATCATAGTAAATTAAAAAGAAAAATAATAATAGATAGAGATGAGAGATGATTTAACAAATAAAATAAAAAAAAGAACATAAACGAGATAGAGAGAATAAATAAATAAGTAAAAAAGAGAGAGAAATAAAAAAAATAGAGAATAATGGAGAAGAAGAGAGGCCAAAAAGAATATAAGGAGATAAAAAATGAAGAGAAAATAAAACAAATGACTATAAGAGAGTAGAAAAAGAAGCAATTTAAGAGACATTATAATAAAAAGAATAAATGAAAAAAGTATTTAATAAAAATTAAATTTTTAATAATTAAAATTATGATATTTATTAAATAAAAAATAAATTAAATACAACTATTAATAATAATAAAATATAAAAACATTAGGTTTATTATTTTAGAATATTAAAAATAGTGAGAGACTATTTTAATTATAAATTTAATATTATTTTATTCATAGTCAAAATTAAAATAGTTAATTAAATAATAAGTTTAATTATTATTCTAATACAATATCTTTATATGATGTAACTTAGATAATAAGTATAAATAAGATTTAGCATTAATTATATAATTTTAGATGTTTTTTAATAATATAATATCATTATATTTTAAAACTTTTACAAATACAAAATATATATTATTATAAACATAAATTAATCGGAAATTATTATAATTATTATAGGTTATTTTACTTAATATTAAACAAAAATAAAGTAAGTAGTCTATTATATCATAAGATTTGCCATATTTATTATTATATGAAATTCACAAAAATATCATAAACTTATTATTAAAAATTAATTATGAAAAAATAAAAAGGCATAATATAAGAGAGATAGAAAGAATAAATAAAAAAGTAATAGAGAGATAAAAATTTTAAAATAGAGAAAGATAAAAGAAAGGGAGAGACCAAGAATAATATAAAAAGATAAAACATGAGAGAAAAAAAGAGTGATAATGGGATTAAGAAGAAAAAATATGTGAGATATTATATAAAAAAAGATAAAAAAAATAATTTAATAAAAATAAAAATTTTAAAAATTAAACTTATAATATTTAATAATTATTAAAATAAATCATTTATAATATTTAATAATAATAAAATAAAAAATATTTTTAAGGATTATTATTATTTTAGAATACTAAAAATAATTAGAGAATATTATGATAATTAATTTAATAATTCTTTTTTATTCCTAAAATTAAATAAAAATAATGAATTAATAAGTATTATAATTACGCCAATCGACTCGATTACCAAAATCTATCATCATATAATATGATGGTGTATGTGTATTTGTGTAGGTTGTTTGTCCTAAATTATCTCCATGAGATTCTCTCATTTTGACTCTCTTAATTAGAGGAGGTGGCACATAACTAGGTGAAGGAGTTAGATATAAGAAGCTTCCACTTGTTTCTCTTCTTTTATGTGTATGAATGTGGCATTCATCTTCTAAATTATCACATTGTCCATGATGTTTGAAAAATTTTATAACTTCATGATGTTTATCATAGAAATCATAGACTATGTCACAAATAATATCATCAATAATTCCCTTTTGTTATAGTTCTACGAACTGTTGAAAATAAGTTTTATTTAAATTTTCTAAATTTGTAATAATATTAGAAGATTTGAGTTTAACCATTTTTATTTTTTGGTTAATTTAGTTCCATTGTATAAGAACTTTGGGTGTTGATTTTCTTCTAAAGCTTGAAGTTTATCTTTGACTTCTTTTAAGTTGATCAATGATAAAGTTCAAGATTCCTATTATTACAAGGTTTACTTCATTGGTTAAATGGATTATGTGTTTATACTTCATATAGTTTTCAATAACTTGACACTTGTATGTGTCATTAGGAATAATTATGTATTTCATTTTTATAAGTATGCTCTTGTTTTGTAATTAAGGAAAGACTTGCAATAAGGGTTTTGATTCTATAATTATCCTTTTTCAATCTTTTATTTTTCCTACGTCTTGGAGTACAAAACGAACCAACATTGTGCTATTTCTTTATGAAACAATTTGCTAGGAATGGTGGTCTTTGTAATTCATTTTTAGGAAGCTTTAAAGAGTTTATCAAAGGTACAAATTTGATTTTGTGAGAGTTTTGTTAATGATTATCATATTGATTTTGAGTTTTTCAAAATTTTTGGTTATTGATTCTAAATTATGCTCAGATTCATTTTCTAATTTTGACTTTATAGAGTAAAAAAGTAATTTCATAGACATAATTATTGTCGTCCAAAATTTCTTTTATTATTTCTATATTAATTGCATAATTATCTAAGTTTTTGATGATTATATTATTAATATTGACTGGATATTTGTTAGCATAATATCCTTCTTGGTTGCATTTAAAACAATGACAATATTTTTTCCTTTTGTTTTTATTAAATTTTTTGACAAACTTCTTTTTAAAGAAGCTTTTTTCTTTTTTAAACTCAGGTTTCCACCTTCGTTTAGTGATTTTGTATTTATGTTGTTTTTTATACGATTTTGAAAGTTCTCCACTCATACATAGGTGAACATTCGTAGATGTAATTTAGGTCTTCTAAGAATTTTGAGCAACAATTGTAGCCAATTCTTGAATTTTTTAAGTTCTTGCTCATTTCTTTTTGCATAGAAGTATTTTTAAAGATTCTTTCAGTAGATTATGCATTAGATCTTCTGAGAATACCCGTATTATTTTTACTGGTTATTCCTATATTTGTATTAGATAGTTCTTGATATTTATTTGATATTATATTGGTCCATGGAAAAAGAATTTTGACAAAAAAGACTTGAATCCAAAATTCTTGTTTTTGAGTATCATGTATGTGACATATTCATCCTATGTATGTAAAGACAAATTTATCTAACATACATATAGCACATAATTTTATTTTATAAAATTTTTCTTCATAATTTTTGTTTTCATGCTAATTTAGTCCTATAAAATCTATAACTAGAATTTTTGCAAGATGTTCTATGGCATCTTATTTATCTGTACTTTATATAATTTCTTGAATTTTTCTAAGATTTGCTCTCTTTCAAAATTACTTAACCAAGCTAGAACATTGCCTTCCAAATATGAGGTGATAAATTGTATAAATTCACCTACACTCATTATTAGAGGGAGAATAGAAATAGTTCTTTTTCTTTTTTGTGTCCATTCAACACAATAATCATTTAGTTTTTTTAATAAGAAATTCTATCAATATTTAATGTTAGACTCGACGAAGAATCTTTTCTTTCTTTGAGATGTATATTCTTATTTTTATGGTAACTGTGCTAATCAGCTTGGTTAGCAAGATTTATCATCATAGAACACGACGTTGTATATGTATTTTCTATGGGTTGTTTGCTTTAAATTATCTCCAAGAGATTCTCTTATTTCAACTTCCCTAGTTGGAGGAGGTGGCACATAGCTAGTTAGAGGACCTCCTCCTCCTCCCCCTCCTCTTCTTCTTCTTCTTCTTCTTCTTCTTCTTCTTTCCCTTCTCCTCCTTCTCTTTCTCCTTCTTCTCCTTCTTCTTCTCCTTTTTCTTCTCCTTCTTCTTTTTCTTCTTCTTCTTCTCATCCTCCTTCTCCCTCTTCTCCTTCTTCTCCTTTTCATTCTCCTTCTTCTTCTTCTTCTTCTTCTTCTTTTGCTTCTTCTCTTTCTTCTCTGTTTCTCCTTCTTCTCCTCCTTCTCTTCCTTCTCCTCCTCCTCCTTCTCCTTCTTCTTCTTCTTCTTCTTCTTCTTCTTATTCCTCTTCATCTTTGTCTTCGTGTTCATCTTCTTTTTCTACTTCTTTTTTGTCGTCATCTTTTTCTTCTTCTTCGTCATCTTCTTCTTCATCATCTTCGTCTTCGTCTTCGTCTTCTCTTTGTCCTTCTTCTTTTCCTTCTCCTTCTCCTTCTCCTTCTCCTTCTCCTTCTCTTTCTCCAACTCCTTCTCCTTCTCCTTCTTCTTCTTCTTCTCCTTCTCCTTCTCCTTCTCTTTCTTCTCCTTCTTCTTCTTCTTCTCTTCTTCTTCTTCTTCTCCTTCTCCTTCTCCTTCTCCTTCTTCTTCTCCTTCTTCTTCTTCTCCTACTTATCCTTCTCCTTCTCATCCTTCTCCTTCTTCTTCTTCTTCACTTCTTCTCCTTCTTCTTCTTCTTCTTCTTCTCCTTCTCCTTCTTCTTCTCCTTCTTCTTCTTCTGTTTCTCCTTCTTCTCCTTCTTCTTCTTCTCCTCCTCCTTCTTCTTCTCCTTCTTCTTTTTCTTCTTCTCCTTTTTTTTCTTCTTCTGCTTCTTTTTCTCTTTCTCCTTCTCCTTCTCCTTCTTCTTCTTCTTCTTCTCCTCCTTCTCTTTCTTCCTCTTCTCCTTCTCTTTCTCTTCTTCTTCTTCTTCTCTTTCTCCTTCTGCTTCTTATTTTTCTTCTTTTTCTTTTTCATTCTTCTTCTTCTTCTTCTTCTTCTTCTTCTTCTTCTTCTTCTTCTTCTTGTCTTCTTCTTTCTTTTTCTTCTTATTCTTGTGCTTCTTATTCTTCTTTTTCTTCCTTCTTCTTTCATCTTCTTCTTCTTTATTATTCTTCTTCTTCTCTTTCTTCTTCTTCGTCTTTTTCTTCTTCTTCTTCTTTTTCATCATCCTCGTTGTCGTCCTCGTCCTCATTTTCGTCCTCGTTGTCGTCCTCGTCCTCATTTTCGTCCTCGTTCTCGTCGTCCTTGTCATCCTCGTCGTCCTCCTCTTCTTCATTGTTGTCGTCCTCGTTTTCGTCTTCGTCGTTGTCTTCATTTTCTTCGTCTTCTTCGTTTTCTTCCTCGTTTTCTTTTTCCTCTTCCTCTTCTTTTTTCTCTTCATCCTCTTCTTCTTCTTCTTCTTCGTCCTCTTCTTCCTTTTCTTCTTACTCCTCCTCTTCTTCTTCTACTTAATACAATAATTAATATTAAATTTAAACAATTTTTTTTTTAAAAATTAAACAAGTGTCATTATATTGGTGTTGGTGAGTTCCATTTAAATTATAATCATATGTATGAGTTATATTACAAAAGTTATTTACTTTCTAAAACACATTATTAAAACTCATATGTTGAGCGTATTCATATTATTAAATATATATATTATTATAATAAATTAAGTTATTACAATAAAATAAATTTTGAATTATTATGGTTATGATCTTTTGAGATCATGTTGACTTTGTGGCTATTATGAGAATATCGAAACTCACATTTGTTGTTATTATTGCTAAGTTGAAAGGTGTCAAATTAGTGACTTTAATTCTCACGAGTCTTATGAATTAATATTTTGAAATATGTGTTGAGAGTAATTCCTCTTTTTTTATATCAAACATTCTCTCAGTATTTTATAAAAGGATTTTAGTTTGTTTGATTATGTCTAACCAAATCATACTTTTATATTTTTTTAGACACTACATCATCTCTTTTCTATTTATCCAAATTATATGGTAAATTATAATTTTTTGTGAAAAAATTTTATGTGTCCGTGCAAAAACAGGAAAAGGTATTTCCTTCATATGGAATTCTCCAATCTGTTACAATCCCATAAAACTTTCTACTGCACCAAATAAGCTTATGCCTTCTCTGCGCTCGAATGAGACGGCGAAGCGCCCTCTCAAGGCATCATCCGAATCACTGAAACCCTCAAAGGTCGTAAGGGTTTCAAAAGAGTAAGAAAAGGACGAAAGTAGAGGAGAATTGCAGCAGGAAGTGGCAATGATTATAACCGAAACACAGAGCATGATCCAGAACTTTAGGTTACAAAGGTACCTCATTGCGGTTGAATACATCGGCACAAGGTTTTTTGGGTCGCAGAAGCAACCAAACTGTCGAACAGTTGCTGGAACTCTGCAGGTACTCCTTTTTGCACCTTCATTTTTTTTTTTTTTTTTTTTTTGGTTGATTTGTCTTATGTGGAGGTGTGAGATACCGGCCAGTTTGAGAAGAACGACTTCGTTTGGCTAATTCGAGATGACTGTTATCCTAATCAAGACTTGCTTTTAACTTGGTTTTTCATGCACTGCCTATATTCTTACCCTTGACGCATTTAACAGTTGACACTAAACGCTCTTATTGTAGCAACAACTCATTATGCCTAAAAACGAGGAACGTGAGTTGATTTGGATGGGGCGTACAAACCATTCCCTTTAAATAGCCTTCCTCTCAAGGGCAGGGAAATCTTCCTCTTTCCTTCTCTTTGGTGAAAGATCATTGAACGCCTCTCTATATGCATGGTCGATTATGAATACTGAATTATGGGACACAAGGATGCTGTGACGAACTTGGCAATGGTGGGGAGCACCTTAGTGGTAATGAGGGGCATACCAATGGCTTGAGGATGTGTCAACGATGTGTTGCAGGGCTGCAACGGGCCAGATATTGATGAAAACTGTGTCTCACTGAGAGGAAGTGTTTGTACATCTGTTGTGGTAGCTTGACAATGACAGGTTTATTATTGACATGGAAAGTTAATGGCAGCAATGGAGTCTAGTATGGTGATGGCAATGACAAATCTGGTTGGGTGATGATTGGGTAGTGTTTGTGGTGACGTGGTTAGTGTGGAGATTGTTTGTTATGAAAATGAAAAACTTGAGCTGTTTGGAAAAGAAAGGCAGGAAGAACAATCCAAGAAACTTTTCTTGTTCAATAACTTTAGAAGAATTTAAGTTTTTGAACCATTTGATATGAAAAAGAATCACATAAGCTTATTGCACTCTTCATAAAACACCATGTGTCTAGGAGAAATTTGGTTCATCTAGGAGTAGTATTCGACTTGAAGGTTCAACTTGTACAATCCTTTGTTGTATCATACTTGGAAGGTTTCATGGTTGACAAAAAATGGTTATTTTTTTTATTTTTTTTAAATTATAGTTTTTTTTCGAGGCGTTCCCATTAGGGGAATAATAGCTTGGGCCTTGGAGGGTTTCTTAGAGGTGATGAGTATTGGTATTGTAGACACCTTGGGTTTGTGACCAGAGGTTAACAAGGTGCACAAGTGGGATCAAAGGGGGCTTAGAGTGCACATTTGGGCAAAGGAAGTGGTTGGGTTGGGGGAACACGGCAAAGACTTGAAGAGCCAAGTGGATGGCATCAATTCTTTTGCGATAGTGTTGTCTCTGGTTAGAAAGGATGGACAGGTTGTTGGTGACACTGGATTGGATGATGCTTGGAGCTAAGTGGTATTGTCTAATATCAATTTGTTATGTGGATGGCATCTCTCATTAGATTGTTCACTATTGGTGGGAAGAAACTATCAATTTGTTTGTGTACAAATAAGAAGTGTACCAATTTATTGGGGATGTTACCAATTCAAGATAGTTGGTTTCCTAAGCAAGGTTTGTTTTTTGCCAGGTTTCATTCATTGTACTTGATTCTTCATTCAATATGTTAGGTTTTTCATTCGTTGTCTTCATTCATAATTGGGGGCCCTTACATACTCACTAGCTCACACCATTCACCCCTATAATAGCACTCCTACTCACACGAACAAACATATTAGCAACAACCCATTATGTCGAAAGATAAGATACATGAGGGGATATAGTTAGTGTTGCACTCATCAATTTGTTAATATTTCCACAAGATGTTTTGATTGGTGCAAACAAAGCCAATTATGTGTGGTCTTGAAACTTACATGTAGTTGCAAACTTAGGGACTAGTGAATAATTTGACCTTGTTTTCATGAGTTCATTTCTAGAATGTAAAAGACATTTTTTATTTGTACTTTATTCATACCAGTTGTTGCCCTATGTATGGAAGATAAGCTTAAAATTTTTATTATAATGATATCATGTGCTAGTTCAAATTATTTTATGTTATTAAATTGTTATAGAAATAGTTAATAAACATAAACACAAATGTAGTGATAAAATGTAAAACTAATAGTAGGTTTAGGTGAAATAATGAACTATAAAAAGTCACAAATGAAAGTCAATTATAAAAAAATAAATATCTTGCTCATTACCTTTAATGTGAAGGTTTGTTGGCCAATATGTTCATTACCTCACTTATGATTTGGTGCATAGTGTAAATACTTATGATTGTATGGGTATTCACAAACTTAGGATGTGGAGGGATAACTTGGTGTTGGCAACCAAGGTGGTGGAGAGTGATTGTCTTTGGGTGGCTAATTTTGGAGTTAGGTATGATGCAAGTGTGGATTCTTTCTCTGTTTGTCAAGTACCGCTCTAGGTGACCAACTCTTAATGTGGATGCCCATTGGTGAAAAGATTTGTTTGCCTTTTACATTTGTTTGGCCATTTTTCAAGAAGACTTTCTATTTTAGCCTTTGAGGATGACTTACCTAGGAGATTTATTGCTTCAGCTTGTCTTCACTTTCATCACAAGAGTTGGTTTGGTAGCACATAGAATATTCTCGGGTTTGTCTGGCTATTCTTTATAAATCCCTTGGTATTATAGTACTAGATATTAGGGATTTTACTCGTAGTTTTTGTGGGGTATATTCCATGATGCCATTTTGACTTGGGATTGGTTTATAGCAAGGGAGGTAACTAAAGTTCATGTACTCTTATGGTTGCTGGCAACAAGAGGATTTGGGCCATGTTTTCACAAAAGCTACATCTTTTGTAGGTTGTCGCTGAGTTGCAAAGGATAATACGCCTCTTGGGTTCAATGTTTGCTTTCATGTCGGGGTTTTATAGTAGTTGGCAGCACGTGTTGCCAAAGATTAACATAGTTCAATTGTGGAAACTTTTGTCGGGGTTCAATGTTTGCTTTGTTAAGCATGCACATAGCTACGTGTTCACAATTAGATGTTCCTACTTTGGTGGTTATTGTTATGTATTGCCTTCTGATTGTTGAGGATGACCTTTCATCCTACAAGATAATTGTAATCCACTTTGTTGTCTTAGTAACCATTATTCAACCTTGTTGCAGTGGTCCTCCCTTATGCCACAATAATTGGTCAATGCCAACTTTGTTGGGTCAGTCATAATGGTGTCCTTGGCATTGGTATGCTAGTTCTAGATCATTGGGTTATGTTCTTTAGGTTGTGAGGATGATTTGTTTTGTGTTTCAGTGGTTGAGCATAGTGGCATGTGGAAGATGACTCTCATTGCATGTCAGTGGACAGGTATCATTGTTGCGGATTCAGTGGAGGGGCTTCTTTATGTTGAGTGCTTTGGTTTCTAATAATGTGGTTACCAAGAGGAGTCTGTTTATATTATATGCTATTTTTAGTTTATAATTGATAGTTTTAGAGTTGTACTTATGCACAACAGTGCCAATAAGGTGGTTGATTTTATTATTATCGTGGTTATTTTTGGTGATTTTTAACCTACGATGGGAGGCCAGCTTGTTTAGATGATTTTTGCACAACCTTCTAAGAAAATTGTAGGCTTTGTACTTAGCTTTGTGATCTATATAAGTGGACAACTTTTGAGAACAAACAGTGAACATAAATGAAGTGACAAATTATAATTTGATTTAGTTGCAAACTTAAGGGATGGAGAGGGGCTTAAAGCTCTAAATATGTGGAAAGCACTATGCCCTTCCATTTCATAAATCAAGGAAACTGTAGTTCTTTATCCCATTTCATTGATGACACAAGCTTTATGATTGATAGCTACAAGCCACACTAGTGCTCTCTTTATTTGTGAATATGATTGCCCCATAATTTTTAATTCTCCTTTAAATTTTTTAGTATACCTTAATTAATTTTGCAAACATTATGTGCATCAAAAATCACCATTGACACGCCAACAAGCGTAATCATCAACAAGGACATTCTTGATGTAAATAAAAAAGTTGTGAATTAGACACTCAAATGAATTTACAAATTCATATGTTACTTTTTATTGTCCACTTGTATCGATTTATCCATTGCTATTAAGCAATTGTTTGCATATTGATGACCATACATCTTTAGAGATGGCACTAGCTACAAAATTTAAAGGCTAATGACTGTATGTTTATGAAGTCCTCTTAGTTTATTTGCTTTCTTGTCAACCTTCCATTTATTTATCTTGTGTTGTCTTTAATTGTTTCATGAAATTTTAACTTTTTTGTGGAAAGAGCATAGTTAAAAAATTGCAACATCACTTAGATATGTAGGGATATGGTATATACATACACAAGTTTGAGCTAAGATTATATTTTGCTAACTTGTTCAACAACTTAATATATAAGGAGTTTTATTATATGAAATAATTTAATTGGCAAATATTTGTGCACAATCTCATGAATTAATTAGTCTCAAAATACATTTTGTAGCATATTCTTTAAGTTTCAAATATCGTTGTTTTACTCATGCATTAGCTTCAATGATTCTAGTGTAATGTTGATCAACAAAGTGTCTCACATGAATGTTATTCTTTGGTTAGCACAACATGTCTCTCTATTATGTGAAATTTGTAATTTGAATTGTAAATTCAAGTTTTTTTTGATGATTTTCTTTCTACAAGAGCGGTGGATTCATTTGTATTCATTGCTTTTGATCAAAAAGTGGCCAAGGCCTACATTATACAACCCACTATGGGGGTTTAAAAGCAAAGTCAGCTAGTAGGAGCTTAAGTAACGGCTTGGGTAGGGACATTCCCCTTTCCCAGGACATATCAGACGAGCATGCAAATTTTGCCACCCAATCCGCAGGGGCATTGCCTTCCCTCAAAACATGAGTGAGGCGAAAAGCAGACAGCTTTCTCACAAAGTGGAGAGCATCAGAAACAATACCACCCTCCACAGGACAATGAACCCGTTGCATTCCCTCATGTAATGCGAAAGTAGAATCAGTCTGGATCTCAACCGCAGGATATTCCTTTAGTTTAGTCATGATAAACACTATAGCTTCCATAATAGCCTGAAGCTCAGAGGCGTCACTTGCCTGTGAAATGAAACCTCTCCCCACAACATGCATGGGCCTACCCTCATGATCGCGAACGACCAAGCCAATACCAGCCTTCTCGTTTCTCATTGCAGCATCGCAATTGATCATTATCCATCCCGTTGGAGGGGGAAGCCAAAAACTGGTTACCAGGGACCCCAAGGGGTTGAACTTCCCGTTGGACGAAGAAGGATGATGATTAATGAGCTTTATAGTGGCAGTACTTTCCAATTTGATCCTCTGAATTAGCATGTTATTACTGAGGGTGGACTTCTTATGCACCCTGCGGTTCCTATTCTCCCAGATATGGAACAAGGTAGAGGCCACAATGGCTAGATGAGCCGCGGAGATGCCACGCATTGTGTTAAGCTGAGCAGCATGGGAAAGAAAACGCTCCAAAAACCAGCCACCACAGCGGGCGCGCGTGCGCACACCACCACAGATGCCCAACACCTCGGCAGATGCGTGCAACACAGGGTCCTCCCAGATACTGCGTGCGGCAGCGCAATCATACAGTGCGTGTTGCTGAGTCTCAGCCACATCACAGCCCCAACTACAGTTGCTACAAACAGTCAAATGCCTTCTTTTGAGCCAATCCGCCGTAGGCACGAGGTTCCGAGCCACACGTCAAAGGAAAGTATGGACCCGGGGCAAGACTTTAAGCTTCCATATCCACGCAAGGTCCCCCGGCGGTGGGTTAAATCGAGCATTGTCAGCTCCTCTCAATTCAATGAGAGCCCGGTAGAACTTTATAGAAGAGACCTTAGGGGATTCAGTGTGTACCTGAAGAAACTCGTCATTCCCACAATTATAACCCCACGGCAGGTGCATGACTCTGTCCTCCAATAAAGGGTTCGCCCAGCGAGCAATAGAATCCCTGTCCTACTTCCTCGGCCCTAACATGCAATTTCCCACATATTTTGGCCACGAGGCCTCCATGTTGATGAATGTAGGCCACCATTTTATTGGAAGAAAACCCAGCCAATTGTCTTCATAGAAATCAGTGCACATTCCATCCACCATCCTCCGGATGAAACCCCCCAGGGCATCTGGGAGGGCCTCAAGCATCAACCTTCCCGCATGGGAGGCACCCCTAGGGACCCTGCAAGGGTTGTTTCTCAAAGGGTACTTACTCTTCATGATTTCTGCCCAAAGGCTGTCCTCACGGTATAATAGTCTTTTGCAATGCTTCATGACCAATGCACGGCGCCAGATCTTGAGATCAAGTAAACCAAGGCCACCCATGTCCTTCAGGAGAGTAACAGTATGCCAATCAGCATAATGGATAGCATGAGCTATACCTGCGCCACACCATAGGAATCTCCTCATCAACTGTTCCATCTGCTCCACCACCCCCCGTGGAACCACACAATGGCTCATCACAAAATTTGGAAACGACTCCAAAACAGCCTTGATCAACATAATCCTTCCAGCCAAGGAGAGGGGGCGTACCCGCCACTTAGCAACCTGATGCTCAATTTTCTGAATCAAAAAGTTGAAATCTATTTTCTTGAATAACTTAGCCGAAATAGGAATACCCAGGTAGGAGAGTGTATTTCCCTTTAGGATACCAAGCTTAGAGGACACAAGCTTCATCTTTTTCTTCTTCATACCTTTACTGAAGAAAATTCTAGATTTCTCATGGTTAACATTGAGCCCAGCGAACTTACTGAACTTATGGAGCATTTTCTTGATAACAGACACAGACTTATGTAAACCAGGTGCATAGATAATAACATCATCAGCATATAAAAGGTGCGAGATAAGGGGGCCATTGGAGGTGCATCTAAAGCCAAGTAACGCCTGATTCTCATACTTACGCGTCAGCATAGAGAAGAATTCCGATACCAGAGTGAACAAATATGGGGATAAAGGGCAACCCTGACGAAGACCCCTGCAAGCCTCAATCCATGGTACTCTATCTCCATTCAGCAGAATACCAAATCTTGGGGAGGTAATACAAGCAAGAACCCACTTGCACCATGTTGGTGGGAAGCCAAGGAGTTGCATCATCTCCTCAATGAATTGCCATCTCACACTGTCGTACGCCTGTTCCATATCCACTTTCACAGCCATCAAGCCCACTTTGGATGAGGATGAATACATTCTCGCCTCCATCTCCTGTGCAATAAAGATGTTGTCGGAAATGGATCTCCCGGGAAGAAAAGCTCCCTGCTCTCTAGCAATAACCTCAGATAGTACTCCTTTGAGTCTTTCTGCCAAGATCCTGGCGACAATTTTATAAATGACATTGCAGAGGCTAATTGGCCTGAAGTGTTCAGGCTTAGAAGCACCTTGCCTCTTGGGAATAAGTACCACCAATGTATCCTTCCATGCTTTAGGCATGTAATTCTCCTTGAAAAAACAAAGAACAGCCTTTATAATATCCATATGAGTGACAGTCCAGTAACCTGTAACAAACTCTGCTGTGATGCCGTCCATCCCCAGTGCTTTGTTTCTCCTTCTAGTCTTAATAGCATTGGCCACCTCCTCCTCAGTGATTCCACGGGTCAGCCATTCTCTGTTCTCCAAGGTTATGCAGTTGTGTGACAGATGCCGTAGGGAGGGTGCAACCCACGAACCACCCCGCCATTTTGCGCCAAAGAACTGTAATAAGATGTTGCTTATGTCGGCCCTCGATTCCACCCTATTCCCCTCTTCATTCCTCATATGAGATATATTGTTATTATGCCATCTAGTTGTGGCTGCAGCATGAAAAAACTTTGTGTTCTTATCCCCCAGTTGTACCCAATGGATCTTCGCTCTTTGGCACCACCACTTCTCCTCAAGTGCACACTCTATGGAATTCAGAAATGAGATTACCAAGCTGGGTGTTCTCCTCCTCATTCAGACCCTGTCCCGTCTCCTTTTCTTGTAATTCACCAATCCTCCTCTCATACTCCCTGTTTCTCCCAACAATGTCCCGCATCTCCCTCTTACTCCACCTGCGTAGAGCCACCAGGCACCGACGAAACTTAGTGGAGAGGCTATCCATACAATTCCCCCTAGTACTTCTGGACCACATATGCTTTACAATACCAACGGACTCGGGATGGTCAAGCCAAATGTTCTCAAACTAGATCTTGCTGTAATTCGGTTTTGCCACATTTGTGCCCATATCAATCATAAGAGGGCAATGATCAGACCCGATCTGGGCGAGATGAGTCACCAAGGTAGCTGGGAAAACATTCAGCCCATTTGCATTCATAAGAGCCCTATTCAGCCTCTCCCAGATTCTGGCATTCCACTGCTTGCCGTTGCACCAAGTGAACCTGCTGCCTACAAAACCCAGATCAAGAAGTTGAAGATCTTGCATAACCTCTGAAAACTCCTGCTGGCCAAGTCCACAGTTGTATACCTTACCCCCCCTCTTCTCCTCTTGGGACATCACAATATTGAAGTCCCCCGCAACAATCATAGGGTCATCCCCCTCTGCCTCCACTCTCAACATATGCCAAATATCCCTGCGCCTGTAGGGGTTATTAGGAGAGTATACCACACAGCATTTTAGATATGAGCCTCCCAGGAACTTGACACCAAAGACAACCATATGCATTGAAGAGCGAGTAACCACCAGGTCAATGTAGTGCCTCTACATAATAACAATACCAGCCGACTTCCCCTCAGAAGGCTGAGTAGCAAACATCCAATCCCTGTCGAGAAGAAAGTCATCATCACGTCTGTCGAAAGATTGAACTCTAGTCTCCACAAGTGCCACCACCCCTATATTTCCTTCCCTAACAAATCTCTATAGGTAGCTATGTGACTTTCTTTTCCTTACCCCCCTAATGTTCCAAACAGCAATCTTAATCATTAGCAAATAGGTATTTTCCCCCACAAAATTCCTTCGATTCTTTCGCCAACAAGGCCGCAACTGCAGAACGCATCCCCAAACATACCGTGAGGATGTGTAGAAAATGTGTTTCAGGAGTGCAAACACGTGCAGCCCCCACGCACCGAACCCCATCCACATACGCAGCGATCGCCTGCACCGACCCAGTGAGCACATCCTTTATACTGCGTCCAGCGTACCTACAACTTGCTGCAGCACTTAGCATCACCAACACCCACAGCGCGTCCAAACACCTCCAGCATGTACCAACACCTCCATCCCATACATCCAGCTCCACCAATGTACACCCGCGCCGCAGCGCACTCCAGCACCTCCAGTACCACCAACACCAACACCTACTGCAGTCCACGATTTGCAGTTGGGGGGGTAGCCCCTCAACCCATAGCAGCATGTTTGTCATTCAAGCTGCTGCTGCGGTCTTCCTCCTCCATACTGTCCACTAGCATTGCTTTCTTGCCCTTGTCACCAGTCAAGAGTTCATGTCTGTTGTTAGGGGCGCTCCTCGTAACGCCCATAGGGGCCCATGACCTCTGAATTGGCTCCCTGCCCCTAACAATCAAAGCACTTCTTCTTCTTCTGATTGCAATTCTATCATGTCCCTCCTCCCGTTTGATACCCCTAACAGTGCTGTCCACCGCATGAGATCTCTGCCCGGTATTCTGGTGATCATTTGTGTTCCGAATTGGCCTTCTCTTTCTCGGCTGGACAACCATCCAAGGCCCCAGACCTTCTCTCACTGCCTCGTCCGCATGCATATCCTGAGTCTGAGCTGGTGGCACACATGGGGGAACCACAACAGGGGATTCAACAAAAATACTCCCATTAGAGGCACGCAACTCCTCGCTTCCAGTACAATACGCTGCGAGTCCAGTGTTCGTTGCTGTGTTTTTAACAGTTTCCGTTTCCATTTTTTTTTTCGGACAATGCTCCACCACATGTCCAACATGACCACACGCATAACAGATACGCGGCAGCCCCTCGTATTCAATAGATTGGAAAGATTTGCCCCAGTCACCACTGAGCCATAACCCCGACTTAAGCGGCTTAGTGAGGTCCATCCGTACACAGACCCTAGCATATGAAGTCCTTTGCATCTGCGCAGTCCAGCCATCTAGTAGTATGGGTTCCCCTACATTCTTGGCAATTTTTATGATATTTTCAACATCCCAATATAGTAGTGGCAGCACAGGAAAATGAATCCAAACGGGAGCACACATAGCAGCATCAGGTGATGGCTTGAAATCTGCTTCCCACAAATCAAGACCCATTGCTTACCCCGCCACCTGCCATGGACCACCCAGCCATATCTTATTTCGGTCTTCCACTGAATCAAAATGTAAACAAAAGCAGTTAAAAGGTAATTCCATGACACGAAATTCACTAAGATGACCCCATCTTCTTGTCAAGATTTTAGCAATGATAGCAAACGGAAGGGAATTTCCATATACTCTACCAATGAGATCATGCTGATGAAAGATCTTCCACCTTGAGCAAGCTTCGTGTGACAGAATAACCACATCATTTTCCGTAATGTTTTGCGTTAGAGCCGCTCTTTCCTTAATATCGACCATTTTGGGGGCAATAAAGGAAGTGGCTGCTCCATACCCCGGGTTATTGTTGGCAGTGAGAGCCTCACGGAAGGAGACCCTCACTTCCGATTTTCCAGGCTGCCCACCCTTGTGCAATACATCCACATCACCATCGCGCATGCCCACATCCTGCAACACAACTACATTGTCTTCTGCATTAGCTGTAAACCTTGCTGCATAGAGACCCTTCCCAACTGTGAGAGCGGCATCACTTTCATATATTCTCGCCTCATCACCAGCATCCTTCACACACTCATCCTCCTGCTTCAGCACAGAACACACTGCCCTCGCACTCAGAGGTGAGACATCCTCGCCGCTGCCCGAATGCTCCATAATGTCCTTAATACTCAGCGACCCCGCATTAGATGAGCATTCAGCCTGGTCAAAAACGGGATTAGCATCTGAGAGCTCATTTCTCAAGACTTCATCAGTCAACCCCTGCATCAACTTCTTGCCCTTATCCCGTCCCCCCTGTACGTCCTCCGCAGTATTCTTCTCACTGCGAACCAGGCAAGTGCGAAGAAACGACAGTGCCGTGCAAAGAGAGTTTGCACTACACGCCGTGATGTCGTACGCAGGGATGCGCAGAGGTTCCGCGCAGAGACAGCGTGGTGTGAGATGCACCCGAACCGGCGAGTGTGCGGAGCGCAAGCGCCGCACCGGCACGCGAAACGCCGCTCGCCTTTTGCAATTTAATGAGCACATGTGAAACCTTGTAGGAACTTTGATTATTGTTTAGTTTATATAGATGTACAATTGTTTGGAGTGTTCTATACATTTTTTGTTGATCTCTATAATTACATTTCCTTATATAGTGTTAATTTCCAAGTTAACATAGTTAACTCTTCATATAAGTAGTATTAACTTAAATTATAGCATTCCTAAGCCTATCTAATAGGATGAAGATGCCAAATTTTGTGTCCATTTAATATTTGGTCGGCCAAGTTTTTTGACAGTTTTGGGTGCACTCATGTTGTCTACCATTTTTTTGTAGTGTTGTCCGCCTCAACAAAACCCATATATGCCTGGATTTTTAGGGCATATTGGACGGAGCAACCATGATAGCATGCAATAATGGCTTCCTACTCCAAAGTGGAAGTGATCATTCATTGATCTCAAGATTGGCGATCTTAGATCATCTTGAGGGCTAGAAATGGTCTTGGATTTGTTGAAGTTTCCAAATTGCCCACTAGGTGCATCCCTTAGGACTAGAGATTTTGGGTCATGACTTGTTAGCCATTTTTACCTATTTGAAGGACCACATCCTACCAAAGTTGAAGGGATTGTCTTCTTAGTAAAGCTGTATAAAGTATACTTTAGAGTTGATTTTGATGGAATTGCATGGTGTCACATGTTATCAGAGCTCTCTTAATACATAGCAATACCCACAAGAATTCAGGTTTATTTCTTTTCATTCCTTCATCTCTCTAGAAACTCTTTTATGATTGGAAGCCCAACTTTTTGTTGAAGCCTAGAAACGTAAACCCTATGTAAGGCCGAGATTGCCTATTTGGGAGGCCTCTTTGTATTATCAAGCTTATTGAACTTTTTTGTTGCTAATTTGTCATGGTTATTTTTTGTTTTGAGGAATTTTTTATGTTAAATATTCTCGATTTATCTCCTTCTCATTTCTCTTAATTCATTCTTGTCCTCTAGAGCATGAGTAGATCTACATTTAAGTCAATCCAACTCAAACAAGTACCAAAAATATCATCAACTGTGATAGTGTAGCTAAGGTAATAAAAGGGGCGACGGAAACCTTGTTTATATTCTTCTATTGAAAAATCTAAAGAGAATGGACAAAGTAGAGCAAAAGAATGAACAAAGCAACGTGATTTTATTTTAGTTTTTATACATTGAAAGTGGAGGAAATTGGTTTGCCCGTTTATTTTTTTCAATCCTTTTTACTTTCTCTATTATCTACTTTTCTTGTACTTTGAATCAATACACTGTGATATTGGCCATTACCTTGCAGAAGGGCTTCATTTCATGGACAAGAAAAAGAGGATTACTATTTCGATGTTGGGCTTTGCTAGGGTTTTTTAGTAGAGCACCGCTCCTCTCCTGTTTTTCTCTAGCCGGATTCTTTTCTCTCTCTTATGCTCTCACTTTCGCTAACTAGATTGTCGAAATCGAGGTGTAGACGTCCGTCCGATTTTGTTGAGGCTTCAGATTGCCTTGGCTCGTGGGCATCTCTCTCACTAGATCATTGAAATCGGGGCATAGATGCACACCCAATTTCGCCGAGGCTTCGGATTACTTTGGCTCGTAGATTGTTTCCCTTGGTGCTTGTATCTCGCTACCAACGAAGTTGGCCTTACTTGCCCTTTCGCCGATATTCTTGGCAATGGTCTTGATGGCTAGTCCTTTTACCTCAGTTGCTATTCCGATTCCTTTGGAACTTATTCCGTTTCTTACAACTCCTGCTCCTCTAGACTCTGTTTCTCCTTTGGTTGCAACTGTCTCATTTGCTCAAGTGATTAAGGGGGTTTCGGCCTCGACTTCTTTCTTGGCGGCATCCCCTTACAATCCTAATAAGGATCAGTGACACACTCAATCAATCCTTTGTAGGTATCATTCTATTGCACCCTACACGCTAGACTTCTGTGAATCCAGTTGATAACAAATGTTCCTTTATTATGGACCAATCCAGAACTATAAGGGATGTCCCCACTTACAAAGGTAAATCACTAGTTTTATTTATTGATGAGGATGTGTTTATGTTTTCTTGACTCTTTCAGATTTGTTTTGGTAGGGAAAATTCTCTTCGGATAGCTCTAACATGGATTCATTTCATAAAGGATTTTTGGCAATTAATTTGGATATTTCTTTTTTCATCTGTCTGTGCATTTTTTCAGCAATGGTCCCTAGTTCTAGATAGGTCGTCTTATTAAGGAAACCCTTGAGATTGATGCATCAATTGCTTCCCTTGTGCGACCTAGTGTCACAAGGATATGTGTTGAAATCAATCTTCAGAATGAGTTGTCGGATAAAATATGAATTGATAGTGGTTCGATTGGTTTTTGGTAGACCATAGAATAAGAAAATCTCTTAGATTCTTGCTCCTTTGGTTGCACGCTCAGTCACATGAAATCAAATTTTCAACTAAATTTTGATCATATTCATGAGAATCAACAATCTTTTGAGAATCTCAAGATAGAAAAATAGAAAATATGAAAACAGAAACCTCCACCCAAGCAAGATGCTCTTTAGTCACCCATTTTTAGATCATTAATCATACATATTAATGATAATCAAAATATTTCTCTTCTTCAGATTATTACTAATTGTTTTTGCTCTAGCCTCTATTGAGGGTGTCTTCATTAATCAAAATATTATCTCCAAAACCTCTATTAATTATGCTACTCTTAATCCCTTCATTTCTGATCTTTTTTCCTTGATATTGGATTTTTCTTAAAGAATTTATTTTCTTTATCGAGATGACGTTTTCATCAGGTAGAATCTAATATGACTTTTCTCTTAACATAATCTCCTAGCTAATGCTTTAGCGTCAAGTGAGCTTATAGAAGAAGCACTCCATTGGGGCCTTGTCCTAAGGTTTCATCAGGTTAAACAATTGTCTTATGATCATAAGTTAGAGATCAAAGGACTCAAAAACTTTATAAAAAACTCAAACTCTTTCATAAAGAACTCCCTCTTAGATTTTTGCTAAAGGATTCTATTTGGCAGCATCCATAAATGTAGTGATCAACTCTAATGTTGCTTTGGTCTTGTTGGATTTTTCTGATTATTATCTTGCTCCAATTAGAGTGGTCAAAGATTGGCCAATTCTTCAATATAAGCGCAAAGAAAAAAAAGGAAAGTCATGCAGGGCTAAGTGTTAAACTTTAATGTTCTTTACTGGATATTTTATTGTTTCGCAAGTTGTAGTACTACCTCGTCAATACATCATGCATGAAATTTCTTGTAATCTATTAGATGAGTAATAAAATAAACTTTATGAAATAAAAGGTAGTAGATGTAATTGACAAATGCTCTTATGTGACACTTCTTTCCTGCTATAAAGGAAGATGGGAAGAAAAATTTAAACCTTTGTTTTTAGATTTTTTAGAATTTTTCATTTGTTATAATAAACAGAGTGTTTGTAGTTAAAAGTGAACAAAACCATGGGCAAAATTCTATTCACTATTCTGCTACTATGAAGCATGTAAGGAGCTAGAGGATGAGAATTTAGTGTGATTGTGAGTAATTCTGCTAAACAATGCTAGAGATTATGCTCCATCGATTTTTAATAACTATAGGTTATTTACATGATAATGGCTTGGTAGCAAATAGGCATTTCTTTTTGGGTATGATTAATTAAATGGAAAATAATTTAGGGATATGGAAAAGTATATTTAATTGATTATTTTATTTTATTTTTCTTCTGAGCTTATCATTAGTGTTGCAAGGAACTATATTTTTTGTATATGGTTCTGTTGTGTTCTGGTAAATTTGGTAAAAGCTTGTGCTTCAACTTCTGGTTTATTTTACATATTTTAGAGTTGTTTTCGTTATCAAAACCTGTGCCTATTAGCTGCACAAATTCCCATGAAAGTGTTTTTTGTAGGTGCTATTTTGATCTTGTTGGGACACTTAATAGTGAGATGTGACGTTTCTTTGGGAATTCACTATTTATCCACCTCCTATTATCTTCTTGTTGAGATGAAATATTGAACTTTATCTATTGAAGGGAAGCTTGTGAGCTTTCAATGGTAGTGGTTTTGGATCAATGTGAGATCCCAAATTTGTTGCAAAAACTGGATATTATTTTTGATGCTTGGAGGCCTACATGTCCCTCTTTACTCTGCAGTAGCAAGGTCTCAGCACCATTTTTTTTGTGGTTTGGTGTTGTCATTTGTGTAGATATTTGCTCATTTCTCTTCATCCTGAGTTGTGCATTTGTTGTGTTCACATCAATTGTTGCTGTGTGCCTTCCATTCCCTTGCATTATTCTCCTGCTTTAGTCATGTTTTGTCCAAGTTTCCATATCCTTTAAGAACATGCAAAGTTTGGTAAAACCACAATCTTTTTGCTAGTAATGATACAAAACTATTACATTTTTATCCATATGCAATATAGCTCATTATTTTAATGTTATTTCATAAACCTTTTCACATTCCCTGGCCTCTCTGGTGGCTTGATAACGGTGCCATTTGGTGTTGCTTCATCACCATGATCTAATGCAGTTGATACCCTGTTCTACACCCATTAGACCCCACCGTTCTTGAAAATGAAATCATATGTGGATAGTTGATTGTGGTAAGATGAGAAATTAATTTGACGTGGTAAGATGAGAAATAAAATTGACAATGAGAAGCAATTCTATCAATTGTCATTACTAGCTGGGTTTATCTTTTACTGGCTAGATGAGCAATGGTTCGGATGCTTGACAGTGCCTCAGTTCCAGTCCTTGTTAGAGCTACCTTAATCTAAAATCCATTGGACCTGATTCTTGAGAATGAAATAAAATGCCACCAATTGATTATGTTAGGTTGAGAAATAAAATTCACAATGAGAAGCGATGTTTTCAACTGTCATTATTAGTTGGATTTACATTTTGCATGCTATATTAGCAATGGTTGTGAAGATTATGAGCACATTTTTACTCATTTTTGGAACTTATGAATTGCAATTAAGGGATATTGATGCAAAGTATTACGCTCACGTAATCTTAGCATGCATGCAAATCAACTTATGCAAGAACAATGAAATTATGAACTTTGGAATTCTCATTAAATGCAAAAAATATCAATATGTTTCAGTTAATTTTGTGAAAGCATGATTCACAGATGCAAATAACGTCTATGTATCAGATAACATTTCTCAAATGAACAATGTCAAATAATTTTTAGTTTAGAAATACACTTTAGTTTACTTGTGAACTGTGAGGTTCCTGTGATGAATCCACTTAATGATTGTGAAAAGTCCACCCACCTGACGAGATCTTTTCATCAAGGGGAAAGAGGTGGCTATCACTGTCCAACATATTTGTTTTACTTTAAAAGAAATTGAATAAACAAATAAATAAAAATTCCAATCACCTTCTTCGTGGTAACAAAAAGCATATTGGACCATCTTATTAAATTATCATGAGCAATGGGCTTTGTAAGTTATGACTTCCCAGTTGCTGGGAAGCATTGTTTATCAAACAGAATTAGAAGCCATTGTTGTTATTCCAAATCCTCTTCCTCTGCATGTAAAAAAGCAGCCATGTAATATGTGGTGGATTCACCACATGTAGCAACAACCATCTTAAACCCATGAATTGAATGCACACTATTTAGTTTAATATAAATTCTATTACGGTTTTCTACATTTAATTAAAAACTCAAATAACTCAAAAGGTGTAATTTTTTTCCTCATTGTCGCATGGCTACTGTGCATGGGCTTTTTGGTACGCTCATTAACTCCAAACCAACTATTTAATGATAGAGGGTCTATATGATATGTTTTGTTAGTTACCAAGGTATTGTTACCAAAACTAATCACCACCTTGATCAGATGGGATCTGTTGTTACATTGCTCTTTGTTTTGAGTTCTAATATTATTTCAGTTAAGGAGGATATAGGGATGGTTATAATGGTAGTGGCTATTGTTGAATAATTATGAGCACTTGACTGAATGGTATTTTGTGGGTCATTGTGGTTTTGGGAGCTCTATGATTAAGATCATTATGAATTTTCAAAGGTGCCAGCGAGATGCTTTGATAACAGAAAACATCAGAAGTGTTTAATTTCATCCAATTGGATCTTATTTGACATTCAAATTAATTTCTTAAGTCTCTTTGGAGTATAGAATTGAGATGATGAAAAATGTCATTCCTCGTTTTATTATCATCAATTCTACCTTGAAATCTTACTTTGATTAAGTTTTTCTTCATTTTTTTAATCTATGGAAAAACCCTTAAGGCAGCATGTTTGTTGTCTATAATTTTAGTTTTCTTTAATGATTTATCAACTAGTAAAATATCATTAAAAAACATACATTACAGTAATTCATAAAATTCATAATTATTGCCAAAATATGATTTAAAATAGAGACTTAATGAAGATCATCTAGAAAAAAAAGCTTTAGTTAATTCTCTTTGAATACATGAACATCATTGCAAGCGCCATAAATGTTTGTATGTTGGGCAAATATCATTTGAGGCAATGGAAAACTTTAATCAAGCTTTAAAAAATGAGAAAAGCATACTTATGGACAAATTATTTTCTCAAGCTTTTATTTATCCATTTATGTTTTTAAAGTTTGTCACAAAGCTTGTTTTTCTTTTATTGAAGGAATTTCTCAAGGATTGTAGCTGAAATTTTTGCAGGAGGCTTTTCATAAATTCATTGGTCAGCCAGTTTCAGTGGTTTGCTCTAGTAGAACTGTAAGTAACAAATATGATGCAGAACTTCCTGATTGCTACCATGGAGAAGCAATTGTGCTAAATTTGTTTGATTTGGTTACCTTTGTGATTGGGTCTTGGTTAGTTATTGTGGAAGTTGGAACTTGGTTTCTAGGTTTTTATGCATACATTTATTGGATTCTATGCTATGAAGCAATTGTTTGCAATATAGCTAAGAGTTTTTGGAATGAACTTTGTTTCTCTTTGTATTTCTCTTTCAAAGAGTTTAGTAATTGGAAAAGCTTGTGGTCCATTTAAATAAAAAAACATCAACCATCTTAAGCATCACTTCAAATTTTTTTTTAAGTGATATTTTTGTAAAAGTTTAGTCGAAGCCTACAAAATATCCTCCCTAAAGAGGTTCATACAAGTGATCATTCACCAACAATGCAATCAAAACATCAGAAAGCGGCATACCTCATATTTTGTTGGATTTGGCCAAACTTTTATCAAGGTATCACTTGAAAAAAAAGTTAGAGGATTAAATAATGAGGTTTTTGTTTTTTATTTTCTCTTTCTTTTATGTGGTATAGGTAATGCATTTAGTTAAAGTTGCTCGATGTATAGTCTTGTTAGTGGGTTGGGTTCACATTGGTATTTCGTTGACCTAAATGATGTACTTAAATATGTTGCTTAGAAGATATGGTGATATCAATGTAGTTGATTTTGTCGCTTGCATTATTAATAGCATTTCTTATCAGTGAAGCCATATTGTTTAATATTAGTTTAGAGTTGAATGACATTCCATTTATCTCAACATTCTTGAGAATGTACTGATCTATCGTTATTGTTTTGCCAGTTGGTAGG
This sequence comes from Vanilla planifolia, assembly GCA_023846275.1. Taxonomy (NCBI): domain Eukaryota; kingdom Viridiplantae; phylum Streptophyta; class Magnoliopsida; order Asparagales; family Orchidaceae; genus Vanilla; species Vanilla planifolia. Next base: position 21,437,107 of record CM043870.1, read on the forward strand.
TTAACTATTAAAGGATTTTCTACTTTTCTTTGTTTAGTTATTGTTTCTTAGATTAATGTTGTAAATATGAATACAAGAGACACTCCATAATAAAATAAAACTATCATAGGTTTATTTAAAATTTTAAAATATCTATATGATAACATGTAAGGATGATGGTGCTTTAGTTTCGTTGATCACATAGATACGAAGTTGAGCCTTTTGTGGTTGCATTTATGCTTGGCTCCTTTCTTTGTTATTGTTGTTCTTGTTGGTATTTGAGGGTTCTTGTATAAATTCTCTCTTATTAGTTTTCTTTTATTCATGAAGACATTCTTTAGCATAATACCCAAAGTTGCTACAATTGAAGCATTTTATCCTCTTCTTTTTGCACTCTCCTCTATGAAATTTCCCACAATCTTGGCATTGTAGTATCGTTCTTGTATCATTTCTTGATGTTTGGCCATTGGTTTTATTAGTTCTATTGGTTCCTTGTGGAGTGAAATTTTCTTTTCTTCTTTGTAGTCTTCTTGGCTTTTGTCATTGCAAGATCTTGTTTAGTTCTTATTGTTTCCATCATTTTCTTGTAAGAGTCAAATTCCATAAGTTTCTGATGTTGTCCTTTAGGCCTTTTTTGAAGAGATAACATCTCTGTTTCTCTGAGGTTACCATTTTTGGAGTATACTTTATAAGTTTTAAGAATGTTTCCTCTAACAATAAATACCTTATAAGTTTAAGAGTGTTTCCTCTTACTTATTTATGGTAAGATTCTTTTGCTAGAAACCTGATAATTCATCCCACATTTTCTCTTTGGTTGATTTAGAGGCGCATCATTCTAGAAAGCTTATTAAACTTTATCGAGACCCAAAACTTATTGAGACAACTTTAATGAAATTTTGTTAGCACAAAAGTTAGATGAGATAACTATAGAACTAAAAGTTGGTGGAGATTTAAAAAAAATATTAGATAAATGTTTTTAAGGATTTTAAGTTTAAAAAATATTAAAAATACTAATTATTACTTGAAAATTTCGAAATGTGGCTGATAGGTAAGATCGTCAAGGAGATCTAAAAAAAATTTTTTTGATGAATTTTTGGAGCTTAAATTACTTCAAAAATACAAGAAAATAATGAGGTTGCTTAAATTTAATAAAAATAATGAGTTATTTAAAATCCTACATTTCCTTATTTTCGTAACCTTAAAACACACATATGGCAGAGATGGAAGTTGACTTGATGGTGAATTGATGGGAAATTACTATAATCTAAGCGACAGAAAGGTTAGGAGTTGACTTCATGAAGAGTCATGGTCATTTGGTGGAGATGAAAGGTTGAGAATGCGAAGGGATGTCGATCAGGTATAAGAGGGAGAGAAATCGTGGCTTAGGAAAATTTCAGAAAAATTTGAAAGAGAATCATGACTAAGGTTCAGAGGAAATGGGAGGAGTTGATTGTTGAGATATTTCTATAACCTGATAAATAAAACAAGAAGATTCGAATATTTGGGGAAGATTACTATGTGGTACTATGACAACATGGAAAGAGAAAGATAAATAGCACATTTCAAGATCTATTTCACGGTATGAGCACTACTTGTCATTTAAGGTAGGCAAGCTTGCATTTATATGTATATGTTTAATGTGATATTATTTGAAAGCTTAGTGACCCATTAGAAAAAGAATTTGATCAATCAACGTAAGTTTGAAATGTTTTTATGTTTGCTTGTTATGTACCCAATGTTTGACATAAGAATTGCTTGTTTGTGAATGTGATATATGTGATGATTTATTTAAATGTTAAAATTTTAGTATGTTATAGAATGACATAAATTGTGATAACATTCACAAAAAAAATGAAAAGATTAGAATATAAAAAGGGAAAAATGAAGGATTAAAAGATAATAACAATGGCTAATAGAGGGAAGTAATATTTAAAATGTAAAAAGATGAATGGATGTCTAAAGTGGTGATTACCATTTTGGTATGATAGTTTCGAAGATGAGCGAAAGGAGCCATTCATGAGGGCTATTTACTTGGAATGACATGTTTTGGGAAATAGACCCAATCTCATATGCAAAAGGCATTTTCTTTAAGTCAATTCTTAAATAAGATGAGAGAGAAAAAAATTTAAAAGATTTTATATAAAATTTGGTACTACTTTATATTACTCTTTCACATGTTATATGTTTGTAAATGACTCAGTATATGCTATGATCTAAAGTTGTATTGTTTTATATATATATGTATGATTCTGTCACTAAGCTAGTGATGGTAGGTTTAGTTTGCTTTCGATATAACATTTTTAGGTCAAAATAAGGCTTAGCATATGACTATTAGGGAGCAATGATTGTTAGCATAATGAGTACTTCACTTAAATGTTAAAATTCTTTTATTATTAGTTGTATGACTATTACATCAGCATGTTTTACATTTGTTTAGTATTGACTTGTTAATTACCTTATGTATTTCGATATCATAGAATTCTTGGTATTTTGATTTGGTTGTAATAACATGGTATTAAAAATATGATGAAATAATTTTTAAATTTTCTTCTACTAATTTTTAAAGAAAAAATTTGTACATTTATTTCTTTCAAAAGCTCAAAATGGTTTATAAAATTGTGATGAGATGTTCAGTGGTTTTCAAGTCAAGTATGTGCAAATGGTTTCTTAAGAAATGAATTAATGTAGTTTTACTTTAAAAAATATATGTTTTCAAAATTTAAGAAAAACAAAAGAAATAGATGACATGACACTGAATCCTAGAAAGACCAGGAGTAGACACTACAAGAGTGGTATTAGAGAAATCATAATTTAAATTCTATTTAGATTTCAAATTTGTTAAATTATAAATGATAGAATTGTATTCCATAATATGTTATTTAGTTTAATGCATTTATAAGTTAAAATTTATTTTTTGTTTTGTTGTATTTGAAATTTAGTTTCCAAAGATCGTTTTACTACTAGTGGCATTTTGGCCAACAAATATAGTCAATGCATGATGGAAATTGATGACTAGTGAAAGGCGATGGAGTTTGGCGGCTTGCAATTTGTGACAACGAGTTTCAATTGAATTGGTTGTGATTTGGAGAAAAAGATTTTATTTCCTTTCATATTTTCAAGGAAAACAAAATTCATGATTTTGAATACTTCTAAAGATTTTGAATTGTTTGGATTTGCAATTTCAATCAACCAAATAATGGAATTATGTCAAATCCATCACTTTTTTGAATCACAATTAAAAGCATGCTGTTAAATAGGCCATTAGTAAGATTAGATCTAGTGAAGGACTACAATTTGCGAGATGCTTTTGATAAATTTATTTATGGTATTTTTCCTTCAATCCCCTAATTGATTAAACTTCTACAAAGCTTGAGCCATGATGCTCATCAGAGTGAGGTGGTTCAACTCTTGAAAATTGATTTTCCCATTTTGCTATCTGCAACTTGCATCAACATATTGGACTGTTAGATTTACATCACCCAAGGTTTGATTTGATGTCCACAGATCCATGTATATGCTTATTGTATCAATCTCATTACCATAGTTTTATTTCAACTTTTTCTTGCTTTTAACTTCATAGGTTTTGGTATTCTGGAGTGGCATTGCTTCTGTAAATTAAGGAGCAATAAGGATTCAATTAATTCTTGAACCCTTCAAAATCTTGTTCTTTAAATAAATGTTATAGCCAAATCACTTCGAAATGCCTGAAAGCCATCTCATGGCAAGTTTTCATCTCATCAATTTCCAAATTATTGGTCCCTTGTAGTACTTAACTAGTTCTTGATTAGAATGAAGTCATTTTAATGCCTTGGAATTATTTTTATGCCTTTTCAAATTTCTTGTTCCTTATTGGCAGAAATCTGATGTTCTAGTTTTCCATGTTTGCAAAAATGCTTTTCAATATCATGAGCAATTGGTTGTTCAAACTCCTTCCAGACAAATGATATTATAAGGTATGAAATTAATGCATCCAAATGTCAACATTGTTTTCGGTTTAGATAGTTAGATGTTTCTATGTACATCCAAATGGCCTTTTGACATTAAATAGCCTCCATGTACTTTGATATCATTATGAAAAGCTTCAATTATAGCTAGCACTTGATAGCTCAATGTTTGGAACTTTTATGTGAAGCTTCAAGTATAACACTTGTAACTTTTCGTAGTGATATCATAGTCAAAACTGCTTATTGCCTGACTAAAAGGACCTATTCTACCAAACAAATCCAGGTCAAATAATACCATTTTTTATTGTTCCACCTTTTTAGTTTAATATAGTTTACAAGAGTAGTGCCTTGTTATCCAATTTGGAAATGTATAATGCTTACTTATTCATAAAATTTGCTTCATGCATGCAAGCAAGAACACCTGCCCACTCACCTTACCCTGCTTCTGCCAGCCTTCTTGCTTGTTGCCTTGCCGGAGCAGGGTATCTTCATGGTGTCACATTTGTCCATCTTTTGTTGGTTCTATGGTCATCCAAGTCAAATGTGAGAACTTACATCCAATGGATAGAAGAATCTATGACGATAATTTGTTTTCTTGATAATATATTAGCTTACTAAAATGTGCATAAGGCAAATTGTTTAACTTAAGGTTGTTAATTCAGCTTGATGAGTCGGGGTTGAGTCAAATAGTCCTATATATGCCTCAACTTAAATACTTGGCTTTAACCAGAGTTGCTAAGTAAATGCATGAACCTGTGGCCATTTGTCTGAGGTGAAACACATTTTTCTAAGTTATCGAGTCATAAGTAGGTTGGTTTTGGGCCAAAATACAAGTTGATAATGAAGAAGTTAACGAGTTATAAATAGGAAATTTGATTTGCCAACTTAGGCCTATCCTTATATTCAGGTTAGTGTTTCAATGCTAACCAGTTATTGTTTTTACTGATTATAAGTTGGTTAACCTGTCTAAGACTTGAACCCTAGTACATTTTACTATATTAAATAATTTTAGGACTGATAGGATGGATTGGGTCAAATTCTTTTTTGATGCTCACATGTGTTATAAATTAACCCAAACTTTGAATGACAAAAGAAACAAGTAATTTTGTACATTACCAAACTTATCTTTTGATGTAGGGCACCTCATTGCCCTTCCATTGTATTATTACTGAGCTAATCGTTTACATTTGACTAATGATCAAGGGTCATTCTTTTAATGTTTTAGCTTTTTGTCTCCTTTTGTATATTTTAGTATTTTATGTTAGTTTAGTATGTTTTGAGTGAATTTGTAATGAGATATGTTTATCTATATGACTTCACCAGTTTTGAATCAAACATCTAATACGTGTCATGAGTCATGGTTATAGATTTTGTAAATAGGGTCATGGTATATGTGTTAAATGTCTTTAGTTCATGAATGCTATTGATTGCTTTGGAGAATTTAGGAGTTTTGTATAAATATTTGCTTGGGTTGGATTGTAAGGGTGTTGCTTGCAAAAAGAAGGACGTCGAACGATTTAGGTCCTCCTCTCTTTCATTTTCTTTACCATTACCTTCTCATTTCAGCATTTCATGTGCAAACTTTTGTTTCATATTTTCTTTTCATTGATTTCATTGACTTCCACTACCATCTTGATTTTCTTAAATCAAATTTTGCATACACTTTCAAGGTTCTGATGCCATAGAGTTCCCAAATCTGCTTTACATTTGAGTAATACTAGAGCATGATTCTTTTTTGCTACTTGGCAACAAGGGATCAATTTCGATTGCTCCTTTCTGTCTCCATGTTTTTATTTGTTTATATTTTTTCCCTCAATAATTCCATATTCTTTCTACTACAATTTTTTTTCTAATTTTGTCTCTCTTGGAAGCAAGTTTTTAGAATCTTTTTGAAAAGAATGAAAGAATTCTTTGAAAAGATGATTGAAGAAAGTTGCACGAAAAAAGGAGAAAAAATTTGAGTGAAAAAATGTGAGAAAGAAAAGTTTTAAAAAATGTAAAAAAAATAAAAAATGAACAAAAAAAATAAAATTCTATATTCTTATTTCCCATTTCTTAATCTTTACCTAATTCCACTCTAAGCATCCCATTAACCAAACCCTACATTCTTAGACCACATTTCCAATTGCTTTACTAGCATTTATCCAGTGACGAATTTTTTTTGAATAATTCTTCTCATTAAATCCACCATCCATTCGTACAACTCATCCCACCAATTGCTAATTCATCACCTTACAACTTATCATCTTCTCAAACATAAACAAAACCCTAGAAATTCAAGCTTTAAACTCATTGGCTATTCCACTCCTTTGGTTATTTGTGCTCCATTAAACGCCCACTGTTGAGGCTCTCATCCTTCTAGTAATTGCCAACATTTTGATCGCCAATCGAACTTGATGCATATGCTTAGCAAAGCCACCACCCACAATGCCTCATTCATTTCTTACTTATAGCTCTTCTAGCTATTGGTTGCCCAAAGGCTCTTGTTGACCTTGGCCGTGACTTTCTGACCTATCTCTTTGTTATAGTGGTCTTTATTCTCCTTCCATTATTGTAGAGAACTTTTGCTGCCTAGATGCCATGTTCCACTTGTTTGACATTTGACAATTGTCCTTCATGTTCTGCACTAATTGTCAGTCTCAAACATCCAACTATTGCAAACACAATAATGATTTTGCCCTGTTAACTGATCATGGCTTCACTCTTCTAGCCACCTTTTTTTTCAGTTGTCATGTACTAGTTGCTCCATACCCACCTATACTATTGACATTTATACTGTCTCTCTAGTCTAGCACACCAACCGTGGCTCACCCAACTCACTGTTAGTGGTTCATCGACGGTATTTCTTCAACAATAGCTCCTCATTGCTAACTTTGCAACTTTGTTACCTTCCCATTGGTCAACAAACCATTTTGGCAATGGCTTTTCCTTTGCTCCCTCCCCACCCTTCACCACCATCAAAGGCAGTGCAACACTTCTTGGTACTATTGTCACTTGTCCATTACTGCAGTGTTTTGTGACAGTAATCTAGGAATCTTCTTCATTCATTGTCATTGATGTTGTTGGATTATCCATTGAGGTATACGTAGAATTTGTAAGACACTTTTACTATTTAAATTCTGATTTTGTCTCTATTTATTCTTTTATATCTCATTGTGTTTGCTTAAGGTTTAGTATCAATTAGTTTACCATGTTCATTTCATTTTTATTAGAGCAAGAAACATCCCACTATTATTTTATTTGCTTCATAGGTTTGTATCATCTTTATCTGATTATTAAATACATCATATTTTTCTAAGTAATAAACATAACATTTAGACAATTGTTGGTCATAATCTTTAATTTATTGATTTTCTTGTATATGATGTAGTCTCTTTATCAACTTTAAAGTATGCTAATATGTTCTATATTTGTATGCATGATTTCAAAAATTGTTTTACTATTTGCAATTTATGATTATTGTATAGAAAAAGATTATTTCAAAACATTGTGCTAAGTCTCTACGTCTTCAACGTCGGAGTGATTTGAAGGCTTATAAAATCATATATTATTGCAATAATTATGTCGAAGTCTCCATGAGATATCTTGCTCCCATTTTCTTTGGAGATTATTATAGACTTATTTGTTGTGATGTTATTCTTATGTTGGGTTTAGATATTATGTTAGGTCATATTGATTTTGAAAACAATGCTTGTATTTGTGCTTATTATAACACTATTGAGATTCCAATTGTTATTAGCCTATCATCTTTCATCCATAATTCCAAACAAGGTCAAAATTATACCATCTAAAAGGCACATAAAAAATCATACACATGAGAAATCCCCTTTTTCCTCTTGTAGTCATGAAGACAAGTTTTTGTAATGATTGCAGAAGACATGGATTTGCCACTTGTTCTTGTAATGACTCATCTTAATGAGTATTCCGTTAGTTCCATGCCAAAGTCTATTATTCATCCTATAGAAGCATCCTTATATCATTTGGGAATATCTAAGCCTGAATTTATAGTCTATACTAACCTACTATTTGATTTAGATGTTCTTGAGTGTGAGCTTGAGCACTCAGTAGTACTTATATAGATATTATTCCTCTTTATGGTATCCTTTCACTCGCTCTAGTCTTGCATTCAAAGTCATCAATAATCTTTATTTGAACTAGACCATTTGATTCAGAAATTATTGACAAGTTTGATTATCTTGAGCTCCTTGTTTCAAAGTTTCTTGTTCTCTTTATTATATCTAAGTTTGATGTGAATCCTGTTACATCTCTCACTTTCTTTGAAGTCATCATAGAATATTTTGGTTTTTTAATTCATGATCGTTATGATTATATCCATAGACATGTTGCTAGCACTTGTGATTTATTATGGAAGTTAAAGACTAATTTTTTTTTATAATGAGAAATATGTTTTCTTTTTTGAGTATATTTATGCAGCCATCATCCTATGTAGATTATGGCAGCATGAGGTTTTATTGTTGATGAGGCCACATCATGTTTGGCCCATCAATCAAATGATCAATTTCTTTGCTTAGTTTTTGGAGTTTGTTTAGTCCTATTCTCCATCGAAGATAGTCTTGCATGTTGATGAGGATAGAATCTTCATGATTGCTTGATGTGCATTATGAAATTGCTCTCCTCTCAATTGCTATGTCGAGTTCTTCAAAGTGTGTGTAGGGTGGGTGGGGGTTTTGATGCAAGACACTCTGCTGCTGTTGAGTCATTCTATTGTTAAGTTGACTGTTCACATCTGGTTGGTTAAGAGTTATTTTTTGAGTGTTTTAGTTGTTTGAGTTTTGTATTTATTTCAATATTTTATATTTTCAATCTATTGTGTTTTAAATGAATTTGTAATGAGGTTTGATTGGATGAATGATTTGATGTGTTTTGGGTTCAACTTGTCATATGGGCTATGATTCATGATTATGAAGTCTATAAATAAGTGTCGTGGTGTATTTGTTAAATTCTATGATTCATGAATGCAATTGAGTGCTTTGGATGTTTTGAGAGTTTTATGAAAATGCACTTGGAATGGGCTCCCAAAGGTGCTCGCATGATATTGAAAAGGTTTAGCCATGCCAATTTTTTAAGCTGTTTGAGAAAATTGAAGATATTTTTTTGGTTCATTTCAATGTAATAGCAAGTAATATATGTTTAATGACAAACCTACATGCTGTTGCCATCTGCAAGACAAAGAAATGACTGGTTTTATTTTCAACTTCCAATTTTGATCTTGCATTCAAAATTGAGACTGGTAGGTAGCTCAAGGGGTGGTCTGCATTGCTAATCCATTTTAGTAGGATATGGCTTGCCAAGTTGATCTATGCAAGCTTAAGCCTTTTTAATTTGATATGCTCTGGATTTTAACTTCTGTGTCCTGCATTTTTTTTGCTTTTACAGTCCCTTTAAGCAGTTATTTCTTTTGTACAGGGAATATGGTCAATAACTTTTGTTGTGAAGGTAATAACGAGATTAGTATAGCACTTAATTACTTATTGACGTATTTCTTTTAATTATGTGCAGACCCTTGTTTAGGTTTCTAGATTTAGATAAATTGGTCCATTTTCTCCTTTTAATTTGTCAGTCAAATTCTATACCTTTTTCCAAAGAACAGTGCAAATTGTCTTTGAGATGGATGATTACATTTCCAAACTGCCATTATCTTCATGGACGACCTTATGTTTTTTTTATTCAATTTTATTCCTTTTCCAAAGTGACCGTATTTTGTGCACAGGATGATATTACTGTTCACATGCAGGATGTTGGGGTGCATGCTTTATCAAATGTTTTCCATGTTGATGTTGAACGTATAAACAAAAGGAAGCCTAATGAAGTGGTTTGCTACAATTCCTCATTAGCTTATCTATTAATATTTCTTTAGAACCGTGTTTAGTTTATTTACTGAATGCAAGTGTTATTTCTTTTTAACTGTTGATGATTACTGTGAAGATGAATGTGCCCTATCATGTCGAAGCAAGTCCACTTCTCAGTATGTATAAGATCTATTTATAACATTTTTATCTTTTGGTTGGTTAATTCAATTTAAACATGATTATATGACTGAAACATACAATAACAAAACTTGGCATTCAGTCATGATGCATTAGATGGTTGGGTTTGAAGTCATGCATGGGGGCATTGATGATGTCATTAATGCAAACCATGCAATGGTAGTTGAGGGTTTGAATGATGATTGTGATCAAAGGAAAAGGGAAGTTCATAGGGTTCAATGATAGAGGAAGGAGCAAGCATAGTGAAGGTGCCAAGAGGGGCTTGTTGTGTTGTGGAAGTGGGTTTATGATGGTTGTTTTTCTAGGAAGAGGTCATAGTTGCAGAAGGTGTCGGGGAGGAGTTGGTTAAAGAGCAACTTAGTGGCGTGCATGTTTCGAGTGGCTTGGCGGTAGCAATGGATATGGACGATGTGTAGGTATTGGGTTTGAGTGGTGCTTTTTGTGCTGTAGAAAGGTTGCATGTTGGAAATTCTAGTGGTTCATCCATGCTTGCACAAGGGGTTCGTCAATTTGTCATATAGAAGGGTAAATGTGTTGGGCATGATTAGGGTGTGCTGCAGGTCGGAGGAAGCACTAGCTAAAGCCCTTGGCCATAGGGTGTTCGACTTTTCTGTCATTGCAACTAAGCTACAAGGTTTTGCACGCAAGTAGAGGGTGTTGCCCTTGGTACTGTTGACGATTTTCACAATAATCTTAGCACTGCTTGGGGATGTACAATAAAAGTTCAAAAGGGGAGGTAATTAACATCCAAAAATTTGTGAACAATATATTCAACACGAACTTTGCTTTTAGTTTGTCTAGCAATGGTTTGATGTTATGGGTGTGATGAGGATGGAGAACGTGCTTGAGGAATGCTTTTCGGGAAAGTTCTAAGGAAGAAAAATCTTGCTCACTTCTCTTAGTAACTGCATCAGAATTGGGTCTACCTAGATGGATTTAAGGTGGTTGACATTAGCCCCGATTGCATTATATTTCTATTTTTGTTGGAGAGAGGACAAAGGCATCATTTGGCTGGGCATGCCCTACACAATTGTGGGTTAGGTCCTTGATCTACATATCGATTTATTATTTTGTTGCACCTACCACTAAGGTGGATATGTCAGCTCCCATTTGGATTAGCCTTTTAGAACTTCCTCGTTACTATTGGGACAATGCTAATTATGAAAGATGTCATGCCTCACCACCTATAACACCAATTTTATCTCTTAATCAATGATAGATCAAAATTTACGCAGCTAATTGTGAGGACATAAACTATTGTGGAAGGGGGTGACGGAATAATGATAGAACAATTTCATTTTAATAACAATTCTAATGATTTATCATAGCAAATAAATGCATACATACCTATTCTATTCTGTAAAAATCCTCAATGACATGATAATATATAAAATAAACATATAAAAGTGTGTTTACGCATCTCACATGTCATTTTATGCACCCTCTTTGTGTAAATTTGTGACATGTTCTGTAATGTAAGCAGGGGTAAGCATAAAATGTCCAGTAGGTGAATTGACATTAATAACTAACAAATATATGATGAATATAATGTAATAGCATGATGTCATTTGACATATCATGAATGCTCAACATATAAAAATATGAATAACAGAATGCTGTACACACATCACATATGTATTCACATTTTTGTTCTTTTATTTCATGTTTTTTTTTCTTTCATTTCTTTTCTCTTATTTTTTATTTTTTTCATTTTCTTTATAACTTGGCTCAAAATAGTTCCCATAGGATTGTACACCCATGTCCCAATCATGTGTCATCTCATCTGTGATATCTCATTATCTTTAGACCTCTACCCATAGGCATGCCTATAAGCATAGTTAGCTAGTTATATTTATTACATATCATCTCTGTCTCTCGTCCTTGCACTAAATGCAAGCTGTATTAGAGGTCTTTGATGCCATCTCATCTCATTTCATAGCCCGGTATCAAACCAGTGTCTATGATGCCCAACATCATGTATTGGTGCTCATCTCGTCATGCTTAACATCTTGTACTGGTGCTCATCACATCTTAAGAGATCACGGGGACAAGTCCAAGGAAATTTCACTTTCTATTTTCTTCTCTTTTTTCATTAGAACATTTAACCATTTATCTTTATCACACGACACATATCATGTCCACAACACACATCATGTCATATGCTTATCATTTTTTTCTTTTCAAGATGTATTATAATATCGATTTATGCAACATATGCATCATAAATATCATATCATATATAATTTAAATCAAATCATACTTACATTATAAATAATTAAATTAACTACTTTTCTTATATATGCTCTCTCTTTTCTTTTTTCTTTTCTTTTTCTTTTCATTTTTTACAAGTAATTAAATATCTAAATCAATTCTTACAATTACATATATTAATATCAATTAAATACTAAAATTTAAACTTATCTTCACAAGCTTGTTTTTGCTAACAAAAATTGTCCTTTTGTTTTATTGCTTTCAAGACAACTTTTCTTCTACATAAATAGTTCATCAATCTTTTCATTTTTTTTGCAACAATCTACTACAAAGTACAATACAATCTTTTTTTATCATTGTTTTCAGTTTATATTTACCTATAAATATTTTTCTTTCCTCTTGTCAAATTTTTTTCCACATTTTTTTCCTATTTTGGATTTTATTTTATATATATATATATATATAATTTTTCCAATGGTCTGTGGTGAAACGATGCCGCATGTTTGCCTTCGGTAACCCTATACAGTCCGAAAAATCCGCATGCAATGGAAAAAATATGAAAAATCAACAAACAATTATCTTTTCTATTTTTTTTCCCTTTCGTGCTTTGAATCTAGGCAACAACACTCTTTTTTTCTAATTTTCGACAACGTGAGACAATATGGCCCACTCAATTTGGGTTTCGGACAAGCAACTGCGTCGGATAACTTTTCCCTTGCATTCACCCTCTTGAACATCGCTGCTTTCTTTTGTGTTGGTCGTCCGGTGACCGGACCTCGTTGACTCGGCCCCCGAAATCACCGCTCTGGGAAACCCTAGTTATGTTGGGGAAGCTGTGTGTGGAAAAGGGTTTTCGGGAGATTCGCTAGCCCATTCAGGAAATTTTGCAATATTTAAATATTGATTTTTGTTTTTAATTTATTTAATATTATATATTAATAACTTCAAAAATTAGTTACAAATTATCCAGAGTTTCAAAAATTGTTGCTAAAATCGTCATATTCAATTTTATATTCATATTCCAATTTCAATTATCGGAAGTTATTCTACAAAATACGTAAAAGCTTGTACCTTTTGGTGCTTATACGACGAGTCGTTATAATCTCCTCTCAAGAACTTTCGTCCCGAAATTTCTGAATAAATTTGGGTATTGAGCCTTTATATCTAATTCTATTTCTCAGGTTGCTTCTATATCAATATGATTTTATCACAATGTTCTTACCATGAGAATTACTTTGTTTCTCAATATTTTTTCTTTTTGATCCAGAATTATTATTGGTTTCTCTGATGTCATATCGTATTAAATTTTAATCCCTTCAGTATTATAGTTGATTATGTGTTGGATCAAAGATATTTTCTTAAAAGAGATACATGAAATACATCATGTATTTATTCCAACAAATTGCATTGGTAAAGTAATTCTGAAAGCTACCTATCTTACCCTTTCTAAAATCTAAAAAAAGCCAATATATTTTGGCTTCAATTTTCCTATTTTATCAAATTTGAAAACGTTTTCCATTGGGTTAACTTTGATAAATATGTGGTCACTTGATAGGAATTCAATATTCTTATGTTTACTATCAAAAAATTTATTGTCTATCTTGTACTGTTTGAATTATTTTTTTAATTAACTTTATTTTTTCTGTAATATCATTAACAAAATCACTCCCTATAAATTGTCGTTCTCTACCCTCAAACCAACATAATGTAGATTGATATTTTCTTTCATATAGAACTTCATAAGGAGCCATCACAATAGTAGTTTGATAGTTATTATTATATACAAATTTCATTAAAATAAGATGACTCCTAATTTTCTCTAAAGTCTAGAATGCATAATCATAATAAATTTTCTACGAATATAATTGTTTACTTTATTTAATCATCTGTTCGTGGGTTAAAAATTGTGCTAAATTTCAATTACGTACCAAAAGCTTGATGTACCTTTTTTCAAAAATAAGATGTAAATTTTGGATCTCTGTCAGATACAATTTCTTTCGACATGCTATGTAATTATATAATTTGCTGCAAATACATACGAGCTAACTTTTCAACTGTATATGTCACTTTTATTACCAAGAAATATATAGATTTTGTCAGCCTGTCAATTATCACCTATATGCAATCATGTTTTGTCGATGATCTAGGCAGTCCCATAACAAAATCCACAGCAATACTTTCCTATTCCCATTTAGGAATGGGTAAAACTGTAATAATCCACATATTTTTTCATACCAGGCCACCATTATCATTGTTTTAATTCATGATACATTTTTGTTCCTCTAGGATGAATGATATATTTTGAATTATTAGCTTTTTTTAACAATGACTACTTCAATTGTTGATGATTAGGACCGCACAGACGACCTTGAAATCTCAGGATATTTTTTTTATCAACAATAACCAAACCTCAAATCAATTTTAGAAAATACTACAGCACCATGCAATTGATCAAATATATCATCAATACAAGGCAAATGATATCGAGTTTTGATTGTAATCCTGTTTAACTCCTTATAATTAATGCACATTCTCAAGCTGCCATCTTTCTTTTTAACAAATAAAATTGATACGCCCCAAGGAGACATACTAGATCTAATAAAAACCTTATCCAACAATTCTTGAATTTGGATTTTCACTTATAACTCTATAGGTGCCATTTTATATGACGATTTAGATAAGGTTATGTTCCTGACACCAACTGAATTTCAAATACTATTTTTTTATTTGGAGGTAATCATGATAATGTTTCTTGAAACATATTAAGATATTCACAAATAATAAGAACATCTTGAGGTTTACCAAACTTTTGATCAGTAGTTATCACAAATAATAAAAATCCTTCATATCCTTTTAACATCGGTTTAAAAGCTTTCATTGCAGATATAAAAGAAATTTTCCTTCTATTTCCATAATAAGTTACTTCTTCTTTAGCCTAGGTTTTTAACTTTTATCTTTTTCTCCATTATTAATCTTCACTTGATGTTTTACTAACCAGTCCATTCCCATAATGATATTAAATTCTTACAAAGGTAGGATTATCAATTTCAAAGCAAATTCCTTCCCCTGTATGTCTATGTATCCATTGATACATTTCTTAGCTTTAATTTCAGTACTATCAAAATTCTATATATCAATATTCAATAATTCATCCAAATCACATTTATAAAAATAATTTACGTATAACTGGTATGTTATGCATATACTATGTTAGTATCCTTACTCAAATTCTTACTTTTAACAACTTTTAATCTCTGATACCACCCTATCACGTCCCACCACTCATAATACCAATATTATCGTCTAACCGACGGCAGATCGGAGTTTACACGTAGCTAATTATGAGGACAGAACCACTGTGGACGGGCGTGATGGAATAATGATAAAATAATTTTATTTTAATAACAATTGTAATGATTTATCACAGCAAATAAAGAGTATATATACCTGTTCTATTCTGTAAAAATTCTCAACAACATGATAACAGATAAAATCAATATATAAAAGAGTGTTCACACACCTCACATGTCATTTTATGTACCCTCTCTGGGTGAATTTGTGACATGTCCTATAATATAAGTAGGGATGAGCATAAAATATCTAGTAGGTGAATTGATATGAATAACTAATGAATGTATGATAAACATAATATAATAGTATGATATTATATAACATACCTTGAATGCTCAACATATAAAAACATGATAGCAACATGCTGTACATACATCACATATGCACACACATCTTTGTCTTTTTAGTTCATATTGTTTCTTTTTTTTTTCTTTCATTTATTTTTTTTATTTTTTATTTATTTCATTTTCTTTATATCTAGCCAAGATAATTCTCATAGAACTGTACACCCATGTCCCAATTATGTGTCATCTCATTTGTGGCATTTCATCATCTCTAGACCTCTGCTTGTAGGCATGCCCGTAGGTATAGTTGGTAAGTCATATCTATCACATATTATCTCTGTCCCTCGTCCCTACATTAAGTGCAAGTGGTATCAGAGGAGGTCTCTAATGCCATCTCATCTCATTTCATAGCCCGGTATCAAACCAGTGCCTATGATGCTCAGCATCATGTGTTGGTGCTCATCACATCTCATATAAAATCATAGCCCAGTATTAAACCAGTGCTAATGATGCCTAGCATGTTTTGCTGGTGGTCATCTCGTCATGCCTAGTATCTTATGTTGGTGCTCATCACATCTGAAGGGATCATAGGAGTAAGTCTAGGGAAATTTCACGTTCTATTTTTATCTCTTTTTTCATCAGGATATTTAAACCAATTATCTTTATCACTCTACACGTATCATGTCATATGCTTATCTTTTTATTTTACTTTAAAATTGTTTTATAATATCGATTTATGCAACATATGCATCATGAATATCATGTTATATATAATGTAAATTAAATAATTCTTACTTGCATTATAAATAATTAAATTCATCTACCTTTGTTTGAAATGCTCTCTTAATTTCTTTTTCCTTTCTTTTTCCTTTTATTTTTTACAAGCAATTAAATACCCAAATCAATTCCTAAAATTGCATATATCAATGTCAATTAAATACTGAAATTTAAACTTATTCTTGCAAGCTTGTTCCTGCTAACAAAAACTATGCCTTCTTGTTTTGTTGCCTTCAAAGCAACTTTTTCTCTACATAAAAAGAGTCTATCAATTTTTTTTATTTATTTATTTTTTCGCAACGATCTATTGCAAAATACAATACAATCTTATCATTTGTTTTTTAGTTTATATCTACCTATAAATATTTTTCTTTCCTCATGTCAAATTTTTTTTCCACATGTTTTTTCCTTTTTTTGATTTTATTTTATTTTATATATATATATATATATATTTCACTGGCCGGCGGTGAAATGACGCCGCATGCAATGGGAAAAATATGAAAAATAAAAAAAAAAATTATCTTTTCTATTTTTTCCCCTTTTGTAGTTTGAATCGAGGCAACAACACTCTTTTTTTTAATTTTCGGCAATGAGAGACCGTGCGGCCCACTCTATTTGGGTTCCGGTCAAGCAAATTTGTCGGATAACTTGTCCCTTGCATTCATCCTCTCAAACATCGCCTCTTTCCTTCGGTTGGCCATCTAGTAACCGTACCTCTCGGATTCGCCTCTGAAATCACTGCTCTCGGAAACCCTAGTTGCATCGGGGAAGCTGCATGTGGAAAAGGGTTTTTAGGAGATTCGCGAGCCCGTTCAGGAATTTTCTGATATTTAAATCTCGATTTTTGTTTTTAATTTATTTAATATTTTTTTAATATTATTTATTAATAATTTCAAAATTTAATTACAAATTATTCAGGGCCTCAAAAATTACACTACAAGACCAAAATTCTTTTGCTAAAATTGTCCTATTTAAGTTTATATTTACATTCCAATTCCACTTGTTGGAAATTATTCTATAAAATGCGTAAAAGCTCGTACTTTTGGTGCTTACGGCAACGAGTCGTTACAAAAAATTTATAGGAGAGACTAGTATAAAAAAAATTTTTATGTGGATGTTGCAACAATGGATGTAGACTGCGCAATGTGTGCTTATGTTTGTGCGAGGGTGAGCTCAAGTCAGCCATTTGTTCTTGTGGCTTGAGTTAATTGACCATAGTGGAGATTCTTTTAGAGATTTGAGTTTGTGGGACTTGTAATAAGATGCTTCTCTTGCAGGCAAGTGGGGAATCTCAAGGGGAATTGTCCGCATAAAACAAATGTGGAAGGAAAATTGTCGAATGGAGCAGTGAATGTGATGGGCACCTTGATTTGGATTAGCGGGAAGGCTAATAAGCAAGTTGGTTGTTCTTTGGGAGTGACAATTCAAATTTTGACTTATATGAGTGGCTAGCATGATGCAGAAGTTTTTGGGAATGGTGTGGATCATGTAGTTGGTCCCTTGATAATTTTAGTATATACTAGTAGGTGATGGGCTATGCAGCAAATCACCTAAATACAACATGTTTTGGCATTGATTGCCCAGTAGCTATTGCCCATGTTCTTGGATGAGTTACTGCTAGACACATTAAAGGCAACTTAGCATTTGTAGAGAGTAGGGAAGGCTATCATCGGCATTAAGGAAAGAACCAGGGGTAGGGGCACTTAGGAGTTGTGGAGTAGGTTGTGCTAAGTGTTTCTTTCATTGATCAATCGACTAACTTTGCAGTGAGTAATGAGGAGCATGCACTAGTGCATATGGTTGGAGTTGTGGAGTTTACAGCCCCCCTCTTGGGGAATTTATGATGTTGTTCATAAATCCAATTATAGGCGTATGGATGTTGGAGCAATTGAAAGGTTAGGTAAATGAGGTAGATGCTAAAGCTTCATTAATGTTTTCTATAGGAATGTCTAGTTATTTGTAGGTACAACAGGTGCTAGAGGGTTATGGCTCGTTTTTAGGCTTGGAACAGGTGGACAATGACATATTGGATAACCTTTTGTCTAATAATGGGGATTTTGGTGCACATGAAGAAGTGTTCATCGTAGTGCCGAGGGGTTGAATTAGCTTGGCTATCCCTTATCAAGTGGCGGTGATGTGCATCTATAGTCATATATGCAACCAAAGAAGTGCATCTTTAAGATTCAATGTGAGAGAGAGCTCTTTGAACTTCGTATGTATGAATTAGTTACTCCAAAAAAGTGATTAGATAGAATTATTAGAGGCAGGACCTACCTTTTTCTCTTTGCTTAGCCTCATGATTAAAGTCCTCATTTGAAACAACCATGGGGTTTGGAAGACGACCTTGAGACAGATCAGCACCTCTTTCACACGGTGCATGAAAAATGAAAGTAGGATTGACTTTTGGGCGTAACTGGACAGGTTCTGTATGATTTAGTTGATATGATGGCATTCTCAGCTTCCCAAGTAGTACATTTCATCCTTTTTGGTTAATATCACTACTCTTTTCTTGTTCACCTAGATCAATTGAATTTCTTTGTTTTGGGGTATATTCCCCAAGTTTGAAAATGTTTAGTTATCATTTGGGGGGCATAGCATGTAGTCTCATGGGTGTGGTACAAAATTGCAAAGGGAGTTCCTCTTTTGTGTTGTGCTACAAGAATGCCCAATCTCTTTGTGCGCTTCAATAGTAGAGTAGAAAGTGGGTGAATTGTTTGCCAAATTAGGCTGTTTGGAGGAGAGCATCTCATACTCTTAACAAAGGGTGGTGTCCAGGATAGTCTTGGGGAGTAGTAGTTCTATATTTGGGTAGCTTGTAGCTAACCATAACACATGCCTTGCCAGGGTCAAGACCTAATGGTGTCAACATGCCAAGGGTACAGTTTTTGTCTTCTAGGGAGGCAAAAGCATAATATTCTTT
This sequence comes from Vanilla planifolia, assembly GCA_023846275.1. NCBI lineage: Eukaryota > Viridiplantae > Streptophyta > Magnoliopsida > Asparagales > Orchidaceae > Vanilla > Vanilla planifolia. The sequence continues at coordinate 21,456,581 of CM043870.1, forward strand.
CAGTAGGTCATTTCCAGCTGTAGGAGAGCAAACTGCATACTATTTCTTGTATGTCTGGATGGTGGTGGGCTCTTTTTTTGCACTTTTCCTACCTGCTAAACCTGCCTTTTTTCTTGGCCCACATTCTAGGGACTATTTTTGCTTTATATTAATCAGTGTCTACCTCTATGTTGGGATTTTTCATCATAGCACAACATGTGTAGCAAGAAAAAGATTATCAAACAAATTTAAAACAAGTAATAAGAAAACATTCATAAGCAAATAGCTAAGTAAGAGAACATTCCATAAACAAAGATATTAATAAGATAGCTCATCTATCATTAGAGGCATCATTAATCTAGCATTAATGATAGAATGTATCAGATTAAATTCCATGGCTAGACATCATTTTGCCTGCAATCAAATCACCAATATTACCACACAATAAACAATCCATAATACAAATAAACACTAATGACCTTAATTGAAATTATTCATTGTCAATCTCCCTTGAGCTCCTCTTCAAGCACTATGAAGGCCTCATGACATTTATCATGCTTCAGATATCCAGGAATCCAACCATATGGCTCTAGATCTTCATTAAGATTAATCTGTCTATGTTCTTTTAAAATTGTCTTCATAATAAGGATTTAGTGTGGGCTTCCTTTTTTAATTAACCTAGATTTTGTTTAGGTGTCAACAGTCTTTGCAAGCTTGTTTATCTGTCTCTCATGTATTTGGTGCCGTCAATCCCTTTGCAAGTTGTCCATTCACATGTTGATCCAAATTCCTTATACTAGCTGTACTTTGTGCATTGTCAAAGTTGGATAGTGAATCACAACATTGGCCTTCTTGTTGTTTGAATGGTAACTTGCCCGAGATTCGATAATGACTAATATTATTGTACCAACAATTGAATTGAACATGTGCTCTTGCTTTTCCTCAAGTTTTGGCATTATTACGGAGAACCTTCTTTTGAGTTGGATTTCTTCCTCAATAAATGCACATCCATGTACTACTGCAAAATAGTGTTAGATGATTCATGGCATGGTATGTTAGGAGCACATTAACTAAGATAGCATATTGTATCTTCTTCATCTGCCAATGATTGTTGTTTTTCTGCCCCGTTATTGTAGTCAAGTTTATTGCCATTTTAGATCTTTCAAAACTTTCCACTCCTTTAGTTGATCCCATCCATTCTACTTTTTTTTTTTATCATAATCCTTAACACTGCTATTTAAAACAATGTACCAAATTCTGCCCATCTACTTTTATAAAATGTGTGGTCTGTCTATTCACTTTTTGTTTTTCTCTTGCATAAGTTAAAAAATTTCAAAACTGTTTTCATTCCATCTAGTATCTGACTATTGTGTGATTTGTTAACCTATTTTATTAATACAAAAGAGGTATTGAGATACTACTAACATAGAGTTTATTGGGGATTATTCCCTAGCCTTGTTTGCATATGATGCATGCAACATACAGGTTTAGCTTACTGGAAAAAATAATAGTGACATCAAGCTTGGAAGTGAAAAAAAAAAAGCTTCCACACAGTTGTTACTCACAACCTGCTCTAGTTTTTAGCAGTTAACATTTATGACTATTGTAAAACACCCTCATAATCAGGTATGGATTCAATCTTGATGGTCAAACAACATCGAGGGCACACCAAATTGGAGATTTAGATGTGGAGCTTGAATAATTGCTCAAACAAAACAAAACAAAAAAGAAGAACAAGCATCTTGCCTTGCATGAGAACCTGCATTGAAGGATGGATTCAACGTTGCCAGCAAATCTTCATCAAAGATGCACAAAAATGGAGAATTATAAGTTCATTAAATGAAAAAAATGAAGAATAACAAGCATCTTGCCTTCCGTAGATTGACTGTTGCTGCATGCACTATTGCCACATGTCACTGTCGTAGTAAGTTTTTTTCAAGGAAGAGTGAGAAGGGGAGTAGTAGCTAGCCGAAATAATGGGGATGGATCTTGAATGAGTAAGGGTTTTTATATCATTTACCCAAATGTACAACTCAATAAGGATGTGGTACTTATAAAGTCATCATCTTTATGGGCCACATTTGAAGTTTAATGCTCAGTTCGAAGGGTTATTCCACATTTCTAATGCATTTCTGGCATTCTGAACATGGTTCCAAGTTAACCTTTAGGCAGACAAACGACAAGAGTTGATGCAAGAAATATGTGATCAAACCTTGATCATGTTCAAGTGCCTAGGATTATGCCATAATGTTTTTCAATGTGTCCTGGTTTTATTTTGTGTGATGTCTTTGCTGTAATAAATTAGAAATTGGGTTGTGTTTCAGTTTTTTCATGACTAAGTTTCTAGTGTCCTTATGTAAATTGCTAGACTTCTTGAATTGCTTGTTCTTCATAATCCTATCTAAGGTGTTCCCCTTTAGTGTTGTTATTGTCCCCGCTTTATGTGTCTCTGGGTCAAAGTGTGTTCATTAATATTTTCATTCATTGTTGTGTTTACCTTTTTATTTATTATGCTTTTCTTTATATCTTAACTGCCATGGCAACTTACGTGGAGTTGATGTATGACTTAACAATTATTCAAATGGTACAGCTTCCACCACATGAACCTGCAGTAGTGAGACGGGCAGTAAACCATTTCCTACAGGTTCTTTTTTAATCTTGTGAAGTTATAGAAGCAAAAAAACCATGCAATTAAGCCTCTTGTCTAGTGGCAATTACTTCATTCAATTTTTAATTTTAGATGAAATTTTGTTCTATAAATACTCTTATTTGAATTCCTTGAAATAACATTCTATACCCTGTTGTTTCAGCATGTTCCTCAAGTTATTGAGTTTTTTTAAAGAAGGTTAGAATGGAGTTAGAATCCTGGGGTCCTTGTGGTGTCAGAATCATAAGGTCCATGGATGCAGCCATACACTTTGTAAAAGTCTATTTCTTCAACCTGAAATGTCAACTATCCTTTCGGACCAAGCCACGTTTTTGCCAATTATGGATAGTAATATTTATTCATTTTCATTCCTTAAAAGTCTCAAATTTCAATCTACATTCCTTGTGAACTCTTGTTATAGGTCTTTATCTGATTTTGTGCTTTTCACATCTAACATACAATTGTAAGAAACCATGAAAAGTGAGAATCATTTTGTGCAATTTTAACATGCTTCACATGTTAATATTGTCCTTGGCTGCAGAAAGAAGGTGATATTTCAGTGACTGATGTTCAATGTGTTCCTGGCAATTTTCATGCTAGATTCATGGCCTTAGAGCGAACGTAGGTAATCAAAATGGGAATTTATTAATCTGACTCTCAAAGTTTTGTAATTTATCCAATAATTGAGATGCAGTGAAACTTATCGAATTTTGGGTTCCTCCATATCTAGTGAAAGCGCAATAAGTTCTCTATTCATCTATTAAATGAAGCTTTTTAATGTTTATTTTGTTTTGTGAAATGAAGCAATATCCTGGGACATCTTTGATTTAGCCATTGCTAGGTAATTGAGCCATTTTGTTTACCTACTAATCTTGCATACTTATCATCTTTTAATCATGGATTATGGGATACATTGCAATAGCACCTCATATTTGGCACTTGCTACACTAGGTTCAAACTTTTGTGAAGAACCATATTGGTTAAAACATTTATCTTTGAGCTAGGCCTTTTATCCTAAGAAAAATTGGAAAATATTAGGCTGTCTGCAGCATGAGTTTAGTATTATCATCATTAATTTTTTTATTATTTTGTATTATGTTCTAATAACAACAAAATGTTTTAATTTTTTAAAATATTGTGACCATTAGTTGTGATATTTAAATACATTTTACTCTTAAGCTTGCATTGCATATTTGCAACTTCAAGTAAGGTGTTTTTTGTGAGATTCTAAGGTTGTCTCATAGCTTTAAGCATTGGCTTATTATTTTTCCAAATCTCATCAACAATTACAGTTTCATTGGTAAAAGTATAGGCAACACTATTTCTTCTTAATTGATTGGTAAGAAGATTGATAACTAATTAAAAAAAAGGAATAAAGGCTTAATGAAGTCTATGTATGATAAGAACTTTTTAAGCAATCCTCATTGAGCGTTTGTTTACATTATATGTGCATATTTAATCCCTAATCTCATAATGCTATTTGCCTTCAAATTTTTTAAGCTTTACAAAGAACTTCTTGGGACTCTATAGTATATCTTTTTTAAATCTATAAAAGATAACTAAGGATTATTTTTTTGTTCAAAAATTTTTCATTAAACCAATGAGCAAGCATGTAATCTCCATGATGGATCTTTCAGATACAAGTCATATTAATTCTTAGCTATAATAATTTCATATTATAATGTATTCAATCATTCAATTAGTTTCAAATTATAACACAATTAGTGCAAATATGAACGTCTCATTTGTTCTTGTAAGTAGGTGTCAAAATACTTTTGCTCAACTAATGTGACATTATTTCAGTCTTTAAAGTACTCTATTATTAACCAATTTTTTTTTTAACAAATGTTTTTGAACTTCTATATGTGATCAGGGGATTGTACTTGATTATGGAAGAAGAGGATTCAAAAATACTCTAAGAAAACTTGGAATTGATGATGTAACAAATTCGGGCAACTTTTTTAACTTGATTTAATTAGAATTTGTGAAATTATCCAATTAGAAATTTGTAGAACTTTTTCTCAGTTCGTGGAATAGCACAGGTGCTACTTATTGAAATCAACAATCTGACTGAGGGATGCAGTAAAAGGGGTAAAGGTGTTGCTTATTATTTGTTTCCCTTGAATTTTGTGTAAGAACGAAAGGAGTGGGGTCTTAATGATCATCGGGTAGGAGAGTTGAGTGATGGAGGGAAGGTTAACATGGAAGTGGGATAGGGATAACTATCTCATATTTAGATCCACATTGTGAAAACTAAGGTAAAGGAGGAAAGGGAAGGTAGAACCAATTGGGAGGTGGGTTAACAACAAATGTTGAGTGAGGGAGAAAGGAGGCAAGGTTGGGGTGATAAGTGCTGAGTAAGATGGGAGGAAGGGAAAGATGAATGGGTTCTTATGGTCTTATGGTTATGGCATGACAAAATCATGATTTGATACCATGTGAAGGAAATTGTTGTATTTAGAAACAAGGGTCTTTATTTATATTAGGGAGCAAGTTACATAATTGGTATTCGATAAGAAACTATGGAAGAGAGGGGGGAGTAAAGCTAGGGTGATTGGTGTTGAGCAAGATCGAAGGAAGGTAAGTGTTAGATTTGGAAGAGTTGATTGTGTGATTTTAGATTTTTTTTTTTTATTTTATATACATATCTAAAATATTCTGCTAGATTTATTATAAATAAATTTGAAATGTTTTGTTAGAATATTTTGTCATAAATTGGAATTTTATGCTTGAAAGTTTTGGTAGATTTATTGTAAATAATATAAAATATTTTATCAGATTTATTTGATTATTAAATTCCTTATTTGATAGATCGTTATCATTTGTGCAGACATTTTTAACTATTTATTTTGTACTCTATCCTTTGAATTAAAGAAATTATTTTATCTCTTCCCAAAACTTGTATGGTGTCAGGAGAAGGTTCTCTTTCACAAAGTTTTACAAGCCAATGGCGATTACTAACGCAAAACAAAACTGCATTATCTCCTTCGGCTTTTCCTAAATTAGTTACCTAATCGTACAATTTTCTTTATCCTCGTTTTTTTTTAAAATTTTATTTGCAGAATTTCACCTTTCGACTCATAGTTACAAAACTGAAATGGTTAAAATTAAGTCTAGTGGGCTCAATCTGTGAGGCTGATTATTAATAATAAGGGCAAAATCATACATTTTATTGGTAACACAACTAAACTGGCAATAAGAGACCCCAATTTGAAAAAATGGGAGTTTAAGAACTTCCTTGTTATTGCTTGGTTCATCAATTCAATGGAGCCAATCATTTGAAAGCTATGGCTTTTTCTTTCTTCTGTTCAAGATTTGTGGAAAGTCGTTCATGATCTTTATTCTGTACTTGAAAATCCTTCTCAAATATTCAAGCTAAAAAGTCGACTTTGGCAATCCAAGCAAAGTGATCATGTTGTTACCACTTGTTACAATGAAATGGTGGTATTTTGGCAAGAGCTTGATCAATTTTATGATGATGTTTGGGAGAATTAAAAAATGAATGTGCTTGTTTCAAGGAGAGAGAGCAAATCGATAGTCTCTACATGTTTTTCATTGGCCTTAATCCAAGTTTGGATGAGGTTAGAGGTTGTGTTCTTTGGTAAGAAACCTTTATTTCCCATTTGAGAAGTGTTTTCTAAAATAACATGTAAAGTAAGGAGAAAGGGATGTTGCATGTTAATGAAATTGCCTCTAGTTTGAAAATTGAAAGCTTAGTACTTGTGTCGATAGGTATTGACTTTGAAATAATGAACACAAGAAGTTGTGATGTGAGCATTGTAAAAAATCATGGCACATAAAGGAGACATTAGAAATTGCATGGTAATTAGCTAAATAAAATCCAAAGTTTAAATGCAATGGTCGAATCTATCAAGCCATTATTGAAAATTCTCATAAGTCTTCTATCAATTCAAATGTAGTCCCTTTTACCATTGAACAATCAGATCATCTTTACAAGTTATTTTAGTCATTAACATTATTCTTAATACCATCTTTTTTTATAGCTTAGAAGGGTAATTTTTTAACCATTTTGTGTTTATCATTAAAAATTCTATTTACTCGTGGATTATTGATTTTAGTGCAATCGATCACATAACTAGTTATTCCAAATTGTTCATATTTTATGATTCCTTTATAGGCAATAAAAGGGTTAAACTTATTGATAGTCCTCTCTCAGTTGTTGTCAAGGTTAGAATAGTCAAACTTATCCCTAATTAATTTTTCATATTCTTTATCTCCTCAATTTGTCTTATAATTTGTTATTTATTAGTAATATTATATTCGATCATCAATGTTAAGCTAAGTTTTATTTCTCTTATTGTGAGTTTTAGGAATTATTTATGATAAATGATTAGTAATGTTACAAAAAAGAATGAACTTTATTACTTTAAAGATAGATTTTGCTCTAATAAATTGTGTAGAAGTATTCGTTTTACTTTTGTTTTCATTTTTAAGAATAATAATATTATATTATGATACTATAAATTAGGTCATCTTAATTTCTAGTATTTAAAATAATTATTTTCAAGCTTATTCTAGAATAAATGTCATTTTTTTAATGTGAAATATACCAGTTTATTAAATATCTTCATGTATCTTTTTCCCTTTAACCTTGCATATTGATTCATACTAATGTCTAAGATTCATGTTGAACATTTACATTTTTTAATTAAAAACTAATTTGTAACATTTATTGATAATCACAAAAGATTAAATTGGGTTTATTTTATGAAAGAAAAATCTAAAGTGAACATAATTTTTAAAAAAATGTATACCATGGTACAAACACAATTTAACAACCCCATTTATATTTTAGTGAATGATAATGGTCAAGAGTATTTTAAGAAGTTTTTAGGTAATTTTTTCTTAAAAAGGGAATGTTCATCTAAGTTATTGCATTGATACTCCATGACAAAATGGTTTGATTGAAAGAAAAAACAAACTTTTAAGAGCTACTTTTTTCTAATAAGATACCAAAATATTTTTGAAGGTAAACAATTCTTATTATTACTATCTTATAAATAACACATCTAATAAAACTTCGAACTTTGGCACATCTCTTAATATTTTTCACATGTTTTATTCAGCAAATTGGTGTTCTTCTAGTTCAGTCTTAAAGATATTTAATTGTATCATATTTTTTCACATTCACAATTATATTCATAGAAAATTTGAACATCGAACCACGAAATTTGTGTTTGTTGGTTTTGCTCTCAATTAAATGGGATGTAAATGTTTTGATCCTATTGTTAAAAAATTGTTTATTATCATGAATATTTTGTTTTTTGAATTATATTCATATTTTACTATTAATCTTTTGAGATAATTAAACTAAAGATTTGATATCTCATAATGATGTTTTCTAATTAAACATACTCAAAAAATTTTCTATCAATAGTCTTTTTGAAAATCCATAATATTAGAACTACATGAATAAAGTGTTTTAGATATTGAGAATGTTGGTCTTTTTATTGTGCCATCTCATGGTGATTATGGTTCAATGATTGTTAACCAGAGAACTATAGTGTTTAAGCTATTTAACATTTTCTAGCTTCAACAAAAAAAATCAAAACAATGGGCCTTCCAATTCTTTGCATTGGCCAAAATCTATGATTCCTTCAGGGAATGTTCTTATTGAATCTTGAAAATATGACCAGCTCATTCTATCTTGATGTTCTAAGTAATTTCGACTTTCCCATTGCACTCTGAAATAGTGTGCGATCATATACCCAATTTATCTCATTATATGTTTTACAAAAATCGTCTTCCTTTTGTGCTTTTATCTTGCAATTGCCTTGCATAGATATTCTTAATAGCATGTAGAATGCTTTAAACATTCTTAAGTGGAAGGAGATTATTTTCGAGGATGCAAATGGATTTTTATTTACTCAAACCAACGACATTGGCTACTTAGAAATATTTGCTCTAGTTGCAAGTATTGTAAGAGTTCTCTTATTTTTAGCTACTAATCTTAGGTGGCCTTTACAATAGATGGATGTTGAAAATGCATTTCTTAATAGGGATTTGGAAAAAGAAGTGTACATGAAAGCTCCCTCAAGATTTGATAAAAAATTCAAAACAAAGGTATGTAGATTGAATAAATTATTATATTGGTTAAAGTGGTCATCGAGAGCTTGATTCAAGAATTTATTTGTGAAAAGTCATGGATATACTCAAAGGCAAGGTGATTATTATAATGTTCATTAGACATTTACTAAACAAGAAATAGTCATTCTAATTTTGCATATAGATAATATCTCTTTCACTAGAGATAATATATTTGAGATGAATTGGTTAAAACTTCTCTCCCATTAATGTTTGAGATAAACGATTTAAAATTTTTGAGATATTTTCTTGGTATAAAGGTTACAAGTTTTCAAAAGGAATTTGTCTCCCAATGGATGCATGTTCTACATCTTTTCAGTGAGATTGGTATGGGTAGTTGTAAGACAGCGAATACTTCGATTTTGAATCACAAGCTTGGAGATGAAATGGAAGATGATCTCATGAACATAACTCGGTATCAATAAACTAATCTATCTTGCTTAGACAACTACATATGCATTTGCTGTAAGATTGGTATGTCAATTTATATATTTCCCTCATGAGAAGCATCTTGAAATAGTTTATTAGATTCTTCAATATTTGGAAACCACTCTAGCAAAAGTATACTTTTTCAGAAAATCTCACAGTAGAGCTTTGTCATCAATGTAGATTGGGTTAGGTCGCTTGTTGATAGGAGATCTATGTTGAGATGCTAATGCTTAAGGAAATATGATCATAAGGTAAGCAAAACCCATAATGAAGTTGCAAGGAGTAGTGTTGATGTAGAATACAAAGCGATGACCAACAGAGTTTATGAGATGTTGTGGATAAAAATGATCCTCATACTGCTGAAGATGCTTGTTAATATGCTAATGAAATTGTATGGTAACAACAAATTGCCATTAGAATTACTTAGATTATGATTCAACATGATTAATCAAAACATGTAGGAATTAATAGATACTCCAAAAAAAGTTGATAGATACTTCATAAAAGAGAAGATTAATTGAGTTATTGCATACCTTTTTTCTTTACACAACCAATTGTTGATATTTTTACGAAAGAATTGTTTATGCCTAATTTTGAACTTTCTATAAACAAGTTGGTTATGATTGATATATTTGTACTAACTTAAGGGGATATTGGATTTAGAGTTAATTAGTTGATTATGTAATTTTCTAATTTTATAAATAAATCTAAATTATTTTATCAAATGTATTATAAATAAATTCAGATTATCTTGTTGGAATATTTTGTTGACATATTTTATAAGATTTATTATAAATAAATCTTTAATATTCTATTTGATCATTTAGTTTATAATTTGATGGTTATGTATCATTTGCGTTAGCATTTCCAAACTATTTATTTTTGTACTTAATATCTTGTAACTAAAAAAGAGATTATTATTTTTTTCTTCTTAAAACCTATAGAAAAATAAATAGGGTTTTAGCCCTATGGTTGGGACAAAGACAGAATCATGCTTTGATACCATGTGGGAGAAATTTTATGTTGTATTAAAAAACAGGAGTCCTTATTTGTATTAAGGAGTAAGGTACATAATTGATAGATAGTAAATATGAAAGTATGAAAGAGATCAAAATGTTTTCTAAGACAATTGTGATGGATGTTGTGAAAACATGCCCTAGGAAAAGATTAGCATAAGGAACTACCAGATTTGAAGTGGATATATCAACAACAAAAGGAAACTTTCGAATAGTTATTCAACACAAGAGGAGCGAAGCAATATTTTGAAAATTGGTTTTGTTTTGCAAATTAAAAATTGAGACAATGAAAGCCTATGAATAGAAGTTTTTTGGGTTCCTGAATTAATCCAGCAATTAAAGAGAGTAAACCAAGAATGAAAATGTAATATTGTTTTAGGCAATTTAGTAGGAATGTTACTTATTCCACCATGATAGTTGGGATTCTCTATTTAATGAACTTCGCAAAAGCATGTGAACTAAACCCTTACGTGTCTATCTCAAAAAAGATTTTCATAAATGGCATAGAATGGGTTTCCAACACTAACTTGAAAGAGGTGTCCTACATTGGGTCCAAAATGATCTTGCAAATTTTGGCTTGACTCAAATATGTTGAGTTTATAGAATGAAAAGAACTGAAAAATAACAACAATAATATGAAATGTTATTAAATCCTTAACAATACCTACAAGTCAAATAGATGATTCAATGATAATTAGCACTTGAATTGGAGCACAAAACTTAACGAGGTGTTTACTATAACGTAGTTGATGTTTCAATACCATGAATTTCTGCAAACCTTTGAGAATTTCAAGTAGATTTGAAATGTTAGGGTTCATCAATCCTTAAATCTTAATTTAGTTCCTAATTGATAGCATGTCCCTAACTAATGAATGGTAAAACATCGAGTTTTCCTAGTGTTCAGAATTCAAAGCGTTTCATTTGAAAATTTAGATTATTTGAGGTTTTGTTTGATGGATTGGAATCCCGTTTCCTATGGTTTGGTTTTTTGACTAATTCAAAAGGATTCAATTCTTTTGGCAGTTGCTTGGCTCTTTAGGTTCAATCAAATGGATAGATGCTCAATAGGTTGATTTGACATAAACAATGGTTTGTAACCATTGACCAATAGCATTGATTTGCTATTTAACTTATGCATTGGATGGAGGATCCTCCAAATGGATTATTCTATTGGTGGAGCTTAAGAGGGCATAAAAATGTGCTTTATTATGTTGGTATGATCAAGTTGATGGTTTGTGTGATTCACATATAATAAAAGCATGACTCTAACAATAGGTTCTTTGATTTATGCTAAAATTTTTTATTGTAATTTTTAAATTTCAAAAACAAGTATAAATGTTATAAAATTAATATAAAAATTATAAAATCATATTTAAAATATTATTTGACCGTTTTTGGCAAAACTTAGGTTTTTAAAAGATTTTGTAAAACCAAATCATTTTAAAAATATGAATTTAAATTAATAATTTTTTTTTTACTATTGAAATCTTGTAACGTTCTTAAGTGTGATTTTAGTGGCATTATCTTCTTAATTCTTCTCGACTTTCTCAGATAAAGGCTCAGTGTTGACTTAAATATCAATGTTTTTCATTGGCTTGATGAACTTCATCCTCTAAGATATTCGTTTATCGAATTTATGCCTATTGGACCTCATGAGCCAACATGGCAATAATTGATTTTAATATTAATAATTTTTTTTTCTTATTATGATGATTTAATGAGCGTATTTAGCATGTTTTATAGGTGATATTTGAGATAGATAGACTTGATAATGACCTATTATGAAGTTACTTAGTGTACAAATTGTCTAAATCTTTACAAAACTTAAATGACATGAAGGATGAATCTCTCCAACGTATACATAAGTTCATGATTTTTGAGATGTGATTTTTTCTGAGAACTTATGATAGGATTATGATTGAGTTCAATGCTATTTTTAATAAGGAGCTTGTACACACACAAAAGTCACATTTGCATTTATTTCTATTCTGCCTAGGTATGATCTTATAGTAAATTACATGTAGCATGATTAGACAAATTCAATTAAGACATGTATTGCATGTAGAATTCATTAATTGCATCCTTAGTCCATGACTTGGGCATTTGGCATAAATTGTTTTTTTAGCTAAATTATCGTGAAAATGAAATTCATTAATTCCCAAGCTTGCTTTCAAACTCAAGTGACCATCCTTGAAAAGTAATGAAATTAGAGTTATGTTTGATAAATTGTTTATATGAGCTAAATTACCTTGAAAATGAAATGCACTAATTCCTAAGCTTTCTTCCAATCTCAAGCGACCATTCTTAGAAACAAATGAAGTTAGAGTTGTGTTTTTGCATTCACAATCGAGTTTTAAGTACTTAGAATGCGTTAAGCTACTTGCAATTTGATGTAGTATGATTCTTAACCTTGCATGTTTTAAAAAACCAAGGATTTTGTATTTAATGTATGGTACATGGAAGCTCATGTATATATGTCTGTGAGCATTATCTTAGTCACCTAGCTCTAAAGGTCAATGTATGATATGTCTAAGACACGTATGATACATCTGGTTATAATTGCATTATATGCAAACTGATAGACAATATGTAGATGGAGAAACCTGAGACTTACATATGGTACGTCTATTTTGACGTACAATACATTTGTCTACACGTACAAAAAATTGAATAGTTTGATTAATTTTTAAGAAATTTTATATTGCTATTGGGAGCTGCTTCATTTTTTTTGGGACTATATATATATATATATATCCCTCCAAATATTAAGAGATTCCTTGTTCTATGCTTGCTATATTTTTTCAAAGCAAAGAAGTTGTAAGAGCTGCTAATGCAAGATCATTCTTGAAGGAGAGGAAGAGCGTACTTGAACTTTGTCATCTCAACCATTATACACACTCTAACTCACAATTGGTCTTGGTTAATTTGTTAACTCTATTATCAATCTATTAGTTGCTTTGTAATCACATATATATCCAAGTATTGTTGGATTTGCATTGTAAATCTTTTGTATTTGTTCTTGGTCTGTAACTTTCTTGGCTTGGCTTATGAGCAAGAGGAGAGATGTAGTTGGGGGGTGGAGAGAAGTGCCCAACTTTAGGTGCTAGAAGCGTGTAAAGAAGTGCCCAACTTTGGACTTTAGAAATGTGGAGAGAGGTTGAGTTTAAACCTTTTGAAAATACTAAGGAGTTATGTTTGAGACTATGAAAAGGCCCAATTGTATGATGTTATGTCTTTGTGAAGGTTGTGTCTTAGCCCTGGAAAAAAACTCAAGTTTGAGAGGTTTTTCCATTTGACTACAGTGAATGAGTGATAAAAAGGGTATGTTTAAGCTAGTTGATTTGACGGTAGATGTATGTTCATTGGATTGGAGCTAAACCATTGAAAGTTCCTTGTGTTCTTTCATTTCTATACATTTTCTTCTCTTGCACTATGAATGCTCTAATCTGCTTTTTGGGTGTGAATTGAGAAGTTAAAAAAACAAAGAATTTAGCACCTCATTACAAGAGTTTTAAAACACCAATTCACCCCTCTTGGTGTAGTGTGTGAACACAACAATGCCATCTACTTGTGCTTTATGCAAATGTTAGACCTTAAATCATAAATTATATTGTTAAGTTTGTATCATTTAATCCCCATAGTGGGTTCATGGGGCTAATAGATTGACTAATTTGCTTTACTATGCCAATAATTGTCATTATGTTCTAGGCATGCCAGACACTCATTGGCATAATATAACATTCTAATTGATTTTATCAATAGGTGAGGGCAAGGATGTTTGTTCAAGTTCCTATCGAGAGAAGGTTTAGGATTTCATGCAGCTAGCTCGAGTCAACCCTCCTTTATGACATTATTTTTTCCCCGTCATTTATGCCAATTTATAACCTGCCAGTTGAGAATGACATATCTCATCAATTCTCATATGCATCCTTGATAAGATCTTTCTGGTATGTTAGGAGACCGTGGTAAACATCACCATTGAAGGATGTCACGAATTCCAAAATGAAGTTCTGTTATTGGATTGGTGCCAAACAACCACTTAAGCTTGAATTTTAAAAATCCTCAGGTTTATTGCCTATTTTTATGTGTTAAGATGATCTATGTTTGCTTCATAAAAAAATTTATGTTGATACAATTTTTTTTGAGTAATGATGTGATTTTCATGGAGGGTGCACCTTTCCATAGTGGGTTTGGCATCTGGCAGCACTCACAGTAAATATATATCTGATCTCTATCTATGGGTGGTGAAAGAAAAATGGTAAAAAAACCAAAATTATCAAACTTATAATATATTGACTTTTAACCAGCCTGCAATCCTCTAAAATAACTCATCATAACTCGTCTGTTCATCTTTTAGTTTCAATTTCACAAACTCACTTTCCAGTGTTAAATGCTTTTAACATTTACATTGTGGTTTCTTTAAACTGGTAGTTAGAGTTTAAGCAAAATGACCTTCTGTCACTTGAATGGCTTTTTGACCTCTAGACCATGCTGAATCATACGTTTACACAAACTACTGCTGTCTAACCGTCTAAGCTTCTTTTGTATGTCATTTTACTTCATTATCTTCTCATACAAGTTTTATTGATTGGTTATATGGTATGGTTTCATTAGGTACTTCTATAGATTACTTTCTGGACCAGAACCCTTACCAATCTTTGAGAAGGAACGTGCTTGGCATGTCCCTGATGGACTAGAGATTGTGGAAATGAAGGTTTCTCTTGTTTCAATTTAAAATATGAACGCTTCCTTTTAGTGGATTTAAAGTTGCAGTCGCTTGGAAAATCTGCAATATTATTTACTTCTTGTTTTTTGAAAATTCTGCAGAAAGCATGCAGCATCCTTGTTGGCCATCATGACTTCAGCTCGTTCAGGGCAGCTGGTTGTCAGGTTTTTCTCTTTGTGAAAGCTTATTCATGCATATCAAATATGTGATTATAGTTGGTTTGAGCATTTAAAAACTTTATTTTCTATTCATTGTAACAAATTTCATTTTTCAACAAATACTTTTTCTTTTTCATTTCCATAGTCAACCATGGATATTTCATACTTCACATATGATAAATCCATATTTTTGTTACTATTTTTATCATTGTGCTCAACATAGAATGATTTCTACAATGCTTTCAATTGTATAACAAAATAGTGTAGTACTATCGTGCTTTTGAACATAAATAATGGTACTATTATTCTTTTTAACATAATAGTCATTCCAAACATGCTTTCAACCGTAAAAGGACTTTTAGCTTGCTTCAAATATAACAAAATAATTTAACAACTACAATTATGCTTCTAAACATATTAATCATTATAGAAATGCTGTCAAACAATTTGTAGCATGAATTTAAACAACGTGGCATGCTGCAAACATTATACATATAGCACAAAAATTTATAATGCTAATTTTACTCGCCTCCATTGATCCAAAATCTACCTTTCATTTGCTTATAAAATACTTGAAATTTATCTAAACAAATGCATACAAACTTTCTTGATATATTTATTTTTTCTTGCAACTACCAATCATATAAAAATTCATATTTATGTTATCTACCAGCATTTTCATCATTTTATTATTATTATTTATTTTTTTTCTTTGATAAAAATGCTAAAGAAACATTTTTTAGAATAATGCTATCTAAAGGGATGATTTGTTCAAAGTTTTTGAACCTTTCACTCTCTTATGCATGCATGATCCAAATAAGTCTCATGAATTATCCACTATCAACCATTAGACAGTCAAATCTCAAATATTAGATCATTCGATCTTAATCATCAAATTGATTGATTTCGTTATGCATAGGTGGATTGTACGATCATCCGACCAATAATGGTCGAACAATAAGTTGTAGTGGACATTGAACCATCCAATTGCATAGAATCAGGAGATTGATGGCTGCATGAATTTTCTTTTTGTTCCCTCTGCTACTAAAATGCAAATGCAAATGGGAACGCTAAGAACACAAAAGGAATGATTTAAGGGAATTCACCAATCATAGAGGTTTGCATGCAAGCAAAACAATGGTCGTCATGGTGCTCCAGGCTCCATTGACACCCCTTTGGCTTGGGCATCTTGCCATTATGACTTAGCTTTGTGACAACCTTTTCTTTATTCCAATGATCTCCTTGCAAGCTCACGAAATTCTTGCAAAAGTTCTCATGGCAATGATGTCCTCCCACTTTTGTAGCAACCTTTACTTATTCTCTCCTTCAATGTCTCTTTTTCTCTCCTCTTTTTCTAATTCTTTTCTTCCTTTCCTCCCCTCTTCTTTCCTCTACTCCATTGGTTTTCTACGCAACACCCCCTCCCCCCCCACCTTAGCGCTCTTTTTTCTTATTCTCATCGTCTTTCTCTTAAATGTATTGACCTATTAATTCCTTTTGCTTTTGTAAGAAGCCCATATGGCTATCTAGAATGGCATTTTGTCTTTTTAAATTAATTGACATGTAGTTTTGGCTTCTATTTTGCATGATCGAATGTTGTTTCAATGTGACAATATTATTGATATTAGACTCATCTTAATGAACACTAATCAATGCCACCAACATTCTTGGAATTTGACCATTGTTATTTTTTAATTTATTATTTACTTGTATTATTTCAGCCTCTTTATATTTGACTTTAACAAGGTAGAGTTTTATGCGAAACTACAATTATTGTATTCGTTTAATTGAGTCATTTTCTGATTAGGAGTTCAATTCTGGACTTCGAATTTAAAATTATGAAAAAAAATTGAGATAAAACAATGAAAATCGTCATTGTAGCACGACGTAGGAGTTGTATGTGATGGCTAGTTGCTGGCTCGTCGGAGCATGTGTTGTAGCGCATTCGTTAGCCACCGAGCACAGAGGCCTAGGTGTTCACGTGGGAGGGCGCCACACGCCAGACCTAGTGCATGCTAGAATGTGTGATTGTGTGGGACGGGGCATGTGCAATGCACGTGCGCGTTGTCGGTCACGTATTGTGCTGTCGTGGTCAATGCATGTGCAGAGGGACTGTCCACTGCGCATGTGCTGGTGAACAATACCTTAGCGCATGCATCGTGCGCACAGTTAGGCTGGGTGAGGTGCGTAATTTACGAAGTTTTTATATGTTGGTCAAAATGTATATGTTTCTTATGGCAACTAAATATTATATATTTCTGTAGTAAATTATTGCATCTAACCTTTATATAAAAGGGTATGAATGATGTATGAAGCAATTCTTATCTCTAAAATTCAGAATTCTAGAATTCAGAACTTTTTGAATTCAGAATCCTTTGAAAGAAAACGTCTTAGAGCATTTAATCTCTTTGTAGTAAAAACTTTCTTCTCCTTTCTTTCTTCTTTAGCTTCTCCTCATTTTTCATGCTTTCACTTTCACTGTTACGACTCGAAAAAGGTCTACTATCGAGGGCTCAAGGCATGAATACCATGCAGACATGTCATTTTCAATGCTTCCAAAATGTTGAAGTTTGAGCTAGTTGCCCTTATCATTATTTACTAAAAATTAACATATTATAATAATAAAATATAATGAAATTATATTAATAGCTTAGCTATTAAGCCAAGACTTCATCTTATTGAGTGATTTCCAAATTTAATTGGTTTTTTGGATTAGCTGGTTTGGTTTCTTTTTTTCTTTACAATATAAAATAACATACTATTATAATTGGGTTGATACTACGAACATTTATGTTGGATCGGTTGGATAAGAATGTAAAATTGCTTCTCACATTTCATCTTCCTATGGTAGTAACCATGTTTTGGAGTTTCATAAGGTTTATTTTTCTTGGTAGCTTCAAAGAGTTTTTTACTAACATAGTTTTGAATTTTGATAAAAAGCGTCGGTTCACTTAACCAGTCAGCAGGTCCCAATATTGCCAGTTTTGTGTTGAAGTCTGCTAGTATTGATTTTTTATTTTGGATAAAGATCTTCATTATGAATTAATTGTGAAGGAAACAGTCTGGAGTACATGAAAATATAAGATTGCTCATGCACAGAGGCTATTTAAACTATTTGAGCTAGTCCTGGAATAGCACAGGCTGTGCTATCCCAGGCGTTAAATTGCATCCGAATTGGTGGCAATGGTTCATGCACTTGTCATTTTTCGATGTCTTATTTAACGTTGTTTTTTTACTCTTTTAGTAAATCATTTTACATATAAAATTATGATTAAGTACAATTTAAAATATTTTCTAGCAAATTTAAATCATGCAATGTTAAAATAGTTGAAACTATGCATTCAAACTGCAGACAAAAATTAACATTAGTGGAAAATTAAACACTTGGTGGCAACATTTACTGTCTAATTTTAACTAGTTCATCTAAAAGAATAATTATTACTTTTGCGTAGTTAACAGGACATTTGAAGTTAGATTTTGTTTTTAGGGTAGCTGATTTCAGTTTTTCATGGTTTTCTTTAACTATTGTAGACGCAATATGTAGTTATTCAAATAGTCAAATTGGTTGTGTGCATATAAAAGTTTAGGACTTCATTTATTTAGTATTGCCGTTGGCTATCCTTCTTCTATTTGAGAAAAGTGAATGGTTATGGTAGTTAGTCCATTACGGGTACAACTTGTCAATTGCAATTTTGGCTATGGTGTCTTGGATTTGTTTGGAAGTTGAAATATAGGTCCTTCGAAAAGTAGTAGATGAACATAGTGGACAACATTATTTATATGATGGTAAATATTAGGATTAATTGAAATAATTTTTGCTTGTTTGGTTTTAATTCTTAGGTATGTCCGTAGTGGACAGCATTATTTATATAATGGTAAATATTAGGATTAATTGAAATAATTTTTTCTTGTTTGCTTTAATTCTTAGGTACGTCCGTCAAATTTCAAAAATAGTCAGGAAAGTTCAAAAGCTTCATGCTACAACTAGATGTCTAGTCCTTTTTTTACTCTCAACAGCCTTCTCTGTACGGAATTGCTCACAGTTATACAAATTATAGGGACTTATGTGTCTGTCTTTTGGACAGTTTAGAAAAAAATTTGGAGCTCTTGTTGCATTTACAAAACTTATGCATATTGCGGTCTTAAAACCAAATGGATGTATTTTAAGTATTATGTCAAATATGAGGGACTTATTTGGAATTTATCCTAAGTATTAAGCCCTCTGGAAAATAATTTGGTGGGCAAGAAAATTGAAATTTGATAGTTTTTGTTTCAAGTTTTACTTGCACAAAATAAACTATAACTTGAGCAGCTATTTTTTTTGGACAGTCGAGGAAAAAATGGTTGGACCTCTTGTTGTTGCATTTACTAAACCTATGCATATGGCTTTGTCTTAAAACCAAATGGTTGTATTCTAAGAATTAGGTGAAACATTAGGGACTACAATATGGAAAACCTTAAGTACTAAGCCTTCTAGAAACTAATTGGGTGGGCAAGAAAGTTGAAATTTGATAGTTTTTGTTTGAAGTTTTAGTAACAATAAATAAACTAGAACTCAAGTGGCTATTAAATTTGGCTAAGAATTTGATTAATGATGTGATGAAAACTAAGAGAATTGATGGTAAAATCATAGCTTTAAAAATCATTGTAGGTGAGGAGACCTTTAATACTGCTAGTATTTATGCCTTTAAATGGTATTACATATGATCATAATGAAATGTTTTAACGAAGAGAGTTAAAGTTTTTAAAACTTACCAACTTGTGGTTATTAAAATATTGTTTTGAGAAAGAAGAGGACCGTCTTATGACTAAGAACAAGTCCTCAAAATCATGAATTGGTTGTTCTTTTTATAAAGAAAGATGGTCATTTAACTTGTATTTTGGGAAAAATTTACTACTCAATATCTCTTGATTGTCTTTAATGCCAGGTTAAAAATTGTAGCCAGAAAAGAAATGCTGAACGATTTTCTTATTGTGGTAATGGGAAGTTTAAACTTTGAAAAATAGGAATCTCTTTATTGAGTGAAGTTTTAAAGTTAGGGCAATAGTTTGTAAATTGGAAATCTAGTTGTATGATGCAGGATATTGATAGTATGTTCATAAGGTAGCAAATTATATTTGCTTGGAGAACCTAAATGATGTGTTCTGATTCTTAAAGATGAATGGTGTTAAAAACATGGCTTACAAGTAAATTTAAAGTGAAGAAGATTTGTTTTAATATTTGGTATAGCAGTAATAATGGCGAGATCTGTGCAGGGTAAAACAATAGCTTAAGGTGAGTAAAAGAAAATGATTGGTGCAAAGGCTATGGTAATTGAAGATTTTCTTGCAAAATTTTATATTAATTAGGATAAACTTATAAAACAAGAGCAATAAATGAGAAGCCCAACCAAGTGAAGTTTATCAAGGATGATAATCAAATAGTATTAGTCAATGCAGTTGATATTAAATCTAAATTGGATCAATTATTTTTTATAGGTTTCAATAAAGGTTTTTGTAAGATTTTGGTAGATTTAGGTGAAGTTAATTAACTCAAAATTAATTTGTTTTCCTATTGTGTCCTGTAAAATTATGTGGTAAAATGGAATTGTTATTTGACATGCATATACTTGTGGCAATGTATAAACTATTAGGTTGTTTTTTTGACTCATCTTGTTCGACGTGATCTTAAAGAATAAAGAAAAGGTCAGGTAAATTTAAGAGTAATTTGATATTCATTTAAAAGAAACAGATATGCTCATATGTGTTCTAATTATAAGTAATTAAATTGATGAGCTATAATTTGAAATTATAGTTGAGTGTGATTGCATGACTATGTGATGGTGCTTGTTTATCTAAATTGATTCCGTTCCATATCATGCAGGTCTAAAACTGAAGTAATATATTTGCTGACAGTTTTGGGGAAGTTATTGGAGATAGTAAATGTTGTTTATTTACAAATGTGTTTTAGAGTTCCTGGAGTGGCTTTGAAAAAGAAAGGCACATTGTTTATGTTGAAGCTATTAATTACGTTTTGAAACTGCTAAAAACGTTCCTGGACTTTTAATTTGGTTTGAACAAGGTTTAATTCTAGATTCATAACTTTTTAAATTGCTTACGGTTTTTACTGGTCCATGTGTAATATAAGGCGCCATGGAGATTGTTTATTGTCAATGGTATTCTTCATGCAGACGAAACTAAAGCAGTGGTCCAAGGCAAAGCTTAAGTACTAAAGAATCCCAGAAATAAAGGCTTTTGCATTAGCAAATCTGAAACTGGATATATACGGGCAGGTTTAAAGGTATAAGTATAAATACTGTGAAGGTGGCATCTAGTGATCAAGTTCTTGCATGGATGAACTGTTTATTCATATCACATCTATCCTGCAAAAAGATAATGAAATCTTAGTGATGCTACTATTTGGGTTCAAGAAGAATGGATGGTTATGCATCTATTGTGTCGTGTGATCAAAGAATTATGCTCAAGATTTAAATGAATGGTTTATGACATTGCAATGAGGCTGAAGATGTTATGTGATATAATGTTTGCTAGCTACTATAACCTTACCGATAGGATAACTGTTACTGAGTTGAGAATGCTGAAATGGAAGGGTGGCTATGAATGAAACAATAAGATTAGCAATGTGCACATACATGATATGCTTGGAATACATTGTAAGTCATCTTAGGTAGCACAGACCTGTAATTGATTGATAGATCGATGTAGGAGAGGACAACATGGAATATTGGCTGTGAAAAATGGTTTATGACATTCGCAATAGGGCATTGAGAATGGCCTGTCATGCTTGGATCTTGTCAAGGAATTCTTTGATAGAGTGCAATTTGGACAAAAAGATTTATGTAGCTGACACCACTTGTAAGAATATGACTTCTTTTTGTTTTTGAAAATACAATAACACTTGTGCATATCTTCCAGTGTAGGTATTATTATGTTTGCTGATGGTGTAGGTTTTATTATTTGTTATGAGCATGTTAGTTGCAACTGGATTTAGACCAACTACTTGTTAAGGCATAAATAATTGCTGCCTTGTCTTTTAAATGGAACATATAAAGGACGAGGATAGCATCTTAAAAATTGGAAATATGATACATGTATGTTCTTAGATTTTCCTCATGTGACTGATATTTGTTCTTTTTTATTTGTTTCTAGTTATTAGCATTGAAGCAGAACCTTTTCCATAACTGAACCCCTTTTCAACCATCATTTATTTTGAGCTTTTTCATGGTGCTTAATCCAATAACGAAGAAGGGCCATTTTAAGCACATCTCTTGAAACATTTTATACAGATTTCATTTGAAAAAAAATGAAAAACTAACTTGTATAATGCTTATTGTGTGCCCTTTTATGAAAGATTGAAATCAGAAATTTTGAACCAAATCCAATGCTCTGGCGTTATACAATTTGAACAATACATCTTATCCTTGTTTAAAACACGATTTTTTGGACTCTAAAGTTATTGCAATGCTACTTATATGTCTCCACACTAATAATATTGTATTTGAAAACCAAAGAACAAGAAAATGAAAACCCTTAGCAAATTATTTTCTTGCTTATGAATGTTTAAGAATTCCCATCAGAAGATTGATTGCATACACATACTATCATTCAGTGAAAAGTTTGTTGAGCTTTATCTGCTTACTCAAAAAAATTTTGTTTCAGCACGTATTGCCTTACTAGTTTTTCTTTGTATACATCAAAATGAACAATAATTATGATATGTTGGTATTGTTTCCTATTGCATTCGAAAGTTTAAAGAGTTCCCGTAAATTGTTAGTAGCATAATGATCGAAGGAGAGAAGATTGTTAAGATTGCTTGCGAGAAAGTTGTCCTTTAAAGTCTACTTACTTGGTCGCATGGTTTTGATTTACTTGGTTTGATGGGGAACAAAAGGAATAAACAATTGTATTTTGAGTTTTTCCTTTTCTTTTTAAATTTGGGGACATTTTGAATAGTTTATTTTTGTTTTTACAAAAATTTAGAATTTGTTGATTAATCTATTGGATATCAAAATGTGATGAATGCTAGTTGGATAATCAAAATAAATGCTTTGTTTAAGGAATTAGTTGTAAAATTTTTGTTTTCCTTATTTGATGCAACACAATAAGAGGATCTAGAAGAGTCCATGATGCAAATGGCCCCATTTACCATCAATTGTAGATTAGATAGCAAAGAAAAGGGGGTAAGAAATAAAGTCTTGAGTCATTGAATTGTAATAAGTTATTTATGAGACACAAAGTTGTTTCTTATCATGCTCCAGATGCCAGTCTCATGTTATTTCTTTTTTAGTTGTTTTTTCTCATATTTTAGTTTTAGGTCAAGAATTGTTTTACCCTTTTAGTTGTGACTAGGGTTTCATATTGCAAGCCATTTAAGTTTTCTTTATGTAGAATAAACGGAAGTTTTTTGTGTTGCTGTGAAAATTGGGGACCATCAAGATTGCCTTTTGCATGTGTGCAGGGAAGAAATCCCCCTAAAAAGATATAAGCTGACCTTCTCTCCATTCAGATTGCAATACAACGACACCTTCCCTTCATTGTTGCCTCCTTGCTTAGAATGCCATCATCATAGCTTTTCCCACTTCTCTGTTAATCCTATTGACGTTGCTGCTTGTTCATGCATTTGCAGTTGAGCTTCCAATGGCATCATCTCTGGCCGCTTCTCGCATTGCACCTGCATCCTAACCACCCTGGTTGCTCGTTATTCCACTTCACCTCCATTCCTTATCAATCGCTATTTAGCTCTTACAATTACCTCTCTAAACCGTATGTTAGATGCTACACTCAATCCGTTAATCACTAGTCCTATCAGCCACACCTTTTTGATCCTGTTGTAACCTCTCTTCAGATTGACATCTTTGTTCCTTCCGTTGCTCTTACCCAAACTAATTCTGCATGTGAGGCCCTGCTTTAACTGTGTACTTGGTTACCCTTGTCTTGCCCACGTCCATGCCTACGTTCACATCCACACCACTGACTATGCCTCGTTGATCCAATCCATAGTTCATGAAACCAATCTATGATGCCATAAGTTGATTGTTATTGCATTATTCATTGATCAAGTTTTCAGTTGCTATTGTTCACGTCCACACCATCAACTATGCCTCATTGATCCGATCCATAGTTCATGAACCGAATCTACAATGCTACAAGTTGATTGTCATTGCATTGTTCATCGATTGAGTTGTCAGTTGCTATTGTTCTCATCTTGGCACAATTTCCCTTTCTGAGGATTTGCATTAGATGCATCACACTCTTTGAGCATACCTTCACCTCTATCATATCTTTAGTATTAGAGCAAAGGTTTCAATGTGTCCTACTTGCACGATGAAATAGATCTGAACATTACCTTTTTAAGAGATCTATTTTCATAAATGACTAAGTTGGAAGTTGAAGGGACTATAAATTAGAAGAGTTTTTTGAAATGTTGTAATTGTTAAAAAACAAATTGTTATTTCCATTTTATAGTTTTAATCTTTTACATAGAGATTAACATAATAAGTATGTTTGATTACAACCTGTATAAATGACATGTTTTTAATTTGATCCATATCAACTAGCTAGCCTTTAATTCAACGTAGTCTATCCTTAACCTTTTAAGAAACAAGTGAGAGAGTGATCGATGTTTATATTATAGCCCACATAGAGTAAAATGCAACTTCTTGCTGACATTGCATGCTCGATTGCCCATGTTCCATCATTGTTCATGTCATCATTCACTTCCACACCATTGGATTCAACTCATTAGTTTGATTCCCAATTGATCACCTTAATCTGTAATGCCATGGCCTGATTTTTGTTGCCTTGGTCATTGGTGGAGATTGTTGGTCACCACTGTTCTTGTGTTGGCACAATTCCACTCTTCAAGGATCTAGACATTTGTGTTATACTCTTTAAGCGTTCCTACGACTCCATCATTGTTTTTAGATTATCAATTTTTTCTTCTTGATACCATTCTTTATTTTTCTGATTTATTTCCCTAGTTCTAAGATTTAGTTTCCTTTCGTATTGTATTCTATAGAAAAGATGAATTAACTCTAGTCTATAAAAATTGTATACCGTTATTTGAAAAGATTCATAAAGAATCATTTCTATAATTCTTTGTTCATTGTATTAGGCTACAAATGCCCAAAACCCAAACTTATGTTGTTTTGTTGTCGTCTATGCCAACCGAAGGCTCAATGATCGCCCAACCATGGTCCTTCCACTCTTCTCAGCCTTTGATAGCCACTCTCTTAAAATGACTTAACATTGGCTTATTGGAACCTTTTTTGTTTGGGAGTGTGTCTAGTCAATCTTTCTTGTTCTCGAAGGAAAAGGAAAGGTAGGGTATGTTACCAACACTATTCTAATGCCTTCTTTTGTAGATACAACATATTCTACTTTGGGTGTTAAGAACTATGTAGGCAAACTCGAGTATTTCTCCACCAATTTTCAAGATTACTAATTTTTTTCTTCTTTATGCCATTCTTTATTTCTCTGATTTATCTCTTATTTATAATAGTTAGTTTTCTTTTTTGATGTAATCTAAAAAGAAAGGTAGATTGATGCAAGTTTATGAACATTGTATATTGTTATTCAAAAAAGTCAATAAAAAGTTATCCAATTATTGTTTTTTCATGATATTAGAGATACAAATGACGAAAACCCTAATTTATGCTTATTTGTTGTCGTCTATGCCAATCGAAGGCTCCACGATTATCTCCAAACCATCCTCCTCTTGCTCTTCTTAGCCCTTGATAACCATTCTCTTTAAAAGACCTAACATTGGCTCATTGGTACCTTTTTCCAGGTGTGTGTCTAATCAATCTTTCTTGTTCTCAAAGGGAAAAGGAAGGTTGGTTTATGTTTTTAGCATTATTTTAATGCCTTCTTTTTTTGATATGACATTTTGCTTAGAATATTAAGAATTCTATAGACATACTCTTAGCGCATTTCTACACCATCAATTTTTTAGATTACCATTTTTTTATATCTTTATACCATTCTTTATTTCTCTAATTTATTTTCTTATTTATAGTAGTTAGTTTTCTTTCTTGATATATTTTACAAAAAAGGTGGATTGATTCAAGTTTATAAACATTGTATATTGTTATTAAAAAGATCAATAAAAAATCATCCTATAATTCTTTGTTCATGTTAGTAGAGTCACAAATGACCAAAACCCAAGCCATTCTGATTTGATGTCATCTATGCCAATCGGAGGCTCAATGATGATCTCCCAACCGTCCTCCACCCACTGTTCTCATGTTTTGATAAGCACTCTCTTAAAATCACATAACATTGGGTTTTTGGAACTATTTTTTGGGAGTGTATCTTGTCCTTAAAAGTAAAGGGAATGTTGGATGTGTTACCTACACTACTCATATGCCTTATTGTGCTGATTTAGCATATTTTGCTTGGGTTGTTAAGAATTCATCATCATGGTATGGTTGGTAAACTTCATGGAGCTACATTAAAGGACAACCTCTTCTATAGAATTGCTAAGGAGATGTGAGTTACTGTGCAAAAACTCTTTTTGAATTTGAAGAATACGTATTTGTCAAGTTCAATCCAAACTTTTGCAAGATGCATTAAGGAAGCATCTAACAACTTGATAGCCTTATAGTATGAGATGGATCTGTTTTACGAGCTGCAGTGGGACATTCTGGAGGATGGGTCAGATTTGCTTGAATAATTGAGAAAGACAAGTTCCAAAGGAGCGGACAAGTGTTTGGTTATCTTATGTGCAGTAACATTGATATCAGTTTTTTATCTTCTTAAATTGAAATATAACCTCACTTCTGTTAGTAAACCTTTGAGAGATCAAAATTGTTTGGTGTGATTTTCCCCTTCACTTTTAGTATTTTTTTAGCACTTGTTTTCAAACAAGATGATTAGCAGTACTTAGGAGTATAATGGTCTTTACTTCCTTAACTAGGCCAGTTTTTTTTCTCAATCTTTCAATTATTAAAAATGGTTTGTTAAGTTTGTCAAATTAATAAATAATGTTATGGTATAGATGCCTTTGGTTATATTCGTTTCATTTTTCTAAAATCTTTGCATCTACATTAATTTATCAACAAAGATCTTTTTATTTTCTATGTGACATTGAATTTGTGCTAAACAAATGACAATCATTTTTTCATAAGTCATATAAAATGTCTAAGCCTCCATCTCATGCAAAATGGTTTTTGAGGTTTTTCTCTTTCAAATACTCATGAGTTTCAAGTGGTTTATCATGTTTATTGATGTTCTTACATGAGTTTGTTTTGTATATTCTATGGAAGGCAATTGAAGTTAGTAGTATTGTTCAATAATTCTACAAATATGTTAGAAATGTTTCCCAAACCTTAAGAATTGATAAAATAGAGAATATTTTTCTAATGATATGACTGTGGGATTGTGCATTAGAGTTTATGTATGTGCACTCCCGAATAAAGTGGGGTGGTCAAGTAAAAAATAGACATTCACTTGAAATACCTCAGTCTAATGTGTCTGATAGTCATATTTCAAATTCATTTTGAGAGAAAGTCATGTAACTTCAACGGTTCTCATCAATTTGTAAATTTCCAAAGTTGCTTCTTTTAAAGTCCAATTAGCCGTCTTCTTGAAACACATCATTATGTTCCACTTCCCAATTCGTTTTGTCCATGAGTTTTTGACTGCATCATACAATTTCATAATTATAATAAAAAAATGAGGAAAATTAGATCCAAAAGTTTTCTAGTGCATCTTCATTGATATTCTCAAAGGTAAGATAAGTGCATTTTTTTCATGAAGCCGTTATTGAGTGAAACTAAAGAGTGAATTTAAAGTAAAGAAAGTTAGGGACATAAGTTTTCTATTTTTTTTCAAAATGGAAGTAGCTCTTGTTGTAAATAGGAAATATTTCTCTCTCAGCAGGATTGTATGCTAGATTTATTAAAGGAGATAGGGAGATGGGATGCAAGCTTGTGAGGACCACTTTAGTGAGAAATTGAAATGGAAAAATTACCGAACTTGACTCTCTAGTAAGCCGTGAGCAGTATTGATATTTGGCTGGGAAGCTCATTTATCTTTGCTTTACCAAACCTGATATAACCTTCATTGTAAATGAGATCACTTAATTCATGAGCTCTCCAACCATACATCTTCTTGAGGCTACTAACCATCTGCTCATATACCTGTAGACGACACTGGTGCATTACCGGATTAATAGAAATGATAGTGCCTTTTGTAGGGATTGTTTCCATACATCCAAATATTTGGTTACACCTAATTAGGTAAGGGTATTACCAATTTTTATGCTTGTGACATCATCATGAAGTTCTAATTCCTGAAATTTTTTAATTTTAAAAAATAAATTGCCAAAGTATTTATTGTAATTTTTCCAGAATGTTATAACTACTAAAATAAGTTCCCAAACTTGGCTAGAATTTTGAAACAGCTTTAGAAAATTTTTAGTGTAAGGATTGGTTAAGCTATTTTGCACAAATTTTATGGCAGCTATATCTTTCAATGCAGAAATCCTGATCTTTCTGGAAATTAGATCAAATGGTCGTTCTCAAAGCAATTCCTATTGAAAAGCCGTTTAAATTAGCCTCAAATAACTTATGTAGCAAAATGATAATTCCAGACTTGGACAAAATTCTAGTTTTCTGCTTGTTTTTGAAATCTGCGTGGCTTTTAAGGTTATTGTAACTGTCAAACCTTTTATCCAAATGTCATGATTAAGGTCATTCTGAAAAGTAGACAATTTGTAGTTTTAATTAAGATAAATAACTAGAGTTAGAATTTAAACACAGCAATGAAACATTTTCCTAAAGATGCTACCATAAATTGCTAAGTTTCTAGATTTAGAAAAAAATTTTGAATTCCGATAAAATAAACGAGAAAATTGCAGCTTTGTGGGCTTGCAGATTTTAATCTAGATGAAATTAAGCAGCACAATTAGGCAATCTAGAAAGAAATTTTGCTGAACTTTCCAAACTCTGGTCTAATTAAGCATAAATCCAGGCAACAAAGAAAACTAAGCTTGAAAATAGATCAATATAATGCTAAGAACTTAGAAATCAAAGTGCTAATCATTAAAAGGTTTTGTGCTAACTTTGGGGCTTTGAAAAACCATCATAAAAGCTTTAAAATTCAAATCCAAACCATTGTGTTAGGTAGGGTTATAGAAGAG
Source organism: Vanilla planifolia (assembly GCA_023846275.1). Taxonomy (NCBI): domain Eukaryota; kingdom Viridiplantae; phylum Streptophyta; class Magnoliopsida; order Asparagales; family Orchidaceae; genus Vanilla; species Vanilla planifolia. The sequence continues at coordinate 21,485,784 of CM043870.1, forward strand.
CAAAGCCTCAATTTCAAATCTCTTAAAGAGTTAATGGAATTATCCTAACAAAGGTATAAAAAAAGCTATCTATGCTACTAGCAAACTACTGAAGCTATGCATCACGTAGAAAATACCAAGTGAAATGAGCTTTTGAACCCAAGTGAGCATCACCAAGAACCTCTCAAGAGTAGAAGAGGAAGAGGAGGGCTCTAATCCTTCGCCATTGCATATGCAAACAACCAAGGCTGAAATCACGTTTGACAACATCAAATAGAGCTGATTACAGGCTTATATAAGATATGACGTTGGTGGGAAATGCGTAGCAAGAGATATGGTCTTCAGCTACCAAATTGTTGCAGGACTGCCTTGGGCGGTTGAGTAGTTGCCAGCGGTAGTTACAACTGTCCAGTGAAGCAATGTTGATCCCAATGTGTGGTAAGAGCAGATTGCGTCGCATGGTCATGGTACTGCATGCAACTACTAGATTGGGTTCGATCATGCAATATGGTGATGACCAATGTTTGGCGGTGGACATTGTGGATCGATAGACACTACTCCATGCACTTATATGGTTGCATGGTGAGGATCTAGCAAAAAAAACAAGCCCGACAAGCTGACTTGACTCAAACTAAATGCAATACAGACCTATTGGACATGTCTCAGGATGACTTGTAGATACAAAACAAGTATCATATACATACAAAAATTGTCAAATGATAAAATGTAATAGAGTTGGGACTGACAAACATAGACACTAATGCAAATGTAGTAAGGTTGTTTGGATGCCTTGGTTCAACCATGCATGGGAATATTATTCTAGAAAGGTAATATTCAAAATATAAAAAGGTTTGTTGATGCAGATTTGGTATGTTCAGTTTGAGACAGTCTATTACTAGGTATTTTACAAACTTTGGAGAAACCTTGTGAATTAGAGAAGTTAAAAACAAATGGTCATGGAGAGTAATTCTTATGCTGAGTATCAAATAATTGCCCAAGAAGTTTATGAGCTTATTATGATCAAAATACTTCTCAAAAAATGATCATAGCTTAAACCGGCTCTATGAAACTGTATTGTCGCAGCAAATCTACAATCACTATTATTTATAACCCAATACATTATGATCATATGAAACATGTGTGAATAGGCTAAAACTTTATCAAAAGCTAAGTTGATTCCAAAACATTAGCTTGTAGTATGTTTCCACCAAAGATTAGGAATTAGACATTCTCACTAAATCATTATCCAAATTGGGACATGAATTTTTAGTTGGCAAGTTGTAAGTGATGGATATTCAATTGCTAACTTGCATGATAGTATTGGAAAATCAAAATGAATCTTTGGTTTAAGGAATAAAGTACAAATTTTTTATTTTTCTTATTTGTAGATACTAATTTTTTTTTCTTGTTACCGTTCTTTATTTTCTTGATTTATTTCTCTTATTGTAGGAGTTAGTTTGCTTTCCTAATATATTCTCCAAAAAGGGTGGATTTTTTATTTTTGTTATAAATATTATACATTATTATTTTGAAAAATCAATAAAGAATTATTCCACAAACTTTATGTTAACATTTGAAGCACTTTTAGTGAATAGTGATAACTTTTTCATACACGGACTCTTTTTTTAGAAAATCTTTTATTTTTGGCTTCTTCGTGGTGTTTCTTCCAATCATGAAGTACCATTTCGAGACTATTTCTAGAAGCATTAAATACATATTTCTTTTGAAAGAATGAAAACAAGCTTTTATCATGTCATTTCTGAACCCTTTCTATATTGACCCATAAATGCATTGTGATATTCCAAAAATAAATTAGTGGGTGATATTGAAATAGGAAATTCTGCTGAAAGTCCTGGGCTCCAACTTTATATGAAATTTGAATTTGCACCACCTGTGTGTGCTTGACATACTCTCCCAGTGATAGATTGGTAATGCATTGAAATTTGATGTGCATTGTCTTATACTTATAGTTGAAAAGATTTCTAGACTCCAGATATATAGTGAAGCAACCTGTTCACAGTCCGCTATACCCCTCTCAAATAGCAAATTTGAAAACAAAAATGGAAAATGAAAATGCTTTGCTTGTTATTTTCTCTTTGAATTTTTAGGATTCATGTTAATGGATGGGTTACATGCATATGCTATTATTCAAAGGAAAATTAGTTGTGTACCTGATTAATTCTTAAATTTGTATTTCAACATATATTGTCCTACTAATTTTTGTATAAACATGGAAAGAAGTACTAATTATAGTCTATTGGCAGCATAGCATGCCAATTTTGAAGTTTAAAGAGTTTCCTTAAAGTTTTAATAGCCCTATGCTCAAAAGGGTAGATGACAATTGAGAATACTTGCAAGCAAGTTGTCTTTGAAAGACTGTTTGCTTGGTGACGTGCTGTGAACCTTTTTCTGTTAATGGGCCTACTTGATTGGATGACAAAACAAGTAGAATAAACAGGTTTTTTTAAAAGCAATTTACTGGTTAATATAGTGTATTAATATGTACAACAGATACAAATGTGGGAGAGACCAAAGGAACAAAATGATGAAAGGCCCACAAAAGAACAAGTGATAATTCAAGAAGAGAAAGAATAGAAATGCTTATACTTGCTGGTAGCATGGTAAGGGCAAAGACTTGCAATAGAAAGTGTATGAGGGATAAATTTTCACGATGAACAAAACAATGTCAAAAGAAAAAATCAGCAACAAATGGATGACAATTATCTATATGGTGTGGACTTGCAAATTATGATTGTATGATAAGACATGCATACAATATGGCAATATAGTGGGATTAGTGTATGATTAAAAAAGCATATGGCTGCACAGATGAATAACAGAGAAGAGGCATACATGAATGCAATTGAAGCATATAGTTGTATGACTATGTGGGTTTATAACATGTCCATACTATATGATACATGTGCAAAGATTAAGCATATAGGTGTGTAGCGCATGGTCATATGGAAATACAAGCTTGCAAGAGATGATCATAGGATGGGATGGTAGTACAATGTGGTCATTCATGCAAGATGAGTAAACAACCAAATGACAGAATGTGAGGAATTGATGAACGACAAAGAATATCCATGTAGTTGTGTAATGGGACAATCATAAGAGTGAATAGATGGGACCATATTTGATGAGCATGTGATGGTATTGGCGTATGGGCGCATTGCAAGAGGCAAGCATCAATGTGATCTTTTAAGTGACAAACAAGATATGTTAGTGGACAATTCGACGTCCATGATGTGAAAGTGAGAGCACATGTTCGTAGAGTTATATGTCAAGAATACTTTTGTACATTTGCAATAGAATAAGTTATATTTTTGAGTTTGTCCTTTTTTACTGCTGTTTTCTTTAGGGCTTTTCTGAATATATTTTGTATTTGTTTTATTTTTGTGAAGATTTTAGAATTCTTAGATTAATCTATTTAATGTTGATATATGTTGAATGCTAGTTGTATCCCCTTGCTATTAGCATTTGAAGCACATTGAGTGATTGAGAAGGTAAAATCTTTTCCATTAATGGACCCCTTTGTCAGCCATCTTTTATTTTGGCCTTTTCATGGTGCTCATTCCAATCATGAGGAAGGACCATTTGGAGATCACTAGAAGTATTTAGCACAGTTGTAATTTGAAAGAATGAATAACTAACTTCATTTGTCAATTGTGTACCCTTTTCTATATTTACACATGAAAGCATTGTGGTATTTCATAACATTTTAGTGAGAGAGATTGAAATGGAAAATTTTGCACCAATTTCAATGCTCTAGCTTTATAAAATTTGAATAATACCTCTTAAATCAGTGTTAATTGTGTATGTTTCTTAACAAATCCTGGTAATCTTGAGTTTGGTGTTGCAATGGGATTTGATGTTCTTGGTAGTATCCCTATAGTTGAAAAAATTATTCATGAACTTTATAGTCATAGTGAAGCAACCTACTTGTAATCTCCGGATCCTTCTTATATACTGGATTTGAAAAGGCATATTATTTTCTCTCTCTTGAATATTTAAGGGTTCGTGTTAATGGATTGATTAAAAGTGCATGCTGTTATGCAAAAGAAAATTTAGTTGCATTTCCTCCAATTAGTCCTTAAATTTGTATTTCAGCATGTATTGCCTTGGTAATTTTTGTTATAAATATCAATATAGGTAATAATTTTAATCTGTTGTCTATGCTGCCTCTTGAATTTGAAGATTAAACAGTTTCCTTAGTGTTAATTGCCCTACGGTCAAAAAATGGATAGATGACAGCTGAGATTGTTTGCGAGCAAGTGGTCCGTTAAAGGTTGTTTGGTTGGTGACATGGTGCTGAAACCCATTTCCAATGGGCCTACTCGTTTTTATGTTGTAACAAGCTGAGAATAAACAATTATATCTTGAATTTTCCCTGCCTTTTTTACTCAATTTTTTTAGCATTTTCTGAATAAATGTTATCTTTGTTTATTTTTGCAAAGATGTTTGGATTCATTAAATAATCTTTTTGATGTCCATGTATATTGATTAATAGTTATATCCAGCTATGTTGGCGGAAGTAGCAGTTTTGAACAAACTTAATTTAATTATATGCTTTTTGTTAAAAAAGAGTAGTGAGACCCAGTTGCTCTCATAATTAGCAGGGTTATTTTAGTGAATTATCGTGAATTTTTTTTCTTCATAAAATGCAGGCTAACTCTCCATTTAGAACATTGGGTGAACTTAGTGTTTCTGAAGTTGCTCCATTTTTATGCTTCCCTTCAAGTACAGAGAGAAGAGAGGCAAACATAAACTCAACTGGTGATGATTCCTGTATTTACAGTAGTTTTCCTGGAAATTTCCATCATGAAAGTTCCTCGGTCTTCCAAGAAAAAACTAGGCATCGTTGTTTTGTAATAACTGCAACAGCACGCTCCTTTCTTTACCACCAGGTGATCTTCTTTAACTACTGTTTATTCTTTTGGGCACAGCTATAGGGATGTTTTTGTTGTAAGTGAAATATTTTAAATTGCATGGAACTTTCTAGGATGTCTAGTGAAGTCCTATATTTTTGCTTGCAGTAATTCTATTTTTATATGGGTGTTTGAGTTGAATGTATATCGTTTAAACTTAATCTCAATTCCAACACAGGCCTCCATGGTTTTCTTTTTGGTTGAAAATTCTACTTACCTATAGATGTAAAAAGTATTGATTTCAGTGCTAGGAGTTGGAAGCATCTAGTGTTGATTGAAGAGGCTCTTTTGAGCTTATGACTATTTAAATGATTTTAATATCAGTATGTATTGAATACGACTCCATTTGAAAACTTGTATTCCAGCTTTTATTATTTAAAACTGATATATCTAAAACTTATCTGGGAAAATGGCCATACAAAATTGGATTTTTTACGTTGTTTATTACTTTATGACCTGTGCTAAACAATGATATACTTTGTCTTGCTGACCCAGTAAGCATGCCCATTTGGTTGGTTTGGTGTAAGGGAAGGTGTGAATTGGATTTTTAAAAAACATTTGCAAATAAATAAAATTCTTTCTTGGCAATAGTGAGACCGTATTCCAAAGTAACACAGAAAAAGTCAAACCTAAGCTTTGGAAGTCAACTACAAATTAATAAAAAACATTGCTTACAGATCTCTGGAAAAAAAAAATTAGGCAGCAAATTTTAAGAAATCTTGATTTATTTTGTAAAATCAATATTCTGTGAACCAATATATCAACTCTAGAGCAATCATTTTGTTAGATTCAAACAGACTGGCCAAATAGATTTGAATGTTTCTAATATGATAGTGATTATTAAGTTTTTATAACATGGCTTATGTATGCTATAAGCAAATCTAAATTTAATAAAATTGAACATGATATTTATAATCAAGTTTGTTAACAATATGATGTGACAGGGAAAAAGTAAATACATAAAACAAGAGATAAACATTGTTTTTCCCAAACTATTTCTTGCAACAATTCAATCTCAGATTGATTTGATCTCAAATTGCATTTAATTTTGTCTAATTCAATCTTGATTCGATGCATGCCTTGGAAGGGAATATTCAATTTGATCTTGATTTAAATTAGGCTTGACTTGTTGTTTACCTGTTTGAACTCAATTTGAAGACAATGATAATTTAATTTTCGATTATTTTTTTATTTTTTAGGCAATTTCTTGGTTTTAAATAAGTTTTTATATGAACTTATTGAATATATTGATGTATGTTACTAAGCTTTTATAGATTCATTCATTTATGATATGAATGAAATAAGGGTCATGTAGAGTGACACGACAAAAACAGGCATGAAGGATAGAAATCACACCAAAACAATATATGCACACATTCAAGTTCTTCAATCTCTTGAGACCTTGAGATAATTGCTCAAACTTGAGACTCATCAAGTGAAAATGTGCTAACATTTTTGAGATCTCCAAACAGCTTCTAGAATATTTCAAGACAATAGCTTTGGAGCCAACCATTCCTTGCTCTAAATCTTCGTGAGGATATTAACATTTCTTAATATCTCTGTTGAGTTAAAAATCCGAAAGATCCTACACCTCTTATCTAATCTTTAGATCGACTAACATTTCTTAATATACTTAAAATATGGAAATATTAAATATACAATCACTTTCGTGAAATTTATTCACTTTCAATCAAGCTCTTCAATCTTCAAGCCAAATTCTTGTCCCAGTCCTAGAAAATTTCCTCCAACTGGTCTTCTGTAATTAGGTCAAATTTAAAACATTTAGAAAAGAGAACTTCTTGAAACTATTCTTGGGCTTAACGTTTTTTTATTCCATGCTGTAGTCCATGCGAGAGAGCAACCATAGACCTTTTTCTTTTGGCTTATGGCGTGCAGAACCATAATCTGCTCAAAGGGAGAGAAACGAACAGTTAGTCACACGTCAAAAGCATACAAGAAATTTATTCCTGCATTCTTTTTATCAAACCTTATGTATAAACAACCAAGGTCTCAAACAAAAGATTTAGCATGAAAATGAAAGCTGTAAGTTTGAAAACTTTTTCATGTCCCATTGTCTTAGAGAATATGAAATATAAACTTCATCTTTTGTCATACACAAGAAGTGAAATTTTAGACTCTAAGAAAATTGTTTCTTGCTGGTAATGGATAAGCAAGACGAGCAGAAGTGTAGCTTGCTAGAAAGTTAGCTCAAGTTATGCATCAAAGTAGATGATATTCCAACAGGAACTCTATTCTTGCACTATCTTGAACAAGCTTTACATTTTAAAGGCTTACATCTCAACCTAAGTTGATAGCAAGAAGATGGAAGGTCTATGTTTGCAAATATTTAAATTTAGAAATAAGAACTTTAGCGTTTGAATCACACGATGTGAACTTTAAGCAAATTGTTTTTGGCAAGTAATAGTGATGCAAGCAGAAGTCCATGGATAAAATTGTTTTGAAATTTCTTCATGCAAACTTCATGTAAAGACAACAAGGTGAAACCTTAAGCTTTATGCCAAGCTAAAAGGTAAAGATCTTAGTGCAAACAAAGTTTCTTTCAAGCGAAAGATAGAAGAAATCTGGAGTGCTTAAGGTTGGAACTCTTTCTTTGTGAAGCATCTTGGTAGAAATCCAATCTTGGGGTGAAGTACTTTTGGTAATGAATGGCAAGAGAAATCTCTTTGGAGGGAAAGTTTCATGTAAGAGGAGAGCCTAAAGAACTTGGTTGGGATTAAAGTAGAGGAACATTTAAATAAAGTTAAAATTTTAGAATAAAATCTTTCTCAAAATTTGATTTAACAAGTAAAAACTCATTTCTACTCCCCAAGGGGTGTTTGCTAAGCAAAATGTGTTGATTGTATTACTAAATTTCAAAAGTAGTTATCATAAGTAAATAAAATGACATTATAGATTTATTTCTCAATTGAAAGTTGGATTGACCAAATTATTTCTGATGAAATAGTATGTCCTTAATCATTTGATCAACTTTGGATTGTTTGGTTTGATTGGTTCCATCACACATCTTTCAATGGATAGAGATAAACAATAATACTTTCAAGGTCAAGTTAGGAGAGACATAAGCTCAAGTTGTTGTTTTGTAGTGTAAAATTAAACCAAAGATTGTGCTAAATAGCATGTCCAAATCCCATGAATATGAATCCAAATGAAGTGGAAGTTAACCATAGCTTAACTTGTTTCGTGTGTAGTTTAGTTGGGTTAACCTAACCTTTTAGGTGGATAGCCCAATTGGGATTTATGGTTCTAAACCCAAAATCTATTTGGGTGTTATCTAATTTTTCAGTTGTTCTCTTAATTTTCTTGTTTGATTGATTAATAGCTGAACTCGAGGTATGAAATTAAAAACTTTGTTCATAATTTTTCTTGATTACTCAAGATAAAATAACATGATCAAATAATTATCGAATTTGCATTCATGTCGTTGCCCATCCAACATTTATGAATGTCTTTTCATTAAGTGAAGATTGTAATGAGCATGAATACTCTAGTGAGAATCATATTAATTTCACAATTTCTATATAGTAATTTTATGAGTTGTTGCAATATTATGTATGATAGAAGATGTCCTTATCATGTTTGATTATGTCATTTGTTGCAAACCATGATCTATAGTTGAATTGTATTGTCACTTATTGAAATTGAATGTATTCCTTGTTTTGAAATAAAGTACTTTTATATAACTTTATTCATTTGAAAATATAGAATTTGTATATTAAAAGTCACTCGTTGTAAATGCATTTAAGAATGATTGAAGGAAATGAGGCAATTATTCTCACATGAAAAGAAGATGCAAACTTTCTTAAATTCTAGGAAACATTTTTTTAAATGAAACATTTGTTCTTCGAAGTATCATATCCATCATCGGATGAAACAATCAAGCTTATCATAAGATAATATTTGATAACTTTTGTAATTAGCTAGGATGTTTAGATATTTCAAATTTTTCTTATTGAAGGAAAACTCAAAAATTCATGGAAAATTGTAGACTTGATAATTTAGATAATTTCAAATAATAAGAATAAATGGTTTGATGGAACATAATGATTTTCTTTGGAATTCATTTATGTGCTATAATACAAACTGTGTATAATAAAGCAATTTAAGTTTGAGTAACATGAATATGATATATAAGCTAATTGTTATACAATAGAATATATAATTTGGAGGAAGAGTAGAGAAATCAAGCACATGAGATTATTTTGATGACAACGAATCTCTCTACATTCCATTCAAAAACTCCATTGTGAATTTTTCATTGGCAATGCTTCTTTACTAAGTTGAAAGCTTGAAACTATACCTTTAAACAAATTTGATTTTGACCCAATCCAATTCAATGCTTGATTTCAAAATACAACTGACTAAATCATTTTTCAAATTCATTTACTTGATCTAAAATCTAACATGATTTATTTATATTAAAGGGTCAAATCATATAACCTAATTTGATTTGTTTAAAACCTAATTCAACTAAATGTGTATGTGTGTGTGTGTATGTGTGTGAGTGCATGCATACGTATATATATATATATATATATATTTATATATCCATGAAGTAAAATTTTTGAGGCAAATGAAATAAAAAATGAGGTTAGTGTAATAAAAAATGTTTCATGGAGGATTGTCAATAACTCTTCTAAATTTTTGTATCTTTTTATCTTTATATAATTTGTTAGGTCCAAAGTTAATTCAATTATCCAAAATTTGATGGACTTTGGATGAAAGCTGGGTTGACTCCAATCTGATTCAGATATTAACCTCATTAGAAAACTTTTTGGGTTGGATGTTGAATGGGATTATCGTAGTCTGAATCCAACTCTTTTACAATCCTACTTAAACCCTTTAATGGAGTACTCTTTAGACTTTGTAATCATCTTGAAGATTAAGTAAACTCTTACAACACTCCATACAATTGACCAACTCATCCTTTTTCGCTTGAATTTAAGGTCTAATAAATCCACTCTCTGCATGAAAAAATAAAAGGTAAAAGCACAAGTGTGGCTTTAGCAAGCCCAAGTTACATAAGAGGAGCTCTACATGTGCATTTCCTTGACCAAACCTTCAAGTATAAAGGGCCTGGATCTCAATTATAAGTTGAGAGCAAGAAAATGTAGAGTCTAAGCTAAAAAGCCATTGTTCTTTCCTAAATGATGTTAAGAGTGTGAAACAAGAACTTTAAGTATTTTTCACCAAGAAGAAGGTAAAATTTAAATTTAAGAAAATTGTTTCTTGCAGGTAATAGAGAGCAAAGAGGGTGTGAATTCATGGAACAGTTTCAAATTTTTTCCATGCAAATTTGCCCAAGGAGTACAAGGTGAGATCTTAAGATTGTACAGCAAACAATAGCTTAAAGATATAATAGCAAACAAAGTTTCCTGGAAGACATAGATATAAGAAAGCAATAGCTGTTAAGATTGAAACTCTTTGTGAAGCTTATTGCTAGAATTCCAAATCAGCAAGCATTTATAAGCCCCTTCTCGTATGTTAAGCCGTGCAGAGGAGAAGCAATTTTTGGAGTAAGGGCTGTTGGGAGGTAGCTCTTAGGAGAAGAACTTTCAGGCAGGAAGAGGAGAGCCTAGAGAACTGGTTGGGATTAATGAAGAAAAGTGTGTAAAAGGAGTTTCAAATTTAAGACCTTCCCAAACTTCGGTTTAACCAATGAAAATAACATCTCACGCCATACCAACCTTGCTATTTCATTTCCTGAAGCCTAAAAATGGCTGTTGTAAGTGGACAAAATAACCTCAATGAATCTATTTTCCAATTACAATTTGGATGGGTAGGATGACCCAAAATCATTCTACAAGTTCTAGATTTGGTGTTCCTTTCGAATTGTGAACATTAGACTTGATCCAGATCTGATCACTCAAAGTACTTGAACTAGCTTAGAGTTTGGAGATCTGTTAGGTTGATTGTTGTTGATGAATGACCTATTCTGAAATGCTTCAACCAAAAAATTGAACAAATTGGCCATCAGCAGTCGATTTTCTTGGATGTTTCAACAAAAATATTGTAGGTCAGGGCTTGTGTCCTAGAATCTCAAAGAGCATAGTTGATGTGGACCGTCATGGTCATCTCTATTGCCGTAAACAGCATGGGCTGCATTGTTATGCTTGGATCTTATCATTTTCAGTTTTAGTTTTTATTGGTGAGTGTTGTTAGTTTTTTATATGCAACTATGTGGATGGATTGTATTATGTGGAATTTGGTGTGGTACCATATGTAGGACCATAAATTCCAGCATGGAGTGCAATAAGCATATCAAGATTGCAATCGGCAACTGAATCAATTTCAGGAACTGAATTAGTTATTTTTAAAAATTTATTGATTCATTTGATTTTGGCTAGCAATCAACTAGCCAAATCAGCAGATAACAAGATAGAGGTGTGAACAGTTATAGTAGATCTGTCTATTTTTGTGATTGGACCATTTCCCAAGTCGATCAAATGGCTAAATTGACCAAATGACACATGGACGGCCCATGGTGAGATTTTTCAGCGATCGAAAATTCAATGCATTCACTAAGAGGGGTTATAACTGCCATAGGTGATGGGTAAGGTGGCACCTTAAGGCTTAAGAGGAGGATTTTGAGGAAGGGGACTGCAAGAAAAGAGAGCAATAGGTTCTGAAGTTTCCACGGAAGTGAAGGCAAGCAGTCAGAATCTTGATGGAAGAACATCCATCATACTGTCCTTGGAAGGAGGGGTGGGTACCCTGACTTCCTAAAACGCCAAGTATGACTAGTAGCTTTCCTTTTGCCTTCATTTTCTCTATTTCCTGCGTGTGTCTATGTAAGTCCCTAGAACTGCATGCTTGTTTATCACTGTAATGATGTTTCTGCCCATTTTATTGTGATGTGTTTTAAGTTTTTTTAATTTTTGTCATTTCCTTAACATTCTCAACACTGCAACTCTGTGAAAGCCTCAAATTTCAGAAAGTAGCGTCTTGAGTGTGTGGTTACATTGAACCACTTGACAAACATAGAAATCATGCTCAAGGGTTTAACAACTTAGTTATCTAATCTTGGCACTCTTTAATTTTCTAATGAGTTAGGGACAGCACAAGCAAGCGTTTGTCAGAACACTAATTATCCTGTTGAAAATGCAATAGAACGAATTGATTTTTGTTGCTAATTTCAACCAAATACATCTCCTAAATGTTTCCGAAGTCACAAATTTGCATGCATATTGGTTGGTTGTATGGTAAATATTTTTTTCCTGTTATCATTGCATTCCTTGTCAATTTGAGCTGAAACGAGCACTGCAACTTGAGCTCTCTCGAAATTAATTGAAACTGATAACATACCATACCCTCAACTGTTTTATTAATATAATTGGCAAACTGCAGAATCACCTGAGCTACAACCACTAGAGAGATTGAACTTGACCCTTTTGTGGTGGTTGAGCTTCGAATGTTCAAACTAAGTCGAGCCTTTTCCTTGGGCTATTTTGCATGCTTTTTTATGGGACTCCATGGTTCCGAAACATTGGATTCCTTATCATCAGCTTGCATCAATAGTTCTAAGCTAGTTTTTTTTAAGATAGCTTGACCAAATTTATGCATGCTTAAATTATAAAAAAAAAATAAGATTAATTTATCATATGAGCGTGAGGCCTTCTCTAAGCATGCGATTTTTTCGCACTTGATGACTTTGAGCTTATGTCGTAGCCAACGTGTCATCTTATCAAATTAAATCTTTGAGTGAGCTAAACATACTCTTAATGACAATGATTTATTTAGTTACTGTCAAAATAAACATGGTTTACCATGACAATCTTCATGATCTCTTGTTTAGACAACGTTATACACGTTTAATTGATTATTCCTTGCTGCATTGGGAGCTCTAGTTTACTCAGTTTGGCTTTCTATAATCATCAACTGAGCAAACAATTTTTCAAATCTAACTTGACCTAAAAATGTCTACAATTTGGTTGATCGGTTTAAGAAGATTATTTCACACTTTGCAGCACTATAGACTAATATAGTGCTTCTATTACTTCGTGCCGTATCCTGCATTTTATTCTTGTGAATTTGTAGATTCAAAGGCTGAATAGAATTATGGTTTAAGTTGCTGTTAGGGTCAACAGTTGACAAAATGTTATTAATACAATTTTATGTATCCTTTCTTCCCTTCTTTCTTGCAGGTAAGGCTACTTGTTGGATTGCTAAAATGTGTTGGGACAGGAGAGCGAACTACTGATGATGGTTTGTTAATATTCGCAAGCTCCTTGGTTAAACATGTGTCAAGTTTAGTTAATTTCCTCAATATTCTTTTTGCAGTTGATAGAATCTTGAATGCTAAAGCTGTGGCTGCTGCAAGTCCTATGGCTCCTGCTTGTGGTCTTTATCTTGGAAATGTAACATACAGCTTAATCAAGAACGAATTTGTTTGACAATTTATCTTTTTACCTCTGTAACTTGTTACCAGGAGTTAGGATGTTTACTCTTCTTTGTAACCATTTGTTCAGTTTAATTGTTGTTTAGATATCAAGTTGGATGAGGAAAAAAAATTTTTCTGTTAATAACATTTTTTCAGTTTAGATAGAACATCTACAGTCTCAAGGGAACATGTACTACAAAATATTGAAAAGCTTTTGTATGTTAGCTGATAACGTTTGAAGATTAAACTGGGAGAGTTTCGAATATTATTACACAATACCTTTAAGAATATTGGATGTAAGCGGCTCGCCAGTTATTTATATTTCTGTTGGCATTTTGGAAATTGTATTTGCAAAAATGTTTAGTATCATGTTACTCTTAGTCACGTTGATAACATAGCTTGTGTACTCGTTTTGAGTTGGTTTGTCTGGACTGGTTGGAAACAATCCATAATAGTGGTTTTGGGTGAAAATTTATAAAAACAATGTATTGTTTTTTCGTATAACATTGATTTAAGATCAATGTCTATTTATAAAATCGATTCTTTTTGTAATATTAATTATTCAATCAATGATGTTAATTAAAAAAAAATTTGTTTAATAAAACCAGCTATAAAATTAATGTTTTTTTAATAAAAACAATGTTTATTTTGGTAAAGAGGGTCTTTAGATGTTTAAGAATTCTATGTTTTTCAGATTTTGGTTAACAATCCTTGTGAGAATCCCAACTAATATTAACCCAGGTATGGTGGCGTAGCATTCATACTTAAATTTCTATCACTTCATTCAAAGATTATTGATGTTAACTTTCTTAAATTCTGGCGTACCAAAGTATCATGCAATGAAAAGAACAAAGAGATAAAAAAAATTATTGAACACAAACACATGCTATTGAGCCCCCTAATGTTTGAGTTTTGGTGAAATAAAGTTAAAATTTGAATTGGAGCATCCATTTGGATGAATGCATCATTGTGCCACACTTAATCTTTTTTATTTGTCATAGGTAACTTCTCATCACTTGTCAAAATCCTTGTTGATGCTGACTTGACTTATTGATATTTTCTCAACATTGTCTCCCTCACTCGTTCTAAATAATTATCATTGCTCTATGTAACCAAAACTTAGGTTAAGTTTAGCTTTAGCTAAACAATAAAGAGAGAGAGAGAGAGAGAGAGAGAGAGAGAGATTGAGAAAAAATATTTTTCAATTTGTGTTACAGAATTTGCAATTAAAAACTGCTATAGTAGTTCAAGGTTAATTATTAGTGAGATGAGCTACATTAAAATTTTTGAGTTTCAAATTTTTCATATTTTTAAAAAAATGAAAAACTCTAGAAATCTAGGTAAAAACTAAAATAAAACAATAAAAAATAAAAACATGTAGTAAAGTAAAACTTATATTTTTTTTTTAGATGAGATCAATTTTTAACATTTAGATTATCTCTTACATATTTATTGGATTGGTAAAATCTAAATTTAATCATGACAATTTCTTGCTTTCATCAATATGATTGTTTTTTGTTTAAAATTTAGTTATTGTTTGATAATAGCAAATCATTTGAAATGTCATATTTAGATTTACCTTTTTTATAAATATGAGGTTGATAAGAAAATTTTAGAAAATCATATGCATTTGTAGAATATAGTATTAAAGATACAATAATAACCCTCTAAATTCCTATAGTTGATCTGGATCTATCCACATGCATATGAATGATGACTAAGGATGTTTTCAACCTTCTGCAACTTAAAATAGCTCTTCAAGTGACATGAGAAGCTAAAAGATTAATTCCTCTCTTTGGCACACCATGAAACATGTTTTGATTTTAATTTGATAATGAAAGTATGGTATATGGTATAAAATTGATAACAATGTAATATAATGCGAAGTCTTGCTCAAACCTTTTTCATAAGAAATCTAAAAAATGTTTGAAATGTGGTTCACAAATAGATAAGTTCCTAGTCAATGGGCAAAGACTTATTGCTTTGGGTCTATGGACTATTTTGGTTTGGGCCAATATAGTTCACTTTGACATGGGTCCTATTGGTTCAACTTAAGTGGGAGTAAGCTAGTCTAAAGCTAGCCTATGAATAGACACTTGCTTAAGAGCACATATTAGGGTTTGCTAAGGTGCATGGTTTAATAAGTTGTGACAATGACCATTCATATGGTGAGGAAAGATCAATAATGTTTTATGATGGAATGCAAGGTAAGGCAGACTGGCATGAGCCATAGTATAGTACTTGAGCAGAAAACTTAAGTGAGTGGCCAAAGGTGGGTAAAACCAAGGGAGAGGTTGATGAATAGTGGTGGAAAGGCTTATAGCACTTATCATTGAGGATATTTTAGGTTGCTTGCAAGACAAAGGAGAGGAAACAGCATCTAAAAGAGGCAATTCAAAAAAAAAAGAAAGAGTCAATATTCGCCAGTGAACGCTAATTTCATTTATTTATTTTTCAATATATTTTATTTTAGTTTTATATTTTAAATTTTCAATTGTGATGAGTTTGAGGTAGCACATAGAGAAGGAGGTTGTGTTGAAGTCATTAGTGGTTGAAGGAGGGGAAGAAGATGGATATGATAATGGAGCAATGGTGTCAAGTGAAATAAGTCTTGATTTTAACTTTAGTGATGTGATTTCAAATCATAATTTGAAAGAAATGAAGGCCAACCTATCTTTGTTAGATAAAACCTCCTATGCATACATGCATCTTATAACCCTATGGATCTTAATTGACAAACAAAACAAAATCTCTCTTTTTTCATTAATTAATAGAAATTTAATAACATATAAAGAGAAGCATAAAAAAATGCAAAGATAAAAATACTTCTAACCTAGATAAAAATAATAGTCAAACTAAAAGTGAAAATAAATGAAAAACAAAATTAATAGGAATAGATAAGCAGTCCTTAAGGTTTCATAATGACTTATAACAATCCACAAAAAACTAATCATACTTAAAAATCTTAATCAAACCTTTATATAGACCTCTTAGATCTTCAACTCCTTTTATTTGTGTGAAACCAGACCTCCTACATCTTCAACTCCTTCGAATTAACTTGATGTCTTATTTGTTCTACAATATATCTTGTCATTACTCATTTTTGGATTTTCTTCCTTAGGTTGATGAAAGCTTTCTCATTTTCCTCTATTTCTTTGCTTCCTTTTCAATTTTTTTGGTTAGCCCAAACTTGTGAATTAAATGATGTTTTGTACTTCTCCATTATAGTAGTCATCTTTTTTCTTATTATGGCAAATTTGTGTCTAATTCCTTAAAGTTGTAAATCACATCAATTTTTTTTCAACATCTTTGGACAGTTCTTAGATGTAGAGGTTGCTTCTTATGAGATATTTAGGAGCAAGAAGAGTTTCATGTACATCAATGTCACCACTTTTGATTATTAATAAGGCTTTATCATTCTATGAACATTTCATCAATTTATTTGAATGTAGCTTGGACTTCTTTCTTAAGCCTATAGCTACTCTTCTTTCTCTTATTGTGAACAAGTTATAAATTTGAACTAGCACAAATTATACCTTCAATTTCAATAGTTTACACACCTTTGAGATCTAGCTACAATATGACTATGATCCCTCTAGTAATGATTGTTGACAATCTCACTCCTCTTTTCAATATTTGATGAAAAGGTCCATACACTCCAGTGGTTTCCTAAGAAATGTTTTCCTTAAAGAATTTTTAATCTTATCGATTTTCTACTTTCATTCCTTCATAGTAGCTAGTTCAACCTCATGTCTCATCACTTGGAGGAAAACCTCTACTGTTTGAAGCTCCACTAAAACCATCATTGTATCCATCTAGTTATCCAATGTATTAATTCATATGTTTCTCATCTAAGTTTTACTATTCTATTGATAAATAGCTTCACCTTCTTTTAGTGTTGTTGAACAATTGAGATATTTTCTTCTCCCTCCTAAACTCCAAATAACATTTTTACTTTCTATTATGGAACATAAAATTTGTATGTTTTCCTTCAAGAGTTTGTGACCACCATGAGCCTCCATTGGTTAGTGGTAAAGAAAAATGCAAAATCTTCTTTGTTAAAGGAATTTGACTTATATTTGTTTTAAAGTTACTTATAGATCTATTTTATTTGTTAAGTAGTTTAAAAGCAATATCTCTTTTCTTTGTTAGTTGTTCAAAGAAAAAGAAGGTGACTAAGAGTTTTAATATTCCAAAGGTACATTGGATGAATAAATATGATAATTTTGATTATTATTTTGAAATGAATAGAAATTTTATTTAATCAACAAATTCTTGATAAAGGGTTGTAATGTTGATTCTAAGGAATAGATATCAAAAAGAGGAAGGTAAATGTCAAATATTAAAAGATGAAATATGAAGATTCTAGTGATAATAATTAGTCAATTAAAAGAATTATTAAAAATATTAAAATTTTTAAAAAATTTCAAATTTGGTTTAAAATTGAAGAGCTCAAAGAGTAGATAATTTAAAAATATTTAACAAATTTTGGAGATCATATGGAATGAAAAATGTAAAGAATACATGTTTTTATAAAGTTCTAATCTAAGATATTTAATCTTTTATATATAAATTTATTAATTAATCCTCTAAAAAAATACCTATGAGCTAAAGGAAGAGAGGTGTGTTGGGTGAGTAAAGAATAGCAACTTGAAGCATTGATAGTTGGGAATATTAAATGAAGGAAACCTTAGAAACATTGGGTAGAGAAATGGATTGATTTTAGAAAAGAGGCTCAAAGGGTTATTTGGTGACTTTTTGGTGAGTGTTATAAGCTTATTTGGTGAGTATTATAAGCTTATTTGGTGAGTGTTATAAGCTTATTTGGTGAGTATTATAAGCTTATTTGGTGAGTGTTACCCATCAATTTTTTAACCCATTTTATCATTAGTAATCATCCAAAAAACTATTATTCTTTTCCTCCCACTTTTTTTAAGCTATTTCTTAATAATTTAAAGCCTAATAGTATAGTAATTGCTTGGCTAAAATTATAACTACTCTACCCACAAAGTGTACATCTAATGCTCAGCCAGTAACATCTAGTGCCAAACATTAGGTAACTATAGAATGAATAATACCAAAATCACTACTTTTTTTTAGCTTGGATTTCTTTTATTTCACTCCCACATCAACTTGGAAATAATGAACCTTTATTTTCATCATAATGTAGAAAATGTGAAGTTCAAATGGTTAGCTACTCTATTAAGAACTTGTGCACAGATCTTAAAGATTTGAAAGTTGAGCCATCATCTTTGACCAAAGTCACAAAGCTTTGTTCTCTTATCTTGTATGTGGCTAGTTCCTTCTCTGTCAATCTTTTCTTAACCATAGAAACTAAGATAAACCATTGGTTACATGCTTAGTTTTGTAATTATCAAAACTTATAGGATCAATAATTATACACTCATTGACATGAAGAGAAGGAGACTCAAGAGAAATAGCAATAACTTTCAGAGAGCATACTTGGACAAAGTAGTGAGCATCTTCATTCGATGACCAATCATAATGAATAGTACTCAAAGTAGTGCACACATAATGCCATGTATTATTATTGTAATGAAATGATGAGAATAGAGAATGCTGGTGCCAGGCCCTACAGGGTAGTGAATGTCAATGTACTGAATGAAGGAAAACCACCTGAGCTTGATCATTGAATTTGAATATCGTTATTCCAGTCATCTTATATGTTTAGATTGAGGATCTTGTTTGAGCTGCAAATATAAGGAATCTGGGCTTTCTTTATTGTTGTCATGGCCTTACATCATCAATTAGGATAATTTTTTCACCAACTTGTTGGCTTATATTTTTAGAAAGAGCCATTGCATCTTTGTTTTTCTCCTTTTTAATGAAATTCCAAATGATTTGAGCACATATTTCTATTTTCTTAATCTGTTGAATTCATAATAATCAACATGGAGCCATGATACTTTATATTATTTTAATTATATTAGAGCATTTAAGATCAATGAAAACCTCACAAAATTGCATAACAACATTATAAACTCTTAATGATGCTAAAAATAGTAGTTTCCAATGCTGAGTTAAGTACAACTAGTTCAATAAAGCACTAGAGCACATTGGAATCATTATCATGAATGAGTACTATCACTTTAGCTCATTTTTGCTTATAAACTCCATAAAAAATCACTTTAATTGCATGTGTTAGGGAAGGAGGCCATAAGATTTTCTCACAATATTTAACTTGCTATGACAAAACTTGATCTATTTGTTGTGTTTGTATTAATGGAAAACATTGAAAATGCTTATGCACTCCAAATTATCATTCTTAATTATTTGTCTTTCTAATTCAATCATTTCATCATATATCTTTTTGGTTCTAACTTCCATTTGTGTCGTTATATTAGGAGTGAGATTAATGAATTCCTAGTTTGTCAAGCTACCTCTGATACCCTACCACATAGATTTAGGAGAGACACAATCAGTTGATGTACCTTGCAATGATTATCTAAAGTTGTGCCACATAGAAGGACCAATGAGATTATGTGATGTAACACTTAGTAAGAGCATGATCAAGAGTGTCCTCATTAAAATAATAGGGGAACTCTGATGCATGCTAAAACTATAATCTTTTTAGCTGTATGAAAAGGAGAGTGCATAGTTTAGTATTCACCAAACAATGATCAATATATTGATGGGGAGTTTCTCATTATTTTCTCAATGGTCCTCTAAAAATTCATACTTTTAATAATGTTCCAAGAAGATTTGAGCATGAAACTACCATCATTTCCATTTACAAGAGATTTATGCACCAAAGTTGAGACTAACTCCCTTATATTTTTCTATATTTCTCCATATGTCAATTTTGATCTATGTGCTTCCCATTCTAGTATTTGGCCTTTATGTATTCCACTTTATGTATTCCACTCAAAGGGACTGGTATGATAACATTTCATAATTTTTCTTTATTGTAATGTTAGGGCAACATCATCTAGCTTCCTTATGCCAAGTCCATCTTTCTTGCATGGTTCACTTAATTTTTCCCATTTGATCCATTGATATTTGTGATTACTTTCTGTATCTTCCCATATAAAGGCTTCATTAAATCCATCCTCTTCATTATTTGTAATGGAGAAGACATTTGTGCATTAGCTAGGACAAAATTTAGTACATACTTAACTAGTACTAATCTACCTCCCATTGATAATATCTTCTTCTTCTAATCACCTATTTTCTTTTACAATTTTTTACTAGTTGTTAGAAATATATTGATTACTTTTTATCATTGTATATTGGGAACCCCAAAAATGTTATTAGGATCAAAACTTACTTAAATCTCAAGCATTTTTAATTCTTCTATTTGTAACTCCTTTTAACTTGCTTAAGACATAAAATTTATATTTTTGTATATTCAATTGAATGATAGATCTATTAGAAAGATTTAAGGTGCTTGTGAATACTTTTTAAGGACCATAAATTTCCTCTACTAAAGATTATTATGTTATCATCATAATTGAGATGTGTTATTAGTGATGTACCCCTTGTTGTGGTGTACTGCATTATTGCCTTATTTTTGAAGTTTTGTTTTAAATTTCTAATGAAGATTACATTGTAACGATGAAAATAGTGGAGAAATAAAGCCGCCTTGCAATAAACCCCAAAGAGTAGAGACATTAATTATAATAGGTATTTATGTGTTATTGGTGATATTTCTAACTAAAGAGTTGAACTTCGTTAAAAAATTAAATTTATGTAGTACTTTAAAATAAAAGCCCCATGAAATATTATTGAAAGCACTTCTAGTGTTCAACGTTATTGTGCAATTCATTTTCCTAATTATTTTATTCAATAAAGCCACTAAGTCTTCTGTAATCAAAACATTATCAACTATCTCCTTGTCTTTAATAAAACTAGCTTCTTTGGTGAAATAATTTTTCTTTAAAGATTTTGTAATCTATAACCTAGAGCTTACTTAAAATTCTTTCAACAAATTTAATAATACAAATAGGCCTAAAGTCTTGAAAAGTGATTGGATTGTTGAACTTTATAATGAGAACTATATGAGAGATAGTAATCCTTTTAGGGATAATACCACCTATAATAAATTCCTTTGTTGCCTCCTTAAACTTTGAAGCAATGATGTTCCAATAGATAGTGAAAAACACACAATTAAATCCATCTAGACCTATAATACTTTGTTTGTTCAATTAAAATAACACTTGATGCACTTCATAAAATTCCATATTTTTTACAAAAAATTGATTGTCCTTCTATGAAATAAGCCATGGAATATAGTTTAGTGCCTCTATTTTCTAGCTAGAAGTTAGTTAAAATATTGAACAATAATATTTTGTTTGTCATCAAATAACCATTTAGCCCTTACTTTCTCAAATTAGTATGTTTCTTCTTTTATAAGCCCATCCATTAATTACTAATTGGCTACATTAATTCTAATCTTATCTTCTTCTGAACAACATTCTAGAAATTGCTTTTATTTGACCCCAATTTCCTCTTCAACTCTTTTAAAATTTTGAAAAATGTTTATAAAAAGTTCTTTTATTCCATTTCTTTAGGTATTCCTTGAGTCTTCTATGCTTGAATGCTAAATCCTACATACCAATTAAATTAGGTAAGTCTTTTCCAATTGCTTTCTATCTATTACTTCATATTATAATATAAAGTTTTAATATCAAATGCAAAATAAAGAATAAAGATAATACAATAAGTTAATTAAGACAACAAGTTCATTTTGTTTCATGTCATAAATAACTTCAAGTTAATATACTTTTATAATATTAGATATTATATTACTATTAGCAAATTTTACACGTAGTAAATGTAAATCGTAATGTTACACTCCTCAAGTTAGCCAATCTAGATAGCCCAAGGTATGATGCCCTTTCTTCTACTTGGACATTTAAAATTTAAATATATTTAAATTTTAGATTCTTAAACAAACTTTAAAATTTAAGTTGAAATTTTAAAACTTGAATGGTTGTGACATGAGACTAAATTTGATCTTACATATCTTTGGCCATGACATATGGTTGCTTTGATTTGATCTTCCTTGATGCCTAAAAGATAGAATTAAGCTTTATTTTTATAAATAAAGCTATGCATTTCTTGAATCCTATGTGGCATGAAAATTCTTAACATTTAGGAATTTAAGGTGGTGACATGTTAAAAGAGATTTGAAATTTAAATTATTCATTAATTTATGTTAAATAAAGAAAGATGGATGAACCTAACCTTAACCATTTCTATCCTTATGGAAACATAAATTAAGGGGTTGAAATAAGACATATTAATAGGATATAAAGTAGTTTCTTAAGGAGAAAAAACTCTAAACAACTTAGTTTAGAGGCATTTTCATTATAGGAATGCAATATGCAGGCTATATAAGGTTAGCATATGTGATTTTGGCTAGTACATTAGAAACCCTATCTATAAGCCACTATAAGGAGGCCTTGCTTAAGAGAATCAAAGAGAAGTGAAGCAAGCTACGAGTAAGAAAAGGAAGAGGAAAAATTCAATCCTGGAGACAAAAAGAAGATTTCTTGGGGAAGTTTATTATACAACTAAGAGGTAAGATGAATCTTAAGATAATACACTAAATGTAGATACATGATAAGTAATAATTTGATTCTTTGATTGATTAGGGGACTAATTTCAAACATTAAATCTAAAATTGTAGAAAAAAATCAAGAAAAGAGATAAAATGATAAAAAAATGCTAATGTAGCATTAAAAAATAAGAGCCACATATGGCAACTCACTATTGGCATGCCATAGCACATGTTGCAATACACTAGTCAAGCACTGTGTGTAGAGGCAATGGTGTACATGTAGAAGGGTATGATGCACTAGCCACTCATGTGCACTAGCACTTGCCATCGCATGGGGCAAACAAACATGCACCCTATTGGCAACCTACCAAGCATGTGTTCTATGTATGCATAGTAGTGAACCTACTACATCGACATGATCAACGCATGAGTGGAGGATTGTTTGCATATGAGAGTAGTACACTTGCATGAAAATATGTATGGGTTCAATTTGATATTACAAAATTTGGAAAATGTTTATATTTTTTTATCAAAATCAAATGGTTTTGTTTTGTAATTAAATATTATATTTAAGCTTTTATATGAAATATGGCTATGAAGGATGTATAAAGTAAGAATTTCAAAATTTAGAATTTAGAGAATCTAAACTTTGTGAATTTAAAACCCTTTAAAACAAAACATCTTGAAAAATATAATCTCCTTGTGACAAAAATTATATTCTTCTTTTACTTCTTTTATTCCTTACCATTAAGAAGCTTCACTTTTGTTATTATTCTAAAAAAAGATTTATTATTGGGAACATGGTATAAGAATATATCACAGATAGTTCATATTATTTTTGGTACCAAAGTACTTTGATTCGAGATTGATGACAGGTGTAAAGAAGAAGATAATTGACGAACAAGCTACAAAAGGGAGTCAGGAGATAGAAGAGGATTCAATCAGGTAACTACACCAACTATTTTACCATCAAGCTTGGAGGTAGAGGTAACTCTATTAACTTTTCAAATGAAAGTGTCAATAAATATGAAACTAAAATCCTAATATCTTCCTATGATAGATTTAAAAGAAAATATTTTTAATTTAAGAAATTTTAGATTAAGTAATATTCCCCAGATAGTTAGAGATAAAGATGAGGATAACATCAATCTAACTTTTTTAGGTATGAAAATCTATAGCCTTTCATGATAGATGTTATACTTGATTTACTAATTTATGATAATATAGTTCATGCAAATAAATTAGATACTTGGTTGAAGTAACTAGAGACATATTTTTCTCTGATGAATATTTATCAATTAATAAAGTGGTGTAAGCTTGATTGAAAATGATGAGTCATAAATTAACTGGTAAAATGCTTGCCTAAGAAATAAAATAGTTGTAAAAGTGACATGGAACCAATTTAAGTAATTAATTCAAGAAGGATTTTATCTCATGAGTCATATGGAGGAAAGATGGAGAAAGTGGCAATGTCTATGACATCGACTGACAAAAGGTATAAGAATATACCATGAATTTTTTATCATAAGGTGAGAGATTGAGAATATCTATCAATGAAATATAAATATTATCAAAATATATTATAAATTTATACTATCTTATTGTCACTAAGTTATCTTTTTTTCTCTATTCAATCATTAAAGTAAGCCACTATATTACAATAGCTATTAAAAAAGAATGAATGTAAAGGAACAAAATCAAAATGATCAAATACTAGGAGATCTGAGTATAAGTCTGAACATTGGTCATAAAAAGAAGAGTATTCTTCAACAAACTATATTATTATCACAACTAAAAATATTTTTTCTATTAGTAGAATTTAAAAATATTATGATCATTGTAATAAGATAGGACACATATGAGAAAAAATATTGGAAATTATATCTAAAACTATTCTTAAAAAAATTTAAGAAGGATAAAGTATTTATTATGATAGAGACTAAAAAGGTACTTAAACCTCTTCTAGATATTAATGAAAACTTATCTCTTATGATAAGTCTAATGGACATCTCTCATAAAGTAAAATAAAAAGAACTCTTCACTACTTGAATACAAGTGAAGAAAGAACTTATTAGTATTATTGTCGACACTGAAATTGAGAAGAACCTAATGTCAAAAAGTTTTGTAAAAGAATTACAATTAGAGACTACACAACTAAGACCTTATTCTTTGGGATGGATTTAACAGACTTTGAAGTGATAGTTAAAAGCTAATGTAAGTTGAAGTTTATTATTGCTAAAGACTACATTGATGAGATTATTTGTAAAATAGTATCTTTAAATATCTATCAAATCATACGAAAAAATCCATACTTATGGGATCAAGATACTATCTACTATTAACAAACACAATAATATCGATTTACAAAGGATAGATAACATTTTCTTCTAGCTCGTGACAAAGAAGTCTTAATAAAGATGTCTTAATAAAGATGTCATTTGTGTAGATTAAATGAAGAGATTAGTGAATAATTGCCAAAGATATGTGTTGCTAACAAATCAATGAAATCACTTGGTAGGATCAATGGAGGTCTTAACCTCCTAAAAAATAATAAAGCTAGATTTCTTAAAGAATTAGTTCAAAAAAGAATATTTGATGGGACTTGAATCTCAAAAAGAAGGGACATATGATCAAAAAATCAATTCTAAACTCAATGAATAAAAAATTATGAAAAAAATTAAAGGAGGAGACAAAATGATGAAGAACATCAACATAGCACAATATATTAGGAGCTACACATTGGGCCTCATGTGAAGGTTTACTACAAGTGCTACAAAGCACTGGCTAAATGCTACGTGTATAGGTGTTGGTGTGTAGGTAGAAGAGTGTGGTTGCTTGGGCACTCGCTCACACTAAGGTGTGTGATCTTATAGGGTGAGCTCATTAGCATGTCAGTGACTTACCGTGCACACTTTGCACTCACATGATATGTGCACCTAGCATACCCTATGGTCAACATGTGTATAGAAGACTATCTACATGTAGGAATAGTACCCACGTGAGTGAACAGCTCCCTAGCACGATCGTACATGTGTCATAGAGGCATGTATGAACAAGCATGGAATCAAGCTAGTCTTATGAAATTTGTAGAATTTAAGAAATTTTTATATTTTTAGTCAAAATCACATGGTTTTATTTTTATAATTGAATATTGTATCCAAACATCTATATAGAGGTGTAAGAAGCATGTATGAAATAAGTTAGAACTTTAAAATTTAGAATTTTAGGAATTAATTATGAATTGAAAATCCCTTGAAGGAAAACTTCTTGGAGAATTCAATTTTCTTATGATAAAAACCTTCTTTACATTCTTCTTCTTCCTTTATTTCTCATCATTATAATGCTTCACTTTTTTATTGCTACTTTGGAAAGAGGGTATGCTATTGAGGATCCAAGATGAAAATGTCTCCTAGATAGATCATTGATAATCATGCATGTAATTATAATTCAATTGTAATCAATATGCTATATTACTATGCTTCCTTTGCTTGTAACATAAATTGAAGGAGAATGAGATGATACCTGAACCATGATGTTAATATTTTTGTGGTTAACTACATGCTTAAGACTAGATCCACATGATATCATGATCTTTATATGAATCTAGCATGTTAATATTAAGTAAGAAAACATAACTAAGGCATGCTAGAATAATTCCTTATTATGACTTTAGTATTTTATGAAATATTAGATGTGATGTGATGGATGACCCATAATCAAGTCTTAAGGTTTCTTTAAATATTATTACTAGCCTAAAAAAGGTTAACTCATGTTGTAAATTATCTCATGATAACTTAGATTTACTCATGCTATGAATTATGCTCTTTAATTTCATGTTGAAAAGAATTAAATAATGATGATGAGAAAATGATTGATGTTTCTTTATATGACATAATCTATTCCATGTTCATCATGCTTAAAAATTCATGCTTATGATTGGATTATTTAATTTTACTCATGTAAAACTCATGATTGTCGAGAACATCATCATAATTTTATGTGATGGTTTAATTTACTTTGTGATGGTTTTGGTGTTTCCAAGAAGGACGGTATGACATGATGAAATTACTAAGATAAACCCTAGAATGTTAAATAGTATGTGGATTTTATATGTAATTAGATTCGCTAAAAATTAGGTCATGGATGTTATGTTTGAAATTTTCATTTTTATCCCAACCTAATGATGATTTTTGTGGCCAAAACCTTTATATAACCTTGGATATTCCTTGTAACTTTGGTTCTTGTCTTGCTTGGTTAAGACCTTAAGATGACCTAGATGGTTTCTAAAATATTTAAGTGCTATCAATTTCTAGATAGAAAACTTATTAAGGCTTAGGATAAGTCTTAGAAGAAGGCTAAGATAGATGAAGGTCTCAGATAGGCTAGCAAGGTTGGTTAGGAGTTAGTTATAAACGATTAGGTTAAGATTAGATTTTACATGATAATATGATCATAATTGACATATATTATCTAAGAATAGTAGATGATATTTTGGCTATATGTGATTTAAGATTAGTAGATGATAATCTTGGCCAAGCATGATTAAAGTCAGATGGTGATGGACTTGGTTATTCATGATTTAGATTAAAGGATGATTATCTTGATCACATGATTTAAGATGGATGATGTTGATTTTTCCCACTTATGGTTTCTATGGATTAAGTGTTGGATAAAGTTAGTAATATGCAAGATAATATAACCTATAGATTATTAGTGATATAAATGGGTTGGATTTGATTTGATGATAAAGCTAATTTCTTGGTCATCTCTAATTAGGCTTGGAAGTGAGATCTAGCATTTGGAGGAACCTTAAGACTTGGTAGCTAATGTAGATGAGATAATTCTTGGGTAAATCATTGACTTAGGTAAGTTTTTCTTCTATAAACCAATCGTAAGGTTGATCTTTTACATCTAATAAGGGCTTACTGCCTTTGGTTTAAGTCTTAGGGTTAAGTGGTGAGACTCAACCAAAGGCTTTGGATGCATTAAAAAACCTTGGAAGGACATTAAATGACTTGGTGGCAGGAAGAGCTCTTGAAGTCTAAGAATGGTAGCTAGGAATTCTTCGGATTGGCCCTAAACGAAGTCTAAAGTTGATTGATTGATCTCAAGAAGTCCTGTAACCAAGATAATAAGAATTGGAAATTTTTAGAATTAGTTATTATACTCTATTAACTTTTGGTTAGGCTTAGAGATAGATTATGTTCATTAAGATATCATAATGCTTGAAATTTAAAGGTCTTAGGGTTTGGAATTTAAAGATCTCAAGATTTGAAGTTTGAAAGCCTTAAGGTTTGAAATTTAAAGACCTTAAGTTTGAATTTAAAGGTTCTAGGTTTAAAATTTTAAAGGCTTAGGATTTGAAATTTTAAAAGCTTAAGATTTGAAATTTTAATATATTTTGAAAATTAAATTTGATTAATGATAAAGGTAGCTTTATAAAGAGAATTCTAGGGTAAGAAATCTAATGGCATACCATGAAAGAGGATGATGATAACTTTGGTTTGTGGCTTGTTATGAGATTTAAGTTATGATTTGGCATGAGTGAACCTTAATGTAAGAATTAAGATTAGTAATAAGAACCTATAACACTTGGTGAGATGTTGATGACACCTTAAAAAAGGCCCTAAACTTGAAAGACTCTCAAGTTAGACTCTAGATAACGTTAATGGTTGATAGAAAGCCCATGTATGTCCCTATAAGAGGTTTAGGACGCAACCAAAGTGCCAAAGAGACTTTGATGTATTATGGCCAAACCCTATATATGATTTATATTATTGGGTATGACCATGAATAGAATTTTTAGGCTCTTAGGCAATAGGTTAGACACCTTAGATAGTGGTATAGGTAATTTTGTGCTTTAGGAGAGACCTTTGAGAAGAGTACACTGGCTTTGGTTATCTTAAGAGGTTTGAGAGTCACTAATAAAGCTTATATGAACCTTGTTTTAAAAAATAGATTATGGCTTAGAAATATATGCCTAAGGTTAAAGCCAAGGATTTAACATGAGTAAATGCTCATGTGGAAGCCTAGATAAGTAAAGATATTCTAATAAGGATCCCAAAAATAGGTTAAGAAAAAGATAAATCATAGGCATAAAGTTCGCATAAGATAAGGTAATAGATAACTAATTTACGATTGAAAGAAACCCTAGGATATATGAGATAATTGATTATGATTAAAACCCTAGGGTATGCCAAATAATAAATTAAGGTTTAAAAGAAATCCTAGAAATTTTTGGTAGCTAATTAAGGTTTTATAGGAAACCATAGAATGCCCAAATAGTTGATTAGGGTTTTTGAAGAAACCTAAGAATGCCAAATAGATGATTTGGTTTTTGGAAGAAACTCTAAGAATGCCTAAGGTTAATGCCAAATAGCTAATTAAAGTTGGAAGGATACCTTATAAGGCCCAAATAGATGATTAAGGCTCTATAAGAAAACCTTAGGGCATTCAACATAGCACATTAGTGTTTTGAGAAAACCATACAATTATTTAGATAGCAAATTTGGTTAAAAGAAAATTTTAGATGAACCTAACTAGTTTGTGATAATAATTTGGATTAATGCCAATATAGAACACATTAGTCAATATTAATGATGATATAGATTAGGATGTAATTGACCTAATTTTGGACCCTTAACTTAGAGATACATGAGTTAGATTATATTGATATTAGAACTCTTATAAGATCATAAGATAATCATTTTATGAGATTGATAAAGCCTAAGTTATTAAGTGTTAGATTATGTGGTAAGAGACTCTACTGTTCTTATGTGCAACTTATTTTATAAGGAGATAATTATTTCATATGATTAATAGAGCCCTAAGTTATAGAGTACCAAATCACATAATTAGAGACACCTAGTGTGGGTTGATGTCACTGACACATTGAGCCCAAGAGTATAATGGATGTGTTAGAGCATATGTTGAGGAGTATAATGCATTTGTTGAGGAATCTTAGAGTCCAAGAGGACTATATCACATGATTGGTAAAACCATGACTTATGAATTGTTAGAACATGTGTTTAGGGATACCAAATATGGCTGAGTGTCACTTACTTTTATAGCACATCAAGTGAGGATTGTGGAAGTCCTATAACTTATGATAATGTATATCATGTGGATATTAATGACCCTATAGCCCTAATGGACTGGCTCACAAGATTAGCAAAGGCTCAAGTTATAAGGTGCCAAATCAAGTGACGAGAAAGGAGTACAATACCTTATGCCACAATTTACATGGGCTTATAGAGGGAATGCCAAATTACTAGTGGGATGCTAAGCATTCATTTAAATGAGCACATGGCTATGATGTTATAGAGATTTGAGAGGTCTTAGTAGATATTAAATAATTAATATTTCTTAAAATTATGTCATTGAGGCTAATGATTGTTATATTTCTTATATAATAATTCAAATTGGTAGGATGAGATAATTCTAAAATAAAAGAGATTATTAAGAATAACACAAACAATATTAATGAGAAGCCTTACAATGAAAAAAAATGGAGACATAAATGTCATTAGGTTCCTACCTATATCCCATGGTGAGATAGATTGGAAACATAAAAATATCATTAAAACTTTTATGACTTATCAAGATAAAAGAATAAGGTTAGCTAGTGTTAGTGGTAGTGCCATAAATGTAATCTCCACACATCTGTCTACTTCAATGATCTCCACTGTATCAATTTGAAGTTCATCATTGTTAGCTCAAATTATCATTTTACTATCAATCATTTTATGACTTGGCTTTTCACATTTAAAATATTTTTCTTCTCTTTCTTCATAATTACTAGCAATATAATTCCTAAGTATTTGTGAGTCAAATCTATAATATGGCATTCTAAGTCTAATAGCACACTTAGGTATATTTGATGTGCTCCCTTAAAGTTTAGATTTGTTTATTGAGAGAGCAAACCTTCTTTATCTTTCAAAATATGGTACTAAAGAGAAGACACCTATTATAGTTTGTAGGTCATATAAGGGTACATCATTTCTAATTGTCATCCTAAGA
Organism: Vanilla planifolia; assembly: GCA_023846275.1. Taxonomy (NCBI): domain Eukaryota; kingdom Viridiplantae; phylum Streptophyta; class Magnoliopsida; order Asparagales; family Orchidaceae; genus Vanilla; species Vanilla planifolia. The sequence goes on from CM043870.1 coordinate 21,516,634, forward strand.
TCCCTTATAACTTTATAATCTAATATCTAATCTATGCAATGACATCTACTCTTATGCATTAGTTCATTAACTTGGTTATGATGTTTAGTAACTACTGAAGTACCTTATCTTATGTTATGAAGTATAGTGAGAAGTTTTATATCATGGAATCTATGATAGTGCTTCATCATTAAGACACTTTTCATTTCTTTCAAAATCACTAAAGTTCTACCTAATATGCATTCTAAATTCTAGCTCTTATTCCAAAGAACCTTGGATGGACTTGCTAACTTCATTTTTGCAAAACTAATATTCTTATATAGCGTGTGCGACCACACCAAAATTAAAGTAATGCCATCTATTAAGGTAGTTGCATATGGTGGTTTATCCCTTAATCGATTTGGGTTCAAATCATAATAAGGAGAAGTTGAGGAAAGAATACATGTTAATGAAATTGACACCACTCAAAGAAATCTTCTAATTGAGTAATCCAACCAATAAATTGAGTTAGGTCGTGACTTCAATCACAAATAGAAACTTCTCGAGTAACTCTATTTTAGATCTTAAAAGTATTATTCCTATTAGTTTTTCTTTGAGTCATCGAATATTTGTCATTTCTTGGTGATATAGATTTATTATAAATTAGTCCTTCAAATTGATTTTCATAATTTTGTGGAGCAGTTCTTTGTACATTATGATTATTAATCTTAAGCCCCTTTATATACTTATGTAAATCATGAATTAATTTTGTTAATGTGTCAATTTTTATGTTTTTTAGCTTTTAAAGTTCTCCTAGTTATTTTTTAAAATATTACATTACTCCATTTGACTTTTTATATGAGATGTGATAATTTAATTAAATTTCTCAAGAAAATGATGAGATAAAATTTTAGAAAGATGAAAAAATAAAATTCAAGCAAGTTACAATGATATGCAAGATAAACAAAATTAAAATATAATTTTCTTAAAAAGTGATTAGCTATGCAAATAAAGTTGTAGACCACAAACAATATTAAATTTAATTTACATTTAATTCTTAAGGTCTACTAGGTTTATGCAAAGATGATTAGATGATGCTAATGCATGCAAAATATATTGAGTAGCAAATATGTAATAATTTAAATATTTCTACAATAAATTTTAGGTATACTATTCAAGAATTTAAATCGCATTTGTACACATTAGATTACACTTTACATGGCCTAAAATGTTTAGGTCTCTCCCTTACAAGTGACACTCTATTTGGGTAAGGTAGGTTAAATCAAAACTAAGTTTTCTTGAAGTGGAAAAAATCAATATAAGTTTATCCATAACATTGACAACAAAACAATCCTCTAGTAACTCTTAATTTAAGATCTAAAACCTTAAAAAGATAATTTTAAACTTAGCTATTTGTAAGGCTACCTTGTTTACAAATGAACTTGTTAGATAAACAAATCTCATTAGATCTAACTTTTTATCTTTTGATCTTGGTTATAATCCTTTTAATTTGCTTATTTGCAATTGCCCCCATTGTTGATATAACCTTTGATAAATACTTTTGATAAGAACTTGTGATAAACACTTGTAAACAGCACTTCTAAAAATGAAAATCAAGACATGCTGGTAAATAAGCTAAAAAGTTGGTCTGATTCAATCTCAAATCTATTTGTCTGGGGGGCATGGTTCAACAAATTAGGCATGTGCCAATTCTTCTAGGTGTCAAACTAGACCTATCAGTCGATTTGTGCTACAATGAGATTAAATTTCTCCAAGTTACTCTTCAAGAAGTTTTGAATTATAGGGTTCTAAATTTTAGAGGTCTGAAATTTAGAGTTCTAAATTTTAGAGTTTTAAATTATTTTATTCAACATCCTTAGTACTTTATTAAGATGTTTAGATATAATATTTATTATTAAATATCTAATATTTTAATTTTCATAAGAAACATGTTGATTTTGACTAAAAAAATTTCACAAATTCCATGCTACATAATCTGACTTGGCACGTGCATGCTTTGCCCACCAATGCCAAGGTATTATTCACATACACAAGTATTGTTCCCATAAGTCGATGGCCCTTGTGTACAGGTTTTAACCACAATGGTGCAGAAGACTCATCTACTGAGTGCTTATAGATTGCTTGCATTATAGATAGCAAATAGTATGCATATGTAGTGCACGTGCCCCTATCCTATGTGATCATGTACACCCAGTTTCCACAAGAGTTTAATGCATCAAGTCCTCCTGCATGTGTTCCTATGTCTAACTATCACATTGTAGTGTGCACTTCAATATGCCTGCAACTAGTTATCACATGCAAACTCACACATGGTTCTTACTTCATGATGCTGTAATAATGGTTTTGATCATTTTGTTATCTCTCTTGATTTTTTTTGTGACATTGGATTTAATGAACCTAGAATTGAGCTTCTGATCATATGTCCCTTCTTTTTGTGAATTGGGTCTAATCAAATCTTCTTTTCTAAACTAATTCTTTGTAAGATCTAATTTTATGATCTCCTTTAGAAGCTTAAGAATTCTCTCATCCCTATCAAGTGATTTTTTTGGTTTTCTTAATAGAAACACATAGCTTTGATAGGAGTTTATTAGCTTTTTGGCTAGTTTGAATAATGCCTTTTATCAATGTTTCTTTATCTCATGTCAAAGAAAGTTTTGTCCATCCTTTATAAGTTGGTACCATTGTGCTCATTGATAGAAGATGGCATATTGATCCTTTAAGTATAGATTTTTTAGTATAATTACGTAGACATTTAGATATGCCACTTTATAAATAATCTCATCAATATAATCTTTGGTGATGACAAACTTTATTTTACATTATTTTTCAACTCTAGTTTTAGAGATTTTATGAATCCATCTTAAAGAATAAGGTATTAAATGTGTTGTAGCCTCTAGGTTTAACCTCTTCACAAGATCTTTTGATATTAGATTCTTTTCACTTATAGTGTGATGATAACACTAATATGCTCTTTACTCACTTATATTTGGATGGTAAAACTTTCCTTTACTTCATAAGAGATGTCATTGGAACTCATCATAAGACATAAGATTTCAAATTATAGATGCATTTTAAGTACATTTTTAGTCTTAACTAAAATAAGTATTTTATCCTTTTTGAACTATTTCAGAAATATTTTAGGATGTAATTTTCATCTTTTTTATTATTTGTGTCTTATGTTTTTGTAATGATTACAATACTTATGAGTTTTGCTGATAAAATGTGTGTTATTAGTTGTGCTCATAAAATATGTTGTTAGAGAATATTCTTTTTTTATAATCAATTTTTAGATTTATACTCAAATTTTCTAGTATTTTGTCTTTATAATTTTGTCCTTTCATATTTATTTTTCTTTTTTATAGCCATCATGAATGTGCTAGATTGTTTTAAAGATTAAATAAGAAAAAGAGATAGTTCAAGAGTAATAGGATAATACATACCTGTAATATACTTTGATATTGTTTACATCTCATCGATTGATATTCCAAACTCATGACTTTTTATCAAAATTTTATACTATATTCTTGCATTTTTCCTTGTTAGTGTTATAAACTACATCAGTTTCTCCATTTTTTCTTCATGTAACCTATGAGATAAAATTCTTCTCAAATTAATTTTTGAAATTGATCTTGTGTCACTTCTAAAACTATACCAACTCTTAAGTGAATATTCCACTAAGCTAATGCATGAGTCTTTATTCTTAATTGAGCATACATCATTTCATTAGTTAATGAATAATTGTATAGTGAGAAATATGCTCCAAATACTTCAACCAAGTATTTAATTTCTTTACATCGATTGTACTATCATAAATAGGCAAATTAAAGATAACATCTACCTTAAAAGGACATTGTTGATTCCATTTCTTCAAAAGATGAGTTAAATGTCATCTTCATCTTCATTTTAAACTATCTTAAAATTACTAAATCTAAAATTCATCTGATTAAGCATATTTTCTTTTGGTGGATTATCTTTTCAATCTTGTAAGAAGGGGTTGAGATTTTATTATCATCTTAAGTAATATTTTATTTATTAAGTTAATAAAGCTACTTATTCCTCTAAGCTTGATAATGAAATAGTCAACATAATCAACTTGACTGAAATCTCAAATCTCTTGATTCATTTTCACAACTTTTTTCAACTCCTTTCTTCTTGGATTCTTTCATTAGCATAGAATTGAAGTATTCTAATATAAAAAATAATATAATCTATCTAAAAAGTATTCTTACCTTGAGCCCTTAATAGTAAACCTTTTTTGAGTTGTCGTAATGAAAGTGAAAGTGAGAAATGGTGAAGAGCAAAGAAAGAAATGAAGGAGAAAAGGGTTTTTGTCATAAAGAGATTAAATTCTCTAAAGAAGTTTTTCTTCAAGGATTTTTAAGTTACTTCTTTCATTATTTTTATCCCTTTATATAGAGATTTAGATATAATATTTTATTATAAAAAATATAAAATTTTAATTTTCATAAGAAACATGTGGATTTTGACTAAAAAAAGAAATTCTACAACTTCTACATTACAATGACCGAACCCCACACATGTGCTATCCTCCTACCAATGTTAGGGATTCACTTGTATGGGTACTATTCCTACTCATGGTCAGGCTCTATGTACAAAAGTTGATCACAAGAACTAGATAAAGTGGCTAATTGTGCACATGTGCAACACATCTGCACCCATCTCACATGTTTGCTCTCCACTACAATGCATGGGCATCTAGTGCATCATGCTCTCTCTGGCATTTTCTTGTGCCTTCACATGTAATACCTAGCTAGCATGCTACAACTCATCTATAGCTTGCCATCACACACGTGGTTCTTGTTTCATGTTGTTATGATGGTTTTCAATTTTTGTTGCCTTCTATGACTTTTTTATAATATTTGGGTTTAATAAATCTAGAATTGATCTCCTGATTAATTACGTGTAAAATATCTATAAAAATTACATAATGATATGGCTCGTGCTATGAGCGCACACATATAACTATAAAGGTGAGCAGATGCAACATCAGTGATGTATATGTGTAGCCATAATAGTCTTGGAAATCATAAGAGGTTGGTATGCACTGAGTGTATGATAAGACTAGATTTAAAAATTTAATGAATAAAGACCATTGATTAAGATGGTTTCTTTGCTCTAATACCAATTGATGACAAATGGATGGACAAAATTCTAATAACAAATGATAAGTTTTGGCTAATAGTAGGTCAAGAAATCTTAAATGGGAATGTGGGCGGTGGTTTCTGAGGAATACAAATAACCTCCGGTTTTTTTCAGATTTGGCGAGCATCCAGAATCACTAGTGAATTACAACTCTATTGTACAGCAAATGGTGCATTGGTCTTTGCATTGTTAATGCTTTTTGCTGGTTGGTTCCATTATCACAAAGAACTCATGTAATAGGATAAGGATAAAGGGATAACAAGTGGAGAAACCCTATTATTCTAGGTATGGTTGTTCTCTTCAAGGCATAGGATAAAGACATTAAGGATGGACAATGGAAGATAAAGCCTATTCTTTTAGACAGAAGTCCTACTCTTTTTAATCAGGGTTGTGTTCTTCGAGGCACAAGATAAGGGTCCCAAGTTCTTCAAGGATTTAATTTTAATTCATTCTAAAAGATCCTCAATTATATCACAATCAAATAATTTAGAAACTCAACGTAAAAAGATAAGATTGACTCACCTAATTCTTATTTTCATAATAATAATACACTTATAATTTTAACTTCTTAACCAACTACCAACTAATAAAAAAATACAAATTCTTAATATTTATAATTATTTGTTGAGTATTACATGTCTCAAATACATAAAAGTAAAATAAATAAATAATGACAAAAATTCTATCCCAAAATAAGAATCCTAGCTCTTCTCTTATTATATTGTAGCTCCTTGGCTAAGCCATGAAAACTAGTCTATGAATTATTTGATTTTTATGCACTTTTTAACAAATTAAATTATCCTCTTACTTAATTTGCATTTCAAGGATTGATTCTAACTCAATTGAATCTTCTACTAAGTTGGCTAAGTGTTTTTGTCATAGATGGACCAATTTACTTTATAGTATACAAAGCACCACTAACAATGTCTCTTTAGCTCTTGAGTTTATCACTTCCTTGTAAGTGGCCCTACCCTTATATTTCCACAAATCATATGTGAGATAAGTAAGAAATAAGAAAATATAAATGAATCAAGCTCAATTATTATATTTATGGCATCATGAGATGATTGTTATAGTGAGTACACCTTTTTTCCTTCAAAGGCTAAGTCTAGTTAAGAAGTTACAACATAGTTTAGTAATATGGAGATGCATTAGACCTTGCCCTTGCTTTGATCAAGGATGAGTTCCTCCCTATTATGGGAGAAATGGTTAGGACCATACTATGGCCTTCTAATAAAGAAACAAATTTTTTGATATATACTTAACCATTATTCTTATTTGGGTGGACATATGCTCCTTATGGTAAAGACAAATTGATGCCATTGATGTTTGCATGTAGGTAATAATAAGTGACTATTTGAACCTTAATGATAAAATTTGAAAACCACTTGTTTAACATAGTCAACCATGAGAGCTCCCTATTTATCCTAACAAATCTTGCAATAATGTTGCCAATTTAATCAACCTTGTGAATTGCATCAAGGATGCACCTAGGTTTAGCCAAAGGTTGGCAATCTTGGGCTATAACTACACTAGATAGTTCCTTATAGATCACCCAATGGGAAGTTTAATTTCCTAAACTAGTTGGTTCAATATTATTTGAAGTTTTTACATATTATATTTTTTGTATTCCTTATTTTTATTCCAATATCTCATAAAGTAGTTTTACCTCTTTGAACATAGATTTTCATGTTTACTTCATGTATTTGCTCATCTTATTGTTTCATAATATAAGAGAACCATAAGACATATACATTAGATTCTATGTATGGGGTGATTTAAAACTTTTATATTGGCCATTTTCTAATAATGAGATCAATTTTTAGCCCTTTGGGTTAACAAATTTAGTAAACTTAAATCTAGATTGGTAAATTCCAAGTTAGTGCTCAGAATATTGGGTGTTAAAACTCGAAGAAAGAAGACCACTTACCATTATCCAAATGTCTAAATAATGTAAACATTTAGCTCCATGAAGACGTCTTACCATTATCCAAATGTCTAAATAATGTAAACATTTAGCTCCATATTTCTCTCTCTCTCTCTCTCGTCTCTTAGCTTTCTCACTTTTCCACACTTTTTAATTTAATCCTAGGTTGTTCAAGCTAAATTACTTAGGACAGATGATAAATTACTCAACATGATTTACTTGGACCTTTAGGGTAGTATTTAGGCAACACAAGATAGCTACAATAATGGCATATTATGACCAATGTTCATCTACTAGAAGAATGATCCTACAAAAAGTGTTTGGAGTAGATACTCTATTTAGGGCTAGGTGTATTCATTAGATATTTCCCTTTAAATGACATATGTAATGGATAGGTTATCTTGACCACTTATTGTTCATTGCTCTTGCATATGTAAATTTGATATTTATATTTTCTTTTTCATGTGTGTTATTCTATTAACCCCTCATGTTGGCTAGCTTAGATTAGACCCTAGCTAATCAAATTGATTCCTTTTTTTCTTGATTTTATGAACTAAGTTCTTTAATTTAAGTTAGCATGGATTATTTGATCTGCATAGAATGAGTCATAGTATGCTTATATTCATTTTGCATGACCTTAACATTATCCACAACCATGAGATGGCATTACAATTTGCATTAAATCCTTAACTTAAGGAAATCCAAGGTGATAGTATAGCTTAGGAATGTTTAGAACTTAAATATCCTTAAATGCATGCAAACTAGGAAAGATGATAAAACTTTAATCCATAGTCATTTCTCTTGTTGATTCCTTGAATTAAGGATAAGGTGACCAACCAAATCAAGAGGATTTAAGGTGGTCATTTAAGGAAATAATTGAAGAATAGACATGTGTTTACAAAGTGAATCAAATTCTAATTGAATTCTTGTAGTACCATAATTAAAGGATCCTTAATTGGCTGAGTATAAAAGATCATATGTGATGATTTTGGCTAGACTTTAGAAACCTACCCATAAGGCATTGCAAGGAGATCCACCCAAGAGGAGTCAAAGAAAGGAGGTAAGGTATGAGAAAGAAAAGGAAGAGAAATCACAAGATTGAAGTAACAAGTAGAAGAAGATTATTTGAAGTAATCCATTAGACAGCTTAAAGGTAGGACGAACCTTAATATTATACATTTTAATATAGATAATTTATAAGTAATAAAATTGATTATTTTGCTAAAGCATGCATGTGATGTTATAGGACTATGATCATTTAAGCTTTCTTAAGTTTCCTTCTCATGAACCCTAATATAAGAAGAGGTGGTGATGAAAGCATGCTTATGATGGTGTTCTCATATTCTTTATTAAAAAATACATTATTTGATACATAATTTCTTAAATTAGCCATGAACTTATGTACATAAGTCACAAGCCAAGATTATCATCATTCTATTTCATTATTTACTCATAAAATTTCTTACCCTAGACCTCTCCTTCTAGGGTTACCTAAGTCCTTAACCAAATTTAAATTCCAAACTTGAATGTATATGAATTCAAATCCTAAGCCTTTAAATATCCAACCTAAATTTACCAATTTTAATTCTTAGAATTTATCAAAATCATGCCTTATCTTTAGTCTTAACCTAAAGTTAATTGAGTCAAATAGTTAACTTTAGAACTTGTTAATTCATGTACCTTATTTGACCTAATCCTTAACCTTTTACTATGCCTTCCCAAGGCCATCACTTAACTTTAGTCTTATTTTAAGGCAAAACTCAAGACTTCCTAGTCATTATTCCTAGAAACACAAGAGCTCTTCTTGCCTTCAAGCCATTTAAGATCCTTTCTAAGGTTTTTTAATGTATTCAAGGTCTTTAGTTGAGCCTTACCACATAACCCCAAGAATTAACCCAAGGTAACAGGCCCTTCTTGCCTACAAAAAATCGCCTTTGGGTTTGGTTTAGAAGTAGATCTTATTTAAATCCATTATTTAACTAAGAATTATCTCATCTACCATAATCACTAACTCCTAGAAGTTCTTCAAAATCTAGTACTTACTTTCATGCCTAACTAAAGTTAACCTAACACTTCACTTGAGCTTGCTTCATCACCTACTAGAATCTAATCCTCTTAAATCAAGCATATGGAAACTAGATTGTGGTACCCATTGCTAGGTTTATAAAACTCCTTATCCTTATAAATTATAAGTGGCCTAAATCATCATCCTTAAAGTGAATCATTAAATATCGAGATCATCATCCTTAAATCTAATCAAGTGTAAACAAGACAATCATCTTCTACTCAATAAAAAATGAATAAGAATATCATCTACTTATCTTAAATCACACATGACCAAAAAAATTCATATATCATACTTAGATGACACATGATAATTTCTTTGGAGCATTATACCAAGACATTTTCTAATTGGCATTCACAATTCAACATCAACTGTCTAATCATGATAGGTTGGTTTTATGAGAAGTTTGGGTAAAAATTATAATATAACTAGTGCTTTGCAATCTTTTTTCAAATAATATAATCCTTTTTCCAAGAACAAAACCTAATATAATCTCAATCTAACCATTCATAGCCAACTCACAACCAATCTTGCTGGCTTAATTGAGACATTCATGCCTGACATGCCTTTAATCGAGCCAACTAACCAAACTATATGGGCTTACCCAAGGTAATACACAAATTTTGGCCATAAGAGGCATCATTAGGTTTGACTACAAATGAAAACTTCAACTTAAGTGCTAATGACCTAATCATGCAATCAAATTGCATAAGAATAAAATAAGTGTTAGTTTATCATTGTCATTATCCTAATTAGTAATTTCATTATTTTTAACACCACTTTGGTAACATGAATTCATCATAACTAAACTAAGCTATCACATGAAAAAAAACCTAATAATGTTCTTAGCAATCATGAGTTCTCAATAAAGTAATCTTAAATCATCTAATCTTACACATGAGTTTTAAGAATCGTAACATAGAATAAATTTGTGTCATCTTAATACATAGTCATGGCATCATGATTTTCTTCCTTTTCAACATAAAATAAAGTTACTTAAACATGGAATATATTTAAAACGTTTAATAAACATGAATTCTTGGAAATATGAGCATGGAATAATTTGTATCTTTATATCAAGATCTTGGTTTTCAAGGCTTCTTCTTTTAGAGTATAAATAAACCATAATGTTCATGATTCCTCTTAAGCAAGGTTAATCTTTAAAATCACAAGTTCCATCACAACTTAAGCCATCAAGTTTGTATGAAAATATTCACATCAAGGAGTATGAGTCTCAGATATGATAAAAATCTGATATTAACCATGCTGACTTTCACAAATTTCATGCAATATCATAAGATCACATGAAATCTTGACTTAAGCATATATTCAATCATTAAAACCATAATACCATGACACAAGTATGGCATCATGCACACATATATAAATCTAAAATTAAATCTTCAAGTAAAGAATATAAGAAAAATATCTTAAGCATGTTCTTAACAATATAACAACAACAACATGGCTAATTTCATCACCTCTTCTTATATTAGGGTTCATGAGAAAGAAAAATTAACAAAGTAGTACTTAGAAATTATCTATATTTAAATGTGTAATCTCAAGGTTCATCGTACCTTTAAGTCGTGCAGTGTAGTACTCCAAATGAATCTTTATATTCTTCTCACTTTAAGTTTGTGTTTCCCATCCTTTTCCTTATTCATGGCTTAACACCTTGTCTTAGCTCCTCTTGGGTGGATTTCTTTGTAATGCCTCATTGCTAGGGTTTTTAAACTCTTACCAAAACCCCATATGACCTTTTATACCTAACTAATTAAGGATCCTTTAATTAATACACCACAAGAATATAATTAAGATTTAATTCACTTTGTAAATTATTAGGTTTTCCTTGTATTTGATGAGTCAAGCATTAAATATTTAATATTTTATTCTAATAAACTTATTTAGTATGAAATAAGTTTACTTGTAAAAAAAGAGCCATGCACTTTTGAAGATGATAAACTAGTGGACTTCAGAGCACCTTGGAGTGTTCAACAAACTTCAGAGATTGAAGACATACGCATTAGCTTTGATAAGATTTTTTTCTACTATAGAAAAAAATGTTAGTTTGTTGATTGTAAAGCCCTCTCATTTCATATCAATTTTAAATCATATTTGAGCATCAAATTATTCAATCAACTCCTTGATTTAATAAATAAATAAGATTTCTATTTTTGAATCTTACAATCCTTTTTTGAGTAAATTATATCTTTATCAAATTTCATATTAGTTTATTTGTTAAACCTTAATTAAATTAAAAAAAATAATTCTATTAAATTTTTCATAATTAAAATTCTACCTCATCCTAGCTTGAGCTCAATATTAAAGTTCCCAGGTCGGGCAAGCATGAGTGGGCACTCGTAAGCCTTGAGTTAGGAAACAGTAGGAACCAAATCGAGTCGAGCCCGTTTTGGCTGACGACGAATTCTTTAACCAAATGAGGTAAGGTATTGGATTGAGCCAGGCAACACTCGAACTAAGTATGTATGGTCGAGTTAGACCCACATAAACTTATATGTTATGAGTACACCCAGGTGATCAAATTCCATGTTAGTTTGTTTGCTAAACCTTGATTAAATTAAAAAAAAAACTAGTTTTATTAACCTTTTTATAATTAAAATTCTACCACATCCCAACTTGAGCCCAATTATAAAGCCCTTAGGTTGGACAAGCCTAAGTGGGTACTCGCAAGCCTAAGGTTAGGACAAAGATGGAATAAACTTGGGTCGATCCCATTCTGGCTGACGACGAATTCCTGAACCAAACAAGGTAAGGCATTGGATTGAGTCGGGCAACACTCAAATTAAGTACGTATAGGTCAGGTTGGACCCTTATAACCTGTATGTATGTCATGAATATGCCTAAGTGATCAATTCTCGAGTGCATAAGGGGGAGCTAACCTTAATTAGGCTCAGAGTATTAATCTAGCATGAATGATTATAAACTCCAAATACTTTTTCTTCCCTACAATGTGATATTAAATCCCTTATGCTAATCCTCATCCAAAATCGACATTGCTTAGCACCATATAATTGGGCATTTTTGTGATCCCATGGTGGAGATCACCTTTATCTTTAAGCAATGATCTTAATTGTTCCATCTATGCATTTGATAGGCTGATCAAATGGTTACTATGTCATCCATCATAACTGATTGATCCTTACTTGACATCTAACGATTGTGAACTCGTCTGACTTCATCAGAGAGCTTTCCTTGTGTAAAATCTGTTCTTGAATCATGCAGCTCTAAATAATCTATTTTGAATCCTACGGTTGAGATCGTTCCTAATTTTACTATTGATTAATAAACTATACAGATCTCATCTGATTTTATTAGACAGCCTATATTAAATCCATCTTGATTAGAATTTTTATAACTCATCTACTTATTCAACATTAGATCTAACATTTTATATCACCTTCGATAGAATCTAATAGTCCTGATCCATTTTCCTAATGGCTAATTATTTAGTCATTGGATTAGTCATTTCAACAAATTATTTTAACATATTTTAAGTTGTTTGGCTCTAACTTTTCAAATAGCTTTCTATACTTTCTAATGACTATAACCAAAATTTTTTTATAAATATATAACCAATATAAATGAAATAACTAATAAATGCGAATCAATCTTTGAGATCTAAAATAAAGCATTGATTCATATTCCACTAGCAGCAACTACAACATCTTTTCAAATCATCAAAATTTTTCAACTAAGACTTGCACATCAAAACTTTCAAATTTTTATTTCTCTTCTTGAATTTAAGCTCGTTGTGCCTTGTTTCATTAATCAACAAGTATAAGAAGTACAAATTTATCAAAAAATTTTCATCTTGCTGTATTTTTCTCTCTTGGGTTGGGTAGCTCGACATTTACTAAAGCCTAAGTTTGGTCTGATCTTGTAAACAAATCGAGTTGGGGTTGAGCTTGTAAAAGCCTGGGTTATAGTTGAATCTATAAAAGCTAGTACGTTGGAGGTAAATCATAAAAAAAATCTCAAGTTATAATTTTTTTTACCATGGTTGGGAGTGGACGTAAGTTCTAATTTGAATCGAACCACCTAAACATTTGGGTGTATCATTTCAATGTTTATTTTTATTTTTCTTAATCATAAAAATTATAAATTAACATATTTATAAATAAAAATCTTTAACTGATATTAAATTATTTCTCTATAAAATATTTAAAAAATAAGTATAGTTCTTATTGGCAAAAATTATTTTAAGACCCATAATTCACTCTCCTCTTAGGAAATTTACACACTAGTTTTCACTTCAATTGATATAAGAGTTAGGTTCCCTACATAAAATGAGTCAAATCACTTGGGTGATATGATGTATGTATTTTAATTATTTTATTTGTTTTTTTAATTGTCATTTTGGTTCCACACTAATTTAAATTTCTCTTTTATCATTTTTGTGTAGTTTCTAAAATACATGTTATTAGTTTACTTCTTAAGTTTTTAATATGTCTTCATCCATGATTGATATTAGTGAGATACTTGATGAAGGATCTTCTTTAGTCCATCTACCATTATTTAAGTGTGAATTTTATTTATATTAAAAAAATAGATTTAGAATTTTATTCAATCAATTGATCTAAAACTTTGGGAGGTACTTACTAAACCATGTAATTTACATAAAGATTCATGCACAAATAAAATCAAGTCTTTTAGTAAACTTAGTAGTGATCAAAGAAGAATAGCATAACTCAATGCAAGAGCACTCAAATAGTATGATCCTCTTACCACTATAATAAAAGGCTACTAAAGAGATAAATAAGCTCACGTTGGAGGAGCTACTTGGAGAATTATTAATGGCAAAAATTAAGATGAATAAAGAGGAGGCTTCCACTTGTAAGCCAAAGCATGGAGCAAGAAAAGAAGAACCATTAACATTTAAAGCAAGGAAGGAAGATTCAGATGCAGCATCCATCTCTTTTATGGATTGGAGGAAGATGTAAATTTTCATGTTAAAGGTTTAACGAAAATTTGGCAAAAAAATATAAACATGAATAAAAAAAGAAGAAAAGAAAGGGGAAGATGAAGGCACTGAGATGTTATGATTGTGATCAAACTGGCCATATTAGATCAAATTGTCCACAACTCAAAGAAACTAAAAGAAACAATAAGAAAAAGAAGAAAATGAAGAAAAAGAAAGTCTTTCAAACTACTTAGAGTTCTTTGGAAGATTTTGACCCACAATTTCAAATAGCGATGGAAGGATGTTGTGCTTCATGACAAATGATGATTTACGCACATCTAGTGAAGAAGAAGAGAATGAGGTAAGCACCTGTCCTTGTGATATTCTTGAAAATAATTATACAAAAGTTATTAGTACTTTAACTTCTTTAATGTGTGCATATAAAAAATTAAAAATGTTTTGCAAGAAAAGATTGATCTTTTAGATTTTTTTCATGAAAGAAGATGAGAAAAAAATAGAAATAGTTCAAATTTGTAATAAAAAAAATTTCATGATTGTTGAGAATATTTCTTTGAAAGAGAAAATTTCTAGTTTAAAAACAAAAATTTACTTTCTTGAACATGCAAAATTTTCTATTACTTCATATGGTTTTTATTTTTTCTAATCATAAGAATGTCTTCTTTTGAATATGCATGCAAAACATTTTAAATATTACATTTTTTTATTATTGTAGAAATGGACATACCATTAAGGATTATAAAATTAGGAAAACCTTTTCTAATTCAAAGCCTTGTTTTAAATAAGTAATTATAAATGATATTATGAATATTCTTGTAGTGAATATTAATGCTCAACCCAAGCTTGCTTAGGTTCTTAAAGTTAGAGAATAAAAAAATTAATATAAAATGTCCCCATAATATTAGGATAGACATATGATGTATTGGAACTATTCATCGATTAGAAATAATATACTTAAAAATTTTGTGTATAAGAAAGAATACAAACTAAGAAAATAAAAGTTATATTATATGATTACTATGTTAAAATTTTATAATTTATGTAGCCATACATAGAGAAAAAAATCAAGATCTAGCGCTTGGGTGTTAGATAGTGGATGCTCGACATATAACCAAAGATCGATCAAAGTTGGTATCAATATAACGTGGACTAAATAGATGGGTAACACTAGAAGATAATACTAAGAAGAAGTAATTAGAATTGGTAATATAGATATGCCTAATTTTGTACTTTCAAATGTTTTCTTAGTTGATGGATTACAATTTAATTTAATTAGTATTAGTGATAACAATTATATTGTAAATTTTGATACTTAATATTGTAAAATATTAAAAGATGATCAAACATTGCTAGTTTGTAGAAGAAAAGGTAACACTTATGTAAGAAGCTAGTGGAATAGAATACCTTGCTACACATTCAAATGAGAATACTGTATGACATAGAAGATTAAGTTATGTTGTTATTCTATCATAAAGAAAATAAGAAAATTATAGGTCCTATAAATCCAAACAAAAGTAATTAAATAATGTGTGAATCATGCCATAAAGAAAAATATTTAAATCTTCTTTTAAACCTAAAAAATACTTAACCATTAGTGAACCGTTAAAGATAATTTATTTTGGATTAAAAAATCTTAAATTTAAGAGAACAAAATTTAGATTTGTGATTGATATTTATTTTTTTTAAATTTACTAGAGTTAACTTTTTTAAGAATAAAAGAATGTGACATCATAAGCTTCATTAAATTGATTAAAAAATTAGAAAGATAAAATAATTTTAATTTAATAAATTTTAAAAATAAATATCAATATGATTATTGTAAGGAATGAAAAATATGAAATCAATTTATATCTCTCACTTAAGAAAACATGTAAGAGTGTACAAGGGAAAATAATAAATATTACATATTTAGAGATAATTTATTTGATTTTTAGAAATTAATATAATTTGACATTCATCATGATTTCTCTATGTTTATATTAGTTATTTTCTTTTGATTAGAAAAGTGGCAACTAAAAATTTTATTAATTTGATTTGAACATTAGATAAATAAGAACATGCATGTTGTGTTTGATGAGTCAATTGCAAAAATAATCAAAAAAAATAAATGATTAAATGAGATCATTGATGAATCTTGTATTAAAAAAATAAAAAAAATAAAGAAACAAGAATATAGAGAAGAAGCTAATCAACAACTATCTCAAATTTGATAGTATCAAAATCTATAGAAATCAAGTAAATAATATCTTAATTAAGGAGATAGAACATGAGCTTTTATGAAAGAAATTGATCATAGTATATTTGTATTTATCAGAGAAACTATATTTGTTGAAGAAACTTTAAAGAGTACAAGTTTATGTCAATTTATTAGAGCTAAATAGCTACTCAAGAATAAACTATATTAGAATGAAGTAATAACTAGAGATAAGACTAAGCTTTTTGTTAAGGGCATATAATTAATTTCATCATTATAAAAGAAAAAAATCACAAAAATGAAAGGTTTCTTTTTATTAGAGATTGTCATTAGAGGATTAATACAACAAGAGTATGTACTTATAGAATAAGAATTTACCTATGTATTTGTAAAACTCGTTCAATGATATAATAGAAATTATATAAAATATACATCTCTTTAATGGTGTCAAAGGGGAAGAATGATCATAATTTAGATAAAATTTAGATTAGTCATAAAGTGAGGGAGAGCATGTAGCAGAAGAGAGCATGAAGTAAGGAGGAGCATATATATTTGATTTTTGCTTACTATATCATTTCTTAAATATATGTTTTTACTTGTATAGTTTTATCTAAATATTTATGTCTTGTCATCATCAAAAGTGCAAGATTATTATGTCACTCTTATGTTTGATAAGTCAAGCATTAAATATTTAAAATTTTATTCTAATGAGTTTTTTTAGTATGAAATAGGTTTATTTGTAAAAAAATAAGTCATGCACTTCTAAAGATATTGAACTAGTGGTCTTCAAAGCACTTTAAAGTGTTCAATAAGCTTCAAGGATTGAAGACATACATATCACCTTTGATAAGATTTTCTTCTACTATAAATAGAATGTTAGCTTATTGATTTTAAGATACTCTTATTTTGTATCAATTTTAAATCATATTTAAGCATCAAATTGTTCAATCATCTCTTTGAATTAGCAAATGAAAAAGATTTCCATTTTTTAATCCTACAATCTTCTTATTGATTAAATTTTATCTTTGTCAAATTCTATATTAGTTTGTTTAATAAACCTTGATTAAATTAAAAAAAAATTAATTCTATTAAATTTTTCATAATTAAAATTCTACCACATCTTGACTTGAGCCATATTGCAAAGCTCTTAGGCTGGCAAGCCCGAGTGAGCTCTCTCGTAAGCCTTGGGTTAGGAAACAATTAGAACCAAATCGAGTAGAGGCCATTCTGGCTGATGATGAATTCCTAAACTAGATGGGGTAAGGCATTAGATCGAGTCAGGAAACACTTGAACTAAGTACATATGGTTGGGTTAGACTCATATAAACCTGAATGTTATATGTATGCCCAGGTGATCAAATTCTATGTTAGTTTATTTGCTAAACCTTAATTAAGATATTAGGGATTAGGGACCAGGAAATTCTACCACATTCTAGTTTGAACCCAATTGCAAAGCTCCCAGGCCACGCAATCCTGAGAGGGCACTTGGAAGCCTCGGGCTAGGAAACTGTCGAAACCAAATCAGGTCGAACCCATTGTGGCTGATGGCAAATACCTTAACCTGATGGGGTAAGGTATTGGATCGAGCCTCATAGTACTCAAACTAACAGATGGGTCAGGTCAAACCCGTATAAACCTATATGTATGTTACAAGTATGCCTAGGAGATCAATTCCCAAGCACACAAGAAGGGAGCTAACCCTAATTAGGCTCTAAGTATTAATCCTATGTGAACGATTATAAACTCCAAATTTTCTTCCCTGTAATGTGAGATAAATCCCTTGTGTGTGTCTCCATCCAAAATCGGTAGTGCTCAGGACGGATCACGCATTTTGGCGATCGCAAGGTGGAGATCATCTCTACCTTTAAGTAATGATCTTAATCGACCCAACAACCATTTGATGAGTAAATTAGATGGTTACTATATCATCTATCATAACTGATTTATCTTTGTTTGATATTAGATGGTTGCAAACTCGTCTAACTTCATTGAACAACTTTCCTTGTGTAAAATATATTCTTGAATTGTGCAGTTCAGAATAATCTATTTTAAATCTTACAAATAACATCATTTTTATTTTACTATTGATTTATCAAACGATTTAGAACTCATCTGACTTGATTGGATGGCTTAGATCAAATCCGTCTTGATTGAACCATCCATAACTCATTCGTTTATTTAGCATTAAATCTGGCTGTCTGTATCACCTTCGATCAGACGAACGACCCTGATCATCCCGACCAATGGATAATTATTTAGTCGTTGTATTAGCCATTTTGAAAAATTATTTTAACATATTTTTTAAGCTGTTTGGCTACTGCTTTTCAAATAGCTTTTTACACTTTCTAACAGCTATAATCAAATTTTTTTCTATAAATACCTAATCATTATTAATGGAATAATTAATGAACATGAATTAATCTTTGATATCTCAACAAAGTGTTGCTTTATATTCTATTAGTGTAATTCTACTGATAGCAACTACGACTTCTCCTTCTCAAATCGTCAAAGTTTTTCAACTAAACCTTACATGTCCAAACTTTCAAATTCTTATTTTTCTTCTTAAATTTAAGCTCATTTTGTATTTCTCAATTAATCAACAAATATAGAAAGTTGTATAAATTTATCAAAAAATTTTTTGGCTTATCGTATTTTTCTTTTTCTCTTGGGTTTGGCAGCCCGACATTTGTGAAGCCCAAGTTCGATTTGGTCTTGTAAAAAAACCAAGTTTGGGTTGAGCTTGAAATTGGGTTATAATTGATCCACAAAAACTTCTAGGTTGGAGGTGAACCAGAATGAAAAACCTCAAGTTGTAACCTTTTATTAGTGGTGTTTTTTCAAACCTTAGTTGAGGTGGACATAGGTTCCAATTTGAACCGAACTACTTAAAAATTTTATTGTATCATTTCAACGTTTATGTTTAGTTTTCTTAATCATAAAATTATAAATTAACATACTTATAAATCAAAAGTTTTAACTAACATAAAAATATTTTTATAAAAAATATTTGAAAAATAAGTATATTTCTTATTAGCAAAAATTATTTTAAAACTCACAATTCACCCCCCTCTTATGGGATTCGTGCACTAGTTTTCATTTAACAAACACACAAGTGTCATTCAATTCTTTCCTTACATAGACACCTTAAATATTCTTAATTTGGTTGGTTACCTCACCCTTAATTCAAGGCACTAATGAAAGAAATGACTAAAGATTAAGGGATTGTCATTTTTCCAAAATTGATGCATTCAAGGAAATTTAAATTCTATACATCCTATGTTATGCTACCAACTTGGATTTCTTGAATTATTCAAGAATTTTATGTAAATTGTAATGCCATCTAATTTTTTTGGATAAGGTTAAGGTCATTCAAAGTAAACATAAGCATCTTATGACTCACCTTATGCATAATAAGTAATCTATGCTAACTTAAATTAAAGCACATAGTTCACTAAATCAAGATGAAAATGAATCATCTAGGTTAACAACAATCTAATCTAAGCTAGCCAAAATGAAAGTGTAACAAATTTGAAAGGATAGTGGCAAGATGCAATGTGATGTTTAAGTCACATTTTTATTAAGAATTAGGCTAATTTGAAGTTTTCATCATGTGAATAATCTGATGCCTCAAATTTCTTAGCATTTATTAACTGAATGACTTTCTTGGCATTACCAGTTTTGTAAATTTTAGATGAGTATTTATTTTGAGTTTAAGTACTTAGTCTATACATACATTTTAATTTAATCACTCAAAAATAACCATCCACTAGAATATCCTACATCAAGTAGCTTCTACAAAGAAATCTTTATCATTCTTTGAGATCATCCCATATTTGAGACAAGAATGGTGTTTTGGAGATATCTTTAGTGCTAATGGAATGTCATAAACTAGTATAATGAATTTCATGGGTGACTTTATTTGAAATTCTCCTTAGATATTTTGAAGAGGTGCCCAACTTACTACTTTCTTCTATTTGAGACTGATTGACAATGTCAATTCATTGTCAACATAATTTGAGTTTAAACTCAACCTCAATAATTTAATCATGACAAGATAACTTTATTTTTTTAAAATATAATTGGTAGGTCAAACGAATTTTCCTTTGCTTGATTTTTCATAGCTTATCTCATACAAAAAAGTTCATTACACAACTTTATGCATTCTAGTGATCCAATAAAAGTAATCTCCAATTCTTTTGAGATCTCCATTGTATCATGAATGGTCTACTACAATGTAAATCTGATATCAACGTGAATCTCAATGGGATTATCTTCAAGTTCACTAGCAAGAAGCAAGAACAAATTGAATAACTACAAGTTAGTAAATTTTCTCCTTCTCTGATGAATGTCAAAGGAAGCTCAAATTGAATCTAAAAGACTTAGATGAGTAGATGCATATCCTTTATTATGGTTTCATGACTTTCTCCAATCTAATTTAGCTTGGACTCAAGATTCCTTGCCATGGAGGTCTTTGTGCTTCTATGCATACTTCTTGTATATTTCATTAATTGATGTTATCACAACTTCTAGTTGAGGGGCATGCTTTGTTATCAATTTTGAAGCTATAACCTTCTTCTCTTTGTGTATCTCAAAGTACGTCGATGTGAAGAGAAACAAATGATTAGCTAAAATTAAATTAACTCCTCAACCTAGTTAAGTAGATTTGATCCTTAGGCAAGGATTGCTTTTTCAAATTCTTCTTTTTTATCACTTGTTCAACATTTGTGCTTGTTAAAAGAAGATGATAAAAAATATAGTGTCAATCATCCAAATTTTCCCTCAAAGACTCAATAGAAGCATCCATCCATCATTGTTTCCTCCTTCATTTGTCCACTACATCTTTTTCTCACTTTCTTTTGTTGGTTTTTTTTTTGTTTTGATGAAGGGGAGGTTGTTCCAAGCATCTAGCATAGCATTCTAGTGTTCCATTTTTAAGAAGAAGATAATTACAAAAGAAATAGAAACATCTCCTAATTTGTTAACTAAGTTTAGCCTTTATTTACTAAAAATCTCTTTTGAAATAAAAAAGAAGAAAGATGAAAACTTTTTATTCTTATTAGATCATACCACTTAGATTTCTTTTATAAAATGTTTATGTTGCATGTTATTTCATGGTAATACATCTCACTTTGAGAAATGCGTAAATATCAAGTTTTTATTTTCAATATTAATGATGACAACAAAGATTTCGAAGATCTATAGCGACGCAAAAGTTACTATTTTATCATATCCAAGAATTTAGATCCAACGCAATGATAATCGTTCAACAAATAGTTAGTACTTCACCTGACATAGAAATTTCTTGAGAGTTATTTTACAATTGTCATGTGTCCATCAAAGTGTCATATTCATTTGAAATATGAAAATAAGATTTTATTAATTTTTTTGAATATATCTATTAAATTATTCATCTATTAACAGTCTCTTTCATGACTTTGAATTGCAACACAGACATCAATTTTTTCTATCTTTTTATTATAATTCTTGTCATTATCAAAATAAGATTTTATTAATTTTTTTAATATAACTCGCATGAATAGAGGCCAAGCCAAATAAAAAGTAAATGAAAATATCGAAAAGATAACCATTATTTGGCAGTCATAGTGTGTCCTAATCCTAAATCAATTCTTTTCTCCCCAACCTCATCGGATACGGAGCTCCGAAATTGCCATTGTTACCAGTAATCAAAACAGGAGCAGTTGCCCCCACTGAAGTGATGGAAGCAATTGGAATCCCTCAGCACGATCTCCCTCTCGTAAACTTTAGCCACAAACTTAATCGCGGTATGGCAGTCCCCACATATCCGCAGATTCTTGTACACACGTATGGGCTTCTCCTTGGGTCCGCATAGCAAACCGAAAGCCACCGCAAGCTTCTCGCTGTGGTGTGCCAGCCCCCATTCTCTCTCCTCCTCCGCAGCGTATTGCAATGACCACCGGGTGTCCACCATGTACCCCGCAGCCTCGGCCTCTTCTAGCATCTCCGTCACCTTCTCGTATATCTCCGCCGCCATTGGGTGCCCCCTGTCATCGACGTGGAACACGTGGACTCTTCCACAATCCTCCACCCAGCTGCACCCTGGTTCCTTGGTTACACCCCTAGCCCTCATCACCCCTCTCACACGTGCAACGTCCGTCCACCGCCCTGCCGCGGAGTACACGTTCGAAAGCATCACGTACGCCGTGGCATCCCCTGGATCCAGCCGCAGCAGTTCTCCTGCTGCCCATTCAGCCACATGAACATCCCGATGTACCCGGCTCCCCGCAAGCAACGACTTCCATACTGTTGCGTCCGCCATAGCTGCACCAGCTCCACTAAAAAGCAGCGCTGCACCCTCGCTGACCCTACCGCCCCGGCATAGGAGATCCACCATGCAAGCGTAGTGCTCCGGGCCTGGTGCCACTCCGTAGAGGGGCTCCATCGAGTCGAAGTGCGCCCGGCCGACATCCACCATCCCAGCGTGGCTGCACGCGAACAACAGGCCAATGAATGTTACATAATCGGGTGTAGCGCCAGAACGGACCATCTGGTTGAAGAGCACTAGAGAGTCACGGCCCCGGCCATTTTGCGCGTAACCAACTATCATTGCTGTCCATGTGATGGCATCGCGGTGGATCATCGAATTGAACACCTCGCACGCAGCATGGGCGCAACCACTCTTGGCGTACATGGTGATCAGTGAGTTGCTGGCAGAGCGGAATGAGACGAGGCCAAGCAATATCGCGACCGCGTGGACCTGCCGTCCCAACTCGAGCAGAGTGAGATCGGCGCAGGAGCTTAGGACGCTGGAGATAATATATTCGTCAGGATGAACTCCAATCGCGCGCATTCTGCAGTAGAGACGGAGTGCTGACTCATCAGAGACGTGCCGGGAATAACCGTTGTACAGCGCGGTCCAACCGACGACATTCCTGCTCGGCAAAGTGTCGAACAGCTTGTAGGCGACCACCGGCTGCCCACACTTGGAGTACATGTCGACAAGAGCGTTACCGACGTGCTGACGGTTGCCGAATCCCGTCTTCTCAACCAAACAATGGAGGGCGAGTCCGTTGCCCAAATCATCGGCTGCAGCGAGAGAGTTGAGCGCCGAGGGGAAGGAGAACTCGTCCATTCCTATACATCTCCGGTGCATTTCGGAGAACAGGGAGAGGGCGTCGTCGTGAAGTGCAGCACGAGAACAGCGCACGATTAGACTGTTCCACGACACTGTGTCGTCGTGCTCCGCCAATGCGAGAACCATCTTGGCTGCAGCTAGGTCGGAGCACTTTGCGTATAAGTTCACCAGCGAGCTCTGAACGAATTGGCTCGTATAGAGCCCCGTGTGCGTGGCGAGTGCATGAATTTGTCTGCCGAAGTCGAGGGCAAGATCAGCAGCGCATGCTGTCAGGACGATCGGAAGGGTGAACTGGTTTGGGGCAAAACCCTCGTACCGCATTAGGCGAAATAACTCCATGGCGCGGAGATGATCACCATCGTGGGCCCGGGCCATAATCAACGAGGTCCACAGCACCCGGTTAGATCGACATTCCATGGGAACGGAGTCGAAGACAAAGGTTGCGGCTGTCGCCTGACCGCAGTTGGAATACATGGCGACAAGTGCTGCGGCGACGAACGAGTCCGCATTGAGGGAAGACTTGATTGCAAGAGAGTGGGCAACCTCGCCGGTAATCAGGGAAGGTAGATTTGAGCAGGCACGAATGTATGCCCCAAGAGAATAGGGATCAGGACGGAGGCCAACGAAGAGCATGCGGTGGAAGATGTGGAAAGCGTCAACAGTGCGACCGCTTCGGGAGAATCCAGATATGAGGGAAGACCACGGGACTGTGGAGGAGTAAAGTTGAGGGTTGCTGCGGAAGAGAAGGAGGGCGTCATCGTATAGGCCAGCGCTTGCGTAAGCGGAGATGAGTGTGTTCCAGGAGACTTCGTCGCGGTGAGGCAATTCATCGAACAGGCGCCGTGCATCGTCGAGGCGGCCTGCCTTGGCGAGGCAGTCGAGCCGGCGGTTGTAGGAATAGAGAGCTTCCACAGATCGTAGGTACGGCTTGCAACTCAGATGGTTGGCAAGGCGGGAAGCTGTGAAAGAAATGGTCATCTTACTTAGCTCCCATGTAACTAGTCATAAAATGAGCGCGCTAGAAAAATAAAATCACAAAAAAAATTTATAAAAAAAGAATAAGATTTTTTTTATTATTTCTAATTAAGATTACAATACATTTTTAAAATGAAAAGAGAAAATCATTACATCACATTTTATTCTAATCACTACTAGCACATACTTTTACCATTATCACAGATAGAATGAATCATTGAATTTAAGAGAACACAGATGAATGAATAAATTAAATAAAATAAATAAAAATTTCTTAAGTACAAAGATTATTTTAATTCATAGTTCAACACTCTACTTTGGTTCAAAATCATAAATTTCTATTTTTATTCAAAAGTATTCACAACTTATGGAAGGAGTTTTTGAAAAATTTGATTGTTTATTATCATAATTTATGTTGGGTATATCATAACAATTTTATTTGAAAGTATTCATGACTTGTTGTGAATATATCACACTTTATTTTCAAATATTTTGTATAAATCAAGATTAGCTAAATGACTAATTTCTTAAGATTACAATAAAATAAATAAAAAAAATTTTAAAAAATACAAATGGGATATAAGATTTTTAGATAGTTTAGTTTAACCATAAGTGTATATCCAACCCAAGCTACTTATTTGAACACTATTATATCAATCATTTTTTTGTAATAGTCGAGTGGAGAAACTCAAATACAAAATTAGATTTTTCTTGAACCAGCCATAACCATAACCCAAATCTACTCAGCATTATTAGATTGTGTGCTCGCCCATCCTCTCTACATTAATTATCTTAAAGCAAGAGCTAAGAGAAACAAATCAAGAGAACTAATACAAAGAATAAGCTCAAAAAATGGTGAACAAATATATAAATATAAGTACACAACCATAAATTGAATAACAATATTACTAATGCATCTAAAAACTTGGAGTAAAGAGTGTAGAGATGATGTCGAATGATGATATTCCAAATCATCTATAAATGACGTGCTAGTCATCTTTAAGATATAGAAATGAAATCCGTTCAACTCTCACTCATGTATGTAGAGATTTTACATAGATAACTTCCAATACTCTAGAATGATCTCAAGTATATTTTCAATTGATTTTCAAACCTTCATAATTCAATTCCTATTATTTTTATTAGTGTTTATAGTATTTCAATGCTTTTTATTATCTACAGTTTGTTGCAATAATTTTTTTGATGAATAGATAAAGAAATTTGTATGATTGGACATATGTTTATGGTAAAACTGATTTACGTAAAAATCTTACATCCTATTTTTATTTTTTTACAATTGTTTTATTTATTTTATTGTAATCTTGAGAAGTTAGTCAACTTGCTAATCTTCATATATGCAAATGATTTGAAAATAGGGTATGACGTTTACAACAAGTTACAAAACTGCTTTATAAAATAATTTTCTTTAAATCTTGTAACACAAAATCCACTAAACACTAGTAGACTATGTGCTTGCCCATCCTTTTTTATATTAAATAGCTTGAAGATAGAGCTAAGAGAAACAAATTAAGAGAAATAATACAAAGAACAAGCTCATAAAATAGTGAACAAATATATAAATACAAGTATACAACCATAAATTGAATAATAATATTACCAATGCATTTAAGAGCTTGGTGGAAAGATTGTAGAGATGATGCCAAATGATCACACTCCAAGTCACTTATAAATGATATGTTAGAGTCACGTTTAAGATATAAAAATGAAATCCCTTTAGCTCTAACTTATGCATGTAGAGATTTTGCAAAGATAGCTTCCAACACTCCATAATGCTCTCAAGTATATTTTTAGTTGATTTTTAGACCTTCATTCAATTTCTATTGTCTTTAGTAGCATTTATAGTTTTCAATGCTTTGTATTATCCATGAAATGTTTCAATAGCTTTTTTGTTGAATAGATAAAGACAAATCTTTAACTAGACATATGCTTATGGTTAAACTGAACCACCTAAAACAAATTATTTTTATAAAATACAAGTTCAAATAGAACTTTTGTAAATTATTGTGAAAGTGTCACCTTTTTTCAAATTTTTTGTATAAATCAAGATTAGCTAATTGACTAATTTGTTGAGATTGCATTAAGATAAAGAAAACAAGTGTACAAAAATGCAAATGGGATATAAGATTTTTAGAATGTTTAGTTTAACAAGTGTACATCCCCCCAAGCTACCCACTTAAACACTACTATCATTCTTTTTGCCATAGCCAAGTGGATAAACTCAAGTACAAAACTAGGTTTTTTATGGATTAACATAAGCCAAATATGCCCAACACTATTAGACTATGATCTTGCCCATCCTCTCCATATTAAGTAGCCTAAATAAAGAGCTAAGAGAAACAAATCAAGAGAACTAATACAAGAAAAACTCACAAACTAAAGCACAAATATATAAATACAAGTACAAAATTATAAATCAAATAATAATATTACCAATGCATCTAAGATCTTGATGTAAAGAGTGTAGAGATGATGTCAAATGATGATGCCACAAATCACTTATAAATGATATGCTAGAGTCTTCTTTAAGATATAGAAATAAAATCCTTTCAACTCTCACTCATGCATATAGAGATTTTACAAAGATAGCTTCCAACACTCTAAGATGCTCTCAAGTATATTTCCAATTGATTTTCAAACTTTCATCATTCAATTCTTATTGTTTTCATTAGTGTTTATAGTGTTTCAATGCTTTGTATTATCTATGGAATGTTGCAATAGCTTTTTTGATGGATAGATAAAGAAATTTCCATGAACATAGTAGACTTTAGACATTTTCTCTTTGCACATATAATACATTATGCATGTTTGAATTATTTCTATAGTTAATTAATAAAGTAGTGTACCATAAGATTTTCTTGAGTTTGGTCCCAATTGAATATAATATTAATACAAAATCAATGTACCATATGCATTAGTGTTATGTATTGTATTGTTTAGTAAATTTCAATTATCTATTATTTATATTTTGACTATTATGTTTTGGAGGAGATGAACATACCATTCATTATGGACTAATGTACCACCTATTTTCACATATATAACTCACTTATCTTAACTAGGTAGTCTAAACCAAGGTGCATTTCTTAGTTTATTCTAAACATATCATATATTTACAACATCATATTACACATTCTTATGGGGCACTATTTTAACACTAAATTAGATAGTTATTCTTTGAACTCTAAAAAATATATTAGATACATAGTAAGTTGTTAATAACGTATCATATATTTGTTCACATTTAACCAATTTTGTACTATTTTTTCTCAATATGATTTTGAGCATTTTAGTTAATATTTTTGTATAAACTATACCCCTTTTGTTTACTTAATCAATGGAAATACCTCAACTACTTATTTTCTTGCTCTTACCATTTAAAGGGTACTCTCCTAAATGAATTGCATGTAAAATATTGTGCTTGCTATTGAATTAATTTGTAATCTTACTTTTAAATACTTGCATATATTTTAATACATGAAATCTTTTATGTAGCATCTTGGATATATGAAACTTCAAGAAGGACAATCATATCCTTCTTGCTTATTGCTTGGTTTGACTTGTAGCTTTTTAAGGCTTCATCTATCCTTACCAAGATAAGTGATTTTCTTTGATTGATTATCTTTATATAAACTATAATGTATTAAGTAAGTACATTAGATTACAAGATAAATACTTAAAAAATATTTGTTATCATCAAAACAAGATATGACCTTTGGGCTTTTGAGATCTAACAACTAAAAATTTTTTATCATAAAAAATCATTTGTTGAGCCAATTTGTTCACTATTTGAGATTGACAAAAAATTCTTAGCAATCATACAATTTGAGAAGTAGTTGATGCTGATAATATATATTCAACTTTAGTTGTTTATAATATAATTTTTTCTTAATTTTTTAAATTCTAACTCATTGAGTAAATTAAAAAACATGCAACTATTGGTACTTTAAACCACTTAATCTTCTTGCTTAATCATTATTAATAAAATAAAATGATTTAATATCAAAACTTGAAAGTACTAAATATATTTTTCAATCATTATCACTACATAATGTAGAATCATTTTTGCATTATGCTAGCATCAACATGAGTTCCATATTAGTCATTACAAAGAGCTCATATGATTTTATACACCAAATTGTATATTATAACTACAAAAAGAATTAAATAGTAATTAAAATCATAAGAAGCATGTCCAAAACAAAGGGAATTCTAAATGATTTTAAGTATAATCATTTGCAACAACAATTTATATTTTAAGTATCTCACCTACAAAGATAGTTCAAAGTTTATTCTATGAAACTTAAAGAGTAAGAAACTAGTAATAAGTCACTTAAAACCCTTTGATTGTATAACTTAGAAAGATAATGAAATGTGTATCCATTTTTCATATCCATAGAAAAAATATTGTTGAAAGATAATGAAATGTTTAACGATAAATTTCATCAAATAAGTATAATAATAACCAAAGTCTAATACAATCCGTGACAATATAAATGTCTAATTATTACATCGTAATAAAGACAATCAATATCTTAGCACAAAAGAAATGAAAGAAACAACAAATATTGGGATAATTAATAGTATACCAATCATAGGCTCTTATAAGATCTCTTATTTCCTTGATTCTACATGTTAAAATAAGTAGAGTAAGCCAAAGCCCAATAAGAACCCCCCAGATGCACTATAAAAATCGCATGTAATCTAAGGTATTGTAGCAAAACTATATAAGAAATTAAGTCAAGATCTAATCAATATCAAGATCATACATGTCAAGTAATAAGCACCAAAATATTAAGTCTAAATTAAACTAATATATGATGCAACTAATTTGATGTTTAGTGACCCATTCGATCACATAATTTTATAATAGAACAATCCTAATCTCCTTTGACTTTTTTAATTAAAGCCCCGAAAGCACGATTACATGGTCCACATTTATTCCATCCATAAGATCTAAATGTACTCGTCTGATCATGATCCTAATCTAACAATTCTGATCAAATCTAATTTCTAAATAGTGCCAAGTAAATTTCATTCATTTGATAGCATAGTTTTGTGATCGAATGATATTGAATTATTCCAATAAAATGGCTCCTACATAATGACTCTTTTAGCCATTATTTTGGGTATTTAGAATTTTTTATTTAAATAATAACTTTGTAATAAAAATATATGAGTGATGAAAACTTAAAGATTAATTTTGATTATTTGATAAGTGCTTTTAATAGTTCAAAATGTCTATAAATAAGAGAATTTTGTTACGAAATTGATTGATAAATTTTCATGCAATCTATAGAAAAGTTTCAAGCCACAACATATAATTTGTTAGCAGTCTGTTCTCATCATCGCTTCCTATACTATTATGCCCTTTAGTAGTCAAACTCCAAAAATTCTATTTTCTTCTCAAATCAGCTAAGTAATAAATTTCCTCCAATCTTAATTAATTTAATTACAATACTTGTGCCCCATTAATTATTTAATCAAACATAAGATTATGTTTGTGATAATTTCAATTTTATGTTATTGAATATTGCTAATTTATTTCGTTGTAAGGTCGTAGATGTCTGTCTTATTTGTTTTATTATTGTAAAGTTTAATCTACCTATCTTTTGACATAAGGCTTATATTGAGTATTTTATTTTTGCTTAGTTTTTATCGAACATGGATTTAGGTCCAACCACATAAAAATTATTGGTGTATATTTTAGTTCTTATTGATTTTTATATTTCACAATTTTTATATAAAAATATTATTAAAAGAAAAATTAATATGTTGTAAATTAAACTTAAAGTTTGCATAAATCATTTTTAGAGATTTATTAAACCTTATCAAAAATTATTTTAAAATATTTTCTTGAATAGTTTGTAAGAAAATAAAATTTTTACTCCTAATAATTCATTATACTCTTACTAAACTACACTTTAAGGTTGTCTTTGGACTCTCACCAAGTCATAATCTTAACTAATCTTTTAGGCATCTTTTCAAAACATAGCTAACTAAGACCATGTAAGTCTCATCAATGATTTCTTTGTCAACCAACCTAGTCTGAGTCATTATTCTTATCTAAAGTCTCTCATGAGCTATTCTCATAACTCCCTAAATCTTCATTTAGGGTGTTCACTTATGACCTAAGCAATTATAAGATTACTTAATATCTTACACAAATCAATCAAGCCATGCCTAGAGTTTATTGATCATCATATGGTCCCTTAGTTAAGTTTAATACCTCTCTAAGCCAAAATGAAGCCCTCTAGCTCAATTACCATTATGTAATATTTAACCAAGAGCATCACTATCCCAAGGCCTTATCTATAGCATTCACAAGACCTACTAAGTTCTTGTGCTCTTAGTCTAACCCTAACTTTTATCTTTATGACTTTCTTATGTAAATAACCAAAATATGGGTATCAACCATGCTTAATTTAAGGTTAACATAAGCCTTATTTAGGGTCTACCTAATATTTTACATCATTTGGTGCTTAATTCCTTAACCTAACCATGTCCTTATAATTCTAAGGCCATAAACCACAATTATTAGCATCCTATTTATTGTTTACATAAGTTTATTTAAACCTATTTCAAGAGTTACTTATGACCTTAACTAGGTTTAGATTCTAGACCTGAATGTACCCACATTCAAATCCTTGGCTTACAAATCTCTAACCTAGCATTCAGTATACAAATTCTAAGGTATATTAAAATCTTAACTTGTCTTAATCCCAACTTAAAGTTAGATGGTTCTAAGTACTAATTATAAATTCTTTCCTCCTATTCCTTCCTTGATTATACTCACATTCTTTTGCTAGGTCTTCTAAGGATAATTACTCAACCTCAATCTTCTTTTACATACACAAGCCTCTCATGACACTCTCTCCAAGGAATTTGAGAGCCCCCTTGCCCTGAAAGTCATCCAAGGTCCTTTCTAAAGTTTTTTCATGCATAAGAAGTTCTTTCTCAAGCCTTTCTACATAGCTTCAAAGCTTATCTCAAGGCAACAAGCTCCTCTTAGCCATAAAAGTTCACCTTTAGATTTGATTTAGAAGTACCTCTTACCTAAGTCCAAGGTTTACTCAAGAATTACCACGTACATTAAGTCTTAGGATTCTTCCACAAACCATAACTCATTTTCAAGCATAACTAAAGTTAATCTAACACTTCTCTTAAACTTAGCTTCATTATCTACTAAACTTTATCCTCATCATCAAGCATATAAAGTCTAGATGGTTATACACATTTGTTAGGTTTATTTAACTCCTTATCCTTAACATTATAAGTGACCTAAATCACTATACACCAAGTTTAATCATACATAACAAGATCATCATTCTTGATTTAAAATAAAGTCTAACCAAGAAAATATTTATTTTTTTACTCTAATCTTGCATGGCCAAGAATATCTTCTATCAATCGTAAATCATACATTGCGACAACAGCATCACTCAGCCATAAATAACATATGACATTTAATATCAGCTTCCAAGCCTAATCTAATGCTTAAGCACTTGCAACCAAAATACAAACCTATATTAATGCACATTCAAGCACCTCCCATAGTGTTAAACTAATCTAGAGATTTATTAAAGATAATGACTTTAGTTTTAATCTTAACTTGTCCACAACTTTAACCCACTTAGCTAAAACTCCCCCAATTCTTATAAGCTTAACAAAGTCCTCAACCAATCTACCATCAATTAAAAGTCTTAAACCATTCCCTTCTAGGTTCCTTAATAAGAAACTAAGGGCTATTTCTCCCTTTATAAGCCATCTAGGTTTATCCAAAGTCTAACCTGAGCCTACCATGGCTTAACCAAGACATGTAGCTAGCTACTAAGAAAAATTAAACCAAGAAAGTGCTTGACCACAAGATGTACTTATGGTTTAGCTAAGTTTCAAGTTATTACATTATTGATCATGACTTTGTCTAAGTTGAATTTGTACAAGAGTTTATTCTCCACTTCATTATAATGGTTTCATGCATGTAATCAAGGATTCTATTAAGCCATAGTTCATGTTGAAATTCATCATGTCCAATAGATAATGTTCTAAAAGCATGTAATTCTTTAAAGCAAAACCTAGTCAATTTATCAAAGAAATGACTTTGATGTAGTCTAATATATTTGTAAACTTTCAAGTACAATAGAGCATGCTTCCAATTAAATTTTGTTTATGTAGTTTTAGTGAAAGTTGACAATATCATGATTTTTCCTTAATACAAAGATTTGAGTCGAGTTCACATACAATTTCAACTTGGCCAAAAACATTAATAGTCTAAAAAATAAAAACCTTCCATTCTCAGGTAAGGAATTATGCAAATAATGATATTCATTCAAATTTCACAATTTTCATTTATTACATGAATCATCAATAAATTTAGAACTTTCTAATTAAATTAATACCAAACCTTAACATCATCCTCTTATGTAAGGCAACAAGTTGAGGATTCATTAAGATAATTTCACATCTTCATGCAATTAAGCATAATCTAGTTTAGATACAAAATTTAACATGCTTACATCTCAAAATCATAACATGTCTTAGTTTAGTCATATTCATCTTCTTATCATAATGTTTATGTTTAAATGGCTAGTTACACATCATAAATTTAAGGTGTTTCCAATGCAATACATGGTTGGGATTCTAGGCATCTATTTCCCTTGTTGTCCTAACTTCATAGCGATCTGGTCAAATTCTCCATTTCATATCGGTACGTTTCCTCTCTTCATATTATATGTTAAGTTAAATCTCTCTTCAGCTATTGTTATCTCATTGATCATTATTATGTGATCCTATTATTCACATAATATGTTATACTAGCTTGGCCAAGTTAAGCATTTTACCTACCTTGTTCTTATATAGTTTCATCATAGTACTTATACGATATGTTTTTTTTGCACTTTCTTACTTTGTAACCCAATGATTCCTAAGTTTGACATTATTCTTAGCTTGATTATACTTATATAATTTTATTAATAGTAATGTATGATACTTATACTCACTTGATACTCACTCAATGGACTTAGTTAATTTTTCTTTAATTTTTTTTGTATATGTATGATCCCTGCTTTCATACCTACATGATCACAATATTTCTTATACTAACCCTCCATTCTCTAAATTAATGTCTTTATACTATAGCATGTTGGCCTTTGTATTATCCTTAGCCAATTTTTGTGCACATTCACATTTCATTCAGCTCATTCTCTCTTAATTGATCACATCATATGATGTACCTCATTACCATCTCCTTAGCTTATCAAACAAACCTAATTTTTAGTGTTTCTAACATTGTTATACTTTTACAATTATTAGGTCATACTTGTATAATCAAAATTTGCTTTGATAGTCTACTCACATTGCATCCCAATTGCTTCTTTTACTTGATTTAAGAGTGACACCCAATTTTTAGTATTAATTTATTTTTTAAATCTCTACATTTAGCATAACTCATGAACCAATCAATGTACTTAGATAGCTATCTTTTACTCCTTGGTTGATATTCAAACTGGGTATCATGATTTCTTAATTTGATCATCAAGCTCACATTGTGCCACTAAAAATGAGCCATGCCTTTTACAATCAGGTCACCCAGATAATCTTGAATTGGTTCAACCTAGACTGAGGTGACCCACTAACCATATTAATGTGTACATGATATTAAAACAACTTATAAATCTTATTAATGTGTACATGAGACTAAAACAGCCTATAAATCTATAATGCTACACAAATTGATATGCAAAAAGCATAAAAAAGCTCAGAGATTATGCATAAGTCTATAAATGTAGCATATAAAATAATATATAAATTCTAATATCCAAGTCCATAATAAATGTCCAATACATCTTAAGTCCATCAAGGTACAAATGAGTAATAAAAGATAAACTTCACTCCACTAAATCAAAGCTACAAATGAACAACATTAAAACTACTAAATAAACTATTACGGATGCCCCATAACTTTAACTTTTATGTAAACTACAATCTCCTCAAAACTACATATAAAATTAAGAGAGCCTGAGCTTAATTTAGAATGCTAAATTTATATTATAGAAATAACATATGACATCAAGGTATTACATCAAATCTAGAAAATAGTAATAATCATTGTCATGTTTAGATATAATATAGATGTATGCCATAATACTAAATTAATGTAATGCATGAGAATTATAAAAATCAATGGCTCCACAACCATAAATCCAAGCATCTTTTTAGATAACGAACTTCTCAAATCTCTATCAAATCATGATCTTATTCTCGGATATTACATATTAGATTATCAATGTCTCACTTGCAATCTAGTGCTCACTCCAAACACAACCACATAAGTGCCTGATAAGTACTCCACCAAATACATGGCTAAGTCTATTATCTCTTATGGGTTTAGAATGGACCAATGACACATAGCCACAACATATAATCAGCCAAGTTCATAATCTCCCATGGTCTAGAGTGGGCCAATGATATAGCCATAATAAATAAAATCAGGAGTCATATAATCCTACTACTAATAACTAACCAAATGTACTAATGACTAGGCGACACTACATTCCAAAACCTTATCATTATTAAGTTTATCTTTCTTATCATATTAATTATTATTCCAAAGTATTAACACAATATAATTAAATCAACAATAATTATCTGAGATACTATATGATTAATTCTATACCTTAATTCAACTATTTAAATTACTTGAACATATTTAAGGTAAAGATAGCTTTTGCCTTTAATCATTGTCTAACTTTTCTTTAGGATCCTCACAAGGATCTTTTCTCTTAATTATGCTATCATTTAAGCTCCCTCTCAAGTCCACATCTTTGGCTTTACTTATAGGCACATTTCCAATGTCATGATTAATCATGACCAATCTTATAGATCTAGGTTCACATGACTCTAACAATGCATTTCTTACCCCATGGGCAAACATAAGCCGTTATGCTTATCTCACGGGTTCCTTCTATTTTGAGCCACAAAATTCTCCAAACTACCATCTAGGATTTAACTCAATACCTAAGAGACTAAATAAGGCTACTTAGGGTCTTATCCTTACAAACTAAGCCATATTTTGGGTTTAAACATCATCACAGAGGAAACTAGCTCCTTGGCTAAATCTAGTATCTCTCTAAGCCATGACCAAGCTCTTTAGTTCAATTAACCCTTATTTAACGTCTAAATAAGAACCTCATTAACCCA
The DNA here is from genome assembly GCA_023846275.1 of Vanilla planifolia. NCBI lineage: Eukaryota > Viridiplantae > Streptophyta > Magnoliopsida > Asparagales > Orchidaceae > Vanilla > Vanilla planifolia. The sequence goes on from CM043870.1 coordinate 21,552,207, forward strand.
ATGTTTTATCCATAGCATGCACAAGATTCACCAACTTTTTATGCTCTTGGTCTAACCTTAAGTTTCATCTTTATGATTTTTATCTAAAAACCAAAATAAAGGAATCAACCAAGCTTACTCTAAGGTTAGCTTAAGCCTTATTTTGGGTTTACCCAAAAAACTATATCATTTGATGATTAATTCCTTAACCTACCAATAACCTTATCATCTTGTGCTCAAAATCTATGATTATTATCATAACATCCATTATTTACATCACAAGGTTACTTACTTTAGATCTTTATTTTTAAGGTTACTTATGACCTAAACAAGGTTTATATTCCAAACTTCAATGTAGTCACATTTAAATCTTAGTCTTATAAATCTCTCACCTAACATTCAATATATGAACTCTAAGATTTATTAACTATCTTCGTTTTGACCTAAAGTTAATTTAATCTAAGAGCTAAAATTAAATTCCTACCTCTTATGCCTTCTTGATTAAATACACATTTTTTTGTTAGGCCTTCTTAGGATTATTACTAAATCATAGCCTTCATTTAAGACTAAAATCAAGCTTCTCAAGCCATTCCCCCAGGAATATAAGAGCTCTATATGCTCTAAAAGTCAGTCGATGTCCATTCCAATGTCTCATTATACATTTAAAGTCCTTGACTAAGCCTTTCCACTCAGCCTCAAAGCTTATGCCTAGAAAAAATAAATCCCTCTTATAGAAAAGATCAACTTCGAGCTTAACTTCAAAGTAAGTCTTACCAAACTTCAAAGTTTGCTAGAGAATAACCATTTTTACTAGGATCTAAGATTCTTTTAAGAGCTATAACTCATTTTCAAGCTTAACTAGAGTTAAGCTAATATGTCACTTAAACTTAGTTTCATTAATCACTAAAATCCATTCTTTTAAATCAAGTATATAAATTTTAGGTTTTCGTATATAATATTAGGTTTATTCAATTTTTAACCTTGAGAAATTATAACTGGCTTAAATCATAATCCTCTAAGTTTAATCATACATAAAAATATCATCATCCTTAAAATTAAGTATATCCATGAAAAGTATCTTCTACTTTAATCATGCATGGTTACAATATCCTCTATTAACCCTAAATTATATATAATCACAACACCACTAATCATCCATAGATAGCACGTGGCACTTTGAATCATGCTTATATGATTATTCTAACGTAATCTTATCCTTATGTACTTCTAGCCAACATCCAACCTTTCTTAATGCTCACTCAAGAACCTCTCATAATGTTAAACCAGTGTAGGGATTTACTAAATATCATGGCTTTTTTGTAATTAACTAGTCTACAACTTTAACATACTTAGCCCAAAACCACCCAATTCTTACAAACCAAGCTAAGTCCTAACACTAGGCATTTTTCATAGCACTTGTTTTCTATTTTTAAGGTGCAACAATACCAATGCACTAGTCAATATATTTAGCTTATCACCTTTTACTTTCTAATTTTGACATTCACAAAGATAATTGTAATCCCTCAATTTTATCATCATGTTGTAGTGTGCCACCCAAAATGAATCATGTCTCTCAATCAAATTGTCATCCAATTGACTTAAGAACTAATTCACTCTAAGTTAGGTAATCCATCAATATGCATTGTTGTATATATGACATAAAAATAAGCATGTGATCAACCATATCAATAAAATTTTATAATATTAAATAAACTATCACATAATCCATATGCTATTAAGAAGTCTAAATCTTTCACATGAAATAATACGAAAAATGCATAGACAAAATTCCATTATATGATTCTTATACAATTTAAAGTCTAAGAAATATAAATGATAATGCTGAGAATGAATAAGAAACTAACTATAATATCATATAAAAACTAGTTAGATGAATAATTTGTAAAAGGTACTAACTTTGAATTCTCCTTTAACTCCTATGTGAACTCCTAACTCTATGCATCTATGGATGAATTAAGGGGGGTGAACATTGTTCAATTAGAAGTTCTTAAGTCATACCATAAAACTAATCATAAAAAAAATTTAATATCTAATAAAATTAAATTATCTATTTGGATAATAATATCTCATAAGATATCTCAACCTATCAAGTAGTCTAAGGCATAAAACCATAATCACCAACATTATCTAATATCCATTAAGATATTATAAGTCTCTATGATATCATAATTACAATGTATAATGCAATAGTGAATCACTAGTAGTTTTGTACTTCCTCATAGCTTGTAATGTCTTTGTATAAGGTCTAATGCTCCCATCTCATCACATAATATGACGCTCGCCTATAACAAGTCCAACCACATGAGGTTATCCTATTAGGCTTTAAGAATCCTTAATAACAATATAACACTCTATCATGTGCTCCAACACATTCACAGTCTCCCATGATGTCTTATAAATTAATATCCTTAATCACCCTAAAATTCTTAACATATTATTTGATAGTCTCTATCTAGGTATCTACCAATCATGTGATGAGTATCATAGGACTCAAAAGCCCCTAAATAATGCATAACACTCTCTACCTTATCATAATCAAGTCCATAGTCTTTCATGGCTACAAAGTGTACTTGTGGCACTTGACCACAACATACGATCCTATAGGAGTCCTACTATCTATTATATTTGACCTACTTAACTTAAGTTGAAGGGCCATTTATGTCATCATTAATTTAAGCTTGCTTATTGTATAATATCATTCCATATGGTTTCATCATCAATTATATAAGGTTATTAAAAACATTCATATAACCTTAATCTATCATTTGAGATAATCTTAATGTTAATTCAAAACTCTCAATCAAGTATCTAGATCATTTATGATTTTCTTAAAACCTTAACAGCTTTGTAAGCTAACTTAGGATTTTCACCAAACCCTAATCAATCTATCTAAGATAATCCTTATATTTCTAATTTTTTATATCTACAGCTAATTCTTACCAAATCTTTATCGAAGATTCTTACTAGAATCTTTTATCTTATCTAGGTTGGTACTTGAGTGCTCACTCAAGTTTTAAATCCTTGGCTTAAACTCTTTAAGTCATAGTTCTTATTTTCTAACCTAGGTTCACATAAGTTTTACAAGTGACTCTTATATCTTGTACAAACTTAAGTTACTACAACCTTCCCATAGGCCTCATTATAACCATATACACCTCCCAAATATCCATCTAAGGCATCAACCATTAACTAAGAGCTTAATTCAAGGTTATTCATGGTGTTACCCAATAGTGTAAGATTGTTTAGGGTTTAATGAATACCCAAGAGAAACATTAGCCCCTTAATTGAGCTTAATGTCACTACCAAGTCCAAAACTAAGCTATTTAACTCAATCTAACTTTTATCAAAGGTTTAACCAATATCATTTTATACTATAACCTCTTCATAAATGTGTTTAAGTTCTCACCAAGTGCTTGATGTCTTTATCTAACCCTAATTCTATTTTTAGGATTCCTTACTCCAAAAAAGTTGAAATCCTTAAGTATTACTTAATCCTAATATATACTTAATTCTTAAGCTATCCTTAACCTAATTTAATGTTCATTTAGGTCATAATTTACTTTAAGCCCTGATTAGGGTTACTTGGGTATCCTTATCAAATATTAAAAATTCAAATCATAGGTCATTAAATTTTAAATTCTTGATATTCAAATTTTAAAGGAAGAATATTCAAATTTCAAATCTTCAAACGTTCAAATTTCAAACCCCAAGTTCTTTTAGTTAATTCCAATATTCTATAAACCAAGCTTGAGCTAACCAAACCTACTAGTTAAACTTTTCAATTTTCTATTTCCTAAATCTTTCTTGACCAAACCCAAACCCATTTTGCTATGCCTAATCAAGACCCAAAATCAATCCTTACCTTCTTGCATGGCCAACCCAAGCATCTCAAGTCTCCCCATAAGGAACTTGAGCATTATGCATGCCTTGGAAGCCATCTAAAGTCCTTTATAAGGTCTCTTCTTACATTCTAAGCCATTAACAATGCCATACAAATTAGAATCCATTGTTTAATCAGGATATCAAGCTCCTCTTAGCCACAAAAAATCACTTATATGGTTAAGATTTTATTTAGGAAAATACCATATGTTCTTGCAGTTGTGGTATTACTTAATATTTATCACTAAATGTTTTAGATAAAATTATCATTATCATGATATTATTCAATTTTAGCTAAGCATCAAATTTTCATGGTAATTCTCAATTTTCATCTTAGATAACATAATCACAAGGTTCACAATAGTAACATCCAAAGCATAAAACTTAATTTATATCATCATGTTCATACATGATCTTGGTTTAACTTTGCAATATTCCATGAAAATCTTGGTTTCATCAAAATTGAAAATCTAAAATATAACATTTAAATTGAAAATTGTAAAAATGAAAATACATGCATGAACTTAAAGTTTTCTATAAGTAAGGCATAATTGCAAGATTTAGAGCAATAATAGTCAACAAATCATTTTAGCATGAATTTAATATTACAACCAAAATAATAATACAATTTTACTCTTCTTAATTTCCATATATATGCATAACTGCAACAATAGTTTCAAATTTTGAATTGCATTTTACCAACAACTTAATGTCTTCATTGAGGTAATCATCTCGTATGAATTTTGGCTTTTTAGAATAATTTTGATCACTTTTTCATGTTCTCAAAATTCAATTCTTTTAGAAAGGTATCATAACTAAGAGCATGCATTTTAACCTCCAAAATATTAACATCATGGACAGTTTAAACATGTTAATTCTTGATTTCAAGGGAGGTAAACTAGATATGAGTTTGGTTGAATTCCTTTTTACAAGTGTGCTAACAACTTCATTTTATTAACTTAAAATGCTTCTAAGGTTATCTACAAAACAAGAGGATGTACCTAACTTGTTAATCGAGCAGTGATCTACACCAAAAGGGGTCTTCTTATCTTCCTGAAGCAAGCTTGAAGTTCCTCCTTTCCTTTCTTACTCTGTGCTTCTTTTTCTTAGCTTCTCATGGGTTGATATCCTTAGAAGAGTTCATGGCTAGAAGGCAATAAAACAATAATATATAGTGCATGTCAAGACTTTATATAACTTGCCAAATAATCCTTAAATCACGTTCAGTCAATTAAGGTAATTTTATCATATCCTTATCCTAATGATTTATGCATTTAATATTTGATTTATCTCTTTAATGAATTTTACTTAACAAAACTTTGCTCATATCTTTAAAGAATCTCATGCATCCTTTAAAATATCTCACTATTAGGATGAAATTAGTTAAGCATTCAACTATTAAAACAAAGCTTCTATATCACATAATTAAAGATATCTATATGACAAGATCCAACTCCTTATCCTTATCATTCACCTTTTAAAATTCATACTTGTTTAATATTCAAATTCTAAATAAATTTAAATTTCAAATCATCATGCAAAAGTTTAATGATAAACTGAGGGAAAACATACTTAGTCTAGAGGTTTATATATTGAACTAATCAATTTAATGGGTGTAATATTCTCCCTACCTTAATTTAAATTTTATATTCAAAATAAGGAAGGTAGATCTGGCCACTTATAATGAACCTCAGTTTTCATCTCTCAAGTAACCTATCACTATTCTTAATTATTCCATAGTTTCTATACAATGGGCAATCTTCTTTTTTTTTTAACTTTCTAGTACTAAACTCCAAAATACAAACCAAGCACTCATGATAAGAAATATCTTGCTATAGTTGAAGTTCTTTAGGCTCTTCTTAAAAAATATGCAAAGGATCTGGTATACATTTCTTCAAATTAGATACATAAAAAACATCGTGTATCCCAGGCAAAGTATCTGGAAATTGGAGTCACTATGCTATTATATTAATTCTGTTTATGATCTAATATGACCCAATATTCTTGGGTCTCAGCTTAGAAGCCTTCCCAAACTTGAACAATCCTCACATGGGACTAACCTTCAAAAATACTTAATCTTTAATCTTGAAGCTTACATATTTGTGTTTACTATTAAAGTATTTCTTCTATTGATCCTACACCATATGTAGTCTCTCATGCAATCTCCAGACATCCTTAATAGTCTCCTCAATGATCTATGATCCAAAGATCTTCTTAGTCTCTTCCTTAGCCCAACACAAAAGAGATCTATAATGTCAACCATAAAATGCTTAATATAATCCCATAGTAATAACGTATTGATAGTTGTTATTATAATCAAACTCTATCATTTATAGTTATCTGTACGAATCCAAAGAGTAAGGTTACATATTGACCCTCAATAAATCTTCTAAGATTTGCATTGTCCTTTTTGATTAACCTTTTGTCTAAGGTGGTAGGCTATGTTGAATTGAAGAGGGTTCCTAATGCATGATGCAGATGGGTCTAAAACTAAGATGAGAATTTAGTATCTTTATTGGAGATAACCCCTCTAGTTACACCATGCAAATAAACAATTTGTTGCACGTACAATTCTACCAATTTTCTTACTAAATCTATTATTTTCATAGTAGAGAAATCAGTTGACTTAGTCAATCAGTCCATTATTGCCCAAATCATATTACAACTTACCTTGCTAATCCAAAAACAAATCTTGTGGTAATCTTATCCTATTTCTACTTTGACAAGGCCATATTCTATAGTAAACCACTAGCTTTTTGATGTTTAGCATTAACTCTCTGATAAATGAAGCACTTTTGAGCATAACAAGTCACATTTCTCTTTAAACCTCTCCACCACAAGATGGCCTTGAGGCTCTTATATATTTTGGCTTCCCATGGATGGATCACCAACTTTTTATCATGCGCTTCTCTCAAAAAGCTCTCTTTGAACTTTTATTGCTGAAGGACGTCATAGGTGAAAAATGCCATCTACTAGAGAAGTCCTCAAACTTCTCCTATTGGAATTTAGCAAGCACCTTCTGAAGCTAAGGATTCTCTTATTATAGTATTCTTAACTTATGTAAATAATTAGCCTGGATGCTAAGAGAGCTAAGATAAAGTATCAAAGCGTACATTACTAACTAACTCTGAGCTCTATTGACATCAAGCATGGCCTCTCTCACTAATCTTTTTGTAAGTATAGATCTGAGTTGTGCCTTTAGGCAAGGCATTAGTTACTAAGTTGGCCATTTTCTCATAATATTTAATGTCTAGATCATAATCTTTAATGAGCTTTAACCAATGTTTCTATCTTAGATTAAGTCCTCTCTAAGAAAAGATATACTTAATGTTTTTGTGGTTAGAGAATAACACAACTCTCAATCAATTGTGTGATGCATTCAAAGAAACTTAATAAAGCTTACCATGTTTTGGCAGGGTTAAAACATGAGTTGAACTCAATCTATCCTTTAGCTTAACAAAACTCTTCTCAAATACATTATACCAAGGAAAAGCCACACCGTTCCTTATCAATTGAGTAAAGGGTGTTGTAATACTAGAGAAATTTGGCACAAATTTACTATACAAGACCTAATAAATTATTGATCTTCAATATTGTAGTTAATTTTCTCTAATAAATAATGACTTTGACCTTGTTAGGATTGAAAAAACTCCCTCATCACTGACCAAGGAAAGCAACCTAATTAGGTCAAAAGAAGAACTTCGAAAATTTTGATTATAATTGCTTACTCACAAGAACTTTTAGCACTTTTAGAGTGCCTTGCATTCTCCTCCTTACTCTTGCCGAGGCTCTAACCCGGATCAGTTGAGAGATACAACGTCTCCTCCTTACTCTTGGGGTACACCAAGATGTCATCTATAAATACTATTACAAATCAGCCTAACAAGGTTTGGGAGATGTAGTTCATTAGATCCACAAACATTGTGGGTGCTTGAAATAAACCAAAGAGAAAAACTACAAACCAAAATGTTGATACCATTCCTTGAATGCTATTTTGTAGATATCTTTTTCTTGAAGCTAAATCTTATAATATTGTCATCAAAGATTAATCTTGGAAAAAGTTAAAGCACCCTATAAATGATCAAGTAGATCATCAATCCATGGCAAAGGAATATTGATCCTTGATTATTATGTTGTTTAGTTCTTGGTAATTCACACACATGCTTAAGCTATGATATTTATTTTTGATAAAAAGAATAAGGTCACTCTAAGGAGAAACATTAGTCTTGACGAAGCCTTTGCTCATTAAGTCTTGAGCTCTTTTAATTCTATTGGAGCCATAGAGTATAATGTATTTGGTGGAAATTGTAGCAACCTTTTTCTCCTAAAGGTGTACAAAAAGTGGGGAGTACTTTAAAAACTAAGTTTTCTTATAATAATATTGTCTTTAAGATAAAAAAATTATCATCTATTGAATCAATATAATATTATAACCATAAAAGACCTATAGATATGGTCAATATTCTCATACAAATGTTGTTATGATTCAACATTCTCTAAAAATTAGTGTACTAAACTTGGTTGATATAGTCTATTTTGGAATCAACCAATAAATACCTATGATTTCAACTAATTAAGAATCAGAGTTGGTTCATAGAGGCTATACAAAATGGTTAGCTTTTGTATCTAATTCACAAACTACATTCCCAAATTTGTAAGACACACCCATTATAAGAGATTATCCTAATGTCTTTCCATATGACTTACTAGGATTTCCACCAAAGAACAAAATGAATTCCCTTTGATTTGGAGTTAAGAGCGTCAAAAATGTTACTATGCAACATGACTTAATCTATCTTATAATAATTCATTTCTTAGAATGCTTTGTAAATCTCATTCTATAATGGGCACATTTGGAAGCTTTGAACATGAGAAGAGACCAATAGCATATTAGATATCCCTTATAGATGGTAGCTCATTTAGAAGCTCCTTTGGGGTATATTAATGTATTCCTCTAATAATTTAGTATCTTTCAAACAATAAGATCCTTAGGTAAATTAGTTAAAATCTCCTTAATATATAAGAGATTTAATGATTATTTGTTACGATATTTTTTCTTAGTATCCAACTTTTTGAATGTTAATGATTATTCTTTTTTTGTTTGTAACCCTTGTTGGATTGATTAGTTGATGAGCCTCTACCAATTAGAAAAATATTGAGTTACAACTTCCTATAAGTATTAGTTTAAAGGATGGTTTGGAAGGCTGAACCACCTCAGATGGCCTTAAAAGGTGTAATCTTATCTATTGAAAATTAAACTTGAAAAAAGTGTCTACTCTCTCTCTCTCTCTCATATGTTTTATAATACTAAAGTTATATGACCATGGTCTTGCTAATAGATATGTTATATGCTTTAGTAAGAGATTGGCCAAATTTTATCCTCATGAATCCTTATCTTCAATGGAACTAGATGTTTAGATTTATGTGGTATAGAAGTGTGGTTCGCTCAATTTAAATAATGGTTCAAATTAAGGGTGTGAGATTGTACTTGCTTAGTAACCTTGTAAAAATGGGATTCATACCACTCCCATCATTAATCACAAATCTCAACTTCTTTTCATTACCAATCACAAAATTAATAAAGGTATTCTTTCTCATCAAATCATAGTTTCTTTCTTAAACATAGATAAACATCTCATGACACTTATATACTCACAATTATTGAGAACGGCCTCTTCTTATCCTACATCTTCATATTATGATTCCCCTCACATTCTTCCTTAGGGTTTTCTATATCATTACAATGAAACCTCTTATAAACTAGAAATTTACATTTATAACAATAATAAATGTAGTTTAAAGGGTTATTTTTAGTTGTACCCTTAATAGGCCAAATACTATATGAAGATCGAATCTATGCCTAGTTCTTGATGACATGGAGTTAAGAAGGTTGTGGATGTTCCTTCAACTAATGTGTTAGACTCCATTGGGTAATGAGGTGAAGGTAGACAGGTGAGGAAACAAGGAAAAAAAGAAATATAAGGATAAAACTTTCACTATATATCGTTGTGCTCTTCTAGGCATTGGGTTGTGCTCTTCAAGGCATTAATGCTCTTCTTTGTCTCATTTCAAGTTCATCAAAAAAGTCTTCGTGATTGAATGACTTCAAAGCTATTTATAGACCATACAATAAAGGATAAAAAAGACTACACCAATCCTCATCTTTATGAAGATAAGACACATAAAATTTGAATTTTTTTATCTGAGTTTTCTAAAGAAACTAATGTCCCAAGAAATATATTCTTTTTCTTTCAATAACTCCATAATCCAACTACCAACTATTTTATATAATTTAACCACTATAATTTACTTAAGAAGAAATAAAAAACACATAATTATTATATTCTTTGTTCAACTATTGCATAACTCAAAAGCATAAAAATAAAACAAATAAATAAAAATAAAAATTTATCCAAAAGAGATATCTTGGTCTCTAGCTTTTTTGTAGCTCCAAAATCTGAGCTTTAGTAATGAGCCTATAAACTACTTCATGTTTGTACATTTTGTGACCATTTGAATCATCCTTTGGCTTAATCAATATGTTTGGCACAAATTGTGGCTCATGCATTTGTTGATTCTTATCCTACATCAAATCCCTTGTATCTACCAAACTTTTGTTCCATAAAATTGAAGTCGAAATAGTCTTGAAATAGGTCCAGTGTTAATTTTTGTAGATCATCCATAGTCATTCATGTGGCCACTAAAAGTGGATAATCTCTCCATCTAACTAAGAACTTGTGTGGCTTATTAATGCTCAAATAAATCAAATCAATTTAAAAAAAATATTGTAATCAAATCTTCATATAATTTCACATCTTTTTTATAACCACATTAAAATTAGTCATAAAGGTCCTTCAATAAATGTTTTCTAAAAGATACTATATCTTCAATGTTAAAAGCATTACTAATATACATGTTTAGAGGTAATTCAAGAATATAAGTGTTGTCATTAATTTTTCATGTAATTGGAAGGAGACCACAAGCTTTCACATGTAATTTCTTGTATTTGGTGAAGGATAGCCTCTCAGGGTAATGCAAATTAAGATGAATTCACCTTTTTAAACTCTTTAGTGGTTCTATAATTATTTATTGCCTAAGAGTAATTTAAATAATTGGATTTATTTGTTTCTTAACATTATCAAGCAATGTTTTTAAATCATATGCAAATGAGAATGCAAAACCTCAATGGAGATAATAAGGCAAATTAATTAAGTTAAAGAGTTTGTTCAATTTTATTCCATAGATAATTTCAAATGGAAATAATTTTGTAAAATTAGATATTATGTATTATGAAAAAGGTCTACACATAGTAAATGTAAATATCAATTTATATTTCTTTTACTAAACAAAACTATAGTAAAGTTCTTATTCCATCTTTTACTTCAGTTTGACTCACCTTGAGGATGAACTATAAAAGAGAATTTATGTAATATTTATAATAAATTTTATAGAGCTTTTCAAAAGTAGAAAGAAAATAAGATATTTTTTATCAAGAATAATGGTACTATATATTCCATGCAACCTAATTATTTCAACAATGAAAAATTTAGCAATGTGGTAAGCATCATTTGTTTATTGATGGGGATAAAATGATCCATTTTAGAAAATTTGTCAAACATTACAAATGTGTTATCATGGTGTCTATAATTATGAGGTAATATTCATATAAAACACATTTCAATTGAAGCTCGTTTATGGACTTTGTTTTTCGTATATAATAAAATACTCTTGAAAGAGTAGGTAACTTCAAAATTAGTGTAGAAATCATATGAGCCTTAATTTGATCAAAAGATTTACTAGTTACAAGAGTCCATACAAGTTTATAATGTTTTAATAAATTAATATTTAATTCTACAATAGTACTATAATAACTAATAAATCTCTAATAAAGAGTAGCTAATCCATGGAAACTCTTAACATTAGTAAAATCTTTGGGATTGACCAATAATTTATAGCTTTCATTTTAGATGGATTTGGTTTTAACTTGAATGATGAAATTATAAACTTAAAAAATTGACTTCACTCTACATAATAGAGCATTCTTCAAATTTATAAATAATTTCTCTTTCTTTAATAGTTCTAAAATATTCCTCAAATATGATTATTTACATTATCACCATAAATAGAGATATCATCAAAATATATTACTAAATCTTTACTAATAGATGTTTTTATTAGTATATTAATTAATCTTATAAAAATGCTAGGTATATGGAATAACCCAAAAGCATAATCAGTAATTAAAACAATCCATTTAGTTTTTTAAAAGCAATCTTCCAATCATTAATAAGTTTAATCCTAATTTGATGATAACCACTTCAAAGATCAATTTTGCTAAAACAACTTGCATTAAATACTAACTCTAAAAGATCTTCAAGCCTTTGAATAGGAAACATATATTTAATAGAAATCTTGTCATGCCCACCTTCTGGTCACAAAATTTTTTTTTTCAAATCCATTGGTGCAACAAAACCCACACACCAATCAATGTACTTGGCTAACCACCTTTCATTCTCTAGGCTTGGCATAGGAGTTGTGATCTTTTAATTTGATCATTAAGCGCATAGTATGTTATACAAAATGAACCATGCCTTTTATCCAATAGATCACCCAACTAATACTAAATTGGTTCACCCTATGTTCAATAACCCACTAACCCACTAGCAAGTGCAAAGTACCAAAGCAACCTATAAACGTATAATACAATCCATAAATACCACAATAAAAATGAAATATAATAACTTAGAGATATCCATAAGCCCATAGTCTAGTATAAAAGAAACAATATAAAATATACCAACATCTAAGTCTACAAATAAAGTCTAAAATAATCCAATTCCCATAAATGTATAATATCAAAGTTGTAATGAAATAACATCATTAACATTAAAGTGAAAGATGTAATTAGAATTGATGTATGACTAGATGCTTTAAAAGATAGTCTCAACATCTAGCTCTTAAGAAAGCTTCTATCTTACTAAGTGTGCATGTAAAAATAAGGTGAATTTGGATCTCAATAAAGAATCCTCAAGTTGTACTATAGAAGTAACATATAGTAACAAGTTAATATAACAGATCTAAATAAGTAGAATATAATTAATAACATGACCAAGAATCTTATTTAAGACTCTCAACTATCTAGTTTAATGTATGATATTTTTCACTAGCCTCTATGATATAACTCCAAAAAATAATATTTATTTAACATCCATTGGGATCCTTCAAAACCACTACATATGATCATAATCACAATCTTAGTCATGCAACAAATTAAATTAAATGCTTGTTATGTCACTATAATCTAGAACTCTCTCCCAGCCCTATAACCATGGTATAAGGTTTGGTATTCTTACCTCATCACATGATTAGGCACACCAACCACATGGAACTATCCCATAGACCATTAGGAATCCTTAATAAGCATATGAAACTCTAGCCACATCATATGATTTAGAGCATCCAATCATGTAGAATTAACATATAAGCCTCTAAGAGTCCTTAATAAGCATGCAACACATTGGCACACCTATTTCATCTCATGATCAGGTGCACCTACACATGAATAAATGCATTGTGTGCCATTAAGAGGCCTCAATATGCATGTAACACTCCTTACTCCATGGTCTAGAACATATTTAATGTCCCACTCTTAAGATTAATGTGTAGGTGGCTTTTGGCTACACTTGGAGTCTCTTACCATTTAGTCTAGTACTTCTCTTATAGGACCAACCTTGCACACAAAATAATTACCTTTTTATTAAGCAAGTTGTGGATAATCATACTAGAGTGCCTTATCACATGACCTAAACTACACTTGTAGGCTCAATCAATCACATGAAATAGTTTCCTCCTTATGTAATGGGAGTTCTAATATTTGAATGTTACATAAATAATTAACCTTTGCTTTTAGCCTTAATTAGAATCCTATCATGGACCACTTGCCTAACTAGCTACCCTTGACTTTTTGCTCAAGTTCATATCCTTAGCTTTACTCTTAGGCACATTTTCTAATGTATAACCAATATTTTTAATTTGGATTCACTTAAGTCATACAAGTAACTTTTATGGCCCATAGGAAAAACTAAGGCACTATACTATACTAAAAGGTATCTTTTGAGATACACACATCTCTTCAAATTATTATTTAGGGTGTTAACTTATGGCCTAAGAGACTAAACAAAGATACTTAATTTTTTACCCAAATAACCAAGCCAAGCCTAGGGTTTTAGCCAACACCAAAAGGACAAAGATCCCATCAGTTGAGCCTAACATCTCTCTCTAAGGCCAAAATTGGGCTTTCTAACCATCATCCAAGGCTTTAACCATAGCATACAAAACTCACATAATGCTTGTGTTCTTGATTCACCCCCATTCTTATATTTGAGATTTCTTTATATTAGAAACTAAAACCTACTTATAAACTAAGCTTGATTAAGGATAACTTAAGCCTTATTTGGGTTTATCCAAAAATCACAATATTTGAAACCTAATTCCTTATCTTATCTAAGTTCTTATCATAAGGTCACAAGCCAAAATTATCAACATTCCATTACATTGTTTGCACATAAGGTTTCTTATTTAGACCTCACTATCTAGGGTTCCCTATAACCCTAATTATACTTAAATTCCAAACTTGAATGTATTCACATTAAAATCTTTGGCCTACAAATCTTTAATCTAAAGTATTCAATATACAAACCTTATGACTTATTATATTTGCCTTTAGTCATAACTACAAGTTAACTAGGTCTAAAGCTAACCCACAATTCATACCTCTTATGCCTTACCTGACCAAACCCATTTTCCATTTTTAGGCTTTTTAGAGACTATATTCAACCCTCTCCATAAGGACCCTAAGAGCTTTCATTTCCATAGAAACAATCCAAAGCCATTTATAAGGCCTCTTAATGCATCCAAAGTCTTTTATTGAGCCTTTCCACTTAGCCCCAAAAGCTTAATATGGGGCAACAAGCTCATTTTGGCTAAACCATGTCATCATTGGGTTTAGTTTAGAAGTAGCTCTTACCTAAGTGCAAGTATTACTCAAGAAAGTTTACATCTGGCTTGATTACTAAGTCCTAGGATTCCTCCAAAGGCTTTAAGTCACTTCTAAGTCTAACTAGAATTAACCTAGTACTCCACTTGAACTTAGCTTCATCATCTATTAAAACCATCCTTTTACATCAGGCATAAAGATTAGATTATCATGTTAATTGTTAGGATTATACAATTCCTTATCCTTAGAATTATAAGTAGCTTAATAATTATTCTCCAAGTTTAATCATGCATAATAATATCATCATCCCTAAATTCAATTCAAGCATAGTCAAGACCACATTTTCTAACTCTGATCATATGTGGCAAAGCATTTCAACTACTAACCATAAATCATGCATGGCTGTAACATCATGAATCATACATGGATAAATATGGAAATTAGGATCATGCTACTTAACTAACTATTCTAACCACATCTTTAAGCACTCTTAAATAAAACTCAAACCTTCTTAATGTTTAACCAAGACTCACCCATAGAGTTAAACCAACTTAGGGTTTTACCTAGAGGTTGACTTTGAATGCAATCTTATGTAATCCACAATCTTAAACACACTTAGCCAAAACCCACTCAACTCTTGCATGCCTAACTAAAACCTTAACATACCTAGACTTCTTCCAAGGCCCCCTTATAGGTTTCTCAACTAAAAACCAAAGACTAACGTATCATAGACATCATCTAAGTCCACCCAATCTTAAGTCGAGCCATCCATGGCATAACCAAGCCATGATACAAGCATCCCAAGCACATTTGAGGCAAGCAAATGGTTGCTTGCAAAGAGTCCTTAGGGTTAAGCTATATTTCAAGTTTTTATCTTAGTTTCCATAATCTAGTCTAGATTTAATTGCACTAAAGTACTTGTTCTTAGCTTTATTGTTTTATGTGTGCATGCATAGATTCTCATTATGCCATAGTTCAAGTTGAATTTTCAAGATTGTCATGTCTAAACCAAAAATGTCTTAATAAGCATGGATTTCCTTAAAGAAAAATCTACAAATTTTATCAAGAAAATATCTTTCACATAACATAATATCCATGCAAACTTGGAAGTAAATAAAGCATGGTTCATATTAAATTTTGTTCATGAGTTTTTCCAAAAAATTTATCGATATCATGATTTTCTTTTATAAATGAATTTTGACTTAGAATCTCATGTAATTACAACTTGGCCAAAACAACAATTGTAATAAAATAAAACATCCCATTCTTGGGTAAGATAATCATGCTAATTCAAATCATCTTAAAACTCACAAATTTACATATACTTCATACATCAACAACAGATTTCAACATAGACAAGCAATTATTCTCAAAACTCTAACCTAGACCCTTTAAATAAGGAAGAAAAGTTAGCATTCACCAAGATAATTTTACATATTCATGACAATAACAATGGTATATTTGGATTTATATTCAAGCATGAAATTACACCATCCAATTCTCATTACTATGTCTCAATTATAGCCAAATAATTATCTTCTATATATCTAAATTAAATTCTCATGTAATGAACATAAAAGATTACATCATAAGCATGCTTAAAATTTCAAATCCTTAGAATCATGTGTCAAGTTCTACCGTTATGGAACTAGATTGATAAGTACATAATATAACTCATCTTAATCAAACCTAACTACTATAACATGCATTCTTTAACAAATATTAAATTATTATCTAGAATATGACTTGATTTAGTGCATGATCTTAAGGTTCATCCTACCTTTAAGCCATGTAGAGGACTATTCCAAAGAAAGTTTCCAACTTCTTGCCTCGTGTCTTGAGGTCTTCCTTTCCTCCTTGCTCGCAACTTGCCTCTTTGCCTTGGCTCCTATTGCTTTAATTCTCCTTGATCCCCCTAATGGTTATGGTTTCTAAATCTCTAGGAAAAACCATATACTAAAGCTTATATGCACAATTCTGAAAGATGCTTACAAACGAAACACCTCAAAAAATGGTTAGGATTCACTCCCTTTATAAAATAGGGATAGCCTTGAATGATACCATAGCTAACTAGCTCATACTTCTCTTGATTTATCTAGTTGTCAAATCCTTAGTTAAAAAACTTCTAATATGAATAGTTAAGAATTAAACTCAAGCAAAAGCACATAGTTTTCCATCAATTTCCCTAGTGAAAATTGCCTCAAATCCATGATATGGTTAGTTACAATCATTCCTGAAAAGTGCACAAGCAAAATCATGTATAGGTTTAATGCATAAAATTTCATCCTTGAATTTTCTTAAATTAATAATTTAAATTTATATTCCTTAACCCAATACTGCCACTATAGATTCCTTAATTGAATTAGTTGTTGTGCAAATTGTAATGCTATCTCATGGCTGTAGGTAAGCTTATGATCATGTTAGGTGAATAAAAAAATACCTTCACCTGTTCTATACATAAGTAATCCATCTAACTCAATTTAAAGCATTAGTAACCAAATTAAAAGGGGACAGGAATCACTTAGATTGGCTAGAGTACAATCTACGATAGCCAAAAAAAAGGGTGTGACATCTTATTTATTGCTCTATTTTCAATAGAAATTCTCTAACTACCATCTTTCTTAGCTATTAAAAATGCAAGAACAAGACATGGACTCAAACTTTCTTTTAAGAACCCATTCTTAAGAAGGTCGTTTACTTGTCTTTTTAACTTAGCATTCTCATTAGGGTTCATCTTTTAATGGCAGTTGAAATCTTGATATAAGGTCTAAAACATGCACCTCTTAATGGAAATTATTATCCCAATTTGAGGTGGGATCTTTAGAAAACAATCATGTACTCAATATATTTGATAAGAAAAAAGGCTGACTTTTATATGAAGATTCTTAAGTGGATCCTATGCTTCACTTGAACATAGAACTATTTCTAGCTTTGGTTTGGATTTCGTTTGAGCATCTACCATTACCTTTTTCCAATAAGACAACTTTTCACTCCTTAGTGCCAATAATAAATAATCGTCTAAAACTAGATGTGGCCACCATATATTTGACTAGATTGAGTATAACCAAGGTGTGCATTGAAGTAGATCTAGCAAAGAAATTGCATACTCATATTAGGATAACAAAAGGGGTGGTAACTCAAATGGCTTTTCGCAACAAATTTGATATGATAACTTACCTAATTATTATATGGGCTACTATAAGCAAGGTCACACCTCTCTTCAATGTAAACAAAATAAAATAACATCTAATGTGCAAGTTGAAATTAAGTCTTTGAAAACATCAACAAATTTGGAGGAACATGAACTCACTAAGCCATTATCTATGAATAAGACTTCTATATTGAATTAAAAGTCACAACAATTTGACAATTCCATGTTAGATAAGGATATTGTATGAAAAATCAATGAGGCTCACTTACATGTTTCCAGGCCAAGACAAGAATATAGGAAAACCATGAATGATTTTGTTGATACAAATGACAACATAATCACACATGTGGCTAAGAAAAAGCAATATCAAAAAGCAATTAACATGGAATAACATGTGGTTTTGAAATAGATTATTGATGATTACATTGCTCATAAAAAAGCTTAGAGTAAGAATAAATAAGTATGTTTAGTTTTTAATTTGGAATCCTTTGAAGAAAGAGCTCATCAACAATATAACATATAATCATTTAAAGGTTTTAGTAAAGCTCTACTTGAAAGAGCTACAAATTTTGGTTTAATGCAATCTAAAGAGAAAGATCTCAATCTAGTTAAGAATAGGTGCTTAAAAAGAAAATGTAGAAAAGGTCAAAAGAAATAGCTTAATTTGAAAGGAAGTTTTAGAAGATCCTCAAAATGCATAACAAAATGGCTTTTAAAGGATAACATCCTTGTTTAAAATATAAAGGGTACAAAAAAAGAAATTTTTTAAGTTGACTTATTCATCCAATCAAAATAAAAGAAATAGCTCTAATTGCTCTTATAGAACTTACGAATCAAAAAAATTGCCTACTTTTGTTAAGAGATTAGATTTTGAGTATTGCATTGGGAACACATCCAATAAGATATGGGCATTATGAAAGAAAAGGATCCATTGTGAAACTCTGAATGAGAATGAGCAGTCAATTCACTTACTCATTAATAATGTAGGGAGCAAGATGTTGGCTATTGTAGTTTTATTTTAGCTAAACGTTCAAGGGACAAACAATGGACAATTTTTATTGAAATTATAGGGGAAATTAAAAGGCTATGGTTGGTAAGGGGTGACTTTAATATAATTTCTATAGTTGATGAATGGAAGGGTCCCTCAAATCCTAGGTTAAAAGAAATGTACAAATTCAAGGATTGCATCATTAAATGTTGTATAAGAGAAATCCCATTCATAGGGCCTTTATTTTCATGGATTGAGAAAAGAAAGGGTAGATGGGTCTACAAAAGATTGGATAGATTGTTAGTGAATTAAGATTTGATTGATCAATTCTCACTAGAAATAATGCAACATTTATGTAGGACTAAATCAAATCATTCAATTTTACCTTCAATCCACAAAGGATCCTACCCTTACAGCAAAGTAGTTCAAATTCAAAACTATGTGGCTAAAGAATTTAACATTCACCCAAACTTTGGAAAGCAATTGTTCAATTTAGATTCATTAAACTGATATAAAAGCCTTGGCAATTAATTTAAGAGGATTGAAAGAATATCTTAGATAGTGGAATAAGGAATCTTTTGGTAATATTTGTCATTCAATTAAAAAGGCTAAAGATATGGTGAAGGTAAAAGAAGCTCAATTTCGAAACAAGGAGACAAGGCAAGAGCTTAGTAAGGCAAATGATCATTTAATGGAAGAAATTGCTGAAGGAAATCTATTGGCAACAAAGGGTAGGCACTAGGTGGCTTAAAGAAAGTGAAAGAAAAATTATGGATTTTGATGCTATAGTAAAGGACATAAAGAGAAAGGTTGAATATCAATTATATCAATGACTCTAATGGAACTCTGATTTATCAAGAAGAGCAATTTTAAGAAGTTATTGTTCAACATTATCAAACACTACTTTCACTTATCAAATTAACTGTCAATGAGAAGCTACTAGATTGTGTCCTACCTTTGGTCTCAAATGAATATAATAACATGTTGATGAAAGGGATCACAATGAAGGAGGAAAAAGATGTTATTTTTTAAATGAATAAAGACAATGCTTTGGGACTTAATGGATAAAATGAACATTTTTTCACCAAATGTTGGGATCTTATAGCTTGTGATGTATTGGACATAAGAGAAATTTCATAGACCAAAATCCTATTCCTAAAGGCATAACATGTGCAAATTTTATATTTATCCCAAATAATGACAATCTTGAGCCATTTAGGTACTTTGGGCCAATTTGTTAATGTAATTTCACTGAAAAGCTATTTGCCAAGTTTATGGTTGATAGACTTCATGAATTGTTACCAAAACTCATCTAACATGAGCAGGTTGGATTTGTAAAAAGTAAAGATATTGTTGATAACATCTTTTTATCATAGGAATTCATTAGATCTTTAAATAAAATTATAGGAAAGAACTATGTTGTCAAGTCAAACCTAAAAAATGCCTTTGATAGTCTCTCATGGGAGCTCTTAAGAGAAGCCCTAAATAAATTCAACTTTTTAGAATAGTCTATTAAGCTTGTCATGAACATCATATGTAGAACTTTGTGACCCATCATTATAAATGGCATGCCAAATGGATTCTTCCAACCATCATTTCTCTTCTACTATTCATCTTAGTTATTGAGACGTTTAGCTAAGCACAAAATAAGCTCATCAATAATGGGAAAGCTTTTTAATATGCCCAACCTAAAGATTGCTAAATGGTTACACAATTAGGATACACTAATGACATTATAATACTCTTTAGAAGGGATCTAAAAATAATATCTAGCATTTTGAAATTACTAGTCAAGTTTTTAGCTTAGGCCTTCAAATTAATCTATAAAAAAGTAAATTTTTCACTAGCTACTAAATGCAATCTGGGTTAATAAGAAAAGTAAGCAAAAATAAAGTTAGGTTCTAGAAAGGTACCTTTCCAATCAACTATTGGGATGTCTTCTATATATTGGAAGAGAAAAAGTTGCATACTTTTAGCACATACTAGACAAATGGCTCAAAAAAAGGCTAGATTAAAAAAGATTATTTTAATGGGAGGAAGTCTAATCCTTATAAGATAAGTTTTGACATTAATTCCAATTTTTAACCATAGATAATAAACCCACCATTTTAGATCCTAGATAGAGCTAAGAAGATTATGTGTAACTTTTTATGGGGATACATTAATAATGTACACAGGCATCATTAGGACAAGATATGCTCTTCAATAAAGGAAAATGGCTTAAAACTTAAGAAGCTCAATGACGTAATGGTCGATTTCTTAGTAAAGTTTAATTGGAAACTACTGATTGAAAACTCACTTTGGTTAATATATAATAAAAATAAATACTTAAAGATTGTAAGAAAAGACCACTGGTCTAATACCTAGAAGCACATTGATAACATAAAGAATCTAGTAGTTGACTATTCCAAGGTTTGTAACATTACATGTACACATATATAGTCTCTAACTATGGACGAAAATTTTAGGTCATAATCTATGCAATTAGGAACTAACACCCCATCTTAAAATCAAAGAAATTGTTATGAAAGCCTAGATTCTTCTTCCAAGTTTCATATTGGTATGGAGAATGTTCAAACAAGATGCTTCATCTCTCTAAGAAATTAACATAAGAAAACCTTTAACTAGCTTCTAAATGCCATCATTGTCTTGTGTGGATTCATTTAATCATTTGCTATGACAAAGTAACTATGGTGCAGCATAATTTTGTTGTCAGCAAAATAAGTCAACCAACTTATAGTATCTATTACACTATTGGTGAAAGCAAGGTGACATGCACTCAACAAAAAGAGAAGTTAAAATATTCTTCCTTTATTAATATGCTGGAATATCTGAAATGTTAGGAACCTTAGAATGTATGAAGAAGTAAGTCAATCAGTCATGACTATTATTAATAATGTGATATGCTATAGTTACAAGACCTTTAAATGCTTTCCTCTTATGCAATCATCTCTGGACATGGCCATAGCTTAACATGACTTTGTCTTTCCATTCAAATGGTTGAGATACGTATCCTAGAAACTAGTTACATGGAACCTTCCACTTGTTAATATGAGACAACTAAATGTTCATTGTTATGCAATACTTAATAACAACTCCACAATCACAAAAACACAATTATGGAAGCTTATGCTTTTTTTAGTTGGTAAATGCTTAACAATGAATGCAACAACTTTAGTTATCATCCAAGGTATGAAGTCATGCAAGAGTAAGAAAATTAATAGAATAATAATTTAATTGGACTACAACACACTACAAAAAATTATTCAAAGACACTTGAAAATTCTTTAGAATATGGCTAACATTATTCAACAAATTAATCATAAGACATACTCAATTAGTGTGAATTGGAACTACATTGATAAAAAGGGTAATAAGGTGGCTAGTACACTTACTAAAATGGTGGCTAAATTGGCCAATTCACACATCTGAGATCCACCCAACATTCGATAGCACTAAAAAGCCTTGGTGGATATTTTTTAATTTATATATATTTATTATTAATAATTAGAAATAATACAAGCTTAAGGATCAATAAGTAATAATGTTGTGTCCTCTACACTTTCAATCTTACAAGATGTGTATATCATGATAAGTGGCCTTGCAAAATTTACATTAATTTCGTGTGACTTTGCTTTCTTTTGACCTCTAGCTAGTTTACCATTCATATGCCATTTTTCAATCATTCTTGTTTGATGATTTGGAACATTTTTGATGGAGTGATGGCATGATATTCGATGTGGGTTGATGCATTTGTCTAATATTAGTAATTTAGCATTTTGTACAATGGTAATGGAGAACAAAAATGAATATTATCAATTACATATCATAGTAGAACAACATGTGTACTAGCCCAATCTAAGGACTCAAGAAAATGAATAGTACCCTGGCATTTACTTATATTAGATCAGATAAGTCTGATATTTGTAGTAGAGCAAACATGTCGTTATGATGTAGAAAAATGTAAATAGTTTCATCCTCACTTTGCATGAGATTGATGTAGAATCCATCTAAGTCTAAAGTACCACTTTTATGAACAATGCCCAAGAAGTCACTTGTCATCAAAGATGATCTTCTATTGTATTAATTCAAATTGATCAATAATCCAATGTGGGAGTGTTGTAGCTTTTGTCTTAATTTGTTTTGTAATCTTTTTAATGTAGTTTTAAATTCTTTTGGATTATTTTAATTAATATAATGCAATCTAGCTCAATCTTAATTGAACTCTATTGTTGTTGTTGCAAAATTCCAATCCTTTTATAATAGTTGTTATTATTTCCTCCATAGTTAAACAATAAAAATCAAGAATGGCAAAGGCATGAATTACATTGCCTTCATGTTCTTAAATGACACCTCTAGAAGAAGAACTATCCTTCTTGTAGCTTCCACGTACATGTAGTTTTACTATGTTAACAGGTAGAGAACTCCAATAGATGGCATAACACATTCTAATTTCATTTGTTTGAAAAGGTGAACCAAACCCATCTACACCATGATCCTATCCTCTTGCTTAGTTTATGTTAGAGGGAAATAGTTGAATATGTTGTAGCAATAGCTAATAATAATGTTGATAATGGTTGTCTCAAAATCATTATTTTTCTCATATAATTTTCTATTCTATACCTTCCAAATATTCTAACATATTAATAATAGTATGATTTAAAGTACTTCATAATTTATTAGACTTTGAAAGATCTATTGCCACAAATTATAGATGATATTTTTGACATTTTGTATCTTCCTTCAATGAATTGCTAACGTCTTGGCATAAAAAGACCATATCTTTTATGCTTGACAACCAAGGAAAGCATGGTCTAAAGAATCCTCACTTAGTAAGTATAGGCATTTAGAAACCAATTGAATTCATGCAATTACTCTAGGAAGGATAGGAGCTTGTTTAAAATTCTCCAAATCAACACTAAAATCTTCTATGAAATTTTCCATTATAGATTATATTTCTCAATTTTAATTTAAAGAACTTTATTCTAATTACCTTCCATGTCATTTTCAAGCTGAAGGTCCCAACATAATTGACTGTCTAAAGGTAAAGCCCTGAAAGAAGACATTTATGTGTATGTGTTAACACCAAATCTCCTATCTTTTTCGTGAGTTTCTATGTATTCAACTTGATAACCTTTAGATTTTCATTCGTGTATCTTTTCTTCATAAATTTTGCCCAATGTGATTGGTCAGTTCGTATTTTCTAATTCATCTTAGTATAATATGTAGTAAAGATATCTTTTAGTCTTCTTAAAAATCTATTTTCCTCCATCGGTACACAAACTTTGTCAAAAATAGTATAGTGGTGCATATGAATGTTATCAAACTCTCACCATAGAAATCTATTCATAACCTTTTAAACTCTATCTATAATTTATATTTGGGGATGTATTGTTATTAGTGAAAATATTGTAGTAGAGTTTAGAACATGTTTCTTTATGATTAATTGATAGAAAGAAATAAATGCCTATTGATTTTGAGTTGTGAGATTGGAATAGA
The DNA here is from genome assembly GCA_023846275.1 of Vanilla planifolia. Taxonomy (NCBI): domain Eukaryota; kingdom Viridiplantae; phylum Streptophyta; class Magnoliopsida; order Asparagales; family Orchidaceae; genus Vanilla; species Vanilla planifolia. The sequence continues at coordinate 21,576,720 of CM043870.1, forward strand.
AGAAATCCAAGCTCAAAACAAAAAAAAATTGTTTTGGTACTATTCATTTGACAAATGCTTGTTATTGGGCACTAGATGTGCGCTATTTGGGTACTATATGTGCATACTATTAGTGAACTAGTGTGTAGGTAGTGTGCATGCAATTATTAGAATTCTAGCTAAGAAATTGCTATAGCACCAAGTTCAAATGAGCTTACAACACATAACAAAGAATTATAAAAGGGAAAGAAAATCACCCAAACTTCATGCTTTTTTTTGGTACTATCCATTTGACAAATGCTTGTTATTGGGCACTAGATGTGTGCTATTTGGGTACTATATGTACATACTATTAGTGAACTAGTGTGTAGGTAGTGTGCATGCAATTATTAGAATTCTAGCTAAGAAATTGCTATAGCACCAAGTTCAAATGAGCTTACAACACATAACAAAGAATTATAAAAGGGAAAGAAAATCACCAAAACTTCATGCTTTGTTTTGGTACTATTCATTTGACAAATGCTTGTTATTGGGCACTAGATGTGTGCTATTTGGGTACTATATGTGCATACTATTAGTGAACTAGTGTGTAGGTAGTGTGCATGCAATTATTAGAATTCTAGCTAAGAAATTGCTATAGCAACAAGTTCAAATGAGCTTACAACACATAACAAAGAATTATAAAAGGGAAAGAAAATCACCCAAACTTCATCCACACACAAGGCACAAAGAAAGAGCAAGAAGAGTAACTTAAATAATCAAATTATTTGTTATTTTAAATTTAAAGACTATTTAAATATATTTCTTCATTATAACCACTAGCATCCTCTAACATCTACTAACACATACTTTTACAAAAATAACAAAATATTATCACCCACTTTGTAAAATAAAGAACCACTAACACATTTTTGCTATCCAAAAGGAATCTATAGATAATCTATAAAACATTCTTACAATAACATTCATAGTTATTTGAAATGAACTTCATGCATTGGTCCATAACTAGCTTATGTGGCTTTCATTTCATGTTTTATGATAAGTGCCCAAAAGATCAATTTGATTGGCATGTACTTCATACCTTATTATAGGTCCATGTCATCATTAAGGTGAAATGTCATTGGTTATACTACATCATCACCATGTGGCCAATAGAAACTTTGTTCCATAAAGTTAAAATCAAGGTAGTGATCTATTAATTGTGAAGCAATCTTCTTTAAGTCTTCACTAACCATCCTAATGCTCTTTGAAGGTGGTTGATTTTTAAAATGGATAAGGAGCCTGCATTGCAAGGTGGTACTTGAATGCTTCTCACCAATAATAAGTTTTTCAACTTCAAAAAATTAGGGCATTAATTGTATTGGCAATTTTTCATTATTTCAAATTGCATGAGAGTTAGACTATGTAATTTAATGTTACAATTTTCCTTTAATGAATGTCTCATACATGTAACTTTTTGTATTTAATGGAATTGTAACATCTTAGGCAAATACAAATTATAACATAGTCACCTTCACTAAATTTTATGAAAGGTCCATTTTGAATAAAATTCTCAAAATACTTAGCATTTCTTACTTCTATTTGTTGGTTGACTTCGTTATGTTTATTAAAAAATCATATGCAAAAGTAAATGTAAATACATGTGATGTATACATGAGAATATTAATTAAATCAATAAAAAACTTTTGGTTAAATCCTTATTTAGTTTCAAAAGAAGTTTGTCTTGAAATAATGCTATTATAAGAAAATTTAGATGTAAGTAGATGCAAATCCCATGTGCCCAAGTTCTTTCCTACAAAGCATCTCAAAAGGTTTCTAAGGGTTTGGTTGATAAATTTTGTTTGGCTGATAGTTTGTGGCTAGAAAGTTGAATAAAATTTGAGTATTATTCTAAATATTTTCCAAAGAACATTTCAAAAGTAAGACATAAATTTAACATCATAATAAAAAACAATTGTAGTTGTTAAGCCATGCACTCTAAAAACTTTGCAAAAGAAATTTTTGGCAATGTATGATGCATTATTAGTCTTAGAGTATGGAATAAAGTGTGTCATTTTGGAGAAGCATTGACCATGAAAAAAATTCTTTCAAGATGTCTAGGTATTATTGAAAATCGCAAAATGAAGTCTATAGATAAATCTTCCCAAGGTTGTTAAGGAACAAGTAGAGCTATGTATTTGCCTTTTTTTATTGTTTTGTCTTATTTAGAAGAGTAGCATTGTGAAATAATTCTTTCAACATCCCTTTTTATGGACGGCCAATAAAATTGGATTTTGACTAAATTAATACTTTTATCTCTACCAATATATCCAACAATTCCTTTTGCAATAACTAATCATTAATAATAGTAAATTCAATATTAATGTTTAAAGGTTTATCCTTTCAATTATCATGAATTATATTAAAATAATATTTATTGTCTTTACCAAGTTTATGTTTTAAAAAAATAGAAATCTTATATGTGTTCAATAGATTTAGCATACTTATGGATCGATTCTAAATGATTATTAATGTACTTTAATGCATGATTATCGATATGCAAAATGAATTCTTTGTGCAATAAGTACTGTTGACAATATTTTAAATATTAAACGATTGCATAAAATTCTCTGTCATAAGTAGAGCATCATTGTTTTGTATCATTCAAATTTTGCTAAAATGTGCTACTGAATGATTACTTTGGCTACATATGCCTTACAATTCCAAAAAAATCATAAGAAACTTTAAAAATCATGTTAAAATCTAGCAAAAACAATAGAGTGGTGGCCATAAGATAATCAAATGCTTATTATGCATCATCTTTCTACAAATTTATTTTTCTTTTCTAAGTTAGTAGTGCCATTAATATACAAAAATTGCACTTGAGTCATCTAAAGAAGTGATAAGTCCATGGAAACTTCTAAGTGTAGTTATAATCATTAGAATTGGCCAATCGAAAATAGCTTTAGTTTTTAAAGGGTCTAGTTAATGGTCATTTGAAGAGATCCTAAGAAGTTTACTTTGTCTTGCATGAAAGAACACAACTTGCGGTTTGTATGTTTTAGCCTAAGTTTTTCTAAGACTAATCTAAGATGTTCTAAGTGAGAGGTTTCATCAAAATTATAAATTAAAATATCATCAAAATAGATGACCAAGAATTTTCTTATAAATGACTTAAGGATTATGTTCATTAATTGCATGAAGATGATTGGAGCATGTGATAAAAAAATAACATAATTAACTATTCATAAAGGCCATATGGTGTTTTAATGGATATTTCTATCCATATTTTTATCGAATCTTAATTTGATGGTAATCTCTTTTAAGATCTAGTTTCTAAAAAATGTTAGAGCTTGCAATATTGTATTTTTGACCCTTAGCCTTGGTGTTTATTTTATGATAATAAATCTTAAGTATTTCTAATGAATTTTTTTAAGTGAATTTTCAAATTTTAGGTAGTCAATATTCATGTTCGTGGGAGATATAAAGAAGAAGATAAGCAAATATCGAATCCTATGAAGATCATCTTGGTTGGAGTGTCAAACCACCAAGAGAATTTTGAATTTAATTTTAGATATTTTAATTTTAATTTGATTCGAATCTTAAGCTTGATTGAAATATTTATTGTGAAGTATTTAAATTAAATTAAATTAATCTTAGATAATATTTAGATTTCCAATAATTTTAATCCATCCTTCTTGATTATCTTTACCATCATTTTCCCTTAATAATATCTTTGAAATCCTTAATTAATCTGTTATAAAAAAATGTGTTAATAATATTAATTAATTAGTAAAAAAGTTAATAATAAAATAAAAAATAATGACCCATTTGTTAGAGGTAATTATGACTGAATTTGTTTGCTATAGTAAATGGGTTCATTGCATTAAATCGATGTGTTTCAGGTCAACTAATCTTGAACCCATTCGATATCTATAATTATTCCCAAACATTGTATTTTAGATCAAATAATCAATCCTACTTTTGTAAGTCAAATATGAAGTACATAACATAGGATTCCTTATAAAGAGAAACTTGAAATGCAAATGCACAATGTGAGACTAAAACATAGTTTTTATGCATGGTGAACTCTCAAATTATGAGAGTGATATGAGCCATTTGATAATGCATTTTGTGATTGAATGATCACCATTGTATTTAATTTTTCAAAAGCTTTAATTCTATGAGTCATCTGATTCTTTCATTTTGAGATCACACAGTCCTTGTTTATTTCATGTACAAGATCAAAACCTGGTTGTCAGATCGTGATTCCAATCTAACAGCCTAGATTAATTTCATATTTCTAAAAAGTGCTAATTAAATTGCATGTGTCTAATTGCATAGTTTTCACGATTGAATGGTTCTAGATGCTTTCAATCATATGAATCTAATGCAATAGCTCTTTCAGTCATTATTTTGAGCCAATAAAAAATTTAATTAAATAATAATTTTTTTAATATATATGAACATGGGGAAAGATGAGCTACTAAATGTTTTTATTTGATAAGAACATTTAGCTATTAAAAATTATCCATAAATAAGAGAATTTTTGTACAAAATAGAAAAATTTTTATGTGACCAAAAGAAAAGTTTCAAATCAAAACATTTAAGCTATCAAAAACCCATACCCATCGTTGCTTCCATACACTGATGCATCCAATAGTCATCAAACTTCTGAAGTACCTTTTCTTCTTAAATCAACTAAGTTATTAATTTTTTCAATTATTAATTCATTTAATTAAGAATTTATGTCTTTATAATTATTTTATCAAGCATAGGATCTTATTTGTATTGTTTTCAATTTTATGCATTGAATATTTTTCTTCTTTTGATATTTTATTTTATTGTAAGGCCATAGTAGCCTATCCCATTTATTTTATTATTAGGTCATAATAGCCTATTTCTTTTGTTTCATTGTGGTGAGGATTTAGCTTACTAATCTTTTGGTGAAAGATTTATATGCCAAACCCGCTAAAACTTGATTGTGTATATTTTTAAATATTATTATTTTTATTACACAAATTTTGTATTACCAATAGTAAGTATCCACTCATCTATGAAGTAAGATCTCCTTACCATGTAAGATTATCACATCATCACCCTATGAAGCACCCTCCTTTGCTCGCTTCAACAACACATTGGAGTAGCTTTCAATCACACATAAACTAAGTCACTTTTGAACCAGGTTTGCCCTCCAATCACAATTGTCCCCACATCTTGATTGGCTACTAAACTAACTTGTGTATTGACCTGAATTGACTCACATAAAAAACCTACAACTTATTCCTCAAGGAACTACTTTTTAAGAGCTTTAAGCTTGATTTTGAAATAGATTTCTCACAAAACCTGTGACATTTTGCTCCTAAGCCATATGTTAGCAACACATTTTCTCTTAGTCATTACACATGCAATAAGACACATGTTGACATCATAATTTTTCATAGAATACATCTTCTTTTCCACAACACTAAAGCATGCTCATATTTAAAAGAAGATGCAATATAATAAAGTTCTATTAGATAAGACTTATGAATTATATGTTATAGCAATATAAATAAAATTTATTATAATATTCACTTTCTCATATAAAAGTAATAAAATCATCCACATGTTTATATGAAGCATCATTTTAGGATTCCTTATATAATATTTATTGTGATGCTACTCTTAACAAGTGGTCCAACACTTCTTCTTTTATTCATTGTAGGAAGAAAATCACCTTATAGCCATCCCAACCAAAGTCAAATACATCCACTCAAAGAATAAAGGAATGGAACATGTTTTAAGCATTACTAAACCCAATGAAATCAAGAAGTAAAGATTCACCTTTAATATAACCTCTACTACAACCATTATTTCACCCATTTAAAGATGTTTTCCTTAATAACCTCTTTGATAAAATTTCACTAATTCCAATATGTAGCAAGTGCTTCCAAGAGCCATGTTATCATATCTTCCAATAATACAATGGCATGTACAAAAGATACAAAATATATAAATTTTCATATTACTATCTTTTGATTAACATGCATCTCTATCAAACCCTATGTGTTTAGATGTCCATTTTACAAACATTAAATTATAAGTGTCAAATATATGTTATACCAACTATCACAGGCTTAATACTACAATCATAACACAAGAAAGAGTACATTATAAGGTCATGATTATGTTCATTATATTTATTACTTCTTTTCTTTAATTTAACTTACACCCTTGACATTCTTCTTTATTATTTTTCACATTCTCATGCCACTTAACATTTCCTATGGGGTTGGCCTCAACTCCTCTTATAGATAAGTAATGTCTTAGTTCCATGAGGAATCCATAACTTCTCATATAGAAAGGCCAATCTTATCCTACAAAGTTTGCTTATTCCCCTAGCCACTTTCATCCTATAAAGTTTCCTTAGTACACTCATATGGATAAGGCCAATTTCTTAGTGCTTTACTTACATATCACATATCACATATCACATATGTTTATCATGCAAGCACTTAGCCATTCACATGGTATCATGTACTTATTTAGTAGTTAACATACACATCATGCTTATTACATAAAACTAAATAATTATAACATGTGAAATTATGAAGAACAGTAGCATATTATGTAAATGATTTATGTTGATAAAAGGCAGCAAATTATTCCATCAAACATTTTTGTTACATGCTACATAAGATTATATCATACAATCAACAATACATAAAACATACATATATATAAACATGTTAGATTCCTATCTCAAAGTCAAATGAATAAATTCTTAGTTCTCTCTTTTTTTCCTTTTTCTTATAATCATACAAACACTTTATCTCAACATTATATTATAAATTAGATATACTAGATCTACTATTCTCTTTGCTTAAGTCTAGTACAACTAGACCTCTTTGATTTTCCCTTTATTTTTCTTAATTAAACCATCCATTGAGACATTTAGAGCATCCAAATAAATCATATTAGACCATTTGGTTCGTATTTGATAGATCCTTTGCTTCTATCGAATTCTAGAGCTTAATTATGATCTTCCATCTAATCCCTTATAGGACTCTGTTAGACTATCTGATATACCAATGAATTGTCTAATTTCCTAAGTATAAAAACTAAAGGATTGCATATTATATGTTTATTTTTGGCATACTCATATGTCTCATGTCTACCATGTATTGTCTTTTCACTAAACCATTGAATAAACATTTGATAGTGACACTATCTCTATGCTTAATGTAACTACACCATCTAATCTTCTTGTCAAACTATCTAGTAATCTACTAAAGTTATAAGTTATTAGAAAGCCAATTTCCTTCATACAAAAGTTTAACAACTATTCTTTCTCTATTAGCTCTAACAAACATAATTTTGGGTTCTCTTATCTCATAAGTCCTCTTATATGCATGAGGTCTTGCATTCAACCAAAATCCCCAAAAATTGAGGACTTACCATATATGATTTTCTTCTTTTGACCCATCACATTCTTCTTCTCACTTGATTCCTTTCCAATTTCAAGCTTTCTAGCAAAATCTCTCACCTACTTTCATCCCATACTCTATTCCCCTATGAACATAAGATGTTTCCTTATAGACTCCATTTCCTTGCCATGGTCAATTTGGGAGAGGCCTCCAAAGGCCTTTCTTATTTTCTAATAAATACATATCTATATTTAATTATTATATGAAAACATATTTTCCAATTTTATCCATACTAAATGACTTCTAAATCTTAGTGATGATTCAACTTCAAGTTCAAGCTAAATTATAGTTTAATCAACAAAATGTCATTTTTTAGAACTCATTATAGACACTATGAATTCTTGTTGCTAACTTTTCTCTTATCAATGCTCATACAACTTTCTTGGATTTCATAAATCAAAATTTAGTAGATTTTTAGACCAATTTTGTAATTATTTTCATTGTTAGCATTCTTATATACTCTAAAGTTTTTAATAATCACATTATGCTTTTGCATACCATAATAAATACATTAAGAAAGAACCAGTTATACATAAAATTTACTAAATGTTAGTTTTAGTTATTTTAAAGTGGTACTCTTGGGATATATTATAAATGTAGCTAAAATAACTATTGATCCTAAAAAATCTCTACTATTATGACTTGTCTTAGATTGACTTCAATTTAAAAAATTTAAAGTTTCCTAGGTCTAACTGATTTTTATTAGATGTTTGTATAGGGGTTTTCTCAAATAACATCTCTACTAACAAAACTTTCTTAAGGAGCTATCAAATTAGAATAAAATAACAAATGCAAGAAAAACTTAACTTAAGGGGCTAAGATGTGTGTTGATACAAAATGAAAGAGTGGCCACTTATGCCTTTAAAAAGTTAAAATCTTATAAGAAGAATTACTTAATACATGATTTAAAACTAGTTGATATAGTTGTTACCTTAAAAATATGAAGGCATGACCTATATGGAGCGAAATGTGAAGCGTTCAATGATTGTTGAAGATTGAAATATCATTTCACCCATAAAGAACTAAACGTAAGTTAGAGAAGGTGGCTAAAATTCATCTAAGACTACTATTTAACAATAAATTATTACATAAGGAAAGCCAATATGCTTATTAATGCATTGAGAATGAAGGAAATTTTGCATACACTATTAGAGCAACCTAATCAAAAGTAAGCCTCACTTCAAAATAATCAATCATAGATGGAAAGAGTTGTGTATAATAATGTTAGGTTACTACATTAGCTATCATTAAGGCCTAATTAGTTTGTCTCCATCAAAGAAGATTTTTTTTAGAATGAGGGACACTAAAGACTAATTTAGAAAGTTAGGGATGGATAGGAATCTGACTTCAATCCTATTGTATATGATGTCCTAAGTTTTTAAAAAGGTTATGTATTCTTGTTCATTAATAACTTAAATAATTAATTATTTTCTAAAGCTCACAACTCAAAATATTCCTTTCATCTATTAAATTATAAGTTGTATCAAGAATTAAAGCATAACTACTTGTGGCTTGGCATGAAAAGAGACTAATAGATAAGGTCAGAAAGGGCTTAGTTTGTTAGAAAGTCTAAGGCGAAGAACAAAAGCCTAATAGTTGTTTTAACCTTTACTTATCCTTGAATGAAAGTGGGAGTGTTCAGCTATGAAGCCTATGGTTGAACAATCAGACATGTTTTTGCAATTTATTTTAAATAAATTGAATAAATTTTCATACCTTTTGGCTATTAAGATGATCTTTTTAATAGAAAAGTTTGCTTAGCTTTATTGTCAATAGATTCTAATATGTCAGAATTTAAATACGATAATTTATGATAGAGATTTCAAAAATACTTTCCAATTCTAAAAGAACATATACAAAGCTTTTGAAACCTAGTTGTGATTTAGTGTAGTATTTTACCCTCAAATGGATGGGCAAAATGAGAAATCTATCAAGAATCTAGAAGATTTAATACAACTTTGTGTGCTAGACTTTGATAGTGATTTGGAGTGTTATTAACCTTCGATAGAATTTACTAGCAATATTCATGCTACCATTGGATTGCTTCTTATGAAGCTCTTATCCCCTTTTATTCATTTGAAGTTAACAAAAAATAATTTTAGGTGCTAATTTTATCAATGAGTTTGTAAAAAAGATTAAAATAATTACACTTAAGGTTAAAATTATTCAAGATCATTAAAATAAATATTTTAATGAGAGACAAAAGCATGTCAAATTCCAAGAAGGTGGGCACATATTTGTTAAAGTAAGTCCCATAAAGGAGGTAATCAAATTTCATCGAGCAGCCAAGTTGAAACCAAAGTGTGTTGGGCCTTTCCAAATATTAGAAAGAGTAGATTCGTCTTCCTGTTGAAGCTAAATTATAGTTTAATCAAGAAAATACCATTTTTTAGAAGTGCTTGAATTTGACCACTCATTTTGTTTGTATTCTTTCATGAATTCATGGCTCTAACAATTGTTTGATCCATAATCCTTCATATGAAGCACTTGCTAATTAGCTTATCCAAATGATAAGAATCTTGATCTAAAATTCCCATGCATTACTTCCTTATCAATACATTCTCAATTTATAGGAATATCATGCCAATTGCTACATAAAAATATACCTTATATGAAATTTTTTTCTATCACACATGTTATCTATAGCATTTTTTTAAGGTAAGAATCACATTAAAGTTTGTAAAGATACAAGTAAAGGTTTGTCTCTATAGTCCTTTTTATGAAGGCACACCTATACAACTACCTATATTTAAGTTTAGGAACCCTAACCATCTTCAATTCATAAGTGTTAGTGTGTGAATATGGTTCTTTTCTAGATTTAGCATTTTTAATGTAGGAGAACCCACCTTTAGGGATCCACAAATGCTTATTTCTTTTCAAGTTTATGGATTTCCTAATGAGGTAATGAATAAAGATATGTCTGTGCTTTCTACAATAACTGCACACCACCTAAGAGGAGCCAATTAAGAGATGCATGCAAATGAACATTATTTATTTTCACATGATTATGTGATGAAACATGATCAGACACATGTGAAAGAGCTTGAACATGAGAGGAAATATGTGCAACTATACTAACAAACCTTGCTTTTAAATTATCATTTTGCTTTTGTAGCAAAGTGAAGCAAGCCAATCTAGGTTTGATTTTAGTATTTTTTTTCCTTTCTACATTGAGCATTTTCATGCTTTAAATCATTAATGAAATAATTTCCCAAAGATAATTACTTTTTACATTCATTAGATTTATCTTGTAAGTTGTTGAAGGCAAAAATATGCAAGAATGCATCATTTTGAAGCTGAATATTCTTTTCTTTCAGTTGATTACATTGCTCTCCCGAAGCATGAATGTGGCATTCTTGTTTAGCACACATCCTTTTTTATTTAGCATACATATTTGTTAACATTTTATGCTCATCCAAAAGTTCATCAAAACAATACATATGTCTTCATCATAAATAACACATGAATTAATACCAAAACTAGACTTAGTTGACATAGATTTCTTATTAAAATTCAATTCTAAAGTACATCAAGTAAGTTTCTTCTTCCATCTCTACTCCTTTTTCTTCTTCATCTCCTCATTTTCTTTAAAACTTGGGATTGAATATCACCATCATACCTTTTTAATTCCAACTCTCAAAGTAAGTTGATAAATGTCAAATTTATTTTTACTAATTTCTTATGGCAAAGAATAATTTAAATAAGTTTTTCTTTTTATATTCTATGTATGATTATATGTGCTATATTACTCTTATCATTAGGAATAATACAAGAGTGGGCAAACAAATCCCATAAATCATGATAAAATTTTTTGAAAAATAGTTTTTAAGGAATTCTTCCAAAAAAAATAATATTTACAAACAAATAAAAGAGTGAAATCCATAGAGTTAAAGATAATAGAAATAATTCACATGTCATAAAAATTAGTGATGAATCTTATCTTAAGAATTTCTTCTTTTGATATAACTCACTCTAATACTAATTGTTGAAAATGTAGGCAAATAATGCCCACAAGATGGGTGGAGGGTGAATTGTAAAACATTTATTCTTCCACAATTGAAGACTCAAATTTTGCACTTAAAAGATATTCTTAAACTTGATTTCTATTTAAATAAGCTTTTAGAAGGCATAATTTAGTTTGAAGAAGTTTAGGGAAGGGAAGGATTAGACATTAATAGGGAGGCAATGATGTCGACAGTGATAGTGTGGCATTAGGATTCACTTGATGGTAAGTATCTTCCAATTAGTATACAAGATCGAGAATCAACTTAAGTAAAAGATCAGATCATACGAAATTTTAAAGGTGAAAGAAGCTATGATTATCATGTCCTCAAGTTTGTTTGTTGATCATAATTTCAATAAATTCTAGTCTTTATGCTAGCTCAGGGTAACATGGAGGATTAGGTGATTCTCCACCCCCTTGCTTGATCCTTTTAGGAGGATCAATTGATAAATCCCCAATTAAAATCATGGTTCTTTCATGCCTTTGAGGAGAATAAAAATATTTTTTGAGGCAGAGGAGATTAAGAAAATTACAAAATATTTTAAAAAATTCTTGATCAATAAATTTTCATTTAGCATACCAAGCATGGAATAAGGTTGCTCTATTTTGAATTACCTATAAGGTTGGGAATTAATTAAGGGTGCATGCAACAACTTTAAGCCTAATGAGGCCATCTATTGCAAGAATTTGTGTTAAAGTTGTTTTATTGAAGGATCTATCTTGTAACATTTTTAGAAGGAATGCAGTTGCAGCTAAAAAATATGAAGTCAGTAGGTCTACAAATTAAGAAAGGTTGTATCAAGAAATGGAATAGTTAGGAATAATACCAATTTTGGACCCAACTAAATAGTATAATTACATGAAATAAATGAAAATTGAGGCAATATCCCTAAAGCAAATGCAAAAATGATTTGTTACAAATAAGCAAAAATAGATAATTCAAGTTAAGTAGCTAAAGAACTATAGCAGCAAATGTAAAAATGATTTGTTACAAATAAGCAAAAATAGATAATTCAAGTTAAGTAACTAAAGAACTATAGCTCTCTCAATGAAACAATCAATTTGACCATCAATGCAAGTATCCACAAATCAATAAGACTATTAGATGATCATGCAATAATTAGGGAGAAGTGAAACTCCAAAACAATGGTTCGATGTCACATGCAGATGTGAACCTAGTGAAACAAAATAAAAAAGGAATGTTATACCTAAAATAAGTTAAAAGATTTTAACATGGAGTTTTATAAGAAAGAGATAATTCTTGGTTAATATAAATGAAACAAGACTATTTAACCTCAATACAAACATGAAGATCCAAAACAAAAGCTAAAAAGGCTTTAAGCAACATATCAATTCAAAAAAGAATAATAGAAGTGCTACATTTATTCAGATTGTTGATCACATTTCAATTAATAGAAAAGTTTCTTATTTGGAACATTTGGGGGTGTTTAATGTTAAATCAATGGCCCACCTTAAGCATATGATCACATCACAACAAATAACATTATTCGTTTTGCTAAAACCAATGGATCAGACAAACAAACTACAAATGTTGGCTTCTATGCTCGATTTTTGCATTATGTAATGACAAGATCTAATGTGACAAAATTTAAGAAGAGGACCAATTTTTACACTTCCATATAAGGGATCAAGGAAGTTAAGTTACCATTTTGTTCTTCTTGTGTATGCTAAATGCACTAGAGCTCAAAGGAAAGAACTATGAAATCAACTAATTTAGACTAGTGCTAACATAAAAAATCCTTGGTTAGTTGGGGTTGATTTCAATGTCATAGCTTTAGTAAATGAACACAAAGGTTACTCAATCCCATCCATAGAAGGCACACATTGTTTCATAGTTTGTATAGTTGATTGTAATATAAATTACCTTCCATTCATGTGCTCTCCTTACACTTTGGTTGGTAGAAGAAAAGACCATTGGGCATGGAAATGATTTGACAAACTTTTAGCTAATAAGGAATGGATTGACTCTAAGTCAAATGCAAGGGTCCACCTTGGGAAAATAGGTTTGGACCACTCTCCTCTTCTTTTACAACAACATAAGGAGCAACATCAGGTTGTAAATAATTTAAGTTTCAAAACATGTGAATCTTACATCATAAATTTTACTAAGTTTGTCAAACAAATTCTGCCATCTCTACTCATCAATCAGGAATGAAGCTTTAGTATTCAAATTGAAAAGATTGAAGGATTATCCAAACAGTGGAACCATATCACCTTTGGTGACATCTTCAAAGCAATAAAGCAAGCTAAACTAAAGTGAAGGAATGTGAATAAAGATTTCAAAAGCATTACTTAGAAGAAGATTGAGTTAAGCTCAATCAAACTAACTAGCAATTATTAGAGAAAATCTATAATGAAGAAACTTATTTTCATCAAAAAGCTAGAGCAAAATGGTTAAAAGAAAGAGATCAAAACACCAAATTTTTTCATAACTTAATAAAAGAAAAAAAGATCAAGATTTAGAATAACTAAAATTGTATACCACAATGGTTCCACATTATCATAATACGAGCAAATACAAAAAGAAGTTGTGGAGTTTTTCCATTCCTTGCTCTCTAAAAAAGAAATAATGACAAATGATGAAGGCTAAAATAAATCCCATATATAATTTTAGAAGCAGCAAATAATTATCTATTAATTGAAATAGATGTAGAAGAAGTTAAGCAAGTGATATTCCAACTTAACAAGGATAGTGCACTAGGTTTAGATGTTTTAAATGGCATATTCTTCACCAAATGTTGGGAAATTATAACAAAAATTCAAATGGAGATAGGTCAAGAGTTTTTGGCAAACAATCCAAATCTTAAAGGCCTAATAAGTGCAAATCTAGTCCTTATACCCAAACTGTAGCAACCCAATAGTTTCAAGAATTCAACCCAATAAGTGTGTAATTTGTTGGCCAATTCCTTTGAAAACCTCTAGCAAATAGATTATAGTTAATCCTTCTAATAATCATCTCTCCAAAATATTCAACCTTAATTAAATGAAAAGAAATTTTAAATAATATTTTAATTTCTCAAGTGCTGATGAAGTCAATTAATAAAAATAGGGGTAGAAATTATATAATCAAACTAAGCATCAAGAATGCCTTTGATAGTGTCTCCTGAGAATTTCTAATAAAGTTCATGGTATGATTTCCATTCTCCCACAAGTTCACTAGTTTTGATTATAATAAATGTTTCTCCTAATGACTTCTTTCAACTATCAAGAATCCTGCTACAAGATAATATAATTTCTCTAATGCTATTTCTTATTGCCATGGAAGCCTTTAATGGATCTTTCAAAAATATTTTTTAAAGGAAAAGAAATAATGAAACATGCAACAAACTAAGGTTGCCTATTAATAACACATATTAAATATACACATGACAATATTATATTCAGTAGGAGAGATTAATATCAATCAAAGAAACTCGCATCTTCTTTGACAAATTAAAGCAATCAACAAGTCTGTAGTTAAACCCACAAAAATCAAAATTCTATAAAACAAGCAATATGAAATCTTATATATTGATAGTATTGGCAAGGTTTAGGCTTTAAGATAGTTTCATGCCTGTCACAATCTGAGATGCATAATTTTTAATGGTAGAAAGAAATCTAGATACTTTCACTAACTTAGTGAAAAAAGTATAAAATAAAGAAATAAGATGAAATAAAAACCTTTTATCAATAAGAAGAAGGCTTATTCTTATCAAGCATGTGCTAAATTCAATTATATCTTATGCACTAATGATCTCTCCAAAAACAAATAATATGTAGATTGGAGTACATTTGAATAATTTCTTATGATAGGATTATGAGGATAGCCACAAAAATTAGTGGAGAAAATGGGATAAGGTTTTTGCTTTAGGAAAGAAAATAGTCTTGGTATTAAGAATCTTAATGAAAGAATATTGGATTATTCAATGAAAAGAAACTGAAAATTACTATTTTAGTAGTTTGTTTAGGCTGAATATATGAGATCAAAACTAGAATATACTAAAAAAATGGTTAGAAAGTCAGAAATTTGAAAAAACTTAAAAAGAACTAAAGCATTAAAAAAAGCCTAATATTTAATTCAACAGTAACTAGTCGAACATATTGGAAAGCAAGACAAGATAGAGAATTCAACTTAAACTCAGCTAAGAATGTCCTTTGAAAAATCTTTTGAGAATAGTCATTGGAAAAGGATCTGAGATGGTAAATACCCAACTAGGATGCTTATGCTACTTTGGAAAATTTTTAATAATTTTTACCTTTTTAATATCAATTAAAATAATTAACAATCATCTAGCCTCCAATATCCTTATTACACCAATGAGGACACAATAAACCATGATTTTTAGAATGTTACATAGTGTGGGAAACAAGGAAGTTCTATGCTCAAGCTCTCCTTGATAAAATCAAATAAAACTAATGGTTAATATTCTTCTTGGAAGAAGGTTAGAAGTAACAATAGCTAGCTCTACTTACTGAGAAGTTGTCCAACTCATTCCCCTGTTAGTATGCTAAGAACATTTGGAATGGCTATAAATAAAAAATTACATAAAGTGGTGAAATTCTCAATGCTAGGTATCATATTCAATATAAACCCTTAATATATATTTTAAGTGCTTCCCAATGCTACAAACTAGGAAAAAGGATACACTCCTTACTCAAATGAGATAACTTCCATTGTTCATACAAATGATTGTGAAATGTATTGAAAAGATTCACTGATTCCATTATTAGCCAATCAAGTCAAAATTAACATTTATGCCTGATCAAAATTAAATAGCCCTTTTGTTATGTCTATTATGAGAGATCGTCATGGTACAACCATCCATGCTTTAGTTGAAACAATTATTCCAATTTTTGCCTTGGCATTAACTTTACCAAGCACTAAAAATTGGTTGACTAGTGTTTGAAACATAAAATCACACTATCAATTATTGAGATGGATAGTAATGAAGCCTTTGGAATGATTATAGGTACCCATAAAGTTCATTGGAGTGTCATTAAATTCATTCATCAAATTAGAAATCATACACATATCCAACTCATGGAATTTGTAGACCAAAGAAGTTAACATGGTAGCCTATTCTCTTATAAAACTTATTATGAATCAAAAGGAGTGACACATTGGAAATTTTACCAGCTTACCTAAGTACATTAGAGCACTAATTCAACTAGAAAACTTGGGTACTCCCTATATGTGTACTTCGTACAAAGTTAGCAATCTAATCATACAAAAGCCACTCCAAGACCGTCTTTAAAAATAGCTATTAAATTGAACAAGTTTTCACTGTCTTGTTTGATAGCTAACAATTCACTCCTATCTTTTTAAGCTAGACTTCACGACCAACTAAGCACTCTATGTCAAAATATTTATGTTCAATCAACATACTTATATGACCTTAGAATGCAGGATACTATTTACATTATCATGTCATCAACCATGTTTAGAGAGCAATTTACTTCACTATTACATGTAGTTGTCATTATTCTATCTTTCTTCCATTGTATTGTTATGGTAATAGATCATATCAATATTTAGCTCAATGGATGAAGACAACTTACCCTTTGGCTATGTATGACCATCAAACATTACTATTACTAAAGCTCCTCATCATAGTGGTATGACAATAGCATGTTCTTTGGATCAGACTAAGATGATTGGGACAACATAAACATATCACATTGTAAAGTGGAGGTCTACATTGGAGTAGTACAACTCTAGAGAATTTTTTATATGGAATTTTTCATGTACCATCATGATGACACTCTTATACCTCAATGATAGAAAACATTATGGTTCAAATCAATACGTTATTGTTCTATCATGAAGTAGACTTGGTCAAAAGCATCAGACAAGTATGTCAGAGGAAAGCTATTTTTGTCCTTGTAAATATTAGTCAATTAAGGGGCTTGGACTAAAGCATTTGACACCATTAATTAGGTGCAATATGACTTGTCAATTGTTAATAATATGCTATGTTACATGCATTTTATAATGTAGTCATGTGCTACCTTAAAGAAATAAAAGTGGTATTTTTAAAAAATGGAATAGTTTAGTCTTTATGAAAACTTTATAATTACAATAATTGTTATAAGTAATGAGATGAGCAAGGTAAGCAATATAAAGGAGAACATACAAAAATTTTAGGTAGTTCAACCTTAACCAATACCTACTTCTGCCCCAATCAACTAGACCGCGCTTTCACAACTACCACTCTCTTTTGTCATAGTTGATATGGGTAAACTTTACATAAACCATTCCCTTTTATAATATCAATAAGAGTATACCTTACAAAAGAAAAGCAAGATAAAGGTGAACATACATAAATTTTGGATAGTTTAACCCAACTAATGCCTACATCCACCTCAATTAATCAGACTAAGCTTTCACTAATAACCACTCCCTTTTGTCATAGTCAATATAGGTAAATATTACATAAAATTTCCCTTTTAACAACGTTAGTAAGAATACATCTTATAAAACACATAAACTATTTCCTTTTGACAACGTTAGTAAGAATACATCTTATAAAACAAAAGAAAAATAGCAATAAGCTTGATTAAAATACTTAAAAGGATTCATGCAATTAACTAATACCTCAAACCCTTCAGCAAAAAAATGGCATAATAACTATAGGGATTATAAGAGATATTACAAATGAATGTTGAAAGATGAATGGAGTATGAGCTAAACTAGAATGATATTTTAATCATGCACAAGTGCTCTAACTATGAGTATATATGAGATGTTATGCTTTAGAGCTAACAAATAATATTAAAACTTTAATTATCAATCAAGCAAATGATAAAAATGCAAAAAAATCATAAATGAATCACTATTAATGTACAAGCTCACTAATCAGGAGAGTAAATTATATTTAGCTCTTTTCCTTTTCTTATGATTTTCTAATATAAAACATTATCTTATTATTTTTTAAATGAATTAATATTTATACCCGTTAATAGATTAAGACCAAAATTGGAATGTGTAATTACTATTTTGTATTTTTCAAAGAGATAGAAGTAACCATTATGTCCTTTGGTTCAAATTAATAAAAATACATTTAATAAATCATATTAGGATGATAGGCGTTAAACTAGGGTTGCCACAACTAATCATTTGTTCAACTAGTATATTTAGTTGCTATAAGGATCTAATACAAGTATGACAATTTCCATCATATTATATGATGTAAGTTCTAAATTGTTTACTCAAGTATTTTGACCATTGTACTAGATGATAACTAAGATTAAATAGATATTTATAATATATTTCATATGTTCAAATAGGTCATTCAAGTGTGATAAGTGGATTGGAATCATACAATAGTTATTTTCACAAAGTGTCGAGCTCTTATGATTTTTAGTACAATGCAATCATCAAGTATGTTGGAATTCTCTTAAGAGAAAAATATCGTAGAATCATTCCACAAAATGATAGTACTAATACGATATATGATATCACATTTGAACTACAATATTGTGCCCCTTTTATCTCAAGTCGCTTAGCTTATGTGTGTAGTAAAAAAAAATGTATAAGTATGATAAATGGTTTTTTAATGTTTGATTTAGCATTTATGAACCACATAACGTAGTGCTTGATCATTGTATATGGACGAAGAGTAGTATGATCAAGCTAAAACTCGTTATTCTTAGTTAAATAGTTAGTTATTATGGATGATATTTACATCATAAAGGTTTAACTACATTAAAGCTTATATATCATAGAATCTAAGAGGAAATAAATGTCATACTCATATGAAATAGAGTTTCCCTATATGTGATGCTAGCTATAACTCAACTCTCAAAATATGGACGGGAACCATATAATATCGATACCTTGTATGATTGATTTCACACTTCACATTCTTAATCTAAATGATTATCATATTTGTATGATAGGCCATCATATCTATATGAAGCTATGATAGTTTTACATATTGTTAGTAATATAAGTCTAAACCTGGACCATACAAGTATGATATCATATTATGTGATCTTATGGTAGTTAAACATATTTCTTCTTTGTCTTTATGTTTTTTAAACCTAAGGGCTTGCCATAAATCTAAAGTGATTAATATTAATTACTTAAACTCAAATGCAACTATTAATGGAATATAACTCAAGATCAAAGGTTCACATGGATGCATAATGCGAAATGAAATCATAAGTGCCACTTTACAAAAAGAATAGAGAGTTGACATTCTAACCCAAAATTTGTGGAATATGATAAGCTCTAAGTGGTTTAGCCATGCCACCAGGAAAGTTTCATCAAGCTCCATGATCTATAGATTAAACCATATTTAGCAAGGGACTTCAAGCTTCATTCCACTCCAAGTTGCATATACTTTGCTCCACATCAACATCCAATACTTTCCTTATCTAATTTTGCATATGTACAACACTTCATGCCTACAATAGTTACCAAAAGCATGGTTCATTGATCATCAATCTCAATAAAACAATGGTAACTATATTATATATAATATTGGTGTTTACTAACAATAGTATGGCACATTTTCACTTGAGAAAATAGTATGACACAATTTATAAATAAAATGGGAAGATGTTATCGAGTAATATGGGATATGTAGATCAAATGATAAAGATGAAGAAGAAACTTAGCTCACAAACAATAACTCAAAAGGATACAATAGTGAATCCACATTATTCTTGTAGTCAAACATCTTGTTCTTCTCTTAAAGTTTTGTAGGTGAAATCATTTCCATTTTTTACAGTGTTTGATAAGTTATTTATATTTTCAGTCCAATCCAGTGCATTTAGAAACTTCAATGACTCAAAAACTATATTTTCAAAGTGATTAACTCTAGTCATTATAAGTTTTAGTTTGCTTTTGTATTGATACGAGAAAAGGATTGTACACAAGTGAAAAGTGCTTAAATGCTTAGTGATATGCCTGCATGACCCATATATTATAGTTATCTAAAATATAACATAAAAATAAGACATATGCCATCATCTTTGGCTATTGTATTATATAATGTATGTTCTTTCCACACTCTTAAATATTATCTTAGATTTTTAAAACTTTATACTAGACAATCATGGAGATCATACTAATAGGATATAATTATAAAACATGTATATAAGCTGATTAAAGATCTTACACATATGATAAGTGGATCATTAGTGCATGATAAATTTTTTCACAAAGTCCAATGCTCTTGAATATTTAGATACTTTGTATAGCTACATTAATAAGATTATATTAATATGAAATTGTTCTTTTAGAGTATTACTTAGAGAGCTAATAGGTGATATGCTTTGTACATGTATGATATTATTATCACTCTTGTATAAAAGTATATTAGTTAACTTATACTAAATGTCATATGATAATCGTACACATTTAATACTAGATCATATTAGTAAGGAACCTTTTTAATAAGGTTTTAACTAAATTGATTTTATGGTTCTATGTAGGGGATGGTTCATATAAGTACAACTAACTCTTTGTATTATATGATGCATGAATTTTTTGAGCACATAAAATAAGATATAATCATGTACACAACTAATCACAAGTTTTACCATGCCTGACCAAGCAACACATGATCATCTTAGATAAAAATGGAGGTTATACCGATGTGATAAAAGCATCATACATATGCACCATGCAATACTAACTAACAAATACATGGGACATAGTGCTAGAGAGTAGACTGCACCAATATAATGAAGGATATCATTTAATATGATAATTATGTAGATTATAAATAAAGTTTTGTGTAAATTGTCTTTCAATGAACACTTGTTCTAGGTTAATTTACAAGAATAATTTAACTGATAAAACCTTAAATTTTGTTATTAGTTAACAATTTTTTTATGATTTACCTAATGACCATGAATAGTAGCTTAGGAGTATGCATAAGATGAGATATATGCAAAACTATGTGCCACAGAGTAATGAGTGAAAGGTTTAACAATCTAACCAAGTTATAAAGGACAAGCTCTACATAGGTAGACACACCATAAAGAGCTAAGTCCTTTAGCTCCATTATTTGAAAGTTGAGCCATGCACTTAGGAAATGTCTATATCAATCATTGACTTGTTTCACGAATGGATTGTTCCAAGTTGGTTATTCTTCAAAACCACATTTTGGTTCTTCAAATCTTTTAGAAATGATTACTAAATATGATTCATAGTTCTGTTATCACCAAAATTAACAAGGCATAGAATTAAACACTTAGAAAAATGAAACTTATGATAGATTAGTGACTCACATGTATACAAAGGTGTAGCAATAGGCAATCATAAAGAGCATAAGACTTCTACTTATACGAAGGACATAATTACTATCATATGACAACACTCCAAGCTCCTAACATATCAACAAGATCATGAATGCACATAGGTAGTCACATTGAATATTATGAATATCTTGTAATGAAATTTGTGAAGCTAAAGACTAACACTCTTGATAAGAATTGGATATGGAAGCTTATACAAAATAGGACATTGGACTTGATCACTATTTTTAGTAATAATAACAGAGTGACCAATGATGATGTATATTTGTAATTAGATTAACTTAATAGAAGCTATTATTCATGCATAAACAAAATAAGTAGTATTGTATAAGAGGGTTGAGTGATAGTGTGAAGTTAGATGGCAATGAATATCTTCAACTAAGAGTTTAAACTCCTGTGAGCCATAAGATGAAGGTAAAAAGGTAAGGAAATAAGGAAAAAAATAGATATGGATAAACAATACCCTTCTAAGTACAGTTGTGCTCTTCTAGGCTCCAAATCTCTTCAAGGTTTCACTATTAAATTTATCAAAATGTCTCCTTGATTACAACAATTTTAAGCTATTATAGACCCAACATAAAAAGGAAAAACTCAACTAATCCTTATCTTTATGAAGAAAAGACACTTAAATTTAAACTTATATAAAAAAAGGTATTTAGAAAAGAGAATAATAACTAACTCAAAGAAGAACAAAAACTCTGAATATTAATTTTTTTTGAGTTATTACATGATTCAAAAGTATAGAAATAAAGTAAATAAATAAAGACAACAACTTTATCCCAAAAGAAAAATCTTATCTCTTTGCTTGCTTAGTTCTTTGGTCTAAGCCTTGGTAATTGGCTTATGCATTAATTGGTGTTTGTGCACCCTCAAATTATCTTAATCATCCTCTTAATTTGCAAATTTGGCATAATACCTACTCATGTGTATCATCTATTGATGTTTGTTCTATATTATGACACCAATGCAATAGTGGAGAAAACTCAACTACAAGCTAAGAGATTAATGTCTTACATAGGATAAAACCTAAACAAATGATAATTCCATTCATAAATACTAAAATTTTTAGCAAATACATTATCCATTAGGAGGAATGGTGCTGCATTTTGCTTTATAGGAGCCACATGTAGTAGTATGCTCTCAATTTCATTTCATACTAAGAGAGTTTATTTAGCTAGAACATGAACATTGTTGAAGAAGCCTATAGGGTTGGAATACATATAAATCTATTTTAGTCCTATGTTTTTTAAAAGGTCAATCGAATGACAATGCATTTCCATCGAATAAGAGTTCTCCTAAAGGCAAAGATCTATCAACAAAAAAATACTCAACAAGCCTATCTTAGCAAAATAAAGATATGAATAGCCCACTAGTTTGAGCCAACATGAGCACTCAAGGCCAACAATTCATATGTTACATAGTGTTCAATTGTAACATTTACTATGAAAGTAGAAATAAATAAAAGGAAAATGACCAATAGTGAAGGAAGAAGGCACTGTAACAAAGGAGGGAATAAAAGAATAATTAGAATCCTATGGGATACCTTAACTCCCAAAAGTTGTTTTGCATCTTCTATTAGTTGCATCATCAACAAATTATGTTTAGATGTTGCATTAACATTACTTAATACCCATGCCCTCACTATATATGATAATGTTCCCACTAATCAAACTTAACCACTTTTTATTAATCTTATTATTGTGGATATTAACACCATCATAGGAGACTTCTTTTTTTGGGTCTATTATCACATATATACACTTAAAGAAAGTTATGAGGATGAGACCTATTATGAAACCTACTATTTTCTAACAATTTAATTTTTGAACATATTAAGTTTGTCTTTCGAGAAAAGTGACAACCACACATATAATGGATCACATTTCCTTTGACAAGACTATGTATCCAGCATCATATACCAATCTATAAGTGTTAGTTGTTCAAAAAAAGCATAGATTCCATCCATTTCAATAACTTCATATTTTTCCCTCCATTGGATTCATGCTAAAGAGAAAGACACTCGTCACCAATTACGTTATTTACGTCAAATAAGACTATGGTTTACAAGATATTACATACATTTAAGGTCTATTTTTATCACTTAAAGAATATAATGAATACTCATCATGTTGATTAATTTTCTTTTTATCATCCCATTTCTAATTGAACTCTACCCAATAAATTATATTATTACAATATATGCTTCTTTCATAATGTATAAGATGTCAAGTAAATAAATGAAAGAGTAATTGATGCTTTCAAAGTAAATAAATGGTCTATCTAGGAATATTAGTATGATTGGTACTTAGAAATTGAACTAAATGAATCATTCTCAAGCTTACAATTTATTTGATCTTATCTTGTAAATGTGCCACAACCTTCACCTAGTGATTCTTAATTCTTATCATTCCTTAAGAGTAAACCTACACAAAAACTTTCAAAAGTTAGTTAAATAAATTGTAAATGGTCAATTTGGTCACTCAAAGTTGTAGCCTCCTGAGATGTTAGTATAATCACGAGTATTCCTTAATTTTAAGGACTTTATAATCAATCAGATGACTTACAATACATTAGTTTATCAACATTCCTTGAATCAATTCTTGGGCATTGGGATGCATTCCTCCCCACACTAGGAGTCATGGTGTAAGCACTAATTAACATCTTTATAAATGTAGTAGATTTATAAATTCATGTTTGTTCATGTAATAATGTGGAAGAACTTTCCTTTGAATGTTATTTTCAAGGCTACAATGATTCTTGTAATTGAAAGATAATAAATCATTATCTAGAACATTGATAACCTTTTTGTAACACTATATGTATTAATTTGGGTTGACACATCTCCTTGGGAATTTGTTTTATCCATGGGTAGACTACACCATTTTCCCAAGTAGCACTACTAAGTACAATGACATATATGACAAAATTCTAGGCTTTGACAAAAAAACAACAGAGATGATTGGAGGCTATTCATTAGTAATTTCAGTTGAATACTCAAGGAGATCTATTTTTCTTCCAAGTAGCTTTACTTAATCTATTTTATTGTTTTTAGTTTTTTATATTACTAAGTAATTATGCACATTTAGTCTCACATTGTGTATAAGAGCTCTAGTCAATAAGAGAACTCTATTGAAGTGGGGAACTTTAACCATTTGTATGTATAGGCTTCATTTTGTCCCCTTACCTTTTGACTATGTGATGGAAAATATTAATTCCTATACATAAGAGGAATAGATCAAAATATTATTCCAACTTCATTTCATTAACTACATGGACCTTATATGGGACATTTAAGTACAACAATTCCAATTACCTTGTTGTCCTAATATTTCTTTCTAAGTGATTCATAGGATGTCTATGTTAGATTTCATTTATTGAGATGTTAGGTAAAGAGTTTTGGATGAAATAATGTTAAAACTCTTCAACTTTGACATCATTTTAATTTATGCACCAAGATGGAATGAAGATCACCATGGTACAACATCTTTTAAATTAATTTTATTTTTGTACAAAGAATGTCAAATCTAAGATCCTTTTGGCATTAAGAACAATGATGGGTGAGATATAAAAGTCATATTCAAAAGTTGTAAAAACCAAACATTACCTTCATGTACTCACAATCTAAACCTATTACACTATTTAACAGATTCATTGAATCATACAATAAGGAGACTACATTAAAAAAGATAACTTCAATGGTGCTATTAGAATATCTATTAAAACATCCAATATCTCCACTAATACATGCATTATAAAAATTAAGTTCTATTGGATAGTCATTCAAATATCTAATACATTATAAAAAAAAAAGTGACAATTAGATGTAAAAGCTTTAGATCTCTATCATATAGTTATAGAATCATCTAAAAGTTTTGTCTAATTAGTTAAGGCTAGACATATCATAACTTAAAAATCAAATAAGATGTATATTGGACACTTATCATGCCATTCAATTATCTATTTGATGGTTATTAAACTAGTATTAGAAAATTAGATGTTAAGAAGTTTTGACTACCAAAAAATCAAAGTCATTACTAGAAGGCATCTGGTACTTATTCCAATAGGTGATTAGACCTTTTATTGCTTGTCCATTGATCATTATCAGGTGGTCATCAAAAATCACATCTTTATTGATCTATGATCTAACCATTTAATTAATAATCCAATAGTCATTAAACCATTTGATAGACCCTATGAATTTAGTTTGAGTTTGTTTTCTTGAAATTATTTTATTATACAGTTTAATATTTGGCTCAAATTATACCATGAGATTCAAAAAATTCGAAATCATATTTGTTTATGAGAATTTAAGACACTGACACTCCTTTTCCAATAAATAAGACTTGAATTCTCAAATTATATACCCTTTTTCCTTGTTTTTTGTAAGTTAAAATTTATTACTTTCTAAGAGTATTATAGAGTTGAGAGTGTGTTACAACAATAAAATAATAAAAAGGACAAAAACATGAGGGCAAGAAAAAAGCCCTGAAAATAATAAAGAAGTTAAACAACAAAAAGAGTTTGTCTATTCTTGAGTATTATACATAAGGAAACTAAATCCTATCTAGCTTAGTTAGACTCAACCAATATTTGGATAATTGGTGTGCTTCAAAATTACGAGACTCTAAGTTGGTGCTAGTCATTTAGGTAAGATAGTTTGCTACTACATTACCCTCTCTAAATATATGTTACTGAATTACTTTAGGGTCTAGCAACTTTTTGATAAGTTGAATATTGTTTTGCATCTTCTAGGGAATTGATGCTTTATCTTGTACAATGTCTAAGATTATTTGGTAATCTAGTTCCTCTCAAAGGTTGTTAGGACCCAAATCTCTAAAAAGTTCAAAAAAGCAATTCCAATTCTTTAGCTTTTATATTTTGTTTTGAACCAATGAAAGTAGAGAAAGCTTTGATCGTGCAACCAAAGATATCCTTAATGATCCATGATAATAGAAAAGGCAAGGTTTACCACAAACTAAGCCATCTACATTCAACTTGAAAGCAATGCAAGGGGGAGTAACACATTTAACAACCTAAACACTTTTATACTTAATATTTGAGAATGGAAGAATCGGACCATAGTGAACCAATTGAAAATCCAAGGGGAATGATTGTAACAAAGGGAAACACCAAGAGATGTTGAAGTAGGAGAAGAGGACATTGTTGAGAATGCTCCTTATCGAGAGCTTGACATGCTCATGAAGTGCAATGTTGTGTGCATTCCAAATTTTTCAACAAATGAAAGAAGTCAATAGTTGAGTTATTTATCCCCTTATAAATTTTGAGCGCCATTTTTCCACCTATGCTCAAGCATAGGAAAGATGTCTTTGGCGTTCACCTTATGATATAAGACATACGAAAAGAAGTTCCAAATTTGCCAAGGCCTATGGCAACCAAAAAAGGCATGGTCCAAAGCATCTACATTTGGGTAGAAATGGCACTTAGAGTATCATTGAAAGTTAAGCTTATGTAAGGCATGCAAGAAAGGAAACAAGTCATTAAGAATTTGCAACATTATGATTGAAATCTTTAATGTTAGCTTGTAGTTCCATATTTTTCTTTTTTGATCACTTAGGTTTCAAATATTCTCAAAAAAGAAGGGAACTCAAGTGTTACTACAATTTATTTCCTTTGCTATAGAATATTTTATTTCTCATTTACAATCATCTATGATATTGATAACTCTAAGCCAAAACTTTGTTACATTAGAATGCACCTTATTAATTCAAATAGATTATTGGCTTCAATGTATAATCTTCATTGTAATTTTCTCTATACAGTTTCATTAGTTTAGCTCCTATAAGATTATTGTTTTTAGCTTTTTATGGCTATTTGATTTTGAGACATTCAAGCTATTTTTTTCCTCTATGGGGCCTACTTGTAATAACTTTAGATCTAGCTTGAAGGCTTTTGTCTACCATCCTTTATGAAAGATGCCCATTTTAGTAAGTGTAGCTTTTTGTACTAACAATGGTATAAGCTAGTTGTTTAAAGCCAAATGACCAAAGAAACTTTCTTTAAGTTATTTTATAATGCATATCACAAAGTCAATTAAAAAATAATCATGATAATTTTAACTATAGTTTACTACAACTTTTATTTGATAATATATTACAATTCATCCCCACCCCTTTATGGGATTGGATTTCCCTCAATTGGTATAAGAGCAAGATTGAATTTAATAAAAGAAAACCCTTAGTGAAAATCATAATCATGTTTCAAAACTATGTTAAGAAATCTATATCAATGAGAGAGGGAACATTAGCACATTGCACACCATCATTTAAAGTGAAATTTTATTGATATTGGAAGAAATGTATGCACAGTTTTCTTGAATCCATTGATATGAGCATTTGAGAGGTTTTAGAACAAAAATATTTTTTTAATACAATTGTGAATAATGAAATTTTAAGAAAACAAATTAGTGAACCATTACCCAAAGAAAAATAGAAAGGTCAATTGAACTATAAAGCCATGAAAGTCCTACATTATGGTTTATCAACTATCAAATACAAACATATTTGATGGTTGATAGATATCGCATGAGATTTAGACTAAAATAAAACTAGTCTATGAAGGTACTTCTCAAGTTAAGGAAAGAAAGAAAAACATACTCACCAATGATTATGAGTTGTTTAGAGGGGTCTTGCATGAATCTATCAAATCAATATTTTCTCACATTATTAACATCATTAATGATTTAAATAAACTTTGAAAAGTGTTCTCTAATGGCGAGCAAGTTCAAAAGATGCTGAAAGTGTTTCCTAAGGAGTATGTTATTTTTAGTTACCATAATCAATGTGGTAAAAGGCATGTCTAAACTTTCCCTTAATAAACTTATAGAATTGATGACCAATGTATTTGAAATGGCTCACTACAATGAATAATAGTGCAATGTACAATCTAGAAGTAAGGAGGCCTTCACCTTAAAGGCCAAATCTCCCTTAGAAGGAGAATTTTTAAGCAAAGATGTGATAGCTCTTATTAGCATTGATACAACTAGATTAATCAAGCACTACATCATAGGAAAACTTACATCAAAGGAGTGGAGATAAAAGAAGATGAACAAAGTAAGGAAGAAGTTGTGTGGCATGAACATAAAAAATTAGGGGATATTCATCCTGAATTCCCATAACTCTTACAAAACATTGAAAAATACAAGTGCTTAAAGAAAAAGAATGCCATGCAAGTTTCTTGGAGTGGTTTGAAGGAAACCTCACCAAGTGATAACAAAAAATGAAAAGGTCTCACATAATGAAGTAGAAGATCAAATACTTGAGTTGTGTTTAATTAAAAATTCATTGTAAATAAAAGAAACAAAAATGAGAGAATTCTGATTATCTTGGGTTGTGTGAATCACTAAATAAAAAAAGATATTTTTTAATTATTTGAAATCCATAAAAGACGAGCTTACTTACTCCCTTATGTGGTAATAGATTTTGTTGCTTTCAAGAGACTTCATTCTATTTGTTAAATACACTAAATAAGTACCATCTTTAAATGAATTTTCCATCATTTATAGTTAAGATAGCTTCACAAACACAATAACATGAAGATAGATTAAAATGTCATTATTGCAAGAAATACAAACTTGTTTATATGAATTACAATATAAAAGCAAATTTTTTATTTCCTTTTTCTAGTTGCACATTGGTATTTAAAAACTTTTTTTAGTAAATATAGAAATTACTATGTTAGTCCTCTTGGAATAAGAAAATGGTTTAGGTCCCAAGAATTGAACTTTAGTCCATTATGTGCAAGCATGTTTCCTTAATAAGGCTAAGAGAAAGTATATGTGGTTTTAAGAGCAGGTGTTCTAGATATATGACAAGAGGTCCTTAAAGGTTCACTAGCTAAGTGCTTTAAATGAAGTGATCAACATTGGGGACAACTCAAAGAAGAGGATCATGAGTACCATTGGTAACTCTTCTATATCAATAAGTAACCTCCTTTTAGTTGATGTTTTAAAATACAATTTTTTTAGAATTAGTTAACTTTGTTAATAATTTTTATTACTACAAAATGTTATGCAATCTAATGCATAGTTAGCCAAGATAATAAACCCTTAATCACTGTACACAAGAAAAATACTAATCATGTTAGATTTAAAGATTGTGGAAAGTAGTGGACTAAAATATCTTACATCTCATATCGATAATGTTAATCTTTGGTATTAAAGAATATGCCATTCTAGTCCCTCGACCACTAAGAAAATTATGAATTATGATCTAGTTAGGTGCTTAAAAAATTAGAATGGAATGAAAAATGAATTTTTTGGATTATGTCAAAATTGTAAGAAAACTAAGGCCTCTTTCAAATCCAAAAACATTACAACACCAAAGTTCCATTAGAAATTTACAATTAAGTTTTTTTGGTCCCATCCAAACTCTAAGCCTAGTAAGAAAGAAGTATCAATTTCTTGTCAAAAAAACTACTTTAAGCTTGCATGAGTTTTATTTATGAAAAGTAAGAAAGAATCTTTTAAAATATTGCAAAAAATAGTAGTTTGCATCCTAAAGGAAAATAATTCATCAATTGTGTCATAAAGAAGTGAAAATTGAGGAGTTTAAAATTGAGCTATTCACAAAATTTTTCAATATTAAAAGAATCAACCATGCCCTTTTAGGCCCTAGAACTATTCAAACAAAATAGTCTAGCAAAAAGGAAGAATAGGGTTCTAATAGAGTATGAGTTTATGATTATAGTCTACATAAGCATTTTTGGGCCAAAACTATAAATATGGCTTATTATGTTTCAAACCATGCAATTTTTCACCTAATTCTTAATATCAAACTTTTTGACCTTTTAAAAAATGAAATACAAAAAATTACTCATTTACTTACTTTTTGAAGCAAATGTATTGAAGCTCCAATTTTTAGATAGTTGTTTTTTAATCCTACACATTAAAAATTCCAATTCTTCAAGGTTTTTACATTCTTCATGACATTTCTATTTTAATCCATAAACTCTCAAAGAACCATAGTTTCCATACGTACACACAAGCAAACAAAATACAATATTTCTAATTTTCTAAATTACCCAAATGGAATTAAATTTGTGATAAAAAATAATACTTAAAGTTTTCACTTAACTCTTCTCCTACACTTTCAATAATTTTGGCAAAATCCCACAATCCTTAGTTTTCTCTCTTCTAGGGATTCATTATAATCCTACAAATCTCATAAGATCTTCCTCTTCCCTTCCATGGCTAATAAATAAATTTAGATGTTTGGGTGTCTTAGTTCCACCTACAAGAGCTTGGGTTCCTGAGTTAATTGTTAGCAAAATTAAAAAAAAACTCCACCATGGTTTTGACCACAAGATAAGCAAACTAAGAAAGAGCAAGGCTCAAACCTTAAAATTGGTGTCTTGAGCAAGAGAAGAAGTGAGAAACCAAGAACAAAATGTCTTAACTACTTGAATCAATGTTCCACCTCCTTTATCTATAGTTGTTCAAAAGAGAGGAAAAAAACTAAGCCTTTTCAGGCATTAAGCATCCTTGATAAGAAAGTAGGACAAGGTTTAAGAGATAAAGTGAGGGTTAATATATAAATGACTAATAATAATATAATAATTAATAACAAAAATAATGTGAGCATTTGCATGACATGAAATCATTTACATGTGTTTTAGTTTATGTGATTACTTATTACTATCATTCATATACTCGCACGCCATGTTCACATGCACACACACACACACACACACATATATATATATATATATATATATGTGTGTGTGTGTGTGTGTGTGTGAAAAAATATATGATGTTATTAAATCAAAACATAAGGAAAATAAAATTATTGAAAGAGAAGATAAGAAGGGCTATTAAACCTGGTAGTCTAGAAGATTACAAGGAAAAAAGAAATATGAATATGAATTATTTTCTTTATGACCTCATCTTACATCTACTTGATATGTGAAAGAAAAAATATAATGTGCTATCATAGGTACTTAGAGATGGAGCCATGGTATGAAAAACACACCATCCTCAAAACACAAGATGTTGATAATAAGTAGTGGTTTTATGATATATTAGAAAATAAAATCACACCTATTATTATAGATACTTAAAGATGACACCACAATATGACAATGACTCATCCTCATCAATATAAAATGTTGGTAAGAAGAAATAGTGGTACCAAGATACATAAGAAAAGAAAATCATACCTTAATTGTGTAGGTGCATAAAGAGTGGGCCATAGTATAATAGAGGCCTCATCCTCATCAGCATATGATCCTAGTAATAAGGGGGTGGTGGCATTGCGATAGATGATGTTATGTCATAGGATCCTAAAGAGTGGGAATGATAGTCATATGAAAAACATTGGGACCAGAAAGAAATACAAACCCAAGAAAGAGAAATGACATGAATCTGAATATGAAAGAAAGAAAGAAAGATACGAAATAATATAATTACAATTTGCATACATGAGTGCAATGCAAACAAATATTCTTACAATAATTTATTTAATTCATATTTCATTTATATTTCCATGCATTATTTATTTATTATTTATTTTTTTATTTTATATTTGTACTTTACTATACCTTATCTTTGTAACTAGCAGATTTTCTATTGAGTATATATACTCATTTTCTACTTATGTTATAAGATAAGCTGTAGACACTTACAGTGTTTGAAGTTTCTAAATGATAACTTAAAATCTTATAAATGAGATTTTGTTATATTTTGTAAGCTTTATGAGAAATACTTTGTATGTGAATATTTATACTTCTTGATAATTATTATACATCTATAATTATTTTAGCTTTTTTATTATTAACAATTGTGATATTTTGCTAGATCTTATTCTCAAGTGGTACTAGAGATGTCTACTTCTCTAATGAGCATTCATCAAACTAATAGTAGAGGAGGCACTAGTAGAGTAGGAGGACTTTAGTGTTGGCCTTAGGGTGCAAGCTGAATAAAATCTACATGTAATAACGGAGAGCATAGGGTTTATGCCATCACCTAATAGGAGGTCCTACACTCAACAAATCTGATAGTAGGTATGCTTTTATTCCAATAGTTACTACTAGCTATTTTATTTGATAGTGGTGTGTTGCATTCATTCATATCTTGTAAGAAAGAGAAATAAGAGAAAATAATTTGTTTTCCAAACTGATTGTCTTGCCTTTGTTTGAATTTGATATAATTCTTGGCATTGATTGGCTATCTAAGCACCAAGTAGTTATTGATTGCATAAAAAAGTGAATTAAATTGAGAACTTTAAATGAAAAGAAAATAATCTTCTTTCAAGAGATAGGAATCTCAATTGTGTAAGCAATTAAGGTTCAAAAAAGGTTAAGAAAGTGCAATGAAAGATTTTTCTTATATATTGTGTTTTTTATCAAACTTTTTTTGAGCCTTAAGATGTACTAATGATATTTAAGTACCAAGATGATTTTCTAAAGGAACTACTTGATTTTCCTCCCAATAGTGAAAAAAAATTTGGATTCCACCTAGTATCCAAAGCTTTTTATGGAATGGCACATGCAAAATTGGCAAAGGTGAAAAAACATTTTCAATACTTGTTAGATAAGGTTTCATATCACCTATCATGTCCCCTTGGGGAGCACTAACCCTTTTTGACAAAAACAAAAGATAAAAGTCAACAAATATGCATAAACAAGTAAAAATTGAATAAATTAAAAATTAAAAACAAACGCCCACTACTAAGAATTAATGACTTATTTGATTAGTTGTGAGGCATTATAGTAATTTCTAAGATTGTCTTAAGATTAAGATACCATCAACTAGAGCCATGGAATTAGATATAGCTAAGACAACTTTTAGAACTCATTATAGACACTATGAATTCTTGTTGCCACCTTTTGCCTTACTACAACTTTCATGGATTTTATAAATCAAATTTTTAGTACATTTTTAGATCAATTTTGTAATTATTTTCATTGATAACGTTCTTATATACTCTAAAGCTTTTAATAATCACATTATGCTTTTGCATACCATAATAAATACATTAAGAAAGAACCAGTTATATGCAAAATTTTCTAAATGTGAGTTCTAGTTATTTTAAGTAGTATTCTTGGGATATATTGTTATAACTAAAATAACTATTGATCCTAAAAAAATGAATTGTCTTAGATTGACTTTATTCTCAAAAATTTGAAGTTTCCTTATCTAACTGATTCTTATTAGATGTTTGATAGGGTTTTCTTAAATAACATCTCTACTAACAAAATTATCTTAAAAAGATATCAAATTAAAATAGGATAAATGTAAGAAAAACTTCACTTAAGGGGCTAAGATGTGTGTTGATACAAAAAGAAAGAGTGGCCACTTATGCCTTCAAAAAGTTAAAATCTTATAAGAAGAATTACTCAATACATGATTTAAAACTAGTTGATATAGTTGTTACCTTAAAAATATGAAGGCATGACCTATATGGAATGAAATGTGAAGTGTTCACTGATTATCAAAGCTTGAAATATCATTTCACCCATAAAGAACTAAACGTAAGTTAGAGAAGGTGGCTAAAATTCATCAAAGACTACAATTTAACAATAAATTATTACGTAAGGAAAGGCAATATGCTTATTAATGCATTGAGAATGAGGGCAGTTTTGCATACACTATTAGAAAAACCTAATCAAAAGTAAGCCTCACTTCAAAATAATCAATCATAGATGGAAAGAGTTGTGTATAACAATGTTAGGTTACTACATTAGCTATCACTATGGCTTAATTAGCTAGTTTCCATCAAAGAAAATTTATTTTAGAATAAGGGACACTAAAAACTAATTTAGAAAGTTAGGGATAGATAGGAATCTAACTTCAATCCTATTATATATGATGTCCTAAGTTTTAAAAAATTTATGTATTCTTATTCATTAAATTAAATATTTTCTAAAGCTCACAACTCAAAATATCCCTTTCATCTATTAAATTATAAGATGTATCAAGAATTAAAGCATAACTACTTTTGGCTTGGCATGAAATGAGACTGATAGATAAGGTCAAGGAATTCTTAGTTTGTCAAAAAGTCCAAGGTGAAGAACAAAAGCCTAATAGTTGTTGTAACCCTTACATATCCTTGAATGAAAGTGGGAGTGTTCAGTTATGAAGCTTATTGTTGAACAATCAAACATGGTTTTGTAATATTATTTTAAATAAATTGAATTAATTTTCATAACTTTTGGTTATTAAGATGATCTTTTTAATAGAAAAGTTTGGTTAGCTTCATTGTCAATAGATTTTAATATGTTAGAATCAAAATATGATAATTTATCATAGTGATTTCAAAAATACTTTCCAATTCTAAAAGAACATATACAAAGTTTTTAAAACCTAGTTGAGATTTAGTATAGTGTTTTACCCTCAAATAGATGAGCAAAATAATAAATCTATCAAGAATCTAAAAGATTTAATATAACTTTGTGTGCTAGGCTTTGATAGTGATTTGGAGTGTTATTAACCTTTGATAGAATTTACTTGCAATATCCATGCTAGCATTGGATTGCTTCTTATGAAGCTTTGTAAGAAAGGAAGTTCTTATTCCCTTTTATTCATTTAAAATTATTAAAAAATAATTTTTGGTGCTAATTTTATCAATGAGTTTGTAAAAAAATTTTAAAATAATTAGACATAAGGTTAAAATTATCCAAGATCATTAAAATAAATATTTTAATGAGAGCCATAAGCATGTTAAATTCTAAAAAGGTGGGCACATCTTACTAAAAGTAAGTCCCATAAAGGGGTAATCAAATTTTGTTGAGCATGCAAGTTGAAACCAAAGTGTGTTGGGCCTTTCCAAATATTAGAAAGAGTGGGTTCTATTATCTATAAAATTTTTTTACCTTTCCAAATGTCAAAATCTCAGTGTTTTTCACGTATTATCATTGAAAAGGTGTGTTCTAATCCATCACATTTGATCCAATTTGATGTAAAAGAAATTAAAATCTACCCCAACATGTACTACCAAGAATAGTCAATCCAAATCCTCTTAAAATAAGAAAAAATATTGATGAACATGATCATCCCAATAGATAAACTATTCTAGAAGAACCAAATGAAAGAGAGCAACTTAGGAAGTGGAAGACGGAATGATACTTCATTATCCCAAATTATAATAAATTTTGGATAACATTTCTGCAAGGTCTAGAGATTATTACAAATATCTTTTAAATGAATTTTATACTTATTAATTTTTTTCTTATAAGAAGTGAAATGGAAAAACAAAAACTCAATGATTATTACAAAGTAAATGTCTTAAAAGGTGTATTAGATTGGAAGTAATCAAATCTATGTGTTACACCCCATTTTTCCTAGGCTGATTTTTGGCATACATTTTTTTTTTTTTTTTTTTTTTTTACATATAGACAGCTCAGATCGTCCCATACCAACCTGAGTAGCCTACGAAAACATAGGATATAACACATCATTACACGCCTACTTTCCTTTAACAATGTGGATCCCATCTCCCGGGTACACCGTCAAATCAGGTTCATGACTCCTGAATTAACAGATGGACTCGCGCAATGTTACTCCTACTAGACCCAATACTCCTAACCCATACGGTAGGAGAACCGATCTAATAGAAGTCTGAACCCCCACGGTAAAGTTCCATAGTCATGTAATGACCTCACCATCAAACAAAAAAATATATAACATCCTCAGATAAAATATGGCACTCCACACACCATACTCCAAGACAATAAGGTAAGACAGTAAATGGAAACTACATTACAAGAATAAGATCCAAGTCCAACAAGTGCAATATTGTCCAACCAGATACATAAGTCAGAATCACCCTCTCATAATACCTGACATATGAGAATAACAATCTCATTAAATACATCCAACAGCAACAATCAACTAACCAGAATATCTCAGACAATCACAAATCAGATATCCTCCACAAGCCTGCTGACCACGATCCCACCTAATCTGGTAGCGTCAAGTCTGCCGAGCCACTGAAAATATATAATACAGGAATGAGCTACGCCCAGTAGGAAAGACAGCTAGTAAAACTCACATGCAAGAGAAGGATAATAGCAAAAATATAGGAATACAGCATAACAATGTAAGGTGGATAGGCACTCTTAGTCCCAGACTCCGACCAACCACAGTCACCCCTAGTCACACCAGAGTAGCTCTCCTCTGGGCTTCCAGGTAGCGTGCCAGTGGGAACGCCCATCTCGAAACACGCATGGCGCCTAAGCACCCGACACCGCAGCGTCTCTCGTCAATCGATCTCCTGGAGACTATAGACAGATCCAGTCACAAAATCTCTAGCCAACGTGAGACACCCCTGCCACCCTAAGGCGCGCAGGCCTACACACTTGGCTAGCCACTGCGAGACACCCCTGCCACCCTCAGGCGCGCAGGCCTACACACATGGACCAGGAGAGATCGACTCAGCCACCGTCCCAAAGAGTCCTCTACCAACAACTTCCATAGAAGCTCACGCCCCTACAGTCATTGCCAATCTCTAACTCCAAGATCCGGCAACATGTGTCCAGGTACGACAAGGCGCATACCAGTCCACATGTATACTGTGGAAGCTAAGTCTGAACCGCACAGTTACCTACCACAACTACCCTAAAATATCATATAGGATCTATAGTAGTCCGGTCCAGTATGCCAATCCATAAAATATGCCAACACTGAGTAAACTGACTCAATCTATGCCATTGCCATCCAAGCAATACAACTGTCAATTACTGACTGTTCTGGTAGCATCCATGTACCATACCTCTGTCTGACTGTTTCCAGCTGTACTGTTATCACTGATAACATTTTTCCCCACTTCAGGAAATTTTTCTTTACCCACGGATCTCCAAAATTTTCGAAATTTCTCATTTCCAAATTTCTGATTTTTCTTGAATTTTCCAAAGTATAAATAATCCCTAAAACTCAATTATCGAATTTTCCTAAATTCGAAATATCAAATTTTGCATTTTATCCATTTTCCGAAATTCGGAATAATTTCCGAATTTAAAATTCCGCTATTCCATTATACCGCGCCGCACTTCCGTGAACCCGGTTCTCGCCGCCTGTTCGGCCATCGCGCTGAGCCGAGAACCGCTTCTCACTGAACCGCGCCGAATCCCCTGAACCGGATCTCGCCACCGGTTCGGGCCTTCGCGCTGAACCAAACCCCACCGGTCGAAGTTATTAATCCGAAATTCGGCCGACGCTTAATATATAATATTAATAATTGATATAATTATTCTCTTAATAAATCAACTAATCCCTAATTAACCCTTAATTCGTCTCCTTCCTTCGCCCGTCGTCCGCGAAACCCTAGCCGCCGCCATCGCCGACCAATACGATCCTTCCGTCGATTTCCGGCGACTGCGAACAAGGAGAACATGTTCGTACTATCCTAACGTTCCAATAATGCCGCTAATTTCCTAAGGTTTAAATCAATGGTAACATTTCCAATTCGACGAACAAATTAATTTGTCCCGAAAAAACCCTAACGTGCTAAATTCGATAATTTGCATAATCAATTCCAAAAATCACATCCGCATGCTCAGGTAGCAGTTTGCAAAATAATACATGTTTTAATTTGCTAAATATCTAATTTAAAAATCTGAATTTCCTACCTCAAAGACGCCGGCGACGGTGAACCTCGTCCGCAGCTCGCCGCAGCTCCTCACCGAACGAACCCGGTATCAATCGACTCTCCTCGGTCCCGTGAATCTCCAGACACAAAAAGCCCCTTGCCAGGCCGCCGGAATCACGCACCGTACGCCGGAAAACTTCCTCTCTATCGGTCGGTCGAACGAAACCCTAATCGTTCGCGAGGGTTTTATATTCCTGGCCGACACGGTGAAAACCCGTTACGCACCGTTGACACGCTTTCGACACGGTAAGCACCCGATACGCGCTGTCGACACGCTATCGACACGGTAAGCACCCGATCAGCCGGTTCAATCCCAACCGTCGATCACGACCGTCCGATCCGCTTATCAGAACGCACGCGCAAACTCACTCGGCGAACCGCCTCCGCCTCCGCTGAACCGTTCCGGTCCGGTTCACACGCGGTAAAAACCAATTTCCGGTTTTAAAATAACCGATCATAATTGATTTTCGAATTTCCAAAAATCCAATAAATCCAAATAAACAGGGAAAATTACTTAAAAATTACCTCGGTGTTCCGAAAAATCCCTAGAAATTTCAGAAATTCCAATAGCCTCTAATTGAGCTCCTGGC
Organism: Vanilla planifolia; assembly: GCA_023846275.1. Classification (NCBI taxonomy): domain Eukaryota; kingdom Viridiplantae; phylum Streptophyta; class Magnoliopsida; order Asparagales; family Orchidaceae; genus Vanilla; species Vanilla planifolia. Next base: position 21,615,610 of record CM043870.1, read on the forward strand.
TCATCCTATTGTCGATCTGAAATCATCCAAGCCAAAAATTAATTTATTAAAGATTAACATAAAAATTTTTACTGGGTATAACACTATGATTTGAGCATACCATTGTAAAGCTCTTAACTTGATAAATGTGTAAGTATGTGTTTTGTTATTTTTAGAATTCCTTATAATTTTATAAGAATGTTTAAAGTAAAAAAGAGAAAAAGGTGTTAATATTAGATAATTCTTAATTTTAAATGAAAATTGCCTTAATACATCTCTCCTTTACACTTTAGTTAGGATTGACATGTGAATGAAGCAAAGAAGGGAGGAGAGCCTAGGGAGGGGAAGAGAGAGGTCTTTTAAGATGGTTTGACATGGATCTCTGTGGGATGTAATAACTAAGTTTAGGGAAAAATAAATTCTAATCTCATTCTTGCTAATAGATTTGCTAAAAGGTATGTCTCTATTGAGAATTCCTTACTTTGAGTCAATAATTTGCTATATGAAGGTTATTAAGGTTAAATTTTGGATGTGAAGCAGATTGAGTTGAAATCCCTCTACTCGCAATTTTTTACAATGTTAATCATATAGCATGATTGGAAATATAGTAGTGCATTATTTACGTGACTAGGTAAGGTAATGCAGTTATCAGCCATGTATGATGTGAATAGCATTTGGGTTGATTGAATTCCCTAGAGATTGTACTATACAATTTGGTGATTAAATAAGTACAATATTTTTTTAACAAACACACGATAGCCATCTCCCATTGGATCCCTCATCTAATTAGTAATGGATAGAGATCATATAGTATGATTGAGTGATTGAATAAGTGTGATCAATTTCAAGAAGCACATAATAATGATTGCTAATATGATCATTTGCTCAATTAGTGATGCCTAGAGAGTTCACAATATTATTTTGCGTTTGGACAAATATGATCCATCCATTTCAACAAATATGCTAGAGTGTTGGACACGTTTGATTATCAAATTAGCAATAGCTAGCAATAATATAATATGATTTGTATGATCAAATTGTATGATCTAAAGCCAAGAATATTGAATCTTAATCAAATTACAAAGATTTTTAGAGATTATTTGGGGCAGCCTTTGCTAGTATATTTATTATAGAAAGTGAAAAACCAATTGTATGAATTTCTTTAAAGATTTAGAGTAGAATATGAATAGATAGTGATGAAGTATAATGAAATCATGTAAAAAAAAATTAAAGAAAAAGATAATGAAAGAAATCTCTTAAATCTATTGGGTAAGTAAACTAAATAACCATAATGTAAATAAGTTAAATTATTAATTTAAAATATTATTATAAAAAGCAACATGATGTGAGCATTTTGTATGACATATAACCTTCTTTATATATATATATATTGAGTTATGTGATTACATATTAAAATTATTGATGTATAAATATATATACACACATATACATATATCTTTCTATGTCTACATAATACACTACTATTGAATGAAAACATATAATAAGAAAAAAAATGAAGAAATAAAAATAAAAGAAAAAGAAATAAAGAAGGGTTGTTAAACATAATGATTTAGAAGATGTAAGAAAGAAAGAAATATGAATGTGAAATATGTTCTCTATGACCTAATCTTATAGTTATCTGATATAAGAAAAACAAATCATACCTTGGTATCGTAGATACATAGTAATAGGTTCATGGCATAATAAATGAATTATTTTAGGATGTTAATAATAGTGGATTGTGTCTTTATTATATATGAGAAAACAAAATTTCCTACCTACTATAATAGCTACTCAGAGATGAGGTTACAACAAAGTAAAGGCCCCATTCTCATTAGCATAAGATGTTAAAAATGAGGGGGCATTGTCTCGATAGTAGATAATTATAGGATATAGAATCTTAAGGAGAAAGGATAATAGCCATACAAGAAAATCTGTGTAAGAAAGAAATAAGAAAAAAATAAGAAATAAAAATAGAAATAGAGTGAATATAAACTTGAAAGAAAGTAAAAGATATAAAATAATAAATAAGTATTATATGATATTAGTACCAAATGATCATTATGTGAATACATGAGTATGATACATATACGCATTTATACAATAGTTTATTATACACATATTTAATACACATTGCTAAGCATTATAAATTTAGTACTCATTAGTTATTGTTGATATCATATGTACACTTTACACTTTGATACTAATTTTTTATTTGTAGCTAATGACTTTTTTGTTGAGCATATCATGTTCATTTCTTACTTATATTATAAGCTAATATACAAATACTCACAAAGCTAAGAGTCCTTAAATAACTTAGAATCTTAAGTGAGATATTGTGTTTATATTATTATACTTTCTAATAATTATTGTATTAGTACTATTATTTTAATTTTTAAATTGTATAATAGTTTCAAACTATGTGTATTACTTTTGTTTTGTTGTTCTAGCAATAAAGATTTATAAATTTTGATATTTCTATGTCACCCTCACTCGCTTTTAGTTTGTTGTACTTTAAAATTATTATTTACTCTATTTTAACCCAAAAATCTAATATTTTTTGTGCATTTTATCAAATTGTTTATGAAGTTTTTTGTAACGATTCCAATGAGCTTATATTACCTTTGGTAAGCACTACTTGATTAAACCAAGAATTGAAGCATTTTATGCCATACTTTTATGGAAAGAAGACCATTCAATATAACCATCACTTTCTCTAATTCCTTCAATCCCAAATGAAATTGGAGATATTTTGATACATTAAGTGTATAAAATAAGTATAATAAAATAAAATAATCACCAAGTATAAAAAAGGATTCCAAAAACTTGGCTAACATGTTCACTAAACCTCAAATAAGTAACCTAAACTTATCTATTATCATGTAGCTATAATTGAAGTAGTATGAATACATTAAAAGCTATGTCAAGAACAATGATTTTAATATATCATATATGAAAACAAGGATATCATTAGAGTTTAAGATCTATATTAGGTTCCCTTATTAAGGAAACAACTATGCATACCTTAAGATGGAGATAGGATTAAATGTATTGGAGGAGCTCACACATTGAAAGTGAAAGGTTGTTTTCATGTAATAGTGACATCGGTCAATTTGTAAAATGTGTGTATTGTCATTTAATGAAGCAAGGTGTTTAGAAGTTCATCTAAGGTTTCAAAACTTGTAGCATAACTAAGCCATAATAAGCATGGTTATACATGACTTTACAAGTACCAAAATGAATATGAGGGACTATATCCATGAATTTTATTTTGGATTTTTAACCACTAGATTAGGTGCAACTAAATATTTGTTTTTGTTAATATGTTTCAAAAATGGCATAGCTTATGCAGTATAAGCAAGAGAATAATTGCAAGTATCAAATTGCTACTTGAAAAGGTATGGGTATGTTATTTATTACTAACAAATATCATCTTGGATTGAGACATTCATTTCTTGAACAAATTTTTGGTGCACTTCATAGTCAAAGATGAAAGTGAATCTATAATGCAATATAGCATTTCACTGTCATACAATAGCTAGACATAGAACTAAAGTGATAGTTCATCTATTGAAAGGGTACAAGTGATGCCATTCAAAGACTTGGGAGCAAACTTTATCATATAGTTAACTCTAATTAAGTAATAATTCAATAAGACAAAGTCCATTTGAGAGAACTTGGGCTGTTTACTGAAGTTTTCAAATAAATTATCTCAAGAAACTAATGGAATAGCACAAGAGATAGCTAAAAGGTTCATTGAAGACAACCTAAAAATCCATCATGTTATCAAGAAATAACTTCTTTTGTCATAAAAAATAAATAAAGAATGGTAGGATAAGAACTATGTTGAGAGGAAGATAGAGAAATATTTGGTTATATTGAGAAAGGACTGCCTATGTGGAGAAGATAAGAATATAAAGGTCATATTATATGGACCATTTAAACTTTTCAAGGAAATTAATAATAGTGTTTACAAGCCAAGCTTACCATCTTACATGGAGATATACTAAGTGATAAATATAAATATTTCAAAAAACATTTGTAATCTCCATATCAATGAAAAACCATTAGATCTTATGTTCAAGGGAGGATCTTAATGTGAAAAACAATAATCTCTCTAAAAAGAAATCATCTTGGAGGCAAAGGAGACAACTATTGGCAAGGAACTCATTTTGCATATCAAATTGACAAAAGGGCAAGCTACAATAACAACAATGTGGTAAAATATAGAAAAAGGGAAGTCTAAGTTTTTTCATCTCATTCTCTGAGTATGAAGTTGAATTCAAAACCATTAAGTTTTATTACTAATAAAAAGAGATATTTAATTGCTTAAATATCTAAAGGGTATGTAAAATGATTCTTTCTATGATTTCTCAAGAGAAAAACTTTAAGAGCTCTAAGATGTTATGGAGGTCTTAAAGGTATCAAAAGAAGACACCTAAGCATTCTAATGATGTATAAAATACAATTTGCATGATCTTAAAAAATCTAAAGCAAGAACCATTATAAGGGAAGCCATTTTTACAAAAAGTAATCTAATAGAGCTCAAGTATACTAAAGCTTCGAAAAGGAAAAAGTTATCAAGGTCCAACTCAAGTCTCAAGGAGCATCTTCAATTACTTAAGGATACTTTTTAAATCTTGAGATGGAGGATATGGAGGACACTAATTAATACTAAAGCTTAATCTAAAGGAGGTACAATCTAGACCTAGTTGTTAGTTATGATTGTGATTCGTGATGTAAAAATTGTGCAAATCTTAAAAGAGGGGGATGAATTGTAAGTTTTATAATAATTTTTGTTAATAAGAAATGTACTTATTTTTTAAATATTTTTTATAAAAATAATTTAGTATTACTTGAAAACTTTGATTTATGAATATGTTAATTTATAATTTTTATGATTAAGAAAGATGAAAAAAAGTTGAAATAATACACTGAAATATTTAGATAGATTGATTCAAACTAGAACCTATGTCTACCTCTAACTGAGATTAGGAAAGACTTCACTAGTAAAAGAGTGACAAATTGAGATATTTCATTACAGTTCACCTCCAACATACTTGAGATTTTTTCCTGCGGTTCACGTTCAACCTAATAGCTTTTGTGGGTTCAACTATAACCTAGAATTTTATGAGCACAACCCCAACTTGGTTTTTTATGAGATAAAATAGAGCTCAAGCTTTTGCAAATGTTGAGCCACCCAATCCAAAAGAAAGAAATACAATAAGAAAAAAATTTCTAATAAAAAATTCAAATTTTTAATGCTTCAAAATTATGAAGAGAATTGATAAAATGAAAGCTTAAAATAATTATGCATAGTTGAAAAAATTTAAAATTTTAAGCAGTTGTAAGTCGTATGTGCTACCAGGAGAAATTTACGCGAGTAGCATATGATACAACCCTTCTTTGAGATGTTAAAATATTAGTCACATTGATTAGTTATTCCATTGATAATGTTTCGATATTTATAGAAAGAGTTTGGTCATAGCCATTAGAAAGTCAAGCAAAAACTATTTGAGAAGCTACTACCAAACAGACAAAAATGCTTTTCCAAACAGCTCAGAAAATATTACAAAATAACAAACTCAATGGCTAAATAATTAGTTGCTAAGCGGGATGGACCAGGGCCTTGTATTCTATCAGAGGCAATACAGATCGTGAGATCACAAACTATAAAAGCAGAAGAGTTCTCAATTGTGGGATCAAGGAGGATTGGATATGGGCCAATCGATCATGTCAGATCATATCTAATTCATTCAATTTATCAACAATAAAGAAAGGGTTAGATTTGATTCATATGATTCAAATTAGAGATATCTAGGCTATTAGATCAATGATAGATTATTTCAAAAGATAGAAATAAACAAAAGCTATCTGATGAAGTCTCACATGACCTTGACCATCCAATCTCAAGCCAAGATTGAGCACTTCTAGTAGATCAAACAGATATTATTTGATTGATGATCAAATGGTTAGAAATTACTTATGCTTTAGCTAATAGAAGTTGGACAAACCTTAGTCCCATATTGCATAATGGATAATGAGGTTGTGCTTCATATATTATTCTATCTAGGGTTAACGTGAGCTAAATTGTGGGTTGGCTCCCCTTTTGTGCTCTCAAGATTTTACCACTCGATTAACTTGTATGTATTCAAGATTATAGATTATAATTCCAAGTCTTATGCACCCCAACTAGGTTTAGAATTACAGCACACCAGTCAGACTGATTTGGTTTGCAGTCACTGGTCTCAATGCTTACGAATGTCTGCTCAGATTTTAGCTCGACCTGAGAGCTTTGCAATCAAGCATAGCTTAGGATGTGGCTTTATTTTTTTATTTAATTATTAAAAATTTAAAAATTATTTTTTGATTTAATCAAGGTTTAATAATCAATCTAACATAGAATTTTTCAAAATACAAAAGTGTGATTTAATTAATGAAAGAAAGATTGAAAAAAGAATCATCTTTCTTAAATAAATGAATAGTTTAAGTAGGATTTTAACTAAGAAAAAAATTGAAAGATTAAAAAATTAAATCCTATTCATTTACTAAATCAAGAAGATGATTAAACAATTTGTATGCATGAATATGATTTGAAATTGATATGAAAAAAGAGTGTCTCAAAATTAATAAGTTAACATACTATTTCATAACAAAAGAAAATCTTGTCAAAGTTGAAACACATGTCTTCAATCCTTGAAACTTGCTCAATACTGTAATATATATTGAAAACCACTAGTTCATCATCTTTAAAGTGTATAACTTGTTTTTTATATATAAATCTATTTCACACTAAACAAGTCTATCAAAATAAAATTTTAAACATTTAAGTCTTGACTTATTAAACACAATGGTGACCTAATAATCTCTCTTTTTTAATGTTGACAAGATATAAATATTTAGATATATATATATATATATGCTCCCCTAACTTAATGCTCTCTTTTACTATATGCTCCTTATCACTTAATGACTAATCTAAATTTTATCTAAACCATGATCGTTCTCTTCTCTTTGACATCATCAAAAGGGAGGTATAATTTATACAATTGTTATTACACCATTGAAGGAGTTTTACAAATACATAGATAAATTCTTACTTTAAATGTATATATTCTAATTCTATTAATCTTCTAATGACATAATCTCTAATAAAGAAAATCTTAAATTTTTTATGATTTTTTCTTTTATAATAATGAAATTGATTATATAACTTTTGGCAATAAGCCTAGTTATGTCTCTAATCGTTACTTCATTTTCATATAGTTTATTCTTGAGCACTTATTTAGCTCTAACAAATTATTGATCACTAAGCTTATAAATCAAATCTTATACTCAATTTTTTCAAGATTTTTTAACTATCAATTCATGACATAAACTTACAACATTTGAAGTTTCTTCAACAAATATAGCTTTTATGATAAATACAAATGTATTATGACCAATTTCTCTCATAGAAACTTATGTTCTATCTCCTTGATTAATATATTACTTATGTGATTTCTATAGATTTTGATACTACTAAACTAAAGGTAATTGTTAATTAGCTTCTTCTTTATACTCTTTCTTGTCTAATTTACTTTTGTTATTTTTCAATATAAGGTTCATCAACAACTCCTAATAAAAAACATTATTAATTATTTTTATAATTGACTCATCAAACACAATATATATTTTCTTATATATCTGTTTTTCAAATCAAATTAATAGAATTTTTAATTATCTCTTTTCTATTTAAAATAAAATAACTAATATAAATCTAAGAAAATCATGATCAATATCAAATTTATATTAATTTCTAAAAATCAAATAAACTATCTCCAAATATGTAGTGTTTATTGTTTTCCTCTATACACTCTTACATGTTTTCCTTAGTGAGAGACATAAATTGATCTTATATTTTTTTATTCCTTATAATAATCACATATATTTATTTAAAAATTATTAAATTATAATTATTTTATCTTTCTAATTTTTTAATAAATTCAACAAATCCTACTATGTCATATTTTTTATTCTTAAAAAATTTAACTCTAATAAATTTTAAAATATTAGTATCAATCACAAATCCAAGTTACTTTCTCCTAAGCTAGAGATTTTTTAGTCCAAAATAAATTATATTTAAAGGTCCACTAATGGTTAAGTAATTTTTAGGTTTAAAAGATTATTTAAAATATTTTCTTTTTTTTACATGATTCACATATTTTTCAATTACTCTTGTCTGAGTTTATAGGACCTCTAATTTGCCTATTTTTTTATAGTCAAATAACAATATAACTTAATCTTCTATACCATAAAGTGTTCTCACTTGAATATGTAAGTAGGAATTTTAATCTGTTAACTTTTAATTGATCAAACTTAATAATACAAGTATCACATTTTGTTCTACCAAGTAATGACATTTCATCATCTTTTAAAATTATACAACAATGAATATAAAAACTAGCTATTATCACATGATAGAAAAATAAGTTATAAATGATTAATATTGATCGATACTAAGTAAGTCTAAAAAGATTTGAAATTCTAATCTAAGCTAAATAAGCTAAGGATCGTAAACATTTTTCCTGTGAGTTACTCAAAACACAAAGCAAGGCTTGTCACCATAGGACCTAAAATATGGAGACACACCTACATATCACCTAAGTTTTAAATTTAGGAACCCAAACCATCATGGGTTTGATAGTCGTAGGATGCGAATAATGTGAATTTATAAAGAAATTTCCAAAATTAGTTCTCTTAGGAATCCACTCATATCTATTACACTTTAGATTTATGGATTTCTTAATCGGGCAATCAAATATAAGATGTCTAAATTTAGAACAATAATCACATGCAATTTTAGATTTAACTTGATAATTAAATGTATGCAAATAACAAATAGATGATGTACGGAACACATGGATATATGATTTTTTTAATCTATTATCATGTAAACATACATTGTTTTTTATCACATGGTTGTAAGATGAAGCATGTATTAGCACATGAAAATCATTCATGTAAACAATACTTTTTTCACATGATTGAATGAAGTGGCATATGAAGGTGCCTGTGAAAGATTACAAGTAGATACCTGAGAAAATAAACTAGCATACTTTGATTTTAGATCGTGCATTTATTTTTCAAGTGAATCAAATTTTTCTATGTTTTCTTTTAGCAAAGAATTTTCTTTCCTTAAATTATCATTCTCTAATTTTAAAGCATCATTATATGTAGTAGGCTTAGATAATTCATTTTCATATTCCATATTCCATATTTGAAGCTTTCAAACATGAAACATTGGAAATATAGGTACAAACTTTATTAGTTACAAAAATATTTTACTTTTTAATCGTATTATATTCTCATGCAATTTAACTATTTTAGATTCATGTTTAAAGCAATTTTTTGTAAGATCATCATGCATGTTAATTAATATTTTATGCTCAACAAGTAATTTATTAAAAGAATTTGATATTTTATCACAAGATTCAAATGTAAACTCATGATTAGAATTAGAAATACTTGATACAATTTTACCTCCATGATTCAGTTCTAAATTGAGTTTCTTCTTCTTTCTCTTCTTCTTCTCTTCTTTCTTTCTATGGTTCATCTCCTTCTTATCATAACCAATATGTTAAGATGCATTCTCACCATATAACCTATCTAATCCCTACATCATCTCAAAACAAGTTATAACCATACACATTTTCACTCCAATTTCTTGAGATAATGCACAAAATAAGTAATTCATTCATTTACCATTTAATGGAATTAATATTCTTGATTTATTATTTTTATCTTTGGAAAATACAAAATAATGAATAAAAAGATCACAATAAAATGTTTAAATATATTTTCCAGATAAAAAACTTTCACCTTTAAATAATGGAGGACAACATGATGAAAATCTTTCACATGAAGTTTCACAAATATCAATTATGGGTTAAATCATACTAAAAAATCAGTAAATTAAAAAAAATTATTTTAGTAAGTATAAAAAATGGTAAAATAGAAATTAAAATTAATATGCAACAAAAATAATAATTAAATAAATTTAAAAAAATAACTAAAATGCTCACGACTGATCATCCCAAGCGATTTGACTCACTTTGATAGGAAACCCTCTCTGATGCCAATTTAAGTAAAAACTAGTGTATTAACTCATAAGAAGGGGATGAATTATGGATTTTATCATACTTCTTTCAAATAAAAAATATAATTATTTTTTAAACAATTTTTATAAAGATAATTTTATGTTAATCGAAAACTTTAAATTATAAATATGTTAATTTATAATTTTTATAATTAAAAAAATTAGAATAAACGTTAAAATGATATATCTAAATTTTTAAGTGATTCAGTTTAAACTAAAACCTACATCCATCTCCAACGAAGGTCAAAAAAAACTCTATTAGAAAAAGAGTTAAAATTTAAGGTTTTTTCTTACAATTCAACTCTAATGTACTTGAGGATTCTCCCTATAGTCCACCTCCAACCTATTAACTTTTGTAGGTTCAACTATAACTGGGTCTTTATGAGCTCAAGTCCAACTCAATCTTTTATGAGATTAAACCAAATTCAGGATTTCTTAAATGTTAAGCTACCAAACAAAAAAAACAAAAATTCAATAAGAAAGAAATTTATAATAAAAATGCACAAATTTGCTTATGTTTGGTGATGAATGTAAAAAGGTAAAAAAAGCTCAAAGTTATGAAGAAAATTAAGAAAATAAAAGCTTCTAAGAATTAGGCTTAACTAGAAAACATTTGAAATTTTAAGTAATCGAGAGCTGTAGGTGCTGCCAACGAAACTTATGCTAGTAGAATATGATTTAGCCTTAAAGATGTTAAAATCTTGCTCATTATTCATTAGTTATTTCATTAACAATGGCTAAGTATTTATAGAAAAAGTTTACTCATAATCATTAGAAAGTCAAGCAAAACCTATTTAAAAAAACTACTACAAAAAAGTCAAACACTTTTCCAAACAACTCAAAAAATATTTCACAACTAATGTAATGGCTAAATAATCAGCTATTATGCAAGATTAATTAGGGCCTTGAATCTGATTGGAGGTGATACATACCATTTGATCACAAATTATAAAAGCAAAAGAGTTTTGGATGGTGTGATCAGGGAGGACTACATGTGGGCCATTCGATCAAGTTAGATCAGATCTAGATCATTCAATTTATCAATGGTAAAGAAAGGATTAGATTTGGATTGTAGGATTCAAAGTAGAGAGATTTGGGATATTAGATCAATGATAGATTATTCAAAATATGAAAATAAACAATAGCCATTCGATGAATTCAAACATGATCTTGGCCATCCAATGTCAAGCCATGATCAAGTGCTTCTAGCAGATCAAATACGTGCCATCCAATCGATGATCGGATGGTGAGAAATTACTCATGCTTTAGCTATTGAAAGTTGGATAGACGTTAGTCCCAGATTGCATAATGGATAACAAAGTTGTGCTTTGTATATTATTTTGTCTAAGGTTAACATGAGCCAAATTTGGGGCTGGCTCCCCCTTATGCGCTCGAGATTTCACTATCCGATTTACTTCTATGCATTCTAGATTATAGGTTATAATTTGGGGTATTATATGCCCCGATTAGGTTTAGGACTACAATAGATAAGCTCGTTCTAACTTGGTTTCCAATCATTGGTCCCAATGCATGCGAATTCTCGCTCAAGTTTAAGCTCGACCTGAGAGCTTTGCAATCAAGCACAACTTGGGATGTGGCCTTATTTTTTTAATTATGAAAAATTTAAAAAATTATTTTTTATTTAAGGTTTAACAATCAACCTAACATAGAGTTTGGTAAAAATTTAAAAGGGTGACTTAACCAAGGAAAGAATGATTGAAAAATAGAATTATCTTTCTTAAATCAACTAACAATTTAAGTAAGATTTGAACAAAGAAAAAAATTAAGAGATTGAAAAATTAAATCCTATTCATTCTCGAAATCAATGAGATGATTAAACAATTTGGATGTCTGAATATGATTTGAAATTGATATGAAATGAGAGTATCTTAAAATCAACAAGCTAATATTTTATTTTATAATAAAAAAATTATTAAAGTTGATGTACATGTTTTCAATCCTTGAAGCTTGTTGGCTACTCCAAGGTATTTTGAAGACCACTAATTCACCATCTTCAAAGTGCATAGCTTATTCTTTACATGTAAACCTCTTTCACACTAAACAAGTCTATTAGAATAAAAAATATTAAATATTTAAGACTTGACTCATCAAACATAAAGGTGACCTAGCAATTTGTGATGGTACTTTTTTAAGATTAATGATAATTAGAGATGGATAAATAATATCAAATATAACATGGAAATACTTTTCAATTATCTCACATGGGCTAAGGATTTCGGCCCCAAGTTTTAGAAGATATTGATGATGCCATAATGGTGTTTGTGATCTTTTTTTATGGCATTCTTAAAGACTTCTATGATTTTTGTTTTTGATTCCACAAATATATTAATGCTTCATTCATCTTAGAGATATTTAGAATGTCTAAAGAAATTGATCCAATTGTTAGTCAATCTTTTTATTGATACAATATTTGGTTCAATTTTAAAATATATTCTCCTATAAAGGAGTTAAACTTGTCAAAATAAATCCATTGTAGCAATTATGATTACTTCATATAAAGGATAACATATCAATATCTAAACTTTTAATTTTTTAATGTGTACATCATTTGTAAATCTATTAATCTATTACACAAACATCATTGTCATTGGTTTGACAAAAAAAAAACATTGGTAATTACATGATTGCCCTAGGTGGTCTCATCTAATCATTCAAGGTTGTCCTATTATTTCTTAGAGCTATTTTATAAAAATATTTCAATTTTTTATTTTATTTAGAGATTACCTTCTTTAGCTCTTGGCATATGGGACAACCCAACTAAGGTGAGGCTATTTCGCATAATTATAAATTTTATTGTATTCTAAAAATGTTTATGACATTGAAGTTTTGTTATATTTATGAAATAGAGGCCAAGAAAAAGTCCATTGCATAACATAAAATTGAAGCCATGTAGATAAAAAAACCTTAATCATAGAAGAAATGAGCTAAAAATCTTCAATACATTTCAAATAATAGGTTCGTTGTAGTCAAACTAGACTTTTGTTGTCTTTTCATACAACTTTGACTTTTCTAATATTTCATAATAAATTGCACAAAGACTGCTGCTAAAATTGGATTGCTCATTAAGGTTTTCTATTATCATCCTTAAGTGTTGAATGTGATGATCATACCATATAATGAACATTACAATACTATACTATGTGTAAATATTACTTGACTCATTTACAATCACTATTGAGTTTTCATAAAAGGCTAAAGTTGAAATCATATAGAACCAGTATTGTCCAATAAGGAGTTGAGAGTGGCAGTAAAAGGCTGATTATGAGTAATGATGCTTATAGAGAACATATAGTGTGAACATATTTTCTTTCCTAGACAAATGACAATCAAGTAAAATAGATGAAATTGAAAAGGCAAATAATGTCATTGCACTAAATTAATGAGCCCCCAATGACACTAAAAAACATACTAATCCATAAAGATCAGAGGCTCAGTAATATTCAATCAATGTTATGCTTAATTGTTTAGTCACATCATCAAACTATACAAAGATATGCTTTGTACTATACAAATGTTGAATGGGAAGATGGGGTGCAATGGCAAGGTCGATAAGAATCATGGACTTAGACAACAAGAAACAATAATGTATAGTAATCATACTAAACTAATCCAAGCTGAAGAGCAGTAGTACATGTAAGACATGCAATTATTGATAGAAGTGGGTAAGACTTGACTAATGTTAGAGTGAGAAACAACGTAGTGATGTAATCATAGATAATAATGAATAAAAGATAGATTGTTTAATATAATAGTACTAAATCATACCAAATAAAAGATAAACAAAGTAGCAAAAGGCAACTCCCAAGTAGGTAATAGTCTAAGATAAATTAGGAAATCAAAGTGTATGATTCAAAACATTAAATGAGTTAGGATAAAGATTAACAGAATAGACCAATATGAAAATACAGTCATAAAGTACGACCAATGCTCAGTTGAGAAATAAGATTACGGGGTAGTTGCAAGACTCAACAAAGCAAGTATGACCATTAAAATCACATTGTATGATTTATATTAAGATGAAATTGAGCAAAATAAGAAGGGATAAAAAATTTTAGAGACTTCTAGTTTTAGATTTACCTATACGTTTTATTTGAATATTTTGGTTGTCCACTATGCAAAGGGGTAAAAAGAGCTTCTAAGAAGACTCTATGCCTCTAGCAACATATGTATTGTCACATATACCAATCTTAGATAAGGTTATTTAATTTCATCCAATTTGATGAGAGCTTTGCATATTTTTTGGATTTATTATAGATCCAAAGCATTAGAATGAAGACTAGTGATAGCTGTTTGAGCCAAATAATTTGTCATTACAATTCTCTCCTTATAAAGTTGTTAAAAGAGAATGCTTCTGAAGTTTTCCTATTTAAGTTGGTTAATATAAGCATCTTCTAAGAAATAATCTTGTTTCCTTACACCATGCTTAGTATTGACTTGTGGGTGATATATGTGGTGAAAACTTTGATTACTAGTCTTGCATGATCATAAATAATCCTATCATAACCTATAAGACAAGATTTACAACATATTGACCCATCAACATTTAATTTCATAACAATTAAGGGAGGGGTTTCCATTGCATAATTTTTGTATTTTTGCATTTAATCATTGAGATGGGAAATGCCATGTTCCAATTGAAAAATATAATTAAGAGGTTTTGATCAAAGGAAAGCACCAAAATGTACTATAACTTTTTGATAAGATTTTGTTAATCATGCTATTCACTGATGTGTTTTGCTCCTCAAATAATCATAAATTACATGTCATTCACATATTCTAACAAATAAGTGAGAGTAAAAACAGACAATCTCACATATTATAGTATTTATAGAGCCAGTTCTCTACCAACATTATAGCGTTAAATGGATAGTGTTGAGATTCACATCTTAAATATTTTAGTAGGCTTAAAAAAGGTTTCGTAATTTATTTGACCAAACATAGCTTATAAAAGCATGATTCAGTGAATCGCCATTTAAATAGAAAAGGCATTTATTAACTAATTTAATATGGAACTTACATAAGTTCTCTAAGAAAGTAATAGATTGTTAAGAATCCTCTACCTGAATATGAAAATTTTCATTAGTGTTGCTTCGTGATTTTAAGATAAAACTTTTTCTTCTTAGCACATTCCATTCCAATTTAATATTGAAATTATCATCATTGATAACCATCCAATTGGTATAATCAATCATTTAGATTGAATCATAAATTTTGTAGAGTTCTTAATCACTTTAATGTGGTTCCAAGTTGTTAATAGTGTGTTTTCTCATTTCCTCATGGAGTATTTTTCTTTCTTGAAGATAGCCCATAATGAGATGAAAGTTTGATCCTTTTGATAAATTTTTGCATTGAAAACTACACCCTAATCCCTTTGTGTTTCTTCAAACACAAATGATTTTCCTTAATAGATTAACTTCATTATCAAATCAGCTTTATGGTGTTCATAATTATAATCAATGTCACCCCATAGAAAATCACTCAAAATATTTTTAATTCTTAGTAATATGTTTTGTGGTGGGCAACGTACCATCAAGAAATATATTGGAATTGACTCCAATGCATGTTTAACTAAAATAAGACTTCCATCCATGGATAGCAAATCTTTTTTCCAAATAGTCATTTTCTTGCTAGACTTGTCTACCAAGTTTAAAAGTGTAAAATCTTTTCCTTTGCTTGGATTAAGATGCTTCCAAGGAAAATTATGGGGAGATGTTTCCTCTTAATTTTAAGACCTCATTGAGAGTTTGACTTACCTTGGTTTGATGTTTACTACCTATAAAAAAAAATTTATGCATTGATTTGTAGGAGACAAACCTTGGAGCTCTAAAAGAAATTTCTTAATGGTTGTGATAGAGTTCTTCTCACCCCTAGTCAAAATAATGAAGTCATCAACAAAGTTCAAATAATAAATGGTCCTACAACCTCCTAATAAGGCATAATTTTGTATTTTTCCTTGGCTATGATGATTACTCAATCGATGGCTAAAGACTTCTATTGTTATAATGAATAATAATGGAGTGGATTACCTTGACTAAATCCAAAGTTTAGCTAGAAAAACCCATTGACATTTCCATTAATTATGATAAAGAGCAACAATTAGAAAGATTGTTCATGATGACATGAATAAATCTATCATTGAAATTGAATTTATGAAGAACATGCCTTAGGAATTCTCAGGATAAGTAGTTAAATGCCCTTTTTAAAACAAGTTTGATTATACAATCATATCCTTTTTTTTATTGATCTCTTCCACCATTTCCTATACAAGTTGTTGTTAGTAATATATATAATTATCACAAATCTTGATTATTTTAATGAGATTAACAATATAAAAAAATTTTAATCGTGACTCTAGTTGTTTAGCTAAAACTTTCTTTGTGAAGTTAACGAGATAGGTCCAAAATCATCAAACAATGTTGGGTTAGCAATTTTATTGATTAATATTAAATTTGTGCTAGCTATTTCTCTTTGAATTGAAAAGCCTATAAGAAATTCCTTAACCATATCTAATAGATCATTCACTATTTCAAACAAGTAGTGTTTAAAAAATAACCCACTGAATCTATCAGTACTTTGAGCACTTTGAGTGACCATCTGAAATACAATCTATTATACCTCTTTAATGGTCACTTCTTGCATTAATATCATAATTTTTCCTTCCTCAACTATCTAGGTGCCAAATGGATCTTTGATTCTTTGTATCTTTAGCATTTTTACTTCTCCTTCATAATCGTATGGAAGAATTTGGTGTTTCTATCACCTTGAGTTACCCATCTAACACCTACTTTCTAGCACCAAAATTCATCCTTCCCTTTAACACTTATGAGTAAGTGATCATGATCTTTTAATAAATCCAATTGTGAGGTTTTAGTTTTTATTAATTCAAATTGCCTCTCTTTCTCCTTGACCTGCTCTTAGTTAACTATACTATGTTAAATATATTCCAAATTTCAATTTTTTCCAATCTTTGAGATAGCTTTTGAGGTATTTAAACTTGTATGACAACACCCTTATGTATAAACCCACCAATTTAAGGCTCCATTTTTCCTTCACAAAAAGGAAAAAAGTCATTACTACAAGTCTACATGTTATTGAGCTTGCATTGTCTAGAGTCCAAGACTATTTTTGAAGGAAAATGGAGAAGCAAAGAAGCATGATCAAATGGGGCTTTGTTGAAATGTTGAATGGCAATTGAAGAAAATGAGTTTAACTAGTCCTGATTAATAAGTACACAGTCCAATTATTTTTCACACTTATTTACCTTTCCACACCCTTAATCAACTGAAGTTACTACAAGAGAAGCAGAGCTCTTTGAGAGTGTAGTTGTCATTACAATCAATAAATTCTGTAATAGGACCAATCTTTGGGGTGGAGTGGCATTTATATTCATCTAATGAAGCAATTACATTGCAATCTTCATGTTTAACTATCATATCCTTGAATTGTTCTTCATTCCTAACAACGTGATGTGAAAATTCCTATTTCCATAACATGTACAGTTTGTTTGATGAATTATATTCAGAGAAGTCAAAATTAAATTTTCATCTAAGTGATTCTAGTTGCTTTTTACTTGTCATAAGATCAACAAGGCAATAAGAGATACCATGTAAAGATTTACAAGAGATTTAAGGCAACAAACCATTTCTTCAGCAATTGCCCTCATAATGTTTCAAATAAGGAGGTTATTTATTGTTGTCTAAGTTTTCCATAATTTGAGTGGCTTAATATCTTTTTATTTGTTTTGTCTATGTTCTTTTGTTTTTTTCTTGATTTTATATTTGATACAATTGTGAATCCTTCATGGTTCAACTAAAAAAGATCATATGTAAGGCTCTTTCTTGCTCCTCACTAAAAGTTCTAAATGAATGAATGACACTTTGTGGCATTGATGGCTTTTGCAACATAGCTTTTGAATCGAATTGAGAGTTCTTTATATTTGCTAGTTTTTCTTTACTTTGCATGTATTCATCTAAAATTCTTTGAGTAGTCTACCTATTTTCTAGCACTTGGATTTATTTTCAATGAATCAATGTAAAATGCCAATGTTGGCTTTATCATAAGCAATAGTTTCCTACTGCATGAGTGTAGGAGAGCTAACAGGCTTATCCCTATCCTGCCTTATATTGAACTATTAAGTTTTTAATGATAGCCTAAATTTGATATCTCTCTCAAGCCTCTTTGATTGTGAGTATTTGTGAAGGGTTTATTGCAAGAAGTACCTAATGAATTGAATACTCATATTGATTATCAATAAGAGCTTTATTATATCTATTCTATTCAATTGTTGTAAGCAGTATCCTTATTTACCCAACCCTTATAGTAGCATGACAAGTTGGCATATGTTACCTTTTTTCCAAAAGACATTATTTCTCCCTTGTGTTTTTTTATAATTTGAATTAAGTGCGAAGCTCCTTAACCAAATCTACCCAACACAAACACATGCAACTTGCAAATACATTTAAATTTATAGTTGTAGCATTTAAATTTAAAGCAATTCCAATTATCGAGGTAATTATGTAAAGTGTTTTCTTGTTGAGACGCTCTAATGAAATTCATACTCGAGTTTATGATGGTTCTAAGTTCAACTAAAAATTTGGAAGCCATTTTAGTATCCACTTTGAAATTTAGGTGATTTTCATATGTGATGCATCCATCATCATAGGTAGACAACTTTCAAAAAAGCAGGATGAGCACATGTCTATTGTTTAGAAAATCCATTGAAAAGGAACTGGTAAATCCAATTTTTTGAAACTATATGTGAATGGGCTTCATACTAGTTAAACATAGGAAAACTTCTCGATCAACATAAGTTTGAAAGGTGTAATCATTCAAAATGTCCTCCTCTTTAAACATTTTTATGCCTAGTTTTCCTTTTAGTCTCACAACATTTGAGCACCTCATAGAAGGGCATAATCTTAACATAAGTTGTCATTTATTGAAACATTTGTGTTGACTTGGATGTGTTCCTATGAAGGAGGGTTCCATAACCTACAAAGAGAGGAGTTTTTTATTAGTATCTTGAAAAAATAATAGTATTTTGTTATGTCAATGGATCTTTCTGTATCTTCACTCTCATTCCTTTATCTCCCTCTCTAATATTGTTGCATTAGAAAAATTATATGACATTGTCGAGAATTCACAAATAGTTCAACCTAGCTATCCAAGAGATTAAGAAATTGTCTAAGATATGATAAGAGAACTAGATTGGACAAGAATATTTTCATATATTGATTACTATTCTATTAAGAATTCTAATGTTTCTTTATCATGAAAATGAAGAACACTCCTACTATAAAGATGGTGATGACTATCACTTACTTCTTTATATGGTTATAATATGCCAAATGTATGAATGAGCTAAGCTTTTATGCACTTCTTAAACTCGTTCTTGTATGGCCCTCCAAGTTTCCTACTTATTCTTATGCAATTACATTGTTAGTCATAAAGCTACACCAATATCCAAATCATGTTTGAGCATGTAGTATTAATTGTATTTAGGATTGTTAGCATTTGAGTTGTTTCTCAAGTTGTTGATGGTTCAATGCCTCACATTCAATAAGCTTTTCTTTCCAAGTGCCATCTTGCATATTGCAACTTCATTTTTTTTTTGTTTAATTGTTGTTCAATATTGGCAAACACAAATAAATTATATGGGTCACACATAAAAAGAACTCTTAGAATCAAATTTTCATAACACTTTTTTTTTTGTTTGGATGTTTTGTTTACACAAAAATATGAGTGTTTTAGGTGCATTCTATTATTCTTACTTGTATTTGTGCATATGTTCCACAATCTCCTACATACTTTTCAATGAGTTGAACTTCTTTTTGGGGATTTTGAATTTTTTTTTTTTTTTTTTTTTTTTTTTTTTTGCTTTAACATATAATATCTCCTCTTGGAAATGACTCATCCCAAATAAATTTGATGTATTACAAATTTTCATGGCAATGATTTAAACTACAATTTTTGGGCAATATAGAAGTAAGCATAGAAGTTCACCATTAGACCCCCACATCATTTTTTAAAATTTATCTATTTTTGTAATTCTAACTTTTGTTCTCGTAATTTATTTATCCACTATTTTTCTTTACTAAGGCTTTAAAATATCTTTTTTTATTTGTTATTTGTTAAAGAAGAAGAAGATAGTATGGCTCAATTTAGAAATTGAAGCACATATAAAAGTTGTGTCATGAAAAGTTGCATTTTTTATATATAACATTGGTAGGTCAACTAACATGAGCTATGCCTTCATAGCTAGTCAATGTAAAAATGAAGCGCGTGCAAAAGTTGCATAATGCTATCATATTCTACATTAGATTCCCATATCAAGAAAAACCATACTTGTTTGAAGAAGGCTCGCATGCATGCACTTGTGCACAATAATGGTTCTTATGTTGCACATAAATTACTAAATGACAATGTATAATAAAAATAACATCATAAAACAAATTAAGTTGTAATTGAAAATGAGGAATATAAAAAAATCACAATGTAAGGTGGCCATTTCCCATAAGATAAACCTTCTGCTCTTATAACAAAAATAGTAGGATTCTCCAAAACATATAAATTTTTGTCAACAATAGTGAGTGTTGAAATTGCTTGGCAATTTCTCTCATAAGCACATCATGACGTATAATAAAAATTACTATGGCTAAATTCTCCTTAGGAAAAAACTAGTTCAAGGCTCACGAAACATAATTCCTAGCTAGATCTATAAATAATCAAATTCTTTTGTATTCTTAATATTCTAAAAAAGCTCATGTTTCTCCTTGCTGACCCCTCATCAATGTATTATACAATTTTGTTTTAGATTTTTATTATGTCATTCATGCAATAATTGGTAGTGAGCATTTTTGCATCTAAAAAAAGCATACAATATTGTATTCATAAATGTTCATCATGGATCAATGGCTCACACACTATGCTAGTCAAAGCCAACAATATTTTAAAAAGCAAGTTCAAACTATAAAAGTGATAGGGTAACTCATCAAATAAGGACATGTTCAAATCATCTAAGTTATTCTAACAAAACTAAAAGAAAATATTGAATAACACAAGTTTTCTATCTTATTAAATGTAGAAATTTCAAGAAATAGATTATTATAATGCATAACTAAAACATATATTATAATAAGAGTAATTAGATTTGCAACACTATCATGTCAATTAGAACAAAAAAAAGCAATAATATATAATAACAACAAATGGCGATGAAATGTAACATCGGCTCATAATGACTTCAAAAATAAGACAAAGCATATAATGGATCAACACCCAACAAATTTGGAAATCATTATGCCAACCAATTTCATTGAAATCAAACTTCTTCCTAAGCCATCGATCTTTATCTTCCACCTCATGTATAAAGGTCTCAATTTTCAAAAGTTATTTAGATGACAAACAACATATGTCATCGATTTTTTAACAAAGCCTAGTCGATATGATATTTACATGATTTAAATAATAATTGTAACACTACTTGCTAAGTTAGGACGAAACAATCTAAATATGATTTCGATAGGAAGTGTTATGCTGTTACAAGTCGATCAATTGCCTACAAATGGCTAACATCCCAACATATCCTTGTTCTTTTTTTTTTTTTTTTTTTTTTTTTTTTTTTTTTTTTTTTTTTTTGTGGAGGGGTGTAAACTGTATGCAAATAAGTGGCCCTCTTTTGTAGTGGACTTGGACACTTATGACAAAAAATGGAATCCATCCTCTGTTGAAACATTCTAGTCCCTCGAGCCATCAATAGTCCCCTTGACCCTACAAGCTATGTGATAGAATGCCCCAAGTTCATAGAGTGACCCATTCTCTTACAAAAAAAAATGTCAAACATATGACTTTCTAAACAATTTTATTTTTCTTAACCTCCACAATATCGAAATTTTCTTGTTAATCTGAAGTGAAAAATAAGCTTTAGTAAGCAAAGCATGCCAAAACAATGTGAATGCTATCAATAATACAAACACACCATGTGTCCATCATGTCAATTGCTTTTCTTTTTTTTTTTTTTTCCGTGAGAACCCAACTTCCAAACAAAAAACACCCAGGACAAAAAAGCAAAAAATAAAAAATAAAAACTAAAAAACGAGTTTGGGAACGGCCCGGCCCCACTCAAAGGAAACCCTAATAACCACGCAAGCAAGGAATATATTCCTCTCACTTTTCTTTTTCTTTTTCTTCATTTTTTTTTTTTTTTTTTTTTTTTTGTGAAAAGCCATCCTTAACCGCCTTGCATTAAAATTGCACGTTAGGAGCACTCTGCTCTCCAAACTCTGCTTCTCAGCAGTTCATCGTCTCTGTATATTCAATCAAATGGCTAAGGCATTAACATTAGTCTCAATGCTATTGCTGCTCTTGATTCCCTCCGCAGCGTCCATGAAGTATTCAGGGACAAGCGCCGACCGGGGGTGCAGGGGGTACTGCAGCAACATAACTGTGGACTACCCATTCTCTTTGCAGGATGGGTGCGGCCACCCGGGCTTCCGTCAGCTTCTCTTCTGTATCAATGGCGTGCTGCTGCTACACGTAGCCTCGGGTTCCTACCGCGTGCTTGACATTGACTACGCCTACAAGCGTCTCACGCTTAGCGATCCGACAATGTCCGACTGCTATGCCCTCCAACCGGGCGGTGCATCCTCTCCAGGAAACGGCTTTGTCGCCGGGACCTGGCGCTCCCGATTTCTCCAACTGGCTCAGGACAACGTCTTCTTCCTTCTCGGCTGCCGTCGCGACTCTCCCATCTTCCAGCTAGGGTTCCCTGACGGCAATAGTGGCGGCATCTGCCGAAACGTCTCCGGGATGGGATGCGAGGACTACTACCGCTGCCCTGGGTGGGATGCCACTCTCGCCGCTCCTGCGGGCAGCAAGAGCACTGCGAGGACGTGGGCACGTTCGGCGGATTCGGCCTATGGGGTGCCTTCAAACACGCCTGAATGCTGCTCACTGCCGGGAGGCGCCATCCGAGAGATAAACCTAACGCTATTGCGGTGCGCCGCGTACAGTAGTGCATACACCCTTGCGCCGCTCCGGCCGCGCGGGCCAGGGGCATGGTCTTACGGGATTCGTGCCAGTTACTCGTTGCCTCCGGACCACGAGGTGGCCTGCCGCGCATGTCAGGCATCGGGAGGCGCATGCGGCTACGACTCTTCACTGCCTGAAGCAGATGGTGCTGTGTACGGCAACAGAAATTCCCACCTTTGCCTTTGTGGTGACGGTCTTTTGGGTATTGATGCTTGGAACTCAACTTCTACATGCGACTTTCCTGGTACGGATTCTTTGTTTGATGCGTATTTATATAATTTTCATAACAGCGTAACGGCAATAAAAAAAGAAAATAAATTTTCAAAAAAAAATGTAACAGTAAATTAGTTAACCGTACATTTTTATATGCTGGTTAGGAGTAAAACATGTTTTTGCATCATTCTTCAAAAGGGCTACGACGCCCATTGCAATTGGTATACTTTTGTCCTTAGCATGTATTGATGGAGTTTGTAATACCGTCAACCAAATAATAGACGACAAAGATTGCAGTCATTCTAAACAATTCAAAAAAAAAAAAAAGACCTTTTTAGGATTTTTTTCATTGTTGTTCATACAATAGTTTGTCCTCTATCTCATGTATATAATCAAGTTTCTTTATCTATTTGTGTAGTCCAAAGTTTTTTCTCCCTTTGAACTTAGTTGTAAGAGAGCAAGTAAACAGTGGAGGGACAAGATCACACAAAACACAAGTGTCAAGAAGTATCTAATGTCAAACTTTATTTTAGAGAATTACTCAAACTTTTTAAAATAATTATATTAAAATATTTTTTTTAAATCTTTTTTAAGAAATTTAATTTTTTTTAGTAATTCACCACATTTTGTTGAATGAATACTTCAAGAAAATGTAGTTCTCTATTTGTTTTCAAGAAATCTACTTCAAAATAAAGATAAACTCTAAAAATGTAGCTCTCTATTTGGAAGAAGAATATGTTGTGGGCTTTTTAAATCAATTCAAGCTAATGTTAGATTTAGTTTAGCAACCAATAAAGATGTGTAGATGATGAGACTCAATTGGTTGACAAACTGGTTCAAAAGTGAGTCAATTTAGGTGCAATTGAAAGCTAGTCTAGTGTGTTGCTAGGGTTAGCAGGAGGGAGGGGCTTAAGGCTTTGGTGTGATAGTGTTGGCATGGTGACGAGATCTCACTTCATAGATATGTGAGTAGTTTTTGTAAGGTGAATGCCAACAAAGAGATCAAGTGAGAATTTGAACATCAATATGGAATTGTGGGTTTATTGAGAAACTAGGATTGATCTTGTTGTGATTGGTTAAGCTAGACAAATTAAGCCTTGGTTGTTGGGTTATTTTGAATCACTAAGAGAAAGGAGATCAAATGAGCAGTGGCCAAAGGTGAAGAAGGTTGTGTTAAGATAACTGAGGATGGTTGGATATGATGGTGGAGTGATGGTGATGGATAAAATAAATTGAAATCATTACTTGGTCGATAAGATAATTCTAATTTTCTACCCAAAAGAGCATGAAGGCCAACCTATGCATTGACTAAAAGGAAACCTCGTGCATGCATTCATTTTAAAACTTTGTAATTCCAATTTATAACCAAAAAACCAAATTTTTGTTTTTCATTTCATAACAAGTATTTAAATAGATGCAATAAATAAATTGAGCCTAAAAACAAAATGATAGAATTATCCTTACTTAATAAAACAATAATAAAAAAAATACAAAAATAAGAAAAAGAATATATGCAAATATAAACTCTTTACACCTCCAAGCATCTCAACCCCTATGGTCAATGGGTAGTAGACATCCTTACATTTTTTGCCTTAACCCTTGCAAACCTTGAACCATCTTCTTCATCCTATTATATCTCTTAACATCTATTCCAATAATAAATTAAGCACTTCATGAAGGTTATCTTCTCCCTTCCAACATTGATTATGGAGCAACATAAAGTTAGTGTGACCATTCCACCATGGGAACTAGAAATAAAACCCTCTCACCCTAATCAAAAACCCCTCGAGGCTTTTTTTGCCACACCTGAGAAAGAGGGTTGATTGTGCTATGATGGGCGAAGATCTTAGTAAGGCAATGCACAAGTGTAGATATTATAATATCTAGATGAGTGCATGGGCAAATATAGTAGATGTGTGGATGAGCAAAGGAATTGGCTAAGCGATGTAAAAGCAGCTGGCTTTAATGGTGCATGAAGTGTAATAGCTACTTTGTCATTTGGGGAAGTGTAAGAGATCAAGAAGAAAGAGGAATTAGAAAACTAGTCTCCTACCAAGGGTTAGAGTAGAGGAAAGAAAAGCATGCCACAATATATTGCATCTTAATTCCTTCTATCACTTTACTTCATCCCTTAAATTTAAATATAAATTCTTAAAAGAAGAAAATTTTGATTATTCAAATTCTCCATAGAGGATGGTGATTGAACAACTTATTCAAACTCAAACAAAATGCATGTGCAATCCCACTTTGGTGGCACCTCATCCTTCTCACACCTTTTAAAAGAATCTAAGATTATTTTGATGCCTCTTCTAGCATGTCTCATAAGTGACTTGAATAATCTATGTAACCTAATAAGTACTTTAGAACTCTTTAGAAATAGTTTTGAAGTCTCTAGGAGTTTGGGCTTGAAGTGGCTCTAAAGTGGACTTACAATAAGTCTACTATGCTTTGGTTTTAACTTGATGATGCATCTTATTCGACATCATTTAACCCCACCACAAAGAACTTTGCCTCGAACATTTAAACTTTAAGTAGATCTCACAAGATTGATAGCAAGGCTCTCCAAATTGCTTTAGGTGTACCAAGAAGAATGTTCTTTTAAGTAAATATAGAACTTATGGATCAATGAATAATTGTTAAAAAAATAATAGAAATGGTGTTATTATAGTCAAAATATTTTGAGTTTAAAGGCATAAAAAAATTTATTAGTCAAAATATTTTGAGTTCAAAAGCATAAAAAAAATTTATCTTCAAAGCCATATGTAGAAAAGTTAGATAATAATGTACTTTCGTGTTAATATTTAGTTAATGACAAAAAAAACTCTAAATATTAAGGACAACAAATGTAATAGACATGACTAGAGAAAAATCTTGAATAAATGCAAAAGCAATTAGTTTCTTAACAAATTTAAAGGGATTACAAACTCTCACAAATCAAGATGTGGGTAAACACTTAAAGTAAATACTAAGTAGAACATAACTCTCTTCACCACACTCATTAGAGAATTCACCATATTCATTGCTTTAGCATGATTTAAATTATCAAACCTCAAATATTGCCTTATTTTGCATGCATAAAGTAAAAACCATTTTTAATTAAAATTGCAAATGTTATGGAAGTATGTGTAGATGAACCATTTGGATGAAAATGAGATCTTTCATCAAAGTTAAGTGTATTTTTATTTTCCTAATTTTTTTCAACACTAAATAGAGAAAAACATTCTATAAGCCTTGAGTGTTCTCTTGAACGCACTTGTTCATCCTTATCAGAATGCATGGTGTCCTCTTTATACATTTTCTCATCATTAGATTTATGAGAGTTCTATTCCCCAACACAAAAAGGTTTCTGCATTGAACTTATTTATGAAAAGGCTGCTGACACATAAAGCAAATATGTTGATTTGAGATTGAGGAGTCTATTAACAATGCTTTTAATGATCTTGAACATAGTGGGTATTGATATAAGACTTCAAATTACCAATCCTCTTAAAAGAAATTATTAATAGGAAGGGTGCTTACTTAAGACTTATTGTGCATTCAACACACACAAGTTCCCATGATATTATAGCACATGGGGGTGATGGATGTGGATGCCACTTCATTGATGTAGAACCATGAAGATGCTAGTTACTATCAACAATTAACCCCCCTCTCCTAATGACACCACTGGTATCAAATATGTAAACTTTGTTTTGATATCACTTGAAGGACCTTAGGAGTTATCAACTCTCCTAAGAGAAATTATGAATAAGAGGGCACAACTAAGTCTTATAATGCATTCAATACACACAAGATCCTATGACATTCAAGCATGTGGAGATATTGGATGAGGACTCACATGAATGTCATTTATTGCTAATAGTAAGTAACTATGCAATTTTTATATTGGACTTGGATGCATTAGGTTTAGAGATTTGTGATATGGATTAAAATAAACTAAAAGTTTTTTTAAGACCCTTAACTAGTTGGGCTAAATTCACAACATCCTCCAATGTGTGATGGTCTTGCATCAACACTTATTTCTTAAAATCTAATATAAGGCCTAAAATGAATTTGGTTGTCCAATTGCTAATCATTACAACAACAATTCTAACCACCAAGTATTTAAGTGTATGTAAATGAATTTCTATTATAAAGCTCCATTTGTAGTTATTCATGAAATCTCTTATAATGGTGTTTAGAAAAATACTTAACTCTTGACAATTCAATTATTTCAAACCAAGGTTTCCTCCACCCAACCTTTGTTTTTTTGCTAATTTTTTTATCCAAAATATTTTGGCATAACCTAAAAATTTTTATTTAGCAAAACTGACCTTTTGATAATCATTAAAATTATACAAATTAAAAAAGTCCTCTATCTATGTTGACCAATCTAGATATTTATTAGGGTCCTTGACACCAACAAATAATGGTTCCTTAGTATTAATTGTGTTGTGTACATCCATATAGTCATCTTTATGGTAAATCTTAGGAGGGGAATTTCTTCTATCTAGTTTATTCTCATTTGGTGAGTGATTATAATTTTTAAAAGAATCGTCAAAAAGATATAATTGTTTGAAGCTATTTTCCTATTCCAACATCTTCTTAATCTAATCAATTATATTTTTCAAGGAAATCTCCGTCATATCTATTATATTATGTGAAATAAAAATAGTGTTTTACAGTGCATCAACTTCCTTCTTAAGATCCTAAATTCTTCATTTGGTTATATCCAAGAGATATGTTACATAAAACATATGATCAAAAGGTTAAAATAAAATTGTTCGATGCATAAATTAATAAATATAACATGAGATAAGCAATATAAGTTAACAATTTTTTTTGAAATGTAAACAACAGATAATAATTTAACAAATAAATTCCAACTTAGGTAATGAACAAAATCTTCAAGAAAATAGCATCACTCAAGATTGTATGCCTTAAAAGTATTCTAAGTGGGCTAAATAATATGTGGTTCATTTTCTTAACTATCCTTTAGTAATATCAAAATAAATCAAGGTTTAATTTATAGCATGCTTGAAAGTGAAAAACTATTAATCATAGTACAAAAATTAATATTATTTACTATCATACTAATTCTTAGTCAAATGAGAATAACCACTACAAAAATAAACATATATTTAGGTTTGTAAGATTCTCTTTTAGTGTTTCTTTAATTTACTAGCTTTTCTACCTTCAATCTTATGCATGAAATGAACTCTTTTTGTAAATTTAAGGATCTTCCAAAATTCTCTTGGGTTCTTCAAAACTCTTTGGATAGTAGTAGTGATGGAGCACAATGAAATGAGCTTAAACTCCTTTGATTATCTTGGTGTTTGGAGCACTATGAAATCTTGCTTTGATACCAAATACTATACGATCTGTGGTAAAAATTTTCTTGAATCAGGATTTGATACTAAGAATAACGTAAAGGTGATGTGGTATATATTAACAAACTCATGGATAATGGAAGGAGCACTAGATCTAGGCTTGAATGTTGATGGATGTGCATAGGTACTATTCACTTTGCAATGCATGGAGTTGGGTATGTACAAGTTGGTGCAGGCGTACAAGTTTTACATAGAGATGTGTGGTTATATGACCATGTGGCATGCATAGAGCTAGCATAATTCAACACACATTGGCACTTTTGTGTGTGTGGCTTGGATAATGGATGCATGATTAGGCTTGTGCATGAAGGTGTAGACATGGGTGCACATGCAATGTTGTGTTTATAAGATTTGTGAGGCATATACAATGTGTGGGTGCAAGGTGAGTGCTTAAGTGTAGAGAAGTGGGTGCTATATATGCACCATGTAGATGCATGATGGGTGAGCTGATGAGCACATAGGCATGCAAGCAATTGAGACAATTGTGAAGAATGGATGAAGGTACTGTCCAAGCAATGTGCAAGTGCAACAACTATAGTATGTGGATGATCATGTGAGGAGTGAGGTAGATGTTAGAATGGGTAAGGGGCTTGCCCAAGTAGCATGTGAGCAGTAGGTTACAACTATGCACAAGCAATAGGCTCTAATAATGTGCAAGTGCTTTGCCAATAAGTGTATCAAGTGCAATAACTACACTATCATAGGGGACGAGGAAGGGGAAAGAATCAAGAAGAGAAATGAAGAATAAAATTGGTATAATACTAGGGTTTAGAGTGGGTGATGCATGGAGAGGCATGCATGCTATGGCAAATTACATCCAAAATCCTTCTAGTCTTGCTTAATTTATCCCTTAGATTTGAACACAAATGCTTAAAAAAATTAAAAATTATTCAAATTCTCCACAAAGGATAATGAATTAACAACTTATTCAAACTAAAATAATATGCATACCTATCCTTTTTTGTGGTGCCTCATTTACCTCTGAAGATACAAACACCTCTTAAAAGTAACTAGAATTATTATTGATGCTTCTAACATATCTTATAAATAATTTGATTAACCTATTTAACACAATAAGTGCTCTAAAATTTTTTAGGTACCATTTTGAAGAATTTTGGATCCAAATTGAACAAAGATCAAGTCTACTAAGCTTAGATATTCCATCATCTTAACCATTCATCTCATTTTGCATTATTCTAAGATGTTCATCATCTCCTTATTTATATAGCTTATCCAATAACTACTCTTGATAGGTCAAGGAAAGATGTCATTTCATTTCATTCAAATTTCCAACAACATCTTGATCAAAGATATTTTAGTTTGGCTCACAAATTTAATCGTACTAAATTTCATGCTTTAACATATCATACTTGTTGTTGAAATAGTGATCCAACTTGACCAAGCAATCTATGAAGGACTTTGCATTTCCTTTTTAATCAAAAGGTGGTGTTTCAAACTTAAGTCTCTTAGTTATTTCATCATCATCATTGCTAAGAGATCTATCTTAATGCCCTCTACATAACCTTACATTTTATTTCCTAGACTCACATAAGGGTTTGTCATCCTCCATGGTGACGTTGTGTTGGCTTTGCCATTCCCTCTCTTGGTTTCTCCAATAACTAATAAAATTGTTTATCATACTAGTAACAAGTTAGGATGTCTCTCATTCAACTCATGAGAGCTTCTGATAATAAGAACCAAGGTAAAACTCTTAAGTTAATTAGATTAAATGTCTAATTTGATTTGTAACTAATTCCTTGAATTCTTTGAAGATGTCATTAGTTGCATCTAGGCTCCTAAAGACACATAAATATCATGATTGATGAGATAGTTAACTAGTGCTAATAAAAATGGTACATGTCATTTAGACCATCAAGGTGTTAACGCATTAGGGGTTTTTTTTGAAACATTCATTATAAGGAATAGAATATTTTTTAGTATGTATGTAAAAGAAGAAAATTCAACAATTACTTTTATGTGCATTGTGGGATAAAGGATCTAATCTTTATAAAAATTATAGGATAAGGATTAGTGGCATCAAAATATGAAAAGAAAAGAAGGTATCCAAATTACTAGATTATAGATATAATAAAAAGTAGAAGAGCTATAGTTTATACTAAGTCTATAATACCTAACTCAAAATCATAATTATGTTGTAACACATTAGTATAAGTGATGATTAGTGACTACACGAGTACCAAGATAGTGTTAAAAATAAGGATGTAGCTAAGTTATCTTAAACAATATGGTTCAAGCATAACGTGGCACTCGTGCATGTAGGAGCACCACACAAAGTAAAGAGCTCTTGTTTACTAACATACCTTTTCTATCATGATAAACAAAGAAAATCTTATTAGAACTAACCATTTCAATTGGACCACCATTTATGTAATTTTAAACTTGTTAGATTAGCTCCATAAAATTGAGAGAAAGTAACTAACAATCTAAAGTTTTAAACCCTTGATACCAAGAGCATTCCATACTAGTTTCATCTTCTTCATCAACTATTAAAGGGTTTCTTGTTCATAGTATGTGTAATAATAAAAAAAGCTAGAATGTTTTCATTGAAAACTTTTTAGCTTTGCAATTTTTTATGCATTTGTTGATCATCCACAATATTCGTATCTTATATTTTCTCGACATCTTTTTAGTTTTCTCAATTATATAGTAATCATTTTTATGATGAACAAACCAACATGTGTAGGATGTGGATGGCAAATGATTCCCTAATGGGTTGCACTAGTCATGAAACGATTCCTGACATATTTCATAGGGGCATGCTATAAGGATGAATAATTCCATGTCAAAAGAGAGAATATTTTTTAGCTACATATACATGCAAGATATTAACTTTAAGATGTTAAGACTATTTTTAGAAAAAATCATGAAATTGGTATAAGATGGACAAAGCAACCGATAACTCAACATTTGAGACTAGATCATGATTAATGATGTTAGAGTCATATCTCACCCAATACAATGTAGTTCAAAGACAATTCAAGCAAACGTTGATGCATTTATGATGTGTAATATTGATAAGAGTAAGACGTAGAGCTCAATGAGTGATTGTAGATTCATTAGTTAGAGAGTGGCCAACTTCTAGGTGGATAGGCATAAGAGATGAGTAGCATTACATAAGAAAGGGGGAAGGGGAAGGTATGGGAATGTTTGGAGATGATATTTTTGAGATCATAAATATAAGACGTTGAGATATGTTTTGAAAACAACTTTAAATGAAATAATTAAAGCAAACAATACATATACAAAGGCCAAAATCATGACCACTTGTTTAGATATTTTTTATATCGATAGTTTCGATAGATAAACTTCTATACTTTTTCAAATAAATAATTAACATTCATTTTGAATTCTAGTGTTGGTAAAGCATTTTATATTTTCTACCAAATCTTGTTTATGTTCTTACTATTTGTATGCTAATTTGTTTTCTTGAAATTTGTAATGATTGATACTGCATTGATTAATATAGGGAGTTCAGATTCATTCTCTCATGCTTCAATACTAAATATTGTTATTGGAGGTATGCACTACATGTCTTCATTTGTATTTTAATATATATGAACATTTAAAGTTTAACAATTGAATTTCTAAAAATGATTTTGTTGATTGATTTACTCTTATATTTGATTTTTTTGATATGATGTTTATATACAGGCTTATTGTTTTATGTTGGAACCTATCTACTTGTCTTCCATGTATTCGACAATGATAAACCATGAGAAGGGAGAAAATCATTTTCCATTCATTATTACAAATGTTGTTGTTTTCCTAGATGCTAATTAATTATTACATATGTAATATTTTTATAAGTTGAGATATTTTGATTTTCTTATACTTGTAGAAGAGATTTGTATGGCATTTTTATATATTTTTTAAGTATTTGGATTGTGATCATGTTAAATAAAACTATCAAAAATAAACATCAGCAATTAAAAGTAACATTGAAATATAACCCATATAAAAATGCCATGAAGATATCTAACATTTTAATAACATTAGGTCACATGATAAAAAATATGGATATTTTTTTGAATGATAATATCATATAAAGAATACATAAAGCTTGTCGATCTTTACTATTTAAGTGGCACATAATTTTCAAAATCACATAAACAAGTCTTTTTTAAGGTACTAAGGAAATAATACAATATGTATATTAACTTAAAAGTAATCTACACGAATAAGTTGAGAGTTGATCAAAAGGCAGCAAAAAGAAAATAAAAGACATATTACATGAACTTTGACAAAGTAAATGTCGTAGACAATCATACGAGGAAAAAGCAATAAAACTCAAAATTTTTTGCACATTAAGGATAGCAAAACAAATTAAGTAAGGTAACAGTAAAAACTAATAAATAATATTGAAATCAAGAATACTAAAGTGTCTGAGGTTATAGAGTAGAACAATGTTGGTAATAGATTGGTGAACAAGTTTGGGGGTTTTGGAGGAGTTTTCACAATGGTTTCGAGTGGGTTTGCAAAGAGTTCTATTTTTCCCTGATTAATATATCAATCTTTTTTGGTAGAAATATCCGGAAAGATATTAGACAAGATATAGAAAGCTAATGAGATTGAAGCATAAAGCAATTTTTGAACTACTATAAAGAAACATGACCTTTAAATTTTGGAAGACTTGAAAATATAATTAACTAAATAAAATATTTTAAATAAAAATAATTTTGAATAATTTTTCAACACTCTCCTTAATTCAAAATCACAAATGTTTAGTTATATTTGACAGTATTCACGTTTCACATGACAAAAGATATTTATAAAAATGTTAATTATTTGTTTATTTGTGTCATAGAAGCAAGACTTTAAAAAATATCTGAAATGAGCATATTTTGTTTTACCATGAGAAGCTGATATTTTAGTCATAACAATTGTAAACTCGATTTCACACAAAATCTATATTGGACTCTTTATTCATGATTGAGATTAACAAGATTTCCCTTCAACTATATAACTTAGCTTCAATAATTTATAATGCAATTGTCTCTTGCTTCTTTTAAGTTCAACATATTGGTCTAGTTCCAAGACTAAAAATGCATCCATTAGTAATTGCTTGATCATTCTAATCATTATTAGTAAAACAAAATAATTTAGTATAAAAAACATTAGAGTATCAAATACCTTATTCATTCATTCTAATTATATAATGAAGAACCTGTTTGTTACATCAAGATTGTTATGTTGGGGAATTATGCATACATTTGGATACAATATTAGCAAAGTTTGAATTCCTTCTCTTAAATGTGATAAATAAATCAATGCATTAGCTAAGCTTCTAAAATACTTCACATTAGATATATTGATACCATTTTCAAGTCTTATTTTTTCATTCACATTAATGTGTAGAAATAATATTGTAGTGAAGCATAGTAAAAGTTTTTAATAAATTAGTCGTATATATCTTTATGACATAAAAATACCATCTTTAACTTGTATTACTTCAAATTCAAGAAAATAAGCAACAAACCCAAATCTTGCCTTTTCACATAAAGATTATGTTTTCTCTTATTTCTCTCGAATCCATCATCTAAAAAATAAGAATCAATTTTTTTTGTACCAAACACATGCAACCTATTATGTCCATATAAATTTTTTTTTAACTTATAGATTTTATTTTCATTTTGTTATCAATAAATCATTTTAATTGAGAAACAAAAAACTTCTCTTCCAAATTAATATTCAAAAATGTAAACTTTACATCAATTTGATATAATTTCTAATTTAAGCAGCTAAGGCTAAAATAATTTTTACCACACCAAAGTGACTAATAGGAGAAGCAGTCTTTTTAAAGTTCATTCATTTTTCTTGGGAATACCCTTTAGTCACCAATAAGTAGATTTACCATACAACAAAATGTTTGATTCTTTTGTTATATGGTAAATCTACTTTCATCCACAAAACTTTTTGTTATATGTAAATCTACTTATTGTCATGTTTGTCTCTTTTAGATTGTATTTAATTTCTCTTTCGTAGCATATATTTATTTAGGATTTTTTATTACTTTTTCATATTTCATAAGATAAATAATAAACAAATAATATGTACAAGACATATATCTCCCAAGGGTTTAACTTTTTTAAGGTGAGTCAACAACACTACTTGGTTAGCTAGAAATATAAATAGTTAAAATACGACACATTGTCAATATAAAAGAAATATTAGTTACATGATCAATTTTCACATCTATTAAAATTATATAATCTTCTAAAAGTTAATGACCCTTTAATTTTTCTCCATTATTATCCAAATTGTGACTGTTTTCTTCTTCAAAAAACACATCTCTACTTGTGAAAATTTTTGCTTTCTTTGAAATGATCATATAGCTTGTATGCTTTTGATTGAGGACTATAGTCAATAAAACTCACTTTTATGATTTATTAACAAGTATGTCACTAGCTTACAAAGTGATCAAAGCATAGGCTATACACTAAAAGACTTTTAAACATGTATTATTGCTTTCATACCTTTCCAAGTTTTATATGATTTATTATTTTGAGCTATCATAGTAGGCACATTCAAAATACACACCATTATTGCTATTTATTCTATTTAAAATTCATTTGGAAGTCCTTTTGCCTTTATCATATTTCTTATCATTTCAACCACTATTTGGTTCTTTGTTAACTACACCATTCTATTTTAATTTAAATGGTGCTATGAGTCCCTTAAAAATTCCATTTGTTTTAACAAACTATAGTAAACTAATCAGATAAAAAAAATCACCATTGATAGTGCAAAGTATCATTATATAAATCTACTAAAGCTTCTAATGAAGGCCTTACATTTCTTAAAGTTTTGAAAAACTTATCCATGGAACTTTACTATAATCATTTGTAAAAGGAAAAAATACACATAAATCTAGGTATATTAAATCATGACAATTAGAAGCTCTCCATGACTTGCCCATTCAAAAGGATTTTCTAATCTATTTTCCATAAATACATCCTTCATGAAAATCAATACAATTAATTTTAGATAATTCAAAAATCATACCTTTGGACTCAAAAGCTTTAATCCATTGAAAGGAAGATGCCCATAATGCAAATACCACATCATGACTTCATTACCTTTTTTTTTACCCAAAACATAATTATCAATAGTAAAAACTTGGATATAAAACATTTTATTCTATATCATTTGAACATTAACTGTTGCTTAGCTTAAAGCTTTATTTTAAATAGTGCAAGAATTATCTATGAACATAATTGCATATCCATTGTCTATTAATTGCTCAATGTTTGGCAATTATAACTTAAATTAATAACAATTACTTCATGAATAAGCTTTATGTTAACATAATCATTTCTAACATAAATTCTACCCTTTTTATACAAACTAAATTTGCTTGTTGTCACCCTATTTCTTTTTTCTTTGCTTCATCAAGCAACTTGAACAAGGAGTTTATCCCAAACATATGATTTGAATAACCATTATATAAAAATTAAACATCACTTGAATCATTTATTATAGAAAAATGATCCATGCATAGTTTATTATCTTATCCAATTTGTTCTAAAAAATTTACTTTTGTTTTCTTGCTCCAACAATTCACCTCTATATTACTAGATTTTTTACAATTTTTACATTTAATTTTGTTTTTTTACTCATTCCATCTTTGCTTATACCAAAAATGTTTCTTTTATATGCCAATTTTTTTAATAATAATTGCATTGAATTGTACTTTTTATTCATTGTATGTTTGCCTGTCCCCATTAGTATGTCCTCTTCTATGAAAATGACTTTTTTTCTTTATTTTGGAATCAACATCTACTTCTACCTTTTATTGTCTAACTATTTGATTTATCATTTTGCAAGAATGATGATGAATCCCCCCTTATTTAAAATGCAATTTCTTCATTTTCTTTTATTGATCTTTTCAACCTTTGTTCATGTGCTAATAAGGAACTCTTTAGTTCATTAAGGAAATAAATAGATAACTCTTTGGACTCTTTAACTGTGACAATTACACTCTCAAAATTGGAAGAGTACTTAATTTTTGTAATTGTTCTTGCAGTAGTAATTTGTTCACCATATGATCTCAAGTATTAATAATTATAAAAACTCTATAAATAATCTTGCATAGATTCATTATATTTCATACTTCGAGTTTCAAACTTATGATGACAAAAATAATGCTTCATAGTCATTAAATTTGATGAACTATTAAATTCTAATTTTAAGATTTCCTATGTTTTCTTGACTAAATTTAACATTTCTATTCTTGAAAGGAGTTATGCATCACTTGCTAAACATTAAATAAGGCCTCATAATCTTACTTTTCATGTTCTCTCAATCTTTTCCTTTCATATGGAAAAAAAACCTTCTTTAATGTTCAGGAGACTTGAATAAAGTCTTTGTTTTTGTGCTTTAAAATTCATACTTCTCACCTTTGAAGATGGGAATCATAGGTTAAGAAGAGGTGTTAATTTGACTTAATGTTATATTGAATTTTGCCAAAACAAACTTTCTTTCCAATGATAATAAGAACAACAAAGAAGGATTATTTTTCTTTTGAAACATGACTTTGATGCCACAATATTAGAGAGAATTCTAAAGAAAAAGTATAAAAGAGATAAAATTGGATAAAAAAAGGAAGGGCTTTTTTTTTACTTAGAAAGGGAAGCCATAACAAATATTTCAAATAATTATTAGAATTCATAATTCAAATATCACTTTTCTTTCTAACCAACAAAAATTTTAATCTACTATAAAGAAACTAAACTTTCGAATTTTGGAAGGCATAGAAAAAATTAACTAAACAAATAAATAAAATATTTTAAATAAAAAATGATTTTGAATCATTTTTCAACACAAATAAAGGTAGGTGAAAGATTACCAAAACATGACACAATATGGCAATCTAAGAAAATAAATGTTTGATCAAAGTAAACAGAGTTATTATAATATCTTCCATGCTAAAAAAGCACCTAATTGAATGCAAGAAAGAAAAGAAAAGAATATTTGATCTAAAGGAGATAAGCAACTAATAGAAAATGATAAGACGAATAGTGAAGGTATGAGCATACGTGCTTATTGAACTAAATTGGAGAAGGTTCAATGCTAGATGCATGTGCATTTACCAAAAATTGGTTCTTCACAAGATGACAAAAATTGATGCCATCCACCTTTATTTCTAATGTGTGCTGACCCAGATGTAAATGAGCTTTACGATCCTTTTTGTAGTAGTAAATGGTCATTACAAGAGAATTTTTCATTAACTTTTATGATTGATTTTGTTTGAAAAAAACCAATGGGTTGGTAGAATGTTAATAATATATTACGTAGGTGCTTGAGAACTAAGTAATTGCAAAGGATTAGAATGATAGTATCGACAAACGTGTGAAACAAAATGAATAAGAGAGGATGGGTGAATTGTATATTTAATAACTTTTTTATTCAAAAAATTAGAAGAAAAATTTTTTAGCTTAAAATAATTTTTTTAATAAAACTTATCAACAAAATAAAATTGCTAAATAATAAACAAAATACACAAAATATTATTAGGAGGTTTGACCAAAACATGTGCCTACATCCACTCCCAATTCTCATTCGGGCTTTCATTAACCACTCTCTTTTATCAAAGTCAATATTGGTAAACTAAATACACATTGGTGCTCCAATGAGACACCAAAATTAGAGAAATTTAGGCTATATAGAAAAATTTAAAACTTTATATTTTTTTTACAAAAATCTCTATACCTTTAATTCTTTAAACAATAGTAACACAACTAATGCATGAAGTAGATTTTATCAAAAAAAACATAGAAATAATTATGAACAGAAATAGGAGAAATAGAGATTGACAGAAAAATTCGTGACTTTCGTAATTACAAAGAAATTCATTACTCATGGCCTGAACTTCACTTGGACTCGTATAAAAATTTTTAAGTTTGATTAAATAGTTTTAATGTTTGTTAAATGAACCCTATTTATAATTGAAATAAAAAACCTCTAAAAATAACTCTCTTAAAGGCTAGAATTTTCTTTTTGAAAAGCTAGCCATTATTAGCAGAGAAGACGGTACAATTGCTATCTGATTAAGCTAGTCATTATTGGCTAGAATTTTTTCTATTCATGTAGGTGAAGAGACTCATAATCATTTGATCAAGCATTCTAGATGAATAATTGAAAAAAAAATGTTCTTAACTATGGCCATGATCTAGACCAATTGATCGTGAAAACGCATGCTTAATAAGTGTAGAAATCTCAAGTTTAATAACAACTTATGTTTAGTTCCACATTACAAAATAACTGAAGTGTTTTGTTCTAGTATTCTTGAGAAGTCATGACTTGGGTCATCAACATGCATTTATAGGTCCAACCTAACCTGATTTACATAAAATAAGGTTGCCCTAACTCTTTTCTCCTAAGCTGGTTCAAAAGTAATGCTCTAAATCAACTGACTCAAAAACTGCAACAGTAACCTAAATTGATCGATACTTGGGCTTGACCCATCTTGATTTTAGTCGAGTTTCTCGCCTGTGAGTCCCTAAAGCATGTCCCCCGGTACCTCGACCCATTTAACCTGAGCCCTTCGGGCTTAGTTGTAAGGGTGCCTAAGCAAATATTTTTTAATAATAAAATTTTATGAAAAATACAAATTGAGCCAAATTTACATATACATGAAAGATGATAGTCTTATGTACCATAATTTAAAGAATTTAAAGGTTTAACATACTATTCATAAAGATTTAAAAATAAAATTCTTTATGGATTAGCCACTCCATAAAGATCTTGACTTCAAAGTTAGTAAGTTGAGCTATCAAATTATATTTACTTTTTAGGTTATAGTCTTTGCTTCAACAAATTTAGATCACTAGAATATTTCTTGAGATTTAACTAAAATAATACTAAACTAAATAAGAAGTTAGTAAACACTTAGCCCTAGTTTTGTGATCATCACATCAAAGGGTACACTAATCTCTTTATTGAGAATTACAAAACCAATGCTAAAGGAAAATGTAATGTAAATAAAAAATCAAAATATTTAATATTTTAGCATACCTTGTTTAATAGTCTATACTCTCTCTAAATTCTAGCTTACTCTCCCTTAAATTCTAACACAAAGTTCTCTCCTTTTTTATAATCATTTAAAGGGGTTAATGACACCTAAGATTAATCAAAGTCTACTAAATACTTTGATAACTAATGACTTAGCAAAAATATTAGTTAATTAGGTAGACAATGGCACAAATGACAATTAAATTACTTTCTTTTACATATGCTTTTTTATAAAGAGATATCTTGGTTTTATGTGCTTTGTTCTTGAGTACTGAATAGAATCTTTAGTTAAATAAATTACACTTAAATTATCACAAAATATTAGAATTTATGTAAATTCTAAGTCATAATCTAAAAGTTGTTATTTAATCCATAAAACTTGAGAAACACAATTGCTTACAATAATATGTTTGACCACTATTATTGATAGTGTCACATAATTTTGCTTTGTATTACTTTAATAAATTAGTGAATCACTAATCAATTTGTACATTCCAAAGATACTCTTTCTATTAATCTTATTATTAAAAAAATCAATATCTATGTAGGTTATTAAATCAAATCTAGATTCACACTTAGGATACCATAAGCCTAGAGTCTTAATTCTAATAAGATATTTAAAGATATGCTTAAATGCTTATAGGTGTGATTCTTTAGCACTATCTTGAAACCCCACACACATAGCTACACTAAACATAATATTCAATCTGCTTGTAGTAAGATATAGTACTGATCTAATGAATCTTTTCTATAATTTTGTGTCAACAGGTTTTCCAACTTCATTCTTATCTATGATAGTACTGACACTAATAAAAATATTCCTATGTTTTATGTTCTCATAACCAAATTTTTTTAATAACTCTAACAAATAGTTAGTTTGAGAAATAAATATTTTTTCACTTATTTGTTAGACTTGAAGTCTTAAGAAGAAGATGAACTCTACCATCATACTCATTTCAAACTACATTTTATTAAATTAGAAAATTTCATGCACAATTTTTTATTGGAGGCTCCAAAACTTATATCATCCTCATAAAATTAACATATTAAATAACATTTTTGATGAATTTTTAATTAATAAAATATTATATAACTTTTCTCTATGAAAATTATTTGATATAAAAAAATGCATAATATTTCATACCAAGCTCTTGGAATGTCTCAATTGCCTCTCAATTTGATTTTCTTTTTTTATTGATTTATTAACTTCAACTATATTTTCTAATCTTTCTTCTTTAAGACTTAAATCTTTTAATTCATCAAGATGATCATCTTGATAATGACTACCAGATACTTTAATAAAAGATTCATCAAATTTAATATAGATTATTTTTTACTAGTGATCTTTTATTATATACACTAAATGCCCTACTAGTAAGTCGGTACTCTAAAAAAATTCTTTCATCAAACTTAGCATCAAATTTATCTAAATTCCTTTTTTCATTATTTAAAATAAAACATTTGCATCCAAATACATAGAAATAGGATAACTTGGACTTCTTATCATAAACTAACTCAAAAGAAAAATGTCTATTAAAGCTCTATATGTTATTTTATTAAATACATAATAGGCAGTATTGACTGCCTCTATCCAAAAATACTTGAAAACATCATACTCATTAAGCATACAACTTGCAACATTTAGCAAAGTTCTATTCTTTCTCTTAACTACACCATTTTGTTAAGGGATTCTAGGTGAAGAAAATGTATGCTTCACTTCATTTTTACCACAAAAAGCTTCAAATAACTTATTTTTAAATTCCCCTATGTTATCACTGCTAATGAAGACTAACTTAAATTCATATTTTTTTTAATCATGGTAATCAATCTCACAACTTTTTCAGATACTTTCCTTTTATTTCTAACTAAAAGAAATCATATAAACCAAGTGTATTCATCTATAACTACCAATCTATATTTGCTTCTACCAAGATTCTTTGGATTAATAAGACCAAATAAGATTAAATGGATAAGTTTTAATGATTTCTTAGTTGTAATGGCTTAAAGTAATTTCTCTTTTGCTTTTTTTCTTAAAATGCATGGACCACATAGTTTATCATTTGATCAACTAAAGTTTGTCAAATCTCTAACTAGATTAAACTTCAAAAGTTTTTCAAAAAAATTTCTAAGTGACAAAATCTCTTGTGCCATAATGTAGAATTATTATCATATGTCGTAAGGCATTCTAAATCATTATTTTTAAAAATATGTAAAAATAAAACTTATGTATTATCCTTTTTACTTTCAAAAATAAGTAAAACATTATCCTTACTAATAATGTATCCATTTTTATTAAATAAAATATTAAAATTTGAATCATATAATTGAATAATACTAAGAAGTGTGTTAAATACCATGGGTTCAATTCTAATAACTTTCTTCTTAGAGTTGTCACCAAGAGTAACTTTACCACCATTATAAGATTTCAAGTGAATGAATAAAGATGCATCTCTAGTCATATATTTTGAGCATCCATTATCTAAGTATCACATATCTCCCTAAATCCTTGAAGGAAGGTATGTCTACAAAACAAATTAAACATTAGTTTTTAAGACCCAAACTTCATTAGGTTCATATGTCTTTACTTGATTATTCGTTGAACTATCCTTTCTAATCTATACAAATTTAAGAGACTTACTATCAATAATATTTCTAAATTTATAATATGTAGAAATATATCCAATTCTCATACAATAATTAAAAATTATATTAAGAGTAAAAAAATGTAGTATTTTTAGCACATCTAAATGAATTCTTATAATGATCATGTAAATTTTTAAATCATTTAGCTCTTTAACTAAGCATGTGCTTTTCATAATAATAAAAGTTTTTTCATATCATTCAAACTTAATCTCAAGCAAGTAATTAATATTCAACTCATTCAAATATTCACACAAACTAAAATAATTTTGATACTCTTCTTTCAATTTAAAGTATTCATAACCAACAATAGAAGAAGATGAAGAAAAGGAAAAGGAACATACCTCATCTTCTGATATTACAACTAGAATACTGTCATTGGTCATAAGACAAATCAAACTCTCTTTTTTATCTTTATTATTAGAGAAAGAAATATTTGAATCATCTTACGATATCTTCATAGTTTTTTTCTTCTATTTTTGAAACTTTTCTACTCTCTTCTTA
Source organism: Vanilla planifolia (assembly GCA_023846275.1). Taxonomy (NCBI): domain Eukaryota; kingdom Viridiplantae; phylum Streptophyta; class Magnoliopsida; order Asparagales; family Orchidaceae; genus Vanilla; species Vanilla planifolia. Next base: position 21,658,531 of record CM043870.1, read on the forward strand.
TAGTTGGGATAATTTAGCCTTGTATTTTTAGAAAGTTTACATTCATAACAAATTATTTCTTCATGATAGACCATCTTTCTCTTCTCTTTCTCATTATTCTAAAAATATTTACTTATATTTTTTGTTATATAATCTAAATAAACTTTTTGAGATAAGAGCTACTTCATTTGAGATTAAATAATCTGAGTTTATGGAGGAATTAGTTACAAATGCTATTGTTTCTTTCTTCTTCTTCTTTCTTTTTTCAATCACAAGTTTTTCATCCCTTCTTCTTGCAAGCTCACTTTTATTCATCAAAAGCTCACCCAATAACTCATATAATGATAGTTAAATATTTTTTTATACTTTCAATGTCGTCACCAATGGATCATGTTGTTGAGAAAGTACTCATAGAATCTTCCTCGTCCGTTCATCAGTAGAAAGCTCCTTGCCAAGATTAGATAAACTATTAATAATATTTGTAAATCTTGTAAACAATACTTTCATGTCTATTTATTCAAAATAATATATACTCAGGGACGAGCATGTTGGTTTTAGTGTATTTAACTAGAGAAGTACCCTTATATGTAACTTCAAGTTTAGACCAAATCTCGTGTGCCATTTGTAAGTTTATGATTCAATTATATTCGGAGTCACCCAAACCATAACACAAAATATTCATGATAGAAGAGTTAAGTTGTACTCTATGTTTTTCTTTAGGTGTGCATTCACTTAAAGATTTTCTCACTTTTCTCCAACAATCTTAGTCAAAATCTCAAACATATTTTGAACAATATCCAAAACTTTCAAATCAATGGATTCTTAAAATAAATGCATACAATTTTTTCAATAGAGATAAAACTCACCTTTAAATAACGATGGTCGATGTGATGAAGCTCCCTAAAAAATGATCGCATTGTACTCAACACAAGGGAAAGTTATGAGGACTTGTCTTAGAAATTTCTTTCTTTTGACAGAAATTTCGCTCTAATACCACTTGTAAAACATGTAAGATAAAACGAACAAGAGGGGAGGGTGAATTATGTGATTAATAAATTTTTTTATTCCCAAAATTAGAAATAAAATTTAGCTTAAAATAATTTTTTTTATAAAAATTATAAAGAAATAAAACTGCTCAACAATAAACGAAATGCATAAAAGATTTTTAGGTGGTTCGACCAAAACACGTGCATACATCTACCTTTGATTCTTAATTGGGCTTCCACTAATCACTCTCTTTTGTCAAAGTTAGTAGGAATAAACCAAATACACATTAGTGCTCTAATAAGATACAAAAATTAGAAAAATTTAAGTTATACAAAAATTTGAAACTTTATAATTTTTGCTTATAAAATCCCTACGCATTTAATTCTTTAAACAAGAGTGAAACTACTAATAAATAAAGTAGTTGTTACCAAGAAATGCAAAATGATTATAAATAAGAGTAAGAGAAATAGACATCAACAAAAAAATTTACAGCTTTCATAATTACACAAAAATTAGTTATTCACGATTTGAATTTTAATTGGACTCGTGCAAAAATTTTCAAGTTTGATTCAATTGTTTCAATGTTCGGTAAATGAACCTAATTTATAGTTGAAATAAAAAAACCTCCAAATAACTCTCCCAACATATAGAATCTATTTTTTTTGGAAAACTAACCATTACTGATGAAGAAGACGATACAGCTATTATCTAATTAAACAAACGGAGTAGTAACCATTAGATTAGATTGAATGATAAAGGGTTCATATCTAATCACAAGAGATAGAATTTAGAGCATTCGATTTGAAAGTCAGATGGACGGTAATGATGACTAGTTTCAAGTAGACAGAGAGACTCCCATACAATCGATCAAGTATTCTAGATGATCAAATGAAGAAAGAAATTTGATCACAAATGCAGATGCGATCTGGATTGTTTAATTTCGAAAAAGTGTGATTGATCGGTGCAAAAAATCTCAAGTTTGGAAATAGCTTATGTTTAGTCCTACATTGTAAAATAGCTAAGTGTTTTGTACTTATAATACATCCACTATGCATTATAATCAGCCTAACGTGATTGGCTATACCCTAGTATTCTCGAGAAGTCATGACCTAGGTCATTAATGCACATCTATAGGTTTGACCAGACTCTATTTACATAAGTTAAATAAAGAGTCCACCTTTACTCATTTTGCCTAAGCTAGTTTAAAATAATACCTTCAATTGACTAACCCAAAAACTACAATAGTAACCTGACTTTATCGATACCTAAGCTTGACCCATCTCTATTCCAATCGGGTTCCTAGCTTGTGGGTTTCCAAGGCCTGTGTCCCTCAGTACTATGAGCCACTTAACCTAAGCCCTTCAGGCATAGCGATGGGGGTGCTTAAGCAAATGTTTTTTTATATAAAAGTTTTACAAAAAAATATTTGAATAATAATATTTTTATTAAAAAATTTTTGAATATTAAAAAACTTAAATGTCTTAAAATAAAATACAACTTAAACCAAATTCACATATACATTAAAGATGATAATCTTATGTGTCATAATTGTGAAGAATTTAAAGGTTTAACATGTCAATCATAAAGATTTAGAAATGAATTTCTTTATGGATTAGTCACTCCACAAAGACTATTATCATTTGCTCTAAATTCAATAGATTGAGCCATCAAATATTCAATGTTTATGCTATAATTCTTGCTCTAACAAATTTAGATAATTAGAATACTTCTTGAGATTTAACTGAAATAATACTAAGCTCAATAAGGTATTATTAAACACTTAGCCTTGGTTTTGTGGTTATCACATTAAAGGGTACAATAAGTTGATGAATAGCTAAGTAAGGATAGTCATGAGATTTATTTTACTAATGCCAATAAAAATAAGGAATAGTGATACCATAGTCACAACTTTTGAAACTATCAGAGGCTTGCAAACATTTTCTAAAAATCATCCAAACGAAAATATGTTATTACTTCTTATAATGCTTATAGTGATGAAGATAATGCAAGTAATAGATGTTAAGTTACAAATCCTTCTTTTGAAGGAACAAATGCTTATTGATAAATTCAATAAGAACAAAATTTTTTCCTAAGCATAACTAAGAAGCTCTTCTCATAAAACCTATTAAAGCAGGGTATTTCACTCATCATCCCTTATTCACTCACATAAGATAGACATTGAGATGTTTGATTAATTGATAGCCAATTTGGAACAAAATCATAAATATGAACCTTATTCTATTAAGCACATTAGTGGAGAAGGATGCAAAGCACTTTTCTTGGTTAGCTTCAGAAACAAATTCCTCATTCGTTCTTGTGAGAGTGTAGGTGAGCATCTTGATGCTAAAAAGGTATGCTCTTAAAACATCTTTAATTTTTCAATGAAGATTAGTTAAAAAGTAGCTTAACTTCTTTAAAAAATTTAGCTGAAACTTATATTAATAAAATTTCTTGGAGGTTCATACAAATGATCATACAACAAAAGTGAAAGCAATGGTTTAAAAAGGGGCATACCTTAGTCCCACAAAAATTTTTTATACAAAACAAAATAATCTACCCATTCAATAATAGTATAATTATTTCGATAAACATGTGTGTTTTGCATTAAGAGAAAGGTGAAGTATGGGTAATTAGCAATAACAGTAGCAAACTTAGTGATAGCAACATAAGGGTCAGGCTTTAAATAGACCTCTAGGGTGTCAAGTATTCTTGAAGAAATCAAGAAAGTTTTAGCAACAATAGCACATTTTTCCCACTCCAAAGGTGTTGAGTATAAGATGTGCCAGCTTGTAATTAGAAGAGGACTTCCTAGTGGTCACATATGATAATACCAATACATGCATGATGTCTATGTAGTGTCATAATGGGACATTATCTAGCCAAGGGGAGGAGTCCATATGAGAAATGAGATAACATGTATTCAAAGTGGGTTGTGGTGGCTCCAAATGTTCCCTTGAAGGACATTTTCCTCCTTACAACATGGCTAAATAGATAGTCTTGATCATGGCTGCTTTGATAATGGCAGCCTTGAGTGCAATTTGTTATTCTTGACTTGTTATAAATGATAATGTGTAGTGATAATGGTATTGACTAGTTCTCCCATTGTAGATTTTGTGTAGTTGAGTTATTGTATAAGGCTTCTTGAACATACCATGTAAAAAATAGTGTCAAGATCACAAGAGAATGAGGGCATTAACATTTTAAATTAAAATGTAGATACAGGAAACCTTTGTCATGGGACCTTAGAGGAGTTGAGGAATTCTTCATACAAGCCATTGATGCCAACTGAGAAGTGAAATTTTGAAGTGCACATATAGATTTGGTCATTAAGATCGCATGAAATCCCTTGATTGCTAGTTTACTTTACTAAGAATCTTTATTACTAAATTGACATTCTTGGGACTATCAATTTTTGCATAAACAAAATCCTAAGACAGGATTGGTATTTAACTTACTAACAAATTTTAAATATCAAGAAAAATGTTATTGAGTCCGCTAAGCTCATGGTAGTGTTCAATTGTAATAAACTTAAAAAGGGAGTTATAATGTTAGTTTTATGTTTTATCATAGTTTTAGGATAAATTGTTCTCTAGAGTGTGAACTTAAGGACTTGGCTTTGAGGATCACGTCCATTAGGAAGAGCTTCAACTATATTGTGTCAAGTCCTAGTGTGGTAAATGTGGTTAGAATGTTAGTTACAAGTTAATTTCTACTTTTGAATCCATAATCAAGTTTAACAAATCAAATTAAAATGTACATATTTATTTGAATTATTTCTTAAACAATTCTAAATTATACTCCATATATATTTTGTTTAATTGACATATTAAAATATTTTGTTGTTTTATATCAATATTTCAACAATTTGATTTATGTTATGCTATCTCATATAAATCGTCATGTAGTCTTGCTTTAGAACCTCTATTCCAAATGTCACCAAATGATTTAACCATTTAAAAAAAGTGGCCATGACCTAGAATAGTTCAAGATCATAAAGGATCATACATAACATCATTTTTTAAGATCTTACAAGGTCCTCAACTAAGGGCATACCTCACACAAGCATACAATCACTTATAGAGGTTGTTGTGGTAACCTAATTTGTGGCTTGATTACCATTTGTTGAGAGGGTGAGAAAAATTGGTGTCGATAAAGAAGAGAGAATCAAAGATTGCATAGAGGAGTTATGGCCTCCTCCTGATATGTAGTTGATAAATTTCAAAACCACAGTGGAGGAGTCACGCTTGAGCAAGATCTTAGATTCAAGGGGAAAATGTTGAGACAAGTTGAATAACCATAATCAAGGCACTTTCCTCAAAGATTAATGGGCTAGCTAAGAAATCTTTTTATCTCTTAGCTAAGATAAGTCTCCCATTACTGTCATAGATTAGAATGCCATAACTCACAAGTACATTGACCCAAACCAAATTGTCATAATTGACCTTGACATATCCTTGAGAGGAGAAAGCCATTAGGTAAGATGTGGATGAGCAGGACCTAATCGGCCCAAGTGCTCTTAGTGATGTTGGTTGGATATAAGGATTTTACATTATAGATTAAGCACAATGAGCTTGACTAGAGTTGCAAGCTTGATGAGAGGTCTAGATTGAGCCTTAAAGTTGAAATTCCTATAGAAGCAATACTAAAATGTAGCCATAAGTGCTTAAGGGTTGTGATTTTGGCCCATGGAAGGCCACATTGACAAGTTAGCCAACAACAAAGAGAGACCATGTTGCATTGGATGCAATTACATATTCAATAGTCTTATCATAAGAATATTGTTAGTTACTCAACTAATGTGTTTTATTACCTATGAAAGAATAAAAATGATAAAGCTCACCCAAAGCCATTTTATTCACTATAGTCCTTATTGCAACTAATTTTTCTTTTGACATCACAATGCTCTACTTTTCTCTTCTTTAATGTCGTCTCCTCCTCCTTGGCTAGATTAAAGTAAATTGTAGATGCTGCCATTGATGATAATGAGTGGGACTTTCTTAGCATTATTATTCGAAATCATAGGGGATGACCTATTACTAGTGTTGGGAGTACCATATTTTTCTACTTTAACAATCATGGAGAAGCATGTCATTAAAGTGATTTATTACATCACAACTATAATATCTCTGTTTAATAAGTGTTTGGATTGAATTAGACTTTGGCCTTAATATCATATCTCTCAACAATGCTATTCTACATCAAGAGGATGATAAGGAGTGGGCTTTTGTGATTTTTCTTATTCACTCCTTTGCTAACATCTGAGTCACATATTTCTAAGAAAAACAGATTGACTATGCATTCAGTTGCAAATTATGCAGTGTCTCATAAGTTTATATGGGATTGGAGGATATCCTTTCCTATTATTTTGAAGGTTTCAACCAACTTTTATAAGAAAATATTTCATTACATGTTTGCCACTTAGCACAACAACATCACAATGGACATTAGTACCATGTATTGATTGTTTTACCTCTTTAGTTCTTATTATCAACCTATCTTCTCCTTGAGATGGAGTAGTCTCTATTGAATGATGATTCATAAGAGAAGGCATCATCATCTCCTTCTATAGCATCATCTAAATGAGAAGTTACACTTGTTGTATTAAAAGAGCAATTTGCACTTCCATCCATTTGGAACATCTCATAATCATTCTTCTCTTTATTGAGTTTTCTCAAGGCCAAGGCCTACAATTTTCTCTTGAGTTGCATTCAAAATTTCTCGAGACCTCCATGTAATAGAAGTTGGCTCCTTGTACCTCCTATTCCAATATCATGATAGTTAACATCATTAGAGCTACAATGCATGAATCATAAATGCAAACACATGAGCTTAATCATCATCACAATCGTAGAGGTGCCTGCCAAACAAGAAGCTCACATGTCACAATGACCTCGGAGGTTTCTCCAACAAAGCAGAGAGATACACCTCATCCTTCGATTTAAAAGACACCACCCACTTATGCTTCTTGTACATGAATTGAAGGAACATGTACGTGTAATCATCCAAATCCTTTCTACTGCAGAAGAATTTGTCCACCCACAGCAACCCTCCTGGCCTCAACACACGGTCCCAATCAAAGAGTATAAAATCCAGTAGCTGGAGATCCACCCACCCATCAAAGAAAACACTGGTGTGAATCAAGTCCAAAGTGTTATCAAAGAAAGGCAACCTTTGATTCATGGTATAATACAGAGGTACCAATCCCCTTAGAGCAATGATCTCGCTAAATGGTGCCCCAATGTTCATCGCAGTCGATATGATAGTTACATTCCACTCCCTCATCCGCGCAGCAAAGCTTCCTGTGCCAACGCTTACATCAAGTCCAATACGCACTTTTCCTGGCTTCACACCAAGCACATCGCTGATGAGAAAGTCGGCAAGGCTTGCATTCTTCACCCATTTCAGCTTCTCCTTCTCCATTTCAAAGCAAGAAGTGCACTTTGAGAAGCCCCTCCTCGGATTCTTACTGGAGAGGCAGTTGAAATCCCGGCACTGGTAATTGCTCCACCGAACATTTCTAACATCTGGCAACAACCAAAGCGATTCATTAATTGGAAGAGGACTCTGATACAGCTTCGAGGCTCGACTCAAACATCTCCTACGCGGAAGAGGGTCGCAACCACCCAAAATTAGTTTCTGAGCGAGATCCCAGTCGTCCTTGCAATATGAACCAACGTCATAGTTCATATATGCCTCAAGCTGCTTTCTCATTAGAACACAGGCATGGCCAAGTGTGTTGTAGGTCTTTTCGGTACCGTAGATGCTCAACTTCCCATCACGATTCCCCTTTCCAGTTACGTACTTTCTGATCTCCTCCACCGTGAAGTAGTTTATAAGGGGATCAGATCCATTTTCTGACTTGGGAAACCCGATTTGTCTAAGGGCAGTATGAGCACCATAGAGAGGCTGGAGAATTTCTTCTTCTATGAATCTCTTGAACTCCGAGGGCAACCTTTTGTTGTTCCGATTCTTGTCCAAGTTTTTAACGGTGAACTCGAGCTTTTCCTGGAGTTTTGAAAGCTGCGTGAGGACCTCATCGACTCGATCTGAGAGGTCTTTGATGTTAAAATCGTCAAAACCATCCTTCACGGTGTGCAGGTCCTCCATACGAAAGGAAAAGCCAGTTTGGTAGAAACGATTAAGGCTCGCTAGGCTGATGACAACCATGAAGATGCCGAGGGCAATTTGTAACATAACCAGGAATCTTGACGGCCTGCATCTCGCAAAGCGTTGCCTCTCCATTAAAAGGCAAACGAACCTCTTGGAAAGATTCAAAGGAAGGATGTTTTCGAGTGTGGATTAGAGGATAAAGAATCAGCGCAGGCACGAGAATGTAAACGCAGCGTTGCCGCCGACCGCGGCCCGAAAAGTGCGACTTGAGAGCAATTGGCATCATATAATAACTGAGATGTAGTTGACCAATTAGAGTTGGTTTGTGTTTTTTCGTGAAACGAGGGAGTGCCATGCTTGACCATTAAGGGAGGAGCTTTTGATATGAAGGCCCACTAAATAATTAAAATTTTTTTCTAGTCAAAATGAAAAAAATTATTTTGAAAATATAAATAATTTTTTAAGCTTAAAATAATATTTTTATTATTTCGTTTGGGTTTTAAAAAAACCTTTAATCCATTTTAAAGAAAAAAATTCCCATTTCTTTAAAAGAATGAAAATATTATTGTGTAATTCAAATCAATATTTATCCTCATTTAATTACCACAAAAATCTTTAAATGATATCGAAATGATAGTCACAAGTACATAAAAAATAAATCATATTAATATTTTAGATAGTTTAATCTCAACATGAATCTATGTAATTTTGTAATTTGATGACTAATCGTACACATTAAAATCACATATTTTAAAGATCAGTAGGTGTAAATTCTTACAAAGTTTATCCATAAGAGAACCAATAATAGACCTAAGAGAGCCACAAACAAAGATTCAAAAAAGTTTATATAAGAGAGAAATGTTTAGAAAAGTATTACATCACTTATGCAATAAACTCTTATAATAATCTTATAATCTTAACTCAAGTATCAAGTAAAACAACTAAATTTCAATAAAACTGAAATGTTGTTACCAAGTTAATTGCAATTAGAAATAAAGTGAATGAAATTAGCATAATTTTTTCCATTAATATAGTACTTCAATTGTGGAGGTGCAGGATGTTCGGCTTGGGTAATCTTAGTTCTCTCTTATTTAAGAGTATGAAAGTAGCTTTTATTATATTAGCTTCTTCGCTAACATATTATGGTGGTTTTTATATTAGAATAAAGGTTAACACTCTACATTAAGAAGTCCCAACAATTAATTCCAAAATTTGAATGTGAATATTTAATAGTTATGTCTCTCGATTTATGATTGCACTGTATGATCTAAAATATTGTACTATATGATCTAAAATATTATGCTATACTACACTGTCATTATATTACTCATCTAAATCATCACCTACATGATCATTTATAAGTACATGATCGACAATGATAATACAAGTATAATGAGAACGAATATATTGTATGAAAAACTTTATCATAACTTTCAAGTTACATCTTCTTAGTTTCATATGAATCATATAAGTATAATATGCTATATCATATTATGCAAAAAAATTTAATTCAACAATTTAATTAAATGTTATTTTAGACTCTATAGTTTAAAATAAATTGTACAAGAATATTGAATAATATTGTATTGTATGCTGTTATTGTTTCTTTAAGATAGTAGAATACATAATATGATCATACTGTTTGATAACAAACATTAGATTGTATAAAGTTATGAGTTTTTAAAAATTCTATATTAAACTAAGATCATACTAGTATGAAGTAGCACATTGTATTGTATGAATGTTGACATCAATATTATCTCTTAAGTATATGAGTCTTATATAGATGTCATATTATATGACATATGACGTTGTATTATACGAATAGCTAACAAGCCCTAAATTGTCAAGTCCAATTACTTATCTGATCACACAAACGAACTAATATTATTATACAATTAGTAAAAATTCGATATATAACTACTTGTTTTGATTTCAATTTAATCTTGATTCTACAACATCTAGTAATACTACTTATCACACCCCTATGTTACACCCAGGTGACTAAGTGATGATGAAATCAGCTTCATCCTTAATTTAAATCTATGTTTTTGCCAAATTTAAATCAAAATTTAAATGAAATCTAGAAATCAACTAGATAAAGTCTTATAAATTATCAATGTAATATTCATAATTTATATAATTTCATAATTTACACAACATATGCAATACATTCCAATAAGTACATAAGCATTTGAATTAAAAATAATACTAAAACTAAAATTCACAACCACCAAATCCATAAAACCCATGGTCAATCCAATCCACAAGTACATAACATCTACTCATTCTCTCAAATGCAAAAGATAACTGGTACATCCTACATCAAGATGGTATAATTTAATCGCAACACATACCCACATATTAGATCTCAATCTTGAACTTAAATAATACATATATACTTAGTACATACTTAAATTTTGAATTGACTTTGATCTCTATCTTAGTGTTATAAATTTAATTAATCTATACTATAAATATAGAGAGTGAGTCTAAAAAAACCTATTAGCTAAATCATAAATAAAAATAATGTAATAATAAATATAAATAATAACATAATAACTCAAGCAATGAATGATATAAATAAAGAGAAATAAGTTATAGGATGTAGAAATAGTATTAAGAAAATGATCTCATTTATTTCATTTTAATTTCACTCATAAAATTTTTAATTATTTATTTAATTTCATATTTTCACATTTTTACAACTACTTTCAAATTAGTGTCATTTTTTTATTATTATCTTTATTCAAATATCTTCATATTCTTATCAATACCCATCAAAAGATTCACTAGTTAGGCCTTCTCTTATAGGCATATATCAATCAATTAGTATTATATCGTCGTCATTAAGTTAGCTCTAAAAGTTGCTCCCAACCTACTTACAAACATGAATGTAAGCTGGTGACAACATCTTTGGCATGAGGGACACCCACACCTAGCCATCCTACTATTCAAAGACAACCATTGACAACTTTTTAAGAGGCCCTAGTGTCTTATAGGCATAGCTTATCATATCGTTTGGTGTTATCTCATATCATAGTATAATTTATGATTATACCCAACTATCTTATACAAAACATTAATGTTAAATAAAGCATTGCCCTAGATACACACACCTAAGGTGAGGGATAACATCATAAGAAAAAACATACTTATTATTATAACACGTCTAATCATAATATTATATTATTATGAATCAAATGACATAATCATGATTTTTTAACAGTTTGCACATATTTTATATTTTAACATGATAATTTATAAACTCATGCTTATTTATCAATTAAATTGCCCAAATTAATAATCATGTAATTAGCACATAAAATGTAGAAAACATATTAATAAAATACAAGAACATGTAGAAGTCATGTAATAAAATCATATGTATGAATTATTTAATTGTCATAATATACTTAAAACATATTTTGTTAATCAGATATACTTACATTATAATTATTTGATTTACCTACCTGACATATGTATAGAGGCTCTATTTTTTAAATAGTTGTCTTTTCGATCCTACGCATTAAAAGTTCCAATTTCTTAGGGCTTTTACATTTTTCATGACATTTCTATGTTCTTTCATAAACTCTCAACAAATCATAGTTTCAATATGTACACATAATGTAACAGTCTTAGTTTTCTTTATTTTATTCATTGTATTTTTTCTAAAAAGAAAGAGCTCTTTGAGATGAATCCAACGATGTTTAATTTGTAATTTTTGGAGCTCTAATGAATAAATTATGAATTTTTAAAAATTTGGGATAAATTTGTAACGTGGAGGATAAATTTGTAATTTTGAAATGTCGGCTTAGTTCAAATTCGATTTGACGGATGATATATTTGCAAATACCGAATTTAGAAGGGTTATTATGCAAAAATGCGGTTCATGGCGGGCGATTCCAACCGCATTATAAAAGTCGAAATAAGGCGCGTTTTCAAAAGCATTTCTGCAAAGACACACGGCTACGGGGAGGTTGCCGAAGTGCGACGGCAAGATTTCTGAGAGCTGTTGTTCGCTTAGCGAAGTTCTGGCACGCTACAGTAGCATCCGACGAGGATTTCGTGAGTATTGGCACGCGACAGCGACGGCCGGCGAAGATTTCCGTAAGGTAAGAAATAATTTATTCGTCGTCAGGGTTATGTAAGTTTTCGGTGAGCGGCGGAGACCGAGAGGCGGAAGCCGAGTCGGATTCGACCGATTCAGGGCGTGAAACGGCCGATCCAACGCCGGCGAAAGGTTTCTGTTTTTGTCGGATGCAGAGGAGAAAAATAGGAACCAGTTCAGTTGGACTGGGTTTTCGCTGCTGAACCGGGCTACTGAGCGTCGGCGGTCCAGCGTGCTGAGAGCGCGCGGTCCAGCGCGCCGAGAGCGCGCGGTCCAACGCCGAGTGTGCGCGGTCCAGCTTCGAGCGCGGGCGGTCCAGCGCCTGCGTAAACTGATTATTGGATTTTTCATGTTTGGGAAAGCTTTCAGAAAAGCAATTTTGGCTACAGTACCAACGGAAGCCAAAATATTGAAATTTAATTAAGGAAATTTTGGGATTTTTGGGGAAGCATTTGGGAACAGCTTTTAGAAAGTAATTTTGGCTAGTAAGTATATTTTAAATTGATTATGTTTGTATTTATGAGATTGTAGGACATCAAGACAATTAGAAGTAGACAAAAAAATTTGGTACAACAAATCCAGGTAGATAAATTTCCTAACCCTGTGATGTAGCACAGTATTGTATGTTTTACATGGTTTTCTTACTATCACATGGTGTTTTAATTGTTGCATATGGTAAAGGAAAATATGATGTTTTTGTTGTTACTTATGCATTGGTATGATAATTAGAAAAAGAAGAAATAACATGGTATGATAATAAAATCAAAAGAAAGAAACAATATGTAAAGAAAGGTCTTTGATATGGCATAATTGTTTGGAATTATGATTGAAAATGGTAGTAAAAAAATGGATTCCCAGAGAACATTATCCTCACCACTAGGCTCAGCGTGTGGGATCGCAGAGTATCGATCTTTGGATCAGATATCTGCCTAGTGTTATGTGCTATGACTCCATGATGATTTACACCAGGCTCAGCGTGTTGGATCGCAGGGTATGGTACCATACCTGCCTGGTGGCACTAGGCTCAGCGTGTTGGATCGCAGGGTATCGATCTTCGGATCAGATATCTGCTTAGTGTTATGTGCTTGGTTGGATGCCGACTAGAGGACAGTCATTGATGATTTGATCCAGAGGATAATGCGTCAAAGGGAATTAGGCCCGGTAATAACACACTATATAAGGAACTGGCATTTCTTTATGGTTTTCATTTGACATTACCTTATATAGATGACATATGGTATGATTTTAGCTTGATGCATATGATTCATCTTTATTGTTTATGGTATTTTGTTATTTCTTTTTATTTACTTGGTTAACTATGTGGAATTATCTACTGAGATGTATAAAATCTCATTTAGTGCTTACATCACAGGTCATGAAACCACTGCACTGAGAACTGGGAATAATGCTGTTACAGGAGAGCCCTTTTCACGAGATGTGTGAGAAAGGAGAGAGCTTAGTGTGATTAAAGTTAAAAAAAAAAACATGTCTTTATGTATATATTTTGGATTTTAGTTTAGTTAGTTTGTCTCACCGTCGGGTCCCCACCTTGGGTTTTCTTCATTGTACTCACTCTTATGGAAATTTTGTTATTTAGAGGTACTGGTTTAAGTGGGGGCTTGACACATAAGCTAATAAAATACAATGTTTCTTAATTTTTCTAAATCACTTAAATGAAGTTAAATTTGTGATAAAAAATAATACCTAATTTTTTTACTTAATTTTTCTTTTATAATTTTTATAATTTTAAAGAAATCTCATTGTCCTTAATTTTCTCTCTTCTAGAGATTCACCCTAATCCTACAAGTCTTATGAGATCTTCCTCTTCCCTTCCATGGCTAACAAATAAATTTAGATTTTTGGGTCTCTAAGTTCCACTTACAAAAACTTGGGTTCCTGAGTTGATTGCCATAATAAAAAACTCCACCTTGGATTTGACCACAAGGTAAGCAAATTGAGTAAGATCAAGGCTCAAACCTTAAAAATAGTGGCTTGAGCAAGAGAAGAAATAGGAAATCAAGAACGAAATGTCTTAACTACTTGAATCGTGGTTCCACCTCCTTTATTTATAGTTGTTCTCATGAAAGAAAAAAAACTAAGGCTTTGTAGGCATTAGGCACCATTGATAGAAAAGAAGGACAAGATTTAAGAGATAAAGTAAGGGTTAGTATATAAATGATTAATAACAATATAATAACTAAAAATAATAACTTTAAAAATCCATATAAATTTCAAATGAATTTTGACTCACTTGAAATATATGTTATTAGGCTTGTCTCAAATTATTTTATCCAAAAACAATTTTATTTTAAAATTTTGAAATAATTCTTCAATTATATGCATTACTAAGCATATTGCAAACTCGTTTTATTTTGTTTGTCAAACAAAAATCTCATATTTATATTATCCAAACTCACATGATTAAAGCATTCATCACATTAAATACATCTTATAAAATTAAAACAAGTTTTTATTACAAAATTAAAAATTTAAGTTATTTTTATTGCACTACTAATGCATTTAGCTTAACGAGTAACTTAAATTTTCCAGCATACCACTTACTCATGGCATATGAATAACAACACTTTGTTATGCATAAGTATAGATAATACACTGTATGAATTAGTAAAATTATGCATAAATATGAATGAAATAATAGAGTTATACATGTCCTATGTGTCATAAGATTTTTTTATTGTAGATTTTAACATACTAAGTATGTGAAGCTTTACTCTAAATGAAGAGTCGCTATATCAAAAACAATATCCATAAGGTTTTTTCATGTGAAAGTTAAGTCACCAAAGACCTCGATCATTATATGCTTGATATTGTATTTTTTATCTTTTTATCACTTCTATTAGTATACATTAGTATACAATAATATAATTTTGTTAGCATCAAATTATCCAATGATATAGCGATAACAAATTAATATTGACTAATAAGAAAACTTTAAAATATGTTTGGAATCATGACCGTAAGAATGCACAGATAAAAAATAGTTAGTTCCAACATTTTAAATTTCAATTTCTATTTCAGCAATGTGCTGAAGTTTCTTGTTTTGATAGTTTTGATGTTCGTAGTTCATCCTTTTTTTATTAATTTATAATTAATTTATTTCTTTAAATTAAAAAAAATTAGAAAAAGACATTAAATAAATATCTATAGCATTGAATATTGATGAAACATAGTTTTAAATTAATTAGATTATCATGTTGAAGTGGCTGAATGTCACATAAATCAGATTCATGTATTATTCTGTGGTAGATTGTAAAGTTTTGCAAGTGGCTTGGAAAATACTATCAAAACCTGTAACAAATGTGATATATCAGTACCACTTGTTAAATATAGAATATAATTTCCTTTACCGACTGGATTATTCAAATTTTCTTTCGAATGTTATCAAATATTAAATTCGTTGACAGCATAATTCAAAAATATCATTGCAAACATTATTTAAAAATCAAGTAATTAATAAATTATTTTTGAAAATAAAATAATTAGTAATATGAAAGAAGTACAATAGTCTTTAATTTTTGTGATTTCAAACAAGGTAAAATTTTAAATTATTTTAAAAGAATTTTTTTGTTACTCATCATATCTTATTATTTATTTTGTTAAATAAAAAATTATTCTAAAATTATTAAGAAAATCGTATAATTATTTTTAAGTTTTTTTAATAATAAATTAATTTAAAAAATGATATAAAAAACATCCTGTGTCTGAATCCTGTTATCATCTCCTTGATGTGTGCTTGATTTACTCTATGTTTGATCACTATGTTACTAAAAAAGAAACACAAATACGAATAGCATGAGGTGTAAAGAAAAAACTATCATCTTATAGGCAAAATCCAAAAAAAAAAAAAGGAATCGAACTTAACCTAGAGTTGTTTTGCCAAATACCCATCCCTACACATTTATATTTATAGGAACACTTATCTCACTTTTACCCATAAATTAAAGATTGCATGCAATCTATTTATGATTTCTTATCCACTAGTTGAGGTATGTTGAGCACCATAAGCTATAATTACAAATGACTTCACCATCAAATTAGTTTAACAATTTTTTAGATTTTCAATGAAGGAACTTAAAGATAGCCAAAGACAATAAAAAAGTTTATAAAATTTGGAAATGCTAAAGATATTACAAAAATATGAAAAAAATTGAAATTAAAGTTTTCAAATTTGTAGCATAAATATCTTATTAAAATTATTTATCCATTATTGTTAAAAAAGATTAGTGCATCTAAAACATTGTTGGCCTTAATAGTTCATTTATTTTCCTATATTTTTAACATGTCTAGTGTTATTTCAAAGTCTTAACTAAACATGTTTAACGAGATGTCCTATTATTTTTCTATATTGCACTCAACAAGGACTATGATATCTCAAAGGCCTAAATAATATCAAAAGAAATTGGACAAATAAGTCTAGAACATAAATATCAACAACTAAATCGTAAGCTTGTCAAATTATTTGATCAAAAAAATAGTTTAGATCTTTTTTTCATTATGCTTCCCCAAATTGTATCTTGTGAATGGTGTACTCATATGTTTTACTTATGTTGTATTTTTTATTGTGATGCATGGGTATGAGTATATTAAGGTATTTAATGTTAATCACAAATCTTGTCCATTTATCTATTACAGCGAACATTTTGGCTAGTTCCTTATCATCCTAAACAACATAAAGGTGAAACTTGAGCTTTTCGAAGGATTTAAGGTTTATCACAAAACAACTCAAGTAGTTAAATATTGATTGATGAGAAGACCCACTTCTTGAGGCCTTATCATGATAAGGGTTGACCAACTTGCTTAAGGGAAACCTATTGTTATCCCAAGCAATGTCAAGGGACCGATCTCATAAGGAAATTATAGGATTATGATTGTTTAATAAATTTTTGGATTCTACATTATCTATTTCCTACAGTTGTAGATCTAATAAATAGAATCCTTCAAATGTACTTTAGAGATTTTAGTGGTTCAAAGGCGTAGCTTACTTTTGATAATTTTTCATGGTGATTTACATAAGTTACATGGTGGTGAGAATCTCATACACCATTTTTGGTGAGACATTGTCCAAACATGAGATGTAGTAATGCCTCTGATCTTTCTCACTTAATCGTACTTAATCTCATCCAAATAATAGTCTTGTGACAAAAAATGTACATTGACGATCAACATATAGTATCTGATTGACTATAAATAGAATATTTGGTTATTTATTCTACATTTTTTCTATTGTTATTTGTTTTATTATTGCATTGATTATTAGATTTGCACACATATAATATATATATATATATAAATATATATGCATATAATGGATTCAACAAAGATAATAGAAACTTGCCTTAATTGAGTAAGATGAAGAAGAAGATTTAAAGAAAAGTAAAAAAAATTGTAGTTTGGGTTCCTTAAAGGTTTAACAAAGGAAGAAGGAGAAGACAGGGGTGAAAGAAAATTATCTCAAAAAAAAAAATAGAAGAAAAGAAAGAATAAAAAAATCCTCAATTGAGTGGGTCTCAATTCTCTCTTTATGCTCTTTAGAGTAGAGTTAAACAAAGATAATATATTAATGAATTATTTTTACACATGGAAATGCACTCGGCATTCTGTTTTAACAACCTTAATTGTTAGGGTGTCAAATCACTAACCATGTGACAATATTAATTATGACTGTCACATCCACTAGAGGAATAATTGATGATTTAATAGTTAGCTAAATTTTGCTTTTTCAAAAGCCAATTAATGCAATTGGCATCAATGCTATTCAAGTTAAAGCCCTTCTGGCCAACCACTTGAGGTGCATCTCTTAGGGATCGATCTTGATGTTTATTATAAGATCCTTATCAAAGGTCAACTCATTCAACAAGAAGGTAAAATAAATAATATGTTGAAGTCAATCTAAGCTAATAATGAGAGGATGGAGGCATTATGCAACATGTTCTTTGTAATGATTTCTCAATTATTGATATTAACATTAATATGAGACTTGAGCTTAGACATTAATATTTATCCCCAAGAAGAAAACCTCAAGGGATTCGCCTTAAGGAAGAAAGTGAGTTGAGCCAATAATAACAACCACATGACTAAGATCTAGATCAATAACTATAACTTGAAGTATCAATTTTTGTATCTTCATTCAACACTTAAGTTCCTTAAGCCATTATTGATGTTTCAAGGAATACATCTTTTACTTCATATACCTTGTCGAGGGCATATGAAGTAATAGAAAATATAATGACACTTAAAAATTTGAAGCTTGGTATGATAGTTAATTTATCTCATATAAATGACAACTTATTCCATCTTTAATTATAAGAGGCTAAGATAATCTTAAGTTAACCCTCAATAATAAACTTTTGCATTTTTAAAGAAGAATAGTACCATCATGGACAAATTCAATGTAATGCTCATGGTTTAAGATGATCTTCTTTCAATAGAAGAAGATACTTCTTAGCAAAATAGAAAAGAGAATGAAGTTGTGCAAAAAAACAATTATAGATAGAAATTTTAAAGTATAACATCCTAGCCTTCATGATGATGTATTATCGTGATCCAAATGAGTTTTGTGTCACATCTTGTTTGGTCACTCATCCCAAAACTACTCTTATTTTGGCATACCTAACGATAGAGTTCTCATGTGATCCAAACTTAACTTTGCCCTAAAAGATGCCTCATCATTTCAAAGCTTATGACTTTACTTATATTGTGCAAGGTATTTCCTCTTATAGTTGACATGAGATCTATTCATCTTGATACTTTAAAAGCCTTGCACATGAGCCATAGTTTCATTATTGCATTTTGTTACACTTTCATACATACGTGTTTACTCTTAAACCTTATTAGTATTATAGGAAAAGTAAAGACATCATTAATTTAGCATCATGCTTGTTATTTCTTATAATCCCATGTAGCACCTTTTTATCAATGTAATTGTGAAGCTATAAAATAAGATAAACTAACCATTATATGCATAATAAACAAAATCTATATAACAAGAATGCAAAGCAATACATAATTTGCATGTTGGGTCCAAATAATAAATCATACAAGTACATATATAAAACAAAGTTATTTAGAATGAGACTAACATTCCAATGCAAAGATCTCACCCATTTAGCTTAAATTCCATTTATAATTCCTATAAAATTTGTTTAACCTTCGTATTATTTTCATTTTGAACCCATGGTTCTTATAAACATTTTATTTAGCATTTTTTATTTTTTTTCTATTGTAGATTTATTCTTCAAAACAAAGGCTATATATTTGACTACTCTTTTATCCTTTCATCTTCTCTTTGAATTGTTGCAATAAATTTCCTCTTTTTTTCTTTATTTTTACAAGGCTAAAGCACTTTCTCAAGTTCTCATTCCTCTCTTAACTTGGATCAAATTTCCTTTCTCTCTCATGCACATATTTTCCAAAACTAAATGGAAAATTTTCTATAATTCCTTCACAAAGATATTAGACCCCTTTTTATACCACTTAAGCTATTTAACTCCTCTCTCTTAAATGACTACACCTCTAAAAGTGAGTTACACTAGATGATCCTCTTTGACTCCCTAATGATTTGGCTATCATTAATTAGTTGTCACTTGCCATTTTGACTTTTTGGAACCACCTATAGCATTTATAGAAGGAAATTAAAAATTAAAAAATGAACTTAATTTTAATTAATACCTTAGGAATTTTCATATTTCATAAATATTTTGAATCAATTGATCTTAAAAAATTATTGACCACTTTTATATAAAACTATTTGATAAGCTCTATCAATTATAAAAATCCCATAATTTTTTATCATCATTTGATATTTTTAATAACATACTTTTCAAAAACATCACGTAATATTACATTATATTGTTTCCCCTTTTAAGATTTAGCTCTAGTTTTTTGTGATCATAATACTTTGTATTAATGTCATGATAATTTTGATTTGATCTTTTTTATAATATCTACATATCAATTTAATTTCATAATCATTTGACCTTGATTAATATTTAGTTTAATCTATGATGTGTAATAGTTCTGTAATTTAAATTATTTTTAATTTCCTTACAAACTCTAGCCATTTGTTATACAATCTAGATACTTTCAATTTTTACTAACTTAGTACTATTGGGTTCGTAGTAAATTATTCTTTTATTTTTGACATTTATCTTTTAGGTGTTATACCTATTTTTTATAGCATACAATTTTTGTTAAAATTTAATAAACTTTAGAAATACTAGCAAAATAGTTATCATATATTTAAAGATGTTACAAATGTTTTCCTCATAATAATTTTTCCACAAAATTCAACATAAAGAGGGATACTTTTTTTCTTTCTTTCCTTCCAATTCCAAGGTGTCTTCTCTTTTTGTTAGATATTTTGATAGAACTTTTGATCATCAAAATTTCTTTGATCAATATTTCTTTCTTCCTTAACTTCATAGTTTCTCTTTAAAATATCCTAATCATTTTTTTCATAGCTCAATTCTATTTATAATTTTGTGTTGTTTGAGTTCAAGGCGATCATGTTTAATGGATCAATCACATATTTTCTTACTAAAGAAATATAAAATATATTATGTATTTTAACCAAAGTTATTAATAACACCACTTTTTAAGCAACTTCTTTATTTCTTTCAATAATTTGAAAAGGATCAAAATATCCTTGTTTTAACTTTGCTCCCTTGCCATTTCTTGCATTCATAGGGCTTACATTGATGAAAACATAATCCCCTTCTTGAAATTCTACTTATTTATGCTTAAAGTCATGATACTTCTTTTGGTAATCTTGTGATTTATGAATCGTTTCCCTAATTATGTACTCCTCTATAGTTTTTTATACCTTTTCAGTGTCATTAATTCCTTTTTGGATTTGCCATCTAGCATATGGAGATTTACAATTTCTTCTATATAATTCTTCAAAAGGAGCCAATTTTGTACTTGCTTGATAATAATTATTGTACAAAAACTTGGTTAATGGGAGATTCATGTCCCAATTTCCACCTAAGTTTACTATACATAGTCTTAGCATATCTTCTAAAGCTTCAATCATCCTCTTTGTCTAACAATTCATTTTGATGATGGAAGGTGGTGTTGAACTTTAGTTGTGTTTCAAAAGCATGTTGAACATTTTTTCAAAAATTATGACAAACTTTGAATCACATTTACATGTTATAGAATTTAGTACAAGTAATTTTCTTATTTATCGCAAAATAGATTTGTGTAAACTTTTTTGCCTTATAAGTTATTTTGGTTAATAAAAGTGTCATATCTTTATCAATCTATCTATTATTACCTATCTAAAATCCCAAACTTGGTTACTATTACAAAGATCAATCATGAAATTCATTGATATCTCATTCCATTTTTATATGAACATAGGAAGAGGTTACAGTAATCCACTGAACTTCTAGTGGTCTCCCTTGACTTGTTGATAAATTAAACACTTATATAGTATGAGATGCCTTTCTTCATTCCTAACAACCAAAAGCACTTCTTTTATCTTGATACACTTTGGTCATCCTAAGATGCACCATATCTTCATCCATGTGCTTTATATAATAAATATTTATTTTGTTTCTTCTTATGCTGATATATTGTTAACCTTATGTCTCTATGAGAGAGTTTAATGATAACAAAACTATATGATGAAAAATTTATCAATATTGTTTTTGAGTTGTTATCTTAAGATAAGTATAAGTTGATAATTTCTTGAAGTGTGATGGAATTTTATATCATCATGATATTTCATTAAGGATGAGCTTCATATAAGTATTCAATCCATCAAAACATTTACTTTTAAGGGTGTGGCAACTATCATGAGTGTTCTTTATTTACTTTGGGATGTTTATAATGTTAAGACCTATGTAATATTCACTTATGCCACTCAATATCTCATCATATTCAAATCAATTATTTGTTCCATCATAACTTATCTTTCATATCCACTTGCATTTCCATAACTAGTTTGTAATATTATTTCAGATCTTACAAATAAGTTAATTAAGACTTTATCATATAAGTGAGTATATGGCAAAACCTAAATTTTCAAATAAGTTAAAGTACACTAATCATTTAATATGATATACTTATCCTATAATATGATTAGTTTTAAATCATGTGTATGAAAGAAAATAAGATAGTTTGATTATGTGTGTTGATTGGAGATACATTGCAACTAACAATTGATATTTCTTATTATATAGTATGCTTGTTTTGCATATCAACACACTCCTAAGTGGAAAGTAATCCAATTTTCTTTCACAAGTGAGGTTCTCTTATGGGTTACCTCAAGTTTATTTCATATAACATGTGTAGTTTCTAAATTCATGATTCTAATATATCTATTGGCATTTAAGCCACAATGACAAATGTTTACATCATGAGCAATCAACTAAACTCTATACTTTCCTTTAACATTCAACTCAATAATTTCCTTTTGTGCAACAACATTATTAAAAAAGTTAGTGGGAAAAATAGAAGGACATTGGACAAAATCTAAATCAACTAAAAGTAATTCCTCATCCTTCTATTCCAACATAAATAGAACTCTCAAGCAATCAAAGAATGGTGAGAAAATGTACATTCAACCAAAACAACTAAGGCTTCAATGATATATTAAGCTATTTATGGACCTTATTTAAAAATTTTCTTCTCATCAATGCAACCTACTCTGATACCAATTAAAAGTGTGGCCTTCCGATAAGAAGAGCTAAATGATACTCTTATAAAACTTTATGCAAGAAAACTTAGTGTGATTCTTGTAGTCTTCTATGTAATATTATATATAATAAGTATTTCATGAGAAAACTTCTTGATTAAGTTTGAAAGAGGATGTATATAATTACAATAAATCAAGTATATGAGGTTTTTGGATGGCCTGAAAAATGCACAAGCCTATGTCCACCCTCAATAATGAAAGACCAAGATTACTAAATCAACCATCATTTTTTGTCCAAAGATGGGTAGGTGAACACCCTTATAAAGATGATATGCAATGATCAATAAATAACCCAAAAGAGCTACAAAAAGATAACTTATAGCAACCACAAACTAGAAGTAAATACCATAAGCAAAATAAAGAGAGTTACAGCTTTATGACAATCAAGCCAACACAATAAAAGCTTATAGTTAGTGCAAATCTCTAGTGGCACACTAAAAAAGAATATGTAATGATGTTACCAATTGAAAGTTGTAGAAAAGATACAAAGTTTGCAAACATAGTAGCCTTTACTTGAAGTCTAAAAAGTTTGAAATGATATAACCTTTGTATCTTAACAAGGTTGTTGAAATTAATCTCTTAGGATGAATATTTTTATTTTAGATTCTCCTCTCAAAGTTTAATCCTCTATTTATATGTAAAAGATGCTCAAAAGATCATATATGATAGTGCTAATGGCATAACAATGGATATAATCATTTCTCAAAAATGTTAAACCAACTGTTACAAATTTCTACTTTCGTTTGTATTGTATGATTAATTGGGTCACGCTATATAATGACTTAAAATGAACTAAAATCAAAATAATTCAGGTTATATAACTTTCTTTAATTTTAGCATAACAAGATCAATTAATTGATCATACTATATGATAAAAAAGACTCATACAATACAAAACTCTTTGGTGCAGGTGTCACAATGGTAAATTCATATGCGAGACATTGTCATACTATATGATTAATTAATATTGTATTGTATGAAATTCTTGTGTTCTCTTCATTAAAACTTAATATTGATATTATATAATATGAGAATAAGTATTATATCCTATGATATCCTTTAGATTTTTATTTCAATCATCTTTTATTCTTATTAACCTAAGTTTAAAGATAATTGTATTGCATGACAATGTATATCATAGTGTGTGACTATATTTAACCCATGACTTAGATAATTTTCTTACTTTCCACTTAAGAGTGCATTAATATACAAACAATCATATTATATAATAAGAAGAATTCTATTGCATGATGTAATAAATCTCTTACAAACACAAATAATCAAATGATCTTATTTTCTTTTATACACATGATTTAAAACCAATCATATTATATGATAAATATAGCATACTATACAATTACTGTAATTTAACTTATATGAGAATTTAGGTTTTGCTTTTATATGTTACCTATTGATCTAGTTGCATGATTCATCATCATGATGACCTCATCGAAGTAGCTTGCACTTGAACAATTACCTGTATCATGTGTCCTTTTTGCAAAACGTATCCTACCATAAATGACCAAAAGCCTTCACCAATTTCCCTTTTCTATAGCTTTTGATTTAATCTTCTCCTACTTTCTCCATTATTTGGTATCATAAAATCATTAGTAGTTTTCTAACCACTACGACAATCCACCATCTTTCTTATTGATCCTACCTCCCTTCACTATGTTATTCTCAATTTCCTTAATTTTTTAGCCTCGAGAACTGATTAAGTTTGCAAAAAAAATTCCTTTGTTTCCATGCTATCAATTACTACCATTAGTTATTGCATGACATGCATCTGCCACAACTTAATATTCTCTTCTATCACTACCTTATCATTAGTAGCATGACTAATTGCAACTGTAACTCTCTTATATTCTTGCTACTTATTCTTAGCCAATAAAAATTGATACCACATCAAGTACTTTCCTAGCTAATGTTTTCTCCCTCCACATGTGTTAGTGTCATTATGATTGCACCACCAGCTCAGATGATGCATCTCCCAATGCACTCAGTCTACTTCCTCTTATGTGAAACCCCAAATCGTTGATCAAGTTACCTCTTCTTTCCTTATTGATAAATCAATAAAGGGAAAAGAATCCTTAATAGGTTTAGGTGCCTAATTGGATAATTAGAGCCAGAAAACCTTACAATGGCCTAAACCAAGTTAGATTCACTAGCTTATTTTTATTTTGTTTAGGGTACCTTTTTAAACTACTTTTTAAAAGACTTTTAATAGATTCCTAGCTAGTTTTCATCCACTAATTATGTTTCTTTAGAGCATACCTATAGTGCAACAATATAGAATTTAGATAAGATTTTTTTCAATTTTAGGTTAAGAAATTTGAAAGATTTAATAAGTAATTAGTCTACCAAGGAAGTAATCATAAATATCTTAAAGTATATTTACTTTAATTAGTAGAATTACCTTGAATTACAAATTAATATATTAGGGTGCATATTTAAATTATAATTGTGGTGTTTTTATCTTATGACCATCTAGAGGAATTTGATGATAACAAAATTGTATAATAAAGTTTATTAAAGTGTTATTTTAAGTTTGTTAAATGTAAGAAGATCAAATGATGATATCATATTGGATGCCTTTATATCCATAGGACATAATCAAAGATGGTTCATCTCATGAGTGATAAACCCTTGAATGAACTTTGTTTTTGATTATGTGGTGACCACTTTGAGTATCTATTATTCTATTATAGTATATTAGAATATTAACACATGTAATATTTACATGTGATGTTTAGGATCATGAACTTGCTCAAGTCATCTTGCATACACACTTGAATTTTCATATCAATCAAGTATTTCTTCATATCCTACTAGTTTTGCAAAATAGAATTTTATTATTTGAAACTTAAACATCTAAAAGAGTGCAAAGAAAAGATGATTTTTCAAATTATGCAAAAATTAAACTTATTATATGGGTACAATATCCTTATTATATAATACGATTAATATAAACTTGAGTGTACAAAGAAGAATATAATGGTTTGATCAAATAAATCAATAGGTGCTATAACTCATCAAATAATACAATCCTTATAATGTTAAACATCATTGATTTATATAGATAATACACTTAATCAAATTGTGCTTTAAAAGTCTAAATAGTAATCCAAAATTATTAGCATATATGATCATCATACAATACAATTAGTTTCCTAGGTTAAGAAAGGAAATCCCAACAATTTTGTATAATACAATAATATTTATCATACAATATCCTTAGATTGGCAAGTAAAATCCTAAAAATTTCATATGATATGATAATTTTGATAATACAATATGATTAAATCATATATTTGAGTATATATTTGGTGCCTTTAAACCCAAGAATTTTGGGTGGTATGTTAACTTTGAACATATGATCTAAATAGTTCACTCTATTATCATCATATGGTATAATCTCATAAATCATATATTACTAATCGTTATGCAAACCTATAAATAATAGTTTAACTTTTTTAGGAAATAAAACAATGCTATTTTTAGTAATTATAATTTCCTTAGTTGTGTTATGGTATTACCTCTAACCATGATGCTTTATTTGATGATAATATATCCTAAATATTTTTAATAAATTTGGTTTAATAAAATTTTAAATTCTAAATAGTTATTTCATGAGAGAATTTAAAAAAGAAAAGTAATAAAAGTAAATTATCATAAAAAACGTCTTGATGAAAATGGGAAACCACTAAGAAATATTTTTTGACATTATTTTTAGGTAATTTTACTTTTATTTTTTAGAATGAAATGCTTGATTAAATTAGTTTTTCAAGATACAAAAAATATTAATTAACATTTATCTCTAATATTATTGATTACCATCTGTGATTCAATATCCAAAATGCACATTTCTCAATCAATTAATTAAAATCTTCAAAATCTTATTATTTAATAACGATTTAAATAATAATTTTTTAAATATAATAAAAAAAAACATAATTACATTCCTAATAACTTGCTCACCATTTGTTGATTTTTAAAGTGTTTGAGTCAGGTTGGGGCATGAATCTCGAACCCGTTTGAAACATTTGAATTTAGCTAAAATTAGGAACATTATCCTCTAAATGTGTATTTTTAATTTTTTTGATTATTAGTATGCATGAGTGATCAAATTCCATAAGAGCCAGAAGGTAGCCAATCTCGAAATCGTTTTTCCTCTAGCACCCTCTAGAATACTTATATAAAGAAAAGTGCTTTTCAAATACACTATGTGGGACAAAGTATTGCTTTGATTGCAACTTCTAAATTGTGGGAGTGACGTGAGCCATTCAATTGTGCTTTCTACGATCAAACGATCCTCGTTGTAGCTAGTTTTTTAACATGCTAATTCAATTAGTCATCTGATAGAGCAAATTTACAATCACACAATTCGTATTTCTTCTACTCGACAAGTTAAATCCTATCATCAAATTACAATTCTAATCTAATGGCCTAGATCTAATGTATATTTCTAGAAGGCACTAATTAAATTCTGTTCATCTGATTGCACAATTTTCACGATCGAACGGTCGCGGTTCGGTCCGATCCAACAACTCCAACACAGTGACTCTTTTAGTCGTTATTTCTAGTCGTTGGGTAATTTTTTAAAATATTAAATTCCTAATTAAAAATAGAAGTGGAAATGTAATGACTAAATTGGATGTTTGGTAAATGCTTTTAGCTGTTAAAAGATGTTTGTAAATAAGAGAATTTTTTAGTAAATTTTTTTATGAAGACTTTTATAAAATTCCAAAGAAGAATTCTTGAGTCACGACCTCGAACCAAATCATAGTGGTTGCTAATCGCCATCTCCTTACACTGCATCTTTCTTCAACGAACTCCAAATTTCTTGATTCATCTTCCAATCAGCTAAGTTCTTATTTTCACATTTTATGATTGATTAAATTAAAATAATTGTGCCTTGTTAAATATTTTGTCAAGCATAAGAATTCATTTGTACAAATTTTTCTTGTCATTTTATTTTCTCATTTTTCTAATTTTATTTTATTGTAAAGGTATTGTAGCTTACTTTATGTTCTTGTTGTAAGAGTTTAACCTACGTGTCTTTTGACTAAATGCTTATATAGTTTATTTTTATGTTTGGTTTTTTCTTGGGGGTGGACATATGCTTGATTTTAAGCCAAATCACCTAAAAATTACATGTGTACATGTTTAAAATTTTTTATCTTATTATTTCATAATTATAAAGCTTTATTACCAAAATAAAAATTAACATATTTTAAGAAATTAAAATTTTAATTCTAGTAATTCACCATTCTCTTATTGAATAATATTTTAAGTTGATCTTATAAATGTTTTGCGCCTATAAATAGGTTAATAAACAAAAGAAAAAGGACCAATGTAAGAATGTTCAATCGAAGATCTCATTTTTAGAAGTCTACTTAAGGTTACTAGCTTTAACAATTTAGATTTCTTAGAATTCATTTCTATTATAATTGCACTCTTATTTTTCTTTTATTTTCTCTAGCTATGCTTGATAACATCTTTTCATTCATTTATTTAGTGTAACTCTCATTTTTCTTTTATTTTCTCTAGCTATGCTTGATAACATCTCTTCATTCATTCATTTAGTGTACTAGATGTTTATGCATTAGTTATAGATGAATTGTGTACAAGTTTTTATTACAAAATAACTAAAATTGTTTGTGCCATTATTTCTTACATCTTGGCTCATGTAAGTCATTTATTTGCATTACTCTTTTGGGATATTTTTTTATCCTTATAAGGGTATTTCATGTAGTTATTTTTTGACAAAGAGTGTTTTTATTTAATAAGTTTGGCATGTTGTGGTTAGGAGTGAATATAGGCTTGTGTGTTTAATAAACTATTTAAAAAATTCTTGAGTATTGATTTATTGCACTTGTCACATAATCTCTTTCAAAGTTAAATAAGAGTGTAAATAATATTAACCTCATGATTTTAAAGTTCATTTAAAGTTTACTTAATAAATTTGAAAGAAGTTATAATTTATCCCATCCTCTACCCCCTCCTCCTGTGAGAAGGTTGCACTTACAGTGTTCATAAGATTTTCCTTTATTTAAAAGTCTATCTATAAACTTAAGTGAACTTATCTTAAAACTCTTGTGTGACAAATAAAAGAGTATTCCATTTTGATTTCATTAGCTTATCCATGATATCATTAGTTTTGATACTTTGTTAAATTTTTAAAGAGTGTTATTCAATAACTATACTATTACCATTTAATTATTTTTAGTTTTTTGTTTATTAAAACAAAAATAATTACATAATTTTTTCCATTAAGAATTATAAAATTAATTTAATTATGTTTGTACTAAGTTATTTTTTTTATTTTTATTTAAATTGAAAACATTTAGCATTCTAATCATATCATTTATTCGTCATGCCTTATAAGTATAACCAATTGAAACATTTACAATATATTGAGAATAAAATTAATAAATTTAGTATTATCATAAATAAAACACTAGATAGGTTAAACTTTACAATGATTAAGTGTATAAGGTATCAGTTTTTAGATAGCATAATAATAGGTTACATGAATAGTTATATACATTGAGATGAGATAATTCTATTATAATTGAACATTTGTATATTTCTAAAGATCTAGTAGTTAAAAGAAATTATACTAATGAGGGTTGGCAAATTAGTTAAAAGATTTATTTTTGGATTTACATAGAAGATCAAAAAAGGAGAAGTTGAGTAACATTATTCTCTAACACTTAAGGATGGTAGTGACAAAACAAAACTAGGGAGAGAGTCCAAACATTGATACTTATGAATTTTTAAAAGACCTAAATCATCTATAGGGGAACCCAAGCCAATTATTAATCCTAGTTTACCTCTTGCATGTAGACCTCAAATAGCTAACAAAAACATTAGAAATAATCTCTAAAGTAAAACTAAAACTTGCTATAAATGTGAGGAGATAGGGTATATAAGCTATCAATGCAATGTTGACTTGAAAGATTCGAGTCCTAAACATAAACTGAAAACATAGGCATTAGTTAGAAGGGAGATTAATGATATCTAGACATTAGCTTTCTAAGTAGAGAGATTTTCAAAATCCTATATTTAAGTTATAAGAAGTTATTTCTTTGATTTATGAGGAGAAAAATATAGAAAAAAAGAAATAGACTTTAAAATAATTAAAATGACCCATAATATTAGTCCTAAGAATTCTAAAAATATTTTAAACACTTATACACATATTGTCACTTTCCCTCATGCTTCTCAAAATGATTTTTTTTCATACTTAATTAATTAAGAATTGAATTAGGCTTAATAATTCCAAGTGTTGTGACTCAATGAAACAAATTGAGTTCTTGAAAAAATTTGATAAGAATGACCAATTATTAATACGCATTTACTTAGAGAGTTATATCCTTCAACTATTCAAAAGATGTTTATTTGAGGATATTTGAATTATTTAGGAACATAGACATTATTAAATATGTTTTAGATTTATTATCATTTGTCTTATAAAAATATCTTTAATATTAAGTTTTCATTACTTTATGAAAGTTTATAACTCTTTTATTTTAGAATAGATATGATGATCAATTCTTAACTATGTTTTTACTTAAGTTTTCTAATTATTATCTTTTACAAGATATTTTGCTTGTAGGTTATTTGTTTCCCTTCGTTTAGATGTACTAAAAGGACTATCCCTGACATGATACTTTGATTAGGACATGGGAATGTTGAGGTTAGGCTTGATGAAGTTTTACTTAGAGTGCAACTCTGTAGGGAAAAACCTTTCTTAATGGAGTGGACTATTATATGATAAATAACATCAAATGGATGATGTTGAGCTGATATAATGAGACACATATGATTTTTCTTTTTTTATGGTTTATAATTAGTAATATAAGACTTAAAAGGTTTTTATTAGTTTTACTCATATTCATTTTTTCTTTTATTATTTTATTAAGTTGGGAAATTTTCATAGTTTTTGCTTTTAGTCCAATGCTATCATTTTTCTCTATAAATGCATTCTGTGGAATGAAAAATGGAGATTTCTTTTGGCTTTAAATCACTTCTTTCTTGAAACTATGATTTATTTTATCATGCATTTATGTATATCCCAAAGTTTTGATTTAGGTTTTTGGGTTGTGATCCAAAGAAATATGAATCGTGAATTGGATATATCTTACCTTAATCATCATCCATCTGTTACCCTACTACAGAATTCACTATCCAATCTTTTTTTATCAATTTGGTATTAAAACATAATTGAGATTTAGTTGTAAGATTTCTTATCCTACCTCCTCCTCCACCACTTGGTCATATTAAAAAAAACAAAAATCAAAGAGGCAAACTAGAAGGTGTGGTTCTCAGTCTTAAAAATGTAATAAAAAAGAATAAGAAGAAGAGCTTGATTTGATATAATTGCAATAGGTCTAACTACTTGTTGAAATGCTCCTTCAAGGATTACAAAGCAAAGAAGAAGAAGAAGAAGAAGAAGAAGAAGAAGAAGAAGGTGATGGCAACTTGGAGAGATTCAAAAGGGGAGGCAAGAGATGAAGAAGCAAACTTTTTCCTCATGGCTTAAAAAGAGGAAGATGACATCAATTACAAAAGCTCTAACAAACTAATTATTTATAATAATTTGATGGTTGTAATAGGTGATTTGTTTAAGGATTTAATAGGTTAAGAAAAACTCTCAATTCTAGTAAAAGGAATTTCCTTTGTAAAAGCATGAATGTTTAATTTGAATGCATCACATGACAAGATTAAAAAGAATTATGATGATTATTTAGGATTGTATGAATGATTGAAAAAATAGTTAAAAATTCAAAATTCCATGGTGAGGATGTAATTTCAAGTATGTTAGTCTTAGTTATAGAAAATTGTAATTTAAAGAAAATGGTTCTAATGTGGTAATGCTAAACTTGCAAATTTTAGTTCCTTACTTGTTTCTTATATAAATGCATATTGCACATCAAGGAAAATTCTCAAGCATTAGATACATTGTATATCACATCTTACATTCCATTACTATAATAATAGTAGACATGTGTCTTTTATATATTCAATTAGAAGATCTATAAAATCTCAACAATCAAAATCTAAATTGATACAAAAGGTGCATATTTCTATAATTTTAAATCTAATCAAATTAGAAGCAAACTTGCTTCAACACCAAAAAATGAAGAATTAATCTTTCTTTTAAGTATGTTGCCATAAGGGGAATGATGGAGGCCAGTGGTACTTTGACAATGGATGCTCAAGGCATATAATTAGTGATTCAACTAAATTTGTAATGCTAGAAAAGAAAATGGAGATTTTGAAACACTAAGTGATAATTTGTGAAAAGGATAAAGGAATTATTAAAATAAGTGTGTCCAAAATGTATTTTAATGATAAGGTCCTTTATATTGAAGGGATAAAGCAAAAATTCCTAAGCAAAAGCAAATTGTGTGACAAAGGATTTAATGTGACCTTTTGTCCATCACATTGCATAGCTAAAGAAAATGAAAATATAATCATTATTGGATGTAGGAATGAAAATATTTGCATAATAGATTTAAATGCTTGAAACGATTGGAATGTATGCCTTACGTATAATACTTAAAATATAATACTTAAAAGACTAGGACATGTAGGCCTAAGTATAATACTTAAAATATCTAAATTTGAACTAGTAAGGGGATTACCTTCATTAGACTATAAAATTGATTGCCTATGTGAAGTTTGTTAAACAACTGAACATAACAAAGCTTCACTCAAATCAATCAATTAAGTTGTTACATCTAGACCATTGGAACTTATGCTTATTGATTTATTTGAACCTATGTAAATCATTAGTTTAGGAGGAAAGCAACATGACTTAATCATAATTGATTGTTCATAACATATACTTCGATTTTATTTTTAGATAACAAAGTTTGAATCCTTTACAAAAAGAATAATAATTGAAATTGATATATAATTAATAAAATACATTGTGATCATGGCAAAAGTTCAAAAATAAACATTTTGTGACAAGAATTATGATGAATATGAAATTAAACAATTTTTGTGACCTTATACACCCTAATATAAAATTGTTATTAAAAGAAAAAGTAAGAAAGTAATATAGTTTTATGCTTAACAAATGTATATTACATAAATAGTTTTATGCTAAAGCAATTAATATAGCTCACTACATTCTAAATTGAGCTTCAATTACACCCTTAATTAAGAAAACACCTCATGAATTATATAATAGAAGAAAACTAATCATATCACATTTTGGAGTTTTTGAATGCAAATATTATGCATCAAAGAATCAAAATTATCAATTAAAAATACTAAACTCTAAATTCAATGAAGTTATTTTCTTAAGACCTTCAGTCATAGCAAAGCTTATAGGATATTTTAAAAAAAATGCTTAGTAGTGGAACAAATAATTCACATAGTATTCGTTAACTTATAAGAAGATTCAAATACTATTGGAATGGTGAATGTTTAAACACTTAGTCTAGAAAATAAAAATAAACAAATAGAAGAAAAAATAAAATACTTGAACCTATAGATGAAATTGCAAAAGACTAGATAAATGACGAAAATAATCCAAAGGAGCTTATATGAGATGATCCATTAAAAAAAGTTTAGACCCAAGTTTCATTAAGAAAATAATTCACTTGACATTTTTATTAAATTGAACCAAAGAGTGTGGATGAAGCATTAGAAAAGAGAATTGGCTCTTACCTATTCAAAAATAACTAAACCAATTTATTGGAAATAATATTTGAATATTAGTGACAAGACTCAAAGAACAAATTAAATAATGTCTAAGTATCATTAGAAATAAACCAAGATTAATAACTAAATGCTATAACTAAGTTAAAGGAATAGATTTTGTAGAAACATTCACACTAATAACAAGTTTGGAAGCAATTTGTCTTATTATGATTCACATGTTGTGAGAAATCCAAAGGATTTTGGATGATGTTAAAAGAACATTCTTAGATGGCATAATCAAAGAATAAGTATGCATAAAACAACCACAAGGATTTGAAAATCATAATGATCCAAATTATATATATAAGCCTAAAAAGTAATTATAAAGATTGAAACAATCTCTTAGAGCTTATTATGACCATTTAAGCAAATTCTTATTTAATGATAAATTCATCACATGAAATATAGATAACATTTACAAATTAAAAATCTACTAATTGTGCAAATTTATATAAATAATATTATTAGGTCATCATTCTGTTTGATAAGTCAAACATTAAATATTTAGTATTTTATTTTAATAAGCTTGTTTAGTGTAAAATAGGTCTACATGTAAAGAGTAAGCCATGTAGTTTAAAAGATGGTGAACTAGCGGTCTTCAAAGTACTTTAGAGTATTCAGCAAACTTCAAGGATTGAAGATGTGTATAAAATTTGAAAAGATTTTCTTTTTTTTTTAAAAATAGAATGCTAGTTTGTTGCTTACAAGGCACATCTCCATTTAGCTCAATTTCAAATCCTAACTCAAGCATCTAATTATTCAATCATCTTATTGATTTATAAAACATATAAGATTCCATTTTTTAATCATTTAATCCTTTCAAATCCTACTTAAATCATACATTGATTTAAGAAATATAAAATTTTATTTTTTAATCATTCTTTCCTTGATTTAATCTTATTTATGTATCCTTGTTAAATTTTATGTTAAATCAATTATTAAACTTTGATTAAATTAAAAAAATTTAAATTTTTTTCATAATTAAAAATCATTATTACTACCACATCCCAAGCTTGTGCCCACTTGCAATGCTCTCAGGTCGAGCAAGTCTGAGTGGGCACTTGCAAGCCCAAAGTCAAGAGACGGATGAAACCAAATTGTATCAAGCACAATCTTGGTGATGATGCAATCCTCGGCTAGATGAGGTTAGGCAAAGATCAAGCCAAGCAAACCTCAAACCGAGTATGCTATGGTTTGGGTCAAAACCATACGTGAAATAGCCTGTAAGCATCGAGTACATCCAATGTGATAAAATCCCACACATATCAATGCATGTAAGATGTTATAAAGCACAAATTATTTTACCTTTAGGCAATGTAGGACTAACTTTCATCTAACATTTAATAGCTAAAACATGAGTTATATATAACCATCTGATCTTCAATCAGACTGCACCTGTTTTACCTACTATAACTACTCAACTCGAGTTAGAAATCAAATAGCCAAGATCACTTTTGACTTCATTGGATGACTTTGTTTATTTTTGTCTTTTGAAATAATTTGTCATTGAATCAGATGACTAAACTATGTTTGAATCCTATAGTTAAGATCATTCTTTCCTTTACCATTGATTAATCAAATAATCCAAAACCCATCTAACTTGGTTGGATGACCTAGGTCTAATCGATCTTGATCAAATTGTCTAGAACTCTTCCACTTTTAAACCTTTTGATCTAATGGCCCAAAACTTCTCCAAGAGGATCCAACAACTTTGGTCCATCTTGCTTAATGGTTATTTCAATAGAGTTACATGTGCCTTTGAGGGCAGCTCTTCGAAAGTATTATTTAAGCCATTTGGAAAAGCTTTTTAAGCTATTTGACAATAACATTTGAAATAGTTTTTCTTTTATTTCCTAACCATTATGAATTAAATGACTAATCAATATAAAAACTATTTTAACATCTCAAAGAACAACTATATCATATTCTATTAATGTAAATTTCTCCTGACAACACCTATGGTTTACAACAACTCAAAATTTTAAATTCATTCAACTAAATTTAATTCTTCTAAAATTTTATTTTCTTAATTCTCTTCATAATTTTAAACTCTTTGTACCTTTCTATATTAATAAATAAATAAGAAACTTTGTATATTTTTATCAAAAATTTATTTCTTGTTATATTTGTTTTTTCCTTTAGGATGGGTGGCTCAATATTAACAAAAGTTTGAGTTCAATTTGATTTTGTTAAAAAAAGAGTTGAGATTGAGCTCATAAAATCATGGGTTATATTTGAACCTATAATAACTAGTATGTTGGAGGTGAACTGTAAAAAAAATCTTAAATGAGTCAGAAAGTGAATCATATGAACTCTTCTATTAGTAAAATTTTTCCTGACCTCAATTAGACATGTATGTAGGTTCTAGTTTGAATTGAACCATCTAAAAATTAATTTTTTAATTATAAAAACTATAAATTAATATATTTATAAATAAAGTTTTCTACAAACATTAAATTATTTTTATAAATTTTTTTAAAAATAAATACATACTTAAAATTAGCAAAAATATTTTAAAACCAATAATTCATTCCATCTTGTAGGATTCGCACACTCATTTTTACTTCAAATATTATATTTTACTCAACAAATGAAAATTTGTGTTGAAATTTCAAAAATTAAAAACTAAGGAATTTGAAATGAGCATGATGGATAAGTTAAACTACTTTCTTAGACTCTAATGTTTTTATTATTTCTTCTTCAATCTAATTATAATTGTTGTATGGCCATAGTTTGATATATTATAGTTAGAGGTAACTCTAATCTTTGTATTAGTTTGGTGGAGGTATCCTTTTGCCTTATATGCTACATTTACTCCAACGATGCATGTAGTAATGTATATGTCTGATTGCTAATGACTATCTAAAGTTCTGTTATGTCACCACATGTGCCTAGTTTAGATTGTATTTGTCTGATAAAACTTGTTCTATCTTTGGAAAAGAATTATGGTGCTTTAATAGTGTAGTTGAAGATTATGTCATATGATTTGAGTTGTGATTGGACTGTGCTCACAATCAATTAATAAAGCATCAAAGTTGTTTCTATACATTTGTCTCCCTTGATGAATAGTAACCATTATTGCTTTGCATACATGTTCAAAGTTTTGGTTCTTAGTGGTCATAATTTTCCATTGGGTGCAATGCTAATTATTTGGGCATACTAGATTGAGGTCATGTATAGCATGTTGATTCAATTGGGAGAAGCAACAATCATATTCATGTTATTCTATAGTGTTGTTACATCATATGGTACTTTGATTGTTAATATTTGTTCTTCAATGCACTTGTTTAATCCCCCAACACAAAGTATTGAATTAGTATGTTGTTACCTTAATATGAATAATGATCTTAAACAATTGATCTTATGATCGTGATTATTTGATTGCTTTTTTTGGACCATTCATAACTTTATAATCAATTTAACCAGTGAATAATGATACTTATGCATAAAGTATTTGTTTGATCTTTGATAATAGAATTATTGGAGGTAGTGTTTTGAAAATTTATCAAAATACTTAGCTTGATATAATGTGGTGACCATAGAGTTGCTAATTTTTTTGTATGGTACAAAGTTAAAGGTCATAGTGTATGAAACATTCTCATATTATTGATATTTTTTAATTTTTTGCCCCATCATATTTTAGTCAATTAATTTCATTTAGTTTTCACACCTTGTATAATGTGTGGATGTATGGTGTTTGAGTTTCTCTAGATGAATTAGAGCCCTGCATTGTTTGGAAATGGGTTTGTCATCCCATATAACAATCATATTTGATTTGTAGTAGTTTTAGCCAAGTATCTTGTCATCTTGATTCCTCCTTTGTGAATTAAACTTTGTTGATTAGTTATTAGAATCATTCCCTTTCTAATTTGGTCAATGATCTCCAACATTTGCCATAAGTTGCTTTTTTTGTTTTGAAATAAACTTATCAAATCTTGGCAATGCATTTCTATAATCAAATTCTACAACTACATTTGATTGCATAATTATAAACCATACAACAAAACTATACCAATGATTTGTAATGGTGTTTTATTCATAATTGATATGCAAAAATCAAAAATAGATTCACCTAAGTGATTCCTGGTGAGAAGTGTCCATGTGACAAGTTTCATTATTTTGACCTATTTCAATGAATATTTTAAAACAATTCCCATTAAGAATGACCTAAGACCCTCCTTTGATGTTTGAATGAAAGGAAAAGCAATTGAATAATGAATAATAGTTTTTTAAGCAAATTATCAAAGGTAAAGTTAGTATAACCTCCTTATAGTAGAATTCTTCTTCCTTTGTTCCAACCATGTAGCTATCAATTTTTTATTTTATTCATGTTGGGTTGATTGATTAGAAGATTGTTTACATATGTGTTCCAAATTTTTTATTTAGTACATTCCAAAAAATATGATTCGTAGAGTTTACCTTGGGGCAATGTGGACATTTAAAAGCTAACTAAAAATTTAACTTCTTAAGATTACTAGAAAATGATAAAAGATTATACAAAATTCATATAATGATTGACATTTTCTATAAGCATTTTGAGTTCCATATGTATTGATTGGATTTGAGTATCAACAATTTTGTTCTAATTTCCTTCCATGTAATGTGTGCGCCAAAATTGCCATTCTTTGCTAGTCACCATATTCTACTTTCTCTTAAATTTGGCGTTAAAATATTATTAATGACCATCTCTTAAGTCTTCTACATGTGGTTTCTTGTACTAAATGTTAATTCGATTGCACTAGATTGTTGATATTTGGTTGTCCTGTATCTTATCCATAAGGAATTGTGAGTTAGTTGTTTTCAATTTATCTTTGCTAAATATACATCCATCCTTTTGTCTAATTTTTTAAGTCCCAGTTTGTTTTCTTTAATTAGGAAGCTTTATTTATTCCAAGGATGAAAATAATGCATGTGATTATCTTCTTTATCATCTGATGAGAACTAGTTCATCCTTTTTTCAATTTTTTTGGTAAAACTTAGCTAGGTGGTGTCATGGTCATCAAAATAAACAAAGCAATTGATATAAGCACATGTCTAACTAGCATGAGCTTACCATTCATTGATAATATTTTTTTCTTCTAACACATATTTTGTGGTGAACTTTATTAATTAAGCTATGATAATATATCACTTTCTCCTAATTAATAAATATCTAACAACCTAAGCATAGTGTTGGGAGTTTTGCTTTCTAAAATCTTAATGTCTTAAAGATCTTAAATACATGGAAACACATTTTGTTGCTATAAACAACCTTTCTTCTTTGCTTATTGATTTGTAGAATGGTCAATCTTTCAAAGATTTCTAAAAAGTTACATAATTACCTATCATTTTATGTTACATCTACTAAATATGATTATGTCATCTAAGTATCCAAGGTGGGAAATGCTCGAGCAATTTTTGGGTTGTCTATATCTTACCATTTTTTGTATAATGAACTCATTGAAACCTCCACTAAAAGCTTTCATATATAATACAAAAAGTAAGGGAGAAGGGGGTTAACTTGTTTGAGGCCTCTTGTTAGTTGAAAGTATCCTTTTGGCTTCCCATTATTAAGTCCCTATTGTGTTTGATGAATCATGACTTAAATATTTAGTATTTTATTCTAATGGACTTTTTTGTGTGAAATAAATTTATATGAAAAAAATAAGTTACGCATTATAAAAGATGGTGAACTAGTGATTTTTAAAGCATCTTGGAGTATTTAGTAAGCTTTAACGATTGAAGTCATTCACATCAAATTTAAAAATGTTTTATTTTTGTTATGAAATAGAATATTAGTTTGTTGATTATAAGGTATTTGTCTCAGTTTCAAATCCTAACTCAAGCATCTAATTGTTCAATCACCGTCTTGATTTAAAAAATGTATATGATTTTATTTTTTTAATTGTTTAATTCTTTCAAATCTTACTTAAATTATTCATTGATCTAAAAAACATAATTTTTTACCCATTATTTTCTTGAGTAAATTCTACTAATACTACTTTATCAAATTTTATGTTAAATCAATTGTTAAATTTTGGTTAAATTTGAAAAAAATAATTTTGTTAAATTTTTCATAATTAAAACATAAAAAAAATTATTACCACCAAATCCCAAATATATGCTTAAGTGCAAAGCTCTCAAGCTGAGCAAGCTCAAGCAGACACTAGCAAATCTCGGGCCAAGAGACAGTTGGAACCAAATTGAGTCGAGCCTGATCTTGGTGATGGTGCAATCCTAAAGCAGCAAGAGTAAGGCAAAGGATCAAGTTGGGCAACACTCAAGCCAAGTATGCATATGGGTAGGGTCAGATCTGTGCACAAAATTTCCTGTTAGCATCCAGTACACCTAGACAATGAAATCTCAAGCACACAAGGGGAAGCCAGCCCTAATTTGCTCAAATATTACACCAGTGCAAATCCTTATAAAGTGAAAACTCTTTTCATAATTAGTAAACTGAGAGTAAATTATTCACTATCGTAATGCATGATACAAGCATAAATCATCACAATCCAATCACGTACTTTTGTGATCACATAGTAGTGATTGCATCCAACATTTCAGCATCTAAAGCGTGCATCATTCTTCACCTTTCAACTTTCAATTAGATGATAATTGTTTCATCCGTTGTAAGTGATTAATCATTGCACAACATCCAACAACCGTGGTCTTATCTAATTTCATTGGATGACTTTCAGTATTTCTTCCCTGTGAAATATCTATTCTTAAATCATGTGGCTCCAAATTATCCATTTTTAATTCTATAATTGATATCATTCCTGATTTTATCATTGATCAATCGAACAATCCAGATCTCATTTGATGTAATCAGATGGCCTAAATCAAATTTAACTTGATCAAACCATCCATAACTCATCCACTTTTATAGCATTAGATCTAACGGTCTTGTAACACCTCTAATTTAATTCAACAGCTCTGGTCGATCCTACCTAATGGCTAATTAACTAGCTGTTATATTATCCATTAGAGCTAGCCATTTTAAAAGAATTATTTAAGCAATTTGTAAAAGCTTTTTTAGTTTAGCAACAACTTTTAAAATATCTTTTCCTTGACTTTTTAATAAAAATAATCAAACTTTTTTATAATTACATGACCATTGTGAATGAAATAACTAATGAATGTAAACAAGATTTTAAGATCTCAAAGAAGGGTGCATCATATTTTGCTAGCATAAATTTGTTCTGGCAACATTTACAACTTATGACTAATTGAAATTCTAAATTTTTCCAACTTAAGCCTAATTTTTCTAAGCTTTTATTTTCTCAATTCTCTTCATAATTTTGAGTTCATTATATCTTTCTATATGAATGAACAAGCAAAACGAAAATTTGTACTTTTTTTCCAAAATTTATTTCATTTTATATTTTTGTTTTTCTTTTTTGTTTAGACAACTCGACATTTATTAAAGTTCAAAGTTCAGTTTGATCTTATAAAAAAATTGAGTTGGGGTTGACCTCTTAAAAGCCTAATTATAGTTGAACTCATAAAAATGAGTATGTTGAAGGTAAACTATAAGAAACAATCTCAAGTTGAAAATGAATTATAAGAAAAAAATCTCAAGTTGTAACTTTTTTATTAGTAGAGTTTTCTCGATCACAGTTGGGGGGTGAATGTAGGTTTTAGCTTGGACCACTTAAAACATTTGTGTACCATTTCAATTTTTATTTTCATTTTTCTTAATCATAAAATTATAAATTAATATATTCATAAATCAAAGTTACTATAAATATAAAATAATGTTTATAAAGAATTTAAAAAATTATAATTTTAAAATTTAAAAAATATTTTAAAACTCACAATTCATCATTCTCTTATGGAATTCATGCACACATGTTTACTTCAATTAGTATACGAAAATGTTCTTTGTAATAAGTGAGTAAAATCACAAGTGATATCCTTTATTTGTGTGTGTAAATTTTATTAATTCTAGTTATTTACATTTTCTTTTATTTTATTAATATCAATTGTAATATTATCATCTTTTACTTTATAATCAAATTGCTTGATTTTGTTAATATACTAATTTTATCTAATTATTTTTGGATGACTTTACCCATAGTTAATAATTGTGAAACCTTATGAGAAGAATTTTTATCATGTCATCATCCATTATTTAAAGGTAGAAATTTGTTTATTTGAAAACATACCTTTAAAAATTTTATTCAAAAGCTTAATAATGATCTATGGGAACTTTTTATTCATTTTTTTATACTTATCAAAGTTAGAAGTAATAAATCAATAATGTTAATTCAATTAAATGTTTAAGGAAAGAATTACTTATTTTGTATATTGCCTCATGAAATTAGTGTGAGAATGTGTATGGCTACAACTTGCTTTAAGATGGCGTGGGATTAGGTAGGTTGTACGATGAAAATGAATCTCAAGATATTGGTGATGATAAGAAGAAGATTAATCATAAAAAGAAAGAAGAGAAAAAGAACACGAAGAGGAAGAAATTCAATTTAAGATGAATTATAGAAGTAAACTTGTATCAAGTACTTCTAATTCTAGCCAAAGTCTACTTTTAATTTGTGATGAAATATCAAATTCTTTTAATAAATTAATTATTGAGCATAACAAAATTAAATAATATGTATGATGATCTTAAGAACATTTGTACCAAATATAAATTTAGAATAGTTGAATTGCGTGAACAATGTGATACACTTAAAAAGAAAAAAAATATTTCTTTAATGAATTAAGTTCATGCATATATTTCTAATGTTTCATATCTGAAAGCTTTAAATAAAGAATGTAAAAATAAATTATTCAAGCATATTACATGTAATGATATTTTAAAAGTAGATAATTATAATTTAAGAAAAGAAAATTCTTTACTTAAAGAAAAACTAGAGAAATTTGATTCACTTGAAAAAAATACATTATCTAAAATCCAAGTATGGTAATTTATTTTCTCATGTATCTACTTGTAATCATTTACATGTGTCTTCATATGCTACTTTATTCAATCATGTGAAAAAAAGTAATGTTTACCT
Source organism: Vanilla planifolia (assembly GCA_023846275.1). Lineage (NCBI taxonomy): Eukaryota > Viridiplantae > Streptophyta > Magnoliopsida > Asparagales > Orchidaceae > Vanilla > Vanilla planifolia. The sequence goes on from CM043870.1 coordinate 21,701,156, forward strand.
GAATGATTCATATGTGCATAAACATGCTTCTCTTATAACTAAGTGATAAAAAAATATATATTTGCATGATAATTATAAATTGAAAGTATCATATATGCATGTATTTAATATATCATCTATTCCTTCTTTGCATACATCTAATTATCAAGTTAAATCTAATATTCAACGTAATTATTATTCTAAATTTAAACATCTAGTATTTGATTTCCTAATTAAGAAATCTATAAATCTAAACATAATAGATATAAGTAGATTCTTAAGAGAACCAATTTTAGAAATTTCTTTACAAAGTCATAATATCCACATCCTACCACTATCAAAGCCAAGATGCTTTAGGTTCCTAAATTTAAAGCTTAAATAGTTTTGTAAGTATGCCTCCATATTTTAGGAACTATGGAAACGAGCCTTGCTTTGTTAGTTTGTGTGACTCACTTGGAAAATGTTTGCGATCCTTAACTTATTAGCTTAGGTTAGAAGATAAAACTTTTATAGACTAAGTATTAATCATCTAGAACTTGTTAATCATTATATATAATTATTGTATGATAAATTCAAATATTGTGAGAAAATAAATACCATATTGTATCGATAACATTTTTGATGAAATATAATTGAATGATTATATGATTTGTTATTAAGAATAAAAATGTATGAGCTTATAGTTAAATCATAGTTGACTTAAGAATTCAATATAAAAAAAGACAGAAAAACTAGATTATGCTAGACATTGATTTAAATGACCAAAGAATTAACGGAACTTTATAGAAATTTTATTTTTTACTGAAGTTTAGGTGAAAGAAACTTGGATTTGTTCTTTATATTATTTTTTCTAAATTTATTAGAATTAAATTTTATAAGAATAAAAATGTGAACATCATAAGCCTTGTTGAACTGATTAGAAAATTAGAAAGATAAAAGTAATTTTAATTTAATAGTAATAAATTTTAAAAATAAATATCTATATGATTATTGTAAGGATTAAAAAATATGAGATTAATTTATATCTCCTATTTAAGAAAGCATATACGAGTATGCAAGAGAGAAAACAAAAGACTATGTCATGTATGATATAGACTTGAAAATGACATTATAATTAGTATATATATTTGGAGATAATTTATTTACTTTTGGAAAAGTAATATAAATTTGAGATTGATTATGTTTTTTAAATTTACATTAATTTTTTTAATAGAAAATATATAATGAAACATTTTGTTAATTTGATTAGAAAAATAAAAACATACATATTATGTTCAATGAGTTGATTATAAAAATAATTAAGAAATATTTTAATGATAAGATAAAACCATTGGTGAATCTAGAATTGAAGAAAAAAGTAAATTAGAACATAAAGAATACAGATAAAAAGTTAGTCAACAACTACCTTGAGTTTGATAATATCAAAATTTATAAGAATTAATTAAATGATACACTAATCAAAGAGTTAGAACATGAGTTTCTATGAAAAAAATTTGATCAAGTATTTTTTTTTTTAAAAGAACAAATATTTATTGAAAAGGCCTTTAAGGATGTAAGATAATGTCAAGAATTGATAGTTATACATGCTTGAGACAAAATTACATATAAAAATTATTTTTTTGGCTTAGTGATCAATAATTCATTAGAATTAAATAAGTACTCAAGAAAAAATTACATGAAAATAAAGTAACTATTGGAGTCAAGATTAGGATTCTTACTAAGGGTATATAATCAACTTCATCATTACAAGAAAAAATCATAAAAATATAAAATTTCACTTAATTAAAGATTATGTCATTAAAGATTAATAAAATAAGATATGTACCTTTAAAGTAAGAATTAGCCTATGTATTTGCAAAACTCTTTCAATGGTATAATAGAAATTATATCTTAATTTAGATAAAATTTAGAATAGTAATAAAGTGAGGGGGAGCATAAGGAAACATGATGTAAGGGAGAGTATATACATTTTATTTTTAATACCTCTTATCATTTCTTAAATATATATTTTTACTTGTTATATTTTTATCTAAATATTTGTCTTAACAACATCAAAAAGGAAAGATTGTTAAGTCATCATTATACTTGATGAGTCAAGCTTTAAATGTTTTGTAAATTTTTCTAGTAAACTTGTTTAGTATGAAATAGATTTACATATAAAGAACAAGTCATGTACTATAAAAGATGGTGAACTAGTAGTCTCCAAAATACCTTAAAATATTCAATAAGTTTCAAGGATTGAAGACATGCACATCAAATTTGAAATAATTTTTGTTATAAAATAGAATGTTAACTTGTTGATTACAAGGAAAATCTCTATTCATCTTAGCTTCAAATTCTAAGTCAAGCATTTGATTATTTAATCACATCCTTGATTTAAAAAATATATAGGATTTTATTTTTTAATCATTTAAATATTTCAAATTCTTCTTAAATCATTCATTGATTTGAGAAACATAAATTTTTTTCAATCATTATTTTCTTGAGTAAATTTTACTTATGCATCCTTATCAAATTTTATGTTAAATCAATTGTTAAACTTTGGTTAAATTTAAAAAATAATTTTGTTAAAATTTTTATAATTAAAAATTTAAAAATATATTTATTACTGCCACATCCCAAGCTTATTCTCATCTATAAAGCTCTTTAATCGAGCAAGCTCAAGTAGGCACTCTCAAGCCTCAGGTCTAGAGATAATTGGAACCAAATCGAGTCAAACATAATTTTGGTGCTGTAATCTTGAACTGGATAGGGTAAGGTAAAGGATCGAGTTGGGTAGCACTCAAACCAAGTATGCATATGGGTCGGGTCAAACTCATACACCAAATTTCTTGTTAGCATTGAGTACGCTTAGGTGATGAAATCCCAAGCGCACAATAGGGGAGGCAGCTCCAGTTTGGCTTGAATATTAGACCCGTGCAAAATTTTATAAAGTGAAAACTCTTTGACAATCGATAATTTGGGACTAAATTATTCACTATCATAGTGCTTGATGCAAGCATAAATCATCACTATTCAATTGCACATTTTCACCTTTACATGATAGTAATAGCATCCAACATTTCAATGTCTAAAACATACAGCATTCCTCACCATTTGATTTTCAATCAAAGGTAATTGTTCTATCAGCTATAAGTGATTGATCCCTGCTCGAGATCCGACGGCTAGGATCTCGTCTAACTTCATTAGACAGTTGTCAGTGTTTCCTCCTTGTTAAATATCTATTCTTGAATCATGCCACTCCAAATTATCCATTTTGAATCCTACGACTAAGATCATTCTCGATTTTATTATTGATTAATCAAACGATCCATATTTCATCTGACGTGATTGGATGGCATATATCAAATCCATCTTAATCGGACCATCCATAACTTGTCTATCTTTACAACATTAGATCTAATGGTCTACAATGCCTTCGATCAGATCCAATGGCACTAATCCCACCTAATGGCTAATTAGCTAGCCATTATATGTGCCATTGTAGTTCGCCATTTTGGAAAAATTATTTAATTCGTTTATAAAAGATTTTTAAGCAGTTTAGAAGCAACTTTTGACATACTTCTTTCTTAATTTTCTAATGATTATAATCAAACTTTTTTTTATATCATTATGAATAAAATGACTAATAAGGAATAAGATTTTAAGATCTTGAAAAAAGTGTATATCATATTTTAGTGGTATAAAGTTTTTCTGACAGTATCTTCGACTTACATCTACTTGAAATTTTAAATTCTTTTAACTAAGCTTAATTCTTCTAAACTTTCATTTTTTTTATTATCTTCATAATTTGAAGCTCTTTGTATCTTTCTATATTTATGAAAAAGCATAGAAAAATATACTTTACAATTTTATCAGAAATTTAAGTAATACGTTTATGATGACGAAAGAGGAAGAATAAGATCAGGATAACAAATATGATCTTTAAAAAAGATTAATGAGTGCATGGTATTAAAGGTAATTTTTGTAAGGTGATAAAATTTTATTTATATAAAAAGTGGCCTCAAAATTCATTTCAAATTTATAACTAATGGCCTTAATTCTTTTTTTATAGAAAGAAATGAGAATATGATTGATTATGAGAGAGCAATTATAATTTTCAACATTTTTTGTTTCCAACAAATAGTATAATTGATAATAAAATAATATTCAACAAATGATATGAAAGGTAAACTTGTATTCGTTTCAATTGTTCTTTCCTCTCAACAAGTGGTCTCTTTTGAAAGTAAATTTTCAAAGGGTATATATCATATTTTATTCAATAATTAATATCATAAGTTTTTAAAAAAATCAATAATTGGTATCATATTTTTAATAAGTGGTACAAATTAATAAGAACCATTACATTTTTCAACACTTGAAATCAATTTATCTTCGAAGTGGGAGTTATTGGATGTATATAAACCTTTAACAATAGAAGAATTAAATCACAATTTATTTTAAAGTATTTTATGATTACTTTATTTTTATATAAAAACCTTGATTGGCCTGTCATCTTTAAAATGGGTAAGATAGCTAACGTATGAGCTCAAGTTGGTACAATTAAGTTTTGATGATAACAACCAATTCATATGAAGCCTAATTATCATCTGAGAACCATTTCATAATTGATCATTTGAAAGTGGAACTACTTGATGATCATGAAGAAACAAGCATGCTTTACATTTGAAGGAAAAACATCAGAATAAGAACAAGAAGACATCATTAAGTTTTGGGTGTGTTTATCTTTGATACTTCTACAATTGATATAACAAGCTAGGTTTATGCATTGTTTTAGAATTTACTTTGCTTAGTTTTGAAAATTAAAAATTTAATTTTATTTATTTTTTGAAATCTACATTACATCAAAGATTTTGCAAAGCTTTATTTAAGTCATACACTTAAACATTTACCTAAGTAAAATATCACAAATAATGTTATTTGATAAAAGGATCACCATTGGATAGACTCTTCTCACCATCTTATTAGTTATCAAATGGACATTGAACCCTAAGATTTGTTTGTTGAAATTATGCCTGATTTAGATATTTTTTTGAAAGGCTATTGGATCATCTTATAAGCTTCGAACCTAAAGCTTAGTCAATTAAATTCTTAAATAAGGTCATGAAAATTGATTTCTATTGTATGATCATTAGACTCCAATTGGCATTCAGTGATCAATCTGATAAATAGTTTAATAATGAATGGACCATTTAATATAAATCATGATAAAACTTAAGTTATATTAGAAGATATCAACCATCTAATGAATAGTATCATTATAATTTACTAAAAAAAAAAGTTTAACCGAAAGGGCAATGAACTATCTGATGGATGGTTTGATGAATGTGGCAGATCATATGATAATTGAATGAACATTTAATAAGTTGATCTGGCCATCTAATGGGATCTAATAGCTAATTTGATAAATAAGATTTTGGGAAAAATCTCATCTTTTTATTGTTTCAATAGTCATTGAGTGAGACTATGAATTTGTTGAGAAGGGTTTCAAACCAGTTAAGCAAACTTAAATGATTTTAGGAAGATAAAACCAAGTCCTAGACCCATAAATAGAGTCATAACTTATTGCACTATACACAAAATGCTAGCTGCTTGCAAACCTTGTCAAATACTCTCTAAAATCTGAAATTCCTATCCAATGGATTTTGCTCAATAGGATTTATATTTCTATTTCTTTCATGACCCCACTTCCTTTTTTAACCTAAGATTATAAAAATACATTGCTATATTTTTGAGAGATTTTTGTAAGAATACCATTACTTTATGTTTTGTGAGGAGAGAAAGTGACAACTCTACACCTTGTGTAGAGGGGTGCCCACTTCGAGTATTGTATGGAGAGAATTGTCGTCATAAGCCTTTGTCTCATTTGAAGAAAGCTTTTGATAATAGTTTCTCTATTATTAAGTGCAAAAAAGGAGAATAAAGAGAGATAGGCCCAACTTATTATTATGAGGGGTGGATGTAAGCCCAAGGTCAAATTTCAATTTACCTCAAAATTTTAGTGTATTTCTCTTCTCACATTTTTTTCTTTTATTATTTTTATTAAGTGACAAATTTTGTTTTTTGCTAATTATCTTGCGAAAGCTTTTCTTCACTCAATTCACTCTCCTCTTAGATTTGTAAAGGGCCAATAATTATGGTGTTAAAATTATTTAAATATATGTTTTATGACTTAAATTGAAATTACTATGGACTTGCTTGAGAGCATGTGCTTAAGAACGTACATGTATAGTCAAGTCTATTAAAAAATTAAGTAAAACAAAAGTTCTCGTCATACCTCCAAACATTTTTTGTATTAATCGGCTTGGCACTCTTTAGCTTTATCAAGTATTACTAATGGGCTGACGGTGGTTCCACTTCTTTTTAAGTCTTCCATCAAAAATACTTTTCCTTTTACATTATTTAAGGGAAAAAAAATCCCATCATTTCTTTTTTCCATTTAGAGTTTAAGAAAAAAAAATTAATCTCAACAATCATATTCATATCAAATTCTTTATTCATAATTTGAAAAAATTATTTACACAAAGATTCATTTGTAGATCCAAAAAAAGATATTATCAATCAAAAACTTTCAGCACAAAAAATATTTTTATTATCTTTCTTTATAAAGATATGTTTTATGACCTTAAGTTGAGATTCCAATAAATTTACTAGAGTGCATATGCATAAGCACACATTAAATGAACAATTTAGCATACTAACAATTAAGTAAGACAAAAGCTCTTATCATATCTCTTTATTTTTTATATCAATTGACTTACCATTCTTTTCTTAATCAAGTATTCTCATGGTGGTTCCACTTCTTTTTAGATCTTTCATTCAAAATAATTTTACTTCTATTTTGTTCGAGAGACAAAAATCTCATTATTTCTTTTTTTTTCCTTTAGAGTCTCACGAAAAAATTAACATCAATAGTCATACTCATATTAATTCTTAACTTATAATTTTGAAAAATTCTTAACATAAAGATTCATTTATAGATTCAAAAAATATTAACAATAAAAAAATTGAGCATAAAAAATGTTTTTATTATGATTCTTTATAAATAAAATATTATTCATCTTTCTTTTTCAAAAATCACACTTATTATTCATCTTTCCTTTAATTAGATTGTATAATTGTTTCTGCTAAGATTGTTTTTTGTTTTTCATAACAATCAAACATATATCATTAAGTTCGTTTTTGAAAACCTACTTTGGATTAACTATAAGATAATTGCTAGTTCTAAACAATAACTCCAAATTATCATTCCTAACAAATTGATTTTCTTATTACATAACTAAATGCCAATTTCATTTGATAATGCTTCATAAATAGTCAAGTCCAACTTCATGAATAATAGAAAAGTGGTTTACTTCAAATAGTGAGTTCTTACACCTTGTGATAAATAAATAATTATAAGCTCTTTTTGTTGTTTGCTTTCATTTTCTAAACCATGGGTAAATCATGCTTGTTTTCTAAATCACTCATTTGTTCACTTGTTTCTTTTTTTTCTTTTCATTGTTATCTTCTTTTGTTTGTTTATCTTCAATTTGAAGCCTCTTAAATCTATTGATTTCAAGAATTGGAGCATATTTACTTAGAGAGTGAAGATTAATTTAATGAAATAATCAAATATTTTTTTTTATTAAAAACTGTGTTTTACTTATGCTTGAATACTTTATGATAGTTTCATCAAATTTAGATTTTAGTTTATCTATTTATCTTCTCCATTATTCAATGCTAATAATTTGCATCCAAATTCACAAAAGAATTAGATTTTTGATCTCTAATCATTCCAAAACATATATGTTATCTACTTAAGAATATACATAATTGATACACAAGCAAAATTTATTGTTTGGCCCAAAAATATTCAATGTGACCATACTCACCTAGAATGGATCTAAACATTTCTATTAATATCACATTTTTCTTTTCAATGATTCTAATTTTTTGTTGCTTGTAGACTTGAGAAGTTGTATAATATATTTTTTTCCATGAAAGTTTTTAAGAGATTCATCCTCAATATCTGCATTATGATCATTATGAATATTTAAAATAATATAATATTTTCAATTTAAACTCTTTTTACTAGTTTTTGAAAGGCTTTAGATGCATCACTTTCATTTGTGAGAAATATTAGTCTAATTAAATATTGTGCTGTCATAAATTATGATATGATAAAATTTCTTCTCGGGAAAATGCATTGTGCACATGGGTCTAAATAAATCCATGTGTAGTTGTGCAAAGAGCTCTTGTGGTCGACATAGCATTTTTTAGGTTTAAAAATAGTTCTTGTTTGTTTGCCTTCGTTTGCAAGCATCAAAAAAGGTGATTACTCGAGATATTTAAGCTTTTTGAAAGGTATATAAACTATATAATTTATGATGTCAAAACCATGAATTTTTTGTTAATCTAAGGATCCATATGGTTTAAGAAATGATAGTTGAACACATAGACCTTGCAAGGATTGTATGATACTAATAAAATCATATTATTTATAAACTAATTTATTGTTTAATTCCATATTAAGTTATACCTTTATTCTTATCTGGTGTACCAAGATTTGGAGATTTAATTTGTGACTTAAGCATTATTGCCAAGATCAACTTGAGCTTGATTGGCTAAGTCATTTGAGGATGACAGACTCAAATCTGCTTCATTGAGCCATCTTTATTAATTTGCATATTATTTAAAAAAAAATCAATTGATTTTAATATTTTAGGAACAAATGGCTATAGAATTTGCATATCTTTACCATGCACTACTCAATTGCATCACTTAGTTACATTTAATCTAAAATTCCCATTTGCTATATCAATTCAATCGAGGTTTTTACAACTTTTGCATATCAAACCAATTATGTTTAGACCAATATCATCGTGCAAGATTATTTGTATCCAAAATTATTCAAGTTCCTAAATTTCTAAAAGGATCCATGTTAGACAGTTAAGAGACCAATAGACAAGTCAAAAATGACCATTTATTTGATATATGTATTCAATTTCTAATTTTAAGATCAACGCTATTAGATAATTATTAGATCGTACAATTATCATTTGTGGCATTAGACCATCGATTAGTTGCTCCTGATAGTTTAACATTTAAACCTTGTCTCTATTAGACAATGATTAGATCACCTAATTAGAATCAAACATACATTGAGAAGCTTTACTTTCTTAATTTCCTTTAATTGGCTCCAACGTTTCCACATTCTAAAGTTAGGAAGTTGTAATTATACAACAATAGTTTTCAATTGATACATTTTCTTCCTAAGTTATAGCAATCATTGTACATCACATTAATAACATTCATCAATGCTAGAGCATGCCTTGAGATTAATATCTTGATTACATACTCAAGTTTGTAATTTACTCTCTTTAATTCTATAATATCTTGTAAAGCTCCTTTGGGCTATTTTATTTTACTTTTTTAGGCACCTCTTCATAGATTCTTTTTGAGACTTTTGTGTAAAGTCTTTTAGCCTAATGAATATAGGCTCAATTGAATTGTTGTGGATCCTTCTCATGAGATTTTGCTTATTGGATTTTGCAAATGTTGTTTCTTGATTTGTAAGCTTAGATATTCATAATCTAAGGTGAACATAAGACTATTTTTAGATCCAAATTACTTAAATATTATTGTGCACTTACTTATCATAAATTCCACACAAGTTATTTTGTAAAACTAATCAAGAGATTTTTAAAGCTAATGATATACAAATACTTGTTTAAGACACAACATTCACAATCATTTCAAAAGAGCAAGAATCTATACAAAGGTTTTTCCAACTCTTACTCAAAAGGGTATATTCTTAAAAATCACAATTTGTGCCCCTTTTGTGTGATTAACTTGTGCATTTATTCTCAACCATTGGTATCAGAATGAGGTGCATCTAAAGGAGGAATTCTTTGGTGAAAATCTTATATATGATACTCAAAAGGAGAAGTTACTTTGCATCATTTGAAGAGCGAGCATCTTGTCATTATCCATCTTTATTTAAAGGAGATCATTATGCATATTGGCAAGATGCAAGTCTTCATTGAATCTATAGATTTAGAATCATCAAAAATATGTTAATATCCTTCAAAATTAGTTGATGGTGGATATACTAAGAAATCTACAAAAGAAATATATATTCAAAAACGTCATTGTGTGCAATTGAATTCTTGTGCACTTAATATTATCTTTTGTGCAATATCTTTGATATTTGATTTGGTTAAAAATGTTAAACTCTACCCATGAGGCATCATGTATCTAGCAAAATCAATTTGGATTCAAGGAAAACATATCCTCCTTCAAGACAATACAAAATCTATTCACAAAAAGAAAAAATGAAAAATAAAAGGAAGACATTTGCTTAAGTTCCAACAGATGAGAGCACCAAATCAACCTCAAACATAGAAAAATCACAACAAGGTATAGCTTGCTTTGGTGCTAGTTATCATGAGGAAAGAGATGATGTTGAACCAAGTTCTCTTTGTAATGAACTAGAAAATGGATTGATTGAATTGTACAAAGTGCTTCAAAACCTTGCCAAGAAACATAAACTAATCAAAAAGGAAAATTCTAAAGTTAGTAACAAGAATTACTTATGATTGAATACAAAAATTTACATTCTAGTTGCTATTTCAATTCTCTCGCACAAACTATTTATTTTAGAAAGTTAACCCCTACATAAATCATAACTTATATATTACTTATTCTATTATTGCTCCAACTTGTAACTACTACGATAAGTATAATCATATTTTTAGTGAATGCAAAATATAAATAATCATTCCGTCACCACATCCCAAATATGCATGGATTAAAAATGAAAATATCACTAATGACAAAACATTTATGTTACACTCAATTGGACCTACATTTATATGGATCCATATAAGCAAAAATTAAGATTGCATAATTGTATGCTTCCTTATAAGGAACTTAAGAAGTATGTAAAATAATTAAATTCTTACTTACTCGAATTATTTGTGCTCGATCCCACCTGTCCATTGACATGCTTGGCTTTATGTATCTCTTAGTGAACTATGAATATATTTTTCATTATTTTTGCAAAGAATGAATTGTAACATCATTGTGATTGCAAATTACCTCTGCAAAAATTAAATCTCAAAAGACATTCAAGACTTTCATTATCTTTTGAACTAAATTCATGCATCAAATTTTGTCTATCACAATCATCGAATCATCTGAACCATTTCTTTAGACTTTCTGTATAATCAACAAGAAATTACTAGACCATCCAATCTATTTATTAGATTGTCCATTAGGACTAACCACAAAAACTAAACTTGTATGTCTTATTTTCTTTCATAAGAAAGTTAATTTTGCCAAGAAGAAATGTCAAATCTCAAGAATTATATACAATTAAGGCTCTTCTTTTGTCAAACTTTTAACATAGGTAAGAATTTCAAATTGATTACATGATTTAGATTTGAACCACCTAAATATGTTGCGCATTTACTCAATGCAAATCTTACACTAGTTGCTTTGTAAAACTAATCAAGAGATCTTCAAAGTTGATGATTTATAAATGCTTGTTTAAGACACAACATCCACAATTATTTTAAAAGAACAAGAATCTAAACAAATATTTTTCCAACTCTCGAAAGTTCTAAAATCATAGTTCTAGAGATTGAAAAATACCAAAAAGTATTCCTTCTCAGCATCCCAAATATGTATGGATTAAAAATAAAAATATCATTAATGATAAATCATTTGTGTCACACTCAATTGAGCCCACATTTGTATACTTCCATAAAAGCAAGTAAAATTGTATTATTATATGCATCATTATAAGGACCTAAGAAAGCATGTAAAATAATTAAATGATGATTTTCTTGAATTATTTGTGCATGATCCCATGTTAGAGTTAACTTGTTTTGCTTTTTTACTCTATTAGTAAATTATGAATCTATATATTCCTTTTTAAGTATGAATTGGAAAATACCTTTATAAAAATTGAACCTAAAAAGGCATTGAATACTTTCATTGTCTTTTAAACAAAATTCTTGCATCATATTATCTATCATGTTCATTGGATCATCCACACCATTTCTTCAAACTATCTATATAGTTAACAACAAAATTATCAAACCTTTCAATCTATTTATCACATGATCCATTAGGTCTAACCAAAACAAAAACTTATTTGTCCTATTTTGCTTTACATAAAAGTCAATTTCATCAAGAAATGTCCATTAAGAATTGTGTAGAATTAGGTCTCTTTTTTTGTCAAACCTTTCACAGAAGTAGGTTTGAACAACTTAAATATATTATGCATTTACTCAATACAAATCTTGAATAAGTTGCTTTGTAAAACTAATCAAAAGCTCTTCAGAACTTATGATCTACAAATACTTGTTTAAAACACAACATTCACAATTATTTTGAAAAAGCAAGAATCTAAACAAAGATTTTTCCAACTCTTACTCAAAAAGTTTTAAAATCATAGATTACTTCCCCTTAGCTGAATTGTCTTGTGCTTTCATTCTCAACATTTTCTACATAAGATCTCAAGCATACATTATCATTACTTAAGTTATTCAAATTAATCAATAAGAATGATTAAAAGGTGATAAATAAACCTAAACATAACCATTCATCTACTATTTCAATCTTAATTGTTGATTTTTTTTGGACAATTAATTTTAATAATCTACCTTATTTTTATAATTAATTATATTTATTATGAAGGTTATTACATGTGACTTTGAAATAATTATTAAACAAATTATTGGAGATCAACTCATTCATCTATAAAAGACAAAATATTTTTGAAAAAAAGTATAATGGTAATATAAATTATATTTAATATGAAAGTCATTAAAAAAATTTTAAAATATTTATTTATTAAACTATGAGTTACAAGCTCATTCATGTATGAACAAGAAAAATAAATAAATAAATAAAAATCAATACAATACTTATTCTTAACCTTTTATATTGTTAGTTCCCTCTAGAACACTTCTCTATTAACACAAATGAATTTTTTATTAAATGTAAAAGGAGTTAATCTGCCAATAGAATCTGAAATCCAATATCTAATTCACCATGGATCTTTAATTTGTTCATGTATTTTCTAATAAAGACCATTTTGGTTTTAGTACAATGATAGTAGATTTAATAGAGTTTTCAAAGTTCAATGAAATTTTGTGGTTAAAAAAATAGGGGAAGTTAACTATGATGGTAGTTTGGTGAATTTTTAAATATAACAAATGTTAGATGTAATTTGCTATACTTAAATGGCATGAAATTTTAGAAAAAAAAATATTTTTTTAATAGACCTATTGAAGTTTATATAATACAAAACATTATGATCTTAAAAATCAATGTTCAAAACAGTAATAAAGTATGCTTGAAGTATAATAGTGAATATTTTATACCTCTAAATATTTTTACATCAACTAATTTTCTAGTTAGATCATTATCTTAAATAGTACTTGTTCTTATATGAATTTTTTTTTTGCTTTAATGTTTTCAAATCTAAACCTTTTAAAAAGTTATATTAAGTATTTTGTTTGTGAAATAAAAATACTTTTATTAGTTTTCTTAACTGTAACTCTTAAAAAAAGGTAAACTCACCCATCATGCTCATTTCATTCTCTTTCTTTATTAATTCTACAAACTTCTCACATTTCATCATGTGTAGCTTCAAATATAATATCAACATATACTTGACAAACTAATTATCTTTCATCTAAATTTAGAATAAATAAAGTGTTGTCAACTTTACCTCTAACAAATCCAATTGAAATAAGAAACATATATAGTCTGTCATATCATGCACGCGAAGTTTGCTTCAATTCATAAAGAGCTTTCTCTAATATGTATACATTGCCTAATTTATCATGGGCCTTAAATCTCATGACAAACTTCTTCACTAATGAATCGATTTAGAAATGTATATTTGACATCCATTTGATATAATTTGAACCCTTTGTGATATGCATATGTTAAAAGAAATGTTATTACTTCAAGTTGTGTAATAAGAGCAATTGTTTATTCCACCTCAACTTCCTCAATTTGACTATAGCATTTTGCAACTAATCTTGTCTATTTATAATGACTTTTTGATTCTCATATAACTTATTTTGAACACGCGTTTAGTGCCAATAACGGTATGATCATTTGGTCTTAATACTAGATCTCACATTTGATTTCTTTCAAATTACTTTAATTCCTCATGCAAAATAGCTATGCATTAATCATCACTAAAAGCTTTATCAATTATGGTAGGTTTAGAACTTAAAGCAAAATGCTACATGATAAATTGAAATCCTAATGTTAATTCTTTCTTTTACTTCACTTATGATCAAATCATTAGGACAATCTTTAGAGAACTTCCACTCTTTCATAATTTGACCTTCATCCTCTATAATTCTTTTTTATTCCTTAATTTTGTCCATATGTTCATCCTTAAGACTAAATTTTTCAAAATTATCTAATTGATCAAATGGGAGTTACTTATAAAAAGCTTCACAAAAGGTTTCATCAAATTTCACATAGTGTTTCTTCTACAACTAAAATGCTTTTGTTATATATTTCATAAGCACTACTATTTATCGAATAATCTAAAAAAATACATTTGTCGAATTTTATATCAAATTTTTCTAAGCTACTTTTCTCACTATTTAGAATAAAACACTTATATCTAAATATATGAGTACGTGATATCTTTGAATTTTTATCATACAATACCATTTAGCATGCACCTAGTTACACCTAGCAATGACTTATTCCTTTTATTTACAACTCTATTTTGTTGTGGAGTCTTTTGAGGAAGAGATGTATACAAATTACATATTTATTACAAAATTAGTAGACAATTCATTTTTAAATTCACTGCAATTATCATTTCTAATTGAAATTAAGGAAAGATCATTTTATTTTTTTAACTTAGCAACTAAATATGCAAATTTTTCAAAAATCTCATCCTTCTTTCATAAAAATAACATCCAAGAAAATCTTAAAAAATCATTTATCACAACTAATCCATATTTCTTATCTCCTAGACTTTTTTGGATGAATTAAACCAAATAAATCTAGAGGCGAGGGCTTTAATAATCTTCTAATAGTTATTTCTTTTTAAATTTAAAAGAAGACGTTAATTTTTTTCCAAGTTGGCAAGCTCCACAGATAGTCATAACTCTAATGAATATTGGATAGACCTCTAACTAAATCATACTTAATCTTTTCTTAAATAAAGATGTACTTAGAAGACAATCTCTTGTACAATTTTTTAACTATTATTATAAGATGTATAGCAATCTAGTCTACTAGACCTAACTAAGAAAAATACAATACATAAGTATTATTTTTCCTATGTATAACTAAGAGGAAAGTTATCTTTATTAATAATATAATCATTTAAATTAAACATAAAAAAAACCTAAGTCACACAATTGATTATTGCTTAAAAGATTGTACCTCAAATCTTGCATAAGAAAGACCTTTCATATTATTGTGTAAGAGTTTCCTATGGTTCCTATTTCAATGAATTTGTTCTTAAAATTATTGCCAAGGGTAACTTTGCCATTATCATACTCATTTAAGTAGATGAATAATAAAGTATCTCCAATCATGTGTCTAGAGCATCTACTGTCTAAGTACTGCAAGCCTTCTCTGATCCATAAAGTCTTGTCTATAAAATAAAATCAAACATTAGTTTTGGGGACCCAAATCATTTTGGGTCCACCTGTCTTGATATTAACACTATTTAAACTTTTTTTCTTACCTATACAAATCTAAACAATTTGGAATCAACATTTTGTTGATTTTCCAATGAGATGTAATATAACCAATTTTCATGCAATAATTATACCTAATTCTTTGAGCATATAAAACAAAATAAGAGTTGTCACAATTTGATCTATAGAAAGAGGTTCTATAGAGTGCATGTATGCTTTTCAAATCATTTAGTTCTCTAATTAATATTATATCAAAACAACCATTTCATCTCTTACAATTCTTACTTCTTGTAAGTAATTAGCATTCTTTTCATTTAGGTGCTTATATAACCTATAATTTTGTATATCTTGAAACTAATTTCTTATACTTTATATAAGCATCAATGTATTGTTCTTAATAGTCAACAATTGAAGATAATATAGAAGTAGGGTATCTCATCATCAGTTGAAACATCACACTTTTCATCCTTAGCTATATGACATATCACACTCTCATCATTGGATGTTGAGCTATCTGAATCTCCATGAGAATTTCATTATTTTTTTTCTAAAACTTCTCTACTCTTTCCTTTTAAAGAAGGCAGTTGGGCTTAATGTGTCTAAGCAATTTGCATTCATGACACATGTCTCCTCTGGCTATAATTCCTTTGCCTTTGGATTCTTATCTCAACTAAACTTCCTTCCTAAATTAGGCTTATTATGTAATCTAAATAGACCTTTAGAAATGAGAGCTACCTCATTGGATCAATGAATCAGAATTTGAGGTAGAACCAGCCACCACAGCAAGAGGTTCTTGCTTCTTTTTTGCTTGAATCTCTTGCTCTTCATTCTTCCTTCTTGCAAGCTTCATTTCAATTTTGACGAGCTCACCAAGCAACTCATCTAGCTATAGAGTTGAAATGTCTTTCGTAGTCTTTAAGGTAGCCACTAAAAGATCATATCAATGAGAGAGCAATCAAAGAATTTTACATACCTGTTCACATATTAAAAACTTTCTTCCAATGTTAGACAATCCATTGATAATACTTATAAACCAAGTAAACATTAATTTGACTATTTCATCTGGATTCATAAGGGACAAGTTGTACTCATTAATTAACAAATTAATCTTAGTCTCCTTTACTTCAATGATACCATTATATGTAACCCAAAGTTGGACTAGATCTCATGCATAGTTTTAAGACTTATGATATAGATATACTCAGTTGTAGATAATCCATAATATAAAATATTCATGGCAAAGTTCACCAGCACTTTGTGTTTTTCTTTAGGAGTGAGATCAAAAAATTGCTTCCTCACTTTTTCACCATTTATTAATTTAGTTGAGAAAACAAGTGATTATTTAATCACATCCTAAATTTCTAAATCAACAAATTCTAAAAAGAAGCACACACGTTTTTCCAACACAAATAATATTCACTGTTAAATTAACGATGGCCGATAAGATGATGTTCCCTCACACTAAATAGCATCGTCCTCCATAATAGAATGAGTAATGATGATCATGTTATTGAAATTTCTTTCTTTCACAAAACATTACTCTGATACCATTTGTTAAGATTAAGAAAGAACGAATAATACGAGAGAAGAGTGAATTGTAATATTTGTACAATCCCAAGCAATCAATTTTTTTAACAAGTCTTTGAAATTCTCTTAAAAACACCACTATAAACAAAGACAAAAAACAACAAATATGAAAGACAAATGTACACAAATTTTTTAAGTGATTTGGTTTGACCTATGCATACATTTACTCTCCATTAATCTAATTTGGATTCCATTAACCACTTCCTTTCATCACAGTAAGTAGGGATAAACTAAATACAAGAGTCGTGCTCAGAAGAGACACCAAAGTTATACAATTGTTTTAGCTAATATAGATGAATAAGGCCCTTACAAATCAATAGATACACAAAACTTATATCTTTAATCCTTTAAGAACAAATATGGCACCAAGTTAAATGTGAATAAGATATTACCAATGTGAATCATAAAGTAGAAATGCAATTAAGCAAGAAATGCATTGTAGTGATCAAGCGAATGCTCCAACTAAAATTAAGAGAGTATGCATTTTTTCTTTTTGTTTAAACTTTTGATATTGTACTTTATAATATCAATCTCTTCTCTTTGAAATCAATCTTTATATATACCAATGTCAATCACAAAGCCAATTATGCATCGTCTAATAGCTAATTGTGTTTTCCAAAGAAAATTAAAATAGTCGTTATACTCTTGGGATTCTGCTGGTATGAGTACAATAGCTATATCATATTAAAACAATAAGAATAGAACTAGAATCATCCTGACGATCCCATCATACAATTAGCACTTATTTAGTCAAAAAAGCTTATCATACAAGTTTGACACATATTCTTGTATTGTACGATGCCAAATTATAATGCAGCACTTAAGTTTTTATATATATTGTACTAAGGGATTACACAAATTGTACTAATACAATTTAGTTCAGTTGTATAAGTTAAATAGATCGTACTTGTCTGATAGAAGATCATCACCATAAATTACATATTTTTACTAAGAACCAAACTCTTAAGAAAATATAGCATGATGTGATCGTATAGGGACAAACACTTCAACAATTATGTATTCATTAGTTGTATTAAACTTAAAGAGTTAATCATACTCATACAGTAAATGTATCATAAAAATATGACAACTTTTTACCAAACTGAAGTTTGACGAAGAAAGATATCATACAAGTGCAATACATACTTTTCATCATCGTTGTACAACAATGTAGACATTTTAAAATTTTGCTTTATGAAATAATTATAATACTCATACGATACAACTATCATAGATGTACAACACCAATGTAATAGTGTTTGTTCTAAGTATTTTGACTAATAATGAATCATATTAGACCAATGCATAAGTCATTCTTATATGTTGAAGGCTATCAATTATAATAGTTCACGTACTTATACGATATAAATGTTATATTCATACAACATAATAAGTGCATAACTATTCTAAATTATTAAAATTATCTGAGTTGAACTAAAAAGTACTGCTACAATATATACTTCGTATTGTACGATATATAAAGTTTGGTAATCGTATAAGGATTATAAAGTGAATAACCAAACTAATTGTGACAAAATAAAATCTTATTGGTATAACATAATAATCACATGTCTAACCACTACTAAATTTATAGAAAAAATAGATTTTAAGAGAAAATAAACTACATACTAGTACAAAAGGAAGCATCATACTGAAACTATGTTGATAAAAAATCAACTCTCAGATAATAGATAATATAAATACAAGGCCTATACCTTATTTGACACCCTTTCACCCTTCTAATCGTTTGTCCAATGGTGATTGCATCTATATAATGAAGTAATTGTACCAATATAATGTCATGATAACATGAAACTTAGTTGAGACTTTAAACCAGAATATAGATCACGCAAGTACGATATAACTTGCGTGATCTATATTCTGTTGTAAAAGATATAACTTGTTTTAAATCATGCTTCATTATCTTAAGATTTAACTTAAGTCTAAAGTATGCATGTAATGATATTATCATTTAACTAATGCAAGTTTGGAGAACTTTATAATCAAGATGTAATTTAGCAATGCATGCATTACATGATTATTCTTAAGTGACGCTTTTGTAAATGATGAAGATTTCACATTCTAACTTAAGCATTGTATGGTAATGTACAACTCCATATGGATTAGTTGCACCACAGAGAGCTTGCCTTCATAATATTATGATTTGCAAGTTGAGCATCCTAGAGCAAAGGTCTCCAATCTTCTTCTAATTCCAAATACAATATCCTTAACCCAATAAATATTTGCTGCATTTATGATCTAAAAATTACATGTTTACAAAAACTCAAATATTTATTAGTCAACCAAAGCTTGGTTTTGTGATCATTCTTCATGGTACAATAGAAAACACTTTCATGGCACCCAACCAAAGGAGAACAAATGTAATAGCCATAACACCTTCAAACACCGCAAAAATGGTAGCAAAAGAAAACAAGCATAGCCCATGACAACCAAAAGGTGACCAGCGTGGTCTTGAATCATAATAGTGACACCAATTTAAAGCAAAAGATTAAGCCATCAAAATTAACCTTCATAAATTCGAAAAGGTGGAATTCCGTTAAAAAACGTTTCTCAATGCTACACTTATAAACAAATCGAAACAACAAAAAAACAAGAAAATACAAAGCTTTACTAGTTCTTTTTTACTTTAGAAAAATCTACCTATAGACTTCATTTTGAGATTGCCAAGAATAGTTAGACATTATGATAATATTTTTATAAAAAATTTCTCTAAAATACATTTCATCTTTTAGTCTAAGACAAATAATACATCACATATACCAAAATGCTTTACTAAAAAATAATTAGGTTGCATAGCTTATTTTTTACAATTATTTCTAATCATAACATTAGGTTTATATCTTACTTTTAAAAATTACTTTGAAAACTCTTTAGAATAAAAATCAAGTTCTCTTCAACTTTTCACTAACAAACTGATGGATAAATAAAAGTTATCAATTGAATCCTATGAAACCTTTTGAATGTCATGTAAGAAAAAAATTAGGAACCTGAGATTTGCACCTATATCTGAATTTGATTATAATAACACTATTTCAATAACTACTAAGCAAACTTCTTTTGAAATTGTATATAGGTTTAACCCAAAATGACCTATTGATTTCTTGAAATTTCCATGCACATATTTTCTAAGTTTGCATTTGCATTTGCATATGATCATTTTAACAAGTCTAATGAAGTCAGATATCAAATAGAAACAAGTAATGTTAAGTATGTTGAGGCTATTTATTGAAATAGATCTTTGAGAGAGTTCCATAAAGATGATCATATTTTAGTTTATATTCAATTAGAACATTACGACTCCACTAAACACAAAATAATATACACTAGCTTGTGGATTTTTCAAAATAATTAGAAAAATTGGTGTGTACTATTATATTCTTAAATTATCATCTAACATGTTTATTAGTAAAGTTTATAATATTGAGAACATTTTACCATACAAAGGAAATTTGTAATATGAGATTATGTAGTCTAATTTTCATATAAGTAAAAATGATAAACAATTGTCAAAACCTCAAATAACTCAAATTTTTTAAGTTGAAAGAATTATTATTAATGAGAAACCTTCCAATATCACATTGTCACATAGGTTTTTATTAATTGAAAAAATCAAACACCTTTAAAACATCCTTGAATAATAAGAGAAAACTTAGAGAAAATTGTTTTACAACGTGCAGATGATTACTTTGATTTTAACTCTATAGAGTAAAGTTTCTCTTAGTCTGATGAAGATGATATAGCACCAATCAAATGACAGCGTAACTCGATAATGACATAGACCTATGACGAGGTCCCAAGTGCAAGCCAATCAAACTAATGTTTTGGACTCTCATCATAAAGCAAAACATGAAAACTCACATAAGTTGGTTATGGACTAACCCATGAAGTTCATTTTAAATAGACAAACATTATGTCAAGAATTTTGCATAAATATATAGAACTTCTAAAGATTCTATTTTATTGTAAAATAGTATTAATGGTTGGTTATTTGGAAAAAAATTGGTGTTAATATTTTCTTATTTTTGTAAAAGTGTGTGCTAATGGATGCATGTAGTTATAATAGAAAAGCATTTATAAATAGTTTCAAAATATAAAATGAAAGTATTCAATTTGATTGTTTAGCTTCTCCCCTTTGTGCTTTTACTTTGTAGCTTGAGTATGGGTGAAGTTTGTAGCTTTCTCTTCTCATGTATAATTCTTTAATTAGTATTGCAACTCATTTAATAAGTGTTACCCCTCCATTTTTTTAACCCATTTTCCAATAATCACCAACAATCTAATCTTCTTTTCTTCTTATTTCTTTTAAACTATTTCTTTACAACTTAGAACCTAGTATTGTAACAATTGCCTAACCAATATTGTAGCAACTACATGCCCTGTTCATGCGCCATCCCGTCTAGAGATTCACCACATGCACCCAGGTAGCTCATATCCTGTGCTCAGCAACATGAATTTGTAGAATGAAATCATAATCACTTTCCATTTTTTTAGCTTGGATTCTTTTGGTTTCACTATCATATCATCTTTGAATCAAAGATTTTTCATTTCTCTCCATGAACTGCCTAGCTTACTTTCATTATAAATTAAAATAATAAGTATAAGATAGATAAATCAATAATTAAAATCAGAGGTCACATCAAATCTTAATACGAGAATGTGATGGTGAGACAATTCCCTAAAAACTATTTCATACCAATTATTTGTATATTAGAACAAAATTATTATTAGCCAAAATATCTAAACAAAAGTCTAACTATGAAATCATATCATAAGAAAATGATACAAAATAAAAATTATATAATACCATAATTAAAGTACTACAATCGTCAAAAAATACAACATAGTCTTAGGTACACAAAATTCAAAAGCACTTTACTAATGTAATTACCTAATAAGTAAAATCCTCATCCATAATCTCATAGCTCTTATCTCAGTGTATGATGGATACATAACCAGTGATATAAAAACTAGTAAAATTTTAAAATGCTCAAGAAATAAATCATAATCATAACAAAATATAAAAAAAATTGTGTAAAAGAATAAACCAATATAATAATAGTAAAATAATAACCAATAACTACGAGGAAGACCGACATTTTCATATTATTTAAATTATTTCAATTTTTCATGTATTATATGTACTATAAGACCTAAATTTTTTATTATTATTTTTTAATCCAAATAACTAATATCCATATCTATACGACTTCTACCCATAAGTATCAATAAGCTTTTATTCACCCACTTAAGGGCATCTAAACTCTAACAACTTTACACAAGATACTGGTGATACAAATCATATACAAAGATATCTAGATCCTAACCATCCTATATAATATATCAATAATACTATCTAATAAGGTCATGATATTAATAACAAGAATTTCCTAAACCTGACCACCCTGCACATAATTCTAATGACATTATATTATATAATTAGGATAATATCTTTAAGAAATATACATTTTATCAAATTCTATTCTATTTCATAAATTTTGACTTGTTTATAATTATGCCATTAGCCAGTTCAACCAATCATTCAATTTTAACATATAATTAAATTTTTGTAATATAATTTTCATATACGTACAACCATTTTCACCTAATATACTAAATAGAAATATCACACAAATAAAGCATAATCTAATAAAATATCAAGATCTATTTTTAAGAGACTTTTAGAAAATATCATAATTCATTATATCTTTAAAAATTATAAACTCATTATCATTAAATTTTTCTAGAAGAGATCTTTCTAATAATATATTTAAATAATTTTTTTCATTAAATTAAGATCACAACAATTTAGTAACATTTAATATTTTTAAAAATTAATTTTATTTTATTAAAATACTCATAATTACAAATACATTAGTTTAATGTCAATATTTATAATATATTATACAAAAAAAATTAGGATATTATAATTATTATGGAATATGATGTGATACAATGTGATAAAAAAATACTGCATAGCATAGATTTATTTGCATATCGTTTAACGTATGAGATAAAATATTATTATTATGATACACACACACACACATGCGTGTGTGTGGGTGTGTGTGTGTGTGTGTGTGTGTGTGTGTGTGCATATATTATAAGAATCAGAGCATGAGTTAAAAACACAAAAGAAATGAAAAAAATGAAAGATTGAAAAGCTTGTTAATCTATATGATCATAAAAAAATGAAATAAAAATATGTTAAGATTTTTTCTATAACCTTAATTTGCAATTATCCAATATAATGAGATCACTTCTTACTATCATAGACACCTAGATCTGTCATCATGAATATAAGATATTGGGCAATATAGGCAAAAGTTTTGTGATAGATTATAAGATCACCACTATTGTTGGTAATTAGTGTTGAAAATCAATGAATTTAATGTCCACATAAGGGATTAAGTTGTATAAATGACAAATTTAAACAATTTCAATTACATTACAATAGAATTTTTTTTTAATGACTCTTGTAAAAATTGGGTTTAGAAATAATTGTGTGAAGTAAAATAAAGTAAAGTACACAAGTATTTTCAGATAATTCGATCCAAACTTGGATCTACATCTACCTTTAACCAAATAACTAGGCTTACACTAAAACTATTTTCTTTTTGTTATAATCAGGTGAGGATAACCTTAACAAAAAGCTAAAGGACCCACAAAGCATTGGGTCAAAGATCATACAATAATCAGCCTAGAAGAGCCAATATTGGGTCAAAGGAGCCGACAAATCATCAGGCCACCCTATAACAATAATCAAAAAACTAATACAGGATCAAGCACAAAGTTTCAACAATGAGATAAGAAGCCAAAATCAAAATGCAACTAGAAGATCCTATAGTCTAATCACACAAATACAAAGTTAAAGTAATGCAATGATGAATATGCAACTTGGCTCAAAAGAATTAACTATATAATATAATGCAACTTAACTCAATATAGAATGAAGGAAAGTTATAAAATGATATTAATATTTGAGACCACAACCTTGCTATTCTCTGCTCTCTTGTAATGAAGATTTTTAAGCTTCACTCTTTACAAGGGTATGCAAGTAAACAATAACATTTTCTCCTAAGTTTGTACCCTTTATAAATACATTATATGCTCTCTAATGGCTCCAAGTAGCAACTAAATCAATGTTTCCTAAAAAGCAATTACATTAGGCATTACTCATACATTTGAATTGATCGTATTATCTAATCCAAGGATCGTACAAGTATAATACAACAACAAGCTTAGTGTTCAACCTATCAAATAAGTCCAACTAGTTTATTTCTTTGCTAACAAAACATTGTACGTATACGATAATACTATCATACATGTATGAATAATGTAAGACTTCAAATCCAAATTTTTACCTCTCAGTTTTTCACAAGATCTCATAATATGATAGAAGGATTATACTAAAGCCCTTCTAAATCAACACATTCTTAATAAAATAAGGATTGTATTCATATGATATGAGAATCATACTTGTACTAAGTATATTGCTTCGCTCACTAAGTTCTCAACTATCACTTTCTGTTAAAAGTTATCAAACTTGTATGACAAAGACATCGTACGTGTACGACAAGGCAAACTGCTGCTTATAATAACATCACGCAATCTGAAAACCTCATTGGTGCTACTGAAGAACGAATCATAAAAGTATGATAGGGATATCATATTGTACAAAACACATAAGTTCAAAGCCTCAACTAACAGCTCTTGGGAAAACACTATTGTACTTGAGTTTATGAATAATATAACCAGCCAAATTAACTAAAGAATGCCCCAAGTCTGATATTTGAAAGATTCCAAAGCTAACTAGTCTTATTGTGCGATAAGGTTATTATACAAGTACAATATGTATTGTTTTTGTATTATTCAATTAATTGACATTTTTTTAAAATTCTACTTAATTAAGTTTGCCCTATTCTAAAACATACTTATATATAAAGCAAAATAAATAAAATATTATCTTATGCTAATCCATGAAAGAGCACATGAATCATTTGAAAGCATTTAACTCATACTCTATCTTATCGAATCCTAATGCATCAATTAAATTATTATAGATTTTATATGCTGATACTAATAAAGATGACTCAGAAAAGATAATCTCCTTGTGTTGCTCATGCTAGATGTTTTATTAGTGTCAGTTATATTTAATACCAAAACATTGTCGTTAAGCTCCTTAAGTAAAGAAATAAAACTCTTCACATAAATGTCCTATTTAATTTTGAAATACATGATCTAAAATATTTAAGAAAAAATATTAATAAAATAATAAAAGATTTTGTTGTTAATGATGCAAAAACTAAGAATTCAACACCTAGAATGTGGGCCACAATAAATAGAAACTTACCATCACAACTACAAAATAATGGGTGATTTGAAACATAGTTCAATGATAGAGATATGATATGAGATATTATGGAATGAGAATAATGATCACATAGAAAAATTAAGAGCCTAAAAAAGGAAATGAATATCTTTTTTTGTCAAATATATTACTAAACTTTTATATTATTTTATTATTTATAATTCATAATTTGTTTGTTAAGTATAATATGTTCTTTACGTACTTATATTATATGTAATAATATAGATATTTATAAACTAAGAGCTCTTAAAGTATAGTTTCGAATCATAAGTTTTAAAAGAATGTTTTATTTATAAGCTCTGTAAGATATATATTGTATGTAAAAACTATATTATATTATTTTGATAGATGATACGTTTGTATATAATTTTAGCTTTTGTTATATATGACAACTATAAAACTATGTGCATAAGGATTAGTTTCCAATTCAAATTTGAATGTTTGTTTGAGATTTTTTATGTAATTAGGTATCCAATCTATTGTATTGGATAAGATCATTATTACTCATCTCCTTTCATATAATTGTAAGGTCTCTTCACTTATAAAACAAACTCATAGAAAGAGATGTCTAAGAACAACCAATCAAGGAAATTCTAATGCAAGCATCTAGGAATCATAAGCCTCTTTTGCCATATTCTTGTTAAGAGGAGAAAATTAAGAAACCCCACAAGGTTGACAGACTCATGTCCAACCACTCCTCTCTATCTACCCATCTATCTTTGTTGCCAAATTTCTCAAAAGTTAGAGAGTTTGTGTCTATTCATAAATAGAGAGAAACTAGTTAACCTCTATCAAAATTGTATTAGAAATTATTGCTCTTGTTTTCAGGCTTTATTTTAGAGTTGTATCAAGAGAGCTCAACGCCAATCAGACAATGCAGCTGGATTTGCTATTGAGGACTTGGTTTGTGCTGCTTCAAAAAAGAAAATAAAATCAAATAAAGCTAAATTGTGATCATTCGAGAAAGGTGCATATTGCATTCACAAAGATCTCCATTTACCATTGAAAAGTGTGACTAGTCAAATTAGCTATAAATCAAATCTCCAATTACTATGTAATCTCATTTACAAATTCTTATGCTTATTTCTTCCCCTTGAGCATCAAGAAATGTTGAAGCAAAATTTGATTAGACAAATTGAAAATGAGAATACTCAAGGATTAGATCTAGGTGAAAAAAGAGAAAATGAGCTTTCTTTTTCTAAACTAAATAAGTGGTACAGAACAAGAGACAAGTTCTTAAGCTAGAGGAAGAGCTAAAAGAAGACATGGTATAACCATGAAACATCAACTAGCAATATTATTATTCAAACTAATATGATTATTTTGATACTTTTGAATTAAAAATTCATTTAGAAACGGAGCCTTAAAATGTAACCAGTGTGTCTGACATGGTTTTCTAAAGCGACTTGATGTTTTCTTGTCTCTTTTAATGTTGGATATGTTGCCCCCTAGAATTGTGTGTCATTTACACATCATAAGACTCCAATTATGGTAACATTCAGACAATCTTCAATAATGGCAACATCCAGACAGTGAACCTTTAAATCCACGGAAGGTTATGAGAAGTATGATATTTATACTACAAATACTGAGCTTCAGGAGACAGGCAGGAGATGTATGTAGAAAGCATGTTCCCAATAAGATGATCTGTGAAGGAGTGACTACGAGACTAGACTAAGTGCCAGCTCCAAATTTAATAGCAGCTCAAGAGAATCCATGATGCTGCTGGTAGAGACAAAATTTGTTTAGCTCAGAAGATAGACCGACATGGACTTTCAATACCTACAGGAGAGAAAAATTTAAAGAGAAACAGATAAAAGGCCATAGGATCATACAATAAAGCTTTATTTAGAAAGGTGAAGCTTAGCAAAATATAATAATATCAGAAGATTCAAATTCTAAGCCAAACTTAACTATAAAAGACTTGTTATTGTTGTATAAACAAAGAAAAGACAGTTTGTGTTAGTCATGAAAACCTATCACTTGTTACCAGAAGGCCTGCAAAGAAAATAATAAATATATGATATGCTAACAATTCAATGCTTTCCAGACCTGCTTCATCTATAAAAATACACTCTGACTGGACATAGCTGCAGTCAATTCAACATCTTCCTCTTCAGCATATCCCAGATGCAGTGGATTCACAAACATTTTAAACAATGAAATTAAAAAAATGGTAAAATCATCAAAAGGTTCCATGAAACCTTTGCAATGATGCATGCCTGAAAAATTATGGAACTTGCATGTATGATTTTAGCCTCAAAAAGAAGAATTCCTTGCAGATATAGTCATAAGCCTGCCATAAAGAATGGTATACTTCAGAACTACTTCAGAAACACTAAAAAAAAAGTTAAACCTTCAAAAAGAAAGATATCTATGCCAACTACCAAGTCATCATTAAAGGAATTTAAATCGTACAGTATAAAGTTCTTGAGAAAACAAAGTCAATTTTGGAAAATTTCAAATATTATCTAATTAAATGAATCAATCGCAACAAAGGATGGAGTACAACGGTAAAATTTCAAAGAATTTCGATACTAAGTAGACAAGAGAAACTAAAATTTGAGAGTAGGAAAGTGTGCTAGCAAGAGAGAGATAACCTATGTTTGCTTCCCCATAAATTGTTTCTTCATCTAGATCATATCCAAGCCAGCTCATTTCTCCAGCTAGATCATCCAGAAACTTATTAATCTGCTCATATTTTGGATGTTCACTGTCTCCGACAACAAAGATATGCATCTTGCTGTTTACTTCAATCCAACTACAACCAGGTTCCTTCTTCATACTGCTTTGTCTCATCATCTTCCTCATCCTTGAGACTTCCTCCCACCTCTCAGCTTCAGCATATATATTTGATAAAAGAACACATGCAGAGGAATCACTAGGTTCAAGCAACAGGATTTTCTTCACGGCTAGTTCAGCTACCTCGACATTTCTATGGATCTGGCAAACACTTAAAAGAGTCCTCCATATAATAGCATCAGCTCTGTATGGCATTTCATTGATAACATTTAACGCTTCATGTACACCCTTTGACCGGCCTAATAAGTCAACCATGCAAGAATAGTGTTCCAGCTGGGGCTCTAAATCATTTATCTTCTTCATGGATTTGAAGTAGCGAAGTCCTTCTTCTGCCAAACCAGAATGTGCACAAGCTCGAAGAACACCTACAAAAGTTGCATGGTTCGGCAAAAAATTTTCCCTACCCATGCTTTCAAACATTTTCAAGGCCTCTTTTCCAAGACCATGGTTTGCATAACCACAGATTATGGCATTCCAGGACACAGAATCTCTTTCTAGCATCTTGTCAAACATTAATTGAGAGTCTTCCATGTTGCCACATTTGGCGTACATGTCCACTAGAGTACTTGATATAAACACATCCTTATGATGAAAATCTAGCTTGATGATTTGAGCATGGATTTGCTTCCCCAACCCAACCATGGTTAGGTTGGAACAGGTGTCAAGAATTGTTGCATAGGTGAAATTATCTGGCTCCAATCCCATTTGTAACATTTGATCAAAAAATATTTGAGCATCTTCACTTCTTTTCTGGAGTGAAAATCCAGAGATAATGGCATTCCATGACACCATTGTTGGGAACTCAATCCTACAATGGATTGTTCGTGCTTCTTCCAACATCCCGCACTTGCAATACATGTCAATCAGAGCACCTCCCAGAAAAGCATCAGAACCAAGCCCCGACTTGATTATTTTTTCATGGACTCGCATTCCACAATTTAGAGACTGCAAAGCTGTGCAAGCTTTGAGGACACTGCCATAAGTGAAAACATCAGGTTCCAAACCCCATAGTAGCATCTGATTGAAATGTGATAATGTCTCTTCATAAAATCCATTCTGCTCAAAAGCCGTGATGATGGCATTCCAAGAGACAGCATCCCTTCGATCCATCTCCTCAAAGACAATCCAAGCATCAAATAAAGATCCGCACTTTCCATACATGTCCAAAGTTGCATTTATAACACAAATATTTAAGAAAAGGTGAGTTTTGATAGCCAAGCAATGAACTTGCAAGCCTTGCAAGTATGCTTTTGCTTCTGCACAAGCACTAAGAACAGCTGATATGCTGATCTCATCTGCGACCAGGCCTGATCTATTCATAAACTTAAATAATTTAAGAGCTTCAACTCCTTGATCATGTCTAGAAAATCCAACAAGCATAGCATTAAAAGTCTGCAAGCTGCAGTTTGGAAGTTCCCAAAAGACTCTAATAGCATCATCCAAGCTATGGCATTTAGCGTACATATCTAGTATAGAAGTACCAACAACAACATCTGTAATGTAATTATTCTTAGTAGCATGCCCATGAAGCTGTCTACCTGCCTCTAAAGATGATAATCCTGCACATGATCTGAAGATGCTTGCATATGATGATTGGCTTACTCCTATACCTTCCCTCTGCATCTCTAGAAACAGCCCCAGTCCAACAATGAACTGCAAATTCTGAGCACAACCCCCTATTATTGCGCTCCAAGTCACCCAGTTCCTATTTGTCATTCCATAGAAGAAGCTAAGGGACTCATCCAAATACCCACACTTCGCATACATGTCAATCAAAGCACTTCCTGTTACCACATCTAAGTCAAGACCCATCTTGCGCACAAGACCATGAATTTGGATTCCCATCTCAAACTCCTCAAAAAAAGAGCTCAACTTAAGAACAATTGCAAAGGTGGTGCGATCTGGCTTGATACTCGTCCTCTTCATCTTTATGAAAAATCTAGCAGACTCTCTCAAGTTTCCATTTTGAAAGTACCCAGAAATCATTGAATTCCAGGAAATAACATCATGCTCAGGCATTGTCTTGAATATATCCTGCGCCCTGCTCATTAACCCATTTTGCGCATGACCAGATATCATAGAATTCCATGACACCAAATCCCTATGAGGCATTTCGTCAAACACTTTCCATGCAGAATTCAAATCCATACAATGAACGTACATGTGAATTAGACAATTGGCAACAAAAGTCGTAGGGATGAAACCTGAGGTGATCATTCGAGCATGGGCTTGCCGACCGCCATTCAGATTGGAAAACTCCGAACAAACCTTGAAGAGGTGAGAGAAGGTCATCTTTGACGGGGGCGGTGTGCAAGACTGCGAAATGGTGAAGGGGGAAGTGGGAATGAAATTAGGTAGAGACATTGAATTTAACGGACACAATTTGATAAGAAATGAGCGCAGCATAAGAATTGTTAGAAAGTGGGCAAATCTGAGGCAATTCTGTGCCAATTCTCGGAGGCAAATGTGTCCTTCAATGTTGTCTCCTTTAGGGGAGGGTGCTGTCTCGAGCTTCACTGCCCGTGGCTGCTCTACCTGACTCTCTTGTGGCCGCTCTCTCCCCCGGCTGACAGCCCCCTTACACATGATCCTTTGTACCTCTGCTCTTAATTCTCTGCTTGCTCTTCCTAGCGGCTACCTCCTGGTACATTGATACAAACGAAAGCTAGCCAGCCCTTCGCCTTGGCCACTAGGCTTCCAATCCAAGCGGCAAAGCAAACACGGCTTAGTTTGCAAAAAAATTTAAAAAACTTGTTTGTATTTTGCAAATTTTAACGGAAAAATTTCTTATAGATCTTTATTTTAAAACTGCTTTTAAAATCATTTTCTCAGCTATTACGATCTTGTTTAATAAACTCTCGTTCATCATGAGCATTTATCCTAGTCTGGTTCGTCTCGGGCAGAGATTGTACTGGATAAAAATAACTCTTTAAAAGAGCGTGCTTCGAGAGAGAGAACAGTGGATTGGCAAGCATAGTCTACGGATGAGGGCAAAATTAGGATTTACTAAGAGCAAACACGCCAAATATATGCAGAACCCAAAGCAAAATAAAGTGCCTGTAAATGCGATTTTGAATCATTGAATTAGGGTTTATTGAGAACGTCGTTTCGTTAACGGCAAACAAACCACCAAAAAAAATATATAAATGAGCAACAATGGTGGTTCCCATTCTAATTAAATATTTTCTTAGTATCATAGTAATGTTTTAATTTGTGTAGCCAAAAATGTCAATCATACGTTATACTTTTACTTTTAGGTGAATGGTTGTATTCGTAAATCAAAGATATTATGGCACGTGTCTTATATATTTTCTAAGATGGGATGTGATTTTTAAATTATTTTAAATTATTTATATTTTTTGGTTAACTTGAATAATAGTGGCATCAGACAAGATGATCATTATAAGATACTAGAACATTTTTCAATAAATTGATTATTATTGTTAGTTGTTTTTTACTTGTTATCATAGAATTGTTCAGATTGATCAAAATAATTTCGAACGATCAAGTTCATCATTGAAAAAATCCTAGTCAATTTTAATAGTTATTTTGGTTTAATAATTAGATCATTTTTTTATATATGTTTTGTATTTCAACTTATATAATTATAATAAATAATATCTAATTTATATGACAAATTTAAGATCTTAAAAGAAAGAATTTCTCTGTGGATTCTCATCTTCACAACCTCCATCTATTTGAAAATCCTTCATAGTAGCATGACTTCATAGTTAAACAATATTGTGCATGTGGTAGAATTGTATAACAAGATAGTGAGCATTAACAATATTGGAGTTTATCTTAAATTATATTAAAGCAAGACATGTTATAATAAAAGAGTAATATTTAGTTGATCTTAAAAAACCAAAGATGTAAGAAATCTAATTTTTTCACATGTCATAAATCAAATCATAATAAAAAACTTATAATGAATCTTGTGTAAGAGTTCTATTAGCTTTTTGTAGTATTATTATTTATTGTTGGTTATAATTGGCCATTTATGAGGTATTTAAGAACTTGCTTATTTTGTTTAATAAGATATTTTTTTAATCTAAGGCTACTCATCTTGTTATGGAGTAGAAAAAGGAGAATTAGCTTTTTTTTTACCAATTATGAATTATAAGGCCTTAAAATGCATGTGTGTATTAGACATTTCCTCTAAATAGAGATGCAAGTTAGGCAATGTCACATTTCAGATAGTAACTTGAATTTACCTTACCCATCATCATCTCTTTAACATCATTTCTGTCAACTTTCCTCATTTTGATCACCATCAGTGACCTCACACCATCTTCTCTTCTCCAAACATTGTTGATTACCCCAAGTTAGTGTTGTTATCACAACTTTTGAGCACCCATTGTTGCCCACTCCTCTCCATCGCATGACATCATGGCCGCCTAAGCAATGCACCTTGCTTGATAGTCCAACATTAGCGCATCCCACCGAATTAGTTTTCACTATTACATCTCTAGGCCGCAAAGCATCTTAGCCATCCATGTGATAATGCAAACCTCTAATTAGCCCCACATTAATGCATCTCATTTAATCAACCCTCTTCAATTTCTCTTTGTCATTATTGTTGCCTTCAACCACCTTGTCATTGCTCATCTCTATCACACAACATACCAACTATCAACATGAACCAACTTTCTTTTGTTAGCCCCTTAGCATCACTTAATACCATGAGCTCGAGCGTGTCAGCTAAATGCATAGTGTTGATTATGTTAACCTCATGCTATTAGATGGTTTGATGATAATAAAAATTATATATTTGTATACTAATGTATAATTGATGAACATGTTTAGAAAGCAAAGGTCAAGCATGCATTGTTCAAGAGCTTCGGTGGCTCAACTTTTACATGAAGGAGCTATGTGGACATAGCTCTCGATAGGGTAGCTTCCATCTAAGGCTTATATTTACTTCACTTAGACTGTCAAAATCTACATTATGAATCATGTGGTACCTAGATCATGCATCATTTTCATACATATCATTTATGCTCATACATAACTAAATTTTATTCATAAATCATAAGTGAGCATTAGTCTAAAAGAAAACATAAGTCACACACTAAGAAAAATATATCAATAATATCATAGGTTATAACAAAATAAAGTGAAAATTAAAATTCAAACAATACAAATAATAATATATTAAATGAATACTAACCAAACATCACAATATAAATAATTCATGTGCGATTGGACAAGGGTTCAAACTTGGTTTCAAGTACTTGAGTTGATGGATTAAGTTTTTTGTATAGTATAATATCTTTCATCTTACAATACAAAATTTGCTAGGTATTCATATACTTAAGATAATATAATTATCAATTTTACATAATATCATATCCAACATCTATACCTATATGATATTAGCTAAACAAAGAACATATTTTATAGTCTAAAAGAAATAATACAATCATTCAATATGATTAACATGATCATATAATATGATTCATTTCAATTTAAAGAGTTGTAAAATGACACTAATACAAATGGTGGAGCTAAAGTGCCTTGCATAATACAATATCCATAATCGTATAGTATAATTTGTTGATCTCACAAGGTTTAATAATCACAAAACTAAGCATGTGTTATCTAGTTGTTTGTTTTAGTTGCTATGGATTAGCAAATATTTAACAAAAAAGGAGCAAGTCACATATAAGAAAATAAGAGACATTCTTGGTGATTTAGCTCTATGAACATGGCTCAACTTGCAAATCTTTGAGTCTTATGGACAAGTTCTTGGTATAATGGTTAATATTTAAGAGTTTCACATTTTCTACATTACCTTAGTTAGATTATTAAACCTTTGCCTCTACATTATGTCATTTAAGATTACATTGAGCTCTCTTTGCTTATGCATGCATACATGTTTAATCATCTTATCATGAGTTATAGCCATTATGAGTTGCATAAATCTTAAATAATATTATTACAAAATAATCAGGATTCAAAGAAAACTAAGTACTTCAAGTAATTCAGTTAACACTATGTTGATCATCTTGTTGGTAATATGATCATACAAAATGATACTAATTATTGTAATTATATAGCTCTCTTTTTTAGCTTTATGTCTTAAGTATAACTTAGAATGATCCACATATTATAGATATATGATCTTATTATAATACTGATATGATTTATTTAAGTTAAAACAAAAAGTGTAAAGTATGTTCATGTGTCTATCTTGTACAAAATCTTATTATGTTATGATATCTAAGTTATCACATGTATCATATATATACGAAGTATACCGTTTACTTGTACAATAATATCACTTCTTAAATAAATTATAAAGATATGATTTATATATTCAATGGTATGATTCACATAAACATAACATAGTAATAGAACTAATAGGTCTTTCGTACATATATATGTACTTATCATACACATATGAAATAATTCTAACTTAACCTATAAGTGAAAGTCTAACATTTCACATCTTTGTACAATTTCTATTCTAATATCATACTTGTACAAGGTATATAAAAACTCAAGATAAGACAACTTATGTGCAAAAAATTTCATTGTGCAAAATTTAATTGTATCATACTCATATAATGTTCAGGATCACTTAATACAAAGTTTATAAAATCTAGACCTTTGTTAACATTGTGTGCTAAGAGATAAT
This sequence comes from Vanilla planifolia, assembly GCA_023846275.1. Classification (NCBI taxonomy): domain Eukaryota; kingdom Viridiplantae; phylum Streptophyta; class Magnoliopsida; order Asparagales; family Orchidaceae; genus Vanilla; species Vanilla planifolia. Next base: position 21,736,233 of record CM043870.1, read on the forward strand.
CATATAATATAATATTCTTGTTCATACTTACGTAATAAACTTTAAGTAAAATATGCATGTCAAATAGATTTTTTGTTTGACGATCAAACCTTTCTACACATGACACGATCCCTTGATTGTATTTGTAATCTTATATTATTTATTATATTAATATATATATTAATATATATATTATAATTTATTACCTATGGATACTGTAATTGATATCATGCATGATTGGTGTACAAAAAAAGAAAAAAAAAGGATGAATCCAAGTTTATTAAAATTAATAATTTCGATTGGATATTTTGATGTATATTGTTATACCCGGTAAAATTTTATGTATTTGATCTTTAATAAATTAATTGTGGCTTGGATGATTTCGAATCGACAGTAGGATGAGCCAGGAACTCAATTGTAGGCTATTGGAATTTCTGAAATCTTTTGGGAATTTTTCGGAGCACCGAGGAATTTTTAATTAATTTTCCCTGTTTAATTAGATTTATTGGATTTTTAGAAATTCGAAAATCCATTTAAATTAAACCGGAAATTGGTTTACCGCGCGTGAACCGGACCGGAACGGTTCAGCGGAGGCGGAGACGGTTCGCCGAGTGAGTTTGCGCGTGCGTTCTGATAAGCTGATCGGACGGTCGTGATCGACGGTTGGGATTGAACCGGCTGATCGGGTGCTTACCGTGTCGATAGCGTGTCGACAGCGCGTATCGGGTGCTTACCGTGTCGAAAGCGTGTCAACGGCGCGTAATGGGTTTCACCGTGTCGGCCAGAAATATAAAACCCTCGCGAAACGATTAGGGTTTGTTCGGCCGACCGATAGAGAGAGTTTTTCCGGCGTACGGCGCGTGATTCCGGCGGCCTGGCAAGGGGCTTTTTGTGCCTGGAGATTCACGGGAACGAGGAGAGTCAATTCGTACCGGATTCGTTCGGCGAGGAGCTGCGGCGAGCTACGGACGAAGTTCACCGTCGCCGGCGTCGTTGAGGTAGGAAATTCAGTTTAAATTAGTGATTTAGTAGAAAATTAAAAGCATGAAATACTTTGCTTAATGAAAACAAGCATGTGGATGAAAATCGGATTTAATTGAATGCTAATTTGTGTCTTTTGCAAATTTCGGAATTTCCTGGAAAAATTCCCATTTCGCCGAAAAAAAATTTATTGATGCTTAGGAGCATGTTAGGAAATTGTTCTCCTTGTTCGCAGTCGCCGGAAATCGACGGAAGGATCGTAATGGTCGGCGATGGCGGCGGCTAGGGTTTCGCGGGCTTCGGACCGAGAAAGGAGAAGAGTTTAGATAATATCAAATCTAATTAAGTAATTAATGATATTTACGCCATTTTATTAGTAATTAAAATTAATCCGATTAACGGATTATTAAGAAATTGGTTCGGCGGTGTCGCGGTTCAGCGCGAGAGTTCCGAACCGGCAGCGAAAACCGGTTCAGCGGGATTCGGCGCGGACGAACGGCGCGAAAGCCGAACCGGCAGCGAAAACCGGTTCCGCGGGATTCGGCGCGGACGAACGGCGCGAAAGCCGAACCGGCAGCGAAAACCGGTTCAGCGGGAGTCGGCGCGGACGAACGGCGCGGCGCGGAGGAGAGAGAAGCGGAAGGAAAATTCGGAAATTTATTATTAATCCGAATTTTCGGAAATAAAAAGGATAAGCGAAAAATTAAATTCGAAAATTAATCCGAATTTTTGGAAAAAGGATATATGTGGAATTTAAATTCGGAAATTTATTTCGAATTTCGGAAAATGGATAAAGGGCGGAAATTGAAATTGGAATTTAAAAATTTCCTGAAGTGGGGAAAAATATTATCAGTGATGACAGTACAGCTGGAAACAGTCAGACAAAGATATGGTACACGGATGCTACCAGAACAGTCAGTAATTGACAATTGTGTTGCTTTGATGGCAACGGCATGGATTGAGTCAGTTTATTCAGTATTGGCATATTTCATGGATTGGCATATTGGACCGGACTACTATAGACCCTATATGATGTTTTAGGGTAGTTGTGGTAGGTAACTGTGCGGTTCGGACTTAGCTTCCACAGTATACATGTAGACTGGTATACGCCTTGTTGTACCTGGACACATGTTGCCGAATCTTGGAGTTAGAGATTGGCAATGACTGTAGGGGCGTGAGCTTCTATGGAAGTTGTTGGTAGAGGACTCCTTGGGACGGTGGCTGAGTCAATCTCTCCTGGTCCATGTGTGTAGGCCTGCGCGCCTGAGGGTGGCAGGGGTGTCTCGCAGTGGCTAGCCAAGTGTGTAGGCCTGCGCGCCTTAGGGTGGCAGGGGTGTCTCACGTTGGCTAGAGATTATGTGACTGGATCTGTCTGTAGTCTCCAGGAGATTGATTGACGAGAGACACTGCGGTGTCGGGTGCTTAGGCGCCATGCGTGTTTCGAGATGGGCGTTCCCACTGGCACGTTGCCTGGTAGCCCAGAGGAGAGCTACTCTGGTGTGACTGGGGTGGCTGTGGTTGGTCGGAGTCTGGGACTGAGAGTGCCTATCCACCGTACATTGTTATGCTGTATTCCTGTATTTTTGCTATTATCCTTCTCTTGCATGTGAGTTTTACTAGCTGACTTTCCTACTGGGCGTAGCTCATTCCTGTATTATATATTTTCAGTGGCTCGGCAGACTTGACGCTACCGGATTAGGTGGGATCGTGGTCAGCAGGCTTGTGAAGGATTTCTGATTGGTGATTGTCTGAGATATTCTGGTTAGTTGATTGTTGCTGTTGGATGTTTCAGTGAGACTGTTATTCTCATATGTTACATATAATTTGAGGGTAATTCGGAATTATGTATCTGGATGAACAATATTACACTTGTGGACTTGTATCTTATTCTTGTAATGTAGTTCCATTTACTGTCTTATCTTATTGTCTTGGAGTATGGTGAGTGGAGTGCTACATTTATCTGTGGATGTTATATATCTTCCGTTTGATGGTGAGGTCATTACATGACTATGGAACTTAACCGTGGGGGTTCAGACTTCTATTAGATCGGTTCTCCTACCGGTGTGGGTAAGGAGTATTTGGTCTAGTAGGAGTAACATTGCGCGAGTCCATCTGTTAACTCAGGAGTCATGAACCTGACTTGACGGTGTACCCGGGAGATGGGATCCACATTGTTAAGGAAGGTAGGTGTGTAATGATGTGTTATATCCTATGTTTTTCGTAGGCTACTCAGGTTGGTATGGGACGATCTGAGCTGTCTATATGTAAAAAAAAAAAAAAAAAAAAAATGTATGCCAAAAATCAGCCTAGGAAAAAAAATGGGGTGTAACAGTAGTGGTATCAGAGCCCTAGGTGAGGATAACGGGGCTAGACGTGTATAGGGGTTCAACCCAAGGTGGGGAGAACTGTTGATTCTTTTGTATACTATAGTAGTCCATATGCCAATTGCCAAATGACGACTCTAATGCCAGATTAATTGTTTTTGACAGTATGGCTGGTACCAGGAGACTTTCCGCTCGTGGAGCAGCTAGAGGCAGACCGGTATCTACTACTCCTACCCCGGAGACGATCCCAGCATTGCCAGTTGAGCCAGCCGTGGATCGTTGGATCGATGCCTTCATGCGGTTGCGTCCGCGGAGCTTCAGTGGGTCGGCTGACCCAGCGGTGGCAGATGACTGGATGGCTCATATGCTTGAGCTATTTGATGCCTTGGGATGTCCATTCGGCAGGAGGGTAGTGCTTGCTGCTCTAGTGTTGGAGGGAGAGGCTGCTACCTGGTGGAGAGGCCAGCGGCGCGCTATGTTTGGGGAGCCCCAGAACAGTGAGATAGCATGGGATGACTTTGTTGAGGCATTCAGGGAGTGCTACATTCCGGCCTCTGCCATGGCTCAGTTCAGGAGGGAACTTATACACCTCAGGCAGGGCCAGATGTCAGTGAACGATTACTTATCGAGGTTCACTTATCTGGCGAGGTACGCCGTAGAGCTGGTGCCTTCTGAGGAACGCAGATGTGAGATGTTCCTGGAGGGACTTCGTCCTATGCTGCAGCGCCAGCTAGTTGTGAGTCGGTTTGCCAGGTTTCGTGACTTGGTGGAGGCTGCGAGATCCGTTGAGCTTATTGATATCCGGATGGAGGCCCAGAGAGAGACTCATAACAAGAGGAAGGAATTCAGAAATATCCAACAAAACAAAAAGGGCAAGAGACACAGAGATCACAGTGGTACTCAGGAGGTCGTGGTCCGGCCACGACCTATTTCTGAGAGACCAGTGCAGCAGACAGGTACCCGGACTGGGGGGATTATCTGCTACCATTGTCGACAGCCCGGACACAAGAAGTGCGACTGCCCAGAGTTGAAGAAACAGAGGATCACGGGACCGGTTGGTTCATCTGGGGGACAGCCCAGGGTATTTGCACTGACTCGGCAGCAGGCTTCAGAGTCACCAGAAGTGATCACAGGTATGCTTCATTTTGGCAACGTGCAGTGCATGACTTTGTTTGATACTGGTGCATCTCATTCTTTTGTTGCTGAGATGATCTGGAATCAGATATCAGGATCCAAGGGTTACTTGAAGGAACCCTTACTGGTTAGACTTCCTGATGGGAAAGAGATTCCCACTGTTCAGAAGATTGACGGATCTATTCTGATTAGTGGACACGAATTCGTGACAGAGTTGATATGTGTGCCACTAGCAGAGTTCGACATCATTTTGGGGATGGATTGGTTGTGCCACCATGCAGTGGTTCTGGATTGTTGGGAGAAGAAGGTCAGGATCAGAGTGCCTGGTTCGGGGGATGTGATATACTTTGGTCTGAACAGGCAGATTCCCCTGATCTCAGTTCTTCAGGCTGGAAGGTTAGTAAGTAAGGGTTGTACTGGTTGGTTGGCCTATGTGACCGATAGCCAAGCCACCACTACCCCTATGTCAGATATTCCAGTGGTGAGAGATTTTCCTATGGTTTTTCCAGAGGAGTTGCCTGGATTTCCACCAGCTAGGGAAGTGGAGTTTTCAATTGATTTGGAGGCAGGAGTAGCTCCTATTGCTAGAGCTCCTTACAGGATGGCTCCAGCCGAGCTAGCAGAGTTGAAGACTCAGTTACAGGACTTATTAGACAAGGGACTCATACGCCCCAGTTGTTCACCTTGGGGTGCCCCTGTCTTATTTGTCAAGAAGAAAGATGGTAGTATGAGGCTGTGTGTGGATTATAGGGAATTGAATAAGGTTACTATTCGTAACCGATACCCTTTACCACGCATCGATGATTTGCTGGATCAACTTCAGGGAGCAACTGTGTTCTCCAAGATTGACTTACGCTCGGGTTATCACCAGATCCGGATTAGAGATTCTGATGTACCCAAGACAGCATTCCGTACTAGATACGGACATTACGAGTTCACAGTGTTGCCTTTTGGATTGACTAATGCTCCAGCAGTATTTATGAACCTGATGCATCGAGTTTTTCATGCCTTTCTGGATCGGTTTGTGATCATCTTTATAGATGATATATTGATTTATTCCAGAGATAGGGATACTCATGCAGATCAGTTGAGGACTGTGCTTACAGTGTTGCGGGAGAATGAGCTGTATGCAAATTCTCCAAGTGTTCTTTTTGGCTGGACTCAGTAGCATTCTTAGGACACATTGTCAGTGCGGAGGGCGTGGCTGTTGATCCTAGCAAGATACGAGCTATTATTGATTGGAAACGGCCATCTTCTGTCACTGAGATCCGGAGTTTCCTTGGTTTGGCTGGATACTATAGGAAATTTGTTCCTCACTTTTCTAGACTGGCTGCTCCACTAACCCAGTTGACCCGGAAGGGAAAATCTTTTGAGTGGACAGAGAGTTGTGAGAACAGTTTCCTAGAGCTGAAGCAGAGGCTTAGCACCGCTCCAGTATTGATGTTACCCACACAGGAGAAGCCGTATCAGATGTACACTGATGCTTCACATATAGGCTTGGGAGCCGTACTAATGCAGGATAACAGAGTTATAGCATATGCTTCGAGGCAACTGAAGGATCATGAGAAGAATTATCCCACTCATGATTTGGAGTTAGCTGCTGTCATTTTTGCCTTGAAGATATGGAGACATTATTTGTACGGAGTTCCTGTAGATTGCTTCTCTGATCACAAGAGTCTTAAGTATCTGTTCACTCAGAAGGAACTGAACTTGAGGCAGAGGAGGTGGTTGGAACTGATAAAGGATTACGAGCTGACAATAAACTACTGCGAGGGGAAGGCTAATCCAGTGGCTGATGCCTTGAGCAGACACGCAGTTGTGCATAATATGTTAGTCTGTGACTCTATACCAGACTTGGATTGGAATGTTGAAAGATGTCAGGAACAGTTGTCTATTCAGAGACTGGTTCACAGACTCAGCTCATTGACTATTCGGGCTGACTGGTTATCTGAGATGCGTGACCTTCAGCTTTGTGATGAAGAGCTGAAGGAGAAGATTGAGTTGGCATCGCAGGGATTGGGAGGAGACTTTGCTCTCAGAGACGACATTTTGACCTTCAGGGGTCGCTGGTGTGTACCATCACATCAGGAGTTCAGGGAGAGGATCCTTCGGGAGGCTCACTATGGAACCTTGGCTATGCACCCTGGAGAAGTCAAGATGTACAGGAATTTGAGGAGTGTTTTCTGGTGGAGAGGTTTGAAGACAGATGTTGCTGCCTTTGTTAGGAAATGCCTTACATGTCAGCAAGTTAAGGCCGAACACCAGAGACCTGGAGGATTGTTACAGAGATTGCCGATTCCGGAGTGGAAATGGGATGACATCACTATGGACTTTGTGACTGGTCTTCCTCGTACCAGACAAGGTTTTGATGCTATTTGGGTCATCGTAGATCGATTGACCAAGTCAGCCCATTTCTTATCCATTAAGAAGACGGATTCAGCGGCACAGTTGGCAGAGATATATATTCAGCAGATTGTCAGATTGCATGGGATTCCCCGTTCTATTATTTCTGACAGAGACGCCAAATTCACATCACAGTTTTGGAAGAGCTTACACACTGCCATGGGTACACAGTTAAAGTTCAGTACTGCTTATCATCCTCAGACGGATGGACAGTCTGAGCGGACTATTCGGACCTTGGAGGATTTGCTACGCTTGAGCGTACAAACTTACTCAACAGATTGGACTAGACGATTACCCTTGGTAGAGTTTGTGTACAATAACAGCTTCCAGGCGTCGATTGGTATGGCACCTTACGAGGCGTTGTATGGGCGTAGGTGCAGATCTCCTCTTTGTTGGGAGGAGGGTGATTCCAGGAGAGTGTGGGGACCCCAGATTGTAGAGGAGACCACAGCGAAAGTCAAGTTATTGCAGGACAGATTACGTACTGTGCAAGATCGCCAGAAGAAATATTATGATCCTAAGCACAAGGCTGTTGAGTTTTCTGTGGGAGATAGGGTATTCCTGAAGGTCAGTCCTATGCGGGGTCTATTCAGGTTTGGAAAGCCTTCTAAGCTTCGACCTCGTTACATTGGACCCTATCCTATTCTGGAGAGGATCGGTGAAGTGGCTTACAGGTTGGCACTTCCTGAGCATCTGACTGAGATTCACAATGTGTTCCATGTTTCGAATCTCAAGAAATATGTGCCAGATCCTTCTCATTGCATCAGTGATGATCTTCCTGGTTTACAAGTGGCACCAGATTCTTCTTATGTGGAACTACCAGTTCGCATCCTCGAGGAGAGCAGCAGACAGCTGAGGAACAGGTCGTTTCCTATGGTCAAGGTTCTGTGGAATAGACATGACGAAAGGGAGGCAACCTGGGAGCTAGAGCAGGATGTTGCTGGAAAATGGCCGGAACTTCTTGCTGAATTTCGAGGGCGAAATTCCTGATAAGGTGGGGAGATTGTTATACCCGGTAAAATTTTATGTATTTGATCTTTAATAAATTAATTGTGGCTTGGATGATTTCGAATCGACAGTAGGATGAGCCAGGAACTCAATTGTAGGCTATTGGAATTTCTGAAATCTTTTGGGAATTTTTCGGAGCACCGAGGAATTTTTAATTAATTTTCCCTGTTTAATTAGATTTATTGGATTTTTAGAAATTCGAAAATCCATTTAAATTAAACCGGAAATTGGTTTACCGCGCGTGAACCGGACCGGAACGGTTCAGCGGAGGCGGAGACGGTTCGCCGAGTGAGTTTGCGCGTGCGTTCTGATAAGCTGATCGGACGGTCGTGATCGACGGTTGGGATTGAACCGGCTGATCGGGTGCTTACCGTGTCGATAGCGTGTCGACAGCGCGTATCGGGTGCTTACCGTGTCGAAAGCGTGTCAACGGCGCGTAATGGGTTTCACCGTGTCGGCCAGAAATATAAAACCCTCGCGAAACGATTAGGGTTTGTTCGGCCGACCGATAGAGAGAGTTTTTCCGGCGTACGGCGCGTGATTCCGGCGGCCTGGCAAGGGGCTTTTTGTGCCTGGAGATTCACGGGAACGAGGAGAGTCAATTCGTACCGGATTCGTTCGGCGAGGAGCTGCGGCGAGCTACGGACGAAGTTCACCGTCGCCGGCGTCGTTGAGGTAGGAAATTCAGTTTAAATTAGTGATTTAGTAGAAAATTAAAAGCATGAAATACTTTGCTTAATGAAAACAAGCATGTGGATGAAAATCGGATTTAATTGAATGCTAATTTGTGTCTTTTGCAAATTTCGGAATTTCCTGGAAAAATTCCCATTTCGCCGAAAAAAAATTTATTGATGCTTAGGAGCATGTTAGGAAATTGTTCTCCTTGTTCGCAGTCGCCGGAAATCGACGGAAGGATCGTAATGGTCGGCGATGGCGGCGGCTAGGGTTTCGCGGGCTTCGGACCGAGAAAGGAGAAGAGTTTAGATAATATCAAATCTAATTAAGTAATTAATGATATTTACGCCATTTTATTAGTAATTAAAATTAATCCGATTAACGGATTATTAAGAAATTGGTTCGGCGGTGTCGCGGTTCAGCGCGAGAGTTCCGAACCGGCAGCGAAAACCGGTTCAGCGGGATTCGGCGCGGACGAACGGCGCGAAAGCCGAACCGGCAGCGAAAACCGGTTCCGCGGGATTCGGCGCGGACGAACGGCGCGAAAGCCGAACCGGCAGCGAAAACCGGTTCAGCGGGAGTCGGCGCGGACGAACGGCGCGGCGCGGAGGAGAGAGAAGCGGAAGGAAAATTCGGAAATTTATTATTAATCCGAATTTTCGGAAATAAAAAGGATAAGCGAAAAATTAAATTCGAAAATTAATCCGAATTTTTGGAAAAAGGATATATGTGGAATTTAAATTCGGAAATTTATTTCGAATTTCGGAAAATGGATAAAGGGCGGAAATTGAAATTGGAATTTAAAAATTTCCTGAAGTGGGGAAAAATATTATCAGTGATGACAGTACAGCTGGAAACAGTCAGACAAAGATATGGTACACGGATGCTACCAGAACAGTCAGTAATTGACAATTGTGTTGCTTTGATGGCAACGGCATGGATTGAGTCAGTTTATTCAGTATTGGCATATTTCATGGATTGGCATATTGGACCGGACTACTATAGACCCTATATGATGTTTTAGGGTAGTTGTGGTAGGTAACTGTGCGGTTCGGACTTAGCTTCCACAGTATACATGTAGACTGGTATACGCCTTGTTGTACCTGGACACATGTTGCCGAATCTTGGAGTTAGAGATTGGCAATGACTGTAGGGGCGTGAGCTTCTATGGAAGTTGTTGGTAGAGGACTCCTTGGGACGGTGGCTGAGTCAATCTCTCCTGGTCCATGTGTGTAGGCCTGCGCGCCTGAGGGTGGCAGGGGTGTCTCGCAGTGGCTAGCCAAGTGTGTAGGCCTGCGCGCCTTAGGGTGGCAGGGGTGTCTCACGTTGGCTAGAGATTATGTGACTGGATCTGTCTGTAGTCTCCAGGAGATTGATTGACGAGAGACACTGCGGTGTCGGGTGCTTAGGCGCCATGCGTGTTTCGAGATGGGCGTTCCCACTGGCACGTTGCCTGGTAGCCCAGAGGAGAGCTACTCTGGTGTGACTGGGGTGGCTGTGGTTGGTCGGAGTCTGGGACTGAGAGTGCCTATCCACCGTACATTGTTATGCTGTATTCCTGTATTTTTGCTATTATCCTTCTCTTGCATGTGAGTTTTACTAGCTGACTTTCCTACTGGGCGTAGCTCATTCCTGTATTATATATTTTCAGTGGCTCGGCAGACTTGACGCTACCGGATTAGGTGGGATCGTGGTCAGCAGGCTTGTGAAGGATTTCTGATTGGTGATTGTCTGAGATATTCTGGTTAGTTGATTGTTGCTGTTGGATGTTTCAGTGAGACTGTTATTCTCATATGTTACATATAATTTGAGGGTAATTCGGAATTATGTATCTGGATGAACAATATTACACTTGTGGACTTGTATCTTATTCTTGTAATGTAGTTCCATTTACTGTCTTATCTTATTGTCTTGGAGTATGGTGAGTGGAGTGCTACATTTATCTGTGGATGTTATATATCTTCCGTTTGATGGTGAGGTCATTACATGACTATGGAACTTAACCGTGGGGGTTCAGACTTCTATTAGATCGGTTCTCCTACCGGTGTGGGTAAGGAGTATTTGGTCTAGTAGGAGTAACATTGCGCGAGTCCATCTGTTAACTCAGGAGTCATGAACCTGACTTGACGGTGTACCCGGGAGATGGGATCCACATTGTTAAGGAAGGTAGGTGTGTAATGATGTGTTATATCCTATGTTTTTCGTAGGCTACTCAGGTTGGTATGGGACGATCTGAGCTGTCTATATGTAAAAAAAAAAAAAAAAAAAAAATGTATGCCAAAAATCAGCCTAGGAAAAAAAATGGGGTGTAACATATATAATAAGTAAAAATGTAGTAGAAACTAAAATAAACAATGCAAAGCAATAAAGTCAAGAATATTAACTTCCATAAGCACCTTGTATAAACACAAATCTAGATCTTTAATATCTAGTTTAATCCCTTAAAAAAATAATTTTAGTTATTACATATGCCTTAAAATAATTTTAAGAAATTAGAAGCTATAAATAAGGGGATGTTTAATAATGAGAAGGCCAATAATTGAATAAGAAAAACATTCAAATGCTCAAAGGAAAAATCTACTCATATGTCTTGGTTAGAGCATTTCTTACGATAATTGTAATGTATTTTTACTTGAGATCCCTTCATCTTTGTTAAATCCACATTTGTAACATCATTCTCATTATATCTAATCAGCATGCCACTCTTTCTTTAGATGATAGGTGAAGCTTGCTATAATCAATGTTTTATGTACTATACCTTATATGTTAATTCCTTTGAGTTTTTATTGGTAGAACCTTTGAGCACCTTGCAAATCTCTTAATGGAATTTGTTTTTTATAGTTTACATTTGCTACTTACAACAAAAGGGAGTAGTGATTTTTTTGCAAGCCTAATCAATTGACTAGAGGTGAATGCTAACATAGCCTAGGATAAACTAAAGATCTCGTATGCATTTTTTATTTTCTTACACTTGCTTTCACTTGTTCTTTATTCAACAATAACTTGTTTGAAAAATGAAAAGAAGTTTTTCTCTTAAAATATTAATTAGATGAATAGCTATATCAATCACTCTTATCAAAAGCAATTATTTTGAAAGTTTTTTTAAGTGATTTAACCTCCTTTTAGACAACACAATTTACTCCCCTCTTATGGGTTTACTCATCCTTTCTAGCACAATTTATATCAAACTAAAGAGAAGTTCATACTTAGGCATATGAATAAGCTAAAATACTTTGTACAATGTGATGATCTTAATCGTACTTGTATAATCTTTTTTAAGTATGCACAAGATTGATTGAATTAGAATATGGTCTTGATGATCAATATATTGAATAATATCATAAAATATGATCACTTTGATCATATAATATGAATAAAATTGAACATTAAAGTAGCTTGTTAATCTCATTAAAAATTAGAAAATAATCATTTATATCTGTTGAGATTTCCTAAAATATATTATTAACATTTATTCTCATATAAATTGCATCAAAAATTAATTTAAAAAGAATTAATGCAACTTTTTACCATTTACTAAGTGAGAACTTGATTTAGCTAAGCTTTGAACCACTAGTATTTACATTACTAATTTGATGATTATAAAATTAGTTTATTATTTTACTAATATTTTTTCTTAAGTATTTTAGATAATGTCTCTCAAAATTAAATATGTGAATCAACTTGAGAGCTTGTTTATTGACTCAAGTAGCTTATTGATAATATTACGATGTTAACCACAACTAGTACCAAGAGAAATATAAAACTTGAGCAAACAAGAAGAAGAGCTTTTTAAGTCATCATTATTTTCTTCAGAATATAAGACTAATAATAATTTATTTGAGACACTAGGATTTGGTAAGGTTAAGTGTCAATGATCAAAAGCTTTTCAAATTATTCTTTCACTCATTTAAGATTTCATAATCTATATTTTTTATTTACAATTCTTAAGTAATAAATATGACTTAAAATATAGCAAAGTTAATATATTGTATTTCTTAGTAAAGGTTAATTAAGTAAGAATTAAAAAAGAGTTTGAATTAAGTTGATTTAAGAAAATAATACAAATTGTAATTGTATAATGGTGTTAGCACATAATATGACTAGTTCACTTATGTGATAGGATAAAGAATATAACTCAAGAGATCAATGTTGACTTAATAAGGTGTTTATTTAGTATGTTTTTATTATTATACTTATATGATATGTTTATTTGAAAGTTCAAACACATAGTTGGACTAGATGATCCACTATTTAAACTAATAGTTTAGGTTGTTCGTATAATACATGTACGGGCCTACTTTAACTAAGAAGGTGTTGACTAGGTTGTGTAAAGCTTCGTACTTTCTTAATTTACTTCATTAGACAGTGCAATCATATTTTTGTTTATTGGTGAATAAAAAATAGTCTCATCATACAATATGATATGATATATCATACTTGTATGATTTATGTAAAATCTAATAATTTTAAAATAACCCTTGTGAAACTTAACACTTGATACAATGCAATCATGATCATCATACTTGTATGAAGTATACTTTTAGACTTAAGCATATATAGAGCTAAATATCTTCATACAATGCAAAATGATATATCATACTTATATAATTCATTTGAAAATTGAGAGATTAACTTGAGACTTGGACAATAGAAAGTATCATATGATACGAAGGTCTTCATCATACATGTATGATAGTATAAGTGTTTTATCTTTCATGATGATGATCATAAAGCTAAGCTCTTAATTACTAATGAACATTTGAGATGTTATGTACATATAGATTTAGCAAATGAATGCAATGAATGGTGTTATATAGTAAGGATCATGCACTTGGAGTTGGATAATGCTTGAAGATCCCTTGCTCTTGCTTGAATCAACTTTTATATCATTGAGTCATTATTCCTACTCTTGGTAGAGTGGCTATCTATTAGGATTTCATCTTCAAGACATGAACTTGGTTTGGATTGTTTAACTCATCACTTGATATTTATATGATAATTTGGATCATTTAACTCATGCATGTATCATCTTTTTAAATCATGTTCTTACATTATAAAGTCTTCTAGAATTTTAATAGCTCATCTATAATTTTAATGCAAATTATGCTAAATTAAATTCAAATCTTCAATTAACGAAATCAAGTTTAAAATAAGGTTTTCTTTTCATTATTTAATGATTGTACGATGTGATGATTAATATTGTATTTTTATGATCTACATTGAGAATTAAAGCTACAACTGAAGTTTAAGTTTGTCATGGCACAATATAGGTATGATGGGTCCATCTTATAGGTGCAATTGTCATTTGAATTTAGAATAAATGCATAAACATAGTCATACAAGGTATCAATTTTTTATGTGTTATTTGTTTTCTGAAAGTTGAGTATTCACATCATCACATGAGTATAAAATCTTCTTTATACAAGTACATAGCTTAAACTATTGTAACTAGTTCTACATAGCTTAAACTCTCTTAACTAAACACCCTATGCCTTGAGTCAGGTTAGTAACTACTAAACCTGATTCACTGTAATAATCAAGTTGGGCACATTACTCATGAACCTGTTTATATGTTTGTGTTAGATCTAGGCTCTAACCCACATCTTTAAATCTAATAATCAAATTACTAGTAATGTGGGTGACTAGATCTCGAATAAACCAAGGATAATTAACCTTAAAATTAGGCTATTTTTAAAGTGCATGGAATGTTATTAAGAGAACAAAGAAAACCAAATACCTTATGTGGGATTAAAAATTAGAGTTTTTCACACATTAAACTTCTAAATTGTGGGAGTATCATGTGATGTTTGATCATGCAATTTCAAGATCAAACTATCGTAATCTCATCCACTTTTTATAATTCTTAATTAAATCTATCGTCCAATTGCACAACGTAATGATCACACGGTCTATTCTTAATCTACACGTTAGATCTAAATCAAGCCATTAGATCACAATCTAGATCTAATGATACAAATCAAATCCTAATTTCTAAATAATGTAAGATTAATCACAGTTGTTTGATGAATTATTTTTGCTATTGAATGATCCATGATGCTTCTGATCATATTGCTCTTATACAATAACTATTTTAGCCATTAGTTATAAGTCATTATAGCTTTTATCTAAATAATATTAAGTTTTTAATTAAAAAAATATTCATTGATTGGTAATAGCTAAACTATTAGTTTGGTAAATTCTTTTAGCCATTAAAAAATATTTATAAATGAAAAAATTTTTAAATTGATAAAATTTTTATAAACTCTATAAAACTTTTTAGGTCATAATATTCAAACCATTAGTAGCCAGTGCTCATTATCGTTTTCTTACATTATTGTTTCCTTTACTCATCAAACTCTTAATCTCTATTTTCTTCTCAAATGTGTTAATTTCTTAATTTTATTTATTTCTAATTAATTCAATTAAAACACTTGTGTCTCATTAAGAATTTATCAAGCAAAAGATTTTTGTTTATATTAATTTAGATTTTGTGTTATCAAATCATTTTCTTCTATTATTAAGTTTATTTTATTATAAGGTCATTATAGCTGTTTTTTTGTTTTATTATTATAAAGGTTTAACTTACCTATCTTTAGTAAGAAGCTTATATGATTGTTTTATTTTTCCAAATTTTTATTAGGAATTGATGTAGACTTGATTTTAAATTGAACCACCTCAAAATAGTGTATATTTTAATATTTATTGATTTTTTTATTTTAAAATATTTATAAAAACCTATTATTAAAAAGAAATTAAAATTTACATAAAATCATTTCTAAAGATTTGCTTGAGTTATTAAAAATTATTTTAAAATATTTTATTTACAAATTTATTAAGAAATCTAAATTTTTATTCTTAATAGTTCATCGCCTCTTACTGAACCACATCATACAATATTTTTTTGAAAGTTCAACTCATAGTAAAAATAATTATCGTATGATAGTGATATATTATCACACTTGTACAATCTACTCAAGTAATAGAATTGAAGTGCACTATACTTGTGTTTTCCTTATGATTATTAAGATATATTTGAAACTTATGCACCATAATAAGAATTAACATCATGCAGTACAAAGACACTTCTTATACTTGTATAATAAGACATTTAAATTCAATTGTAGTTAGTCATATAGTCACATAATATGGGGAAATATATGTATAATGCTCAACATCCTAATATGATTATTGAAATGTACTAATATGATACATTGTTGAAAATTATAATAGGTAGTTGAAGTGCCTTGAAATGCTATTATACTTATTAGGACTAATTTATTTGCATCTAACTCATTCATTCATATAAACAAAAGTGTAAATCAGGAAGACTTGATTACTAATGCTCAAATTGTTACATCCTTCAAAAGAGCACAATAAGAGAAAGTCTTGAATATGAGTCAGGCTAAATTGTGAGGAGTATTTACTCTATTGGTTCAACCATTAGATTTTCTCATGACTTATTTTTTACTTTTGCATCAAGCTTCATTGATTTGGTAACATCTTTAACACCATATAGGTTTGTGTCATATAGATTTGTATAAGTGAATGACATGTAAGCTTCTCTTTGTTAAATATGCTATAATAATTTGTGAAGCTATTGTATCCCTTATTTTTTAAGGTATTGTAAAGTGTAACCCTAGCAATTGACACAAAGGGTTCTGTGTTATAAAGTTTACCCCTATTGATTGTGACAAAAGGGTGTGGATTATTAATGTAAGCCAAGTCAACTTAATAGGAGGTGGATGTAGGCAATTATTGGGTTGAACCGCATAAATCTTTATGCTCTTTTTTGCTTAGTTTACTTTATGTTCTTTACTTACTTTCACTACCACAAACTAAACACAATTATTATACAAGGATTTGAAACTAATGAATATTTTTTAAATAACATATAAGAGAAATCAAGATTAATAAATGATCTATTTTAGAAGATAAATTCAGTTGGTTAAGCTTGGTTGATAAAGCTAAAGATTTTATTACTATATTATAATTAAAATAAAGAGATTTAGTACTTAACATCTCTATACTTCACCCCTCTTGTGTTTATTATTAACCTATAATTCCAATAATAGGCTAATTAGTCAAGTTTGAAGGGTTGAACTTCAATATATTATGTGTATCGCTCTTAAATGATCCTTGACTCTAATAAAATGATCAATACAAAAATGTGAGCAATAGTTAGTTTAACAAGATTTTGAGAATCTTTTGTTCGATTATTAAATGATGTTTAGAGCCATTGGAGAATTTACAAATGCACATGCAAAGTGATCTAAACTTGGATAATATGTTAATAATCATCACACATCTTTAAGGAGTTTTACTTGAAGTTCATATCCAAACTGAGAAGGATAGTAAATTTGCATTGATATTCATCTTTCTCATCATTTTTAGCCATCATTTCAACATATTGCATTGAGTTATGTTAGACTTTACTCTTTATTTTTTACCACATTATAATGTGTACCTTGATTAAATTGTATCGAGTTATAGGACTTTGTTCTTTGAGCATTTACTTTGGTTCCTTATCTCATTATTGAGACATTTTATTTTTATCTTGTATTTGTCTTTGACCATTCTTGAAGTGTTTTCTAATCCAATGATTTGTTGGGTCCTTTAGTCTAGTGTTATTGAATCTTTTGGGCTATTGTTGTAAGGTCTTCTAGCCCAATGCATTATGGGGCCTTCTGGTACAATTTTGTAAGGTTTCTTGGGATGGAATTTTGTGGGCTCTTTGGCTCGTTATATGTTTTACCACTACTAATTTTTTGATAACAAGGAGTCAATTTAATATAAGTTTTGCCATTGTACTGAGGATAGAAGCAAATATAAGTTCGGATTGAATTGTTTAAAACTCCTTATATAATTTCTTATTTGCACTCCCACATAATGAGTTTTTGAAGTTAACAACATTTTATAAAATAAATTTTATAAAAGCTATTAAGATTATAAAGAATGTATATTACTATATTTGAGATTAGTTGAATTTGTGATTCACATAATTCAACTCTCTCTTGTGTAGACATCATGTTCCAACAATGCTTAACACTTGACTTTGTGCATCAATATTTTTAAAGCATTCTAGCAATGAAAAAGCTATATTAAAGATGTTTTTCAAGCATCTTCTTTCTTTCTCATTCAAAGCATTTGGTAACCTCTTTGTAGTATTTATTTACATTTAGTTTGCATCACTTGATACTTGAGTTAAGATTATAAGAATATTGTAAATAACTAATTATACAATTTCTTTAACTTATTATTGGCTTCTCTTGTATCGAGTCATTTGAGTCTTGTTATTTGTGGATTTTTTTAGCCATATATTTGTCCCTTTGTAGATCAACTCTTGTAAAGGTTTGAACTTTTTGGTATTTTGGCAAATGGTGTGGTTTTAGTGGTGGAACTATGGTCATTGTACTAGGGGTGAGCATAGATCTAAGTTTGGATTTAACTATTTAAGAAAATTAGTGTTATTTACCTCCAAGCATTTGTCTTGCTCCACTATCTACTTGTCAAGATTTTAACACACCTACAAACAATATCGTTATCATTAGGTTTCATGCACACCTGTATTGCATCTAAAGCCACAATTGTAATGCAGCTTATTCCAATGTCAATTATAAACTACTTTTCAAATTGCTTTTTAAGAGCTTTTGACAAGATTTTAAGTCAAATTTTGCATAATACTACTTCTTATTGAGTTGGTATCATGTACCACACTTTTTACTATCATTTCAATATCAGAACTTATATTTTGATCTTACATCACTTCTCCATCAAAATTGGTATGAAAGTCACCATCAAATTTAGATGAGTTTTACTCCTATACACCTTCATTACTTTGGTATTAAAGCAAGTTTTTCAATTATCCTAACCATCATGATGCTTTGAGTAGTTCAAAACTAGTTTTTGCAGTATCTCTTCCACCATGGTCATTAAAAAGTTTGGAGCAAGTTTTGCTATTTTTGCAACCATTGCCATGATTTGAAGAGTTCAGAGCAAGTTTTTGTGCATGGTGTATTACAACATATCACAAGATGAGTTGAAGCTTTAAAGAGGAAAATTAACATATATCATTAAAAGTAAATACATGTATTAAATGACTATTTTATAATAATTTTTAGAATTTTTGATAAATTATTAATTATTTAAGAACTCATACAACAAATAAAAAAGGATCAACAACTTCTAAGAGGATGGAGACAAACCTAAGAAATAAAATTATAATTTTTTTGAAACTTAATGAGATTAGTTTGATGAAAACCAGATGTGTTTAGGTCTTAAAACAAAAGATTAGATATTATTAAGAATTAAATAATAATTTTTTCATAGAATTTAAATATTTTGATAATTAAAAGAAATATGAATTTAAGTTGGAAAATGATGAAATAAGTCATGGCATAGAGTTTATAAAGAAGCTTGATATAAAATTATCTTAGTATAAAAGGATGTGCTATTTAGGCTAGACATTAAAAAAATAGAATAGAAAAACTAGATTTAGAAAATAATTAAAAATACCAAATGATGCAAAAAAATATGGCAATTTAATGATAAGTGAAGCTCATTGAGGTGATTTATACAAAATTAGTTGATAAGTTTTTGGATATCAAATTGATAAAAAATGCAAATAATATCATTAACCTAAATTTTTATTTGAAACTTAATTTAATTTTCCAATTTCTGAAAACCTAAATCCTAAATGATTGTTACTAGAGGAAACCAAGTAGTGTTGTGATCCAATCAATGGTAACCACTAGAAATCAAGGAATAAGGTGATGAGGCATTTGATGAGATTTAATGTGTCTGATGAGAAAGTTGAAGAGTTGGGAGCCAAAAAGAGATGTAGAGATGCAACTAGTCGACCAAAGTATTACAAAAAAAGGGAACTAGTCAACTTTGTAAAATATCTTGGAAAAGTTTAGGAGTTCCTTTGAGTGGTAGCCATGAGCAAAGTAGAGAGAAAAGAAATGAGAAGGTATAGCCAAGAAATCTAAGTAATTTAAGGAAATTCCTTATGTGGCCAGTGAAGGAAAGAGAAGAATTGAGGTATATGAAAGGTAGTTTCACTAACAAGTTCAATTATGTGACGTAACACTACAAAACAAAGATTGAGATAGGAGATGCTCTATATCAAAAGTGCATCTATATGACATACTAGTGAATATAACTTAAAGACCTTCTATTAGTATGAATTTAGAAGAAGAAAAAGTTAAATGTTGATAGTTGATAATTGCTTTACATGATTTCACATACTTTATATGTTTATCGCACTACTATTAATAGCATATTGCTAGATAAGGTTCTTGTTAAAGTAATTAGTTTCAAGGGTGGTTATACTTCATACAAATCTTTCTAGTTAATCATTATTGTGAACATAATGTTTGATTTCACATGCTAGTAGTATCATGCTTAACAATATTAAGGGTTGCACAACATATCTTGATATTACATTAATTCTATTTCTATCAAGCTTAGCAATGATCATTAGTATAATTATGGAACCATAACAATAAGAAAATCTAATGGATTTCTTACCAAGTATATTAAATCTTATAAAAACATGACTGAAGAGCATTACTTAGGATATATGGGGCCTATAAGAGTGCATCACATACTTTATAGTTTCATCATAAGGTGTTACTCAAGCTAGATGAAACCCTTGTAAGTTCATTTTATGGTATCATGGTGAAATCAAAGAAACAAAACTTAATTTGTAAACTTAAAGGTCAAGAGACTATTGATGATTAAAAAGAATAAATGGATTAATGTAAATAATGAAAAAGGCGAAAGGGATATTATTGCATTAAGCTAGTGTACTTAGTGCAAGCATTTCATTACTATCTATGTCTACATGATTAGTTTTGTTCTTTTGTATATGCTTTGATGTGATACTCGACCAAACATGTGACATAACCCTAAATATTTAATGTTTTGCATGCATGTTAGATAGATATTATCTATTGAGCCAATGCCTATTAACTTAATCATTTTCTTTGACTTAATAATTATAAGTGAAAATAATGCATTTCATGGGACTCTAAATGGAGCAATAAGAGGATATGGCAATTAGCTCACCAATTATTTATCTTTATGTTGAATTAAAAATCATGCATTATGATTACTTCTAATATTGTAATAGCATTATTATGACAATAGAAACACATGTCCTAAATTAGTATTTTTTATTTTATATTTTGTTGCAATAATATTTGTATGATCATCATATTTTGAAACAAGAATATTATAGCTTTTACATGATTATATTTGTATTTCTTTATTTGATCATCTGAATAGAATTTTATAAAAAAATGTTTTAAAAAAGTTGGTTTTGTCATAAGCTTCACAAGGTGTTATTAAAGCAATTGAAGTCCTAGGGCAAATAATTGTAAGAAAGATGGACAACTAGAGATGTGAAACTTAAACATAATGGAACTTAGGATGCAAATGCAATACTCAATTTGCAAGGTCTAGAATGACATTCTAGAGATGTACAAACTAAGGGTGAAAAATTTAGAAAGAATTGGATAGCTTAGGTAGTAGAAAATATAAAAGAAAAAAGTCACATGAATAAAATGTTAATTACAAGAAACTTAGGATAAAGAAAATTTTAAAATTATAAAGTAAAATAGGCCCAATGTATAATATGCCAACTATAAGAAAAAATGGACTTTGAACTAAGACATAAATAAAGTATAATACACCATTAATTATGTATGTTGCATTAGCTACTATGTATATTATGTCAACTTAATACATATAGTACATTAGAATTAAATAATAAGAGATGAGGAATTCCAATAAAGACATATGATATGTTAATAAATAACATATAAGATATCAAGATCAAAATTATAATATATATATATATATATATATATATATATATATATATATATATATATATATATATATATATATAAGAAAGAGTAAACCTGAGAAAAGTATATAATACTTAAAGCTCAAAATGAATTATAGGCATGTGATAAGATAGAATATGAAGGCAATGTATGATACATTTAAAATCAATATATAGTACATTTGCTTATGCAAGCAATCCAGTATGTCACTAAGTTAGATGGTCTATTATGCTATTTGTGGGTTAAAGAAGGAATATACAATACATAACAGGAAATGAATAATTCATTA
Organism: Vanilla planifolia; assembly: GCA_023846275.1. Taxonomy (NCBI): domain Eukaryota; kingdom Viridiplantae; phylum Streptophyta; class Magnoliopsida; order Asparagales; family Orchidaceae; genus Vanilla; species Vanilla planifolia. Next base: position 21,757,877 of record CM043870.1, read on the forward strand.
AGAGCAGTAGGGATCGATGGTAGAGAAAAGCTTCAAAACCAAATATATGATACGTATAAAGGACTATATAGTGTATTAATTGGCAAAATTACGTTATACGAAGTGAATGGTCTGAAGAGAGGAGAGAAGTGGAATGTATGATGCCTTGACTGAAACATATAATATGTTATTAAAATATGGGGGATGGAGAAGAAGAATGATGAGTTATGAAAATAATTTTGAAAGAATTAACTAAATGATGTTTAGGAAGAAATTAACAAAAATAATATGCCATTTCAAAAAATGAGCTCCACCCCTAAACTCCTAAGAGGAATGTGATCCCTCTAGACCCTCATCGCTCATTATTCAAGCAATGAGACACTAATAATGTTTGCAAAAGTGGTCAAAGATCTAATTGAAGTTCCAAATTGATCAAAATTCAAGACATTTCTACAAAAGAAATATAATGCAAAAAAGCAAAGAGGAAAAAAAATCTATATATTAAGAATGTTTTGAAATAATTAAAATAAGTGTAAGATCTATAAAATTATTAAGAGAATTTATTTGGTGAATTGGAATGAATTTTAAAAGATTCGAAATTTAAAATAAATTTTAAAATTTAAATGCATTAAACCAATGCCAAGAAAGAATAATACACAATTTGATAATTATGGATATGTTTAAAAATTTAATAAAGGAATTCAATCATGATTCAATAGTTTAAGTGATAATTAAATATCAACAAATTAAAGTTGGTTTGGAAATACTCAAAAAGTATTAAATACCAATAAAAATATCATATTGTATGATTTGGTGAATGCTTTAGTTTTGCACTTTATTATGCAAACCATATAATTTTGAATATTAACATGTGGAATGCATCATAATGTGTAGAATGACAGTTAGATGTCAGAGTTCATATGAAAAAGAAATGAATAGCTCAAATAATAGAAAAACTATACTATGTCAAGGAGGTGGGGATGATGACAGAATAGTGATAACTTCAAGAATGCAATCTAGAATAGATGTTATGTTATTGAACATGAAAGGAGATCAAGAACTAATCAAGCAAACTAATTGGTGGAGAAATTCATTCTTCAAGCTAAGTTAACCACATCCAAGAGTCACAATGATTACTTTTATGTAGAAGACTGGCTAGAAAAGATTCAAATATTATTTGATAATATGACATATGAAGATCAACAACAACATCTAATATTAATACTACTAAAGGAGCTCTTTTGTTTAAAAGTTTTCTTAAATGGCTATTTATAAGATTAATATTAAAAGTTTCTTAAAATCTTTTTTGAACCCTATAGTGTACAAACAAAATCATGATGGAAAACCTAATTATGATCTTAGGAAAGAAAAAAATTAATGAATTAAGGGATAAGAAAATTTATGGGTCAATAAGACAACCTATATAGAAATTTGAGAATGAAATAATCACATGAGATCTAAATTTTGATGATAAAATTTTAATTAAGAGAGAAGAGAAAAATTGCATATATCATTAGAGTGAATAAATTATCAAATAACTATTTTATGATTTTTAAAATTTTTATAAATTATTTATTTTCCTTAAAACTCCAACATTAGACTAAAAAAGAGTTATGATTCTTTCAAGGTGATAAGAAAATTAAAAAAATAAAAATAATATTTATCTAGAGCTTTATGATATCAAGTTAGTGGAAATCAAAAGTGTTTAAATCCCAAAAAAAATCAATTTTTTTAGGAATTACGTGCTATATTTCCTATAAAACTAGAATATTTTGATAATTAAAAGAAAAAGAAATTGGGGTTAGAAAATGATGTAATTAAATGTGTTGTAGATCTAATAAAAAAGCTTAGTATAAAATTATCTTGGTACAAAATGAAAATATTATAAAGGCCAAGAATTAAAAAGAAGAAATAGTAAAAATAATTAATTAAAAAAATAAAATTTTAAAAATAATTAAAAATAAAAAATAACATAAAAAAATACAAAAATGATTGCATGTAAAGCTTGTTGAGTAAATCAATACAAATTGGTTGACTTTTTTTTGGAGGTCAAGTTGATAAAGAAGGCAAAGAATATCATTAGTCTTAAATTTTTAATTAAAATATAATTTAATTTTCTAATTTCAAAAACTCTAAATGATTGATGTAGGAGGAACTAAGAGACATGGTGATCTAATATGTTAACTACCAAAAATCTTGGGGTTGGAAAGCAAGGAGGCATCCAATGAGATTTAATGCATTAAGTGAGAGATGTGAAAAATTGTGAGAGAAGTAGGGAGGCAAGGATTTGACCCATTGATTATAAAAAAGGAAATTGGGTAGTTGTGTGAACGATTTTGGAAAATTTTGGGACTTTTTTTTTGCAGTAATCATGAGCAAAGGAGTGTGAGGAGAAGGAAAGATGCAACTGAGATGGTTAATGAATTCAATAAAATTCCTTATGCAATCAATGAATGAAAGAGAATAATTTGAGATTTGTGAAGGATAATTTTGTGAACACATTTCTTCTTTTTAATTCTTGATCATATAAATTGAAATTTGAGGTAAACACTATTGTATATTATAGGTACATTTGTATGATATATTAGTAAATACAATTTAGTGACTTATTACTAATTTAAATTTAAAAATAAGAAAATATTCAAAATTAATGGTTGATTATTACTTTATATGGTTTCACATACTTTACATGCTTGTGGTATTGCTATTAATGATATATTAGTAGAAATGATTCAGGTTAAAGTAAATGGTTTCATTCGTCATTATATCTTGATTCAAATTATTTGTGTTATTCATTTCTGATAATATCATGTTTTATTTCTCATAATAGTATTACCATGCTTGAAAATATCATGGGTTACTTTATGTCTTAATATTACATGATTTTTAGTTTGTTATTAAGTTGATATATGATCATTAGTATAATTATGAAATTATAATGATTGAAAAATTTTAATATGGTATCCCTTACAATAATAATTAAATCCTATATGAAAATGATTAAAGGGTGTTGCTCAGATTGAATGGAGCCTATGAGAGTGTATCCTATATTTAATTATCTTGTCATAAGGTATTGCTTAGGCTAAATAGGGCCCTCAAGAGTACATCATATGTGTGCAAATGAAGTCAAAGAAATAAAAGGGAATTTTTATATTTAAAGGCCCAGCAATCGTTGATGATTAGAGTAAATAAATGAATTGATGTAGATGTTTAATGGCCAAAGGGATATTATTGCATTAAATTGGTGTATTTCAAAAAAAGTATCTCATTTCTATGCATATTTACATGATCATTTTTGTTATTTTGTACATTGATGTGATATTTGACTCAATGTGTAACATGACACAAAAAATATATTATTTTGTATGTTATATAATTATTGCCCATTAAGTTAGTGTCAATTGGCTTAGCCATTCTTGTTGGCTTAACAATTATAGGTGAAAATGATGTACATTATAGGACTCTTAGGAGAGTCATAAGAGGGCAAGGTTTTTAGCTCACTAATTATTTATCTTTATTTTGAATTAGAAAATCATGTATTAAGGCTACTTATGGTATTATAATAACATTATTGTGACAATGGAGACACAAGTCCTACATTAGTACTTTCATTTTACATTCCATTGCAATAATATTTGTATGGGAATTATCTTTTGAGAAAATGTTGTAATTTTTATGCGATTATATTTGGATTTTACACTTTGATCATGCAATTAGATTTTTATAGAAAAAATGGGCACTAAAAATTAGTGATGCCACGAACATCATATGCTAATGATCTAATGAATTCAGGTAAAAAATTATTTGTAAATGTTAGGTTAAAGAAATGGAAGATTTGTAGTTAGTAACTCCAAATGGGAGATAATCTTAGATTTCTTAAAGTATACTTTTCTTTCAGTTAATAGAATTATCTCAACTTGAAGAATAATATATTAGTTTATAAATTAATAAATTATGACTATAGTAAATTTTTCTCCATTTGATGACTTAGCAATAAATTTTAAGTGAAATTGACTTAAAACTCATGAGTGAAAACTAAGGATTCTACTTTGATATTTTTATCCCATCTAAAATATCATTAGTTTTTATGCTTTAGTTGAATTTATAAGGGAAACAATTTGTTAGATATAGTGAACTTTTATTATTCATAGAGAGTAAAAAATTGCATGATTTTCTTTCAACATTAGTTAATTTGATTTAACATTTAAAAAAATATCTATTACTTTATTTGTATTATTATTGTAATTAAATTATGCTTGAAACTATAATTTTAGAATTTTGAATATTAATCTTAGTCATGTCATTAAAGCAAGGAACAACTCTAATGACATGTTAGAGAAGACAAAAGTTACATATGTTGAGATAAAAAAATGTTTGGTAATTTAGAGTAGAGTACCAATGTCACCAATTGCTAGAAATCATAAAGTCAACCAATATGACTAATGTGAAAATGGCAAGTTTGAGATGCTCATTTAATAGTTCATAAGAATCATATAAATTTCTTAATTAGTTAAAATAGATAAATTATTTTTTTTACTATCATGACATAGATGAATCATTAAAGATTGATTTTTGCTAAGTTAAAATTAATAGGGCGTCATAAAAAATGTTGGTGAACCACCAAAGGTAAAAACAATGGTCAAGTAGAAAAACTTTTAAGTAACTACAAATGAAGAGATTATTATGGGATAAAAATTATCCACAAACTATAGGATGTGAGTTTTCAGGATAACATTTATAAATTTGGCTTTTAAACCACTAGAAATTTTGTTTGTCCCACAGGACCTGAGAAAAATTCAATTTCAATATATAATCCACTCATAGTTACTAATTCATTTATGCATGTTAAGTTTGACTTAAGATTTCTTTTTATAAGAATGAAACTAAAAGGTAACCCTTATATGCCTACCATTTTTTTGAAGAATCAAAATTTTATAACATAAGATAAGTTTTACAATATAGTTGACATGATTTGTTGATTTAACAAGGCCCAATTTGATTTAGTCAGAACAAATGATGCTTTAATTTGTTTCCATTGGTTAAGCCAAGCCCTTGAAGAGAGACTTATTTTCTAATCATATTAGAGATTGGTGATGACAATATGAAAGCACTGTATCAACATTTGAAATGCATAGCTTTTGTTTGATTGAGTAAGTTGTTGATTTGTCTCAAAATGATAATGACATGTTGGAACAGTACATGACTCACTGATAATGATCTAGTCCATTATGGAATGTGATAAGAGTTATAACTTAACAACATGTTATCTCCAAATTCAAAGATTACCAATCTACTATAGTGGGATGTACCATTGTGATAGTATGATTATTCTATCATCTGATTTGCTAATTGTACATGTATGATGCAAAGTTAAGAGTCAACTTTAAAGTACAAAGGTGTGCCAAAATAAATAATACCATCTTTGAAGAAGTATATTTGTCCAATGCAGTGGGACACGACATTGCAATGGTACGATAATGCTGACTTAGCTCCCATTGTGAGTGCTTGTTTGACATTGAGCTGGAAGACAGCTTTGATTTGAAGATGTCCAAGGATGAATAATGTAAGCCCTCAAGAAATGTACATGTTCAAAGAAAAATTAAGAGGCATCATCTTTGTACAAAGATTTCCAAAAGTGAATAGTAAGACTAATGGCAAGATGTATCTATGGAACGCAATAGTTGTGAGTGTCGTAGCTATACGATGATGCCCTTTTTCGAATAATAACATCAATTACTTCGCAAACTTGTTTGATTTGATTGATGGCTTTGAGGAATATCAATGCAATAATATGATTTCTATTTTATTATGCAAATTAAGGGTAATTGGCCAATGCCAAGGCCAACCAAATCGTCTTGGTGAGAAGCTATGATAATGTGAACATAGATGCTTCACATAATACAATAATGATTATTGTATCAGAGCTAATCACCAGAGTTGATGCATCGTACCTTATATGATGTTTGAATATGAATTCTAAATTTCATCAAGCATAGCTAGAGGCATAAAATAATTAAAAAAATATTGTGAATCTCAAGTGACTAATTTTGTGAATTTTGTTATAGTTTTTGTGAAATAATTCACCACTTTGTTTCCTTCTTTGTAAATGGAACTCCAATTGACGATTACCATGCCCACCTCTCGATTGATTTGTTGGAAGATGTTTATCAACTTCCAAGGATATTAATTAAACTTTGTGTCATTTTTAGGATTTCTTTGCTATCTATTTAGATAACATGGTTATAAATGTTCTTGTTGTTGCACATTTGAAGACTAAGGAATAATGACATCCATTTTGCTTCTAATAATGATTTGTTGTTAACAAAGTTAGAGAAAAGCTTTCATTATTTTTCCTCTGTGATTATAAATAATTTCTCCTTATCTAGTTTGCCTATTGGGACCTTGTGTGAAACCATTAATGTTTAACTTAAGAATTTGATTTAGAGGAGGAGACCATTTAATAACTTCACAAGTTTTATAATTTAAGAGGGAATATGAAGAGTCTAAATTAAGACAAAATAATTGAATATTTATTTAGGATGTTTGTGTATGTGGAAAGTAGCTAAAGATGTTGTAGTTATTAAAGATAACATTATTGATGATGGCATTTACTTGGTTTATTTCTTTATCGATTTTTAGATTTCTGGCATTCCTTATGTTCTAGTATATGATTAAAATAAGGATATGAATGACTTCTCTATTAGAGGTATTATTTCCTTATTTCCAACATCAAGATATTAGACCAATTATCCTAGTTATCTTAACTTGTTGAATGTGTAAACTACTGGTGAAGATAGATCATACTTTATTTTGTCATAACTCACAAATCCATATCCATTAAATCTTCATTTGAATAATGTGGACACTTTAAGGCCATCTAAAAGTTGAGGTTTCTTAAATCCTTAGATAATGATAATAATATATTAAATATTCTCTATTTTAAAATAGATATTTTTAATAATCATTTTAATTTCTAATTTTATTTCTAGATTTTAGAATCTGACCTTGCTTCTGATTACTTCGTAGAATGACTAAATGCAAAAGTTACCATTGATTATGATGTCCAATAGCTATTTTCCATTAAATTGGAGAATTTATTAGGATTCAAATCTATTTTTGTTTTCTTTTTCATGCATTTCTATGTGTTAGATATGTTTATTTTTTTTCTTGATGTCATATATTTTGCTTTTATGTAGCTTGTTCATAATGAGTTATTTAAGAGCAATTTTTAATTCAATTTTATTAAAAATGCTGACATTATTTCTTCTAATTTTTTAGACCAATCCATTCTCCTCATCAGTAGGATAACTTTCTCTTAATTGGTCAAATGGGGTTTGTGATTGCTCTCAATCACCCCATAGACAACTTGTTCATGTTTTTCTCAATTCTTTTGTTTAAAGTTCTAATCAATTTTTGTGCCAATAAAATATTATGTATAATCCCTTTTATTTTAATAAAACTCAATTAGGAGTGATAAGATTGGGAATGATATTTTGAATTCTACTAACAAACAATTAGAAAGTAATTTTTTAAGAAAATTAAAAAAATAAATGGGTCTAAAATCATCAAATATTTTTGGATTCTCATTTTTAAGAATTAATATAAGATTTGTGCTTAATATTCCTTTAAAAAGTAGATCTCTAATAAGGAACTCCCTTGCAACATCTAATAAATCATTTATCATTATATCTTAATAATGTATGAAAAAAGTTTCATTATAACCATTGGGTCCAAAGGTGCTATGTTGATCCATTTGTAATAAAATTTCTTTAACTTCCTCTATTGTCATTTTCTTTATCAACAAATTATCAACTTCACCAATAACCAAGAAGTGCAACTAAGCATATTCTCATTATCCTTTAGTTTGGAAGTTGATAACAATTTTTGAAAGTGTTAATTACAACTTTTGTTATCATATGCCTACCCTTAAGTAAGAGTGTTACAACTTGGTCTCACTGAGGTGTTATCCCCTTGGGTCACTCCATTAGATCAATGTAGATTTTGGTAACAAAAGATGTCTTAATATCTTAAAACTATGATATCTCTTCCTAGTATATTACTCAATAATCAATGTTCTTCCTCTTCAATCTTAGGTGTTATAAACACATTAGCTTCTACTTATTTTATCTTTGAGTTAGATCATATTAGAGAAGATATCATTTTGATATCATAATTGTGACTACTTAGTCTCACTATGTTAAGACATTATCCTCTTATAATATTTCCCACTAAACAAATTTATTAATTTTTTTTATTTTATTTATTTATTTTATATTTTGATAATTATTTAATTATTTAAATTTCACAAAATTATTAAATCAATGAAAATGAGGTATAATACTTAAAGGAAAGAGGTTAACTTGAAACATCGAAGTACAAATTATAAGGACCCATCAATACCAATTTTATGAAGATCAGATGTCATTTGTCATTTATAAGCCAAATCTTAAAGGAAAGCAATAATATCTAATGTTATATGGAATAAAAAAAATTATTAAAATACCAAACAACAATAAAAATATATGAAACTTATATGACATTTAGGGCTCATAAGATAGCCTCTTTGAGTAGTGGCTAGCAATGTTTTAAAAATGATTTAAATAAAACAAAATTCAAGAATAAGTTAAGGAGCTAGGATTTTAATTATACATTTTTAATTAATTGATTTTTATTCCAAATTATAACATCTAAATAGCTTGGAATATTAAATAACTATTAATTATTCTTAAATCAAAATATTGTGATGAGTGATGAGTGAAGAGTGAAAAAAGTAATTAATATTTTTCCTCATGGTCCTAAGTTCTAAAATTTCATAATAACTTACACCCTTCAAAATTTCGTAATACCTCATGAAGAGAAGTGAGAAAATGAAAGCGTAGAAATGTTAGACTTAACTAGAGAAGTTTGGAATTGTGAGAAGTGCTAAGCAGTGGTGCGTTATCGAGAGATTTTGCACCAACAGAATATCGCCAACGCTTCATTGAGATCTCAAAGTTTTGTTCATGTGCATCAATCGTTTCATCATTGAGGTTGGGTTTTTATATAATAATTTTGATCATAATCATTAAAAAGTCAAGAAAAAGCAATTTCACAAGCTATTACCAAACAGCTTAAAAAATTCTTCCAAACATCTTTTACAACACCTAAAATAACAATTAAGAAAATAGTCATTAGGCCAAATCAACAAGTGTCATTGGATTTGATCAGAGATGATCTAAATCAACAAATCAATGATTGTAAAGGGGATAGATTATGGATGGTTAGATCAAGGTGGATAAAATATGAATCATCTGATCACTTAGGATAAGATCTGGATTATTCAAATAATTAATGGTAAAGGTGGGAATGATCTTAGTCATAGGATTTAAAATGAAAAGATTTGGTTTGTCTAAGTCAATGGTAAATTATTTGAAAATAAAAAAACATTCAAAGCTATCCATTCAAGCTAGATGAGATCATGGTCATCCAATTTTGAGCCTTGAATGAATGAATAAGCAAGTGAAATCTCAACCATCCGATCAACAATATGCATTTTTAGTCCTAATATGCATTTTTAGTCCTACATTATAGAACAACTATATGTTTAGCTCGTTATAAAGGATTTTTTGCCTCTATAGTTCAAGTGAAACATAGGGCTGGCTCCCCTTTGGTGTACTTAAGTTTCACCACCTAGGCTACTTGTATTCCTAAAGGTTTAACATAATTATGAGTTTAACCCGACCTATTACATACTTAGTTTGAGTTTTGTCTTGTTCAATCCTTTCCCTATCTTATCTCATCTTGGTTCTAGTGGTCTACATCCTTGTTTTATCCGAAGTCTACTTGGGCTTTGTCGACTCGAGTGCTTCGCACTTAAGCCCTGCTTGGATTATGGCTTAGGATATATTTTTTTATTTTTTAATTATAAACATTTAACAAAATTATTTCGATTAGATTTTGTTTTTTAATTTTACCAAAATTAATAATATATTTAACATAAAATTTGGTAGAGATGCATAAGTAAGATTTAACCAAAGAAATAATCAAGTGAAAAATGAAATCTTAGATATTTCCTAAATCAAGAAAAATATTGAACAATTTAGATTCTTAAATAGAATTTGAAAATAATATTAATGGAGTGATGTGCCTTATCATCAATAATCAATGGGTTAACAATCTATTTCATAACAAAATAAGCCTTTTCAAAGTCGATATATATGTCTACAATCATTCAAGCTTGTTGAAAACTCCAATGTATTTAAAGATTACTAATTCATCATCTTTAAAAATATATGATTTATTCTTCACAATTAAATATAATTCATACTAAACAAACCCATTAAAATAAAATAATAAATATTTATGACCTAACTAATCAAATATAAGGGTGATCTAACATTACCAAAAATATTTTTTATTGATTAAGATTTAATTTTTTAAGAAAAGAGATTTTATGTCACAAATTTGAAGAAATAGGATAAACATCCTAATGATCCATTGAGAACTAGGTTAGGGAATTCATCCAAGAAAAGTTCAACCCAAGTTAGAGAAAGTATGTAAAGATGCACTTACATCTAAGAGCATTGACATGACTAGCCTAAATTTCTCAGTAAGAAAACTGTAGTTTACATAACAAAGGTTTTAAAAATTGAAATTGGTTAAAATGAACACTAAAATTGAAAAGATTTAAGGGGACCAACTAAATGAAATATGAGGAATTATGATTGAATATAAGGGGTCAAGGGACCCTTGAAACTAAGTCTAATATAAAAATAAGGAAAATTAGGTATATAATAAGCACTTTGTACCACACAAATGTATTTTATACTTGTCATATCTAAATTTTTATTATTCTACCATGGTTGCTACCATGTCTTGTCATGTTATCCATTAAAATGAAACCTAATAATATAATCATAAATCCCAAAATACTAAGTCATAATAAAGTACACAATAAAGTCCCAAGAAAATAACTTAAAATAAAGAAAAAATGATATAAAATAGCATAAAAATATATATTTCTTGGCATCCATAATGAAACGAATGAATAATAACCACACACAACATACCACTAAATTATCAAAATATTTAACATATGCTGCAACAGTATTACATATGCAGTGTCCATATTCATTAGCAAAAAATGTACAAAAAACCATCCTATACAAAATCTCTCATAGAGGTTAAGATAAATACTTTCTTAAGGTCATAGACACCCCTAGCTTTGTGCAAATCTAAATCCTAAACTTTAATATAAATAAGTGGTGAGTAGAAAATGCTCAATAAGAAAATGAATAGTCATAAGCATAATGTATATAACATATTATAAGCAACATGTAAATAAAGAAAAAGAGAAACATAAAGTATGCATGACATTTGAGATGTACTTAAATTTGCTATAAATTATGAGGGAGTAATATCCATAAGGTTGATGAATTATGCACATTTATAACTTTCAAGCTAACTTAAAATTATAAATAACTTTGAAATAAAAGATTTATATTTTTCTTACTATTATTACCTATTGTAATACTTATTTTATTAAATATTATTAGGTTTTATAAAAATAATTATATTATAGTATAAATAAAGTAAAATACAAATAAAAGTTTCAAGTAGTTTGATCCAAACTCAGATCTATATCTATCTTCAACTAAATGGTTATAAAATCCACTAAACATTTGTTTAATAAGAATCTCTAGCACTGACTTAATAAAATTCTACAATATTAGCTTGATAAAAGTTTACAAATATTAGCTTAATAAAAGTATACACAATAACATAATCAAAGACAACAAAAAAAAGATCAAATAAAGGTCTTGATAATAAGATAGACTAACCAAATAAAACTCAATATAATAATTCTTATAATTAATGAATAATTGAATAAGAGACATATCATAAAAATATAAAAAGATATGTAATAAAACTCTAAATAAATTAAAGAGTAGTGTGGAACTTAATTCAATGAAATGATGACTCGTATGATGATGACTAAAGAGAAACTCATAGACTTTTCTTTCTCCAAATCTTTCTCTAAGTGTAAGATAATTTCAATGATAACTTGCAATGGACATACCAACCATTGTGTGGCCTCAACATCCCATCAAATGACATCCTAGTCATTCATGCACCCAACCCATTTCACATCAATCAAACATAAATGCAACCCACTGAATTGATTGTCATTGGTTTTTCTCTTAGCACTACAATCGCCTTCGATTGCTCTGCATGACCCAACCCACTTTTGTCGATCCCATAGCAATGTATCACAAGCTAAGGCTTATCAATTCCACATGTGATGTTAAGATACTATCATCCTACATTGTTGTTTCTCTACAACATCTGTAACAACTCGAGTTTACTTTGTGGAGATATTATTCCTTAAGATCATTATATATCAATTCAAATCTTGTTCTCAAAAGATGTCTTAATATTATTAGACCATGATATCACATATGTAGCATAAAATCTTTTTTTCATAAATAGCTTGTGATAATTTATCCTAACACTCTTAGAAAACTTATACATGTGTATGAGCTATACTTTGTCAGTAATTCTTCTATTTAAGATATCACTTAATAATCACTCTCTTTCTTATCTTTAGGTATCATAAGCCCGTCAACATCTATATGATTTATCTTTAAAGCACATCAAACTATAAGAGGTATTGCTCAAACATCATAAATGTGATGACCTAGTTTTATTATATCAAGATATTGTCCCCTTTGAATTGCTGTAACACCCAAAGAGAGTGAGCATTGATTTGTTGGGTCATATCCTAGGAAATTGAATCACTAGAGAAGATGCAACTCCTGTACGAGACTTCTAGAGGTATAAGAATAAGTTGTTTTACATTGGCTATAAGACAAAATCCTTTAAACTTTACAAACCTTAACAAATTATGATACAATATGAGGTTAAAACATGTATGATCAAATGAGAAGATCAAGAAAGTAATATCTCGACATAATGAGATCGAGTTGTCACATGTATAGTATTATAGTGATAATTCATCAAATCTAATGTGATTTGATGATAAACTCCGAAGAAGTTAATGAATATATAATACTTAAAGAATGCAAGGATTGATCATCAAATAATATCTTAAAAAGATGAATATTTGAAGAAGATGCAATTTTCACACCCCATGTGCATTTTTCTAAAAGCATTGAGACTAGTATTATTTTCATAACAAAAAACTATCATCATTCACAAGATGAAATGCAAAATGACATTGCTTCTTATAAATAACAACTTGAAACCCCCATTCAAAAGGGAAACATGCATTTCACAAGAAAGTTCATAACATCAAAACATTTACATAAAATTCTACGAAGAGTTGAAAAATTACTTGCCATAATTGAAAAATAAATGCACAATATATAACATCACCGAGAAGTTTATCACCAATGAAGAATTATGACAACAGGTTGATTAGATCGATATGTTTATACTAATATGTATATGTGTATGAGATAATAAACAATGTATGACTAATCTTTTCAATTTTTTTCTAATATTTTCATGGTCAAAATTCATACCCCTGTGAAAAGTAAAATTAAGTGATTCGAAAATGAATCATTCATTATGGCAAAGGAATAAACAAAAATGGTGCACTTGTTAAGTGGACTTGTTTGGAGTCTCTCCGCCACTCCATAGTGCTCCAATTTACCTTCCAAAAATTCTAAAGTGTCCTTTCACGTGTTTCCAAGCCTGAAATTAGCAGCTAATGGATTGATACAGAATGAAGATTTAAAGCCAAACATTGCCAATTTGTGTTAACCGGGATTTGTAAGAGTTTATATAAGGTAAAATCCTCATTTTGTACAAGATTATGCACTGAGTTCATGTAAACATGGAAGGAGCTATTGCTGCTTTTAGTTATCGATGGTGGAAATTTGAATAGATTATTATCTCTTAAAAGAAGCATTGGGAACCTTTACAAAGTAAATCTTTTCAAATAAGAACAGCAAAATTAAATGTCTACAAGTTGTAATGTAGACCTAGAAAAGGACTCATTTTGATGCATAATCTTTAAATTTAAGGTGATTAAACATGTAAACCAATTAAGAATCAAGAACCCACAAAAAGAGTTCAAATCATATATTTTGTTTTTCTTAAAAACATATTGTTTCATAACCAGAACTAATCACTAGAAATAATAGCTTGACCAGTTTCATCACCGTCGATTATCAATTGCCAAAGATCCATTGATAAAAAAATTATTTATGAAAAACTAAACTTTAAATGTAACTAACAAATAACAGATTTCAATTTAATAAAATAAACACATTAAAACTAATAACATAATACAAAATTCCATCACTCAGAACTTCATGAATTTAAATTCCACTTGAAATTTAAACTGTATAGAACCAAATGACATGTTTAGAAGCTGAATTCACAAGTATAATCCCCAAAAATGCAAAACTTAGATGGTATAAAGCTATTTTAATCGGGATTATGATATTATGTAAATGACATGTGGAACCAAAAGGTTAGAATTCAAGAACGGCACTATTTTTTCACCTCAAATTGACATTATTTTCGGAGTGAATGAAGAAAAAAATTAGACACGATCTTTCCCTGTTCACAGTTGACATGATAGTACATGAGAGGAAGTCTAACAGAGAATCACACGATAAATAACTCAATGTTAAATAGTCTATCGTACTAACGCCATGAGTTGCTGAAGAACTTAGAAAGTCCAAAAACCTTAAACAACATCTTATTTCATCATTTGAGATCAATACGAAGATGGCTATCAGATAGTTCATCACTTGAGTTGTTGTTTCCATTGATAACCATTATTATAAGCTTCATCCTTAGCCATTGAAGCACTACCCCAAGGCATTATAACTGGCATGGCTCATTCCACATGGTTTGCAACCATTGTACCACCTCTTGATTCATAAGATTTGCGTTCTAGGGAGGAAGAAGATGTCAAAGCTCCTTTAGTCAAATCTAATACCAATAGATTTCACTAGATATCACTTCCCATTGCTGAAAAGCCGCTAAAAAGCCCCTTTGTGCTTTCTATTATTCAATGAAGAACTTAGAAAGTTCAAAAACGTTATACAGCACCTCATTTCATCGTTTGAGATCAATACAAAGATGGCTATCAGATAATTCATCACTTGAGTTGTAGTTTCCGTTGATAACCATTATTATAAGTTTCATCCTTAGCCATTGAAGTATTACCCCAAGCCATTAACTACATGGCTCATTCCACATGGTTTGCAACCATTATACCACCTCTTGATTCACATGATTTGCATTCCAGTGAGGAAGAAACTGTAAGAGCTCCTTCAGTCAAATCTAATACATTAGATTTCATTAGACATCACTTCCCATTGCTGAAAAGTCTCTAAAAGCTCCTTTGTGCTTTCTATTATTCAACCATAAGCTCTACACCCTACCCAATTTGTAATGGACAGAACCTTGCATCTATAAGATGCTAACTGAGTGCTCACCACAATGAGTGCAACTTTTGAATCTTGACATCAATTTTTCCTCATTGGCAATGTTGTCCATGTAAAACCCCACATTTAGTTCTTTGCAATCATCTCAACTGATACCTTATAAGCGATTCTCCCTTATCGAATGCTATGTCTTTTCAACATGAGTAAATTCCCATCATTTACACCCTTTCCAACCCTACTCAGTGGTGAGGTAACTTTATATGACCAATCAAAACCAAGGGATATTTAGGAAAACAAAATAATTTGATAAGAAACCAAACTCCATGACTACAGATCTATCGATGCTTATTTGTGTAGGCCTTTACCACGATTAAGAATTCAAGAACTTTTTCAAATAGTCAATCTTTTAAAGAACATTCGTTATAACTTAATATTGACTTGGCAAGAATCCAACACCTCTTCAGAGGCAACAAACTATAAATCATAGGTGTGATACGATTATATTAATACAATACGGTCCAAATATAACAACACAAAAAATAAAAAAAATTAAAAAAATAATAAAGATTCGATAATTAAATAAGAAAAAAATAATTTAATATAAATCCAAACAAAATAAAAATTATATTATCACATTTAAAAAATTCTTCTTTTCCTTATAAGCAAGAGACATTAGTTTCAACTAAATGATTTTAGATAAAATTATATCTACTCATTTATATATAATAATTAAAATTTATAATACAAAGTCATTATCATCACACATACAATGCAGTTGTAAATTTCCAAAATTTGAAACTATTTTACTATAGTCATTATAACATAAAACATGATTTTGCTAATTATCTCCAATTCAAAAAATATGCTAAAAACAAAAAAGTTCCCAAATTTAAGCATTAACAATGCAAACAGAAAACACTTGGTTCTTTATGTTGCCTTTCCTTCTTGCCATAAATGTAAGTCTTTAATTTTTCAATCATAATGTAGCATGTCTCTAGTAGTATTCAATAAGTTTCACGAAAGTACAATGCAGCATCAACATGAAATTTATTATTTTAAATTTGATATATCAAATGGCACATTAGATTAGGGATTATTCATATTAGATACATATCTAATATAGATATATAACTCCTAAAGTACCAATGTTGATAGGCTTGGCGAACTATTTACCTTGACAGTTCAAGGATACTTAGCTCGTATGTCTAGTAGAAAACCACTATTCACAAAGTTCAAAGGACCAGCTTGCTCCCCATTTGTTCAGTTGTTCTATTAAAGAGCTAGATGAAATTGCAAAACAGGTTCCTTAGCATATATGAACACAGACATTTATTAGTACCATGTTGACTGATAACTAATACAGAGTGTAGTTACAATGGATCAGAAAGAAAATATTTACCAGGATGGGGTATTTGAAAGCTACTTCAACGCAGTGCTGTGCATATTTTTGCCCAAGTCCCAAAGTTATCATAACTAAGTTCGTGATTCTTTGTCATCTGTTACCAAAGAAACATATAGCAGCTCATTCCATGTATCAGGTATCCCAGGCAAGCACCAGTGGCTACAGTCTTGGGTTTTCTCGGTTGCTGAGTGTTCTTTGTAGTTCGTCCTGTAGATAGAAGGATGACCGTCCTTTCTATAATCTGTGAGCCGACTGATGTTAAGATAGAGCACTGGTGTTTTCATTTGCTGCAGCACTCCCTCTAAAGCAGTCATCTTTAATGGGTACTTTGTAAGGAAGTTGTCATTGTAGATTGGCTCAGTTTCGTTGTGGCATTGCCCACCAGAGTTCCACTGCCCACCTCTGTTATGAAGCAAATCACGTGTCAGATTACAAGACTTCCAGATGCCATTGAATTTTAATAAGAAAACTGCTTTGATAGCAAGATCAAGAACAATCAAATACAAGATTGCAACGTCTTTAAGGAGAGAAAATTCTTTCAGGTAATCAAAAAGCATCAACACAGCAATCTTTTATGTGTAAGTGAGAAAATTCAAGACAATGAGTAAGCAATAAAACACACATGAAAACTAGTAAACAAAGTGAATAAAGAAAGAAATATAACAATCTGCAGTTGGAAATGTTTCACAGGATTCAATGAAGGGGCCAAAGTGAAATTCAAAGGCTCTACGCCTCTTGAAAATGGTAATCACAGTTCATTTATGGTTGAGGTGCAGCCCTTCTGGTCAATGGAGAGTGATTGCCAATTTGTTTTTGGGAATAATATCCCACAAGGGCATAATTATCTTTATGATCTCTGCCCTCGCTTCAGGAATTATTTCTACTACTAGTTTACAAGCATTTTTATTTGTGTTTCTTAGGGTTTTCTTATTGTTGCAGCTTATATGGATGTGTTGTGGTGTTGTAGTTTGTAGATTGTGTATTTCTATAGATGGCATAGTGCAATGCAGCATGAAGAGATTCCAAGGAAATAAAAACTGATATCAAACATTCGCTCTATTTCAAAAAAAGTATTGTCCATCCATATCTCTCAATGACCAAGGACTGGAATCGACCAGACATCAACTAAGAAATTTTTGGATTTAACCTGTTCTGTTGATTCTTTTAATCAACGGAAAGGCCAAACTGGAATTGTCAAGGGTGTGGGAATTTAGTTCTTTTTTTCATCTCCGTCATGTTTGTATATTAATAATAATGGATGGCAATGCTTGATTAAAATCACTCCTTTGTGGTAATAAGGAGTGTCTTGCAAGGGAAAATCAAGAGGAAAGGAACATTTGAATGATTTGAATATTGTGAAACAACAATTTGCTCATAATTAGGATACCAAGGCAGATATGCGAGCTGATAGTGATGCAGCAAGTCAGGCCCATGGTGTGGTTGGATATGCCTCACCTCAATCTTCATATATCTAGTTTGCTATGTTCTCATTCTGTTCTAATTCCATTTGTCGATTTAATTTTTGTCTATTTGCATGAATGTTGCTTCTTCCCTAAATTCTGTGAAATTTTGCTTTAACTAGTCAAAATTAGTTTCACTTTCAACGATTGCAATTCCTGCACTACAAGTTTCCTTTTACATTCACTTTATTGACAACCAATATCACTTGGATTCTTTTCAGCAATACCACTTAGGTTATGATAGCTGTTACAAGTTCTTTTTACTTTACTAGCATTTTACCATAAAATCTTGCATATTATCATTCTTTAAAGTTGGAACTTCTGTTTGATTTAATGGAACGCATGTTCACATAAGTAGATCATAATAAACCTTAGAAGAAGTTTTTAATTTCCTATTTAGCTGTTAAATTTCCTATTTCACTAGTATCATGCACCAATGGTTTTTTCATTAAAACTTCTCTAAGTGTTTTGCCTGTCTTGTGTTCTTTTTCCTTAAGTTTTTTTATTCTCCCCAAGAGTCTTTTAACCTCCAATGTGCAATATAAATCCATACTCTAGTGCCACATATTACAAATTTTTGAAAGGAATAGATTCATACATCAACTTCAACTAGACCAAACCTGATAGCTAGTCTAGTGCAAAAATCAAGTCAAAAAATTGGCAAACTCATATTTTCCTATACCTTTAAGTGTTGGTAACATCCTCTTCCTCTTCTCTTTCTATCTCTAAGCTAGAATTCTAATGAAAGATTCCTCTTTGGTTGAGCATCTACCAATGGAAATCCAAAGACAATCACTATGTACAATCCATAGATCGCCCGAGGTGTTCCAATAAGTTATAATTTGAGCCTACCACTAACAATTAAGTGTAATGACATAATAATATGTGTTGTGTTGTTGACCTTTAGTTATTGTGTTTTGTTTGATAATAACAAATTCTAAATATATCTAATAAATTTGTTTAAATAAATTTTTCAAATTTTAGATAACTAATACTTGTATTCATGGAAGAACTTAAAGAAAAAGACCAAAGATGAAATCTCATAAAGATCATCTTAATTAGAATAACAAATCATCAAACGACACATTTTTAATTTAATTTTAGATTTTAAAAAACCGATGCTTATATTCATAATAGAACTTAAAGAAGAGGAGCACCATGAAGATCATCTTGGTCGAAATAAAAAACTACTAAGAGATATATTTTGAATTTAATTTTAGAAGTTTCAGTTTTACTTTGATAGAATATTAACTTTGATTGAAATATTTATTAAAAGACATACAAATTAAATTAAAATTAATCTTAAAAAAATATTTAAGTTTTCAATATTTTTCATTTATCTTATCATGATCACATTATAATAGTATTTATTAATCAATAAAAAAAATTCAAACTTACCTATCCTATTAATTGGTTTGCTATAATAATTGGTTCGGTTATACCAATGAATCATGAACTCGTTTGGTAAAGTAAACGGGTCGAGAATCAATCCCAAACCTGGATTAATTTGTGTTGAATCGGGTCATCACTCCCACATCTATAAATCGAGTATAATGCGTCACTGGCTGCATAGGTCATGACCTCTCGAGTAAAGCAGGGGGTAGCCGGCCGTAATAGGCTACCTTAAAAGATCACGCAAAGTTTAAAAAATGCAATATCTTAGTTCACCTTTGTCGTGTGGGAATCACAGCTTTGTTTTCGTGCTTCATGCTTCTGAATTGCAAGAATAACCAGATCTATTCAATCGCACATTTTTGTGATCGAACGAATGTGATCTCATCTGTTTTTTTTATAATGCCAGATTTTATACCCTCTGTTCGATTGCGCAATTTGGTAATTGCATGGTCAACATCTTATCCGCTTGTAAAATCAAGCATCCAGTGGTCCAATCATGATTCAGATATAATGGTCTTGAGCAAATCTAATTTCTAAACAACATCAAGTAAATCTTTTATGTCCAATTGCACAGTTTTGCAATCGAACAGTCACGAAAGCTTCCGATTGAACGACTCCTACGCAATAGCTCCTTTAACCGTTATTTCGAGCAGTTATAATTTTTAATTAAATAATAAATTTTTAATTAAAATAATGTATATCAATGAAAGCACTCATTACTAATTTGCCTGTTTAGTAAGTATTTTTAACTGTTAAAAAATATCTATAAACAAAAGAATTTTTAAACGAAATGAATTTATGAATTTTTATACAATTTAAAGAAAATTTTTATGAGACAACATTCATGTCATTAGCAGCTCATTCTCATCATCGCTTTCATGCGCTGTGTTCTTCAGTCATCAAACTCATAAATTAAAATTTTTGTATCTCGTTAATCATTTCATTAAACACAGGATTTTGTTTCAATTAATTCTAATTTTATGATGAATATTTTTCTTTTATTGTAATTTTATTTCGTAGTAAGATCATAATAGCCTGTTTCTTTTGTTTTATCATTGTGAGGGTTTAGCTTATCCGTCTCTTAGCAAAAGGCTTATATTGACTGTTTGTTTTTGCATGACTATGTTGGGGTGGACATAAGCTTGGTTTTAGTCGAATCATCTAAAAATTGTTAGAGTATATTTTTAATTCTAATTTATTTTTTTTATTTTATAATTTTTATAAGAAGTTATTATTAAAAAAATGAACTTGTTTTAAATTAAAATTAAAATTTACATAATCACTTTCAAAAATTTGCTCAAATTTGTTAAAAATTATTTTAAAACCATTTCTTTAAACATCTTTGTAAAAAATATAATTTTTTATTCTTAACAATTCACTTTCCTTTTATTGAATCACATTTCAATATGAAAGTATAAGTCACACATGTGTGAATTTAAGTATAATTTCTAATAAGCATTCAAAAGCCTTTTTGGCTCAACAACCCTAAAGAATTTTGTTGGGTAAGAAAGTCCCTACTTTGAAGTTAGTCTCCATGAATAAGGCAAAGCTTTTTGTCTTGGTCATCTCATGACATTTTAGTTCAGGAGCTTAAATTATGTGCATGTTCCCTTAACTTATATCCCATAATTTATTAACTTGTCAACAATTTTGAACTCTAGTTATTGTAAGACTTAGCTTATCTTGTTGCTTGTTATACATTATTACTTTATTATAACCTCAATCTAATGATTAACAATATTGTTTGTTCTCAATTGTGTATTTCAAATTCAACTCAATCTTTTGCACAACATGTTCACTCGTAAGTTGAACAAATGTAGAAGAGTTTCACACCAAAGAGACTAAGTAAAGCTATCATACATACTTATTGCATTTGCAAGATCATCTTGCATTAAGGACACAAGGATCACTAGAGTGTAGCTACAATGCATTAAACTAGTTACCTTAGAATAATAAAACTACATACTCATCAATGAGAGTTCTACAATGATGGTTTTATGTCATCAAACTAAGCATGCATCAGAAGGTAACAACAAAACCAAACCCATTTAGACCAAGGGTCATGCTTTCTTGAACACCATTAAGCTAGATGAATCTATTTAAGACATAATTTAATGATCATCTCCAGACATGAACAATGTTTTTTGGTTCCTCATAGCAATGAAAATGATAGCACTTCCTACATGACTACTATAATGACATCTAGCTCTCAAATCTTCATTTTGGCATAAACAAATTGCATGGAGATGATTGCTTTACTGCCCCAAGATGCTTTACTCAAATCAAAAAGAGTGGTCCTTCCAATTATACGATTAGAAAAGCTATAATATTTAGACTTTTTTCAGGTTTTTATTTAAGTTTTTACCCACTTGTAGTCTCACTTTATCATTAAGAGTGTTTCATCCTATTGATGAACTACTCATGTGAAATAGTTTAATCATTTTTCATTTCATAATGAGAGATTTTATCCAACATTGCTAGAACAAAGCTCATGAATTTTTTTAATTCTCTAAATATTTGAATCCCCTTAACTTTGTATGATATGTTATGTTGTGTTAATTCAAATTTTGCTTTGTTGAATGAGGTTACCCCTTGATTAAGCTTAAATCCAATTCAATGACAAAACAAATTTGATTTTCAAAAGTGGGAACGTTGATATCCCCAAATAGATAAGTGTTCATATCATTATCAAGTTTAGCAAACATCAATATTCCTCTAGATTCAAGTGTTGATAACACCTATTTCCTTTTCTTCATTTTCTATGTCTAAGCTATGGTTCTACCTAAACTGTCCCGTCCAATCTAGTCATTTCCCACTACAATCAAGCAAGAACTAAACCATTTGGTTTGCAAAGTGCCTAGGGCAATTTACTGATAACCACATAGGGTGATTGTCCAATCACCCAGGATTGTCAATCAAGAACATGACCTTTCTTTTGTAGAGTAAGGATTTTTCTCTCTAAGACATCAAAATATTATGTTTTTGCTGTGGCAAATTATAGATTTGCTTGTTCGTCGTAAATTATGATTAAAACT
This sequence comes from Vanilla planifolia, assembly GCA_023846275.1. Classification (NCBI taxonomy): domain Eukaryota; kingdom Viridiplantae; phylum Streptophyta; class Magnoliopsida; order Asparagales; family Orchidaceae; genus Vanilla; species Vanilla planifolia. Next base: position 21,780,552 of record CM043870.1, read on the forward strand.
ATTGCAGGTATTGATATATACTTCCAAATTATTTTGTAAGTACTTTTAATTGTTGGTGCTAAGCTCAACCTGCCATTCAAAGTAGTGTACATGATTCCTTAGTTATCTCTAGGAGTTTCTTAACTTGTCTATAGGCCAAACTCTATTGTTGTAAATGGCTTAGCTCCTCATGTATCCTGTCAAATACTATTATTTTCTTATGTATTGCAATGATGGTTTTGAGTTGTGATAGTTAAAAGCTACACATCATTGTATATAAATAACTTTGCACACATTGCTTGGTATTATATATGAAGCTAGATAAGTCATGATGTCACAAAATGGAGACAAAACATCCACTTGCTTGAAACTAGGCACGTTATTATCATTGTTATTGATTATCATACAAAAATTTCATATACTTGAATTCAGATAACATAAGTTGAAATAGCAAAAGTCAAAGCACCTTTAGACATGGGCATCACAATTAAATGTTTTGTAAAATTGTAGCCACACTGCATTATTTCAGCCATGGGTCACACTTGCATTGTTTGCCAAACAAACTCAAGTTTGTACCTCTTCTTTATGAATTCTTTGGGCAAGAACAAAGACAAAATCAATTGCAATAATAGATTTATTTTACCTGAAGTGAGTAAGAGAATATCCCCTGAAGACAACTTTAGTTTTTCTGGAATCAATATTCCCATCTACCCACCTAGCCCAGGTAGTAAGAGCCTTCTTGTATGCCTCCATTACCGCTAGAACTGGGTAGACATGATTACCTACTTGATAGTAGTCTATCCTGTTAATTCAAAAAATTTAAATAACAAAGATGCCTAACGTGAACCGCTGCTACTAAACAGAAAAAGAAATAACATAAAAAACAAAAGAAGGGGAAAAAAATCTAACCCACTGGATGTTTTCTCATGAGTCCACCAATGACCTGTATTGAACACTACAATATCAGCTTGATGATATGCACTCTTAGTTTCATCAAGTAGATCCAATCTTAGCCTCTCATCCTCTGAGCCATTTACATTTTTGAGAGAGAGTTCTTTTACCAGAAATGGTGATCTTACAAAATCTACAGAACAGTTGTAATCCTAAACCAAGAAAATGAAGAACGTTTTAGCTCCGCTGTTGAAGCAGGAGTAGATCTAAATTTAAATTTACATATTAACATTTAGTATTATAACCTTAAAATGAAAAGAGTAATATCCAGGCATTTTGAATTGCTTCCGTCCCGACACTTCATAAACTCTGCTTTTATTTTTAATGCTTTGCTGAAGTATACACACTAGAGATTCCCACATGTTTCTGTTGAGAGAGTCTCCAACAAAAACAATTCTTTTGCCCATTAACCTTACCAAGAAATCAGTTGCGTTCAACCTATGATAAACAAAAAAGATTAATTAGTATCAAGAAACGCAATAAGAAATCTACCAAACCACATTGGCTGCAAGTTGAATCAGAGAAAGTAACAAAACTTCTCCCATCCTTCCCTCTACGAAAAAGGAAGCTCCGAATTCCGTAGAAAATTCCAGTAATATAGCTAGCATAATCCTAAACTAGAACATATTTCATGATTACTATTCTAATAAAACACTAAAAAAAAAATTTCAATTAGTGAAGAAATGAGAACTAAAAGGGAACAAAATTAACACACCTTACTGGCTATCCTTCCAATAAATTTGATTCTTCATTAATATATACAATTCTATAAACATTAAAACTTTTATAAAAATGTGGTGTATGCTGAAACGTGATCAATAATGTTATATTGTATAGAAAAAAAATAAGTATTGTTGAGAAAAATATCCTCTGGTAGACAAGTGGCTATTTATTAAAGTATTATTAAGAATAAATATGTTTCTATTCTATTAAAATTAGTAAAATGCAGTAAAATGTAATCAAATTAAACTGTTCTAAATTAATTGTTCGGATATGATTTAAGCATGCATCTTATAGTTTGGTTGTTTTAGGGCCATTGTAATGTAAAAGGCATCTTCGATTCAAGCTATTTAGAGCGAGAGCTACTGCTAACAATTAATGTTGAGTTGAGGTATTGAGTGTTATTTCTTTATAATTTCTTGTAATATATTTAATAAAAATAGGACTCCTTATATCTCCCATCTTAAGATCATGCTATGGATGAGAGCTAGAATTGGTGATGCAAACAATTGCAGCAAGTCTTTAAATATCATCACATATTGTTGATGTGGATAACAATGGGATAGCTGCACTGATTGCAGGTCTCCTCCCCAAAACCTTCTTTTTATAACTTGAAGAGAAAAAAGCTTGAACTTCGTGATAAAAAATGAGAAAGCACCTTTTACATAGGAATCAAACCAAAAAAAACAAAAGAAAAAAAATCACTAAAAATAAACCAACAAAATAAGGAATATGAGACCCATTATTTACAAGTCAAGTCTATATTAGTGAAATAAAATTTAAAACCTAATATGTTCTAACACATTTTCTTAAGATAGAGTATAAATATCAATCATGTTCTACTTATCACAATTCCTTTTAAAAAGCTTGAAGAATAAAGTATTGATAAACATATTAACCAGCTGATTATCAAACGAAATAAAGGGGATGTAGATCTTTTGACTCATGACAATCTTTCTAATGAAGTGATAGTCAACTTCATTGTGCTTGATTAACTAATAAAAGACTAGATTACCTGCAATCTAAATTGTAGCTTGATTGTTATAGTACATGAGCAATGCTTTTGGATATTGACCCAAAACATTTCACAGGCTGGATAAAATCAATGCTCAATATTCTGATTCTACTTTAGACCAAGCACTCAAAGTTCTTGCATCTCAAAGTGATTAAACTTCCCCTCAAAAGGTGCATTAGCCTAATATTGATTGTTCGTTATTTTTTGAAGTAGCATATCAAAATTTATCTCAAATTGTAGATGACCAAACTTTGTAAATAGCACTCTCATTTTAGACGACCACTTGACATATTTTAAAATCCTAATAAAAACATTCTAACAAACAAAGAAGAAATCTAATGTGACATCCCTATTTTTTTTTCTTTCACAAAATTATATTTCATTTCTATATTAAATTCATGTTCTAATTCTTTTCTAATTAAATAGTACTCTGATACTACAATTGTGGCATCCCTAATTTTCGTTATATATTCAATTAATTTTTTCTCAAATTTTAGAATTCAAAATGATAAACTCTCTCCTAAATTTTTCCCGTTTTGTAGTTTATAAATTCATCAATATAACATTTATATCAACAATATGACAATCATGCAATTTATTTCAATAACCATTAACTGTAAACGACTGAAACTATCACAACAACTACATGTCACAGAATTTCACAAATTTTACAATATTACATCAAGTTTTCACATATATATACAATACTAAATTTATCACATAAATTATAAGTCATTTAACTCAACTTTTGTAACACAAACATTAAAATTTCAATTTTTCTTATAAGCTATTCCAATAGATAATCCTCTTTTAATTAGGGCTTCAATATACCTAAAATTTTAGTATCAAAGAAAGGCTAAACCAATCATCATTGGCTTAACAATCTATCTCTAAAAATAAATAAATATACAAAATAAACAATAATTTAAGACAATCACTAGTAGGATCTAATCATAATCATCAACCATAACATGTAATCAAACAGAATCTTATTTATGTTATTATTTATATTAGAATGTAAAAGAGAAAATATGATATGTTATTAAAGAAAACATGTTATAATCTCTAAACGAAATAACAAGCATATACAACTTTTTATTTTATTTTTAATATTTCTCTTAATATAGTCTTGCTTATTAGCACCTGTTCCATTTAACTAAGTAAACCTTACGAAAGTCTATCCACTTTTTAGTTTACTTAATTAAAATGAAAATTTCATTTATTGACTTATCATATCATATTCTCATGCACAATCATGCTCAATTTTTTCATACTTTTGTATACATATCTTTTATGTCAAATCGCAATAGTGCAACCCACTGGCCACTAGCCACCTCACGACAGCAAATCTCAATCTTATGGCACATTGGCCACTAGCTATGTCATGATGGTAATATCTTAATCTTGTGGTGCACTGGCCACTAGCCATCTTATCGTGGTATGTCTCAATCTTGTAATACACTAACCACTAGCCACCTAACTAAAATAAATATCAACCATGTGACACACTGGCCATTAGTCATTTCATGACAACAAATCTCAATCTTGTGACACATTAGCCACTAGTCACAAAGAACATATTAATTTTTAAGAAATTCATCATTAATTAATATCATTTAATATATTATCAACTGTTATTTTCTTAAGTTATTTTCATATATAATATCTTCATTTTTCATAGTATTTATACATCAACTCATCAAATATCATTCTTGTACATTAATCATGTCAAACAATTTCACATTTATACTTTATCAATATTAAAAGCACAAATCTAGTTACAAGTATATACTTTTATGCAAATACACATAATAACATTACATTAGTAGATCAATCTCATATGCTCTGTACAAGATTCACATGCAAATTTTTAATTTCAACAATCGACACTATATCAGACATACGCATATAATATTCATGCTAAAGTTTTTACTTCATATACAAGATATTAATTTCAATAATCAACATTACATCAAACATACACATAATATTCATGATAGGGTGCATATCTCATAATTTTTTCTTGTTGCTTGGAATTGTCCTGTAGCTATTGAACTTTTGTTGTCTGTGAATTTCAGTCTGTCAATTATAATTTTTTAACATAATTTTCAGACCCTCACACATTAAAAATTTTAAAATATTAAAGTAGAATTACATAACTCATTTCTTAAATAATGAAAATGACCACTTTTTCACTTGCCTTCCTCAATTTTTCCTTTTTCCTGAAACCTTAGCTTACAAATGTTTAACAAATTCTTTCCAATCGTTTTAATAATCAAATAAAAATTTAAGACTAAATACTTTGATTCTTTCCATAAATTAGAAATATTTGAAGTTAAATGGCAATAAATGAAATCAAGTTCTATTTTCGGTTTTCTGATCTTACACAAAGTCCTTGACGGTGCAATTTGCTTCAAATCCTTGATTCCCGCGAAAGGATGATCGAAACCAACGTCTTCGTCATCGACGAAGCAAATCTGCATGGTTGCACGAAAATCCTCTCCAAGGGTTGGGCACGAGAACTTGGGAGAGAAGAAATGCTGATTTTGGAAAAAACCAAAAACCTCTATGCATACTTCTTCCCCTGCACATAACTCTAACCACATATGCTCCCTCATCACTTCCTTTATTTTGACAATGGATGGCATAGGACATTGATTCAATTGTTGTCGATCATATAGGTTTGGCTTATATTAAATCACTTTATTAGAAGGCCATCTCTCCAAGTATTATAATTCCTCATAGCTCTTAGATTTCTTGCCATATCAAGACAATGTCATTCTATTCATAGATGGGGATATCCCAACTAGCAAAGTTGATTGGAGCTATATCTTTGTTGGCTAATACATTAAAGAAAACCATCCTTTAAGAACCTGGTTACCTTTACTACAAGTTATGGGAACCTTCCACAAATTTTAAATTCTTTGGTCAACACAATGGCTATTTCCTATATAACTCTTATAGAAAGAAGCTATGGTTCTATCTGTTTTGCCAACTAAGGTCTAGATTATTGGAGGTCGTCGTACTGTTATCCTTCATAGGTGGAACAAAAGTACACTCCAAAAGAACTCCTTTGATAAAATCCCCTTTTCAATGAAATTCCAAGAACCATTTGCCTCAATTCAAAAACGTCAAACGCATATGCAAGTTGGTAGGTTTTACTATCACTTGATAATAATGGACCAATTTTTTTACTAACAGCATACTTGACTTAAGCATGCAAGGCTTTGCATTGAATAGAATGCTTTCTCCTTTATACCTTAATGACCCCAATTAAATTTAATAGCTATCATTTAAATCCTGATGGAGTACTATTGGAGACCAAATCTCTATATTGTTTGTGCCACATTTGGTCACACCCTTTTTTCCTACCCCAAGGCATCAATGAATACTTATGTTGCAATTAATATTCTTTCCATTCCCAGCTTATGCAGTCAACCCAAATTTGCTTCAATAGCTCCAACCACTGTTTCAAAACAACTTCCAAGTGGTTAGTTGCAAAGATAGATTGCAAGTAACATCTAGCTAGCTCCTAATTCATCTACCACCATTTCAAATACCCATGCATCTAGCAGCTCCTCCCTTTGCTTCAAATCCAAGACCTACTAACAAATTCAAGGCCCTTTCCATTGATGAAATAGAAGATCCTTCCACCATCCACCAAATGCATTCGACACTTGTCCATTGGAGATCTTTCATCTTGCCTAGCTTAGTTTCTTATCTTCTCTGACAACCGTTCTAGCCTCCCTTGTCTTTTGTCATGAGATCACCCTTCATGTATTTTATACTATCTTTATTTCTATTGGCTTTTGAACTATCTCTTTCAATATTTACTTTCTTCTTCATATAATCTTGAGCATCTCTCTAAAAAAAATTAAAAAAAGAAGGTATAATATTGCATGCTAAATTGTCCAAGTTACTCTTAAGAAAATGCAATTAATAAACAACATATTTACTCAACAAGTGACCCCCCATATCATTGGATTGCAAGTTTATTAAAGTGATAAGATAGAAAATAAGTCCACATCACTAAAAGGAGTTCAAATATTTATTATGTGCACATATCAACTTCGAATACCAAAACAAGCTTGATGCAAAAGCTAAATGTGCTACATCATTACAAAAGACATAATTTTGATTAACATTTATAGGATTGAGTAAGGCATAAAACTACCAAGACAAATGGCACCATGCTTAGAAAAGGCACACACGATTCTCCCTCTAAACCCTAGCCCCTTTTTGACCTTAACAAATTTGGGATCCTAGCCCCTTTGACCCTGGCCCCTTTTTTCCACCTGCCCATTGTTTTTCCCTGGCCACTTTTTGAAACCAGCCCATTGTTTTCCTAGCCCCTTTTTCCACCTGCCCATTGTTTTCTCTAGCCCTTTTTGACCAGCACTAAGGTGGCAAGAAACAAATACTACCTTAGCAAACAAACAAATCATCTTATGAAATAGAGATTGATATTGAACAAAAGAATTCTATAATACATGTCATTTCAATTGATGTAGATGTGGAGCTTACAAATACAAATGGTATCAATTTGGATGCTATGACTCCATCAACATCACCTATATGGAAGTCAAGTCTTACACTAAGGCTGATTCAAAAGTATTCACATTCTCTTCACTATGGAAGTCAAGTCTTACACTAAGGCTGATTCAAAAGTATTCACATTCTCTTCGCTATTTGTTCTTGAATAATGCTATAGCACTAATTTTCCTCATTAAAGCTAAGCAAGTTAAAGATTTTTTCAAGCTAATATTGAAAGATGAAATTTTATCACTTCAAAAAAAAGTATAAGGGAGTTTACTTAATTGCCAAAATGAAGAAAAATCCTACAAAAAAGAAAGTAAGTCTATAGCCTAAAGAGGAGATTGATAAGAGTAAAATGTTACAAAGTATAGCTAGGATTACTTTTAAGATTGTTTACATCTCTTCAAAGATTAGTTCCAATTTACCTTGATAAGTTTGTACCATTCCTTTTGAACTACCTCTTTCAATATTTACTTTCTTTTTCATATAAACTTGAGCATCTCCTTAAAAAACAATTAAAAAAAAGAAAGTATAATATTGCATGCTAAATTGTCCAAGTTACTCTTAGGAAAATGCGATTGATAGATAACATATTTACTCAACAAAGGACCCCAATATCATTGGATTGCAAGTTTATCAAAGAGATAGAAATAAGTCCAAATCACTAAAAGGAGTTCAAATATTTATTGCATGCACATATCAACTTCGAATACCAAAACAAGCTTGATGCAAAAGCTAAATGTTACATAAGACAAATAATTTTGGTTAACATTTATAGGATTCAATAAGACATAAAACTACCAAGACAAATGGCACTATGATTAATGAAGAATGGTTGTACAAGAAAAAAGCACCACCTTATCAAACAAACAAATCATCTTATGAAATAGAAGTTGATACTGAACAAAAGAATTCTCTAATACATGTCACTTCAATTGATGTAGATGTGGAGCTTACAAATACAAATGGTATCAATTTGGATGCTATGACTCCATCAACGTCACCTATATGGAAGTCAAGTTGTACACTAAGGCTGATTCAAAAGTATTCACATTCTCTTCACTATTTGTTCTTGAATAATGCTATAGAAATTTTCTTCATTGAAGCTAAGAAAGTTAAAGATTTTTCAAGCTAATATTGAAAGATGAAATTTTATCACTTCAAAAATAAGTATGAGGGAGTTTACTTAATTGCCAAAATTAAGATAAATCCTACAAAAAAGAAAGTAGGTATATAGCCTAAAGAGTGGGTTGATAGGAATAAATGTTACAAAGTATAGCTAGTAAACAATGACATTCAACAGAAAGAAGGAATTTACTACAACAAAATATTCTTGCCCATAGTAAAATTTACAACCATATGTCTATTATTAAGAATGGTTATGGAGGACGATTTGCACTTCAAACAACTCAATCTGAAGAATGTCTTTCTCCATAGTGATTTAGAAGAAAAGATTTACATAAGAAAACTATAAGACTTCCAAATTATGATTGTGAACCAATGAGATGGTGCATGTTCCAACATGAGATTTCATAGCTCACATATAGACTTCAAAAACAACAATATGTGACAAATTTCCCAAATGAAAAATCTGATGGAAAGAATTAGTTTTCCTAGAGCACAGAAAGAGACAAGCTATGCCAAAAGAGGGCTAAACAAGCATCAACAGTACCAATATAACAAAAAGCATACTACGCATTTCCTGAATTAGCAATCAAGCTGCATAAAGAAAAACACAAATTGGCATAATAATTAGACAAGAGATCACAAATAATTCACCTTGGAATGTTACAGCCATTTGGTTGCCATCTCCATCTCAAAAATTCATCATCAGGCCTCCCATTTTTGTAACAATCAAAATCAATATCGATAAAAGGGCAAGAGCCCTGAGGATAATAAGGCTTAGTGGAATCCCTCACCCATTTTCCATCAAACAGATCACATTTTTTATTTACTGCTCCTATTTCTTTGGTTGCAAAAGAATGTACATGGCTGTCGTTGGAAAGAGGCTTCTGCATACTCTTACCTGCTTTGCTTTCACGGCTTTCATTCTTCCCAAGTGAATCATAATTAATGAGATTCGTTACGTTATCTTGCCCCACGCCCAGCCTATTCCTTTTATCCAGCATAATATCCACTGTAACATTCTGCGATTCAGTGGCATATTTATCACGTGAAGTAAAATTTCCAGTAATAGATTCCTCAGCTTCGATAGGAAGTTTAGAAGCTCTATTGTTCTGAAAAAGGGGCTTCTTCACCTCGAGAACGCCTGAACTTGTTGAGTTATCCCGGTTCCAATGATGTGTACTTTCTGAGACCGCATCAGAATCAAAGACATTAGACTCAAAGGCTAGACCATGCAAAGAACCATTTGCCTTCTCTGAAGAAGAAAGCTCGCCATTGGAAGCAATGGAACTGTTAAAATCACTTATGTAGGCAAGAGACAAACTCGAAGAGTTACCACCCACATGAGAAGCAAAATTGGAATCGTTGGGAATTCCAAGTGGAAAGCGGCCAGAGGCGTGTAAGAGCCAGGAGAAAATAGAAGCAGAGGAGGAGGGAGCCGTGCCTTGGCCGTTGATGGAAGCGAGAAGAGATACGAGGAATAGGGAGGAGGCGATGCCAAGGGCAAAGCTAGAGAGAACACGCCACTTGGTAGAGATGCCGGCCAAAAAGTGGTCGACGAAGAGAGGTTTCCAAATGTCCATCGTCACTCTTGGCAGATTCAGCGAGATTGCGAAGAGCATTTTCAGAGCATAGACTGAACCTTCGTCATTATCAATCCCTTTCCAAATTATTAAAATCTTTCATCCTATAAAGCTGCAACTCATCAACAGAAGGTTTTCCTTTATCGCTGTGTCGGTTGTTCTCTCTCCGCTCTAAAGTCTGCGTGTGACCTCTTGATTAGACTAAAAGCACCAGTAATACGGTCTCTTTCTACGCGTCCCTCTCTTAAATTCTATCAGCTAATATTTCGGATTCTGCTGTAACTGGTGGGAAGAATAGCAGCGGCGAGAGGGAAAATTATTCGGGAGTTTTGAATATTAAAATATTGGAATTTTTTTTTTTTAATTTTTTGAGGAATATTGCGTTGGCAGCATCTAAAAGGACGGGATCACAGGAAAAAACATATTCTAAAACAAAGTTATCATTTTTTAATGAACGGTCAGCATTCTAATATGACTGGTTCACTGGAGCATAAGTAGGTAAGTAGTAAATGTGAAATTGTCCTCGTGGTTGTTTGTAATTTAAAATAATAAAATTTTATTTATTGATTGAAAATATTTATTATGTTAAACTAAAATATATTTTTTGTTTGCTATATTTGAATTTTATTATTTTTTGTAATTAACTATTAGACTTTGAGAAGGGGTATGACAATAATTGTACTAAAAAACTAAGAACGAGTGTCACAAATTTGATTAAAATGATAGTGATTCAAACAAAAGAAAAATATATTCAATTAAATATGTTAAGATTAAGAAATTTTGTGATTCTTTTTGTTTATTTATAGATTTTGAATTTTTCTTAAATTTATAATTTCAACTCACATATCAATTTTTTTGTTTTCAAATTATAAACTTAAAAGGCATGCAATCAAATGGATTATGGTGTTAGAGTCTTATGTATGATCATTATATATGATTTGTCTACAAAGTATTACGGTCTTGTGCCCTTGCTAATAGACCATTTTAGAATAGTAACAATGAAAGTAGAAGTATGATAATAATGAGAAACAAATAAAGAAGAAGAATGAGAAGAAGATTTTGCTACAAAAGGATTGATTTTTAAAAAAAAAATTATTTATGAGATTCTAAATTCACAAAGTTCCAATTTATGAAATTATAATTTTTTTCATATATCATTTTTATTCATTTATATAGAGATTTAAATACAATATTTTATTATAAAACAAAAAACTTATGATTTTAACTAAAATACAAAAATTTTCCAAATTTCACAAGTCTTGTCTAAGACCATGTGCACGCATATGATATTGTTAAGGAGTTCACATGTTGGGGTACTATTCCTACATGCAACACTTGGCCAGCACACTATAATGTGTGCTTCAATGCACTTACAGCTAGCCTCCAAACATGGCCCAATATAGGCTCTTACTATTTTGTGCTATGACAATAAACTTCATATTTTTGTCTCATCCTTTGATTTTCTTTTATAATCTTGGACTCAATAAGCTTGGAATTGATCTCCCAATCATAGATCTTTTTTTTTAGATTCAAGTCCCATCAAATCTTTTTTCTAAATTGATCTTACTTTATTATGTTCTTTGAGATATTAAAACTTCAGTCTCCCCTATTAAATTATTTTTGTAACTTTGTTACTAGTAACAAATATCTTTGATAAATGTTTATTAGTCTTTTCATTTAATGAGTACCAACATCTTTTGTTAATGTTTCTTTGTCTCAAGTAGACAATATTGTCTATCATTTGTAAATCGATATCGTTGTACTTGTTGATAGTAAACAATATTTTTATCCCTAAAATATTGATTCTCCAATATAATTTAATAGGCATCAAGATGTATCACTTTATAGATAATCTCATCAATATAGTTTTTAAAGATAATAAATCTTATCTTATACTATTTTTTAACTCTTGTATTAGAGTCTTTATGAATTCATCCCAAAAAATAAAATCATGGTTGTGGTGTAGTGTCTAATTTTAGTCTTATCAACATGACTTTTTGATAAGATTTTTTTTGCTTTTAATGTTGATAATTACAATGATAAGATCTTTCTTTGATTATATTCTAGTAGTAAAGAGTTCTTCTCTTTACTTTACTTCATGTGATGTCCCCTTTAGACTCATCAAAAGAGATAAGTTTTCATCATGTAGAAGAGTTTCAAATATATTTTTAGTCTTAATTGTAATAAGTACTTTGTGCTTCTTAAATGTTTTTGGGAAAAGTTTAGGATACAAATTTCAACTTTTTTATCATATGTCATGCCTTCTTAATGTAATGTACTTTAACAAAGTATGCATCTCTTTAATAGGTATTTCCAAGCTCATAATTTATCATTGAAACTCTATGATATATTCCTACATAATTTGTCCTTGCTAGTGTCTTAGATTATGTTATTTTCTTCATTTTTTCTCTATGTAACTTATGGGGTAAAATTTTTTTTTAGATTAATTTCTTAAATTAGCTTGATGTCACTTCTATAACTATGTCATTTTTTAGGTGAGCATTCTACAAAGCTAATGCATGAGACACCATTTTTAATCGAACATTTGCTACTTTATCAGTTGATGAATAATCATATAAAGAGAAATATATCTTGAGTTACTCTAATTAGATATCTAATTTTTCTACATCTATTATACCATCATAAATTGATAAATCAAGTATAATATCTACCTCAAAAATGATGTTACCAATTCTCATCTGTAAAAGAGTGAGATTGATATCATTCTATTATTTATCTCTAACTATTACTTAATCTATAATTCTTCTGATTAAGAGTATTTTCTTTTGACAGATTTTCTTTTGGATCCATCATAGAAATAGATTGAGATTTTAACACTACCTTTATTAATATTTGCATTTATTATGTTAACAAAGTTATTTATTTCTCTAAGCTTAAAAGTAAAATAGTTGTCACAATCACCTCAATTAAAACCTCTTTAATCTTTTAATTCTTTTTTGTCTTTCTTTTTAATCATCTTTTTCATTACACCTACAATTAGTGTCAAATCAAAGTACTTTAATACAAGAAATAATATGATCTGTCTACAAGGTATTCTTATCCCAAATCTTTATTAGTAGATCTTCTTTTTAAAGTAGTAATACCAAAGTGAAAGTGTGATATTAGTGAGGAGCAAAGAAAGAAGGAGATGGAGAAGTGAGTATTGCCACAAAGAGATTGAATGTCTCAAAAAAATTTCTTTTATAAGGTTTTGAATTAACAAAGTTTTAATTTCCAAAATTTTTGATTTCTTCATATATTATATAGAGATTTAGATATAATATTTTATTATAAAGTAAAAAACATGTGATTTTGACTAGAAATATAAAAATTTATTAAATTCTACACATCTCGCACTTGACCACATGCATGTGCTTATGCCCTCACATGCATACAACTATGCCAGGGGATGTTCATGCACACATGGACTACGATAAAAGCAGTAAGTGCTCCAATTGTGCATATGGAATGTGGGCATGATGGGTGGCAAATAAGACACACATGCTCGTGTGCTTATCTAGTGTGAGCGTTTGACATGCTACGACCTTCTACATAAGCATTTGCACCTCTATGGATTGCACCTGGTTAGCTCATTATAATGCATGACTTTTATTGCTTCATGTTGCAATAATGATTTTTGTCATTTTTTTCTTCTCTCTTGGTTTTTTTCATAAATTTGAATTCAATGAGCTTTGAATTGATCTCCTAATCAATATAATTATTGATGTATAATATCTTTTCAATCATATATTTGTTGGTAATATGAAGCAAAAGTATGACAAAATTTATTAGCAAACATTATGGGTCAATTTAGGACTAAATGATGAGAAAGTTCTCTGAAAAAAAAGAAAATGGCATAGGAATTTTTAAGTGTAAACCCTTAAAAATGACGAAAAACATATTACTCAATGGTAAAGCAAGTCTTCATTATTCTTCAAAAATATAGAAATTCTATGACTTTGCATAGGGACAATCATCTGTGTGGGCTAATAGAGTGTTATCCCAAAAAGTCCAAGTTAGTTTAACTTTGATTTTAATGATAATAATGTAATATATGCATCTAATAATTACCTATATATATATATATATATATATATTTATATATATACACATATGTACATGGTTGCATTAAACAAATAACCATTAAAATGTGTACGACTATGGAATTATTTCATGAATATGTTGCAACAAATGTGTATCATATTAGAAGAAAGAGTTCAAAGACAAGAGCAAGGGAATAATGTAAAATGAGATTAATGTTTTAGATTTTTGTAATGATTGACTAAGTAAAACTTGGATCATTTCATTATATATTTTTTCAAAATTAAAAATCATCATTAAATAAATTAAAAATCAAAGGTTTGAAGCATAAATTACATCAAAAGCTTTTAAATCTTTACACATCTTCATTAACTATATTATCATATTAAGTAAAATTAATTAGTGAAAGGGTTACTATCGAATGCCCCAATGGATTGTATGGCCTATGTCTGATAAATATTGACTCTTTAACAAGACAAATCGATTGTTCAATTTTTTAACCAAAATTTAGAATTTTAATTGAGGGGTTATTTGATTTTCTAACCATCAATCAAATATTTTATTCAATGATATTTTATCATTTAATGGTATAATCTAATAAATAGATAAATTGAGTTTCCTAAAAAGTATTTTTATTGAATAACCCTTAGATTGTCTACGATCAGGAGATCAATTCTAAGCTCATCAAGCCAAAAAATTATGAAAAATAACCAATGGAAGTGACAAAAATACAAAAATTGTCATAGCACACCATGCAGCAAGAATCATGCATGCATACATACCAATGGCTTTGTTGCAGGTGCATCAAAATGCATGCAACGGTGCATTGGTCAAGCACTATAAATAAAGGCGAAGGCACAAACTTGGGAGGAGTGATGCGCCTGATGTTCGCTGGGGGTGCACGACCACTTGGGATCGTGCACGTGCATTGCACGTGCGAATGCGTCAGTTATCCACTGTGCATGTGATCCATTCATGTGATAGGTGTACCTATTGTGTCATCAAGGTCAACATGCATGCATAGGGCCCACCCATGCACAGGAGCAACACTTACCAATGTGGATGGTCTTGTTGCGACACAGTATTTGTAGAATTTGCAACATTTTTATATTTTTGTCAAAATCGTATGTTTTATGCCAAAAAATAAAATATCACGTATTTTACAATAAAATATTATATCCAAAACAATGATGAATGAATTAATTTAAAATACCTTGAAGAAAAAATTCTTGAAAAAATTTAATTTTCTTATGTCAAAAACTCTCTTTTCTTTCCTTTCTACCTTAGTTCCTCGTTATTCTCTACTTTCAATTTTGACTGTTGCAACTCAGAAAAAGAAACTCTATCATTGATGGCTCGAGATAAGAATATCTAGTAGACATATTAGTTTGATAGACATCTGATGATGTAGATGATAATCAGTTTGATATTGGTAAAACTGTCTAAAATGTGAGTTAAAAAGTGGGTTTTGTTAAAAGACCATTAGATTGTCTAATGGTAACTCTTATAGTCATTAGATAATATATTATCTAGTCTAATAAATAATTTGATAGAATTCTTATATCTTACTTGAACTGATTATATCATTTAATAACTTGATTGGATCATCCAATTAACTGCTAATGATGAGTCTTCTTAATAGGCTTTTTTATGCTAATTCATTGCAAAAAAGCTTCTAAACATTAAGGAAGATTAGGAGAGTGTCTAAGTCAACTTTAACTATATTTAGGGATTTTAAATAGGCATCCTTGCATTATAAATATAGCTAGACTCAAGGTATTCTAAACAGCAACATCACATATTACTAGCTTTCTACTATAAACACTAACCATTTTCTTTATATTCATTTTCTTGAGCCAATGTCTATACTCTCAATATAATAGTCCTTTTATTTCTTACTTTGTTATCAAGAGAGTTTTTGTTTTTGTAAGTTGGTGCTATCATTTGTGAGTTTTTAATTCTAGGTCCAACAAGTGGTATAAGAGCAAATACTTTTTCAACTTGGCTTAACATCCAAAGAGTAAATCATGGAATAACCACTTTTATATGGTGTAATCTTTTTTAAAGGATAATTTATAACAAAGCCTCCACTGTTTGATAAAGTTCATTTTAAATTCTAGACCATGCACACAACTCGTTATTTGTAATCTATAAATAATAAAATTTGGAATTTGATAGAAGTTATAAATGACCAAGGAATTAGTAGATTGAACACAAAATGATAAATCTTTTAATGACTAGTTTCCTTAAGATATCTATTACTTGAGCTTAACACTAAATCTATTACATATTTATATTGTGCTTTTTATCCATAATGATTATCTTAATGGTTTTATCTTAAATTTCAGAATGTTAGAAAAGAGATATATGATAAGCTAGTTATTAATTATGAAGTAATTAATGATGTGATGCCCTTATATTATAATTTGGTTAATCATTTTCAAATGTTGTAATTATGTGACTAAGTAAATTGATACTAGTTATATAACAAATTTTTTTTAAGGACAAAATTAAAAAAAATATTTTGAACTTATCTTGATATATGTGCAATTTTTGTATAGAGTACTTTGATTGTTGAAATTAACATACTATTTGGAAGAACTCATTAAAAAGAACTTATTGGATTTTGGTTTGTAATTTTTCATATTAAATCAAAATTATTTGGAATTAGGGAAAGGTTATTAAAGAGTATATATATATATATATATATATATATATATATATATATATATATATATATATATATATATATATATATATATGTTAAAAATAAGAAGTTGAATGCTTATCTTCCATGGGTTTATAGTAAGTAAAGAAGAAATGTGACAAAGAATCTTAAGAAGAGTTGGACTAAGGAAGGAAGAGAGAGAAGAATAATAAGAAAAAAGGAGGAAAGAGGAATGAAAGACATAGGATAAGAAGAGCTGTAGTTGAATAACAACAAGAAGAAGAATGAGAGAGGAGTATAGGTTATGTGCAAATCTCTTACAATAGGTATCATAGTAAAATGAGAGGAAGAGGAAAAGCTTAAAGTAGAAAATTATGGAAAAAGTATGAATGGAATTGATCTTCATTGCTTGAGTACAACTTTTAATCATGTTTGTTGTGTTTAAAAGATAGAGTGTAGTTTTATCTCCTTTAGTTGGGTTGAGTTTTAGCTAGAAAGTATCAAGTTTGGTTTGGAGGATAGTAATCCCTAGAGCTAATGTATAGTACATTGGCCTGTAATGTATTATTAAGCTTAGAAGAGACTGAAATTTATTTTCTACATTAGTAACAAAAGATGGTACATTTAAGCTAAGGAGGTAAGGCACAATAAAAAGGAAGGAATCATTCATTTAATTGAAATTATTTTTTTAGAGCCTAACATATGATCCACTATAAAGAACTTACAGTAAGTCGATCTTAATTCAATAGTCTAGAAAAAGGAGTAGATAAAATGTGAAGTTGGAAGAATTCTTAAGTATTATATGATCTACTAAATTTACTATCCATTTGGAACAAAATATATGAAATATAGTGGTATGCAAGAATAACAAAAGATCCTATATAATAACTTGTTAATGGAATTGCATTACGTTTATGATGTAGGTATCAAAAGGAAAGACAAGAATAGAGCAAAGGCTACCCCATGGCTTTAGTTAGATAAATATGGAATCAATAATATAAGTAATGTAGAACAAGTTAAATCAAGATGATGATTGAGCTGATTTAGTAGATTATATTTAAATTTTATTTAGCTTATTATATTTTATTTTATTATTAGTCGTAATATGTTATATATAAGACCTTCATATTGTTTTTCTCATTTGTTTTGCATATTTTATTATTTTTTCATATTTTTATTAAGGAAGATATTTTTTTCATTATATTTTTTGGTCTTGATTTAACATGTAATCTATTTAAAGTCTTGTTTATTGAAAAAAATGAAGGTATTTTTTGCTTGGTATTTAATTTCTAAAAGCTACAATTTCTTTATTGTTCATGTGTGCATAATTAAAATTGTGATATAGGTTTTTCAAGTTATAATTTGATATCCAAATTGTGATTCAAATTTAACTCCATCATTGTTCTTATCCTCATCATTTTCTCTTTTCAACTCTAATTTTATTATAAGAGTTCTTCTTGCCTATCCTCTATCATTTTTGGTATCAAAGCCTTACTTCATTCTCCATTATTTTTGGTATCAATGTCATATTCTTTTGTCATCATTATTGGTATTAGAACCTCCCTTGTAGTGTTCCAACCACCACAATGATTTTCCATTACCATCAATTAAAAGCTTTCCTTGGTTTCACCTTCATTAGTTTCTGCTTGATATTTTCCTGTCCTCAAATTTTGCACTTTTCTTTAAACTGCATTCACTTTTGTTGTTGTGAAGTTTATGAAAAATAAGAGTTTGTCTCAGGTACTGTATCATCAAGTCTCACCAGCCAGCTCCACCAACACTTGGCCATTGAATTGGTCGTATGCCCTTATTGTGCTAGAACTCAACTCCATTTAGAATCAAGGAGTGACTACGTTAGAACACAACATTATTCTCATGCCCATAGTCTCTCTTCTTTTTCCATTACATCATGCTTTGCCCTAATGTACTTCTAATGGTAACCACCTACACATGATTATTAAGGAAGCTCTAGCTATCATTGTCATTTTTTCCATCTCCAAAACAACAAATTAAGGGAGGGGTTTCATGTAACCCTTCTGCAAAACTGACCATTGCAAATTAAATTGGCAAGTGTCAATGAACAATCTACAAATTTATAGACTAATCTAAAAAACATGTTGAGCTGACATGTGCTCAATCTTATGATGATTTAGCCTTCTACCTGAAACTAAACTATCCTAGCACTTGAACTACCATTGAATTGGTGTTAATTCATAGAGCTAGGAACCCAAGAGCCTTTTGGCATAAAACCTTATAAGTTAAAGAAAGTTTTATTTTGAAAGCTTTATGAGAGATTTTGTATGAGTAAATATGTGTCATATATTTATCTTTATTAAGCCATATTTATCTATTACAAAAGTTAGATAAAATGTTTGCCTTAAGTTTTCTCGAATGAGTAGATGAATGATTTGAAAAACCTTTGGCATGCTCATTCAAAATTTCACCATAATCCTAATTCGTCAAGTATAATAATATAGGTCTTATATGCTAATACCAAGATAAAAAGACTTCATAATGTTCTCTTCTCTAAATAGGCTTAAGTTTTTTGTGTTCCCTTGGTGCCAATTATGGTTTATGCCAAGCATTGCTAATGAATCGTTTGACTCAAGATTGAACTTCTCCAATTGATTCACTTATTAACTTTTTAGATGCATGATTTACAATATTTTAAAAAATATTAATAAAATAATAAAATGATTTTTTCATTAACAATCTAGTGGTACATAGATTAATTCTCAATTGTATTATATAATATGCACATATTATATTGTATGAAACTCTCTGGTTTTCATTTTACTAAAGTTGATTAGTCATAAAATAATTACATTGCATAATACCCATTTATTGTAATTCCACTTAAGTTATGTAGCTTTGAATGCTTATACGATATGATATGTATGCATTATACTATATGAAACTCTCTATTTTTTTATTTACTTAGGTAACTTAGCCCACATACAATCATAACACTAATACCCTTGTATCATACTATATGAAAATCTCTATTTGTGTCGTCACTCAACATGGTTAGCCCCAAATATGAGCCGTATTGCACAATAATAGATATAGTATCATATGATTAACATGATGATACTAAATAGAGTATTGATTGTATACTCTAATTAATTATCCTATTCATTTAATGATCTAATCATATTATATAATAATAATATCATACTATATGATTAGTGTAATTTATGTTATTTCTAACTTAGTTTGTTCCCTATTTTATTTTTCCTTGATTCTTCTTTGAAGGATGATAATTTATTAAAGAAAACCATGATATAATATTGAAATCAAGTTATTAATATGTGAAAACTTATTGCTTATAAGAAGGATCAACAAGCATGCACGATGTTTTTGTATAGGATTGATTTGATATGCAAGATGATACATGATCTTATGTACCATAAGAATATTAGTATAAGTTTTAACATTTTACTATAACAATGTAAAAGAAGATTTTCTTTAGATGATTACCACTTTATCAAGAACAAAGACCACCATGGCTATTCCATTGTGAAAGTTTCTAACCATCATGTCCTATCATCATCCTTTCCTTGTTAATCTTGATAATCACACTAAAAGTAACATTAATAATCATGAGTGTATATTTTTATTATCATCAAACCATCACGTGAGGCCATAGGGTTAATAATCTCCCCTGTTACTAGTGATAAAAAAGCAATGCTACAAATAAAATCATAATATTATATATATAAATATATATATACATATATACATACATAAACATATTAAGCACCACATATAGAAGCATCAATCAAATGTGAAATAATTCTCCCTAAATCATATCACTTTCTTCTCCCTCTCTTTGTTATCACTCAAAAGGGTTAAGAATCCCTAGAATCATTTTATTTCTAATAAAAGCCTTTAGTGGTAGGGATTTGGTAAAATGGTATACAAGATATGCACTACATAAGACAAATACTAGTGAAAATTTCTTTTCGTCGACTTCCAAATGAAATGATATCTATATCAATGTGAGTGGTTCAAAAATTTTGAATTGGATTTTTGATCAAGCAAATATCACTTGTATTATCACAATGAAATTTTGTATTGTCAAAGTGAAGTCCCTAGTCCTCTAAATGTTTCCATATCCATAAACCTAAGCCATACATGTACTAACTACAATATACTCAAATTATTTAGTGAATAAAGCTTCATAATTGTTTGTAATTAGACCAAGAAATAAATGAGTGGTTAATTAATTGAAATGTATTGGATTTTCTTTTCTTATGCATTCAATTACTTGAAAAGCTAACATCTGTGTGTTTAATTAAGTTAGATCCTACCTCACACCTTGGGTATCAATGTCCTAATTTTTTCGTTCCTATATGATCCTTAAAGATGCGTTTGATAGCTTGACGATGAAATTCCTTAGAATTTGTAAACTTCTCACATAGTTTATCATCAATTGATCCAAAAAATGTCTTCAATATATATTTAACACACTAATTGATCTTTCTTAGTGTTCTATATAAAGAGGGTATTGTCTATCCTATCCATAATGATACCATTGGAGATAAGAAAGCTAAATAGCTTACCATACCATACCTTAGGTGTTTTCTTTAAGCTATATAGTGCATTCTTCAATTTATATACATGAAATAGCTTTTCATGCACTTCAAATTTAGATAGCTGTCATATATATACTTCTTTATTAACATATCCATTCAAGAAAGAACTTTCACATCCATTCAATAAAGATTAAATCCTTTAAAAAAATCATGCGATAAAGGTATTCTAAGGATTCAGGCTTAGCTAATAATGCAAAATCTCATTTATAGCATTTTTCGACTAACCTAGCTTTTTCTCACAATTACAACATTTTAAACTAGCTTGCTTTTGTTAATGCACTTAGAATTAATTATTGATTGATTTTAAGGCCTTAGGTTAATTCTCACACCTCATTTCTCTCAAATTGAGTCAATTCTTCGTTAATAGCTACTAACCAAAACACATCATGTAGTGTTTCATTAATTGTCATGTGCTTATAATTAGAAACAAATACTACATGATTTATGACTTTGCTTTAATACTTTTTACAACATTGCCTATGATAATATCTTTAGGATAATCCTTACTATATTTCCATACTTTAGGGTGCTATCTATCTATGACCTCTGTAGTTATACCTTTCTTTTAATCATCCAATTTTTCATCTTCATCACACAACTTACTAAATTCTACAACATGATCTTGCCCATTCAACTCACAAGATTCAATAAAGGGAGTTTCATTACATGTCACATATATTGATTCCTATATAGCAGGAGTTCTTTTATTGTATATCCTATATGCCATACCAGTCATAAAATATCCTAGAAATATTCAATCATTTGAGTTGGCATCAAACTTATCTAACTTAATATTTCTATTATTGAGATTACAACACTTTCATCCAAAGACATGCAAATGAGAATGCTTTGGGTTTTTAATATACAAGAGTTCATAAGGAGTATCCTAACTAATAAGATGAGTAAACACCTTATTAGTCACGTAGCACATAGCATTTAGGTACATGATATTCATTCAACATACACCTACCATATATAATAATATCTTATTTTTTTTCTTTCTACTATCCATTATTAATGGGTTTTAAGTGATAAAAATGGATGAGATATACCAAAATCAATACAATACATGATAAAAGACTCATTTGTAAACTCACCACCATTGCCACTCCTAATACACACAATAGAACCATCTTGTCCTTTTTGTAGTTTTGTAATCAATTGTTAAAGTCTTTTAGATGTCTCACTCTTTTTTTCTAATAAATAATACCCAAGGATACCTATTGTAATCATCAATAACCACAAAATTCATATTTCTTTCCTCCAAGACATTGAGGTTGAATGAGACCAAACAAATCTATGTGAACCAATTCTAGAGATCTTATCAAAATATCATTTTTGAGTTTAAAGGAAGATTTTAATTTTTTTCCTTTTGACATGGATCACATACATTCTCATTTTTCCATTGTAAGTTGGCTAACCCTCTAAGTCATTTCTAAAAGTTTTCTTAAGGGTGTACTAACATGACACAATCCTCTGTCAAAGATAAAAATCATTAAGTTGAGAAGTAAGACACTCTAAACCATTAGCTTCTACAACCTTTAAATCTTAGACATAAGTATCATTTTTCCTGTAATATAATAAGAGGATTATTATCCTTACTAATTACACATTACTTATGTTGGAAATATAGGAGTGAGATGTCTACACAAGTGGAAGGGTGAATTATGAAAATCAAACCCTTAATAATATCAAATGAAATAACAAAATCATTTTGAGTATCTTAATTACTCTTATGAACTTATTTGAAAAGGTCTTATTAACTTTTAAACATTGAAATAAAGAAAGTAAAGAAAATATTTGTATGTAGTTTAATTAAAAATCGAATCTATGTCCACCTGCAATCAAAAGGCTAGGCAATAACACTAAAGCACATTTCATAAAAGAGGGTAGGCGATATAATAGTCTCACTCAACTGTACAAAGGATATAGCAATCAAAACTATAGAAAACTTTCAAATTTTCTTTTCAAATCTTGCCAAATGGTTCACTAATCATTTCTCATAAGTTACAAAATGTTTCCACACTCACGAAACCTTCACTTGACTTTAAATTGCCTCTAAAAACTAAATTTAACTTTTAACCTATGATTGAACAAATCACTATATGATTTCACTTCCATTCATACTATATAATAGATGGCTTGTATTGTATGATGCATATGTTTATACTAAACATTCTATCAATTAAAATATTAATTTAACTTTTGGAATTCTTTGGTTTTCTAAAACTACACTCTCTTGATCACCATAAACCAATCATATTATAGAATAAAAATTACTATACCATACAAAAGTATTAGGATTATGAAAAAGCAAATCTATGTTAAATATTTTATTCATTTAATGTTTATTGCATCATATGATGTATTGATTAGTACAATGTAATCATATATTTACAATTAAAAAAATCCTATATATCAAATGCATATTATCCATAATATAATCATATTTTATTATAAACAATATTGTAGTATATGAAATTCTTAATATTCTTTTTCTATACTAATTGAACAGTCAATATTACTAATCACATAATTCAATCTTTACTATTTAGTTCATTTGAACAAATCATATTGTATGATTATACAATCGTATAATCTAATTTCTTAATGTGCCAATTATAACACTATATCAAACTATTCTATCCTTTGATTGTACACTCAATATATATTAAACATATTATATGATGTAATTTTAACCAATTTTTTGCTTTTCTTTTATATACTTAATATCTAATATTCTTCATTAATCATTCCCCATAAACTCATACATTTATATATAAAAAAAGTAATAGAATGCAAGTCAAAACCTTTGTGTATTAAATTAAGATTTTAGCATTTAAAGCCATAATCTCTTATAAAATAAGCAAATGCACTTGTCGATGAAATGCAAGCTCTTGAATATAGATAGTAACCTTTTTCAATCCTTGCTCATGCATTAGGAATTGTAAACCCTTAAAATGCTTCTAAGACATAGGATTCCTCATGATGGATGATTTACTTCTTTGTTGCCTTCATTTGGTTTGACTTGTAACTTTGGAGGCTTTATACATGTGCACTAAGATTAGTGATCCACTTTGTTTAAAAATCTTTAACATAACATGTAACATATTAAGTAGATATGTTAGATCACAAATAAAGTGCTTAAAGGTGTCATTTAAACAAAATATTTCCTTTAAGATTTGTGGTATTTAACAATCTTTATAAAGCTAGATTGGCTATATTCCATTAGAGAAGTTCAAGTCCATGACGATGGATTGTAAAAGCCAATTAAAAAAAATTAGAGATATATGAAATTCTGATTTTACTCTTGATGAGTATGATGTGCTAAGGTTCCAAGGTAGACTATGTATTCCTATTCGCTAATAGATTAAAACTTTATTATTATCTGATACTCATAATTCCAAGTATTCAATCTATTCTAAAAGTTATATGAAGAATAAAGAATTATAACAAAGATATAAGTGGCAAAGTATGAAAATTGATATTACATAATGAGTTAAGAAATGCCTTATCTATTAACAAGATAAAAATGAATAATAAAAGCCTGAAGTGTGGTTCAATAAGAGGGTGAATTTTTAAGAATAAAAAATTAAATTTCTTAAAAATTATTTTAAGAAAATAATTTAAAATAATTTTTAATAACTCAAGAACTAAAATTGACTTTGTACAAATTTTTATTTTATTTTAAAACATATTAATTTTCTTTTAATGATATTTTTATAAAAATTATTAAATAAAAAAGTCAATTAAAATATACACCGATGACTTATAGGTGGTTTGGCTTAAAAGCAAGCCTACATCCACCCATTACAAAAACTAGGTAAAAATAAAACAATCAAAATAAGTTTTTTTTACCAAAATAAAGGGTAAAATAAACCCTCATAGAAATGAAATAAAAGAAATGGATTTTAATAGCCTTATAGTAAAATAAATTAAAAATAAAACAAAACTATTTGGTGCATAAAATAAAAATTAATATAAATAAAAATCATATGCTTCATGAAATGCTTAACATGAGTTTGACAAATAAAAGACATAGCATAAGATAAAGATGATGAGCACTGCTACTAATAATTTGAATGTTATAGCATGAAAATTTTTTTACAAATTTTGTAAAAAATTTATCAATCTATCATATTCGAGAAATCTCCTATTTTATACATTTTTAATAGCTAAAAATAGTTATCAAACAAGCCAATTAGCCATAACTAATTAGCAAAAGTTTTTTAATTAAAAACTTAGTATTATTTAAATAAAAGTTATAATTGTTTGTAAATAATAACTAAAATAGCCATTACACATATGATCTGTTGGAGTAGTTCAATCAAGATCAATGAAAATACAAGTTGCACGATAGAAAAGAATATGGACCATTCAATTACAAAAACTATGTAATCAGATGACTAAAATTAAACTAATTTTATTTAGAAAATAGAATTTGTTTTGGACCGTTAGGCCTCAATCATGATTTGACAATTAGATTTAGATCTTACGTGTGGCTTAAACATAGATTATATGATTGCAAAATTGTGTAATCAAATAGTGGATCTAATTAGGCAAATTTGAAAAGTGGATGAGATTATGATCTTTCAATAACAAAATTGCACAATCAAAAACCTTACGTCACTCTTATAATTCAAAAGTTTGTTGCATGAAACTAATGTTGAGTTTTAGTTTGACATTGCATAAATGAACTAATCATATTTGTTTTTAAGAAATTGTCTAATTCTTTAAGTCAGCTTATTAGGGTTGGCTAACCCTTGGTTAGCTCAGGAATTCATGATATGTGCTATAGTAATTTGATTAATTGATTAGCAATAGATATAGGAGTTGTCCCAATCCAATACTATTAAATGAGTTCATGACTTATGTTCTTGACCTGTTTACTGTAGCAAATGAGCTCAAGAGTAATATCTTGACTCAAGACTTATGTTTTTAGTGCTAAGCGATGGTAGTAAGTTAAGTTGATTAAGATTTTTATTTATTTTTATTTCTATTAATAATATTATTTTTTTATTAATTAATTAATATTACTATAATGTATTTTTTGTAACAAGTTAATGAAGAAAGATTTCCAAAGATATGATCAAGATAAATTACTTCTTAAAATGGTCAAGGTATAATAATCAAAGATATTAGAAACCTAAATATTTCTATGATAATTAATTTTAATCAAATTTAATTTGTATAACTTATAAAAAAGATCTTAATCATGCTTAACATTCCAAGTAAAACAAAATTAAAATATTTAATATTAAATTAAAAATATATCTCTTAATAGTTTGTCATTCTAATTAAGATGATTTTCATAGGATGTAACATTTGTCTCTCTTTTTTTAAGTTCTCTCATGAACACGAATGCTAGCTATCTAAAACTTCACTTAAATAAGTTTATTAGAAATACTTAGAGTTTCCTAAAAAGAAACAAACTATCATTGGTAAGGGTCAACAATACAACAAGCTCTCTATTTTAGTAATAACAAAACTTTTAATAGAATCAATATATATATATATATATATATATATATATATATATATATATATATATATATATATATACAAGCTATTTATACAAAAAAATATGAAAAATAATTAAGGTAAAGCTCTTCTATATGTATGCCATGACTAGATTAATACTTTCCCCTAATTTATTCTCATTTCTTTTGCTTTTTATTCTCTCCTCATTTTTGTTATCACTCAAACAAAATCAATCTAAATTTTGTAAATTATTCACAACCTTAGGGTTTTGTGTAATTATCAACTAATTGATAATCTAATATGTTTTTTAAAGTTCATTTTGTTTTAATAACACATTTATCTAATGGTCTATAAGTCAACTCACATATTTTTTTTCAAATTGATTTAACTCTTTTTTCATAACTATCATCCAAAACACATTGTTGAAGGCATATTATATAAAGATTGACTTAAAATGTCAACAAAAGCTTAATGTCTATGACAAGATCAAGTTCTAACACTAATCATAATTTTACCTATAACTTATTCTTTAGGATCATCCTTAATAAGTTTTGAAGTTTTAAAATTTTCTTCATCTAATTTTTTTTTAACTATTTTATTTAAATCTTCTAAACTTAATTTCTCAAATCTTATTTATTTATCTTCTATGTATACACTATTTTGTTTAGTTGAAATTGATTTATCAAAGTTTACATATATATTATATTATAATTATTATATTTGAGAACCCAAACTATTTTGAGTCTAACATTTTAGGTGTAATTAAGATATTATTTTCCTTCACTATCCATACAAAAGTAGAAAATTTGGAATGAACAATGACTTTAATCTTTTATGCATGTGAAGAATGATCGAGTTGCATGTAATAATAGCATGTAAGCTTGTTTTTATAACCATGTAAAATGTCAACATGCCTATGCATATGAAATATTCTAACATTTGTAATAACAATTTCTTTACTAATTGGTTTTACTTCTAAAAATGAGTAAGTGAAATGCAAAGATTTAAAATCATTGAATTGCTTAACTAAAGATGCTTGCTCATTACCTTTTTGTGTTAAATCATCATTGGCTTTTTCATTTTCCTTAAATAAGTGTCAATTTTTTCTCTAATTTGTTTATAATGAACTAGATATTCACCATATTTTTCTTTTAATTTCTTATATATTTAACACAAATAATTATTTTTATTGCAAACACAAAATAATTATTTAGCTAATTTTTCATTGGAATAGTTTGCCATTCTCTCACTTGAAGATATACTATCTTCATCATCATCATCTTCTTCTTCTTCATTATTCATCGTGCAAAGGAGCCCTTCATTGTTATCTTTCTTTTCACTTGAATTGTCTCTTATGAATAACTCCAAGCTATTTTTAATTCTTTTTTCTACTTTTTCTTCATCTTTTTCATACTCTTCTTCATCTTAGTATTTTCATTTTCAACTCTTTCTTATATAATAGGACATGTTAATCTGATATGCTCTAGTTTACTACATTTATAACAAATAATCTCTTATTTTCTTCTTACTTTCCTTTTGGACCTTTGATTTCTATGTCTACCTATAATACCAAGAATTTTAAGCAAATCTTTAGAGATTATAATTATACCATCTTCATAGACTCCTCTTTTAAAGTGACTTCATCCATCTTTAATGTTATTATCTATTTTTTTCTCTTTGCTTCATTCTTCTTAATTAATTCTTCTTTTTCTCTATTTCTAGTTTTAGACATAAGCTTACCCATCAAGTCATCTAAAGTCATAAAAAAATTATTATTAATTGTCTTGATGTCAATGGTCAATGGATCAAACTCCTTGGTAATATTTTAAGTATCTTCTTCACTTATTCATTCACTAAAATAAGCTTTTCTAAACTGACAAGTCTATTAATAGTACTACTAAATCTTATAAATATGCTTTTAATGGACTCATTAAAAAGCATCATAAATAACTCAGGATCATGTGTCATCATATTTATTTCATAATCCTTAACTAATGAGGTACCTTCAAATGTTACCTTTAATTTATGTCAAGTTTTATAAGTCATTTCTAAATTTATAATTCTATTAAATTTGATAACATTGAAAGTAAAATGTAAAATATTTGTGACTATTATTTAGTTGTACTTTATGCTTTTTTATTTTGATCCATTTTACTAAAAGATTTAGATATTAAAATATCTTGTGTGTTTTATGTAGTAAAAAAATCAAAACAAGTTTACGTTAGTTCCTTCATTTTTATCAATCAATTCTAAATGATTATTCATCCTTGTGTTCTAATAAAAAAACATAATCACTACAAAAGAGTGATGACCTATAAAAACATACACCTACACAAAAACTTGTTGAAGCATCAATTTGAGCCATGAATCATCCGAAGAATTTCTTTTCACAAGAAAGAGATCTCACTCTCATACAAATTAAAGTGTGGTTCAATAAAAGGGATGTGAATTACTAAGAATAAAAATTTAGATTTCTTAAAAATATTTAAAAGAAATGTTTTAAAATTATTTTTAATAACTTGAGCAACTATCTAATAGTGATTTTGTACAAATTATATTTTAAAAATGTTAATTTTTTAATAATAATATTATATAAAAATTATGAAATAAAAAAATCAACTAATATTAAAATATATGCTAACAATTTTTAGTTGGCTTGACTTAAAATTAGGTTTACAACTATCATAAGAAAAAACAAAACAATCAGTATAAGCTTTTCACCGAAAAAAATCATCGTAGCACAAATGATCCATCATCATTGTTCAATCAAGATCAATGAAATCGGGAGTCACACGATATAATAGTATATGGAGTATTTGATTATAAAAACTACATTATTGGATGATTTATAATAAATTGATGCTATTTAGAAAACAAAATTTAATTTAGACGCTTAGATTTCAATCGTGATTTAACTGCTAGATTTAAATCATACATGCAGATTAAACATGGACTATGTGATCACAAAATTGTACGATTGAATGGTAGATCTAATTAGGCATTTTTAAAATATGAATAAGATTATGATCATTCAATTATGAAATTACGTGATTAGATAGCTCATGTCACTCATACAATTTGCAAGTTAACCTTACAAAATTGATGATGAGCTTTAATCCCACATGGCATAAATGAACAAAGCATATTTGGTTTTAAGATGTTGTCTAATGTTTTAAGTATTCTTATTAGGGTTGGTTATCCCATGCTACTAATAATTTAATTAATTGATTAGTTACAAATTTAAGAGTTATGATCTACTCTAATACTATTAGATAGGTTTAGGAGTTATGTTCCTAACTCAATTATTATAACAAATTAGATTTGGAGTAATACCCTAACCAAAGATTTATGGTTTAGTTTTAAGTTATCGAGGTAAGTTAACGAGATTTAATTTTTATTAATTTTATTTTTATCAAATTTGTTGTTAATAATATTTTTTTTATTTTTTATTAATTAATTAATTATTATTATAATATTTTTTTGTAATTAATGAAGAAAGATTTCCAAAGATATGATCTTTAAAATACTTATTAATGGTCAAGGTAAAATGATCAAAGATATTTGAAACTTAACATTTTTTATGATGAATAATTTTAATAAAATTCAATTTAAGCTTCAAGTAAAAAAGATTTCAAGTATAACATTCTAATTAAAATAAAATTAAAATACCTAAAATTAAATTTAAAATATATATCTTGGTGATTTTTCACTCTAAATAAAATGATTTTCATGGGATCTGATTTTTTGCTTCTCTTCTTCTTTAAGTTGTCCCATGAATGTGAGCATTGTCAATCTAAAATCTAAAAATTCAATCTAATAAGTTTATTAGAAATACCTAAGTTTTATTATCATCAAACAAAACATCATGACTATGGATCAATAACATAACAAAGACCAATGGATTGTTGTAAACCTTATTGATTCCTAAAATAAGAATATGAAATGATGGATTTTATTATTGGACCACATATTCGTTTAACAAGACATAACTCAATATAGGAAGTCATGGACAAATTGGCTAAATTAACACATTTCTTAGTTAATAGAGTAATGTTTTTGGTAAAAAAATTTGCTTAAATTTATGTTTATTAAAAAGTAAAGGTACATGGAATTTTAAAATTAATTATTTTTTATAGATATCTTAAATTTTCATATTGATTCTAGAGAACTGTGCATAAATCTTTTTATACTTAATTGATATTTAACATATTCTTCCTCCCTTAAACTAATGGGTGCATAGAGAGAACTATTAAGACTCTTACGAATTTGATAAGTTCTTGTTTGTTCGACTTTGGTGGTGATTAGAAGAGCCACTTTTTTATTGATAAAATTATATATAGTAATAGGTCTCAAGCTAGTATTGGGATAGCTCTCTAAAGCCCTATATGAAAGAAAGTGCCAGTTGCATCTGTGATGGTTTGAGAATAAGGAGAGGAAATTCATTATATTAGATTTTGTTGAAAATGTCAAATAAAAAATAAGAATAATTAACAAGATGATGTAGATTGCTTTAGTCAAAAGAAATACTTCAATAACAAGCATGTGAATATTGAATTCTAGGAAAGTAATAATGTTTTTCTCAAATTGAGTCCCTTAAAATGGGTGATAAATTTGGATGATCAAGAAAATTAAGACCTAAGTATATTGGTCCTTTTTAGATATTGAAAAGAGTTGATCCAATTGCCTATAAAGTGGCTATGCCTTCACAGATGGTTAGACTACATAATATTTTACAAGTTTCTTCATTAAAAAGATATGTTCCTTATTCATCACATATTATTTTATATGATTCTGAGAAAATTGAAATCTAATCCAGTATGTCATATCAAGAATAACCAATTAAAAATTTGTCTAAGCAAGAAAAGTGATAAAAAAAAATAAAATTATTCTTACAATTAAAGTGCTTTAAAATAATCCAATAATAAGAGAAAAAACCTAGAAAGATAAAGGTAATATCATGCACCAATATCATTAATTGTTTTAAATTTTAAGAAGAGATTTCAATATAAAGGAGATTATGACAGCCAAATATTTAATTATAAAATACATATGCATTCATGTAATTGATATTGATATTTATTATATTTATAATTATTTCTGAGACATTAATGAGTTTGTTACATATCAAAATATGTGATTTTAGTAGCTAGAATGACACTATGAGTGTACCATTAAGAAGAGCTCACTATAAGGAATTTATTCATATGCAATTTGAAATTTTTCAACACCATTTAGAATTTCTAGATTTTTTTAAAGATTAAAGCTATTATTGAATTATTATATTTTTATATTTACTAAAAGGATTAAAAAAACCCTTTCCCTAATCATGGTGATTATTATGAGAGATCTTGGAGGAGAAAGAAGAAGAGAGCTTGGTAGAGGAAAGGAAGTCAATCAATGAAGGAAGATCTTAAGAGTTGTACACAAAGTCCTATAAGAAAGCTACAATAGAAAGTTGGTTCTATAAGGAGAAAGAACCATGAAAATATGATCCATTTCTAAGAAAATGATTGATTAAAGGTAAGATTTTATTTGAAAATTCCCTTCTTAAGGATGTTGTTGAGATGTTTTTAGGTTTCTCATGTTTTGGTTTTTGTTTGGATGAGATTTCGATCAAATTAGAAAAGTTGCAACTTTCCATTTATGTCTTATGTACAATATATAAGGCTTGAATGTATCATAGAATAGACCTAAATGAACCATCCATCAAGAGCTATAAATGACATTAAGTAAAGGGCTTAGGTCTAACATTTTATTAATAAAATATATGATAAGTTATTTATTAATGTACAATATGTTTAAACCATGCATGGTGAGCAACTGCTAATCCCAAATTTTTGGCAAAAAAATAGATGACACTTTATAAGGATGATCGACAAGTGATCTATTTGGACTCATATATGGTACATTATGAAGAGCATATCATAAGTTGAAGTTGATTTACCATACGTCTAGCTTCAAGATCAAAGTGTTAAAGTTGGAGTGTTCTACCCATTTTGCTAGCAAAAGGTATCAAAAAAGCTTAAAATAACATACATTAAAACAAATAGATAATATGTAAAGAAGGATAGTGAATAGTTTTGCAATAAAGCTATAAGAATTTAATAACTTGTTTTGTGTTTTCTTTTAGTAAAGAACAAATGCAATTTTGAGAAAGGATAAAAAAAAATAAAAGATTTAAATAAATCTTAAGAACTCTGAAAGTCTTATGTTTGAAAAACAAGTCTTAATAGTTTTGATGATTACTATGTAGGCAATGAAAAGAAGAGATAAAGAAAAAAGAAAAACCATAAAAGAGGTTTTGTAGTGCAATAGGTGAGCAAAAAAATAATTATAATTAAGTGGATTAATTGTTATTTATCTTAAAATAATAATATGAGATATGATGTGATGTTAGCATATATATGATATTATGTGATTGTGCAAGATTCTTATGATATTATGTGATTGTGCAATATTCTAATCTATGAGGTAACAAATTAGCATAACATGTAAGTGTATACACATATATATATATATATATATATATATATATATATATTTGTGTGTGTGTGTTATGGATATTAGAACAAAAATAAGAAAGAGAATGACTAAAATAAAAAAAAATGAATGAAAGTGAACACTAAGTTGAATAAGTTTGATGATCTATATAATCATAAGAAAGACAAAGAAGTGAATATGATATTTTCTTTATAAATTTATCATAGAGTTATCTCATATAATAAGATCACCCCTATTATTATTGACACTTTGATTTAGAGTTGTGACACATAAAATTCCTTTTATTATTAGTATTTTGTATAAATAATGTTGGGTAATGATTTTATGATAAAGATGACATCTAACTCACTATTTTTGATATGAGTGCTTTAGTACTAGAAAATAATAAGTAAAATTTTACTTTTTTAGTACTTATATAAAGGCAGATGGTGGTAAGAAGGATGATTTTAGCAACTTAGTCAATTGTTGATAAAAATCTTAAGATATGATCAAAATCATAGAGATATAATATGTTATAAGATCTTAAAGAGTGGAAATAGTGGTCAAATGAGAAAATTAAGGCCCTAATAAAGTGAAGAGGGAGTTAAAAAGTTGAAAAAGAATATGATATGAAAGCTAAAAAAAGAGAGATTATATTAATAATATATGATGGTTATATACATACATGAGTATGATACATATGAGCATATATGTAGTAATTTAGAACTTGTGTGTCTTTTAGATGTCATAAATTCTTATTTACTACTCTATTATATATATTGGCTACATACTTCATTTTCATTCTTCTTTATATACTTTTAGTAAGTAGTTTACTTATTGAGTATGTTATGCTCGTTGCTTTAAGTATAAGATACAGATAGTCATAGAGCTAGGAACCCAAGAGCCTTTTGGCATAAAACCTTATAAGTTAAAGAAAATTTTATTTTGAGAGCTTTATGAGAGATTTTGTATGAGTAAATATGTGTCTTATCTATCTAATAGATGATGTATAAGAGTATTATTTAAGCTTTTATTATTGTATGATAACTTCATGGCTATGTATTTGGCTATTACTTAGTTATTTCATCACTTCTGCTCGATTTTAAGTGGTGTCCTCAAGCATTTTATTCTTTATTTGATTGAGCAAGGTATGATAATAAACATTTTCTTGCTCCAATACCCATAAGAATGTGAATAGATTACTTGCCATAGTGACATTTCATTGTGCCAAGTGACTAAGGCACAATCTAGAGCCCCCTTTGAGGCAAACTTTTATGGAAATAAAGTGAAGCTAAAGAAGAGGCTTGATTAAATGGACAACAATAGAATGAGAAGGAAGAGTGTTGACTCTTCCCTAGCTTGGAATCCCAAATGAGGTATAAGGAAGGAAGCACTTTGAAAGAAAAGAGGAAAAAAGGAAGTACATGATGGCACTCAAAACCATTGTCAACTAGCATCAGAGTCAGTGGAAAACCCTAAAAGAGCTTTAAAAGGATTGTATCCAAACATCAAAATCACTATGGCCACTTTGCCATAATTGTTTTATTAAGGGAAGTGTAATATTAGAAAATGTTTTAATTGAATAAATGAATGAAAGATCCTAATTGTATTTAGTATAGTCTGCCTAGCTAACTCCATATGTAAGACAAAATACAATAGCCATTTAGTTGCTAATGATTATGAATTGTTTTTGCAATGTTGTAAGGCATACATAGTATTAAACATGTGAAAATTAGAATAATCATTAACCCATTTATTTTGTGGACCTATTATAGAAGAAGATCAAATTAATTAAATGTTGGCACTATAGTTTAAAGAGGATTGAATAAATTCTATGTTTAAATCTTCTCTTTAAAAAAAAATTTTTCTAAACATAAAATAATCAAAATCATTAAAAGTAATTTTAAATAAATTTTTATCTCTTTTTAGATGAAGCTTTATTTTTAAAGCTTTTGCAACACTTTTTCAAACACAATTTCAAAGCTTATAAACTAGAGCTAATAAAAATGAGATGCCATAGCTATATAGCCTAAGAATGACAACCAAGTTCCATAAATCAAAAAACTAGAGCTACATCTATATTGTTATCAAGCTTACATGTTTGTCTACTAGTTGACACCCTCCATCCTGCTTATATTATAATATCAAAAGTAGGAAGAAATTAAATCTAAATTAATGTTTATCGATATTAGGACTTAGAAATAACATGGATTCTTAATAATTCTTTGTTGGTGCCTAAAAACTCCACCTATTTGTTCCTTGAAAGAAAAATAAAAATTATAGCCACATTTGAATAATTCATTTCACTTTGGAAGAAGATATTGTTATCATATAAAATGCAACTTATTAATAGGTTTACTTGCAACTAAAATGTCTCTCTTTAGAAACTATTGGAGTATGGTGGATTTCAGGGAGTTGTGGCAAATGTTGGTCTTCACCTTATCAGCAAATGGAGTTAAAATCAATTGTTCAAAGCTCGCTTACTAAATTGTTTATTTGGCTGGCAATTACAATATAATTGTTGTGAGTGGCAATTTGTTTGCTAGTAAAATTCTATAAAGTTGTTGATAAAACATATTAATTGAGCTTTATTCAAATTTGAATAAAATAAATATAACAGAATTTTTATTTTGAAATGTAAGTTTTATAATGTTTATATACATGTTACCCAATGATCAAAATATTTTTCATCAATTTTGAGGGATCCTTTTTTGGCCAAAATTAGGTGAATTTCAACAGCTTATAAAATATAGCAGCCTAAATATATCATTTCATTCAATATTTTATTTTAAGAAAATCAAATCATCAAATAATAAAAAAATTTATAAAATATAATATTAATGAAGGATTAGGGCCTAAAAAGAGAAGACTTATCAATATTATCCAAAAGTATATTAAAAGATGTTTCTTATAAATTTTGTTAATTCGTACATTATGTTTCATAAAATAGTACAACCTTAAAGACTATAAGATTTTAGGTAGTGTGAATTTCATCTAAAATAAGTTAAAGTTAATCGGAATTTCATAGCACAAATTTTTAGTAATTTATTGGATATAAATCAAGCTTTAAACAATAGGTTGAATTCATAGGAAAAAAATTATTATTAATATTTTTAGAAAAAAAATTATTAGATTGTTGGACTTAAAAGTTGCGAAAAAAATATGAAAAGTAATATATTCTATTTGAAGTCAAATGATATAATTTTCATGGAAATGTGTTATTTCTAGGAAGTCATATTTATGTAGAATTATGTCATTTATATGATTTTTAGATGACAAAAATCATTAAAAATATTTAAAAAATATGAAATAATTATGAAAGTTTTAAGGATTATAGAGTTTTATGAGTAATGTATTTTAAAATTTATTTGTGAATTTGTATAGATCATTGATCAATATATTTAAGAATTAAATTAACTTAAGGTCTTAACAAAAAAAATTAATAATTAGAAATTATTTTATCTAATGTCCAACAAACCTAAAATATTCAAAACGTTGCCACTAATGAGAGAAATAAAATATAAAAGTTTAAAAGAACGTTGAATAAGATATAATATCCAATACATTGAAGTTTAATTTGTTAAGGTGGAATAAATTGATTATTTAGTTAGTCTTTGAGGGAGGAGTTGATAGGAAATGGCTAAAGATTCAAATAGCCAATTTGAGACTTATAAATAGGAGACATTTAGCAATGGAAGGGGCTTTTATCATTACATTAAAAAATTGAAGGAGATTATAAAATATTATATGAGAATTAGTAAGAATTAGCTGGTTGAGCTATCTTGAAAGTAATCAAATTAGACTTTTACAATTGAGCCTTTTAGAGAGAGAAACAAATTATGGCAAGCAATAATTTAGCATGGTGAAGATTATGTAAATCCTTACTCTACAATTTAACTATAAATGTAACTATGATATTGAATTTCAAGATAGGTTATTATAACTCTTGTAATGCCTTATGATTTAGGTGTCTTAGAATGAGATTTGATAAATCTACAAAATCACATCTTAGTGATATTTGATGTAATGATTTGAATATAAATTTATACACTTTATATAATAAATTTGTTTTATTTCTCATATGATAAGTGTTTACTTATAATTCCTATTATGGTGATACTTGTTTAATGTTGCAAATTCATAATTTCCATGTCAATTAGTATGTGGGTTGAGAATTGCATAAGCTTTAGAAATTGTTAAAGTTATGGACAAATCATAAATGGTATGAAAAAAGAAATGTTAATTATGAAGCAAGGGTTGGGATTCTTATGATGGAAATGGGAAAAGGCTTTCGTGGTTTTGAGTTAAAGAAGGAGACTCACAAAAAGACATGAAAAGAAAAGGCTCTAAAAATATGCATGTATGGTAAAAGAATTGCTCTATCAAACTCTATATAATGAGAAATTTTCAAACCCAACCTTTTAAAGGGCTCAAAAGGCCAATCTAAGGAAAATAAAGATGATACTTTTCAAACTTTTACTAGTTTTACATATTTTATACATGTGATGCAAATTTGACTCAACAATGTGATGACTTGCACACATAGCTAAGTAGTTGCTTATTAAGCTTAAGTTGTGGCTCAACCTTCATTTGATATTAATAATTATAAGTGATAATAATGCATTATCACGAGACTTTAGGAGAGAATTGAGTAAAATAGGATTTAGTGATTTATAATATACTTTTTTTTCCTATAAATGATATATTATGTTGTAATTGTAGGCAAGCAATAAGCATAAGAAAGGAGGGATGAATTATGGATATTTTAAAACTTCTTGATTTCAAATATGAGATAAGATAATCATCAAAGACTTTTACTTTATTAAATTTATTCACGTAAATTATTTCTCAAAGTAAATCAATTGTTAATCTTAAGTGATCACAAAAACTATTTAAAAAACATTCATTAAGTTTCAAAATCTTGCATGAAAATTGTATCCATTTTGTAATAGTAGAACAAGAAAAGTATATAAAGCAAATTAAGCAAAAGAGCATAAGATTTTTAAGTGGTTTGACTTAATTAGTGTCTACATTCAGTCCTAATTAACTTGACCAAGCTTTCACTAGCAAAGCATACTCTTTTGTTATAATAAGGATAAACTTTATAATACTATACTATTTTGACAAAGTTAGTAAGGGCACACCTTACTACTGAAATAAGTACACAACTTTACAAATGTTATAACAACATTAACATAATAGAGCTCACAAATATTATACCATACATTTGTAGAATCTATATAGCACAAAAACATATGTTTTGCTAATTATGATCTTTAAAAAGATTTAGTAATTTGTGTATCATCATTTAATTCTTCTTGGATTCCATCTACATTTATGCATGAGTGACTTTGCAGATAAAATACTTGCAATGGCTATAATGACATTTCTGATACACTTAATCTAATTATTACATGTTTTGTTAACGTATCATGTTAGTACATCAAAACTAGTATTAAGAGAATAAACACAATATTATGATCACCTCAAATGATGTGAAAATATGATTAATGCAAATCCATTGTTAAAGGCTTATTGTATTGGTACAAGAATTATTTTTCATACTATACAATACCTATTGTTAGTTAGTTTTTAACTTTTAAATATATCATATCAAATGATTACAATAATTATACAAGTATAATATAATTTAATTATACTACTTAAATAAATTTTATAAGTGCTATATTAGATTGCCATTATATAAGAATTATTTTTATCAAGAGCTAAGTTCTTAGAAAATTATTATATGATGTAATTGTATAAAGGATAAATTGTTATAAGGTTATGTAATAATTAGTTTAACTGGACTTAATAGGATAGTTATATATATGTATATATATAATACGAATATCATAATAGTATGACAACTTTGTATCAAT
The DNA here is from genome assembly GCA_023846275.1 of Vanilla planifolia. Lineage (NCBI taxonomy): Eukaryota > Viridiplantae > Streptophyta > Magnoliopsida > Asparagales > Orchidaceae > Vanilla > Vanilla planifolia. The sequence goes on from CM043870.1 coordinate 21,819,611, forward strand.
CTTATTTCAAGTCTTATAAAGACATGAATCATAAAATTGTGATACATAGATCACCATCATATGTTAATATAGATTAAGCAAAATTTTAATATTTATTAGATGATGATCACTCATACAATGCAAGTATTATATTTATACAATACATGAATGCATTTATACTCTTATTAGGTTATGTTATTTGCATGGTAACATAGATCTTATGTATATAATACTTTATTTTATATTATATGATGTAATAGTTATAATTGTAAAAAAACTTAGTCATATAAGGATTATTGGTTGTGCGACCAAACTATAGTTCTATGATTTAAGTTAAATATATAGTCGTACCAGTATGATATGTTAGTCATACATGTAAAACTATAATAACTTATATATATATATATATATATATATAGATTGCTCATTTATTCTAAGTTTAGATAGCAGTTGCATTATACAATGGACTTATTATTCCTATGGAATATCATGATACATTTCACCTTTAATTGTTGTTATAAGATTGAATGTCGATCATACAAGCATCATATTAATTATTGTGTTGAATGAAATATCATACTTGTACAATCATTAAGTAGTGAAAAGCATTATTTATTTTAAGCTTATTTTCATGAACTTAAACTTGAATTGAATCTAAAGTAACTTCTAATAATATTACCAATAAATAAATGCACTTTTATAAGATTTTATAACTTAGGAAATTGATTTGTTAGGTGCATGCATGAGTTAAATGAATGCAACCTAAGTGTCATAAATACAATGATAGGTTAATTAATTAAACAAAAGAAATGTCTTTATTGATGAACTTATGATGGACAACCACTCCAAGAATTGAAACATTGACTCTATGATATACAAGTTAAATTAAATAAGAGCAAAAGTCTTCAAACTTCTTCTAGTTCTAAGTGCATGACGAACTCTTTTCAATATTCATTACATTCATTAATTAAACCTATATACACAAACAATTCAAATATCCATTGATAATTGAGAGTTTGATTTTGTGATTATCAACCTCATTGGTACAACATATTATACTTAAATGACGAGATTTTAGTTATTATTGCAGTTAATCCTATTTAAGAAATGTTATTATTACTTGCTTTACCTAGTGGTGGTAATTTGTATTTCTTGAAAAACTATTAAATTTTTGTAAATAATAAATTAAATATCTTAATTACAATATGATTTTTTTGGTTTAGCTATAATATAATTTTTTTAAAAAAGGTTTTATTACAAAACAATAAAAAGATTTTTGTTAATAAGCATATTATTAAAAGAAAAATAATGACCACATAGAGTGGTATAAGATCCAATCATACTTCAATTCTAATGTAAATGTAAGATATTAATGTTTAACTATCTATAGATTAGATAAGTCTTAACCCAAAAAAAGATGATAGTCATTCAAATAATAAGAGTTATAAAAGATAATCTCCTACTAATTAATGAAAAAACTTTTTCAAATCATAAATAGATATTTATATAATCTTCGAAAAAAGCACCTTTTGAGTACAAAATGATAAAACACAAGTTATCAAGATAATATCTCTTAAAAAAGATTTAAGATGTTACATAAAATTTTTAAATTCATTACAAGTGCTATTCAATTCTTTTGCTTACGTTATGTGTTTCTTAATATTATAGTTTATCAGATTTTTATAATATACCTAAACCATAGTTTTATTAGTAAATATAAAAATATAAAGTTTAAATATTTTTATCAATAACTTTACTATTTAAAATACCAAAAAAATGACCATACATTAATTTTAACTTTTTGTTTAAGCATATTTCATGCGAACACCGACAATATTTTTTATTTATCAAAAATATATTAATTAAAGATTTGCTTCTACTTACACAATTAAGATATACATACCATATATTTGAAACATATTATGCATAAACATACATAAAATATACTTTTTGATAAATTGTATTCATTTTTAGCATGCACATCTAATATTAATATATATTTACTCTTCCTTCAAAGTATACTTTGTAGATGCATACATAAAACACAATCTGCATAATTCATACGCAATATCAAAGCAAGCTTTATTATATATTTATCACATTTAAAATAAACTTTATAAAAATAATTTAAAATACACTACATATATATATATATATATATATATATATACTACAATAGGATTTATTTGAACTTTAAAACTCATTAATTCCAGTTAATTCCAGTCACCGTATAGTAGATGTAAAGAGATCGAAGTGTGTCTGACAACTTTAGTGACCACAGGATGCGTCTGAGCTGGAGGCCCAGAAGCTCTTTTCCCATTGATCAAACGGCTGTGATTGAGCATGAGGAATATGGCGAGGGTGCTTCTCCCTCTTGTCACCTCTTATCTGCCTGAGAGCATGTTTTAATGCAGGAAGCAAAGCCTCCAAACATTCAGCAACTGCATTTGGATTGCCTGGCATGTTGATGATCTAAAGAAAAATTATAGTGATTCAATTAATAGTGAAGCAAACAAGTAGAACATGGGCTAAGATCTTACCAATGTTGATCCTCTTATACCAGCTACAGCCCTTGATAACATTGCAAAAGGTGTGATCTGAAAATTAATCCATAATTGTTATCTTCAATATGAATAGGTAAGATATATTGAAGTTGTCAAAAACTATTGTTTTGGTTATCTTGTTGAACTTCAAGCAAGTCCTTAGACATATAAAAAGGACTCTTGGAGGATAGGTAAATCATCCTATCATGTTAAGACAACTCAACACAAAAGAGTAAAAAAAAATCTAACAATGAGTCAAGATATAAGTTTTTAATAACCAAAAATTTATATATACATGTATATATATATATATATGTATATATATATAGATGTATATATATATATATAAAGAGAGAGTGAGTGAGAGAGAGAGAGAGAGATAATATACACCCTTGAGAAAAGTGAACGTGAAATTATGTTTAAGAGACACTTGCGAGGTCTAAGACAAGGATTAAGAAGCTAGAAGATTTTATAAATGTTTGGAGTCATCAAAATTCTAGGCTAAGATATAGTTTGAGGGTATGAAAAGGTAAAAGTATTTGTCACTAAAGTACATGTTAGAATAACTCGTGTCAAGAGAGTAAGATTTATCTTCTAATAAAATTCATTAGACATTATATATATGTATATATTTGTGTGCTTCCTCTTTGCATGTGGGCTATCCTATCTTACTAACTTTATCTTTCTTGTGGCAAAAGGGCAGCAAAAATAAAGAAAGATGGCCAAATTCCGTAATTTTCAACCAAGGCATTCTTGTTTAAGACTTTCTATGATAGGATCACCCTTCATCTTCTTTTCTCGTCTGACACTTTCCAACCATTATCAATGCATGGTTCATAATATATCAGAGGTTCAAAGCAAGATATTGATTTGGAGGAAAGCGTGAGTGGCTCCAAGGGGTAACAGATCATACCCATTATCTCAACCACCATCACCCAAGAAGAGAGAATAACAATACGTTCAAAACCAGTAAAAAAGATAATGAAAACTTCTCATTTCATGAACCGTTAGGACATTTGAAATAAAAGAATGGATTGCAAAATATGAGGGTGGTAAAACAATGGAGATGACATGAAAGATATAGAAGGACAAAAAGATTAAAGCTCAAGACATTGTCAAATTCATTCATAAAAAACATCAGGTCACATATGAGGCCCTTGAAACCTTACAGAAGACGAAGCTACAGTTACTTAAATGAGTCGAAATCTTTGATTTGTTTGTCCAACAAAATAAACTAAATGTATGATATGATGTAGCAAGTATCATATGCTTTGCCAAAAGTATGGTGCATTCAAATGACAACACAGTATGTTCCTGGAGCCATATTAGGTCCTTGCAACCGCATCCAACTTGACCAGAAAAGATTGAAATTTATAAATCTTCTAATTTGGGGCAGTTGATCTTGATTTTTCTCATGGTGATTTTCCAATAAATATACTCAATTTACAAGCATTTTCGAAGCACCATTAAAGGCTAATGTGGTCAGCAATGGCTCATGAAAACAAACAAGTAAAATAAAGGCCTAATAATATGTACAAGGTCATCAAATAACATGAAATTGATCATTAAAAAAGCTGGTTCATAGTGCAAGCTAGCATGGAAGTGTTGGTGCATAAGAAGACACTCATGGCTAGGATACCAATATATCAGATCAAACCTCACATTGTGCATCACACGATCCTCTAAATGATCCAACTAGTATCCCATCTCGAAAAACTTGTATGGTAAATGGCCTTTCCTTGGCAAACTAATGGTTACACAATCCTCACACACCAACTGAATTTTTGAAAGTAATGCTAAAAAGTAGTATTAAGATTCCACAATTAAATGCTAATACTAATCACAAAATAATGCAGGAAAAGTACAAAGGTTCAATTGTTCCACACTATTGGGCTCAATGCATGTTTAATAGGAATGACTACTAATACAAACACATACTTTGCCAAATAGAAGGACCTCTTCTCTAACTAGCAAATTTATTTTACCTTCAAATAAGAAAACACTAGGCCTCTATTTATATTGAGGTTATGTTAAGTCACTTGAGGTTGGCTTAACTTGATTCATATAGGATTATTGTTGGTAGAGAAAATTCTATTTTAGCCCTATTTTTATTTTGGTTACTAATTAGGGAATGGAATGGGTTTTGTTCTCATTAATAGCACTCAAAGTAATAATGACAACATGATTGGTTAGCTGTGATGGTATGCTTGGCTAGTGACAACAAAAACAACTAAGTTGTTGGCAGCATGGCAAATTGTGGTAATGTGAACAACAAATGACAATGAAGACAACATTTGGGCATGGGCATGGCTATAATGCCCCATTCCAAAAATTTTATAACCATAAGTGGGTTTGCTAAGGAAATTAATGAAGTTAAATGGGGTTAGTCAACAACAACTTAGATAATGATGCAAGGGAAAAAAATATTAAAATCAAGGTTTGGCCAAGTTAACAATTTGACCATGCTACAAGCTAATTGGTGGCTAAGAAACCTTCTCTATTTTCCATTCTTCCTTTTGTCATGCATAACTTAGCATAATTATGAGCTTAGAGTATCATAAGCTTTCCATTATTATGATGCCTAATCCTTTAGTTCTTCATCATAGCCAGCAAGAACTCACACAACATAAATATTCTCTTTTGCTTTGTTAGCAAACACACTCAATGCAACCATATTGAAGTCACTCACTTTCAATAATTTACTTAAAAAATTTGTTATATATTAATTTTGACTTGGACGACCACATTCAACCAAAGTGACTTCCTTCATGTCTATTTGTTCATCATTTTGTTACAAGTATTCTTACTACCATAAACAAATATATATATATATATATATATATATATATATATATATATATATATATATATATCATTGTTTAAGTACATAGTTAGAAGCTATTTCTCAAGTACAAAAAAAGCACATGAATTAAAGTGGTATACAAAATAAATATTAAAAATATTTAAATATTATATTTTATATTTTCATCAGTATTACAGTAGAAGTTGTGGGGAAATAATGAATTAAAATGTTTGGCTAAACAAGAAAAAATTGGACATAGAAAACATGTAGTTGAAGTGATTTGCATGCAACTCCCCAATAGATTGGAAACTCTAGAAAAGGGAATACCAATTTTAAATTAAATTGGAGTACAAATTTAGCAGGTATAACTGATACAAAGCATGCATAAAGCAACTTCAAGTACTCTTCTATACATGTTTCTTAAAAAAGTTGATGTTTACATCTTGGTTAACAATGTACTTACTTCACTAAACCCTTCACTGCGGTTGGTTATATATCTAAAAGCAAAGCTACTTAAAGTCGTGCTACTATTTGAAACGAAGATCAAATGGTTGGATAAACAAGCAAAAAATTGGACATAGAAAACATGTAGTTGAAGTGATTTGCATGCAACTCCCCAATAGATTGGAAACTCTAGAAAGGGAATACCAATGCTGAATTAAATTGGAGTACAACTTCAACAGTTACAACTGATACAGAGCATACATAAAGCAACTTCAAGTACTATTCTATACATGTTTCTTAAAAAACTTGATGTTTACATCTTGGTTAACAATGTAGTTAATTCACTAAACCCTTCACTGTGGTTGGTTATACATCTAAAAGCAAAGCTACTTAAAAGTTGTGCTACTATTTGAAACAAAGTTTGCATGCATTCCTAGACATAAGGAATCAAGAAAATTAGAAGCTTCATGACTAGAATGAAATGCAGAGAGAAAAAAGGTTCATTTTAGAGTGGTAATACCTTTAGGCTCTCTTGAAGCATTACAAATGACAGACCGGGAGCATCTTTCTCTAATAACAGCTTTGTAGCTTCAGGTGTAACATCTCTTGAGGTAAAGCCAGTGCCACCTTCAACAAAAAAACAGATAATTACGCATTACTAAAGGGCAAGCACATATATCAATTTTAGTATTCTTCACGAAAAGGTACTAACCCAAGGTCAAAATAAGGTCAACTCTATCATTATCACTCCATCCCTTGAGAACATCCTTTATTTTGTCCACTTCATCTGGAACTACAGCTGTAGCAACAACAGTTGCACCACCCAAAGCCTCTGATGAAGAATTCACAACAGACAAAGCTCTTGGACCACTTCAAATAAGATCAAAGAATTAGCATATGTTTGGCCAATATCAGTAAGGTTTATTATTGTGGAAAGAACGTATGCTCTCTTTACTTCAAACAGACTAGCTATCATACCGGTTGTAGTAATAAATGCATTTAAAAATGGAAACATTTCAGAAGCCTCATAAACAACAAAACAAATGCAAGCAAAGCTCTTTTTCATTAGCCACTTTAATATAGTGAGCATTTGAATTGCTACATTGCTATCTTATACAAGTAACAAGTATCTCGAGTCCACTATCAATATAGCATCAGTAAGTGACCCTTTTGGAAGAATGATCCAAAAAGATGTACCAAAATGCATGATTTTAGTTTATCTTTTCTTAAGAAAAAAACCTGCATCACATGTCAGAGCCGGTAACTTCTCATGATGGGAATTTGTGCACGTCTATTCTTGCACAGGATTTTCAATTGCAAACAATGAAACATATCCAATGGGGAAGCAAACTCAAATTCACTATTAAACTAAAACAATATTCACAACAATGTAATGTGAAAACTACTGCTTAAATTCAGCACACAAACAATTACATGGTGATGTGGGAAATTGAACGAAAGTCAGATTAAACTTGTAACTAAATGAATCAAAATGGATCGTGGGTTTCAATTTGGGTCAACATAGATCTTAAAAAGGTCTCATGCTATGATAGCAGAGTCCAAACAGTTTGATGAATTGATTAATGAAGTAACTCAAAACCATCCTGCTATTGATTTGGTTATTCAAACCACATGTTTACAAAAGCAAAGCTTGAAAGAAACTGATGGGCCAGCCAACTCTTTCATTCCTTGCATTCCTAATTCTCTTGTCTTCGTCATCTACATATTCGTTTAAACTGGTTTGTTCTAAAACTAGCAAAACTATGTTTACCTTTTTTAAGTTCTATGGAATGACATTATTTTCTTCTCATTAATCAGAAAAAAAAACTGACTGCTATATTAATGGAACAAACAGACCTAGAATTATTCAGTCAAATAAAGAAATGTTACAAGTTTCTTTGATTGCTTGAGCAGTGGACAAAAGAGATGTTCCTCCTTTTAGCTTCTCCTTGAAGTGGCAGTTTACAACCATGTGTTGAGTTTGGCCATGATGAATAGGACTCTTCAAGATAGTCATATTAGCTTGGCTGTCACATAACATGGTGAAGAGATCTTTCTACAGTCACTCGAAGTCCAAGAAGTAGACATTTCAGCCACATTTCTTTATATATTTCATGTGCCATTGCTTCAAATTCAGCTTCTATAATATTTTATGACGTAGCCATTAGATGCATCACTAGTAACTCTGTGTTTATCAGCTAGAGATGGTCAGTCACAGTGACCTTTCGGCTGGACAGTATCAATCAGACTTTACCATTAAAGAGGCCCTTTCGAAGAGGAACCCTTTGAAAATAGTAACTCCATCCCTTCCATGTTCTTCCACCATATTTTCCTTCAATTGATCACATTAGAACTTGAATCCAAATTAGAATGTGTGGAGCCCATTCAAAAAATGTTTAAATCGTGAATTGGTTGACCATTGATTTAAGTGTGCAGGAGCGTGCGACAAGTTCCCAAAGTAAAAAATTAACGAGTTGATGGATCTAATATAGATGCATTATGGGTGGAGTCTCAAAATTGATATATCCTCAAGCATCCAAAAGAATAAAGTCTTTTATAAGTAGTTAATAGCATAGTTTGTTTTCCTTCGATTTGCATATTTGTTCCCGTGTGATGTTAGTTTAGGGTATTGCTAGTATCTAATTTTGAATAGTTAATACTTTGACTGCATATCAAGGTTAGCCTTAATTTGATCAATCTGAGATGTCAAATGATTTTTTTTCCTTTATAGTAGCATTTTAACCAACTTATTGCCCTAAAGCACTCATGGATTAATTTTGTTTTCTTATATGCATGTCCTATTACTTGTCATGATGCACTCCTTGGACAAATGCGATTGAAAATTTCTGTGCACTTAAGATATTGTAAAAGCTATTGCATCACTCACGCATTCTATCCTCATCAAATTACTTGTAGTTGTATTGTACGATGATATTATTGTACAAGTTAGTACACATTTTTCTAAACCAGTCCAATCATCCAATTTTCAAATTCTACTTAATTGGGTTATATCAACTAATGTAATCTTTTAAGTTTACAATATTCTACGATATATCTGCATGTAAAGCAATCTAAATAAGATGTACATCTTAAGTTAATCTATAAATGATTGCATAAATGATTTGTAGGTATTTAACTCTCACACTCAAATCTCCATTAAATTCTAATGCAACAAGTAAATTATTGTAAATTTAACATACTAATACTAATAAAGATGACTCAACAAAAATCTTTTCTAAGTGCTGATCAAACTTTGCATTTCTCTTTATTCTAGTTACACTTAGCATTAAAATATCACCATTAAACTTTTTGAGTCAAGTGATCAAACTCTCCACACTATTAAATTATTTGATCTTGAGATAATGATTTAAAATATTTAAGAAAATACGTTAATAAAATAATACAATGATCTTTTTATTATCAAACTAGTGGTGTAAGGATCAAGATTTAACTACCACTATACACACTTTAACTAGGGTGTGTATAAAATTACATATAAATTAACCTCCATATTGCACATAATCATTGAAAAACAATGCAAAAACTTCTATGCATACACAAATCCTACTTCTATGTGCATTTGCAAATAGAGACAAACATCTATGCACACTCATCCATTTCTACACTACAAAACTACATGTGTTATTTTTCCTTTATATGCATATAGACATGCTTAATGCTCTATATACACATAATGTCCATTTGAATCCCTACTTTTGTGCTAAATTATACATCCTAGTTTTCTATAATACATGTAGAGTCTATATAAGTTAAACAAAAATTGTGCATAGTATACAAAAGTTCAACTAAACCATATACTCGTTGGACACCTGTGCACATAAAAATCCAATGTAGGCCATAATGAGCTTATAAACCAAAGTATACTCTTATGCACATAAGTTGGTGCTCTACCTTCAAATTGTATGCATATAATCCATATTAAATGCACACAACAAAGTTCACGTTGCCAATAACAAAGAAAAATCGTTGTTTTGAGATTGATTATGAGCAACCTGGCTTTAGGTTCTAATTCAAGAGATTTTCACCTAGCGACATATATGAACTCCTAACTTGCATCAAACATGTTGGTTTGATTTAGAGTCAAGAGAGGAAACTCAATATCAATTAGATAATACCAGAATATAATTCATTAGTATTTTCATCACATTTAAGGTGTATAATACAAGCCCTTAATTCCATCATATATACTTGCATAGTTTAATAATGTTGATGACAAAGATTGAACCAAATCTTCTATCTCTCTTCTATATAGCAAATTGAATATAATTCCTTACAAAAAAAACTCCTTAATTTAAACACAATACAATTTACATCAACCAAGTTCTCTAATGTGCATTGTACCATACAAAATATGATGAGATAGTTTATGTAGTGTAAAGGCCGCTTTGTTAATGGAAGATTATTCATGAAGAGATGGAAATGCTAAAGAATAATGGATCCATAAATGAAATACTTATAAATCTAAGTATAGATAAATCTCTCTAAGGATTCTTAAGGCCTATAGATGAAGCACATATATATCAAAGTACCTATGCATTGAAGTATAGATACATCTCAAGACCAATAGATGATGTACCAATAGATTAAATGTTACTTTTTCCATATTCCTCTATTATCTCTTTTGACACTATAGATGGCTTAAACCTTTGTTTTGATTGAATGATTCCCTTTATCTAGAGAAATTGAATTCTTCGATTTGCTATTTAATACCATTACCAAAGTATATTGCTTTTTTAGCATGAACTTTATGAGAATATTAACAAATATGAACATGCAAAGAAAATTGAGCAATCTATTGCTCTAATACATTCTACTAGATTTCTTATTAATTGACCATGTTGGATTTTTTTTGGTTTTCTAATTCTCCTTTTTAAAATGCTCCTTATCACCCTTAACCTTTTTGGTTCAACTTTGACATACAATATCATATGGTTTGTCTCCAAAATCTCAATCATTCTTTTAGTGAATTGTCGATACAAATCACTTTAAAACTTCAACGTTTTATGAACTTTGAGGAAAAATGCCTCTAAATCATCAATATCAACAATTTGCAATTTTGGTAGAACTCCCATGAATTTTGTTGGAAGAGAGAAAAAATTGGTAGGAATTTTGAAAATAAGAGAATAATGGGAACTAATTTATCTAACACTAGGATGTAAATTTGACCATAACCTTCTCTAATTTTGAATTATCATACATCATATATCCAAAGGTTTATATAGACCCATGGGTAATTTAATTTTTTAACCTTAAGATTGTGGAGGGTTAATACAAGCTCTAAACTCAACCCTAGGGTGAGATCACAAGAAGAATACATAAATTCATTCAAATGCTAACAAAACAAAGATAACTAAGAATTGATATCTAAAATATCTTGATAGGACCACTTTAAAGTCTCCTTTTCAAAATCTATTTTTGAAACATTTTTCTAAATTCACAAACAGGCAACAAACAGAAGAGATTTCTTATTCACAAGGTCGGTCATGGCAGATATTCAAGGTTAACTTAAATCTGTCATAACAGATAACAAACAGAGGCTATTTCTTGTTCACAATGTCGGTCATTGCAGATATTCAAGGTTTACTTAAAACTGCAACTATTTATAACAATCACAGTACATGTGACAACAATAAAAAAAAGGAATGTAATGGATCAATCTTTCTCAATGCCAAAATGAGGAATACCTCCTATCAGGGCCAGCACCAGATGCAACAGTGTCGCTGACAGTAAGTATAGCTACCTTCACATTTTCCTCGCTGAGTAGCACGGTGCCTGCTTGCACGATGTTTGATGTGGGTCCTGCTAAAGTGCCAACCATGCTGTCTGGATGAATGAACAAATGTGGAGCTACATTTGACTGGTTCAAAGGCCAGCTGCTTAAGTCAGAAATCAGTATAACTTGCACGTAAGTCCCAGCAGCAAGCATCTGTCCAGTTGCGGGCAGCTCCAGTAAGGCATTTGCAGACTTCATGCTTAGTAGACGGCTGCTCAATTGTCCTCCCGTGCTCTCAGCAACAAAACTAGAGCCAAAAAAGAAAAAATGAAGAAAATATGAAAAATTGCACTTAAATAAATCAAGCTTTGATGTGTGCTCATCAGTTGAACAAACATAACCTCACCCAGGCATGCCAGAACCATCATCAATTTCCCATCCTATGATAGCACGATGATACTCTGGTCTATCAGCACTTGTTCTAATTTGTTGCTTTAGACGGGCATGCAACCTGCACATATATTTCAGATTTAACTTCTAAGTGATCAGCATCAGGTCGATTGCAAATAGAAATGTATATGCTAAAATGTGCATATAAATAATTTGATAAAACAATAACTCAGAAAAACAGGGAAATAGCTCAAATTAGAATGACTACACTTTTACAAGTAGCAATCAAAAAATACGATCAAACAATAACTCAGAAAACCAAGCTCAAGTTCTACGCAGGATGGATAATCTTCATAGTTGTCCCCAGGTGGTTACCTCCCCCAACCAAGTAACTAATTCACAGGGTATCCCCTTGGATTATGCACAATGCTCTTAGGATGCTCCAACAAGAAGCACAGCTGATTTCTTAACAAATGATCAAAGCAACAGTCATGCTTTCCATCCATTTTTTGGCTTCTAGTGCAGAAAATTTAACTAAGATGGCCCTTTTATAAGTTGCTGACTCGAATATTATGTTTAGAAAAGAAATAATGAAAATCTTTGTACTTCTTAATGCATTACAAAAATCCAGTACTGCAGTTGGTTATTTATATTGCTTATTTAGTATTTCTACACTTTGTAGTAAACCCTGGACTCTGTTCCAATATATTACAATGATTTTAACATTTCTTTTATGTGCACTAACAGTGAATAGATAGTGATAAATCAGACACTGTATAGGTTACTAGAGATATTTCAGTAAGCTGTACTTATTTCTGAAATTTGTTTGATTTTGGAAAAGCAATATCATATGAACAAATCTATTGATTTTTAATGCTTATATTTACATGAGATCGAACAATGTAGTTATCAAATATATATAAAAGTTGTATGATGCCATAAGCCTAGCCATTGTTCGTTACTAACCAGGCTATGGAAAGTATTGTGTCAACTCTACATTGAATGACAAGGTTAATCTAATAACCACATTATTAGACACCCTCATGAATAGGATGATCCCATCCAACCAGTGCAGGAGATCCGAACCTGGCCTGCATAACTCATGTGGCCTAATAATGATATCAAAATAGAAACAAAGTGTTTGTGGAAACCACATGCAGTCCATAGCATGTACCAATTTGGGTTGAAGCCAAAAGGAGAGAGAGAGATTAGAGTATAGATAGAGACCATTGAAGGCCATCAAGAGCAGGTAATCCCAACCACACAACATGCTACTGGAGTTTAAGCTAGCCTACCAGAAATACCTCAATATCTTCTCTGAGTCTTCCCTTGAAGACAATTCACAAGAAACTTAGTTCTTAAACTCTCTTCAATTGCAGTTATAGCAACCACTGTCGGGTGAAATCATGGCAGAACCAATGCCAATCAAATCTGAAGCTCCGGTCAATGACTCTGTCATATGGATGGTGTGATCTGAAAGTATGCCTCAGGAGTTTGAAACAATAATGATGTTGAACTTCATCATCAATGCGGTCAAGTTTGGCACCTTTGTAACCCGTCTGTAGGGAGCCGCATTATAATGGTTATAGACTAATCCATCTGAGACATTGACTCATTAATAAAGCATTCTACTTGGGCCTTTGCAAGCTCCAGCCCAAAGAAATCCAATTACAGCCTATTCGACATGAGGTAAAAGGAGGGAAAGCCCCTTATTTTCTTGCAAAGGTTCAGCATTTGAGCTATTAAAGGTTGAAACAATCAGATTTGAGCTGGTTAGGCCATGGTCATGCAAGCATTCAAGCCTGACAATTTACCGATTTTCTCTCCAACTTTAATCCTCATAACTGTTAATAAAGAATGAAATATGTGTAGTACCTTTATGAACAATTGTTGTTATAGGGTTATTTTGGATAGGTTCAACCTCCTCAAGTAAAGTTAGATTACTCAATAAGTTATTCAACAATTTAAAACATTCATTACAATAGACAAGCCTACCAGCTTTATTGTTGTTTCTAGAGAACTCTATAGAAAAAGCTTTATTGGGCTCTCTTTAGTTTCTATATGGTTGGGCTAATGAAAATAGCCATACCATAGTTTTGTTCTTGCCTCCGCTTTGTGGTTTTTGCTTATTAGTGTTGAATTTGCCTTGCCATGCCATGCCATGCCAGAGGAAGAAGAAACCTTGATGCTTGCAGTAAAACTTGAAAGCATGAAGTACCTTCATGTTTATTCACTTCAAACTTTAGTGAGGACTTAGCGTATTGATGGGAAGGGCTTTGTTGCAAGTAGCTCACCCAACCCTTTATTAAGTTCTTGTAAAATACCAAAAAGCTCATTTTTCTCAAATTTTCAAGTAAATCTGATCCTAAAGCCACTCTGATCCCATAAAAAAAAAATCCACCTCTTGCCACAAGGTTGTCATTGTAGCATTCCATCACATGCTTTCTTAGTGCATCTCATAAAGTTTGGATCAAACATCGAAACATTAGAAAGTAAATTTCTAGCTTGGCTATCCAAATCTCCTTGACAGCTTTCATAAAAGAGGTATGCCTGATTGCAAAGAGTTTGTCAACCATGCCATGAAGATGAAATTCTTAACATCCCAGGCAATATATGCCAAATCAATGGATGAGGACATCAGAATAGTCTTGGTAACATACACAACCTTCTCTTTCCCTTTGAGAACCAATCAAATGAAGCAAGAAAGACTGCTTGGAAACACTCCCAATTCTATTATGTCGGTATTTTGTGATTTGAAGAGGTGGTTATCAAAAGTTTGAGAATGGAAAGAGTGGTTGGGAGATCGTCATAGAACCTCTGGTTGCATAGACATCACAAAACCAGTGAAAGTCTGGGTTTCGATCATTTGTGGCTCTAGTAACGTAAACCAAACATTTGTGAAATAATTTTTTATTGATCTTCAAAATAACAATGTCAATATTGATAGAATAAAATCAATCTACAACTTTTTGGGGAATATATCAGAACACAAAACTAGGTTCCAGAATCAAAGCAGTAATAAATGGTATCAAATAGAATAAAGTTAACAATCTACAAACAAGGAAAATATACATTTTTTGCACCTAACGTCTTAACTGGAGATTTATTTTAACTGCACAACACAAAGTAACGTAAACTAAGGATTCTAGCGAAAAGTTTTCTCCAACCATACTAAGGACATGAAGAATAGCAAATCTGCCTCTAAAGCCTTGGCCACATGCTTATTCCAAGGGATCACTCACAAATTATAGTCATAATATGAAAATCATCCAAAGGTCCCCTTATCTCCATAGCCACCTCCATTTATGCCTCTAAGAGCACTTATATAGCTGCCACCCCAAAACCTATGTTTTGGCAATTACATCACACCTAAAATGTGGTTGCCACAAATTTTCTTCCTGCTAAAAATTTCACAGCCTGATGGTCTTTATCATCTATTGGTTTAAGAAAATAACCTAAAAAAAGAAAAATGTTTATTTTCTTATTCCAAAAACAGAACTTACTGAAATTACTGTCATTTACATAAGGATCAATCAAAGAGATATAAACAAATATATGTGTATATATATATATATATAGCTAATATAATTAGATTTATTAGTTATATTCTAATACTACTGCTCTAGTCGGAACGTACTTTTAATCATGTCGAACACGTCACAATTACCTTTGAAGGGTTCGAAAGCAAAAACAATTATTAAAAATATCAACTAGCTGTTTCATAAAAGGAGGGAAGAGAACACAAACCTTGCAACAAGGACACCTTTCTATTGCAATGATAATAAACTTCTAGGTGTTTGGTTTGCTAGAGAAAATTTGGATTACTTGGGGTATAAAAAATGGGCTGATTATCATTAGCATGACCAATGACTCTAGATACTAAAAATAAAATTCTTCAAACAAATGTTTTACTCACAACATCTCATATGCTATACAAGCCATGGCTCAACACTCAACTTCAACATTAGATTGAGTTATAACGAATTGTTTCTCACTCCTCCAAATGACATTAACACTCAAGAAGTCAAGAAAATGTAGCAGCCTAAAGTGAATAATCTTTCTTTGATCTAGCATAATTAGTATGAATACCCCTATATCAATAAATGACTATGCTTTGCAAACAAACCTTACTAGGAGCCTATTTGAAATATTTTAATTTCCTCATAGTAACATTTCAGTGAATTTGATTAAGCTTATCCAAAAACTAACTAATAAAATTTACAACGAAGGAAATATATTTGTGAACTAATGGTCAAATAGATCAACTAGTTCCCTACTCGTCTTACAATGGTTCATCATTACTACCCCAAGAGTAAACTAAGTTTATTGAAGTCTCCTATAGTAAATCAAATGCATTCTTTTATTGGGACACGACAAAACACATACTTATTATAAGAAATCTCAATCTCAAAACTGTGTTGTTCATGATGTATGTATTTGGTAACAAAATACTTCCAAGTATTCATTTGTTCTTTCAATACCTGTGAAATTAATAAAAAATAATATCATCAATATAAACAATAAGGATGACAATATCATAAGTTCTTTTCTTTATGAAGACAAAACGATCCTCCTAACAGCTTCAAAATCCAAAGGCAATGACACTCATAATACGTAAAGGAAGATGGTTATACAACAAGAATGAATTAAGCAAAAATAGCTAAGATAACCTTATAAAAGGCTCCCAAATCATATAAAATTAAGAGACAGCTATTGAGATCAACAATTTTTATTTCATTTATGAAGGAATGGCAAGATAGATGAAGAAAAAAAATTCAATACAAGATGAAATATTTATAGATAATAACAAAATGAAGAACTTTATGGCAGCAGGTCATTTGAAAGAAAAAAACTAAAAAAATAAAAGAATGCATGACAAATGTATAACCTACTTCCAGACATGTTCTATGAAAATGTATTTTTCTAAGGTAAAAGAGAAATTATTTGCATTTCATTTCTATATATGTTCATATTCACATTAAACTAATTGTTTACAATGCTATAATGCAGGAGCATGACAAATGGTGGTAGAATGGCATAAATTATCCTAAAAAGGACGCAATAAATACCATTACAACCTTCTAAGATGAGGGTTCAACCATCCAGATAGACAACGAATAGCAGGGACAGCAAAAAGATGAAAGCAAACCAAGCAGCTCACTGGATTTCCAGGAAAACCAAATGCAAGCATAGTCTTGGTAGTTTTTTTATCTTTGTCTTCAATAATTATCTCAGCAAATGTCAATGGCTTTCCTGGTTTCATGAAAACCTGCATCAGATAAACATTAAAAAGTTGAAAAAATGATAAGCACTGAAACAATCACAAATAACAGAAATTTGTGAATGGATGCTTAAAATTATCAAATCTTTAATGTGAGAAACAATCCAAAGAAAACAAACAAAGATTTAATATACAATTAAAAAGGCAAACTATAACAGAATAAATCAAGTTTACAATTAATTGTAATGAAACCATTAGGGATGGGAGATTTGGAATAGAGATCTATTAAAACGGAATTTGCTTCAATCAATGAATACTTTTCAGATTTAAGAAATTTAAAAAATACTTTACGTATCAAATACTTTTCAGATTTAAAAAATCCTAAGGTATTGAAATATCCTCCCTACTATGTTTATCAAATACTTTTCAGATTTAAGAAATTTAAAAAATCTATCCTGAAGATGTTCAAACTTCGACTTTAAATGAATATTAACATGGTTTTCATGAATCCTCCTCCAATTCCCCTTTTGAATTACAAAGAAAGCTCTTAAATAAGACAAAAATCATATCTCAACAAACCATGCCTTTAGCTAGAAGACTTGGAGAAGGATTTGTTTTCCTGCCAACTTGGTCCTAGATTGAACAATATGGATATGAGATTAAAAGTTTGACAAGGAAATCCCTTCTCTAGCACATAAAATCACCTTTTGTTCCCAACAACATATTTAATTGATTGGACACTCCAATGTGAAGAACTATCTACAAACCTAAAACCTCTCTTCTATTGCTATACTCTTATAAAGTGAACAGACGGTTTGTTACATACATTAAACAATCTGATTTAAAGGCTGGGTGATCCAATCAAGCCTCGAATAGACTATCCTTTTTTCCAGTGTTCAGTTAATCATTCTAGCCTTACATTATAACCTGTTTCATTTGATAAACAAACAATCGTATTAGTTGAATTGCTCCAATTCCCATGACTTAATCCATAGCCTGTAATCTTAAAATCCTGAACCATTGTGCTAACATTTTAATATTATCACTATGCTATGACCCATTACTAATCCCATGATCATTGGCCTCACTTT
The DNA here is from genome assembly GCA_023846275.1 of Vanilla planifolia. Taxonomy (NCBI): domain Eukaryota; kingdom Viridiplantae; phylum Streptophyta; class Magnoliopsida; order Asparagales; family Orchidaceae; genus Vanilla; species Vanilla planifolia. The sequence continues at coordinate 21,837,816 of CM043870.1, forward strand.
TAACAAGTTGAAAAAAATTTGACCCTTAACCTTGATTGTTGACCACAACTTAAACAACTAGGACACAATATTCAAGCGTCCTACATGCCATTTTCCTTTTCTTTTTGGTGAGGAGGTGTCCACAAGCACTATATTGCACCACATGATTGCCCTCTTGATAAAAAAAGAGCTCAATACTTGCCCTCTTTGCTGAGGATCATACAACCATCAATTGGACCTTGGAAAGTTAGCTCAACTTACCATGATGCCAAAGCTATCTTTGGCCCTAGATTGAACACTACTTAGCAATCAAAGGAGGTTTGTTATTTCCAAGGAACTAAAGAATAATCAACAATTTGTGAAGGACATGCAACAACCAAGTGATAGTTGACGTTCATTCAAGGGTTTAAATCAACTTTTTAAGATCAAAGAATGTTAAAGGATGAGAGGATATGCTTATTGAATTGACTAGGAGCATTGCATCAACCTGTGAGCATATTCCTCTCCTGGGCAATTATAAAAATTCCGACCATGTCAACTAGAAGGCAAGATTCCCTCCAATAAGTTTCAATTAGTTATAGCAACTTAATTATATCACAAGTGGAACAATGGCATCAACACATTCTACCAACTTATTCATCAATAAACAAAACCCAAGGGTATTGATTCAAGGGTCCTAAGCTAGTCCTATACAAATTCTTTGATCTTATCTTACTTTGACTGTTTACATAGACTTCTTTCTCATCACACCTTGGCTATACAACTAATGGACTTCAATCAAGTTTTGCTCTCCTTGTAAGATTATTTCTATTATAATCTACATGATCTCATCTAAGATGATCTATCTTTTCATTGAATCCATATCTAGCATCAATATTCCTTTTGGTGCCTCCCGTGGAAATTAACAAGAAGATTGAAACAAATGGAATTAGGTTTCGCCGATTGAATAATCATGAAATTGCTTCTCCTAATAGCTTTTCGGACTTATCATAGTCCGTGGATCCTTTCTTCCAATTGCTTCAACAACAAAGGAGTGCTTTCTTGAAGGCCAACACTGATCTTCCTAGTAATATTATGGTAGAGCTGAAGGCTAAATTCTCAAAGCCTACTGCTTATATTCACACCATTCAAGAAATTCCATCTTGGTTTTCATCTTCGCCACCTTTATCTCCACCTGCAATCTCTTTCTCTTCCAATTGTAGCAATTCCATCTCTGACATTCATCCATTAAAAAAAAATTTGGCACAAACAATTCTGAATTCTTCTATGCCTCTTGATACTATTCAATTGTTAGAGAGGAATTTTCTTCATTGCTTGACCACAGTAGTTGATTCATCCTTCCTTTGTATCAATTCAACCTTCAATTAGTAAAATTCCTTAAATTGGAGCACCCTTAGACCCACCACATCCTTTTGATCATCCTCCTTATAACCCATTTATGCATCATCTCTGAGTAATCTCCACCTCCTAGACAACAAATTTATTTGTTGTTAGCATATAACCCACTGTTGATGCTATATTTGAGCTATCTCCATTCTCTACGGACATTCTTTCCAATTTTTAACTTCCCCATGCTCCAAATCTCTTCATCCATTTGCTATTCTAACAAATTTGGCCACTACATTTTTATTTGGGAATTTGATACAACCATGTATCTACAAGTTTCAAATCCTGTTAGGTATAAAGACTTTCCTATCTTCTTAAGAAAGTAGCTTCCATGTGACTTTGGAAGATTCCTCCCAAATCCATCATGTCTTTTAAGCAATTTAAGCATCAATTTCTATTTTCCTTTGCTAGTTATGCTCAACCAAAGAAAATGATGGAAAGCCATTTTGATTTGAAGCAAAAACCAAATGAAATCCTTCAAGTTCATCTTTAGAGGTTTCTGGAGTCTCTTATATATGTTAAGTAGCTCCAAGTAGATCACTTCAACCTAGCGACTAAGGAATTATTACTCACTTTCTCCTTCAAATAGTGCAAAAAATTATTGATAGGTCTTTGCATTTCATTAATGAAGAAAAGATTTCAATAACAAAGGTCTAGGAGCAAAAAAAAAAGAACCTTCTTCTGAGAAGCCTTCTATTTCCAAATGGCCAAAATATTTCCACTAAGGATTTCCTCATGCAATAATTGCAACCATTCTAAAGATCATTGTTTGTTGAGGCCACTTCATGAGATGAGCCTTAATAGGATCTCATGAGGATGTTCTCACTACAATTTTGAAACTTTTGAAAGTTAAAGTTAAGAAAAATATCATAGTTGAATGAAAAACTTTGAAATATTTAAATGAGTGTGCTCAAGGAGGGTTGCCTCCAAGAGCATAAGGCCAAGAAGGGAAATGAGTCTATTTCTATTAGCTATTAGAATCCTAATGTTGATAGCTTTGCTCCTTCTAGAGACACTTCTTTTTCAAAAGAAGCTCACCTCTTATGAATCCTACACAAGGCAGAAGGGTATAATGATAGCAATCATTGGTTGTCATTTCTAGAGGATGCCAGGCTTATTCAAGGAGATTTACCTTGAAATCATTCATCATCATTGAATGCTCATATATTATCCAAAAGAGTAGACAATCTGCCCATCACCTTAAAGTTGTCAATTTTTCAGCACCTAGTAATAATCTATATGACAATGGTATTGTTATTTTAGAGTTGATTGCAAATATTGTCTATTGTATACTTGTGGATACGAAGCACTCAACAGATCTCTTCCTTCAGACAATTGAGAAGATGTCTATCAAATATAAGCACCTTCCTTATATCAAATTGTTAAGATTTTTTGGGAGTTGAAAAAGCTCAACAATGGCATTTCTCTCCTTAACCATGACAATGATTGTAGGTCTACATGCAAATGATAGATTTTCTTGTTATCAATGTATCTTCATTTTGCAAACCTCATATGGAGTAGACAATGATAAACTATTTTGATAGAATTTAAGAAAATCTCTAATAATCAAAGCATTGTTATCTAAATAACATGAGAACCCTTGACTCCTTGAACCAGCTTATGGAGCTTCCTACATCTACATTTATTCATACATTTCATGTTGATTGCCAGCTCTAGTCTTGTTACCAGGGATTCATATTTCACTTATTTGTGGGAAGTTTGGATAATCTGAAAGAGTATTGCATTATGCCTCTACTACTTGGATCTGGAACTGACATGTCGATGCTTAAGATTTAGAGAGTTTTACTAGTGTTAAAGAAAAGATATCTCAAAAAAGTATTTAGTGCTCATTTCGTCCAACTCTCCTGTAAGGGCCAGTTTCTAGTCCTAGTTCACAATACTGATGAGAGTCATTTTTAAGCGTGCTCATAAATACGTCATCTTTTTATATTAACATTCATGTTTGGATCAAGAGAATCATAAAGGAAACGAGGAAAATGGCTCCTAGTTCAATTCATTGAAAACAATTGGATTCGAGAAGCTCCTCCCTCCATCCACTCTATCCCAAAGAATAAATTAGCTCAATTCATTCACATTTTCATGTTCCAATGGAACATTTTTTGTTACTTTGTTCCATGTCCCTGATCGATTTCTAGGTTTCATCATAAACCTAATTAATGACTTCCAATTACGTAAATCAATAATTCAAATTACAATCAAATTTAGGACATTTTTCATTGAGATAAGAACTTCTACACTAGAATCAATGGTATCTCTAATTATAACTCCTTTAGGATGTAAAATATTTCTCCTTTAATATTTTTTTTCTAATCCCTTAGAACTATTTGAAGATGTAATTGTTACCCACAAATTTTAATGAATGCAAGAAGGAAACCACCTTAAATCTTATGGCCATTTATCTTGATATTTTTATATGGTCTGCATAATGATGTGTTTGAAGTTGATCATACTATTTCTAAACATTGAGTTAACATTAAATCGAATATACCACTTATAAGTCAGAAAAGAGAACCTTCAGCCTAAAAAGGCTATTCATAACTAAAGATGAACCAGCCAAACTTCTTAAGGTTGAATTCAGTTTTCCTAGGTTTCATCTTAAGTAGATTGCAAATGTCGTCTTGATTAAGAAAATAATACCAAATAGCCTTTTGGGATTATTTTTTAATGCTACATTGTTCTCACAAATCATGCCTATGATGTATGTGTGTGTGTGTGTGTATTTGTGTTGAGGAGCCAATGAAGAGAGAAAAATGCCATTAATTTCTCAAAATTATACCCTATTTACATCTAATTCAAGTTGGCTCTCACAGCACAATCTTTTAATAGAATTTGATGTTGAAAAGGAACATTCATCTTCATATGCTCCCATATAAACTCAAATATGTTTTATTTGTTAGCATCATTCAACTTAGTGGGCTAGGACCTTTGATCTTAATGGTTTCATCTACAAATTAACAACTTCAATGGTTTTTTTCATGTAAGAGGATAATTACATTCATCCAAATTAACCCTTGAATGTTGTTTACAATTTAATGCCCAAATCATATCCTTGATTTATGAATCCATCTTCAAGGATGCTTGGACTCAAAAATTGATCCATAGCTCTTTCACAATTTTTATCCATCAATATTGGCTCTCCTTTTTGGGACGATTTTGCTCATGTTGAATTTATGTTGCTTCATGAATTGATGGTCCAATCATGGTGGAAGGATTTCTTAAGACTTTATCATGGATGGCACCTTTTATTTTCATCTCTTTGATGTAGATATGCCTTCACTCTTTAGTGCTTAATTTCATCTAATTGCTTTTGTTAAGTTGTGTTTGTTGCATCAGCATGAACTTCAAGCAGCTGATCAACATGCTCATTTCCGAACAATAAGAAGTGTACTAAAAATATCATATAATCACTAAACCAAATTTTATCATGCAAAAATTTAAAAAATGGCTTTAACTATATAAGAGAGGGAAAAGAAAAGCGACCTACACAAGAAATTTTTGTCTTAGAAGGTTTCCAAGAAAACATAAAAAGTCTTTTCTTTTGTTTAAAGCTACAAGGAAAAAGAAATAGAGAATGAAGACACAAACAAGATCTAAATCAATCCAGTGAATTTAATCAACCTAAGGTTAGAATTTAAATCCTATAGTTGCCTGCTTTTAAACCTTTAACTCACATTTAGTTTCTTGTTTCAGTCGCGTTATTTAAGAAAAAATAGACTAGCTTTAACTATTTATTTTCGTGGACAGGATTCATGCACAAACAATTTAGTACCAATTACCAACTCTTCCATGGAAGGAAAGATAAACGCATCCAAATATATATATAATAGACAATAAATGAGAACACAAGCTTAAATGTTGAGTTATCACCCATTATTACAGGCCAGCAAAAATCATTGACAACCTTGATAGGAATAAGGTATATTTCTAGAAAGAATGATGGGAAAGAAAATGAAAGACATTCAAACTAGGCATGTCTTGATAAAAGGTACTATTTAGCATTGTCGTTCAATATAATTTTGGTTTTAACATCTTTCATTCTATAGGAAAGAATAGAAATTGGATGAATAGCATTGGAAAAATGTGAACATTTCAAATTTCAAATTAAAAGTCAGTTCTAGACAATAAACAAAGTAATAAACTTTTTGAATAGATGTCTTCTAAGACTGAAATTATCCCCAAAAAATTGGATACTATGAAGAAGAAACCTTTTCAAAATGAACAACCCCTCTTCTTTTCAACATTGGCTTCATCAAATCCTTATCTCCCATAGAAACACCACCAGAAGTCATTAATATGTTAGCACCAGAATCAATAGCAGCATTGAACTTATTGTTGATGCTTTCCTCATCATCAAAAGCAATTCCAAGATCTATAACTTTGCAGTGCTGCTGAATAGCAGCACTCAGTAGCATGGCTCGATTAGAATCCCTGATCTGCAAAATAAACATGTATATACACACGTACATATGAGGGAATGCAAAAAAATGTTGCATATAACAATCGCCAAAGTTCATACATCTCTACGAAAGCAAACAAAAAATCATTGTAACCCAAAAACATTTAGAATATTAGATTAAATACCACCTGGCCTTTGCCAAGAATTTGAGTTGATGGTTCCACAAGTTCATCTCCACTAGAAAGGATTGCAATTGTTGGTCTAGGGTAAACCTGCATTAGTAAGAGAACACATCCTTGGTGTCTCCATATCACACCATTTTTCTAAGAGTTAATATTATAAAACAGCATACCTTCACATTGCAAACTCCAACAGAAGCAAGTAAACCAATTTCAGCAGAGCCAACTAGTTCACCAGATCTCAGTATCACAGCGTTCTTCTCAATGTCGGAACCCTATCCGATTTTGCAATATCATATACAAGTAATTTTTCTCAAAATCCAACAGATAATACACAAAATAATACATTCTTATTCATAAATCAGGATTCAGTTAAAATTATGGAAACATAAAAATAGAATAATCTATCATCTGCTCTGTGGTCCTAAGGCAGGATTTCTGAGCAAGGGAAGCACAAATATAGTATCAGTTCATGAGGGTATTGATAGCAAAATACATAGCTCAATGAAACTTAAAATTCAAATTTAAGTTAAATGGTAAAACAAAAAAACAGAACATCAAGAAGAAAAATCAAGCAATCCAAAAAGGAAGTAAGTTAAGAACTGATTAAAGAACCCTAATGTGGAACAAGCTCCTGAACCATCAACATTGGTTGACTAGGGTTAGGCTAACAAGAAAACCTATGCATAATGGATCCTTAAAGCTGTGGTGACAGAGAACAAAAATAATTAAATGTTCTCAGAAAGATATTAGAAGTCAAATAACATCTGTTGAAATCAACTTAGGCATGGCGTGAAATATAAATCAAAATTTGTCGACTGGTTCAAACTGTGTGATTCCAAAAGATAAGGTGCAATATTCGGCTTAATCTGCACATCAGATTAGCTGTCGGGTTAGTTTTAAGACAAGTGGGTCAACATGACATGACAATCACCAACCCCATCTAACATCGACACAAAGGCTCTTTACCATTTAAATACAAGAGACATATGCCAATTGTTAGTAACACCTCTCAAACTTCCAGCATAGTTAATAAGTGGCTATCTGTTTAGTCTAACAACAGAATTACACACTAACATATTGCCAACAACCCATTGCCTCTGGCAGCGCAAGTCAAGTATCTTGAAGTTTTGAAAATTGATTTAGGCATAGGTGTTATCCCTAGTAATGGCAATTGGAGATGATAAATAACCATACATGGGGAAAATCCAGGACTCCTAAGCATCATTGCTCGGCTATAAATATGACTTCATCGCCTCTAGTAGAGGCATTAGACAATTACATCGCATCCTTGCTTCCTTAAATACTCAACCCCACCAGAAGCAATCATCCTCTCAAAAGGCCTTGTGCAAGCCTAAACACTTGTGACTAATAGCTATTACACTTCTCCTTCCATGATATTTGTATTCTCTCAACACCACCTTGTGAGGCATTTTATTTTGTACAAGCATTAGACACATAATCTATACTCAAGAAAAGTAGTGAAGTTCCTTTGTTATCATGCAACCGTGATTTTTCGCTATTCTAAGGTTTTCCATGTAAAAGTTTCTTATATGCTTCTTTTCTTTTTGTGCTCACTTTTTTGACTATTTTTTCTTCTTCACGAGAGTCCTCTAACCACCAAGGGTGTAAAGTAAATCCTTATCTACATCTTGAGTTCCACACATTACAAATTTTTGAAGAGTATAGATTAGAACAACATTTTTTTGACATTGTCTATGGAAAATTACAAGAGCATCAAGGCACATGTATGGGTGAACTAGAGCCTCTCACACCAATGCATCTTCTCACAATCTCAATAGCAAGCCTATCTAGCATGCCAATCTTGAAGCCACTCCCCAAGCATTAAATGCTACAACTAATGCGACATCAAGCCAAACTAATTCGAACAACCTGGGATACTCGTAGAGCAGGTCTGAGTACTACAAACTATTGCAACATTCCCTATAGACAAATAATCTCTGCACACAATTCTAGTGGCACTTTGAAATACACACTCCGAATGGCTTCGAAAGCACCTCTGGTAATACGTCTTGCCATGGCCCCTACTCGCACTGATATTTTGCTAGTCACGCCAACTAAAGTCCCATAAGTTGCAACTAGTGGTTAGCAAGTTTGTGAAGTTACACAAACTTTTTTAAGCTTTGGTTACATTGACTTGTAAAAAATGACTTGACATAAGAACACCACGTACAATCGCAGCAAAATGGAGAATGCCCTTACTCGTCCACAAGTAGTTTGAACCAAGCATAGGTTAGTCAGAAATCTTGTAAATGTCTTCACCCTTCAAGAGGATGGATCCACTCATCAATTACTTGAGAAAAGGAATCCTCTTATCCCTCTAAGACAAATCCTAGCAGCTTTGAATCTATGCTACTTAATAGTTTCTGATCAACGGGATGCTCTATTGCAAGGGCTCCCTTAAACTAGTCATCTAGTGTATCAGAAAGTTCGAAGCAATCGATATTCCTGCAAAACGTCATTCTAGGGAATGTAGCAACCACTCCTTGGGTATACCTAATGTTGTCAAAAATGTCAGCTTCACACAAGTCTTCTATGCTAGCCACTTGGAGCTTTCCAATCCATCAATATCTAGTAGTGATTTGCAATATAGAGAATGGATTTCTCCAAACCTTTCTAGATAGCACCTAGGAATTGCAAGCATCGGCTCACATTGGTTGACTACTTCACCAAATGGATCAAGGTAAAAAACATGGTTGAACAAGCTACAACCAAGATACGCAACTTTTCTAGTTAAAAAAATTTTGCAAATTTGGCATACCCTTAACCACTGTGACCGACAATGCCACCATGTTTGAGCTAAAGACCTATAAAAGTTCTAGGATTCATTTGGGACATAGAAAAACTATGTTATCATGGGCCATCAAAGAAAGCATGGATAAGATAAAGCTCCTAACAATAGCTTACTCAAGTTGAAGCTTGTGGTGTGCAAAGACAAGTGGGCTGATGAACTTCCAATTGTCCTTGTCTACAATTGCACAAACACCATTGTCACCTATTTATGAAGCAAAAGTTATACTTCCCAAAGAATTGGACTTACCAAATCCAAAGTACCCTCAATGAAAATGGAGATCCACTACCTAACTAGTCAAAGCTCAATGACAAAGCCTATGTGTTGAGGTTAGATATTCTTTAGGAGAAATGGCTCCAAGAAGCCATCAAGTAGCAAGAAAGGAAGTATCCAACAAAGAAGTATTTTAATCGCTAAGTTTGCTAGCATACTTTTCTCACATAGTAACTCATGCTATGCAAATGTAAAGTTTTCTAGTGCTAAGAGGGCATTGACAAACTTGGTCCATATTAGGAAGGCAATTTCATTATCAAAGTTGTCAAATCAAGTGCATACAAGTTACAAATTGAGGTGAACAACTCCTTTGCACTTAGGATTAGAGATGGTCTAAAATTGTATTACCCATAAACTTTCTCCTTAGGTTATAAGTTTTTTTGATGTTTTTTCATAAGAATAGTTATTCACATAACTTATACTCTATATTATTAGTTCACTCTCTAAGCATTAATCAAGCATGGCCAACGGTTCTAGCATCCTCATGACACGCCTTCGCTTACTTGAGGCACTAGACAAGCACGTCATGACTTGAGGCTAAGTTTCCCTTATATAAGAAACATGACTCTAAATTCAGGAGCTAGCTCTTGGATGTGGCCTTCCTAGGGTTTCCTCACATTTGCATGATTGCTTTGATAGTTATGAACTAATAAGCAGCCAAATTCTTGTACCACTAAAGCCTCAAACCTTTTAAAGCCTTGATAACCCCAATCACATCTCGAACACTGCTTTGAAGGAAGAATATGATACCCTCTATAGTGTTTTCCCTTGAGCCATATAAGACATGGCAAGCTCACATTGCTTAAGCCTTGAGTTTCTTAAATCCTTGACAATCCCAAGCACCTCTCAAACATTGCTTGCAAGGACAAGTACAAGACCTCGAGTTGTCTCACTCTATACCTTTGGTATTTTGTCCTCTGCCATCTATGCGTTGACATGCTCACAGCACCTAAACATCAAATTTCTTAAAGCCATGGCAACCACAGGTTCCTCTTGAATGCTACTTGGATAGAAAGGCGTGTTAATCTCATGGTTTTATGTAGAAATTTGATGATAGAAGAATTATATATCATTGTTTACTAATGTTATACTTTAAGATTATTTTCTCAGGAATGTTAGAAGTGATATTTAAGTAAGATTGTTTGACAATATACTTCAATATGGGAGATTATCAAGGATAAGAATTTTATATTAATGGAATCATGAATGAACTTTTCTTTTGATGAATGTACATGTGACACTTAAGATTATATATATTCAAAAGTCATCTTGTATATTCAATTGTATTCCTTTATCAATGATGTGTTTTTGCAAAAAGAAAAAAAAAAAAACTATTAGTTCTGCAAATTTTCATTCATCATTCAACACTTAACCATGAAGGAATTTTAAAAAAAACAAGTTCTTCAAAGTCATACTAAAATTCACTTAATATACAATACGTTTCTCTTTACCATATTTAAGTTACTCAACTCTAAGACGTGCATATGATATAGTATAACTTGCATACAATAGATTTTGTTCACTTGATTAGGTACGTTGTCAAACAAAATCTAAGCCTAAAGGTTTTTAGAAAACCCAAACTAAATATACAATGTCTTGCTACTAATATATAGTACTTCTAGTTCAATTGGGAGAGAATATAGGCAAATAGATGTTATGTTGAGAAAAATATATAAAACCCAAGAATAAACTATAATACGTTATTTACTAACATACAATATGTCTAGTTCATCTTTATAAAATATATTATTATTATACCTATATCGAGACCTGCATATAGTATATTATTTATTAACGTACAATATGTATAATTGATTTTAAGAACAATGTATGCCATCTTCTTGTCAAACGTATGCATACAAAAACATAAATCATGTAACGACAAATTAATCTCTTTAGAAATAAAAAAAATTAATCGTTTTGTTATCATTTAGGCCGTGTTGAACTAAATTGTAAAGGTTCCATGCATATAAATAATCCCAAATTCCCTAAGAGAGAAAGTTAATACAATTTTTCAATCTAAAAAGGAGATTCAAGCTTTAGCCTTTATTATTACTTAATCTCCACATTATAGCATTTTGGCTCAAGAAAGCACCGTTCCTTAAGAAGCTTTTCAAGTTCTCCTTTCTTCTACACTATAAGCAATAATTGGTAACAATGTTTCATGCATTTTTCATCATTATAGAGCGCAATAGCAATTGGCAAAAGTTATAAGGAATATTATACAAGTTGATTTGTGTAAGAGTGTAATACTTGTTTTTGTCATTGTTTTGTGTGTGATAGTTTTATTGGTTCATTTGACCCTCCCTTGGATCCCTTTAGATTACTTTGTAAGGGCATTCATCTATCGAACATTTGGTAAATGACATTTCTTAGAGTAAGCTTGATCTTTGGACTAGGGGTAGATGTAGTCTTGTAGATTGAAATCAACCCACCCAAAAATAGTATGTTCTGATTACCATTTTCATAACACAGTTTTTCAAAAATAAATACAAGTTTTTAATTAAAATTCATAATTCATCCCCCCTCTTGTGGATCAATTGTTCCTATAAGGCATAGTCCCTTGATCCTTAAGTTCATCTTATGAGGTCAAACTTTCTCTCTCAAGAAGAGATAAAAGACCCTCAGATGATCTCTTCCCATGCTCTTAGTGTTTTGAACAAAGTAGCCTTGACAAAACCAGACGCTTTTTGAGCCTAATATCACTTATTATAAAGACCTTAGCCCTTCTATTAAGAGTCATTACTCTTCGTTAAAAGGTCTGAAAAATCCTCAAGTAGGCTTCATCTTACTCATATGTACTCATTTTCAAGTTCAATGACATTACTCAAGACTCTGCGAAACAAATAAATCTTATTGATTGTCCAACTTGTAGGGCCAAGGAATTACACTTACCAATAAATAAGTTGCTAACATTCCTTGGGCTAATAGTATACACAATGTATGTACAAAATCAACTAAAATCTATTACAAAAATTTGCGAATTACTTATTTTACATTAAAGAACAAAAATAAAAAAACAAACGCATTTGCCCAAGAGTTTGTTATTTCTCTTCCTCTAAAAGTGAGAAGTTGCTATCTCATGCTACCTTCACAAACTTAGGTGAGGGATGAGCATTCAAAGACTATAAGGGGTCTAAGCAGGCCAATTCAATCACAACAATCATTAGAACTTTACCTCTATCAATATCCTTTTGCTCCATCAGAAAAACAATTGTTGAAGTGACCCCTTCCAGACAATAAAATGCCTTTAATTGCTCAAGGCACACCATTCTCTCCAACCTCATAAAGAGTTCATTGTCACTCATTTCCTCCATTTTATGCTCTAATGGTAATGTTGAAACTAGGGCAACTATCAAGTAAGAAGAAATTTCTAAGCTTACCAATTTTGTTGTTAACGTCTTTTACTCGTCTGCCTTTCAAGTTTCTCCTCCATCTCTTCTTTCATCACATTCAATTTCTTCTACTAAGCTACCCACCTTTCTGTAAGACATTCTCTTGCATTACCAGCTACTCTCTTAAAGCTTTCTTCAATTCTTCAACCTCTTTTTGAGCCTTCTCCCACTCTTAACATCTTCTTTTACCAATTGTTATAGTATTATTTTGTTAGTTGTTGAGCTCCCTCTACATTCTTTTTTGTCTTCCTATCCCACACTAAGGCATCCTAAAGTCAGCCAAGCCCCCAACAGGCATGAACCGCTTCATAAATAATTAGCATAGGGGCAGCCCTAACCTCAAGCCCATGGTCACCTAGGAATCTAAATAGAGTAGCACCGACAAATAGTCAAAGAATTCTTCACTTTCTTTACCAATCTTAGAGGGAAACTCTTCATCACTTGAAGCCCTTAGGCTACCTTCTCTCCACCTGAAGGTAGTCCTCCTATGATAGGTGTTGTCAGTGTTGTTTTTGAGCTCTCCTCCACTTTTGAACTTGTGAGATTGCTTAGCAAGAAGTTGGAAATCAACAAGCTATGTATCAACCCCCTTGGTATCCCCCTTGATAACTTCCACTTGCACCTTCTTCCTGGCAAGTGACTTCTACTATCTTGTCTTCTCAACATCTAAGGACTTTTGTAATTGAAGCTCCTTTCATCCAATCATCATTGGGGTGGGCAGAGACAAAGACTGTTTGCTCTTCCTTAACGATCAAGTGGCCTCTATAGCCCCCACCATTTTGCTTTGGCAACTCCATCTCTAAAGTCCTAGTCCCAATGACTCCTTCCCATGCTATCATCAATAAGAACATGCAAAGGTGCTTCCTTAGGTCTCCCTTAGTATACATGCAACATGAATTGCTTCTAAAATTAGTGTATGTCTTCAACAAGGGAATGTAGGGCTTGTCCCCAGGAAACACCTCCTTTGTCATTGGACCTCATACTTTAATAGCTGTCGCTAATGTCAACGCATTATCATATATGTCTTGAGACCTAGTGAGCTCTTTTGATAACCCCTTGATATAAACCCACTTGCTCTCTTATCTAAAATTGAGGTGGGAAAGTTGAACATCTTTAGCTTATATTGAAAATGGAAGAGTGCAATGTTAAGATAATATGTTGGCAATTTTTATGCCAACAAATATTGAAACCACTACTAATTAAAAGGGTATAAAATTTCCTCCAAAATTTAGGCAATAAAAAGATAATATTTAAAACATTTTAAGGCTAACTATGCCAACATGAGCTTGTAGAGCTTCAAGCACTTGTAGGTGTCTTTAAATGGAAGGAGCAATCATAGCACATAAAACTTAGTAAAGAGAGGTAACATTCCCTTGTAAGTTCCCTTTGAACAACTTCCTCATAAGTTTTGCTTAACCAATCTCTGTCCATGGGCATGATCAAAGAAATTTTTTGCATCAAACTATACCCCTCTTATATCAAATGCAGATTATCAATGCTCAAGATGCTTACTATGAACTTAATATATGCTTTAAACTTTGAAATAACAATTTATCAATTTCAAATGAAATTTTCTTTTCATTAGTTTGAGCATATAATCAAATAAAGATGTGTTTTTCTACTCAAAACATCAGCAACCATATTTGCTTTACCTGGATGATAAATAATTTACAAATTATAATCTTTAATAAATTATAATCATCTTCTTTATCACCAATTTAATTCTTTCTGAGTAAATATATATTTTAAACTTTGATGGCCAGTCAACACTTCACATTGATAATGTCTCCAGATTTTCAAAGCAAACACAATTGTTGCTAGTTCTAGATCGTGAACTGGATAATTCTTTTTACGTGATTTCAATTGCCTAGAAGTATATGCTATCAATTTCTCAAATTACATGAAAACACAACCCAATCCTTGTAGTGATGCATCACTATAAATCACTTTTGAAAGCTCTCCTCATAAGAGAAATCCTATTCAAATTTCACAGCTTTTTGAATCAATCTGGATAAAGATGCAGTAATTCAAGAAAAGTCTTACACAAATTTTCTATAATATCCTGTCAAATCCAGAAAAGTTTTAGCCTCAATTACATTTGTAAGTTGAGGCCAATATACAATAGCCTTTATTTTCTAAGGATCAACAAAAATCCCTTCAGCACTGACAACATGCTCTAGAAATGTAACTTTAGATAACCAAAATTTACATTTTAAAAATTTTGCATAAAACTAATGTATACGTAGTGTCTGTAGCACAATATGTAAATATCCAATATGATCTTCTGTGCTTCTAAAGTATATAAGAATATCATCAATAAATAGAATCACAAACTGATCAAGATATTCTTTGAAAATTTTATTAATCAAATCCATCAATAAATAGAATCACAAACTTTAAGTGCATTTGTAAGGCCAAAAAGAAACATTAAAAATTCATAATGTCCATATCTAGTCCTGAAAGCGATCTTAGATATATCATCATTCTTTATTTTCAATTAGTGGTAATCAGACTTCAAAATCAATTTTAAAAAATATTGCAACACCCTGTATTGATCAAATAAATTATCAATACGGGACAAAGGATATAGATTTTTGATAGTAATCTTGTTCAACTCCCTGCAATCAATGAACATTCGTGAGATGTCATCTTTCTTTTTGACAAATAAAATTAGTGCCCTTCGTAGGGACACACCGAGTCTAATAAAACCCTTATCTAGCAATTCTTAAATCTAGATTTTTCACTTTTTGTAACTCTGTAGATGCCATTCTATATGGCGCTTTAGATAGGGTTCTACTCTTGACACCAACTAAATTTCAGATTCTATTTCTCTTTCTGGAGATAATCCTAGTAATTCTTCTAGAAACACATCAGCATATTTACAAATAATAAGAACATCTTAAGGTTTACCAAACTTTTGATTAGTAACCATCACAGATAACAAAAATCTTTCACATCTTTTTGACATCAATTTAAAAGCTTTTATTATAGATATAAAAGAAATTTTCTTTGCATCTTCATAATAAATCACTTCTCCAGCTTGAGTTTTTAACTTTACCTTTTATTTTACATAGTCAATCTTCACTTGTTTTATTAGCCAATCTATATCCAAACCGATATCAAATTCTTGCAAAGATAGAACATTAATTTCACAACAAATTTCTTTCCTTGTATTTCCATATATTCATTGATATATTTTTCAACTTTAATTTTAGTACCATCAGACAATTTGATTAACAATATAGTTTTTATTTGTTGTAAATTTATAGATATAATATCACATACATACTAAACAATGAATGAGTGTGATGCTCCACTATCAAAAAGAATAGATACTGGAATATGTTGAAACAATAATGTACCTAAGATAATATTAGTGGAACAAAGTGCCTCCTATTGAGAGATCGCATACACCCTGGGCTATTCTTCTCTACCTATCAATTGATCCCTACCAGCACCTACAAACCTTGAGGTAAATGCAGTGCCTCTGTCTCTATCTCTACCTACTCCACCTCTGTCACCAAAACTAATAGGTGCTGAAACTGTCTCAAATACAATACTAGCCTAGGGACATAATCTGACAATATGACCTACCTCACCATAAGTAAAGCATTGGATTAGTCCATTATTCCTATACCAACAAACCCTTTTATGAAATTTGCCACAATCAGAACACTGAGGGGCCTTGTCAGTAGTCTCTGTATCAATCCTACTACTTACACCAGATCTTGATCCCCTATAACTAAATTCACCTCCTCGAAATCTTTTAAAACTTTTCTTATGAGCTGTATCTTTCACTAAGTCTCTTCTTTCTTTTTCAATTTCTTTTTGTAAGATTCTAATAATTGTAGATTTTGCTCCACCAACCTAGCATTCTCAACAAGATCATAAAAAATCAGATGTCTTATAGGATACCAAAGTTGCTTTAATGTTATACAGTAAACCGTTGCGAAACATAAAATATCGTTGCTCCTCAGAGCTTATCATATCAGGAACATGTGCTAGAGTACTAAACTTGTTGTCATACTCAGATATTGTCAAATCATTTTGGAATAATTCTGATAGATCCAATCGCATCTTCTCCCGTGTAGATATAGGAATATAATTATTTTCAAAATCTCCATCAAAATCGCATCTGATATGGTGACGTGATTCCTACCAATCTATAGCATCATCCTATAGCACTAGAATCGCTAGAGAAACTCTCCTATAATCAGGGCGTCCATAGCATCAAA
This sequence comes from Vanilla planifolia, assembly GCA_023846275.1. NCBI lineage: Eukaryota > Viridiplantae > Streptophyta > Magnoliopsida > Asparagales > Orchidaceae > Vanilla > Vanilla planifolia. Next base: position 21,854,492 of record CM043870.1, read on the forward strand.
TATTCTATTTATATGCTTAGTCCATCATTCTGCTACAAAATGATCTGAATTTCCTAAAAAATGAGTAGGATGCATATGATGAAATTGATCAACCAATTTATCCAGCATAAAACATTCTTCTTGCACCCTTATATGTTATAATAAGAATAATATTACTTGCATTGGGATACTTGGATTATCAGACCCTTATAAATTAGGAGATAACTCTTTCTAATCTCCTTCTAGTTCTTGAATCATAATTCATTAAAATTCTACATACCAATATTCACTATATCTATCAAAACAATTTACTTTAGAATAGGTATATCATGTATATGCTGTGCTAGTATCCTCACTCAAAGTCTTAATTCTAACAACCTTTGACTTTGATACCACCCTATCACACCCCACCCATCATAGCACGAGTATTATCGCCTAACCAATGACAAATCAGAGTACACGTAGTTAGCAGTGAGAATATAAACCACTATAAACAGGGGTAATAAAATAATGAAACATATTTTTTACTTTGATAATCAATCCAATTTTTTTTATAACATCAACATAAAATGCATATATACTTATTCTATTATGTAAAATCCTCAAAAACATAATAACAAATGAAATCAACATGTACAAGATTGTTCACACATCTCACATGTCACTCGATGCATCCTCTCTGTGAGAATCTATGACATGTCCTGAAATGTAAGTAAAGGTGAGAATAAAATACCCAATAAATAAATCAACATAAATAAATAGCAAATGTATGATAAACATAATATAATAGTATGATTTTAATATGACATATCATAAATGCTCAACATATAAAAAATGAATAGCAACATACTGTATATACATCAAATATACACATATTTTTGTTCTTTTATTTTATGTTATTTTCTTTTTTTTATTTTTTCTTTTATTTTTATTTCTTTTTATTTTCTTTATAAGTAGGCTCTTAAATAGTTTCCATAAAATTATATACCCATATCCAAATAATGTGTCATCTCATTTAAGATATCTCATCATTTCTAGACCCCTCCCCATAAGCACATGCCCATAAGCATAGTTGGCCAACCATATCTATCACATATCATCTCCATCCCTCGTCCTAACACTAAGTGCAATCGGTAGGTCTCCGATGCCATCTCATCTTATCTCATAGCTCGATATCAAACTAATGCTTATGATGCCCAACATCCTATGCTGGTGTTTATCACATCTCATATAATATCATAGCCCAGTATCAAACTAGTGTCTATGATGCCCAATATTCTGTGTTGGTACTCATCTCATAATGCCCAACATCCTGTGCTAATGCTTATACTTCTCATGAAATCTTGGAGACTAAGTCTAGAAAAATTTCACATTCAATTTTCATTTCTTTTTTCATCAAGATGTTTAAATCTATTATTTTTATCACAACACACATCATGTCATATGCTTATCTTGTTATTCTCTTGCAAGGTGTATTACAATATCAAATTGTACAACATATGTATCATGAATATCATGTCATATTTAATTTAAATCAAATCATACTTATATCATAAATAATTAAATTCACCTATCTTTGTTCTAGATGATCTCTTAATTTTTTTTTCCATTTTTTTCCTTCATTTTCTATGTAAACTTATTATTCCTACTAACAAAAACTTTTCCTTCCTAATTTATTGCCTTTAAGATAACTTTTTCTCTATATAAAAAAGTCCAATTTATTTTACTAACAATAAATTATTACCAAATAAACTATCACATTTCTTGACATTTTTTTCTACAATAACTATTGCAAGAGTTTCCCTCTTTTTTTTTTCGGATTTCCCCTTCACTAGTCGATGGCGAAACGACGTCGGCTTGTCGATAGGAACCCAAAACATCTCATAATAACATATGCAATGGGAAAATTTGAAACCAAAGGAACTCTTATTGCATGTCGAAAAAATCAAGAAATCAAAGGTAAAACTGCGACAAGATTTTACCTTCTTCAATTTGGTCCCTTTCGTATTTCAAATTCCAGCCCTCCTTGGAATTTCCAACGACGAAAAGCTCTCAGCTTCAACAATTAAGGTTTCGTTCATTTTTCTAAGCCTACACTCCTTTTCGATCGTCAAATCCCATCAAATCCCCTCCACGGCCATCACTCGGTGACCGAACTTCTCCAATTTGCCCCAAAATCGCCGCTGTTGCAACCTTAGCCGCATCGGGGAAGCTGCGTGAAATATCATGTGTTTAAAAGGGTTTTGGGAAATTTATTTCCCTAATTTGCTTTTTAATTAATTCATTCATTTATTTATCTCAATATTATTTTAATATAGTTATATATAATGTTAAAAATTAATTACAAATTAATCAGGACTCTAAAAATTACGCGACAAAAACCAAAATTCGTCGCTAAATTCACCCTATTCAATTTTATATTCACATTCTAATTCCAAAGGTTGAAAATTGGTCCACAAACTACAAACAAACTTGTACCTTTAGGTGATTACGACAACAAGCTGTTACAACAGTGTTGTGCATTCTTCTAACAGCATTATAGGAAGTCATGTATTTCTCCTTATGCTTTGTTAGTTCCATCATTTGGTCTGACTATTTCTTGTACAAGTTGGCAATTAAATGAAGTACTTCTTTGGCTCTTCGATATTGTCCTTCATACTTCGCTTTGCAGCCACCTTCACTATCACTTAGACAATTTTTGCCAACAAACCAAATAGAGCATCCACATGGTCCCATATCTCCTTCATGGTCAAGATTGAATTGTGTTCAAAATCAGCTAATTTTACAAGTCTATGCATGGAATTTCCCTTGTACAAAGCAGCCCTATCAAGAATCCTGTACATAAGCTTGCACCAATTCCAATCGGAGGCATAGTTTGGACCACATAAGTGATTGTTGACTTTCTAATTTTCACCAATCTCACCACAACTTGCAAAATATGGGTATTGCTACTTCTATCAAGACCATTCAAATCATTGGAGAATTCTTGCTAAACTTTTGTAGGGTGTAAGTTATATATTTTGTTAGGAGTCTCACCTTCAAAAAGGCCCCCTTAACCTCTATAGCTTTCCCTTTATAATCCACCTTAAGATATTCCATAGGCACCAGCATTGTCTTCTTCTCTCACCGCTTTGCAGAAACCTTTATTGCCATTAGTGCCCTCTTATCTTTGATAGACTTAGGGCTGTAGTGTAGTTGAATCGTTATTCTTTAGTGTCTATAATTACTCAGACAATTTTCATAGGTCTCAAAAGGTGCCCAATTCCAATAATTCAACCATAGGTTTTGGCCCACTGGTTCTTCAAAAAAAATAAAGCTATCAAGTGAAAATGTTCTACTTTGACCAAATTTCTCATTAGATTAGCTATCAAGCTATTTTTAGGACAATCAAGTCAACATGACATGGAAATCATTAATCCCATCGAATATCTACACAAAGGCTCCACCAATTAAATTCAAGAGATATATCCTAGTTATACTTGCATCTCTTATACGTCTCACAAAATTTAACATGTGGTCATTTGCTCAATCTATTAAATGAACTACATGCCTGCATATTGCCAAGCATTTGTGATCTTTGGTAAGGCAATTTAAGTATCTTAGAGAATTTAGAATCGCCTTGGGAGTAGGCATTATTCCCATAGTTTCCAACAAAGATGACAAGTGTCATCTCATGAAGCAAATTCCTAACTCCCAAACATTGCTGGTCAACTATAAATAATATTCTATTGTCCCAAGCAACAGCAACCATCCCCTCGAACAACCTTGTGTTCATGCTTTCAAACCTTCTGACCGTAAGTTCTAACATTTCCTGCTTTTCTACGATACTTTCTCTCATTATGCCATTTCAAGACTTCTTTCTCTTATATAAGCATTAATGGCACATTTTATACTCAAGGAAACAAGTGAAGCCCCTTCGTTTTCCCATAACCATGGTTCTTTCCTTATTCTTAGGGTTTTCTTGGAAAAACTTCTTGTATGCTTTTTTTTTTCATGTTCTATCTTTTTGCACGTTTGTGCTTCTCCTCAAGTGTCCTTTAACCTTTAAGACTATGCAGCAAATTCCCAAGTTGTAAATCCTACACATTACAAATTATAAAAATGTATAGTTCTATGCACCAACATATGATAAAGATAACCCAAAAGGAATGGTTCTAAACCTTAAGGTTCATTAAGATAGTTTAAACAATTTTAGATTAGTGTTCTAGGAAAGCATTAGCACCCAAATTAAGAATATATGCCACACAAAGTTTAGAAAACATATTGGAAAAAAAATCATATGGATCTTAGGAGACAAAGCATGTCAAAGCTACAACACCCAATCAATAATCAAATGGTTTCCCCAAACATAAAGTGGCACTCGTGAGTGGCCTTGTAACTCGAATGAGCTTACAATTTCTGCCTGCTTCTTTGAAGGCTATACAACTATCACTTAAACTTCAAGACGATTAATGGTGTTTTCATGCCAATGGTTCCTAGTAGTTTCTCAAATGCCATGCAATGATCATGGAGGATTCTACCAATGCATCAAAGGTTTATTCGACATCCATGAGAGGATTAATGGTGTTTTCATGCCAATGGTTCCTAGTAGTTACTCAAATGCCATGCGATGATCATGGAGGATTCTACCAATGCCTCAAAGGTTTCCTAATCTAAGAAAGTGAATGATCTCTTGAGTATGACATCTAAATAGGCATTTCGAGATGTTCAAACACTTGCAGGTCAAATATCAGGCTTTCAATGTGTTTATTCCTCAACTAAAAGATGAAGCTTAGGCTTTTTTCAGCTTCTTAAAATTAAATCTAGGATTCAGCAGAAGGGTCAAACGCAAGAAGGATTCTAGGATCTGAAAGCCAATCTATCCCAATGTCCTCTCTTCAGCAAACTAATTCCATGAGAACCCCTTATTTATTTGGTTGGATCAAAGTTTATTGTAGAAGAGGAAATCATTCAATGTCCAATATTTTATGTTTCTCATTCCTTTCAAGATGTCAAGCAGTGCTATAACCACTGAAGAAGCTTGTTCTTGCCTTGGTTAGGTCAATCATACAACTTTGACAATAGTTCCAAGTTTATGTCAACATTTTCTCCACTAACCAACCTCTTGCCTTGGATAACTCATGGACATAACTAGATATTTCATAAGTATCATTTTAATATTTGGCTTGCCCGTTAGCATACAAAAAGGAAGCAAAGTAAAGGGAGATTTAATGTGGGATTCATTATGAAAGAATTTAAAATAGGAAAATAAATAGAGGGTGTTAATTAAGTTAGTTGAGCCTACAAGAGTATATCCTCTGCTGCATCTTTCAACAAATAAAAAAAGAATTTTAATCCTATGAAAAATTGAACAACAGTTGTTACTCAAGCTAGAAGAGGCCCACGAAAGTGCATCACAATATTTATCAAAGTATCATAAAGTGTTATTCAGGCTGGATATGGCCCATGAAATTCATCTTATAGTATGATAGGTGAAATTAAAGTAATGAAAGAAATTTGTATACTTAAAAGTCAATCGACCATTGACACAAAGAAATAGATAAATAAAATTGCATTGGAATATATCATAGAAGCATTTAATTACCACGCTCAATTACATGGTCAGTTTATTATATTTCACATACTATGATATGTTGCTTGACTTAACATGTCGTATAACCCAAAAATGTAATGCTTTACATGTGCATTATATAACTTTTTTCTATTAAGTTAATGTCAGTTGGTTTAATCTTTTTGATATTAATAGTTATAAATAAAACATGATGTATCTCACAAAACTCTAAGGAATAATTGTGAAAAAGGATAACATAGTCTTAAGACTCTTTATTTATTGTTTTTCTAATGATTAAGTATTAGGATTTTTATTATGAAATTAAACTGTTGTATCAACTAATCAACTTGGATATGTGTGATTAATTTATTATATTTTGTTGCAAAAGCTGATTATGGTTCGATTAAATTTGGTATTAAATATGGTTTATTTCCCCAATAAAATGAAAAGGCTTTTACTTTTTTTTAAATAAAAAAGATGTTTTTCAAAATAATGTTTATTTAATATCGTAGTTTTCTACTCCAAAATAAATAAAGATGTTTAAAGAATAAGAAAAAAATTAAAGTGGCAATTTCTAATTTCTATATAAATTTGTTAGCTAAGTAATCAAGGACAACACAAATCTTTCATCTTTCCTTCAACTTTCAATTGATAACAACTTTGCATATTTACATTTAACATGTCATTTGAGGTTTTTAATGGTTTTAGGTACTTGTTGTATAACTTATATAGTCAAAAAGTTGAATTTATCTTGTTTTTGTTTATTATATTTGCAATTGTATTGTAGATATTGCTAGTCACCTTTTGTTTAACTCTTTTTGGTTATTTGTGATCCTAGTGGATCTTTTTTGTGAGTATTTTACCTATCCATTTTTGAACAAAAAAGGATTGTTTATTAGAAAGCCTGAACTTTCGTAACAAGAAGTAGACATAGGTATGTGTGTTTGTCAAAACACTAATAATCTTTGTTACTTCATTTATTGCAACAACACAAAACATATTTCAAAATTTAATATGGGTTTTTCTAAAAAAATACTTAATTTAGTTAATATTAGATTAAGCTTATTTGCTCAAATTTTATAAAATACAATTCAAACCTCCTCTTTTGAGAAGGTTATCCTGATATTCCTTGTTGTCACATGGCACCTAAAACTTGAATTGGAAGCCAATGCCAAACTAGTCCTTTGAAGTCCATATGCCCACTACTACTATTCAACCAACTTCTTTTCACTAAAGGATAACTTGTAATTAGCAAGACAATTACACTTCAAAATAGAATATTTAGGACATTTTTGCAATGCAATAATCATACAATATGCATCACCTATAATTATGAAGCACAAACTGTAATCAACAGCATCCAATCCAATGTTATCAAAAGATATACTGCACACTAAATTGAGAAAATTCTAACAGCAGAAAAGAAGTGATATACAAATTGCCCTCCATCCTGATCTGAATTCAGATGCATCTAATATGTTCCAACCACTAAGAGAAACTGACTTAATGTCCCTCATGAAAACCATTATTAGTACTTTTATAACCCATTCTCCCTAAAAAAAGGAAGTATGAGGTTCTCCTGTAATCAATTACAGGCATTCAAAAATAAGTAATGGAACTGCAGTGATGAGGGGTAATGGTTACATTGGAATGAGCTTTGCAAAGAATGAATACCACTCAAGATAAAAAGGACAACAATAACCGCAACCTTAATGCCACTAAGTGGGATCAAATATATAAATCCTTTGCCATCATTGCATTCAATCCATTGTAAGTTAATCACTTCTCTGCTCTTCTATTATTTTTACTAACTAGGCATCAGTAAAATGTAGTGGCAGATAAAAGACAGCCAGACATCATTGCAGAGCAATATGAACAGGAAGATCAAAACAAAGCTACTTTTTTCAGATTGACTGCTCAATGGCAATGATTAATACAAGATGCAAAAGAACAAATTCAGCTAGTAAAAAAAATTTATACCATAACTCTAACAAAGGATTTTGATGAACAGCAGCCAGCAACCACCAATTTTCACAATTACTATACAGGATGATCCTTCGCTCATTGCTAATAAGTCCTCCCTAATGAGGAGCATAATCACTAAATTTCTGCAAGTATAAAATCTAGAACTTGTGAACAAAACGTTTCAACTGGAATGTTGAATGTTGGAGTAACAAACAATTCATTGAAGCATGAAGATACAAGTGCGTATGCATTGTCATAAGCATAAGAAAAGAGAGATCAGAGGAAAACGTTCAAAATCTACCACAATGATTTATAAAAATTGCAAGATCAAAGAAAAAAACTCTTGCATGCTATTACCATCGTTAACCAGTATAATAGTTGATTCCATAAATATTTCAGAAGGTTCCTTTACGTGCAGAAATTAAAAATAGTCAGTTTAATTCGTAACTATCAAAATGCTCCTTAAAACCCTCTCATGCAAACTCAGAGCACAACAGAAATTTTCAAAAGAAAACTGAATAATCAATTTACCACTTCACGGATATCGCGTCCTCTTGGAACATCCACAAGTACTTCAGCCCTCTTGATTCCATCCTTGGTGCTAGCCACTGGCTTGGTATCCTCAATTTGTACAACAGAATCAGCACCATCAGGTATTGGTGCTGAAAATTGTAAGATAATGTGGACATCAATTGATATGGAGTATCAGTATAAGACTTTTTGAAAGATATCAAATAACCAACACAAAAGCATCGTGCAGGAGCAGCAAAAACAGTGGCCCGGGTGCTTTAATAGGCACTGATAACTGGGAGATCACAAATAGTCAAATATAGCAAAACTTCCTGCCCTGTAATTGTGTATTACTTGTATACATTAAATGTGATGAATCCATGAATTATCCTAGCAATGTGGAACCATTAAACCCACTCTCTTTCATTCACTGATCAGGTTCCCTCCAATATGATTCGTCTTTCCTTCATCCTTCTGCCTTCTTTCTATGCATTTTTGGTTAATTATTCACCCTGGTACTCTTATTCTTTCTTCTCCCCAATCTTTAATCTCTTCTCTCATTCTTTTATTTGACTTTTGGATTTACACTTCTCTTTCAAAAACATATATTCATGTTAGATTTTGATTGTGAATAAAATGTGAGAAGCCAAGGAGTTTGCCTTGTATGATAAATTCATCTACGTATGCTATGCCTTTTAATTCTTTATTTTACAACATTCTATCTTATTAATAAGATAAAATCTAAGAAAAATGCTGTGGAGGAACTGGATCATGTGTGAAGGCACTACCACAGGTGAGGAAGGAAATCAGCACTAGAAAAGGCACAAAAGAAGTTGGCAGCATCATTCAACTAGGAATATGCAAAAAGATCTACACCCAATGCAGGATAGAATGCAGCGACAAGTGTGGCAAACGTGAAATTCCATGAGCAGCCATGCAACAACTTTAGTTGCAAGTTGTTGGACAGCACAACAAGCAAGCCGATTGCATCCACTAGGCAAGGGGCAATCCCCAAATGCATATGCAAATCATTCTTATGTGGATATCTCCTTGCTTACGTCTTATATCTCCTTGATTTCCTCTTTTGTTGGCAACCATAACAAGGAGGGCTCTATACACCTAGATGATAAAGAGGTGACCAAGAAGCCACTTCAAAAATGCATTGACCATTTCTATGGGAAACGCATTTCCTATCATTTCTTCTTTGTTGAGCTACACAGGAGGTCAATAAGCTATGATTGATAGGAATTAGTGTCATAAACTCAAGAACAGGAAAATTGGACACCGCTCTCTACCTTGATCCACAGCACAAGAGTCTGGTAACAACAAGGATTTGCAATACAATGCAACGACTATATTTCCTACTATCACTCTGCAGGCAGATGCTACAACAAGGCATTGCAGAGGAAGCGTCCACTACAGCTGCAAGCCCAATTGCTGCAGCACAACTGGGCATTGCAGACATTGCCTACTGTAGTGGTGCAGATGTGTAGGTTCAAAAAAAGCTGTACGGCACATGCAACGATCACTGTGACATTGCATTCTAGCATGATGACACCACAACAAATTGAAAGTAACTGTTGATGAAATACATTTTAAACTCATCCAAGAATATTCCTGACGAGTTCTGCAGGGGATTTAAATAAGTTTTTTTCCCTATATCTCTAGGGACTGACTCTTGCCCCCTGCGTTTGTATCTTGGCTAGATAACTTGTAATTTAATTTCAAAAGCCTATATAAATTCTCTAGACCTACGTGTTTCCAAGTAATCTATTCTTCGTAGAGTAATCTCCTAGTTTAGTTGTTATTTGAGTAGTTTTCAACAAAGTTTAGTTTTCCACATCCTTTCATTTTTTTCCCATCCTCATCTCAGCTTTTCTTGTTGTGTTATTTAGTGCTAAAATCTTGATGGAGATCACAATGGCAAGAAGAGCTTTTATTCAAGAAATTTGGATTTCTAAAGAATAAAACCTTTATTCTCTCAAAATTCTATGCAAAGTTCGTTTGATTGTTAATTTTGAATCTCCAATCCTGTCCTCGTTTACCTTAGTTTGCACAAAGTTAATATCTTAAAGGGTTTAAGACAGTGTCACAGATTAGGCAAGTATCTGGGCATAAAGCTCATTGGTCACAATTCAAGTGGCCTTGAACCGTTACCCAAAAACAGGAAGTTACGTGATGGCTTCCTTGACATATTAGCCACCTACCTGGGTATTGGAGCTATCTATATTTGTCATAATTTTAAATATTTTTTTTACAGGCTTATCTATTATATACGTAATTTTATATAACCACGTTGTACTTTTGTAATAGTTCTCTAGGATCAAGCATTTCTAGGTTCTATGTAGTTTTAGACTAGTATAATATGTTTTTTTGTTATCCAAGACGTTTTAGATTTCAACACAGCTGAAGGCAACGATGTCAAAAGCAGATGATAAAGACAAAACGAAAGGAGAAGAAAAACAAGAAATCTGGGAAATATTTCTCCATCATGTCAGAGTAGAGAAAACTATGAAAAAAACTCTAAAAAAAAATACTCAATATAAATGTTATAGTTCTAGAAAAAGATCGAAGTTTCAAGTAGATTTGGTTTTGTTTATCAGGGCAAAAGGTACAAATAGTAAGCATGTACAAAAAACCTTAGGATAGCTTCTTAGCCACATGAGCTCACAATAGGCGCCTAATGATAACAAATTTAGGAATGTGAAGAACAAGAAGTAAAATACATGTAATATGTAAAACTCAGCAGGAACCTACGCATATGAAACAATCTTCTCCCTCTCAATTTATACATTCTCAATTATCAACAAAAAACACTAACAGTATAGACATGAACATGATAACATAAGCTTGAAGCAACATAAGTAATAAGGGCATCTGAGTAGCATGACACATAATACAAGCATAAGAGTATAGCTCAAGGTTCATAAATGAGAATTCACATAAGATGTCTAAAAATACATTGCATAAGATAAGAACGTAAGTCCACCCTCACATCATTCTTAAATCCATCCTTTTGTCATCAGGCAAAGAGGAGACACCTAATCGTTAGTTGGAGGACTGTCGTAATCTTTGAAATGCTAGCAACATGTAGCATCCATAGAATCCAATTGTCGGTCTATGGAGTCCAACCTTGGTACATAGAATCCAATTGCTGATCAAAATGGTATCTCATTTTCGAAAGATAAGTGTGAACATCCATGCAAGTAGGAGCTAGAAGAGATTGAGGACTACCATGATACTTTGTTAGAGGAAGCCAAACAATTTGCTATTGTATGTACTCACCAAAATAACACACAAGCTCTTCTTGCCATTGTGAATATCACATGAATTAAAAATGATAGTGAATATCATGCTAGAAAAGCAAATGATATTCACTATCATCTTCGACAAGCTCTTCTTGCCATTGTGTGATATTCAGTATCATCTTCTTGCCATTGTGAATATCATTTGCTATTGTAGTAACTTATTCATGAATGAAATGATAGTGAATATCATTATTCTTAGTGCTAGAATGTTGTATGGAATTCATTCTTAGACAAGTTGACTGCTCTGTCACACTGAAGGTTTGTGGTTACAAGGTGATGGCATCGGCACTATCAAGGCTCTAGTAGTGGTGGTTACAATGGACAATGCATAGTAGAGGTAGGTCTAAAAAACAGAAAACACATCCCAAAAAACTAGCATGATCAGAGAGGCAAAACTCACTAAAGAAAGTCCATAGTGGAAAGCCTTAACATATGAAATTTTGAGGTCCATGAGAAATCTAAAGGCCTAGAAAATATTAGCTTAATTCGAGATTGTTCGAAGCAAAAAAACCACAAACAACAAGTTCTTTCAATTTTTTTTTGGAAAGGGTATTAATTATATTTCAATATTTTTATAACAAAACAAAACAACTATTTCAACAAGAGCTCAGAAGATAAATGTTATGGCTAAGAGGGAGATCTAGCATATTTCACACAAATTGGAACTCATTTGGTATGGTAAAAATGCTAAAAACTAGAGAACACAAAATCGATATAGCGTGCAAAACTTTCTATTGTGATTGGTTTCCTCATGGAATTTACAACAAAGCTCCAAACAAGTACAACATTTGCCACTAAAGCTTTATGTGAGAAGATCATTAAGGACAAAAAAACCATGAAGTATCATCTGAGTTCCCTAAACATTAGGTTTGAAATCAACCATGCCACAATAAAAATCCCATCCTCCTGCTCATCTTTGATCATGCATGAAAGAAGATGGTCATCACATATCACCATTATGAAACATAATGTGACACCTATAGAAGATGACCTTCCTAGATGGGAATTAACTAGACATTTTGAAACAAGATCAAGCTGGTCTTAATAATCTGGATTATTCTTCAATAGAGATTAAATCTATCCTTCAAGCAAGGGATAGTCGCAAGACTCAAGTGGCTACCTGCTCCAACTTGATTCATAAGAAAGATGCCCTTTTTGTTATGAAAGTGGTAGAAAACTTTCTGTTGAGTCAAAGAGAGCACAAGTATAAATGATACATGAGAATTTCATTTAATAAGCACATTTCGCGAGAGATTCGTAAAATTGAGACGGGTGTTTGTGAATATGGGTGCTCCACTAATTTTTATCAATGATTTTTCTGAATCAGTATAAGTCTATCAATAATAAAAGGTTGTTAAGCAAGATGATGCATGTCTCAAACATGGAGGTAAAACTCTCTCCTAGACCATATCATCAAACGTGATAAAATAACTGTAAGGCTTAGTGTTTTGAATGTGAAACACACCAAGAGAGGAGATGAATTAGTGATGGAAAAATTGTCTACTCTTTTTAAAATTTTTTTATCAAGTCAATGCACTAAAAAAGGCTTCAAATTCTTGCAATGAGTAAGTCATATCCCTTGGCAGATTTCACAAGATAATACAATTAACTTAAGCTGCTCTTATACATAATATAAAAATCTAGATTACAATTCAATAGAGATATTAAGTCTATCCTTCAAGCTATAAGTCTATTGATAGTAAAAGAATGTTAAGCAAGATGGTGCATGTATCAAAGATGGAGGTAGAAGTTTCTCCTAGACTATATCATCAGACATGATAAAAGAACTATAAGGATTAGTATATATGAATGTGAAACACTAAGAGGGGAGATGAATTGATGAAGAAAAAATTGTCAACTCTTTTTAAAATTCTTTTATTAAGTCAATACACTCAATAAGACTTCAAACTCTTGTAGTGAATAAGTCACACCCCTTGGCGGATTTCACAAGATAATACTCTTATCTTAAGCTACGCATATACATTATATAAAAGAAATGAGCAATAAAGAACAAGCAAAAGAAGCAAGCGATTTTTAGATGGTTCGACTTAATCTCACACTTAAGTCCACCCCCAAGCAATATGCTCAGGCAACACTAAATCAAATCACTCATTTATCATAGTCAAGTAGAGAAACCCAAGTACCTTGGGATTAACCACAACCCAACACCACTCCACACTAAACAAATAGAAGCTTGGCCAAATCTCTCCACATTAAACAGCTATGAGGACGACCAAGAAACAGAAGCTTACAAGGACCAAATGTAAAGAACAAGCCCACTTAATTGTGAACTAAATATACAATTAAAATTATAATTAAGCTAATAGATTATCAAAAAAGAGTCATTAATTGGTATGAGAGCTTGAGATGCAAAATGCCAAGTAGTGTCTAACTTGAATTGCTTTCTCTCTTTCTCTCAATTGGAATAATTTTGCAATAAGGTGCTTTTACCACTATCAAGCTACTCTCACAAATATAACAAAGATTACTATAACAGCTCTCTCAATCATTTATTGTTTTCTTATCTCACCTTCATCATTCACCTTCTTATGAATAGAGTTGGGGTTTATTTATAATTTACAATGCATAGGATGTTAAGACATATTTGAACTAGGTGTTACTCAACTTTGGTTCCATTCGTACTATATGATGCTCACATAATAAATTGTTCATACTATTTATTAGAATATTAATATATCATATGAAGCTTTCCAATTTTTTTGTTATATGTTATGTATAAGTATCCTTAACTTGATCATATTTTATGGTAGAAATTATTATATTGTATGAAAAGTTTGCGATTATACAAGTATAATGCCTAACTTGAATATTATATGTATTTCATTAATTGTATTGTACAATGTATTAAGCATAGTCTAATATTATTTGATTATTTAAACATTTTAATGTGCTTCTGATACTCTCTATTTAAAGTAATCATACTTTATAATAAATAATACCATACTATATGAAATTCTCAAGATTCCATTTTTAAATAGATCACATAGTGTTTTTTTTTTCTTGTTCAAATCGTTCAGTCAATTGTATATGGTTAACAAGAGCACATCATATTGCCGAATCATAACATCAAACCATTCGATTGTACAAAGCCCCAATGATAACCTAGATTGAACCGTATGTTTTCTTGACTCTCTACTTTACACTAAGCTAATTGTATTATACGAAGCATTTTTCATACTATGCAGTCAAATTCTAATTACTTCCAGGCTTGATCTTCAAATCAAATTCTATCATAACTCGTCAATCCTTATAGAGTTATGTATTAATATCACATAAGCTATATTAATCTCAATAACCGTTAGTGATATACAATGAGAGCTATTTGGGTATGTTTACCTAAACAAAATGCAAATGCTTAGGAAGTGAAATGTAAACTCTGTGTATAATTGGTAGATTGTAATTGTTATATATGTTTTAGGAGATATAAACCTTGACAACTTAAAAGGATATACGTTCCCACCTTCTTGTTGAGTTATTGGATAGCATCTTTCTCCTTGTCTTGGAGTATCTCGACTTGTTTGTCCAAAGCTTTATTCATTTAACCAAGGTTAAGAATCTACTATTATCTACCCATCTTTTAGATTAACTTATAACACACAAAGTAGACAAATTAGATCATAAGAAAGATACTTAAATGGTTTGTTATTATCAAAACAATATCTTATTTTTAGAGCTTATAGGGTTTGACACTTAGAGAATGTGAGAATAATAAGTTTAGAAAATGGATGAGCATAAGCTTACAAGGAGGCTAATTAGACCTTGGTAAGTTTCCTCATTATCAAGGGGTAAATAACACACTTAAGTAGTGATGATATAAGTACAAGCTAGAGAAGACTATAACTCATGCATAAATTGTAAGGACATAACCTTAGACTCAACATGTGGAGATGGTGGCTAAAGACTCTATGGAGGAAATAAGTATGGACTCAAATGAATTATCAACAATAGATACCAGAAACTCCCCGATGATGTAATCATGCTTGTTAGAAGTACCAATGTCAAGTTGAAGCTTAAGCTAAAACTCTAGTGCTCCCTTGATGAACACACATTTAGGATTGAGTGCAAGTATAAAATAAGTTATAATTGCACATGTACAAGCTCTAGAACGGAAATTGGAGAAGATTAATGACATGCGCAATGGACCTAAGAGTAGACTTAAACAAAGTGGGAGGGTGCAGAAAGTTGAGGATAATGATAATGGGCATGTTATAATGAAACTAGAAGATTCAAAAGAAACCTTTTGAATAGCGTGCAAAGTAAAGGTTGAGGGTTTAGCTCAATGGACCCATAAAGGGAACTATTGCAATGAAATAAATTTATGGAAAGGTAAATAGCATTGGAAGTGGTAAGTTTAGGTCTTAAGATGGGTTTGGGTTTGTGCTTGGGTGGTTTAGGGGCTAAGAATAAATAGAGTGCCAAGATAAATCCCAATGGCCAATGAGGAAGACATAAAAAGCTATCTTCAATAAGGTATAAGAAAATAAGTTAACTAAATCAATTCCAAAATAATGTTAAAGGCTGGCATACAAGATGTCACAGTAGACATGCACATGATAGTCCTTACATCAAATAAAGACAAGGCATGTCTACACAACCTCTATAATAACTCATCAAAAAATTCAACTAAATAAGATTGCAAGGGGAAAGGAGATGTTATAAGTAGAGAGCATGTAAGGCATGCTATGGCATCATGCTAAACATACAATCACTTATAACAAAAACTCAATAAGTTTTTCTAAAAATCCACACATTAGTGATAAATAACTAGACCAATTAACATCATGAGAAGTAAGGTGTTTATCAAACTATGAAGGCAACAAAATTCAAGCGGTAATATAAGGTTTCCATATGGTTTTGATCATGGATAAAACCCAAGCAATTGTTGACAATGATAAATAGCTCAACAGACATTCAAGGACTAAAGATACCTAAAGGATCTATAGTTCGAAACAAATAAGTGAACATATTTCGAATCATAAGTAACAAAGTAAATATACCATCAAAATTGATTAACAATCCAAAATTTTCACTCTTACATTTTAAAAGCAACACGATCAATGTTTTAAGCAATCCAGTGTAATGTTATATATGTAATATATGCGCAAGTAACTACTAACTACAATGCTAAAAAGTATGACAAAAATTCCAGTGAAAAACAAAAACTCAAAAAAAAAAGATAAAAAAAGACACATAATTATAATAATGACAAAAAACAAAGTGGACAGCACTAGTGAACAAATGAGCTAAGACCATTAGTTACCAAGTGTTAACATGGTACCTAAGCTCTAATGCTAATCTCTAGGGGTAAACTTACTAGGTAGTGCTAGTGGTACCATCAATGGTGATGGTGACAAGGGATGAAGCAAGATGTAGGTAGGCTTAAAACAAGAGAACCCATCCCAAAATCAAGGCTGAGATTTGAAGATGCAAAACTCACTAAAGGAGAAGGCTCATAAGAGCCTTAAAACATAAGAGATTAAACTTTATTTAATATCTAAAGCCTTCAAAGTGATGGCTTAATCCGACATGGCTGGTAGGAGAAAAACCTCAAAATACTAAGGCCTCCCAATTTTTCCAAACAAGATAATAGTTTCACTTAAAGTATTTATATCCCAATAAAACAATTTGATCAAAACATTAAGAGTTGGGACTAAGAGGGAGAAATACAATTCCACAAAGTTTCATGCATATTGGAGGTCATTTGATATGGTAAAACCCAAAAAACAAGGAGCTGAAAACTACAATTTGCAAGGATTTTCAGCCTGATTGCTTTCTTGTGGAAGCTAAAACAAAGCTCTAAAGAAATTCAAAATTTGATACTTAAGCTTTATGAGAGAAGGTCTTCAAGAAGAAACAAAAACACAGCAAATTTCATTTGAATACTTTAAAAATTAGGTTTGGAGGAAGATGGAGGGAGGGAATGGATGGCTAAAGAGGAAGATATGAGCTGAGCAGAGGACAATAAAGTTCAATGGCTCAAAGATGACCAACTACCATCCAGGTATTGCATTGGCAGCAACACAATGGTTGAGCATCACACCATAACAACTTGGCTGAGTAAGACAACTACTCAAAACAACTTTTTCGTTTTAACCACGAATACACCAAAAAATTATCAAACAACTTTCATGACTCATTTTTCTCATATAAAATAATTTTTTAACAGCTCCTTTTAATGGCAAAAGATTGCCAACAAACAAAGCCCTTGCATAATACCCATGGATGACCACACCATCCGCTCCAAAACACCATGAATGCTCTAAATTTCTTTCCAACAGCTATAAAACAAAAAAACCTTGTCAAGTACTCAAATGAGATTTATATAAAGATAACAAGATAGAAGAAAAGAGCTTCTTGAGAATATGGTTTGGAGTTTCAGGTTGAAACCAAAATTTTGGCCATTTTATCACATGTTCAAATTGATTACGGCTTGGGCTAGCCTGAAAGTTAGCCAAGTCTTTTGTTTCAACAAATACCAAAATTTAAAAGTTGTAATATTTTTTTAAACAATTATACAAGGTGTGATGTAATTTTAATGGTTAAGCACCTCTTACATTCATTAGAATTGTGTTTAAACTTAGCAGCTTCATTTATACATATTTTTACTAAATTAATTTTTTTAAATATAACCTTATAAAATTAATTCAGATTTTAATATTTTTTTAACCCATATTCAAATTTTTGTGGGCAACATTGTGTTGGATCATACTATTTAGCTTGTCAGAGCTGGGAGAAATTGCTCTACTTTGCAAGACAATTGGATTGGTCCTTACCGCTCCTTATCTAGCCAACTTATCTTAACATAAAGGCCCACCACCACCAAACTTTGTCCCTTGCTTACTCTCTCATGAACATAGATGCACTCTCTCGACAATTTCATAGCTAGTTGGTGTATCATATCATTTGCTCTCTTTATACACTATAATAGGTCATTGGTAGATCGAATCATGTGACTTAGCTAACTCAAGCTTCAGGTTTTTGAACTCCTAGCTTGGAGTGCAATTGAGCCTTTTGTACCCTTTTGATATAACGATCACAAAACCAAGCTAAATGATTATTAATGCCTTGTTAATCTTAGTATTGTTTCAGTTAAATCTCAAGAAGTAATGTGACAGTTTAAGTCTACTGGAACAAGGATTGTAATATATGCAGTGAAGATTGATGACTCAACTTACTGATTTTGAAGCCAAAAAAATATGGTCTTTGTGGAGTGACTAATCTACAAAGAATTATATTTTTAAATCTACATAGTTAGTATGTTAAACATTTATTCTCTTTGTAATTATGACAGATAAGATTATCATCTTTTATACACATTTGAGTTTGCATTAAGTTATATTTGGGTTTTAAATTAAGTCATTTGAGTTTATAAAAATTTATAAATTTTTATATAATTTTTAAAATATATATATGTAGATATATATATACATATATATGTATATATATATAAATAAATAATTTTTGCCTAAGCACTCAACCTCACCACCAAGCTTGAAAGGCTCAGGTCAAGTGGCCCGCAATATTGGGCACTGGTCTTTAGGAGCTACAAAATAGGAGTTCGATTGAAACCGAGTTGGGTCAGGCCCGAGCATCGATCTAAGGCACAGTTCCTCCAACAGTTCAAGTCAATCGGTTCAGGTTATTACCCCTAAACCGAATTAGGTGTACTGAGTCAGGGCAAACTCGTGAATTTGTTAAGTAATAAATCAAGTCAAGTTGGACCTAGCATATATATATACAGAGGTGACTTGGGTCATAACTTCTCAATGGCACCAAGAGATAGCCAACCCCAGTAAGCTGCATATTATGCGTAATGAAAGTAGCATAAGCACAAATCGCATGAATTTCGCAATGTGGGACTAAAAAAGCTGCTTTCTAAACTTGAGTATATTTGCATCGACCAATCGCACGTTTTTTGCTATCGAAGGTCTAGATCACACCTACATTTGTAAACAGTTTCACTTCATTTAGCCGTTCATCTGAAATGTTTGATCGAACGGTTGAGTGTCTTTCTACCTTTGTGAACAGTAACCTGATCATTACCATCATCCATTCGACTTTCTTATCTAATGTCCTAGATCCTATGTTGCTGTAATTAGATCTGGACCCTTTATCAATGATTCCAATTGAACAGTAGCTACTTCGTTCAACCAGAATCATACGGTAGCTATACTTCTTCGTTCGCATTATCTGTGATGGCTAACTTTTAGAAAAGCTAATTCTAGTAGTTAGGGGAGTTATTTTGAGAGTTTTTCATTTTAACTATAAATAGAATACATTTATCAATATTTAAATTATTGAAACAAATGAAAAATTTCATAAGTGCCCAAGTGAAGTTCAAAAACCATGAGTAACAAATTTTTGCAAAATTTTCGAAGCTACAGGTTCTTTAAAACATTATTTTTTCTGCTTTGGCCTACAATGTTTTTCACTATCTCGATAATATCTATATCATTTATTAGTTGGGTCACTCTTGTTTTAAAGATTTAAAAGTATAGAAATTTTGAATATGAAAATTATAAAGTTTTCGATTTTTTCTATATAGCCAAACTTTTTATGGATTTTGGCATCTTATTGAACATTGATGTGTATTTGGTTTACCTCTATCGGCTTCGACAAAAGGGAGTGATTAATAAAAACCCGATCGATAATCAGGGGTTAGGCATGGGTTTTGGTCGAACCATCTAAAAAACTTTATACATTTCATTTTTTGTTAAGCAATCTAAATGAGTTGATAATTTTCTTAAAAACCAAAATTTTAAGTGTAATTTTTTTCTTTCCAATATTTTGAAATAAAAAAATTTATTAAACACACAATTTACCCCTCCTCTCTTATACGTTTTGCCTCACACAACTTACAACAAATAGTATTAGAACGAGGTTTCTGTCAAAGAAACAAATTTTTAGGGCAAGATCCTCATTGTTCTTCCTTGTATTGAGGACAAAGCGATCTTATCCGAGGGAGCTTCGTCACATCAACAACAAGTGATTTGGCAAATTTTGAAGAAAGGAGCATGAAGGGGTTTCCCCTCACAAGTCAACACTAGCCTCGGGCCACAATGCCAAAGGATAGAGGACAGGTCAATCGTGCAATCCTCAAACTTCAAACAATTGCCAAAAGGATTGAAATCAAATGAGAGAACAATGGTCAAATGCAATGTGAGTCAACTGCAAAACTGAAGTACCTAAGAATAGTTGTAAACCACTAAGAGTTAACAAACTAACATCAATCTTCGCTTAAATCTAAACCTAGCCAGGCTTATTCTTTCACCAAGTAAATGAGTTCACTTGAAAATCCAAGTCGCATAACTCATGTCACAAATGAACTAAATGAATGCCTCAATTGGAAAGGATAGAAGGAAGGATTGTCCACCACACTTCTATGCCTTAGATAAGATGATGTTAAAAGTTGCCTACAATCACCATAAAAGAATTTAATATTGAAGCTTGTGCAATAAGATCATAGGCATACCATTACTTGATATAGTCCTTACTACCATAAACAAAACAATTTGGCCAAGAAACATACCCGAAACCCAAAATATCAAAAACTACAATGATTCATCTGTGAGATGTCTTTTTCTAAGTTCTCAACAACAAGCCATGCTTCAGAACTATAGTAATGGAATTAAAAGAAGAATTCAAAAAATATTTGAAGAATAAAGAGAGAGAATGTGGTTTTGTCAAAAGTTAGAAATTACAACTCAAGAAAGATACTCCCCTTCATAAGAGATTTAATTACATATTTATAGTAATATAATAAAGGTTTTTTTGTCTACACAAATATATTTATTTAATTTTCTTTATGTTATGCTCAAATAATATAAAAATTGTCAAAGTTCACAACATACCCTCTCCATATGCAAAACTTTCATACATGGACTATTGCTACTACACAAATTGTGCATGCACAATTCATGTGGTGATAGTAAATGGCTTTGCTACACCTAACACATGGGTAGGTGCATGCATGGGTCTGTCACGTGTCGATCAACTGTGCACTATCTATCGCAAGTTGGTCTGCGCTTACCTTCTGCAACACATCAGCCCTTTGTGCATGCTTAGCCACGTCCACCGCACACACGAACAATGCCACGCGTAGGATATACCATACATGTCATGAGAGTCTCACATGCCCATTGTGCTGCTTCTTGTTATGCACAATGGTTCTTTTTGCTAATTTTTTTATGAAAAATTTGTGATGTTCAATGGTTCAAATTCTTACTAGACAATGAACAAGTCCCTTGATCACACAACCTATTTGGAAGAAAGCCAATCCAAACGAAGAGTTGCTAGAGAATAAGTATCCCCCAAGACTTGCTTACCAAAAGAGAAACACAAAAATCCTTAGAGCAACCCTACAATTAACTAGCATCCCGATCAAAAAAGAGCTCCACTTAGGTATCTCAAAGAACAAACAAGGCTTATGATTCATGATCATATCATAACGATGATTCCACAAAGAGGCTTGTAGACTCCACAAATGTTTCAAGTGATGATGCATGTCGTAAAAGGATGAGGGAGAGGTAAGAGGACAAGATCTCTCGTCTACTAGGTAAGCAACTAGAGTGATTGTGTTTTGTGTCCTTAAAATAGTGTCCTAACTCTCAAAGTTCCTTGTTCCAATTTTCTGTCAATACACAGTCTCAGGACTTATCGTGGACCCACAATTAAGGGCCTGTAGCATTGCTAAACCATCTTCTATGTTTGCATCGATTGGGGCAACCACAATAGGCTAGTCAACAATTTCTAACACAAAAGATGGCATAACACAATCCACACCAAGCACATCAAAAGCATCTGCCTCAACTATGTCTCCATGTTGTATCCATGTGCTAGAAGTGCAACTAGGTAACATGCACCAATAATAAACTGGTCACCCAACACAACCCCACATTGCAAAGTAGTAGCTACAAGGAACTAGTGGGCCCTAGATTGCCCAAGTGGAGGCCCATGTGCTCATCGCTTGTGAGTTGGGTGCAAATTTCAATTTCTCGAGATTAGCTCGATGCCTTCTAGTGCTGGATGTAGAAGATTCAGATCATGCAAGGGCCTATCTGAGTAGTTTCCCATGCCATGATCTGCTTAGGAATTGGCCAAATGACCTAACAAGCAAAGCAAACAAAGGGTAATTCCCCATACAGCATTGAAAAACCTGACCAAGCAGCCTAGTAAGCCACAAGGCTAATAGAAGTGACTTGGATAAGTCAACAAAATGCAGATTTTGTCGTATGCTTCCCTCTACCCTTCTAAAGTAACTACATCAATTTAAATAAGCATCTCAATACCACAGACAACCAGCACCAAATTTCCCAAATCCTAGAAAGCAAGAGGAAGACCCAAAAAGTGAACCCAAACTGGGTTCGACATGATAGCCGCAAAATTTGGATTGAACCATGGAGACCATGCATCAAGCCCCAAAACCTGGTTAGTAGTAGTCCATAGCCCCACTAAACAACATCACGGCCAGATACATTGTGACAATGGCGAAAAAAGCAGTGGAAGCCCAAGTTCACTACATGAAATCCGTCATAGTGACTCCACCAGCGAGGCTCTCTCTTAATCTAAGGGAAGGAAAACATCTCTCATAGAGCCGAATAACCAAATCATTCCCAGGCTTGGAAACCTTTCACTCAAAAGCCATCATGAACATGAAAATTTCACTCTCTTTGAGAAAGATGAGGTCCTAAAGGATAAATTTAGAGATATACATACCAACCTTCTATGACCCCATAAGCTACAACCAAAAGATTGGCCCCTTGCTTGATGAGAATGAACATTTGCCAAGCTTATAGCAGCACTTCCCTTTTACAAGTCATTCAGTCAAGTAGGTTGTGACCATCCATCACATTTGGTCAAAATAGGTAGGTTAGATTCCTGAATAGGCTTTAAATTCACATTCATGCATTTCATATTTTCACAAAGTGGTTCCTTACCCCATCACACAACAATAGCATTTTCAACAACTTCACAAGCTTGAGTAGTAGTATGAACAAATTCTATTGCATCATTTGATCGAGCAACTTGAGAGCACTCACCAATTTCAACCAAGATAGGAAGCTTGGATTCCTTAATAGGATTAAAATTAACATCTTGCATTCCAAGGTTCACATAGCACTTACTTTCCCCTTTGCTCATACACAACACTTCCACTGGATTCGGATTCACCTACTGGAACTTCAACAACACCCACACCTAGATTTGGATCCATGATAGGGCTCAGCATAGCAACGTTCACAATGCAATGGACACCCACCTCCAGCCTGTCACATGGTAGAAGAATTGTCGCTGCCTAGACCACTACTAAGCGGAAGGTTCTGCACATAAGCGAGGTATCTACCAAACCCAAGCACAATAATAGACAACAAACCCTTAGCACTGCCTCTAAGCCGACTACTGTCTACAAGGAACCCATCCTAACCCCTTTGTTCTTTCTTATGTCTCCAAGCAATCCAAACCCTAGTAGATCCTATCATGTGATAATATAGAGTTCAATCAATAATACTACAACTCTCAAGGCATATTCCTTGGAGAGCATTATAGCTCTCAATGCCCAACTCCTCATTAGTACTATAGTTCTCAAGAGGTTATCCTCTTGAAATTTGGTAGATCTCGAAGCCCTTCATCTGAATGAAATGTGAAAGTGATCTTGGAATATCCAAGTCATTGAAGCTTGAGTTCAAGGTTTATGTGAGCCACTTAAGTCTCTAGAGGGACTAAAATAACCTTAACACATTACAAAATTCAATGCTAAAGTAATTTGAAATCCTAACAGACTTCGAAAGCATCCAATTGGAAAGTGACAACATAGTTTTCCCTCGACAGCTTCTCTCTCTTGTCTTTCTCATCTGATTTCTCCTCCCCAAGATTATGGGAAGAATCACATTTTGCTCAGCTGCTTATCATTGATGATCAAGGAATTGAAAGATAGATTAAGTTCTTCAATTCTATACGAATCCAAAGTCTGAGGCAATTTGATTCCTGTAATTTAATGAAGAAGGCAATTGAGAACTGGTAGATGGATCAGCATACTTCTATACATGGAGAACAATCATGAAAACAGTCATGTGCATAGAGACCTTAGTATCAATGGTTCAATCTTGATCTATGGTTCTATGTTAAATAAATTAAAGTTTCTGAGTTACCATGTTGAGCTGTCGAAGTAGTGGATAGTCTAAGAAAACTAATGCTAGATGCAAGAGGCTTAGAAACAAGGTTGCTCAAAAACTTCATTTGTGTAAAAAGGGGCGATTTTGACTTGTTGAACACACTGGATATCTCTATGTTGCATGCAAGTGGATGTGAGGATTAACTTCGCTTATGAGACTTCTGGTTGGGAGGTTTTCCATGAAAATGTCAACTAGTACCCATGGTATGCTATGGTTTGTTACAATAGCTAAGCATATATAGTTGATTGTCCAGATAAACAAGTTGGTCAAGCTGGGGGGGTGGCAAATGATACTATGAAACGGTTAAATGTTATCCCTATGGACACAGTAGAAGGAGATGCCTTAGTGCAGGACAGAACGTCAACAAAGGAACCTGGTCAATTGTATCCAAACACCTTTCAGGATTTCAGAGGAAAAGAAATAGCAAGAAAGAAAACAAATCTTATTCCATGAAAACCTTAGAATGGTTTGAATATTTTCCTTATAATATTATTCTATTAAAGAGAAAGTTAATCAAGCCATATAAACAAACTACAAAAAGTTATTTCTGTCCTTGTCATAAGAAATATAGAAATAGAAAAATTTTAGCACAAAATTAACAATAGAAAAAAGATACAAAGAGGAAACCCCATTGGGAATTTCATGATCTTGAGTTTGATATCTTTCCAACACAGGATTGATTTTTTTCCAACACAAACTACATATAGTCAAAATGTTATTTTCACATGCAAGCAATTTTGCACAAATCGAGTTGAAACCATTTCTACTAATAAGATAAAGTCAAAGACTCCCATGAGTGGCCATGCATTTTATAACATTCCCGCAAGCCTCTAGAACCATATGTTAGGATAATAAAATCTAACATCATTACAGGTATGCAGCTGAAGAAAATAAATCTAAGCAGGCAAAATATTAGTGCTCTCAAAGAATTTTCATGAAGTTGGTAAAGCCAAAGGAAAGATGATTTATATCAACTTCAAAAGAAAATGATGGTCACAATTCCTTGCTGTTAAAGCATATGGACACACAAGCTAAAAGAAACTACCTCCAGTTGTCACATATGCAATAGTTCCTGTGGTAACCATAAAATCAGCACCATCTTTCCCAGCTCTAGACTCAGCAATTATTGGATATTCACCTGGTCCGTCTGAAGACACTACAGCATAGCCATCCTGTATCATAAAATCTAACTTGTATATTTTAAATAATAGTAACCACATGACTGGTACATACTAGATATAATATGAACCAAACATGCAATGGTTCAAGAGTACACATCCACTGAAATGTAGTCAATGGATTTAACGAGTTTGAAAATCACAAGATCAAACAATTGCATAGTGGAGCTACTTAGTATATGATCAAGGGATTAGTCCTGATCATGCAGTGAAGAAAACCATGTAGAACTAAAAGGAAAACCAAAAACGAAATTGGTCCAACCACTTGATTTCCATATTGTACAATAACAGTGACAAAATAGGAAAATCGAGATCAAGAAGAATTGATAAAGCCATTTGATATTTTGATCAGATTGTTTGATCAACCCACAGACTAGAATAAGTAAATCCAAATTAGGTGAATTGAACAAGCAATTCGGTGTTTTGACCAGATTGTCTGATCAACCCACAGACTGTCCAATTTGGAGGCTGGATTATCCAATCAAAGCATCACAATATTTGAATCTTTGGATCAAACAGAAGCGACAGTGAATGTTTCCAAAGGAGTGCAAGAGTTAGCTCAATCAGATTGTCTGCTTTGCAATCAAATAGTCAAATCAGATTAATCGAGGCAAAATTTAAATTCAAGTTTTAAAAATTTTTATTTGGAATTAATTGGTAATTTAAATTCTTCATAATAAGGATTACTTTGAAGATATACATGACCACCAAATCAGTAGGACATAAGATATCGGATAGAATTTCTCAAACGTTTGTATAGTTCTTTGTATCTAGAGTACTTATTTTATTGGTAGGGTTTTAATGTAAAGAGAAGCATCTATCTGCAAGATTTAATTTATCTAGGGACCTTCTAATATTAAAGATACCTAGTAAATGATCATTCAGGTTATTGTGATCCAACAAGTTATTGAGGGAAATTAGTGCAAGTTAAGGACCTTGACAAATTTCTCTTTGAAGGAGCTGGCAATGCACATAATAGAGATATTCTTATATCATTTTTTATCCTCTACTAATTTGAGCTCTTCCAGCATCACTAAGAGAAAAAGTTTTATGACTTTTACATATTTGATTGAAGATATCATTACAAGAAGATTGTTATGCTTTTATCCTTTTCTATCTCTAGAATTCAACCCCTTTCTTCTAGTAAGCAAACCCAAAAAGGGGATAAATTAGGGTTTGCAATTTTTTTGGCTAATTAATGCTTGTTAGGAACGATGATGATAAAATGTAAGTACAAACCATTAAATAAAAAGCACACACGAACATTTTCAAGTAATTCACTCAAAAATTGTTCTTAAGTCCACCTCTAAGCACTATGCTTAAACTCCATTATAAAACAACTACTTACGTCAACATGAGAAGCAACAAAGAATCCTCATATAATCAATCTAATATTAGGCCTAAGAGTTATGACAGACAAAATCTCTTCAATAACAAGTCTAACAATAGGTAATAACCCTCACCAATTCAAGGCCTAAGACACTTCCTCACTACATAAGCCATGACATGGCTCTCCCTTGCTTACAAAGCAAGCCAAGTCCAAGCACAACTCAATCTCTAAAGGATGAAAAATGTACAATGAAATTCTCAAGAAGTTGAAAGAAATTCCAAAACAATCAACAGCTTGAAGTGTGTAGACAATTCAAATGACCACCTCAAGCACATAAGCACATGCATTTAATGACCCAAGTTGACTTTTGCAAATGAAAACTTGCTTTTGGAGAACTAAGGCAAGAGAGCTTTGATGAGGTCAATAATTATAAAAGGATGTCAATGGTGAAGTCCTTATAGCCAATGATCCCTTAAACCATGCATCAAAGCTTTACTTAATTGTTTGGACAAAATCCCAAAAAAATTCCTAAGCTACAATCTAGCTGTTAATAAGCAAATCAAACTTGATCAAACTAATTGATCAAACCATCAAATAGATCTCTTATAAGAGATCAAATCATTGGATCCATTAACACTTTAGTTCGAATAGTAAGAACCACACTGGATGTTTTGATAATTACTTATTCTAGTCCTCAGCAATGAAATCCATAACAAATATACTTTATTTAAAGACCACATATGGTATGTGGCCGCCAAATACAATATGTGGGAGTTAATTTAAAAATTTTAATATTAACAACTCTTCAAAAAATATTTATACATTGAAAAATCATGAAATTTGGTATACATATGTAGAAATATCATATTTGATTTTATTAAAAAATATATGTTTTTCCAATTTGATTGCAAAATATGTGATTTAAGGTGTTGGTTCATTACAATCACAATATTTTAAAAATTAATATAATTAAAGATCCAAATCAATAAAATGATATCCAAATTAAGTGGCATTACATCATAACATAGAAATATTTAAGATATATCAACTACACCAAACTAAGATAGAAACATGTACATAACTAGAAATAAATGTATTTACTATATACATTATTCTTAGCTTAATGCATGATACCTATGGATCTAAGTAATTGAGTTAATATCCAAATGATTTTAGACTTGAATTATAGTATGAAAATGACATTCCTAACATCATGTGTTACCTACAGTATACTAACAAACTTTTCCTTTAATTCATCAATTAGTTCATTTAATTATGTTTGAGATAAAACACTGATTATTTGGGCACATTATGATTATTTCATGTCTCTTTATAATCAAACCATTATCTATAGACATGAAGCAATGAATCTAAAAGTTTAGGTGGAGAATAGTGTAATTGAGTTCCATCCTAAACCATACTTATATGATCAACCATTGACAAGATATGCTAATGATAAATATGGTGCTAGGCATGTGTAAAGTATTTAATAAAAGGATAAACATCAAACCTCAACATTCATAAAGTCCAATATAGAGAAAATGCATTCTGACCTACGACTAATGCAACCTTGGAGAATCATCACTTTGTTCCAGATCCTTAAGCTAAGAAAACGGCTTTCAAGATCCAAACTCAAGTCTTAATATACTCGAAGTCTTAGTAATGACCAATTCTACCTATAAATGTATTGACCTAAAAAAGAAACTACGTGAAGCATAAGATTACCATGACAAATCTGGTGAAATTTGTTTTATCAGAATCAAATATAATTATAAAGGGCTCAAAGAGTCTTAACACTTTCCTTAACATTTATTAACACAAGACTCATCTCTTAAAGGAGCTTGAGGTTGGATACAAATCAAGTTGTTAACAAAGAAATTCATTAATCTATCATGTTTAAGATTTTAAGATAGAGATAAGAAAAGTGTGCCCAACTTTAAAATTATCTACAGAAAGAGTTCATATGAGAAAACCTTAAAGAACTATGTTATGATTAAACCCTTTTGACAAACAACAGAAGTGCCAATTCCAGGATTTAATCAACATTGGATACAAAGAAAAATAACACATTGCAATACGATTGATCTTGCCACCAAGCACATGCAAGGATTTGTGGTGAAGATGACTAGAACAAACTACTGCTATCAAAATTCAAATGATGAAGTGATAATGCTTCATGTGTGGGGGTTGTAGTTACACTATTGAAACTTGTGGGAACTTAAGGTTTTGTCATAATTCAAACTATCTAAATGCGAAGCAATGCCAAGTTCACACAAAACTATTATTAGAGACTTGAAGAAAGTAAAGTTCAACATTTGGATGCTAGCCCAAAGGCAAGGGCAACAAAGAGAAATTTGAAAAACAAAAAAAGACATTGTAGACAATGAACATGATGTCTTTGGAAGAGAAGATATTTGGGAGCTACAACTTGGCTCAAAAAGATCAAAAATAAGGATTTTAGCTCCAATTGGAGTCAATAGAGTTTGTAATTTAGCTCCTTAAACTTTAGATTTTGTAATTTGTAACATTAGTCGCTTCTTTTTGAAATCAATCTCTATTTATACTACGTTAATCCCTAGCCTAGTTATAAACCTTCCAATGACTAATTGTGCTTTCCAAAGATGATTAAAACAGCATTTATGCTCTTGAGATTCCATTCGTATTAGTATGATGGCTATATCGCATCAAGACGATTAAAGTAGAATCAGGATTATCCTGATGATCCAACAATACAATTAGCGGTATTTGTCCCAAAATGACTTATCATACAAGTCTGATACAGGTCCTCGTATTGTATGATACCAATTCTCATTACAATGCTTAAGTTTCTTTATGCATCATATTAAATGATCATACGAATCGTACTAGTACAATGTAATTCTTATTTATAATATAAATAAATTGCACATATCTAATAGTACATCGCCATCATATAATATATTATTTGATTAAGAGCTGAGTTCTCAAGAAAAACATGTATGATGTGATCGTATAAGAATGAAAACTTATATGATCATGCAATAACTAATTTACTAAGACTTCAACTAATGGTCGTATTCATACAATAGAGCCATCATAGTTGTACGATGATATTGTGACCATTTTTATTCTGATTCGTTTGTATGTAATAGTGAAGTACAATGAATTGGATCAATGCATGAATCGTTCTCGTACATTAATGAAGAACATCAATTACATCAAATAACATAAACTTACGATAAGATTATCATAGTAATATGATAATGTTATATCAGAATTTTCTTAAGTCTTGTGTGAAAGTGAAACGTATAGATACGATACCTAGATCATCATCAATGATGTAGATCTTGAATATTTAGAATAATTAGACAATTATCATACTCAAACAATACAAATTTTATATTCATATGATACAATAAATGCAAATTAATCCTAAGTTATTTAACCAATGAAGAGAACCATAAAAATATGATACTTCACTTTGTATTACAAAATAGTAAATAAGAACTGTTAGGTAATCGTATAAGAACTATTTTGTGTGCGAAGAGGCTAGAATAATACATTAAAATCGTACCAATACGACATAATAATTGTACATATCTGACCACAACTAAAGTTTCATATGACAAACATTGAGAGAAAATAAGTTACGTACTCATAAAAAGAAGCTTCGTACTCATGCAATATTGGTGGAAACTGAACACTCAGAAAATGGATGACACATAAAAGACTGACACCATGTCTAATTCAGTCTGCACTTCTAATCTTTTGTCTAATCAATAGTTACATTTATACAATAAAGTCATTCAACCTATACGATGCAATGACAACATCAAACTTTAGTTGTAGTTTTAAACCAAAGTGTTGACTTTACAAATACGATATGAGACATCATATTGGACAATAATTAAGGTGTAATGAACATAGCTTGTTTTAAGCCAGATTTTATTATCTTAAAAAATAAATGAACTCAAAAACAAGTCAAAACAGTACCATTAAGCGTATGATAGAACCATTTCATTTGAGTTTTAGCACAAGATTTCATAATGTTTACAAGAAATATATGTTTATTGATCATCATAAAGAGACTAAAGAACTCAAAAGCTTCTATAAATAATTTTCCTTTAGATTGTTTGCAAAAAGATTCTCTTTACCAAAGCCTTAATATGATGCAATCATCTCTGATGATGCTTTAGTTTTGTCAACTTTTTCAAATGATTACCACCTTACTCAAGGTAAAGTAGTCAAAGGTCTCCTAGTCCACCAATACAAGCACAAAGGGAAAAAAAGAACATATTATAGGACTAATCGCTAATCTTTATTGACTTTTATTAGTGTTTCAATACACCATATGTTTCAATTGTTGCAACTTCAACTTATTTGTGTATCATGTATTAAATCTCTTATATTTTATTGGATGTGAAATAAAATTAGTTTTTTATTTAAAAAAAACTTTAAAACTAAATATAATGATATTATCATTAAACTTATGCAAATCTAAAGAACATTATAATCTCGAAGATATGTTTTAGAAATGCAAGCATGAAATGAGTCTACTATTCTTAAGTGCCACCTTTGCAAAGGATAAGCTTTTAGCCACACCACAGAGAGCTTGTCTTTAAGACTCCATGATTTATAAGTTGAGCCATCATTGAGCAAAAGTTTTCAATCTTCTTCTAATTTCAAATACAAATCCTTGCTCCACTTAATATTTGCCACATTTATGATCCAAAACTACATGTAAGCAAAAAACTCAAATGTCCAACAATAACTAATAGCTTGATTTTGTAATTATCATCTTAAGGGTATAACAAACACTTCCTTAATAAAAGGCAAATTCTTTCACTAGTTAAGGGTTGCATACTACTTCCTTAATGTGGTCAACTTCAATTCCAAATAGGGCAATTCATGCAAAAAAAAATGCATTAAATACTAGTTAGCAATGTGTGGTTGATACGAGAAAAGTAAGATTGTTGAGTTAGAACCCAAGGATTGCATGAAGATTGCACGAAAATCATTGATAATAAGAGTTGATGAGCAATGATACTAAGAGACGACTAAGACAAAGGGGATAATGTCTTTAATGGTTAGTCTAATAAGAATGTTGATTCAAAAGGTATAATATAAAATCTATTGAGTGATGCTCCTTATATTAAAGAATAACATATGGAATCAAAGGGATAGGCATATGGAGTAATATTTGCAAGACAACTACAAAGGACCAATGGAAGTTAAATGACTCCATGTTAAGGTATATTCCATTAAAAGAAAAAGATATGATGGTATTTAGCTTTGTTGAAAAAGAGGGAACTTTGAAGAGGAACCAAATTGAAGGATAATTACCACAAGACACCAATGAAAAAGTGAGAACATATGCATGTGTAATGTTCAATAGTATCAACTTACAAAACAAGATTGTTGGATAGAAATGGAGTAGCAAATAAGATTTTGAAGACAATATGTGATTATGACATTTCACATAATTGGTGGTTCATGGAAAACTCCTTATAAATGATAGTGATATAGGACAAGTAGCATCATTAGACATATTGCATGGCTCAATATTTGAAATCAGATCCAATAATTCTAAGCCATTCATGGCCTAGATGCAAACAAGAAAGGCCTCTTTTCCATGCCTTATGAGTTCAAAAGGCATAACAATTTCTTATTTGATTAATAAGCCAAAGGGTTTGTAACAAGTTATGAAACATGTCACAACTTTTAGATGTCATCTTAGATGTTGCAGGTGCCACTTTTTATAAAAATGCACCTCTTATTTTTAAATTTAAAGAAATATATTTATATGAGATATATCTATAAGAATTCATGACTAGTTTCAAATACATAGGAACATAAGTATAAGAGATATATCTATAAATCTTAGTTTTATTTGTATTAAATTTAAAAGCTTAGGATTAAGGTTTTTATTTCAAATTTATATATTTAGAATTTGGATTTTCCTTATCTTTTATTTATCATTTGTATTCCTCCTTGTTTTAGGGAGATAGTATTAAAATGTGTAAACCACGAGAGAGAGTTGAATTGTGTACTTTTAAACTTTAAAACAGGTTATAAAAATATGAATAAGTGAACTAACATTGCAAAAAACCCTTTGTGTGATAAATAGAGCAATTAAAAGCAACTAAAAGAAAATAACACAACTATGCTTACGTGGTTCAGCCAAAACCATTGTGACAAGGCAAGATGATAAAAATCCTCACAGAAAAACAGATTACATAAATTAAAAAAACAGCTCAAAAGAGCATAAAACAAAGCTAAAAACAGTCTCATTACAAAAAAGATAGAAAACAGCAATAATAGCTAAAGAACAACGAATTATTGCACTTCTCAATAAAAGCATATAAATATCCAACACCTTTCAGTTATAAACTCTAGTGGCACAGCTACTAAAAAGACAAGTAAAGATGTTACCAATGGAAGTGTGATAAGATAATGAGTTTTCTATGAGCAAAGTGCAGAAATAGCACTTCAATAGAGTTTCTAGTAGATTGGAATGTTTATGCACTGTTAAGCTTCAATGGCCTTTAAGAGTTATGGCAATAAGTCCATTAGCATTTTCCAAACACATAGCATGCTTGTTATATTCTCCAATTGACTAAGGAAGTGTTTTAGGAAAACGCATGGGCTAAAATCAGATCTCCAATGGAAAACCCAAGGGCTAAAATCAAATCTCTAATGAGATTAACTAGCCACTAGAGTTTGTGCGTCTCACTTGTATAAGTATGGTTAAAAGATTGTATTATAGCAATGCAATGAAAAATTAATCACTTTGTGAAGTGCTTGTATAACCTGTTTATTTTGGTTAACATATATCGTACAAGGATGACAATGATCATCATATTGTACAATGCATGCAAAGCTCACAAGGTTAAAACGGCTCTCGATTTTTTAAAATTTTGTACTAGACAATCACAAGGATCATACAAGTACAATGCCCTTAAACCTTATAAGTGTGCTTGGTTGACTTA
The DNA here is from genome assembly GCA_023846275.1 of Vanilla planifolia. Lineage (NCBI taxonomy): Eukaryota > Viridiplantae > Streptophyta > Magnoliopsida > Asparagales > Orchidaceae > Vanilla > Vanilla planifolia. The sequence continues at coordinate 21,888,471 of CM043870.1, forward strand.
GGATTGTATGTGTCCAACAAAAAAGATTGTAAATATACGATGCATTTTTGTACTTAATTCAAACACTAGGATTTTTAGGTTCTTTATATGATTACGATAACTAACTCATATTAAAATGAAATTATTCAAGTTTAAACTTTGACTTGTTGGCTTAAGTTATAATAACTTCATATAAATATGATAGATACATCATATTTGTACAAAAGTTTCTCACTTTACTAGTATACTATGGTTATGTGAATCATAATCATGATACAATATCATATCTATATAATACCTTTTAGCTCTATTGTATCCTAAGTCCATCTAAGAGTTTTATGAGATAATATAAGTACACTAAAACCTTTTAATTTTTACAATGCATATAATTACCTAGGACACAAAACAATGAGTAGCATCATACAAGGCCGACAATGGATGTCTTCAATGAATAAGCAAGTTATAACTTGTTTATTTTATTGAAAATAGTAGTCGTACCTGCATGATAAGGATATTGTACATATATGATATTTCAATTAAGCATATATTATGTATAAGACACAGAACAAGAAATACAATCGTAAAAGTACAAAATGAAACATCATTTTGTACAATCAAAATGCATATTGAATACAAAGCTTACTATTCACATCGTTTCTTTACACAATTATTATTAATCCCAAACATGGATTAACTATAAAGACACAAATTTTAAGTTTTAATTATTAACAACTATGGCTCTAAAAAGGGTAGATAACGCTAAGCTATGCATGGGCAAGTTAAATGAATGAAATGAATCAACTCTTATGTGCCACAAGGTATTAAGAAGATTGATAGCCACTCCATCAAGAGTTGATCTTATATGACTCTTTCATATGAAAGTTGAGCCACTTTCTTTGAGCAAAATCAACAATCCTTATCTATCATCCTTACATGTGAATTTCTCTAGCTTCTTCAACCTTCATAAATCTATTCTAGTGTATCAAATCTCACATAAAAAGTTAGTTAATAATTGATTGATTTTGTTATTATCAAACTTCACAAGGCATTGAGATAAACAAATAGATCTAACAAAGTAAAACCATTTAAATCTTTTATGGACTGAATGCAGAGTTGTATTTGAATGAACAAAATTATTTATTACTTTGTATGCATACATTGGTGCTCAAGAGAAGGCATAAGTGGCCAATCTATATTCTCTCTCAAGAAGGGCATAAGTGGCAATTCACTTCTCTCTTCTCTTTCTATCCTCTTAAATAAACCCCTAATAGGGCCCCTCTTTTTGCTCTCTCTCTCTTAGTTTTATTTTGTTCCCTCTCCTTTTCCACTTAGTTTGAAGCCCTAAACCCTTCATCCTCCTCCCATCACTTCCCAAAGCTTCTCCTTAATCCCATGCAAACCCCAAACCCATCAAAGACCTTTGCCCCTTTGCCCAAACCCTTCACTCTTCCCTCTCTCTCAATTTTGGCCTCTCAAGCTCAATCTGAGATTACCACCACCCCATTAAAACCACTAAAACTAATAAAAAATGTATCTTTAACCTATGATCTCCTTTAAACAATCCTTCATCAATCCTTTCCAAAGAATTCTCTTAAAACTCAAAACCTAACTGTCTTCCTCTTAAATTATCCCTATAACTACAAACTTCAAGAAAAAACTCAAAAGCCCTAAACTCCATTAAAAATACTCAAAAACCCTTCTAACCTCTCTAATTAAAACACTATTAACATCCTTTAAACTTTTTCTTATCAAATCCTCACTTCTTCTCTGACCTTGCTCTAAAACTCCACCTTTTTTTGTCTACTTGAGACTTCTTTTCTTTCAAAAAAAATCTAAGTTTTCACTTTTGATCAAAGATCACCATCTATCACCAGTTGGTATCAAAGCTCCATTCATCCCCTACCATGAAAGATCATCAAGTGGAACATTAAAAAAAAACCAAAGATGCCAACAATGCGACAACTAAGGGCAGACTCAATGGCAATGCAAGAGCATAAATAGCCCAAGGAATATGGGCAAAATGATCCATCCAAGGTGGATCCATCATCTCTTCTATTTAGAAGAAACTGGCTTGCTTCAACCTTAAGAACAAATAGAGGACTTGTTACATGACCATAACTTACATGCTATAGCAATGGAGGAACAAAACAATTCATTAAGTGAACTTTAGAAGGCCATTTGATGGGGTGGATATCATTAAAAGCATGATTTAAAAAAAATTAGCTCCTTCAAATATTGTGTCCAAATGTATTCCAAGTATAACTTGCCATTGTCTCATGGTTGTTGAATCCCTCCAAAAATAGATTAATTTAAAGTTGACGTGGATGCAGCCTTGTATTATCAATTTGGCAAGGTTTCAAAAAGTTAGTGATTTCAGCCATGGAGTCAACCCAAAAATTATGGTAAATTGGTAAGTTTGTGTTCAATAATTGAGTGCAATTTAGGAAAGATTTGAAAGTTGTATGGTTTAAAATGTACAAAAGAGTGATAATCAAACTGGATTTCATAACAATGATCAAGTTGTTGGAAAGTAACAACAAGGTGAATTCTTCAACAACTCTCTATAAAAGTACAAGAAAGCTTTTGGAAAGAGTTTTGTAAGTCTATATTAAATGCCATGCAAATCCCAATGAAATAGGAGAAGTCATGGCAAATAGGCATTAAGTTTACTTAATAATCAAGTAGTTTCCCTTCAAGGCCATCCTAATGGGGTTTAGAAAATTGTTAGAAAGGATTGACCTAGCCTAATAAAAACATATTTCTTTCTAAATTAATTAAATTATGTAAAGCCCTTCACTTATTCCACTTGCTCTAGCCAAAAATGTTGCCATACACCACCTACACCTCTCTCAAGTAACAAAATGCTATTCACCCAAAATGATATAAACATAAATCATGGTCTTATAAAATCAAAACATGTTTTTTCAATAATAACCTTACAAAGAAGTCACACACACACATATATATAGTCTTTTGTCTTGTCTTTTTTTGTCTTCCTCTTTCTCTACTCACATAAAGAATTCCAATGACTTGCCTTTCCCACCAAGAATATTAAATGCAAAAATTTAACATGTTTAAGCCTTCAAAACCAACTCCTCCTAATCGTATCCTTTATCGATGTTATGCCAAATTCTCCCATATTAAATCATTTTTAAATTTATAATATCAAGAAAAGCATTTCATCCAACTCAACATCTACATGTTCACAATACTCACTATATAAAGGCCAATACTCAAGTTTGAGGTAATAAAATCTAATAAAGCTTACATTTAATCTTAAATAAGATATTTTAATCACACAATACACCATAAATGGCTATATATTTTATAGAAACAATTTGAAACATATTATTAAAACCTTATCAAACTTTCCCCCTCCCTCTATCAAACCATACACACAACATAAGTAATTTAAATCATATTATTAAAACCTTATCAAACTCCCTTCATCCATCCATCCAAACAATCCACACAACACACTACAAATAGTTTTATATATTATTGAAACATTTTAGATCATATTATTAAAACTTCATTGGACTCCCTCTCTCCCTCCACACAACACCAAAAATAGTTTTATATTTTATTGAACCAACTTGGATCAAATTATTAAAACCCCATAAAACTCTCTCCCTCCCTCCACACAGCACAAAAAAAATAATTTTATATTTTGTTAAAACCATGTGGATCATATATTAAAACCTCATCATACTCCTTCCCACTATCCATCCATACAACACACCAGAAGTAGTTTTATATCTTATTGAACTTATTTGGATTATATTATTAAAACATCATAAGCTGCCCTCTCTCTACACAACACACCAAAGGTAGTTTTATATTTTATTAAACCAATTTAGATCATATTATTAAAACCTCATTAAACTCCCTCTCTCTTTCCACATAGCATACTAAAAATAGTGTTATATTTTATTAAACCAATTTTATCATATTATTAAAACCAAATTAGACTCTCTCCCTTTCTACCTCTCACACTATGACTTAGTTTAAATCTATATAACTGGAATAATATAGCTATCCATTTTATTCTAAATACATACCAAAGAGAAATTACCTTAGCTCATCTCTTATACTTATAATATGCATAATATCATAAGTTATATTGAACCCAAAAACTATTGTTCTTTCATACATTTCCATAGCTCTATAGATATTAAATCTAAGTCTAATATTATTTCAAATTTCATCAAATTGAATGGTTCTCTCACTTTTATTTTATAGATTTAGTTATTGATTAAAAAAATAATTTCTTCTAAACAACCAAGAACACTCGATCAATCATTTTATTGCAGCATTTATTAAAATGTTAATGAATGTACTACTCATCTAACTAGAGTTAATAACCGCGACATCAACTAGTTCATTCTTATCACTCCTTAGTACCTTCCATAAAAGTCAGTTTTCTTCTCATTTGCTTTGGCAAGATCACATGCATGTCATTCTACCTTGTTAAATTTCAATTTTTCATACAAAAAGTCCGAAACAACTTACCACTAAATGCTATTTAGTTTACCATCATAAGAGTTTATATCTTTTACAATCCTCCATATTCTTAAAAATGGACCACAATTCATTTCAATTTTTTCCCTTTCATATTGTATTGTACCTCTTGTTTCTACCACCAAACCTCTTTATAAATTAGAGCACTCTCTTTAGGTTATCCATGCACCACTTTAGAATGTTAATGTGCATGTTAGTTGATTAAATAATGTTTTTTTCATTTTTTGCATTAAGTACAATACGATTCTACTTTCACAGGCTTAAAATGCAATTAAACCAGTAAACTCCCCTAGTTTAAGGAAAAATATGTTGTTTGTTTGATTAAAAGCAAAAACTATAATTCAATTTTTTCCTGGCAACTCCATATCCTTCACACATATCTTCACCTACAAAGTTCCACTTAACCAGTTTCTTATCTCTAATCATTTACAGAATTTTGAACAATCACTGTATCCTAAAATTTATCAAAATCTGAATCATGAAGATAAAGCCTTAGTACTCAATACAAAAATATTAAATCTCTTTTATCATAATCTACATCTTTGGTTCCATTTTTTAATGATGCAAGTAAAAAACTTCTCCTGGTTTGTGATTCTCAGAAACAAATTGCATGAATTTGAAATTCCTTTGGTTTTGAAGGTTAATTACGCTTGTTCAGTGGTTTCATTTTGATCTATTGTAGCACTTATCAAAGCAAAGGCGTACCCTCAAATGATAGAGCCACAATAACTACCTTGAGATACAAATTAATTTTTCATCTCAAAATCCTACTTCAAAATAAATGTCAATACCAGTAACAGCCCACCAATTGACAGCGAATTATACTATGCCAAAGAACATTGCTTTTGCAGTAAAAAAATACATCTAAATTTCAGGTAAAGCTAGTATAACAAGTAAGCTCAATTTGATTCATGATCCTAGTTCAAAATAAATGCCAACACAAGTCCCAACCCACCACTTAACCACTAATCATATTACGTGAAAGTGACATTACTTTCACAGAAGCAACAACTTAATATTTAAGGTAAAGCCATGTATAGCTAGTAAACTCAAGCGCCAAAAAAAAAAAAAAAAAAAAATCAATCCAACCCCATCAATCCAATTGTCGTTTCCTGTTAAATTGGCTATCGGTAAGCACAAAACAGAATCTCGTGTTTAGAAGTGTTTTTCTGTAGTGCTCCCGAAATGGAACAAGTAGGATTGATATTTGGAATACCTTGACAGAAGCGCGATAAGGAGGAAGGGGATCTCGCGCATAGATGTCTTCAGCAAGTACCAAACCAAGAGCCTCTTGGAGGGGAATTGTCACCGCCGGCAGCCGCACAGCTGCTTCCAGTACCATGGCCAATGCTTCCTTCACTGGAACCATTCCGCCAAACGGCGCCTTCGGCGTCGAACTCATGACAAAAATCCGTTGAGAATGAAGAGAAACTGGCGCAAGCCGGAATATCGCTTATACCGTCCGATCACTTCCTCGCTTGCATGTCTGATCGCCGGCCTTCTCTTGTAGCGGGTTTTACTTTTTCCACTTGATTAATTTAAGGGAGATTTACTATAATTGATAAGAAGAACAAAATATATTGTTAATTCAAATATATCACTTTTTAAGTAATAGCTCAATTAACACTCCAAAAACTTCAATCATTAAAATTTGATCAATTTTTCAATCTCTCTTAAATTACCCTTGTAAGAAGCAGACCAAAACCGGTCCAAGAACCAATTGCTTACATGATCTGTTATGCCCAATTAAAATTAAATTGAAAATAGTCGAGTGACCCAATCAGAGACGAATTCGAATTGAAGTAAATGAATTAATCCGAATCGTATGATTTCAATCAATTGGACAGTTTTGATCCAATTCATCTAATTTTAATTGGGTCAGCGAACCAACATCAATTGTACAAATTTCAAAAATTAAAAAAAATACGATTTAATGACACTTCACTCGATTGGGTTACAATGGAATAGAGTGAAATGTTATTTAATTTCATAAGATTTAATCGATTATAGAATTATGTTGAAGTTTGTATTTGGGCATGTATGTTTAGTGAGTTCGTATGATGTATCAACTAATTTGTTTATTTCTAGTTCCCATTAGCACTTTGTCAAATTCAACACATAAAATTTTTTAGTAAAAAAAAATCAATTGAAAATGAGATCAATCATATATGCAAGTGAAAACGATTTAGAGTTATGAAGTACAAAGCTCGTGATCCATAACAACAAAGAAAATAAAGTAAGAATTTTTAAATTTAAAGCATCATAAGGATCAAATCATTTAAATCCATTACATTGCCGAATGCTTTCATCGAAAAAGTGATAATTAAAATATTTTTTTAGCTATAGCCAAATTAGGAGTTGATAACATAGTCCTATGAGGGTGTTACAAGCAAAATTACATTGAACTATAGATCAAACAAGCTTGTATTAGTTATCAAAATCCTTTACGATAAGATTATTTTAAAAATAATTATGATTTTAATCATTAGTTTCAAAAACAATTAAGAATTAAATAATATAATAATTCAAAGGAATATAAATTTACTTAAAATGTCTACTCTATTCAATTTTGGAAAAATTTTGGCCAATATATTAAGATAAAGACAATAATTGAGCTATGCTCAATATGGTAGTCATAATTTTGTTTTGTGTTGATTCCCTTGTGAATATGCAAGAAAAGTGAGTGATGAAAAATCCTAAATACATAACAATCTTTTGAATTGATCCTCTTCTTATTTTGGTTTAAATATGAGGTTAGGATTATGATGTCATTTTCCCACTCTTTTAGTGTTTGAATTTTAAAAAAATTTCAATTTTTTTCCTTCTTCAAAATATTATTTTTTTAAAATGTCTCATTATTTTTTTCATCCTTAAATTTGTATTTATAAAATTCTTCCATGCTTAGAACAAGTTTGTATCCAATGATGAACTACATCACATCCTAGCTTGTTTAAAACACAAATGGAGTCTTTTTTTCTTTTATTTTTTTTTCTTTGAAAGCATCTTTTATTTAAGACTTATATATTTTTACATTATTTATCATGCAAAATATAAAATTTGATATAACAATCTTTTATATATAAATTTTTAAAGATAAATAACACATTTCATAAGAGATTTTACCATGTTATATGAAAACATGATATATTATCAAAATATGAGAATAATTAAAAATTTGTTATTTCCAATTACTCCACTTCAATTAAGATAAAACACATAAAATAAGCTAATAGTAAATAACAAGACAATTAATATTTCAATGTGTTTTAACTATAGTAGTATTGATCTATGAGTAATACTAAGAGGTGAGTTATCATAGATTGTATATGCAAAGTCAAATAATATGATAATATATAACATTATAATTTTAATAGATATAAGTAAATAATAAAAAAAATAAGGGCTATAAATAAACATTAGATTATATGCATATGTTGAATATAATGGCCTAATTAATATAAACTGTGAATGATAAAAACTATAAGAGGGAGTGAATTATAACATTTAATACTCAAAAACGTTTTGTAATAATCTCTTTAATTAAAAGAAAACTTTTGATTATTATAAATTATAAATATTATAGCAAACTGAAAACATCAAATGTGAAACAAAAAATGAAAATTATAGCTTGTAAAACTTTAACTCAAATAATAATTTGTAAACTTTCAATACAAAATAAAAGCTTTAAGATCTTTAGCACAAACATCACTTAAACATAACAATAGGTAAGATTCCATAATAAACAGATAAAGATTTCACATTTTTAAACCTCTACAACAAGTGAGATTTAATAAATTTGGATGAAAAATAAAAAAAAACAAATAAAGAGATTACATAAGAATTTTTTAAGTAATTTAATATAACCCAATGCCACCCCTAGTCAACCTTCCTAAGTTCATTAATAAAAACCACCCTTTTTGTCACAACAAGAAGAGATAAACCTTTAAAAAAACTAGTGCTCAAAAGAGATACCAAACATAAACAAAAACAACTAAGTATTATAAGATTTAAGTTTTCAATAATTTAACTTTACAAAAACTTAATACCTCACATTTTCTTATATTGTGGCACGTTCTATTGAAAAATATAAATTATCAAAACAGAACGAAGATTGATAAATGAAAAATAAAATCCAAACTGATTCCTTCGTTGTAACAAGAATAGTGAAATGCATATCTTGCTTCTCAACCTTTAGTTTTTTACTTAAAAATAAAAATTTTGTAATTTTAATCATTTATCATATGTTTTTTTAAGTTAAAAGCTTATTTATATTAAACACAATCCCAAAAACAAATTTAGAACATAGAATGGTTAAAAACGATTTCCAAAATTGTTAAAATCAATAATTTAATCTCTTAAAATAGAGGTTTTAAAGTTGAGCCCACTATGGGGAATACCAAAAAAATAAAAAAAAGTCATGTTTCCACTTGTGGGTGGTTAATCACCCACAAGGCCTCTTTTCTTTCTTTTCCTTTCAAAGTCAAGACTTCAAGATATATATTTTGATGCTACATGCCATTGGTTATCCTGTCTAAAAGGCTGAGCACTAAACCTTTAAAGGGGCATTCAGTTTCATGCCAACCTTGAGACTCTTTTGATTACTCTACTTTCCTTTCTTTGTTTAGTGTGAGTGAAGTAAGAATGTGCCACTAAAATTTGATGGATTTGTGCTATGAGATAAATGTTTCTAATCAAATTGATCCATCTTAAGAAGTTAATGAGAAAAGCATGGTACTATATAGTTGGAAGGCCTCCAAGGACAAGTCTGTAACGAAAGAAAGAAAGGAACCTAGCCCTCTCTTCCTCTCCTTTCAATCGAGTGAATTTCATCCCCTATCCAATTATTCTAGCATCTTCAAACCTTGCACAAACTCTTATTCCTAATCAGAGTCATGGGATTCCATTCTTTTTCTATATCAAAGTATTAAAGGAAGGAATTCTAGAACAATTGAACGATGACACGATTATGAAAGATTGACCTCCCTTATTTTGATTTAATTATGTGTGGCTCTTATAACCAGTGGGTTTATAATTCTATGTTCTATGTACCCATAAGAGCTTTGTGTTTGTTGTCCCTTTGACCAACATAATGATTACTCTTTTAATCAGATTAACTTGATGAAGTCAAACAAGATCACTAGTAGAAGCCTCCTTAACTTAAAATTGATTAGGATTTAAATCATAATAGTAAAATATCATATCATGATAATGATTGATATGAAATAACTTATTTCAAAATATTATATAAGTTTGATATGAAATTCAAATTGTACAATAAAGACATGAGAACACAGAGACATCGTGCTGATGCGATACATGGATCGATATCGTAAAACACTGAGGAGAAATAAAAATTAGACATTTAAAATCTATCATATTCATGATAATTCTTATTGTATTAACATGATGATAAAGTTTTGTGAAATTGACTATCATATAAGTTTAATATGTAAATCATTTTAGAACCACATATATAACATATACAAAGTGATGAACATATTCTTTTGATATAAACACATTTTCCTTTAATAATGATAATATAAGACTAAGAAATAATCATCTTAATACTTTAGCAAAACTTTTTAATAGTTGAATATACTAATATGATATTGCTATCATTAAAATAGATAAAGAAGAATCTAAAAATATATATAAATAGTTTTAATACTAATTGTATTAATTTAATGTACAAATTATCCTACTACTATAACAAAGAATGTAAAAAATATATAAATAGTTTTAATAATGATCACACTAGTTCGATACATAGGTCATCTTTTTAATACAATGAAGAATTAAAAAATATTACGTTAATAGTTTTAACACTAATCATATAAGTCTGATATATAAATCGTCTTTATATTCTATTAAGGAATTTGAAAAATATATAAGCAAATAGTTTTAACATTGATCGTAATAATCTGATGCATAGATCATCATAGTGTTTAACAAAAATCCAAGAGTTTGACTATACACTTATATAATATATATATCATACATGTACAATATTAAAAATAAGATAATTTAAGCATGTACAAGTACGATACATGGACTTCATATTATTATGATTTAATGATCATATGAATATGCACTATAAGCATACAAACTAACTTAAATTTTACAAATGCTCATATATAACAAGGAAGGTTCTCATTATATGACATATATTGCCTGAATTAAAACTTAAGTTAGATAGTCATTATATAAAAAATTATCATATGCATGTGATCTTAACCAAAGCATAAGAATTGAGATATAAAAATTAAACATACACATATGAAGCAAGCTTCATGTAGTATGTACAAAGTTAAACTCAATTCTAACTAATTACAAAAACAACTACTTTTAAAATTTTATTTTTTATTGATTAATGCTTGATTTTGACTCATAAAACTATAAAAAAGATATTTTTACTTTTTTAAAATATGATGCTTGAAATAAATTGATGATCTAAGTGCTATAACCTTAAAGGATAAAGGTTAAACATGTTAACTAAATTCTAGAGTAGTATAATTGAGCTCCTTATGATTTAGCTATTATACAAAGAGTATCTTCAATTTCATGATCCATAAGTTGAAGCATAAGAGCAAACTTTCTCATTCTTAACTTCTTTAAGCTCTGAATCTTTGCACCAATTGTTAAACAACATTTATCAAATACTCAAAACTACATTTACATAAATTTCAATTATACATTATTATTACATAGTATGGTTTGTGATCAATATTAAGGGTACAACAACCTCCTCCTGGATGAGCATAAAATAAATGTTTGAGAGAAAATTAATGCAAATGAAATTCAAATAAAAATAAATAATAATAAAGTAACTTAATGCACAATAATGATACAACTCCTTTTGAAACAATACTTATTGCAACCTGATAACTAGTACTCTAGCACACTAAATTCTCCCCCTACTTATAATTTTTCAAAGGGATTAATGACTCCTAAAATCTATTTAACCTTGTTGAAGGTTTTTAAAGGCAATGACTAAATGAAAATATTAGTTAATAGAGTAAAAGATATAATAAAAGATAATTGAATTTCTTTCTTTTAGACATGTTCTTCAATGAAATGATAACTCAACTCAATATTCTTAGTCCTAGAATGCTGGATAGAGTCATTTAAAAGATAGATAACATTAGAATTATTAGAGAAAATTAGAATTTTGTTAAATTCTAAACTATAGTCTATCAATTATTGTTTGATCCAAGACACCTAAGCAATATAAATTCTTATAACAATGTGTTCAGCCACAATTATTGATGTTGTAACACAATTCTACTTTTTGCTCACCCATTAAATTAGAGATCCACCAATTAACTAACACATACCAAATGTATTCCTTTTATTAGTTCTATTGATAACAAAATTAATATTTGTATTTTGTATTAAATCAAATCCAACCTCATATTTGGCTTAACATTGATCCAATGACTAAGTGCCAATAAGACACTTAAATATATGCTTAATAGCTTAGAGCCATGATTCCTTGGGGTTAGCCTAAAATCTTTCTCACAATCCAACATTGAAAATTATGTTTAGTTTACTTATTGTAAGGTGTAGTACAGATCCGTTTATTCCTCTAAACAATTTTGTGTTTATGGGCTTTTAAACTTTATTTTTGTCTAATATAATATTTGTTCAAATAAGTATCTTTCTTTCCTCTATGCTTTTAAAGCCTTCAATAATTCCAACAAATACTTTGTTTGAGAAATAAAAATTTCATCATTAGTTTTTTTAACCAAAAGTCCTAAAAAGAAAGTTAATTTTATCATCATAGTCATTTCAAATTTAGCCTACATTAATTATGTAAATCTATTACACAGTTCTTCATTGGCAGCTCCAAATATTATATCATCAATATATACTTAGAATATAGGCTGATATGTATCTAAATTTTTAAATTAATAAGGTGTTGTCAACTTTGCCTCTAACAAAACCATTTGAAGTAAGACAAATGCACAACCTTTCGTACCAAGCTCTTAGAGCTTGTTTCAATTAATATAAAGTCTTCTTAAGCTTATAAATGTTATCCTCCATGTCATGTACTCTAAATTTTAAGGGTTATTCTACATATACTTCTTCATTTACGTAGTCATTTAAGAAAGCAAGCATTCTTGACCTCCATTTGTTATAGCTTAAATCCCTTGTGGCATGTATAAGAAAGTAAAATTCTAATAGCTTTCAGCCTTACCACTAGAGCAAAAGTCTCATCTACATCTCCCTCAATCTCATAATATAATTTAGCTACTAATTTAGTCTTATTTTTATGACTTCTCTAACCTCATCTAGCTTTTTTTGAACACCCATTTTGAGCTAATGAGCATTTGATCAGTTGGCTTAGGCACAAGCTACCATACCTAATTTTTCTCAAACTAATATATCTCTTCATTCATAATAGAAATCCATGATTCATCTTCAAAGGGATTTTTAATAAAAGTAGGTTCAAACTGTCAAACAAAGGCTATATGATTAAATGAACTTCTAATCTTTATTTTCTCTTTTACATCTCGAATAACTTGTTTACTAGGATGATCCTTATAAAAGTTTCATTTCTTCTCATTATGATTCTCATATTTTCTTAACTTATTGACTTCCTTCTCCTTATTTATTTAACTATCTTTAATATTATGTTCCTTTAATTTATTTAACTTATTTGATTAAGATTGGCAATAATGAGTTATAATAAAAGTTTCATAAAATTTTACGTGAATTGACTCCTCCATAGCTAGAGACTTTTTGTTATAAACTCTAAAAGCTCAATTGTTAAATGAATATCTAAGAAAATTTCCTTCATTAGACTTTTCATCAAACTTCCCTTGGTTATTCTTCACATTATTCAATATGTAGCCTCTACACCTAAATGCATGTGAATGTGATACCTTAGGCTTCTTCTTATACTTTAGTGTATATGTGAAAACATTCAATAAGGGTCTATTAATGACTCTATTTACAACAAAACAAGTAGTGTTAATTGCCTTTACCAAAACATATTTAAGAATATTGTATTCATTCTACATACACCTTATAGCATCTAACAAAGATTTGTTCTTTCTCTTAATTACACATTTTGTTGAGTACTAATGTTTGAAAAAGTAAGCAATACTTTATATCCTTTGCAAAATTTATCAAACAAATTATTCTTGAACTCTCCTCCATTATCACTTTTAATTTAAATTAATCTGAGCGCAAGTTCTTTCTCAACTTTAATGATCAAATTCATAATCTTTACAAATACATCACTCTTCTTTCTTACAAAAAGTACCCAAATAAATATGGCAAAATCATCTATAATCACTAAACTATATCTACTTTTACTTAAACACTCTGGTTGAATAAGACCAAAAATATCTAAATGAATGAGATCTAAAGGTCTATTTTTTGAAACCTCTTTAATGGGTTTGAAACTAGTCATTATTTGTTTTCCTAATTAGCTTGTTTCACATAGAGGTTGATCTTTTTAATGAATGTTTGATAAACCTCTAACAACATTGTCACATCCCACCTTTTGTAACATGTTTCTTTTTTCCTCAAAATGCAACCAGCCATATGCACCAATCAATGTATCCAATTAGCTACTTCTCACTCCCTGGGCTTGGTATTCAAACTAAGAGTTATGATCTCCTAATTTGATCATAAAGCTCATGTTGTGCCATCCAAAATGAACCACATTACTACTCTAATTAAGACCTCACATGTGCATGATGATCATATTGAGAGATACTAAAGAAAAAGAGCTTGCCTAATACACTAGTGTCTACATGATATTAAAGCAATCTATATCTATAAATAACTATATCCACATAATATAATAATCATAAACAAATAAGTAGCCATATCCAAATAAATGACCAGTATAGTCTATATTCAATATAGATAATACATATAATCTAAATCCAATAAATATATCTTAATACTAAAAATAAATAAAACTATAATAAGGTAATACAAAGACATTAACTAATGAAGGACCCATTAAGATATTAACTCTAAGCCTCACTCTATGTCATACCAACAACTAACACTTTACACCTACAGATAATATAGGGGGTTGGGTAAGTTAGACTCAATAGAAACACTCATATCTTATTAATAAAACATATATATAATGGTATAATAATAAAGTACAATCATCAATATGTTAGAGGAATAAGATGAATACCATAACCTACCAAGTAATTCAAGGTATAAAATTACAACCACTAACTCTATCACATAATCATCTAGGTCCAACAAGTCATAATAGAAACATAATCAAGATCAACCTCTAGGATGCATAGTGATCCTCCAATAATTTAGCACTGCTTCTAAGCCCCTATGGTACTTGACACAAATTTAACACTCCTATCTCATCATACAATTTAATAGTTCATAATCTAGACTTTATTAATTACTTGAACCACACTATAGGGCCATAAGAATCTTCATAACACATAATGCTCCAATTATACAAGCTTAGGCACACCTACAATCCTAATATAATGTCCTAATAATGAGGTATGCAACCTCCATACATGGTGAGAGTCTTATCATCTAGTGTATTTGAGCAACCATGCTTTAGTTAAGAAGGCCATCAACTGTTGTCCACTACATCTTAGTCTATATCTTAATCAAATAGATTTTCTTACTCATCATTAATATGGCTTTAGTCACAAATATCCAAGATTATATAACCTTGATTTGACATTTGAAGGATCTTATGATTTCTTCAAAATCTTAATCCATTAATTAAGCCATCTAAGGTCTCCTTAAATCTTACTTTGTTATTTGGGTTGATGATCTAAGGTTTTTTTAGACCTTAATGTTCTTATCTAAGATAATACTCTATTTTTTCCCTGTACACGTCTAGTTCTTACTCTTTTTTTAATTTAAAAGTCTTAAAAAGTTCATTAGTTTATCTAAGATAGCTCTTGAATACTCACTCAAGTTTTTAAGTCTTTGGTCTTAACTTTTTAAGTCATAATCTTTGAACTTTAATCTAGGTTCACATAAGTTCTATTAATGACTCTCTTATCTTGAAGGCTAACCTAAGTCATACCACCCTTTTCAAAGGCCTCTTTTGAGCCACATATATCTCTTATACTTTATCTTGGTGTCAGTATATGGTTAAGAGCAAAATTTAGGATTACTCATATTCCTACTTGTTAAACAAAGCTACATCAATGTTTAACTAATGATCCAAATGCCCTTTTGGTTGTGCCTAGCACCACTCCTATGGCCAATACCCAACTCTCTATTTCAAATAATCCTCATCCAAGGTTTAACCAAGTGTTTCATCATATCCTAGCCTCATCTTGATTGAGCTCAAATTCTCACTAAGTTCTTGATAACTTTAGTTCAACCCTAATTCTACATTTAAGGTTTTCTTCAAGAAAAGTTGTAGTCCTTAGAAATTACACACTAAATTTTTGGGTTATCTTCAATCTCATCCAAGGTCCTTGACTAAACTAAATCCTTTTTTGTTGCCCTTAATTTAGATATAAACTTCTCTTAGCCTTCTTCTATGGCCCACACAAGCCTCTCAAGTCTCTTTATCAAAAAATTAAGAGCTCACTTATTTTCAAAGCCATCTAAGTTCTCTTTCTAGGTTTACATTGTAATTAAAGTCATTAGTCAAACCTCACAATCAAACCCTTTGACTATCATGGGCTTCCAGCCCTTTATGGCAACATAAATTTTAAGGTTTGGCCATTCATATAAGAAGTTTTTACAAGTTCGATGTATCGTTCAATAACAAGCCTAGCTTATTTTGAGCTAAACTCTTTCTTCCTACATGATTACATAACTTAGCCTTCTTTTAAGGCTAAACCAACACTTCCAAACCCTCTTCACAAGGTACTTGAAAGCTCTCACTTACCTTAAAGCCATCTAAGGTCTCTCTTAAGGCATTTTCTTATTTTCTAAGCCTATAATTGAGCCTCACCACCTTGCCCTAAGGCATAACAAGATGCATTCATCCTCATTTGGCAACAAATTTCTAATCTTAAGTGTCATTCTTGGAGGAAAACTTACATAAGTAATACCAGTGCCTTAACTTATAATTAAATAAAAACACTTCTAAACTAACATATTAGGATTTTCTTAAATAATTCATAAGATTCATAACGAAATTCTATACCCCAAATTTGTTTTAACTTGAGTTCTTCCAAGCCATTTTGGTTGCATAATTATGCAGTACTTTCAATAGCTTAAGCAATTGACATAAGCATGATTATTCATTTCCTTTTATGTGACAAGTCTTGGTTACCATCTTATAATAAGAATAAATTAAAATTCTAGCCAAATAACTTTAAAAATATCAATGTTAACATCAATTTTAGCAAGTCATCCATGCCATCATTATCACAATATTGCAACATGTAATAAGGAATCTCCAACAAAAATCATGCTATTAATAAAGGTGATCATAATTTTATACTTTTATTTTCAATAATTCTTAGTGAACAGTACTAATAATCATAAATAAATTTATGAAAATTCATCACAATTTAATTCTACATTTTAAAAATCATGCTATCAACATTAAACAAAATTCATGACAATCAATTATATAAAGACCAGCTATCATAACTTCATCTAATTGCAATAATTCAAGTTAGCATGATAAGCTTTATATGATGGTACAAGTAATTACAAATTTAAAATTTCATAAATCTCATTCTTCTTATCATCTTGATTGAGAGCTAGAGCAAACAAATTTTATTATTTGGAAAGCATGCTCATCATGTTCCATCAACATAAGAACTATAACTCAACTTTTGCATCATTGCTAAGAGCTTTTGTTTAATCTCAAAAATTAGGAATCATATACATGACATTTTCAACAAATTGAAAACCATTTCATATTTGCACAATATAATATAACAAGTTAACCTCATTAGTTAAAAAGCAATCTTATGATGTTTTCACCAAATTGAGACATATATCTCTTTTTTTACAATGTAAATAAAAGCTAATGCATGTGAATTATAGCAAGATAATGCACACACTTCTTACTCTATCAATTTGAAAGATGCTACATGAATAATAGTAAAAATTACATAACTCTAATCTTGTTTATCTACTTACAACCTGCAACATAAAATAATAGCAAGACCACATGTAAATCTAATGTTTCTTACCAATCCCAAAAGCTGCATCGTAAACTATTTTCAAAATATTAAGTTAATCCAATATTTCATATCAATTGTGAGCTACAAAATGATGGATTTATAAAGCATTGTCATATTTCATGCTCTAAATGAAACATTGACTTACAACAAGCTAGATTCATAAGGTCGTGAGTATATTTCATATACTACTTTAAATTGAGAGCTATGACATGTTAAATTTACTAAGCTTTGCTCATATCTAATACTATTTATTAGTTCCAAAGCCATATCATGTTATTTTATAATTTAAAGGGTATAACACATCATGTCCTTGCACCAACTAAGTTGTAGTATACTAACTTGTTAATAAAAGGACTATATTCTTATCAAAAAAGGAATTAAAGAATGACAATTTAATTAAGAAGCATAAATGCAATATTTGAACCAAATAAAAAAATTGCAACATGCCAAGTTATCAAAATAAAGCATGTATAACACATTCTTTCATCAACTTGAGAACAGTAGGTTAGCTAGCATACATTAATTGACAAAATAGATGATTTTAAATACCTATCATGCTTGCATATTTAGGTGCAAGGCATGAGTTTCCTATGTCTTAAACTAGGTAGAGATCTACATCAATTGGAAGTCCTTCCTCTTCATGGATTGAACTTAAAAATTTCCTCCCTTATTAATTGTAGGTTATTTTTTGCTTAGCTTCTCTTGGGTTGGTCTCTTTAGGACAATCCATGGCTAGGTTTTGCTAAAAATTCTAGCCCTTTTTTAAAGCCAAACATTATATAGTATTTATCAATCCTTTAATCATTGAATGTTCGCTAGGCTAGGTTAGATTTCTCTTCTTGCATCCTTATCCTATGATTTTTACATTCTAGGGTTTCACCATATCATCACAATCTAAAATTTGTACTAGTATTATACAAATATAATTCTATATGAAGAGAAAAATACATTATTACCACCTAACAATTCTATTAATCATAATTGTATGATCTAATATTTACATTTAGATGATTCATTATGCACCATCATTTATCATAACTTAATAATTCACTTATGTAAGTCCTTTCCTAAGTGATCATACTTATTTGATTTATGTACTCACATGGTATGATACTTGGTTGGCTCGAAGTAGTTCTTAATGTTGTACTTAAAAGATTAATGATTTTTTACTTGTATGATCATTGTAATACTTAATTCAACTCTATTTTTTTATATTATTGTCCTTGTATGAGGTGTTATCAACCTGGTATGATCATCAACAAAGTCTTGTTCCTACTCACTCTAACCTCCTTCTCATGTTAGATCAAACCATACAATGTGAGGTTGTTGTATTGTATGGTTCCAATTTAACATCAAATGTAGTCGATTTAAATGCTCATGACATTAGTATACTGATACAATAAATGCGTCATACTTGTACGATCAAATTCTAGTTTTATAGCCTATTCATAATTGCCACATGATTGTTTTTGCTACCATATCATACTATACATTTTTCTAATATCATACTATATGATATTAACAATTGAGCCTTCAATAGGTTTTCAATCCACATCATTTTGTATGACATTTTTCCATCATATTGTATAGTTCTCACCAAACATATTCAGTAGTCATCTAATTTTACCACTTGAATTTTATAGCTATTTAAATAACAAATTAAAATAAGTATCAAATACTTTGATTAGCAAATTTGATTTATATAATATTCTCCCCACCCTAGTTTAGATTTTGTCTTCAAAATCAAGAAAATGGCTTAAGCCAATTGTGATCAATTTCATCTATCATTAAATGTCTCCATTAAAATATAGTTTTAAGGTTCTTACACATTTTTGCTTCCCATGGATGGTTCATCATCTTGTTATAATGATCCACTCTTCATAAGCTATCCTTAAAATCCTTGTGTTAAGGGACATATCACCAATCAAATAGGTGAAAATATCATTCCTAATAACAAAGTTCTTAGTATCCTCTTGATATAATCAAATAAGCACCCCTCTAAATTTCATGATCTTCCTATTAAAGTGTCCTTATTCTATCCAACCAATATGCCTAGATGGTAAGAGCACTAACTTGAGTCATCAATATCTAAAATGCAAATTGACTATGAGCTCTACTAATATTGGACATTACTTCCTTCTCTGATCTCTCTATAAGCATATACCTAAGAGTAACACCTTTACTCAAGTCATATGTTATCAATTTGCCTTTATCTCTTAATATTTTATGTTCAAAACATTGTCTTTAATAAGTTGTATCTAAAAAAAGATATACTTAAGGCTTACCCTACTCTGGCAAGGTCAACATTAGAGTAGAACTCAATATTATTTAAGCTCTACTCAATTTACTTGTTAGCCTTAGCGAAGTCATTATATCAAGTACACTAAGTAAGCACTAGGTGTTCTTACAAAGAAGGCCTAAGTTCCCTATAAAGAGTTCACAATGACACTCCTCAAAAGTCACCAACTCTATCACATACCATGTACAATAAGTAAATCTAGCATCATAATCTACTATAAATATCTATCCTTAGCTCAAATGAGTTAGCTATTTTGTAGATCTAAGCCTCAGCCATTTTTGACACATACTAGTCTCCAAAAGTTGCCATAAACTGACTCCAAAGAGTTTCATTATTCAAAATCCCCAAACATGGTTTGGCCCTAACCAAGCCACTAAGTGGTTGCCTTCACATCAAAAACCAAGGCTTCTAGTGCAACCATTCACTCAGTTGGGCATCCAAATGCATCAAATAACTCCTGAATGTGTGCTAACCAGTCATCTATTATGGTTGGACCTACCATGCCTAAAAAACTCACAATCTTAATCTCTTAAAAGCCTCTAATAATGGATCCACTCATGGCACAAATCTAAACCTAGGGTGCCTAAACCCTAACTAGTTGCTCTAGCTCTAGCTCTTCTTGGACATGGTCTCTATCCATCATGTCACTTAAGATAATACTATGAGTCTTGATCATCATCAATAAGATGAAAATACCATACTTAATTACTTTGGGTAAGAACTAGAACCCTATTAATATATGTGAATCACAAATCAAACATATAATTTAATGCTCTTAATCATGGTGGGTCTAACCTAATAATAGACAAATCCTTGAGCAAATCAAAAATATATGCATCATCACACCTCTCATTGCGTTGAACCTCTTGTACTTGTTGAATGCCTTTAGTAGGACATATTGAGGAGCTTTGCACATGAGTTCGTAAATAATTTCTCTAATTTTGGAATTGATTCTTCATTTCATACATGAAAGTTTGTAATTCTTCTTGTTATTAATTTATCACTTGAAATAGGTTTTCTCTAAATTTGATAAGCTTTTAATTTGGCACTTTCTTATTACTCTAACTGTCATTTTTTTAAGAAAATTATCGTGAAATGAGTGTTGTTAATAGACTAATGAAAGGAATGAGTTTACCAACCAATAATTTATTGAATGTCATAGTTGATGAAACATTATGATGTTATTCTTTGATACCAAATGATGTAGTAAGAGAGGAGATTGAGCCATTGGATGAAATGAAATAATTGTTTGGGTTAAATGGAATAAAAGGTATGACAAAAAAGCTTAAATAAAGAACAAATATAATCAAGAGGATAAAGAAGAACAAAAGGATTTACTCATCAATATGATCCTAAGAGAAGGTCACTAAGCCAACTCAAACACATAAGAAACAAAAAATAAATTTTCTTTGGTAGCGTCAAATTCACTAGTCATCCATTTATAAGAGGTCTTTTAAGTCGAAGATTATAAGTAATTATTTAGTACAAAATTAAGCTTTTAGGTTGCTTCTTGACTTTCATACTCTTATAATTATTTAACACAAAATTAAATTTCATACCTATTTTTTGAATATTTTTATCTATAGCTTTGAATATTTTAGATATTTTTATTAAAATACCTCCTAATATGGGTCACCAATCATAAATAACATATCATAAGTCACATACCACCACTTTGACTTTATACTTCTAATTATTTAGCTACTCTGAAAACTTTATTTTAGATTTAAAAAATAAGTTGAGTTAATATATTTCATAATTGCTTACTTTTTTTCTCCTTGAGTAGCCTATAACTATCTTTATTGGGCCATGATTAGCTCTTCTTATCATGGTTTATGTGATGGGTACATGATAAACACTTTTTTAATACAATTTTAGCCCAAATTGTTATCTTTTTAATGCACTTCACAATCTTACTTCATCATTCCCACCTTACTAAAAGAAACTCTTTTATGTAAAATTGAGGTGTAGGTATTCTTCCATTAACTTTGATGTTGACTTAACATGTTTATGCATTGTGGGCATTTATTATTTTTAAAAAGTTTGGTTGTATTGACAATGGTAACTATTTTCTTGAATCACCTACATAATTGTCAATTTACAAATCATCATATTTAAAATTTGCATTATATTGTTGTTCAACTTCATTGTTAAACATTTGGACAATAAAAAAATCTTTGAGCAATTCAAAATCATACATGTCATCTCATTAGGTTGAAACACTTTTACTTGTTGAATATCTTCAATAGGAGACATGTTACACCCCATTTTTCCTAGGCTGATTTTTGGCATACAATTTTTTTTTTTTTTTTTTTTATATAGACAGCTCAGATCGTCCCATACCAACCTGAGTAGCCTACGAAAACATAGGATATAACACATCATTACACACCTACTTCCCTTAACAATGTGGATCCCATCTCCTGGGTACACCGTCAAATCAGGTTCATGACTCCTGAATTAACAGATGGACTCGCGCAATGTTACTCCTACTAGACCCAATACTCCTAACCCCTACGGGTAGGAGAACCGGTCTATTAGAAGTCTGAACCCCCATGGTTAAGTTCCATAGTCATGTAATGACCTCACCATCAAACAAAAAGATATATAACATCCTCAGATAAAATATGGCACTCCACACACCATACTCCAAGACAATAAAATAAAACAGTGAATGAAACTACATTACAAGAATAAGATCCAAGTCCAACAAGTGCAATGTTATCCAACCAAAAACATAAGTCAGAATTTCCCTCACATATTACATGACATATGAGAATAACAATCTCATTAAATACATCCAACAGCAACAATCAACTAACCAGAATATCTCAGACAATCACAAGTCAGATATCCTCCACAATCCTGCTGACCACGATCCTACCTAATCTGGTAGTGTCAAGTCTGTCGAGCCACTGAAAATATATAATACAGGAATGAGCTACGCCCAGTAGGAAAGACAGCTAGTAAAACTCACATGCAAGAGAAGGATAATAGCAAAAATATAGGAATACAGCATAACAATGTATGGTGGATAGGCACTCTCAGTCCCAGACTCCGACCAACCACAGTCACCCCTAGTCACACCAGAGTAGCTCTCCTCTGGGCTTCCAGGTAGCGTGCCAGTGGGAACGCCCATCTCGAAACACGCATGGCGCCTAAGCACCCGACACCGCAGCGTCTCTCGTCAATCAATCTCCTGGAGACTATAGACAGATCCAGTCACAAAATCTCTAGCCAACGTGAGACACCCCTGCCACCCTAAGGCGCGCAGGCCTACACACTTGGCTAGCCACTGTGAGACACCCCTGCCACCCTCAAGCGCGCAGGCCTACACACATGGACCAGGAGAGACGACTCAGCCACCATCCCAAGGAGTCCTCTACCAACAATTTCCATAGAAGCTCACGCCCCTACAGTCATTGTCAATTCTCTAACTCCAAGATTCGGCAACATATGTCCAGGTACGACAAGGCGCATACCAGTCACATGTATACTGTGGAAGCTAAGCCTGAACCGCACAGTTACCTACCACAACTACCCTAAAACATCATATAGAGTCTATAGTAGTCCGGTCCAGTATGCCAATCCATAAAATATGCCAACACTGAATAAACTGACTCAATCCATGTCGTTGCCATCAAGGCAACACAACTGTCAATTACTGACTGTTCTGGTAGCATCCATGTACCATACTTCTGTCTGACTGTTTCCAGCTGTACTGTCATCACTGATAACATTTTTCCCCACTTCAGGAAATTTTTAATTTCCGTCATCAATTTCCGTCTTTATCCATTTTTTCGAAATTCGGAATAGTTTCCGAGTTTAATTCCTCATATATCTTATTTCCAAAATTCGAATTAATTTCCGAATTAAATATTCTGCATTTTTTTTTTCCCAAAAATTCGGGATAAATTTTCGAATTTAATTCCTCCCGTCTTTCCTCTTCCGTGCCGCATTAAAATTAAATAAATCATTTCCGAAAATTCGGAATTAATTTCTGAATTATAAATCCTTCCGCTTCTCTCTCATCCGCACCAATTTAAGTTAATAATTGTTAATTAATTAATTTACGATTAATTATTAACTAATTAACTAAATCCTAATCCATCTCCTTCCTCCGCCCGGCGCCCGCGAAACCCTAGCCGCCGCCATCGCCGACCAATACGATCCTTCCGTCGATTTCCGGCGACTGCGAACAAGGAGAACAATTTCCTAACATGCTCCTAACCATTAATAAATTTTTTTCGGCGAAATGGGAATTTTTCCAGGAATTCCGAAATTTGCAAAAGACACAAATTAGCATTCAATTAAATCCGATTTTCATCCACATGCTTGTTTTCATTAAGCAAAGTATTTCATGCTTTTAATTTTTCTACTAAATCACTAATTTAAACTGAATTTCCTACCTCAACGACGCCGGCGACGGTGAACTTCGTCCGCAGCTCGCCGCAGCTCCTCGCCGAACGAATCCGGTATGAATTGACTCTCCTCGTTCCCGTGAATCTCCAGGCACAAAAAGCCCCTTGCCAGGCCGCCGGAATCACGCGCCGTACGCCGGAAAAACTCTCTCTATCGGTCGGCCGAACGAACCCTAATCGTTTCGCGAGGGTTTTATATTTCTGGCCGACACGGTGAAACCCATTACGCGCCGTTGACACGCTTTCGACACGGTAAGCACCCGATACGCGCTGTCGACACGCTATCGACACGGTAAGCACCCGATCAGCCGGTTCAATCCCAACCGTCGATCACGACCGTCCGATCCGCTTATCAGAACGCACGCGCAAACTCACTCGGCGAACCGTCTCCGCCTCCGCTGAACCGTTCCGGTCCGGTTCACGCGCGGTAAAAACCAATTTCCGGTTTAATTTAAATGGATTTTCGAATTTCTAAAAATCCAATAAATCTAATTAAACAGGGAAAATTTTTTAAAATTCACCTCGGTGCTCCGAAAAAATCCCTAGAAATTTCAGAAATTCCAATAGCCTCTGATTGAGCTCCTGGCTCATCCTACTGTCGATCTGAAATCATCCAAGCCAAAAATTAATTCATTAAAGATTAACATAAAACTTTTTACTGGGTATAACAAGACATTAGGGAGCTTTACACATGGGTTTGTAGGCAATTTCTCTAGTTTTGGAATTAATTATTCATTTCATACTTGAAATTTTACAATTTCTCTTACATTCCTTCTCATCATTAATTTGTCACTTAAAATAAGTTTTGCTCTAAATTTGACAAGCTTTTGATTTATAGCATTCTTGTTACTCTACCTACCATCTACTGAAGAAAATTATTAATAAACAAGCATCATTACCAAAATGATGAAAGAAATGAGGTTAACCAACAATGATTCTTGAACATCATAGTTGAAAAACATTATAATGTTGAACTTTGAACCAAATGATGTAGCAAGAGAGGGGTTTAGAACATAAGATGAAATGAGATAATCACTTGGGTTAAATGAAATGGAAAGTATGATAAAAGGATTTCAATGAAGCGAAAAAAATAGTTGAGAAGATAAAGAAAAAAATGAAGATTAATTTACCAAAGTGAACAAAGAGAAGGTCACCAAGCCAAATCAAATACTCATGTCATAAAGAAATACACTTCCTTTGATTACAATCAATTCATTGGTCATTTATTCATAAGTGGTTCTTTGAATAGGAGATTATAAATAATTATTTAATAAAAAGCAAGCTTTTAATCTACTTTATTTTCGTGCCTATATAATTATTTAATACAAAATCTTGCTTCACACATCTTGAAAACTTTCATCTATATCTTTAAATATTTTAGACACTTATTAATATTCCACTTAACATTTGCTACCTACCATGAGTCACTTACCTTAAGTCACCTACCATCACTTTGACTTTATTCTTCTAATTATTTAACCACTCTAAAAAAATTTTTAGATTAAAAAAAAGTTGAGTCAATATATTTCATAATTGCTTAATTTATTCCTTCTTGATTAGCCCATGACTATCTCTATTGAGCCATGATTAGATCTCTTTATCATGGTTTATATGATAAGCCTATGATAAATACTTTTTTTATACTTTAAGCACAAATTATACTTGTTTTTCATATACTTCATGATCTTTATATTCATGTTTAATTTCATATTTTTATCCTACATCATAATGCACCAAGCTTAATATTTAAACTAAAAGCTATGATCCTCTCTTTTGATCATTAACTTACAATGTGCCACATAAAATGAATGAATTCTTGCTCCATTTGATACCATAATTATTCCAAGAATTGGTTCACCTTAGGTTAGGCAATCTACCTAATATACTGGCATGTACATTATATTAAAGTAATCTATATCTGAAAATAATAATATCAATATAATGTAATAATCATAAATAACCATATAGGCATGTCTACATAAATATAGTTCATCATCAATATAGATAATAGATATCATCAAATTCTAATAAATACATCTCAATGTTAAAAATGAATAAAACTATGACTAAAACATACCAAGATGCTAACTAATAAAGGATCCATTAATATGTTGGCTTTGAGGCCCATTTTATGTCGTACTAGCAACTAACTCCTTGCACCTATAAATAACATTAGAAGGATGTTAGGCTCAATAATAACACTCATACTTTACTAAAAAAAGCATACATGTAAAGGTATAATAATAGAGTATAATCATCAATGTATCAAAAGAATCAAATGAATACCATAACTTACCAAGTTGAGTTAAAGTATTAAATCACACCACCAACCTTATCACATAACTATTTGGGCCCAACACGTCATAATGGAAACATAATCAGGATTAATCTATAGGATGCATGGTGACCATCCAATAATTTGGCTTTCTCTTCATGATTAGAAGGTACTCAATATAAGTTTGGTACTCTTATCTCATCACATGATTTAGCAATCCACAGCTTAGGCTTCACTAATCACATGAACCACACCCTTAAGGTCATAAGAGTCCTTATAATGTATGGTGGTCCTCCACCATAAGCTTACGTACACCTATGATCCTCTTATAATGTTCTAACAATGAGATATGTAACCTCTATATCTTGTGGGAGTCTTACCATTTATTATATCAAATATGTTTGGCTTTGGTTAAGGAGTCCATCAACTAGGGTTCATTGCATCTTAATTTCTCATAATCAAATAGACTCACTCATCATCTGTGTTGTTCTATTCATAAATATCTAGGGTTATCTAACCTTGATTATAATCTAAAGGATCCTAAGGTTTACTTAAAATCCTAATCCATTAACAAAGTCTCCTAAAACCTTATTTTGCTATCTATGTTGATTTAAGGTTTCTTTAAAACCCTAATTTTCTTATCTAGGGTAATCTTTCCTTATCCATTTTTAATATACATATGGTCACTATTTTCTTAATTTGGAAGTCGTATTAAGTCCATTAGCCAACCTAGGTTACCTTTTCAGAATTCACTTGAGTTATAAGTCTTTGGCATTAAACCTTTATGTCGTAATCTTTGAACTTTAGTCTGGTTTCACATGAGTCTATTAGTGACTCACTTGCCTTGTAGGTGAACTTAAAGGCCTATCTTGAGCCACACACACATCCTAAATTATCTCTAAGATATTAGTCTATGATTTAAGAGTTTAATCTATGGTTTCTCATGTTTTACCTATCAAGCCAAGCTACATTATGGTTTAACCAATGATCAAAGTGCCTCTTTATCAATCTTAACACCACCCTCAAAATCAACATCAATAATTAGTTCTTTATTTTAATCAACCCTCATTCAAGGTTTAATCAAGAGGTTCATTATATTCTAGCCTTATTCTAAGTGCGATCATGGTCTCACCAAGTGATAACTTTAGTTTAATAATAATTCTACCTTTAGGGTTTTTTTAAGTAAAATTACAGTCCTTAGGAATTACACACACTTAATTCCTAAGCTATCCTTAATCTTATCTAAGGTCTTTAACCAAGCCTAATCATTACTTTTAACCTTGACCAAGACCTAAACTTCCCTTACTATTCTTTTAAGGCCAACATAAGCCTTTAAGTCTCCTTACTCGAAAACCAAAATCTTAGTTACCGTGGATGTCATATAAGGTCCTTTTGTAGGTCTCACATTGTAATCAAAAGTCTATGGTTGAGCTTTACATTCAACCTCTTTGGTTATTCCAAGGCTTCCAGAACCTTATGGTGACACAAATCTCAACTAAAGTTTGGTTATTCAAGTAGGAAGTTTTCACAAGTTCTTTGTAAGGTTTAATAATAAGCCTAAAGCATTATCACAAGGCTTTTTTAAAGCTAAATGCTTTCTTCTTACCAACTCAATCAAGACCATTACATATCTTATTCTATTTTAAGGCTAAGCTGAGTCTTTTAAGCCCTCTTCATAAGGTATCTAAGAGCTCTCCCTCACCCTAAAGACTTCAAAGGTCTCTCTTAAGGCCTTTTCTTGCTTTGTAAACCTATAGATATGCCTAACCACTTAGCTCTACGACTTATCTTAAGCCATTCATTCTTATTTTATTACAAATTTCTAATCCCAAGTTTAGTTTTAAAGGAAAAATTGCTTAGGTCATATTAGTGTCTTATGGTATGGTTAAATAAAAATGCTTCTAAATGTTCTTATTAAGATTTCATTAATTAATTTAAAATGTTCCTAGATTAATTATGTGCCCCAAATTTACTCTAACTTGAGTTCTTATAAGTCATATTGGTTGCATAATTATGAAATCTTTCCAATATCTTAAGTCATGAACATGAGCATGATCATTCACTTCCTTTCATGTGAAAGTCTCGATTACCAACTTATTAGGATCATAAATTGAAATTCCAATAAAATGAAATAAAAAATATCTATGTAACATCAATTTTAGCCTGTCATCATTATCATAATATTACAATATGTAATAAGGAGTTTCCTAAAAAAAATCATGTCATTAATAATTAATGTGACCATCATTATCACAATGTTATAACATGTAATAAAAAATCTCCCACAAAACTCATGCTATTAATAAATGTGATCATAATTTTATACTTTATTTTCAACAATTCTAAGTGATCATTATTAATAATCATGAATCAATCTATTAAAATTCATCACAATTTACGAGCTCTAAGGAATAAATTATGAATTTTTAAAGATATGGGATAAACGTAACGTTGAGGATAGATTTGTAATTTTATAAATGTAGGAATAGCTCAATTCATTTTGACGAAAGATATATTTGTAATTTTAAAGGATGTTAGCTGTGCTGGGTATATGTGCAATTTTAGAAATTTTGGCATAGGTCTATCTCTCTGGCCAGAGGATCTATGCACAAATAACAAATTCAGAGGGGGTGTTATGCAAAGTAACTAGTTCATGAGCCTTCTGGTAGTCGGTTCATGAGGGTTGAAGAATTTTCAATCGCGATTTTAAAAGCTAACAAGGGTGCTTTTGAAAAGAACTTCTGCAAAAATTAACTGGCTGTGGGAAGGTTTGCTGGAGTGCGAGAGAGAGTCTTTTGGGAGTTGTGTGAGATTTCTGACAGCGATCGCCGTGCTCTTAGAGGAGTTCCGGTATGCAACAATGACGGTCGGTGAGGATTCTGTAAGGACATCATGATGAATCAAAAGTGGGCAAGACGATTTGTACATCAAAATCAAGTAGATAAATCTCTAACCCTGCCATGTAGCACATTAATATGTGCTTGTTTTTATATAGTTTTTTTACTGTCACATGGTGCTTTGGTTGTTGTATATATAGTTTGTTTATTTCATTTGCATAAAAACTAAAAAAAAGAAGCAATATGGTATGATAATAAAATAAAAAGGAAGAAACAATATAGAACGAAAGATCTTTTGATATGGCAAAATTATCTCGATTTATGGTTGGAAAATGGCAGTAAAAATGAGATTCCTAGAGAACATTATCCTCACCACTAGGCCCAGCGTGTTGGATCACCGGCTATCGATCTTTGAATCAGCTATCTATCTAGTGTTATGTGTTATGAACCCATGATGATTTACACCAAGCTCAACATGTTGGATCGTAGGGTATAGGTTCCATACCTACCTGGTGGCACTAGGCTTAGCGTGTTGGATCGTAGGGTATCGATCTTCGGATCAGATATCTGCCTAGTGTTATGTGCTTGGTTGGATGCCAGTTGGAGGTCATTTCTTGATGATGATTGGATCCATAGAGGATAATACATCAAAAGAAATTAGGTCGATAATAATACACCTATAATCATAAATAATAAGGAACTGACATTTCTTTTGGTATTTCATCTGGCATTATATATGACATCTTGTATGGTTTTAGTTTTATGCATATGATTCATTTTCAATATTCATGGTATGTCTTTTCATTTGATTTCTCTTTCATATTCGGTTAATTATTGTGGATTTATCTATTGAGATCTGTCAAATCTCATTTAGTGCTTATATCATAGGTCATGAATCCCATGCAACCAATACACTAAGAGCTAGGAAAGTTACTGTTACAAGAGAGCCCTTTTTACTAGATGTGTAAGAGAGGGGAGGGCTTGGTGTGAGTAAACTTTTAAAAACATGTCTTTATTTATATTTTTGATTTTCGGGTCACTATGTAAATATTTTAGTTCAGTTCCATGGTTTGTTTTTGAAATGGGTTCGAATAAGAGTTAGGGTTTGTCTCACTGTTGGGTCCTCATCTTGGGTTTTGTTCCTTGTCCTTACTCGATATTGTAATAGTGAAAAATCTCTGATGTTGATTTTGTTATCTAGTGGTACTTGTTGAGGTGGGGGCTTGACAAGGTGGTATCAGAGCCTTTGGTTCAGGAATAGGTGGGAAATTAGAGTGAGGACATCAGCACAGCATATGCATTACATCTTTAATGTTACTTTTAGCTTAAACATTTTGTCAAATATCTTATGTGATTTTACAAGATTGTAATGTACTCCAAATCATGGAAAGATCTGAATTTGTCTCTAAAAATATAGTTAAGAGTAAAGAACGAGAGTAACAAGGAGAAACGCAACAGGAATTAGTGCAAACCTCAGTCTCTTTGTTGCGATCAATTGGAAACACTGGTAGCCATAGAGGAGAGGCATCTAGCGACTTAGTGGTTGACCAATTTTAGCTGATGCATCCCCCTTCTTTCGCTGGGGAAGAGGATCCTATGATTACTGAAAAATGGCTAGAGCAAATGGGTATTATCTTTGAAAGGATGTCTTGCACAGCTAACAAAAGGTGGCCTTGACAGTTTTGGTACTAAAAGATGCTGCTAAACTATGGTGGAGTCCTCGACATCAGCTTTGATTTTCAAGCTGACCACCTATGAAGAATTCACAGAAGAATTTGAGAAATGGTATATGCCCCTTTCAATCAAAGCCAAAATAAAGGAGGAGTTGAATAATCTCAGGTAAGGTAATATGTCTATTACCATATATGAAATAAAATTCTTCCACTTAGCTAAATATATGCCTCATTTAGTAACACTCGAAGAACAACGGTTTACATGTTTCGACAAGGCCTACGGGACAAAATTCGGGCAGCTTTAGTAGCAGTCCAAACAACAAACTATGTGGAGTTACTGGAGCATGCCCGTACGGTTGAGCTGAAACTCAGTTTGCTAATAGCTAGTAAAGAAGAAGAGAAGAAAAGATTTGACTCTCTAATTTCTAAATTGAGATTCACAGAAAAAAGAGGTAGTCCTAATTTTTCAAGAGTAGAAACTTCTACTCATTCAGATCTAGTAGGTTCAGACCATATGAACCGAGCACTAGTAGAGTTAGTTTGAGTTTAAGTGGAACGAGTAGATATGAGAAATGTGGAAAATGGCATAGAGGAGAATGTAGATCCGAGTCTATCCTACCAATCAGATGCTATCTATGCAAAGAACCAGGGCATATTGCTCGAGATTGTCTAAAATTATTAGAACTGAAAACTATCAGTGCTTCAACTAGTGGAGTTAGGGACGATGCAAGTCAAGAAAGGGGCTGCAGATCTACAATGACTTCAAGTGCTGCACTTAGAGGTGGAGCGACAGGATGGGGAGGACAAGCGCATATTTATTCGATCACTTAGCAAGATGCTCCACACTTTATGGACGTCATTATAGGTATCCTAGTGTTACACAAATTACCTGCTTATGTACTCTTTGATTGTGGAGCCTCACATTCTTTTCTATCCACTAATGCATCGAGGCAAATAAATGTCTTATTACACCCCATGAAAGATCTATTAATAGTAAAAATGTTGGATAGAAATGGTATTAGTGTAGAGAAGTTTATTGAAGATAAGATAGACATCGAAGGAAAGAAATTCTCAGTATTGCTACACATCCTACCTCTGACAAAATTTGACATAATTCTTGGCATGGATTGATTGTTTGAGCATAAAGTAAAAATAGATTACTATGAAAAGAGGATTGAAATCTCAATTCCTGGAGAAGATAAATTAATCTATTTTGGCTAAAAGAGAAAAATTCTTATCATAAGTATGCTCAAAGCCTAGAAGCTACTGAAGAAAGGATGTGAAGGATGTCTGGTATCCATTGTGGATTTGGATAGACAATTTTGTCAACCCTCTGAAGCACTGATAGTTAAAGAATATTTGGATATTTTTCCTGAGGAATTATCAAGGTTACCCCCGAATAGGGAAATTGAATTTAAAATTTGATTGATTCTCGGTGCTGAGCCAATTTCGAAATCTCCTTATCGTATGACACCTGCTGAACTATAAGAAGTCAAAATATAACTACAAGAATTATTAAACAAAATATTTACTAGCCCAAGTGTGTCCCCATGGGGGGCACCTATCCGACTTGTGAAAAAAGATGGTGGTCTTCGTATGTGTGTTGACTATCAAGAAATCAATAAAATCACTATCAAGAACAAATATCCTTTGCTGCGGATTGATGAGTTATTTGATCAGTTGAATGGAGTAGTTGTATTTTCCAAAATTGATCTGCGATCTAGATATCATTAGCTAAAAATCAAGCTAGAAGATGTTCTGAATACAGCTTTTAGAACCAAGTATGGACACTATGAATTCTTAGTCTACCATTTGAGCTAACCAATGCACTAGCAATCTTTATGTATTTAATGAGTCGAGTGTTCAAAAAATATTTTGACCACTTTATTATTGTCTTTATTAATGATATCTTGATTTATTCCAAGTCTTTGGAAGAATATGGTACACATTTGCATTTAACATTTTGGACTTTGAGAGGAAACAAATTATATACCAAATTCTCAAAATATGAGTTTTGGTTATCCAAAGTCATTTTCTTAGGACATGTTGTTAATGTAGAAGGGATCTCTGTAGATCCACAAAAGATTTTTACTATCATAGATTGGCCAAGACCCATAATCGTTACTGAGGTTAGAAGCTTCCTGGGATTGGTCGGATATTACAGTAAATTTGTTAAGGGTTTTTCTCAGATTATCGTACCATTAATAAATTTAACATGGAAGACAACAAAATTTGAATGAGATGCAGTTTGTGAGAATAGCTTCCAAATACTAAAAAAGAAATTAACTATAGCTCTAATTCTAGCAATGCTAGAGGCACAGAAGGTTATCAGATATCAGTGATGCCTTATTACAAGGGCTAGGTTGTGCATTGATACACATCATAAGGTAATTTTCTTTGCATCTAGACAGCTTAAGTCACATGAAAAGAATTATCCTGTACATGATTTGGAGCTAGTAGCTATAATTTTTGTCCTAAAAATTTGGAGAAATTACTTATACAGAGTTAAATGTATGATGTTTGTTGATCATCAAAGCTTAAAATATATCTTCACTCAAAAGGAATTAAATTTTAGGTAAAGAATATGGTTGGAATTTATTAAAGATTTTGATGTGAAAATCACATATCATCCAGAAAAGCAAACATTCTAACAGATATTCTCAATAAGAAAGCCCATGTTAATAGCTTATTAACTATCCCAAAAGAAAAGCAGTTGATCTTCGAGATGGACAAGTTGCAATTGGAATCTAAAATACGAAGAAATATGATGTTGCCAGCCCACCTATCTGTAAGGCTAGATTGGTTGATGTCTATTAAAGAAGACCAGGCTGAAGACTTGAAACTACAAAAGATAATCCAAAGGGTCCATGAAGGATGAGAATCTAAATTTAAATTGGATCAGGATGGTTTACTCCGATTTCAAGATAGATTATGTATACCATCACATCAACAACTCAGAGAATTACTATTAAAAGAAGCTCACAATACCTTCTATTTCATACATCTATGAGAGAATAAAATATATCAAGAGTTAAGACAACAATACTGGTGGCTAGGGTTGAAGAAAGATATGATTAATTGGATTCAAAGGTGTTTAATTTGCCAACAAGTAAGGAGAACAACAAAAATCTAGAGAATTACTATAGTCATTACCAGTACTAGAATAGAAATAGGAGGAAGTGGCAATGGATTTTGTAGTTGGATTACCAAGATCACCTACAGGTTATGACGTAATTTGGGTAATTGTGGATAGGCTGACAAAAACTGCTCATTTTCTTGCTATAAAGGCAACTTATTCTGCTAAAAAATTAGCTCAAGCATATGTAAAGCAAATTGTCAAGTTGCATAGGATACCAAAAGTTATTATCTCTAATAGAGATCCTAAATTTACTTCTCACTTTTGGAAGAGTGTACATCAAGCTTTTAGTATAAGTTTAAGATTCAGTACAGTCTTCCATCCTCAAACAGATGATCAATCAAAAAGAACTATAAAAACCTTAAAATATTTGTTGCAACTTTGTATTTTAGATTTTGGAGGAGATTGGGAAAGTCACTACCTCGATAGAATTTGCTTATAATAATAGTTATCAGTCCAGCATCGAAATGGCTCCATATGAAGCATTTTATGATACAAAATGTCAATCACCTCTATGTTGGATTGAGGGGAAGGAAAAAAGTTTGAGGGGTCCTACATTAATTGACGAAGTAACTCAAAAGATTAAAACTATTCAAGAATAAAAGCAGCCCAAGATAGACAAAAGAAATACTATGATGTCAAATACTGAATGATAGAATTTCAAGAGGACGAGCATGTATTTATTAAAGTAAGTCCAACAAAAGCTGTCATAAGGTTTGGAAGGATAGAAAAATTAAAGCCTTAATTATTGATCCTTTTCAAATACTGGAAAGGGATGGACAAGTGGCATATCGGCTTGCTTTACCTCTTCAATTGATAGGAGTATATAATATTTTTCATGTCTCAGTTTTAAGGAGATATATTCCAAATCCCTCCCATGTGGTGAGCTACATAGATCCAAACATAGAAATTAAGAAAGAATTGACTTATCCAAAAAAAACTCGTGACAGTCCTTGATTGATAAGAGAAAAGGCTAAGAAATAAAGTTATTCCTATGGTTAAAGTATTATGGCATGGTCAAACAAAAAGAGAAGCTATTGGGAAGTAGAGGCAGATATGATCATTCAGTACCCAGAGCTGTTCTAAATTTCAAGACAAAATTTTTGAAAGAAGGGAAGAGTGTAAAACCTTAGTTTTCTCTTATTTTATTCTTTCAAGAGAAATAGCTCTTTGAGATGGGTCCAATAGTATTTAGTTTGTAATTTTTGGAGCTCTAAGGAATAAATTATGAATTTTTAAAGATTTAGGATAAATTCGTAATATTGAGGATAGATTTGTAATTTTGTAAATGTTGGCATAGCTCAAATTTGTTTTGGTGGAATGTATATTTGCAATTTTAAAGGATGTTGATTGTGTTGGATATATGTGCAATTTTAAGAATTTTGGCATAGGTCTATCTTTCTGGTTGGAGGATCTATGCGCAAATAAAGAATTCAGAAGGAGTGATATGCAAAATAACCGGTTCACGAGTCTTCTGGCAGTCGATTCATAAGGGTTCAAGAAATTTCAGCCACGATTATAAAAGCTAACCAGGGTGCGTATGAAAAGCACTTCTGTGAAAATTAACCAGCTGCGGGGAGGTTTGCTAAAGTGCGAGGGGGAGTCTTTCGGGAGTTGTGCAAGATTTCCGACAACGGCCGCCACGCTCTTAGAGGAGTTTCGACATGCGATAGTGACGACTGGCGAGGATTCTGTAAGAACATCAAGAAGATTAGAAGTGGGCAAGATGATTTGTACGTCAAAATCAGGTAGATAAATCCTTAACCATGTGATGTAGCACATTAATATTTATTTATTTTTACATGGTTTTCTTACTATCACATGGTGCTTTGGTTGTTGTATATGTTATTTGTTTATTTCATTTGCATAAAAACTAAAAAGAAAGAAACAATATGGTATGATAATGAAATAAAAAAGAAGAAACAATATGGAACGAAAGTTCCTTTGATATGACACAATTATCTCGATTTATGGTTGGAAAATGGCAGTAAAAATGGGATTCCCAAAGAATATTATCTTCACCACTAGGCCCAGAATATTGGATCACAGGGTATCGATCTTGGGATCAAATATCTACCTAGTGTTATGTGCTATGACCCCATGATGATTTACACTAGGCCCAGCGTGTTGGATCGCAGGGTATAGGTACCATACCTACCTGGTGGCACTAGGCTCAGCGTGTTGGATCACAGGGTATCGATCTTCGGATCAGATCTGCCTAGTGTTATGTGCTTGGTTGGATGCTGGCTAGAGGTCATTTTCTTGATGATGATTGGATCTATAGAGGATAATGCATCAAAGGGAATTGAGTACAGTAATAACACACCTATAATAAGAAATAATAAGGAACTGATATTTCTTTTGGTTTTTCATCTCGCATTATATATGACATCTTGTATGGTATTAGTTTTATGCATCCAATTCATTTTCCCTGTGCATGGTATATCTTTTCATTTGATTTCTCTTTCATACTTAGTTAATTATTGTGGATTTATCAATTGAGATCTGTCAAATCTCATTTAGTATTTACATCATAAGTCATGCATCCCATGCAACCAATACATCAAGAGCTGGGAATGTTGCTGTTATAGGAGAGCCCTTTTTACTAGATTTGTGAGAGAGGGGAGGGCTTGGTGTGAGTAAACTTTTAAAAACATGTCTTTGTTTATATTTTTGATTTTTAGGACAATATGTAAATATTTTAGTTCAGTTCCATGGTTTTTTTTGAAATGGGTTCGAATAGGAGTTGGGGTTTGTCTCACCGTCATGTTTCCACCTTCGATTTTGTTCCTTGGCCTCACTCGATATTGTAGCGATGAGAAATCTCTTATGTTGATTTTGTTATCTAGTGGTACTTTTTTAGGTGTGGGCTTGATAGTACTACTCCAAAAATGAATTATAAAAATTCCAGGTCAATGCAAATTGTTAAATCAATTTTGATTAATGGATAACATACTTATTTGAAATATAGAGGGCATTTCAAATCATAAATCAATTAATAGAATAAAGAAATTAATCATAAAAAATATAGTATTACTAGCTTTGCCTGAACTTATAGCAGAAGTCAACAAATTATGACACCTTCACTTGAATACGATTAGTTTGCCAACAATAAATCAAATAAAACTTCACACTCCAAAATAATGATATCCAATGCATAGCCATTTATGAAGATGTTTGAATAATACATCTAGAGGTTATCAAGAATGGCTTAGTCTCAAATTACACATTAATGCATGCTAAATGCTTAATAACATTAAGGTGTGAGTGTTGGAGCAAGGTAACTACAATTGTTGCTAATCAGATTGCATCATGGCTAATGAGAGGTGAATTCAATGTTATATTTTCAATAAAAGAATACAAGAGACCTTCCACACCTAACATTACATTAATAAATGAGTTTAAGGATTGCATCAGCTAATGTGGACTATTTAAGATTCCATTTATGGGCTCCCCATTTACATGTGTAGGTAAAAGAAAGGGTAAACAAACAATGGATGCACAACAACCCAACTAGATTTTTGAACACTTATGTAAGATGAGGTATGACCATTCACCCATATTACTTCAACATTAAACTGAACAATTTTGTAATTCAAGTTCCAAAATATGTGGATCTTATATCTTAGTCTCTATAGCTTAATTAAAAGCAATTAGATATGTTTTACTCACTTAACTAATTCGTAGGCATTAGCTTTCAAGTTTAGAAGACTCAATGATTTTTTAAAGAAATGGAATAGAAGTACTTTTGGAAAATAATTTAAGAATATTAAAAAAATTGTAGAGGAAGTTAGGGATAAAGAAAATCCATTTTTGTAAAATGGCTTAAAAAATAGGATTATATTGAACATAACTAATCAGCATCTCTTTGATGTGTTGAGCAAAGAAGAAACCTTCTAGCTTCAAAAATTTAGGGCTAAATCATTATAGATCATGAAAAAAGCATAAATATTTTTTATGCCCATGTAAAAGAATGCATTCAAAACTCCACATTATAAGGTTAAAGGGAAAGATAGTAAAAGGTCTCGCATTATGTGCAGTTACAATGTGCTATTGTATAACATTTTAAGGAACATTTAGCAAAAAAAGAAACTTTTATTCATGACGAAGAGCTAAACTATATCTTCAACTTATTTCTCTAGAGGATAATCAATTTCTTGTAAAAGATGTGAAATTAGAGGAAGTTTGCCAAGTGGTCTTTCAATGGGACAAACATAATGTAATGGGTTTGGACGGATTTAATAGTGTGTTTCTCACCACTTACTAGAATATTATTTCTTTATATGTTAAGAATGTAG
Source organism: Vanilla planifolia (assembly GCA_023846275.1). Taxonomy (NCBI): domain Eukaryota; kingdom Viridiplantae; phylum Streptophyta; class Magnoliopsida; order Asparagales; family Orchidaceae; genus Vanilla; species Vanilla planifolia. The sequence continues at coordinate 21,927,025 of CM043870.1, forward strand.
TATAAGATTTCATGGTAGGTGGTGTTATTTTTAAGGGAATTGGTAGCTCTCACATTGTTCTCATTCCAAAAACAAACAATTCGACCACTTTTCATCACTTGATGCTTATTTTTATTAATAATTTTGTTGGAAGAATTTTGAACAAGTTCTTAGAAAACATATTGTAACACCTTCTAAGAAAAACTATTTTACTAGAGTAAGATGGTTTTATTAAAGGCTATAAAAATGATTGATAATATTTTGATTGCTCAAGAGTTAGTGATTTCACTAAATTAAAAAACTAGGAGGAGGAATTGTATAATAAAGTTGGACATTAAAAGTTTATTTAACAATATTTCATGGGGCTTTCTTCTTAAAGTGTTTCACAAATTTAATTTTTCAACAAAGTTCAACTTTTTGATGAAGAATCTTATCAATAACTTATGGTTATCCATCATAGTTAACGGCTATCCTTATGGGTTATTTCAACCACAAAGTAGCAATTGTAAGGTAGCCTTATCTCTTCATTGGTTTTCATCATTGCAATGGAATTTTTCTCTAAAAGTTTAAATCAAAATTTCTACAATAGGTCAATATTGCATTATGCTAGAACAAGTGGTACACCACTAATTGTATATCTCAACTATGCTGAAGACATCATAATCTTTAGTAAAGGGGAGTTATGGTTTTTAAAGGGTGCTCACAAGTAGCTTTAATCCTTCCAACAAACATCGATCTTACTATTGAATAATAAAAAAAATGTAAATTTTATGTTTTGACCAAGTTGGAAGATTTTCATGTAGGAGAATTGAGAACATTCTAAGATTCAAGAAAGGTTCTATTCCAATAATCTACCTAGGATGCTCAATTTACTTTGGAAGAAAAAAATTATATTTCTAGTAATTAGTAAAAAATATAAAGTAAAATAGCTAGTTAGAAGAAGAAGCTATATTCAATAGGAGCATGATTAATACTCATTATGCATGTACTCAACTCGATCCTAACTCATAATGTTCATGCTCTCTTCCATGCAGATTATAATAAGGCTTGAAAAGGTGATGAATGCTTTCTTATGGGGTGATACCAAGAGTAATCACAAATAGCACTAGTATGAACCATGTGAGGAGAACGAACCTGGTACAAAGAAGTTTAAAGATATTGTTTAGTGCAATTCAATTAAGGAAACCTACAAACTATTATAAGATCAATCACTTTTAGTGGAATTCATTAATGATACATACAAGAATGAGAACATAAATCACATCTAATATATGCGAAAACATAGGAAAAACAAGGGATTCAGTTCAACTTTGGTTAATAAATCTCTTGTAGATGATAAATTTTGTGGATTTCAAATGAAGATGATAGATTCACCTTAAAATCAGCTTAGAATGCTATTAAGAGCAAGAGTTTTAAGAGGGCCTCAAAGAAAAGAATATAGAATGAGAAAATTCCTACCAATATTTCAACCCTTGTTTGGCAAGTACTTAACCATGCACTCTGCTTTTCTACCCAACTAAAAAGATTGCATGTTCAACATGCTTCCAAATTCCCTCATTATTATAATGAGGACACTTTAGATTATGTTTTCACTGAATGCTACATTGCACAACATCTTTTGCATCTTAATGAAAAGCCCCTAGATAATCATGTCAACATATATCAACCAATTATGTCCCTCCTAAATCAATAATGGCAAAGTATCAATGGTAGCTTAGCTAATAGGGAAGCAATTACCCTCATTCTATTTCTAATATAATAGCATATATGGAAAGCTAGAAACAAGAAGTTATATGATGAGTCAACAAAATTAGAATTATAGATAATTAAGAATATTAATTGGCAATGCATGAGTATTTTTAGGGTTTTTCCATTGATCTAAACATAGCTAATAGAATAAGTTATAGTGCAACTTGGCTTATTACCTACTTTTCAATTTAAGAAAGTTAAATATTATTAGAGAATCACAAGGACCCTTCCCTTAAAACAAGTAATTAAAGTAAATGTTCATGGAATTTACAAACAAAATGGAGCAAAAGTGATAGTACTCATTCTTGATAAGGATCCAAAGATTCCCCATTCCTTTATTACACTAGTTCATCTCAATTTAGCATTAGAATATAATATTCTTAGCATTATAAAGAGTCTTCAATAGTGCTATGGTCAACAATTCTCTTAGGTGATTATTGATCTCAAAAGCTTTAATCTTAATAAGATGATTTTAGGTATTAAAGCATCACACTGGTTTATTGTGGAGAGCCTCCAATTAGTTAAGAAAATGAAAAAATGTGCTCAAATTACTTGGAACAATATATAAAATAGAGAAAAATAAAGCTGTAAGTGCACTTGCTAAAATTGTATACCAACAAGCTAATGAAGGAATTACCTTAATTGTTAAATGCAAGGTATTATAATAATGGAGAAAGTTAGAATTCCATACATTCAAAGTTTTTGCAAGATACTCATTTTAAGTGTACAAGATGACCTAAACAACAACATTAAAAATCATGATCAAGAATTGTTGGTACTACCTTTTTCTAGTTCATTGATGGGCATAACACCATATGTTTTCTCATCTTAGAATATCCCATCAGTATTCTCTACTCACATTGTCTCAATCTGATTACAATTCATCTTACTATTGAGGTGCTTTATTGGTAGGTATTCATTTTGATAAGTCATCTAATGAGGTTTCCTACCTTTTCAAACTAGTATGCTCATAGGAAGATACTATTTCTTAGCACTTCCAATGTAACTTAAGATGTCCTTAAGTGCTGTTGACTAGATGATCAAAGGAACTAAAACTCGATTATTCAACTTTGCACATTGTCAAACTTGGATGATTCCCTTTATTGTTCTTCAATGATATACACTTGGCATTATTCCAAAACTCAATCTTTGGGCTCATATGTTGTGTCACATTAGACTTGTACATCACAACATAACATTTTGGGCATCTATGTACCCTATAATGTTAGTTTCCACTCAATTATCATTGGTATGGCCAACCGAACACCTATTGAGCACATTATACACTCCAATTTAGTAGCAGGTGGGCCTGTTTGATTGTCACTATCTATTTGAGTACCACCTCTAATGTAAACAATTTCTTCATCATCTTTATATGATGGCTTATTAGTACTACTCACATTAATTGTTCATCAGGCTTATATGACATGGTGCTACTTTTCACATTGGATATGTACATGGAAGCATGTACCTTGCATCTATGTTGTGTATTTCTATATGCAAAATTATTATGCGAAATTTAAGGGCACTATATTTTCAAAATATGAGATTAATTAAAATTTCATTCTTTTTCAATCCCATTGCAGCTGTCAAACCAAGTGCATAAAATGACAACAACAAAAATAATATCATAATGCCCCTAGTTGTAGTTGTTGACTTACTAATAATATGCCAAGAAGAGACTACCGCAAACAAAATAAAAAAAATCAAGTAATATAATAAAATTAAACTTCAAAATTTTAACAAATGTAATAAAATAATTAAATATATAATAATTTTAAAATAAATGAGGAATCATATGCCCATGCTAAATACAAAGGCCTAGCCCTTAATTACGTTTCCTATGATCCTTATTTTTTTCCATCCTCATTTTCTTTATATATTTCTTTATTATTCTATAGTATTAATAAGAATTCTATGTTTATCACTTTTATTTTTTGAATTTCTTTTTCTTATTTTTTTTGTCTCCTATTCTAAATTAATTAATGTTACACCTTTTAATCTACAAATGACCAAGAGTCATACTTTCATGATGGTGGTTGTCATTATCCTTGATAAAAAATCATATCATAGATCAATATCAAATGTCCAATTATAGAAATCATACCAATTCTATAATGATCACTGACCAAAAATTAGCACTAGGGACTCAAGCTTAGGAGTCACCCTTGTCATGGTGATCACGATCATCTTTATCCCAATTAAGACATAAGAGTTGAACTCTTGTTATTTTTATCATCATTATCTATAATCAAAATGAATATCCTGATGATTACCTAGTATAAAGAGGCTCATAGAGGGAGTCACATCATTATCACAATGATTGTATTATCTCTATTCAAGATTATCACATGTGTAGTGCATCTAATCATAACTCAACTTAAGCTCAAATGGGCATGTTTATAAAGAAAAACTACTCTTTATTTTTTTTCCATTTTTGCCTTTTAATTTCTTATTATGCAATGAATTGATTCATGTATCTCTTTACCTTATAATATAATAGGAGAAACTTTTTATTCGTTATTGTCCTCACTTTTTAACACTCTCTATCTCTTGATCTTAATATCATAGAGCATTTTCTTTTCCTTTTCTCACTTTAAAAATTTTTTAGCTACATTTTTTTCTTTTTTCATTCAAATATTTTATTATATTCATATCTTTAAATAAATTTATTTATGTTTGATAACCTTCTCTATGTCTCATAGATGTCATATTAAAATTGTCTCACATTAGTATTATAGAACATCAAAATAGTTGCCATAGCCAATATGAGAGAGTATAAAGGTAATCTGATTCATTCTTTCACTGAACCCATGAGGACAATTGTGACATCAGATGCCACATTTCATACCATCAACAAAACCTTATGCTAGAGTTCCAAGCAAGACATAACACAGTCATTGTGATGGATAATAAAGAGGTTGATGGAATGATCATAGGTTCTATTACTACACATTAAAGGCTAGTAAAGGTTTTGCAACACATAAGGAATTCATGAATCCACTTATAGTTAGAGCTTTCTAGTTAAAGAAGCCAATATGATAGTTCACTCTCTCATGAATGTTGTTGCACATTTAAAGAATACATGTAACTTGAATCCTAATCAATTTTCTCAATGTCAAAGCATTGATTCATTTAGAATGTGTTGGTATTCCATATCCTTACAATTCATAACAATATTGAAAATCTAATCACACAAGGATTTCATAGCAATAATGTTCAAAAATTGCTTTGAGATAAAGGCGCATCTCAAGTTGGACAACACATTGGATTACTTCATACTGTTACTTTATTTGAATGGTCCATATCATTTGGTGGATATGAATTATCTAAAAACTTATGATTTCATGTTGTACTGAGATGAACATTGTAGGGACTATTTAATTTTTTTTCAATCAATCGTATAATATTTTTGTTTTCTCAATTTTGTCAAACTAAGATCCTTATTTGTTTTCTTACAATACACTAATTTTAACAAAAATTGAATATACATAGTTTTCTCCAAGTTTTATTATAAAAAATACTAAAATATACTAAAATATTATAATTTCTTTCTCCAAACAAAACTTTAAACTTTTTTTTAATTTTATTAAGAAAACAATTCTCTAAATTTTCTCATGTTAATCAAACCATCTAAACACTTGATCTAATATTTCAATAAAATTAGATGAATTCCCTTAGCTTTTCATATTAGGTCATCTAATCACTCTAAATAGTCATCCTAATAGATCATTATAATTTCTCTCTCATCCTATGGTCTCAATAAAGCAAATATGTGCTATCACTAGACACTTGAAAAGTTACAAGTAGTTTGTCTCCACAAGTTTTTCATTTTCATCAACTAAAAAGTAACACTTTGTGATGCTCCAAAAAGCTCATTTATTTTGAACACTCATTAAGATTTTATCAACACTTCTTTGCAATCCATAATGCTCTACTAATAATGGCTTTATTAGTTGCAACAACATCATAATTATAAGAGCTTCCACCTCTACTCTCTTTCTTTCTCTCTCTCTTCCTCTCCTTTTTTCTTCTCTTTTCCTTCTTTATTCTTCTTTGCCTCATTACTCACTTGATTCCTTACCCCTCTCTTTCTTTTCCTTCTTCTTTCCTCTTCCACTTATTATCCCTTTTTTGATTTTCATCAATAACCCTCGACATTCATAGCTCAAACTTAGCAAAAAGTGGGTCTTAGGTTAGGATATTGTTTTTAATAAAGTTATTTTCTTGATAGCATGAAAATACAAGAGTTACATTATAAAACACATCAAATAAGTGATTGAGGGTTGTTATGGCATACCACTTTAGAATAGTGGTAATGATGAACAAAATGATTAGCAATGTGTTAACATCATACTATGCATTAGATAATACAAAATTATTGCTCTAACATACTTGTCTAATGTGAAAGAACGTATTTTCCTTGTATTAGATCAAAGAGCTTTGAATAGTACTAATGAGTCATCATTAGCGAAACATGAGAGAGTCACCTGAGTCTGATGAAGTGCCCAAATGAATACTAGTTACAAATTCGTACATTATCGGTACTTGATCAAAGTGTATGACATACATAGCAAATGTTAGTCAAATTGTACTTATGAAAATTGAGAAGGAGCTAACATTATATGAATAGGAGGTTGCACATGGAGGTCTAGCATGACATACATGCCCAATGCCTCACATTGTATCATACCAAAGAGTTGAAATATGGTACAGTACCATGGGTATGTCATGGAAGTTTGTTAATGAAGTCATCCAAGTCTAATGTGCACTAAAATGAACAATGTTATATCATTCATACATTATGATAATCTAGCTCGATGCCTATGAAGCCATAAATAGGTGTTGACCAAAACACATCTGTTTGGGCCATTGTGCTTGAGGGTGTTATAACCTATGCTAAATGATTGACATAATAGTAACTTCTAAGGAGCATACTAGCTTGAAATAGTGGATATCCTCATTCGCTGACCCATCAAAGTGAATAATGCCAAGAAAAGCACCCACATAATGAGACAAAAATTTTATCATATTTAAATGATGACTTGTGGAGGCCTTGAGTTGGAAATATTTACAATGTGATGAATTCGACATACTGTATTAAGGCAATACTAGCTAAGCAAGCTTAATGAAGCTATAAATATAAGGAATTCTAGTTTTCTCCATTGTTATGATGTCCTTGTGTCTATCAATTAGGGCAATTCCTTTACCAACTTATTGACTTACAATTTTTGCAAGAACCTTATAGTTTTGTTTTCCTACTTTTTAATATTATTCCAAGTGATTTGAAACTATTTTTTTATTTTCTTAATCTACTGGATACTATCCACAAAAGGCCAATGTTAAGCTATGATACACAATATCATTTTAATTAGACTAGTGCATTCAAGATGAATTATTACCTTAGAAAATTGTTAGCCATAGAACCATTCTATACTCTTAATGATGCCAAAAACTATAGCTTTTAATGTTTAGTTTAGTACAATTGGTTAAGCAAAGGATTGTATTACATTGGTGTCATTAACATGAATTAATGCTAGCACAATGGCTCAATTCTGCTTGTGAACTCCATGGACATTCACTTTAATTGCATGTATTCATAGGAGGGTAGTTTATAAGATTTTCTAACAAAATTTAACTTTCCTTAATTCAAATGGAGGAAGTAAGTCAAACTACATTACAACTTGATCTACTTATAGTGTTTGGACCAACATGAAAGCCTTAAAAATGATTATGCATTACCAATTAATATTCTTAATTACTCCTCACTTTGATTCAATTGTTTCATCATATATTTTCTTGCTTCTTGCTTTGCATATGTACCAACGTATTTGGAGTGAAATGGGATTCATCACTTCCTTATTTGCAAGGCTACATTTGATATATATTACCATTGCTTTAAGAGAGAAGTAATTAGTTAATGTATCTTGACATGATTATCTAAAGCTATTCCATAAAAGGACCAAAAAAGCTGTTCAATGTAACATTCAAAAAAGCATGATCCAGAGTGTCCTCATTAAAACAATGAGGACACTTGGATTCATGCTAAAAATATGATCTTTTTAATTTATCTAAAAAGGGGAGGGTATTTTGAGTATTTGCTAAACAAGCAGTGATATCTTGGTGGGAATTTTCTTATTCTAGATTTATTTTTAAGAGGTCTTCTCAAGACTCTTGCTCTTAATCACATTCCAAATAAATTTGAGTGTGAATCTTCCATCATTGTTTATTGTCTAATAACTTCACCATTTTAAGGAGATTGACGCACCAAACTTGTGACAAAAAATTTGCATTTTTTGCCTATTTAATTACATGCTCGAGGTCAATTAGAAGGACTTAAGATGCATGTGAATGCCTTCTAAGGATATCAAATCTCCTTTATTGAAGATTATGATTCCATCAACATGGTTGAGATGTGTTATTATTAGTGTACCCCATGTTGTGGCATAATGCATACTTTTTCTATTATTGAAGATCTATTTTAAGATTCTATTAAATAATTATGTAGCAATGATAAAGAGTAATGAGGAGATATGTTTATCATACACATATGATGATACTTCTCATCCAATTAGGATTAATATGATTAACTAAACATCTACTACAATCTTTGTGCACTTCATCCTAGCTCAGCTAAGTACATAAGATGCTTCATTATTATTCTAATTGACTCTTTAGACAAATTATTGCTTCATCATCTTATTACAATGACTTTCATCACTTTTCACACTAATCACTTCATGGATTGTAACAATGACAACTTGCATTTCACATAAAAATGATAGTTATTTATGTTCACCATTACTTCATATATTTTGGGACATTCATGAATTCAACGCATGTCACTTTGGTTAGATGCCTTTTCTATTTATAAATATCTTGTTTTACTAAATAAAAATAATGCATATTATTACTGGGAGTCTCATACATCATATAAGAGATATTGTTATTTAATATATCTTCAATGCTTAAGTATTTGTCATCATCAAAATAGAAGTATTGATGATCATATTTGATTTTAATGATAACAAAATTTATAAGAGTTTTTATCTACTAATCTAATCCTTTTACCTAATGTGCTTTATGGCTAACTTATAAAGAAATAGTGATTGACATGGCTTGGAGCAAATTAGCACCTAAGGATTTAAAGGTGATCAAGTTGCTCAAGGATGAGAATGAATTGAAGGAAGACTTTGTAGAGCTTATTGTAACATTCCAAGGTATGTTGGATGAATAAAGAAAAACATTTTGAGTTTATTTTAAAATAAATAGAAATTGATTTTATTCAATAAATTGTTTATAAAGAAAATAATGATAGTTGTACAAGATGATTTCTCAAAAGGATGGAGGTAAATATTGAACATAAAAGAATAAAATATAAGAAATTTAATGATAAGATTTATTTAGAATGGAACATGATATAGCCACAAAATAAAAGGCCAAAATATATTATCAGAATAATAATAGTTTAATCATAGTTTTGCCTGACAAAAAATTTTTTAATAATACCAAATGAAGTTAGAAAATTATGGAATTGATATAGAAGTAAAGAGCTTGAGGAGTAGCTAAGTTTAAAGATTTTTTTATGAATTTAATAGATTGTATGGAATGAAATATTCATGGAATATAAGTATTTGTATAGTTTTAATCAGAGGATAATTAACCATTTAATAAATTATACCTTACTTAATCCCTAAAAATCACTTGCTATCTAAGGAGAGAAAGATGTGATAAGTGAAGGTGAAATCATAATCAGAGGCTTACCAATTGGGAGAAATTAAAAAAAGGAAATCCTTGCAAAATATCAAAAATGAAACTGATCAAACTTTGCAAGGGGATTTGGGAGTAATTCGCTTAGGTAACCAAGAGAATGCAAAAAGGGTGTAAAAAAGTAAGCTACTATGATAATTTAGTTCAACATATTGCACAATTATATATGCATTTCTTTAAAGATTGATACTTAGTAATATGTCATTTATGTATTATTTAAACTAATTCTTTGAGTTATTATTTGATGCAATTGAATGATTGAATATTTATTGATTATTTTCTATTGTATTATTACCTATGTGCTCTATAGTATGGATTTATATCACTTAACATAAAATATAAATCGTAAGGCATCATGTGAGTGGAATAGATAAAGCAGGCTAGTAATGAAAAAGGCTAAAAGGTGGTGGTGTTGAAGTGGCTAAATAAAATAATCAAGGTTCTTCTTACAAAGAAAATGAGTCATTAATAGAAAGGGAAACCCCATGACATAAGGACAAGAACCTATGGATATTTGGTATATGGTATACCTAAAGGTATAAATCAAATTATGAATAAGCCCCATAATTATACGCTTTCATAAAGAAATAATATAATATTTTGGCCAAAAGAATTTGTAGTGAGACAATCATATAAAAATTAAATGATTATAATGGAATGAATTAATAACATAGGACAATTAATATAATTAATAAATTACATGGCATGCCATGGATATGTAGTTTTTATTATTCTAATTCGTATATTACATATTATCTTGATTGAATATGTTAAGGACTTCACATAAGACATGAACTAAAATTTATACTATCTCGCATGGTTATGGTTGTGTGAAATTTTACTTGTTGAACCTCTGATGATGGTTCAACCCTTTTGTCTTTGAAACTATTAGGGACTTTGGAAATATTTCAAAGGACTTCAATAAAGTAATGAGATGAGTTACATCTTAATAAGGGTTATTAATCTAATATTATAGTAATGAAATTTACGTATTAGTCACCTGATACATTTGAAATGATATAATAAGTTATTATTGGTGTAATAGAGTCAACTAATGTTTTTTTTTTGTTATAATAGATCATCAACAAATTTCTTATTGGTTTTATTTCTACCACATTGAGGTTACATATTTTACTATAAATATTTTATATTTTAACAATGTTTGAAATATATGATGTCTCTATATTTACACAAGATACTTAAGTGTTTATCGTATGATGGTATCAGAGGAAACTATTAATTAACTCTAATACCTTAATAATTTGGAATACATTTCATAGGTGATGTTATGAGCATCACACTTATTTAGTTCTTAAGAGCTTAATCACATGTGAACTACATTATATTCATATATTTATATATCATTTGTGTTGCATTCATATAGACATGATTTCAGATAAACTAAAATGTTAATATGCAAATAAATTGTAGAACCAATGGTCTTATATCTTAAATTAATTGATTGATCATCATAAACATGAATCTTTCAATAGTTTCGTTATGGTATTCAGTGACTTTCATTAAACCTAGGTAAATGTTCAAATTGATCATATCAAGGGCTCTTAACCAAGATCTTAAGTAATAATGTTAAAACCCTATTTTAAAATTTAAAATATGATTGTGGCTCAAATTTCATTTGATTTATAATTAGTTTTAGAGATTTGAATGTTATACTTAATTAATTAAGCTAATGGCACCTTGGATATGACCCTAATGAAAATTATCAAAATTATTAGTACAAAATCGATGGATAGTACATGAAATATACTAAAAATATCATTTTTATGCTATTTTATAAGTTTGAATCCATTTGTATGATAATTCACCAACTAAGGCTCATAAGTACAATTTGTTTTAAGTAAAAGGCTCCATGTATGCCACCTATATTGATAGTACAACCTAAGTTTGGCATTACTAACACTTTTAAAATATAATCATAATGAAATAATTAAAATCTCACTTGAGTGTTTCATCATTTGAATGATTGGCTTAGATTGAATATGTTTGATTTGAGTTAAAGTGATCTAAACTATCTATTATCCTAAATCATGCTTTCTGAGGTTAAAATTGATAGATTTTCTTTTCCTATAATTGGAAATCATAAAATTACATATCTATACTGAATTTCATAACTTTGACATAAAAAAAATTCCACTCATATTGAAAATAGTTATCTAAGTCTCAAAGGAACAGCACAAGATTGTATGCAAAACACACTATGCAATTTATATAGATTACTACATGTGGTTATCTAACCATATGAAGTTGTTGGTTATGTTTTTTAGACCAAGAAATTAGATTTCTAGTGCTTAATGTCACTCAAAACATATAGTACAATAGGCCCTAGTATAAGATATTAAGGTAATTAACCATACATATGGGGTGATGCATAGTATGTCTAACTTTGATTAGGAAAAACTATTGGGAATAAGAGGTGCAGCAAGAGGTGGGGTGAATTGGTGATGAAATATTATTGTCAATTATTGTTAAAATTCTTTTTTCAAGTAAATACACTTAATGAGACTTTAAATTATTGCAATAAATAAGTCACACCCCTTGACAAATTTCATAAGATACTACACTTGTCTTAAGTTGCATTTATGTGTTATATAAAAGAAATAAGAGTAATTAAAAACATGCAAATGAGAAAAGGGTATTTTTAGGTGATTCAAATAACCTCAAGCCTACATCTATCCTCAAGCAACATGCTTATGCACTATTAAATCAAATCACTCCTTTGTCATAGAAGATTGAAGAAATTCAAGTGCAAACCATGGTTTTCTTGGGATCAACCACAACCTAACATGATTCTACACTAAAAAACTAGTGTCCTAGCAAAACCTATCCATATTAAACAACGTAAAGCATGACCAAAAAACACAAATTTACAAGGAACAAATGTAAACTACAAGCTCATTTAGTTGTGAACTAAATATATAAGTAAAATTATAATAAATTTAATGGATTATAAAAAAAAGTTACTAATTGGTATGAGATCTTAAGATAAAAATGTTGAGAAATGTTTAGATTGAGTTGCTTTCTATCTTTCTCTTAACTAGAATGATATTGTGATGAGGTACTTTGACCACTATCAAGCCACTCACACAAATTTCATAACAAACTACAATAACAGCTCTCTTTTAATATCTTATTATATTGTTATCTCCCTTCATTATTTAGCTTCCTATGATTAAAGGGGTTTATTTATAGTTTACAATTGATACAAACCTCTAAAATTTTGTGTTGACTTATAATCTTAGTATTTTGTTTGATGATAACAAATCTTAAATATTTCTAATAAATTTGTTTAAGTAAATTTTTAGATTTTAGATAGTCAAAATTCATGTTCATGAGAGAACTTAAAAAAAAGATGAGTAAATGTCAAATCTCATAAAAAAAGTAGCTTGGTTGGAGTGGTAAACTGGCAAGAGATCTGTTTTGAATTTAATTTTAGGTATTTCATTTTTATTTTGATTAGAATATTAAGTATGGTTAAAATTATTATAATAATATATAAAAATTAAAAATTAATTCATCATAAAAAATATTTAGGTTATTAGTATCTTTGATCTATCTTATCTTGAATATTTTAAGAATCATTTTATTCTTGATCTTATCTTTGAAAATTTTGTTTCAATAACTCATTATAAAATATATATTATAATAATAATAATAATAATTAATTTATTAAATAAGCATAATTCTACTTAACCTATATTACTCTAAACTTATATCCTATATTTTAGGCCAAGGCAATACTAGTAAACTTGCTCACTACAGTAAATATGTTGAGGCATCACTTTCGAACCCAAATGAAAATATCATACCAGGGCATTGGTCCTACATCTATAAATCAATTAATATAATTATTGGTAGCATGCATCATTAAATCCAAAACAAACTAAGGCATAACCAAGCTCAATATTAAGCTAATTTAAAAGCATAGAAACGGTCATATAAGGAGATAAGAGCACACAAAATACATCATGTAGGACTAAAATGAAAAACTTTTTTGTGCAAGCAACTTCTAAATTATAGGAGTGATTTATATTTTCTAATCACGCAATTTTGAAAATCGAATAATCATCATCTCAATTGCCTTTTTGAAGTGCTAATTTAATTAATTGTCCAATCATGTAATTTCGTGATCTCACAATCTGCTTTATTTCATGCATAAAATTAAATCCAACCATTTAATCATGATTAGGATCTAACGATCCAGATTAAATTCTACTTTTTAAACAATACTAGATTAATCATAGTCGTCCATTCGGGTAATTTTTGCTATTGAGTAATCTAAAATACTTTTGACCATGTGGCTCCTGTGCAATGGCTATTTTAGTTGTTATTTCAAGCCATTAGAATTTTTATAATTTTTTAATTAAAAATATGTGCTTGTGTCTTTTTTAATTAAAATAGTAATAATTATTTGTATGTTTGGAAAATAATTTTAGAAATTAAAAATTGTTTATAAATAAGAGAATTCTTAAGCATGATGGATTGATAAAATTTCATCAAAATCTTAAGAAAAAATTTCAAGTCATGACATTCAAGCCATTAGTTTCCACTGGTCATCGTTGCTTTCATTCATTATGTCCTTCAGTTGTATAACTCCAAATTCTACTTTCTTTTTAAATCAATTAAGTTTTTCATTTTTTTATTTCTAATTGATTTAATTAAAACACTTGTGCCTCATTAAGCATTTTTTCAAACATATAATTTTTGTTTATATTAATTTTGATTTTGTGCCATCAAATTTTTTTATTCTGTTGCAAATTTTATTTCATTGTAAAGCCATTGTAGCCTGTCTCGTTATTGTCAGGGTTTTACTTACCATCTCTTGGCAAAATACTTATATTAATTATTTTATTTTTGCATACCTTTTATCAGAGAAGAGCGTAGGCTTACTTTTAAATCAAAATATCTAAAAATCATTGGTATACTTCTTAATTTATGTTAATTTTTTATTTCATAATTTTTATAAAAATTTATTATTAAAAACAATTTAACATGTTTTAAAATAAAATTAAAATTTGCATAAAATCAATTTTTAATACTTGCTCAAGCTTATTAAAAATTACTTTGAAATATTTTCCTTAAACATTTTTTATAAATCAAATTTTTATTCCTAGCATTTTACTCTCATTTTGTTAAACCACACTTCAATTATAATAGCTCTTTTAGTAATTACTTTTATATTTAAAGCATTTTGAAGTAGTTGTAACCTGGTTTTCATCTCGTTTATACTATATAATAAATGAATCATACTATATGATGCTTATATGATGAATTGTTCATACTATTTGTTAAAATTTTAACATATATGAATCTTTCGAGTTTTTATTATATACTATATGTAAGTATCCTTATTTGGATTATTCTTTACAATAAAAATAACTATAATTGAGGAAACTTTTGAGATTATCTAGAGTAATGTGTGATTTGACTACTATATGTATTTTTTTAATCATATTGTATAATGTGTCATAATATATAATCTAATTATATTTATTATTTAACCATTTTAATATACTTTTGGTACTTTCCCTTTGAATCAATCATACTTTATAACAAATAATATCATATTGTACAAGATTATTAGGATTCTTATGTTAAATAGATCACATTATATTCATTCTTTCTTTGAATCATTCAATTATCTATATATAGATCACCTAAACACATTATATTATCTAATTATAATATTAGCTCTTTTGATTGTAGAAAATACTAGTGATAATTTAAGTCAAACAATTTATTTCCTTGATCATCTACTTTACATTAACCTGATTGTACTATATGAAGTAAGCTTAATATTATACAACTAATATAAATTATAATTTCTTTAGTTTTATTTTTTAATTAAATTTTTTCTACACTTAACTCATCAATCCCTTTAAAATTATGCATTAATATCCATATTGAGTTATATTAATCTTGATAACATTAGTGATATAGAATTAGAGCTATTAGGATTTATTTACCTAAATGATCAAATGCTTAGTGAGTGAAGTCTAAGTTCTCATGTATAAAAACTTAACTTTGATTGTAATCCTTACATATATCATAGAAGATATAAACCTTGATAATTTGAAGAACACATGATTCCATCTTTTTCTTCACTTGAGATGCTCGATGACATCTTTCTCTTTTAAGAATCTCAACTTGATTGTCTAGCACTTAATTCATCCAACCAAGGTTAAGGATCTAATTCGTCTAACTATTTTTTAGACTAACCTATAACACATTAAGTAAATAAGTTAAATCATAATAAGGACACTTGAACGGTTTTTATCACCAAAATCATGTATTTCATTTAGTTCTTATGAGGTTCAATAAAAACAACTTAGTTTGACCAAAATAAAAAAAATTATAATTTACATTCAAACCATATTGTAGTTATTTAAGATTTTTTTGGAAGACTAAAATAACCATAAATTGACCTCACCCCACATTAAATAAATGGTTAGAATTCTTATATGTTAAAAAAACCACATCTGCATTATCTTGGAGGCATTTGGAGAGCTTCAATTGCAAGACAAATTGGAGCATCCCTATTGTATGTGCATGAATAGCTTCTAAGATTCAATTGCATTTAAATTCACTCACCACAAACTCCAAAATAATTTTGTAAAATCCCTTCCCCAATCTCTTTGTTGAGCTTCATTATCCTTTTACTTTTCTTACTATTGGGTTACTCATTAAGTGGTCCCCTTGAATTGATTGTAAGTAAAGGGGAGCCTTATTCAAGGCTTTTCATTTGAGGAGAATTTCCTTTCATCAATAGATAGTATTCATGAAGATTATAAAGATTGTGAGGGTGCCTACAATAAAACCTTATGTGAATGAGTTAGTGATATGAGTGAGTTTTTAAGCCTACTCTTTGACTTAATGTTTGTTGGAGTATGGTGTCTACTCTAAGGCCTTTTGTTACAGAGTATTATAAGGGCTTCTCCTCTTAATTAGAATAAATAAAAGAGCGATTAGTAGCGTTAGGCTCAAATGTTTACTTAATGGTGGAAATAAGCTAAAGAAAGTAGTAATCTAATTGATAAGAAATTCTATCATAATAATGTAAAAGGCCCAACAAGTTAGTAAAGCTAATAAGGTATGATAATAACAATAGGGTGGCATAGTCAATTTGATGTGAAAAGGTCAAGGAAGTGATGAAACTTATATGTTGAAATAATGTTAATAGTTGATATGGTGTAATAAGTAGATAAGAAAACAAAGCTAGTTGAATAAAAGAAATGATGGGGATTTTCTCTAACAAAGGCTAGCAAGTTGTTATAATTGATATAGTGTGACAAATCTAGTTTTCAAAGATTTAATAGAGTCAATGATGTATGTACTTGATGTTTTAAAAATAAATTTTCATTTGGGGGTGAGAGGAACCAAAATAAAGAGATTCTCTTATGAAAAAAAATGTATTGGGTTACATAAGAATAATAATCTTATATTTGATAATTTAGTGGAATTGCTAATATACAAAGTGATGGTCTTAACTTAATAATTTAGGCTCTTAGGTTAATGGGAATTAGTTGTGTATTATGTCATTTGATAAAACTCCCCAAATAAATGCCATCTAAGGTAGATGAGATTCAGTTGAGATCAATTAGTGTCATAAGATTAATATCGAGGGTGAAATAGTCAAAGGTGATGGTTCGATAGAATTGATAGAGTAACATAAGTAATGGTTGGATAGGACATAAGAGATAATAGAGCTAGTTTTGCACAATAAGGTTGACAAGTTAGTAAAGCTGGTATGGTGTTGTGAGGACTATAGAATGGCAAAGGTGATCTGGCATAGCAGGGCTAATGGAGCAACAAAACTAATATTTTAAATAGGATTGAAAGTTAATGTCGTGTGATAAAGTAAATAAGGTATCAAAGCCAATGAGTTTTGTTCTGGTAAAATAGACGATAAAGTGAATATAATTCATTAAAGCATATTTGTGATGGTTTTATAAAGCTGATACTACATGTACTTCATGTTAAAAATGTGCTCCTATTAGAGGGTGAATAGATCAAATATTAGAGGAATTTTCATGTGAGGAAAGAATTGTTGGATTACATAAAAAGAATAATCTAACATAAATATTAAATAATAGATATGTGTAAGTTGTGCCCTTATAATGTAGACTTTTGCGTTAATGGTGTCATTTGAGAGTTGTGTCTAACTTAGGCCTTCATTTGATACAACTCCTTATAAAAGTTCTTGAATTTGAAACTTTCTCATGACATCCTATTTCCTTATCTTCTAAGAGCTATTCAAAGCCTATTTTAACAACCATTATCCTTTTTTTTATTGAAGTTGTATTGAATTCAACTTAGATAATAAGGAAACTTTTATTTGTGCATCACCAACATAATTTTCCTCATTCAATATGTTTTGCATTTTGTGTTATATACACCTACATTTTATTATCTTTATAATTTACTCTTATTTTCAAAATAATTAATGATAATTTTCTTAATTTTTAACAACAATAATTATATTTATAAGTATTGTGTATATTACACATATGCATTTTGTTGTTATTACTAACAAGATTATGATTAGTATTATGCATGTGATTTTTGTACAAAAAATAGTATGAATTTTTTTAATTTGCATATATTTTATTTGTGAATATAATATATTTATATTTAGTCAATAAAGTTATACTTTATACCTTATTAGAAAATCTCTTTTGAAATAATTATTTAATATGCCAATATGATGATTCATATCTGACCACATTGTAATAATGAATGTTTCACTTTGCATTATTTAAGAACAAAATCAATTGAATGTTTCATTAACATGATAGAAAAACTATTTGATATGTTTCTCAAATTTACCATTTCCCTGCATTACCACAAGGTGTCTCAGTCAAAAGTGCACAAGCAACAACAAAACTATTATTACATAAGATGTTTATTTCACATCTTAATTCATCATTGTAAACTTAAAACTCTATCTTCAAATAAATGTTTTATTCTTTCAGCTAAACCTGAGCCATAAATAAGTCCTAAAACTAAATAACTTTGGTAATCTTGCTAAGCCACAAGTCTTTCCAAATTCCACCTTTCTACTTATAGAAAAAATTATTATAAATTACTTTTTCCACAAATTCTTAATTCTTTCATTCTAGATTTGGAGATCATTTAATTTTTACTATCTATCCATTTCTCCCCTCCAAATTTTTAACTAATTCTATAAACATGTTATTCAAATTTATTTGATAAAAAAATAAATTTAAATGAATATATAAGAATTACATTGTTATATGGGATGCTTTGAAGACAATATTATTATTATCCTTAGATCCCAATTATTAAAGATGGTACATTTACTTGTTATAAGATCATACTCAAAAAAGCATCAAATGAGTTAGATTAAAGATGTACATAGTATATCTAATCTTTTATATAATGAGGTCATTTGATATCTTGATTTTTAAGAACTTACAAAGACTGTTGTTAAGCTTGATGAACATCTAATTGGAATAGCACTTTATAAAGCATAGTTTTTTTATTAAGAGATCTTATGCAAGATAACCTAAATCTGATCTAGTATATCCTATTTAGTTTTGCATTAGTTTATTATAATTTTAGTTCATTATAAATTATATTGGGTCACATATATAAGTCTCTTATAGTTAATCTTTAAGTAGAAAAAATAAATAATCCAAATTTTGCCAAAATTTGCAAGGATTTTGAAATATATAATTTTTTCATTATTTTTTAAATTTAAAAATGTTTTTAATAAAAAATAATATTTTTTTGGACATTTTTATATAGAATATATGAAATCTAACATCATGTACACAAGTCTCGAATTCCTTAAACCCAAAGAATGACCCAAAATGTTAGTAAAACCACATGGAGGTTGTTCTAATATGTACTTGGAGAGGTTTGAAAACCACCCATAAGATTAAGCCAAGCTTATAAATAATGACTCTTTCCAACATAATGACTATGGATGTTTTTGAGAATATTCTTATCAACCTCCATAAGAAATTTTTTAGTGTGTTTTTAGGATTTGATGGCTATGAAATACAACTCATTCATTTAACCTTTAACTACATCACCAAAACATATTAGCTCTAATTTATCATCATTATAATTAGTGAGCAATAGTTAACTATAAAAATTTGTAAAAACCAATTCACCCCTCTACTCAACATGCAAATGAGCCAACATGTGCTATAGTTTTCTCAAAAACAAATTCACTAGTCTATAAAACATGTATTGGTCCATCAAATCGCATATCAAAACTAAATAACTAACTATTTACCTAGAAATTAATTGAAATATAGTTTTCAAAAGAAACATAAAAGACCAAGTATACACACCATTGATCATGTTCAACACTAGTGTTTAGTGCTGGTTGAAGAAGAGGGTCAATTACCATGGTTGGATTAATTGAAACCAAATCAATAGCATAATCCTTCGCAAAATTCCATGCAGCCTCCTCTGCCAATGTCTTTGAGAGAATATATCAGCCCTGAATCAAAAGTCAAACATAACAAAAACGAGATCAACAATATATATATATATATATGAGAAAGATGCTTTTTAAAGCAAGCATTTGGTTACATGATGTTTATTTGCAATAAAATTTCAGTTTTTGATAAGAAATTTAGGTACATATAAATGCATTTTGGTTAGTGATTTTGAATCTTAAATTCCATAAAAAGTTTTATGCTGCTTTATACGAGGAAACTAATGTGCCAAGTTTCCCTTTAAAATGGCAACTTATTACAAGAAATTAATTACATGAGAAGGTCCAAGAAAGGTTCAAAAACATAAAATGATAAAAATGTGCTGTAATGTATCAAAATCGTACAAATCATTTTTAAGAAAAAGCACAAGGTAACGTAAGGTTGAAAAAAAACAATACTTTCAATGTATCACACATTTGCATAAACATGATTTTATATGTATTTGCACAAAAATTATTTTTGAACAGAGAAAATTTTTCTTAGTGTTCAAAATAATGGCTAAATAACAATCCATTATCTCATTATGTTATATTCAAAAATCATAAGTAAGTTTATATGCATTTCATAAAATTGCAAAGGCCACTGTTTTATGAACATATGCTAAATATCGTGTCATCCCAGAATGAAAATGAGGAATATACAACAACGAGATGGGGACCAAGTAATATATAAAGACACCATTAAGTGAAGATCATCATCAAACTTGGGTATCTTATTTCATGTTTACGATTTCTACCATCAAAGAAGGCATTCTAAGTTTGTCAAGTCATTCTACTAATTCAGAGTCTCTCCATATCATTATTGTAAACAACTTGGCCCTCCCTCTCTCAATAGTCTAATCAATGTTTTGGAGAGTACAATCTTTCTCACCTCTCTCTCTCTTCATCTCTTTTTCTCTACCTCCCTCTATATCACTCATATTCTTCATTGACTCATCTTAATAGTATTAGAAATTTTCTATGAGCACAAATAAATCCCTAAATCATTCCTTTCTTCCATTGAAAATCTCATCAATAACAACATCAAGAGTGTGGCCTTTCATTATAAGCTATAACTATTATAGATGAAGTGACAACCACCCTTTTGACTGAAGATGATTTTGAGCAAGAATTCAAACATTTAGTGTTCCCTTCTTTGCAGGATTTATAAAGTCAACTTGAAAATTGGAACTACTCTGTCAAACTTGAAATTAAAGTACAAGGCACTTTAATTAAAATAAAAGAATGTTTAAAACTCAACTTAAAAATTATTAAAAAAAATTGGTGAGCACAAAATAATCAATTTAAGCTTCATTTAGATCATAGAAAAAAAACAAGCATATAAAGAAATCTTCAAAGAATTACTTTAATACATTGGTTAACTTAGATGAAGCAACACACTATGGCATTTGGGTATTATGGTATCAATTAATTATTCTTAACACATGAAATCACTTCTTGATTTTGTTTCCAATGAATTAGTTTATTGGACATTTTTCACATCTACAAATCAAGCATTGGTTTGAGTCAAGTTGAAACAACACATCAACTTTAAGTCAAGTAAAATCACTTTGAGTTGAGCTTGCATGAAAACAAAATTAAACTTTACCTATTTTTGGTAGACCACGATCTATTATGAAATTATAAGCTTACATTTGATACATTACTTCCATAAGAAAGTTTGTAAATAAGATAAAAACAATTGGTATCAATTTTTAATTTGATTGTTATATACATGCACGATAACATTGGCTTAAGCAGTTACTTAACAGTGACAAATTCCTTGTATCAAAAACTAAATCTTATCACTTGGTAAATTTTATTAAGAAAAAGAATTGGTATAAAAATTTTCTAATTCTTTGGTTATAAGAATGAAAGTTAAAATAAATTTATCAAAAATAAAATTTGAAGAATACCAAGACTAAGAATGTTTGACCACAAAAAAAAGATGCATATGTACCTGTGGATCTTTGACTTCACGATAAAATGGAGATGTTGTATGAAAGAAACCATCACAACCATGAATTGCAACATCAAAGGAGCCTTCTTGTCAGCCTTGAACAAGGGCAATCTCTCACTTGCTCGATGCAATCTTTGCAAATTCTCCATTTTCTTGGAATCATCTGAAACAATGGAACAAATATTATTGATGGAAGAAATACTCAAAAAGTTTATTTAAGATTAACTTTAGACCTGATTATTAGTAGATTCTTTATTATACTTGTCAGATCAAATTCAAAAGTTGATCCACCCAATCATACAATCTTCCAAAACCTTCATCGTACATAAAAACCTTAGAATTTTTTGTGCTCTTAGTTCTCTATATGGTTTATAGATTCATGAATTTTAATATGTCTACGTAAAAAATTTAGCAAGTTAAATTTATGTAGTTCTATATGTATAGGCTTAAATTATGTTTCCTTTCTACAATATTTTTTCTTATATTTTGTTTTCATTGATCAAATAACACAAAAAAGACCTTAATGACTTGACCCAATCATTTAAAAAAGTCAAAAGATTGAATTCACTTTTGATCAAATAAAACTCAAATTTATGTAAACTTTAAAAGAAAAGAAACAATCTCAAGTCAAATTAGTCTAATAATTTATCAACTTGAAGAAAAGTAACTTGATCTAAAACCTACGAGGTTTGAAAAAAGAGAACTAGATTTAAGCAAACATTGACGTACTTGGTTCAAGGTTGAATCAAGACCAAAGCCAATCTGACTTTTGATTTAGTTTTTTAATTTGTTTTATTAGGAACACGTACACATATATTTTACTTCATTTGAATCTAATTCCTTCTAAGATAGGTTGACGACTCTAAACCATTATGAGGTCAATATGCATATATTGATAGATAAACCAATGCATATATATACATATTTTTGATACAAGCGTTGTTGGCCTCGTTCTAGAAAAATATTTATATCTTGGTTTTTTTAGCTCTAATGGTCATAAATGTGCTACGGAAAAAAGAAATTATTGAAAAATATTAAAATAATACTATTTGTATTTGACAATTTGTTTTTAAAATTTGATTATTAAATGACAACATGAACACGTAACTCTTTTTTAACTTGAAAATTAAATATTAAAACAATAAAATTATAGTTTGTTTTTATTTTATGCAGTGACAAGCCTTTTGAATTTTGAGAAAGGATTATTTAAGTGGTCACATTTTACAATCTAAGCGTTTCACAAAGCCGTCAAATGACGATGACTAGTCCCAAAGATGAACTAATATTTTTATTCTTTTATTTTTAAAACATTATTCATTATTTTTTATATTTTAAAATTATAGACGATTTACTTTTTATATACATAAAAAATGAAAAATATCATAATAAATTATTTTTAATCGCATATGCATTTTACATCAACTTCATTTAATGCATTATTGACAAATTGATCATTAAATTAAGTATGATAATAACATTTTATAATTTATTATAATTTAATTAAATTAATCATTACAAATGCTAAATATATTTAATAGATTGAATATTATGATTTGCTGATGAAATTATAATCACATAGAAGTAAACATATTTATTTAACCAACATAATAGATACGAAAAGACATAATTATAAGAAAATAAAGGTGAAGCTCGCTAAACTATATTTATTGGGTATAATAAAAAAAATAATTCAAAGAAGAGAAAAGAAGCAAAATAGCCTTCGTAATACAACCCAAGCTTAACTGATAACTAACTAACCTATGTCTTATATTTTTATGTGAAAATTATAAAAAATAAGATAACAATTAAAAATGAGCATATGACAACTTTTTATAGTTTATTATATTCTAGTTAAACGAATTACTAAAATGATAAATCTATTTAATAGATTAAATATTATGATTTATTGATGAAATTATAAAATTATAAAAAATATTTATATAATAAATTAAATAGATACAAAGGTGAATAATTATAAAAAGATGAGAGTGAAACTAGAACTTCACAAATTTAACATAGCAAAAAATAATAGAGAGAAACGAAAAAAAATAGGCATTACTTTACAACCCTAATCTATCTACCTTGGACCTTGGACAAATAGGGTCACTTGCTGATCTTTAACTATCCAAAGTCTTTTATATTTTATATAAAAATTATAAATATATAATAACAATGATTATATAACACAAATATTAAGTATGATAAAATAGTTTTTTTATAGTTTATTGCATTCTTGAAAAACTATTCATGAAGATGATTAATTTATTTAAGAGATTAAATATGAAAGAAAAACTATATTTTTAATATCAATATAACAAATAAAAAATATACAGTAACAAAAACATAATAATTGAGTTACACATGGAACTTAGTAAAAAAAAAATAATAGACAAAAGAGAAAAATAGTATTGACTTCTTAATTTAATCGTCCTAATAAGAGATTTGTTGGGCTTTAGTGAAACAAATATTTCTTGTATTTTTAAATAAAAATTATAAACAAGTATAATTTTTATTATTATAAGCCATTTGTTATATATCATTAAAAAATTATAGTTTATTATTATATTCTTTTTAAATTAATTACTATATATAATAAATCTATTTAATAGATTATAGAGTATGATATATTACTATAAGTATAGATTTATTAAAAATATATGTTTATTTAATAATTATAATATATACAAAAGTGCATAATTACAAAAAGATAAGTCTAAAACTTGACTAAACAACGCAAATTTAACATAACTAAGACTAATAGAGACAAAAGAAAAAAAGTCACCACTTTACAACCCCAATCAATCTATCTTGGACTATAAACAACTTAGGACCACTTATTGATATTTAACTAGCTTATATCTCTTTTATTTTATATAAAAATTACGAAAACAAGATAACAATGAGTATATAAGACATCTTTTAAGAATGATAAAAAACGTTTTTTATAATTTATTATATTCTAGAAAAACTAATCATGAAGATGATGATAAACCTATTTAAGAGATTAAATATTATGATATGTTAATAAAATAATAAACATATGAAAGAAAAAATATATGTTTAAAATCAATATAGCAAATAAAAAGTGCATGGTTGCAAAAACATATTAATTGAGTTAATGGTATTGAATATAGCCAAAATATAATAGACAAAAAAGAAAAAAATAGTATCAACTCTACAATCTAATCAGCCTAAGAAGAGATTTTTTGGGCTTTAGAAAAACAACCGCTTGTATTTTTTAAATAAAAATTATAAACAAGTATAATAATATCATAAGATGTTTATTACAATTAATAAAAAATTATAATTTTTATATTCTTGTTAAATTACTTATTATAGATGATAAATTAATCAATTAAATATAATAATACTAATGAGCACAAGACGTCCATTAAGTATGATAAAAAATACATTTTATAGGTTAATATATTCTAACTAAATTATTCACTTCAAATGATAAATTTATTTACTAGTAAATTAAATATTATGATCTCTTGTTGAAATTATAAACTTATGAAAGAAAAAATATGTATTTAAGCAACATAATATATACAAAAGAGAACATGCATAAAAGTCAATAGTGAGGCTAACCAAGACTAGACATATTCAACGTAGCCAAAAAATAACAAAGAGAAAACAAAAAAAATAGCATTCATATCATAACCTGAGTGGCTTTATATGTGATTTCTTGGGTTTTAGAAAATCTAGGGCTACTTATCTCTAACTAGCCTAAATCTTGTGTTTTTTATATTAAAACTATAAATAAATATAATAATTTTAAGCATATAACATCTATTAAGTATAATAAAAAAACTTTTTATAGTTTATATATTCTAGTTAAACTAGTCATTACAAATTATAAATCTATGTAACAAATTAAACACTGTGATCTTTTAATGAAATTATAGACTTGTGAAGAAAAAAATATTTATATAATCAACATAATAGATCCAAAAGAATGTACAGCAACAAAAAAACAAGAAACAGGCCCCATTAAACTTCACATATTGAAATTAGCAAGAAAAAAAAATAATCGAGAGAAAAGAGAAAGAAAAAGACCTTTGCTTCACAACCCCATAGGCCTAATAAGAGATTTCATCGGCTTTGGATAAATTAGGACGACTGACTAATATCTAGTTAACCTAAATCTTGTATTTTTAATATAAAAATTATAAAAAATATATAATAATAATGAGCATAAGACAACTATTACGTATAATAAAAATATTAGATATAGTTTATTACATTTTAATTAAATTAGTCATTATAAGTGATTATTCTATTTAATAAGTTAAATAATATGATTTGTTGATGAAATTATAGACTTATTAAAAAATATTTATTTAATCAATATAATAGATGCAAAATATCATTGTTGCAAAAAAGATAAAATGAAGCTTGACTAAACTATGCATATTGAACATAGCAAAAAGTAACAAAGAAGAAAAAACAATAGCTTCTACTTTACAACTTGATTATTATAAGATATTTATTGCGCTTGAGATAAACAAAAGCTGCTTATTGATCTCTAAATCGTCTATATCTTGAATTTTCTTTATCAAAAACTATATTAACAATGAGCACAAAACATCTATTAAGTTTAATAAAAATAATTATTATACTTATTTTCTAGGTAAATAAGTTATTATAGATGATATATTTATTTGATATATTAAATATTACGATATGTTGAAGAGACTATAGACTTATGGAAGAAAAAATATACATTTAATCAACATAGTAAATAAAAAGAGTATACTTATAAAAAGATAATAGTGATAATAATAGTTCTCAATTTTTAACCTAAACAAAGATAAAGAAAATACTAAAATTAAGTCAAGAAAATTGTGACTAAGTATAGTTCAATTTGATCAAATCAATTTTATCAAATGCATTGTTTATATATAAAAATATTAAAATAATAATAAAATATTAATAAATGTGTCATAAACATAATTTTGTTAAAAATGTTAAATAAGCAAATAAAAAGAAATTATCAAGATGAATTAAAAGATTTTGAACTTGTAATTTTTTGAGACCTAGAAATTTATTATAAATTTTTAAAGGTTTGTGTATAATTATAAATTTCAAATTTTCACTTAGGATAGATGTGGAACTTCTAAGGATTTGCCGTAAGTAAAATCGATTAATAGAGGTTAATGTCAATATTGATTTATAATTTTTTAATTTCAATACAAAATAAAATTGAGATAGTTAAGGATAAAATTGTTATTAATAAATTTCATAATGTTTAATGAAAATCTTATGCCAAAACCTATGTACATAGTATTTTTAGATTTTTGGCAAAATTACGATGCAAATAATTTAATTAATTGGATATTTGCAATTATTCTCACCTTCCAAACCTAATTCAATGAGGATCTTCAAGGAATTGTGGCATTTTAAACTCACCAATCCTTTGTCACACCTTATATATAGGTACAGTGTGTCCAAAAGGGAACCATAAATGAGTGAAACTTAGGTTACTTAGATAAGCCACCGTTTGGTCAAGAGTTAAGTGGAGTGGACCAAAGAAAGTGTTGTCATCTCCATTAAGGGATGTTATGAAGTTAGGGAAGTTTCTTCTTTGAGCCTATATTGAGAGGAATGCATTTTGGCACATGTTTTCATTTCCAACAAGGAATTAAGGCTCAATCAACATTATTTTGCTTTAAAGTTTGTATTTTTTTAGATTCTTATGAATAGAGACATTTTCACTAGTTAAATAAGCTAAAAAAATACTGAGTTCACCATGGAAAGAAGATGATAGGCATCAAGAGAATAGAGAGAGAGAGAGGAGAAGGAGATGTGATATTTGCTAATAATCAATGGCTTATATTGTATGGTACAATCAACCTAAACCCATTAAGATAAAGGGTTGTAAGGTTATTATATTGAGTTGTACAAGATATTTGAGAGATTTGTACTATGATGATTCTCTATTATACTAGTAAAAGAGAAAAATAAAGCTGTTGGGTTTAGCAAATAAGGGCAATATGGGTACTATATTTGTACAATATAGATATGGGTATCATAGTAGTAAGCTAATGGTAGATTCTTCATATATGCAGACTAGTATGATAATTAATAATCATATTAGATGAATAAGGGATCAAATTAATGCATCAATCTAGTCTATTATAGTGATATCTTATAATATAATTTGGTTAATTATATTAGACAATTAGTCAGAGAGAAGAAAACTTGCAATTAGATCTCTATGTTGGATATAATCATAAGGTACAATTGAATAGTTGTAATTTTACTATAGTATTGAACAGCATGATCAAGAGAGATTGCACTATATGAAGATAAAATAGTTATAATAGAGAGAATCATATGGGATGATGGACATCACTTTTATGATTTACATGGGGAACATATAATATGATGTTGCAAATCGTATGGTACGATAATCTAGTAGAAGTTGTAGGTTAGCTAAGATAGAGTAAGATTATATAGTTATGAGTTTGGCAATAAAACTGTACAATAAGTTGAGTACATTAAATAGTGAAGATTACATAATACGATTGTGGGATCGACACATAAAATTTATGCTAGAAACATATTTACATGGCTTGTCATACTATATAATATAGGAATCATATATGTATGATCCAAAGTATTTGCAAATAATTTATTTACTTAAAATAAGTAATATATATTATATATAATGCTTAATGCTAATCAATTTATGCATATGACAATATAGAAAATGAAGGCAAACTTTAATGTGAACAAGGACATTAGCCTTCGAATACAAGAATACAAGTATGATGATATGTGATATAATGTATTATTGTTATTTTGTACCTTCTTTAGTTTTTTTGAGATATATTACTATAGAATTATGATATTTATTTATTTTGGTTTTAACAGTATTGCTACATGTATAATATCATACCCTTTTTTTGTCACGACATATAAAAAATATATAAGTAGACTATAAAATATTAAAAAATCCATACATTGATTATGACATGCTTAAACAAATTGAATATATGGAACATTAAATAAAAAAGAAAAAATCCATTCCTAATGAAATTATACTCAGGAGAAGGTTGCTCTCTTAAAAACTTGATAAGATTTGCATGAGATTGCCTAATATATATATATATATAGAGTATCATTAGTGCTTTGCATAGAGTGATTAGATGAGGTTGCTTTCTTGTGTTAATAAAATACCAATTGAGGTCATTATCTTTATGATTAGATTTAGAGGATAATTATTAATAAAAAAATTAGGCCTATGGTTAAAAAATATGAAAAGACTTAATTTATATTAAAAGCATATCCATGGTTTTGTTTGACACCATTGTTTTCATCTAGCTTTATCTGGTATGCCATGATTTACATTGTCGAGTTCTATTTTTGTGTAATTCAAATGTTATTTCTTGTTATCATATTTTGATTTATTTATTAGGATAATTATCTTACTAATATTACACCATAAGTTATGCATTTATAAGATCATATGATAAAGCATTAGATGCTAGGGAGAAGGATTTTATCTTTGAGATTTGAGAGTAGTTGTTGCTTTCTAGAAGATAAATGTTTGGAATTTTAATGATAATAGTTTTAGTTTTGTATATATTATAGATGGATATATAATTGATAATTATGAATATCTAATTCTACAAATATTTTTTTAATTTTATAGTTTCTAGAATTTAGTCTCAAGATCAGGTCTCCACTATGGGGTTTATGTTCTTATCATGGTTTTAGTTGCGCTTATACTTTGATTTTTTTGTATTATTAAGAATGCCCTAATAATGAAGCTAGACAAAGAAACACATATTTTGAAGCCCAAGAGCTAGACCTTTCTTGCATTTAGTGACACATTATTTACTTCTTTGACTTTTCTTTTCTTTTATTTTGAAAGAATTTTTTTTGAAATAAGAACAATGAGTTTTCTAAAAATTTGGCATGCTCAAAGTTGAAAACAAAAAGGGTAACATGTCCATTTTGAAATCAAATTTAAATTATATAAAGATAACATTGGAAATCATACTATTTTTAAAATAGGACTCTTTACTTAGCAACAAAATTTCTAAACAAGTATATATGACATATTAAATATATTCATGTTAGGCAAATAAATACCAAGGCATCGTAAAAACTAATACATGAAAAAATAAAATAAAATAACCTAAAACCAAGGATCACATAAAATACTCTCACTGCTCTATAATAGTCTTGTGTTGTATCTCATTCTTGATTGAAACTTGTTAGGCCAAATACAATTTATGCTAATTATCACTGACTTAGTGGCAAAATTATAATATATATATATATATATATATATATATATAACAGTAAAACTTTGGGGTCATGCCATATGTTGGGTTACACTAAATAATATAACATGCAAATAATATGTAAAAAACATATAGATCTAATACTATTTTCTTTTATTCCTTTTCTAAAGCACCCAATCTTTTACTCTATGATATCTATTTGTCATTAACTTTTTATATATTTTATTTATTTATTTATTATTTTAAATAAAATATTCTTTCAATGATTTATTTCTTTTTTAATGTTCACCTCATTTATGATCACTACACTTTGCATATTTGTCAAGTAATTTTAGCCTAAACTTCTCCATGGTTCAGACATTGTTATCCAAATTTTCAAAGATTATTTAATATTTTTTAATTTTTTTTATTAAATTTAATTATATAATTAAATTATTATTATATTTACAAAAGCTTAAAATCTTTTATTTTATCATTTAGATGTTTTTGATTATCATTTTGTGTTATTGAATTTCAAATAAATTATATTTATATTTCTTAAGTTTGTCTCACTCCTTTTAGGTGTCATGGCATTTTTCTATTCAATGTATGATTTTTCAAAGAAACATAATAATTCATTGAAGTTTCATAAAAAAATAATAATTCATTGAAGACTATAAAAATTATAAAATAATATGTGACATGATTATTTACCTCTATTGATATTTATAATTTTTTCCTTCCTCTTTAAAGCTCTGATTTATCATTAAGATATATATATATATATATATATATATATATATATATATATATATATATATATATATATATATATATATATATATATTGAACATAGCTAAGAAATAATAAAGAGAACCTAAAAAATAACTTAGACTTCATATCTTGATTTTCCTAATAAGATATTTGTTGGACATTAGATAGACTAGGGTTATTAACTAATACAATGAATACGTCACTAATTTAAAAGTGCAAAAACAATCATAATAAGTGATAAGAATAAACCAAATGTATCATATGGAATTAAAAAGGCAAAGCTTTTTTTGTACAAGTGACCTTTGAATTACAAGAGTGAGTTTTGTCATCCAATTGTGCATTTTTGTGATCAAACAATCATGATCTCAATCATTTTTTAAGCACTTATTCAATCAACCGTTTGATCACACGACCTCTGAATTGTAGGAGTGATTTATTCTATTGATCATGTAATTTTGCAATCAAATTGTCATCATCTTATCCAACTTTTTAAAGTGCTAATTCAATCAACCATATGTTATGCAATTTCTGATTGCATGGTTCATTTAATTCCACACATAAAATTAAATCTGGTTTTTTTATCATGATTAGAATCTTATGTTATAGATCAAATCTTATTTTCTAAATAGTATCAATTTAAACACAACTATTTGATTGTGTAATTTTTTAGATCGAATGGTCTAGAATAGTTTCAATAATGTGGCTCTTATGTAGTGACTTTTTAGACATTATTGCAAGTTGTTATATTTTTTATAATTTTCTAATTAAAAATATGTGTCAGTGTTTTTTCAATTAAATAGTAACGATTATTTGTGTGTTTAATAACTCCTTTTAGCTGTTAGAAAATGTCGATATATAAAAGTGTTCTTGTAATAGCCTAATTTTTGTAATATTGATTTTAAATAGTTATAAGTATTTTGATAAAAATAACTAATTTTCTTTTTTAATAAAGTTTATTAAAATAGAAATTTTGAATATTCTTTCATAAAACATGTATTTATCAAGTATGTTAAATTTGAAAAATAGATATCCCATTGGATCAAGCTTGTCAAGATGAGTCTATCGATGTTTGTTACTTTACAATTAGAGTTTATTTAGTTTTAATATAGGATTTTTAAAAAATAATTATTAATAGTATATAAGTTATGAAAAAAAATAGTATAATAAGTGAAAATGTAAAAAACTATAGATTTCTTTTTATTATTTCCCAACCACCATTGGGGCTTTTTCTCTTTTATCCTCATAAATGTTGTTAACACATTTCCTAGCCTTCGATCCTTGTTACCCACCATTTGCTTATTTGAGAAACTCGAATAGATATGGTTAACGAAATCAGAAGGAAACCCTAATTCTTTCACTGCATTGCTCCATTGCCTCGGCTGCCTACTGTCATGATAGAGGTCAACCTCCCTGGCTTCTAATCCTCATTGCTTTGCCATCGTGCAGCTTTACAAAGTTTTATGACACAGTTTTGGGACTCATGAGTTGTTGTTGTTGTAGTTCTCTTTCTCGTTGATTGGATAGAAACAACATTGTCATAAACAAGCCATCCAAAAAAGGAGAAAGAAGATGATTAACTTTGATTTATGCCTAATTTCATCATATTGACTTGGAAGGAGTTGAAAAGAATTAATTTTTTAGCATTCTACATCCAAATTGAGATGGTAAAGCTTATTTTTCATAAATTCAAGCCCTAATAATTGTAGTGAAGTATTGTGCTTGTAATTTTTTATAGAAGAAAGGATTAGTGAGCTATTAAGTATTTTGTTACCTTTGATGTACATAAGGAGAAACTAGATAATACATAACGGTTGCTGAGAAATATTAGAAAGTTTTCACTATAAAAGGAGAAAATTTGAAGATTTTTCTACAAAACAGTGCAATATTGCTCGTGGAATCCCTTAATTGAATAAAAAATAACTCTTAAGAATTTATCGTTAAATTCATAGATTTAAGAATGTTATTTGAATTAGTATTAAGTAATAATAGAATTATAACTATTTTTAATTAGGTGTTTAATCATTCATTTATAAGAAATTAAAGAAAAAACAATAGTTAATACAAGAATTTTCCTAAAGAAGACAAGTAGACAAATTTTAAATAACTATAATATATTATGTTACTATTATTCAACATTCAATATTTTGGCATGTTAACCTTTTCTTGTTGCAACTAGTTTTGCATTTTTGTCGTATGTTGTATGCTAAAAATAAAAGTAGAGATGTGAAACAATTGATTGATTTGGTGATGCTAGTGATGTGAAATATAAAAAATAAATATGGTAAAGAATTAAAAAAATGAGAAATGAGAATTAAAAAGAATAAATTAAAATATAAAAGCTTATACATGATACTACATATCTAATAAAATTTAGGTTATATGTGTTTTATTATAGTATCCTACCAGTGATAGTATCGATGTACCATGAATATACTATGACTAGAATGAGTAAATGTGAGAATGATAGCGTTTGCCTAATGATGTTAACTTCAATTACCATACTCTACTAGTACTATGAGTAGAGATGAGATGATATACTATGATATGTAACACTGATACTAAACTTCACATGATATATGATGAGTTACTTACTGTATGATCTAATAGCTAGAGATGAGATATGCTATGATACAGATATGATATATGATGAGCTACTTATTATGTGATCTAGTAGTTAAAGATAAGTATATATATATAATATAATTTATAATGAGCTACTTATTATGTGATATAGTAACTAGATATGAGATTTATTATGACAAAGATATGATATATGATGAGTTACTTATTATATGATCTAACAGCTTAAAGATGAGATCTATTATGAGATAAAAATGATGTGATATACTTATATATTGAGTCTATATGTTATGATGTGATATCAGATGATATGATATGAGAATTATATATTATGTGTTTGATATAGACTTTATTTAAGATGAGATAATATAATACTGGAATAATGATAATTTGTTAAATACTTTGGCCTTGATGATAAATATTAGCATTATGATATAGATAAGAAACAATATTAGAAAAAGTTAAGAAAATATTAGAATCAAAATAGTTTAAAAATATATAGAGATTAGATTTTAGATAAATAAAATGAATTATAATAGATAGAGAGATTTGTAGCATGAACATATTATAAGTTATAATTATGCATCTTTTTATATATTGATTATTTTATATAATTTTATAATTTGATCACATAGTTTTATATGTTTATACATCTTTTCATATATTGATATGATGTTTATATTACTTTATTCTATATTCATTTCTCATTGATGGTCATAATCACTTATTTAATATTACATAATTGGCCTTTTATAGTTTATCTTATTATCATATTTTATCTCATCTTATTATTTATATAAAAATTATTTACTAAGCTTTCAAGCTTATTACATATTTATATTATAAGTCAAAATCTTAAAACACTTAGAGAAGGAAAACTTTAACTATACTTAAGTTTTATAGCCTATTTTTAAGAAGATTATGATATTTTTATTTATGTATTTTAAAATGCATGAATGCTTGTATTTGAGATGATGTATCAATGTATGTACTTTTATATGTATCTTTGATAAGCACAGTTAGATCTATAAGTATTAGTTAATACATTATAAATTGATGGTAAAATTATAGATTTTTTATATTAAAAATAATTAATAATTGTAATATCTTTGGAGATGAAATATTTTGTTATCTAAGAATATTATGGATTTGATTATGTTAAAATTGTATTTATGAATTTTTCATTCTTATAAATATTATATATATCTTGTTATTATTAACTTGTATAAAAAAATATTAGTAGTTTTAAAAGAAACTTGAACAATTTGTTTTTTAAAGCATATTAATTTCTTATACAAAACTTGAAAAATTAAATAATTTGAATAAAAATTAAAATAACTTTTCTTATCATTCTTCACCTAATTAAATTGTTAATACCCTCTAATTTTATTTAAACTCTGATTATTTTAGTCCTAAAGTTATTAAGACTAATATTAGAATGAAATATTAAACAAGGTGTGATAAGAAGGTATTAGAGTAGTTGACATCCTAAGGAGGGTAGTTAAACTTCTAAATAAATTAAATTATTGAGTAATGTTATTCTAGATTGAGGACTATACTTGAGAATTTTTAGATTGATGAGTGAGAACACTGATATAGTATACACATTGAATCAAATTATTACATTATATATAACTTTTGTTAAATTTCTTTAACTTATTTGTACAATAAGATTTTGTAAGCAAAAGCCAAGTATACAAAAAAAGGTAGAAAGAGTTTTATACCTAATCAAAATTGAGTAAATGTAATTTGATATGCTTAAAGATGAGAGTAGTATATCTTTTAAGAAGCATCTTATGTGGAAAAGAGGCAAAAAGATGCTTTGTTCTCATGACTAGCAAAAATAAGAGTAGAAACTGGTGTTGGCAAGCATCTATTGTGACAATTAAAAAGAAAGTGCTACATTGTACTAATTATGATAGATAATATCAAGATAACTATTGGGATGTTAGAGCACATAGGAGTTACTGTGCTTGTAGAGATTATGACCATTCAGTTAAAGATTATTCTCAGGATGATTGAGGATCTATGATGTCTCCATCACTTTCAAGCTTAGACAAAGGCATTCTATCTATCATCATTCTTGTTATCATCATTCTATCTATCATCATTTGGTATGAAAGATAGATAAAATACCATTGAGTTTCATCATATTTAAAATGAGGGAAATTATATAGCGGTAATAAGAATAAATATATTCTTAACTAGAATGATTATTTTTTTGGAATTTGATTAAAGGATGATGCTAAAAGTAACATGATGACATGACTACATAAATAAGTTTCAAGGATTTATAAACTACAAACTTTGTAAGTACTAACTGAAGAGAAAATTATTTTTAATACTATAGTGGATTTATAAATATTTTAATCAAGTTTTGTTGATAAGTATAATTAAGAAGTGTTTAATTTATCAGTGTAATATGAGAAAAGAAATCATGAATGAGAAATTAATTTTGATTGTGTAAGCCAAAATGATAATATTGATGTTATAACAAATGAATATATTATTTAAAAAAAAGAAAAAGAGAGCTAAAGTCGTGATTATTTAGAAATTTGGTTTGTGTTAATAAGACAAAATGCTTAGCTTTGTTTAAGCTACATGTATACATTAATGAGGTAATCCTGTCTGGCCAATATATTAATTGTATCCATCAAGATGACCTGATTTACCCTGAAAAGTGCTCAAGTTATGCTATTTCTTCCAAATATATTGGTTCATAATTTTAGATTGGCAACAATTTTTTTTCAAAAAATAGCTGCAATAAATGAAACTTATAGAATAATATTTTAAAGTAAAATTTTGAGAAATAAATACTTTTGAATATGTTAAAGAATAATTTTGAGATTTTAAACAAGCTATTGAAAGTAATGTTTGGACTTAAGAAGACAAATTACATTTATCATACCAATTTTGGGTACTATATGGGCATACAGAATATGACCTTGAAATTGTGAAGTCCAAGATTGCCTTGAAAGCTCCTAAAATGCTTTATGAAATGAGTAAACAACTTCAAATTGTCCTTATTAATGTAAGATACTTAAATAAGTAGCAAGACCTCGTTGGAGAAAATTTCAATGAAATGGGCTCTAATATTTTGGTTTCCAAAGGGGCAGATGCAACTAGTCAAGAGGAATTAGTTGAGGATATGCTTAACGACATTATCAAATTGAATTCTTTATTACAAGCTAAAGCTGTCAAATGTAGGGATATTCAGACAATTGAAGGAGAAGGTATCATAGAGAAAGGTTTAATATTAAGAAGATATGAGGTTATGGAAAATGGTATTATGGACAAACAACTAAATGAGAAATTAACACTAAAGTTAACAAATGAGGAGCTTTTGGCTACATTTGCAAATAAAAAAGGAGCTTGATACTTTAGAAGCTTTCCATTGGGGAATTAGAAGATATGATTTTGAGTATTAGGAGAGAAAAGAGTCAGGTGGAAAAAAAAATTAATTGTTGTTGAGACAAATCACAAGAGTCGAGCTTAAGGATCAAGAACTTGATTTTATCTTGGCACTTGAAGACAATTTGTGTTTACCCATTGATATTAAACAATATGTTGAGAGTTTTTTAAGTGAACAAGAGTTTAAATTAGTAAATATAGTGAGCACAATGGAGCTAAACAAATAAGAGATTAGTTTATTTATCTTTTAGACATATTGAATAAAATGTTATATTTGATGAAGAGAAGTTTTGTAATTGTTATATAGTGAAATGAATTAATTCAAATAATATGATCAAAAAGAGAAAATTTTAAGAAGAATGAAATGAGACTACAAAGATGATGAAAATTTTAGGAAGAATGAAATGAGACTACAAAGATGATAAAAGAAAATATATATTGTAGTATTAGTTGATATAGAATTTGGGAAGAAAGAAGAATGATAAAAGTAAGCTAACATGACAGTCTAGATTTAATTAGAAAAGAATGATTATTTCTATAAATAAAATTGTGATTTTATCTTTTAATTATTGGAAGTAGGTAATATAACATAAATTTAAAATATAAAGTTTTTATTCATCTTCAAAGAGTTAGGGAGTGATCATTGAAAAGATTATTAACTTTATAATTTCATTTGAATAATACAATCTATGCAAATTAATCATTTAGAAATATTTATGAGTTGACTGATATAGTGTAACAGAATCATAAGATCAAGTAGACATCTAATAATAATATCTTTAATTTTAAAATGAATGTACATATTTGAGAAAATGTAATACTTTTCTTTAATTTGTATTTATAATTAAAATAATTAATTAGAAAATTAATTATGTAGTTCATAAGAAAGTGAAAGTTTTAAGAGAATGACCTTTTAAAACAAAGATTTGATTGAGAGAAATATAAAAATTGAGATATCTTGCATTCATTTGTGAGCTGCATAAGAAAGTTCTATAATGGTTATATCATTTTAGTTAGTAAAACAAATTTATGATGGATTTGAACCTTATTTGGGCATATATACATCTAATTTCATTTGATTGATTTAATTTAGATGATTTACATCTAATATAGAAGAATCAATTTTTTTTTAATTTGCTACTAAAAAAATTAGGATGCTTAATGAATTAAATACATAGATGTGATGCAAAACTGATTTGAAGAAGAGTAAGAATAGAAAAGAGAAATATTTTGGATGTTTACAATATCATCCATTATTCTTAAATTTCCCATTCCTATATATGTAGAGAAGAGTTTTGCTAACTCATGTAGAAATTGGTGGAAACATAAGAGTTGATTATGCTGCCCATTATCTACCTTGAAGTTATTTCTTTGAATATTTCTTCATTCTTTGCTTGCGAGAAGCATCATTTGATTATATGCTACACAAAGTGTGACATTCAATTATTATTGAAGTAAAGCATCTTTCGAGTATTCCTATAAATTTAATTTCTTTGTAAAGAGTAACTAAATTCTCATATCAATTGTATTCATATTTTAATTACTTATAGAAGATCTTATAATTGTATAATGAAAGTAAATTGAAATGTGCTGTTAAAGAAACAGATAAATATCTCTTGGGTTTATTTTAAATATCAAGATGAAATGTTTCTTAGGATGGGTAGGACATAAAGACCCAATTTTTTCACTATTTATTTTCACAGAGTTTTTAGTGATTTGTTAAAGAGAATTGAGATTCTAATTTTTGATAAAGTTAATAAAATAATAATTTTGAGTATTCTCTTATAAAACACGTATTTATTATATATATTAAATTTGAAAAAGAAATATATCATTAGATGGAGCTTGTCAAGACAAGTTTGTTAACATTTGTTACTTCAAAATTAGAGTTTATTTAGATTTAACATAAATTAAAAAATAATAACTATTAGTAGCATATAAATTATGAAAAACAATAATACAATAAGCAAAAAAAAAGAAACCTTAGCTTCCTTTTTGCTATTTTCTGACCAATATTAGAACTTTTTCTTTGTTCTTCTCAAGCATGTTCTCAACACATTTTTTAACCTTTGTTCATCACTGCTTCATTGTCAATTTATTTAAGAAGCTTCTATAGATATGGTTAGTGGAATCAGAAGGGAACTCTAACTCTTTCACTCTATCTCTTCATCATCTTGCCTCCTCACTGTCATGCTTGTAGTCAACCTCCTTGGCTTTTAATCCTCATCACCCCACCATTGTGCAAGGTACAAAGTTTCACAGCCAAGATTAAGAACTCTTGAGTTGTTTTTATAGTTCTCTTTATCTTTAATTCAATAAGAAGAATGCAATCACAAGTAGGTCACCAAAAATTGGAATGACTGACTTCGATGTATACCTAATTCATTCTATTGCTTCAGGAGGAGTTGAAAGAAACTGATTTTTTAGCATTTTGCATCCAAATTAAGATATGAAAGTTTGTTTTTCATAAATTTAAGCCTTAGCAATTGTGGTAGAGTATGGTGTGACAATTTTGAACATAAGAAAAAGAGAATCAGTGAGCTATTGTGTATTTCCTTACCTTGATAAACATAAGGAGGAATTAGATGATGTTTAAAGGATGTTAAGAAATATTACAAAAAGTTTACTATAAAAGGAGGAAGCTTGAAAGTTTTTCTCAAAAATAATGTAAGGTCAATAATGGAATCACTCAATTGAATAAAAAATAAAACTTAAGTAGGTAATATTAAATTCAAAAATTTAGGAATGTTGTATGAATTAGTATTAAACAAAAATAAACTTATAATTATTTTTAACAAGGCATTTAATCATTTGTTTTTACGAAGCTAAAGGGAAAAAGAAGTTAATGTAATAAGTTTTTTAAAGAGGATAGATAAGTAAATTTTAAATAACTATAATATAAGTATGATATTATGTTACTATTATCCAATATTTAATATTATGAACTGTTATCTTTTTCATTTTACACCATGTTCTACATCATTGTTGCATGCTATGCGATGAATATAAAAGTAGAGATGTGAAACAATTGATTAATTTGGCAATGCTAATGATGTGGAATGTGAAAGTTGAATATGATAGAATAATAGAGAAAGTAGATAAAAAAACAAAACTAACAAGAATAAAGTAAAAGATAAATACTTGTGACATGATATCATGTATTTGATACTATTCAGGCTATGTGTTCTATTATAGTGATTCTACTAGTGAAGTTATTGATATATCATAAATAT
This sequence comes from Vanilla planifolia, assembly GCA_023846275.1. Lineage (NCBI taxonomy): Eukaryota > Viridiplantae > Streptophyta > Magnoliopsida > Asparagales > Orchidaceae > Vanilla > Vanilla planifolia. The sequence continues at coordinate 21,967,186 of CM043870.1, forward strand.
ATTATTATTAGAATAAGTAAATATGAGAATAATGATATTTATTCAATGGAATTAACTCTAGTTGCCATATTTCACTATCACAACAAGTGGAGATGTAGTGATGTGTTATGATATGGTAGTAGTGACATTAGACTCTACATAATATATGATAAGTTATTTATTATATGATCTAAAAACTAGATATGAGATCTATTATGATATAGATATGATATATGATGAGTTATTTGTTGTGTGATTTAACAACTATAGATGAGATTCATTATAATATAGATATGATGTATGATAAGTTATTTATTGTATAATTTAGCAGCCAGAGATGAGATCTATTATAATGTGAATATGATGTATAATGAACTATGTGATCTAATAACTTAAAGATGACTTCTATTATGAGACAAACATGATGTGATATGCCTATAGGTTAGATCTTTATGTTACAATATAATGTTAGATGATATGATATGAGATTTGCATGTTGTGTGCTTGATGTAGACATGACATAAATGAGATGAGATCTCATAGTTTTAGAACAATGATCATTTGATAAATGCCTAAGCTTTGATGATAAGTATGAGTGTTATGTAATAGATAAGAAACAACATTATGATGAAAAAACTAAGAAAATACTAGAATCAAAATCATTTAAAAACATATAGAGAGATTAGATTTTAGATGAATAAATTGAATTATGATGGATAGAGGGATGTGTATACATGAACATATTATAAGTTATATTCTTGTAACTTTTTTATATGTTGATTATTTTATATAATTCCATAGTTTGATCACATGTGCTTACATGCTTATGCATTTTTTTTTATCTTGATATTATGTTTCTAATAATTCACTTTATATATATTTCTAGATAATGATCATAAGCACTTGTTTAATATTATTTATTAGTCTTTTATAGTTTATCTTATTATCATATTTTATCTCATCTTATTATTTACATATAAATTTATTTGTTGATCTTTCAAACTCATTACATACTTTATAATTAAAAATTCTAAATACTCAGAGATGGGAAACATTAGCAACACATAAGTTTGATAATCTATTTTTGAGAAGATTATGATATTTTTATTTATGTATTTTAAAAAACATATGGATATTCTATTTGAGATGATACATCAATGTATATATTTATACATATATCTTTGATAAGCATAGTTAGATCTATAAGTTCAAACTAATACTTCATGAATCAATGATAAAATTATGGATTTTATTATATTGAAAAGTATTGATAATTATGATATCTTTTGAATAAGAAGTATTTGATTACATGAGTGTACTATAGATTTGATTATGTTAAGATTATATTTATAAATTTGTCATTATTGTAAATGTTATACATATCTTGTGATTATTATTTTTTAATTGTCGACTTGTATAAAGGAAACATGGGCAATTTTGAGGGAAAGTTTGTTTATTTGTTTTCTAAAGTATATTATTTTCTTATATAGGGTTTGAAAAATTAGATGATTTGAACAAAAATTAGAATGTACTTTCTCATCATTCCTTAGCTGATTAATTTATTAGTGTCTTCTAACTATTTTTAAACTCTCATTATTTTAATCCTAAAGTTATTAAAAATAATATTAAAATGAAATTTTAGTTAGGTTGTGATAATTGTTAAATATAATGGATTGTGTAATTTTCACAAAATTTGAAAAAACAATTTTCAAGTCATGACATTCAAGCCATTAGAAGCCAGTACTCATTGTCGCTTCCATTTGTTGCATCTTTTAATCATAAAACTCCAAATTTTTCTTTCTTCTCAAATCAGCTAAGTTTCTAATTTTTTTTATTTCTAATCAATTCAATAAAAACATTTGCATCTCATTAAGTATTTTACCAAGAATTGTATTTTTTGTTTGTATTACTTTTGACTTTGTGTCATCAAATATTTTTCTTTTGTTATAATTTCATTTTAACACCATATTAGTCTATCTATTTTGTTTCATTCTTTTAAGGGTTTAACTTACCCATCTTTTAGCATAAGCCTTATATTGATTATTTTGTTTTTGCTTGAGTTTTGTTTGGGTAGATTTAGGCTTAATTTTAAGTCAAAACACCTAAAAATCATTGTTGTACTTTTTTATTTATGTTGATTTTTCTATTCCACAACTTTTTTAAAAAAATTATTATTATAATAAAATTAAATTGTTTGAAAAACTTACTTGAGCTTATTAAAAAATTATTTTAAAATATGTTTTTTAAATATATTTGTATAACTCAAATTTTTGTTCTTTATAATTCACCCTCTCTTATTATACAACACTTCAATTACAATGGCTTTTCTAATTATCACTTTTGTGTATAAGGCATGTTTGAACTAGTCATAACCCAATTATCATTTTGTTTATATTATATAATAAATGAATCATACTATATGATACTTATATGAATTGTTCATACTATTTATTGAAATATTAACATATCATATGAATCTTTTAGTTTTTTATTATATGCTATGTATAAGCATTCTTATCTTGATTATCTTTAATGATAAAAATAAATATAATATAAAAATATTTTGAGATTGTGTAGATGTAATGTGTGATTTGAACACTATATATATTTTATTAATCATATTATACAATATGCCATAATATATAATATGATATTATTTTAATATTTAACCATTTTAATATAATTATAATACTTTCCATTTGAATTGATCATATTTTATGATAAATAATATCATATTATAAAAAATTGTTATGATTCTTATGTTAAATATATCATATAGTGTTCATTTGTTATCTGAATCATTCAATCATCTATATATAGCTCACTTAAATAATATATATTATCTAATTATAAGATCATTTCTTCTAATTGTACAAAATATTAATGATAACCTAAATCAAACAATCTATTTCCTTGATCGTCTACTTCACATTAAGCTGATTGTACTATATCACGTAAGCTTAGTATTGTTAACTAGCACAAATTTTAACAACTTTTAGGTATATTCTTTAATTAAATTATTTCTACACTTAACTCATCAATCCTTATAAAATTATGTATTAATATCCACAAGATGAATTATATTAATCTTTATAAACTTAGTGATATACACTTAGAACATTAGGGCATGTTTGCTTAAAAAAAATGCAAATGCTTGGTGAGTGAAGTGTAAAATCTCATGTATAATTTGTAATTTCGATTTTAATTCTTATATATATCATAGAAGATATAGACATGATAATTTGAAGAACATATGACTCCACTTTTTTCTTCATTTGAGATATTAGATGACATCTTTCTCCTTTAAGGATCTTAACTTGATTATCGATGGCTAATTTATCAAACCAAGATTAAGGATCTAATTTGTCTAACTATCATTTAGATTAACCTATACCACACTAAGTAAATAAAATAGATCACAAGAATGACATCTGAATGGTTTGTTATCACCAAAATAATGTATTACCTTTAGCTATTATGGGGTTCAACAAAAACAACTAGTTTAACCAAAACCAAAAAAATAAAATTTATATTGAAACCATTATGTAGTTCTTTAAGATGCTTTTGTAAGACTAAACTATTAAATGATCTCAACCTACATTGATTAGAAGATTAGAATCTTTATATGATAAAAAAACTACATTACATTATTTTGGAGGTGTTTAGAAAGCTTTCATTGTAAGAAAACTTGGAGCATCATAGATCTATGTACTTGAATAATTTGCTAGGTTCAATTACATTCACATTCACTAACCACAAACTCCAAAATAATTTTGTAGCATCCCTTCTTCAATCTTTTTGTTTTCCTTCATTATACTTTTACTTTTCTTTAAGATTAGGTTGCTCATTAAATGCTCCCCTTGAATTTATTGTGAGTAAAGGAGACCTTATTCCATGTTTTTCATTTGAGGAGAACTGTATTTCATCAAGACATAATATATAGTGAAGATTATAGAGATTGTGAGGGTGCTAACACTAGACCTTATGTGAATGAGTAAGGCTTTAATCCTATTTTTTGACTAAATGTTAGTGAGAGTGTTTTGCATACTTTAAGATTTTATGTTAGAAAGTATTGTAAGGGCTTCTGATGTAGGATAGATTTAGACTTCTGTTAGGGTCTAAATTATAGTCTACAATACTAGAAATACTCAATCGATTATTAAAAAATATAAAAAAAAATATAATACACTAATTAGGGTTAAGTGACATATGTGGTATTTTAGAATTATTTAAATATTGGCATCCCAAAATTGTAACGTGAATGATTAAGTTGAGTAGGTGGCAACACCTTATGAATTAAGCATATAATCATGCAAAGTGATTTTGTTATGTCTAATTTTACACATATAAAATAGAGAATTTAATACAAACTCTATGTGCAATACTTTAATAAAAAAACAACTATAACTATAGATTACTAACTAAAAATTAAAAATTGTTAAAAGATGACATCTTTTTTACAATAATGTCTTATGGTATATAGACATTGATTTTTGGAGCATCAAAAAAGCAAAAGGGTAATGTGGTGGAGATTTGGGTTAGTAGAAAAGATTGGTGGTGTTAGTAAAAACAAAAATTTGTTTGGTTACTGGCTCTCCTTATGGAAGAGCTCTTACCTTCTACATTATCTCCCATAAAGGATTTGATTATTGACTATCCTAGTAGAAAGTCTCTTATATTTGACACTTGTTTCTCATAAGAGAAGTTGGAATCTCTCCTAGAGTTGGATACACACTTTTTTCACAAAGATGAAAGCATACAAATAAAATATATTTTTATTCCATCATTTTCATCTCTTACAGCCTCGTGAGCATCCCTATTTATACAGACCTCAAATATTCATTGATAAGTTTTTTAAAAAAATGAAAAAAAAATAAAACAAATTAATGGAATTAAGTAGTTCCTAAATTAGCCATGGTCAAGTATTTCAGGTGACAATAATGACGAGCAACATGATGGAGTTATCAATCTGATTTTTGAGTTGGCATGGGTCGTCATGGGTTAGTGAGGGTTGAGTGTATGTCAAACAATGTTCCCAAGTCAATCGAGTCACATGGGCATACGGGTCAGCTCAGGTGATGATTGTAGCTACTAATGGCAATAGACGATAGCATGTGGCAAAATTAATAAAAAAAAGTTCAATTTTAAGCATTTTTAAGCAATTTTCAACCAAATTTTAAATCGATGGACTTATAGAATTGGTGCAACTTCAGTAGATATGTGTTTTTGAGCTAATATTAGATTCTCCTATTTCAGCTTCTCCTTTTAATTAAATTAAGTAAAAAGAGTGATTAGTAATGTTAAGCTTAAATGTTTAACTAGGGATGCAAACAAGCTAATGTAGGTAGTAATCTAATTGATGAGAAATTATGTCAAAATGATCTAAAAGGGTCAGCTGGGTAATAAATCGAATAAGGCATGATAAGAATGATAATGTCACACCCCATTTCACATCTCACTTTAATATCAGTTCTAACAATTTTAAGATTAGAATAATCAGAGTTTAAACATAATTAATGAACTTTAACAACTTAACTAGGTGAGAAATGGTGAAAAAGCTTACTCTAATTTTTGTTCAAATCATTTAATTTTTGAAATCTTTCATAAAAAATTATTATGCTTCAGAAAAAAAATGGACAAAGTTTCCCTTAAAATTATCCATATTTTATTTATATAAGTCAATAATCAATAATAATAATCACAAGATATATAAAATATTTATAATAACAATAAATCTATAAATATAATCTTAATATAATCAAATCTATAATATACCCATAACCAAATATTTCATGTCTAAATGATATCACAATAACCAAAACTTTTTATATAACAAAATTCGTAATTTAACATTAGTTTATGAAGTGTTAATTGGAACCTATAGATTTAGTTATACTTATCAAAGATATGAAGATAAATACATATATAGATACATCATCACTAGTGCAACTATCACATGTCATTTAAAACACATATATAGAAATATCATAATCTCCTCAAAGATAGGCTATCAAACTTAAGTGCAAGTAAAGTTTTCCATCTCTTGGTGCATTAGGATTTTGATCTCTAATATAAATACGATTCAAAAGATTAGACAATTTGGCCAAATATGATGTCGACTAGAAGATTCACTTAACCTTATTTTGTCAGAGACTAGGCCTACAAGTATCATTGAAATATTGATGGAAAGAAAGAAAGAGGAGTTTGTGTGGTGACAAGGATCCGTGAATATGTTTGTGCTTCTTGCTTTTGATTTTTCTAATTTTTTATAATATGAGATAGGATATGATTCTAATTAAGATCCTACTTAGCTATTATGTTGATAGCATATTGAATCTTTGAATGTGGCATAATAGTAACAATTCTTTGGTATGTTTGATAAGTGTTATTAACCTTCATAATAGATCTATAAATAAAAGCATTTTTGTACAAAATTATAAGATGAATTTTTATGCAATCTAAAGAAAAGTTTCAAGCCTAAACACTCAAGTTATTAGTAGCTCGTTCACATTATCACTTTCATATGCTACTACATCTTTCAATAATCAAACTCTTGAAATTTTATTTTTTCTCAAATCAGTTAAGTTATTAATTTTCTCTATTCTTAATTCATTTAATTAAGATACTTAAGTCTCTTTAATCATTTCATTAAGCATAGGATTTAGTTCATATTAATTTTGATTTGATGTCATCGACTATTTTCCTTTTATTTCATCTCTATAAAGTTGTTATAGCCTTCCCATTTATTTCATTGTAAGATCATGCAACTTATCTTATTTGTTTATTTGTTGTTAGTGTTTAACATACCTATTTTTTTGCAAAAGGCTTATATTAAGTGTTTGTATGTACCTATTTTTATTGGGGGTAGATGTAGGCTTGATTTTAAGAAAAATCATTAAAAAAAATCGCTAGTGTATAATTTTAGTTTTTATTTATGTTTTATTACTCAATTTTCATAAAAATTAACTTGTTTTTAAAATAAAATTAAAATTTTTATAAAATCATTTTAAAGATTTATTCAACCCTTTAAAAATATTCTTTGTAATAAACTAAAATTTTTATTTCTAATAATTCACCCCATCATCTTGTTGAACCTCACTTCAAAATGTATTTTCCCTATGGCCTTATCCCATAATAGTGCTTGTTATATGATCTAATAGCTATCATTTATTATGTGATATGATGGTATTGGTTCTATTAGCATCAAACCTCATTGATTAAGCTACTTGTTATGTGATTAGGAGCTATCATTTGTCATGTGAACTAGTGGCCATTGCTTGCTTTGTGATCTAGTAGTTGAGGTTTATAGTGATGATATATATATGTGTTACTTGTGTGATTTTGTGACAACCACTTGTTGTGTGATCTATAGATTGAGTTATATATTGATGATGTATATATATATATATATGACAAATTATGTGATCAAACAGCTATTACTTATTGTGTGTCTGGCGATTTGCTACCACTAGCATTAAACTTAAATGATTTAGCTATCTACTATGTGATTAGAAGCTGTAACTTATTATGTGATATGGCAGTTACTATTTGTTATGTGATCTAGTAGTCACAACTTACTATTTAACCTAGTGGTATTGGTACCACTAGAATCAAACCTTAATGATTAAGCTTCCTTCTTTGTGATTAGAATTTACCACTTTGTTGTGTGATCTGACGACTACCACTTGCTATATGATCTAACAGTTGAGGTTTATAGGTATTATATATATATACCACTTAGTGACTACCACTTGTTAAGTGATTTAGTGGTAGAAATGATGAGATGCCAATAGTTATGAGACTGGAATGACGAGGATAATAGTCATTGGGAGAAAACAAAAACCTTTATTAATTGAAAAAAATGTTGAATGAAAAATGAGAATATTAAGATTAAATTATATTCAATAAAAAAGTTTGCATATAAATATTTATATAAATCATTTGTAAGAAAAAATATGAGATATAGAAATCATTGTGTTCTAAAGATTAAAGGCTATAATCTATTTGCATTGTATTTAAAAACTTTTGTTATATACTTATAGAGTTGCAAAGATATGATTTCTTCCTCTCATGATGTCATGTATATTATCACAATACTTGAGAGGTGGTGTATTCTATTTCATATTCATTTTTATACCAAGTTATTTATGTTATTAGTTTATTTGTTGAACTTTTATACTCATTCCTTTACTTGTATTATAGGACAAGATTTAAATACATACTGAGTGGAGATATTTAAAGGTATAGATAGGTATTGAGAAATAGAAACAAGTTACTTGTAGATAATGATAGTCTTGTTGATTCGATTGTATATATCTCATGTATATGAGCTTTTAAGGACTTTTACCATATGGTTTTTCTTTTGTTAAATATGATTTTACTATAATGGCGCAATGTTTGCTGTGATGTCAATGACTTTCATATGGTGATATGATTTTTTAGTATTATCGTGTTTCTTTGATAGTATATTTCTTAAATGTAAATTACTATTAATGTATAGTTGATAAATTAATTATATATATATGAAAAAAATTAAAAATTTTTAAGAGAGATTTTGTCTATTTATTTTTTGAATCAAAATTTTGAGATATTAAAAAAATTATGAGAATAGTTAATTATAAATTCTTACTAGAGTAAGCCTTTTGTCTCTTAATGCACAACTTTGTTTATTTCTCAAATATTTTTAATTAAAGAAGAATTAAGGGTTAATAAATAGACAAGGTGTGACCATTAAGGTAGATTTGTCAATTTGGTGTGAAAAGATCAAGGAGTTGATGAAACTTAAACATTCTAATAAGGTTGATAATTGACATGGTGTGACAAATTAATAAGAAGACAAAGCTAGTTGAGTAAAAGTGATGATAGGGATGTGCTCTGACAAAAGCTAGCAGGTTGATATACAAATATATTTTATGATGATTTAATAGAGTCAATGATGTATGTACTTGATGTCTTAAAAATACGCTTTCATTTGAGGGTGAGAAGAACCAATATGAAGAGATTCTCTTATGAATAGAAAATTTGTTGAGTTACATAAAAATAATAATCTCATATTTGATATTAAATTAGTTGAATTGTTAATATACAAAGTGATGGTTTTAATTAAATAATTTAGGCTTTTGGGTTAATAGGAATTAGTAATGTATTATGCTCTCATTTGATACAATTATCCTAACAAATAGCATCTAAGATAGATGAGATTTAGTTGAATCAATTATGCAGCAAGCTTAATATTGAGAGTGACATAGTCAAAGGTGATGGTTCGATAGAACTGATAAAGCAACATAAATTGTAGTTTGGGACGGACATAAGAGATAATAAAGGTAGTTTTGCACACAAAGGTTGACAAGGTAGTAGAGCGGTATGGTGTCGTAAGGACAATAGAATAGCAAAGGGATCTTGCATGGCAAGGATAATGAAGCAATGAAACTAATATTATAAACAAGATTGAAAATCAATGTGGTGCAATAGAGTCAATAAAGTATCAAAGCCAATGAGATTTGTGCTGGTGAAGTAGATGATAAAGTGAATAGAATTCATTAATACATATTTGTGATGGTGTTATAAAGTTAATACTGCATGTATGATGTTAAAAAATGTACTCCATTAGAGGGTGAATACATCAAATGTTAGATGAATTTTCACATAAGAAAAGAATTGTTGAATTATATAGGAGGAATAATCTAATGTAAACATTAAATAATGATATGTGTATGTCATGGCCTTATGTTTTCCACTTTGTGTTATATAATTTCCTACATTTTATTATTTTTATGATCTACTCTTATTTTCAAAATAATTAATGATAACTTGCTTATTTTTAACAATAACAAATATATGTATATGCATCAAGTTTATTCACACATGCACTTTATCTTTATTATGAACAAAATTATGATTAATATTATACATATTATTTTTGTACAAAAATAGTATAAATTTTTTTTTAATTTGCATATGATTTTATTTGTGAATACAATATGCATATATTTCCTCATAAAATTCACACAATAAAGTTATACTTTATTCCTTGTTAGAAAATCCCTTTTAAAATAATTATTTAATATATCACCGTAATGATTCATATATGATCACATTGTTATAATGAACGTTTCACTTTGCATCCTTCAAGAATAAAATCAATTGAATGTTTCGTTAGCAAAGTAAAAAAAGCACGTTTGATTCTTTTCCCAAATTTATCATTTTCCTGCATTACAGCAAAATGACTCCGTTAAAACCGCACAGGCAATGCTTAATGTTCTACTTTTGAAACCAGTAGATTGGAATAGATGTGGAGCATATCAAGTTAGTGTTCATCTCACACCTTAAGAAAGAAATGAAACAATTTTAGAAATAAAAATTAAATATTTATTTTCTAAATTCTATTAAAAAATGTCAAATAAATTATTTCATAAAATAAGAAAAATAAACATGGTATAAAAAAATATGAACAATTTTGTTTGACATAATAAGGAAAACAAAATGAGCGACAAAAACTATAATCAATAATAAAAAATAAGAAATAAAATATGATAACAAATATCATCAACAATAAATCAACCTATAATGTTAAAAGCGTTCAATATTTATTAGAGAGAAATGATAGAATCTTAAAAATAAAATTTAAAAATTTGCTCTTCAAAGTCTATTTAAAAATGTCAAATATATTATTAAAAATAAAAATAACCACAAAAAAAAAATCTAAACAATATTCAAAAAACAATAAAAAAAAGTTAAACAAAACGTGACAAAGTTCACAATTAGTAAAAAAAAATAAACGTGACAAACTTCATGTGATACTAACAAGGAGCTAAAATAGCAATTAGCAATTAGCAATTAGCAAGCAATGTAAAGCCACAAACGGAACACTGACAACAACCATTAATCTACTCGTTTCATTAAAAGGCACGAAGGTTAGACATGACTCTCATTTAAGTTGCCTTAGTAACTTCCCTCAAACTTAAATACTATTTTGAGAAATCACCTTACTTCCTCCTCCTATTTGAAACAAAACAAATCCTTAATAAATTTGTTTGACATAAAACAGCTTAGGTTTCAGACATAAAACAGCTTAGGTTTTAAAACATCATAAGCTTCCTGGATTTTAATAAAAAAACATCATGCTTGAATAAATCCATAGAACCGCCATGGGAAGGCATATTAAAGATGCCTGCTGTTTAAATTCGTTAAACCTTTGCAAAGCCCTTCTCCTTTAAGCTTTCCATAGTCTCCTTGATGCTCACCTCAAAAGGAATATAATCGAGGCCTAAGCTCTTGTACTTCTCCCGTGAAACCTGATACAATGGTACGTAGGGGTTGTCATCCGCAGCCCTGCCATAACGGAGTTGTTGCTCAGAATCATAATCGAGGCCTGCTGTTTAAAATTTTTACTTTTTGGCATAGGTTTTAGATGGCTAATCTAACCCTAGCTGCAACAACATAGCATAAAAGAAGCATTCCCAACATTGGTTGCACCTCTAAGGGCTAATTGCCTTGGCAAGCACAACATTTCTACTTTTATTATCAGTTTTGGTACTAGTAGGGATAACAACTTAATACATGATATGAAAGAAGAGAAAGTGAGTGTGAAGCTTGGATTCCAATTCCAATCAATGGTAGCTAGAACCAAAGAAAGGAGAAAGGTAAGAAAGACTTCCACTGAGAGTAAAACTAGAAGCTTAAAAAATATAGCATTTAGACTTTCAAGAAGAGGGCAATACATACCGGCTACAATGGTTTAAATTTAAGTTATTTTTTAATAAGATTTAATCATTTTGACCATAAGATCGATAAAATTATTTGATGATACCTTAAATATGCCTTAGGTAAATATCATTATCCTTGGTGCAAACCTATGAAATACCATGTGAATTGTGTTTAAAACATCATTTCCATATGATGCTTTTAAGCTTGGATTCAATCATTTATTATCTCATCTACTTAGATTCATACATTTCTTATGCTGGGTTAATACAAATATTATGATCTTTCTTTCTAAATGATTATAGTTTTGTTTAACATAACACATTTTAAAAATGATTCTCATGTTACAATTCAAATATTAATTAATTAGGATAACATTCTATTAGTTTAGATACTCAGGTTAGCTAAGTTAAGATTTAAATATTTTGACCATAACTCGATGCTTGAAATCATGTATTTCAATGTCAAATTAGAAAAATGCATTTAAACACTAAAACCAAATACTTTTCTATGCTTGTATGCAAAGTTTCACAATTTTTCAATGTATAGGTGATTTTCCATTATTTTCAGAGTAATAAAATTTTGAATTAAAAATATTATATTTTTCTAATTCGTCGCTATTGCATTTTCAAATCGCATATGTGAATTCTTGTATAAGACAAACGAGTCGCATGTTCCTTGTGCCTAAGGAACCACCCAACACATTTGTAGTCAAACATGAGACAGCTTCTATTAACCACTTTTGCCAACAACCCGAGTGGGATAGGTTGCTTTTGCCAACCACCCGAGTACGATAGGCCAAACCAATAAATAACAACTCATTTCTATAACCAATACTTAGGATATTTTTGGGGATTTTCTAACCAATAATCATACTAACATTTGAAGAGTGTTTTGAAGCCTTGTTTATTATAAATACATCTCATCCACTCAATTAAGCTTTAACTACCTTACTATAAATCTTAGCCCTAATTTACATTGTAAAGGAAACCCTTGAACACTTTAATACAATATCCAATTAATTTCAACAAAGTGCATGTGCTTAGTGACTTGTAACCATTACTAGCATTTATACACACTTTTAAAAGTTTGAAGAATTTGGTAAATTTCTTTCTTAACTTAAAATGTATCACATTGTAAATTTTCTATTCTTTGGGAATTGGGTGGAGCTTAAATTTTCTTTGTACTCACTACATTTAGTAAGATTTCTGGGCATAGTTTGTTAGCATGGTAGACCATTATCATGGCTTTGTATATGAAAAACTGTTGCATACATTAAGACCTTGTTTTTGTAAAGATTGTGTGCACCTTATCTTACACTTTGTGAAGCAGATAAATTGATCCAACATAGTCCAAAATTTAAGAGGTCTAAATTCGTTATGGATCATGAAACAGAACACAAACAAGGGCCCATAATTTAAAACATCATTTGTTAGATTAATTACTATTTTAGGAATAAAGAGACTCGAGTTGATACATAATAAAAATTTATCTTGTTAACTTTTATGAGCTATCTAATAATTTAATTTTGATAATAAAAAATTATATATATATTTGTTATAGTAATCTAATTTTTACCTAATGTGATCATCATTGTTTAGTTATTGACTAGTCTGAGAGTGCCTCACAATTACCCCCAACACAAGACAACCTCAAGATCTCAACGTGGATTTCACGAGTTAGATTTCAAATAGTTTGATTATGATAACATTAGTGATTGAAAGGACAAGGATTTGCTATCGACTTTACTATAGGCATTATTATTGACGTAGAGAACCACTCAGAGGACAGAAGAAAGCAAGAAATGAGAGAAAACCAAAGAGAAAAGATGTCTATATAGGTCCCTTTGTGAAGGTAGATGACGACATCACTAAATGAGTTAAATTTGAATACCTTACTTTTGACAAGAAAGAAAATGCCATAGCATTTACGGACTAACTAGTTTACATGCATCAGTATTTTGATTGATATGTGCACAACATTGCAAGATTACGTTTGCAAATATAAAGATGGGGCAAGATAAAGTTTATTTGAAACAATTGAAAAAACTCTAAGGATGTTAAATAAAGATGCTCTTAAAACCTAAGAAGACATATATAAAATCTTACAAGAACAATATCTTCTCATTACGATAGGATACTAAATGAGTTAGCTACATAAACAAAGGTAAAAGATGATGAGCACATTAGAATATTCAAATAAAATGTGACAATTCAAAGGTTGCAAGGTTTAGAAATAAGTTATGCTTTGAGACAGCTCAAGAACTTCTACACAATGTCAATTCCCTAAAAGATACTCCTAATGTAGCCTTAGACTTTGTAATCCTATTTGAAGGTAAGTAGCTATTGAAGTAAAGGCAAAATTTTCCAAAATATCATCACCCAACTTGTAACTCTACCATCAACATCAATAATTAGCCCCATGAAATAAGGTGTATGAAATGTAAGAGATTGGGTCAGTAGACTTAGTTGTTAGAGCCAACAAAAGGAGTATTTGAAGAAACACTAGTTAAGCCAACTCAAGAAAGCACTATGCATTATTATTTTTCTCAACCTCAATAAAGGACCCACATAGATTCACTAGAAGAAATTATTAAAACATATAATGAGAGAATCAAAACCATGGAACACTAAAAAAACTACAAATAATAATTTAATGACATTAATGCAAACCTATGAATTTTTTACTAGGAGTAAGTCAGCCAATATCAAAACTAAGGTTTTTATCAATCAAAACCATTACAATACTAACATGGAGAGTAAAGGAAATATCATGATTATCATAAATACTGAAGATCATTTTAAAGACTTACTGCTATTTATAATAGATTTATTGTTATCAAGGATTAGGAATGAGCTACATCATGAGTTAAATGATCCTATAATAAAAAAATAGATTATGCAAATATTCTAGAACAATGTGGCCTACCCATAACAAAAGAAATGAATTTTATCTTTACATCCCTTATTTTTCTAACCAACATGCTTCCATATGTTCGATAAACATATTCACAATTTCTCATGTGATCTTTCATGATTTGTTGATTCCATGACCATTAACATTATCAAACCACTAAACACAACACTATTATTACTTCCAATATCACCATAGGTCTTGCCAGACATTATCTGCCAAAGACATACAACCATTATATATTTTACATTTTTGCTTCCATAATAGATGTCAAATATTTTGCTTTTGTCAAACTAATTGCAGTAGTCCAAACATCAACCACATCAACTCATATCATAGTTGATTCATATTCTGTTGCCCATGGAACATCAAATCTAGATCTTTTTGAATTAATGGCTCCACAAATTGCCAATGAGCCATCTAATCCTTCAGATAACTCACAAAAAACTTGTGATGACAACTCCTTATCACTTCTAATGTTTAGGTTAGATAGTATGATGCAAGATAAATTACATTAAATGGATAAATTGGGCTGATCCAACGAATCATATTTACCTTTTTTTAGTTTATTATATTTTTTTAGACCATTACAAGTTATAATGGATTATATATATTTGATCTTTATGATATTTTTATCTTTTAAAATATATTTTATTACTCCTATATTTTTTTTGAATAGGAATGATATTTTTGTTATTTTATTTTTTATCTAGGATTTGCTTTTGTAATTTTTATAAATATGTTTTAAAAAATTAAAAATAAAATGATTGAATTGATAAAAAAATTGAGGCCATGTGAACTTTATTGTCAATATAACACATTTCTTGTTGTTAAAGTAGAAACTCCTAATATAGTAGAAGCTACCCTCCCTTTGGTATTCTGTTATAGAATTTTCTCATACCCCCTTCTCTATCATTTGGTACCAAAGCAGCCTTCATGGTGTTTTCTAATCTCCATAACGATCTATCATCATCTACCAAGTTTCTCCTCTCGATTTTTGAGCCTTCGCCCACTGGCATCCCCCTAATCCTAGGCCACTTGCGGAATATAAAAAATAAAAATAAAACAAAACATCAGTTTTTGTGCCACCACCAACCACCATTAGTCGCAACCCATAATGTCAAACTATTACCTATGCCCACCCTCCTGCATTGCAACCTCCCACACAACACCATGAGCACTGCACCTAACACAGGCACCCTCGCCTCCCACCTATGTGAGGTTGCCATTATCACGCATGTCTGTTGTACCTTTGTTAACTCCAAAACTACCTTTGCCACTATGTCCTTGCCTTAATTACAGAGCACCAATGCTTGCACTCACTCACCACTTTGCTATCTTGTTGAAATGAACCAAGAAACCCTAATCTCAAACCACACCAACATGATCAAATTGGATTTCTAGTATGCCAAACTGACAAAGTACAACTACATCACAAGTGCTAAATTGGTATGTCTTACTGGTTCGAACTTGCAAAAGTGAACTAGAGCTTATTCAAAAATCTGTTCGACAATAGCTTTCAAAAATGCTTTTCAAAACTTTTTTATTAGATTTTTATCCAAATTTCTTACCACCAAATATGATACCAAGAGTTTTAATGTTCACAATGATCAAAAGATTATTAAACATTAAATTATTTTATTACAATTAATAACTTGATAACTTGCTTAATTTGATTTTGATGTTTCTAAATTTTTCTAGATAAACATTTTGATCATCCAAAATTTTAATCTACAGCCAAATTGTTGACAGATATCGCATGTTTCACACTCTCTAATAAAATCAAACCATACAAAGTTATATTTAATCTTGATTATATAGTTAATGTTATCAGCACTCATGATATTCAAAATAATGGTTTTGCAATAACGCCTCATCCATGACCTTATTCTATTGCTGATAACAATTCACTTATAAGATATGTGAAATATGCTTAATTTTTATAAGATTTAGTCATTATTGTCTTTTATATGTTTGATTTGATGATATTGTATCTACAAAAAAAATTGTTTACTTAGGTCCATATGATTTCAAGAATTGATAGATTAAATATATCAAAAATATGTGAAAATTTATTTTAGATGAAAATCCAATATTAATTCACCCTTATAAATCTAGAATTCTATCTTCAAATAAAATTTTATTCATTCACCTAAACCTGAGGTACAAACAAAATCGAAAACTAAAAATGAGTCTAGCACTATTATTCTTGCTAAGCCACAAGTTACTCAAATCCAATCTCTCTGTTTATAGAAAAAACTTATTATAAAACTATCTTTTGATTTACAAATTGTTAGTTCTTCCATTCTAAATGTAGAGAGTATTTAATTTATATTATTTATCCATTTCTCCTTTCCAAAGTCCTAAATAATTCTATAAGCATGCTATTCAAATTCATTTGATAAAAAAAAAACTAATTTTAGTCATCACATAAAAGTTTACATTACCATATAGAGTGTTCTAAAGATGATACTATTATTATCCATAAATCCCAAATATTAAAGATGGTACATTTACTTGTTATAAGATCATACTCAAAGAAAACATCAAATGAGTTAGACTGAGGATGTACTTAATTTATCTAAGCTTTTAAACAATGACACCATCTGATGTCTTGATTTTTAAGAACCTACAAAGACTATTGCTAAGCATGATGAAGAGCCAATTAGAATACAACTTTATAGAGCATAACTTTTAATTTTGAAGTGGTTTAATACAAGATAAACTGCATTTGATCCAATGAATCTTATTTAGTTTCTTTTTAGTTTATTATATTTTTAGTTAATTATAGATCATAATAAGTCACATACATAAACCCCTCATAATATTTTTATACTTTTCTAAACATTTTATAATTTTGTATTCTTTTATTATAAAAATCATTTTTGATATTTTATATTTTTATTTATAAATGTGCTTTATGAAATGAAAAATAAGGTGATTAATATGATAAAAAAAATAAATCTTTATAAGCTTTAAAATCAATAAAGTATATTATCTATTGATAGAGTAGTAAGCTTGTCAATAAAATAGGAAGTGACCCTCCCTTTCATATCAAAAATTGAGATCCTACAACAAGATTTTATCCAATCTCCTCCAACACAATGCAATGCCTATTACTTAACCTAACACAAGTGATAAGATTGTTCTACCAATTATGCTACCAATTAGAGTTATGCCAAATACCAACTGACACATTTGCTATCAAATCTTTTACAACCCAATGTTCTAAGACAATGCTTTCATATAGCTCTAGAGGATGATGTCCAAATAAGTTTTATATGTTCATGACAACACCGTCTTAACCAATGACAATGAGTTGTTCCCACCACAAGGGACAGATAAAAAAAACCCATCTATGATGTGCTACTTTAAATAGTCATCAGAGTCAAGATCTTACATAACAAAGTAGTTAATATATTCGATGCATTCAAACTACCTCACTATGATTGTTATTTAGTATTCAGATTCATAGTTTTGGTATATGTACTTTTGTAACTTTTATACTTTCATCATACATCTATGTGTTTGTTACGCATTTTGTACACCAAGTCACATTAGGTCATTTCTAGTTGGAATGTTGCTTGTTTGGGTCAAGTCGGGATAATTTGTATGAGTTTAGGGTTTGTTGGGATTGCAATGTATGATAAAATAAGAACCACAATCAAAAAATTGGACAATTGGCCATAGGCAATCAAAAAATTGTCCCATACGATTTTAATTAACCACATCAAGCGGACCCCTAAATGCAACAAGCAATTAACTCAAGTTATGTTATGCAGTTGGGTCGATTATTGGCTCAATCAAATTGTAAGTTTAGCTACTAAAGGTTCTTTTTCAAACTACTCTTATCTTATTCACTCCCACTCCATAAAAGTTTCATATTTGTGTATTTTGAGAATTTGATGAAGTCAAACAAAAATAGAACTTAGCTTCTTTTCTCAAGCGAATTGTGATCTATCTGTACTTTTCCCTGTTGTGTAACACATGGTGATTTAATGAAAGGCTTGAATCTCCATGAGTATTCAAGCACCCAACAGAACAACTTTGCATAATGTTGAGTTTTGCTATAGGAAATAAGTAGGATTTGCAATATCTTCAAACAAGTTCCTTTCCTCATAAAATCTATCCAATTGTTTGTCTTTAAAGTTTAGGAAGCCAACTTTACAGCCCATGAATTATTCCTCTTATTGATTTGGTGATTCAACTCTTAGTCTTGCTAACTTAAGCCCTGTTATTTTATTATGATTTTGTTAACTTCTTAAGGTAGTTTTCTGAGTCCTTGAAAGTTTCAGACTGAGCTCAATTCGAAATTTCCATTTCCAATTGTATCAGCCTGCAGTATGTTAGAATCTGAACACAACGTACCTGACATTGGGTGCAACGTACCTGAGGCGTCCTGGAACGTTCATGTTAATTGTTCCTATTGACCCCAACTCCCAAGTCATTTTGTCTTTGGTTTTGTCAAAATAACATTAGTAATAGGACTTTTCAAGTGCATTTAATTTACATTCAAAATCATTCTTTGTTACCATTAACTTCTTTGAAGTTAAATTGCAATCAACTCTCAAAGCAATGAAAACTCCAAAAACAGCAAAAATCTAAAATTTTTTCTCTTTGGAAAATCAGTCTAAAAACCTCAAAATTTTGATATATGGTTTGAAAGCCAAATATTCTTCAAAATCCATGTAGAGAAAGCAAATAGAATGCTGAAAGTTTTTTTCTAAGTAAAATCTACATGATAATTTCAAACAACTTCAAACAATCAACAAGACCTTAACTAATATTTTCAAAATTAGAAAAAGTATACTCTGTAAAACTAAATTGTTAACTATAAAATTCTCAAAATTTCTGACGTTAATTAATCTTTGGGAAGCATAGAAAAAATAACTATTCCAAAGTTTTACCAAAATTTAGCTAAGCTTGGTATGGAACATATCATTCTATTGTGATACTACCAACTCTAGTCTCATGAAATATCATTAGACATCTATATCACCATTTTATTCATTAAATGAACATATAAGTATGGTCTAAATAATGAAGATTTTTACCAAGACCATAGTACCTTAATTTTATCTCTTATGTTGATAGGTTGAACATCACAAATATGTAGAAACCCTATTATGTCATCATCTAATGATTTAGTTGATACCTAGAAAAATAACTAAACTGATCAATCTAACAACGATTGACCTAAAACATAAGAAATTATGCTAAAACCTACTTGAAAATATAAACTTATGGTCCAAATTTTAAGATTTTATATTGGATTTAATTTCTTGGACCTTAAGACTAATTACTTTATCTAATAGTATCTTAGATATGCCCTAATCAACATATTCTACGTTCACAACCATGGATTGCAATTGAACCATGTTTAGAACATCGTTGTTACATAATAATTCAAGTTTTAGACTCAGATAACAATTATCTCATCTAATTGGGCCCCTATGTTCCTAAAGTTAAGTTACAACAATCATGTATAATACAATATTTTTTTATACAACTTCAACTTACATTTAACATGAATAACACATTTTAAATATCATGATCTAAATATTAATTAATTAAAATATGACTTCATTAGTTTAAATGCTTCAGTTAACTATTGCAAGGCAAAAAAAAGTTTAACCTTAAAAATTTAATACCTTAAATCATGCATTTACAATTCAAATTACAAAATGCATTTTCATATGCTCAAATTTGACAAAACTGTAAGAATTTTCAATATATATATTTTTGTATTATGTTTCAAATTTAAAAATGTTTTAAATGAAAAATATTTTTTTGTGTCATTTTCAAATAGAATATATGAAATCCCACATTATGTATACAAGGCTCAAATTCCTTAAATCCAATGAAACACCCAAACTGTTTGTAAAACCACATCAAGGTGGTTCAAATAAGTACTTGGAAAGGCTAAAACCTACAAATAATGACTCTTTCCAACATAATGACGAGATGTTTTTGAGAGCATTCTTACCAACCTCCACAATAATTTTTGTCGTGTGTTTTGCGGCTTTGTTGGCTATGAAATACAACTCATTCATTCATTTAACCTTTAACTATATCACCAAAATGTTATCCCTAATTTATCATCATTGTAATTAGTGAGCTTTAGTTAACTAAAAAAATTTGCAAAGTCCAATTCACCCCTCTACTAAACATGTCTGAACCAACATGTGCTATAGTTTTCTCAAAAGAAATTCACTAGTCAACGAAGCATGTATTGGTCTACTAAATCTTATATCAAAAGTCAATAACTATTACCTTAAACGGCTTTTACTAAGTTGTATAATTAAAAAGATACAATATTTGCAAATGAAGAAGATGAAGACAAAAAATATATTTTGGAAATATTTAACAAATTTGATGCCTAAACAAAACAAAGAACACTTACGTTTTAACAACAATAACTTAATCAAATAGTTAATTGTCCTTCTTAAAGATAATTCTATTTTAGCTAATGTTATCGAATGAATCAAACTTTGTGGAGAATGATTCAAGAGAAAATTAAAAGCTGATCCTACAAAGATCTACTGGTTGAAAAATAAATCAAAAAAAGGAAATGTATGGTGAAAAGTTACTTCATTGCCAAAAGTTATCAAGTTGCCAAATAAAGTAGAGTTTTAACAAATTTGATGCCTAAACATAACAAAGAATACTTATGTTTTAAATACAATAACTTAATCAAATAGTTAATTGCCCTTCTTAAAGATAATTCTATTTCAACTAATGTTATCGACTCAATGAAACTTTGTGGAGAATGATTCCAAAGAAAATTAAAAGCTAATCCTACAAAGATCTATTGCTTGAAAAGTAAACCAAAAAAATGAAATGTATGTATGGTAGAAAGTTACTTCTTTGCCAAAAGTTATCAAGTTGCCAAATAAAGTAGGGTTTATGAAAAATGAACAAACATCCTGTCTAACAGATTCATATTGCAACAAGTTTCCTCTGCTAAAAGTTTTGCTTATTTACATAAAACGTATAATAATATAAGAAATAGATAAGAAATCCACCAAGAAATTAATTGAAGTACAATTTTCAAAAGAAACATAGAAAACCAAGTATACACACCATTGATCAAGTTCAATATTACTTCAGCACTTGTGTTTAGTGTTGGTTGAAGAAGAGGACCAATACAAGTTCAATTAATCTCCCTCCATGACGCTTAATTACCAAAATGTTTACCTGAAACAGGCTGGGTAAATCAATAATAACTTTAAATTAGAAAAAAAAAAAGAGAGGAAAAATAAATCAAACCAGGATCCCTCACGGAGGCCTTGACTGTGTATCCACGTTGGAGAAGAAGCTTAACGATCAATGAGGCTATGTAGCCGGAAGCCCCCGTGACGCATACCACCTTCCCCACCCCGTTCATCTTCTTGTCTGCTGCCCCGCTCTGGCTTTGTGACCATGCTCACTGTGGATAAGCTGCTGCTTCTAACAAATAGTGTAGAAAATGAACGGAAGTATATTATTACCAAGTCAATTTTCCACATATATGACCATTAGAGGTAAAAAAAACCAAGTTATAAAATATTTTCCACATAGTTTTTATTACTACCAGTGGCTCATCCAACAGCGAGCAAGGTCACAAAGCTGGACGGAATAGGGAAGGTGGTATGCATAACGGGGGCTTCGGGCTACATTGCCTCATGGATCGTTAAGCTTCTTCTCCAACGTGGATACATAGTCAAGGCCTCGGTGAGGGATCCTGGATTGATCTATTTTGCCACTCTCCTTTTTTTATTTAAACTTATTATTGAATGTAAGAAGATGACTTGTCCTTTTCTGCTTAAAAAGAATGCTTTATTTAGGTTTTTTTTGGTTAGAAAGGTTTGTTTAGAACCACCATAAGTTTATTGTTTCCCATACGCGGCTTGAGTGAAAAATCAAGTTCAGCTAAACCCAATCAATTGAAACGAGCAAGCTAAGGATGGTAATAAAAATGTATATATATATACATTTGTTTATCTATCAATATATACATGTAGAGGTCAAGTCATTAAGGTCTTTTTTTGTGTTATTTGATTAAAGCAAACAAAATATAAGAAAAAATTTTGTAGAAAGGAAACATAATTTAAGTCTATACATATAGAAATACATAAATTTACCTTGCTAATTTTTTTTATGTAGACATATTCAAATTCAAGAATCTATAAGTCATATAAAGAATGATAAGCACAAAAAATTGTGGGTTTTTTTTGTACAATGAACGTTTTGGAGGATTGTATGGTTGGGTGGATAGTCGAAGTATTCAGAAAAATCAAATCAACTTCTAAATTTGATTAGATAGGCATAATGTGGAATCTGTTAATAGCAAGGCCTAAAATTATTCTTATAATAATTTTTTGAGTATTTCTTCCATCTATAATATTTGTTCCTTTGCTTTAGATGATTCTAAGAAAACAAAGCATTTGCAAAAATTGCATGGAGCAAGCAAGAGATTGCACCAGTTCAAAGTTGATTTATTACAAGATGGTTCATTTGATAGCTCTAAAGGCAAATTTCACCAAAATGTCATCACCCAATATTTGTAACCCTACCATCAACATCAATTGTTGTAACACACAATAAAGGGAAAGCAATTAAAAGACAATATTCCATATTCAGTCCCATGAAATACGGTGCATGAAATGAATGAGATTGGGCCACTATACTTACTAATGTCCGAATAAGGAAGTGCACACCTTAGGTTTCATATTCAATAAAAGGAGTACTTGAAGAAACACCATTTAAGCCAACACAAGAGAGCATCATGCATTACTATTTTTCTCAACCTCAACAGAGGACCAACATAGATTCATTAGAAGAAAAAATTATTAAAACATGTGATGAGAGAATCAAAACCAAGAAACACTAACAAAGCCACAAATAATAATTTAATGACATTAATGCAAACTTATATAATTTTTTACGTAAGTCACCCAATATCAAAACTAAGGTTTTTATCAATTAAAACCATTACAATACTAACATGAAGAGTGAAGAAAATATCATGACCACCATAAATATTGAAGATCATTTTAAAGACATTGTTATTTAGAATAGATTTATTGTTATCTAGGATTGGGAATGAGCTACGTCATGAGTTAAATGATCCTATAATAGAAAAGATAGATTACGCCAATATTCCAGAGCAATGCAACCTACCTATAACAAAAATAATGGATTTTATCTTTACATCCCTTACTTTTCTTACCAACATGCTTCCATACATTTGATAAACATATTCACAATTTCTCATGTGATATTTTCATGATTTGTTGATTCCATGACCATTGACATCATCAAACCACTAAACACACCACTACTATTACTTCCAATGTCACCATAGGTATTGCCATACATTATTCTACCAAAGACATACAACCATTATATATTTTATATTTTTACTTCCATAATAGACATCAAATATTTTGCTTTTGCAAAACTGATTGTAGTTGTCGAAACATCAACCACATCAACTCATAGACCACTAAAATTAGATCTTTTTGAATAAACGGCTCCACAAATTACCAATGAGCCATCTAATCCTTTAGATAACTCACCAAAAACTTGTGATGACGACTCCTTAATCAACACTTCTAAAATTTAGGTTAGATAGTCTAATGCAAGACAAGTTACATTAAATAGATGAATTGAGCTAATCTAATAGCGCATATTTAGCTTTTTTTAGTTTATTATAATTTTTAGATCTTTACAAGTTATAATGGATTATATATATTTGATCTTTATGATGTTTTTATCTTTTAAAATATATTTTATTACTCTCATATTTTTTTAATAGGAATGACATTTTTGTTATTTTATTTTTATCTAGGTTTTTCTATAGTTTTATAAATATGTTTTAAAAAATGAAAACTAAAGTGATTGAATTGATAAAAAAATTGAGACCTTGTGAATTTTACTGTCAATATAACACATTTCTTATAATTAGAGTAGAAACTCTTAATATAATAGAAGTTACCCTTCCTTTGGTATTATGTTATGGAATTTTCTCATACCTCCTTCTCTATCATTTGGTATCAAAGTAGCCTTCGTGGTGTTCTAATCTCCATAATGATCTATCATCATCTACCAAGTTTCTCCCCTCAATTTTCGAGCCTTCACCCACTGCCGTCCCCTTAATCCTATGCCACTTGCAGAATTTAAAAAAATAAAAATAAAACAAAGCATCAGTTTTTGTTCCACCACAATCCAAAGTTAGTCGCAACCCATCATGTCGAACTATTACTTGTGCCCACCCTCATGCACTACAATTTCCCACACAACACCATGAGCAATGCACCCAACACGGGAACCCCTGCCTCCCAACCATGTGAGGTTGCCGCTACCATGTGTGCATGTTGTATCGTTGTTTACTCTGAAACCACCTTTGCCACCATATCCATGCCCTAATTGCTCGAACACGAATGCTTGCACCCACTCACCGCTTTTCTATCTTGATGAGATGAACCAAGAAACCCTAATCTCAAACCACAACAACACGATCAAATTGGACTTCTAGTATGCTAAACCGACAAAGTACAACGACGTCACATGTTCTAAATTGGTATGTCTGACCGATTCGAACTTGCAACAGTGAAATATAGCTTATTCAAAAATTCGTTTGACAATAGCTTTCAAAAATGCTTTTCAAAACATTTTTATTAGATTTTTATCCAAATTTCTTGCCACCAACTATGATACCAAGAGTTTAAATGTTCACAATGATCAAAAGATTATTAAACATTAAATTATTTTATTATAATTATTAACTAGATAGCTTGCTTAATTTGATCTTGATGTTTCTAAAATATTTTTAAATGATTTTCTTATCTTGACATCCTATTTTATTCTTAAAAAGCATATCTATATGAAAATTTTATTTCATCATATGTAGATAATGAATTACTAAATAAACATTTTGATCATCCAAAATTTTTATCTACAATCAAATTATTGACAGAAATTGTAAGTTTCATGCTCTCTAGTAATGTCAAACCATACAAAGTTATATTTAATTTTGATTATATAGTCAATATTATCAATACTTATGCTATTGAAAATAATGGTTTTGCAATAAAGCTTCATCCATGACCTTGTTCTATTACTGGTAACAATTCATCTTGTAAGATTTGTGAAAAATGCTTAGTTTTTATAAGATTTAGTCATTATTGTCCTGTATATGTTTGATTTGATGATATTCTATCTACAAAAAAAAAATTGTTAACTTAGGTCCACATTATTTCAAGAATTGTTAGACTACATATATCAAAAATATGTGAAAATTTATTTTAGATAAATATATATTATTAATTCACCCTCATAAATTTAGAAGTTTATCTTTAAATAAAATTTATTCATTCACCTAAATCTGAGCTACAAACAAAATTGCAAACTAAAAATGAGTCTAACACTACTATTATTGCTAAGCCACAAGTTATTCAAATCCTATTTCTTTGTTTATAGAAAACAATTATTATAAAATTATCTTTTGGTCTACAAATTCTTAGTTCTTCCATTCTAGATGTAAATATTATTTAATTTGTATTATCTATCTTTTTCTCTTCTCTAAAGTCCTAAATAATTCTATAAGCTGCTATTCAAATTTATTTGATAAAAAAATTATTTTTAGTCATCATATAAGAATTTATATTATCGTATAGAGTACTTTGAAGACAATACTATTATTATTCATAAATTGCAAATATTAAAGATGGTACATTTACTTGTCATAAGATTATATGAAAAAAAACACTAAATGAGTTAAACTAAGGATGTACTTAGTTTGTCTAATCTTTTAAACAATGAGGCTATCCGATGTCTTGATTTCTAAGAACCTACAAAGATTATTGCTAAGCATGATGAAGAGCCAATTAGAATGCAACTTTATAAAGCATTACTTTTTATGTTGAACAAACATAAACCTCTCATGGTATTTTTATATTTTTTCTATACATTTTATAATTTGTATTTTTTATTTAAAAAATTATTTTTGATATTTTATTTTCTATCTATAAATGTGCTTTATGAAATGGAAAATTTGGTGATTAATAAGATAAAAAATTTTCTTATAAGCTTTAGCATCAATAAAGTACATTATCTTTTAGTAGAGTACTAAGCTTGTCAATAAAATAGAAAGTGACTCTCCCTTTCATATCAAAAATTGCGATCTTATAGCAAGATTTCATCTAGTCTCCTACAACACAATGTAATACTTATTACTTAACCAACACAAGTGGTAAGATTGTTCTACCATTATTGCTACCAATTAGAATTATGCCAATACTGATGACACATTTACTATCAAATCTTTTAGAACCTAATGTTCTAAGATAATGCTTTCATATAACTCTAGAGTATGATGTCAAAATTAGTTTTATATGTTCGTGACAACACCGCCTTAACCAATGACAATAAGTTGTTCCCGCCACAAGGGACATATAAGAGAATCCATCTGTGATGTGCTTCTTTAACTAGCCATCAAAGTCAAGATCTTTCATAACAAAGGAGTTAACGTAGTTGATGCATTTCAAATCATCTTATTATGACTGCTATTTAGTATTCATGTTCATAGTTTCAGTATATGTACTTTTGTAACTTTTTATACTTTGATCATACATTTATGTGTTTGTTACGCATTTTGTACCCCAAGTTACACTAGGTCATGTCTAGTTGGATTGAAGGCTTGTTTGGGTCAAGTCAGGATAATTTGTATGAGTTTAAAGTTTGTTTGGATTGCAACATACAATCAAATAAGAACAACCACAATTAATAGTCTTCTCCATCTCAATTGGACAATTGGCCATAGACAACCTCCTTAGGCAATTAAAAAATTGTCCCATGTGATTTTAATTAACCAAATCAAGTGGTTCCTTAAATACAACAAGTAATTAACACAAACTGTGTTATGCAATTAGGTTGATTACTGGAGCAATCAAATTGTAAGTTTAGCTACTAAAGGTTCTTTTTCAAGCTGCTCTTATTCTATTCACTCCCAATAAAAGTTTCGTATTTGTGTTTTTTGAGAATTTGATGAAGTCCAACGAAAATAGAATTTTGCACCTTTTCTTAAGCGAATTGTGACTTATCTGTACTTGTTATATCCGGTAAAATATTATAGGTTTAATCTTCAATAATTAAATTATGGCTTGGATGATTTCAAATCGATAGTAGGATGAGCCAGGAGCTCAATTGGAGGCTATTAGAATTTCTGAAAATTTCTGGGGATTTTTCGGAGCACCGAGGAAATTTTTAAGTAATTTTCCCTGTTTAATTGGATTTTTGGAAATTCGAAAATCTATTTAAATCAGTTAATTAGATTTTTAAACCGGAATGTGGTTTTTACCTCGCGTGAACCAGACCGGAGCGGTTCAGCGAAGGCGGGGGCGGTTCGCCGAGGTGCGTTTGCGCGTGCGTTCGGATAAGCCGCGGATAAGCGGATCGGACGGACGAGATCAGCGGTGGAGATTAACCGGCTGATCGGGTGTTAACCGGCGTTTTAGAAGGTCAACCGGCGCTTAATGGGTTCTTAACGGGTTATTACCGGTTTAAGCGGGGTATTTAACCCGAACCGTTTCGGCCCTTACTGTTTCGAACGGCGGCCGGAAACGAGGTGTTCGCGGCGGACGGCGATATTTTTCGACAGCCTTTCAAGGGGCTTTTTGTACCTGGAGGTTCGCGTGATCGAGGAGAATCGATTGGTACCGGTTTCGTTCGGCGAGGAGCAGCGGTTGGTCGCGTGCGAGCTTCACCGTCGCCACCGTCGCCAGAGAAGAAATGTAGGAAATTTCGGCTTAAATTAGTTAATTAGCAATTTAAAAATATGGATTATTTTGCAATTAGCTACCGGAGCATGCGAATTGTGGTTTTTGAAAATTATTAATGCAAATTATTGATTTTAGCATTTTAGGGTTTTCGGAAAAAATTATACCCGTCAAATTGGAAATTTTATCGAGCAATTGATGATTCTATTATGGACTTTAATCATGTTAAGATTGTATCAAATGCTGAAAATTGTTTAATTTCATAGATTGTTCGTTTAATTTCATAAATTGTTAAATGAGGATCGGATGAAAACTTCGGCGGGAAATTTGATTGAATCTTAGAAATTAGTGGCATTATTGACAAATTAGGATAGTATGAACATCGGATTTTGCTTCGCCTTGATCTCGGTCGCCGGAAATCGACGGGGAAAACGGAATTTCCCGGAGGAATCGTCGGCTAGGGTTTCGCAGGCGCCGGGCGGAGGAAGGAGATGGATTAGATTAATTTCAGCTTAGTTAATTAAATAATTGTAATTAATTAATAATTAATAATATTTAAATACTAAACGTCGACTGGAAAATTTGATTTAAAGGTTCGGCCGGTGGGTTCGCGGTTCAGCGCGGTTTTTTCCGAACCGGCAGCGAAACCCGGTTCAGCGGAACGCGGGCGCGGACGAACGGCGGAGGAAAAACTTAATTCGGAAATTAATCCGAATTTTTGGAAAATATGTGGAATTTTTTTTAATCCGAATTTTCGGAAAATATGTGGAAAAATTTTTAATCCGAATTTTCGGAAAATATGTGGAATTTAAATTTTCGGAAATTTATTTCAAATTTTCGGAAAAAAAGATATATGTGGAATTTAAATTTTAAATTCGGAAATTTATTCCGAATTTCGGAAAATGGATAAAGGGCAGAAATTGAAGTTGAAATTTAAAATTTCCTGAAACGAGAAAAAGGTGATTTAGGGAAATCACATAGACAAGTTGAAAGTTACTGTTGGAAATTATCCATAAATTCAGTACAGCTGGATCAGTTGGAAGGAAGTGTGACACTTGGGTAAGTGTTACCAGAATAGTCAGAATTTCGATACAGTTTATGTTACTTGGATGGCATTGACATGGATTGAGTCAGTTTACTCAGTGTTGGCATATTTTATGGATTGGCATGCTGGACCGGACTACTATAGACCCTATATGATGTTTTAGGATAGTTGTGGTAGGTAACTGTGCGGTTCAGACTTAGCTTCCACAGTATACATGTGGACTGATATGCGCCTTATTGTACCTGGACACATGTTGCCGGATCTTGGAGTTAGAGATTGGCAATGACTGTAGGGGCGTGAGCTTCTATGGAAGTTGTTGGTAGAGGACTCCTTGGGACGGTGGCTGAGTCGATCTCTCCTGGTCCATGTGTGTAGGCCTGCGCGCCTGAGGGTGGCAGGGGTGTCTCGCAGTGGCTAGCCAAGTGTGTAGGCCTGCGCGCCTTAGGGTGGCAGGGGTGTCTCACGTTGGCTAGAGATTTTGTGACTGGATTTGTCTATAGTCTCCAGGAGATTGATTGACGAGAGACGCTGCGGTGTCGGGTGCTTAGGCGCCATGCGTGTTTCGAGATGGGCGTTCCCACTAGCACGCTACCTGGAAGCCCAGAGGAGAGCTACTCTGGTGTGACTAGGGGTGACTGTGGTTGGTCGGAGTCTGGGACTGAGAGTGCCTTTCCACCCTACATTGTTATGCTGTATTCCTATACTTTTGCTATTATCCTTCTCTTGCATGTGAGTTTTTACTAGCTGTCTTTCCTACTGGGCGTAGCTCATTCCTTTTTATCTATATTTTTCCAGTGGCTCTGCAGACTTGACGCCACCCAGCTTTAGGTGGGATCGTGATCAGTAGGCTAGTGGAGGAGATCTGATCTGTGATTATCCGAGACATTCTGGTTAGTTGATTGTTGCTGTTGGATGTATTCAGTGAGACTGTTATTTTTATGTGTTGTATTATGTGAGGGTGATTCTGACTTATATATCTAGTTGGATGATATTGTATTTGTTGGACTTGGATCTTATTCTTGTGATGTGATGTAGTTTTCATTCACTGTTTTACTTTATTGTCTTGGTGGTATAGTGTGTGGAGTGCCATATTTTATCTGAGGATGTTATGTATTTTATTTTTGATGGTGAGGTCATTAC
Source organism: Vanilla planifolia (assembly GCA_023846275.1). Lineage (NCBI taxonomy): Eukaryota > Viridiplantae > Streptophyta > Magnoliopsida > Asparagales > Orchidaceae > Vanilla > Vanilla planifolia. The sequence continues at coordinate 21,997,726 of CM043870.1, forward strand.
ATGACTATGGAACTTAACCGTGGGGGTTCAGACTTCTATTAGACCGGTTCTCCTATCGGTATGGGTTAGGAGTATTGGGTCTAGCAGGAGTAACATTGCACGAGTCCATCTGTTAATTCAGGAGTCATGAACCTGATTTGACGGTGTACCCGGGAGATGGGATCCACATTGTTAAGGAAAGTAGGTGTGTAATGATGTATTATATCCTATGTTTTTCGTAGGCTACTCAGGTTGGTATGGGACGATCTGAGCTGTCTATATGTAAAAAAAAAAATTGTATGCCAAAAATCAGCCTAGGAAAAATGGGGTGTAACAGTACTGTTCTCCATTGTGTAACACATGATGATTCAACCAAATGCTTGAATCTCAATGAAGATTCAAGCATCCAACAAAACAACTTTGCACAATGTTGAGTTTTTCTATTGGAAATAAGTAGGATTTGCAATATCTTCAAACAAGTTCCTTTCCTCATAAAATCTATCTAATTGTTTGCCTTTAAAGTTTAGGAAGCCAACTTTACATTCCATGAATTATTCCTCTTATTGATTTGGTGATTCACCTCTTAGTCTTGCTTTTTTCACTCCCAAATTTAAGCCATATCATTTAATTTTGATTTTGTTAAGTGCTTGGGGTAGTTTTCTTAGTCCTTGAAAGTGGCATGTTAAATTGTTCTTATTGACCCCAACTCCCAAGTCATTTTGTCTTTGGGTTTGTTAAAATAACATTAGTACTTAGGACTTTTCAAGTGCATTTACTTTTACATTCAAAATCATTCTTTGTTACCATTAACTTCTTTGAAGTTAAATAGCAATCAACTCTCAAAACAATGAAAACTCACAAAAACAGCAAAATCTAAATTTTTTCTCTTTGGAAAATCAGTTTAAAAACCTCAAAATTTGGATATATGGTTTGAAAGCCAAAGATTCTTTAAAATCCATGTAGAAAAGACAATTAGAATGGTGAAAGTTTTTTTTCTAAATAAAATCTACATGATAATTTCAAAGAACTTCAAGCAATCAACTAGACCTTGACTAATATTTTCAAAATTAGAAAAAGTATACTTTGTAAAACTAAATTATTAACTATAAAATTCTCAAAATTTCTAGAGTTAATTAATCTTTGGGAAGCATAGAAAAAATAACTAATCCAAATTTTTACCAAAATTTAGCTAAGCTTGGTATGGAATACGCCATTCCATTGTGACACTATCAACTCCATTCCCATGGTGTATCATTAGGTATCTATATCACCATTTTATTAATTAGGCATCTATATCTACAAACATGTATTGGTTCGCTAAATCTTATATCAATAGTCAACAACTAACTATTACCTTAAAGGGCTTTTATTTAGGATTTGCATAATAAAAAAGATAAAATATTTGCAAATGAAAAGATGAATACAAAAAAGATATTTTGCAAATATTTAACAAATTTGATGTCTAAACAAAACAAAGAATACTTACAATTTGACAAGAATAACTTAATTAAATAACATATAGTCCTCAGAGATAATTCTATTTCAAATGATGTTATCGAACGAATGAAACTTTGTGGAGGATGATTCAAGAGAAAATTAAAAGCTAATCCTACAAAGATCTATTGCTTGAAAAATAAACCACAAAAAGGGAAATGCATGATGGAAAGTTACTTCTTTGCTAAAAGTTGTCAAGTTGCCAAATAAAATTGTGTTTATGAAAAATGAGCAAACATCTTGGCTAACAGATTCATATTGCAATTAGTTTCCACTGCTAAAATTTTTGCCTATTTACATAAAACTTATGCTATAACAATATGAGAAATAGATAAGAAATCCATCAAGCAATTAATTTAAGTACAATTTTCAAAAGAAACATAGGAAACCAAGTATACACACCATTGATCAAGTTCAATATTGCTTCAGCACTCGTGTTTAGTGTCAATTGAAGAAGAGGGCCAACCAGCGTTGTTGGATTAATATAAACCAAATCAATAGCATGATCTTTTGCAAAATTCCAAACAACCTCTCTTTGCCACTATCTTTGAGAGCACATACCAAGCCCGAATAAAAAATTAAACATAACAACAATGAGATCATAAATATGTTTATGTAAATGCATTTTGGTTAACAATTTAGGAACATATAAATACATTTTGGTTAGTGATTTTGAATCTAAAATTCTACAAAAATGTTTTCAGCAGCTTGATAGATGAAAACTAACGCACCAAGGCTCCTCTTAAAATGACAACTTATCGACATGAAATTAACTTCATGAGAAGGTCCAAGAAAGACTAAAATTCATAGACTTAACAAAAATATTTGAAGTTATACAAATTAAACTTAAGAAAAAAATCACAAGGTAACATGAGGTTGAAAAACAAACCAATACTTTCCATGTATCGTACAAATTTGCATAAATGAGATTTTATATGCATTTGTACATAACAATTAACTTTTCCATGTATCGTACACATTTGCGTAATTTTTTAAAATTAAAAAATAAATATTAAAACAATAAAATTATATTTTGTTTTTATTTTATATTGACTTGCCCATTGGACTTTCAGAAAGGATAATTTGAGGACGCAATTGGAAGCATAGTTTACAATCTAAGCGTGTCCACGAAGACCAGTCCGAAGACAAACTAACATTTTTTATTTTTTATTTTTAAAGAGCTATTCATAATTTTTTTTTATTTCAAAATCATGGATGATTTAGTACTTTATATACAATAAAAACGTAAAAAACATTGTAATAAATTATTTTTTATTGTATTTCATTAAATAAAGCTCTTAATATCTCATGTAAAAAGCCTATTTTTTCATATATTTTACGTCAACTTTGTGCAACGTATTGACAAATTAATCCTTAATTTAAGTATGATAAAAAAAATTATAATTTATTATATTCTAATTAAATTAGTCATTATAAATGATAAACATATTTAATAGATTGAATATTATGATTTGTTGATGAAAATATATTTATATAGAAGAAAAAATTTTTGTTTAACCAACATAACAGATAAAAAAGAAATTAGGACTATTAACCTATAACAGATAAATAAGAAAATAAAGGTGCAATTCGTTAAACTAAATTTATTGGACATAGTGAAAAAATAATACAAAGAAAAGAGATAAAATAATCTCCCTAATATTACAATATATGTCTAATAAAAGATTTTTTGGGCAAATTAGGACTATTAACCTATAACTATTTTATATCTTATAGTTTTTATATAAAAATTATAAAACAATAATGATAATAATAATAATAATAGTAATAATGTTAATAATAATATTATGATACTAATAATAATATAAAAATAATAATAAGCATAAGAGATTTATTGAGTAAGATAAAAAAAATTTATAATTTATTATATCCTAGTTAAATTAATTATTATAAATGATAAATCTGTTTAATAAATTAAATATCATGACCTATTGATAAAATTATAAACTTATTAAAAAATATTTATTTAATCAATATATCAAAAACGAAAGTACATAATTACAAAAGGATAAAAGTGAAGCTCAACTAAACTATAAATTGAACATTGCCAAAAATAATAAAGTGAAAAGAAAAAAAGCCAACACTTTCTAACCCCCAATCAACCTATCATGGACTTTAGAAACACTAGGGCCGCTTACAAAAATTTTAACTAACCTACAAATTTTATATTTTATATAAAAATTACAAAAATATGATAATAATGTATATAAGACATCTATTAAGTATGATAAAAACGAAATAAACATATGAAAGATGACGAAAAAACTTGTCATAAAGATGACAAATCTATTTAAGAGGTTAAATATTATGATGTATTGATGAAATTATAAGCATATGAAAACAAAAATATATGTTTGATGAAAATAATAGATAAAAAATACATACTTACAAAAATATAAAAAACTATAACTTATTAAACATAGCTGAAAAATAATACATAGAAAAGAAAACAACAGCATCGACTTAACAACCTAATCGGCCTAATAAAATATTTCTTGGGCTTTACAAAAACAACTGCTTCTTTTATTTTTTAAATAAAAGTTATAACCAAGTATAATAACTATCAACATATGACATTTATTACATAATACAAAAAAATATAGTTTATTATATTCTAATTAAATTAGTCATTATAAATGATAAAAATTAATAGATTAAATATTATGATATGTTGATAAAATTTTAGACTTATGAAAGAAAACTTATTTAATCAACATAATAGATACAAAAGAATATAATTATAAAAGATAAGAGTGAAGCAAGACTAAATTACACTATCGAACATAACAAAACAATAATAAAAAAATAGCTTCTACTTCACAACCAATTAGCCTAATAAGAGATTTTTTAAGGCTTTAAACAAACTAAGGTTACTTACTAATCTCAAATTAGCACATATCTTAGGTTTTTATATAAAACTTATAAAGCAATATACAATAATGATTAAAGAAATCTATAAAGAAAATTTTTATAGTTTGTTGTATTCTTCTTAAATTAGTTATTATAGATGATAATTCTATTTAATAAATAAAAATTTATGATTTGTTGATAAAACTTTAGATTTAAGAAAGAAAAATATCTATTTAATCAATATAATAGATACAAAATAACATAGTTACAACAAGATAAGAGTAAAGTTTGATTAGGCATTGCATATGGAACTTAATAAAAAGTTAATAGAAAGAAAAAAAAGACTTGCTTCACAACTGAATTAATCTAATTAAGTATTTCTTTGACTTTAGAAAAACTAGAACTAGAGACCTCTAACTAGCCTGTATCATGTAACTTTTATATAAAAATTATAAAAATATGATAATATTGAGCATAAGATATCTATTAATTATGATAAAAAAATTTATAGTTTATTATATTCTTGTTAAACTAGTCACTATGAAAGCTAAATCTATTTAGCATATTAAACATTGTGATCTATTTATGAAATTATAGTCTTTTAGAAGAAAAAATGTTTATTTAATTAATATAATAAATAGTAAAGAGTATAATTATAAAAAAGATAAGAGTGAAACTTGACTAAATTACACATATTGAACATAGACAAAAATAATAAAAAAAGAAACAAAAATAACTTTTACTTCATAATTTAATCAGCCTCATAAGAGATTTCTTTGGCTTTAGACAAATTAGGGCTTTTTATTGATCTATAACTAATTTAAGTCTAATAATTTTTTTATGTAAAACTTTTATAAAAAATATAATAATAATAATGAGCATAAGACATCTATTAAGTATGATAAAAAATACATATTATAGTTTAATATATTCCAGTTAAATTATTCATTATAAATGATAAATTTATTTAATAGTAGATTAAATATTATGATCTCTTGATTAAAGTATAGACTTAAGAAAGAAAAAAATATATATTTAATCAACATAGTAGATACAAAAGAGCATATGCACAAAAAGTTAAGAGTGAGGCTCAACTAAACTAGATATATTGAACATAGCCAAAAAAATAATAATGATAAGAAAAGAAAATAGTATCAACCTCATTGCTTAATAAGAGATTTCTTGGGCTTTAGAAAATCTAGAACTACTTATCTCTAACTAGTCTAAATGTTGTATTTTTTATATAAAAATTATAACGAAATACAATAAGATTGAGAATATGGCATCAATTAAGTATGATAAAAAAAACTTTTATAGTTTATATATTCTAGTTAAATTAGTTACTATGAATTATAAATCTATTTAATAAATTAAACATTTTGATTCTTTAACAAAATTATCGACTTATGGAGGAAAAAATATTACCTAATCAACTTAATAGGTATAAAAGAATATAACAACAAAAAGATAAGAGTGAATTCTCACTAAACAACAAATTGAACATAGCCAAAAAAAATAATTGCAAAAAAAAAAGTGACCTTCACTCCACAACTTCATGGGTCTAATAAGAGATTTCATGGTCTTTAGATAAATTAAAACTATTTATTAATCTCTAGCTGACCTATATCTTGCATTTTTAATATAAAATTAGAAAAAAAATATAATAACAATAAACATAAGACATCAATTAGGTATGATAAAAACACTATATAGTTTATTAATTTATAATCAAATTAGTCATTGCAAATGCTTAATTTATTTAATATGTTCAACATTGTGATTTTTTAATGAAGTTATATACTTATGAAAAAATTATTTAATCAATATAATAGATACAAAACATTATTGTTGCAAACAATACGAATGAAGTTCGTCTAAAGTGCACATATTGATTATAACAAAAAATATAAAGAGAAAAAAAATAAATAACCTCTACTTTTCAAGTTACTTTACATTATAAGAGATTTCTTGGACTTTAGATAAAGCAAGGCTACTTATTGATCTTTAATGAGCATGCATCTTATATTTTTTTAATGTAAAAAATATAATAACAATGAGCATAAGATATCTATTAAATATGATAACAACCCTTTTATGGTTATATTTTAGTTAAATTAGTTGTTATAGATGATAAATCTATTTAATACATTAAATACTTTGATATGTTGAAGAAAATAGACTTATGGAGGAAAACATATATATCTAATCAACATGATAAGTACAAAAGAGTATACTTACAAAAAGATAAGAGTGATTATAATATTTCTCAAATTTTTATCCCAATTAAGATAATGAACTAAAGAATTAAGTTAAGAAAATTATGGTTCGATATAGTTCACCTCGATCAAGTGAATCTTTTAAAATGTGTTATTTATACATAAAAATATTAAAATAATAATAAATTTTTAAGGAGTGTGTCATGAGCTTAAACTTAGTTAAAAGCATTATATAAGAAAATAAAAAAAATCCGTTGAGTTGAACTCAATAATGTTAAGTTTGTAATTATTTTAGACCTAAAAAAATTATTTTGGATTTTTAAAGATTTATATATAATTATAATTGTCAAAATTTCACTCACGATAAAAGTATAACTTCTAAATGTTAGCTTAAGCCAAAATTAATTAGTGGATGATAAATCTATAAATATACAAATATTAGTTTGTGTCAAGATAGATTTATAATTTCATAATATTAATATATAAGGAAATTAAGGTAGTGAATGATAAATTTCTAATTAAAAAGTTTTAGAGTGTTTAATGAAAATCTTATACAAAAACCCATGCGAATAGGATTTTTAGATTTTTGGTAGTGATGATTTAACTAATTTAATTAAATGGATTTTTTTTATTCCTACTTTTTAACCATAATCTAGTGGGGATCTTCTAGGAATTGCAGCAGTTTAGACTCATCGCCCCTTTGTCACCACTTATATATAGGTTCAATGTTTTCAACTAGGAGCCATAAATGAGTGAAACTCATGTTACTGCGCTAAGCCACCATTTGGTCGAGAGATAAGAGCAAACCAAATATAACATGTGAGACTAAAAGGCAATGTTTTTTTGTGTAGGTAACCTTTGAATTGCATGAGTGATTTTTATCATCTAATCATGCAATTTTATGACCAAATGATCATGATCTCATTAATGATTTTTAAGCTCTAATTCAATCAACAATCTGATCATACGACCTCTAAATTTTTAGAGTAATATATGCTATATAGTCATGCAATTTTGCTATTGAATAGTTAACTTACAATTCACCTTTTCAAAACATTGATTCAATTAACCATCCCATCATGTAATTTTGCATCGCATGGTCCACTTTATTCTATGCATAAACTTAAATCTAATTATTCGATCATGATTAGAATCTAATAGTCCATATCAAATCTTATTTTCTAAATAATGTCACTTTAATCTTAGTCATTTGATTGAGCTATTTTGTTATCAATTCCCCTTTTTCAACTACTTGCCCATGACAGCATTTTTCCTATTGAGTCGAAGTGGAAGATGAGGATCGAAAGCTAAGGTGGTTGATTGCATATGTGACGATGATGGAGCGAGGCGACGAAGTATCAAAGTAGGAGAAATGAGGGTTTCTTCTTTTTCTCTTTATTATATTATTTGTTTTTTAATTATTTTATTCTAAATTATATGTTATCAATAATGTTTCATAAATTTTTATTAAATCCAATCAAACTCTTATTGCAATGCAACAAATGTTGATGGACTTATCACAATAAGCTCGATCTAATGGTATATTCATATTTCTAATTTAACATATTTGATAAATACAAGTTTTATAAGAGAGTATTTAAAATTATTATTTTGATTAACTTTATAAAAAAATTAAAATCTCAATTCTCTTTATCAAATTATTAGTACTATTTAAAATCAATATTACAAAAACTAGGTCATTACATCCTGCCCACATTTAGAAAAATTATCCCAAAATTTAAAATAAATCCTAAGATGTAATTATCATTTGCTTTCACTATGCATTTAAAGTTACTTTCACTATACAATTGTAACATGTGTTTAACTAGAGTCTTGATCTTCTCTAAGCAATTGAAATATGATTGCAATTGATATATGCACTTAGTTACTCTTTTTGTAAGCAAATCTAATTTATAAGAATCGTAGGCCTAAGATTCTTTACTTCAACAAAAATTGATTGACACATTTTATGCAGCATATAATTGAATAATGCTTCTCCTAAGCAATAAAAGGAGAAAACATCCAAAGAAACAACTTCAAGGTAGAATTTTTTTTATTTTCACAAATTTTGCATGATCAGCAATGCTCTTCTCTCCATATCTAAGAATGAGAAATTCAAGAAATAATGATTAATAATATAAGCATCCAAAATATTTTTTCTTTTCATTATCAATATTCTTCAAAAAAGTTTTCATTACATGTCTATGTATTCAATTCATTAAATATTTTAATTTTCTTTAAGCAGTTGAACCTAATAAAGATTTCATTCCTCTATATTAATTTCAAATCATCCAAATTAAATAAAATAAATTCAATTAGATGTATATATATCCAAATAACATTTAAATCCATAATCAAAATTTCTTATCGACTAAAATGATATAATCATTATATAACCTTTTAAGCAGCTGACCATTGGAACTTAAAACAAATGAATGAAAGATATCTTAATCTTACTATTTCTTTTGATTAAATCTTTCCTTTAAAAGGACTTTAATTTAAAAAATTCACACTCTTTTCTAAAATAATATCTTTTTTTTGCTAATTAATCAATTTAATTATCAATTCAAATTAAAGAATGATCTTATATTTATTTAAATATCAACATCCACTCTAAAAGTTAAAAATATCAATGTTAAATGTTTATTTAGTCTTAAGATTTTGTTACATTATATCATAAAACCTATAAATGTTTTTAAATAATCAATTTATGAATATTGTGTTATTTATTTGAAATTATAAAGTTAACAACTTTTCAATGACCACTCCTTAACTCTTCAAAGATAAATGAAAACTTTACATTTTATATTTACTTAATAATACATGCTTCCAATGGTTAAGGGGTAGAATTATAATTTTATTTAAATATTTAGTGATTCCTTATCAATAAAATCTAGAATATTATGCTAGTTTACTTTCATCATTCTTCTTTCTTTCCAAATTCTACATCAACTAACCATGCAATAGATATTTTCTTTTAACATTTTCGTATTCTCCTTTATTCTTCCTAAAGCTTTCTCCCTTTTTAAAGCATATTATTTGAATTAGTTCATTTGATATGATTATGCTTATTAATTATTTGATAATTACAAAATTTCTTTTATCCAATATAACATTTTTATTCACTTTGCCTAAAAGATAAGTAAACTAATCTCATTGTTTGAGCTCTCTTATACTCATTATCTTTACTAATTTAAACTCAAGTTTAGTTCAAAAGCTCTTAACATCTTGTTTGAGATTTATGGGAAAACTAAAACTATCTTCAAGTGCCAAGATAAAATCAACCAGTTTCATATCCTTAAGCTTGATTCTTATGATCTCTTTGCAACTGTTAAATTTTCTTCCACCTTACACTTTTCTCTTCTAATGCTAAAAATCATAGCATCTAATTCCTTCATGGAAGCTTCTAAATAAAAAATTTCCTTTTCTTTTAGAAAGAATGTAGCCTCAAGTTTCTCATTTCATAACTATAGTCCTTTCAATTTCTCATTTTGTTATTTTTTCATAATGTCATTTTCTATAACCTTAGATCTTCTAAAAATTAAACTTTTCTTCATGACACATTCTCCTACAACTGGTCAAATATCTTTGCATTTAACAACTTTAGCTTGTAATGAAGAATTCAATTTGATCATTAAACATATTCTCTAATGGTTCCTCTTGACTAGCTATATCTGCCCCATTGGAAACCAATACATTAAAGCACATTTAGTTGAAATTTTCTCCAATAGGGTCATGCTCACTATTTAAGTATCTTACATTAAGTAGTGCAAGATGAAGTTGCTTATATTTTATAAAGCATTTTAAGAGTTTCCAAGGTAATCCTTAACTTTACTATTTTGATGTGCTATTTTATATCAACACTAACAAATGACACCAAATTAGTATTTTTAATACAATTTAGCTTCTTCAATCTTAGCACTACTTTCAACAATTTGTTTAAACTCTCAAAATTATTCTTCAATATATTCAAAAATGTGTATTTCGTAAAATTTTATTTTAAAATAATATTTTATAAGCTTAAATTTATTCAAATATTTTAAGGATATAACTGTTGTCAATCTAAAATTATGAACCAACATATATTGTAAGAAAATAGCATGACTTGAGCACATCTCAAGTAAATCAAGTCCTCTTTATGGATATAGTTAATACATTATCCAAATAAGGTTATCCCATCAAAGTAAATATTTAGCTGAAACAAAACTAAGTACTTTGTCTTATTAACACTAGCCAAATTTTTAAATAATCATGAGTTTGACTCTTTTTTTATTATAGACAAAATAATATATTCTTTTCTTATAACCTTAATCTTATCATTTTATCTTACATAATCAAAATGTATTTCTCATTCATGATTTCTTTTCTTATATTGCACTGATTAATTAAACAATTTTTAATTGTAATTATCCATAAAACTTGATTGAAATATTTATAAATCTACTAGAGTATTAAGAATCATTTTCTCTTCAATTTTTACTTACATAATTAGTATTCTACCAATACTTAATACTTATTTATGTATACATCTTATCATATCACTTTTAACATCATCTTCAATCAAATTCCAAGAAAGTAATCACATTAATTAAAAATACATTTATTCTTCTTGCCAATATACATTTTTTCTTGTTCTAAACATAATGAAACTCAATAGTATTTCATCAATCTATCATAAGAATTATTTAAAAAATAATTATGATCATAAAACTTTATCACTTTCAAAGCCGTATTTCTTATCGATTCTTATTATTATATTCATTATAGATAATCACTTTAATTAATTCTCAATTTGATATTTTTTAAATTTATGTTCTATCTTTGATTTGATCAACTAAAATCAGCTATTAAATCTTTTTCTACATAATAATAAGAATACTTATCACAATAAAAACCTCTTATACATAAGTTGTTGGTTCATGAATACTTATAGTAAGATATCCTAATATTTTAATACAACAATTACTTTTACCAATAAAGTTTCAAGAACACAACTTTCATGAGAACAAAAATTATGCTAGTATCTATAGAAGCATCACTAAAAAGATTTTTAAAAAATCACATACCTATCATCAGATTTGTTGCATATGAGACCTTATGAGGAGAAACAACAATAAAGTCGAGAGAAATAAGTTGATTCATATTAGCATTAACTAGAATGATAATAAATAAAATACCTTTATCTAAGCTCAAAGGTGATGGAGGCATCATAAATCTTCTATTAACCTAAGGATAATCTTTAAATAAATGAACATATTCTCTAGGAGCATAGAAACTTTTGTGTGCTCTACCAACCCAACAATTACCTCGATACCATCTACCACAATTAGTACAATATGATACTTTCTTTTTAAATGTTGCAATAGATAGACTGTTAATACTAGTTTCTACTCTTGGTTTGTTAAGTGCATGATAACCAAATTTCTTTTTGCTTTTCCCTCAAAAAACATGATTCTTCAAAGATGTGTTACTCTACCCTTTTAGCACATCATACTTCCTCTACTTAATTCTGGTTAGGTTTAATATTTTTTTATCTCTTTTGTTATGCTTGGCTCTTACTTACATAATTTTCATAAACAAATAAATTCAAAAATTTCAACAAAACTTACATATATTATAACATAAAGATATAATACGTATATATATTTGTGTCCTCACTTATCAAACCCACTAAATTCTCGAGTATAAATCTCAATATTGGGTATCATTGCTCGATAATTTAATTTCCCTAGAACTTCAATTACTCTCCTAAGAATTTTAATCACTTTGATACCATCTTGTCAACCCCCTAACATCTCATTTTAATATTAATCCTAATAACTTTATGTTACACCCTTGTGTTTGATGAGTCAAGAATAAATGTTTATATTTTATATGGACTTGCTCTAAATAAAATTGTTAATATTCAATTAAGACAAGCCATGAACTTTAAATGTCTAAAATAGTGATATTCAAGGCTCTTGGAGTCATGGCAAGCTTCAAGGAAATTGAAGACATGCACTAAAGTTTTCATACTTTATTTTCTTTTTATTTTTTTTAAATTTGATATGTCCAAATTTTGAGATAGTGTGGCACACTAGTAGTATTAATATTTAAAAATGTTATAAAATTAATAATTATTGAATTTTGATTTTTGGGCCAAGCTTTATTGACAAAAAGTATAGACATTGGCATTTGATTTTTTTAAATTATTTATGAATTATTTTTTATGAATTTTTTTTCATAGTCATTTAGAAAACTTATAATACTATGATAATATAAAATTATTTTGATATACTTATATTAAATATTTGACACAAAAATTCTCACAAAGCACCCTAAAACAACGTTACTCTCGGGAATTTTCACTGTAGCATTAGGCGGGTCGACCCGACCCGACCACTGGCCCGTCCAGGGTTATAGAAATTAAAAAATATATATAAATATAAAAAATTGATGGAATTACCCGAAAGACGAGCTCGTAGTCCAAAGGAACTCAGGCCGCAGGTAACGACGAATAGAGCACGGCAAATAAAGGCCGCTGGCGACGCTGAAAGGAACCTGACAAATTCAGCCCGGAGGCAATGCTAAACTACATAGTACAAGACCAAGTCAACCCAACCAGGTGATGAAATCCTCGTCATGGAAGGGGGAGCCTGCTCCAGAGTAATTGGACGCGAATGCCTTATAAAGCATAATGGCGAAACATTGTAGCCAATGTGGGACTAAAATCCAACCTAATTATCAAAGTAGTCAGAAGGGCAAGCGAAATTGGATGACTGAGATTATTCAGCGTAAAATGACATGCCAAAGAATCGAACCCAGACAGCGCATATATGCACCAAGAGGCGTAACCAGTAAGATAACTGTTTTAATTTGAATTATGTATGCACACATTTTACTAGTGCATGCAGGGTAGTATTGGCACAATCCAAATGCTCAGATCAAGCCCACCCAGATCGAACGGACGGGATTAATCTCAAACGGTAAATTCGAGATTCAATCTGTGTCGTCCGTTTTTGGGACCGAATCGGACGGTAGCTGCTTTTCGTCCGTTACCCAAATGGCTAGTTGATTTTAAGAGCCGTTGGGAGTGATTTTAGAGCTCAAATTTAAGCTCTATAAATAGGGAAGGATTCAGAACTCCTATAGGTGATTTTTGCTAAGATCCCAAAGCTTTCAGATCACGATTTCGAGCAAAATCAAGCGAATACGGTGCTTCCAATTTTATAAAGAGAAAGTGACAAGAAGGATTCCGAAATTAGAGGTTTTTGCTTCAACAATCTTTCAATCTCTATTCCTCTATTTTTCAGTCATGTGTGCCTTCTATTTCTCTTAAAGTTATTTTAAGTTTTGCCTTTGTATTCTTTTCTTTGGGGTAAGGGCATCCCAGCATTGTGCAAAAGCCTGGGGTTTGAGTTGAGCCCAGAAAAAACTCAAGTAGTTTCGGGATTAGCCGTAGGAAAAATCCCAAGTAGAATTGAGGTAAATCGTACGAAAAACCTCACTTGTAATTTGGTATTTTTAGTGTTGTTTTTCCCAACACCGGTTGGGGGTGGGTGTAGGCTCGATTTTGAGTCGAACCACCTTAAAAATCTGTTATGTTATATTTCTTCTTATTCGCACTTAAAAGATTTAATTTTTAATTGAAACCAAAAATCGAAAGAAAATTTTATTTACCACAATTCACCCATCTTGTGGGATTCTCTTAAGCACAAAGAACTTCACTTTAGGATTAAAATAATCAAGTTTATACATAATTAAAGTACACTAGAAACCTTACCATATAAGGAATGATGAAAAAACTTACTCTAATTTGTGTTCAAATCATCTAATTTTTTTAAATCCTACCAAAAAAACTACTATCCTTCATAAATTAAACCGATAGAGTTTCCCTTAAAATGACTCATGTTTTCTTTATATAAGTCAACAGTTAATAAAAATAATCACAAAAGATATATAATATTTATATAATAATAAATCTATAAATATAATCTTAAAATAATCAAATCTATAATGCCCCCACATAACTAAATATTTTTCGTCTCCAAAAGATGTCATAATTACTAATATTTTTTCATATAACAAATTACATAATTTTATCATTGATTTATAAAGCATTGTTGAAACAAATACATATGAAAAGAATAAGATGAGATAAATTATGATAAAAAGATAAACTATAAAAAGACTAATAAATAATATTAAATAAATTCTTACGATCATTAAATTTAAATGTATATGAAATAAATTGATAAAAATATAATTTTGAGATTTAAAAAGATGTATAAGCATGTAAGAGTATGTGATCAAATTATAAAAATATGTAAAATAATTAACATGAAAAGATGCATAAATACATCTTCTAATTATATTCTTACATACACTTCTCTTTATTTATTATAATTTATTTTATTTGTCTAAAATCTAATCTCTCAATATATTTTTAGACTATTTTGATTTTAGTAATTTCTCAATTATTTTAGCTTAATATTACTTCTCATTTATTTCATAATACTCATAACTATCATTAGGGCCCAAGTTTTTATCAAAAATCAATATTTTAATGTCATGAGATCCCATCTCATTTGTATCATATCTATATCAAGCACATAACATATATATCATATCATGTCATTTGATATCATATTATAACATATAAACCCAACTTTTAGGCATATCATATCATGTTTATCTAATAGTATATCTCATCATTGGGTTACTATATCACATAATAAGTAGCTCATCATATATTATATCTACATCATAATAGATCTCATCTTCAGACTACTAAATCACACAATAAATAGCTCATTATATATTATGTGAGGTTTGATGTTAGTGGTATCATATTATAACATATTGTTCCATCTCCAATCATAGCAATAATAGAATATGACAACTACAGTTAATATAATTAGATAAATACCATCTTTCTCATATTTACTTATTTTGACTACAATATATCCATGATACATCAATATTATCATAGATAAAATCATCACAATAAAACTCATATAGCTTATAAGTATTAAATTCTCAAATAATCTTGTGTCTTAAGCATCTATCTTTTATTTTATTTTATTTTTTTCAATTCTTATTTTTCATATACTTTATATATTCTTTTTTCTATTCATTTTATCATATTCTATATCATTAGCATAACTAAATCAATCAATTATTTTACTTCTTTATTTGTATATCTCATCATAAAATATATAATAATAATGTAGAACAAGATACAAAAAAGGATAATATTACACAACATTATATGTTGAATAATAATAACAAAATATCTTACTTACATTATAGCTATTTAAAATTTACCTACTTACTATCTTTTAGAAAATCCCTAAATTAATTTTTAATTTTTTAGTTTCTTATAAATGAATGATTAAACACCTAATTAAAAATAGTTACCATTCTAGTGATGATCAATATGAACTAAATAACATTCATAATTCTATGAATTTAATGTTAATTATTTAAGTTTTATTTTTTATTTAATTGGTCAATTTCACTAATTGTCTTACATTATTTTGTAAAAAAACCTTCAAGTTTCTTCCTTTTATAATAATAATTTTCTAATATTTATTAACAACCTTTAAAAATTACCTACTTCTTTATGTGCATCAAAGGCAAGGAAATACATGATAGCTCAATAATTATCTCCTCATGTAAAAAATTGTAAACACAACACTCGACCACAGTTGCTAAGGCTTAGATTTGCCAAAAACAACCCATTCTCATCTCGATTTGGATGCAACACATTAAAAATTGATTTCTTTCTGCTCCTCCAAAAATAATAGGATAAAATTAAGCAAAAAATTGAAGTCAATCATAGCTTTTCCTTTTTACTGATGACTCTTCGCAACTATGTTCTTCTCATCGAATTAAAGACGAAGAGAACTAAAGCAACAATTCACAAGTCCTTACTCTTGACCATAAAAACTCGATACGACTACATAGTGGTGAAGCGATAAGGATCAAAAGTGAGGGGGGTCGATCGCATGCATGATGGTAAGGGGACGAGGTAACGAAGTGGCAAAGTAAGAGAAATAAGGATTTCTTCTTATTTTTTCTTATTATATTATTATTTTATTAATTATTTAATTAGTAAATTATATTTTATTAATAATTTTTTATAAATTTATACTAAATTCAAATAAACTCTGATTGTGACATAATAAATGTTAATGGACTCGTCTCGATGAGCTTGAACTAATTGAATATTCATTTTTTAAAATTTAATATATTTAATAAATACATGTTTTTTAGTAAACATTGATGGACTCATCTCAATGACCTTGATTTAATTGTATATTCATTTTCTCAAATTTAATATATTTGAAAAATACATAATTTTTAGATAATACTAAAAATTATTGTTTTAATTAATATTATTAAAATAAAAATCTCAATTCTATTTATCAAATCACTTAAAACTATTTAAAATTAATATTATAAGAATTAGATCATTATAGAATCAATCATACTTTATGATAAATAATATATTAAATGAAATTCTTAAGATTCTTATGTTATATAGATCACATTGTGTTCATTCTTTCTCTAAATTATTCAATCATTTATATATTACTCATTTAATTACAATATATTATCTAATTATACGATTATTTTTTCTAATTGTACAAAGCAATAATGATAACCTAAATTGAACAATCTATTTTCTTGATTGTCTCCTTCACATAAAGCTAATTATATGAAGTAAGTTTAATATTGTATAACTAGAAAAAAATTTAACTATTTTTATTTTTGTTCTATAATTAAATTTTTTTCTACACTTAAACTCATCAAAACTTATAAAATTAAACATAAATTTCCATATGATGAGTTATATTAATCTTGATAACACTTAATGATATATAATATGAGCAATTAAGAATAATTTACTAAACTAAAATACAAATGCTTGGTGAGTGAAGTGTAAGATCTTTTGTATAATTAGTAACTTCATTAATAATCCTTACATATATCATAGAAGAAATAAACCTTGATAATTTAAAGAAGATATGATTCCACCTTCTTCACTTGAGATATTGGACGACATTTTTTAGCTTTAAGGATCTTAACTTGAATGTCCAAGGCTTAATTCATCCAAACAAGATTAAGGATCTAATTTGTCTAACTACCACTTAGATTAACTTATAGCATACTAAGTAAACAAATTAGATTACAAGAAAGACATTTGAATGATTTGTTATCATCAAAATAATGTATTACCTTTAGCTCTTTTGGGGTTCAATAAAAACAACTAGTTTGACCAAAGCCAAAAAAAATTAGGATTTATATTGAAAACATCATTTTGGAGGTGTTTGGAGAGCTTTCATTACAAGACATCTTGGAGCATCACTAATGTATGTGCATGAATAAGTTCCAAGGTTCAATTGCATTCACATTCACTTACCACAAACTCCAAAATAATTTTGCAACATTCCTTCCTCGATCTCTTTGTTTTGGTTCATTCTACTTTTACTTTTGCTTAAGATTGGGTTGCTCATTAAGTGGTCCCCTTGAACTGATTACAAGCAAAAGAGAGCTTTATTCAAGGCTTTTTTCATTTTAAGAGAATTTCCTCTCATCAAGACATAGTATTGGTAAAGATTATAAAGATTGTGAGGATGTGAACACTAAGATCTTAAGTGAATGAGAGAGTCTTCAAGCCTACTCCTTGACTTAATGTTGGTGGGAGTGTGGTGTCGACTCTAGGGCCTTGTGTTAGAGAGTATTGTAAGAGCTTCTTCACTTAGTTAGATTAATTAAAAGAGTGATTAATAATGTTAGACTCAAATGTTTGCTTAAGGGTAGAAATAAGCTAAAGCAATTAGTAATCTAATTTATAAGAAATTGTGTCAAAATGATGCAAAGGACCAGTAGGGTAGTAAGGCTAATATGTCTTGATAAGAATGATAGGGTGGTTTAGTCAATTTGGTGTGGAGAGGTCAAGGAGGTGATGAAACTTATATGTTGCAATAAGGTAGATAGTTAATATGGTGTAACAAAGTGGCAAGAAGACGAAGCTAATTGAATAAAAGAGATGATGAGGACTTGCTTTGGCAAAGCTGATGAGTTGTTATAATTGATATAGTGTGACAAATCTAGTTTATGATGATTTAACAAAGCCAATGATGTATGATTTTGATGTCTTAAAAATACACTTTCATTAGCGGGTGAGAGATAATTCTATATGTGTTTTAAATGACATGTGATAGTTGCATTTGTGATGATGTATCGATGTATGTATTTATCTTCTATCTTTGATAAGTACAACTAAATCTATGGGTTCTAATTAACACTTCAAAAATCAAGGTTAAAATTATGAATTTTGTTATATCAAAAAGTATTGGTTATTGTGATATCATTTAGACATGAAATATTTTGTTATATGGGTACACTATGGATTTGATTATATTAATATTTTATTTATAGATTTATTGTGATTATAAATATTGTATATATCTTGTGATTATTATTATTGATTGTTGATTTATATAAAGAAAATATGGATAATTTTAAAGGAAACTTTAGCTATTTATTTTTTGAAGCATAATAATTTTTTATGCAATATTTAAAAATAAATGATTTGAATAAAAATTAGAGTAAACTTTGTCACCATTCCATACCTAGTTAAGTTGTTAAAGTCCTTTAATTATGTTTAAACTCTGATTATTCTAATCTTAAAATTGTTAGAACTAATATTAACATGAGATGTCAGATGGGGTGTGACATTATCATTCTTATCATGCCTTATTGGATTTACTACCTTGCTGACCCTTTCACATTATTTTAACATAATTTCCTATCAATGAGATTACTACTTGCATTAGCTTATTTGCATCCCTAATCAAACATTTAAGCTTAACATTACTAATCACTCTTTTACTTAATTTAATTAAGAAGAGAAGTTAAATAGGAGAATCTAATATTAGCTCAAAAACATACATTTGTTGGAGTTGCACCAATTCTATAAGTCTATCGGTTTCAAATTTGGTTGAAAATTACTTAAAATTGAACTTTTTATTGATTTCGCCACATGCCATCATTTATCATGATTAGTAGTCGCTATCATTGCCTGAGCTAACCTGCATGCCCATGTGACCCAATTGACTTAGGAACATTGTTTGTCTTACACTCCACTCTCATTAACCCACGACGACCCATGCAACTCAAAAATCAGATTGATAACTCCATCATGCTGCTCGTCATTATTATCACTTGTAATACAAGGCCACGGCTAGTTTAGGAACTACTAATTCAATTTTTTTTAATTTTTTAATTTTTAATTTTTATTTTTTAAAAAAATTATCAATAAATATTTGAGATCTCTATAAATAAGGATTCTCACCAAACTGTAAGAGATGAAAATGATGAAATAAAAATTTATTTTATTTGTATGCTTTCATCTTTGTGAAAAAAATGTGTACACCCAACTCTAGTTGGAGAGATTCCAACTTCTCTTATACGAGACAAGAATCAAATGTGAGAGACTTCCCACTAGGAGAGTCAACAATCAAATCCCTTGTGAGAGACAAGGATCGAATGTGAGAGACATTCTATCAGGAGAGCCAGTAACCAAACAAATTCTTGTTTTTGCTAACACCACCAATCGTTCTTACTAACCCAAATCTCCACCACATCACCATTTAGCTTTTATGATGCTCCAAATGCCAAAGCCTATAGACTATAAGATATTATTATAAAAAAGGTAATCATCTTTTAACAACTTTTATTTTTTAGATAGTAATCTATAGTTAGAGTTGTTTCTTTCTATTAAAGTACTTCACATAGAGTTTGTATTAAATTTTCTATTTTATATGTGTAAAATTAGACATGACAAAATCACTTTGCATGATTATATGCTTAATTCTTAAGGTATTATCACATACTCTTATATTTTTTTATATTTTTTAATAATCTATTGAGTATTTTTAGTATTATAAACTCTAATTTAGACCCTGATAGAAGTCTAAATCTGTCTTACATCAGAAGCCCTTATAATAATTTCTAACATAAAGTCTTAAAGTATGCAAAACACTCTCACTAACATTAAGTCAAAGAATAGGCTTAAAGCCTTACTTATTCATATAAGATCTAGTGTTACCACCCTCACAGTCTTTATAATCTTTATTAATATTACATCTTGATGAAATACAATTCTCCTCAAATGAAAAATTTGGAATAAGGTCTCCTTTACTCACAATAAATTCAAGGGGAGCATTTAATGAGCAACCTAATCTTAAAGAAAAATAAAAGTATAATGAAGGAAAACAAAAATATTGAGGAAGACGTCCAAAATTATTTTGGAGTTTGTGGTTAGTGAATGTGAATGTAATTGAACCTTGGAAATTATTCAAATACATAGATCTATGATGCTCCAAGTTTTCTTGCAATAAAAGCTTTCTAAACAACTCCAAAATAATGTAGATATAGTTTTTTTTATCATATAAAGATTCTAACCATCTAATCAATATAGGTTGAGATCATTTAATAATTACTTTAGTCCTACAAAAACATCTTAAAGAACTACATAATGGTTTCAATATAAATCCTATTTGTTTGGTTTTGGTTAAACTAGTTGTTTTTGTTGAACCCTATAAGAGCTAAAGGTAATACATTATTTTGGTGATAACAAATCATTCAGATGTCATTCTTGTGATCTATGTTATTTAATTAGAGTGCTATAAGTTAATCTAAATGGTAATTAGAAAAAGTAGATCCTTAATCTTGGTTCGATGAATTAGTCATGGACAATCAAGCTAAGATCCTTAAAGGAGAACGATGTCATCCAATATCTTAAATGAAATTATATAACACAAAGATGAAATTATATAACACAAAAGAGATTTTCTAATTAGGAATAAAGTATAACATTGTTGTATGAATTCTGTGACTAAATATATGCATCTTATATTCTCAAATTAAATTGTATGCAAATTGAAGAAATCATACTACTTTTTGTACAAAAATCACATGTATAATATTAATAATAATTTTGTTAGTAATAATAATAAAATGCATGTGTGCAATGTACATGATTCTTATAAATATAATTATTGTTGCAAAAGATAATAGATTATCATTAATTATTTTGAAAATAAGAGTTGAATAAAAAAATAATAAAATGTATGCATAAGACAAAGTGGAAAACATATTGAATGAAAAAAATTATGTTGGTGATGCACTAATAAAAGTTCCCTTAACATCCAAGTTGAATTCAAATACAACTTCAAGTAAAATGAAAGGCTAATAGTTGTTAAAATAGCATTTGAGTATGTCCTAGGAGATAAGGAAATATGATGTCTTGAGCAAGTGGAAAAGCAAATTTCAAAATTGAAAAATACTAATTTGGGGTAATCTGTTAGTGTTGATATAAAATAGCACATCAAAATAATAAAGTTAAGGATTACCTTGAAAACTCTTAAAATGCTTTATAAAATATAAGCAACTTCATCTTGCACTGCTTAATGTAAAATACTTAAATAGTGAGCATGATACTATTGGAGAAAATTTCAATGAAATATGCTCTAATGTTTTGGTTTCCAAAGTGATAGATGTAGTTAGTCAAGAGGAATTAACAGAGGATATTTTTAATGGCATTATCAAATTGAATTCTTCATTACAAGCTAAAGTTGTTAAATGCAAAGATATTTGACCAATTGTAGGAGAATGTGTCATGAAGAAAAGTTTACTTTTTAGAAGATCGGAGGTTATAGAAAATGACATTATGGAAAAATAACAAAATGAGAAATTGAAAGAATTATAGTCAAGAAATGAGAAAGTTGAGGTTGAAATCCTTTTTAAAAAGAAAAGGAGATTGTTGATTTAGAAGCCTCCATGAAGAAATTAGAAGCTGTGATTTTTAGCATTAGAAGAGAAAAGTGTTAGGTGGAAGAAAATTTAACAGTTGCAGAGAGACCACAAGAATCAAGCTTAAGGATATGGAACTGCTTGATTTTATCTTAGCACTTGAAGAAAGTTTTAGTTTGCCAATGAATCTCAAACAAGATGTTAAGAGCTTTTGAGCTAAACTTGAGTTTAAATTAGTAAAGATAGTGAGTATAAGAGAGCTCAAACAATAAGATTAGTTTATTTATCTTTTACGCAAAGTGAATAAAATGTTATATTGGATGAAAAGAAATTTTGTAATAGTCATATATTCATTAGGAATAATCATATGAAATGAACTAATTCAAATAATATGCTTTAAAAAGAGATAAAACCTTAGGAAGAATAAAAGGAAACTACGAAAATGTTAAAAGAAAATATTTATTGCATGGTTAATTGATGTAGAATTTGGAAAGAAAGAAGAATGATAAAAGTAAAGTAGCATGACAATCTAGATCTTATTTATAAAGAATCACTAAATGTATAAATAAGATTATGATTCTACCTCTTAACCATTGGAAGCAAGTATTATTAAGTAAATTTAAAATGTAAAATTTTCATTTATCTTTGAAAAGTTAAGGACTAGTCATTAAAAAGCTATTAACTTTATAATTTCAATTAAATAATACAATATACATAAATTGATTATTTAAAAATATTTATAGGTTGGATGATATAGTGTAATAAAATCTTAAGACTAAATAGAAATTTAGCATTGATATTTTTTATTTTTAAAATTGATGTTCATATTTAAATATATTTATACATATATATATATATATATATATATATATATATATATATATATATATATATATATATATATATATATATATATATATATATATATATATATATATATATATATATATATATATATATATATATATATATATATATATATATATATATATATATATATATATATATAAGGTCATTCTTTAATTTGAATTTATAATTAAACTGATTAATTAGCAAAAAAGATAGTATTTTAGAAGGAAAAGTGAAATTTTAAATTAAAGTCCTTTTAAAGGAAAGATTTGATTGAAAGAAATAGTGAGATTGAGATACTTTGCATTCATTTGTTTTAAGTTCCAATGGTCAGCTACTTAAAAAGTTATATATTGATTATATCATTTTAATCAATAAGAAATTTTGATTATGGATTTAAATATTTTTTGGATATATATATATATATATATATATATATATATATATATATATATATATATATATATATATATATATATATATATATATATATATATATATATATATATATATATATATATATCTTATTGAATTTAATTGATTTAATTAGATGATTAGAGATTAATATAGAGGAATGAAATCTTCGTTAGGTTCAATTGCTCAAAGAAAATTAAGATATTTAATTAATTGAATACACAAAGATGTAATGAAAACTAATTTGAAGAAAACTGAGAATGAAGAAGAAATATTTTGGATGCTTACATTACTAATCATTATTTCTTGAATTTCTCATTCCTAGATATGGAGAGAAGAGCATTATTAACTCATGCAAAATTTGAAAAAAATAAAAGAATTCTACCTTGAAGTTGTTTCTTTGGAAGTTTTCTCCTTTGTTGCTTGGGAGAAGCATTATTCGATTATATGCAGCATAAAATGTGTCATTCAATTATTGTTGAAGTAAAGAATCTTATGCCTATGTACAGAGAGTTACTAAACGCCTATATCAATTACAATCATATTTCAATTGTTTGGAGAAGAACAAGACTTTATTTAAATACATGTTACAATTGTATAGTGAAAGTAAATTTAAATACTTAGTGAAAGAAATTGATAGTTACATCTTGGGATTTATTTAAAAATTTTGGGACAATTTTTCTAAATGTGGATAGGATGTAATGACTTAGTTTTTGTAATATTGACTTTAAATAATTCTAAATAATTTAATAAAGACAATTGAAATTTTAATTTTTTAATAAAGTTAGTTAAAATAATAATTTTAAATATTCTCTTATAAAACTTGTATTTATCAAATATGTTAAATTTAAAAATGAATATACTATTAAATCGAGCTCATTGAAACGAGTCCGTCAACATTCATTGCATTACAATAAGAGTTTGATTGGATTTAATACAAATTTATGAAACATTATTAATAACATATAATTTAGAATAAAACAATTAAAAAAACAAATAATATAATAAGAAGAAAAAGAAGAAACTCCAATTTCTCCTACTCTGCTACTTCGTCGCCTCGCCCCATCATCGTCACACATGCAATCAACCTCCATAGCTTTCGATCCTCATCCCCTTACCATCGTGCAGCCATAAAAAAGATTTTAAGATCATGATTAAGGACTTGTGAGTTTCTGCTATAGTTCTCTTCCACTTCGACTCAATAGGAAAAATGCTGTCATAAGCAAGTAGTTGAAAAAGGGGAATTGATCACAAAAACAACTCAATCGAATGACTGAGATTAAAGTGACATTATTTAGAAAATAAGATTTGATATGGACTATGAGATCCTAATCATGATCGAATAGCTAGATTTAAGTTTATGCATAGAATAAAATGGACCATGTGATGACAAAATTGCATGATCGGATAGTTAATTGAATCAATGTTTTGAAAAGGCGAATGAGAAGTGAACTGTTCAATAGCAAATTGCATGACTAGATAGCATAAATTACTCTTGAAATTCAGAGGTCGTATGATTGGATTGTTGATTGAATTAGAGCTTAAAAAGGATTGATGAGATCATGATCATTCAATCATAAAATTGCAAGATTGGATGATAGAAATCACCCATGCAATTCAGAGGTCACTTGCACAAAAAGTTTTGCTTTTTAGTCCTGAATGTTATATTTGGTTTGCTCTTATCTCTCAACCAAATGGTGGCTTATCAAAGTAACATGAGTTTCACTCATTTATGATTCCTAGTTGAAAACATTGACTCTATATATAAGTGGTGACAAAGGGGCAAGGGTTGGTGAGTTTAAACTATAGCATTCCTAGAAGATCCCCACTAGATTATGGTTAGAAAGTAGGAATCATAAAAAAAGTCCATTTAATTAAATTAGTTAAATTGTCACTACCAAAAATCTAAAAATCTTATTCACATGGGTTTTGGTATAAGATTTTCATTAAATACTCTAAAATTTATTAATTAAAAATTTATCCTTAACTACCTTAATTTCATTCTATATTAAGATTATGAAATTATAAATCTGTCTTGACACAAACTAATATTTCTATATTTGTAGATTTATCATCTATCAATTAGTTTTGACTTAAGCTAACATTTAGAAGTTGTACTTCTATCTTGAGCAAAATTTTGAAAATTATAATTACATAAATCTTTAAAAATCCAAAATAATTTTTTTTAGGTCTAAAACAATTACAAGCTTAACATCATTGAGTACAAATAGACAATTTTTTTATTTGCTCACATAATATTTTTAACTAAGTTTAAGCTCATGACACACTCTTTAAAAGTTTATTATTATTTTAATATTTTTATATATTAATAACATATTTTAAAAAATTCACTTGATTAAAGTAAACTATACCTAATAATAATTTTCTTAACTTAATTCTAAAGTTTCTTATCTTATTTTGGATAAAAGTTTGAGAAATATTATAATCACTCTTATCCTTTTGTAAGTATACTTTTTGTACTTACTATGTTGATTAGATATATATTTTTTTCATAAGTCTATAGTTTCTTCAATATATCAGAATATTTAATATATTAAATAGATTTATCATCTAAAATAACTAACTTAACTAAAATATAATCATAAAAGTTTTTTATCATACTTAATAGATATCTTATGCTTATTGTTAATATAATTTTTACATAAAAAAAATATAAGATGTATTGTCATGAGAGAACAATAAGTAGCCTTGCTTTATCTAAACTACAAGAAATCTCTTATAATGTCAATTAAGTTGAAAATTAGAGGTTATTATTTTTTTCTTTTTCTCTCTATATTTTTGGTTATATTCAATATGTGTAATTTAGACGAACTTCATTCCTAAGTTTTGCAACAATAATGATTTATATCTATTATATTGACTAAATAAATTTTTTTCTTAAGTTTATATTTCATTAGAAGATCACAATAATAAACATATTAGATAAATTAATCATTTGCAATGACTATTTTGATTATAAAGTAATAAACTATATATAGTGTTTTTATCATACCTAATAATAGTCTTATGGTCATAGTTATTATATTTTTCTTCTAAGTTTATATTAAAAATGCAAGATATAGGATAGCTAAAGATTAATAAGTCCTCCTAATTTATCTCAAGACCACGAAATCTCTTATCAGACCCATGAGGTTGTGGAGTGAAGGTCACCTTTTTTTCACAATTATTTTTTTTTTTTGGGCTAAAGTTCAATATGTGTAGTTTAGTAAGAATTCACTCTTATCTTTTTGTAGTTATATTCTTTTGTATCTATTAAGTTAATTATATAAATATTTTTTCTCTATAAATCTATAATTTTGTTAAAGAATCAAAATGTTTAATTTATTAAATAGATTTATAATTTGTAGTGACTAATTTAACTAGAATATATAAACTATAAAAGTTTTTTTGTCATACTTAATTGATGCCATATTCTTAATATTATTGTATTGCTTTATAATTTTTATATAAAAAATACAACATTTAGACTATTTAGAGATAAGTAGTCCTACATTTTCTAAAGCCCAAGACATCTCTTATTAAGCAATGAGGTGGATTCTATTTATTATTATTATTATTATTATTATTATTATTATTATTATTATTTTTTGCTATGTTCAATATATCTAGTTTAGTTGAACCTCACTGTTATCTTTTTGTGCATATGCTCTTTTGTATTTATTATGTTGATTAAATATATATTTTCTCTTTCATAAATCTATGCTTCAATCAATAAATCATAATATTTAATCTATTATTAAATAAAATTATAATTTATAACAAATAATTTAACTAGAATATATTAAACTATAAATGTTATTTTTTATCATACTTAATAGATGTCTTATGCTCATTATTATTATTATTATTATTATTATTATTATATTTTTTTATAAAATTTTATATAAAAAAATATAAAATATAAATTAGTTATAGATCAATAAAAAACCCTAATTTTTCTAAAGTCTAAAAAAACTATTATAAGACTGATTTAGTTATGAAGTAAAAATTATTTTTGTTTCTTTTTTTTATTATTTTTTTGTCTATGTTCAATATGTGTAATTTAGTCAAGTTTCACCCTTATTTTTTTTTGTAAGTATGCTCTTTAGTATTTATTATATTAATTAAAAAAATATTTTTTCTAGAAGTCTATAATTTCATAAATAGATCACAATATTTAATATGTTAAATAGATTTATCTTTGGTAGTGATTAGTTTTACAACAATATAATAAGTTAAATTTTTTTTTATCATAATTAATAGATATCTTATCCTCGATATTATTATATTTTTATAATTTTTATATAAAAGATACATGAGACGGGCTAGTTAGAGGTCTCTTGTTCTAGTTTTTCTAAAGTCGAAGAAATATTTAATTAGATTGATTCAGTTGTGAAGTCAAGTCTATTGTTTTTTCTTTTTATTACTTTTTTCTATTAATTAGAATATAATAAAATATATTTTTTTGTATTATGTAATAAATGTCATATGTTGATAGTTATTATACTTGGTTATAACTTTTATTTAAAAAATACAAGAAGCGGTTGTTTTTCTAAAGCCCAAGAAATATTTTATTAGGCCTATTAGGTTGTTAAGTCGATGTTGTTGTTTTCTTTTCAATCTATTATTTTTCAGTTATATTCAATAAGTTATAGTTTTTTGTTATGTTTTTGTAATTATGTATTTTTTATCGATTATTTTCAGCAAACATATATTTTTTCATATGCTTATAATTTCATCAATACATCATATTATGTAATCTCTTTAATAGATTTATCATCTTCATGACAAGTTTTTTCATCACTTTTCATATGTTTATTTCTTTTTTATAATGCTTAATGGATGTCTTATACATATTATTATCATATTTTTATAATTTTTGTATGAGATATAAAAGTTGTAGGCTAACTAAAATGTTTTTGTTAAGTAGACCTAGTCTGTCTAAAGTCCAAGATAAGAAAATTGGGGGTTATGCTTATTATTATATTATTATTATTATTATTATTATAAATTTTTTATAAAAAATATAAGACATAAGCTAGCTAGTTATAGGTTAATAGCCCTAATTTGTCTGAAGTCCGAAAATTCTTTTATTAGACCTATCGAGTTGTATTATAAGATTATTTTATCTATTTTCTTTATATTATTTTTTTATGATGTTCAATAAGTGTAGTTTAACGAATTACACTTTTATTTTCTTATAACTATATCTTTTTGTATCTGTTATGTATGTGGGTTAAACAAAAGTTTTTTTTTCAATATAATTATAATTTCATAAAAACAATCATAATATTCAATCTATTAAATATATTTATCATTTACAATGACTAATTTAATTAGAATATAATAAAAGCAAATTCCAATCGGCAAGTCATTATAAAATAAAAACAAATTATAATTTTCTTGTTTTAATATTTATTTTTAATTTACAAAAATTTACGTATACATGTTGTCATTTAACAATAAACCTTTAGAAACAAATTGTCAAATACAAATATTATTCAATAAAAAACTTTACATTAATATCTTTTCTCCATAGCATAAACGTCACCTTATAGAGCTAACAAAACAGTCAGTTATAAATATTTTTCTAAAAAGAGGAAAGATCGCTTGAATAAAAAAAGAGAGATCGTCATCTCGTACGATTGCATTGCCGGCAAGATGCTGCCCTTTTATTACAAGCAGCAGCTCATCGACAGTGAGCAAGGTCACAAAGCCAGAGCGGGGCAGCAGACAAGAAGATGGACGGGGTGGGGAAGGTGGTATGCGTCACGGGGGCTTCCGGCTACATAGCCTCATGGATCGTTAAGCTTCTTCTCCAACGTGGATACACAGTCAAGGCCTCCGTGAGGGATCCTGGTTTGATTTATTTTTCCTCTCCTTTTTTTTTTTAATTTAAACTTATTATTGATTTACCCAGCCTGTTACAGGTCAAGATTTTGGTAATTAAGCGTCATGGAGAGAGATTTCTTTTCCTTTTTTGCTTAAAAAGAATGAACAGCGCCGTGATATATATTTTCAGGACTATTTTTGTCACATGATTTTAAGGCTAAAACATTGTTCGTTGCTTGTTTAAATGGCCGTGGATAAATCACCAGAGAAGGTGTTTTGTAGAAAGCGATTCATGGGGAAATCTTTGATCTGCTATCCTAGTTTTTGTCTGAAATAAATGGGGAAGGAGAAGTCTAAATGAAACAAAGCTGAAATAAAAGTATAGTCTAATTAAGTATCCTAGTAGCTTGGATAAAGTGAAAGTTGGTATTTTTTTTTTACCGTGCGGCCATGAATACAACTCCAAAACTTCTTCCCATGGATATACCAAGAATGATGGAAGTGTATTTTTGTTTCTCATTTTCAAAATTCATGTCTTTTGGATTAACTCATACAAAAAATCTAAAATGTAAAGTTTTTGGCAGCTAAATTTTGGCTCCTCCCATTTCACTTAAGCGAAGTTATCCAAAGAAAATGGGAATATGGAAAATGGTTATAATGGTGGAGATTTATAACAACAGATTTCCTTTTCATGATCAAGGTGAAGCCTTGGAATTAAAAGCTTTTATGTCAATTGACAATCTCAATAATAGTATTCTTGATGATCCTATTTTGAGTTGGTATAATCGTCAGTAAAGAATGTTTTATTGGTCAATTTTGTCTACTAGGGATTTGGATGACTCTATTTGAGCCTAGGTTGGTTGTAGTATGTAGGACTTTAAATTCAAATAATTGCTTCAAAAATTTGATTAGATTTTTTGGTTAGAGAGGTTTGTTTTGAACCACTATGAGTTGATTATGGTCCAGACTTGGCTTGAGTGAAAAATTAAGTTTAGCTAAGCCCATCAATTGAAATGAGTTAGTTAAGGATGGTATTAACAATATCTATATGTGCATTTGTTTATCTACCAATATATGCATGTAGACCTTATAATGACTTGGATCGTCAATATATCTTAGAAGGGATTACATTCAAATAAATTAAAATGTATGTGTATTTGTTCATAGTAACAAAATTAAAAACCAAAATCAAAGGTCAGATTTTCTTTGGTCTCAATTCAAACTTGAACCTAGTACAATGAGTCAAGGTCTGCTCAAATCCAGCTCTCTTTTTTCAAACTTCATAAGTTCAGATCTTGTTAACCTTCTTCAAGTTGATAAATTATAAGGCTATTTAGATTTGAGATTTTTTTCTTTTTTCTTGCTGAGTTTACAAAAATTTGAGCTTGATTTGATCAAAGGTGAATTCAATCTTTTGACTATTTTAGATCGTTAAGTCATGTAATTAAAGTGTTTTAATTTGAGTTATTTGATTAAAAAAACAAAAAGCAAGAAAAAAATTTATTTAAAGGAAACAAGGTTTAAGTGTATATATTTAAAAATACATAAATTTAACTTGCTAAATTTTTTATGTAGACATATTAAAATTCATGAATTTATAAATCATGTTGGGAATGATAAGCAGAAGAAATTGTAAGTTTTTTTGTGTATAATGAAGGTTTTCGAGAATTGTATGGTTGGGTGGATGACCTAAGTTTTGTAGAAAACTCAAGTCAACTTTTGAATTTGATCAAACAAGTAGAATAAGAAATCCACTAATAGCTAGGCCTAAAATAATTCTTTAATTAACTTGTTGAGTATTGCTTCTATCTGTAATATTTGTTCCTTTGCTTTAGATGATCCCAAGAAAACAAAGCATTTGCAAAGATTGCATGGAGCAAGTGAGAGATTGCAATTGTTCAAAGCTGATTTATTACAAGAAGGCTCCTTTGATGTTGCAATTCATGGTTGTGATGGTGTCTTTCATACAGCATCTCCAATTTATCATGCAGTCAAAGATCCACAGGTACATATGTGTATCAGTTTTTTGTGGTCAAACGTTCTCAAGCTTGGTGCCTTAAAATTTCATTTTTGATAAATTTAATCTCTCTTTCTTGTAACCCAAGAACTATAAAATTTTTATACCTTTCCTTGTTTCTAATGAAATTTATCAAATGATAAGGTTTAATTTTT
Organism: Vanilla planifolia; assembly: GCA_023846275.1. Taxonomy (NCBI): domain Eukaryota; kingdom Viridiplantae; phylum Streptophyta; class Magnoliopsida; order Asparagales; family Orchidaceae; genus Vanilla; species Vanilla planifolia. Next base: position 22,029,360 of record CM043870.1, read on the forward strand.
GATCCAACGAATTTGTCACTGTTAACTAATTACATAAGCCTATGTTATCAGGCATGGTATATAACAATCAAATAAGAAGTTGTTACCAGTTATTTTTAACTTATTTAAAACTTTCTTATGGAAATAATGGATCAAATGCAAGCTTATAATTTTATAATAGCTTGTGCAGGTCTACTCAAAATTGGAAGACTTTTATTTTGTTTTCATGCAAGCTCAACTCAAAGTGATTTTATTGGACTTAAAGTTGATGTGTTGCTTCAACTAGACTAAGACCAATGTTTGATTTGCAAATGTGAAAATATCAAGTAAATAAGTTCAATGGAAATGAAATCAAGAAGTGATTTCATGTTTTAAGAAGAATTAATTGATATCGTAATGACGAGATGCCTTAGTGTGTTACTTTACCTTAGTTAACCAATGTATTAGAGTAATTCTTTCAAGGTTTCCTTAAATGGTTGTTTTTTTTGTGATCTCAATGAAGATCAAACTTATTTTTTTTTGTGCTCACAAATTTTTTTTTATCATTTTTTAATGTTGAGTTTTGCATGTTCTTTTGTTTTAATTATAGTATCTTGTACTTTAGTTTCAAGTATGATAAAGTAGTTTCTTTCTTTCAGGTTGAGCTTATAGATCCTGCAGTGAAGGGGACACTAAATATCTTGAATTCTTGCTCAAAATCATCCTCAGTCAAAAGGGTGGTTGTCACGTCATCCATGGCTGCTGTAGCTTACAATGAAAGGCCACGCACTCCTGAAGTTGTTGTTGATGAGACATGGTTTTCAAATCGAGATGTTTGCAAGGCAAATAAGGTATACAAAAGCATATCCATAATTATTTACATATCAAATCCATAGGCATATTGGAGAGAGTGGGAGAGATAGAGAGAGAAAGAGAAGAGTAGGGTCAAAAGGAGGGAGAAATTTGATATCATTCATTTTAATTAAGCCATATGTTGATGAGATTTTCAATGGATGAAAAGGAATGATTTAGGTATTCACTTCTGCTTACAAAATATTTCTAATAATATGAAGATGAGTCAAGGAAGAATATGAGTGATAGAGAGGGAGGTAGAGAAAGAGAGATGGAGAGAGAGAGAGAGAGGTGGCAAAAGATTCTACTCTCCAAAGCATTGATAAGACTATTGAGGGAGGCAGGGCCAAGCTGTTTATAATGATATGGAGAGGCTCCAAATTAGTAGAATGATTTGGCGAATTTAGAATGCCTTCTTTAATGGTAGAAATAGTATGTACGAATTTTGATAGCTAGGCTTGATGATCATCTTCACTGAATGGTGTCTTTATATATACCTTGGTCTCTATTTAATTGTTGTATATTCCTCATTTTCATTATTGGATCACGTGATATTTGGCATATGTTCGTAAAACAGTTGCCTTTACAGTTTTATGAAATGCGTATAAACTTATTTATGATTTTTGAATTAACATAATCGGGTTGTGGGTTGTTATTTAGCCACTATGCCAAATGATGAGAACAATTTCGTCCATGCAAAAATAATTGCTATGTTCAAATGCATATAAAATCTCAATTATGCAAATGTGTACGATTCATCAAAATTATTATTTTTTTTTCAAATCTTAAGTTACCTTGTGATTTTTTTGAAGTTTAATTTGCATAATTTCAATACTCTGCATCACTTTTCAGTAAGTTTATGTTTCTAGCCCTTTCTTGGGCCTTCTGATGTAGTTAATTTCATGTTGAGAAGCTGTCATTTTAGGAGGAGCCTTGTTGCGTTAGTTTCCATGTACCAAGCAGGTGAAAACTTTTTTTTGTAGAATTTAAGATTCAAAATCATTAACCAAAATGTATTTATATGTTCCTAAATTTTTTACCAAAATACTGAAATTTTATTTCAAATAAACATCATGTAGCCAGATGCTTGCTTTAAATAGCATTTTCTTGATATATATATATTGATGATCTCGTTGTTGTTATGTTTGATTTTTTTATTCAGGTTTGGTATGTGCTCTCAAAGACATTGGCAGAGGAGGCTGCCTGGAATTTTGCAAAGGATCATGCTATTGATTTGGTTTCAATTAATCCAGCCATGGTGATTGGTCCTCTTCTTCAACCAACACTAAACACAAGTGCTGAATTAATATTGAACTTGATCAATGGTGTGTATACTAGGTTTTCTATGTTTCTTTTGAAAATTATACTTCAATTAATTTTTTGGTAGATTTCTATTCTATTTCTTATATTATTATACGTTTTATATAAATAGGAAAAAATTTTAGCAGTAGAAACTAGTTGCAATATGAATCTGTTAGCCAGAATGTTTGTTCATTTTTCATAAACCCTACTTTATTTGGCAACTTGATAACTTTTGGCAAATTAAATAACTTTCCACCATACATTTCTTTTTTTTGGTTTATTTTTCAAGCAATAGATCTTTGTAGGATCAGCTTTCAATTTTCTCTTGAATCATTCTCTACAAAGTTTCATTCATTCGATAACATTAGTTGACATAGAATTATCTTTAAGAAGGACAATTAACTATTTGATTAAGTTATTGTTGTTAAAACATAAGTATTCTTTGTTTTATTTAGGCATCAAATTTGTTAAAACCCTACTTTATTTGGCAACTTGATAACTTTTGGCAATGAAGTAACATTCCACCGTACATTTCCTTTTTTTGGTTTATTTTTCAAGCAGTAGATCTTTGTAGGATCAGCTTTTAATTTTCTCTTGAATCATTCTCCACAAAGTTTCATTCATTCAATAACATTGGTTGAAATAGAATTATTTTTAAGGACAATTAACTATTTGATTAAGTTATTGTTGTTAAAAACGTAAGTATTATTTGTTTTATTTTGGCATCAAATTTGTTAAATATTTGCAAAATATCTTTTTTGTCTTCATGTACTTCATTTGCAAATATTATATCTGTTTGATTATACAATAGCTAAATAAAAGTCCTTTAAGGTAATATTTATTTATTTATTTTTGATATAAGATTTAGTTGACCAATGCATGTTTCGTAGTCTAGTGAATTTCTTTTGAGAAAACTATAGCGCATGTTGGCTTAAGCATGTTTAGTAGAGGGGTCAATTGGACTTTGCAAATTTTTTTAGTTAATAAAGCTCACTAATTACAATGATGATAAATTAGGGATAACATGTTTGGTGATATAGTTAAAGGTTAAATGAATGAATGAGTTGTATTTCATAGCCCACAAATCCTCAAAATACGCTACAAAAATTCTTATAAAGGTTGGTAAGAATACTCTCAAAAACATCTCGCCATTATGTTGGAAAGAGTCATTATTTGTAGGCTTCAGCCTTTCCAAGTTTATTTGAACCACCTCCATGTGGTTTTACAAACAGTTTGGGTGTTTCATTGGATTTAAGGAATTTGAGCCTTCTATACATAATTTGGGATTTCATATATTCTATATGAAAATGACTCAAAAAGTATTTTTCATTTAAAACATTTTTAAATTTGAAACATAATGCAAAAATATATATATTAAAAATTCTTACAATTTGGTCAAGTTTGAGCATATGAAAATGCATTTTGTAATTTGAATTGTAAATGCATGATTTAAGGTATTAAATTTTTAAGGTTAGAAATTATTTTTGCCTTACTCTAGTTAACAGAAGCATTTAAACTAATGAAGTCTTATTTAAATTAATTAATATTTGGATCATAATATTAAAAATGTGTTATTCTTGCTAAATGTAGGTTGTTGTATAAAAAAAATATTGTATTATACATGTTTGTTGTAACTTAACTTTAGGAGTAGGGGACCAATTAGATGAGATAATTGTCATTTGAGTCTAAAACTTGAATCATCATGTAGAAATGATATTCTAGACATGGTTCAATTGCAATCCATGGTTGTGAACCGAGAATATGTTGATTAGGGCATATCTAAGATACTATTAAATAAAGTTATCAGTCTTGAGGTCTAAGTAAATAAATCCAATGTAAAATCTATAAAATTTGGACCATGAGTTTATATAAATCTTTCAAGTAGGTTTTACCATAATTTGTTAGGTTTTAGGTCAATTGTTGTTAGATTTATTAGTTTAGTTATTTTTTTAGGTATCAACTAAATCGTTGTTAGATTTATGGTCTTGGTAAAGATCTTCATGATTTAGACCACACTTATATGTTCATTTAATAAATAAAATGGTTATATAGATGTCTAATGATACTTCATGAGAATGGAGTTGGTAGTATCACAATGGAAGGATATGTTCCATACTAAGCTTAGCTAAATTTTGGTAAAACTTTGGATTAGTTATTTTTTTATTCTTCCCAAAGATTTATTAACGTCAAAAATTTTGAGAATTTTATAGTTAACAATTTAGTTTTACAAAGTGTACTTTTTCTAATTTTGAAAATATTAGTTAAAGCCTAGTTGATTGTTTGAAGTTGTTTGAAATACTAGAAGTCCAATTTTATCATGTTGGTGTGGTTTGAGATTAGGGTTTCTTGGTTCATCTCATCAAGATAGAAAAGCAGTGAGTGGGTGCAAGTATTGGTGCTCGAGCAATTAAGGCATGGATGTGGTGGCAAAGGTGGTTTTGGAGTTAACAACCTTTGAATTGTAACGTTTTATTTGTATATTCTAATGTGCTCAACATGCTTTACTTTTGTTTATATAGCTAACTCATCTAGCATCCTATCATAATAAGTTATGAGAAGATATTGTTCTTTTAGGGTTTCATGTCTTATTTAGGTTTAGGAGCATCTTTGTTTAACATTCTTAAGGTTCTTTCAATTGTTTCAAATAAACCTTATCTTGCCCCAACTTTATATTTGCAAACCTGATCTTACAATATTTTGCATATCAATCAAAATACTGATCCATGTAAACTAGTTAGTCCATAAATATTATGACATTGTCTTTCTTGTCAAAAGTAGGGTATTCGAATTTAACTCATTTAGTGATGTCATTATCTACTTCCACAAAGGGACTTATATGGACATCTTTTCTCTTTGGTTTTCTCTTATTTCTTGCTTTCTTCTTTTCTCATATTGGTCCTCTATGTCAACAAGAATGCCTATAGTCAAGTCGACTGCAAATCCTTATCCTGTAAATCACTAATGTTATCATAATCAAACTATTTTAAATCTAACTCGTGAAACCCATGTTGAAATCTTGAGGTTGTCTTGTGTTGCGGGTAATTGTGAGGCACTCTTAGACTAGTCAATAACTAAACAATAAGGATCACATTAGGTAAAAATTAGATTACTATAATAAATATCTATAGAATTTTTTATTATCAAAATGAAATTATTAGATAGCTTATGAAACTTAACAAGATAGATTTTTATTATATATCAACTCAAGTCACTTTATTCCTAAAATAGTAATTAATCTAACAAATGATGTTTTAAATTATGGGCCTTTGTTTGTTTTCAGTTTCACAATCCATAACGAATTTAGACCTCTTACATTTTGGACTCTGTTGGATCAATTTATCTGCGTCACAAAGCGTAAGATTAGGCACACACAATCTTTACCAAAACAAGGTCTTAATGTATGCAACTATCTTTCACATACAAAGCCATGATACTACTTTACCGTGCTGACAAACTAAGCCAAGAAATCTTACTAAATGCAATGAGTACAAAGAAAATTTAAGCTCCATCCAATTCTTAGAGAATAGAAAATTTACAATGAGATAGATTTTAGGTTAAGAAAGAAACTTTCCAAATTCTTAAAACTTTTAAAAGTGTGTATAAATGCTAGTAATGGTTACAAGTTTCTAAGCACATGCACTTTGTTGTAACTAATTGGATATTGTATTAAAGTGTTCAAGGGTTTCCTTTACAATATAAATTAAGGCTAAGATTTTTAGTAAGGAAGTCAAAGCTTAATTGAGTGGATGAGGTGTATTTATAATAAACAAGGCTTTAAAACACTCTTCAAATGTTATTATGATTATTGGTTAGAAAATCCCCAAAAATATCCTACGTATTGGTTATAGAAATGAGATGTTATTTATTGTTTTGGCCTATCTCACTCGGGTGGTTGGCAAAAGCAACCTATCCCACACGGGTGGTTGGCAAAAGTGGTTAATAGAAATTGTCTCATGCTTGACCTACAAATGTGTTGGGTGGTTCCTTAGGCACAAGGAACATGTGACTCGCGTGTCTTATACAAGAATTCACATATGTGATTTGAAAAATGCAATAGCAACAAATTAGAAAAATATAATATTTTTCATTCGAAATATTATGACTCTGAAAATAATGGAAAATCACTTGTACATTGAAAATTGGGAAACTTTGCTCACAATTGTACAAAAGTATTTGATTTTAGTTTATAAATGCATTTTTGGCTGTGCATGGTGAAGGAAAAAGGAGAGGTGAAAAATGAAAATAAGGGGGAAGAAGAAAGATAAAGGGGGAGAAAAGGAGGAAGGAGCTAATGACAAGGCACGATGATAGCTCGGTTATGGTTAAAGTGAGAGAGAAATTGACGAAGAGTGGAGGCAATGACTCTTTGTCGGGCAATGGCAATGGCTAGGAGGGAGATGAGGGAGAGCAAAGTGCAGAAGGGGATTGAGAGATAGAGATAGTGGTTGAGAAGGTATTGGTAATAGTGGGTTGACTTAGTGAACTATTAATAAATGTTGTGATTTATTAACATTAGTTTTAGTTTAAATTACAAATCGATTGAACCGACAATTCAATCCCTTTTTTATATAAATATCATCACAATGAAAAATTAAACCTTGATCTTTCTTTAATCTTAAAAAAAATAATACAAATACAAGCCTAGGGCTCATTTAACCTTGGAGAAGTTTTTGATGTTCGGCATGTCATAGCTATTGTGTTCATGCTCAAATGCTGATCAACTCCAAGTCGTAGTAAAGATTCATTATACTTGTTTATGAAATTGACTAAATGATACATTAATGTCAAAGTGCAGGAAGTTCTACATTCCCCAATGCAACATTTGGATGGGTCAATGTCAAAGATGTAGCTGAAGCACACATTAAGGCATATGAATTACCATCAGCAAGTGGAAGATATTGTTTAGTTGAAAGCGTTCTTCACTACTCAGAAATTGTGAAGATTATAAAAGATCTTTATCCTGCTGTTGCTGTTCCTGGAAAGTAAGACTCTTCAAATTTATTAACGTGTTTTAATTTTATTTGAGATTCTTTTATATTCTTGGTTTCTTCTTAAGAAGAAAGCTATGATTATCTAATTTGAGAATTTCATGTCAAAGTAAGCTAATTTGTACTTATTAGGGATTAAAGATTAGATTGAAATACTTTTTTTACTAACTAACCCTAGCCACATCCAATTTAACTCAACCCCAATCCCATCTCTATCCCCCTTGCTCCAGTTTCTCTTGGGTATTTTGAAAAGGTTTGTTAATAGGTAATGACAAATTTGAGATTATGATGTTAAAATAGAAAAGTCAAGTTTGTCTCACTTAAAAGGGTTAGATTAGCCATCTAAAACCTATGCCAAAAAGCAAAAATTTCAATAAAATCAAACAACAAAAAAAATTTGACTAGAATGTCCCCTACAACACTAATAGAAGCTTTTAGCTAATCTCATTTCTTTAGTTTACTTCAAACTAGTACCCACAACCGAGCGATTGATACTTACCTAAAAACTTCATAAAATTATAACTTATCTTTATTTCTTATGTTTATCTGCTATTTTTTTTTTTTGGAATAAGATAGTTTATTTTTTTTTAAAGTGAAATTTGCAACACGTTAACTTGTAACAATTTGGTCTATTTTCTATTATGATTCTGAGCAACAACTCTGTTATGACAGGCCTGCGGATGACAACCCCAACGTACCATTATATCAGGTTTCACGGGAGAAGTACAAGAGCTTAGGCCTCGATTATATTCCTTTTGAGGTGAGCATCAAGGAGACTATAGAAAGCTTAAAGGAGAAGGGCTTTGCAAAGGTTTAACGAATTTAAACAGCAGGCATCTTTAATATGCCTTCCCATGGCGGTTCTATAGATTTATTCAAGCATGATGTTTTTTTTATTAAAATCCAGGAAGCTTACGATGTTGTAAAACCTAAGCTGTTTTATGTGTTAAACCTATTGGAACGTGTTTCTATTTGAATTATTTTTGAGTTCATGCATTGACAAATTTATTTAGGGTTTGTTTTGTTTCAAATAGGAGGAGGACTAATTTACCATTTTTATTTTTTTTATTTTATTAAATAATTTATTTGATATTTTTTAATAGGATTTAGAAGCCAAATTTTTAAATTTTATTCTAAAATTGTTTTATTTCTTTCTTAAGGCTTCGAATGTAGTATCACAGACACTTTGCTATAATGCAGGGAAATGGTAAATTAGGGAAACATATTGAACACATTTTTTACCTTGTTAACGAAACATTCAATTGATTTTATTCTTAAAGAATGCAAAGTGAAATATTCATTATAACAATGTCATCATATATGAATCATTATGTTGACGTATTAAATAATTATTTCAAAAGAGATTTTCTAACAACGAATAAAGTATAACTTTATTGTGTGAAATTTATGACTAAATATATTCATATTATATTTACAAATAAAACCATATACAAATTAAAAAAATTCATACTATTTTTGTACAAAAATAACATGTATAACATTAATCATAATTTTGTTCATAATAAAGATGAAATACATGTGTGCATAAACTTGTTGCTTATACATATATTTATTATTGTTAAAAATAAATTAGTTATCATTAATTATTTTGAAAATAAGAGTAGATCATAAAAATAATAAAATATTGGAAATTATATAACAAGAAGATGAAATTATGTAACACTAAAGAGATTTTCTAGTTAGGAATAAATTATAACGTTGTTATATGAATTTTTGACTAAATGTATGCATCTTATATTCTCAAATTAAATTGTATGCAAATTAAAAAAATCATACAACTTTTTGTACAAAAATCACAAGTATAATACTAATCATAATTTTTTTATTAGTAATAATAAAATGCATGTGTGCAATGTACATGATTCTTACAAATATAATTATTGTTGCAAAAGATAATAGATTATCATTAATTATTTTGAAAATAAGAGTTGATCATAAAAATAATGAAATGTTTGCATAACACAAAGTGGAAAACATATTGAATGAGGAAAATTATGTTGGTGATGCACTAATAAAAGTTCTCTTAAAATCCAAGTTAAATTCAAATACAATTTCATGTAAAATAAAAAGCTAATAGTTGTTAAAATAACATTTGAGTAGATCTTAGGAGATAAGGAAATATGATGTCTTGAGAAAGTGGAGAAGCAAATTTCAAATTAAAGACTTTTTGCAAGGAGTTGCATCAAATGAAGGCTTAAGTTAGACCCCACACTTAAATGACAACACTAACACAAAAGTCTATAAGGGCACAATTTATGTATATATATATATATATATATATATATATATATATATATTATTTATTATTAATATTAGGTTATTCTTTCTATGAAATCTAGCAATTCTTTTCTTATATAAAAATTCCTTTAACATTTGATCTATTCACCTTCTAATAGGAGCACAATTTTTAACATCAAGAAAATCTTTATGAAATCATCACAAATATTCTTTAATGAATTATTTTCACTTTATCATCTACTTTATCAGAACAAATCTCATTGGCTTTGATGCCTTATTAATTCTATTGCACTACATTAATTTTCAACCCTTTCTGTAATCTTGGTTTTGTTGCTCCATTAGCCCTACCTCACCAGATCACTATTGCCATTCTATGGTCCTTACTACACCATACCAGCTCTATTACCTTAGTAATTCAACTAATTTAATATTAAATATGAGTTTATTATTCTTATGTATCCTAACTAATTTTTTATTCATAAGAAAGTCTCTTCATATTTGTTTCTCTCACCCCTTAATGAAAGTGTATTTTTTGAGACATAAAAAACATACATCATTGACTTTGCTAAATCATCATAAATTGGATTTGTCACACTATATCAATCATAACAACTCATTAGCTTTGCCAAAGCAAGTTCCCATCATCTCTTTTATTCATTAGGTTTGTCTTCTTGCCACTTTGTTTCACCATATTAACTATCTACCTTATTGCAACATATACGTTTCATCACCTCCTTGACCTTTCCACACCAAATTGACTATACTACCCTATCATTCTTATCAAGCTGTATTAGCCTTACCACCCTACTGGCCATTTTACATCATTTTGACACAATTTCCTTTCAATTAGATTACTATTTGCTTTAACTTTTTTCCACCTTAAGCAAACATTTGAGCCTAACATTATTAATTACTCTTTTACTGAATCTAATTAAGAGAAGAAGCCTTTACAATACTCTCTAACACAAGGCCTTATAGTAGACACCACAGTCCCACCAACATTAAGTCAAAGGGTAGGCTTGAAGACTCCCTCATTCACTTAAGATCTTTGTGTTGACATCCTCACAATCTTTATAATCTTCACCAATACTATGCCTTGATGAGAGGAAATTCTCTTAAAATGAACAAAGCCTTGAATAAAGCTCTCTTTTGCTTGCAATCAATTCATGGGGACCACTTAATGAGCAACCTAATCTTAAAGACAAGTACAAGTATAATGAAGCAAAACAAAGAGATTGAGGAAGGGATGTTGCAAAATTATTTCGGAGCTTGTCGTAAGTGAATGTGAATGCAATTAAACCTTCGAAAATTATTCATGCACATACATTAGTGTTGCTCCAAGTTGTCTTGCAATGGAAGCTCTCCAAATACCTCCAAAATAATGTAGATGTGGTTTTTTATCAAATAAAGATTCTAACCATCTAATTAATCTAGAGTGAGATCAATTTATAGTTACTTTAGTCCTCCAAAACCATCTTAAATAATCACATGATGTTTTCAATATAAATCCATTTTTTTTTTGTTTTTATCAAACTAGTTGTTTTTATTGAACCCTAAAAGAGCTAAAGGAAATACATTATTTTGATGATAACAAATCATTCAGATGTCTTTCTTGTGATCTAATCTTTTTACTTAGTATGCTATAAGTTAATTTAAGTGATAGTTAGGCAAATTATATCCTTAACCTTGGTTGGTTGAATTAAGCTTTGGACATTCAAGTTAAGATCCTTAAAGCTAAAAGATGTCGTCCAATATCTCAAGTGAAGAAGAAAGTGGAATTATATGTTCTTCAAATTATCAAGGTTTATTTCTTCTATGATATCTTAAAAAGTTATTAATTATACATGAGATTTTACACTTCATTCACCAAGAATTTGTATTTTAGTGTAGTAAATTATTCTTAGTTGCTCAAATTATATGTCATTAAGTGTTATCAAGATTAATATAACTCACCATATAGATATTTATGTTTAATTTTATAAGTATTGATGAATTCTAATGTAGAAAAAATTTAATTACTGAATAAATATAAAAGTAATTAAAATTTGTACCAGTTATACAATATTAATCTTACTTCATATAGTTAGCTTAATTTGAAGGAGACAATGCAGAAAATAGATTATTAAATTTAGATTACCACTAGTGCTTTGCATAGTTAGAAAAAATGATTTTATAATAGATAATATATTATAATTAATTGAGTAATATATAAATGATTGAATAATTTAGAGAAAGAATGAACATAGTGTGATTTATTTAACATAAGAATCTTAAAAATGTCATACAAGATATTATTTATCATAAAGTATGATTAATTCTATCATGATTTGATTTTTGTAATATTGATTTTAAGTAGTTTTAAGTGATTTGATAAAAAGAATTGAGATTTTGATTTTTAATAATATTAACTAAAATAATAATTTTGAGTATTCTCTAAAAAACATGTATTTATTAGATATATTAAATTTGAAATAATAAATATACAATTAGATCAAGCTCATTGAGACGAGTCCATCAACGTTTTTTGTGTCATAATCAAAGTTCATTTGGATTTAAGATAAAGTTATAAAAATTTATCAATAAAATATAATTTACTAATTAAATAATTAATAAAAATAATAATATAATAAGCAAAAATAAGAAGAAACCCCTAATTTCTCTTACTTTACCACTTCATCACCTCGTCCCGTTACCATCAAGCATGCGATCGACCTCCCTCGCTTCTGATCCTTATCGCCTCACCACCATGTAGCCGTATGGAGGTTTTATGGTCGATATTGGTGACTCATGAATTGTCGCTATAGTTTTCTTCCTCTTTAATTCAGTGAGAAGAACACAGTTGCAAAAGGGCCTCTAGAAAAAGGAAAAGGCTATGATTGACCTCAATATTTTGCCTAATTTCATCCTATTGTTTTGGGAGGAGCTGAAAGAAATCAATTTTTAGTGTGTTGCATCCAAATCGAGATGAGAATGGATTGTTTTTGGTAAATCTAAGCCCTAACAACTGTGGTCGAGTGTTGTGTTTACAATTTTTGATATGAGGGGATAATCAGTGAGCTATTATGTATTTCATTGTCTTTGATGCATAAAGAGGAACTAGGTAATGCTTAAAGGTTGTTAATAAATATTAGAAAATTATCACTACAATAAGAGAAAGCTTGAAAGTTTTTCTTCAAAACAATGTAAAGCCATTAGTGAAATTGACAAAATTAAATAAAAAATGAAACTTTAATAATTAACATTGAATTCATAAAATTATTAATGTTAGTTAATATTGATCATCACTAGAATGGTAGCTATTTTTAATTAGGTGCTTAATTATTCATTTACTAGAAATTAAAGAAAAATAAAATTTAATATAAGAATTTTGTCAAAGAGAGTAGCTAGGTAAATTTTAAATAACTATAATATAAGTACTACTTTTTATTATGATTATTCAATTTATAATATTGTGTTATCATTTTTTATATCATGTTCTACATTATTATTGTATATTATGTGATAAGAAATAAAAATAGAAAAGTAAAATAATTGATTGATTTAGTTATGCTAATGATGTGAAATAGGAAAAAATAAATAGAAAGAAGAATATGTAAAGTATATGAGAAATAAGAACTGAGAAAACTAAAATAAAAGATAGATGATTATGACATGAGACTATTTGAGAACTCGATACTATACAAGTTATATGAGTTTTATATGATGATTCTATCTATGATACTATTGTTGTATCATTGATATATATAGTTAGAGCGAGTAAATATGAGAAAGATGATATTTAACTAATGATATTAACTCTAGTTGTCATGTTTTGCTATCACTATGATTGGACATATCAAACCTCACATGATATATGATTAGATGCTTATTATGTGATATTGTAATCTAAAGATGAGATCTATTATGGTATAGATATAATATTTGATGAGTTGTTTATTATGTGATGTAGTAGCCCAAAGATAAGATCTATTATGAGATAAACATGATGTGATATGCTTATAGGTTGGGTTTATATACAATAATGTGATATTAGAGACATGATATGAGATATATATGTTATGTACTTGATATAGATATAATACAGATGAAATGGGGTCCCATGACACTAAAATATTGATTTTCAATAAAAAAAACCTAGGCCCTGATGATAAGCTTGAGTACTATGAAATAGATGAAAAATAATATTAAGCTAAAATAGTTGAGAAATTACAAGAATCGAAGAAGTCTAAAAATATATAGAGAGATTAGATTTTAGACAAATAAAATGAATTATAATAAATAAAGAAAAGTGTATGCATGATTTGTATATCTTTTTATATGTTAATTATTTTATACATTTCTATAATTTGATCACATGCTCTTACATGCTTATACATCTTTTTAAATCTCAAAATTATATTTTTCATATACATTTAAATATAATGGTTATAAGCACTTATTTAATATTATTGTTTTTATAGTTTATCTTATTATCATATTTTATCTCATCTTATTCTTTACATACTAATTTTCTTATTAAGCTTCCAATCTCATACCTACTTACATTATAGGTTAAAATCCTAAAGTATCTAGAGATGAGAACTTTTAGCTTCATTTAAGTTTGTTAGCCTATTTTGAAAAAATTGTGATAATTTTGTTTATATATTTTAATTAACATGTGGATGGTTGCTTTCGAGGTGATATACCAATATATGTATTTATATTTAAATCTTTGATAAGCACATATAGATTTGTAGGCTTCAATAATACTTTATGAATGAATGATAAAATTGTATAATTTGTTGTACCAAAAAATATTAGAAATTATGATATGTTTTGGAGATGAAACTTATTTGGTTATGTGGGTGCATTATAGATTTGATTATGTTAAGATTGTATTTATAAAAAAGTATGAACAGTTTTATGGAAAACTCTATCCATTTAATTAATGAAACATAGTAGTTTCTTTGGTAGGATTTAAAAAAATTAGATGATTTGAACACAAATTAGAGTAAGTTTTGTCATCATTACTTATCTAGTAAAATTGCTAATATTCTTTAATTATGTGTAAACTTTGATTATTCTAATATTAAAGTTATTAGAGTTAATATTAAAATGAGATGTTAGGAGGGGTATGACAAAATGGTATCAAAGTGATTAAAATTCTTAGGAGAGTAATTAAATTTTTAGGAAAATTAAATTATCGAGTAATGATACCGTCGATTAAGATCTATACTTGAGAATTTAATGGATTTGATGAGTAAGGACATTGATATAATATACATGTTATATCTATATGTTAGAATATGTGTAATTTTTGTTGAAATTCTTTAACTTATTTTTCTATGAAAATTATGTAAGAGCCAAGCATAACAAAAGAGATTTTTTAAGAAAATGTGCTACAATGTTAAAGAAATAGATTTTTTAAGAAGCACGTTTTTGAGGGAAAGACAACAAGAAATTTGGTTATCATGCACCTAACAAACCAAGAGTAGAAACTAGTGTTAGCAGTCCATTTATTACAGCATCTAAGAAGAAAGGACCATATTGTACTAATTATGATAGATCGTATCAAGGTAATTGTTGGGTTGGTAGAGCATATAAAAGTTTCTATACTTGTAGAGAATATGGTTATTTATTTAAACATTATCCTAGACTTAATAGAGGATTTATGATGCTTCCATCACCTTTGAGCTTAGATAAAGGTATTCTATCTATTATTATTCTAGTTAATGCTAATGTAGATCAACTTATTCTTCTCGATGCTATTGTTGTTTCTCCCCATAAGATCTCGAATGCAATAGAATGATAAGTATGTGATATTTTAAAAATCTTTTACTCATTCTCCTATATATACTAGCATATTTTTTATTCTCATGAAAGTTATATTCTTGTAACTTTATCGGTAAAAGTAATTATTGAATTAAAATATTAGGATATCTTACTATAAGAATTCATGAACCAACAACTTGTGTATCAGAGGTTTTTAATTGTGATAAGTATCTTATTATTATTTAGAGAAAGATTTAATAGCTAATTTTAGTTAATTAAATAAAAGACATGACATAAATTTAAAAATATCAAATTGAGATTTGAATAAAGTGACTAGCTATGATGAATATAATAATCAGAATCGATAAGAAATATGGCTTTTGGTGATTAAAAGTGATGAATATTTGTGATCATAATTATTTTTTAAATAGTTCTTATGATAGATTGATGAAATACTATAGAGTTTCATCATGTTTAGAACAAGAAAATATATTGACATGAAGAATAAATGTATTTTTAATTGATATGATTATTTTCTTGGAATTTGATTAAAGGATGATGTTAAAAGTGATATGATGATATGAATACATAAATAAGTATTAAGTATTGGTAGAATACTAATTATGTAAGTAGGAATTGAAGAGAAAATTATTCTTAATACTATAGTGAATTTATAAATACTTCAATCAAGTTTTGTGGATAATTACAATTAAAAAGTATTTAATTAAGAAAGTAAATCATGAATGAGAAATATATTTTGATTACGTAAGCTAAGATGATAAGAATGAGGTTACAAGACAAGAATATATTATTTTGACTTTAATAAAGAAAGAGTCAAACTTATGATTATTTAAAAATTTGACTAATGTTAATAAGACAAAGTGCTAAGTTCTATTTCAGCTAAATGTTTACATTGATGGGATAACCTTATTTAGCCAATGTATTAACTATATCCATAAAGAGGACTTGATTTACTTGAGAGGTGCTCAAGTTATGCTATTTTCTGACAATATATGTTGGTTCATAATTTTAGATTGACAATAGTTATTTCCTTAAAATATTTGCATCAAGTTAAGCTTATAGAATAATATTTTAAAATAAAATTTTATGAAATACATATTTTTGAATATGTTGAAGAATAACTTTAAGATTTTAAACAAATTGTTGAAAGCAATGCTAAGATTGAAGAAGCAAAATTGTATAGAAAATACTAATTTGTGGTAATTTGTTAGTGTTGATATAAAATAGCACATCAAAATAGTAAATTTAAGGATTACCTTATAAACTCTTAAAATGCTTTATAAAATAGAAGCAACTTCATCTTGCACTACTTAATGTGAGATACTTAAATAGCGAGCATGACCTTATCGGAGAAAATTTAAATGAAATGTGCTATAATGTCTTGGTTTCCAAAGGGGTAGATGTAGCTAGTCAAGAGAAATTAATAGAGGGTATGTTTAATGACATTATCAAATTAAATTCTTAATTACAAGCTAAAGTTGTTAAATGCAAAGATATTTGGCCAATTGTAGGAGAATGGATCATGAAGAAAAGTTTAATTTTTAGAAGATTTGAGGTTATAGAAAATGACATTATGAAAAAAAATAACAAAATGAGAAATTGAAAGGACTATAGTCAAGAAATGAGAAACTGAAGGCTGAAATCCTTTTTATAAGAAAAGGTGATTGTTGATTTAGAAGCCTCCATGAAGGAATTAGAAGCTATGATTTTTAGCATTAGAAGAGAAAAGTGTTAGGTGGAAGAAAATTTAACAATTGTAGAGAGATTATAAGAATCAAGCTTAAAGATATGAAACTGCTTGATTTTATCTTGGCACTTGAAGGTAGGTTTAGTTTGCCCATGAATCTCAAACAAGATGTTGAGAGTTTTTGAGTTAAACTTGAGTTTAAATTAGTAAAGATAGTGAGAATAAGAGAGCTCAAACAATGAGATTAGTTTATTTATCTTTTAGGCAAAGTGAATAAAATGTTATATTGGATAAAAAGAAATTTTGTAATTGTCATATATTCATTAGGCATAATCATATGAAATAAACTAATTCAAATAATATGTTTTTAAAAAGAGAGAAAACCTTAGGAAGAAGAAAAGAAGACTACGAAAATGTTAAAAGAAAATATTTATTGCATGGTTAGTTGACGTAGAATTTTGAAAGAAAAAAGAATGATAAAAGTAAACTAGCATGACAATCTAGATTTTATTGATAAAAGAATCACTAATGTATAAATAAGATTATGATTTTACTTAAACATTGGAAGAAATTATTATTAAGTAAAATTAAAATATAAAATATTCATTTATCTTTGAAGAGTTAAGGACTGGTCGTTGAAATGTTATTAACTTTATAATTTTAATTAAATAATACAATATACATAAATTGATTATTTAAAAACATTTATAGGTTGGATGATATAGTGTTACAAATTTTAAGACTAAATTGAAATTTAACATTGATATTTTTTATTTTTAGAATGGATGTTCATATTTAAATATATATAAGATCGTTCTTTAATTTGAATTTATAACTAAACTGATTAATGAGCAAAAAAAGATAGCATTTTAGAAGGGAATGTGAAATTTTTAAATTAAAGTCCTTTTAAAGGAAAGATTCGATCGAAAGAAATAGTGAGATTGAGATACCTTGCATTCATTTGCTTTAAGTTCCAATGGTAAGCTACTTAAAAAGTTATATAGTGATTATATCATTTTAATCAATAAGAAATTTTTATTATGGATATATATATATATATATATATATCTCTTATTGAATTTAATTGATTTAATTTAGATGATTAGAGATTAATATAGAGGAATGAAATATTCATTAGGTTCAACTGCTTAAAGAAAATTAAGATATTTAATGAATTGAATACACAAAGATATAATGAAAACTAATTTTAAAAAAAATTGAGAATGAAAAGAAGAAATAATTTGGATGTTTACATTACTAATCATTATTTCTTGAATTTCTCATTCTTAGATACGGAGAGAAGAGCATTGCTAACTCATGCAAAATTTGTAAAAATGAAAGAATTCTACCTTGAAGTTGTTTCTCTGGATGTTTCCTCCTTTATTGCTTGTGAGAAGCATTATTCGATTATATGCTGCATAAATGTGTCATTTAATTATTGTTGAAGGAATTTTAGGTCTGTGATTCTTATAAATTAGATTTTTCTTACAGAGAGTAACTAAATGCCTTTATCAATTGTAATCATATTTTAATTGTTTAGAGAAGATCAAGACTCTAGTTAAATGCATGTTACAATTGTATAGTGAAAGTAAATTTAAATGCATAGTGAAAGAAATTGATAATTACAACTTGGGATTTATTTTAAATTTTGGGACAATTTTTCTAAATATGGGTAGGATTAATGACTCAGTTTTTGTAATATTTATTTTAAGTAGTTCTTAATAATTTAATAAAAAGAATTAAAATTTTAATTTTTTTATAAATTTATTAAAATAATAATTTTAAATATTCTCTTATAAAACTTGTATTTATCAAATATGTTAAATTTGAAAAATAAATATATCATTGGATCGAGCTCATTGAGAGGAGTCTATCAACATTTGTTGCATTACAATAAGAGTTTGATTGGATTTAATACAAATTTATGAAACATTATTAATAAAATATAATTTAGAATAAACCAATTAAAAAAACCAATAATATAATAAGTAGAAAAAGAAGAAACCCCAATTTCTTCTACTCTACTATTTCGTCGCCTCACCTCATCATCGTCACACAAGCAATCAACCTCCCTAGCTTTCGATCCTCATCTCCTCACCATCGTGCAGCCATACAAAGATTTTACAATCAAGATTAAGGACCTGTGAGTTTCTGCTATAGTTCTCTTACACTTTGATTCAATGGGAAAAATGTTATCGCAAGCAAATAGTTCAAAAATGGGAATTAATCATAAAAACAGCTTAATCAAATGGCTGAGATTAAAGTGACACTATTTAGAAAATAAGATTTGATATGGACTATTATATTCTAATCATGATCGAATATCTTGATTTAAGTTTATGCGTAGAATAAAGTGGATCATGCGATGACAAAGTTACATGATCGGATGGTTAATTGAATCAATGCTCTAAAAAGGCAAATGAGAAGTTAACTGTTCAATAGCAAAATTGCATGACTAAATCGCACATATTACTCTTGAAATTCAAAGGTCGTGGGATTGGGTAATTGATTGAATTAGAGCTTAAAAATGATTGATGAGATTATGATCGTTCGATCATAAAATTGCATGATTGGATGATAGAAATCACTTATGCAATTTAGAGGTTACCTGCAACAAAAAGTTTTGCTTTTTAGTCCCATATGTTATATTTGGTTTGCTCTTATCTCACAACCAAATGGTGGCTTCTCGAAGTAACATGAGTTTCACTCAATTATGGCTCCTAGTTGAAAACATTGAATCTATATATAAGTGGTGACAAAGGGGCAAGGGGTTGGTGAGTCCAAACTATTGCAATTCCTAGAAGATCCCCGCTAGATATGTATGGAAAGTAGGAATCATAAAAAAAAATCCGTTTAATTAAATTAGTTAAATCGTCACAACCAAAAATCTAAAAATCTTATTCACATGGGTTTTGATATAAGATTTTTAAACACTCTAAAATTTATTAATTAGAAATTTATCCTTAACTACTTTAATTTTCTTCTACATTAAGATTATGAAATTATAAATCTACCTTGACACAAACTAATATTTCTATATTTCTAGATTTATTATCCACCAATTAGTTTTGACTTAAGCTAACATTTGGAAGTTGCACTTCTATCTTGAGCGAAATTTAGAAAATTATAATTACGTAAATCTTTAAAAATCCAAAATAATTTTTTTTGGTCTAAAAAAATTACAAACTTAACGTTATTGAGTTCAAATAGACAATTTTTTTATTTGCTCGCATAATATTTTTAACTAAGTTTAAGCTCATGACATACTCCTTAAAAGTTTATTATTATTTTAATATTTGTATGTATAAATAACATATTTAAAAAAATTCACTTGATTAAAGTGAACTATATCTAATCATAATTTTCTTGACTCAATTCTAAAGTTTCTTTTCTAAATTTAGATAAAATTTTGAGAAATATTATAATTATTCTTATATTTTTGTAAGTATATTCTTTTGTATTTACTATGTTGATTAGACATATATTTTCTTCCATAAGTCTATAGTTTCTTCAACATAGCAGAATATTTAATATATTAAATAGATTTATCATCTATAATTACTAATTTAACTAAAATATAACCTATTAAAAGTTTTTTTTATCATACTTAATCGACATCTTATGCTCATTGTTAATATATTTTTTATATAAAAAAATATAAGATGTATGCTCATTACAGATCAATAAGTAGCTTTATTTTATCTAAACTACAAGAAATCTCTTATATTATAATGTCAATTAAGTTGAAAAGTAAAGGTTATTATTTATTTCTTTTTCTCTCTATATTTTTGGTTATATTCAATATGTGTAGTTTAGACGAACTTCATTCCTACGTTTTGCAACAATAATGTTTTGTATCTATTATATTGATTAAATAATTTTTTTTCGTAAGTCTATATTTCATTAGAAAATCACAATGTTGAACATATTAAATAAATTAATCATTTGCAATGATTAATTTGATTATAAAATAATAAACTATATATAGTACTTTTTATCATACCAAATAATTGTCTTATGATCATTTTTATTATATTTTTCTTCTTAGTTTATATTAAAAATGCAAGATATTGGCCACCTAGAGATTAATAAGTAGTACTAATTTATCTAAAGACCATGAAATCTCTTATCAAACCCAAGAGATTGTGGAGTGAAGGTCACTTTTTTTTCACAATTACTTTGTTTAGCTGAAGTTCAATATGTATAGTTTAGTGAGAATTCACTCTTATCTTTTTGTAGTTATATTCTTTTGTATCTATGAAGTTAATTACATAAATATTGTTTCTTCATAAGTCTATAATTTTGTTAAAGAATCAAAATGTTTAATTTATTAAATTAATTTATAATTTGTAGTGACTAATTTATTATAATATATAAACTATAAAAGTTTTTTGTCATACTTAATTGATGCCATATTCTCAATATTATTATATTTCTTTATAAATTTTATATAAAAAGTACAACATTTAGACTAGTTAGAGATAAATAGTCCTACATTTTCTAAAGCCCAAGAAATCTCTTATTAAGCAATGAGGTGGATTCTATTTTCTTTTCTTCTTCTTATTATTTGTTTGGTTATGTTCAATATATCTTGTTTAGTTGAGCCTCACTCTTAACTTTTTGTGCATATGCTCTTTTGTATCTACTATATTGATCAAATATATATTTTTTCTTTCATAAATCTATACTTTCATCAAGAGATCATAATATTTAATCTACTATTAAATAAATTTATCATTTATAACGATTAATTCAACTAGAATATTAAAATATAAAATGAATTTTTTATCATACTTAATAGATGCCTTATGCTCATTATTATTATTAAATTTTTATAAAATTTTTATATAAAAAAATATAAGATGTAAATTAGTTATAGATCAATAAAAAAACCTTAATTTGTCTAAAGTCTAAAAAATCTCTTATAAGGTTGATGATTTATGAAGTAAAGGCTATTTATCTTTCTTTTTTTTATAATTTTTTGTCTATGTTCAATATGTGTAATTTAGTCAAGTTTCACTCTTTTTATTTTGTAACTATGATCTTTAGTATTCATTGTATTAATTAAACAAATATTTTGTTTTTCTAGAAGTCTATAATTTCATAAATAGATCATATTGTTTAATACATTAAATAGATTTATCTTTTAGTAGTGACTAGTTTAACAAGAATATAATAGGCTATAAAGTTTTTTTATCATAATTAATAGATGTCTTATGCTCAATATTATCATATTTCTATAGTTTTTATATAAAAGATACATGATACAGGCCAGTTACAGATCTCTAGTTCTAGTTTTTCTAAAGTCGAAGGAATATTTAATTAGATTGATTCGGTTGTGAAGCAAGTCTATTTTTTTCTTTCTATTACTTTTTTTACTAAGCTCAATATGCAATGCCTAATCGAACTTTACTCCTATCTTGTTGTAACTATGCTATTTTGTATCTATTACATTGATTAAATAAATATTTTTTCTACCATAAGTCTAAAGTTTTATCAACAAATCATAAATTTTGATTTATTAAATAGAATTATCATTTATAATAACTAATTTAAGAAGAATAAAACAAACTATAAAAATTTTCCTTATAGATTTCTTTAATCATTATTGTATATTGTTTTGTAATTTTTATATAAAAACCTAAGATATGTGCTAATTTGAGTTTAGTAAGTAATCTTAGTTTGTCTAAAGCCTTAAAAATCTCTTATTAGGCTAATTGGTTGTGAAGTAGAAGCTATTTTATTTTATTTTTATTATTGTTTGTTATGTTTGATATGTGTATTTTAGTCTTGCTTCACTTTTATTTTTTATATTTTATATTGTATAATGTTTTGTGTTTATTATGTTGATTAAATAAGTTTTTTTTTTCAAAGTCTAAAATTTTATCAACAAATCATAATGTTTAATCTATTAATTTTTATCATTTATAATGACTAATTTAATTAGAATATAATAAAGTATATTTTTTTTATATTATGCAATAAATGTCTTATGTTCATAATTATTATGCTTGATTATAATTTTTATTTAAAAAATACAAGAAGTGGTTGTTTTTTTCAAGCCCAAGAAATCTTTTATTAGGCCAATTAGGTTGTTAAGTCGATGTTGTTGTTTTCTTTTCTATTTATTATTTTTTGGCTATGTTCAGTAAGTTATAGTTGATTTGTTATATTTTTTGTAATTATGTATTTTTATTTATTTATTATTTAAATTATATATATATATATATATATTATTTTTATATGCTTATAATTTCATCAATACATCATAATATTTAATCTCTTAAATAGATTCATCATCTTCGTGACAAGTTTTTTCATCATCTTTCATATGTTTATTTTTTTTATCATACTTAATGGATGTCTTATACACATTATTATCATATTTTTATAATTTTTATATAAAATATAAAAGTTGTAGGCTAACTAAAATGAGAAAGTAGCTTTCTAGATGTTTTTGCTTTTCTCTTTATTATTTTTCGTAACGTTCAATTTGTAGTTTAGTTGAAATTCACTTTTATCTTTTTATAATTATGTACTTTTGTTTCTGATATATTAATTAAATAAATATTTTTTTAATAATTTTATAATTTTATCAATAGATCATGGTATTTAATTTATTAAATAGATTTATCAGCTATAATAATTAATTTAACTAGATATAATAAATTATAATTTTTTTATCTTATTCAATATATGTCTTATGGTTATTATTATTATTATTATTTTTATTATTATTATTATTATTATTATTTTATAAAAAATATAAGACATAAACTAGTTATAGGTTAATAGCCCTAATTTGTCTAAAGCTCAAGACATCTTTTATTAGATCTATCGAATTGTATTATGGGGATTATTTTATCTATTTTCTTTGTATTATTTTTTTACTATGCTCAATAAATATAGTTTAACGAATTGCACCTTTATTTTCTTGTTTTAATATTTATTTTTTAATTTACAAAAATTTACGTGTATATGATGTCATTTAATAATAAACCTTTAGAAACAAATTGTCAAATACAAATGTTATTCAATAAAAAACTTAACATTAATTTCTTTTCTCCATAGCATCAACATCACATTATGGAGCTAAAAAAACAGTCAGTTATAAATATTTTTCTAAAAAGAGGGAAGATCGCTTGAATAAAAAAAGAGAGATCGTAATCGCGTACGTTTGCATTGCCGGCAAGATGCTGCACTTTCGGATGTCTACATTTCGCTTTTACAATTTAAATCTCGTTAAATAAATTAATATACTTCAGTTCATTTTCCACACTATTTATTACAAGCAGCACCTTATCCACAGTAAGCATGGTCACAAAGCCAGAGCGGGGCAGCAGACAAGAAGATGAACGGGGTGGGGAAGGTGGTATGCGTCACGGGGGCTTCCGGCTACATAGCCTCATGGATCGTTAAGCTTCTTCTCCAACGTGGATACACAGTCAAGGCCTCCGTGAGGGATCCTGGTTTGATTTATTTTTCCTCTCTTTTTTTTTTTTCTAATTTAAAGCTATTATTGATTTACCCAGCCTGTTACAGGTCAAGATTTTGGTAATTAAGCGTCATGGAGGGAGATTTCTTTTCCTTTTTTGCTTAAAAAGAATGAACAGCGCCGTGATATATATATTTTCTGGGCTTATTTTGGCACATGATTTTAAGGCTAAAGCATTGTTCGTTGCTTGTTTAAATGGCCGTGGATAAATCACCAGAGAAAGTGTTTTGTAGAAAGCGATTCATGGGGAAATCTTCGATCTGCTATCCTAGGTTTTGTCTGAAATAAATGGGGAAGGTGAAGTCTAAAATGAAACAAAGTTGAAATAAAAGTATAGTCTAATTAAGTATCCTCGATAGCTTGGATAAAGTGATGTTGGTATTTTTTTTTACGGTGCGGCCATGAATACAACTCCAAAACTTCTTCCCATGGATATACCAATAATGATGGAAGTGTATTTTTGTTTCTCATTTTCAAAATTCATGTCTTCTAGATTAACTCATACAAAAAATCTAAAATGTAAAGTTTTTGGCAGCTATATTTTAGCTCCTCCCATTTCACTTAAGTGAAGTTATCCAAAGAAAATGGGAATATGAAAAATGGTTATGATGGTGGAGATTTATAACAATAGGTTTCCTTTTCATGATCAAGGAGAAGCCTTGGAATTAGAAGCTTTTATGTCAATTGACAATCTCTATAATAGTATTCTTGATGATCACATTTTATTTGGTACAATCGTCAGTAAAGAATGCTTTATTGATCAATTTT
Organism: Vanilla planifolia; assembly: GCA_023846275.1. Classification (NCBI taxonomy): domain Eukaryota; kingdom Viridiplantae; phylum Streptophyta; class Magnoliopsida; order Asparagales; family Orchidaceae; genus Vanilla; species Vanilla planifolia. Next base: position 22,054,441 of record CM043870.1, read on the forward strand.
GTCTACTAAGGATTTGGATGACTCTATTTTAACCTAGGTTGGCTGTAGCATGTAGGACTTTAAATTCAAATGATTGTTTCAAAAATTCGATTAGATTTTTTTGTTAGAGAGGTTTGTTTTGAACCACCATGAGTTGATTATGGTCCAAACTTGGCTTGAGTGAAAACTCAAGTTCAGCTAAGCCCATCAATTGAAATGAGCTAGCTAAAGATGGTATTAACAATATCTATGTATGTATTTGTTTATTTACCAATATATGCATGTAGACTTTATAATAGCTTGGATCATCAATATATCTTAGAAGGAATTGCATTCTAATAAATTAAAATATATATGTATGTGTTCATATTAACAAAATTAAAAACCAAAATCAAAGTTCAGAGTTGCTTTGGTCTCAATTCAAACTTGAACAAAGTACAATGAGTCAAGGTCTGCTCATATTCAGTTCTCCTTTTCCAAACTTCATAGGTTGAGATCATGTTAACCTTCTTCAAGTTGATAAATTATTAGGCTATTTTGATTTGAGATTTTTTTCATTTTTCTTGCTGAGTTTACATAAATTTGAGCTTGATTTGATCAAAAGTGAATTCAGTCTTTTGACTATTTTAGATTGCTGGGTCATGTAATTAAGGTGTTTTTGTTTGAGTTATTTGATTAAAGAAAACAAAAAACAAGGAAAAATTTTGTGGAAAGGAAACATGGTTTAAGCGTATACATATAGAAATACATAAATTTAACTTGCTAAAGTTTGTATGTAGACATATTGAAATTCATGAATCTATAAATCATGTTGAGAACAATGAGCAGAAGAAATTGTAAGTTTTTTTTATGTTTGATGAAGGTTTTGGAGGATTGTATAGTTGGTTGGATGGCCTAAGTTTATAGAAAAATTAGGTTAACTTTTTAATTTGATCAAACAAGCAAAATAAGGAATCCATTAATAGCCAGGCCTAAAATGATTCTTTAATTAACTTATTGAATATTGCTTCTATCTGTAATATTTGTTCCATTTCTTTAGATGATCCCAAGAAAACAAAGCATTTGCAAAGATTGCAGGGAGCAAGTGAGAGATTGCAATTGTTCAAAGCTGATTTATTACAAGAAGGCTCCTTTGATGTTGCATTTCATGGTTGTGATGGTGTCTTTCATACAGCATCTCCATTTTATCTTGTAGTCAAAGATCCACAGGTACATATGTGTATTAGTTTTTTGTGGTCAAACATTCTCAAGCTTGGTGTTCTTAAAATTTCATTTTTGATAAATTTAATCTTTCTTTCCTATAGCCAAAGAACTATAAAATTTTTACACATTTTCTTTTTTCTAATAAAATTTATCAAATGATAAGGTTTAGTTTTTGATCCAATGAATTTGTTACTGTTAACTAATTGCATAAGTCTATGTTATCAGACATGGTATATAACAATCAAATCAAAAGCAAGTACGAACTATTTTTAACTTATTTAAAACTTTCTTATGGAAATAATGGATCAAATGCAAGCTTATAATTTTATAATAGCTTGTGCAGGTTTACTCAAAATTGGAAGACTTCTATTTTGTTTTCATGCAAGCTCAACTCAAAGTGATTTTATTGGACTTAAAATTGATGTGTTGCTTCAACTCGACTTAGACCAATGTTTGATTTGCAAATGTGAAAATATCAAGTAAATAAGTTCAATGGAAATTAAATAAAGAAGTGATTTCATGTGTTATGAAGAATTATTTGATACCGTAATGACGAGATACCTTAGTGTGTTGGTTTACCTTAGTTAACCAATGTGTTAGAGTAATTCTTTAAAGGTTTCCTTAAATGGTTGTTTTTTTGTGATCTCAATGAAGCTCAAACTTATTTTTTTTTGTGCTCACAAATTTTTTTATCATTTTTTAATGTCGAGTTTTACATGTTCTTTTGTTTTAATTATAGTGTCTTGTAGTTTAGTTTCAAGTATGATAAAGCAGTTTCTTTCTTTCAGGTTGAGCTTATAGATCCTGCAGTGAAGGGGACACTAAATGTCTTGAATTCTTGCTCAAAATCATCCTCTGTCAAAAGGGTGGTTGTCACGTCATCCATGGCTGCTGTAGCTTACAATGAAAGGCCACGAACTCCTGATGTTGTTGTTGATGAGACATGGTTTTCAAATCCAGATGTTTGCAGGGCAAATAAGGTATACAAAAGCATATCCATAATTATTTCCATATCAAATCCATAGGCATGTTGGAGAGAGAGAGATAGAGAGAGAAAGAGAAGAGTAAGTCAAAGGGAGGGAGAAATGTGATATCATTCATTTTAGTTAAGCCATATGTTGATGAGATTTTCAATGGCTGAAAAGGAATGATTTAGGAATTCACTTCTGATCATAGAATATTTCTAATAATATGAAGATGAGCAAAGGAAGAATGTGAGTGATAGAGAGGGAGGCAAAGAAAAAGAGATGGAGAGAGAGAGAGGTGGGAAAGATTCTACTCTCCAAAGCATTGATAAGACTATTGAGAGAGGGAGGGCCAACCTATTTACAATGATTTGGAGGGTTTCCAACTTAGTAGAATGATTTGGCAAATTTAGAATACCTTTTTTAATGGCAGAAATAGTATGTACGAAATCAGATGCTAAGCTTGATGATCATCTTCACTGAATGGTATCTTTATATATACCTTGGTCTCTATCTCAGTGTTGTATATTCATCATTTTCATTGTTAGATCACGTGATATTTGGCATATGTTCGTAAAACAGTTGCCTTTACAGTTTTATGAAATGAGTATAAACTTATTTATGATATTTGAATTAACATAATGAGGTTGTGGGTTGTTATTTAGCAATTATGTCAGATAATGAGAACAATTTCGTCCATGCAAAAATAATTGCTATGTTCAAATGTATCTAAAATCTTAATTATGCAAATGTGTCTGATTCATCAAAAGTATTGTTTTTTTCAACCTTAAGTTACCTTATGATTTTTCTTAAGATTAATTTGCATAGTTTCAGTACTCTACATCACTTTTTTGTAAGTTTATGTTTCTAGCCCTTTCTTGGGCCTTTTGATGTAGTTGATTTCATGTTGAGAAGCTGTCATTTTAAAGGGACCCTTGGTGCATTAGTTAACATGTATCAAGTAGGTGAAAACTTTTTTTTGTAGAATTTAAGATTCAAAATCATTAACCAAAATGTATTTATATGTTCCTAAATTGTTTACCAAAATATTTAAATTTTATTTCAAATAAACATCATGTAGCCAGATGTTTGCTTTAAAAAGCATCTTCTTGATATATATATATGTATATACATATATATGCATATACATATATATACATATATATATATATATACATATATATATATATACATGTATATGTGTATATACATATATATATATGTACATTATATAGATATACATATATATATATATATACATATATATATGTGTATATATATATATGTATACATATATATACATGTATGTATACATATATGTATACATACATGTATACATACATGTATATATATGTATACATACATGTATACATACATGTATACATACATGTATACATATATGTATACATACATGTATACATACATGTATATATATGTATACATATATGTATACATACATGTATATATATGTATACATATATGTATACATGTATGTATATATATATATATATTGATGATCTCGTTATTGTTATGTTTGATTTTTGATTCAGGCTTGGTATTGGCTCTCAAAGACATTGGCAGAGGAGGCTGCTTGGAATTTTGCAAAGGATCATGCTCTTGATTTGGTTTCAATTAATCCAGCCATGGTGATTGGTCCTCTTCTTCAACCAACACTAAACACAAGTGCTGATGTAATATTGAACTTGATCAATGGTGTGTATACTTGGTTTTCTATGTTTCGTTTGAAAACTGTACTCAATTAATTTCTTGGTGGATTTCCTATCTATTTCTTATATTATTATACGTTTTATGTAAATAGGCAAAAATTTTAGTAGTGGAAACTGGTTGCAATATGAATCTGTTAGCTAGGATGTTTGTTCATTTTTCATAAACCCTATTTTATTTGGCAACTTGACAACTTTTGGCAAAGAAGTAACTTTCCACCATACATTTCCTTTTTTTGGTTTATTTTTCAAGCAATAGATCTTTGTAGGATCAGCTTTTGATTTTCTCTTGAATCATTCTCCACAAAGTTTCATTCATTCGATAACATTAGTTGAAATAGAATTATCTTTAAGGACATTTAACTATTTGATTAAGTTATTGTAATTAAGACTTTAAGTATTCTTTGTTTTGTTTAAGCATCAAATTTGTTAAATATTTGCAAAATACCTTTTTTGTCTTCATCTTCATCATTTGCAAATATTGTATCTTTTTTATTATACAACAACTAAATAAAAGCCCTTTAACGTAATAGTTATTGACTTTTGATACAAGATTTAGTAGACCAATACATGTTTTGTAGACTGGTGAATTTCTTTTGAGAAAACTATAGCACATTTTGGCTCAAGCCAATTTAGTAGAGGGGTGAATTGGACTTTGCAAATTTTTTTAGTTAAATAAAGCTCACTAATTACAATGATGATATATTAGGGATGAAATGTTTGGTGATATAGTTAGAGATTAAATGAATGAATGAGTTGTATTTCATAGCCAACAAAGCCTCAAAATACACTACAAAAATTCTTATAGAGGTTGGTAAGAATACTCTAAAAAACATCTCGTCATTATGTTGGAAAGAGTCATTATTTGTAGGCTTGGCTTGACCAGTTAGGTGGTTGTCAATCTTTCCTAGTACTTATTTTAACCACCTCCATGTGGTTTTATAAACAATTTGGGTGTTTCATTGGATTTACGGAATTTGAGCCTTGTGTACATAATGTGGGATTTCATATATTTTATATGAAAATGACAAAAAAAATATTTTTCATTTGAAACATTTTTAAATTTGAAACATAATGCAAAAATATATATATTGAAAATTCTTACAATTTGATCAAGTTTGAGCATATGAAAATGCATTTTGTAATTTGAATTGTAAATGCATGATTTAAGGTATTAAATTTTTAAGTTTAGAAATTATTTTTGCCTTACTCTAGTTAACAAAAGCATTTAAACTAATGAAGTCTTATTTAAATTAATTAATATTTGGATCATAATATTAAAAATGTGTTATTCTTGCTAAATGTAGGTTGTATAAAAAAAATATTGTATTATACATGTTTGTTGTAACTTAACTTTAGGAGTAGGGGACCAATTAGATGAGATAATTGTCATTTGAGTCTAAAACTTGAATCATCATGTAGAAATGATATTCTAGACATGGTTCAATTGCAATCCATGGTTGTGAACCTAGAATATGTTGATTAGGGCATATCTAAGATACTATTAAATAAAGTTATCAGTCTTGAGGTCTAAGTAATTAAATCCAATGTAAAATCTATAAAATTTGGACCATGAGTTTATATAAATCGTTCAAGTAGGTTTTACCATAATTTGTTAGGTTCTAGGTCAATTGTTGTTAGATTTATTAGTTTAGTTATTTTTTTAGGTATCAACTAAATCGTTGTTAGATTTATGGTCTTGGTAAAGATCTTCATGATTTAGACCACACTTATATGTTCATTTAATAAATAAAATGGTTATATAGATGTCTAATGATACTTCATGAGAATGGAGTTGGTAGTATCACAATGGAAGGATATGTTCCATACTAAGCTTAGCTAAATTTTGGTAAAACTTTGGATTAGTTATTTTTTTATTCTTCCCAAAGATTTATTAACGTCAAAAATTTTGAGAATTTTATAGTTAACAATTTAGTTTTACAAAGTGTACTTTTTCTAATTTTGAAAATATTAGTTAAAGCCTAGTTGATTGTTTGAAGTTGTTTGAAATACTAGAAGTCCAATTTTATCATGTTGGTGTGGTTTGAGATTAGGGTTTCTTGGTTCATCTCATCAAGATAGAAAAGCAGTGAGTGGGTGCAAGTATTGGTGCTCAAGCAATTAAGGCATGGATGTGGTGGCAAAGGTGGTTTTGGAGTTAACAACCTTTGAATTGTAACGTTTTATTTGTATATTCTAATGTGCTCAACATGCTTTACTTTTGTTTATATAGCTAACTCATCTAGCATCCTATCATAATAAGTTATGAGAAGATATTGTTCTTTTAGGGTTTCATGTCTTATTTAGGTTTAGGAGCATCTTTGTTTAACATCCTTAAGGTTCTTTCAATTGTTTCAAATAAACCTTATCTTGCCCCAACTTTATATTTGCAAACCTGATCTTACAATGTTTTGCATATCAATCAAAATACTGATCCATGTAAACTAGTTAGTCCATAAATATTATGACATTGTCTTTCTTGTCAAAAGTAGGGTATTCGAATTTAACTCATTTAGTGATGTCATTATCTACTTCCACAAAGGGACTTATATGGACATCTTTTCTCTTTGGTTTTCTCTTATTTCTTGCTTTCTTCTTTTCTCATAGTGGTCCTCTATGTCAACAAGAATGCCTATAGTCAAGTCGACAGCAAATCCTTATCCTGTAAATCACTAATGTTATCATAATCAAACTATTTTAAATCTAACTCGTGAAACCCATGTTGAAATCTTGAGGTTGTCTTGTGTTGCGGGTAATTGTGAGGCACTCTTAGACTAGTCAATAACTAAACAATAAGGATCACATTAGGTAAAAATTAGATTACTATAATAAATATCTATAGAATTTTTTATTATCAAAATGAAATTATTAGATAGCTTATGAAACTTAACAAGATAGATTTTTATTATATATCAACTCAAGTCACTTTATTCCTAAAATAGTAATTAATCTAACAAATGATGTTTTAAATTATGGGCCTTTGTTTGTTTTCAGTTTCACAATCCATAACGAATTTAGACCTCTTACATTTTGGACTCTGTTGGATCAATTTATCTGCGTCACAAAGCGTAAGATTAGGCACACACAATCTTTACCAAAACAAGGTCTTAATGTATGCAACTATCTTTCACATACAAAGCCATGATACTACTTTACCGTGCTGACAAACTAAGCCAAGAAATCTTACTAAATGCAATGAGTACAAAGAAAATTTAAGCTCCATCCAATTCTTAGAGAATAGAAAATTTACAATGAGATAGATTTTAGGTTAAGAAAGAAACTTTCCAAATTCTTAAAACTTTTAAAAGTGTGTATAAATGCTAGTAATGGTTACAAGTTTCTAAGCACATGCACTTTGTTGTAACTAATTGGATATTGTATTAAAGTGTTCAAGGGTTTCCTTTACAATATAAATTAAGGCTAAGATTTTTAGTAAGGAAGTCAAAGCTTAATTGAGTGGATGAGGTGTATTTATAATAAACAAGGCTTTAAAACACTCTTCAAATGTTATTATGATTATTGGTTAGAAAATCCCCAAAAATATCCTACGTATTGGTTATAGAAATGAGATGTTATTTATTGTTTTGGCCTATCTCACTCGGGTGGTTGGCAAAAGCAACCTATCCCACACGGGTGGTTGGCAAAAGTGGTTAATAGAAATTGTCTCATGCTTGACCTACAAATGTGTTGGGTGGTTCCTTAGGCACAAGGAACATGTGACTCGCGTGTCTTATACAAGAGTTCACATATGTGATTTGAAAATACAATAGCAACAAATTAGAAAAATATAATATTTTTCATTCGAAATATTATGACTCTGAAAATAATGGAAAATCACTTGTACATTGAAAATTGGGAAACTTTGCTCACAATTGTACAAAAGTATTTGATTTTAGTTTATAAATGCATATTTGTAATTCGACATTGAAATACAAGATTTCAAACATTGAGTTATGGTCAAAATATTTAAATCTTAACTTAACTAACCTGAGTATCTAAACTAATAGAATGTTATCCTAATTAATTAATATTTGAACTGTAACATGATAATCATTTTTAAAATGTGTTATGTTGAACAAAACTATAATCATTTAGAAAGAAAGATCATAATATCTGTATTAAACCAGCATAAGAAATGTATGAATCTAAGTCGATGAGATAATAAATGATTGAATCCAAGCTTAAAGCATCATATGGAAATGATGTTTTAAACACAATTCACATGGTATTTCATAGGTTTGCACCAAGGATAATGATATTTACCTAAGGCTTATTTAAGGTATCATCAAATAATGTTATCGATCTTATGGTCAAAATGATTAAATCTTATTAAAAAATAACTTAAATTTGGACCATTGTAGCCAGTATGTATTGCCCTCTTCTTGAAAGTCTAAATGTTATATTTTCTAAGCTTCTAGTTTTACTCTCAATGGAAGTCTTTCTTACCTTTCTTCTTTCTCTGGTTTTAACTACTATTGATTGGAATTGGAATCCAAGCTTCACACTCACTTTCTCTTCTTTCATATCATGTATCAAGATGTTGTCCCTACTAGTACCAAAAGTGATAATAAAAGTAGAAATGTTGTGCTTGTCGAGGGAATTAGCCGTTGGAGTTGCAACCAATTTTGGGAATGCTTCTTTTATGTTATTTTGTTGCAGCTAGGGCCATGGTCCCCTTTGGCTAAATTGTGATCAATGAAATATTATGAAGTCCCAATATTTATTATTGTTCAAAGGTGACATTGATTGTCCTTTTGTCACTTTTTACCACTCTTTGCTAAGCACAATTTTGTTCATCTTTGTCGACTATCCTAGGCAAGACCTTTTTCTGGTTGTCCTGTCATGATTTGATTCCTTTCGCCAATTGACCTTAATGCCTTTCACATGAATAAAGTGAACATATAAATAAGTAAAATATTGCAATGTCTTTTGTTGTTTTATTGGAATTATGTAACAATTAGAAGAAATAAGCTAGTTACAAGCATATGTACTTTATTCTATTATATGTTTATGAAACATGATTAAAAAAAACAATGCATAACAAAACTTTTAATATTTAATAAACAAGGATAAAATATAGAAATTAAGTTAAACTGAACTAACAAATCAAGATAAGTCTCTAACTATCAAGATTATAATCGTCATCTAACAAATAAGAGTCACACCGAAACTTATGAGTTGAATATAAGCTTTTCCAAGATATACATTGTCATTTGAACTAGGGCTAATTCATACTTCCTAAGAGTAATATATAAATCAAGCATATATTTTATACAAAACTATGATAAATTTAATTATTTAATTTAATAATTATTAGCACTTATAATTTATCCAAATGATGTAACCTACATGGGTAAGGTAATTGCTCAATAATATAATTATCAACAAGTGATCGATTTAATATTAATAAGAGATATATTAAGAAAAACAAAACAAATAAAAAAATAAGATTGAATGTGGCTGTGCATGGTGAAGGAAAAAGGAGAGGTGAAAAATGAAAATAAGGGGGAAGAAGAAAGATAAAGGGGGAGAAAAGGAGGAAGGAGCTAATGACAAGGCACGATGATAGCTCGGTTATGGTTAAAGTGAGAGAGAAATTGACGAAGAGTGGAGGCAATGACTCTTTGTCGGGCAATGGCAATGGCTAGGAGGGAGATGAGGGAGAGCAAAGTGCAGAAGGGGATTGAGAGATAGAGATAGTGGTTGAGAAGGTATTGGTAATAGTGGGTTGACTTAGTGAACTATTAATAAATGTTGTGATTTATTAACATTAGTTTTAGTTTAAATTACAAATCGATTGAACCGACAATTCAATCCCTTTTTTATATAAATATCATCACAATGAAAAATTAAACCTTGATCTTTCTTTAATCTTAAAAAAAATAATACAAATACAAGCCTAGGGCTCATTTAACCTTGGAGAAGTTTTTGATGTTCGGCATGTCATAGCTATTGTGTTCATGCTCAAATGCTGATCAACTCCAAGTCGTAGTAAAGATTCATTATACTTGTTTATGAAATTGACTAAATGATACATTAATGTCAAAGTGCAGGAAGTTCTACATTCCCCAATGCAACATTTGGATGGGTCAATGTCAAAGATGTAGCTGAAGCACACATTAAGGCATATGAATTACCATCAGCAAGTGGAAGATATTGTTTAGTTGAAAGCGTTCTTCACTACTCAGAAATTGTGAAGATTATAAAAGATCTTTATCCTGCTGTTGCTGTTCCTGGAAAGTAAGACTCTTCAAATTTATTAACGTGTTTTAATTTTATTTGAGATTCTTTTATATTCTTGGTTTCTTCTTAAGAAGAAAGCTATGATTATCTAATTTGAGAATTTCATGTCAAAGTAAGCTAATTTGTACTTATTAGGGATTAAAGATTAGATTGAAATACTTTTTTTACTAACTAACCCTAGCCACATCCAATTTAACTCAACCCCAATCCCATCTCTATCCCCCTTGCTCCAGTTTCTCTTGGGTATTTTGAAAAGGTTTGTTAATAGGTAATGACAAATTTGAGATTATGATGTTAAAATAGAAAAGTCAAGTTTGTCTCACTTAAAAGGGTTAGATTAGCCATCTAAAACCTATGCCAAAAAGCAAAAATTTCAATAAAATCAAACAACAAAAAAAATTTGACTAGAATGTCCCCTACAACACTAATAGAAGCTTTTAGCTAATCTCATTTCTTTAGTTTACTTCAAACTAGTACCCACAACCGAGCGATTGATACTTACCTAAAAACTTCATAAAATTATAACTTATCTTTATTTCTTATGTTTATCTGCTATTTTTTTTTTTTGGAATAAGATAGTTTATTTTTTTTTAAAGTGAAATTTGCAACACGTTAACTTGTAACAATTTGGTCTATTTTCTATTATGATTCTGAGCAACAACTCTGTTATGACAGGCCTGCGGATGACAACCCCAACGTACCATTATATCAGGTTTCACGGGAGAAGTACAAGAGCTTAGGCCTCGATTATATTCCTTTTGAGGTGAGCATCAAGGAGACTATAGAAAGCTTAAAGGAGAAGGGCTTTGCAAAGGTTTAACGAATTTAAACAGCAGGCATCTTTAATATGCCTTCCCATGGCGGTTCTATAGATTTATTCAAGCATGATGTTTTTTTTATTAAAATCCAGGAAGCTTACGATGTTGTAAAACCTAAGCTGTTTTATGTGTTAAACCTATTGGAACGTGTTTCTATTTGAATTATTTTTGAGTTCATGCATTGACAAATTTATTTAGGGTTTGTTTTGTTTCAAATAGGAGGAGGAAGCAAGGTGATTTCTCAAAATAGTATTAAAGTTTGAGGGAAGTTACTAAGGAACGTTAAATGATAGTCATGTCTAACCTTCGTGCCTTTTGATGAAATTAGTAGACTAATGATTGTTGTTAGTGTTCGTTTGTGGCTTTACATTGCTTGCTCATTGCTATTTTAGCCCCTTGTTTGGCTCACATGAAGTTTGTCAACTTTATTTTTTTACTAGTCGTGATCTTTGTCACTAGTTTTGTTTAACTTTTTTTTGTTTTTTGAAAATTGTTTAGATTTTTTTTGTTATTTTTTTAATTAATTAAATAATATATTTGACAATTTTAAATAGACTTTGAAGAACAAATTTTTAAATTTTATTTCTAAGATTTTATTTTTTTGGCCAATAAAAATTGAATGGTTTTAACTTTATAGGTTGACTTATTGTTGATGATATTTGTTATCATATTTTATTTGTTATTTTTTATTATTGATTATAATTTTTGTCACTCACTTTGTTTTCCTTATTATGTTAAACAAAATTGTTCATATTTTTTAGCATCATGTTTATTTCTCTTATTTTATGAAATAATTTATTTGACATTTTTAATAGGGTTTAGAAAGTAAATATTTAATTTTTATTTTTAAAATTGTTTCATTTCTTTCTTAAGGTGTGAGATAAACACTAACTTGATATGCTCTACATCTATTCCAATCTAATGGCTTCAAAAGCAAAACCTGAAGCAAAAACAATTTTGCTATTGCATACGTAGGAGAATGGTAAATTAGGGAAATGAATCGAACAAACTTTTTACTGTGTTAATGAACCTTTCAATTGATTTTTTTCTTAAAGAATGCAAAGTAAAACGTTAATTATAACAATGTGATCATATATGAATCATTATGGTGACATATTAAATAATTATTTCAAAAGAGATTTTCTAACAAAGAGTAAAGTATAACTTTATTGTATGAATTTTATGAAAAAATATACACATATTACATTCACAAATGAAACCATATGCAAAATTAAAAAAGTTCATACTACTTTTGTGCAAAAATAACATGTAAAATATTAATCATAATTTTGTTCATAATAAAGATAAAATGCATATGTGCATAAACTTGATGCATATACATATTTATTATTGTTAAAAATAAACAAGTTATCATTAATTATATTGAAAATAAGAGTAGATCATAAAAATAATAAAATGTATGAAATTATATAACACAAAGATGAAATTATATAGCACAAAAGAGATTTTTTTTAACTAGGAATGAAGTATAACGTTGTTATATGAATTTTGTGACTAAATGTATGCATCTTATATTTAAATATTAAATTGTATGCAAATTAAAGAAATCATACTACTTTTTGTACAAAAATCACATGTATAATATTAATCATAATTTTGTTGGCAATAATGATAAAATGCATGTGTGCAATGTACACGATGCTTATAAATATAATTATTGTTGCAAAAAATAATAGATTATCATTAATTAATTTGAAAATATGAGTTGATCATAAAAATAATAAAATGTATACATAACACAAAGTGGAAAACATATTGAATGAGGAAAATTATGTTGGTGATGCACTAATAAAAGTTTCCTTAACATCCAAGTTGAATTCAAAAATACAACTTCAAGTAAAAAAAGGCTAATAATTTTTAAAATAACAATTGAGTAGATCTTAAGAGATAAAGAAATATGATGTCTTAAGAAAGTGGAGAAGCAAAATTCAAATTCAACACTTTTTACAAGGAGTTGCATCAAATGAAAGCTTAAGTTAGATCCAACACTTAAATGACACCACTAACACAAAAGTCTATATTATAAGGCAACAATTTATGCATATATATTATTTATTGTTAATATCAGATTATTCTTTCTATGTAATCTAACAATTCTTTCATTATATAAAAATTCTTTTAACATTTGATCAATTCACCCTCTAATGGGAGCACAATTTTTAACTTCAAGACATGAAGTATCGTCTCTATGAAATCATCACAAATATGCTTTAATGAATTATTTTCACTTTATCATCTACTTTATCGAAACAAATCTCGTTGGCTTTGATGCCTTATTGACTCTATCACACCACTTTGATTTTCAACCCTTTCTACAATATTGGTTTTGTCGCTCCATTAACCCTAACTCACCAGATCACCATTGCCATGCTATGGTCCTTACCTCACCATACCAACTCTATTACCTTGTCAACCTTATTGTGCTAAACTAGCTCTATTATTTCATATGCCCCACAAAAATCATTGCTTATATTGCACTTTTAGCTCAATCAAACAATCACCTTTGATTATATCACCTTTAGTATTAATCTTATTGCACTAATTGATCTCAACCAAATAACATCCACCTTGGATGCTATTTGTTTGGGGAGTTGCATCAAATGATAGCATAATACAATAGTAACTCTCATTAATGCAAAAGCCTAAATTATAGTCTCTACTTTGTATAATAACAATTCAATTAATTTAATATCAAATATGAGTTTATTACTCTTATGTATCATAACAAATTTTTTATTCTCAAGAGAATCTCTTCATATTGGTTTCTCTCACTCCTAATGAAAATGTATTTTTAAGACACCAAAAGCATACATCATTGACTTTGCTAAGTCATCATAAAATAAATTTTTCACACTATATCAATTATAACAACTCATCAACTTTGCCAAAGCAAGTCCCCATCATCTCTTTTATTCAAATAGCTTTGTCTTCTTTCTACTTTGTTACACCATATTAACTATCTACCTTATTGCAACATATAAGTTTCATCATCTCCTTAACCTTTCCACACGAAATTGACTATACCACCCTATCATTCTTATCAGGACATATTAGCCTTATTACCTTACTAGCCCTTTTGCATTATTTTGACTCAATTTCCTATCAATTAGATTACTAATTGGTTTAGCTTTTTTCCATTCCTAAGCAAACATTTGAGCCTAACATTATTAATCACCCATTTACTTAATCTCATTAAGTGAAGAAGCCCTTTCAATACTCTATAACATAAGGCCCTAGAGTAGACACCACACTCCCACCAACATTAAGTCAAAGAGTAGACTTGAAGACTCTCTCATTCACTTAAGATCTTAGTGTTGGCATCCTCACAATCGTTATAATCTTCAACAATACTATGTCTTGATGAGAGGAAATTCTCTTAAAATGAAAAAAGCCTTGAATAATGCTCTCTTTTGCTTGCAATCAATTAAAGGGGACCACTTGATGAGCAACCCAATCTTAAGGAAAAGTAGAAGTAAAATGAAGCAAAACAAAGAGATTGAGGAAGGGATGTTGCAAAATTATTTTGGAGTTTGTGGTAAGCGAATGTGAATGCAATTGAACCTTGGAAATTATTCATGCACATATATTAGTGATGCTCCAAGTTGTCTTGAATGAAAGCTCTCCAAACACCTCCAAAATAATGTAGATGTGGTTTTTTATCAAGTAAAGACTCTAACCATCTAATTAATCTAGGGTTAGGTCAATTTATAGTTACTTTAGTCCTCCAAAAGCATCTTAAATAACTACATGATATTTTCAATTTAAATCCTAATTTTTTTATTTTGGTCAAACTAGTTGTTTTTATTGAACCCCAAAAGAGCTAAAGGCAATACATTATTTTGATGATAACAAATTGTTCGAATGTCCTTCTTATTATCCAATTTGTTTACTTAGTATGCTATAAGTTAATCTAAGTGATAGTTAGACAAATTAGATCCTTAATCTTGGTTGAAAGAATTAAGCCTTGGACATTCAAGTTAAGATCCTTAAAGGTCAAAAATTTCGTCCAATATCTCAAGTGAGGAAGGTGGAATCGTATGTTCTTCAAATTATCAAGGTTTTGTTCTTCTATGATATATGTAAAGATTATTAACAAAGTTACTAATTATACATAAGATCTTACACTTCACTCACCAAGCATTTTTATTTTAGTTTAGTAAATTATTCTTAATTGCTCAAATTATATGTCATTAAGTGTTATCAAGATTAATACAACTCACCATATGGAAATTTATGTTTAATTTTATAAGTATTGATGAGTTTAAGTGTAGAAAAAAATTTAATTACAGAATAAACATAAAAATAGTTAAAATTTGTACTAGTTATACAATATTAAGCTTACTTCATATAATTTGCTTAATGGAATGTTCAATTTAGGTTATCACTAGCGCTTTGTATAATTAGAAAAAATGATCATATAATTAGATAATATACTATAATTAAATGAGTAATATATAAAAGATTGAATAATTTAGAGAAAGAATGAACACATTGCAATCTATTTAACATAAAAACCCTAAGAATTTCATACAATATATTATTTATCATAGAGTATGATTGATTCTATAATGACCTGATTTTAATAATATTAATTTTAAATAGTTTTTAAGTGATTTGATAAAGAGAATTGAGAATTTTTTTTAATAATATTAATTAAAATAATAATTTTTAGTTTCTCTAAAAAACATGTATTTATCAAATATATTAAATTTGAAAAAATAAATATATAATTAGATCAAGCTCATCGAGACGAGTCCATCAACGTTTACTAAAAAACATGTATTTATCAAATATATTAAATTTGAAAAAATGAATATACAATTAGTTCAAGCTCATCGAGACAAGTCCATCAACGTTTATTGCGTCGCAATCAGAGTTCATTTAGATTTAGTATAAATTTATAAAAAATTATTAATAAAATATAATTTACTAATTAAATAATTAGTAAAAAAATAATATAATAAGAAAAAATAAGAAGAAACCCTTACTTCTCCTACTTCGCCACGTCGTCGCTTTGTCCACTTGCCATCTTGCGTGCGGTCGACCTCCCTCACTTTTGATCCTTATCGCATCACCACTATGTAGTCATATGGAGTTTTTATGCTCAAGCTTAGGGACTAGCGAATTATTTTTATAGTGTTCTTCCTCTTCAATTCGATGAGAAGAACACAGTTGCAAAGGGTCATTAGAAAAAAGGAAGGCTATGATTGACTTCAATTTCTTGCTTAATTTCATCCTATTATTTTGGGAGGAGCTAAAAGAAATCAATTTTTAGTGTGTTGCATCCAAAACGAGATGAGAATAGGTTGTTTTTAGCAAATCTAAGCCCTAGTAATTGTGATCGAGTGTTGTGTTTACAATTTTTGATATGAGGGGATAATTTGTGAGCTATTATGTCTTTCTTTGTCTTTGATGCACATAAAGAAGAACTAGGTAATGTTTAAAGGTTGTTAATAAATATTAGAAAATTATCATTATAAAAGGAAGAAACTTGAAAGTTTTTTTGCAAAAAAATATAAGACCATTAGTGAAAATGACCAATTAAATAAAAAATGAAACTTAAACAAGTAACATTGAATTCATAGAATTATGAATGTTATTTAGTTAACATTGATCATCACTTGAATGGTAACTATTTTTAATTAAGTGCTTAATCATTCATTTATAAGATACTAAAAAAATAATAATTAATCTAAGAATTTTCTCAAAGAGAGTAGGTACGTAAATTTTAAATAACTATAATATAAGTATGAAATTTCTTTATGATTATTCAACATATAATATTGTGTAATATTATTCTTTTTTTGCATTGTGTTCTACATTATTATTATATATTGTGTGATGAGATATAAAAATAAAGAAGTAAAATAATTGATTGATTTAGTTATGGTAATAGTGTGAAATATGAAAAAATGAATAGAAAAAAGATTATATAAAGTATATGAGAAATAAGAACTGAAAAAAATAAAGTAAAAGATAGATGCTTATTACATAAGACTATTTGAGAACTTGATATTATACAAGCTATATGAGTTTTATTATAATAATTCTATCTATGATAGTATTGATGTATCATGGATATATTATGTTAGAATGAGTAAATATGAGAAAGATGATATTTATCTAATGATATTAACTCCAATTGTCATGTTTTGCTACCATAACGATAAGTATGAGTATTATGAAACTGATGAGAAACAATATTAAGCTAAAATAATTAAGAAATTATTAAAACCAAAGTAGTCTAAAAATATATAGAGAGATTAGATTTTAGACAAATAAAATGAATTATAATAAATAAAGAGAAGTGTATGTATGAACATAATTAAAATATAGATTTGTGCATCTTTTTATGTGTTAATTATTTTACACATTTTTATAATTTGATCATATGCTCTTACATGCTTATAAATCTTTTTAAATCTAAAAATTATATTTTTATCAATTTATTTTATATACATTTAAATAATATGATCATAAGAACTTATTTAATATTATTTATTAATCTTTTTATAATTTATCTTATTATCATATTTTATCTCTTCTTATTCTTTACATACAAATTTACCTACTAGGCTTTTAATCTCATACATATTTATATTATAGGTCAAAATCCTAAAGTACCAAGAGATGAGAAATTTTCCCTTCATTTAAGATTATTAGCATATTTTTGAGGACATTGTGATATTTTTATTTATATATTTTAATTGACGTGTGAGTGGCTGCTTTCAAAGTAATATATATATATATATATATATATATATATATATATATATATATATATATATATATATATATATTTGATAAGCACATATAGATCTAGAGGTTTCAACAATACTCTATGAATAAATGATAAAATTATGTAATTTGTTATATAAAAAAGTATTGGTAATTATGATACCTTTTGGAGATGAAAAGAATTTTGTTATGCAGTTGCATTATAGATTTGATTATTTTAAGATTATATTTATAGATTTATTGTTATATAAATATTATATATCTTTTGTGATTATTTTTATTAAATGTTGACTTGTATAGAGAAAACATGAACAGTTTTAAGGGAAACTCGATCAATTTTATTTATGAAGCATAGTAGTTTCTTTCGTAGGATTTAAAAATATTAGATGATTTGAACACAAATTAAAATAAGTTTTATCATCATTTCTTATTTGGTAAGGTTTTTAGTGTCCATTAATTGTGTGTAAACTTTGATTATTTTAATCCTAAAGTTATTTGGATTAATATTAAAATGAGATGTTAGGAGGGTGTGAGAAGATGGTATCAAAGTGATTAAAATTCTTGGGAGAGTAATTGATATTTTGGGAAAATTAAACTATTGAGCAATGATACCCCAGATTGTGATTTATACTAGATAATTTTGTGGGTTTGATGAGTGAGGACACTGATATATATACATGTTATATCTACATGTTATAAAATATGTAAGTTTTGTCGAAATTTTTTAACCTATTTGTCTATTTAAATTATGTAAGTAGGAAACAAGAACACCAAAAGAGATAGAAAAAATATTAAACCAAACCAGAATTGAGTAAAGGAAGTATGATGCGCTAAAAGGTTAGAGTAACAAATCTTTTAAGAAGCATGCTTTTTGGGGAAAGACAAAAAGAAATTTGGTTGTCATTCACCTAACAAACCAAGACTAGAAACTAGTATTAGCAGTCCATCTATTGCAACATTTAAGAAGAAAGTGTCATATTGTACAAATTGTGGTAGATGGTATCGAGGTAATAACTGGGTTAGTAGTGCACACAAAAGTTTTTATGCTTGTAGAGAATATGTCCATTTATTTAAAGATTATTCACAAGTTAATAGAGGATTTATGATGCCTACATCACCTTTGAGCTTAGATAAAGGTATTCTATTTATTATCAATTTACTTAATGCTAATGTAGATGAACTTATTCTTCTCGACGTTATTGTTGTTTCTCCTCATAAGGTCTGGGATGCAATAGATCTGATGATAGGTATGTGATTTTTTAAAAATCTTTTAGTCATGCTTCTATATATACTAGCATAGTTTTTGTTCTCATGAAAGTTACATTCTTGTAATTTTATTGGTAAAAGTAATTGTTGAATTAAAATATTCGAATATCTTACTGTAAGTATTCATGAACCAACAACTTGTGTATAAGAGGTTTTTAGTTGTGATAAGTATTCTTATTATTAAGTAGAGAAAGATTTAATAGCTGATTTTAGTCGATCAAATAAAAGATAAAACATAAATTTAAAAATATCAAATTGAGAATTATTGAAGTGATCATCTATGATGAATATAATAATGAGAATCAATAAGAAATATGGCTTTTGGTAATTGAAAGTGATGAATTTTTATGATCATAATTATTTTTTAAATAGTTCTTATCATAGATTGATGAGATACTATTGAGTTTCATCATGTTTAGAACAAGAAAAAATATATACTGGAAAAAAGAATAAATGTAATTTTAATTGATGTAATTATTTTCTTGGAATTTGATTAAAGATGATGTTAAAAGTGATATGATAAGATGAATACATAAATAAGTATTAAGTATTGGTAGAATACTAATTGTGTAAGTAGGAATTGAAGAGAAAATGATTCTTAATACTCTAGTAGATTTATAAATATTTCAATCAAGTTTTGTGGATAATTACAATTAAAAATTGTTTAATTAATTAGTGTAATATAAGAAAAGAAATCATGAATGAGAAATACATTTTGATTATGTAAGCTAAAATGATAAGATTGAGGTTATAAAAAAAGAGAATATTATTTTGACTATAATTAAAAAAGAGTCAAACTCATGATTATTTAAAAATTTGGTTAATGTTAATAAGAAAAAGTGCTTAGTTCTATTTCAGCTAAATGTTTACTTTGATGGGATAACCTTATTTGGATAATATATTAACTATATCCATAAAGAGGACTTGATTTACTTGAGAGGTGCTCAAGTTATGCTATTTTTTTTGTAGTATATGTTGGTTCATAATTTTAGATTGACAATAGTTATTTCCTTAAAATATTTGCATCAATTTAAGGTTATAGAATAGTATTTTAAAATAAAATTTTTTGAAATACATATTTTTGAATATGTTGTAGAATAACTTTGAGATTTTAAACAAATTGTTGAAAGTAATGCTAAGATTGAAGAAGCTAAATTGTATTGAAAATATTAATTTGGGGTAATCTATTAGTGTTGATATAAAATAGCACATCAAAATAATAAAGTTAAGGATTACCTTGGAAACTCTTAAAATGATTTATAAAATATAAGCAACTTCATCTTGCATTACTTAATATAAAATACTTAAATGAGGAGCATTACCTATTGGAGAAAATTTCAGTGAAATGTGTTCTAATGTTTTGGTTTCCAAAGGGACAGATGAAGCTAGTCAAGAGGAACTGGAAGAGAATATGTTTAATGACATTATCAAATTGAATTCTTCATTACAAGCTAAAGTTGTTAAATGCAAAGATATTTGGTCAATTGTAGGAGTATGTGTCATGAAGAAAAGTTTACTTTTTAAAAGATCTAAGGTTATAAAAAATGACATTATGGAAAAATAACAAAATGAGAAATTGAAAGGACTATAGTCAAGAAATGAGAAACTTGAGGCTACATTCTTTCTAAAAGAAAAAGGAAATTATTCATTTAGAGGCACCCATGAAGGAATTAGAAGCTATTATTTTTTGCATTAGAAGAGAAAAGTGTTAGGTGGAAGAACATTTAATAATTGTAGAGAGATCACATGAATAAAGCTTAAAGATATGGAATTGGTTGATTTTAGCACTTGAAGATAGTTTTAGTTTGCCCATGAATCTCAA
Organism: Vanilla planifolia; assembly: GCA_023846275.1. Lineage (NCBI taxonomy): Eukaryota > Viridiplantae > Streptophyta > Magnoliopsida > Asparagales > Orchidaceae > Vanilla > Vanilla planifolia. The sequence goes on from CM043870.1 coordinate 22,075,220, forward strand.
ACAAGATGGTGAGAGTTTTTGACCTAAACTTGAGTTTAAATTAGTAAAGATAGTGAGTATAAAGAGCTCAAACAATGAGATTAGTTTTATTTATCTTTTAAGAAAGTGAATAAAAATGTTATATTAGATAAAAAGAAATTTTGTAATTTTCATATAGTCATTAAGCATAATCATATGAAATGAACTAATTCAAGTAATATGTTTTAAAAAGAGCAAAAACTTTAAGAAGAATAAAAGGAGAATACGAAAATGTTAAAAGAAAATATCTATTGCATGGTTAGTTGATGTAGAATTTGGAAAGAAAGAAGAATAATAAAAATAAACTAGCATCACAATCTAGATTTTATTGATAAAGAATCATTAAATCCATAAATAAAATTATAATTCTACTCCTTAACCATTGTAAGCAAGTATTACTAAGTAAATTTAAAATGTAAAGTTTTCATTTATTTTTGAAGAGTTGAGTGGTTATTGAAAAGTTGTTAATTTTATAATTTCTAATTAAATAACATAATATACATAAATTGATTATTTAAAAATGTTTATAGATTGGATGATAAGGTGTAACAAAATCTTAAAACTAAATAGACATTTAACATTGATATTTTTAACTTTTAGAATGGATGTTCATATTTAAATAAATATAATATCAGCCTTTAATTTGAATTGATAATTAAATTGATTAATTAGCAAAAAAAGATAGTATTTTAGAAGAGAATGAAATTTCTAAATTGAAGTCCTTTTAAAAGAAAGATTTGATCGAAAGTAATAGTAAGATTGAGGTATCTTGCATTCATTTGTTTTAAGTTTCAATGGTCAGCTACTTAAAAAGTTATATAATGATTATATCATTTTAGTCGATAAGAAAATTTGATTATGTATTTAAATGTTATTTGGATTATATACATCTAATTGAATTTAATTGATTTAATTTAGATGATTTGAGATTAATATAAAGGAATGAAATCTTCATTAGGTTCAACTGCTTCAAAAAATTGAGATATTTATTGAACTAAACACATAGAGATGTAATAAAAACTAATTTGAAGAAGATTGAGAATGAAAAGAAGAAATATTTTGGATGCTTATATTACTAATCATTATTTGTTGAATTTCTTAGTCTTAGATATAGAGAGAAGAGGATTGTTGACTCATGCAAAATTGGTGAAAATAAAAGAATTCTACCTTGAAGTTGTTTCTTTGGATGTTTCCTCCTTTTGTTGCTTAAGAAAAGCATTATTCAAATATATGTTGCATAAAATGTGTCATTCAATTATTGTTGAAGTAAAGAATCTTTGGCCTGTTATTCTTATAAATTTGATTTTCTTACGGAGAGTAACTAAGTGCTTATATCAATTGCAATCACACTTCAATTGCTTAGAGAAGATCAAGACTCTAGTTAAATATATGTTAAAATTGTATAGTAAAAGTAAATCTAAATGCATAATGAAAGAAATTGATAATTATATCTTGGGATTTATTTTAAATTTTGGGACACTTTTTCTGCATGTGGGTAAGATGTAATGGCCCAGTTTTTGTAATATTGATTTTAAATAGTTCTAATAATTTGATAAAGAGAATTGAGATTTTAGTTTTTTATAAAATTAATTAAAATAATAATTTTAAATATTCTCTTATAAAACTTGTATTTATCAAATATGCTAAATTTGAAAAATGAATATACCATTAGATCAAGCTCATTGAGACGAGTCCATCAATGTTTGTTATATTGCAATTAGATTTGATTGGATTTAATACAAATTTATGAAACATTATTAATAAAATATAATTTAGAATAAAATAATTAAAAACAAATAATATAATAAGTAGAAAAAGAAGAAATGCTAATTTCTCCTACTCTGATACTTCGTTGCCTCCCCCCATCACCGTCACACATGCAATATTTGGTTTGCTCTTATCTCTTGACCAAATGGTGGCTTAGCGAAGTAACATGGGTTTCACTCATTTATGGCTTCCAGTTGAAAACATTGAATCTATATATAAGGGGGCGGTGAGTCTAAACTACTACAATTCCTAGAAGATCCCCACTAGATTATGGTGAGAAAGCAGGAATAAAAAAAATCCATTTAGTTAAATTAGTTAATTCGTCACTACCAAAAATCTAAAAATCCTATTCACATGGGTTTTGGTATAAGATTTTCATTAAACACTCTAAAACTTATTAATTATAAATTTATCATTCACTATCTTAATTTTCTTCTACATTAAGATTATGAAATTATAAATCTATCTTTGATAAATACATGTTTTTTAGTAAACGTTGATGGACTTGTCTCGATGAGCTTGATCTAATTGTATATTCATTTTTTCAAATTTAATATATTTGATAAATGCATGTTTTTTAGAGAATACTCAAAATTATTATTTTAATTAATACTATTAAAAACAAATTCTCAATTCTCTTTATCAAATCACTTAAAACTATTTAGAATTAATATTATAAAAATCAGGTCATTACAAAATCAGTCATACTTTATGTCAAATAATATATTGTATAAAATTCTTAGGATTTTTATGTTAAATGGATTGCACTGTGTTCATTCTTTTTCTGAATTATCAATCATTTATATATTACTCCTTTAATTACAGTATATTATCTAATTATATGATCATTTTTTCTAATTATACAAAGCGCTAGTGATAACCTAAATTGAACATTCCATTAAGCAATTATATGAAGTAAGCTTAATATTGTATAACTAGTACAAATTTTAACTATTTTTATGTTTATTCTGTAATTAAATTTTTTCTACACTTAAACTCATCAATACTTATAAAATTAAACATAAATTTCCATATGGTGAGTTGTATTAATCTTGATAACACTTAATGACATATAATTTGAGCAATTAAGAATAATTTACTAAACTAAAATAAAAATGCTTGGTGAGTGAAGTGTAAGATCTTATGTATAATTAGTAACTTTGTTAATAATCTTTACATATATCATAGAAGAACAAAACCTTGATAATTTGAAGAACATACGATTCCACCTTCCTCACTTGAGAAATTGGTTGAAATTTTTGACCTTTAAGGATCTTAACTTGAATGTCCAAGGCTTAATTCTTTCAACCAAGATTAAGGATCTAATTTGTCTAACTATCACTTAGATTAACTTATAGCATACTAAGTAAACAAATTGGATAATAAGAAGGACATTTGAACAATTTGTTATCATCAAAATAATGTATTGCCTTTAGCTCTTTTGGGGTTCAATAAAAACAACTAGTTTGACCAAAACAAAAAAAATAGGATTTAAATTGAAAACATCATGTAGTTATTTAAGATGCTTTTGGAGGACTAAAGTAACTATAAATTGACCTAACCCTAGATTAATTAGATGGTTAGAGTCTTTACTTGATAAAAAACCAAATCTGCATTATTTTGGAGGTGTTTGGAGAGCTTTCATTCAAGACAACTTAGAGCATCACTGTTACACCCTTGTGTTTGATGAGTCAAGTATAAATGTTTATATTTTATTTAGGTTTGATTTTAAGTAAAATTGTTAATATTTAATTAAATCAAGCCATGTCTTTCACATGTGTAAAATAATGGTCTCTAAGGATCTTGAAGCCATGGTATACTTCAAGAAAATTTGAGACATGTACTAGAATTTTCATATTTGAGTTTTTATTAATTTTTTCTTGAAATTGAGATATCCAATTTTTGAGATTATGAGGCACACTAGTAGTATTAATATTTAAAAATGTTATAAAATTAATAATTATTGAATTTTGATTTTTGGGCCAAGCTTTATTGACAAAAAGTATAGACATTGGTATTTGATTTTTTAAAATTATTTAGGAATTATTTTTCATAAATCTCTTTTTATAGTCATTTAGAAATAATACTATGATAATATAAAATTATTTTGGTACACTTATATTTAAAATTTTAGCACAAAAATTCTTCTAATCAGCCTTAAAACAGCTTAAGTCTCGGGAAAATTCACTGTAGCACTGGGCGGGCCGACCCGTCACGCAATTAGCCCGTCCAGGTCTTTTAGAAATTAAAAAAAAAAAAGAATTGGTTGACCCAAAAAGGGGCGAGCCAAGACCGCCCAAAGCCCGCCGAGAGGACCACGGCGAGGTCAAACTACAGCGGTGGTCAACGGTCAAATGAACAGTGCTCGGCTAAGCCAAGCCCGCCCAAAGCCAACAGAGAGGAGCTCGGCTAGGTCAAACTACAGCGACGGTCAACGATCAATGAACAGTGCATGGTCAAGTCAACCCGACCGGGTGGTGAAATCCTGGTCAAGGAAGGGGGGAGCCAGCCCCACAGAGGCTGGAGAATTAAACAACGCAAATCCCTTATAAAGCGGTGTGTCGACTTTAGTTCTGCAGTGTGGGACTAAAAATCCCACCTTATAACTTCGGCAGGATCCAAAGGCGCAGATCAAGCCCGCCCAGATCCAACGCGCGAGATTGAAATCGAACGGCTGTTTCGTGGGTTTAATCGGCGCCGTTCGTTCAGCGCGCGGATCCAACGCTCCAGATCAAAATCGAACGGCTGTTTCGTCGGTTTAATCGGCGCCGTTCGTTCAACGCGCGGATCCAATGCTCCAGATCAAAATCGAACAGCTGTTTCGTAAATTTGATCAGCGACGTTCGATTTTGGGCCCGGAACGGACGGTGGCTGCTTTCCGTCCGTTGCCCAAACGGCTAGTTGTTTTTTAGGAGCCGTTGAAGGTTTGTTTTGAGCTCAATTTTAAGCTCTATAAATAGGGATGAATTAAGATTTATGGAGTTTACCTTCGCTAAATTCTTTCAAAGATTTCAGATCTCAAATTCGAGCAATCACAAGCAAAAACGGTGCCTTCAAGCTCAAAAGGAAAATTGCAACAAGGCGCTTGAAATTAGAGGTTCATGATTCAATTTTTCTCATTTCTATCCTTCTAATTTCTCAATTGTGTGTGCCTCCTTTTTCTCCTATTTCTCCTAAGTTTTTTTTGCCAATCGTTGTATTTTTCGTTTTGGGGTAAGGGCATCCCGGCAGTAGTGCTAAAGCCACGAGTTTGAGTTGAGCCCGGAGAAAAACTCAAGTAGGTTTGGGATTAGCCGTAGCAAAAATCCCAAGTAGGTTTGAGGTGAACCGTACGAAAAACATCGTAATTGGTGCATTTAGTGGATTTTTCCCAACACCGGTTGGGGGTGGACGTAGACTCTGTTTTGAGTCGAACCACCTAAAAACTTTTGTGTTCAAATTTCTTTATTCGTGCTTAAAACTTTTAAGTTTTAATTTCGGAAGTTATAAAATTTTTTAAATACACAATTCACCCCCCCCCCCCCCCCTCTCTTGTGGGATTTCCTTAGCACGAAACACTTCAATCACTAATATATGTGCATGAATAATTTCCAAGGTTCAATTGCATTCACATTCACTTACCACAAACTCCAAAATAATTTTGCAACATCCCTTCCTCAATCTCTTTGTTTTGCTTCATTTTACTTCTGCTTTTCCTTAAGATTGGGTTGCTCGTCAAGTGGTCCCCTTTAATTGATTGCAAGCAAAAGAGAGCATTATTCAATGCTTTTTTCATTTTAAGAGAATTTCCTCTCATCAAGACATAGTATTGGTGAAGATTATAACGATTGTGAGGATGCCAACACTAAGATCTTAAGTGAATGAGAGAGTCTTCAAGTCTACTCTTTGACTTAATGTTGGTGGGAGTGTGGTGTCTACTCTAGGGCCTTGTGTTAGAGAGTATTGAAAAGGCTTCTTCACTTAATGAGATTAAGTAAATGAGTGATTAATAATGTTAGGCTCAAATGTTTGCTTAGGAATAGAAAAAAGCTAAACCAATTAGTAATCTAATTGATAGGAAATTGAGTCAAAATAATGCAAAATGGCTAGTAAGGTAATAAGGCTAATATGTCCTGATAAGAATGATAGGGTGGTATAGTCAATTTCGTGTGGAAAGGTTAAGGAGATGATGAAACTTATATGTTGCAATAAGGTAGATAGTTAATATGGTGTAACAAAGTAGAAAGAAGACAAAGCTATTTGAATAAAAGAGATGATGGGGACTTGCTTTGGCAAAGTTGATGAGTTGTTATAATTGATATAGTGTGAAAAATTTATTTTATGATGACTTAGCAAAGTCAATGATGTATGCTTTTGGTGTCTTAAAAATACATTTTCATTAGGGGTGAGAGAAACCAATATGAAGAGATTCTCTTGAGAATAAAAAAGTGGTTATGATACATAAGAGCAATAAACTCATATTTGATATTAAATTAGTTGAATTGTTATTATACAAAGTAGAGACTATAATTTAGGCTTTTGCATTAATGAGAGTTACTATTGTATTATGCTATCATTTGATGCAACTCCCCAAACAAATGCATCCAAGGTGGATGTTATTTGGTTGAGATCAATTAGTGCAATAAGATTAATACTAAAGGTGATATAATCAAAGGTGATTGTTTGATTGAGCTAAAAGGGCAATATATGCAATGAATTTTGTGGGGCATATGAAATAATAGAGCTAGTTTAGCACAATAAGGCTGACAAGGTAATAGAGTTGGTATGGTGAGGTAAGGACCATAGCATGGCAATGGTGATCTGGTGAGTTAGGGTTAATGGAGCGACAAAACCAATATTGTAGAAAGGATTGAAAATCAAAGTGGTGTGATAGAGTCAATAAGGCATCAAAGCCAATGAGATTTGTTTAGATAAAGTAGATGATAAAGTGAAAATAATTCATTAAAGCATATTTGTGATGATTTCATAGAGACGATACTTCATGTCTTGAAGTTAAAAATTGTGCTCCCATTAGAAGGTGAATTGATCAAATGTTAAAAGAATTTTTATATAAGGAAAGAATTGTTAGATTATATAGAAAGAATAATCTGATATTAACAATAAATAATATATATGCATAAATTGTTGCCTTATAATATAGACTTTTGTGTTAGTGGTGTCATTTAAGCATTGGATCTAACTTAAGCTTTCATTTGATGCAACTCCTTGTAAAAAGTGTTGAATTTGAATTTTGTTTCTCCACTTTCTTAATACATCATATTTCTTTATCTCTTAAGATCTACTCAACTGTTATTTTAAAAATTATTAGCCTTTTTTTACTTGAAGTTGTATTTTTGAATTCAACTTGGATGTTAAGGAAACTTTTATTAGTGCATCACCAACATAATTTTCCTCATTCAATATGTTTTCCACTTTGTGTTATGTATACATTTTATTATTTTTATGATCAACTCATATTTTCAAATTAATTAATGATAATCTATTATTTTTTGCAACAATAATTATATTTATAAGCATCGTGTACATTGCACACATGCATTTTATCATTATTGCCAACAAAATTATGATTAATATTATACATGTGATTTTTGTACAAAAAGTAGTATGATTTCTTTAATTTGCATACAATTTAATATTTAAATATAAGATGCATACATTTAGTCACAAAATTCATATAACAACGTTATACTTCATTCCTAGTTAAAAAAAATCTCTTTTGTGCTATATAATTTCATCTTTGTGTTATATAATTTCATACATTTTATTATTTTTATGATCTACTCTTATTTTCAATATAATTAATGATAACTTGTTTATTTTTAACAATAATAAATATGTATATGCATCAAGTTTATGCACATATGCATTTTATCTTTATTATGAACAAAATTATGATTAATATTTTACATGTTATTTTTGCACAAAAGTAGTATGAACTTTTTTAATTTTGCATATGGTTTCATTTGTGAATGTAATATGTGTATATTTTTTCATAAAATTCACACAATAAAGTTATACTTTACTCTTTGTTAGAAAATCTCTTTTGAAATAATTATTTAATATGTCACCATAATGATTCATATATGATCACATTGTTATAATTAACGTTTTACTTTGCATTCTTTAAGAAAAAAATCAATTGAAAGGTTCATTAACACAGTAAAAAGTTTGTTCGATTCATTTCCCTAATTTACCATTCTCCTACGTATGCAATAGCAAAATTGTTTTTGCTTCAGGTTTTGCTTTTGAAGCCATTAGATTGGAATAGATGTAGAGCATATCAAGTTAGTGTTTATCTCACACCTTAAGAAAGAAATGAAACAATTTTAAAAATAAAAATTAAATATTTACTTTCTAAACCCTATTAAAAATGTCAAATAAATTATTTCATAAAATAAGAGAAATAAACATGATGCTAAAAAATATGAACAATTTTGTTTAACATAATAAGGAAAACAAAGTGAGTGACAAAAACTATAATCAATAATAAAAAATAACAAATAAAATATGATAACAAATATCATCAACAATAAGTCAACCTATAAAGTTAAAACCATTCAATTTTTATTGGCCAAAAAAATAAAATCTTAGAAATAAAATTTAAAAATTTGTTCTTCAAAGTCTATTTAAAATTGTCAAATATATTATTTAATTAATTAAAAAAATAACAAAAAAAATCTAAACAATTTTCAAAAAACAAAAAAAAGTTAAACAAAACTAGTGACAAAGATCACGACTAGTAAAAAAATAAAGTTGACAAACTTCATGTGAGCCAAACAAGGGGCTAAAATAGCAATGAGCAAGCAATGTAAAGCCACAAACGAACACTAACAACAATCATTAGTCTACTAATTTCATCAAAAGGCACGAAGGTTAGACATGACTATCATTTAACGTTCCTTAGTAACTTCCCTCAAACTTTAATACTATTTTGAGAAATCACCTTGCTTCCTCCTCCTATTTGAAACAAAACAAACCCTAAATAAATTTGTCAATGCATGAACTCAAAAATAATTCAAATAGAAACACGTTCCAATAGGTTTAACACATAAAACAGCTTAGGTTTTACAACATCGTAAGCTTCCTGGATTTTAATAAAAAAAACATCATGCTTGAATAAATCTATAGAACCGCCATGGGAAGGCATATTAAAGATGCCTGCTGTTTAAATTCGTTAAACCTTTGCAAAGCCCTTCTCCTTTAAGCTTTCTATAGTCTCCTTGATGCTCACCTCAAAAGGAATATAATCGAGGCCTAAGCTCTTGTACTTCTCCCGTGAAACCTGATATAATGGTACGTTGGGGTTGTCATCCGCAGGCCTGTCATAACAGAGTTGTTGCTCAGAATCATAATAGAAAATAGACCAAATTGTTACAAGTTAACGTGTTGCAAATTTCACTTTAAAAAAAAATAAACTATCTTATTCCAAAAAAAAAAAATAGCAGATAAACATAAGAAATAAAGATAAGTTATAATTTTATGAAGTTTTTAGGTAAGTATCAATCGCTCGGTTGTGGGTACTAGTTTGAAGTAAACTAAAGAAATGAGATTAGCTAGATGTTCTTATTATAGTTGTAGGGGACATTCTAGTCAAATTTTTTTTTTCGTTTGATTTTATTGAAATTTTTACTTTTTGACATAGGTTTTAGATGGCTAATCTGACCCTTTTAAGTGAGACAAACTTGACTTTTCTATTTTAACATCATAATCTCAATTTGTTATTACCTATTAACAAAGATTTTCAAAATTCCCTAGAGAAACTGGAGCAAGGGGGATAGAGATGGGAATGGGGTTTGAGTTAAATTGGATGTGGCTAGGGTTAGTAAAAAAAGTATTTGAATCTAATCTTTAATCCCTAATAAGTACAAATTAGCTTACTTTGACATGAAATTCTCAAATTAGATAATCATAGCTTTCTTCTTAAGAAGAAACCAAGAATATAAAAGAATCTCAAATAAAATAAAAACACTTGAATCAATTTGAAGAGTCTTACTTTCCAGGAACAGCAACAGCAGGATAAAGATCTTTTATAATCTTCACAACTTCTGAGCAGTGAAGAACGCTTTCAACTAAACAATATCTTCCACTTGCTGATGGTAATTCATATGCCTTAATGTGTGCTTCAGCTACATCTTTGACATTGACCCATCCAAATGTTGCATTGGGGAACGTAGAACTTCCTGCATTGTTTGATCACAAATTTGAATGCGACAGAATGGTAATGAAACACATGAATTGGAATAGACAATGTCAGCCATAACTTATGAATAGATTTCTAATAACGTAAGACCCTGAGTAAGATTCCACCCATTACAACAATGTTCATGACACAAAAATTAAAACTAAATGTTTGATTTGAATGAAAGAAATTCGTAAGCTATTTCTGTCCTATTGCATAGAGCTGCCTGCAATTGGAAAAGGTTATAGTGTTGACAAAGACTATTTCACTTTATTATCATCAAACACATTATAACTCAAAACAATCATTTAAAAACAATTATTATTTCAGAAACTACACAATTCCAGTCGGTGCGCAATAAACATCTGTATTGTTCAGAGTCATGGGCTCACTAATTATTTGAATTCAATAATAATAAATTGTAAGAATACATATTTTGGAGATTTAGCATTTTAGTGTATCTTTTAGTCAATTTCATAAACAAATATAATGAATCTTTACTACGACTTGGAGTTCATCAGCATTTGAGCATGAACACAATAGCTATGACATGCCGAACATCAAAAACTTCTCCAAGGTTAAATGAGCCCTAGGCTAGTATTTGTATTATTTTTATTAAGGTTAAAGAAAGATCAAGGTTCAATTTTTCATTGTGATGATATTATATAAAAAAGGGATTGAATTGTCGGTTCAATCGATTTGTAATTTAAACTAAAACTAATGTTAACATTTATTAATAGTTCACTAAATCAACCCACTATTACCAATACCTTCTCAATCACTATCTCTATCTCTCAATCCCCTTCTCCTGCACTTTGCTCTCCCTCATCTCCCTCTTTGTCATTGCCATTGCCCGGCAAAGAGTCGTTGCCTCCACTCTTCGTCAATTTCTCTCTCACTTTAACCATAACCGAGCTATCATCGTGCCTTGTCATTAGCTCCTTCCTCCTTTTCTCCACCTTTATCTTTCTTCTTCCCCCTTATTTTCATTTTTCACCTCTCCTTTTTCCTTCACCATGTACAACCACATTCAATCTTATTTTTTTATTTGTTTTGTTTTTCTTAATATATCTCTTATTAATATTAAATTGATCAATTGTTGATAATTATATTATTGAGCAATTACCTTACCTATGTAGGTTACATCATTTGGGTAAATTACAAGTGCTAATAATTATTAAATTAAATAATTAAATTTATCATAATTTTGTATAAAAATATATGTTTGATTTATATATTACTCTTAGATAGTATGAATTAGCCCTACTCCAAATGACATTGTATATCTTGGAAAAGCTTACATTCAACTCATAAGTTTTGGTGTGACTCTTATTTGTTAGAGGACGATTATAATCTTGGTAGTTAGAGACTTACCTTGATTTGTTAGTTCAGTTTAACTTAATTTCTATATTTTATCATTGTTTATTAAATATTAAAATTTTTGTTATGTATTGTTTTTTCAATCATGTATCATAAACATATAAAAGAATAAAGTACATATGCTTGTAACTGGCTTATTTCTTGTAATCGTTGCATATTCCTATAAAACAATAAAAGACATTACAATATTTTACTTATTTGTATGTTCACTTTATTCATGTGAAAGACATTAAGGTCAATTGGCGAAAGGAATCAAATCATGACAGAACAACCAGAAAAAGGTCTTGCCTCGGAAAGTTGACAAAAATGAACAAAATTGTGCTTAGCAAAGAGTGAGAAAAAGTAACAAAAGGAAAATCAATGTCACCTCTGAACAACAATAAATATTGGGACTTTATAATATTTGATTGATCACAATTTAGCCAAAGGGGACCATGCCCTAGTTGCAATAACATAGCATAAAAGAAGCATTCCCAACATTGGTTGCTACTCCAAGGGCTAATTACCTCGGCAAGCACAACATTTCTACTTTTATTATCACTTTTGGTACTAGTAGGGACAATATCTTGATACATGATATGAAAGAAGAGAAAGTGAATGTGAAGCTTGGATTCCAATTCAATTCAATAATAGTTAAAACCAGAGAAAGGAGAAAGGTAAGAAAGACTTCCACTGAGAGTAAAACTAGAAGCTTAAAAAATATAGCATTTAGACTTCCAAGAAGAGGGCAATACATACTAGCTACAATGGTCCAAATTTAAGTTATTTTTTAATAAGATTTAATCATTTTGACCATAAGATCGACAAAATTATTTGATGATACCTTAAATATGCCTTAGGTAAATATCATTATCCTTGGTGCAAACCTATGAAATACCATGTGAATTGTGTTTAAAACATCATTTCCATATGATGCTTTAAGCTTGGATTCAATCATTTATTATCTCATCTACTTAGATTCATACATTTCTTATGCTGGGTTAATACAAATATTATGATCTTTCTTTCTAAATGATTATAATTTTGTTTAACATAACACATTTTAAAAATGATTCTCATTTTACAATTCAAATATTAATTAATTAGGATAACATTCTATTAGTTTAGATACTCAGGTTAGCTAAGTTAAGATTTAAATATTTTGACCATAACTCGATGCTTGAAATCATGCATTCCAATGTCAAATTACAAAATCCATTTATACACTAAAACCAAACAATTTTCTATGCTTGTAAGCAAAGTTTCAAAATTTTTAAATTTATAAGTGATTTTCCATTATTTTTAGGGTGATAATATTTTAAATGAAAAATATTATATTTTTCCAATTTGTTGCTATTGCATTTTCAAATCACATATGTGAGTTCTTGTATAAGACACACGAGTCACATGTTCCTTGTGCTTAAGGAACCACCCAACACATTTGTAAGTCAAGCATGAAACAATTTCTATTAACCACTTTTGCCAACCACTCGAGTGGGATATGTTACTTTTGCCAACAACCCGAGTGGGATTGGCCAAACCAATAAATAACAACTCATTTCTATAACCAATACTTAGCATATTTTTGGGGATTTTCTAACCAATAATCATACTAACATTTGAAGAGTGTTTTGAAGCCTTGTTTATTATAAGTACATCTCATCCACTCAATTAAGCTTTGTCTACCTTACTAAAAATCTTTGCCTTAATTTATATTGTAAAGGAAACCCTTGAACACTTTAATACAATATGCAATTAGTTGGAACAAAGTGCATGTGCTTAGAAACTTGTAACCATTATTAGCATTTATACACACTTTTAAAAGTTTGAAGAATTTGGAAAATTTCTTCTTAACCTAAAATCTATCTCATTGTAAATTTTGTATTCTCTAAGAATTGGGTGGAGCTTAAATTTTCTTTGTACTCATTGCATTTAGTAAGATTTCTTGGCTTAGTTTGTCAGCATGGTAGAGTATAATCATGGCTTTGTATGCGAAAGATAGTTGCATACATTAAGACCTTGTTTTGGTAAAGATTGTGTGTGCCTAACCTTACGCTTTGTGATGCAGATAAATTGATCCAACAGAGTCCAAAATGTAAGAGGACAAAATTCTCATGGATCGTGAAACTGAACACAAACGAGGGCCCATAATTTAAAACATCATTTGTTAGATTAATTACTATTTTAGGAATAAAGAGACTTGAGTTGATACATAATAAAAGTCTTTCTTGTTAAGTTTCATAAGCTATCTAATAATTTAATTTTGATAATAAAAAATTCTATAGATATTTATTATAGTAATCTAATTTTTACCTAATGTGATCCTTATTATTTAGTTATTGACTAGTCTAAGAGTGCCTCACAATTACCCCCAACACAAGAAAACCTCAAGGTCTCAACATGGGTTTCACGAGTTAGCTTTAAAATAGTTTGATTATGATAACATTAGTGATTGACAGGATAAGGATTTGCTGTCGACTTGACTATAGGCATTCTTGTTGACATAGAGGACCACTATGAGAACAGAAGAAAGCAAGAAATAAGAGAAACCCAAAGAGAAAAGATGTCCATATAAGTCCCTTTGTGAAAGTAGATAATGACATCACTAAATGAGTTAAATTCGAATACCCTACTTTTGACAAGAAAGACAATGTCATAATATTTATGGACTAACTAGTTTACATGGATCAGTATTTTGATTGATATGCAAAACATTGTAAGATTAGGTTTGCAAATATAAAGTTGGGGCAAGATAAGGTTTATTTGAAACAACTGAAAGAACCTTAAGGATATTAAACAAAGATGCTCCTAAAACCTAAATAAGACATATATGAAATCCTAAAAGAACAATATCTTCTCATAACTTATTGTGATAGGATGCTAGATGAGTTAGCTACATAAACTAAGGTAAAGCATGTTGAGCACATTAGGATATACAAATAAAATGTTACAATTCAAAGGTTGCAAGGTTTAGAAATAAGTTATTCTTTCAGACAGCTCAAGAACTTCTACACAATGTTAATTCCCTAAAAGATACTCCTAATGTAGCCTTAGACTTTGGAATCCTATTTGAAGGTAAATGGCTATTGAAGTAAAGGCAAATTTTACCAAAATATCATCACCCAATACTTGTAACTCTACCATAAACATCAATTGTTGTAACACACGATAAAGGGAAAGCGATTAAAGGACGATATTCCATATTCAGCCCCACGAAATAAGGAGTATGAAATGTAAGAGATTGGGTCACTAGACTTAGTTGTTAGAGTCAATAAAAGAAGTATTTGAAGAAACACCAGTTAAGCCAACTCAAGAAAACACCATGCATTACTATTTTTCTCAACCTCAATAAAGGACCCACATAGATTCACTAGAAGAAGAAATTATTAAAACATGTGATGAGACAATCAAAACCAAAGAAAAATAAAAAAAACTACAAATAATAATTTAATGACATTAATGCAGACCTATGAATTTTTTTGTACTAAGAGTAAATCAGCCAATATCAAAACTAAGCTTTTTATCAATCAAAACCATTACAATACTAACATGAAGAATGAAGGAAATATCATGACTAGCATAAATATTGAAGATCATTTTAAAGACTTATTATTATTTCGAATAGATTTATTGTTATCTAGAATTGGGAATGATGTACTACATCATGAGTTAAGTGATCCTATAATAGAAAAGATAGATTATGCCAATGTTCTAGAACAATGCAACCTACTTATAACAAAAGCAATGGATATTATCTTTACATCCCTTATTTTTATCACCAAAATGCTTCCATACATTCGATAAACATATTCACAATTTCTCATGTGATTTTTCATGATTTGTTGATTTCATGACAATTAACATTATCAAACCACTAAACACAACACTATTATTACTTCCAATGTCACCATAGGTCTTGCCAGACATTATTCTGCTAAAGACATACAACCATTACATATTTTACATTTTTGCATAATAGACGTCAAATATTTTGCTTTTGCGAAACTAATGCAGTTGTTCAAACATCAACCACATCAACTCATATCATAGTTGATTCATATTCTGTTGCCCATGGATCATCAAAACTAGATCTTTTTGAATTAATGGCTCCACAAATTGCCAATGAGCAATCTAATCCTTTAGATAACTCACCTAAAACTTGTGAAGACAACTCCTTATCAACACTTCTAAAGTTTAGGTTAGAAAATCTACTGCAAGACAAATTACATTAAATGGATAAATTGAGCTGATCTAACGGATCATATTTACCTTTTTTTAGTTATCACATTTTTTAGACCATTACAAGTTATAATGGATTATATATATTTGATTTTTATGATGTTTATATCGTTTGAAACATATTTTATTACTCTTATACTTTTTTAATATGAATGACATTTTTGTTATTTTATTTTTCATCTAGGTTTTGTTTTTGTACTTTTTATAAAAATGTTTTAAAAAAACGAAAATAAAGTCATTGAATTGATAAAAAAAATTAAGGCCGTGTGAACTTTACTATCAATATAACACATTTCTTGTTGTTAGAGTAGAAACTCCCAATATAGTAGAAGTTACCCTTCCTTTGGTATTCTGTTATAGAATTTTCTCATACCCCCTTCTCTATCATTTAGTACCAAAGCAACCTTCACGGTGTTCTAATCTCCATAACGATCTATCATCATCTACCAAGTTTCTCTCCTCAATTTTCGAGCCTTCGCCTCCTGCCATCCCCTTAATCCTAGGCCACTTGAGGAATTTAAAATAATAAAAATAAAACAAAACACCAGTTTTTGTGCCACCACCAATCACCATTAGTCGCAACCCATAATGTCGAACTATTACCTGTGCCCACCCTCCTGCACCGCAAACTCCCACAGAACATCATAAGCAATGCACCCAACACGGGCACCCTTGCCTCCCACCTATGTGAGGTTGCCGCTACCACGCGTGCATGTTGTACTGTTGTTAACTCCAAAACCACCTTTGCCACCACGTCCATGCCTTAATTGCTCGAGCACCAATGCTTGCACCCACTCACCGCTTTCTATCTTGATGAGATTAACCAAGAAACCCTAATCTCAAACCACACCAACATGATCAAATTGGACTTCTAGTATGCCAAACCGACAAAGTACAACTACATCACAAGTGCTAAATTTGTTTGTCTTACGGGTTCTAGCTTGCAACAGTGAACTAGAGCTTATTCAAAAATCTATTTGGCAATAGCTTTCAAAAATGCTTTCCAAAAATTTTTTATTAGATTTCTATCTAAATTTCTTACCACCAACTATGATACCAAGAGTTTAAATGTTCACAATGATCAAAAGATTATTAAACATTAAATTATTTTATTACAATTAATAACTTGATAGCTTGCTTAATTTGATCTTGATGTTTCTAAATTTTTTTTAAATGATTTTCCTATCATGACATCCTATTTTATTCTTAAAAAACATATCTACATAAAACTTTTATTTCATAATATGTAGATAATAAATTAATAAATAAACATTTTGATCATTTAAAATTTCCATCTACAACCAAATTATTGAAAGATATTGCACGTTTCACACCCTCCAGCAATGTCAAACCATCAAAGTTATATTTAAACTTTGATTATATAGTTAATGTTATCAATACTCATGCTATTCAAAATAATGGTTTTACAATAAAGCCTCATCCATGACTTTATTCTATTGTTGATTACAATTCACTTGTAAGATTTGTGAAATATGCTTAAATTTTATAAGATTTAGTCATTATTGTCTTTTATATGTTTGATTTGATGATATTGTATCTACAAAAAAAATTTGTTTACTTAGGTCTATATGATTTCAAGAATTGATAAAACAAATATATCAAAAATATGTCTAAATTTATTTTAGATGAAAATCCAATAATTATTCACCCTTATAAATCGAGAACTCTAACTTCAAATAAAATTTTATTCATTCACCTAAACCTGAGCTACAAAAAAAATCGAAAACTAAAAATGAGTCTAGCACTATTATTCTTGCTAAGCCACAAGTTATTCAAATCCAATCTCTCCGTTTAAAATCAACAAGTATATTATCTATTGATTGAGTAGTAAGCTTGTCAATAAAATAGGAAGTGACTCTCCCCTTCATATAAAAAATTGAGATCCTACAACAAGATTTCATCCAATCTCCTCCAACACAATGCAATGCCTATTACTTAACCTAACACAAGTGATAAGATTGTTCTACAAATTTTGCTACCAATCAGAGTTATGCCAATACCAAATGACACATTTGTTATCAAATCTTTTATAACCCAATGTTCTAAGACAATGCTTTCATATAGCTCCAGAGGATGATGTCAAAATAAGTTTTATATGTTCATGGCAACACCGCCTTAACTAATGACAATGAGTTGTTCCCACAACAAGGGACAGATAAAAAAAATCCATCTGTGATGTGCTTCTTTAACAAGTCATCAAAGTCAAGATCTTCCACAATAAAGGAGTTAACATAGTTGATGCATTCAAACCACCTCACTATGACTGTTATTTAGTATTCATGTTCATAGTTTAGGTATATGTACTTTTGTTACTTTTATACTTTGATCATACATCTATGTGTTTGTTACGTATTTTGTACACCAAGTTACATTAGGTCATGTCAAGTTGAAATGTAGGCTTGTTTGGGTCAAGTAGGGATAATTTGTATGAGCTTAGGGTTTGTTGGGATTGCAATATACGATAAAATAAGAACAATCACAATCAAGTAGTCTTTTTCGTCTCAGTTGGACAATTGGCCATAGGCAATAAAAAAATTGTCCCATGCGATTTTAATTAACAACATCAAGCGGTCCCCTAAATGCAACAAGCAATTAACTCAAACAATGTGATGCAGTTGGATCGATTGCTGGCACAATCAAATTGTAAGTTTAGCTATTAAAAGCTCTTTTTCAAACTGCTATTATCCTATTCACTCCCACTCCATAAAAGTTTCATATTTGTGTTTTTTGCGAATTTGATGAAGTGCAACAAAAGTAGAACTTAGCTACTTTTCTTAAGCAAATTGTGACCTTTCTATACTTTTCTCCATTGTGTAACACATGGTGATTCAACAAAAAGCTTGAATCTCCATGAGTATTCAAGCATCCAACAAAACAACTTTGCATAATGTTGAGTATTGCTATTGGAAATAAGTAGGATTTGCAATATCTTCAAACAAGTTCCTTTCTTCATAAAATCTATCTAGTAGTTTGCCTTTAAAGTTTAGGAAGCCAACTTTACAGCCCACGAAATATTCCTCTTATTGATTTGGCGATTCAACTCTTGGTCTTGCTAGTTTCATGCTCAAACTTAAGCCCTGTCGTTTTATTTTGATTTTGTTAAGTGCTTAAGATAGTTTTCTGAATACTTGAAAGTGGCATGTTAAATTGTTCCTATTGACCCCAACTCCCAACTCATTTTGTCTTTGGTTTTGTCAAAATAACATTAGTAATTAGGACTTTTCAAGTGCATTAATTTACATTCAAAATCATTCTTTGTTACCATTAAGTTCTTTGAAGTTAAATTGCAATCAACTCTCAAACAATGAAAACTCCAAAAACAGCAAAAATCTAAAATTTTTTCTCTTTGGAAAATCAGTTAAAAAACCTCAAATTTGGATGTATGGTTTGGAAGCCAAAGATTCTATAAAATCCACATAGAAAAAGCAATTAGAATGCTGAAAGTTTTTTTCTAAGTAAAATCTACATGATAATTTCAAACAACTTCAAACAATCAACTAGACCTTAAATAATATTTTCAAAATTAGAAAAAGTATACTTTGTAAAACTAAATCGTTAACTATAAAATTCTGAAAATTTCTGATGCTAATTAATCTTTGGGAAGCATAGAAAAAATAACTAAGCCAAAGTTTTACCAAAATTTAGCTAAGCTTAGCATGGAACATATCCTTCCATTGTGATACTACCAACTCCATTCGCATGAAGTATCATTAGACATCTATATCACCATTTTATTCATTAATTGAATATATAAGTATGGTCTAAATCATGAAGATCTTTACCAAGACCATGGTACCTCAATTTTATCTTTTATGTTGATATGTTGAACATCACAAATATGTAGAAACCCTATTATTT
The DNA here is from genome assembly GCA_023846275.1 of Vanilla planifolia. NCBI lineage: Eukaryota > Viridiplantae > Streptophyta > Magnoliopsida > Asparagales > Orchidaceae > Vanilla > Vanilla planifolia. Next base: position 22,094,661 of record CM043870.1, read on the forward strand.
CATCATCTAATGATTTAGTTGATACCTAGAAAAATAACTAAACTAATCAATCTAACAACGATTGACCTAAAGCTTAAGAAATTATGCTAAAACCTACTTGAAATATTTATATAAACTTATGGTCCAAATTTTATAGATTTTACATTGGATTTAATTACTTGAACTTTAAGACTAATAACATTATTTAATAGTATCTTAGATATGCCCTAATCAACATATTCTAGGTTCACAACCATGGATTGCAATTGAACCATGTTTAGAACATCATTTCTACATGATGATTCAAGTTTTAGACTCAAATGACAATTATCTCATCAAATTAAGCCCCTATGTTCCTAAAGTTAAGTTACAACAATCATGTATAATACAATATTTTTTTATACAACTTCGACCTATATTTAACATGAATAACACATTTTAAATATCATGATCTAAATATTAATTAATTTAAATATGACTTCATTAGTTTAAATGCTTCAATTAACTAGAGGAAGGCAAAAATAATTTCTAACCTTAACAATTTAATACCTTAAAGCATGTATTTACGATTCAAATTACAAAATGCATTGTCAAATGCTCAAACTTGACCAAATGGTAAGAATTTTCAATATAAATATTTTTGCATTATGTTTCAAATTTAAAAATGTTTTAAATAAAAAATTATTTTTTTGTGTTATTTTCATATAGAATATATGAAATCCCACATTATGTACACAAGGCTCAAATTCCCTAAATCCAATGAAACACCCAAATTGTTTGTAAAACCACATGGAGGTGGTTCAAATAAGTACTTGGAAAGGCTAGACAACCACCTAACTGGTCAAGCCAAGCCTACAAATAATACTCTTTCCAACATAATGACGAGATGTTTTTTAGAGTATTCTTAACAACCTCCATAAGAATTTTTGTACTGTATTTTGAGGCTTAGTTGGCTAGAAAATACAACTCATTCATTCATTTAACCTTTAACTATATCACCAAACATGTTATCCCTAATTTATCATCATTGTAATTAGTGAGCTTTTAGTTAACAAAAAAAATTTGCAAAGTCCAATTCACCCCTCTACTAAACATGCCTGAGCCAACATGTGCTACAGTTTTCTCAAAAGAAATTCACTAGTCTACGAAACATGTATTGGTCCACTAAATCTTAAATCAAAAGTCAATAACTATTACCTTAAAAGGACTTTTATTTAGTTGTTGTATAATCAAAAAGATACAATCTTTGCAAATGAAGAAGATGAACACAAAAAAGATATTTTGCAAATATTTAACAAATTTGATGCCTAAATAAAATAAGAATACTTACATTTTAACAACAATAACTTAATCAAATAGTTAATTGTCCTTCTTAAAGATAAGTCTATTTCAACTAATGTTATCGAATCAATGAAACTTTGTGGAGAATGATTCAAGAGAAAATCAAACGCTGATCTTACAAAGATCTATTGCTTGAAAAATAAACCAAAAAAAGGAAATGTATGGTGGAAAGTTACTTCTTTGCCAAAAGTTGTCAAGTTGCCAAATAAAATAGGGTTTATGAAAAATGAACAAACATCTTGGCTAACAGATTCATATTGCAACTAGTTTCTACTGCTAAAATTTTTTTCCTAATTACATAAAACGTATAATAATATAAGAAATAGACAAGAAATCTACCAAAAAATTAATTGAAATAATTTTCAAAAGAAACATAGAAAACCAAGTATACACACCATTGATCAAGTTCAATATTAATTCAGCACTTGTGTTTAGTGTTGGTTGAAGAAGAGGACCAATCACCATGGCTGGATTAATTGAAACCAAATCAACAGCATGATCCTTTGCAAAATTCCAAGCAGCCTCCTCTGCCAATGTCTTTGAAAGCATATACCAAGCCTGAATCAAAAATCAAACATAACAACAACGAGATCATCAATATATATATATATATATATGTATGTATATATATATATATATATGTATGTATATATATATATATATATATCAAGAAGATGCTTTTTAAAGCAAGCATCTTGCTACATGATGTTTATTTGAAATAAAATTTAAATATTTTGGTAAACAATTTAGGAACATATAAATACATTTTGGTTAGTAATTTTGAATCTTAAATTCTACAAAAAAGTTTTCACCTGCTTGATACATGGAAACTAACGCACCAAGGCTCCCCTTAAAATGGTAGCTTCTCAACTTCAAATTAATGGCATCAGAAGGCCCAAGAAAGGGCTAGAAACATAAACTTACAAAAAAGTGATGCAGAGTACTGAAATTATGCAAATTAAACTTAAGAAAAATCATGAGGTAACTTGAGGTTGAAAAAAAAACAATACTTTTGATGAATCGTATACATTTACATAATTGAGATTTTATATACATTTGAACATAGCAATTATTTTTGCATGGATGAAATTGTTCTCATTATCTGACATAATGGCTAAATAACAACCCACAACCTTATTATGTTAATTCAAATATCATAAATAAGTTTATACGCATTTCATAAAACAGTAAATGCCACTATTTTACGAACATATGCCAAATATCACGTGATCCAACAACGAAAATGAGGAATATACAACAATGAGATAGAGACTAAGGTATATATAAAGACACCATTCAGTGAAGATGATCATTCAACTAATTTGGTTTCGTACATACTATTTGATTTCGTACATACTATTTCTACCATTAAAAAAGGCATTCTAAATTTGCCAAATCATTCTACTAATTTGGAGCTCCTCCATTTCATTGTAAACAACTTGGCCCTCCCTCTCTCAATAGTCTTATCAATGCTTTGGAGAGTAGAATCTTTCCCACCTTTCTCTCTCTCTCTCCATCTCTTTTTCTCTGCCTCCCTCTCTATCACTCACATTCTTCCTTGACTCATCTTCATATTATTAGAAATATTCTATGAGCAGAAGTGAATTCCTAAATCATTCCTTTTCATCCATTGAAAATCTCATCAACATATGGCTTAATTAAAATGAATGATATCACATTTATACATACTATTTCTACCATTAAAAAAGGCATTCTAAATTTGCCAAATCATTCTACTAATTTTGAGCTCCTCCATTTCATTGTAAACAACTTGGCCCTCCCTCTCTCAATAGTCTTATCAATGCTTTGGAGAATAGAATGTTTCCCACCTTTCTCTCTCTCTCTCCATCTCTTTTTCTCTGCCTCCCTCTCTATCACTCACATTCTTCCTTGACTCATCTTCATATTATTAGAAATATTCTATGAGCAGAAGTGAATTCCTAAATCATTCCTTTTCATCCATTGAAAATCTCATCAACATATGGCTTAATTAAAATGAATGATATCACATTTCTCCCTCCCTTTGACCCTACTCTTCTCTTTCTCTCTCTATCTCTCTCTCTCTCCAACATGCATATGGATTTGATATGGCAAAAATTATAGATATGCTTTTGTATACCTTATTTGCCCTGCAAACATCTGGATTTGAAAACCATGTCTCATCAACAACAACATCAGGAGTTCGTGACCTTTCATTGTAAACTACAGCAGCCATGGATGACGTGACAACCACCCTTTTGACTGAGGAAGATTTTGAGCAAGACTTCAAGACATTTAGTGTCCCCTTCATTGCAGGATCTATAAGCTCAACCTAAAAAGAAAGAAACTACTCTATCATACTTGAAATTAAAGTACAATGCACTATAATTAAAACAAAAGAACATTTAAAACTCAACATTAAAAAATGATACAAAAAATTGTGAGCACAAAAAAAAAGTTTGAGCTTCATTAAGATCACAAAAAAAAACCATTTAAGGAAACCTTCAAAGAATTACTCTAATACATTGGTTAACTAAGGTGAAGCAACACACTAAGGCATCTCGTCATCACAATATCAATTAATTTTTCCTAACACATGAAATCGCTTCTTGATTTCATTTCCATTAAACTTATTTACATGATATTTTCAAATTTGCAAATCAAGCATTGGTCTGAGTTGAGTTGAAGCAACACATCAATTTTAAGTCCAATAAAATCACTTTGAGTTGTGCTTGCATGAAAACAAAATAAAAGTCTTCCAATTTTGAGTAGACCTGCACAAGCTATTATAAAATTATAAGCTTGCATGTGATCCATTATTTCCATAAGAAAGTTTTAAATAAGTTAAAAATAGTTGGTACCAGCTTTTGATTTGATTGTTATACACCATGCCTGATAACATAGGCTTATGTAGTCAGTTAACAGTGACAAATTCGATAGATCAAAAACTAACTTTATCATTTAATAAATTTCATTAGAAAAAAGAAAAGGTATAAAAATTTTATATTTCTTTGATTACAGGAAAGAAAGATTAAATTTATCAAAAATGAAATTTTAAGAACACCAAACTTGAGAATGTTTGACCACAAAAAACAGATACACATATGTACCTGTGGATCTTTGACTGCATGATAAAATGGAGATGCTGTATGAAAGACGCCATCACAACCATGAATTGCAACATCAAAGGAGCCTTCTTGTAATAAATCAGCTTTGAACAATTGCAATCTCTCACTTGCTCCATGCAATCTTTGCAAATGCTTTGTTTTCTTGGGATCATCTAAAGCAAAGGAACAAATATTACAGATAGAAGCAATACTCAACAAGTTAATTAAAGAATTATTTTAGGCTTGGCTATTAGTGGATTTCTTATTCTGCTTGTTTGATCAAATTCAGAAGTTGACCTGAGTTTTCTACAAAACTTAGGTCATCCACCCAACTATACAAATCCTCGAAAACTTTCATCATACACAAAAAAACTTACAATTTCTTCTGCTCATCATTCCCAACATGATTTATAAATTCATGAATTTTAATATGTCTACATAAAAAATTTAGCAAGTTAAATTTATGTGTTTTTAAATATATACACTTAAACCTTGTTTCCTTTAAATAATTTTTTTTCTTGCCTTTTGTTTTATTAATCAAATAACTCAAACAAAAACACCTTAATTACATGACCTAACGATCTAAAATAGTCAAAAGATTGAATTCACTTTTGATAAAATCAAGCTCAAATTTATGTAAACTCAGCAAGAAAAAAGAAAAAAATCTCAAATCGAAATAGCCTCATAATTTATCAACTTGAAGAAGCTTAACAAGATCTGAACTTATGAAGTTTGAAAAAAGAGAGCTGGATTTGAGCAGACCTTTACTCATTGTACTAGGTTCAAGTTTGAATTGAGACCAAAGCAAATTTGACCTTTGATTTTAGTTTTTAATTTTGTTACTATGAACAAATACACATACATTTTAATTTATTAGAATGTAATCCCTTCTAAGATATATTGACGATCCAAGCCATTATAAGGTCTACATGCATATATTGGTAGATAAACAAATGCACATATAGATATTGTTAATACCATCCTTAACTAACTCATTTCAATTGATGGGCTTAGCTGAACTTTAATTTTTCACTCAAGCCAAGTCTGGACCATAATCAATTCATAGTGGTTCAAAACAAACCTCTCTAACCAAAAAATCTAATCAAATTTTGGAAGCAATTATTTGAATTTAAAGTCCTACATACTACAGCCAACCTAGGCTCAAATAGAGTCGTCCAAATCCCTAGTAGACAAAATTGACCAATAAAGCATTCTTTACTAACAATTGTACCAACTCAAAATGGGATAATCAAGAATACTATTATTGAGATTGTCAATTGACATAAAAGCTTTTAATTCCAAGGCTTCTCCTTGATCATGAAAAGGAAATCTGTTGTTATAAATCTCCACCATTATAACCATTTTCCATATTCCTATTTTCTTTGCATAACTTCGCTTAAATGAAATGGGAGGAGCCAAAATTTAGCTGCCAAAAACTTTACATTTTAGATTTTTTGTATGAGTTAATCCAGAAGACATGAATTTTGAAAATGAGAAACAAAAATACACTTCCATCATTATTGGTATATCCATGGGAAGAAGTTTTGGAGTGGTATTCATGGCCGCACGGTAAAAATACCAACTTCACTTTATCCAAGCTATCGAGGATACTTAATTAGACAATACTTTTATTTCAACTTTGTTTCATTTTAGACTTCACCTTCCCCATTTATTTCAGACAAAACCTAGGATAGCAGATCAAAGATTTCCCCATGAATTGCTTTCTACAAAACACCTTCTCTGGTGATTTATCCACGGCCATTTAAACAAGCAACGAACAATGTTTTAGCCTTAAAATCATGTGACAAAAATAGTCCTGAAAATATATATCAAGGCGCTGTTCATTCTTTTTAAGCAAAATAGGAAAAAAAATCTCCCTCCATGACGCTTAATTACCAAAATCTTGACCCGTAACAGGCTGGGTAAATCAATAATAAGTTTAAATTAAAAAAAAAGGAGAGGAAAAATAAATCAAACCAGGATCCCTCACGGAGGCCTTGACTGTGTATCCACGCTGGAGAAGAAGCTTAACGATCCATGAGGCTATGTAGCCGGAAGCCCCCGTGACGCATACCACCTTCCCCACCCCGTCCATCTTCTTGTCTGCTGCCCCGCTCTAGCTTTGTGACCTTGCTCACTGTCGATGAGCTGCTGCTTGTAATAAATAGTGTGGAAAATGAACCGAAGTATATTAATTTATTTAACGAGGTTTAAATTGTAAAAGCGAAATGTAAACACCCGAAAGGGCAGCATCTTGCCGGCAATGCAATCGTACGCGATGACGATCTCTCTTTTTTTATTCAAGCAATCTTTCCTCTTTTTAGAAAAATATTTATAACTGACCTTTTTTTAGCTCTATAAGGTGATGTTGATTCTTTGGAGAAAAGAAATCAATGTAAAGTTTTTTTATTGAATAATATTTGTATTTGACAATTTATTTCTAAAGGTTTATTATTAATTGACAACATGTACACGTAAATTTTTGTAAATTAAAAAATAAATATTAAAACAAGAAAATTATAATTTGTTTTTATTTTATAATGACTTGCCGATTGGATTTTGAGAAAGGGAAATTTAAGGACGCAGTTGGAAGCAAGTTTACAATCTATCAAATAAATTATTTTTCATTGTTTTTTATCAAATAAAACTCTTAATATCTCATGTAAAAAGCCCATTTTTTTCATGTATTTTACATCAACTTTGTTCAATGTATTGACAAATTAATCCTTAATTTAAATATGATAAAAGAATTTATAATTTATTATATTCTAATTAAATTAGTCATTGTAAATGATAAATATATTTAATAGATTGAATATGATGATTGTTTTTATGAAATTATAATTATATTGAAAAAAAAATTTTTGTTTAACCAACATAATAGATACAAAAATATATAGTTATAAGAAAATAAAGGTGCAATTCGTTAAACTACACTTATTGAACATAGGAAAGAAATAATACAAAGAAAATAAATAAAATAATCTCTATAATACAACTCGATAGGTCTAATAAAAGAATTTTCGGACTTCAGACAATTTAGGGCTATTAACCTATAACTAGCTTATATCTTATATTTTTTATAAAAAATTTATAATAATAATAATAATAATAATAATACGAATAATAATATAATAATAATAAGCATAAGACATATATTGAGTAAGATAAAAAAAACTTTTTTATAATTTATTATATCCTAGTTAAATTAATTATTATAGATGATAAATCTATTTAATAAATTAAATACCATGATGATAAAATTATAAACTTATTAAAAAAAATATTTATTTAATTAATATATCACAAACAAAAGTGCATGATTACAAAAAGACAAAAGTCAAACTCAACTAAACTACAAATTGAAACATATGAAAGATGATGAAAAAATTTGTCACGAAGTTGACGAATCTATTTAAGAGATTAAATATTATGATGTATTGATAAAATTATAAGCATATGAAATAATTTATATATTTAATTTAAATAATAAATAAAAATACATAATTACAAAAATATAACAAATCAACTATAACAAAATAATAGATAGAAAAGAAAACAAAGCATCGACTTAACAACCTAATCGACCTAATAAAAGATTTCTTGGGCTTGAAAAAAACAACCGCTTCTTGTATTTTTTAAATAAAAATTATAATCAAGCATAATAACTATCAACATAAGACATTTATTACATAACATAAAAAATATACTTTATTATATTCTAATTAAATTAGTCATTATAAATGATAAAAATTAATAGATTAAACATTATGATTTGTTGATAAAATTTTAGACTTGTGAAAAAAACTTATTTAATCAACATAATAAACACAAAACAATATAAAATATAAAAGATAAGAGTGAAGCAAGACTAAACTACACATATCGAACATAACAAAACAATAATAAAAAGAAAAAAAATAGCTTCTACTTCACAACCAATTAGCCTAATAAGAGATTTTTAAGGCTTTAGCCAAACTAAGATTACTTTCTAAACTCAAATTAGCACATATCTTAGGTTTTTATATAAAACATTATAAAACAATATACAATAATGATCAAAAAAATCTATAAGGAAAATTTTTATAGTTTGTTTTATTCTTCTTAAATTAGTTACTATAAATGATAATTCTATTTAATAAACCAAAATTTATGATTTGTTGATAAAACTTTAGACTTATGGTAGAAAAAATATTTATTTAATCAATATAATAGATACAAAATAGCATAGTTACAACAATATAAGAGTAAAGTTCGATGAGGCATTGCATATTGAACTATGTAAAAAAGTAATAGAAAGAAAAAAAAATAGACTTGCTTCACAATCGAATCAATCTAATTAAATATTTCTTTGACTATAGAAAAACTAAAACTAGAGATCTGTATCTGGCCTGTATCACGTATCTTTTGTATAAAAACTATAAAAATAAGATAATATTGAGCATAAGACATCTATTAATTATGATAAAAAAAATTTTATAGCCTATTATATTCTTGTTAAACTAGTTCCTACCAAAAGATAAATCTATTTAACGTATTAAACAATATGATATATTTGTGAAATTATAGACTTCTAAAAAAATAAAATATTTGTTTAATTAATGTAATGAATACTAAAGAGCATAGTTACAAAAAAAAGAGTGAAACTTGACTAAATAACACATATTGAACATAGACAAAAAAAATTATAAAAAAAAGAAACATAAATTGCCTTTACTTCATAACTCATTGGCTTTATAAGAGATTTTTTAGACTTTAGACAAATTAAGATTTTTTTATTAATCTATAACTAATTTACATCTTATATTTTTTTATATAAAAATTTTATAAAAAATATAATAATAATAATAATAAGCATAAGACATCTATTAAGTATGATAAAAAATACATTTTATAGTTTAATATATTCTAGTTAAATTAGTCGTTATAAATGATAAATTTATTTAACAGTAGATTAAATATTATGATCTCTTGATGAAAGTATAGATTTATGAAAGAAAAAATATATATTTAATCAACATAATAGATAGAAAAGAGCATATGCACAAAAAGTTAAGACTGAGGCTCAACTAGACTAGATATATCGAACATAACAAAAAAAATCATAAGGAGAAGAAAAGAAAATAGAATCCACCTCATTGCTTAATAAGAGATTTCTTGGGCTTTAGAAAATGTAGGACTCTTATTTCTAATTAGTCTAAATGTTGGACTTTTTATATAAAAATTATAAAGAAATATAATAATATTGAGAATATGGCATCAATTAAGTATGACAAAAAACTTTTATAGTTTATATATTATAGTTAAATTAGTCACTACAAATTATAAATTAATTTAATAAATTAAACATTTTGATTCTTTAACAAAATTATAGACTTATGGAGAAACAATATTTACGTAATCAACTTAATAGATACAAAAGAATATAACTACGAAAAGATAAGAGTGAATTCTTACTAAACTATACATATTGAACTTTAGCTAAAAAAATAATTGTGAAAAAAAAGTGACCTTCACTCCACAATCTCATGGGTCTGATAAGCGATTTCATGGTCTTTAGATAAATTAGTACTACATATTAATCTCTAGCTGGCCAATATCTTGCATTTTTATATAAACTTAGAAGAAAAATATAATAATAATGACCATAACACAATAATCAAGTATGATAAAAACACTATATATAGTTTATTACTTTATAATCAAATTAGTCATTGCAAATGATTAATTTATTTAATATGTTTAACATTGTGATTTTCTAATGAAATTTAGACTTAAGAAAAAAATTATTTAATCATTATAATAGATACAAAACATTATAATTGCAAAACATAGGAATAAGTTCGTCTAAACTACACATATTAAATATAACCAAAATTATAGAGAAAAACATAATAATAACCTCTACTTTTCAACTTAATTGACATTATAAGAGATTTCTTGTAGTTTAGATAAAGTAAGTCCTTATTGATCTCTAATGAGCATATATCTTATATTTTTTTTATGTAAAAATATATATTAACAATGAGCATGAGATATCTATTAAGTATGATAAAAAAAACTTTTATGGTTATACTTTAGTTAAATTAGTAATTATAGATGATAAATCTATTTAATATATTAAATATTCTGATATGTTAAAAAACTGTAGACTTATGAAATAAACAATATATATCTAATCAACATCGTAAATACAAAAGGACACTTACAAAAAGATAAGAATGATTATAATATTTCTCAAATTTTTATCTAAATTAAGATAAGAAACTTTAGAATTAAGTCAAGAAAATTATGATTAGGTATAGTTCACTTTAATAAAGTAAAGTTTTTCAAATATATTATTTATACATAAAAATATTAAAATAATAATAAACTTTTAAGGAGTGTGTCATGAGCTTAAACTTGGTTAAAAATATTATGTGAGCAAATAAAAAAACATTCGTCAAGTTGAACACAATAACGTTAAGTTTATAATTTTTTTAGACCAAAAAAATTTATTTTGGATTTTTAAAGATTTACGTAATTATAATTTTCAAATTTTCGTTCAAGATAGAAGTGCAACTTCTAAATGTTAGCTTAAGTCAAAACTATTTGGTGGATAATAAATCTAGAAATATAGAAATATTAGTTTGTGCTAAGATAGATTTATAATTTCATAATCTTAATATAGAAGGAAATTAAAGTAGTTAAGGATAAATTTCTAATTAATAAATTTTAGATTGTTTAATGAAAATCTTATACCAAAACCCATGTGAATAAGATTTTTAGATTTTTGGTAGTGACGATTTAACTAATTTAATTAAATAGATTTTTTTATGATTCCTGCTTTCTATACATAATCTAGTGGGGAACTTCTTGGAATTGAAATAGTTTAGACTCACTGCCCCCTTGCCCTTTGTCACCACTTATATATAAATTCAATATTTTCAACTAGGAGTCATAAATGAGTGAAAACTCATGTTACTTCGATAAGCCACCATTTGGTTGAGAGATAAGAGCAAACCAAAAATAACATGTGGGACTAAAAAGCAAAACTTTTTTGTGTAGGTAGCCTCTGAATTGCATGAGTGATTTCTATCATCCAATCATGCAATTTTATGATCGAATAATCATAATCTCATCAATTCTTTTTAAGCTCTAATCAATTATCCCATCCCATGACCTTTGAATTTCAAGAGTAATATATGCTATCTAGTCATGCAATTTTGCTATTGAACAGTTAACTTCTCATTTGCCTTTCCAACGCATTGATTCAATTAACCATCCGATCATGTAAGTTTGTCATCGCATGATCCACTTTATTCTGTGCATAAACTTAAATCTAGATATTCCATCATGATTAGAATCTAATAGTCCAAATCAAATTTTATTTTCTAAATAGTGTCACTTTAATCTCAATCATTTGATTAAGTTATTTTTGTGATCAATTCCCATTTTTCAACTACTTGCTTGTGATAGTATTTTCCCTATTGAATCGAAGTGCAAGAGAACTATAGCAAAAACTCACAGGTCCTTAATCTCGATTGTAAAATCTTTGTATGGTTGAACGATGGCGAGGAGATGAGGATTGAAAGCTAGGGAGGATGATTGCCTATGTGACGGTGATGGGGTGAGGCGACAAAATAGCAGAGTAGAAGAAATTGGGGTTTCTTCTTTTTCTACTTATTATATTATTTGTTTTTTTTTAATTGGTTTATTCTAAATTATATGTTATTAATAATGTTTCATAAATTTATATTAAATCCAATCAAACTCTTATTGTAATGCAACAAATGTTGACGGACTCGTCTCAATGCATGATGGTAAGGGGACGAGGTGATGAAGTGGTGAAGAGAAATTAGGAGTTTCTTCTTACTTTTGCTTATTAGATTATTATTTTATTAATTATTTAATTAGTAAATTATACTTTATTAACAATTTTTTATAACTTTATCCTTAATCCGAATGAACTTTGATTGTGACACAATAAACGTTAATGGACTCGTCTCGATGTGCTTGACCTAGTTGTATATTCATTTTTTTCAAATTTAATATATTTGATAAATACATGTTTTTTAGACAATACTTAAAATTATTATTTTAATTAATATTATTAAAAATAAAAATCTATATTTTCTTTATCAAATCACTTAAAACTATTTAAAATCAATATTATAAAAATCAGGTCATTATAGAATCAATCACACTTTATGATAAATAACATATTGTATGAAACTTTTGAGGTTCTTATGTTAAATAAATCACACTATATTCATTTTTTCTCTAAATTATTCAATCATTTATCTATTACTCAATTAATTATAATTTATTATCTAATTATAAAATCATTTTTTCTAACTATACAAAGCACTAGTGATAATCTAAATTTAATAATCTATTTTCTGCATTGTTTCCTTCACATTAAGCTAATTATATGAAGTAACCTTAATATTGTATAACTATTACAAATTTTAATTACTTTTAAATTTATTCTACAATTAAATATTTTCTACACTCAAACTCATCAATACTTATAAAATTAAACTTAAATATCTGTATCGTGAGTTATATTAATCTTGATAACACTTAATGATATATAATTTGAGCAATTAAGAATAATTTACTAAACTAAAATACAAATTCTTGGTGAATGAAGTGTAAAATCTTATGTTTAATTAATAACTTCAAAATATATCATAGAAGAAATAAACCTTGATAATTTGAAGAACATATGATTCCACCTTCTTCTTCACTTGAGATATTGGATGACATTTTTTAGCTTTAAGGATCTTAACTTGAATGTCCAAAGCTTAATTCATCCAACCAAGATTAAGGATATAATTTGCCTAACTATCACTTTAATTAACATAAGTAAACAAATTAGATCATAAGAAAGTCATATGAATGATTTGTTATCATCAAAATAATGTATAGCCTTTAGCTCTTTTGGGGTTCAATAAAAACAACTAGTTTGATCAAAACAAAAAAAATTAGGATTTATATTGAAAACATCATGTAGTTATTTAAGATGCTTTTTGAGGACTAAAGTAACTATAAATTGACCTCACTCTAGATTAAAATACCACATCTACATTATTTTGGAGGTGTTTGGAGAGCTTTCATTGCAAGACAACTTGAAGCAACACTAATGTAGTGCATGAATAATTTCCAAGGTTTAATTGCATTCAAATTCACTTACCACAAACTCCAAAATAATTTTGCAACATCCCTTCCTCAATCTCTTTGTTTTGCTTCATTATACTTGTACTTGTCTTTAAGATGGGGTTACTCATTAAGTGGTCCCCTTGATTTGATTGCAAGCAAAAGAGAGCTTTATTCAAGGCTTTGTTCATTTTAAGAGAATTTCCTCTTATCAAGACATAGTATTGGTGAAGATTATAAAAATTGTGAGGATGCCAACACTAAGATCTTAAGTGAATGAGGGAGTCTTCAAGCCTACTCTTTGACTTAATGTTGGTGCAACTGTGGTGTATACTCTAAGGCCTTGTGTTAGAGAGTATTGTAAAGGCTTCTTCTCTTAATTAGATTAAGTAAAAGAGTGATTAATAATATTAGGCACAAATGTTTGCTTGAGGTGGTAAAAAGCTAGAGCAAATAGTAATCTAATTGAAAGGAAATTGTGTCAAAATGATGTAAAATGGCTAGTAGGGTGGTAAGTCTAATACAGCCTGATAAGAATGATAGGGGAGTATAGTCAATTTGGTGTGGAATAGTCAAGGAGGTGATGAAATGTATATGTTGCAATAAGGTGATAGTTAATATGGTGTAACAAAGTGGCAAGAAGACAAAACTAATGAATAAAAGAGATGATGGGGACTTGCTTTGGCAAAGCTGATGAGTTGTTACGAATGATATAGTGTGACAAATCTAGTTTATGATGATTTAGCAAAGTCAATGATGTATGTTTTTGATGTCTTAAAAAATACACTTTCATTAGGGGTGAGAGAAATAAATATGAAGAGATTCTCTTGTGAATAAAAAGTTGGTTAGGATACATAAGAATAATAAACTCATATTTGATATTAAATTAGTTGAATTGCTAAGGTAATTGGCTGGTATGGTGTTGTAAGGAACATAGAATGGCAATAGGGATTTGGTGAGGTAGGGCTAATGGAGTGACAAAACCAAGATTATAGAAAGGGTTGAAAATCAATGTGGTGCAAAAGAATCAATAAGGCATCAAAGCCAATGAGATTTGTTCTGATAAAGTAGATGATAAAGTGAAAATAATTCATTAAAACATATTTGTGATGATTTCATAAAGATGATACTACATTTTCTTGATGTTAAAAATTGTGCTCCCATTAGAGGGTGAGTAGATCAAATGTTAAAGGAATTTTTATATAAGAAAAGAATTGCTAGATTTCATAGAAAGAATAATATGATATTAATAATAAATAATATATATGCATAAATTGTGCCCTTATAGTACAGACTTTTGTGTTAATGGTGTCATTTAAGTGTGGGGTCTAACTTAAGTCTTCATTTGATGCAACTCCTTGCAAAAAGCCTTCAATTTGAAATTTGCTTCTCCACTTTCTCAAGACATCATATTTCCTTATCTCCTAAGATCTACTCAAATGCTATTTTAACAACTATTAGCTTTTTATTTTACTTGAAGTTGTATTTGAATTTAACTTGGATGTTAAGGGAACTTTTATTAGTGCATTACCAACATAATTTTCCTCATTCAATATGTTTTCCACTTTGTGTTATGCATACATTTTATTAATTTTATGATCAACTCTGATTTTCAAAATAATTAATGTTAATCTATTATCTTTTGCAACAATAATTATATTTATAAGAATCATGTACATTTGCACACATGCATTTTATTATTATTAATAAAAAAATTATGATTAGTATTATACTTGTGATTTTTGTACAAAAAGTTGTATGATTTTTTTTAATTTGCATACAATTTAATTTGAGAATATAAGATGCATACATTTAGTCAAAAATTCATATAACGACGTTATAATTTATTCCTAACTTAAAAATCTCTTTTGTGTTACATAATTTCATCTTTGTGTTATATAATTTCCAATATTTTATTATTTTTATGATATAATCTTATTTTCAAAATAATTAATGATAGCTTGTTTATTTTTAACAATAATAAATATATGTATAAGCAACAAGTTTATGCACACATGTATTTCATCTTTATTATGAGCAAAATTATGATTAATGTTATACATGTTATTTTTGTACAAAAGTAGTATGAATTTTTTTAATTTGTATATGGTTTTATTTGTAAATATAATATGCATATATTTAGACATAAAATTCACACAATAAAGTTATACTTTATTCCTCGTTAGAAAATCTATTTTCAAATAATTATTTAATATGTCAACATAATGATTCATATATGATCACATTGTTATAATGAATGTTTCACTTTGCATTCTTTAAGTATACAATCAATTGAATGTTTTGTTAGCAAGGTAAAAAATGTGTTCAATACGTTTCCCCAATTTATCATTCCCCTGCATTATAGCAAAGTGTCTAACTTAAAACTGCACAAGCAATGCATGTGGTTCTACATTTGAAGCCTTAAGAAAGCAATGAAACAATTTTAGAAATAAAATTTAAATATTTGGCTTCTAAATCCTATTAAAAAATGTCAAATAAATTATTTAATAAAATAAAAAAAATAAAAAAAATAAAAAATGGTATAAAAAACATGAATAATTTTTGTTTAATAAAATAAGACAAATAAAATAAGTAGAAAAACTACAATCAACAATAAAAAATAACAAATAAAATATGATTACAATAATCATCAACAATAAGTCAATCTATTATGTTAAAATCGTTCCATTTTTATTAGAGAGAAATGATAAAATCTTAGAAAAGAAATTTTAAAATTTTTTCTTCAAAGTCTATTTAGAAATGTTAAATTTAAAAGTTTACTTATTTGTATGTTCACTTTATTCATGTGAAAGGCATTAAGGTCAATTGGCAAAAGTAATCAAATCATGACAGGACAACAAGAAAAAGGTCTTGCTTAAGATAGTTGACAAAGATGAAAAAATTGTGCTTAGCAAAGAGTGGGGAAAAGTGACAAAAGGTCAATCAATGTCACCTCTGAACAATAATAAATACTAGGACTTTACAATATTGATCACAATTTAGCCAAAGGGGACCATGGCCCTAGCTACAACAACATAGCATAAAAGAAGCATTCCCAACATTGGTTGCAACTCCAACGGCTAATTTCCTTAGCAAGCACAACATTTCTACTTTTATTATCACTTTTGGCACAAGTAGGGACAACATCTTCATACATGATATGTAAGAAGAGAAAGTGAGTGTGAAGCTTGGATTCCAATTACAATCAATAGTAGCTAGTGATGTAAATCGTGTGAGAACAACGCACAAGAGGGGAGGGGTGAATTGTGCTTTTCACTAAAATTTAGATTTTGAAAAATCTTTCAATTAAAAACTTTTGTAAATAAATTGTGAAATAAAAACGAAAAGTGCAATAATAAGACAAGCAAACAAAAGACAAAGATTTTTAGGTGGTTCGGCCAAACCCGTGCCTACATCCACCCCCGATCAACCCGATCGGGCTTCCACTAACCACTCCCTTTTGCCGAAGCCGGTAGGGGTAAACCAAGTACAACCGGTGCTCCAACGAGACACAAAAAATCCGAACAAATCCGGCTACAATAATGCATACAATTTTTACAATAGCAATGCATACAAAAATCCTACACCTTTAATTTCTCAAAGCAAAGTGGCACAACTAAATGTTACCAAATGATGCAACGAAATGTGGAAGAAAACTGTTGAAATTTTAGAAGAAGATTGAGCCCGTAGCTCCCACAAGTATGCCAATTGTTGCTCTCGGTTTTGGCCTTTTTCTTTAGTTCTTGAAGAAGTTTGCAAGTGGATTCATCAATCCTATAAATTGTAAAATGTCCTATATATATAGTCCACAAAAAAGCAATTCCAAACGGCTAGAAAAACGGTAAAAAAGAAACCGGAAAATAGCCGTTGCCGGAAGCCCGAAAAGGAAGAAGAAGAGCAGCAGCCGTCCGATCCCACTTCAAGAATGGACGGCTGGATGGACTTCTCGGCTTGATCATCTCTAGACCGTCTAATCCGGGCGGACTTGATCTGAACCATTGGATCCCACGCGCTGAACAAACGGCGCTGATTAAACAGCCGTTCGAAATTACTCTCGCCCGTTGGATCTGGGCGGGCTTGATCTGAACCATTGGATCCCACGCGCTGAACGAACGGCGCTGATTAAACAGTCGTTCGAAATTACTCTCGCCCGTTGGATCTGGGCGGGCTTGATCTGCGCCTTTGGATCCTGCCGAAGTTATAAGGTGGGATTTTTAGTCCCACACTGCAGAAAGAAATTTGGCACACCGCTTAATAATACATTTGCGCCGTTTAACCTGCGAGCCACTTTGGGGCTGGCTCCCCCCTTCCTTGACCGGGATTTCATCACCCGGTTCAGGTTGACTTAGCCATGCACTGTTCTTTGACCGTAGACCGCGCTGAAGTTAGACTTAGCCGAGCTCCTCTCGGCAGGCTTGGCTTAGCCAGGCACTGTTCCGTTGACCGTTGACCAGCGCTAACCGAGCTGTTCTCGGCGGTCTTTGCGCTCGCCCCTTTCGGGTCAACCAAATTTTTATTTTTCTTTTTTTTATTTCTAAAAGGCCTGGACGGGCTGTTTTGACGCCGGGTCGACCCGCCCATGCTACAGTGCTTTTTCCCGAGACTTTCGCTGTTTTAGGGTATTTTTGATGAATTTTTTAGCCACAAATTTGAATATAAGTGTATAAAAATAATTTTATATTCTTATAGTATTATAAGTTAATTAAGTGGCTATGAAAAGAAATTCGTAAAAAACGATTCCATAATAATATTAAAAAAATCAAATACCCATGTCTATACATTTTGTCAAATATGCTTGGCCCAAAAATGAAAATTCATTATTAAATAATTTTATAATATTTTTAAATGTTAATACTACTAGTGTGCCTCATAATCTCAAGGTTTTGACATATCAAATTCAAGAGAAATAAAAAGAAATTTAATTATAAAAAATCTTGCGCATGTCTTAAAAATTCTTTCAGTAATAAATAGCTTAGTTTTGTAATTATCACATCAAAGGATACAACAGCTAGAACCATAGAAAGGAGAAAGGTAAGAAAGACTTCCACTAAGAGTCAAACTAGAAGTTTAGAAAATATAGCATTTGAATTTTTAAGAATAAAGCAATACATATTGTCTACAATGGTCCAAATTTAAGCTATTTTTTAATAAGATTTAATCATTTTGACCATAAGATTGATAACATTATTTGATGATACCTTAAATATGCCATAGGTAAAATCATCATCCTTGGTGCAAACCTATGAAATACCATGTGAATTGTGTTTAAAACATAATTTCCATATGATGCTTCAATCATGGATTCAATCACTTATTATTTCATCTATTTAGATTCATACATTTCTTATGCTGGATTAATAAAAATATTATGATCTTTCTTTCTAAATGATTATAGTTTTGCTTAACATAACACATTTTAAAAATGATTCTCATGTTACAATTCAAATATTAATTAATTAGGGTAACATTCTATTAGTTTAGATACTAAGGTTAGCTAAGTTAAGATTTAAATATTTTGACCATAACTCAATGCTTGAAATCATGCATTCCAATTTCAAATTACAAAATCCATTTATACACTAAAACCAAACAATTTTCTATGCTTGTAAGCAAAGTTTCAAAATTTTTAAATTTATAAGTGATTTTCCATTATTTTTAGGGTGATAATATTTTAAATGAAAAATATTATATTTTTCCAATTTGTTGCTATTGCATTTTCAAATCACATATGTGAGTTCTTGTATAAGACACACGAGTCACATGTTCCTTGTGCTTAAGGAACCACCCAACACATTTGTAAGTCAAGCATGAAACAATTTCTATTAACCACTTTTGCCAACCACTCGAGTGGGATATGTTACTTTTGCCAACAACCCGAGTGGGATAGGCCAAACCAATAAATAACAACTCATTTCTATAACCAATACTTAGCATATTTTTGGGGATTTTCTAACCAATAATCATACTAACATTTCAAGAGTGTTTTGAAGCCTTGTTTATTATAAGTACATCTCATCCACTCAATTAAGCTTTGTCCACCTTACTAAAAATATTTGCCTTAATTTATATTGTAAAGGAAACCTTTGAACACATTAATACAATATGCAATTAGTTTGAACAAAGTGCATGTGCTTAGAAACTTGTAACCATTATTAGCATTTATACACACTTTTAAAAGTTTGAAGAATTTTGTAAATTTCTTTTTTAACCTAAAATCTATCTCATTGTAAAATTTCTATTCTCTGGGAATTGGGTAGAGCTTAAATTTTCTTTGTACTCACTACATTTAGTAAGATTTCTTGGCTTAGTTTGTCAGCATTGTAGAGCATTATCATGGCTTTGTTTGTGAAAGATTGTTGCATACATTAAGACCTTGTTTTGGTAAAGATTGTGTGGGCCTAATCCTACGCTTTGTGATGCGAATAAATTGATCTAACAGAGTCCAAAATATAAGAGGTCTATATTTGTTATGGATCGTAAAACTGAACACAAACAAGGGCCCATAATTTAAAACATCATTTGTTAGATTAATTATCATTTTAGGAATAAAGAGACTCGAATTGATACATTAAAAATCTATCTTGTTAAGTTTCATTAGCTATTTAATAATTTAAATGTTATAATAAAACATTCTATAAATATTTATTATAACAATCTTTTTTTATCTAATGTGATCCTCATTGTCTAGTTATTGACTAGTCTAAGAGTGCCTCACAATTACCCCCAACACAAGACAACCTCAAGATCTCAACATGGGTTTCATTAGTTAGATTTCAAATAGTTTGATTATGATAACATTAGTGATTGAAAGGACAAGGATTTGTTATCGACTTGACTATAAGAAAATTAACATTAATTATATTGAAAATAAGAGTAGATCATAAAAATAATAAAATGTAGAAAATTATATAACACAAAGATGAAATTATATAGCACAAAAGAGATTTTTTTAATTAGGAATAAAGTATAACATTGTTATATGAATTTTATGACAAAATGTATGCATCTTATATTTAAATATTAAATATTATGCAAATTAAAGAAATCATACTATTTTTTGTACAAAAATCATATGCATAATATTAATAATAGTTTTGTTAGTAATAATAATAAAATGCATGTGAGCAATATTCATGATGCTTATAAATATAATTACTATTGCAAAAAATAATAGATTATCATTAATTAATTTGAAAATATGAGTTGATCATAAAAATAATAAAATGTATACATAACACAAAGTGGAAAGAATGAGGAAAATTATGTTGGTGATGCACTAATAAAAGTTTCCTTAACATCCAAGTTGAATTCAAAAATACAACTTCAAGTAAAAAAAAGCTAATAATTGTTAAAATAACAGTTGAGTAGATCTTAGGAGATAAAGAAATATGATGTCTTAAGAAAGTGGAGAAGCAAATTTCAAATTCAAGACTTTTTACAAGGAGTTGCATCAAATGAAAGCTTAAGTTAGACCCAACACTTAAATGACACCACTAACACAAAAGTCTATTTTATAAGGGCACAATTTATGCATATATATTATTTATTGTTAACATCATATTATTCTTTCTATGTAATATGACAATTCTTTCCTTATATAAAAATTCTTTTAACATTTGATCAATTCGCCCTCTAATGGGAGCACAATTTTTAACATCAATACATGATGTATCGTCTCTATGAAATCATCACAAATATGCTTTAATGAATTATTTTCACTTTATCATCTACTTTATCGAAACAAATCTCATTGGCTTTGATGCCTTATTGACTCTATCACACCACTTTGATTTTCAACCCTTTCTACAATATTGGTTGTCGCTCCATTAGCCCTACCTCACCAAATCATTATTACCATTCTATGGTCCTTACCTCACCATACCATCTCTATTACCTTGTCAGCATTATTGTGCAAAACTAGCTCTATTATTTAATATGCCCCACAAAAACCATTGCTTATATTACACTTTTAGCTCAATCAAACAATCACCTTTGATTATATCACCTTTAGTATTAAATCTTATTGCACTAATTGATCTCAACCAAATAACATCCACCATGGATGCTATTTGTTTGTGGAATTGCATCAAATGATAGCAAAATACAATAAAAGCTCTCATTAATGCAAAAGCCTAAATTATTGTGTCAACTTTGTATAATAACAATTCAACTAATTTAATATCAAATATGAGTTTATTATTCTTATGTATCATAACCAATTTTCTATTCACAAGAGAATCTCTTCATATTGGTTTCTCTCACCCCTAATGAAAATGTATTTTTAGGACATAAAAAACATACATCATTGACTTTGCTAAATCATCATAAACTAGATTTGTCACACTATATCATTCATAACAACTCATCAGCTTTGCCAAAGCAAGTCCCCATCATCTCTTTTATTCATTAGTTTTGTCTTCTTGCCACTTTGTTACACCATATTAACTATCTACCTTATTGCAATGTATAAGTTTCATCACCTCCTTAACCTTTCCACACGAAATTGATTATACCACCCTATCATTCTTATCATGATATATTAGCCTTATTACCCTACTAACCCTTTTGCATCATTTTGACTCAATTTCCTATCAATTAGATTACTAATTCCTTTAGCTTTTTTTCATTCCTAAGAAGACATTTGAGCCTAACATTATTAATCACTCATTTACTTAATCTCATTAAGTGAAGAAGCCCTTACAATACTCTTTAATACAAGGCCTTAGAGTAGAAATGACACTCCCACCAACATTAAGTCAAAGAGTAGGCTTGAAGACTCTCATTTACTTACGATCTTAGTGTTGGCATCCTCATAATCTTTATAATCTTCACCAATACTATGTCTTGATGAGAGGAAATTCTCTTAAAATGAAAAAAGCCTTGAATAAAGCTCTCTTTTGCTTGCAATCAATTGAAGGGAACCACTTAATGAGCAACCCAATCTTAAGGAAAAGTAAAAGTAAAATGAAGCAAAACAAAGAGATTGAGGAAGCGATGTTGCAAAATTATTTTGGAGTTTGTGGTAAGTGAATGTGGATGCAATTGAAACTTGGAAATTATTCATGCACGTACATTAGTGATGCTCCAAGTTGTCTTGAATGAAAGCTCTCCAAACATCTCCAAAATAATGTAGAAGTGGTTTTTTATCAAGTAAAGATTCTAACCATCTAATTAATCTAGGGTTATTTCAATTTAACTTTAGTCCTCCAAAAGCATCATAAATAACGACATGATGTTTTCAATATAAATCCTAATTTTTTTGTTTTGGTCAAACTAGTTGTTTTTCTTGAACCCCAAAAGAGCTAAAGGCAATACATTGTTATGATGATAACAAATCGTTCAAATGTCCTTCTTGTCATCCAATTTGTTTACTTAGTATGCTATAAGTTAATCTAAGTGATAGTTAGACAAATTAGATCCTTAATCTTGGTTGAAAAAGTCAAAAAATGAATAGAAAAAAGATTATATAAAGTATATGAGAAATAAGAATTGAAAAAAATAAAATAAAAAATAGATGCTTATTACATAAGACTATTTGAGAACTTGATACTATACAAGCTATATGAGTTTTATTGTAGTGATTTTATCTATGATAGTATTGATGTATCATAGATATGTTATAGTTAGAATGAGTAAATATGAGAAAGATAATATTTATCTAATGATATTAACTCTAATTTTCATGTTTTGCAACCATAATGATAAGTATGACTATTATGAAACTGATGAGAAACAATATTAAGCTAAAATAATTAAGAAATTACTAAAATAAAAGTAGTCTAAAAATATATAAAGATATTAGATTTTAGACAAATAAAATGAATTATAATAAATAAAGAGAAGTGTATGTCTAAACATAATTAGAAGATAGATTTGTGCATCTTTTTATGTGTTAATTATTTTACACATTTTTATAATTTGATCATATGCTCTTACATGCTTATAAATATTTTTAAATCTAAAAATTATATTTTTATCAATTTATTTTATATACATTTAAATAATACGATCAAAAGAACTTATTTAATATTATTTATTAATCTTTTTATAATTTATCTTATAATCATATTTTATCTCATCTTATTCTTTACATACAAATTTACCTACTAGACTTTTAATCTCATACATACTTATATTATAAGTCAAAATCCTAGAGTACCAAGAGATGAGAAATTTTCCCTTCATTTAAGATTGTTAGCATTTTTTTGAGGACATTGTGATATTTTTCTTTATATATTTTAATTGACGTGTGAGTGGCTGCTTTCAAAGTAATATATCAATATCAATATATCTATATGTATCTATATATATAGATCTATAGGTTTCAACAATGCTCTATGAATCAATGATAAAATTATGCAATTTGTTATATAAAAAAGAATTGGTAATTATGATACCTTTTGGAGATGAAAAGAATTTGGTTATGTGAGTACATTATAGATTTGATTATTTTAAGATTATATTTATAGATTTATTGTTATATAAATATTATATATCTTTTGTGATTATTTTTATTAAATGTTGACTTGTATAAAGAAAACATGAACAGTTTTAAGGGAAACTCGATTAATTTTATTTACGAAGCATAGTAGTTTCTTTCCTAGGATTTAAAAATATTAGATGATTTGAACACAAATTAGAGTAAGTTTTATCATCATTTATTATTTGGTAAGGTTTCTAGTGTCCATTAATTGTGTGTAAACTTTGATTATTTTAATCCTAAAGTTATTAGGATTAATATTAAAATGAGATGTTTGGAGGGTGTGAGAAGATGGTATCAAAGTGATTAAAATTCTTTGGAGAGTAATTGATATTCTAGGGAAATTAAATTATTGAGCAATGATACCCCAGATTGAGATTTATTCTAGATAATTTAGTGGGTTTGATGAGTGAGGACACTGATATATATACATGTTATATCTATATGTTATAATATATGTAAGTTTTGTTGAAATTCTTTAACCTATTTGTCTATGAAAATTATGTAAGTAGGAAACAAGAATACCAAAAGAGATAGAAAAAATATTAAAGCAAACCAGAATTGAGTAAAGGAAGTATGATGTGTTAAAAGGTTAGAGTAACAAATCTTTTAAGAAGCATGCTTTTTGGGGGAAAGACAAAAAGAAATTTGGTTGTCATTCACCTAACAAACCAAGACTAGAAACTAGTATTAGCAGTCCATCTATTGCAACATTTAAGAAGAAAGTGTCATATTGTACTAATTGTGGTAGATGGTATCTAGGTAATAGTTGGGTTGGTAGTGCACACAAAAGTTTCTATGCTTGTAGAGAATATGTCCATTTATTTAAAGATTATCCTCAAGTTAATAGGGGATTTATGATTCCTACATCACCTTTGAGCTTAGATAAAGGTATTCTATTTATTATCATTCTAGTTAATGCTAATGTAGATGAACTTATTCTTCTCGACGTTATTGCTGTTTCTCCTCATAAGGTCTAGGATGTAATAGATCTGATGATAGGTATGTGATTTTTTAAAAATCTTTTAGTCATGCTTCTATATATACTAGCATAGTTTTTGTTCTTATGAAAGTTACATTCTTGTAACTTTATTGGTAAAAGTCATTGTTGAATTAAAATATTAGAATCTCTTACTGTAAGTATTCATGAACCAATAACTTGTTTATAAGAGGTTTTTAGTTGTGATAAGTATTCTTATTATTATGTAGAGAAAGATTTAATAACTGATTTTAGTCGATCAAATAAAAGATAAAACATAAATTTAAAAATATCAAATTGAGAATTAATTGAAGTGATCATCTATGATGAATATAATAATGAGAATCAATAAGAAATAGGGCTTTTGGTAATTGAAAGTGATGAATTTTTATGATCATAATTATTTTTTAAATAGTTCTTATCATAGATTGGTGAAATACTATTGAGTTTCATCATGTTTAGAACAAGAAAAAATATATACTGGCAAAAAGAATAAATGTAATTTTAATTAATGTAATTATTTTCATGGAATTTGATAAAAGATGATGTTAAAAGTGATATGATAAGATGAATACATAAATAAGTATTAAGTACTAGTAGAATACTAATTGTGTAAGTAGGAATTGAAGAGAAAATGATTCTTAATACTCTAGTAGATTTATAAATATTTCAATCAAGTTTTGTGGATGATTACAATTAAAAATTGTTTAATTAATTAGTGCAATATAAGAAAAGAAATCATGAATGAGAAATACATTTTGATTATTTAAGCTAAAATGATAAGATTAAGGTTATAAAAAAATAGAATATTATTTTGACTATAATAAAAAAAGAGTCAAACTCATGATTATTTAAAAATTTGGTTAATGTTAATAAGACAAAGTGCTTAGTTCTGTTTCAGCTAAATGTTTACTTTGATGGGATAACCTTATTTGGATAATATATTAACTATATCCATAAAGTTTACTTGATTTACTTGAGAGGTGCTCAAGTTATGCTATTCTTTTGGCAATATATGTTGGTTCATAATTTTAGATTGACAATAGTTATTTCCTTAAAATATTTGCATCAATTTAAGGTTATAGAATAATATTTTAAAATAACATTTTTTGAAATACACATTTTTTAATATGTTGAAGAATAACTTTGAGGGTTTAAACAAATTGTTGAAAGTAATGCTAAGATTGAAGAAGCTAAATTGTATTGAAAATATTAATTTGGGTTAATCAGTTAGTGTTGATATAAAATAGCATATCAAAATAGTAAAGATAAGGATTACCTTGGAAACTCTTAAAATGATTTATAAAATATAAGCAACTTTATCTTGCACTACTTAATATAAAATACTTAAATAAGGAGCATGACCTATTGGAGAAAATTTCAATGAAATGTGTTCTAATGTTTTGGTTTCCAAAGGGACAGATGCAGCTACTCAAGAGGAACTAGAAGAGAATATGTTTAATGACATTATCAAATTGAATTCTTCATTACAAGCTAAAGTTGTTAAATGCAAAGATATTTGGTCAATTGAAGGAGCATGTGTCATGAAGAAAAGTTTACTTTTTAGAAGATCTAAGGTTATAGAAAATGACATTATGGAAAAATAACAAAATGAGAAATTGAAAGGACTATACTCAAGAAATGAGAAACTTGAGACTACATTCTTTCTAAAAGAAAAAGGAAATTGTTGATTTAGAAGCATCCATGAAGGAATTAGAAGCTATATTTTTACCATTAGAAGAGAAAAGTGTTAGGTGGAAGAATATTTAATAGTTGTAGAGAGATCACAAGAATCAAGCTTAAGGATATGGAGCTGGTTGATTTTATCTTAGCTCTTGAAGATAGTAGTTTGCCCATGAATCTCAAACAAGATGGTGAGAGCTTTTGACCTAAACTTGAGTTTAAATTAGTAAAGATAGTGAGTATAAAGAGCTCAAACAATGAGATTAGTTTTATTTATCTTTTAAGAAAGTGAATAAAAATGATATATTAGATAAAAAGAAATTTTGTAATTTTCATATAGTCATTAAGCATAATCATATGAAATGAACTAATTCAAGTAATATGTTTTAAAAAGAGCAAAAACTTTAAGAAGAATAAAAGGAGAATACGAAAATGTTAAAAGAAAATATCTATTGCATGGTTAGTTGATGTAGAATTTGGAAAAGCAAGAAGAATAATAAAAATAAACTAGCATCACAATCTAGATTTTATTGATAAAAAATCATTAAATCCATAAATAAAATTATAATTCTACTCCTTAACCATTGTAAGCAAGTATTACTAAGTAAATTTAAAATGTAAAGTTTTCATTTATCTTTGAAGAGTTGAGTGGTCATTGAAAAGTTGTTAATTTTATAATTTCTAATTAAATAACATAATATACATAAATTAATTATTTAAAAATGTTTATAGATTGGATGATAAGGTGTAACAAAATCTTAAAACTAAATAGACATTTAATATTGATATTTTTAACTTTTAGAATGGATGTTCATATTTAAATAAATATAATATCAGCCTTTAATTTGAATAGATAATTAAATTGATTAATTAGCAAAAAAAGATAGTATTTTAGAAGAGAATGAAATTTCTAAATTGAAGTCCTTTTAAAAGAAAGATTTGATCGAAAGCAATAGTAAGATTGAGATATCTTGCATTCATTTGATTTAAGTTTCAATGGTCAGCTACTTAAAAAGTTATATAATGATTATATCATTTTAGTCGATAAGAAAATTTGATTATGTATTTAAATGTTATTTGGATTATATACATCTAATTGAATTTAATTGATTTAATTTAGATGATTTGAGATTAATATAAAGGAATGAAATCTTCATTAGGTTCAACTGCTTCAAAAAATTGAGATATTTATTGAACTAAACACATAGAGATGTAATAAAAACTAATTTGAAGAAGATTGAGAATGAAAAGAAGAAATATTTTGGATGCTTATATTACTAATCATTATTTGTTGAATTTCTTAGTCTTAGATATGAAGAGAAGAGGATTGTTGACTCATGCAAAATTTGTGAAAATAAAAGAATTCTACCTTGAAGTTGTTTCTTTGGATGTTTCCTCCTTTTGTTGCTTAGGAAAAGCATTATTCAATTATATGCTGCTTAAAATGTGTCATTCAATTAATGTTGAAGTAAAGAATCTTAGGCCTGCTATTCTTATAAATTAGATTTGCTTATAGAGAGTAACTAAGTGCTTATATCAATTGCAATCATATTTCAATTGCTTAGAGAAGATCAAGACTTTAGTTAAATATATGTTAAAATTGTATAGTAAAAGTAAATTTAAATGCATAATGAAAGAAATTGAAAATTACATCTTGGGATTTATTTTAAATTATGGGACACTTTTTCTCAATGTGGGTAAGATGTAATGACCCAGTTTTTGTAATAGTGATTTTAAATAGTTCTAATAATTTGATAAAGAGAATTGAGTTTTTAGTTTTTTATAAAGTTAATTAAAATAATAATTTTAAATATTCTCTTATAAAACTCGTATTTATCAAATATGTTAAATTTGAAAAATGAATGTACCATTAGATCGAGCTCATTGAGACGAGTCCATCAACATTTGTTATATTGCAATAAGATTTGATTGGATTTAATACAAATTTATGAAACATTATTAATAATATATAATTTAGAATAAAATAATTAAAAACAAATAATATAATAAGTAAAAAAAGAAGAAATGCTAATTTCTTCTACTCTGATACTTCGTTGCCTCCCCCCATCACTGTCACACATGCAATCAACCACTCTAGCTTTCGATCTTCATCCCCTTACAATCGTGCAGCCCTACAAAGATTTTAAGATCGAGATTGAGGACTTGTGAGTTTCTGCTATAGTTCTCTTCCACTTAGACTCAATAGGAAAAATGTGGTCATCGGCAAGTAGTCGAAAAAGAGGAATTGATCACAAAAACAGTTCAATCAAATGACTGAGATTAAAGTGAAATTATTTAGAAAATAAGATTTGATATAGACTATTAGATCCTAATCATGATCAAATAGCTAGATTTAAGTTTATGCATAGAACAAAGTGGACCATGCGATGACAAAATTACATGATGGGATGGTTAATTGAATTAATGTTTTGAAAAGGCGAATGAGAAGTTAGCTGTTCAATAGCAAAATTGCATGACTAGATAGCATATATTACTCTCGAAAATTAGAGGTATTACAATCGGATTGTTGATTGAATTAGAGTTTGAAAATGATTGATGAGATCATGATCGTTCGATCATAAAATTGCATGATTGGATGATAAAAATCACTCATGCAATTCAGAGGTTACCTACACAAAAAAACTTTGCTTTTTAGTCTAACATGTTATATTTGGTTTGCTCTTATCTCTTGACCAAATGGTGACTTAGCGAAGTAACATGAGTTTCACTCATTTACGGCTTCTAGTTGAAAACATTGAATCTATATATAAGTAGTGACAAAGGGGCGGTGACTCTAAACTATGACAATTCCTAGATGACCCCCACTAGATTATGGTGAGAAAGTAGGAATAAAAAAAATCCATTTAATTAAATTAGTTAAATCGTCACTATCAAAAATGTAAAAATCCTATTCACATGGGTTTTGGTATAAGATTTTCATTAAACACTCTAAAACTTATTAATTAGAAATTTATCATTCACTATCTTAATTTCCTTCTACATTAAGATTATAAAATTATAAATCTATCTTGACACAAAGTAATACTTCTATATTCATAGATTTATCATCCACCAATTAGTTTTGACTTAAGCTAACATTTAGAATTTGCACTTTTATCCTGAGTGAAATTTTGACAATTATAATTATATGTAAATCTTTAAAAATTCAAAATAATTTTTTTAGGTCTAAAAAAATTACAAAACATTATTGAGTTCAACTCAATGAATTTTTTTTATTTTCTTATATAATGTTTTTAACTAAGTTTAAGCTCATGACACACTTCTTAAAAATTTATCATTATTTTAATATTTTTATGTATAAATAGCATATTTAAAAAAATTCAATTGATTAAGGTGAACTATATCTAATCATAATTTTCTTAACTTAATTCTAAAGTTTATTATCTTAATTTGGATAAAAATTTGAGGAATATTATAGTTACCTTATCTTTTTATAAGTATATTCTTTTGTATTTACTAGGTTGATTAGATATATATTTTTTCTTTCATAAGTCTATAATTTCTTCAACATATCAGAGTATTTAACGTTTTAAATAGATTTAGTGTCTATAATAACTAATTTAACTAAAATATAACCATAGAAGGGTTTTTACCATATTTAATAGATATCTTATGCTCATTATTATTATATTTTTTACATTAAAAAAATATAAGATGCATGCTCATTAGAGATCAATAAGTAGCCTTGCTTTATCTAAAGTCCAAGAAATCTCTATAATGTCAATTAAGTTGAAAAGTAGAGGTTATTATATTTTTCTTTTTGTGGCTATATTTTTTGTTATAATCAATATGTGCAGTTTAGAAAAACTTTATTCCTATCATTTTACAATAATAATGTTTTGTATCTATTTTATTGATTAAATAATTTTTTGCATAAGTTTATAACTTCATTAGAAAATCACAATGTCAAACATATTAAATAAATTAATCATTTGCAATGACTATTTTGATTATAAAGTAATAAACTGTATAGTGTTTTTATCATACCTAATACTTATCTTATGTTTGTTGTTATTATATTTTTTTTCTAATTTTGTATTAAAAATACAAGATATAGTTCAACTAGAGATTAATAACCAATCTTAATTTATTTAAAGACCATGAAATCTCTTATTAGACCCATGAGGTTGTGGAGTGATGGTCACCTTTTTTTCACAATTATTTTTTTTGGCTAAGTTTAATGTGTAGTTTAGTGAGAATGCACTCTTATCTTTTTGTAGTTATATTTTTTTGTATCTATTAAGTTGATTACGTAAATATTTTTTCCGCCACAAGTCTATAATTTCATTAAAGAGTCAAAATGTTTAATTTATTAAATAGATTCATAATTTGTAGTGACTAATTTAACTAGAATGTATAAACTATAAAGGTTTTTTTATCATACTTAATTGATGCCATATACTAAATATTAGTGTATTTCTTTGCAAATTTTATATAAAACGTATAAGATTTAGACTAGTTAGAGATAAGTAGTCCTAGATTTTCTAAAGCACAAGAAATCTCTTATTAAGCAATGAGGTGGATTCTATTTTTTTTTCTTCTTATTATTATTTTTTTGACTATGTTCAATATATCTGGTTTAGTTGAGTCTCTTTTGTGCATATGCTCTTTTGTATCTACTATGTTGATTAAATATATATTTTTTCTTTCATAAGGCTATACTTTAATCAAGAGATCGTAATATTTAATCTACTTTTAAATAAATTTATCATTTATAATGACTAATTTAACTAGAATATATTAAACTATAAAATGTATTTTATATCCTACTTAATAGATGTCTTATACTCACTATTACTATTATATTTTTTATAAAATTTTTATATAAAAAAATTATTACATGTAAATTAGTTATAGATCAATAAAAAGCTTTAGTTTCTCTAAAGCCTAAGAAATCTCCTATGAGGCTGATTGAGTTAAAGTCTATTTTTGTTTCTTTTTTCTTTATTTATTTTTGTCTATGTTCTATATGTGTAATTTAGTCAAGTTTTATTGTTATCTTTTTTGTAATTATACTCCTTAGTATTTATTATATTAATTAAATAAATATTTTTTCTTCTAAAAGTTTATAATTTCATAAATAGATCACAATGTTTAATATGCTAAATAGATTTATCTTTTGTAGTGACTAGTTTAACAAGAATATAATAAGCTATAAATTTTTTTATCATAATTAATAGATATCTTATGCTCAATATTATCATATTTTTATAGTTTTTATATAAAAGATACATGATATAGGCTAGTTAAAGGTCTTTACTTCTAGTTTTTGTAAAGCCGAAGAAATATTTAATTAGATTGATTCGGTTGTGAAGTCAAGTCTATTTTTTTTTCTTTCTGTTACTTTTTACTAAGTTCAATAAGCAATGTCTGATCGAACTTTACTCTTATCTTGTTGTAACTATGCTATTTTGTATCTATTATATTGATTAAATAAATATTTTTTCTTCAATAAGTCTAAAGTGTTATCAACAAATCATAAATTTTTATTTATTAAGTGGAATTATCATTTATAATAACTAATTTAAGAAGAATACAACAAACTATAAAAATTTTCTTTATGGATTTCTTTAATCATTATTGTATATCGTTTTATAATTTTTATATAAAAACCTAAGATATGTGCTAATTTCATATTAGTAAGTAACTTTAGTTTGTCTAAAAGCCTAAAAAATCCCTTATTGGGCTAATTGTTTGTGAAGTAGAAGCTATTTTTTTTTCTTTTTATTATTGTTTTGTTATGTTTCGTATGTGTAGTTTAGTCTTGCTTTACTCTTATCTTTTATTATATATTCTTTTGTATCTACTATGTTGATTAAATAAGTTTTCTTTTATGAGTCTAAAATTTTATCAACATATCATAATATTTAATCTATTAAATTTTATCATTTATAATGACCAATTTAATTAGAATATAATAAAATATATATTTTTATATTATATAATAAATGTCTTATGTTGATAGTTATTTTATTTAAAAAATACAAGCAGTTGTTTTTCTACAGCCCATCAAATCTTTTATTAGGCCGATTAGGTTGTTAAGTCGATGTGTTGTTTTCTTTTCTATCTATTATTTTTTGGCTCTATTCAATAAATTATAGTTTATTTGTTATGTTTTTGTAATTATACATTTTTTATTTACTGTGTTCGTCAAACATATATTTTTTTTAATCATCTTTTATATGTTTATTTCTTTTTTATCATACTTAATAGATGTCTTATACACATTATTATCATTATTTTGTAATTTTTATATAAAATATAAAAGTTGTGAGTTAGTTAAAATTTTTGTAACTCGCACTAGTGTATCTAAACTCCAAGATAAGTTGATTGGGGTTTATAAAGTGTTGTCTTTTTTTTCTTTTCTCTTTATTATTTTTGGCAATGTTCAATTTGTAATTTTGTTGAGCTTCACTTTTATCCTTTTTCTAATTATACACTTTTTTTTTTGATATATTGACTAAATAAATATTTTTTTTAATAACTTTATAATTTTATCAATAGGTCATCATATTTAATTTATTCAATAGATTTATCATTTATAGTAATTAATTTAACTAGAAAATAATAAATTATAATTTTTTTATCTTAATAAATGTCTTATGCTTATTATTATATTTATATTATTATTAGTATCATTATATAATAATAATAATAATAATAATAATAATAATTATTATTATTATTATTATTATTATTATTATTATTTTATAATTTTTATATAAAATATATTAGATATAAGATAGTTATAGGTTACTAGCCCTAATTTGTCTAAAGCCCGAGAAATCTTTATTGAGTTGGATCAGGGACATTATTTTATCACCTTTCTTTGTATTATTTTTACATTGTCCAATAAGTTTAGTTTAACAAATTGCATCTTTATTTTCTTATAATTATACTTTTTTGTATCTATTATTTTAGTTAAACAAAAAGTTTTTCTTCTATTTAAATATATTTTCATCAACAAATCATAATATTCAATCTATGAAATATATTTATCATTTGCAATGACTAATTTAATTAGAATATAATAAATTATAATTTTTTATCATACTTAAATTAAGAATTAATTTGTCAATACATTGCACAAAGTTGATGTAAAATATATAAAAAAAATAGGCTTTTTACATGAGATATTAAGAGTTTTATTTAATCAAATACAATAAAAAAATAATTTATTATAATGTTTTTTAAGCTTTTATTGTATATAAAGAACTAAATCATCCATGATTTTAAAATATAAAAAAAAATTATGAATAGTTTTTTAAAATAAAAAATAAAAAATGTTAGTTCGTTTTGGGGACCGGTCTACGTTGATACGCTTGGTGCGTTAGTTTTCATCTGTCAAGCTGCTGAAAATATTTTCGTAGAATTTAAGATTCAAAATCACGAACCAAAATGCATTTATATGTTCCTAAATTGTTAACCAAAATGCATTTACATAAAAATATTTATGATCTCATTGTTGTTATGTTTAATTTTTTATTCGGGCTTGGTATCTGCTCTCAAAGACAGTGGCAGAGAGATGTTGTTTGGAATTTTGCAAAGGATCATGCTATTGATTTGGTTTATATTAATCCAACTTTGGTGATTGGCCCTCCTCTTCAATCGACACTAAACACGAGTGCTGAAGCAATATTGAACTTGATCAATGGTGTGTATACTTGTTTTTCTATGTTTCTTTTGAAAATTGTACTTCAATTAATTTCTTTTGAATCATTCTCCACGAAGTTTCATTTGTTCGACAATATTATTTGAAATAGAATTATCTTTAAGAAGGACAATCCATTATTTGATTAAGTTATTGTTGTCAAATTGTAAGTATTCTTTGTTTTGTTTAGACATCAAAATTGTTAAATATTTGCAAAATATCTTTTTTGTTTTCATCTTCTTCATTTGCAAATATTCTATCTTTTTTATTATGCAACAATTAAATAAAAGTCCTTTAACGTAATAGTTAGTTATTGACTTTTGATATAAGATTTAGTGAACCAATACATGTTTCGTAGATATAGAAAAACAAGTATACATATGAGCACAAGTAAACCCCTAAATCATTCCTTTTCTCCATTAAAAATCTCATCAACATATGACTTAATTTAAATGAATGAAACTGCATTTTTCCTTCTTTTGCCCTTACCCTCCTCTCTCTCTCTCTCTCTCCAAGATGCTTAGGCATTTGATGTGGCAAAAATTATGGATATGCTGTTGTATACCTTAATTGCCCTACAACAATAATAAGCTACAGTAGCCATGAATAATGTGACAATGGAGGATGATTTTGAGCAAGAATTTAAGATATTTAGTGTCTCCTTCACTGCAGGATCTATAAGCTTAGTCTGAAAGAAAGAAATATTCTATCAAACTTGAAACTAAAATACAAGGCACTTCAATTAAAACAACAGAATGTTTAAAACTTAACTTAAAAAAAGGATAAAAAATGGTGAGCACAAAAAAATAGTTTAAACTTCATTGAGATCAAAGAAAAAACAACCATTTAAGAAAATCTTCAAAGAATTACCCTAATATATTGTTAACTGTGATGAAGCAACACACTAAGACATCTGGGCACTATGATATCAATTAATTATTAACACATGAAATCACTTCCTTATTTTATTTCAAATGAACTTATTTACTTGACATTTTCCGCATTTGCAAATCAAGCATTGGTCTGAGTCAAGTTGAGGTAACACATAACCTTTAAGTTCATTAAAATCACTTTGAGTTGGGATTGCATGAAAACAAAATTAAATTTTTCCTATTTTGGGTAGATCTGCACAAGCTATTATAAAATTATAATCTTGCATTTCATCCATTACTTCCATAAGAAAGTTTGTAAATAGGTTAAAAATAGTTAGTATCAACTTTTGATTTGATTGTTATATATTATGCGCAATAACATAAGCTTATGCAGTTACTTAATAGTAACAAATTCATTGGATAAAAAAACTAAATCTTATCATTTGATAAATTTCATTAGAAAAAAAAAGATATATAAATTTTGTAGTTCTTTGGTTACAAGAATGAAAGTTAGATAAAATTTATCAAAAATGAAATTTGAAGATCACCAAAATTGAGAATGTTAGACCACAAAAAAAAGATATGCATATGCACCTATGGATCTTTGATTGCATGATAAAATGGAGATGTTGTATGGAAGACAACATCACAATCATGAATTTCAACATCAAAGGAGCCTTCTCTTAATAAATCAGCTTTGTACAAATGCAATCTCTCACTTGCTCAATGTAATCTTTGCAAATGCTCCGTTTTCTTAGGATCATCTAAAGCAAAGGAACAAATATTATAGATGGAAGAAATACAAAAAAAAATTAATTTGAGAATAATTTTAGGGATTGCTATAAACGTATTCCTCATTATGCCTATCTAATCAAATTTACAAGTTGATTTGATTTTTTTGAATACTTTGGCCATCCACTCAACACAATCCTCCAAAACCTTCATTGTACATTAAAAAAACAATTTTGTGTGCTTATCATTCTTCATATGATTTATAGATTCATGAATTTCAATATGTCTACATAAAAAATTTAACAAGTTAAATTTATGTATTTTTAAATATATACATTTAAACCTTGTTTCCTTTCAATAAGTTTTTTCTTGAATAATAAGATAACTCAAACAAAAAGATCTTAATTATTTGACCCAATTATCTAAAAAAGTCAAAAGATTAAATATTGGCATAATCTATCTTTTCTATTATAGGATCATTTAACTCATGATATAGCTCATTCCCAATCCTAGATAACAATAAATCTATTCTAAATAACAATAAGTCTTTAAAATGATCTTCAGTATTTATGGAGGTCAGGATATTTCCTTCACTCTTCATGTTAGTAATGTAATGGTTTTGATTGATAAAAACCTTAGTTTTGATATTGGGTGACTTGCTCTTAGTAAAAAAAATTATAAGTTTGCATTAATGTCATTAAATTATTATTTGTGGCTTTTTTAGTGTTTCTTGGTTTTGATTCTCTCATCACATGTTTTAATAATTTTTTCTTCTAATGAATCTATGTTGGTCCTCTGTTGAGGTTGAGAAAAATAGTAATGCATGATGCTCTCTTGTGTTGGCTTAACTAGTGTTTCTTCAAGTACTCGTTTTATTGAATCTAAGACCTAAGGTGTGCACTTCCTTGTTCGGACATTAGTAAGTATAGTGATCCAATCTCTTACATTTTATGCACCGTATTTCATGGGGATGAATATGGAATATTGTCTTTTAATTGATTTCTCTTTAGTGTGTGTTACAACAATGATGTTGATGATAGAGTTACAAATATTGGGTGATGACATTTTGATGAAATTTTCCTTTAGGTGCCATCAAATGAACCATCTTGTAATAAATCAACTTTGAATAGGTGCAATCTCTTACTTGCTCTATGCAATTTTTGCAAATGCTTTGTTTTCTTATAATCATCTAAAGCAAAGGAAAAAAATATTATAGATGGACAAAATACTCAAAAAATTAACATAAGAATAATTTTAGGCCTTACTATTAACAGATTCCTCATTATGCCTATCTAATCAAATTTAGAAGTTGATTTGATTTTTCTGTATACTTCGACTGTCCACCCAACCATACAATCCTTAATGTTATGCACAGTTGTTTTGTTGGATGCTTGAATACTCATGGATATTCAAGCTTTTGGTTGAATCACCATGTGTCACACAACGAAGAAAAGTGCATATAGGTCACAATTCGCTTAAGAAAAGGAGTTAAGTTCTATTTTTGTAGGACTTCATCAAATTCTCAAAAAACACAAATATGAAACTTTTATGGAGTGGGAGTGAATAGGATAAGAGCAGTTTGAAAAGGATACTTTAGTAGTTAAACTTACAATTTGATTGTGCCAGTAATCGACCAAACTGCATAACATTGTTTGAGTTAATTGCTTGTTGCATTTAGGGGACCGCTTGATGTGATTAATTAAAATCGCATGGGACAATTGTTTGATTGCCTATGGCCAATTGTCCAACTGAGACGAAGAAGACTACTTGATTGTGGTTGTTCTTATTTTATCGTACATTGCAATCCCAACAAACCCTAAACTCATACAAATTATCCTGACTTGACCCAAACAAGCCTACATTCCAGCTAGACATGACCTAATGTGACTTGGTGTACAAAATGCATAACAAACACATAGATGTATGATCAAAGTATAAAAGTTACAAAAGTACATATACCAAAACTATGAACATGAAAGCGGTGAGTGGGTGCAAGCATTGATGCTCGAGCAATTAAGGCATGGACGTGGTGACAAAGGTGGTTTTGAAGTTATCAACGGTACAACATGCACGTCTGGTAGCGGCAACCTCACATAGGTGGGAGGCAAGGATGCCCGGGTTGGTTGCATTGGTCAAGGTGTTGCGTGGGAGGTTGCGGTGCAGGAGGGTGGGCACAGGTAATAGTTCGACATTATGGGTTGCGACTAATGGAGGTTAATGGTGGTGCTAAAGTTGATGTTTTGTTTTATTTTTATTTTTTTAGATTTTGCAAGTGGCCTAAGATTAGGGGGATGACAGTGGGCGAACGCTCGAATATCGAGGGGATAAACTTTGTAGATGATGATAAATCGTTATGGAGATTAGAAAACCATGAAGGTTGCTTTGGTACAAAATGATAGGGACTGGGGTATGAGAAAATTCTATAACAGAATACCAAAGGAAGGGTATTTTCTACAATATTAGGAGTTTTTACTCTAACAACAAGAAATGTGTTATATTGACAGTAAAGTTCAGAAGGCCTTAATTTTTTTTATCAATTCAATGACTTTAATTTTCGTTTTTTTAAAATATTTTTATAAAAAGTACAAAAGCAAAACCTAGATGAAAAATAAAATAACAAAAATGTCATTCATATTAAAAAAGTATAAGAGTAATAAAATATGTTTTAAAAGATAAAAACATCATAAAGATCAAATATATATAATCCATTATAACTTGTAATGGTCTAAAAAATATGATAACTAAAAAAGGTAAATATGATCCGTTAGATCAGCTCAATTTATCCATTTAATGTAATTTGTCTTGCAGCAGACTGTCTAACCTAAACTTTAGAAGTGTTGATAAGGAGTTGTCATCGCAAGTTTTTTGTGAGTTATCTAAAGGATTAGATGGCTCAATGGCAATTTGTGGAGCGATTAATTCAAAAAGATCTAGTTTTGATGATCCATGGGTACCAGAATATGAATCAACTATGATATGAGTTGATGTGGTTGATGTTTGGACAAATGTAATTAGTTTCCCAAAAGAAAAATATTTGACATCTATTATGGAAACAAAAATGTAAAATAGGTAATTGTTGTATGTCTTTGGCTGAATAATGTCTGGCAAGACCTATGGTGACATTGGAAGTAATAATAGTGTTGTGTTTAGTGGTTTGATAATGTTAATGGTCATCAAATCAACAAATCATGACAGATCACATGAGAAATTGTGAATATATTTATCGAATGTATGGAAGCATTTTGGTTAGAAAAATAAGGGATGTAAAGATAAAATCCATTGCTTTTTTTATTGGTAGGTTGCATTGCTCTAGAACATTGGCATAATCTATCTTTTCTATTATAGGATCATTTAACTCATGATGTAGCTCATTCACAATTCTAGATAACAATAAATCTATTCAAAATAACAATAAGTCTTTAAAATGATCTTAAATATTTATGGTAGTCACGATATTTCCTTCACTCTTCATGTTAGTTTTGTAATGATTTTGATTGATAAAAACCTTAATTTTGATATTGGCTAACTTACTCTTAGTAAAAAAATTCGTAGGTTTGGATTAGTGTCATTAAATTATTATTTGTAGCTTTTTTAGTGTTCATTGGTTTTGATTCTTTCAACACATATTTTAATAATTTCTTCTTCTAGTGAATTTATATGAGTCCTCTATTGAGATTGAGAAAAATAGTAATGCATGGTGCTCTCTTGAGTTGACTTAACCAGTGTTTCTTCAAATACTCCTTTTGTTGACTCTAACAACTAAGTATAGTGACACAATCTCTTACATTTCATACATCTTATTTCATGGGGCTGAATATGGAATATCGTCCTTTCATTCCTTTCTCTTTATTGTGTGTTAAACAATTGATGTTGATGGTAGAGTTACAAGTATTGGGTGATGATATTTTGGTAAAATCTGCATTTACTTCAATAGCCATTTACCCTCAAATAGAATTACAAAGTCTAAGGCTACATTAGGAGTATCTTTTGGGGAATTAACATTGTGTAGAAGTTCTTGAGATGTCTCAAAGCAAAACTTATTTCTAAACCTTACAACCTTTGAATTGTCACATTTTATTTGTATATTCTAATGTGCTCAACATGCTTTACCTTAGTTTATGTAGCTAACTCATCTAGCATCCTATCACAATAAGTTATGGGACAATATTGTTCTTTTAGAATTTCATGTCTTCTTAAGTATTGGGACAATCTTTGTTTAACATCCTTAGAGTTCTTTCAATTGTTTCAAATAAACCTTATCTTGCCCCAACTTTATATTTGCAAACCTAATCTTACAATGTTATGCATATCAATCAAAATACTGATCCATGTAAACTAGTTAGTCCATAAATATTATGACATTGTCTTTCTTGTCAAAAGTAGAGTATTCAAATTTAACTCATTTAGTGATGTCATTATCTACTTTCACAAAGGGACTTATATGGACATCTTTTCTCTCTGGTTTTCGCTTATTTCTTGCTTTCTTCTGTTCTCATAGTGGTCCTCTATGTCAACAAGAATGCCTATAGTCAAGTCGACAGCAAATCCTTATCCTGTCAATCACTAATGTTATCATAATCAAACTATTTTAAATCTAACTCGTGAAACCCATGTTGAGATCTTGAGGTTGTCTTGTGTTGGGGGTAATTGTGAGGCACTCTTAGACTAGTCAATAACTAAATAATAAGGATCACATTAGGTAAAAATTAGATTACTATAATAAATATCTATAGAATTTTTTATTATCAAAATTAAATTATTAGATAGCTTATGAAACTTAACAAGATAGATTTTTATTATGTATCAACTCAAGTCTCTTTATTCCTAAAATAGTAATTAATCTAACAAATGATGTTTTAAATTATGGGCCCTCGTTTGTGTTCAGTTTCACGATCCATGACGAATTTAGACCTCTTACATTTTGGACTCTGTTGGATTAATTTATCTGCATCACAAAGCGTAAGATTAGGCACACATAATCTTTACCAAAACAAGGTCTTAATGTATGCAACTATCTTTCACATACAAAGCCATGATTATGCTCTACCATGCTAACAAACTAAGCCAAGAAATCTTACTAAATGCAATGAGTACAAAGAAAATTTAAGCTCCACCCAATTCTTAGAGAATAGAAAATTTACAATGAGATAGATTTTAGGTTAAGAAAGAAATTTTCCAAATTCTTCAAACTTTTAAAAGTGTGTATAAATGCTAGTAATGGTTACAAGTTTCTAAGCACATGCACTTTGTTGGAACTAATTGGATATTGTATTAAAGTGTTCAAGGGTTTTCTTTACAATGTAAATTAAGGCTAAGATTTTTAGTGAGGTAGTCAAAGCTTAATTGAGTGGATGAGATGTATTTAATAATAAACTAGACTTCAAAACACTCTTCAAATGTTAGTATGATTATTGGTTAGAAAATCCCCAAAAATATCCTACGTATTGGTTATAGAAATGAATTGTTATGTATTGGTTTGGCCTATCCCACTCGGATGGTTGGCAAAAGCAACCCATCCCACTCGGTTGGTTAGCAAATGTGGTTAATAGAAATTGTCTCATGCTTGACCTACAAATGTGTTGGGTGGTTCCTTAGGCACAAGGAACATGTGACTCGTCTATCTTATACAAGAATTCACATATACGATTTGAAAATGCAATAGCAACAAATTAGAAAATATACTATTTTTCATTCAAAATATTATGACTCTGAAAATAATGGAAAATCACTTGTACATTCAAAAATTGTGAAACTTTGCTTACAAGTGTACAAAAGTATTTGGTTTTAGTGTATAAATGCATTTTTGTAATTTGACATTGAAATACATGATTTCAAGCATCGAGTTATGGTCAAAATATTTAAATCTTAACTTAGCTAACCTGAGTATCTAAACTAATAGAATGTTATCCTAATTAATTAATATTTGAATTGTAACATGAGAATCATTTTTAAAATGTGTTATGTTAAACAAAACTATAATCATTTAGAAAGAAAGATCATAATATTTGTATTAACCCAACATAAGAAATGTATGAATCTAAGTAGATGAGATAATAAATGATTGAATCCATGCTTAAAGCATCATATGGAAATGATGTTTTAAACACAATTCACATGGTATTTCATAGGTTTGCACCAAGGATAATGATATTTACCTAAGGCATATTTAAGGTATCATCAAATAATTTTATCCATCTTAGTGTCAAAATGATTAAATCTTATTAAAAAATAACTTAAATTTGGACCATTGTAGCCAGTATGTATTGCCCTTTTCTTGAAAGTCTAAATGCTATATTTTTTTAAGCTTCTAGTTTTACTCTCAGTGGAAGTCTTTCTTACCTTTCTCCTTTCTCTGGTTTTAACTATTATTGATTGGAATTGGAATCCAAGCTTCACACTCACTTTCTCTTCTTTCATATCATGTATCAAGATATTGTCCCTACTAGTACCAAAAGTGATAATAAAAGTAGAAATGTTGTGTTTGCCGAGGTAATTAGCCCTTGGAGTAGCAACCAATGTTGGGAATGCTTCTTTTATGCTATGTTGTTGTAGCTAGGGCCATGGTCCCCTTTGGCTAAATTGTGATCAATCAAATATTATAAAGTCCCAATATTTATTATTGTTTAGAGGTGACATTGATTGTCCTTTTGTCACTTTTTTCCCACTCTTTGCTAAGCACAATTTTGTTCATTTTTGTCGACTTTCCGAGGCAAGACCTTTTTCTTGTTGTTCTGTCATGATTTGATTCCTTTCGCCAATTGACCTTAATGTCTTTCACATGAATAAAGTGAACATACAAATAAGTAAAATATTGTAATGTCTTTTATTGTTTTATAGGAATTATGCAACGATTACAAGAAATAAGCTAGTTACAAGCATATGTACTTTATTCTTTTGTATGTTTATGATACATGATTGAAAAAACAATACATAACAAAAATTTTAATATTTAATAAACAATGATAAAATATAGAAATTAAGTTAAACTGAACTAATAAGTCAAGGTAAGTCTCTAACTACCAAGATAATAATTATCATCTAACAAATAAGAGTCACATCGAAACTTATGTGTTGAATGTGAGCTTTTCCAAGATTATATGTCCAAATGATTTAACTTACATAGGTAAGGTAATTGCTCAATAATATAATTATCAACAAGTGATCAATTTAATATTAATAAGAGATATATTAAGAAAAACAAAACAAAAAAAATAAGGGTTGAATGTGGTTGTGCATGGTGAAGGAAAAAGGGGAGGTGAAAAATGAAAATAAGGGAGAAGAAGAATGATAAAGGTGGAGAAAAGGAGGGAGGAGCTAATGACAGGGCACGATGACAGCTTGGTTATGGTTAAAATGAGAGAGAAATTGATGAAGAGTGGAAGCAATGACTCTTTGCGGGGCAATGACAATGGCAATGAGGGCGATGGGGGATAGCAAAGTGTAGGAGAAGGGGATCGAGAGATAGAAATAGTGGTTGAAAACCTAATCTATTTTATGTGTGAAACCTATTTAAAGTTGTTTCTATTTGAATTATTTTTGAGTTCATGCATTGATAAATTTATTTAGGGTTGGTTTTGCTTCAAATAGGAGAAGGAAGTAAGGTGATTTCTCAAAATAGTATTTAAGTTTGAGGCAAGTTACTAAGGCAATTTAAATGAGAGTTATATCTAACCTTCATGCCTTTTGAATGAAATAAGTGGACTAATGATTGTTATCATTGTTTGTTTG
Organism: Vanilla planifolia; assembly: GCA_023846275.1. Classification (NCBI taxonomy): domain Eukaryota; kingdom Viridiplantae; phylum Streptophyta; class Magnoliopsida; order Asparagales; family Orchidaceae; genus Vanilla; species Vanilla planifolia. The sequence continues at coordinate 22,138,354 of CM043870.1, forward strand.
TGGCTTTACATTGCTTGCTAATTTGTAATTGCTATTTTAGCCCCATGTTTGTATCACATGAAGTTTGACACCTTTATTTTTTTATTAATCGTGATATTTGTCACTAGTTTTGTTTAACTTCTTTTTTTGTTTTTTGAGAATTGTTTTGATTTTTTATTTGTTATTTTTTATTTTTAATTAATTAAATAATATATATAACATTTCTAAATAGACTTTGAAGAACAAATTTTTAAATTTCATTTCTAAGATTTTATCATTTCTCTCTAATAAAAATTGAACGATTTTAACATTATAGATTGACTTATTGTGTATGATTATTGTAATCATATTTTATTTGTTATTTTTTATTGTTGATTGTAGTTTTTATCACTTATTTTATTTGTCTTATTTTATCAAACAAAAATTATTCATGTTTTTATACCATTTTTATTTTTTTTATTTTATTAAATAATTTATTTTACATTTTTTAAGAGGATTTAGAAGCCAAATATTTAAATTTTATTTCTAAAATTGTATCATTTCTTTCTTAAGGCCTCAAATGTAGAACCACAAGCATTGCTTGTGCAGTTTTAACTGAGACACTTTGCTATAATGCAGGAAAATGGTAAATTAGGGAAACATACTGAACACATTTTTTACCTTGTTCGAAACATTCAATTGATTTTATACTTAAAGAATGCAAAGTGAAACGTTCATTATAACAATGTGATCATATATGAATCATTATGTTGACATATTAAATAATTATTTCAAAAGAGATTTTCTAACAAGGAATAAAGTATAACTTTATTGTGTGAATTTTATGACTAAATATACGCATATTATATTTACAAATAAAACCATATACAAATTAAAAAAATTCATACTACTTTTGTACAAAAATAACATGTATAACATTAATCCTATTTTTTTCATAATAAAGATGAAATACATGTGTGCATAAACTTGTTGCTTATACATATATTTATTATTGTTAAAAATAAACAAGTTATCATTAATTATTTTGAAAATAAGAGTAGATCATAAAAATAATAAAATATTGGAAATTATATAACACAAAGATGAAATTATGTAACACAAAAAGAGATTTTCTAGTTAGGAATAAATTATAACGTTATTATATGAATTTTTTACTAAATGCATGCATCTTATATTCTCAAATTAAATTGTATGCAAATTAAAAAAATCATACAACATTTTGTACAAAAATCACAAGTATAATACTAATCATAATTTTTTTATTAATAATAATAAAATGCATGTGTGCAATGTGCATGATTCTTATAAATATAATTATTGTTGCAAAAGATAATAGATTATCATTAATTATTTTGAAAATAAGAGTTGATCATAAAAATAATAAAATGTATGCATAACACAAAGTGGAAAACATATTGAATGAGGAAACTTATGTTGGTAATGCACTAATAAAAGTTCCTTTAACATCCAAGTTAAATTCAAATACAACTTCAAGTAAAATAAAAGCTAATAGTTGTTAAAATAGCATTTGAGTAGATCTTAGGAGATAAGGAAATATGATGTCTTGAGAAAGTGGAGAAGCAAATTTCAAATTGAAGGCTTTTTGCAAGGAGTTGCATCAAATGAAGGCTTAAGTTTGACCCCTCACTTAAATGACACCATTAACACAAAAGTTTGTACTATAAGGGCACAATTTATGCATATATATTATTTATTATTAATATCAGATTATTCTTTCTATGAAATCTAGCAATTCTTTTCTTATATAAAAATTCCTTTAACATTTGATCTATTCACCCTCTAATGGGAGCACAATTTTTAACATGAAGAAAATGTAGTTTCATCTTTATGAAATCATCACAAATATGTTTTAATGAATTATTTTCACTTTATCATCTTCCTTATCAGACTTTGATTTTCAACCCTTTCTACAATCTTTGTTTTGTCACTCCATTTGCCCTACCTCACCAAATCACTATTGCTATTCTATGGTCCTTACCACACTATACCAGCCAGTTACCTTAGCAATTCAACTAATTTAATATCAAATATGAGTTTATTATTCTTATGTATCCTAACCAACTTTTTATTCACAAGAGAATCTCTTCATATTTATTTCTCTCACCCCTAATGAAAAGTGTATTTTTGAAGACATTAAAAACATACATCATTGACTTTGCTAAATCATCATAAACTAGATTTGTCACACTATATCATTCATAACAACTCATCAGCTTTGCCAAAGCAAGTCCCCATCATCTCTTTTATTCATTAATTTTGTCTTCTTGCCACTTTGTTACACCATATTAACTATCTACCTTATTGCAACATATATGTTTCATCACCTCCTTGACCTTTCCACACCAAATTGACTATACTACTCTATCATTCTTATCAGGTTGTATTAGACTTACCACCCTACTAGCCATTTTACATCATTTTGACACAATTTCCTTTCAATTAGATTACTATTTGCTCTAGCTTTTTACCACCTCAAGAAAACATTTGAGCTTAACATTATTAATCACTCTTTTACTTAATCTAATTAAGAGAAGAAGCCTTTACAATACTCTCTAACACAAGGCCTTAGAGTATACACCACAGTCGCACCAACATTAAGTCAAAGAGTAGGGTTGAAGACTCCCTCATTCACTTAAGATCTTAGTGTTGGCATCCTCACAATCTTTATAATCTTCACCAATACTATGTCTTGATGAGAGGAAATTCTCCTAAAATGAACAAAGCCTTGAATAAAGCTCTCTTTTGCTTGCAATCAATTCAAGGGGGACCACTTAATGAGTAACCCCATCTTAAAGACAAGTACAAGTATAATGAAGCAAAACAAAGAGATTGAGGAAGGGATGTTGCAAAATTATTTTGGAGTTTGTGGTAAGTGTATTTGAATGCAATTAAACCTTGGAAATTATTCATGCACATACATTAGTGTTGCTCCAAGTTGTCTTGCAATGAAAGATCTCCAAACACCTCCAAAATAATGTAGATGTGGTTTTTTAATCTAGAGTGAGGTCAATTTATAGTTACTTTAGTCCTCCAAAAGCATCTTAAATAACTACATGATGTTTTCAATATAAATCCTAATTTTTTTTTTATCAAACTAGTTGTTTTTATTGAACCCCAAAAGAGCTAAAGGCAACACAATGTTTTGATGATAACAAATCATTCAGATGTCTTTCTTGTGATCTAATTTGTTTACTTAGGTTAATTTAAGTGATAGTTAGGCAAATTATATCCTTAATCTTGGTTGGATGAATTAAGTTTTGGACATTCAAGTTAAGATCCTTAAAGCTAAAAGATGTCATCCAATATCTCAAGTGAAGAAGAAGGTGGAATCATATGTTCTTCAAATTATCAAGGTTTATTTCTTCTATGATATATTTCGAAGTTATTAATTATACATGAGATTTTACACTTCATTCACCAAGAATTTGTATTTTAGTTTAGTAAATTATTCTTAATTGCACAAATTATATATCATTAAGTGTTATCAAAGTTAATATAACTCACCATACAGATATTTAAGTTTAATTTTATAAGTATTGATGAGTTCGAGTGTAAAAATATTTAATTGTAGAATAAATATAAAAGTAATTAAAATTTGTATTAGTTATACAATATTAAGCTTACTTCATATAATTAGTTTAATTTGAAGGAGACAATACAGAAAATAGATTATTAAATTTAGATTACCACTAGTGCTTTGTATAGTTAGAAAAAATGATTTTATAAATAGATAATATATTATAATTAATTGAGTAATAGATAAATGATTGAATAATTTAGAGAAGGAAAGAATACAACGTGATTTATTTAACATAAGAACCTCAAAAATTTCCTACAATATGTTATTTATCATAAAGTGTGATTGATTCTATAATGACCAGGTTTTTATAATATTGATTTTAAATAGTTTTAAGTGATTTGATAAAGAGAATATAGATTTTTATTTTTAGTAATATTAATTTAAAAAATAATTTTAAGTATTTCCTAAAAAACATGTATTTATCATATATATTAAATTTGAAAAAAATGAATATACAACTAGGTCAAGCACATCGAGACGAGTCCATCAACATTTATTGTGTCACAATCAAAGTTCATTCGGATTTAGGATAAAGTTATAAAAAATTGTTAATAAAGTATAATTTACTAATTAAATAATTAATAAAATAATAATCTAATAAACAAAAGTAAGAAGAAACCCCTAATTTCTCTTCACCACTTCATCACCTCATCCACTTACCATCACGCATGCGATAAACCTCCCTCACTTTTGATCCTTATCGCCTCACCACCATGTAGTCGTATGGAGGTTTTATGGTCGAGATTGGTGACTCATGAATTGTCCTTATAGTTTTCTTCCTCTTCAATTTGATGAGAAGAACATAATCGCAAAGGGGTCTCTAGAAAAAGAAAAAGGCTATGATTGACCTTAAGTGTTTGCCAAATTTCATCCTATTGTTTTGGGAGGAGCTGAAAGAAATCAATTTTTAGTGAAATCGACCAATTTAATAAAAAAATGAAACTTTAATAAGTAACATTGAATTCATAAAATTATGAATGTTATTTAGTTAATATTGATCATCACAAGAATGGTAACTATTTTTAATTAGGCGCTTAATCATTCATTTACAAGAAATAAAAGAAAAATAAAATTTAATATAAGAATTTTCTCAAAGAGAGTAGCTAAATAAATTTTTAATAACTATAATGTAAGCATTACTTTTGTTTATGATTATTCAATATATAATATTGTATAATATCATCCTTTTTTGCATCATGTTCTACATTATGTGATGAGAAATAAAAATAGAAAAAGTAAAATAATTGTTTGATTTAGTTATGCTAATGATGTGAAATAGGAAAAAATAAATAGAAAAAAGAATATGTAAAGTATATGAGAAATAAAAACTGAAAAAAATTAAGGATAGATGCTAATGACATGAGACTATTTGAGAACTTGATAGTATACAAGTTATATGAGTTTTATTATAATGATTATATCTATGATAGTATTGATGTATCATAGATATATTATAATTAGAGTTAGTAAATATGAGAAAGATGGTATTTATCTAATGATATTAACTCTAGTTGTCATGCTTTGCTATCACTATAACTGGATGTATCAAATCCCACATGATATATGATTAGTTGCTTATTATGTGATCTAGTAATCTAAAGATGAGTTCTGTTATGATGTAGATATAACATATGATGAGTCGCTTATTATGTGATATAGTAGCCCAAAGATGAGATCTATTATGAGATAAACATGATGTGATATGCTTATAGGTTGGGTTTATATGTTATAATATGATATTAGAGATATGATATGAGATATATATGTTATGTGCTTGATATAGATATAATACAAATGAGATGGATCCCATGACACTGAAATATTGATTTTCAATAAAAACTTAGGCCCTAATGATAAGTATGAGTACTATGAAATAGATGAGAAATATTAAGCTAAAATAATTAAGAAATTACTAGAATCAAAGAAGTCTAAAAATATATAGAAAGATTAGATTTTAGAGAAATAAAATGAATTATAAAAAATAAAGAGAAGTGTATGCAAGAATATAATTAGAAGATGTATTTGTATATCTCAATATATGTTAATTATTTTATACATTTCTATAATTTGATCACATGCTCTTACATGCTTATACATCTTTTTAAATCTCAAAATTATATTTTTATCAATTATTTCATATACATTTAAATATAATGATCATAAGCACTTATTAATATTATTTATTAGCCTTTTTTATAGTTTATCTTATTATCATATTTTATCTTATCTTATTCTTTACATACAAATTTACCTATTAAGCTTTCAATCTCATACCTACTTACATTATAGGGTAAAATCCTAAAGTATCAAGAGATGAGAAAGTTTAGCTTCATTTAAGTTTGTTAGCTTCATTTAATTGTCTATAGGGTTCAACAATACTTTATTAATTAATGATAAAATTATGTAATTTGTTATACCAAAAAGTATTAGTAATTGTGATATCTTTTGGAGATGAAACCTATTTGGTTATATGGGTGTATTATAGATTTGATTATGTTAAAATTATATTTATGAATTTTTTGTTATATAAATATTATATATCTTTTGTGATTATTATTATTAATTGTTGACTTGTATAAAAAAATATGAGTAGTTTTAGGGAAAACTTTATCCATTTAATTTATAAAACATAGTAGTTTCTTTGGTAAGATTTAAAAAAATTAGATGATTTGAACACAAATTAGAGTAAGTTTATCATCATTACTTATCTGGTAAAATTGCTTGTCCTCTAATTATGTGTAAACTTTGATTATTCTAATCCTAAAGTTATTAGGATTAATATTAAAATGAGATATTAGGAGGGGTGTGATAAGATAATATCAAAGTGATTAAAATTCTTATGAGAGTAATTAAATTTTTGGGAAAATTAAATTATCGAGCAATGATACCACAAATTGAGATCTATACTTGAGAATTTAGTGGGTTTGATGAGTAATGACACTGATATAATATACATGTTATATCTATATGTTATAATATATGTAAATTTTATTGAAATTTTTGAACTTATTTGTCTATAAAAATTAATTAAGAGCCAAGCATAACAAAAGAGATTTTTTAAGAGGTCTAATATGCTAAAAGGTTAAAGTAATAGATTTTTTAAGAAGCACGTTTTTTGGGGGAAAGGCAAAAAGAAATTTGGTTATCATGCACCTAACAAACCAAGAGTTGAAACTAGTGTTAGTAGTCCATCTATTACAACATTTAAGAAGAAAGTGCCATATTATACTAATAATGGTATATCATATCTAAGTAATTGTTGGGTTGGTAGAGCATATAAAAGTTTCTATGCTTGTAGATAATACGACAATTTATTTAATGATTATCTTAGACTGAACAGAGGATTTATGATGCTTCCATCACCTTTGAGCTTAGATAAAGGTATTCTATCTATTATCATTCTAGTTAATGCTAATGTAGATCAACTTATTCTTCTTGACATTATTGTTGTTTCTCCTCATAGGGTCTCAGATGCAATAGAATGATAAGTATGTGAAATTTTAAAAATCTTTTAGTAATTCTTCTATATATACTAGCATATTTTTTGTTCTCATGAGGGTTATATTCTTGTAACTTTATTGGTAAAAAAGTAATTGTTGAATTAAAATATTAGGATATCTTACTATAAGATTCATGAACCAACAACTTGTGTATCAAAGGTTTTTAATTGTGATAAGTATTATTATTAACATTTAGAAAAAGATTTAATAGCTAATTTTAGTTAATCAAATAAAAAACATGAAATAAATTGAAAAATATTAAATTGAGATTTGATTAAAGTGATTAGCTATGATGAATATAATAATGAAAATCGATAAGAAATATGATTTTTGGTAATTAAAAGTGACGAATATTTGTGATCATAATTATTTTTTAAATAGTGCTTATGATAGATTGATGAAATACTATTGAGTTTCATCATGTTTAGAACAAGAAAAGATATATTGGCACGAGAAACATGAGAAATTGAAAGGACTATAGTAAAGAAATAAGAAACTTGAGGCTAAAATCTTTTTTAAAAGAAAAGGCGATTATTGATTTAGAAGCTCCATGAAGGAATTAGAAGCTATGATTTTTAGCATTAGAAGAGAAAAGTGTTAGGTGAAGGAAAATTTAACAATTGTAGAGAGATCACAAGAATCTAGCTTAAAGATATGGAACTGCTTGATTTTATCTTGGCACTTGAAGGTAGGTTTAGTTTGCCCTTGAATCTCAAACAAGATGTTGAGAGTATTTGAGTTAAACTTGAGTTTAAATTAGTAAAGATAATGAGTATAAGAGAGCTCAAACAATGAGATTAGTTTATTTATCTTTTAGGCAAAGTGAATAAAATGTTGTATTGGATAAAAATAAATTTTGTAATTGTCATATATTCATTAGGCATAATCATATGAAATAAACTAATTTAAATAATATGTTTTTAAAAAGAGAGAAAACCTTAGGAAGAATAAAAGCAGACTAAGAAAATGTTAAAAGAAAATATTTATTGAATGGTTAGTTGACGTAGAATTTGGAAAGAAAAAAGAATAACAAAAGTAAACTAGCATGACAATCTAGATTTTATTGATAAAGAATCACTAAATGTATAAATAAGATTGTGATTCTACCTCTTTACCATTGGAAAAAAGTATTATTAAGTAAATAAAAAAATGTAAAGTTTTCATTTATCTTTGAAGAGTTATGAACTGCTCGTTGAAAAGCTACTAACTTTATAATTTTAATTAAATAATACAAAAATTGATTATCTAAAACATTTATAGGTTGGATGATGTAGTGCAACAAAATCTTAAGACTAAATTGAAATTTAACATTGATATTTTTTATTTTTAGAATGGATGTTCATATTTAAATATATATACGATCATTCTTTAATTTCAATTTATAATTAAATTAATTACTGAGCAAAAAAAAGATAGTATTTTAGAAGGGAATGTGAAAATTTTAAATTAAAGCCCTTTTAAAGAAAAGATTTGATTGAAAGAAATAGTGAGATTGATATACTTCGCATTCATTTGTTTTAAGTTCCAATGGTGAGCTATTTAAAAAGTTATGTAGTGTTTATATCATTTTAATCAATAAGAAATTTTTATTATTGATTTAAATATTATATATATATATATATATATATATATATATATATATATATATATATATATATATATATATATATATATTACTAAATTTAATTGATTTAATTTAGATGATTAGAGATTAATATAGAAGAATGAAATATTCATTAGGTTCTACTGCTTAAAGAAAATTAAGATTTTTAATGAATTGAATACACAAAGATGTAATGAAAACAAATTTAAAACAAATTGAGAATGAAAAGAAGAAATACTTTTGATGCTTACATTACTAATCATTATTTCTTGAATTTCTCATTCTTAGATATGGAGAGAAGAGCATTGCTGACTCAGGCAAAATTTGTGAAAATAAAAGAATTCTATCTTGAAGTTGCTTCTTTGGATGTTTCCTCCTTTATTTCTTGAGAGAAACATTATTCAATTATATGCTGCATAAAATGTGTCATTCAATTATTCTCGAAGTAAAGAATTTTAGGCCTATGATTCTTATAAATTAGATTTTTTTTACAGAGAGTAACTAAATGCCTTTATCAATTGCAATCATATTTCAATTGCTTAGAGAAGATCAAGACTCTAGTTAAATACTTGTTACAATTGTATAGTGAAAGTAAATTTAAATGCATAGTGAAAGAAATTGATAATTACATCTTGGAATTTATTTTAAATTTTGGGACAATTTTTCTAAATGTGGGTAGGATGTAATGACTCAGTTTTTATAATATTGATTTTAAGTGGTTCTTAATAATTTAATAAAAAGAATTAAAATTTTAATTTTTTTATAAAATCGATTAAAATAATAATTTTAAATATTCTCTTATAAAACTCGTATTTATCAAATATGTTAAATTTGAAAATTAAATACACCATTGGATCGAGCTCATTGAGACGAGTCCGTCAACATTTGTTGCATTACAATAAGAGTTTTATTGGATTTAATATAAATTTATGAAACATTATTAATAACATATAATTTAGAATAAACCAATTAAAAAAACAAATAATATAATAAGTAGAAAAAGAAGAAACCCCAATTTCTTCTACTCTGCTATTTCATTGCCTCACCCCGTCACCGTCACAGAGGCAATCAACGTCCCTAGCTTTCAATCCTCATCTCCTCGCCATCGTGCAACCATACAAAATTTAACAATCGAGATTAAGGACCTATGAGTTTTTGCTATAGTTCTCTTGCACTTCGATTCAATGAGGAAAATGCTGTCACAAGCAAGTAGTTGAAAAATGGGAATTGATCACAAAAACAACTTAATCAAATGACTGAGATTAAAGTGACACTATTTAGAAAATAAAATTTTATATGGACTATTAGATTCTAATCATGATTGATTATCTAGATTTAAGTTTATGCACAGAATAAAGTGGATCATGCGATGACAATATTACATGATCGGATGGTTAATTGAATCAATGCTTTGGAAAAGGCAAATTAGAAGTTAACTGTTCAATAGCAAAATTGCATGACTAGAGAGCATATATAACTCTTGAAATTCAAAGGTCGTGGGATTGGATAACTGATTGAATTAGAGCTTAAAAATGATTGATGAGATTATGATCATTCAATCATAAAATTGCATGATTGGATGATAGAAATCACTCATGCAATTCAGAGGCTACCTACACAAAAAAGTTTTGCTTTTAAGTCTCACTTGTTATATTTGGTTTGCTCTTATCTCTCAACCAAATGGTGACTTATCAAAGTAACATGAGTTTCACTCATTTATGGCTCCTAGTTGAAAACAATAAATCTATATATAAGTGGTGTCAAAGGGGCAAGGGGGCGGTGAGTCTAAACTATTGCAATTCCTAGAAGATCCCCACTAGATTATGTATTGAAAGTAGGAATCATAAAAAAAATCCATTTAATTAAATTAGTTAGATCGTCACTACCAAAAATCTAAAATTCTTATTCACATGGGTTTTGGTATAAGATTTTCATTAAACACTCTAAAATTTATTAATTAGAAATTTATCCTTAACTACTTTAATTTCCTTCTATATTAAGATTATAAAATTATAAATCTATCTTAGCACAACCTAATATTTCTATATTTCTAGATTTATTATCCACCAATTAGTTTTGACTTAAGCTAACATTTAGAAGTTGCACTTCTATCTTGAACGAAATTTTGAAAATTATAATTACGTCAATTTTTAAAAATCCAAAATAAATATTTTTGGTCTAAAAAAATTATAAACTTAACGTTATTGAGTTCAACTTGACAAATATTTTTTTATTTTCTCACATAATATTTTTAACCAAGTTTAAGCTCATGACACACTCCTTAAAAGTTTATTATTATTTTAATATTTTTATGTATAAATAGCATATTTAAAAAACTTTACTTGATTAAAGTGAACTATACCTAATCATCATTTTCTTGACTTAATTCTAAAGTTTCTTATCTTAATTTAGATAAAAATTTGAGAAATATTATAATCATTCTTATCTTTTTGTAAGTGTATTCTTTTGTATTTACAATGTTGATTAGATATATATTGTTTCTTTCATAAGTCTATAGCTTTTTAACATATCAGAATATTTAATATATTAAATAGATTTATCATCTATAATTACTAATTTAACTAAAGTATAACCATAAAAGTTTTTTTTATCATACATAATAGATATCTTATGCTCATTATTAATATATATTTTTACATGAAAAAATATAAGATGTATGTTCATTAGAGATCAATAAGTAGCCTTACTTTATCTAAATTACAAGAAATCTCTTATAATGTCAATTAAGTTGAAAAGTAGAGGTTATTATTTTTTTCTTTTTCTCTCTATATTTTTGGTTATATTCAATAGTGTAGTTTAGACGAAGTTTATTCCTATGTTTTGCAACAATAATGTTTTATATCTATTATATTGATTAAATAACTTTTTTCTTTAAGTCTATATTTCATTAGAAAATCACAATGTTAAACATATTAAATAAATTAATCATTTGCAATGACTAATTTGATTATAAAGTAATAAACTATATATAGTGTTTTTATCATACTTGATAATTGTGTTATGGTCATTGTTATTATATTTTTCTTCTAAGTTTATATTAAAAATGCAAGATATTGGCCAGCTAGAAATTAATATGTTGTACCAATTTATCTAAAGACCATGAAATATCTTATCAGACGCATGAGGTTGTGGAGTGAAGGTCACTTTTTTTCACAATTATTTTTTTAGCTAAAGTTCAATATGTATAGTTTAGTGAGAATTCACTCTTATCTTTTTGTAGTTATATTTTTTTGTATTTATTAAGTTGATAACGTAAATATTGTTTCTCCATAAGTCTATAATTTTGTTAAAGAATCAAAATGTTTAATTTATTAAATTAATTTATAATTTGTGGTGACTAATTTAACTATAATATATAAACTATAAAAGTTTTTTATCATACTTAATTGATGCCATATACTCAATATTATTATATTTCTTTATAATTTTTATATAAAAAGTACAACATTTAGACTAGTTAGAGATAAGTAGTTCTACATTTTCTAAAGCCTAAGAAATCTCTTATTAAGCAATGAGGTGGATTCTATTTTCTTTTCTTATTATTATTATTATTTTTGTTATGTTCAATATATCTAATTTAGTCGAGCCTCACTTTTTAACTTTTTGTGCTCTTTTGTATCTACTATGTTGATTAAATATATATTTTTTCTTTCATAAATCTATACTTTCATCAAGAGATCATAATATTTAATCTACTATTAAATAAATTTATTATTTATAACGACTAATTTAATATGTTAAACTATAAAATGTATTTTTTATCATACTTAATATATGTTTTATGCTCATTATTATCATTATTATATTTTTAATAAAATTTTTATATAAAAAATATAAGATGTAAATTAGTTATAGATCAATAAAAAAATCTTAATTTGTCTAAAGTCTAAAAAATCTCTTATAAGGCTAATGAGTTATGAAGTAACGGCAATTTATGTTTCTTTTTTTTATAATTTTTTGTCTATGTTCAATATGTGTAATTTAGTCAAATTTCACTCTTTTTTTTGTAACTATGCTCTTTATTATTCATTATATTAATTAAACAAATATTTTGTTTTTCTAGAAGTCTATAATTTCATAAATATATCATATTGTTTAATATGTTAAATAGATTTATCATTTTGTAGTGACTAGTTTAACAAGAATATAATAGACTATAAATTTTTTTATCATAATTAATAGATGTCTTATACTCAATATTATCATATAGTTTTTATATACAAGATACATGATACAGGCCAGTTACAGATCTCTAGTTCGAGTTTTTCTAAAGTCGAAGAAATATTTAATTAGATTGATTCGGTTGTGAAGCAAGTCTATTTTTTTTTCTTTCTATTATTTTTTTTCCTAAGCTCAATATGCAATGCCTAATCAAACTTTACTCCTATCTTGTTGTAACTACGCTATTTTGTGTCTATTATGTTGATTAAATAAATATTTTTTCTACCGTAAGTCTTAAGTTTTATCAACAAATCATAAATTTTCATTTATTAAATAGAATTATCATTTATAATAACTAATTTAAGAAGAATAAAACAAACTATAAAAATTTTCCTTATAGATTTCTTTAATCATTATTGTATATTGTTTTATAATTTTTATATAAAAACCTAATATATGTGCTAATTTGAGTCTAGTAAGTAATCTTAGTTTGTCTGAAGTCTTAAAAATCTCTTATTGGGCTAATTGGTTGTGAAGTAGAAGCTATTTTTTTTCTTTTTATTATTGTTTTATTATGTTTGATTTGTGTAGTTTAGTCTTGTTTCACTCTTATCTTTTATATTTTATACTGTATTGTGTTTATTATGTTGATTAAATAAGTTTTTTTCACAAGTTTAAAATTTTATCAACAAATCATAATATTTAATCTATTAATTTTTATCATTTATAATGACTAATTTAATTAGAATATAATAAATTATATTTTTTTATATTATGTAATAAATGTCTTATGTTGATAGTTATTATGCTTGATTATAATTTTTATTTAAAAAATACAAGAAGCGGTTGGTTTTTTTCAAGCCCAAGAAATCTTTTATTAGGCCGATTAAGTTGTTATGTCGATGCTGTTGTTTTCTTTTATATCTATTATTTTCTGGCTATGTTCAATAAGTTATAGTTGATTTGTTATATTTTTGTAATTATGTATTTTTATTTATTATTTAAATTAAATATATATATTATTTTCATATGCTTATAATTTCATCAAGACATCATAATATTTAATCTCTTAAATAGATTTGTCATCTTCGTGACAAGTTTTTTCTTCATCTTTCATATGTTTATGTTTTTTATCATACTTAATGAATGTCTTAAATACACATTATTATCATAATTTTATAATTTTTATATAAAATATAAAAGTTGTAGGCTAACTAAAATGAGAAAGCTGTTTTTTTTTATGTTTTTTTTCTTTTCTCTTTATGATTTTTCGTAATATTCAATTTGTAGTTTAGTTGAGTTTGACTTTTGTCTTTTGTAATCATGCACTTTTGTTTGTGATATATTAATTAAATAAATATTTTTTTAATAAGTTTATAATTTTATCAATAGATCATGGTATTTAATTTATTAAATAGATTTATCATCAATAATAATTAATTTAACTAGGATATAATAAATTATAAAAAAAAAATTTATCTTACTCAATATATGTCTTATGCTTATTATTATTATATTATTATTAGTATTATTATTATTATTATTATAAATTTTTTATAAAAATATAAGACATAAGCTAGTTATATGTTAATAGTCCTAATTTTTTTGAAGTCCGAAAATTCTTTTATTAGACCTATCGAGTTGTATTATAGAGATTATTTTATTTATTTTCTTTGTATTATTTCTTTACTATGTTCAATAAGTGTAGTTTAACGAATTGTACTTTTATTTTCTTATAACTATATCTTTTTGTACCTATCATGTTGGTTAAAACAAAAGTTTTTTTTTTCAATATAATTATAATTTCATAAAAATAATCATAATATTCAATCTATTAAATATATTAATCATTTACAATGACTAATTTAATTAAAATATAATAAATTATAAATTCTTTTATCATATTTAAATTAAGGATTAATTTGTCAATACATTGAACAAAGTTGATGTAAAATACATGAAAAAAATGGGCTTTTTACATGAGATATTAAGAGTTTTATTTGATAAAAAACAATGAAAAATAATTTATTTGATAGATTGTAAACTTGCTTCCAACTGCGTCCTTAAATTTCCCTTTCTCAAAATCCAATCGGCAAGTCATTATAAAATAAAAAAAAATTATAATTTTCTTGTTTTAATATTTATTTTTTAATTTACAAAAATTTACGTGTACATGTTGTCAATTAATAATAAACCTTTAGAAATAAATTGTCAAATACAAATATTATTCAATAAAAAAACTTTACATTGATTTCTTTTCTCCAAAGAATCAACATCACCTTATAGAGCTAAAAAAAGGTCAGTTATAAATATTTTTCTAAAAAGAGGAAAGATTGCTTGAATAAAAAAAGAGAGATCGTCATCGCGTACGATTGCATTGCCGGCAAGATGCTGCCCTTTCGGGTGTTTACATTTCGCTTTTACAATTTAAACCTCGTTAAATAAATTAATATACTTCGGTTCATTTTCCACACTATTTATTACAAGCAGCAGCTCATCGACAGTGAGCAAGGTCACAAAGCTAGAGCGGGGCAGCAGACAAGAAGATGGACGGGGTGGGGAAGGTGGTATGCGTCACGGGGGCTTCCGGCTACATAGCCTCATGGATCGTTAAGCTTCTTCTCCAGCGTGGATACACAGTCAAGGCCTCCGTGAGGGATCCTGGTTTGATTTATTTTTCCTCTCCTTTTTTTTTTAATTTAAACTTATTATTGATTTACCCAGCCTGTTACGGGTCAAGATTTTGGTAATTAAGCGTCATGGAGGGAGATTTTTTTTCCTATTTTGCTTAAAAAGAATGAACAGCGCCGTGATATATATTTTCAGGACTATTTTTGTCACATGATTTTAAGGCTAAAACATTGTTCGTTGCTTGTTTAAATGGCCGTGGATAAATCACCAGAGAAGGTGTTTTGTAGAAAGCAATTCATGGGGAAATCTTTGATCTGCTATCCTAGGTTTTGTCTGAAATAAATGGGGAAGGTGAAGTCTAAAATGAAACAAAGTTGAAATAAAAGTATTGTCTAATTAAGTATCCTCGATAGCTTGGATAAAGTGAAGTTGGTATTTTTACCGTGCGGCCATGAATACCACTCCAAAACTTCTTCCCATGGATATACCAATAATGATGGAAGTGTATTTTTGTTTCTCATTTTCAAAATTCATGTCTTCTGGATTAACTCATACAAAAAATCTAAAATGTAAAGTTTTTGGCAGCTAAATTTTGGCTCCTCCCATTTCATTTAAGCGAAGTTATGCAAAGAAAATAGGAATATGGAAAATGGTTATAATGGTGGAGATTTATAACAACAGATTTTCTTTTCATGATCAAGGAGAAGCCTTGGAATTAAAAGCTTTTATGTCAATTGACAATCTCAATAATAGTATTCTTGATTATCCCATTTTGAGTTGGTACAATTGTTAGTAAAGAATGCTTTATTGGTCAATTTTGTCTACTAGGGATTTGGACGACTCTATTTGAGCCTAGGTTGGCTGTAGTATGTAGGACTTTAAATTCAAATAATTGCTTCCAAAATTTGATTAGATTTTTTGGTTAGAGAGGTTTGTTTTGAACCACTATGAGTTGATTATGGTCCAGACTTGGCTTGAGTGAAAAATTAAAGTTCAGCTAAGCCCATCAATTGAAATGAGTTAGTTAAGGATGGTATTAACAATATCTTTATGTGCATTTGTTTATCTACCAATATATGCATGTAGACCTTATAATGGCTTGGATCGTCAATATATCTTAGAAGGGATTACATTCTAATAAATTAAAATGTATGTGTATTTGTTCATAGTAACAAAATTAAAAACTAAAATCAAAGGTCAAATTTGCTTTGGTCTCAATTCAAACTTGAACCTAGTACAATGAGTAAAGGTCTGCTCAAATCCAGCTCTCTTTTTTCAAATTTCATAAGTTCAGATCTTGTTAAGCTTCTTCAAGTTGATAAATTATGAGGCTATTTCGATTTGAGATTTTTTTCTTTTTTCTTGCTGAGTTTACATAAATTTGAACTTGATTTTATCAAAAGTGAATTCAATCTTTTGACTATTTTAGATCGTTAGGTCATGTAATTAAGGTATTTTTGTTTGAGTTATTTGATTAATAAAACAAAAGGCAAGAAAAAAAATTATTTAAAGGAAACAAGGTTTAAGTGTATATATTTAAAAATACATAAATTTAACTTGCTAAATTTTTTATGTAGACATATTAAAATTCATGAATTTATAAATCATGTTGGGAATGATGAGCAGAAGAAATTGTAAGTTTTTTTGTGTATGATGAAAGTTTTCGAGGATTTGTATTGTTGGGTGGATGACCTAAGTTTTGTAGAAAACTCAGGTCAACTTCTGAATTTGATCAAACAAGCAGAATAAGAAATCCACTAATAGCCAAGCCTAAAATAATTCTTTAATTAACTTGTTGAGTATTGCTTCTATCTGTAATATTTGTTCCTTTGCTTTAGATGATCCCAAGAAAACAAAGCATTTGCAAAGATTGCATGGAGCAAGTGAGAGATTGCAATTGTTCAAAGCTGATTTATTACAAGAAGGCTCCTTTGATGTTGCAATTCATGGTTGTGATGGCGTCTTTCATACAGCATCTCCATTTTATCATGCAGTCAAAGATCCACAGGTACATATGTGTATCTGTTTTTTGTGGTCAAACATTCTCAAGTTTGGTGTTCTTAAAATTTCATTTTTGATAAATTTAATCTTTCTTTCCTGTAATCAAAGAAATATAAAATTTTTATACCTTTTCTTTTTTCTAATGAAATTTATTAAATGATAAAGTTAGTTTTTGATCTATCGAATTTGTCACTGTTAACTGACTACATAAGCCTATGTTATCAGGCATGGTGTATAACAATCAAATCAAAAGCTGGTACCAACTATTTTTAACTTATTTAAAACTTTCTTATGAAAATAATGGATCACATGCAAGCTTATAATTTTATAATAGCTTGTCCAGGTCTACTCAAAATTGGAAGACTTTTATTTTGTTTTCATGCAAGCACAACTCAAAGTGATTTTATTGGACTTAAAATTGATGTGTTGCTTCAACTCGACTCAGACCAATGCTTGATTTGCAAATTTGAAAATATCATGTAAATAAGTTTAATGGAAATGAAATCAAGAAGCGATTTCATGTGTTAGGAAAAATTAATTGATATTGTGATGACGAGATGCCTTAGTGTGTTGCTTCACCTTAGTTAACCAATGTATTAGAGTAATTCTTTGAAGGTTTCCTTAAATGGTTTTTTTTGTGATCTTAATGAAGCTCAAACTTTTTTTTTGTGCTCACAATTTTTTGTATCATTTTTTAATGTTGAGTTTTAAATGTTCTTTTGTTTTAATTATAGTGCATTGTACTTTAATTTCAAGTATGATAGAGTAGTTTCTTTCTTTTTAGGTTGAGCTTATAGATCCTGCAGTGAAGGGGACACTAAATGTCTTGAAGTCTTGCTCAAAATCTTCCTCAGTCAAAAGGGTGGTTGTCACGTCATCCATGGCTGCTGTAGTTTACAATGAAAGGTCACGAACTCCTGATGTTGTTGTTGATGAGACATGGTTTTCAAATCCAGATGTTTGCAGGGCAAATAAGGTATACAAAAGCATATCTATAATTTTTGCCATATCAAATCCATATGCATGTTGGAGAGAGAGAGAGATAGAGAGAGAAAGAGAAGAGTAGGGTCAAAGGGAGGGAGAAATGTGATATCATTCATTTTAATTAAGCCATATGTTGATGAGATTTTCAATGGATGAAAAGGAATGATTTAGGAATTCACTTCTGCTCATAGAATATTTCTAATAATATGAAGATGAGTCAAGGAAGAATGTGAGTGATAGAGAGGGAGGCAGAGAAAAAGAGATGGAGAGAGAGAGAGAAAGGTGGGAAACATTCTATTCTCCAAAGCATTGATAAGACTATTGAGAGAGGGAGGGCCAAGTTGTTTACAATGAAATGGAGGAGCTCAAAATTAGTAGAATGATTTGGCAAATTTAGAATGCCTTTTTTAATGGTAGAAATAGTATGTACGAAACCAAATTAGTTGAATGATCATCTTCACTGAATGGTGTCTTTATATATACCTTGGTCTCTATCTCATTGTTGTATATTCCTCATTTTCGTTGTTGGATCACGTGATATTTGGCATATGTTCGTAAAATAGTGGCATTTACTGTTTTATGAAATGCGTATAAACTTATTTATGATATTTGAATTAACATAATAAGGTTGTGGGTTGTTATTTAGCCATTATGTCAGATAATGAGAACAATTTCATCCATGCAAAAATAATTGCTATGTTCAAATGTATATAAAATCTCAATTATGTAAATGTATACGATTCATCAAAAGTATTGTTTTTTTTTCAACCTCAAGTTACCTCATGATTTTTCTTAAGTTTAATTTGCATAATTTCAGTACTCTGCATCACTTTTTTGTAAGTTTATGTTTCTAGCCCTTTCTTGGGCCTTCTGATGCCATTAATTTGAAGTTGAGAAGCTACCATTTTAAGGGGAGCCTTGGTGCGTTAGTTTCCATGTATCAAGCAGGTGAAAACTTTTTTGTAGAATTTAAGATTCAAAATTACTAACCAAAATGTATTTATATGTTCCTAAATTGTTTACCAAAATATTTAAATTTTATTTCAAATAAACATCATGTAGCAAGATGCTTGCTTTAAAAAGCATCTTCTTGATATATATATATATATTGATGATCTCGTTGTTGTTATGTTTGATTTTTGATTCAGGCTTGGTATTTGCTCTCAAAGACATTAGCAGAGGAGGCTGCTTGGAATTTTGCAAAGGATCACGTTGTTGATTTGGTTTCAATTAATCCAGCCATGGTGATTGGTCCTCTTCTTCAACCAACACTAAACACAAGTGCTGAATTAATATTGAACTTGATCAATGGTGTGTATACTTGGTTTTCTATGTTTCTTTTGAAAATTATACTTCAATTAATTTTTTTGGTAGATTTCTTGTCTATTTCTTATATTATTATACATTTTATGTAATTAGGAAAAAAATTTTAGCAGTAGAAACTAGTTGCAATATGAATCTGTTAGCCAGGATTTTTTTTTCATTTTTCATAAACCCTATTTTATTTGGCAACTTAACAACTTTTGGCAAAGAAGTAACTTTCCACCATACATTTCCTTTTTTTGATTTATTTTTCAAGCAATAGATCTTTGTAAGATCAGCTTTTGATTTTCTCTTGAATCATTCTCCACAAAGTTTCATTGATTCGATAACATTAGTTGAAATAGAATTATCTTTAAGAAGGACAATTAACTATTTGATTAAGTTATTGTTGTTAAAATGTAAGTATTCTTATTTTTTTTAGGCATCAAATTTGTTAAATATTTGCAAAATATCTTTTTTGTGTTCATCTTCTTCTTTTGCAAAGATTGTATCTTTTTGATTATACAACAACTAAATAAAAGTCCTTTTAAGGTAATAGTTATTGATTTTCGATTTAAGATTTAGTGGACCAATACATGTTTCGTAGATTAGTGAATTTCTTTTGAGAAAACTATAGCACACGTTGGCTCAGGCATGTTTAGTAGAGGGATGAATTGGACTTTGCAAATTTTTTTAGTTAACTAAAGCTCACTAATTACAATGATGATAAATTAGGGATAACATGTTTGGTGATATAGTTAAAGGTTAAATGAATGAATGAGTTGTATTTTCTAGCTAACTAAGCCTCAAAATACAGTACAAAAATTCTTATGGAGGTTGGTAAGAATACTCTAAAAAATATCTCGTCATTATGTTGGAAAGAGTATTATTTGTAGGCTTGGCTTGACCAGTTAGGTGGTTGTCCAGCCTTTCCAAGTACTTATTTGAACCACCTCCATGTGGTTTTACAAACAATTTGGGTGTTTCATTGGATTTAGGGAATTTGAGCCTTGTGTACATAATGTGGGATTTCATATATTCTATATGAAAATAACACAAAAAAATAATTTTTTATTTAAAACATTTTTAAATTTGAAACATAATGCAAAAATATTTATATTGAAAATTCTTACCATTTGGTCAAGTTTGAGCATTTGAAAATGCATTTTGTAATTTGAATTGTAAATACATGATTTAAGGTATTAAATTGTTAAGGTTAGAAATTACTTTTGCCTTCCTTTAGTTAATCGAAGCATTTAAGCTAATGAAGTCATCTTTAAATTAATTAATATTTAGATCATGATATTTAAAATGTGTTATTCATGTTAAATATAGGTTGAAGTTGTATAAAAATAATATTGTATTATACATGATTGTTGTAACTTAACTTTAGGAACATAGGGGCCTAATTTGATGAGATAATTGTTATTTGAGTCTAAAACTTGAATCATCATTTAGAAACGATGTTCTAAACATGGTTCAATTGCAATCCATGGTTGTGAACCTAGAATATGTTGATTAGGGCATATCTAAGATACTATTAAATAATGTTATTAGTCTTAAAAGTCCAAGTAATTAAATCCAATGTAAAATCTAGAAAATTTGGACCATAAGTTTATATAAATATTTCAAATAGGTTTTATCATAATTTCTAGTGACCCAATCTCTTACATTTCATACTCCTTATTTCGTGGGCCTGAATATGGAATATCGTCCTTTAATCGCTTTCCCTTTATCGTGTGTTACAACAATTGATGTTTATGGTAGAGTTGCAAGTATTGGGTGATGATATTTTGGTAAAATTTTCCTTTACTTCAATAGCCATTTACCATTAAATAGGATTCCAAAGTCTAAGGCTACATTAGGAGTATCTTTTAGGGAATTGACATTGTGTAGAAGTTCTTGAGCTGTCTGAAAGAATAACTTATTTCTAAACCTTGCAACCTTTGAATTGTAACATTTTATTTTTATATTCTAATGTGCTCAACATGCTTTACCTTAGTTTATGTAGCTAACTCATCTAGCATCCTATCACAATAAGTTATGTGAAGATATTGTTCTTTTAGGATTTCATATATGTCTTATTCAGGTTTTAGGAGCATCTTTGTTTAACATCCTTAAGGTTCTTTTAGTTGTTTCAAATAAACCTTATCTTGCCCCAACTTTATATGTGCAAACCTAATCTTACAATGTTTTGTATATCAATCAAAATATCGATCCATGTAAACTAGTTAGTCCATAAATATTATGACATTGTCTTTCTTGTCAAAAGTAGGGTATTCGAATTTAACTCGTTTAGTGATGTCATTATCTACTTTCACAAAGGGACTTATATGGATATCTTTTCTCTTTGGTTTTCTTTTATTTCTTGCTTTCTTCTGTTCTCATAGTGGTCCTCTATGTCAACAAGAATGCCTATAGTCAAGTCGACAGCAAATCCTTATCCTGCCAATCACTAATGTTATCATAATCAAACTATTTTAAATCTAACTCGTGAAAACCATGTTGAGATCTTGAGGTTGTCTTGTGTAGGGGGTAATTGTAAGGCACTCTTAGACTAGTCAATAACTAAATAATAAGGATCACATTAGGTAAAAATTAGATTACTATAATAAATATCTATAGAATTTTTTATTATCAAAATTAAATTATTGATAGCTTATGAAACTTAACAAGATAGATTTTTTTTATGTATCAACTCAAGTCTATTTCTAAAATAGTAATTAATCTAACAAATGATGTTTTAAATTATGGTCCCTCGTTTGTGTTTAGTTTCACGATCCACGACGAATTTATACCTTACATTTTGGACTCTGTTGGATCAATTTATCTGTATCACAAAGCGTAAGATTAGGCACACACAATCTTTACCAAAACAAGGTCTTAATGTATGCAACTATCTTTCACATACAAAGCCATGATTATACTCTACCATGCTGACAAACTAAGCCATGAAATCTTACTAAATGCAATTAGTACAAAGAAAATTTAAGCTTCACCCAATTCTTAGAGAATAGAAAATTTACAATGAGATAGATTTTAGGTTAAGAAAGAAATTTTCCAAATTCTTCAAACTTTTAAAAGTGTGTATAAATGCTAGTAATGGTTACTAGTTTCTAAGCACATGCACTTTGTTGGAACTAATTGGATATTGTGTTAAAGTGTTCAAGGGTTTTCTTTACAATGTAAATTAAGGCTAAGATTTTTATTAAGGTAGTCAAAGCTTAATTGAGTGGATGAGATGTATTTATAATAAACAAGACTTCAAAACACTCTTCAAATGTTAGTATGATTATTGGTTAGAAAATCCCCAAAAATATCCTACGTATTGGTCATAGAA
The DNA here is from genome assembly GCA_023846275.1 of Vanilla planifolia. Classification (NCBI taxonomy): domain Eukaryota; kingdom Viridiplantae; phylum Streptophyta; class Magnoliopsida; order Asparagales; family Orchidaceae; genus Vanilla; species Vanilla planifolia. The sequence continues at coordinate 22,161,477 of CM043870.1, forward strand.
ATGAGTTATTTATTGGTTTGGCCTATCCCACTCGGGTGGTTGGCAAAAGAAACCCATCCCACTCGGTTGGTTGGCAAATGTGGTTAATAGAAATTGTCTCATGCTTGACCTACAAATGTGTTGGGTGGTTCCTTAGGCACAAGGAACATGTGACTCGTGTCTTATACAAGAATTCATATATACGATTTGAAAATGCAATAGCAACAACTTAGAAAAATATACTATTTTTCATTCAAAATATTATGACTCTGAAAATAATGGAAAATCACTTGCACATTAAAAAATTGTGAAACTTTGCTTACAAGTGTATAAAAGTATTTGGTTTTAGTGTATAATTGTATTTTTGTAACTTGACATTGAAATACATGATTTCAAGCATCGAGTTATGGTCAAAAAATTTAAATCTTAACTTAGCTAACCTGAGTATCTAAACTAATAGAATGTTATCCTAATTAATTAATATTTGAATTGTAACATGAGAATCATTTTTAAAATGTGTTATGTTAAACAAAACTATAATCATTTAGAAAGAAAGATCATAATATTTGTATTAACCCAGCATAAGAAATGTATGAATCTAAATAGATGAGATAATAAATGATTGAATCCAAGCTTAAAAGCATCATATGGAAATGATGTTTTAAACACAATTCACATGGTATTTCATAGGTTTGCACCAAGGATAATGATATTTACCTAAGGCATATTTAAGGTATCATCAAATAATTTTATCGATCTTATGGTCAAAATGATTAAATCTTATTAAAAAATAACTTAAATTTGGACCATTGTAGCCGGTATGTATTGCCCTCTTCTTGAAAGTCTAAATGCTATATTTTTTAAGCTTCTAGTTTTACTCTCAGTGGAAGTCTTTCTTACCTTTCTCCTTTCTCTGGTTTTAACTATTATTGATTGGAATTGGAATCCAAGCTTCACACTCACTTTCTCTTCTTTCATATCATGTATCAAGATATTGTCCCTACGAGTACCAAAAGTTATAATAAAAGTAGAAATGTTGTGCTTGCCGAGGTAATTAGCCCTTGGAGTTGCAACCAATGTTGGGAATGCTTCTTTTATGCTATGTTGTTGCAGCTAGGGCCATGGTCCCCTTTGGCTAAATTGTGATCAATCAAATATTATAAAGTCCCAATATTTATTATTGTTCAGAGGTGATATTAATTATCCTTTTGTCACTTTTTCTCGCTCTTTGCTAAGCACAATTTTGTTCATTTTAATATTTAATAAACAATGATAAAATATAGAAATTAAGTTAAACTGAACTAATTAATCAAGTTAAGTCTCTAACTACCAAGATTATAATCGTCCTCTAACAAATAAGAGTCACACCGAAAGTTATGAGTTGAATGTAAGCTTTTCCAAGATATATAATATCTTTTGGAGTAGGGCTAATTCATACTACCTAAGAGTAATATATAAATCAAACATATATTTTATACAAAATTATGATAAATTTAATTATTTAATTTAATAATTATTAGCACTTGTAATTTACCTAAATGATATAACCTACATAGGTAAGGTAATTGCTCAATAATATAATTATCAACAATTGATCAATTTAATATTAATAAGAGATATATTAAGAAAAACAAAACAAATAAAAAAATAAGATTGAATGTGGCTGTGCATGGTGAAGGAAAAAGGAGAGGTGAAAAATGAAAATAAGGGGGAAGAAGAAAGATAAAGGTGGAGAAAAGGAGGAAGGAGCTAATGACAAGGCACGATGATAGCTCGGTTATGGTTAAAGTGAGAGAGAAATTGACGAAGAGTGGAGGCAATGACTCTTTGCCGGGCAATGGCAATGACAAAGTGGGAGATGAGGGAGAGCAAAGTGCAGGAGAAGGGGATTGAGAGATAGAGATAGTGGTTGAGAAGGTATTGGTAATAGTGGGTTGACTTAGCGAACTATTAATAAATGTTGTGATTTATTAACATTAGTTTTAGTTTAAATTACAAATCGATTGAACCGACAATTCAATCCCTTTTTTATATAATATCATCACAATGAAAAATTGAACCTTGATCTTTCTTTAACCTTAATAAAAATAATACAAATACTAGCCTAGGGCTCATTTAACCTTGGAGAAGTTTTTGATGTTCGGCATGTCATAGCTATTGTGTTCATGCTCAAATGCTGATGAACTCCAAGTCGTAGTAAAGATTCATTATATTTGTTTATGAAATTGACTAAAAGATACACTAAAATGCTAAATCTCCAAAATATGTATTCTTACAATTTATTATTATTGAATTCAAATAATTAGTGAGCCCATGACTCTGAACAATACAGATGTTTATTGCGCACCGACTGGAATTGTGTAGTTTCTGAAATAATAATTGTTTTTAAATGATTGTTTTGAGTTATAATGTGTTTGATGATAATAAAGTGAAATAGTCTTTGTCAACACTATAACCTTTTCCAATTGCAGGCAGCTCTAAGCAGTAAGACAGAAATAGCTAACGAATTTCTTTCATTCAAATCAAACATTTAGTTAAATGATTGTTTTTAGTTATAATGTGTTTGAAGATAATAAAGTGAAATATTCTTCGTAAACACTATAACCTTCTCCAATTGCAGGCGGCTCTATGCAATAGGACAGAAATAGCTTACGAATTTCTTTCATTCAAATCAAACATTTAGTTTTAATTTTTGGGTCATGAACATTGTTGTAATGGGTGGAATATTACTCAGGGTCTTACGTTATTAGAAATCTATTCATAAGTTATGGCTGACATTGTCTATTCCAATTCATGTGATTCATTACCATTCTGTCGCATTCAAATTTGTGATCAAACAATGCAGGAAGTTCTACGTTCCCCAATGCAACATTTGGATGGGTCAATGTCAAAGATGTAGCTGAAGCACACATTAAGGCATATGAATTACCATCAGCAAGTGGAAGATATTGTTTAGTTGAAAGCGTTCTTCACTGCTCAGAAGTTGTGAAGATTATAAAAGATCTTTATCCTGCTGTTGCTGTTCCTGGAAAGTAAGACTCTTCAAATTGATTCAAGTGTTTTTATTTTATTTGAGATTCTTTTATATTCTTGGTTTCTTCTTAAGAAGAAAGCTATGATTATCTAATTTGAGAATTTCATGTCAAAGTAAGCTGATTTGTACTTATTAGGGATTAAAGATTAGATTCAAATACTTTTTTTTAACTAACTAACCCTAGCCACATCCAATTTAACTCAACCCCAATCCCATCTCTATCCCCCTTGCTCCAGTTTCTCTTGGGTATTTTGAAAACCTTTGTTAATAGGTAATAACAAATTTGAGATTATGATGTTAAAATAGAAAAGTCAAGTTTGTATCACTTCAAAGGGTTAGATTAGCCATCTAAAAACTATGCCAAAAAGTAAAAATTTTAAACAGCAGGCCTCGATTATGATTCTATTATGATTCTGAGCAACAACTCTGTTATGGCAGGCCTGCGGATGACAACCCCTACGTACCATTATATCAGGTTTCACGGGAGAAGTACAACAGCTTGGGCCTCGATTATATTCCTTTTGAGGTGAGCATCAAGGAGACTATAGAAAGCTTAAAGGAGAAGGGCTTTGCAAAGGTTTAACGAATTTAAACAGCAGGCATCTTGTAACAGCCCTAGCGGTGGGGGCTTGACACATCTTTAATATGCCTTCCCATGGCGGTTCTATGGATTTATTCAAGCATGATGTTTTTTTATTAAAATCCAGGAAGCTTATGATGTTTTAAAACCTGGCTGTTTTATGTCTGAAACCTATTGAACGGTGTTTCAAATAGGAGGAGGAAATAAGGTGATTTCTCAAAATAGTATTTAAGTTTGAGGGAAGTTACTAAGGAAAACTTAAATGATAGTCATGTCTAACATTTGTGCCTTTTGATGAAATAAGCAGACTAATGGTTGTTGTCATTGTTCGTTTGTGGCTTTACATTGTTTGCTAATTGCTATTTTAGGCCCTTGTTTGCATCACATGAAGTTTGTCACATTTTTTTTTTTTTTTTACTAATCGTGAACTTTGTCACTAGTTTTGGTTAATTTTTTTTTATTGTTTTTTGAAAATTGTTTAGAGTTTTTTTGTGTTATTTTTATTTTTAATTAATTATATAATATATTTGTAATTTTTAAATAAACTCTGAAGAACAAATTTTTAAATTTTATTTCTAAGATTTTAAATCATTTCTCTCTAATAAATACTGAACGGTTTTAACATTATAGGTTGAATTATTGTTGATGATATTTGTTATCATAGGTTATTTGTTATTTTTTATTGTTGGTTATAGTTTTTGCCACCCATTTTGTTTTCCTTATTATGTCAAACAAAATTGTTCATATTTTTTTATAACATGTTTTTTTTTCTTATTTTATGAAATAATTTATATGATATTTTTTAATAGGATTTAGAAAATAAATATTTAATTTTTATTTCTAAAATTGTTTTATTTCTTTCTTAAGGTGTGAGATAAACACTAACTTGATATGCTCGACATCTATTCCAATCTAATGGCTTCAAAAGTAGAACCTGAAGCAAAAACAATTTTGCTATTGCATACGCAGGGGAATGGTAAATTTGAGAAATGAATTGAATACACTTGTTATCGTGTTAATGAACCTTTCAATTGATTTTATTCTTAAAGAATGCAAAGTGAAATTAATTGATCAAATATGAATCATTATGGTGACATATTAAATAATTATTTCAAGAGAGATTTTCTAACAAAGAGTGAAGTATAACTTTATTGTGTGAATTTTATGACAAAATATACACATATTATATTCACAAATGAAACCATATGCAAATTAAAAAAGTTCATACTACTTTTGTGCAAAAAATAATTTATAATATTAATCATAATTTTGTTCATAATAAAGATAGAATGCATGTGTGCATAAACTTGATGCATATATATATATATATATATATATATATCTATATCTATATATTTGAAAATAAGAGTAGATCATAAGATTAATAAAATGTAGGAAATGATGTAACACAAAGTGGAAAACATAAGGGCATGACATGCACATATCTATTATTTAATATTTACATTAGATTATTCCTCCTATGTAATTTAACAATTCTTTCCTTATGTGAAAATTCCTTTAACATTTGATGTATTCACCCTCTAATGGAGTACATTTTTTTAACATCATACATGTAGTATCAACTTTATAGCACCATCACAAATATGTATTAATGAATTTTATTCACTTTATCGTCTACTTCACCAGCACAAATCTCATTGGCTTTGATGTTTTATTGACTCTATTGCACCATATTGATTTTCAATCTTGTTTATAATATTAGTTTTGTTGCTCCATTATCCTTGCCATGCCAGATCACCTTTGCTATTCTATTGTCCTTACCACACCATACCGCTTTACTACCTTGTCAACCTTTGTGTGCAAAACTACCTTTATTATCTCTTATGTTCGTCCCAAACTACTACTTATGTTGCTTTATCAGTTCTATCGAACCATCACCTTTGACTATGTCACCCTCGATATTAATCTTACTGCATAATTGATTCAACTAAATCTCATCTACCTTAGATGCTATTTGTTAGGAGAATTGTATCAAATGAGGGCATAATACACAACTAATTCCTATTAACCCAAAAGCCTAAATTATTAAATTAAAACCATCGCTTTGTATATTAACAATTCAACTAATTTAAATATCAAATATGAGATTATTATTTTTATTTAACTCAAAAAAATTTTCTATTCGTAAGAGAATCTCTTCATATTGATTCTTCTCACCCCCAAATGAAAGTGTATTTTTAAGACATCAAGTACATACATCATTGACTCTATTAAATCATCATAAAATATATTTCTATATCAATCTGCTAGCTTTTGTCGGAGCACATCCCTATCATCACTTTTATTCAACTAGCTTTGTCTTCTTATCAATTTGTTACACCATGTCAATTATCAACCTTATTAGAATGTATAAATTTCATCACCTCATTAACCTTTCCACACCAAATTGATAATGCTACCTTAATTGTCACACCTCGTTTCTTTATTAACTCTTAATTCTTCTTTAATTAAAAATATTTGAGAAATAAACAAAGTTGTGCATTAAGAGGACACAAAAGGTTTACTCTGGTAAGGATTGATAATTAATTATTCTCATAATTTTTTAATATCTCAAAATTTTGATTCACATAAGATTCAAATTTTAAAAAATAAATAGATAAAATCTCTCTTAAAAATTTTTAAATTTTTCATACACATATAATTAATTTATCAACTATACATTAATAGTAATTTACATTTAAGAAATATACTATCAAAGAAACACAATAATACTAAAAAATCATATCACCACATGAAAGTCATTGACATCACAACAAACATTGCACCATCATAGTAAAATCATATTTTACAAAAGAAAAACCATATTGTAAAATCCCTAAAAGCTCATATATATGAGATATATACAACCGAATCTACAAGACTATCATTATCTACAAGTAACTTGTTTCTAATTCTCAATACCTATCTATACCTTTAAATATCTCCACTCAGTATGTATTTAAATATTGTCCTATAATACAAGTAAAGGAATGAATATAAAAACTCAACAAATAAACTAATAACATAAATAAATTGCTATAAAAATGAATATGAAATAGAATATACCATCTCTCAAGTATTGTAATAATATACATGACATCACGAGAGAAAGAAATCATATCTTTGTAACTCTATAAGCATCTAACAAAAGTTTTTAAATACAATGCAAATAGATTATAGCCTTTAATCTTTAGAACATAATGATTTCTATATCTCATATTTTTTCTTACAAATGATTTATATAAATATTTATATGCAAACTTGTTTATTGAATGCAATTTAATCATAATATTCTCATTTTTCGTTCAACAATTTTTTCAATTAATAAAGGTTTTTTTTTTCTCCTAATGACTCTCATCCTCGTCATTCTAGTCTCATAACTATTGGCATCTCATCATTTCTACCACTAAATCACATAACAAGTTGTAGTCACTAAGTGGTATATATATATAATACCTATAAACCTCAACTGTTAGATCATATAGCAAGTGGTAGTCGCCAGATCACACAACAAAGTGGTAAATCGTAATCACAAAGAAGGAAGCTTAATCATTAAGGTCTGATGCTAGTGGTACCAATACCACTAAGTTAAATAGCAAGTTGTAATTGCTAGATCATATAGCAAATAGTAACTGCCATATCACATAATAAGTTACAGCTCCTAATCACAGAGTAGATAGCTAAATCATTTAGGTCTGATGCTTGTGGTAGCAAATCGCTAGATCACACAATAAGTAATAGCTGTTTGATCATATAATTTGTCATATATATACATCATCAATATATAACTCAATCTATAGATCACACAACAAGTGATAGTCATAAAATCACACAAGTAGCACATATATATATATATATATATCATCACGATAAACCTTAACTGCTAGATCACAAAGCAAGCAATGGCCACCAGTTCACATGACAAATGATAGCTCCTAATCACATAGCAAGTAGCTGAATCAATGAGGTTTGATGCTAATAGAACAATTACTACCATATCAAATAATAAATGATAGCTATTAGATCACATAGTAAGCACTATTATGGGATAAGGCCATAGGAAAAATACATTTTGAAGTGAGGTTCAATAAGATGATGGGGTGAATTATTAGAAATAAAAATTTTAGTTTCTTACAGAGAATATTTAAAGATACAGTTTCAAAATATTTTTAAAGTGTTGAATAAATCTTTAAAATGATTTTATAAAAATTTTAATTTTGTTTTAAAAACAAGTTAATTTTTATGAAAATTGAGTAATAAAACATGAATAAAAACTAAAATTATACACCAATGATTTTTTTAATGGTTTTTCTTAAAACCAAGCCTACAACAACACCCGATAAAAATTAGGTATATACAAAAACTCAATATAAGCCTTTTGCAAAAAAATAGGTATGTTAAACACTCACAACAAATAAACAAATAAGATAAGTTGCATGAGCTTACAATGAAATAAATAGGAAGGCTATAACAACTTTATAGAGATGGCAATAAAAGAAAAATATTCGATGATATCAAATTAAAATTAATATGAACAAAATCCTATGTTTAATGAAATGATTAAAGAGACTTAAGTATCTTAATTAAATGAATTAAGAATAGAGAAAATTAATAACTTAATTGATTTGAGAAGAAATAAAATTTCAAGAGTCTGATGATTGAAAGATGTAGCAGCATATGAAAGTGACAATGGGAACGAGCTACTAATGACTTGACTGTTTAGGATTGAAACTTTTCTTTAGATTGCATAAGAGGACGAAGTAAGGTGATTTAACATTATAGGTTGACTTATAGTTGATGATTGCTGTAATCATATTTTATTTGTTTATTCTTATTGTTGATTGTAGTTTTTATCGCTCATTTTGCTTGCTTTATTTTGTCAAAAAAAATTTATATTCTTTTATACCATTTTTTATTTTTTTATTTTATTAAATAATTTATTTGATATTTTTAATAGGTTTTAGAAAAAAAAATATTTAAATTTCATTTCTAAATTGTTTCATTTCTTTCTTAAGGTGTGAGATAAACACTAACTCGATATGCTCCATATCTATTCCAATCTAATGACTTCAAAAGTAACACCTTAAGCATTGCCTGTGTAGTTGAGACACTTTGTTGTAATGCAGGGAAATGGTAAATTTGGGACATGTATCAAACACATTTTCTATCTTGTTAATGAAACATTCAATTGATTTTATTCGTAAAGAATGCAAAGTGAAATGTTCATTATAACAGTGTGACCATATATGAGTCATTACGTTGACATATTAAATAATTATTTTAAACGAGGTTTTTTAACTAAGAGTAAAGTACAACTTTATTGTGTGAATTTTATGATGAAATATACACATATTATATTCACAAATGAAACCATATGCAAATTAGTGCAAAAATAGCATGTATAATATTAGTCATAATTTTGTTCATAATAAAGATAAAATGCATGTGTGCATAAACATGTTACTTATATATATATATATATATTGTTAAAAATAAACAAGTTATCATTAATTATATTGAAAATAAGAGTAGATCATAAAAATAATAAAATGTAGGAAATTATATATCACAAAAGAGATTTTTTTAACTAGGAATAAAGTATAACATTGTTATATGAATTTTGTGACTAAATGTATGCATCTTATATTTAAATATTAAATTGTATGCAAATTAAAGAAATCATACTATTTTTATACAAAAATCATATGCATAATATTAATCATAATTTTGTTAGTAATAATAATAAAATGCTTGTGAGCAATATTCATGATGCTTAATCAATTAGTTTACTATTTGCTCTAGCTTTTTGCCACCTCAAGCAAACATTTGAGCCTAACATTATTAATCACTCATTTACTTAATCTCATTAAGTGAAGAAGCCCTTACAATACTCTCTAACACAAGGCCCTAGAGTAGACACCACACTCCCACCAACATTAAGTCAAAGAGTAGGCTTGAAGACTCTCTCATTCACTTAAGATCTTAGTGTTGGCATCCTCACAATTTTTATAATCTTCACCAATACTATGTCTTGATGAGAGTAAATTCTCTTAAAATGAAAAAAAAAGCTTTGAATAAAGCTCTCTTTTGCTTGCAATCAATTCAAGGGGACCACTTAATGAGTAACCCAATCGTAAGGAAAAGTAAAAGTAAAATGAAGCAAAACAAAGAGATTGAGGAAGAGATGTTGCAAAATTATTTTGGAGTTTGTGGTAAGTGAATGTGAATGCAATTGAACCTTGGAAATTATTCATGCACATACATTAGTGATGCTCCAAGTTGTCTTGAATGAAAGCTCTCCAAACACCTCCAAAGTAATGTAGACATGGTTTTTTATCAAGTAAAGATTCTAACCATCTAATTAATCTAAGGTCATGTCAATTTATAGTTACTTTAGTCCTCCAAAAGTATCTTAAATAACTACATGATGTTTTCAATATAAATCCTAATTATTTTGTTTTGGTCAAACTAGTTGTTTTTATTGAACCCCAAAAGAGCTAAAGGCAATACATTGTTATGATGATAACAAATCATTCAAATGTCCTTCTTGTTATCCAATTTGTTTACTTAGTATGCTATAAGTTAATCTAAGTGATAGTTAGACAAATTAGATCCTTAATCTTGGTTGAAAGAATTAAGCCTTGGACATTCAAGTTAAGATCTTTAAAGGTAAAAAATTTCATCCAATATCTAAAGTGATGAAGGTGGAATCGTATGTTCTTCAAATTATCAAGGTTTTGTTCTTCAATGATATATGTAAGGATTATTAACAAAGTTACTAATTATACATAAGATCTTACACTTCAGTCACCAAGCATTTTTATTTTAGTTTAGTAAATAATTCTTGATTGCTCAAATTATATATCATTAAGTGTTATCAAGATTAATATAACTCACCATATGAAAATTTATGTTTAATTTTATAAGTATTGATGAGTTTAAGTGTAGAAAAAATTTAATTACAGAATAAACATAAAAATAGTTAAAATTTGTACTAGTTATACAATATTAAGCTTACTTCATATAATTAGCTTAATGTGAAGGAGACAATCAAGAAAATAGATGTTCAATTTAGGTTATCACTAGTGCTTTGTACAATTAGAAAAAATGATCTTATAATTAGATAATATACTATAATTAAAGGAGTAATATATAAATGATTGAATAATTCAGAGAAAGAATGAACACAGTGTAATCTATTTAACATAAAAATCCTAAGAATTTCATACAATATATTATTTATCATCAAGTATGATTGATTTTGTAATGACTTGATTTTTAGAATATTAATTTTAAATATTTTTAAGTGATTTGATAGATAGAATTCAAAATTTGTTTTTAATAATATTAATTAAAATAATAAATTTTAGTTTCTCTAAAAAACATGTATTTATCAAATATATTAAATTTGAAAAAAATATATAATTAGATCAAGCTCATCGAGATAAGTCCATCAACGTTTACTAAAAAACATGTATTTATCAAATATATTAAATTTGAAAAAATGAATATACAATTAGTTCAAGCTCATCGAGACAACTCCATCAACGTTTATTGTGTCACAATCAGAGTTGATTTAGATTTAGTATAAATTTATAAAAAATAATTAATAAAATATAATTTACTAATTAAATAATTAGTAAAAAAATAATATAATAAGAAAAAAATAAGAAGAAACCCTTATTTCTCCTACTTTGCCACGTCGTCACTTTGTCCCCTTACCATCTTGCATGCGGTCGACCTCCCTCACTGTTGATCCTTATCGCATCACCACTATGTAGTCATATGCAGTTTTTATGGTCAAGCTTAGGGACTAGCAAATTATTTTTATAGTTTTCTTCCTCTTCAATTCGATGAGAAGAACACAGTTGCAAAGGGTCATTAGAAAAAAGGAAGGTTATGATTGACTTCAATTTCTTGCTTAATTTCATCCTATTATTTTGGGAGGTGCTGAAAGAAATCAATTTTTAGTGTGTTGCATCCAAATCGAGATGAGAATGGGTTGTTTTTGGCAAATCTAAGCCGTAGCAATTTTGATCGAGTGTTGTGTTTACAATTTTTGATATGAGGGGATAATTAGTGAGCTATTATGTATTTCTTTGTCTTTGATGCACATAAAGAAGAACTAGGTAATGTTTAAAGGTTGTTAATAAATATTAGAAAATTATCATTATAAAAGGAAGAAACTTGAAGGTTTTTTTGCAAAACAATATAAGGCCATTGGTGAAATTGAACAATTAAATAAAAAATGAAACTTAAATAAGTAACATTGAATTCATAGAATTATGAACGTTATTTAGTTAACATTGATCATCACATGAATGGTAACTATTTTTAATTAAGTGCTTAATCATTCATTTATAAGATACTAAAAAAATAATAATTAATCTAAGAATTTTCTAAAAGAGAGTAGGTACGTAAATTTTAAATAACTATAATATAAGTATGATATTTCTTTATGATTATTTAACATATAATATTGTGTAATGTTATCCTTTTTTTGCATCATGTTCTACATTATTATTATATATTATGTGATGAGATATAAAAATAAAGAAGTAAAATAATTGATTGATTTAGTTATGGTAATAGTGTGAAATATGATAAAATGAATAGAAAATAGATTATATAAAGTATATGAGAAATAAGAACTGAAAAAAAATAAATTAAAAGATAGAAGCTTATGACATAAGACTATTTGAGAACTTGATACTATACAAGCTATATGAGTTTTAATGTAATGATTCTATCTATGATAGTATTGATGTATCATAGATATATTATAGTTAGAATGAGTAAATATGAGAAAGATGATATTTATCTAATGATATTAACTCTAATTGTCATGTTTTGCTACCACTATGACTGGAGATGGAACAATATATTATGATATAATACCACTAATATCAAACCTCATATAATATGATGAGCTACGCAGTGTTGATTTAGTAGTCTAAAGATGAGATCTATTATAGTACAGATATAATATATGATGAGCTATTTATTATGTGATCTAATAGCCCAAAAAAAGATCTATTATGAGACAGACATGATATAATATACCTATGGGTTGGGTTTATATGCTATACTATGATATCAGATGACATGATATGAGATATATATGTTATGTGCTTGATATAGATATGATACAAATGAGATAAGATCCTATGACATTAAAATATTGATTTTTGATAAAAACTTGGACCCTAATGATAAGTATGAGTATTATGAAACTGATGAGAAATAATATTAAGCTAAAATAATTAAGAAATTACTAAAATCAAAGTAGTCTAAAAATATATAGAGAGATTAGATTTTAGACAAATAAAATAAATTATAATAAATAAAGAGAAGTGTATGTATGAACATAATTAGAAGATAGATTTGTGCATCTTTTTATGTGTTAATTATTTTACACATTTTTATAATTTGATCAGATGCTCTTACATGCTTATAAATCTTTTTAAATGTAAAAATTGTATTTTTATCAATTTATTTTATATACATTTAAATAATATGATCATAAGAACTTATTTAATATTATTTATTAGTCTTTTTATAATTTATCTTATTATCATATTTTATCTCATATTCTTTACATACAAATTTACCTACTAGGCTTTTAATCTCATACATATTTATATTATAAGGCAAAATCCTAAAGTACCAAGAGATGATAAATTTTCCCTTCATTTAAGATTATTAGCATATTTTTGAGGACATTGTGATATTTCTATTTATATATTTTAATTGATGTGTAAGTGGCTGCTTTCAAAGTAATATGTCAATATATATATATATATATATATATTTGATGAGCACATATAGATCTATAGGTTTTGACAATGCTCTATGAATCAATGATAAAATTATGCAATTTGTTATCTAAAAAAGTATTAGTAGTTGTGATACCTTTTCGAGATGAAAAGAATTTGGTTATGTGGGTGCATTATAGATTTGATTATTTTAAGATTATATTTATAGATTTATTGTTATATAAATATTATATATCTTTTGTGATTATTTTTATTAACTGTTGATTTGTATAAAGAAAAAATGAACAGTTTTAAGGGAAACTCGATCGATTTTATTTATGAAGCATAGTAGTTTCTTTCGTAGGATTTAAAAATATTAGATGATTTGAACAATAATTAGAGTAAGTTTTATCATCATTTCTTATTTGGTAAGGTTTCTAGTGTCCATTAATTGTGCGTAAACTTTGATTATTTCAATCTTAAAGTTATTAGGATTAATATTAAAATGAGATGTTTGGAGGGCGTGAGAAGATGGTATCAAAGTGATTTAAATTCTTTGGACAGTAATTGATATTTTAGGGAAATTAAATTATTGAGTAATGATACCCCAGATTGAGATTTATACTAGATAATTTAGTGGGTTTTATGAGTGAGGACACTGATATATATACATGTTATATCTATATGCTATAATATATGTAAGTTTTGTTGAAATTCTTTAACCTATTTGTCTATGAAAATTATGTAAGTAGGAAACAAGAAGACCAAAAGAGATAAAAAAATATTTAACCAAACCAGTATTGAGTAAAGGAAGTATGATGTGCTAAAAGGTTAGAGTAACAAACCTTTTAAGAAGCATGTTTTTTGGGGGAAAGACAAAAAGAAATTTGGTTGTCATTCACCTAACAAACCAAGACTAGAAACTAGTATTAGCAGTCCATCTATTGCAACATTTAAGAAGAAAGTGCCATATTGTACTAATTTTGGTGGATGGTATCGAGGTAATTGTTGGGTTGGTAATGCACACAAAAGTTTCTATGCTTGTAGAGAATATTTCCATTTATTTAAAGATTATCCTCAAGTTAATAGAGGATTTATGATACCTCCATCACCTCTGAGCTTAGATAAAGGTATTCTATTTATTATCATTCTTGTTAATGCTAATGTAGATCAACTTATTCTTCTCGACACTATTGTTGTTTCTCCTCATAAGGTCTCGGATGCAATAGAATGATAAGTATGTGATATTTTAAAAATATTTTAGTCATTCTTCTATAAATACTAGCATAGTTTTTGTTCTCATGAAAGTTACATTCTTGTAACTTTATTGGTAAAAGTAATTGTCGAATTAAAATATTAGAATATCTTACTATAAGTATTCATGAACCAACAACTTGTGTATAAGAGTTTTTTAGTTGTGATAAGTATTCTTATTATTATGTAGAGAAAGATTTAATAGCTGATTTTAGTCGATCAAATAAAAGATAAAACATAAATTTAAAAATATCAAATTGAGAATTAATTGAAGTGATCATCTATGATGAATATAATAATGAGAATCAATAAGAAATACGGCTTTTGGTAATTGAAAGTGATGAATTTTTATGATCATAATTATTTTTTAAATAGTTCTTATCATAGATTGATGAGATACTATTGCGTTTCATCATGTTTAGAACAAGAAAAAATATATACTGGCAAAAAGAATAAATGTAATTTTAATTAATGTAATTATTTTCTTGGAATTTGATTAAAGATGATGTTAAAAGTGATATGATAAGATGAATACATAAATAAGTATTAAGTATTGGTTGAATACTAATAGTGTAAGTAGGAATTGAAGAGAAATGATTCTTAATACTATAGTAGATTTATAAATATTTCAATCAAGTTTTGTGGATAATTACAATTAAATATTGTTTAATTAATTAGTGTAACATAAGAAAGGAAATCATGAATGAGAAATACATTTTGATTATGTAAGCTAAAATGATAAGATTGAGGTTCTAAGACGAGAATATTATTTTGATGATAATAAAAATAGAGTCAAACTCATGATTATTTAAAAGTTTGGTTAATGTTAATAAGACAAAGTGCTTAGTTCTTTTTTAGCTAAATGTTTACTCTGATGGGATAACGTTATTTGGATAATATATTAACTATATCCATAAAGAGGACTTGATTTACTTGAGAGGTGCTGAAGTTATGTTATTTTTTTGGCAATATATGTTGGTTCATAATTTTAGATTGACAATAGTTATTTCCTTAAAGTATTTGCATCAATTTAAGCTTATAAAATAGTATTTTAAAATAAATTTTTTTGAAATACATATTTTTGAATATGTTGAAGAATAACTTTGAGAGTTTAAAGAAATTGATGAAAGTAATGCTAAGATTGAAGAAGCTAAATTGTATTGAAAATATTAATTTGGGGTAATATGTTAGTATTGATATAAAATAGCACATCAAAATAGTAAAGTTAAGGATTACCTTGGAAACTCTTAAAATGATTTATAAAATATAAGAAACTTCATCTTGCACTACTTAATATAAAATACTTAAATAAGGAGCATGACCCTAATGGGGAAAATTTCAATGAAATGTGCTATAATGTTTTGGTTTCCAAAGGGACAGATGCAGCTAGTCAAGAGGAACTAGGAGAATATGTTTAATGACATTATCAAATTGAATTCTTCATCACAAGCTAAAGTTGTTAAATGCAAAGATATTTGGTCAATTGTAGGAGTATGTGTCATGAAGAAAAGTTTACTTTTTAGAAGATCTAAGGTTATAGAAAATGATATTATGGAAAAATAACAAAATGAGAAATTAAAAGGACTATAGTCAAGAAATGAGAAACTTGAGGCTACATTCTTTCTAAAGAAAAAGGAAATTGTTGATTTAGAAGCATCCATGAAGGAATTAGAAGCTATGATTTTTAGCATTAGAAGAGAAAAGTGTTAGGTGGAAGAATATTTAACAGTTGTAGAGAGATCACAAGAATCAAGCTTAAGGATATGGAACTAGTTGATTTTATCTTAGCACTTGAAGATAGTTTTAGTTTGCCCATGAATCTCAAACAAGATAGTGAGAGCTTTTGACCTAACTTGAGTTTAAATTAGTAAAGATAGTGAGTATAAAGAGCTCAAACAATGAGATTAGTTTATTTATCTTTTAAGAAAGTGAATAAAAATGTTATATTAGATAAAAAGAAATTTTGTAATTGTCATATAGGCATTAAGCATAATCATATGAAATGAACTAATTCAAATAATATGTTTTAAAAAGGGAAAAGACTTTAGGAAGAATAAAAGGAGAATACGAAAATGTTAAAAGAAAGTATCTATTGCATGGTTAGTTGATGTAGAATTTGTAAAGAAAGAAGAATAATAAAAATAAACTAGCATGAAAATATAGATTTTATTGATAAAGAATCACTAAATCTATAAATAAAATTGTAATTCTACCCCTTAAACATTGAAAGCAAGCATTACTAAGTAAATTTAAAATGTAAAGTTTTCATTTATCTTTGAAGAGTTGAGTGGTCATTAAAAAGTTGTTAATTTTATAATTTCAATTAAATAACACAATATACATAAATTGATTATTTAAAAATGTTTATAGATTGGATGATATGGTGTAAGAAAATCTTAAAACTAAATAGACATTTAACATTGATATTTTTAACTTTTAGAATGGATGTTCATATTTAAATAAATATAATATCATTCTTTAATTTGAATTGATAATTAAATTGATTAATTAACAAAAAAGATAGTATTTTAGAAGAGAATGAAATTTCTAAATTGAAGTCCTTGTAAAAGAAAGATTTGATTGAAAGAAATAGTAAGATTGAGATATCTTGCATTCATTTGTTTTAAGTTTCAATGGTCAACTACTTAAAAAGTTATATAATGATTATATCATTTTAGTCCATAAGAAAATTTGATTATGTATTTAAATGCTATTTGGATTATATACATCTAATTGAATTTAATTGATTTAATCTAGATGATTTGAGATTAATATAAAGGAATGAAATCTTCATTAGGTTCAACTGCTTCAAAAAATTGAGATATTTATTGAACTAAATACACAAAGATGTAATGAAAACTAATTTGAAGAAGATTGAGAATGAAAAGAAGAAATATTTTGGATGCTTATATTAATAATCATTATTTGTTGAATTTCTCAGTCTTAGATATGAAGAGAAGAGGATTCTTAACTCATGCAAAATTTGTGAAAATAAAAGAATTCTACCCTTAAGTTGTTTCTTTGGATGTTTTCTCTTTTTGTTGCTTAGGAAAAGCATTATTCAATTATATGCTGCTTAAAATGTGTCATTCAATTATTGTTGAAGTAAAGAATCTTAGGCATGCTATCCTTATAAATTAGATTTGCTTATGGAGAGTAACTAAGTGCTTATATCAATTGCAATCATATTTCAATTGCTTAGATAAGATGAAGACTTTAGTTAAATATATGTTAAAATTGTATAGTAAAAGTATATTTAATTGCATAATGAAAGAAATTGAAAATTACATCTTGGGATTTATTTTAAATTTTGGGACACTTTTTCTAAATGTGGGTAAGATGTAATGACCCAGTTTTTGTAATATTGATTTTAAATAGTTCTAATAATTTGATAAAGAGAATTGAGTTTTTAGTTTTTTATAAAGTTAATTAAAATAATAATTTTAAATATTCTCTTATAAAACTTGTATTTATCAAATATGTTAAATTTGAAAAATGAAAATACCATTAGATCGAGCTCATTGAGACGAGTCTATCAACGTTTGTTTATTGCAATAAGATTTTATTGGATTTAATACAAATTTATGAAAAATTATTAATAACATATAATTTAGAATAAAATAATTAAAAACAAATAATATAATAAGTAAAAAAAGAAGAAATGCTAATTTCTCCTACTCGGATACTTCGTTGCCTCCCCCCATCACCGTCACACAGGCAATCAACCACCCTAGCTTTCGATCTTCATCCCCTTACAATCGTGCAGCCATACCAAGATTTTATGATCGAGATTGAGGACCTGTGAGTTTTTGCTATAGTTCTCTTCCACTTAGACTCAATAGGAAAAATGTGGTCATAGGCAAGTAGTCTAAAAAGGGGAATTGATCACAAAAACAGTTCAATCAAATGACTGAGATTAAAGTGACATTTTTTTAGAAAATAAGATTTGGGATGGACTATGAGATCCTAATCATGATCTAATAGCTAGATTTAAGTTTATGCTTAGAACAAAGTGGACCATGCGATGACAAAATTACATGATGTGATGGTTAATTGAATCAATGTTTTGAAAAGGCGAATGAGAAGTTAACTGTTCAATAGCAAAATTGCATGACTAGATAGCATATATTACTCTCGAAAATCAGAGGTAGTACAATCGGATTGTTGATTGAATTAAAGTTTGAAAAGGATTGATGAGATCATGATCGTTCGATCATAAAATTGCATGATTGGATGATAAAAATCACTCATGCAATTTAGAGGTTACCTACACAAAAAAAAACTTTGCTTTTTAGTCTCACATGTTATATTTGGTTTGCCCTTATCTCTTGACCAAATGGTGGCTTAGCGAAGTAACATGAATTTCACTCATTTATGGCTTCTAGTTAAAAACATTGAATCTATATATAAGCGGTGACAAAGGGGCGGTGACTCTAAAACTACTACAATTCCTAGAAGATCCCCACTAGATTATTGTGAGAAAGCAGAAATAAGAAAATCCATTTAATTAAATTAGTTAAATCTTCACTACCAAAAATCTAAAAATCTTATTCACATGGGTTTTGGTATAGGATTTTCATTAAACACTCTAGAACTTATTAATTAGAAACTTATCATTCACTATCTAATTTCCTTCTACATTAAGATTATGAAATTATAAATCTATCTTGACACAAACTAATACTTCTATATTTATAGATTTATCATCCACCAATTAGTTTTGACTTAAGCTAACATTTAGAAGTTGGACTTTTATCCTTAGTGAAATTTTGACAATTATAATTATACTTAAATCTATAAAAATTCAAAATAATTTTTTAAGGTCTAAAAAAATTACAAAAAATTATTGAGTTCAACTCAATGAATTTTTTTATTTTCTTATATAATGTTTTTAACTAAGTTTAAGCTCATAACACACTCCTTAAAAAGTTATTATTATTTTAATATTTTTATGTATAAATAGCACATTTTAAAAAATTCACTTGATTAAGGTGAACTATATTTAATCATAGTTTTCTTAACTTAATTCTAAAGTTTCTTATCTTAATTTGGTTAAAATTTGAGGAATATTATAGTTACTCTTATCTTTTTGTAAGTATACTCTTTTGTATTTACTATGTTGATTAGATATATATTTTTTCTTTCATAAGTCTATAATTTCTTCAACATATCAGAGTATTTAATGTATTAAATAGATTTATCGTTTATAATAACTAATTTAACTAAAATATAACCATAAATGGGTTTTTACCATATTTAATAGATATCTTATGCTCATTGTTATTAAATTTTTTACATTAAAAAAATATAAGATGCATGCTCATTAGAGATCAATAAGTAGCCTTGCTTTATCTTAAGTCCAAGAAATCTCTATAATGTCAATTAAGTTGAAAAGTAGAGGTTATTATTTTTTTCTTTTTCTCTCTATATTTTTGGTTATAATCAATATGTGCAGTTTAGACAAACTTCATTGCTATCATTTTACAATAATAATGTTTTGTATTTATTTTATTGATTAAATAATTTTTTACATAAGTTTATAACTTCATTAGAAAATCATAATGTCAAATATATTAAATAAATTAATCATTTGTAATGACTACTTTGATTATAAAGTAATAAACTATATAGTGTTTTTATCCTACCTAATAGTTATCTTATGTTTGTTGTTATTATATTTTTTTTTCTAATTTTATATTAAAAATGCAAGATATAGTTCAGCAAGAGATTAATAAATAGTCTTAATTTATTTAAAGACCATGAAATCTCTTATTAGACCCATGAGGTTGTGGAGTTGAGGTCATATTTTTTTCACAATTAATTTTTTTTTGGCTAAGTTCAATGTGTAGTTTAGTGAGAATTCACTCTTATCTTTTTGTAGTTACATTCTTTTGTATCGATTAAGTTGATTACGTAAATATTTTTTCCTCCACAAGTCTATAATTTAGTTAAAGAGTCAAAAAGCTTAATTTATTAATTAGATTTATAACTTGTAGTGACTAATTTAACTAGAATATATAAACTATAAAGGTTTTTTATCATACTTAATTGATGTCATATACTAAATATTATTTATTTCTTTGTAAATTTTATATAAAACATGCAAGATTTAGACTAGTTAGAGATAAGTAGTCCTAGATTTTCTCAAGCTCAAGAAATCTCTTATTAAGCAATGAGGTGGATCTATTCTCTTTTCTTCTTCTTATTATTATTTTTTGACTATGTTCAATATATCTAGTTTAGTTGAGCCTCACTCTTAACTTTTTGTGCATATGCGCTTTTTTATCTAGTATGTTGATTAAATGTATATTTTTTCTTCTATAAGACTATACTTTAATCAAGAGATCGTAATATTTAATCTACTATTAAATAAATTTATCATTTATAATGACTAATTTAACTAGAATATATTAAACTATAAAATGTTTTTTTTATCCTACTTGATAGATGTCTTATCCTTACTATTATTATTATATTTTTTATAAAATTTTTATATAAAAAAACTACAACATGTAAATTAGTTATAGATCAATAAAAAGCCCTAGTTTGTCTAAAGCCTAAGAAATCTCTTATGAGGCTGATTGAGTTGTGAAGTAAAGATTATTTTTGTTTCTTTTTTCTTTATCTATTTTTGTTTATGTTCAATATGTGTAATTTAGTCAAGTTTTACTATTATCTTTTTGTAATTATACTCTTTAGTTTTTATTATATTAATTAAATAAATATTTTTTCTTCTAAAAGTCTATAATTTCATAAATAGATCACAATGTTTAATATGCTAAATAGATTTGTCTTTTGTAATGACTAGTTTAAAAAGAATATAATAAGCTATAAATTTTTTTATCATAATTAATTTTTATATAAAAGATACATGATACAGGTTAGTTAAAGGTCTTTACTTCTAGTTTTTCTAAAGTCAAAGAAATATTTAATTAGATTGATTCGGTTGTGAAGTCAAGTTTATTTTTTTTTCTTTCTGTTACTTTTTAACAAGTTCAATATGCAATGCCTGATCAATCTTTACTCTTATCTTGTTGTAACTATAATATTTTGTATCTATTGTATTGATTAAATAAATATTTTTTCTTCAATAAGTTTAAAGTGTTATCAACAAATCATAAATTTTTATTTATTAAATGGAATTATCATTTATAATAACTAATTTAAGAAGAATACAACAAACTATAAAAATTTTCTTTATAGATTTCTTTAATAATTATTGCATATTGTTTTATAATTTTTATATAAAAACCTAAGATATATGCTAATTTCAAATTAGTAAATAACCTTAGTTTGTCTAAAAGCCTAAAAAATCCCTTATTGGGCTAATTGGTTGTGAAGTAGAAGCTATTTTTTCTTTTTATTATTGTTTTGTTATGTTTCGTATGTGTAGTTTAGTCTTGCTTCAATCTTATCTTTTATAATTATATTCTTTTGTATCTACTATGTTGATTAAATAAGTTTTCTTTCATAAGTCTAAAGTTTTATCAACATATCATAATATTTAATCTATTAAATTTTATCATTTATAATGACTAATTTAATTAGAATATAATAAAATATATATTTTTATATTATATAATAAATGTCTTATGTTGATAGTTATTATATTTGATTATAATTTTTATTTAAAAAATACAAGAAGTAGTTGTTTTTCTACAGCCCATGAAATCTTTTATTAGGCCGATTAGGTTGTTAAGTCGATGTGTTGTTTTCTTTTCTATCTATTATTTTTTGGCTCTATTCAATAAATTATAGTTTATTTGTTATGTTTTTGTAATTATACTTTTTTTATTTACTGTGTTCGTCAAACATATATTTTTTTTAATCATCTTTTATATGTTTATTTCTTTTTTATCATACTTAATAGATGTCTTATACACATTATTATTATTATTTTGTAATTTTTATTTAAAATAAAAAAGTTGTGAGTTAGTTAAAATTTTTGTAACTCGCACTAGGGTATCTAAACTCCAAGATAAGTTGATTTGGGTTTATAAAGTGTTGTCTTTTTTTTCTTTTCTCTTTATTATTTTTGGCAATGTTCAATTTGTAATTTTGTTGAGCTTCACTTTTATCCTTTTGTAATTATACATTTTTTTTTTCTGATATATTGACTAAATAAATATTTTTTTTAATAAGTTTATAATTTTATCAATAAGTCATCATATTTAATTTATTCAATAGATTTATCATTTATAGTAATTAATTTAACTAGAAAATAATAAATTATAATTTTTTATCTTAATAAATGTCTTATGCTTATTATTATATTTATATTATTATTAGTATCATTATATTATTATTATTATTATTATTATTATTATTATTATTATTATTGTTGTTGTTGTTGTTATTTTATAATTTTTATTAAAAGATATTAGATATAAGATAGTTATAGGTTAATAGCCCTAATTTGTCTAAAGCCCAAGAAATCTTTATTGAGTTGTATTAGGGATGTCATTTTATCACCTTTCTCTGTATTATTTTTTTTACTATGTCCAATAATTTTAGTTTAACAAATTGCATCTTTATTTTCTTATAATTATACTTTTTTGTATCTATTATGTTAGTTAAACAAAAAGTTTTTCTTCTATTTAAATATATTTTCATCAACAAATCATAATATTCAATCTATTAAATATATTTATCATTTGCAATGACTAATTTAATTAGAATATAATAAATTATAATTTTTTTATCATACTTAAATTAAGGATTAATTTGTCAATACATTGCACAAAGTTGATGT
Organism: Vanilla planifolia; assembly: GCA_023846275.1. NCBI lineage: Eukaryota > Viridiplantae > Streptophyta > Magnoliopsida > Asparagales > Orchidaceae > Vanilla > Vanilla planifolia. The sequence continues at coordinate 22,184,831 of CM043870.1, forward strand.
AAAATATATAAAAAAAATAGGCTTTTTACATGAGATATTAAGAGTTTTATTTAATCAAATAGAATAAAAAAATAATTTATTATAATGTTTTTTAAGTTTTTATTGTATATAAAGAACTAAATCATCCATGATTTTAAAATATAAAAAAAATTATGAATAGTTTTTTAAAATAAAAAATAAAAAATGTTAGTTCGTTTTGGGGACTGGTCAACGTTGATACGCTTAGATTTTAAACTATGCTTCCAACTACGTCCTTAACTTACCCTTTCTCAAAATCCAATGGGCAAGTCAATATAAAATATAAACTAACTATAATTTTATTGTTTTAATATTTATTTTTTAATTTAAAAAAATTACGCAAATGTGTACGGCACAAGGAAAAAATAGTTGCTATGTACAATGCATATAACATCTCATTCATGCAAATGTGTACGATACTTGGAAAGTATTGGTTTGTTTTTCAACCTCATGTTACCTTGAAATTTTTTTCTTAAGTTTAATTTCTATAACTTCAAATATTTTTGTAAGTCTACGTTTTTTTAATCTTTCTTGGACCTTCTCATGTAGTTAATTTCATGTCGATAAGTTGTCATTTTAAGAGGAGCCTTGGTGCATTAGTTTTCATCTATCAAGCTATTGAAAATATTTTCGTAGAATTTAAGATTCAAAATCACGAACCAAAATGCATTTATATGTTCCTAAATTGTTAACCAAAATGCATTTACATAAAAATATTTATGATCTCATTGTTGCTATGTTTAATGTTTTATTCGGGCTTGGTATCTGCTCTCAAAGACAGTGGCAAGAGAAGTTGTTTGGAATTTTGCGAAGGATCATGCTATTGATTTGGTTTATATTAATCCAACTATGGTGATTGGCCCTCTTCTTCAATCGACACTAAACACGGGTGCTGAAGTAATATTGAACTTGATCAATGGTGTGTATACTTGTTTTTCTACGTTTCTTTTGAAAATTGTACTTCAATTAATTGCTTGATATATTTCTTATATTGTTATAATGTACGTTTTATGTAAATAGGATAAAATTTTAGCAGGAGAAACTAGTTGCAATATGAATTTGTTAGTCAAGAAGTTTGTTAATTTTTCGTAAACCTTATTTTATTTGGTAACTTGATAAATTTTAACAAAGAAATAACTTTCCATCATACATTTCCTTTTTTTTTTTTGTTTATTTTTCAAACAGTAGATCTTTGTAGGATCAGCTTTTAATTTTCTCTTGAATTATTCTCCACAAAGTTTCTTTCGTTCGATAACATTATTTGAAATAGAATTATCTTTAAGAAGAACAATCTATTATTTGATTAAGTTATTGTTGTCAAAATGTAAGTATTCTTTGTTTTGTTTCAACATCAAACTTGTTAAATATTTGGAAAATATCTTTTTTGTTTTCATCTTCTTCATTTTCAAATATTTTATCCTTTTTATTGTGCAACAACAAAATAAAAGTCTTTAAAGGTAACAGTTAGTTATTGACTTTTGATATAAGATTTAGCGAACCAATATGTGTTTCGTAGATATAGATGTCTAATGAATAAAATAGTGATATAGATGCCCACTGATACACCATGAGAATGGAGTTGATAGTGTCACAATGAAAGGGTATCCATACCAAGCTTAGCTAAATTTTGGTAAAAATTTGGATTAGTTATTTTTTCTATGCTTCCCAAAGATTAATTAAATCTAGAAATTTTGAGAATTTTATAGATAATAATTAATTAGTTTTACAAAGTATACTTTTTCTAATTTTGAAAATATTAGTAAAGGTCTAGTTGATTGCTTGAAGTTCTTTGAAATTATCATGTAGATTTTATTTAGAAAAAAACTTTCACCATTCTAATTGTTTTTTCTACATGGATTTTAAAGAATCTTTGGCTTTCAAACCATATATCCAAATTTTGAGGTTTTTAGACTGATTTTCCAAAGAGAAAAAATTTTAGATTTTTGCTATTTTGGAGTTTTCATTGCTTTGAGAGTTGATTGCTATTTAACTACAAAGAAGTTAATGGTAACAAAGAATGATTTTGAATGTAAATTAAATGCACTTGAAAATTCCTAAATTACTAATGTTATTCTGACAAAACCAAAGACAAAATGACTTGGGAGTTGGGGTCAATAGGAACAATTTAACATACCACTTTTAAGGACTCTGAAATCTACCTTATGCACTTAACAAAATCAAAATAAAATGATAAGGCTTAAGTTTGAGCATGAAACTAGCAAGACTAAGAGTTGAATCACCAAATCAATAAGAGGAATAATTCATGGGCTGTGAAGTTGTCTTCCTAAACTTTAAAGGCAAACAATTAGATAGATTTTATCAGGAAAGGAACTTGTTTGAAGATATTGCAAATCCTACTTATTACCTATAGCAAAACTCAACGTTATGCAAAGTTGTTTTGTTGGATGCTTGAATACTCATGGATATTCAAGCCTTTGATTGAATCACCATGTGTCACACAACGGAGAAAAGTACAGATCGGTCACAATTCGCTCAAGAAAAGGAGTTAAGTTCTATTTTTGTAGGACTTCATCAAATTCTCAAAAAACACAATTATGAAACTTTTATGGAGTGGGAGTGAATAGGATAAGAGCAGTTTGAAAAAGAGTCTTTAGTAGCTAAACTTACAATTTGATTGTGCCAGTAATCGACCAAATTGCATAACATAGTTTGAGTTAATTGCTCGTTGCATTTACAGGACAGCTTGATGTGGTTAATTAAAATTGCATGGGACAACTTTTTGATTGCCTATGGCCAATTGTCCAACTGAGACGAAGAAGACTACTTGATTATGGTTGTCCTTATTTTATTGTACTTTGCAATCCCAACAAAACCTAAGCTCATACAAATTATCCCGACTTGACCCAAACAAGCCTACATTCTAGCTAGACATGACCTAATGTGACTTGGTGAACAAAATGCATAACAAACACATAGATGTATGATCAAAGTATAAAAGTTATAAAAGTATATATACCAAAACTATGAACATGAATATTTGGGATTTACGAATCATAATAGTATCATCTTCAAAGCACTCTATATGGTAATGTAAATTCTTATATGATGACTAAAATTAATTTTTTTATCAAATGAATTTGAATAGCATGCTTGTTGAATTATTTAAGACTTTGGGGAGGAGAAATGGATAAATAATACAAATTAAATAATCTCTACATCTAGAATGAAAGAACTAAGAATTTGTATTCAAAAGATAATTTTATGATAATTTTTTTCTATAAATAGAGAGATTTGATTTAATAACTTGTGGTTTAACAAGAATAATAGTGTTAGACTCATTTTTAGTTTTCGATTTTGTTTGTAGCTCAGGTTTATGTGAATGAATAAAATTTTATTTGAAGATAGAGTTCTAGATTTATAAGGGTGAATTAATATTGGATTTTCATCTAAAATAACTTTTCACATAACTTTGATATTTTTAGTTTATCAATTCTTGAAATCATATGGACCTAAGTAAACAATGTCTTTTGAAGAATAATGGCTAAATCTTATAAAAATTAAGCATATTTTACAAATCTTACAAGTGAATTGTTATCAACAATAGAATAAAGTAATGGATGAAGCTTTATTGCAAAACCATTATTTTGAATAGCACGAGTACTGATAACATTAACAATTTAATCAAAGATTAAATATAACTTTGTATGGTTTGACATTGCTGGTGGGTGTGAGACGTGCAATATCTGTAAATAATTTGATTATAGATAAAAATTTTGGATGATCAAAATGCTCATTTAGCAATTAATTATCTACATATGATGAAATAACATTTTTATGTAGATATTCTTTTTAAGAATAAAATAGGATGTCAAGATAGGAAAATCATTTAAAAAAATTTAGAAACATGAAGATCAATTTAAGTAAGCTATCAAGTTATTAATTGTAATAAAATCTTTAATGTTTGATAATCGTTTGATCATTGTGAACATTTAAACTCTTGGTATCATAGTTGTTGGTAAGAAATTTGGATAAAAATCTAATGAAATCATTTTGAAAAGCATTTTTGAAAGCTATTGCCAAAAAGATTTTTGAATAAGCTCTAGTTCATTGTTGCAAGTTAGCACCCATAAGACATACCATTTTAGCACTTTTGGTGTAGGTGTACTTTGTTAGTTTAGCATACTAGAGGTTCAATTTGATCATGTTGGTGTGGTTTGAGATTAGGGTTTCTTGGTTCATCTCATCAAGATAGAAAAGTGGTGAGTGGGTGGAAGCATTGGTGGTCAAGCAATTAGGGCATGGACGTGGTGGCAAAGGTGGTTTTGAAGTTATCAACGGTACAACATGCACGAGTGGTAGCGGCAACCTCACATAGGTGGGAGGCAAGGGTGCTCGTGTTGGGTGCATTGGTCAAGGTGTTGTGTGGGAGGTTGCGGTGCAGGAAGGTGGACACAGGTAATAGATTGATATTATGGGTTGCAACTAATGGTGGTTAGTGGTGGCATTAAAGTCGATGTTTTGTTTTATTTTCATTTTTTTTTAAATTCTGCAAGTGGCCTAAGATTAGGGGGATGACAGTGGGCGAAGGCTCGAAAATCGAGGGAAAAAACTTGGTAGATTATGATAGATCGTTATGGAGATTAGAACACTATGAAGGCTGCTTTGGTACCAAATGATAGAGATGAGATATGAGAAAATTCTATAACAGAATACCGAAGGAAGGGTAAAATCTACTATATTAGGAGTTTCTACTCTAACAACAATAAAAACTCCTACTCTAACAACAATAAATGTATTATATTGACATTAAAGTTCACACGGCCTCAATTTTTTTATCAACTCAATCACTTTATTTTTCATTTTTTAAAACATATTTATTAAAAGTACAAAAGCAAAATCTTGATAAAAAATAAATTAACAAAAATGTCATTCTTATTATAAAAGTATAAGAGTAACAAAAATATGTTTTAAAAGATAAAAATATCATAAGGATCAAATATATTTAATCCATTATAACTTGTAATGGTCTAAAAAATATAAAAAGCAAAAAAAGGTAAATATTATCCATTAGACCAGTTCAATTTATCCATTTAATGTCATTTGTCTTTTGTTAGACTATCTAACCTAAACTTTAGAAGTGTTGATAAAGAGTTGTCATCACAAGTTTTTGGTGAGTTATCTAAAGGATTAGATGGCTCATTGGCAATTTGTGGAGCCATTAATTCAAAAAGATTTCGTTTTGATGATCCATGGGCAATAGAATATGAATCAACTATGTTATGAGTTGATATGGTTGATTTTTGGACATCTGCAACTAGTTTCGCAAAAGCAGAATATTTGATGTCTATTATGGAAGCAAAAATGTAAAATATATAATGGTTGTATGTCTTTGGCAGAATAATGTCTGGCAAGCCCTATGGTGACATTAGAAGTTATAATAGTGTTGTGTTTAGTGGTTTGATACTGTTAATGGTCATGAAATCAACAAATCGTGAAAGATCACATGAGAAATTGTGAATATTTTTATCGAACATATGGAAGCATTTTGGTGAGAAAAATAAGGGATGTAAAGATAAAATCCATTGCTTTTGTTTTAGGTAGGTTGCATTGTTCTAGAACATTGTCATAATCTATCTTTTCTATTATAGGATCATTTAACTCATGATGTAGCTCATTCACAATTCTAGATAACAATAAATCTATTCAAAATAACAATAAGTCTTTAAAATGATCTTCAATATTTATAGTAGTCATGATATTTCCTTCACTCTTCATGTTAGTATTGTAATGGTTTTGATTGATACAAACCTTAGTTTTGATATTGGCTGACTTACTCTTAGTAAAAAAATTCATAGGTTTGCTTTAATGTCACTAAATTATTTGTAGTTTTTTTAGTGTTCCTTGGTTTTGATTCTCTCATCACTTGTTTTAATAATTTCTTCTTCTAATGAATCTATGTGGGACCTCTATTGAGTTTGAGAAAAGTAGTAATGCATGGTGCTTTCTTGAGTTAGCTCGATTGGTGTTTCTTCAAATACTTCTTTTGTTGACTCTAACAACTAAGTATAGTGACCCAAACTCTTACATTTCATACTCCTTATTTCATGGGGCTGAATACAGAATATCGTCCTTTAATTGCTTTCCCTTTATCATTTGTTACAACAATTGATGTTGATGGTAGAGTTACAAGGATTGGGTGATGATATTTTGGTAAAATTTTCCTTTACTTCAATAGCCACTTACCTTCAAATAGGATTCCAAAGTCTAAGGCTACATTAGGAGTATCTTTCATGGAATTGACAATTTGTAGAAGTTCTTGAGCTGTCTCAAAGCATAACTTATTTCTAAACCTCACAACCTTTGAATTGTCACATCTTGTTTATATATTCTAATATGCTCAATATGCTTTACCTTAGTTTATGTAGCTACCTCATTTAGCATCCTATCACAATAAGTTATGGGAAGATATTGTTCTTTTAGAATTTCATGACTTCTTAGGTTGTGGGAGCACCTTAGTTTAACATCCTTAGAGTTCTTTCAATTGTTTCAAATAAACCTTATCTTGCCACAACTTTATATTTGCAAACCTAATCTTACAATGTTATGCATATCAATAAAAATACTAATCAATGTAAACTAGTTAGTCCATAAATGCTATGTTATTGTCTTTCTTGTCAAGAGTAGGGTATTCGAATTTAACTCATTTAGTGATGTCATCATCTACCTTCACCAAAGGACCTATATAGACATCTTTTCTCTTTTGTTTAGCAAATCCTTGTCCTATCAATCACTAATGTTATCATAATCAAACTATTTGAAATCCAACTCATGCAACCCATGTTGAGATCTTGAGGTTGTCTTGTGTTGGGGGTAATTGTGAGGCACTATTAGACTAGTTAATAACTAAGGATCACATTAGGTAAAAATTAGATTATTATAATAAATATCTATAGAATGTTATATTATAAAATTAAATTGTTAAATAGCTCATGAAACATAATAAGATAGATTTTGTATGTATCAATTTGAGTCTCTTTATTCCTAAAATAGTAATTAATCTAACAAATGATTTCTTAAATTATGGCCCATTGTTTGTGTTCAGTTTCACGATCCATAAAAAATTTAGACCTCTTACATTTTGGAATCTGTTAGTTAAATTTATTCGCATCACAAAGCGTAGGATTAGGCACACACAATCTTTACCAAAACAAGGTCTTAATATATGCAACAATCTTTCACAAACAAAGCCATGATAATGCTCTACCATGCTGACAAACTAAGCCAAGAAATCTTACTAAATGTAGTGAGTACAAAGAAAATTTAAGCTCCACCCAATTCCCAGAGAATAGAAAATTTATAGTGAGATAGATTTTAGGTTAAGAAAGAAATTTACCAAATTCTTCAAACTTCTAAAAGTGTTTATAAATGCCAGTAAAGGTTACAAGTTTCTAAGCACATGCACTTTGTTGAAACTAATTGGATATTGTATTAAGTGTTCAAGGGTTTCATTTACAATGTAAATTAAGGCTAAGATTTTTAGCAAGGTAGTCAAAGGTTAATTGAGTAGATGAGATGTATTTATAATAAACAAGGCTTCAAAACACTCTTCAAATGTTAGTATGATAGGTTAGAAAATCCCCAAAATATCCTAAGTATTGGTTATAGAAATGAGTTTTTTATTTATTGGCTTGGCCTATCCCACTCGGGTGGTTGGCAAAAGTGGTTAATAGAAATTATTTCATGCTTTATCTACAAATGTGTTGGGTGGTTCCTTAGGCACAAGGAACATGTGACTCGTGTGTCTTATACGAGAATTCACCTATGTGATTTGAAAATGCAATAGCAACAAATTGAAAAAATATAACATTTTTGTTTAAAATCTTATCACTCTGAAAATTATGAAAAATCACTTATAAATTGAAAAATTTTGAAACTTTGCTTACAAGCATAGAAAATTATTTGGTTTTAGTGTATAAATGCATTTTTGTAATTTGACATTGAAATGCATGATTTCAAGCATTGAGTTATGGTCAAAAAATTTAAATCTTAACTTAGCTAACCTGAGTATCGAAACTAATTGAATGTTATCCTAATTAATTAAGATTTGAATTGTAACATAAGAATCATTTTTAAAATGTGTTATGTTAAACAAAACTATAATCATTTAGAAAGAAAGATCATAATATTTGTATTAACCCAGCATAAGAAATGTATGAATCTAAATAGATGAGATAATAAATGATTGAATCCATGCTTGAAGCATCATATGGAAATGACGTTTTAAACACAATTCATATGGTGTTTCATAGGTTTGCACCAAGGATGATGATTTTACCTAAGGCATATTTAAGGTATCATCAAATAATGTTATCAATCTTATGGTCAAATTCATTAAATCTTATTAAAAAGTAGCTCAAATTTGGACCATTGTAGCCATTATGTATTGATTTCTTCTTTAAAGTCCAAATGATATTTTTTCTATGCTTCTAGTTTGATCCTAAGTGGAAGTCTTTCTTACCTTTCTCCTTTCTATAGTTCTAGCCACTATTGATTGGAATTGGAATCCAAGCCTCACACTCACTTTCTCTTCTTTCATATCATGTATTAAGATGTTGTCCCTACTAGTCCCAAAAGTGATAATAAAAGTAGCAATGTTGTGCTTACCAAGGCAATTAGCCCTTGGAGTTGCAACCAATGTTGGGAATGCTTCTTTTATTCTATGTTGCAGTTAGGGCCATGTTCCCCTTTGGCTAAATTGTGATCAATCAAATATTGTAAAGTCCTAGTATTTACTATTGTTCAGAGGTGACATTGATTTTTTCCTTTGGTCACTTTTCCCCACTCTTCTTGTCATGATTTGATTACTTTCACCAATTGACCTTAATGCCTTTCACATGAATAAAGTGAACATACAAATAAGTAAAACATTGCAATGTCTTTTGTTGCTTTATAAGAATTATGCAACAATTACAAGAAATAAGCTAGTTACAAGAATATACTTATTCTATTATATGTTTATGATACATGATTAAAAAAATAATGCACAACAAAAATTTTAATATTTAATAAACAAGGATAAAATATAGAAATTAAGTTAAACTAAACTAATAAATCAAGGAAAGTCTCTAACTACCAAGATTATGATTGTTATCTAACTAATAAGAGTCACACCGAAACCTATCAGTTGAATATAAGCTTTTCCAAGATTATATATCCAAATGATGTAACCTACATAAGTAAGGTAATTGCTCAATAATATAATTATCAACAAGTGATCAATTTAATGTTAATAAAAGATATATTAAGAAAAACAAAACAAATAAAAAATAAGGTTGAATGTGGCTATGCATGGTGAAGGAAAAAGGGGAGGTGAAAAATGAAAATAAGGGGGAAGAAGAAAGATAAGGTTGGAGAAAAGGAGGGAGGAGCTAATGACAAGGCACGATGATAGCTCGGTTATGGCTAAAATGAGAGAAAAATTGACGAAGAATGGAGGCAAAGACTCTTTGCAGAGCAATGGCAATGGCAAGGAGGGAGACGAGGGAGAGCAAAGTGCAGGAGAAGCGGATTGAGAGAAAGAAATAGTGGTTGAAATCCTAAGCTATTTTATGTCTGAAACCTATTGAAAGTTGTTTCTATTTTAATTATTTTTGAGTTCATTCATTGACAAATTTATTTAGGGTTTGTTTTGTTTCAAATAGGAGGAGGAAGTAAGGTGATTTCTCAAAATAGTATTTAAGTTTGAGGGAAGTTACAAAGGCAACTTAAATGAGAGTTATATCTTACCTTTGTGCCTTTTGAATGAAATAAGTAGACTAATAGTTGTTATCATTGTTCGTTTGTGGGTTTACATTGCTTGCTATTTTTTTTAATTTCTATTTTAGCCCCTTGTTTGTATCACATGAACTTTGTAACCTATATTTTTTTTATTATTCGTGATCTTTGTCACTAGTTTTGTTTAACTTTTTTTTTGAAAATTGTTTTTATTTTTTTTGTTATTTTTATTTTTAATTAATTAAATAATATATTTGACATTTCTAACTAGACTTTGAAGAACAAATTTTTAAATTTCATTTCTAAGATTTTATCATTTCTCTCTAATAAAAATTGAATGATTGTAACATTATAGATTGACTTATTGTTGATGAGTGTTGTAATCATATTTTATTTGTTATTTTTTATTGTTGATTGTTGTTTTTGTCACTTATTTTTTTGTCTTATTTTATCAAACAAAAATTATTCATGTCTTTTTATACCATTTTTATTTTTTTTTATTTTATTAAATAATTTATTTGACATTTTTTAATAGGATTTAGAAGACAAATATTTAAATTTTATTTCTAAAATTATTTTGTTTCCTTCTTAAGACTTCAAAAGTAGAACCACAAGCATTGCATGTGCAGTTTTAACTGAGACACTTTGCTATAATGCAGGGAGCTGGTAAATTAGGGAAACATATCAAACGCATTTTTTACCTTTTTAACGAAACATTCAATTGATTTTATTCTTAAAGAATGCAAAGTGAAATATTCATTATAACAATGTGATCATATATGAATCATTATGTTGACATATTAAATAATTATTTCAAAAGAGATTTTCTAACAAGGAATAAAGTATAATTTTATTTTGTGATTTTTATGACTAAATATATGCATAATATATTTACAGATAAAATCATATACAAATTAAAAAAATTCATATTACTTTTGTACAAAAATAACATGTATAACATTAATCATAATTTCGTTCATAATAAAGATGAAATACATGCGTGCATAAACTTGATGCTTATACATATATTTATTATTGTTAAAAATAAGCAAGTTATGAAAAATAAGAGTAGATCATAAAAATAATAAAATATAGGAAATTATATAACACAAAGATGAAATTATGTAACACAAAAGAGATTTTTTAGTTAGGAATAAATTATAATGTTGTTATATGAATTTTGTGACTAAATGTATGCATCTTATATTCTCAAATTAAATTGCATGCAAATTAAAGAAATCATACTACTTTTTGTACAAAAATCACAAGTATAATACTAATCATAATTTTTTTATTAATAAAATGCATGTGTGCAATGCAATGTACATGATTCTTATAAATATAATTATTGTTGCAAAAGTTAATAGATTATCATTAATTATTTTGAAAATAAGAGTTGATCATAAAAATAATAAAATGCGTGCATAACACAATGTGGAAAACATATTGAATGAGGAAAATTATGTTGGTGATGCACTAATAAAAGTTCCTTAACATCTAAGTTAAATTTAAATACAACTTCAAGTAAAATAAAAGGCTAATAGTTGTTAAAATAGCATTTGAGTAGATCTTAGGAGATAAGGAAATATGATGTCTTGAGAAAGTGGAGAAGAAAATTTTAAATTCAAGACTTTTTGTAAGGAGTTGCATCAAATGAAGGCTTAAGACCCCACACTTAAATGACACCATTAACACAAAAGTCTATACTATAAGGGCACAATTTATTCATATATATTATTTATTATTAATATCAGATTATTCTTTCTATGAAATCTAACAATTCTTTTCTTATATAAAAATTCCTTTAACATTTGATCTATTCACCCTCTGATGGGAGCACAATTTTTAACATCAAGAAAACGTAGTATCATCTTTATGAAATCATCACAAATATGTTTTATTGAATTATTTTCACTTTGTCTTCTACTTTCTCAGAACAAATCTCATTGGCTTTGATGCCTTATTGATTCTATCACACCATATTGATTTTCAACCTTTTCTACAATATTGGTTTTGTTGCTTCATTAGCCCTACCTCACCAAATCACTATTGCCATTCTATGGTCCTTTCCACACCATAACAGCCAATTACCTTAGCAATTCAACTAATTTAATATCAAATATTAGTTTATTGTTCTTATGTATCCTAACCAATTTTTTATTCACAAGAGAATCACTTCATATTTGTTTCTCTCACCCCCTAATGAAATTGTATTTTTAAGACATCAAAAACATACATGATTGACTTTGCTAAATCATCATAAACTAGATTTTTCACACTATATCATTCATAACAACTCATCAGCTTTGCCAAAGTAAGTCCCCATCATCTCTTTTATTCATAGTTTTGTCTTCTTGCCACTTTGTTACACCATATTAACTATCTACCCTATTGCAACATATATACGTTTCATCACCTCCTTGACCTTTCCACACCAAATTGACTATACTACCCTATCATTCTTATCATGCTCTATTAGCCTTACCACCCTACTGGCCATTTTACATCATTTTGACACAATTTCCTTTCAATTAGATTACTATTTTCTTTAGCTTTTTTCCACCTCAAGCAAACATTTGAGCCTAACATTATTAATCACTCTTTTGCTTAATCTAATTAAGAGAAGAAGCCTTTACAATACTCTCTAACACAAGGCCTTAGAGTAGACACCACAGTCGCACCAACATTAAGTCAAAGAGTAAGCTTGAGGACTCCCTCATTCACTTAAGGTCTTATTGTTAGCATCCTCAAAATCTTTATAATCTTCACCAATACTATGTCTTGATGAGAGGAAATTATCTTAAAATGAAAAAAGCCTTGAATAAAGCTCCATTTTGCTTGAAATCAATTCAAGGGGACCACTTAATGAGCAACCCAATATTAAAGACAAGTACAAGTATAATGAAGCAAAACAAAGAAATACAGGAAGGGATGTTGCAAAATTATTTTGGAGTTTGTCGTATGTGAATGTGAATGCAATTAAACCTTGGAAATTATTCATGCACATACATTAGTTTTGCTCCAAGTTGTCTTGCAATGAAAGCTCTCCAAACACCTCCAAAATAATGTAGATGTGATTTTTTATCAAGTAAAGATTCTAACCATCTAATTAATCTAGAGCGAGGTCAATTTATAGTTTCTTTAGTCCTCCAAAAGCATCTTAAATAACTACATGATGTTTTCAATATAAATCTTAATTTTTTTTTGTTTTGATGAAACAAGTTGTTTTTATTGAACCCCAAAAGAGCTAAAGGAAATACATTGTTTTGATGATAACAAATCATTCAAATGTCCTTCTTGCGATCTAATTTGTTTACTTAGTATGCTATAAGTTAATTTAAGTGATAGTTAGACAAATTATATCCTTAAACTTGGTTGGATGAATTAAGCTTTGGACATTCAAGTTAAGATCCTTAAAGCTAAAAGATGTCATCCAATATCTCAAGTGAAGAAGAAGACGGAATCATATGTTCTTCAAATTATCAAGGTTTATTTCTTCTATGATATATTTCAAAGTTATTAATTATACATGAGATTTTACACTTCATTCACCAAGAATTTGTATTTTAGTTTAGTAAATTATTCTTAATTGCTCAAATTATATATCATTAAGTGTTATCAAGGTTCATATAACTCACCATATAGATATTTATGTTTAATTTTATAAGTATTGATGAGTTCGAGTGCAGAAAAAATTTGCAAAATAAATATAAAAGTAATTAAAATTTGTACTAGTTATACAATATTAAGCTTACTTCATATAATTAGCTTAATGTGAAGGAGACAATGCAGAAAATAGGTTATTAAATTTAGATTACCACTAGTGCTTTGTATAGTTAGAAAATATGATTTTATAAATAGATAATATATTATAATTAATTGAGTAATATATAAATGATTGAATAATTTAGAGAAAGAATGAACACAGTATGATTTATTTAACATCAGAATCTTAAAAATTTCATACAAGACGTTATTTTCATAAAGTATGATTGATTCTATAATGGCATGATTTTTATAATATTGATTTTAAATAGTTTTAAGTGATTTAATAAAGAGAATATACATTTCTTTAATAATATTAATTAAAATAATAACTTTGAGTATTTTCTAAAAAACATTATTTATCAGATATATTAAATTTGAAAAAATAAATATACAGTTAGATCAAGCTCATCGAGACGAGTAAATCAATGTTTATTGTGTCACAATCAAAGTTCATTTGGATTTAAGATAAAGTTATAAAAAATATTAATAAAATATAATTTAATAATTAAATAATTAATAAAATAATAATCTAATAAGCAAAAGTAAGAAGCCCTAATTTCTCTTACTTCACCACTTCATCACCTCGTCCCCTTACCATCATGCATGTGATCAACCTCCCCCACTTCTGATCCTTATTGCCTCACCAACATGTAGCCGTATGGAGTTTTTATGGTCGAGATTGGTGACTCATGAATTTTCGCTATAGTTTTCTTCCTCTTCAATTCGATGAGAAGAACATAATCGCAAAAGGGTCTCTAGAAAAAGGAAAAGGCTATGATTGACCTCAAGTTTTTGCCTAATTTCATCCTATTATTTTGGGAGGAGTTGAAAGAAATCATTTTTTTTGTGAAATCGACCAATTTAATAGAAAATGAAACTTTAATAAGTAACATTGAATTCATAAAATTATGAATGTTATTTAGTTAATATTGATCATCACTAGAATGGTAACTATTTTTAATTAGGTGCTTAATCATTCATTTACAAGAAACTAAAGAAAAATAAAATTTGATATAGGAATTTTCTCAAAGAGAGTAGCTAGATAAATTTTAAATAGCTATAATGTAAGTATTATTTTTGTTTATGATTATTCAACATATAATATTGTGTAATATCATCCTTTTTGCATCATGTTCTATATTATTATTGTCAAGCCCCCACCTAATCAAGTGCCATTATATAATAATATTATCATAAATTTGCTTAGCTGTTACATCAAGTGAGGACAAATAACCCAAAAATCAAAGGTGGGGACCCGACGGTAAGACAAACACACACTCCAAAATTCGAAATATATATAAACACGAACATGTTTTTATAATAATCATACCAAAACCTCTTTTTGTTTTACACATCTCGTGAAAGGGGTTCTTTTGTAGCAGTACCATTCCCATCTCTCCGTATAGTGATTTCATGACTTGTGATGTAAGCACTAAATGAGATTTTATAAATCTCAGTAGATAAATTCACATAATTAACCAAGAAAATAAAAGGCATAACAAATACCATTAACAGTAAAGATGAATGTCATACATACATATAAGGTAATGCCAAATGAAAACCATAAAGAATGTCAATTCCTTATATAGTATGTTGTTATCGGGCTCAATTCCCTTTGACGCATTATCCTCTGGATCCAATCATCATCAATAAATGACCTCCAGCCGGCATCCAACCAATCACATAACATTAGGCAGATATCTGATCTGAAGATCGATACCCTGCAACACATGCTGAACCTAATGCCACCAGGCAGGTATGGTACCATACCCTACAACACATGCTGAGCCTAATGCCACCAGGCAGGTATGGTACCATACCCTGCAACACATGCTGAGCCTGGTGTAAATCATCATGGAGTCATAGCACATAATACCAGGCAGATATCTGATCCGAAGATCGATACCCTGCGACACACGCTGAGCCTGATATAAACACTAGGCAGATATCTGATCCGAAGATCGATACCCTGCAACACATGCTGAGCCTAGTGGTGAGGATGATGTTCTCTGGGAATCCCATTGTTTTATTTGTCATTTTCCAAACATCAATCCATGTCATATCAAAAGTCCTTTCATGTCATATTGTTTCGTCTCTTTCTTTAGCATGTTGTACCATATTATTTCTTTCCTTTTTAGTTGTCATGCAAATGAAATAAACATCAACATATAGAACAACCAAACACCATGTAACTGAAAGAAAATCATATAAAGCAAACACATAGTAATGTGCTACATCACAGGGTTAGGAATCTATCTACGTGAATTTGCTGTACCAACCGTCTTACTCACTTCTGTTTCTTCTTGATGTCCTACAAGCCCGTAAAATACAAAAATAATTAATTTAAATATGCTTATTAGTCAAAAATTACTTTCTAAAAGCTTTCCCAAACACACCCCAAAATAAATCCCAAAAGGTGCTGGACCGGCCACGGTCTATGCTGGACCGCCCGCGCCCGTCGCTGAACCACCTGCGCAGAAAAACTTTCTAAAAGCTTTTCCAAACAGCTTTCTAAAACTGCGTTTTCTAAATTCCCAAATTCCTTACGCCATCGCTAGACCGCCCGCTCGGCGCGCTGGACCGCGCGCTCTCGGCACTGGACCGGGCGTGCTCTGTGCGCTGGACCGAGCGTGCTCGGCGCGCTGGACCGTGCGTGCTCTGCGCGCTGGACCGCGCGCGCTCGGCATCCGGTTCAGCAGCTTAACCCGGTCCAAAGCCTGGACAGGTTCACGCTATATTTATTTATATATATATATACATATATATATAGATATATTATTTTTTTTCTCTCTCTCTCTCCTGTACGTCCGGCGAAACCGAACCCTTTCGCCGGCGCTGAATCGGCCGTTTCACGCTCTGTGTCGGTCGAATCCAGCTCAGCCTCCACCATCTCGGTCTCCCCCGCTCACCGGAACGCTTTACACAATCCCGACGACAAAGAAATTATTTCTTACCTTATGGAAACCTTCGCCGGTCGTCACTGTCGAGTGCCGAAACTTAAGGAAATCCTCGCCGGCCGTCACTGTCGCGTGCCAATGCTCACGGAAATCCTCGTTGGAAGTTAGTATAGCGTGTCGAAACTTCTCTAAGCTGTTCTCCGAAATTTCGTCGTCGCACTCCAGCAACCTCTTCGCCACCGTTTTTCGCAGAAGTACTTTTCCAAACGCACCTAAGTCGGCTTTTATAAACGCGGTCGAAACCGATAAGCCCTCGGTTCGTGAACCACGTTTTTGCAGAAAACCCCTTCTAAATTTTATATTTGCAAATATATCCTCCGCCAATCGGATTTGAACTAAGCCGACATTTAAAAATTACAGATCTATCCTCTACGTTACAAATTTATCCCAAATCTTCAAAAATTCATAATTTATTCATTAGAGCTCTGAAAATTACAAATTAAACATCGTTGGATTCGTCTCATAGAGCTCTTTTGTTTAAGCAAATAAAATAAATAACATACAAAACACTGAGGCTGTTACAATTATTAAATATTATGTGATGAGAAATAAAAATAAAAAAGTAAAATAATTGATTGATTTAGTTATGCAAATGATGTGAAAAAAGAAAAAATAAATAGAAAAAAGAATATGTAAAGTATATGAGAAATAAGAACTGAAAAAAATAAAGGATATATGCTTATGACATGAGACTATTTGAGAACTTGATACTATAAAAGTTATATGAGTTTTATTATTATGATTCTATCTATGATAATATTGATGTATCATGGATATATTATTATTAGAGTGAGTAAATATGAGAAAGATGATATTTATCTAATGATATTAACTCTAGTTGTCATGCTTTAGTATCATTATGACTGGACATATCAAATCTCACATAATATGTGATTAGTTGCTTATTATGTGATCTAGCAATCTAAAGATGAGTTTTGTTATGATGTAAAAATAATATATGATGAGTTACTTATTATGTGATCTAGTAGCTCAAAGACGAGATCAATTATGAGATAGACATGATGTGATATGCCTATAGGTTGGGTTTATATGTTATAATATGATACTAAAAACATGATATGAGATATATATGTTATGTGTTTGATATAGATATAATACAAATAAGTTAGGATCCCATGATATTGAAATACTGATTTTCAATAAAAACTTAGGTCCTAAAGATAAGTATGAGTACCATGAAATAGATGAGAAATAATATTAAGCTAAAATAATTGAGAAATTACTAGAATCAAAGAAGTCTAAAAATATATAGAAAGATTAGATTATAGAGAAATAAAATGAATTATAATAAATAAAAGGAAGTGTATGCAAAAATCCTATTAAGCTTTTAATCTCATACCTACTTACATAATAGGTTAGAATCCTAAAGTATCAAGAGAGGAGAAAGTTTAGCTTCATTTAAGTTTGTTAGCCCATTTTGAGGAAATTGTGATATTTTTGTTTATATATTTTAATTGACATATGAATGGTTGCTTTTGAGATGATATACCAATGTATGTATTTATATTTATTTCTTTGATAAGCACATATAGATTTATAGGCTTCAACAATACTTTATGAATTAATGATAAAATTGTGTAATTTGAAGTATTAGTAATTGTGATATCTTTTGGAGATGAAACTTATTTGGTTATATGGGTGTATTATAGATTTGATTATGTTAAGATTATATTTATGAATTTTTTGTTATATAAATATTATATATCTTTTGTGATTATTATTATTATTAATTGTTGACTTGTATAAAAAAACTCTGAGTAGTTTTAGGGAAAACTTTATCCATTTAATTTATAAAATGTAGTAATCTCTTTAGTAAGATTTAAAATAATTAGATGATTTGAACACAAATTAGAGTAAGTTTTATCATCATTACTGATCTGGTAAAATTGCTTATGTCCTCTAATAATGTGTAAACTTTGATTATTCTAATTCTAAAGTTATAAAGATTAATATTAAAATGAGATGTTAGGAGGGGTGTGACAAGATGATATCAAAGTGACTAAAATTCTTAAGAGAGTAATTAAATTTTTAGGAAAATTAAATTATCGAGCAATGATACCACAGATTGAGATCTATACTTGAAAATTTAGTGGGTTTGATGAGTATGGACATTGATATAATATACATGTTATATGTATATGTTATAATATATGTAATTTTTGTTGAAATTCTTTAACTTATTTGTCTATGCAAATTATGTAAGAGCCAAGCATCACAAAAGAGATTTTTTAAGAAGTCTAATATGCTAAAAGGTTAAAGTAACAGATTTTTTAAGAAGCATGTTTTCTAAGAGAAAGCAAAAAAGAAATTTGGTTATCATGCACCTAAAAAACCAAGAGTAGAAACTAGTGTTAGCCGTCCATCTATTACAACATTTAAGAAGAAAGTGTCATATTATACTAATTATGGTAGATCGTATCAAGGTAATTGTTGGTTTGTAGAGCACATAAAAGTTTTTATGCTTGTAGAGAATATGGTCATTTATTTAAAGATTATCTTAGACTTAACAGAGGATTTATGATGCTTCCATCATCTTGGAGTTTAGATAAAGGTATTCTATCTGTTATCATTTTAGTTAATGCTAATGTAGATCAACTTATTCTTCTCGACACAATTGTTGTTTCTCCTCATAAGGTCTCGGATGCAATAGAACGATAAGTACGTGATATTTTAAAAATCTTTTAGTCATTCTTCTATATATACTAGCATATTTTTTGCTCTCATGAAAGTTATATTCTTGTAACTTTATTGGTAAAAGTAATTGTTGAATTAAAATACTAAGATATCTTACTATAAGATTAATGAACCAACAACTTGTGTATCAAAGGTTTTTAATTGTGATAATTATTATTATTATTTAGAAAAAGATTTAATAGCTAATTTTAGTTGATCAAATAAAAAACATGAAATAAATTTAAAAATATTAAATTGAGATTTGATTAAAGTGATTAGCTATGATGAATATAATAATGAGAATGATAAGAAATATGGTTTTTGGTAATTAAAAGTGATGAATATTTGTGATCATAATTATTTTTTAAATAGTTCTTATGATAGATTGATGAAATACTATTGGGTTTCATCATGTTTAGAACAAGAAAAAATATATTGGCATGAGAAACTTGAGAAATTGAATGGACTATAGTCAAGAAATAAGAAACTTGAGGCAAAAATCCTTTTTAAAAGAAAAAGGCGATTGTCGATTTAGAAGCCTCCATGAAGGAATTAGAAGCTATGATTTTTAACATTAGAAGAGAAAAGTGTTAGGTGAAAGAAAATTTAACAATTGTAGAGACTCACAAGAATCTAGCTTAAAGATATGGAACTGCTTGATTTTATCTTGCCCCGTGAAGGTAGGTTTAGTTTGCCCCGTGAAGGTAGGTTTAGTTTGCCCATGAATCTCAAACAAGATGTTGAGAGTATTTGAGTTAAACTTGAGTTTAAATTAGTAAAGATAGTGAGTATAAGAGAGCTCAAACAATGAGATTAGTTTATTTATCTTTTAGGCAAAGTGAATAAAATGTTATATTGGATAAGAAGAAATTTTATAATTGTCATATATTCATTAGGCATAATCATATGAAATGAACTAATTCAAATAATATGTTTTTAAAAAGAGAGAAGACCTTAGGAAGAATAAAAGGAGACTATGAAAATGTTAAAAGAAAATATTTATTGCATGGTTAGTCGACTCAGAATTTGGAAAGAAAAAAGAATAACAAAAGTAAACTAGCATGACAATCTAGATTTTATTGATAAAGATTCACTAAATGTATAAATAAGATTGTGATTCTACCTCTTAACCATTGAAAAAAGTATTATTAAGTAAATAAAAAAATGTAAAATTTTCATTTATCTTTGAAGAGTTATGGATTGGTCATTGAAAAGCTACTAACTTTATAATTTTAATTAAATAATACAAAAATTGATTATCTAAAAACATTTATAGGTTGGATGATATAGTGTAACAAAATCTTAAGACTAAATTGAAATTTAACATTGATATTTTTTATTTTTAGAATGGATGTTCATATTTAAATATATATAAGATCATTCTTTAATTTTAATTTATAATTAAATTGATTAATTAGCAAAAAAGATAATATTTTAGAAGGGAATGTGAAATTTTTAAATTAAAGCCCTTTTAAAGGAAAGATTTGATTGAAAGAAATAGTAAGATTGAGATACCTTGCATTCATTTGTTTTAATTTCCAATCGTGAGCTACTTAAAAAGTTATGTAGTGTTTATATCATTTTAATCAATAAGAAATTTTTATTATTTGATTTAAATATTATATATATATATATATATATCTTACTGAATTTAATTGATTTAATATCTTACTTAATTTAATTGATTTAATATCTTACTGAATTTAATTGATTTAATTTAGATGATTAGAGATTAATATAGAGGAATGAAATATTCATTAGGTTCTGCTTCTTAAAGAAAATTAAGGTTTTTAATGAATTCAATACACAAAGATGTAATGAAAATAAATTTAAAAAAAATTAGAATGAAAAGAAGAAATATTTTAGATGCTTACATTACTAATCATTATTTCTTGAATTTCTCATTCTTAGATACGGAGAGAAGAGCATTGCCGACTCATGCAAAATTTGTTAAAATAAAAGAATTCTACCTTGAAGTTGTTTCTTTGGATGTTTCATCCTTTATTGCTTGAGAGAAGCATTATTCGATTATATGCTGCATAAAATGTGTTATTCAATTATTCTTGAAGTAAAGAATTTTAGGCCTATGATTCTTATAAATTAGATTTTTCTTACAGAGAGTAACTAAATGCCTTTATCAATTGCAATCATATTTCAATTGCTTAGAGAAGATCAAGACTCTAGTTAAATACTTGTTACAATTGTATAGTGAAAGTAAATTTAAATGCATAGTGAAAGAAATTGATAATTACATCTTGGAATTTATTTTAAATTTTGGGAGAATTTTTCTAAATGTGGGTAGGATGTAATTACTCAGTTTTTATAATATTGATTTTAAGTAGTTCTTAATAATTTAATAAAAAGAATTAAAATTTTAATTTTTTATAAAATCAATTAAAATAATAATTTTAAATATTCTCTTATAAAACTTTTATTTATCAAATATGTTAAATTTGAAAATTAAATACACGATTGGATCGAGCTCATTGAGACGAATCAACATTAGTTGCATTACAATAAGAGTTTGATTGGATTTAATATAAATTTATGAAACATTATTAATAACATAAAATTTAGAATAAACCAATTAAAAAAACAAATAATATAATAAGTAGAAAACGAAGAAACCCCAATTTCTTCTACTCTGCTATTTCGTCGCCTCAACCCATCACCGTCACATAGGCAATCAACCTCCCTGGCTTTCAATCCTCATCTCCTCGCCATCGTGCAACCATACAAAGATTTTACAATCGAGATTAAGGACCTGTGAGTTTTTGCTATAGCTCTCTTGCACTTCGATTCCATGGGGAAAATACTATCACAAGCAAGTAGTTGAAAAATGGGAATTGATCACAAAAACAACTTAATCAAATGACTGAGATTAAAGTGACACTATTTAGAAAATAAAATTTTATATGGACTATTAGATTCTAATCATGATCGAAAAACTACATTTAAGTTTATGCACAGAATAAAGTGGATCATGCAATGACAATATTACATGATCGGATGGTTAATTGAATCAATGCTTTGGAAAAGGCAAATGAGAAGTTAACTGTTCAATAGCAAAATTGCATGACTAGAGAGCATATATTACTCTTGAAATTCAAAGGTCGTGGGATTGGATAATTGATTGAATTAGAGCTTAAAAATGATTGATGAGATGATGATCGTTCGATCATAAAATTGCATGATTGGATGATAGAAATCACTCATGCAATTCAGAGGCTACCTACACAAAAAAGTTTTGCTTTTTAGTCCCACATGTTATATTTGGTTTGCTCTTATCTCTCAACCAAATGGTGGCTTATCAAAGTAACATGAGTTTCACTCATTTATGGTTCTTAATTGAAAACATTGAATCTATATATAAGCGATGACAAAGGGGCAAGGGGGCGATGAGTCTAAACTATTGCAATTCCTAGAAGATTCCCACTACATTATGTATAGAAAGCAGGAATCATAAAAAAATCCATTTAATTAAATTAGTTAAATCGCCATTACCAAAAATCTAAAAATCTTATTCACAAGGGTTTTGGTATAAGATTTTCATTAAACACTCTAAAATTTATTAATTAGAAATTTATCCTTAACTACTTTAATTTCCTTCTATATTAAAATTATGAAATTATAAATCTATCTTAGCACAAA
This sequence comes from Vanilla planifolia, assembly GCA_023846275.1. Lineage (NCBI taxonomy): Eukaryota > Viridiplantae > Streptophyta > Magnoliopsida > Asparagales > Orchidaceae > Vanilla > Vanilla planifolia. The sequence goes on from CM043870.1 coordinate 22,207,654, forward strand.
CTAATATTTTTATATTTCTAGATTTATTATCCACCAATTAGTTTTGACTTAAGCTAACATTTAGAAGTTGCACTTCTATCTTGAACGAAATTTTGAAAATTATAATTACGTCAATTTTTAAAAATCCAAAATGATTTTTTGGTCTAAAAAAATTATAAACTTAACGTTATTGAGTTCAACTTGACGAATGTTTTTTATTTGCTCACGTAATATTTTAACTAAGTTTAAGCTCATGACACACTCTTTAAAAGTTTATTATTATTTTAATACTTTTATGTATAAATAATATATTTAAAAAACTTTACTTGATTAAAGTGAACTATACCTAATCATAATTTTCTTGACTTAATTCTAAAATTTCTTATCTTAATTTAGATAAAAATTTGAGAAATATTATAATCATTCTTATCTTTTTGTAAGTGTATTCTTTTGTATTTACTATGTTGATTAGATACATATTGTTTCTTTCATAAGTTTATAGTTTTTTTAACATATCAGAATATTTAATATATTAAATAGATTTATCATCTATGATTACTAATTTAACTAAAGTATAAACATAAAAGGTTTTTTTATCATACTTAATAGATATCTTATGCTCATTGTTAATATATATTTTTACATAAAAAAATATAAGATTTATGCTCATTAGAGATCAATAAGTAGCCTTACTTTATCTAAACTACAAGAAATCTCTTATAATGTCAATTAAGTTGAAAAGTAGAGGTTATTATTTTTTTCTTTTTCTCTCTATATTTTTGGTTATATTCAATATGTGTAGTTTAGACGAAGTTTATTCCTATGTTTTGTAACAATAATGTTTTGTATCCATTATATTGATTAAATAATTTTTTTTCTTCAGTATATATTTCATTAGAAAATCACAATGTTAAACATATTAAATAAATTAATCATTTGCAATGATTAATTTGATTATAAAATAATAAACTATATATAATGTTTTTATCATACTTGATAATTGTGTTATAGTCATTGTTATTATATTTTTCTTCTAAGTTTATATTAAAAATGCAAGATATTGGCCAACTAGAGATTAATATGTAGTACTAATTTATCTAAAAACCATGAAATCTCTTATCAAACCCATGAGGTTGTGGAGTGAAGGTCACTTTTTTTTTCATTATTATTTTTTTAGCTAAAGTTCAATATGTATAGTTTAGTGAGAATTCACTCTTATCTTTTTGTAGTTATATTCTTTTGTATCTATTAAGTTGATTATGTAAATATTGTTTCTCCATAAGTCTATAATTTTGTTAAAGAATCAAGTGTTTAATTTATTAAATAGATTCATAATTTGTAGTGACTAATTTGACTAGAATATATAACTTATAAAAGTTTTTTGTCATACTTAATTGATGCCATATTCTCAATATTATTGTATTTCTTTATAATTTTTATTTAAAAAGTACATCGTTTATATTAGTTAGAGATAAGTAGCCCTACATTTTCTAAAGCCCAATAAATCTCTTATTAAGCAATGAGGTGGATTCAATTTTTGTTATTATTATTATTATTATTATTTGGGTATGTCCAATATATCTAGTTTAGTTGAGCCTCACTCTTAACTTTTTGTGCATATGCTCTTTTGTATCTACTATGTTGATTAAATATATATTTTCTCTTTTATAAATCTATACTTTAATCAAGAGATCATAATATTTAATCTATTATTAAATAAATTTATCATTTATGACAAATAATTTAACTAGAATATATTAAACTTAAAATGCATTTTTATCATACTTAATAGATGTCTTATGCTCATTATTATTATTATATTTTTTTATAAAACTTTTATATAAAAAATATAAAATGTAAATTAGTTATAGATCAATAAAAAACCCTAATTTCTCTAAAGTCTAAAAAATCTATTATAAGACTGATTGAGTTATGAAGTAAAAATTATTTTTGTTTTTTTAATTATTTTTTGTCTATGTTCAATATGTGTAATTTAGTTAAGTTTCACTCTTATTTTTTTGTAACTATGCTCTTTAGTATTTATTATATTAATTAAATAAATATAATTTTTTCTAGAAGTCTATAATTTCATAAATAGATCACAAATGTTTAATATGTTAAATAGATTTATCTTTGGTAGTGACTAGTTTAAAAAAAATATAATAAGCTATAAATTGTTTTATCATAATTAATAGATATCTTATGCTCAATATTATCATATTTTTATAATTTTTATATAAAAGATACATGATACCGGCTAGTTAGAGGTCTCTTGTTCTAGCTTTTCTAAAGCCGAAGAAATATTTAAGTAGATTGATTCGGTTGTAAAGTCAAGTCTATTTTTTTTCTTTCTATTACTTTTTTCTATCAATTAGAATATAATAAACTATATTTTTTTGTATTATGTAATAAATGTCATATGTTGATAGTTATTATACTTGGTTATAACTTTTATTTAAAAAATATAAGAAGCGGTTGTTTTTGTAGAGCCCAAGAAATATTTTATTAGGCCGATTAGGTTGTTGAGTTGATGTTGTTGTTTTCTTTTCTATCTATTATTTTTCGGTTATGTTCAATATAGTTTTTTTGTTATGTTTTTGTAATTATGTATTTTTTATCTATTATTTTCATCAAATATATATATATTTTTTCATATATAATTTTATCAATACATCATAATATTTAATCTCTTAAATAGATTTGTCATCTTCATGACAAGTTTTTTCATCATTTTTATATGTTTATTTCTTTTTTATCATACTTAATGGATGTCTTATACACATTATTATCATATTTTTATAATTTTTATATAAAATATAAAAGTTGTAGGCTAACTAAAATGAGAAAGCTGTTTTTTTTATGCTTTTTTTTCTTTTCTCTTTATTATTTTTCGTAATGTTCAATTTGTAGTTTAGTTGAGTTTCACTTTTATCTTTTTGTAATCATACACTTTTGTTTGTGATATATTAATTAAATAAATATTTTTTAGTAAGTTTATAAATTTATCAATAGATCATGGTATTTAATTTATTAAATAGATTTATCATCTATAATAATTAATTTAATTAGGATATATTATAAAATGTTTTTTTTATCTTACTCAATATATGTCTTATGTTTATTATTATTATATTATTATTAGTATTATTATTATTATTATTAGTATTATTATTATTATTATTATTATTATTACTTTTTTATAAAAAATATAAGACATAGGTTAATTATAGGTTAATAGTCCTAACCCTAATTTGTTTGAAGTCTAAAAATTCTTTTATTAGACCTATCGAGTTGTATTATAGAGATTACTTTATTTATTTTCTTTGTATTATTTTTTTATTATGTTCAGTAAGTGTAGTTTAACAGATTGTATCTTTATTTTCTTCTAACTGTATCTTTTTGTATCTATTATGTTGGTTAAAAATCTTTTTTTTTCAATATAATTATAATTTCATAAAAACAATCATAATATTCAATCTATTAAATATATTTATCATTTACAATGACTAATTTAATTAGAATATAATAAATTATAAATGTTTTTTTATCATATTTAAATTAAGGATTAATTTGTCAATACATTGAACAAAGTTGATGTAAAATACATGAAAAAATAGGCTTTTTACATGAGATATTAAGAGTTTTATTTGATAAAATAAAATGAAAAATAATTTATTATAATACTTTTTTAAATTTTTTATTGTATATAAAGAACTAAATCATCCATGATTTCAAAATATAAAAAAAATTATGAATATTTTTGAAAAATAAAAAATAAAAATGTTAGTTCGCCTTGGGGACTGGTCTTCGTTAACACGCTTAGATTTTAAACTATGCTTCTAACTCTGTTCTCAAATTACCCTTTCTCAAAATCGAATAGGCAAGTCAGTATAAAATAAAAAAAAACTATAATTTAATTGTTTTAATATTTATCTTTTAATTTAAAAAAGTTACGCAAATGTCTACAATGCATATAAAATCTCATTTATGCAAATGTGTACGATAATTGGAAAGTATTGGTTTGTTTTAATATTTATTTTTTAATTTACAAAAATTTACGTGTACATGTTGTCGTTTAATAATAAACCTTTAGAAACAAATTTGCAAATACAAATATTATTCAATAAAAAACTTTACATTAATTTCTTTTCTCCATAGCATACACATCACCTTATAAGAGCTAAAAAAACAGTCAGTTATAAATATTTTTGTAAAAACGAGGGAGGATCGCTTGAATAAAAAAAGAGAGATCGTCATCGCGTACGATTGCATTGCCGGCAAGATGCTGCCCTTTCGGGTGTTTACATTTCGCTTTTACAATTTAAACCTCGTTAAATAAATTAATATACTTGCGTTCATTTTCCACGCTATTTATTACAAGCAGCAGCTCATCGACAGTGAGCAAGGTCACAAAGCCAGAGCGGGGCAGCAGACAAGAAGATGGACGGGGTGGGGAAGGTGGTATGCGTCACGGGGGCTTCCGGCTACATAGCCTCATGGATCGTTAAGCTTCTTCTCCAACGTGGATACACAGTCAAGGCCTCCGTGAGGGATCCTGGTTTGATTTATTTTTCCTCTCATTTTTTTTTTAAATTTAAACTTATTATTGATTTTATATGGATCTGAGCTTGATTTGATCAAACCAGGATCCCTTACGGAGGCCTTGACTGTGTATCCACGTTGGAGAAGAAGCTTAACGATCCATGAGGCTATGTAGCCGGAAGCACCCGTTACGCATACCACCTTCCCTACCCCGTTCATCTTTGTGACCTTGCTCGCTGTTGGATGAGCCACTGGTAGTAATAAATACTATGTGGAAAATGAGCCAAGTATATTAATTGTAAAAACGAAATGTAGACACCACAAAGCAAAACAAGGTCTGCTTTGCAAACGTACCTGATGAAGATCTCTTTTTTTGATCCAAAGCTTTGGCTAATAAGAGATTTCTTAGGCTTTAAACAAACTAGGACAACTTATTGATCTCTAACTAACTTACTTCTTATATATTTTTAATATAAATTATATAAAAATATAATAATAATGAGCATAAAATATCTATAAGTATGATAAAAAAATATATTTTATAACTTAATATATCCTAACTAAATTAGACATTACAAATGATAAATTTATTTAGTAATAGGTTAAATATTGTGATCTCTTGATGAAATTATAAACTTATGAAATAAAAAACATGTATTTAATTAACATAATATATACAAAAAAAAACACATATAAAAAGTTAAGAATGAGGATCAACTACGTTAGACATATTGAATATAGCCAGAAAATGACAGATAGAAAAGAATAAAAATAGCATCCATCTAATAACCTAATTGGCTTAATAAGAGATTTCTTTGATTTTAGAAAATCTAAGACTACTTATCTCTAACCAGCCTAAATCTTGTATTTTTTATATAAAAATTATAAATAAATATAATAATATTGAGCATATAATATTTATTAAGTATAACAAAAATACATTTTATAATTTATATATTCTAGTTAAATTTGTTACTAAAAATTATAAATCTATTTAATAAATTAAACATTGTGATCCTTTAATGAAATATAGACTTATGAAAGAAAAATATTTATGTAATCAACATAATAGATCTAAAAGAATGTAACTACATAAAGATAAAAATGAAGCCTACTAAACTACACATATTGAACTTATCCAGAAAAAAAAAATAATCGAGAAAAAAGAAAAAAAATGACCTTGGATTCTCAAACCCATAAGCCTAATAAGGGATTTCATTGGCTTTGGATAATTAGGACTACTTATAAATATCTAGTTAACCTATATCTTATATTTTTAATATAAAAATTATAATATATATATAATAATATGATCATAAGACAACTATTAGGTATAATAAAAAACTATATATAGATTATTACATTCTAATTAAATTAGTCACTACAAATGATTATTCTATTTAATAGGTTAAATAATGTGATTTGTTGATGAAACTATACTCTTATGAAAAAATATTTATTTAATCAATATAATAGATAGAAAGCATCATTCTTACAAAAAAGATAAGAATGAAGTTTGACTAAACTATGCATATTGAATATTGCCAAAAATAAGAGAGAGAAAAAAAAAAAACAATAGTTTCTACTTTACAACTTTACTCACATTATAAGAGATTTTTTGAGCTTTAGATAGATAAAGACTACTTATTGATCTTTAACTAGCCTACATCTTGATTTTTTTATAAAAATATATATTAACAATGAGCATAAGACACCTATTAAGTTTGATAAAAAAATTGTTTCTAAGTAAATTAGTTATTATAGATGATAAATGTATTTAATATATTAAATATTATGATATGTTGAAGAAACTATAGACTTATGGAAGAAAAAAAATATGTATTTAATCAACATAGTAAATATAAAAGATTAACTTATGAAAAGATAAGAGTGACTGTAATAGCTCTCAATTTTTAACTCAAATTAAGATACGAAACTCTAGAATTAAACCAAGAAGATTGTGTTTAGATGGTTCAACTTGATCAAGTTAATTTCTTCAAATATGCTATTTATATATAAAAATATTAAAATGATAATAGAATATTAAAAAGTGCATCATGAGCTTAAACATGGTTAAAAATGTTATATAAGAAAATAAAAATAAATCATAGAGATGAACTCAACGATGTTGAGTTTGTAATTTTTTAAGACCTAAGAAATTTATTATAAATTTTTAAATGTTTGTGTAAAATTATATGTTTAAAAATTTTACAAAGGGTAGCTGTACAACTTCTAAAAATTTGGATTAAGTTAGAATTGATTTGTGGATGATAGATCTATAAATATAAAAATATTGGTTTATATAACAATAGATTTATAATTTTTGAATTTTAATACAAAACAAAATTGAAATAGTGAACGAAAAAATTATAACTAATAAATTTCATAGTGTTTAATGAAAATCTCATGTTAATAACCATGTGAATAATATTTTTAGATTTTTGACAATAATGGTGCAACTAATTTAATTAATTAGATTTTTTCAATTATTCTTATTTTCCAAACCAAATTCAATGGGGATCTTCGAGGAATTGTGATAGTTTAGACCCACCATCTTTTGTCACCCCTTATATATAGGTTCAATGTGTCCAATAGGAATCATAAATGAGTGAAACTTAGGTTGCTTAGATAAGCCATCGTTTGGTGAAGAGTTAAGTTTAGTAGACAAATCAAGGTTTTGTCATCTCCATTAGGGGTTGTTGTGAAGTTAGGGAAGTTTCTTCTCTGTGCCTATATTGGAAGGAATGTATTCTAGCTCATGGTTTCATCTCCAATAAGGAATTAAGGCTTGGTCAACATTATTTTGTATTAAATTTTGTATATTTTTGGTCCTTGTGAGTAGAGGAGTGAGGATAGAATCTTGAAGAGACATTTTCACTTTAAATAAGATGAGAAATGCTATATTCACTATGGAAAGAAAATGATAACTATTAAGAGAATACAAGAGAGAGAGAGAGAGAGAGAGAGAGAGAGAGAGAGAGAGAGAGAGAGAGAGAGAGAGAGAGAGAGAGAGAGAGAGAAGAGAAGAGAAGAAGAGATAGCATATCTTGATACTCAATGGCCTACATTGTAAGATACAATCAACTTAAACCCATTAAGATAAAGGGGCGTAAGGATATAATACTAAGTTATATAAGATCTTTTAGAGATTTATACTAGGGTAATCTTTTATTATAATAATAAAAAAGAAAAATAAAGTCGTTGGGTTTATCATACAAGGGTTATCATATTTGTTTGTTCCAGATATAACGATTGGATTCATCATACAAGGGTGTTATGGGTATCATAAAAATAATGCTAATGACCTTTCTTTTTTTATTCAAGCGATCTTTTCTCTTTTTAGAAAAATATTTATAAATTGGATTATTTTTTAGCTTTATAAGGTGATGTATATGTTATGGAGAAACGAAATTAATGAAAGTTTTTTTTATTGAATAATATTTGTATTTGACAATTTGTTTCTATAAGTTTATTATTAAATGACAACAGGTACACTTAAATTTTTTTAAATTTAAAAAATAAATATTAAAACAATAAAATTATAGTTTGTTTTTATTTTATACTGACTTGCCTTTTGGATTTTGAGAAAGGGTAATTTAAGGACGCAGTTGGAAGCATAGTTTATAATCTAAGCATGTCAACAAAGACCAGTCCCCAAGAAGAACTAACATTTTTTTATTTTTTATTTTAAAAGAACTATTCATAATTTTTTTATATTTTAAAATCACGGATGATTTAGTTTTTTGTATACAATTAAAAATTAAAAAATTTATAATAAATTATTTTTCATTGTTTTTTATTAAATAAAACTCTTAATATCTCATGTAAAAAGCCTATTTTTTTCATGCATTTTACATCAACTTTGTTCAATGTATTGACAAATTAACCCTTATTTTAAGTATGATAAAAAAATTTATAATTTATTATATTCTAATTAAATTATTCATTTTGAATGATAAATATATTAAATAGATTGAATATTATGATTTGCTGATAAAACTATAGTTATAGAAGAAACATTTTTTGTTTAACCAACCTAATATATAAAAAAAGTATAGTTATAAGAAAATAAAGATGTAATTTGTTAAACTACACTTATTGAACATAGTAAAAAAAAAAACAATGCAGAGAAAAAAAGATAAAATAATCTCCGAAATAGAACTCGATAGGTTTAATAAAAAGATGTTTTGGGCCTTAGACAAATTAGGATTATTAACTTATAACTAGCTTATGTCTTATATTTTTATATAAAAATTATAAAATAAAAAATAAATAATACTAATAATAATATAATAATAATAATAAGCATAAGACATCTATTGAGTAAGATAATTTTTTTTATAATTTATTATATCTTAGTTAAATTAATTATTATAGATGATAAATCTATTTAATAAAATAAATACCATGATCTATTGATGAAATTATAAACTTATTATAAAATATTTATTTAATCAATATATCATAAACAAAAGTGCATAATTACAAAAAGATAAAAGTGAAGCTCAACTAAATCACAAATTAAACATGGCTAAAAATAATTAAAAGAAGAAATAAACCCAACACTTTATAACCCCCAATTGACCTATCTTGGACTTTAGACACAGTAGGGCCATTTACAAAAATTTTAACTAGCCTAAAATTTCTATATTTTATATAAAAATTATAAAAAGATGACAATAATATGTACAAGACATCTATTCAGTATGATAAAAAGCATTTTTAATAATTTATTATATTCTTAAAAAACTAATCATGAAAATAATGAATCTATTTAAGAGATTAAATATTATAATCTATTAAAGAAATTATAGACATATCGAAGAAAAGCCATACATTTGATCAACATATCAGATAAAAATTATACTGCTGCAAAGACATATCAACTAAGCTACACATATTGAGCATAGCAAAAAAAAAATAATATATAGAAAAGAAAAAAAATGTATAGACTTAACAATCTAATTGGCCTAACAAGAGATTTATTGGGCTTTAGAAAAATAATTGTTTGTTATATTTTTTAAATAAAAATTATAAAAATATAATAATTATTAACATAATAAATTATATTACAAAAAATTATAATTTATTATATTCTAATTAAATTATTCATTATAGATGATAAATTAATGGATTCAATATTTTGATTTGTTAATAAAACTTTAGATTATAAAAGAAAACTAATTTAATCAATATAATAGATAAAAAAGAACTAGTTATAAAAAGACAAGAGTGAAACTTGTCTATACTACACATATTGAACATAACAAAAAATAATAGAAAGAAAAAATAGTCACAACTTCGCAACCAATCAGCCCAATGAAAGATTTTTTTGGGATCAGACCAACTAAGGCTACTTACTAATCTTAAATTAGTATAGATCTTAGGTTTTTATATAAAAATTATAAATATATATATATAATAATGATTAGAAGATATCTATAAAGAAACTTTTTATAATTTATTGTATTATTTCTTATATTAGTCATTGCAAAGCAAATGATAATTGCATTTAACAAATCAAAATTTATGATTTGATGATAAAACTATAAACTTATGAAAGTAAAAAATATTTATTTAATCAATATAATAGATAAAAAAGAGCATAGCTACAACAAGATAGGACTAAAGATTGACTAGGCTATGCATATTGAACTTAGCAAAAAAGCAATAGAAAGAAAAAAAATAGACTTGACTTCACAATCGGATCAATCTAATTAAAGATTTCTTGGGCTTTAGAAGAACTAGAACTAGGGACCTCTAACTAGCATGCATCATGTATCTTTTATATGAAAATTATAAAAATATGATAACAATGAGCATAAGACATCTATTAAAGATTTCTTGGGCTTTAGAAGAACTAGAACTAGAGACCTCTAACTAGCGTGAATCATGTATCTTTTATATAAAAATTATAAAAATATGATAACATTGAGCATAAGACATCTATTAATTATGATAAAAAACTACACTTTATTATATTCTTGTTAAACTAGTCACTACTATTGATAACTCTATTTAACATATTAAATATCATGATCTATTTATGAAATTATAGACTTCTAGAAGAAAAAATATTTATTTAATTAATATATTAATAACAAATGAGCATAATTACAAAAACATAAGAGCAAAACTTGATTAAACTACACATATTGAACATAGACAAAAAATAATAAAGAGAAAAGAAACAATCTACTTCATAACTTAATTAGGCTTATAAAAGATTTCTTGGGCTTTAAACAAACTACATTGTTTATTGATCTCTAGCTAGTCTGTAACTTACATTTTTATATAAAAATTATATAAAAATATAATAATAATGAGAATAAGACATCTATTAAGTATGATAAAAACACATTTTATAGTTTAATATGTTCTATTTAAATTAGTCTTTGCAAATAATAAATTTATTTAAAAATCGATTAAATATTGTGATCTCTTGTTGAAATTATAGACCTATGAAAAAATATATTTAATCAACATAGTAGATACAAAAGAACATATGTACAAAAAGTTAATAGTGAGGTTGAACTAAACTAGACCTATTGAACATAAGCAAAAATAATAATAAAGAGAAAAGAAAATAGCAAACACTTCATAACGTGATTGGTTAATAAAAGATTTAATAACTTTAGAAACTCCAAGGCTACTTATCTCTAACTAGACCAAATCTTGTGGCTTTTTTATACAAAAATTATAGAGAAATAAAATAATCTTGAGCATACGACATCTATTAAATATGACAAAAAAAACATTTTATAGTTTATATATTCTAGTTAAATTAGTCACTAAAATTATAAATCTATTTAATAAATTAAACATTGTGATCCTTTAACAAAATTATAGACTTATGGAGAAAAAATATTTATGTAATCAACATAATAGATATAAAAGAACATAATTAGAAAAGGATAAGAGTGAAGCCTCGCTAAACTACATATTTAAAACTTAGCCAAAAAGAATTAAGAGAGAGAAAAGAAAAAATGACCTTCACTCCACAACCCTATAGGTCTACTAAGAGATGGACTCTAGTTAAATTAAGAATAATTAATAATCTATAACTAACTTATATCTTGCATTTTTAATATAAAATTATAAAAAATATAATAATAATGAACATTAGACAACTAAGTATAATAAAAACACTTTATATAGTTTATTACATTCTAATTAAATTAGTCACTATAAATGATTAATTTATTTAATATATTATAGATTGTGATTTGTTGATGAAATTATAAACTCATGAAAAAATATTTATTTAATCAATATAATAGGCACAAAACATCATTGTTGCAAAATGATAGAAATGAAGTTTGAGTAAACTACACATATTGAACATAGCCAAAATTATAGAAAGAAAAAGAAAAAAATAATAGCCTCAACTTTACAACTCAATTGAAATTATAAGAGATTTATTGGGCTTTAGATAAACCACGACTACTTATTAATCTCTAACTAGCCTACATCTTGTATTTTTTATGTAAAAAATATAATAACCATGAACATAAGATATCTATTAAGTATGATAAAAAGAAGTCTTTTAAAGTTATATTGTAGTTAAGCTAGTTATTATAGATGATAAATTTATTTAATATAGTAAATATTGTGATATGTTGAAACTATAAATTTATGGAAGACAAAATATGTTTTTAATCAACATAATAAATACAAAAGAGTATACTTACAAAAAGATAAGAATGATTCCAATAGTTATCAATTAATTACCTAAATTAAAATAAGAAACTACAAAATTAAGCCAAAATTATGATTAAGTATAATTCAAACTAATCAAGTCAATTTTTTCAAATATGTTATTTATACATAAAAATATTAAAATAATAATAGAATTTTAAGAAGTATACCACGAGCTCAATCTTGGTTAAAAATATTATGCGAGCAAATAAAAAGAGCACTTTGAGATGAACTCAATGATGTTGAGTTTATAATTTTTTTAAGCCTAAAAAATTTATTATGAATTTTTAAAGATTTGTGTATAATTATAATTTGAAAATTTTCGCCTAAGGTAGATGTGCTACTTTTAAAATATTAGCTTAGGTCAAACATGATTGGTGGATGGTAAATCTACATAGATAAAAGTATTGATTTGTGTCAAGATAGATTTATAATTTCTTAATTTTAATATAGAAGCAAATTGAGATAGTGAAGAACAAATTTCTAATTAATATATTTTAGAGTGTTTAATAAAAAAAACTTAGTCAAAACCCATGTGAATAAAATTTTTAGATTTTTGACAATGATGGTTCAACTAATTTAACTAAATAGATTTTTTAATGATTTCTACTTTTTAAGCCTAATCTAATAGGAATCTTTGAGAAATTATGGTAGTTTAGGCTCACTACCCTTTTGTCACTACTTATATATGTGCCTGATGTTTTCAATGGGAAGTTATAAATGAGTGAAACTCTTGTTACTTCAATAAGCCACCATTTGGTCAAGAGTTGAGTGCAGTTGACAAAACAAAGTGCTGTCGTCTCTACTAGGGGTTGCTATGATGTTAGGAAAGTCTCTTCACTATGCTTATATCAAGAGGGAAGTGTTCTACATCATGGTATTTTTCTCTAATAAAGAAAAACTTAAGACTTGGTCAATGTTATTCTGCTTTTAATTTTGCATATTTTAGATTCTTGTGAGTAGAGGAGTGAGGATAAGATCGAGAAGAGCCATTTTTTACAAGGGAAATAAGTTGAGAAATGTTGGGTCACCATGGAAAGAAGGTTATAGGCATTAGGAGAATAAGAGAGAGAGAGAGAGAGAGAGAGAGAGAGAGAGAGAGAGAGAGAGAGAGAGAGAGAGAGAGAGAGAGAGAGAGAGAGAGAGAGAGAGAGAGAGAGAGAGAGAGAGAGAGAGAAAGAGGGGAGAAGGAGAGACTATGTCTATTGATACTTAATTGTCTATATTATATGATATGATCAACTTAAACCCATCAGGATAAAAGGTGGTAAGGATGTGATACTAAGTTATATGAGATCTTTGAGTGACTTATACTAAGATGATCCTTTATTATACTAGCATAATAGAATAATAAAATTATTGAGTTCATCATACAAGGGTGATATGGGTACCATATTTGTATAATGGAGATATGGCTAAATGTTTGTTGTGTAAATGTGATATGGTTATTGCAGTAGTATGCTGATGAAAGATTTTTGTATGTGCATACTAGTACGATGATTAATAATCATATTACATGAATGAAGGATTAAATCATATATCAAATTAGTCTATTAGAGTGATATTGTATAATATAGTTTTGATAATTGTATTAAATAATTAATTAGAAAGAGAAAAGATTATAACTATATTTATATGTTAGATATAATTATAAGATAAAGTTTATTAGTTATAATTTTACTATAAGATTGAAAAATATGATAAAGAGAAATTGTATTATGCAAAGATAAAATAGTTATAATAGAGAGAATCATATAAGATTATGAGCACATCATTTTTGTAATTAACATGGGAATATATTATACGATGTTGTAAATCATATGGTTTGATAATTTGACAGAACTTGGAAGTTAGCTAAGGTAGAGCAAGATCATATAGTTTTGATCTTGGCAATTAGAATATACAATAGACTGGATAGTATGAAATATAAGAGATTATATAGTATGATCATGGGATCATACACGTATAATTTATGCTAGAAAATATATTTACACAGTTTGTTATACTATATGATTTAGCAATCATACAAGTACGATCTAAAGTAGTTGCAAAGAATTTATTTGCTTAAAATTACTAATATATATTACATATAGGGCTTTATTTTAATTATTTTATACCATGATATAATAAGAGTAAAGACAAACTTGGGTGTGGATAAAGATATCATCTCTCAGATATAAGTAAATAAGTATGATAATGTGATATCATGTATTATTATTATTTTGTATATTTTTCAGTTTATTTTGATATTCTTACATTAGATGCATAGCATATTTATTTGTTTTGGTTATAACAATATTGCTACATGTATATTACCATACCTTTCTTTTGTCACAAAATAAACAAATTATAAATGAACTATTAAATATTAAAATATTTATATATTAGTTATGACATACTTGGACAAATTGAATATATGACACATTGAATAAAAAGAACATAACTCTTTTTTTATGATATTATTCTCATGGTGAGGTTGCACTCTTATTTATAAACCTTACATGATTTGGGTGAGGTTACTTAATATACATATATTTAATGTTACTAGTATTCTATGTAGAGTATTAGTTGAAATTTCTCCCTTATATTAGTTAGACATCAATTGAGGTAATTATCTTTATAATTAGATTTAGAGGATAACCATTAAGAAAACAACAAGTTTGTGAATAAAAACAATATGAATAGACTAAAATTATATTAAAAGCATGTTCACGATTTTATTTTATACCATTATTTTTATTTGGCTTTATCTGGTATGTTATGATTTATGTTATCAAGTTCTTTTTTTATTTCATTCATATGCTATTTCTTGTTATTGTATTTTTTTTATCTATTAGGATTATTGTCTCACTAATGTTACATCATAGGTTATGTATCTATGGCACCACAAAATAAGGAATCTGATGCTATAGAGAAAAATCCTATCTTTAAGATTTGAGAGTGGCTCGTGCTTTTTAAGAGTTAAACTTTTGGTATTTTGATGATAGTAGTTTTAGTTCTATATATATTTAAGAAGAATGGCTTATGTAATTTTTAGTTGTAAACGTTTAATTCAACAAATATTTTATTTTAATTTTATAATTTTTAGAATTTAGTCTCTTTGTTAAGTCTCCACTATGGGGTTTATGTCTAACCATGGTTTCGGTCACATTGTCTCTGATTTTTGTATTATTAAGAAATATGGTTATTTAGGATCCTAACAATGAAGCTTGACTAAAATACACATATTGTGAAGTGTGGGACCTCAACATTTATTGTATTTAGTACCACATCATTTAATTCTTTAACTTTTCTTTTATTTTGAAAGAAGTTTTTTAAAATGAGCATAACAAAACTTTAGCATGCTTAATGTTGATAACAAAAAGGTACTATGCCCATTTTGAAATCAATTTTAAATTATATAAATATAATATGTGAAATCATACTACTTTTGAAATAAGGCTTCTTAGCAACAAAATTTCTAAACAAGTATATATGACATATTAAACACATTCATGTTGAGCAAGTGAATACTTAATGTAACAACTAACAAAATGTCATAATAAAATAATATTCCTAATACTAAGGATCACATGAGATACTCTCATTACTTTATAATAGTCTTCATCTCATTTTAGATTAAAACTTGTTAGGCCAAACACAAGTTATGTCAATCATCACTAGTTTATGGCAAAAAGTATATATATATATATATATAATGCAATACAACTTTAAGGTAAAGTTGCATGCTGGTTTATATCAAATAATATAACAAATGAACAATATGTGCAAAACATATAAATCTAATATTATTTTCTTTTATTCTTTTTTTAAAACATCCAATCTCTATTTTTCACAATATTTTGTTTTTACTTTTATTATTTTTTATTCATTAACACACATAAACATCTTCTAAAATAATGATATGAAGAGTCGTAACATCATTGAAAACTTGAAAAAAACTAAAATGCAAAAGATATGTAAAAACTAAAATCTTTAATATCACATTTTAGAGAACTTAAATATTAATTAAAAAAAATTTATAAATCAATCAAGCAAGGAAATTTTTGGAGGCCATGTTTGAGACTTAAATTGATCTTACTTGAGTGATCTATGTGCTCTCCTTGCATTGGCTCTGTTTTGGGTTATCTCATTAATGATGCTTTTCATCGAAAGGTGCAAGTTTCTCTACAATAAGGTAAGAAGCTCTACATTAAGTTGAATACTTTTGTGGTTATTGTATGTATTTGTGATATAAAATGAAAATTATATATTAACAAAACATCTATTGAATTAATTTTGTCACAATAAGCAAGTAGTTAAAGACAAAGAAACCTAGGCCCAAGGCAGATGTTGAATCTTACGAACTATTAAAGATTGTATTCTCAATGTTCAAAAAACTATTATAGTAAAGCTTAAGTTCAAACCAAATGATATAGTGTTTTTCTATTTTTTTGGAACTGAGTTAGAAGATATTTTTGAAGTTTGTAACCCATTCAAATGAAAAATGATTAAGTAATTTTAGTGTGACAAAATCTTATTTGTGTAAATAGATGTAGAAATAACCAAAGGTGATTGTAATAGTTTTGTTGACATCTTAGAGTTGTTGGACATTTTCTTTGACTAAATTGTGAGAATGCATATTTTGATTGGGAACATATAAACTATGTCTTGTCTAACACACCATGCAAAACACACATTCAAGAAGTGAAGTATTTAATATTGAAAGCATATCTTGTGCAACATTTTTTGAGATGTACAATTATACTCACAAGAGAAGATTAATAAAGAATCAAACCTTAGATTTTGCTGGCCACATAGTTTTGTTTAAAGGGAGAAATTATTAACATTACCAAAACAATGTTTGCATTGACAAAAAAGATTATTGCAATCAAGAATCCCAACTGTAAAAAAAATCAATCTAAATTTTGGACACTTGATTGCCTTACAATGAGCTATAAGTACAAAATAAGGGTAAATGAAAACCAAATGACATATTAACTATTTATTAAGAGTGCTTTTTAATGGTGAAATCTATACATTTAACCTTTGATAAATTTCAACCAAGTAAGCATAGAGTTGAGATCTTAGAAAAGATATTGAGGGATCTGAGAAATTGACTATTGAGGATACACCTAAAAGGGATGTGGATAGAGATTAGGAATATATAGAGATTCATGCCCTTAGAGAATTGAAATATAAGAAAGATCATCCCAAGGAACAAATTTTGGATAAGTTGGATAGTGTGTGAACAAGAGCTAATATTAATCATTCAACTCTTGTTTATAGTTATGAACCAAAATAGTTGAAGAAGTACTACATGATGAGTTTTGGATTATCGTTATGAATAAAGAGTTAAATAAATTTTAAAAAAAATGAAGTATGGGAGTTACCCTAAGGCCAAGTGATTATTTAGTCATAGGAACAAGTGAATGCTTAAGAATATGCTTGATGAAATTGGAGTTATAGTTAGGAATAAATCTAGACTAGTTGCTAAAGGATACAATCAAATTGAAAGAATAGATATTGAAGACATATGTGCTCTTATAGCTAGGATTCAAGCGATCCAAATTTTATTAGAATATACATGTTATTGAGATTTCAAATTATACCAAATGGATATAAAGTGTGCATTTTTAAATGGCTATATTAATGAGAAGGTGTATGTAGAGCAACCAATTGTTTTTGAAATCCATGATAAATTAGATCATGTATTTAGATTGAAGAAAGTTCTATATGGATCGAAGCAAGTACCTAGAAATTAGAATGAATAGCCATGCAACGTCTTAGTTAAATGGTTTTAGTAGAGAAAAATTCGATAACACATTATTTATTAAGAACATAGATGAATATCAATTGGTTCGTCAAATCTACTTGGTTGATATTACATTTGAATAAACTCATAATTAGTATTAGGTTTGATGAAGGAGTTTGAGATGAGCTTAATGAGAGAGTTGACATTCTTTCTAGGATTGAAAGTTAAGCAAGTTGAAAGTGACATTTTTATATATCAAACCAAATACATAATAGAACTACTAAGGAAATTTGACTTTAAGAATTTGAATTCAAGAGTGATCCCAATGTCTACCACTATGTCTTTTGATAAGGATGAAAAAGAAAAACCTATGAATGTTAAATTCTATGGAGGAATGATAGGATTTTTATTGTATCTTACAACTAATAAATGAGATATCATTTTTAATGTTTAGAATTGTGGTAGGTGTCAAGCTTGTCTCAAAGATTCTTATTTGCAAGCAACAAAATATATATTTAGATATCTAATTGGGACATCTACATTAGGTCTTTATTATCTCAAGAGTGAGTTAGGATTTGATCTTTATGGATATTTTGATGATAATTTTTTGGGTAGTAAAATAAATAGAAAAAGTACCTTAGGCATATGCCAATTTATTGGGCACACACTCATCTTTTGGGCTAATAAAAAATAAAATTATATGACCTTATCCACCAATGAATCTAAATAGATTATTATAAGTAGTTTTGTAACATAGTCATGTAGATAACATAATAATTAGAAGATTATGGAGTAAACTTAAATGAGAACCCCATATTTTGTAGCAATGCTAATGTTATATATCTTATAAAGAACCCAATTCAATATTTATGAATCCAATATATAGATATTAGATATCATTTTATCTAAAAGTAGGTGAATCACAGAATTGTAACACTAGACATCATTCCCACAAGTGAACAATTAGAAGATATTTTTACCTTTAGTAAATGAAAATTTTGCTAGGAATAGAATGTCTCTTGAAGTTATTAACCCATTTGATATGATCACATTATTGTACTCGTATGATCCAAAAACCTAACAACATAGTACTTAGTGAAAAAAATTCATCATACACTGATGATCCACTTATCAGATGTGCATGATTGTAAGCAACATGTATAAATATGTATCATAAAGGTATTATACTTATACAATCTTAGTAATAATCTAGTATATAGTTTTGAGAACACAAGATAATATTTAAGAATGTGCGAAGAAGACATATCATATAGTACAACATTTATTATTGTACATGTATGATATATTTTAGGTAACCAAAATATACAAGTCATATAAGCACTTTATTAGGTAATTGGCTTTATTTAAGTTTCTTTTCAACACAATCCCCTGATCATACTCATATGAACAAAACTAAAAAATGCTAATAATGACTAGTAATTCTAATTGAAAATCTAATCTTTAGTTGTCGAGACTTTCTTATTTGTTTACCTAGTTGAATGAAGAGTATAAATAGGTAGATACTCACTTAATAAAAGGTTAGTCAACACATTTAAATAATTCTTAAGAGCTAATTAAGGTTAATCTATTACATACTTTCAAGATCATCATGTAAGTTCTATTATGTGATTTGTAACATCTTATTGCTAAATCTTGCTTATTGGGATTTGTTCATTTCATTACTTCTTATTTGATAATATCTTTGCTCTTGCATTTAGAAGTTTCCTCCTAAAGATGTTTCTTTGGTTATAAGTCATATGTATAAGCTTTTCATTATTAGATGTGCGACAAATTGAGTTAGTTGTTTATATTTTTGAGGATATTGTTAATCATATTTGTAAGCTTTATTAAGCTTGTTGATTATGTTATCATCATTTTGTGAGGGTTTTCCACCTGTTAGTGATGTGACTAAAGATTTGTGATCTAGTGTGAGCTTAGTCTAAGATTTGGGATAGAGGTAAGCCTTTGTGGTATTCAAACCACTTAAAAATCTTATTTTTATTTATTTCTTATATTCTTATAGAATTGTTTTCTCAAAATACTCAAGAGCTTTTCTTAAAAATTATTAGATCTTTGAAATATGCTACAAGACTAACAATTATTTGCATAACTTATTATTTTTATATTTGATAAGGTACAATTCACCCTCTCCTTCTATGAAAAGCTATTCTTTCATGTCAAACCCCTTCTTAGCCTCTTTATAGGCTTCAATGCAAACCTTTTCTTCTTATTTCTCCTCTTAGAATGAGAATCCATCTCCTCACATGTAACCTAAAATATCTCTCTTACTCCATTTTAAGACATCATCTTCCTTGATGCTGAAAGACTCCTCTTCTTCTTTGTAGTAGAAGTTATAAGATAAGTGTTTTTATGTCTCTCCATCAATGGACCCTCCTTATCCCTTAAATGTTTCTTTAGTTTTGGTTAGCTTTAATGAGTTGTTAATGATGGATCTCCCTTAAGATTAATGCCTTTACCCTATTTTCTTCTCATAAAACAAAGAAAACTTTCACTATTTTCTTACTCACCACCCTTGAGTGTAGTCTTATAAGTAAACTTAATTGTGTACCAATCTTGAACATAATTTGAATGCTATGGTACTTGTGCCTAGCCCATCTTATATATCTAACTCTTCTACTTTCCTTATTGTAAAGGAAATCTCTTACGTTTCACCACTTACATAGAATGTAATCCTATTTCTTTTACTCTCATCCTAAATTCTTTTATATGTTATGATAAACCTATCATTCATACAAAGAAACAAATCATGATCAATCCATGTGCATAATCATTCCACTATCTTGACTTTTAACTACAACATTTGATTATCAAACCCCACAAATTAGGTAATCCCTCCACAACATGCTTAACCTTCATTCTAGGTCTCCATATTAAATCTCTTCTCCCATCCCTAAAAATCTTTATCAACTTTTGAACACACAAAGTTAACATTTATGAATTATAAAGTCATGTTTGCCAAGAAGGTGAGTAATTTAAATATGTTAGACTTCGTTCATGTGATGTTGGAATATCTCTATCTCTTTAAATGAAGATGCAAACTTTTCTTCCTATTAAGAGAATTCCTTAATTGGTTTACACATAAATAGTTGTTCATCCAATTCATAATTAGTAGATTTTTTATGTAACTGATGGTACATCCTAATTTTTATTTATGAAAATTTGTAAGAATACAGAAGATAAATTGGATGTCATAATGTAAAAAAGATGACATCATAATCAGTACTTTCAAAAAAAGACATAATAAAAGGTAAGCCAATATCAAAAACATAAATTTCTATTGCATTTAGCATCGTAGGTTGGTGTATTAGGTGTGGGTGGGTAAAGTTTATATAAGATGTGTATAGTAGATTTAGGTATGAGACTTTGGTTATGAAAGGAAGGGCCTTGCTTATGGGTTAGGGTTTTAGGTTAGTGAGATATGAGCTTCAATTTCACTTCATATTTATGGATAGATTATGGGCTTCAATTACAAACTTGATTGAAGAGAAGGACTAGAACATAGGTTTGTTATAAGCTAAAAACTTTTGATATGTAATTGTTATAAAAATGATTTGAGGAATGGATTAGTAATATGACCTTTTATTACAAGCTAATGATATGTACAATGTTTGGATTATGGACTTTTAGTTCCAACTAAGAGTTATCAAAGGCATTGGTGTACAAGAAGTTTTTGGAATATAAGGTAGTGATATAGGCTTCAATTATGGCTAGTAATCAAAGTATGGCTAAGGTAATGGACTTGCGATGTCGACTAGTTATAATGTTTAGACTTACAAATAAGTTTGTTGTATAAGCTTCAATTATGGGCTAGTGGCATATGATTTGGTTATAAGATTTAGTTATGGGCTAGTGGAATATGCTTTAAATTGGCCTGTCTTCACCCTCTGTCATCTTATAACAAATTCGTGCTATTACACCATAACTTATTCCCACAATTACAAATACCCTTCCACCATCCTAAACAACTTCCAATTCATTCCCTTCCCTCCAATTAGTGTATTAACTATAAAAGTGTTTTTTCTCTCTTATGTAGTAATCTAAGATTGCTAGTTTTCACATGGACATAGTTTAAATTTAATACTCTTAATTCTACTTGTGAAAACTATATTTTTATGGATTCCAGTTTATATATTTACATCATTTGTGGTTAATTTGAGTTTTCATATACATTGGATTTGATCTGTTCATTTAAATTTGTGTGTAATTCATAAAAGTTTACAATGTTGCCAAGGATTGATAATTCAATAATCCAAACACAATTTAAACAAGTGAGACATTATAACAATATTAAACCAAATGAACAATATATGCAATGTTGCTTAAAGGAGTAAGTATGAAAGTAATAAAATTAACTCAAAGAAATAAAGATGAAATGATACTTGAAATGATGAGGGAAGTTGTATAACCTATAGCTTTGCCTTTCTCTAAACAATTCTCCAAGTATAAGATGATTCCAATGAGTAGCTTAGTCACAATGATAAACAAGTTAAGAATTAATCTCTTCTTCAATCTTTAGATACCTTTATATTGCCCTTGGAATCCTTTCAAACAACTCTAAACCACTCTCCAATGATTATATCAATTTTCATAGAAAAATAATCAAATTAATATTTACTTAAAAATCTAAACTAGTTGTATAATCTTAACCAAGGGATTGTAATAGTACAATACAATACTAAACACACACATTCAACTTAAAGGATCTATTTGATTAGCTCATTTTTAAGCACATAATGGATTGTAATGATATGATAGGGATATCGTACTAGTGTGAATATCTAAATTCATTTAGTCCCAAACTAGGCATTGAGTAAATTGGTACAACAAATTTAGCCTACTCACATCCTAACCAATGTATTGTTATGTTGAACATACATGTATGATAACTATATCATATTTATTTAACAATACAATAGTAGTTCATACCAAACATCGCTCGATCAAATCTCATGTTCAATTCTCTAAAAGAATATATCATACAATTATCAAAGGTAATATCATATTAAATGAGCTTAACATATCTAAGCCTCAACACTTAATTCTCGATAACTAAATGGTGTACTTATACAATAAGGTATCCTACATGTACAATAATATACTTATTATATATGACTTAGATTTGCCCTCGACTGAGTCACTATCAAATCCTATATTATACCAATCGTGACATTATACAAATATGATTAGTATAGTTAATAATACCTTAATGTATTTTTTAAACCAAAGGTATTGACCTTGTTGTGCACATGGAAACTTATATATCTAATGTTTGAAAAGGCATATGTAAGTAAACATGTATAAAATGTATTGCTTAACCTAAAATAATATGAATGGAGCGATGATTTTTATTCATTTAACACTTATTCTCAAATCTTATAGAATCCTAGTGCTTCAAGAAAATTGATATAATTTTTATCAAATTAGCATTAATAAAGATGACTCAAATAAGTATCTTCTCTTTGTGATTTTTGGGCTTATGTTTCTCCTAATGCCACTCATGTTTCATATCAAAATAGCTCCATTAAGCTCTTTGAATCAATTAATTAAGCTTTTCATATGGTTAACCTTAATACTCTTGAAAATGTATATTCTAGAATACCTAAGAAAAAATATTAGTAATAATAATTTAATGATTTTGTTATAATCAAACAAATGGTAAAATGGCCAAGGTTATAGCACTCTTGCCCTTTTAATGATGACAAAATCATAGAACGTTTGATGAAATGAAAAATATGGCACTGCACCCTCTTCATCCATGGTCCCCTCAATATATACAATTTAAATAATTAAAAAAAATATGGCACTAGGATGCATGAAATGATTTCCATTTCTCACTTCCCCTCTCCTCCCTTTTATCATGCATCAAAAAATAAAACAAACCTTAAACTAAGCAAACAAGGGAAGCAATTGTTAATAATTTTACTACTTATTGATACCAATTATAAAAAATTTGGCAACTAAGGACTAAAGGTAGAAAATGTATGTAACCATTAACACTTGTTGATATCAAAGTAAAAACTAAAACTACTTATGAATATATATGAAAAGTAAAAGTTATTTAGAAAACACAATTAATGGATTCACATGCTTTTCTCCCCCTATAATTTGCATAAAAGAATTTAAAATAGAATAAAATGTAATACTATTCGCTTGTTAAATAAAGCAAATTATCATGCTTCAATGATTTCTCCACCTTTCTAATTAAAAAAAGAAAGAATACACACAAACATAATCAATTTATAATTTGGTTTTTGGAAGCCATATAGATTTGGGTCCAACCTATCCATAGTCATGACAAAAAAGCATTTCTAGGTACATAATGCATAGTCTTTTTAACCCAAACAAAAATGGGGTACCTAGAGTTTATATTCACTCTTGCCTTACAATTCTTAGAAATGTGATCATTTTTCATGCAATAATTACAAGAAAGAGATGGTGCATAAGTAAAGCTATTAACAACATGCATTAAATTGATATTACAATAAGAATCTTTCTTTTACATGTGGTGAGAAATAATGCAATGTGAATGCAACTTTTTAAATTCTTTTGCAATCCTCATGCTTTGCCATAAGACAATAAGTTTTTCTTATTTTTCTTTCTCTCGTCCCAACTTGAGGAGGATGTAAATTCTTTTAAATTGCTCCATGTGACCTTCATGGCCTTCTTCTTTTGTCCCTCTTATAACAGTTCTTCTTTAGACTTTTTCTCCTTTTTGCCAATTTGGGGCAATCAAGAAGATGATGTCCTAGCTATTTAAATTCATGATAGTGGACCTATTTTTTCCCTTTGTCTTTTATTGACTCTTCTTGTTTGAGTCCCTTATAGCCAATATCTTTAAAAACTTTTTCATACCCATAGAAAGTTGTTCTACGTCATTATTGTATAATGCATTAGTGGATATAGATGGTTAAACTTTCAAAGTAATGCCTTCTCCCTCTTGGATTTTTAGGCTGCATCTCTTCTTTTTCTTTGTCATCTCCATCTCATTAGTTATGAGATGTCCAAAAAACTTGTCCAATAAGAGATGGTTCAAGTTCTTAGACCATTTGAAATCTTTCTCACCTTTGCAATATTAGAAAAAACTCTACCAAGATTTGAGATATCATTTAGAATGTTCATAAAATGAGCAAATTCATACTTTAATTATATCTCTTTCTTGTAGATGAAAAAGTTCATAATCATGTATGAGCAAGTTAATCATGGATTTCTTAACTTGGCTAGTCCTTTCATATATGACCTCAAGCTTCTCCCACTTTTCATAAGTGGTATTGAGATTCATAACTCTATTGAATATGGTGGCACAATTTAATAATAAAGAATGTTCATATCCTTTGCATTGTGTTGAACGTTTTTGCAAACCAAAAAGATTTACAATATTGGAAATACATAATAATCAACACAATGAAGGTGAAACGTAAGTCCATGATGCACCTTAGATACTAAGCATCCAACGAGATTAACCTTGCCTTGTATATAATTCTCAAATAGGGAAACTAAATTCTATCCAACTTGATGAGAGACTTTTATTAGTATGGTAGTTATTATGTGCCAAAAATGTTGGATTGAAGCCCACTTCTTGTCATTTGAATAAGATAATTTGTTACTTTATTAACCTCTTTGAAAATATGCTAAGAGTGAATGACTTTAAAGTCTAATAAGTACTTGATTTGTTGGATGTTGCTAAGCATCTTCCATGGAATAAACCCTTGCCATGAACCATATCCAAAACTGTTTTGCAATCCAATTCCACAATAATGTTGGAATCCCTTAGTTTTTTTTAAGTTCCCAATTTTTTACATAATTGCAACCCTAATGATGATGCTAGTCCTTCATCTTCCACATTTGATTAGAGTTCAACTAAAGTAGAGAAATCTTTCAATGAGTGCTCCAAACAATCTTGAATATAGCATCAAGTTGATCCATCAATGTATAATTTTAGAATGTTGTTGAGAGAAGGTAGCCATTTAATAATTTGAATACTTTTACATTTTGTCTTACAAAAGGGATGAACTAAGCCATATTGAGCCATTTGAGAATCTAATGGGGATGTTTAAGTCAACAGGAAGCACTAAAATATTTTATAAAAATTAGATAAAAAATTATTTATAATGCTATTTACCAATGGTTTGGCCTCCTCAAACAACCTCAAATTGTGGGCTTTCTAAATATTCCAACAAATGAGTGAAGACAGCAAATGCACTTCACTTTTTGTAGAATTGATAAAGCCATATCTCCACCAATTTTGTAACATTAGATGATTGTTACTTAATTTGCATCATGTATGCTCAAGTAGTTTGCAAAGAAGCTTCATAGTTGACTTGATCTATGGTAGCCAGCAAATGTATGATCTAGTGAATCTTCATTTGGGTAAAAAGATACTTAGCTACTAGTAATAATTTGAGTTGCATAAGACCTATGGGAAAGGTAGTAGTTTGTTAAGAATCTTCCACATTAAGAATGAATTTTTTAGTCAAGTCTTGTTGTTCACTCTTTACTTTGATTAAAGTATCAATCCCTTACTTTTAAGTACTTCCTAAGCTAACTTTCTATTGAATTTTCCATTAATTATGAGAATCCAATAGTTAGAACAGGTAATTTCAAACAATGCCATGCAATTTGCTTGATTCTTTTGATACTATTCTAGGCTGCAAAGTTGTCTTTTTCCTTCTTCTCAAATAATATTTTGATAGCATGATAAGGGCTCACAATGAGGTGGAAGTGTGAGCCATCAAATAGAGCTTAGAATTGAATGCAACCATTACCTCATCAAGCTTCTTTGATCCCAAGCTATTTTCCTCAGTTGGGAAGCAAACTTTCTTCAAGTTGATCCAATCATGTTTATGAGTATGCTCAAAATCTCCATATAGGATCAATTCATAAGTCTCTAAGTTCCTTAAAGAAGTTGTAGTGGAGTGTAAGATGCCATCCAAGAATAGATTTGTATCAAAGCAAGCATGCGTTTAATGAGTATTAGCTTCCCACCTATGGAAAGTTGAATTTTCTTCCAATTAGCTAGCTTCTTACTTATCTTCTCAATTAAATATTAAAAATGTCACTTTTTTGTTTCCCTTGAATAGAATGAAACCTAGATAATTGGAATTTTGCTCCTCCTAAACCCAATATTGTACTAAGTATTCTAACTTGTCCAAGTTTGAATTTGTTGTTACATTGGAAAAATTCATTTGAGAAATAATTTGCAAGCCCAAGTTACCTCAGCATTCTAGAATCTCATTATGTTATTAGCCAATTTATTATCACCATTGATGAATATAATAATATTATTTACAAAGCTCAAATGAGATATATTCAAACAATATTTGGGAAATAGATAATTTAATAGTTTGCCTTGTATAAGGAGGTTTTTACTCCCTCAATTAAGGACTTCAACTAATAGAATGAAGATAAGAGGGGACAAAAGATTTCCTTGTTTAATACCAAAAGATGCCTAAAAGTACCCATTGCTTTTATCATTAATAATGATAAAAGAATCAACTACTACAAAGAATGTTCATAATCAACTTAATGAAACTAGCTTCAAAGTTGAAACTTGCTTTAAACAATCCCATGACAAAATGTCAAACACATTCCTTAAATCATGCTTTATAATGTAATTATATGCTCAAACTTTCATGTTAATGGCATCTGTTAATTCTTGAATAAGAAGGATGTTTTAACATGAGTCAATATCATTGACCCATCAATCATTCTAGCACAATCCTCTAAAAAAATCTAGCTCAACTCAAGATCGTATCCCTTTGTATCAGATGGCTTAAACTAATCATATAGTACAATGCATATCATCATTATTGTTTGATACTTATCTGTAACTAATTTTTTTAACCTAAGTCTCTCGATTTTACTTCAAAAAACATCTAAATTACCTCATCATACTTCTAAAATATTCTAAATATAGTCTTAAAACCTAAACGTAGCTATGTTATTATATACTTAAAATTGAAATGAGTTTAATAAAGAATTGCTTAAATGCTTACCTCTTCATAATTAGCTACTACTTAATTTCCTTTACTTTTTCCTTGTTATAACCTCTATTCTCTTCATTCTCTTACTTCTAGCTTACACTAAGCATTCCCAAAGTTTCCACAATCTCTCCTTCCTCTTTCTTATGGTTTTCTTAAGTTTCTTCTTCTCATTTGTTTGTTAAAAATTGTATTACAGTAATGATTGTTGTAAAATTGTAAGGCAAAATGAAAAAGAAGGGAGGAATAAATTGTGTTTAAAATTTTTTTCTGATTCTAAAAATTAGAAGAAAATTTTTTGAGATTAAAATATTTTTTATTAACAAAATAAAATTACTTGACAATAAACAAAACACACACAAAATGTTTAAGTTGATTCAACCAAAACCCTTACCAACATCTACCTCTAATCCCTGATCAAGCTTCCACTAACCACTATCTTTTGTCAAAGTCGGTAGGGTTAAACCAAATACACACTAGTGCTCCAATGAGACACCAAAATTAGAGAAATTTGGGCTATTCGAAAAAATTCAAAACTTTACAATTTTTTGCTTATAAAATCCCTACACCTTTAATTCTTTAAATAGGAGTGGCACTACTAATGAATAAAGTAGATGTTATCAAAAAATACAAAAATGATTATGAATGGAAGCAGAGAATAGAAACTAATAGAAATTTGTAGCTCTTACAATTGCACAGAAATTTGTTGTTCATGATATAAACTTTAATTAGACTTGTATGAAAATTTTTAAGTTTGGTTCAATAATTTTTATGTTTGGTAAATGATTCCTATTTATAGTTGAAATAAAAAATACCAAAAATAACTCTCCAATGGTTAGAGACTATTTTTTGGAAAGTTAGCCGTTACAGTGGAGAAGATGATATAGTTGCCATTCGAATACACAAATGGATGGAGTAATAGCCATCATATTGATGATAAAGGCTCCAAATCTAATCATAGTGATATAAGATTTGGAGTGTTGGATTTAAAATTTGATGGATGGTAATGATGATGAGGTTACTGTTCATAAAAGTAGAGAGACTCTTAGCCGTTCGATCAAATATTACAAATGAACAATTGAAGACAAAAGATTGTTCACAAATGCGAATATGATCTAGACTATTCAATCGTAAAAATGCGTGATCAGTTAGTACAGAAATCTAAAGTTTGTCAAAGCTTATTTTTAGTCTCACATTATGAAATTGCACAACTGTTTTGTGCTTATAATACATATACTATGTATTATTATTGGCTTAATGGGGTTGGCTACCCCGTGGTGTTCTTGGGAGGTCATGACTCAAGTCGCTAGCATTTGTATGAGTTCTGACTAGAACCAATTTACATAAATTAATAAGAAGTCCACCCGGACTCGTTTTGCCTAAGTCGATTCTAAAGTAATCTCTTGAATCGATTCACCTAAGGATCACAATAGTGACCTAACTTAACTAATACTTGGGCTTGATCCATCTCAATTTCAATTGGGTTCCTAGCCAGCAGATCCCCATAGCCCGTGTTACTTTCAGGCCACTCAACTTGAGTCGTTCGTGCTTAGCGATGAGTGCTTAGGCATTTCTTTCTTTATTTATTTTTAATAATAATTTTTTATGAAAAAATTGTATATTTAAAAACTCAAATATCTTTAAAATAAAATACAACTTAAACCAAATTTATATATACATAAAAGATGATAGTCCTATGTGCCATAACTGTAAAGAATTTAAAGGTTTAACATGCTAACAATAACGATTTAGAAATAAAATTCTTTGTGGATTTGTCACTCCATAGACCATTGTCCCTCACTCCAAAGTCGATAAGTTGAGCCAATAAATTGTATTCACTGTTTACATTGCAACAGTCCTTGCTCAATTAAATTCAAATTACTGAAACAATAAAAAGCTTAATAAGGTATTAATAAATACTTAGCCTTGATTTTGTGGACATCATCTCAAAGGGTACAACAATGATTTTGTACTTAGTAACCTCCATGATTAACCTCCTCATGATTCTTGGTGGCATTACTTAGCTCCATGATGACACTACTTAATTTCCTAGTGACTCTACACATTTGAGTCTCTTAGCTTTTATAAGCAAGAGCAATCACCATTTATTATGTTAATTGACTAGATTAGAAAAAACTAAGCACACAAACCTACAATTAGATTAGGGTTATGCAAAATAAAAAATAATTTTTTTAATTATTTATGTCACATTTATTTTAGCCAAATTATTATTTCCAAGACACAACTCTACTATCATGAGAAATAGTCATAAGAAGTGGGAAAGAAAACCTAATCATGCAAATTAAATATTTTAACCCTTATACATTTCATTATTTGCAAATATATTCTTGTTAATAAAATTATAATTTTACTGACATTCTTAAAATTAAGTATCTACCCTATGTGGTCGACTTTCCTTATTTGTAGATTTACCTTTCGTCAATCTATTTTGATCTAAATCAAAATTTTTAAAATTGTAAATCTATCTTATATGACATTTTTAAATTATAACTATACTTAAATTTTTAAAAAATCATAATTATTTCTCTAGGTCTCAAAACATTATTAACACGATGTTTTTGACTTTGTTTTAATTTTTTTATTGATACACAAATACTATTTTTGATTAAGTATGAGAGATAACAAACTTTTTTATGTTTTATTATTATTTTAATATTTTTTATGTATAAATATTTTATTTTAATGAATTGATTTTACAATATAAATAGATATCTAATCATAATTCCATCAACTTATTTTAGGGTTTATCATCTCTTAAACATCATGTAAATATGAGTTGTTGCATACTCTTAAGGTGAAAAGACTTAGATCAAGTACCAAAAGAATCATAATAGAGACAAGAAACACAAAATCGCAAAAAGCCAGTGCCAACAATTCATCCTCGTAAACTCAGTGAAAGCTTTACTATTGAAATTGCCTTTAAATCATCTTATTTTAAATTTCCTACCCTCAAAATGAATTTAAGATTATGCATTAATTTAAACTTTAACCTTCTCTTATAGAGTGAATTCATTCAAAGGATTTTTAACCAAGACACAATTAATTTTTATAGCATGAAATTCAAAACCATTTTTAAAGACATCCCAAATTTTTAAATCCATAGATTTAAGGAAAATATGCATTCATCTCTTCTAATATAAATAGAAATCAACCATAAAAGAGATGGTTGAACCAAAAAAGTCTCTTTCTTAAGGATAGCATGATCAGCTACCATATTATGCAATATTATCTAAGTTGTTTAGACACAAAAGCAACCATTTTTTGATACCAATTGTCAAGA
The DNA here is from genome assembly GCA_023846275.1 of Vanilla planifolia. Lineage (NCBI taxonomy): Eukaryota > Viridiplantae > Streptophyta > Magnoliopsida > Asparagales > Orchidaceae > Vanilla > Vanilla planifolia. Next base: position 22,238,906 of record CM043870.1, read on the forward strand.
AAGTCAGAGTAGGATGTCCACAGAGGAGAATTGTGTAAGTTACAAATTTAAGCTAACTTAAAATCAAGTAATAAGTAGTAATGGAAGAATTTAATTTATATTAAACTTATTGGCTCTTATAACACTTATTTTAGAAAACTTTTGTTAGGTTTTACAAATTTTTTATGAGACAATATAAGGTAAAAGTATAAGAGATTTTTAATAATTTAATCCAAAATTAGATTTATATCTAAACCCAACTTAGAGGCTAAGTGATAAGCTAAATTTTAAGCCAAAAGACCTTACAAACACAAACTTAATAAAATCATATAACATTAACTTAATAAAAACCTAAAATACGATCTTACTAAAAATTTATAACATCAACTTAATAAAAACCTACAACATTGGCTTAATAAAAATCTATTAAAAGATCAATAAGAAAAAGATATATAAAATCCCACAAATAGGAAAAATAAATCATGTACAAAGTTCAACTAAAATAATCGCATAACCCAAGCACAATTTTAACAAAATACACTTTATAATGATAATAAACTAATTGAACAATATATACAATGATGTTTAAAGAAGTGAGTATGAAAGCTAGCAGCTTAGCTCAATGAGAAAAGGATGAGGATGCTTTAAATGATGAAGGGTGAAGAAGAAGAAGAAGAAGAAGAAAATCTCTTATCTTATGTTTAGATCCCTTTATATAGCCCTTGTGTTTATATCCCTTTATATAGCCCTTAGAATCCTCTCAAATAGCTCTAAACCATTCTCCAATGACTATATCAATTTTCATATAATCAAATTATCCATTACTTATAGATTTAAACTAGTTGTATTATTTCATCCAAGGGATTGTGTAAGTACGATGCAATGCTAATCATATCATCCAACCTAATAAATCAGTTTGACAAAAACTTTTAATGCACAAAATGGATATTTTGAGATGATGAGAACATCAAACTCATATGAATAGTACAAAATCTCTTTGTCCAATTTTTTATTTCTCAAGAATTTATTGTACGATATAAGATCATACATTACCATGAATTCTATGACTAGCTCGCTTACATTGATCATAAAGATCATATTCATACAATTAATAAATTGTACTTATGAAGTACAAATTTGTACTCTTAATGGCTAAGTTTCAAAATAGACCTCTCATTTAAATTGATATCATATTGGTTTGAAGATGATATAACACTAATATGATGAATTTTAACCTACTTGCAACTTAACTAATATACTATTAATTTGATCATACATGTATGACAATTATATCATACTTGTTTAATAATATAATTACAATCTATACTTAAAATCCTTTGATTTGATCCTGTCTTATCTTTTAGAAGAATAGATTATATAAGTATGAAAAGTAATATGATATTATACAAAGCAATTACTCTAAGCTTTAACAATCACCTCTTAGGTAACCAAATAACATACTTTTATCATAGGGGTATTGTACTATATGAATAGTATAATTATTGTATATAACTTAGGATTGCCCTCAATCGACTCACTGTCCAATCCGATATAGTACTAATCATATTATACAATAGTGATATCATACAAATATGGTTCATATGGTTAATACATACCTTAATGTTTTTGTAGATTAAAGTTAATGATCATGTTATATATATGAAAACATATATTTCTAATGTTCAAAAAGGCATATGTATAAGTAAATAAGTATGAAATGCATGCTTTAATATAAAATGATATAAATGAAGAGATGATTTTAAATTATTTAACACTGATGCTCATATCTTATGAAATTCTATTGTCTCAAAAAACTTATTATAAGTTTTAAATGTTAAAATCAATAAAGATGACTTAAATAAAAAATTTCTTCTTATAATACTCAAGATTGTGTTTTTCTTAGTTCTAATCATAATTTACAACAAAAATACCTTTATTAAGTTATTTGAGTCAATTGATGAATCTCTTCACATAATTAACCCAAATTTTCTTAAGATGTAATAATCTAAAAATATTAATAATAATAACATAATAATTTTATTATCATCAAATAAGTAGTGCAACAATCAAAGATATAATACTTTGGTTTGGCACTCATAAGGATAGTTCTCATGCATGACAAATGAGTAGCACTTAACTTGGCTTTTATCCCTTTTTTTAATTTCCCTTGCCTCTTCCATGAACTTTAGAGAAATCCTTTTTACTTTACTCTTAGGAAAATGTTTCTTAAATCTACCATGGTGGTTTCCATAGCTTCGTTCTCAACCTTGGCCTCTCCGGTGACCTTGGGCCCTTATGCATCTTTGTTAAGTACTACTTTGATTTAAGGATAACTTTGCTTGTAAGATTTTCTCCACTTGTTCTTGTTGGTAACATATTCTCTCTTCATGGGCTAGCAATTACCCATTCAATTCATCAATATTCATTGACTCCATGTCCTTTGAATCTTCAATAATCACCACTATATGATTGAACTTAGTAGTGAGGTAACATAGAACCTTTTCAACTACTAGCATATCTTCCATCACTTTTCCAAGCCACTTCATTTGATTTACCATCTCTAGTACTCCAATGAAGTAGTACATTATATACTCACCTTTCTTCATCAAAAGTGACTCCCATCATAAAATTTCAAAGAGTATCCCATGCATTCTTGTCATTCATCTTATTAGTAATTTGTTTGAACATATCATCTAGTCCTTAATCAATGATAGAGAGAAAACTACAATCTCTCTTGTTTCTCTTTACAATGAATTTGTTTCAACTACTGCAAAAGTACTCCCATCAATGGGGTCATTATAACTCTTAATAATCTATTATAGGCCATAAGATCCAAGAATGACTTTCATTTATAGAGACCAATGATCATAGTTCATCTTTGTTAGTTATGGGAATTGAAAGAAGATTTTAGATCCTTTGGTTTTCATCATAAATTAGGATTTGTGATGAAAGCTTTGATACCATTTTGTTGGAAGTGTTGGTGGGCAATCTATTCATAAGAATAAATAATAAAGAAAGAAAATAAGAATATTTGTTTATGCTTGATGCTTATTTATTATAAGACTAAGTACAATACTTATTTATGGCCTAAAATAATTTTCAAAAAATAAATTCATAATTAAAACACATAATTTCTTTTAATAAAGGTAATCTTCATAAATAACCTCAATTTGTATAGCCTTCATTAAATATGTATATCATGGAGTTCTCTAATTAATTCAAAATATGCATCTTTGAAAGACGAGTATCCAATTTGCTAGATTCTCCAAAATTGTTTCCTAAATATCTTTTCAAATGTTTCCATGACGTATTTCCTTAAAAATTAAATCCTTAATTGTCAAGTTTATATTTTTTAACACTTATGAACTATAAAAGCTTGAGTAAAGAAATTCCATAAATGGATAAAAAGAAAAAGAGTTTAACACAAAATGCAATGAAAATGGGATAGCAATGCATAATTTTAGCTACCATACTCTAGCATAAAGTGCTTATGCAAAAGAACATTTGCATCCATGTTATTAAGTGCTATGATGCAATCTTGCTTTTACAAGGTTGTGCTCATGATAAGACCCATAGTCTCATTTATTTTATTATCTTTTAATTTTGATTTTATGATGATACTTTATAACCATGAGTGCTCCACTTGCATTTGGGAATGAGGCTATTCTAGCTTAGTTTTCTCAAAGCAAAGATTACTTTTCATTCCATCTTCAACATTAAATTTTCAGTTTTTTCTTAAAAGTATAATTTACCCTCAATAAGTGAACCTTATCATTTATCATTTTAATCAAACATGAAAGGAAATCATGTATTTCACCATAAAAAAGATGCCAAGTGAATATGTAACATTTTAGAACATAATTAAGATTAAAATAAGAAATTTTTGTGATGTATAATTTGCTCATTTAAAACATGAAATTCATCCAAAAAAGTCTTTAAAGTGTCTTTCAAAATATCTAACTATGATTCTTTTAACGTATTTTTTTGGATCCAAGAAATTGCATCTTACATAAATTGCCCAAATTACTTCCAATAATTTTTCTTCTATGTCGCACTATTGTTTTGGTTACCAGAAGGCCCTCCAACTAGCATATCATTTATCTATACAAACAAAAGTACAAAACCCAATAAATATGTTTTTCAATAAAGCTAAATCAACTAAGGTTCCTTACTAATCAAGAATTATCGCACATATTAAGTCTTAGGATTCTAACAAGAGCCACAAACTCATTTCCAAGCCTAACTAAAGTTAACCTAACACACCTCTTAATCTTAGCTTCATCATCTACTAAAATCTATCATCGTAAATCAAGTATATGAAATATAGATTATCATACATAGTTATAAGTTTATTCAACTCATTACCTATAGAAATTATAAGTGACTTAAATCATCATCTTCTAAGATTAATCAAATATATATTTTTAATTCTAAATAAAGTATAGCCAAAATAATCATCTTCTATTTTTATCATGCATGGCCAAGTATATCCTCTACTAGTCCTAAATTATATATGGCCAAAACATCACCAATCATCCATGCACATGGCATTTATGATAATGTTATTAAGATAATCTAATATAATTGCAACCTTAAGCACTCTTAACAAACATGTACCTTTCTTAATGCTCACTCAAGAGCCTCCCATAATGTTAAACCAATCTAAGGATTTATTAAAGATTATGACTTTTGTTGTAATCTTAACTAGTCTACAACCTTAACCCACTTAGCCAAAACTCACCCATTTCTTACAAGCTTAGCTAAGTCTTTAACCAACTTAGCATTTTTTCATGACCTTAAACCATTCCATTATAGGTTCCTTAATAAGAAACCAATTGTTATTTCTCACCTTAAAATCAATCTAAGTCCATCCAAAGCCTAAGCTATGCCTCTCATGTTTAACCAAGTCATGTTGCTAGCTACCCAAGCAAAATTGAGGCAAGAAAGTGCTTGGATAGAAGATGTCCTTAAAGTTTTAGTTACGTTTCAAGTTACTACCCTAATGATCATGACCTAATCTAGGTTGAATTTGCACAAGTTTTTGTTCTCCACTTCATTATAATGGTTTCAAGTGTGCAATTAAGAATTTTTATCAAGCCATGGTTCAAGTTAAAGTTCATAATGTCCAAACCAATAACATGTCTATAAGCATATAAATCTTTAAGGCAAATTTTAGTGAATCCATCAATAACCTTCACATGGCATAATATCTTAGCAAAAGATGGAGATAAAATAGAGCATGCTTTCAATTAATTTTGGTTCAAAGAATTTTTCCAACAAATGTTGCAAGATCATGATCCTTTTACAACATAAACTTGATCCTTAATTTCATGCATTAACATCAACAATTGAGCCATTAAAGTGCATGTTAAAGTAAATTAAAAATCTTTTATTCTAGAGTAAGGGATCAAACTAGCATAAAATATGCTATTCGCATATAAAATCATGATTTAATAAGAGATTTTAACACTGTCATGCACATAACCCTAATTTTCTAACATTAATTTCTTGGTTATGGAAGAATATTAAGCATTCACAAGATAAACCTCACATCTTTATGATATTAAACATTGTATATTTTAGATCCATACTTAACCATGATAAGAAACCATCAATATCATACTAATATATCTCAATTATAACCATGATATTAGTTTCCATACATCTAAATTCAATTTCACATGTAAGAACATCAATATCTTATTTTAAGCATGCTTTTAACAAACATGATTGCCATCATATCTTGGTTGTGATATTAGATCTCCTTAGGTTAGGATACAAAACAAGAAATCTCAGTATGAAAACTCAAGATCATAGGCCTATATAAAATCACATATAAGTTTAACAAAGTAACCAGTTTTAACATAGTAATATATCTAGATTTAAATATATGATCTTGAAGTTTATCCTACATCTTGACTATTGTAGAGGATTAAATCAAAGTTTTTTTTTCACTCTTTCAACTCTTGAGATCGTCACCTCCTTGTCTTACTCACGACTCAGCCTTCTTTCGCTCCTCCTTGTCTCGAGTTCCCTCCTTTATGTAAATCACAATTATGGTTTGACAAAAGGTCATGTAAGGCCTTAAGCCAAGGTTGATATGCATTGATTTCCATCTTAAAAATTAGGATTCAATGTCTTATATGGGATTTTCTTAAATCTCAGATTTTATCCTTCACAACCTTAATAGAAATGGCATCCTTAATCATTTAATGACTAATTACACATGCTAAATTTAAGATTTTTTCCAATGCAACACATGGCTAGGATTCCAAGCATCTGATTCTCTTTCTTATTTGCATGAATTCATAGCAATCAGGGTAGGTTCTCTATATCATATTGTTATGATTCTAATCTTCTTACTATACACCAATTTAAATCTCCCTTAAGTAACACTTATCACATTGATCATAATATTAAGATACAAACGTTCATACAATTTAATAAAGTCCGCATTACATTCACCTATTTTAACCTGACAATTTCTTGTGTCTAAAGCTTCCCATAGCTTTATTGTACTTATACAATTATGCAAATCTATTGTACAATCCATGAATTCACTAAACGCATCAAACTTAGAAAATTTTTCTCCTCTTATTAGCAAATCTTTATGATTCATTACATTGTATTTATATAAGCACAATATTAATTAGACTGACCTTTATTTTGACATTCATGTCCTCACACAATAGTGTGCATAGCCTTGTGCGATCATTAACCAAATTTTATGCTCAATTTTATTTCTTTCTCTCTCTCTTATTTGAATATATCAATTGATATGCCTATATCATACTTGCATAATATTGAAACTTCTTCCTTATCTTATTAGACAAGTCCGATCGTTAACATATGCAACATTATCATACTATAGAACTATTGAATTATACTACTATGACCAAAGTCTTCTTTAATAACTTGTTCACACTGCATCTCAATTGTTTCTTATGCCAGATGGTGTTATTCCATTGACCAATATCATATTATATGATATTCACAACTTAACTTTCAAATAGGTAACTTTCCTTATCTTATCATATGATATTCTACAATTATATTATATGATATTTCATCAATTAATTTTATTATTATTTATTTAATAAAATTAAGAAAAATAACTATCTTGGCTAGTCAAAAGAGAGGTGTAACAAAAAAATCTTTTTCAAAACTTTTGTTCAAAAAGTATACTATGATTTGTAGAATTTTCTTAAATAACCTTATGCCAATTCTAATGTGATAAATGAGAGATCTCAAATGATGGCACAATTAAATGCAAGAGGACTAAAGTTTTTGTATTGCATCATATCTTAAGACATTTGTAGAAACATTTGTCACTCAATTATATTTTATGAGACAATGTAAGAGTTGGATAGGTGTATAATGAAAGAAAACATCAAACCTTTTATGAAAATAAGAAAGAAAGGAAAAGGCTATGGAAAAGGGAATAAAGAAGGAAAAGAAAGATGATGTCAAGCATTTCTAAGTTAAACATCTCAAATGAAGGTGTAGAACCTCCATCTTGCTCATTTAACAGTCCTTTTTCTAATTCAAATATAATGATTTATTTGATTGATCCAATAAACTTGCATTAAAGCATAAGAAGTTGATTAGCATGCATGCTACATTGAGAAAGAACTACATCAAACATGAGAACAACATACTTGGAATATAGAAGCAATGTGATGCACTCAAAGAAGAAAATTTGTCTTTGATTGAAAAAATAAAAATGCACATTTTTATAATTTCAAACCTACAAACATAAAAAAGAGAATGTAATTTTGTACTATTTAGGCATGTTTCATGTATTACTTCCTTAAAATAAAAAAAAATGAACTACTCAAAATTAAAGATAATGAATTCAAAGAGAAACTAATTAAGTTTTTTCTAACTAAGAAAGGTTGAGCAAAATTTAAATATTATATTTCTCTTCTTTTCATTCACATCCTCATATTGCATCTTTGTTACATGGGAAGTATAGAAGTAAAAGAACATACATTCACATGCATGAACAATCTTTTATGACTTCTTTGCATACATTACATATCCATGCTCCACTTAAAATTGCATGCAATTATTGTTGCAAAATAGGCTACATGTCTTTTGATTACTCTAAGAAGTTTGCTATAAATAAGAACAATAATTATATTTGTATTCCTAAGAGGAATATATTAAATAGAGAAATTACAAAATCTTCTACTTCTCATACTACCATCATTTCTCCAAGATGGTTTGGGTTCATAAGGTTAAAGCTTAGATAAATGTAAAAGTGTCTCCATAACAAGGATTTATGGAGATGAATCTTGGTTTGCGAGCTTATTAGTGGGTTACTTGTCAAAATCTATTTGTATTGAGTTATGATCCTTGATTATTAAAATTAATTACAACTATATTAGATTCAATTATATCATTATGTTTACATGTATACACACACACACATAACATTACTCAAGAGAATGTGTTTGATTATAATATTTGGGTATGATTGTCAATTAGGATAGACGATAAGATAGTTTATCAATGTTAAGCATGAACTTTCACATATGCAACAAATGATTAGCACAAAACCTATGGGCTGAAAAAATTTGGAGAGAACGGGGTGAAAAGAATTAAAATCATTCTTTGTATGAAGAACCAATTCATGATAATTTGAAAATGTGAATGCTTAAACTAAGAAATATGCAAAATGCCTTTTGTATATGTATGATATATCCTATCATATAAATACAAATCATCCTTGTCCCTAGCATACTAAGATTGGAGTGCATATATAAGTAACTCATCATACAAGTAAAACATGATTCCTTTTGATAACTCATTTCAACGAGTTATCATTTGATAGATATGTGTATCACACAAGTACGATGTATCTCAATTTATTAAGAACATGCTAAGTGTAGATCAGACATATATAATAATGGTAATCATAATAACATGATTTGTATGTCTCAACAAATAGTATCAAAGAATTATGCTTATCATGATGAAAGTTTAATAGTGAATTGTCAAAGGTGCTAAGAAAAATTAAGCTTAAAATGACTTGGAATATCTATTACTAGAAAAGAAGAATCCAAATTGATGAAGATTGCATTGGAAGCTACATGGAGTGACTTTCACAAGTCTAGTTCAAGGGAGAGTACCAATCTCAAAAGGAGACATATTTCCTTCATAACACAAGAAGAGTGACAAATTGAAAATATAAATGATAAAGGGCGAGGAGGAAGAAAAGGTGGAGGAAATGATAGAAATGGAGGAGAAGAACAATAACAATGTAGAATAAAAATCAAGGAAGCCTTAAAATAAGTGCAAAAGTTATTTTATCTTAAATTAGATAAACAAATTTTGAGGTGATATTAGACCATAAATTCTCTTCCTAAACAACTAGTAATTGAGGTCATAATAATACTACAATGCTTAATCAATCTTCTATAAAATTTAACAAAGTATGGAAGTTACATACTTTATCAATATTTCTAGATTCATGCCATTTCAAAACTGCTCTATTTTCTTAGTGCCTATCTCAAATCCATTAATAGTTACCATATTTTGCAAATATAATTATTAACTCTATCATAAAAATGCATTTCTTCAATTGAATATAAGCATTTTAGTCTTCAGAACTTCAAATCCAGTTCTCAAGCCTAATAGTATATTACAATTTCTTAATTATAACCAATTAATGTGCATTATCATTCTTATAGAAGTACTTGATACATTAGAAAGTTCAAATAAAATCATAATCATTCATAAATTACTTAGTTTGAAATGTCATTTTTTACTTCTCTTTTTAGAATCCTAAGTTAGAAATAGGCACCTTTTAGATCCATCTTAGAAAATGTTATGGTTCTATATATCATTTCTATCATATCATATAGCCTAAATATAGAGAATCAATATTAATAATGAGTTTATTAATAACCATGTAGTCTACACAAATTCTCTTATTATCTTTCTTAGGTACTACTAAGGTCAAAACAACAAAAAGAATTAGACTCTCTTATAAGTCCTTCATTTACCAATTCTATGAGTCTTTGTAGTTCAACATCTTAATTAAAACTTATCTTATAACGAGACAAATTAAGAAGAGATAATCTAGAAATCAAATCTATATTGTATTAAGAAGGGATAATACGCATAACCAATAACATAACAAATAAATTATTACATCTTATTGTACTCTTGTTTTACTTTTTAACTTCTTTAGACAAAGAATCTAGATATCATAACACTCGTAAAGCCTATAGGAATATAAGGTATATAGATAGTCCTATTGTTAAAGCTCTCGTTTTCAAATTTTTCTTATTAAAAAAATTAAAATTTCTACCTTCCTATAAACAATTGTAAGATTCCTTTAGTTTTAATAGGTTCTAAGACTATATTCTTTTCATTCAAGTTAAAGGTGTAAGCTTTGATCATGTAAATCCACTTTTGCAAAAATTTAGAAATTCATGACTAGAACATTACATTTGATCCAATAAAAACAAACAGTAATAATAAAAGAGACACAGCTAAGTAATTAATATTTTTAATACAAGACATCAAATAAATCTAAGAGAGCTCAAGAGAATTGTCCAACTTGAGCATTATTCTTTCCCAAAGACTAATAAATTATTTGATGAGTTTGCCAATATTATCTTAGAAGAGCTGTCAGAAGAGTTGCCTCCCAAAACCTGTTGTGCACGCGTGCACGTTCATGCGTGCGTGTGTTGCAATGGAATTAGAAAAGGGAAAAGAAAAGTTTGTTTAACTGTCTTTTTTATTGTTAGAAACTATGGTTTCTTGTAAGTGCATGCATACATGCTCCTGAGTTGTGATATGGGCTTCCATCTAGGTTATAATCTAGAGTATATCCCATTTCAAAGTTATTATTCGTATTTATCTCGCCATGTTAATCCCTTTCCACTCATAAGATTGCCACTAGCCACCCTAAGCCCTTGCCAACATTGCTGCTTTCGACGATTATCCCTAGGATCATACTACCTCTTGTTGCCCCTTGAAACTCCCAAATTTCTCCAAAATCTCATACCATTGTCTAACCCATTCACATATTGAAACCCTCCTTGCACCTAGACTTGTGCTGCATAACACACTAGTGACAAATGACTTAAAAGTTTATATTTATCTTTATACTTTTAAAATTAGATTACTATATTTATGTTTATCTCATTGTTATCTTATAAAATTTGTCATTTTTAAAATATGTTGATCTTCGTATTTCACATCCTAAACTTTCATATTGACAATTATGTCATAACTATATAAGATTTTATTATACTTATAAACATAAAAATATTTTGAAATTGCATATCTCATTGAATGAATTATGTAACTTCATCTTCTTTTAGATATCCACATGAATGTAATTTGCAGCCTTTTTATGACCACTACTTAAAGTTTTCAAAGAAATTATACAATTTTTGTTTATAAAGATTGTATTAATTTGATGTTATCTAGATTAGTTAAATTTGTAAAAATTAAGACTATTCCACATCCTAGATTCTATTCAATTACTTTTGATGATGTCATTCAAATTAAAGTTAACATGTTCTCTTCCTATCTATAATAAAAAAATACTTAAATAATGGTTGATGTGATAAGATTGATATGTGATAAGATGATTTTATATTTGGTCAAACTTGATTGTTTTTAATAAGTGTTGGGTATGTTAATAAAGTTATTGTTATACTCCAAATAATCAATATATTATTTTACATTTACTAGAAATTAATTTTATTTCCAATGCTTAATGAATTTCTTTCATATAAACCTAAGTCTTTTGAACATTGTCAAATAAATCTACTTGAGTTTTCTCTCCTTGAGACTAAACCAACTTTTGAACTTTAGAAACTAAGCCTTTTGAACCTAATCCACCTAAGTTTATTTTCTTTAAGCCTAAACCAAGCGAGCAACCAAAGGAAGAATCAATTAATTTTGCATTGTCTCCACAAATATCCTTGTCCCTAATTTCAACTCCACTACTATGCATCAAAAGTTCTTTACCTATATATCGATTTCTCAATTATTATGATTTTATTTTGCATACAATACTTAATCTAATTATCAATTTTATTTATAGGCTTGAGAAACAAAAACTATATTCAATTGGATGCTTCAAACTTTTGATGTGGTTAGACCATCAAATCAGTTAGGTAGATATATACAACTGACTTGCCTAGCTTTCCATATAGTCGATCCATCTATAATATCTTGATTATCAAAGATCTATATATACACTTGTTGATCCCATGAGATTTGATGATCCTAAAACTAAGCTTATGTTAACTAATGTGCATTTTATATGTGGCGAATGGGTGGTGGACGATTGTGGTGAAGCTAAGCACATGTCTTGGAGTGGAATGAAGTTTGGTTTCTTTGCTCAAGACTATGGCTCAACTTGCAAACTTGGGAGGGAAGCCTTGTGGTCAAGGAAAATCTTATCTTTGAGATTTGAGAGTGGCTCGTGCTTTGTAGGAGTTAAATTTTTGGTATTTTAATGATAGTAGTTTTAGTTCTATATATATTTTAGAAAAATAGCTTATGTAATTTTTAGTTGTAAATGTTTAATTCTGCAAAGATTTTATTTTTATTTTATAGTTTTCAAAATTTAATCTCCTCGTTAAGTCTCCACTAAGGGGTTTATGTTCTCACCATGCTTTTGGTCACACTGCCTCTGATTTCTGTTTTATTAAGAAATATGATTACTTAAGATCTTAATAATAAAGTTTGACTAAAATACACATATTGTGAAGTGTGGGAGCTAAACATTTATTGTATTTAGTACCACATCATTTAATTATTTAACTTTTCTTTTTTTTTTTTTTATTTTGAAAGATTTTGCAAAATCTTCTACTTTTCACACTACCATCATTTCTCCAAGATGATTTGGGTTCATAAGGTTAAAGCTTAGGTAAATGTGAAAGCGTGTCTCCATAACAAGAATTTATGGAGATGAATCTTGGTTTTTGAGCTTTATTAGTTGGTTACTTGTCAAAATCTATTTGTATTGAGTTATGATCCTTGATTATTAAAATTAATTACAACTATATTAGATTCAATTGTATTATTATGTCTACATGTATACAAGCACACACATAACATTAGTCAAGATAATGTGTTTGATTATAATATTTGGGCATGATTGTCAATTAGGATAGATGATAAGACAGTTTAGCAATGTTAAGCATGAACTTTCACATATGCAACAAATGGTTAGCACAAAACCTATGGGTTGGAAAAGATTTGAAGAGAATGAGGTGAAAAGAATTTAAATCATTCTTTATATGAAGAACCAATTCATTATAATTTGAAAATGCGAATGCTTAAACTAAGAAATATGCAAAATGCCTTTTATATATGTATGATATATCCTATCATATAAATACAAACATTGTCCTTAATATACAAAGATTGGAGTGCTTGTATAAGTAACTCATCATATAAGTACAACATGATTCCTTTTGATAACTCATTTCAACAAGTTATCATCTAATGTGTATGATATGTGTATCACACAAGTACTATGTATCTCAATTTATTAAGAACATATTAAGTGTAGGTCAGACATATATAATAATGATAATTGTAATAATATGATTTGTATTTCTCAACAAATAGTATCAAAGAATTATGCTTCTCATGAGGAAAGTTTAATAGTGAGTTGTTAGAGGTGTTGAGAAAATTAAGTTTAATATGACTTGGAATATCTATTACTAGAAAAGAAGAATCCAAATTGATGAAAATTACATTGGAAGCTACATGGAGTGACTTTCACAAGTCTAGTTCAAGGGAGTGTAGCAATCTCAAGAGGAGACATATTTCCTTCATAATGCAAGAAGAGTGACAAATTGAAAATATAAATGATAAAGGTCAAGGAGGAAGAAAAGGTGGAGGAAATAAAGGGGTAAAGAAGGTCATAATGGAGGAGGAGAAAAACGATAACAATAACAATAACAATGAAGAAGAAAAAAGAGAAGTAAAATAATCAATATCCCAATACAAATAATACCAACCAACTATAATGTAGAAAAGAGATTTTACCCATAAAAATGTTTTGTGATATGATTTATCATCCATGACAAATTGGGAAATTCACATGATTTTTTTTCATATAGTTATTTGTAAAAATTCAAAACACTATTTTAGAACAAAACAATCAAAAAAGATCTGAAATGCACATATTCCAAGCTTAACAAATCCTATGGTGTCATAGAAATATAAACATGTCCAAATTATATAAAAATATTAACTACAACTAAAAGAAAATACTATAATATACATCCAAATATTAAAAAAATAATAGCATCAAATTATCTTACATAATTTAGATTATTAGAAATAATCCTTCAATAGATTTCAATTACCTAAAAATGCTCCAGTAAAATAATAAACGAAGTTAGCATAATATTATCAGTGACTATACTTCTATAGTCTTTAATAACTGAAAAAAAATGAAAGTAATCATTACATCATCAACAATTGCATGGGTTATTATTCTAAACAACAAAGCACAAAAATGACTCACCTAATGCAAGGCCCATAAATATAAAAAATTATTGAGCACATCAATTGTTATGTTGTGGACAAACGCTTTGCAAACATTCATAATTGATTGCCTCCAAAAGATTACAAGAGTATGGCAACAGAGACGACAAGAGATTAACATGGCATAATTAGGGCAATGTCTACTTTATTGGATGTTTAACAATTTCCCCCAATCAACTAGCAACAATTCTTACCATTCATCAATGCCAACTGTGCTAAAAAAATAATTTGATCATTCAAACATTGTTGCCTAGTTAATGAGCAACAAAAATCATCCAAAGACAGAACAAAAACTTATTGTTTAAATACCTTGCCTTTTTAAATAGAATATTAAATTATGTAATTAGATACATTAGCTTTTAGAAATATTTGAACATCCCTTGGAAAACAAAAGACGCAAAACACAAAACATTTAACATGAAATGCAATTGCTATCCAAACTATTTGATCAACCCTGCATATTATTCATGGTAACACAGCTAGCCACAGAAAAACCATTCATATTAAAAGCAGCAACACAGGGCTTCTTTTATGCCTTTTTCATACCAATTTTCATTAACAAGTGTGGAGAAGGATTCTAAATTTTTGTTCAAAAGGGGAGTTTATGGCTTCTTTATATATAAACTAAAGCTTACTTCAAAACAAAGTAAAAAGGCTCAAAACATCCTCAAACAGCAAATGCAAAGACTATTAAAGTTGGTCATAGAGAAAAGACGATGAGCTTGCCAGTTAAAAGGTATGGGGTCAACAAATAAATATCACAATATCTGGCAATAATAGAAAAAAAAAAGGAATGGGGTCAAAAAGCTAAACAAAGCTATCTATGGTTCAGTGCTTCAGCCATCATGGAACGATAGGAAAGCTGCTGCTTATAAAGAGATTGGAATATTTCATACTTCACATCATGATAACGTTTCAGTCTTGGGTCTTTACTGGGATGGATGACCTGCCATAGCATGATGTAGAAACTTTGGTGACAAGAAATGGCATTAGTTGTTTAGCAGTCAAGAAATTGAAAAGAGGAAGATGAAATTAATTTTTCATAAAATTTTTACTTTTGCTGGTTTAATCCACATTTCATTATAGGCAAGCCAGGCTAATGAGTGGTTTGGATGCTTTACATCACAAGAGTTGATGAATGAAAATGAACATGGATGGTTAGGATCATATAAAACTTTGTGTTTGTGAATAACTCATGAATTTAAGAAGAAGATTTTAGAAGACGAGTATTTGATTATAAATGAAATGAAGTATTGACAAAAATATTTGTCACAAATAGAATTTGAGAAAAAAAAAAACTTATAAAAAATTAACTTGATAAGTGATGTGCATCTCTAAGATTTATCACAAGTAATATAACTTTGCTTAAAAGCAAGAACTTACTTGACCAGGAGCATTCAATGCTCGCATAGCTTCGCGAATGCTGGGATAACTTTTGGAGGCAACAGCACCTAAAATTGCCGAACCCAAAAGTACAGACTCATTTTCCCTTGGAAGTATAATGGGGCAACCTGAAATATATGACAGTATCATATACATTAGCTTTTAACCGGGTCAGGGCAATGGAGGGAGGGGATAAGAGGGAGACAATGAAAGCTTGCCAATTATATTTGCATGCTCTTGGATATACAACTGGTTTTTGGCTAATCCGCCACATGCAAGGAGCGTGTCTATCTGCAGACCAACAAAGCTTTTGTAGATGAAATGCAAGAAAAATAAGGTAAAATCATCAAAGGATTGCTCCACTGTAAAAAATGGAATTTATAAAATGATCGGCGCCTGAACACAAAGGGAAATAAATAACAATTAGAAACCAACTCGTATTGATCCCACAATGCTTTTATTTGATTAAAGGGTTTTTTATTTCAGGCAAAAATTGATGAGCACAGACATGACACTAATTCTAATGCATTTCAAATGCTATTAAGACATGAAGATAGGACGGTAAACTAGTTTATATAAGGATTTGATACTAAACTATTAGTCTACAAATTTTGATGAACTGTTGGTATACAGATTTGACAACTTTATTTGTATTGCTCATTGGACTTGGATTTTTAATGCTGCTCATGGTTGTGAGGTAAATAGAGTTTTTGTGACCTCTGATTTAGTTGTATAATCCACAACTTGTGGTTCTATAAACCATAACTTATAGTATAAGCTTGTAATAAGTATCCAGGCTTAATATACTTTTAGATGATAGAAACATATCTACAAACAATCTTCTATTTTTTTATTAATCAAAGTAAATATTATATTTATTTAATTGTCATGGATGAGAAGCCCTAAATATGAGAGAACCATATGAGTAGGTATATCTAGGGTATTTATTTATGATTTTAGGGTTGTCATCATCAACTTCATCAGTTTGATCTTCATGTTGATCTGTAGACCAGTGTTATTGCTGTTTCCTGTTTATCTTTGTGTTCATGCAGTATTCCAGGCCATTTATTTGGTATTTGTGTTCAAATAGGTATGCTCAATAGTGTTGCCTAGTTTCCTTTCATGTCAGGGGGTATTCACCAATTTGTCATAAAGCATGAGCAAAGAAAACCGCATATTGAACTTTTGATTGAATCACATTCGATCAATTCTTCAGTTTGATCAAACAACCAAAGCAACCTAACCACAAAAGATGCATTGGCATTAAATGCTCTACAATTTTGGTGATCATACTTTCAACTGATTCTTGATGTGATCGAAAAGAAGAAATGACTGAATGGCCATTGAAGGCACTGCAAACTAGAGAGGCAGTGGCAGATGGTAACCTGCTCCCTTCAAAATCGTAACTCATGTTCTCTGAAAGCAAAATTCTTTAATGTCATAGCTGGTAATCTTGCATGAATTAAAGGAACCATTACATAATCCGCTACATCAAATGTTTGTGCTCTTTTCATTCATTAGCTTGGTTCCCTATGACTTACATAAGAAACATTAAAGTTTTTTTGAACATTTTATATAATTCATGCAAAAGTCAGCTACAGTTCTGTATATACTCATTACTCCCATATGAGGATTGCACAAGTATAAGATTAATGGCAAAATGAGTTTTAAAGCAAAAAGTTGTTTTATTTGGAAACAAGCTAGTAGATTGTTCTTAGAATTATCATATGCAATATAAAATGTTTGGAAACATTTTATATAATTCATGCAAAAGTTAGTCTGTATATACTCATTAATCCCATATGAGGATTGCACAGGTATAAGATTAATGGCAAAATGAGTTTTAAAGCAAAAAGTTGTTTTGTTTGGAAACAAGCTAGTAGATTGTTCTTAGAATTATCATATGCTATTTGTATTTGTGGTACAATTAAATCCCACTTATGATTTCCAACCACACATCTCAATCAATTATTTCAACTTTTATTCATCACTTTAGTTTGACTACTTGCTCATAGATGGTACACAATAGAAAATAAAAGTTTACGTTCCTATCAAAAACTATTTTTTGTTAAATCATAAAGCTTAACCACCAACATAAAATAGATATTTGCATTTTGTTGAATAGAATAAAATGGATCTTTTTGGAGTATTTGTTCACCACTACTAATATAAACTCATAGTCTTCGATGTAAGTCTAATATAAAATCCATGATAATACTTTCGCACAACTCATTATGGATGGATAAAAGCATGTATAAATCTATGTTCTATTCATTTCCTTTAGAAATTTGATAGATCCTAACTAGAGACAATCCTAGTAGTACATTTCCTTAAATATGACCAACAAATTCCATCTTTCACCTAGTCAATTTTCTTGTCACTTCCAAAATATTCTCTCAAGCTCTTCCATGTATTTCCTATGTCATAAAATTTCATAGTGAACTGCGAGAAATACAAAGTTTATTTCCCAAAAACAAATAACTATTTCTAAGAATATGTCTTTCGAAAACTCTTTTGGTGCACTAAATAAGGTGGGCAAAGATCTTATTAAATTTCTTATAACCTTAATAATCATCTCTAATTTTTTGAAGTCATATATCTTTCAAGATTAAAGTAAAATTTTACACAAGGGGTAGAATTGTTTTTTGTTTTACAAGTTTATGTGAAAGCAGTATTAAAATTGATTTTAGAAAAAAAAAATTTGAAATAAGTTTTGAAAGCACTTTGTGTGAAATATGATGATACTAAAGACATCCAAAATGTTTAGGTGATTTGGTCCCAAAAAACAGTCCTATATTGACCCTTAGTCATAAAAGGCCACAGTTAATAAAGCAACACATTTTTTACAAAAATTGGTAAACAAATACCTTAGACAAAATCAAAAGGAATCATAAAAGGGCCGAAAATAGTTAAAGCACAAGGGCTCAAAACAGTCTAAATTATCAAGCTCAAAATAGCAAAAACCATGGAAGCGTAACAAAATAAAATTACAATAGAAGCTCGTACAATAAACCAAGTTGTTTCAATCTAACGAGACACAAAACTAACTCAATTAAAGAATTCGCTCAAAGTTACCAATTACATATAGATTCGGAGCTAGAAATGAAGGATGACAACAAAGCATGTAGCTCCACAATATTTTGATCATTTTCTTAACTCAATAATTTGAAAGCTTACTGTTGAGTAGCGTTTTAAACCTAAGAATGATTGTCTATTTATAGACAAAGTAAGATTGGTTTCGTAAAAATTACTCAGCTATTTGATCAATTAAAAATGAGATAATTTTGAAATTCTTAAAAACTGGTTGATTGCTATAGGTTTTTTAGAAAAATATTATATGGTTTGATTACACTATTAGACGGTCCAATTAGGTCATTCAAAATTATTACAGGAAAGCTAGATCGATTGTTGGACAATCTTTTGACTAGTCTGAAGGCTATTGGAGGATGGTCCGATGATTGTTCGACATAGACAAGATTTTGCCAACATCCAAGTATGAGTAGACTGAGCAACAGATGGTCTATTAACCTATCAAACTCAACATTAGATAGTTCAATAACGCTATTAAATAAAGCCTTTGATTTTGCCATGCAGCACATGTTTAATATCAGATCACAAATTGTTGAAAAATCTGATACTCATTTGATAAAGATCTTTTTTAAATTATGATTTAACAAATCTAATAGTTAAATGATCAAATTCCCATCAGATGAAACTATTGGATAGTTCAATAACTATCTAACAATGATTCTAAATATTGTTTTACCAATCTCTATCATATTGAATAGTGAATAAGAAGTTAACAATCCAATGGAACTTAGTTTTTATGATGCACATATTGGATAATGCATCACAAGGTTCGATGAACATTTTGAAAGTGACAATTTATTTTTCAAAGCAATGCCTTCAACGAACAATCGAATAGGTTTTGAAAGTGCAGTACTAAGATTTGTAAAAGAATAAGATTTATTTTGTAAAACTTTGAGTGATTGTTCTCATATCTTATTCATAAACATCCGTAGGCCTCAAGGACTAAACTATAGACTTTAATATTCTAGTCTAAAAAAGTTAAATGAGGCATCACCTGATGTTTACAAGCCCATCAACTTTCACTTGGTTTGTCTTTAAACCACATCAAACTAGTAGAGAAGTCAACTTTGATACCAAATTTTGACATCCTAATCTCACTATATCAAAGTATTGTTCCCTTAGATTATCCTATCCCGACTTGGGAGGGTTTTGCCTTTTATATAAGGGTGCTCCCACATCATCACTTATTCCAAAACTATTATAGCCTTATCATTCTTAATTTTGCAGATCTCACGAGATACTATGCAAGTTTTCCCTCAAAAGATGCCTCAATATTTTAAGAATATGATATTACATATATAGCTCATGATCCTCCCCTTAGTAGCCAATGTGCAATAATTCATTCTTGCACCCCAAAATCCTTGCACAAAATCTATTCTTTGCTCAGTGATTCCTTTTTCTTGCAGAACACCACCCGGCATCCACTCGCTGCCCTCTTAGGGTGTTACATAGAGTTTCTTATGGTGGGGCAGAAAGGCTACGTGAGGATGTTGACATTACACTAAACTCAATATACAACATATCTAATTTCATTGCTTATCATAAACCAATTTCACACAAGAGCATATGGTAAACCTATATAGGGTTTTTCTTAGTTTGGTAACGTTTCTAGTCTTTATTAGGTTGTAATAATCATGTATGAGATCCTTATAAATTTTTATTTAGTTATGTATATTTTATTATTTTTTGCATCATTTTATTAGGGAGTATTTGTATTATTTTGATTCTAGTTTAAGATCGTCCTTTGCACTTATATATGTTGTAATGGAATTAAAAAAAAAAAGTTTTTTTGCCAGCTTTGCCACAAGTAAAAACTACGATTTCTTGTAATGCATGCATATATAACCCCAAGTTACAAGATCCAAGCCTCCTTTTGGGTCGCAATCCAAAGTTTATCCCACATCTGAATTGAGATCTAGATTTATCTTGCACCTCCATCTCCTCCTTAGACTATCATCGGCCATCCTAAGCCCGCACCACTGTCGTTGCCTTCAGCAATAAGCCCTTGGAATCCAGCCTCCTCAGTACTGCGAATGTCTCATTGGTCTTTTATCTAGGTCTAACTGAATTGCATATCGAGATCATCCCCCTTGTGCCCAAGCTTGAGCTGCATATCATCAACCACGACTCCTTGAACTCACTAGCCTCTCTTCATGTTCTGAAACTATCGCTTGGCAGTGCGTTTACCAACATTGCAATCGCCCATGATTGCAAGAGCTGCCCTCTCTTGCGAACCCCTTACTCCACTGTGAAGCAAAGTTGTCCTTGCTAGGGAGAGTTGATGTAGTAGATCAAACAAATCTAGTAGATGCTTAAATGACATTGAAATAATTGAATCATGGAATTTTGATGGAATATATTTCTTAATTTAAAAAGATAATTAACAATAATAGCATGTATCTTTTAAAAGGGTAGAGCCCAAGACTAAAGGATTTCATATGAAAGTGAAATCTGAAATACTTCTTTAAATTTTGATCATCTTATTTTATTATATCTATCAATGCACCAAATTCTAACATTACAATGATGTGGAGCCTATGCTTACTTGAGAATCAAGACAAACCTTAATAATCACCTAATTTGATCATTATTTTCCAAAATCAACATTTAAAGCATTTTTGAGTTTAACTTTTACGTACAAAATCAACCAAAAGAAAAACTCTTTTGCTACAACCTTGGCAAAACAGAAACAACTCAAAGATGGTAAAGACTTTGATTTATGTTTCTTTTTTCGAACGGCACAGCTTCTATTTGTGGTTTTGGAGCTTGGCTTTGCACAAAAATATTACCATATACAAACCAACTGTTATGCAGTCCTAATTATTACAAAGGATTGCAATACTATTTGTGTCATCATGTTCTTGGAACGAATGAGTACAGAGGATAGATATATATATATATAATATATATGTGTGTGTGTGTGTGTGTGTGTATGTATCTATATATATTTTAAACTATTAATATGGTTACTAAGTAAACAATAAAAAATACAATCATCCAAATTGGGCAGTAGTTTAGTTAATATTGCAAAGAAAATATTACCTCATGCCCATGTGAGTTGCATTGTTCCACAATGTGACGGGTACCATATGCAATGCTTTGGACTGTAGCAAGGTACAAAAGGGCTAACTGTTTTTCACTTCTATCCAAGTTTAGACCACAAACCATGCCTTTTGATTTTGGATCTGCATACGGTGACCTAAAGTATTGAATTCAGGTAAGCCTGGCAAAAACTAATGGCTAACCAATACCTTTAAGCAACTTTTATATAAGAAAATACAAGCAATCCAACAAAGACATTATTGACCATACACAAGTACAAGACCAATGTATTGTTACCATTAACAAATTAAGAATAAAAATAGAATTATCTGATCTGCTCATCTATAGTTGAGTGTTTTGACGAATCAAAAAAGAGACATCTGGTGCTATGAAAGTTCGTGCAAATGGAGTTCAATAGAGGAGTTGAGCCTGCAAGATCTACCATTTGAAGACATATCTAAAAAACGAGATAAAAGAGAAAGAAAAAGTTTGCTAATTCATTACATGAAATATAATCAAGCGCTTCTCTTTTTATGATAAAAAAGAGAGCCATAAAATCTAAGAAACTAATTATTTTAAATCAAATATCTTCTTTGATTAACATATGAGAAAAGAGAAAAATATGGAAACAATTCAAGAAATTAAGTTCTCAAGAATCACGAATAGATTTGAGCTTTGCAAATTAAATTATCAATCAAGTTAATAGTAAGAATAAATATCACATAGTGATTCCACTATCAATTGTTTCTTTATTGAATTGTTTGTCAATTTCCACACTTCATCTCATCATGAAAAAGGCAGTTATGAGCAATAGCAATAACGAATTTGTTGTTAAGTATTACATAATCGGTGATAACATGGAAATATTAATTCTTCTATAAACTTTTTCAACCACAAAGCTTTACATATCTCATTTGCAACTAACTTAACTTAGCTTCTACACTACTCCTACCGACCACATTTTGTTTTTGACGTTTACAAGGTGCCGAATTCTACTAACAAAAATATGATATCAACATGTTGATCTTCTATCCATAAGACTTCTTACCCAATTTGCATTTGTATAAGCCTTTGTCTATAAGTGACCATGATTCCTAAATGTAGTTATTTACCAGGAGTTCCCTTTAGGTACTTAACAATCCAATAGACAATTTCAAAGTGTCTTTGAGCCTAGAAAATGCACAAATTGGCTTACCACATGATGAACGCAATGTCGAGATGTGCATGGAATAGGCAAATTAACTTTGTCACGAATCTTTAGTATAGTGCATTATTCATCACATCCTTTGCTTCAAGTGCTTCTAGCTTCATATTGGGTTGATGGCAGTTTCAATAGGTTTGCATCCAAACATTATCAAGCAAGTTGAGAACAAACTTTTGTGATTCAAAAAACTTCCTTCGATTTAGGAAAATCTATATCAAGGGTATATTTCAAAGCCCCCAAATATAACGAAACCATTAGAGAAGCTCAAAATTATCAAGATCAATAATCAACTTAGGAAATCAAAAAAAAAATTGTAATTCATTGGAAATTAAAGGAATTCGATAAAAGTTTTTTCTGAATTCTCATTATTTTATTTCTTTTCTCATTCTAAAATTCTTCTCATAAAACCAAGTCCTTACAAACTCTCATCCTCTAGATGTATCTCTCACCTCATGTTTCATGGAAAGAGTGATCTAAACTAATAATTCTTCATGGAAATGAAGAGGGAGAAACCAAAGATACCCTTTTAGGTGTATGTCATTTTCTTTCCTTTTTTCAAAACTAAGAATTAAAGTTTTTGTTGATCTCTAAAACCCAATAAACTAAATAAGGCCATCAACTAATAATTTCATGCATATATATAATTTATTTCATAAAAATAGTTTTCTTATTTGATTATTATAGAACATTAAGACTTGACTAAAACAATTCAATATATGTTATGGTTCATACAACTTATAATACTGGCAAAGATTTTGCACCCATCTGTCATAATAATTCTATATTTTAATATCTCACAAAACATGTGCACCTCATCAATCTCTTATGCTCAAAGAAAGAGATGAGACAAAAAATGTTTCTTTTTTAGTCAACATTTTTGTATACTTACAATACCAAATTTTGCAAAATAATTTAATACTCATCACATGACCAACTTCAATTTAGCCTTCATTTTTCTTTAAGAAACCAAGTGTTAATTTCTTAAGCAATATGTTCATTGAAAGGATTTTGTTCATATTTTGATTGTTTTAGATGTCAGGCTGCTTCCCAGGGGTCATGACCAACTTCAATTTAGCCTTCATTTTTCTTTAAGAAACCAAGTGTTAATTTCTTAAGCAACATGTTCATTGAAAGGATTTTGTTCATATTTTGATTGTTTTAGACATGGGGCTTGCCTCCCAAGGTGTAGTTCCTCAACTATTGAAGATCTATATACTTTAACCTTGAGAAGGTAAACGCTACACACCCTACACCGCCACTTCAACTCATTGCCAAGCAACTCCACTTTCATGGTTTTTTTTTTTTTTTTTTTTTTTTTTTTTTTGATCAAGTAGATTTAATGAGGTAATGTGACAAAAATTTGACATTAGTTATTTGAATGTTTTTTTTTCTCTCACCATGGAGAATAATATTGTCATAGATGATTTGTCTAATTTGAGATAAAGTAGAGGTTCAAGTTAGGTAGTTAATAATTAATGCAAGACCTATCAAAACAAATCATTTATGAAATTACATTAATGCAAAGGCCACATCTTAAAGCAACCCATTATATTGCCTAAATATAGTGGCAAGTTAGCCACGGCAACTACAATGACCCCTAGGTGTATTACTATTGAGCAAAGGTTCGTGTTTCATCTTACTAAGCCTAGCCTTGTTCTAATTTTTGTGCTACTTGCCAATTTGAGCCAAAAAACCAACACCATGGTAGGCCACAACCTAACCTTAATCAAGTAACAACCACAAAAAAGAGCCTTTTGATTGGGTCAAATCTAATCCTCACTTCTGGTTGTAAAACTGAATTGAACAAAACCAATTCCACCTCATGGAAGGACCGGTCTAGATGATGTAGTCTTCAAGGAAAACTTCAAATTCAGCCATATAACATGAAGTTTGAATTTTTCATGGAGTTTAGATGAGGCAGCTAAAAGAAGGGAGAATTTGGTGGCTACAAAACCAACCATTGGTTAAAAATGGGAACCAAGGGACATGCCAATTCCACACCATTTGATCCACAATTGGATAGCACATTATGTAAGGACAAAGAAGGAAAACTACTTTCTCCATGTCATCCTTAGGGCTGCCTAGGTTTCTTATAAAGTACCTGCAGAATGAAATGAAAATAAAAAGGCTCAAGATTTGATTCCATTTATTTTTCTGTAGTTCGTTCTCTGTAAGAGAAGCAAGAAAGAAAGTCTCCAGGATAGGGATCAACCTCCCGTGTGGGTGTTTGGCCACCTTACCACTTCTGTCTCTTTCTTAAAACTAGAGATGAAGACTAGATTATCTCCCTTCCAAAAGCAATAAGGAGTTTCCAAGTTCAACTCAAGAAGTTATCTTTCTCTATGCAATCTCCCCCGCTCCTTGAAAGACAGAGAACAAACTAGAGCTTCACTTGGAATGAAATACATGGAGAAGCAAAGATGGAATTGGCTAGGACCATAACCAGCAAAGCCAAATGTCAACTCCATCTCCCATGGCCAAGCCTACAAACTGATATACGATCCTGATGTGGATATATGGATTTATGTGGAATTGGATGATGCAAAGCTTGTATGGACATTGTTGTCAAGCACAATTTATGAACGTGCAGCATATATTATGGCTGAGCTTAGTGTTGCATAACACTACAAGTATTCTTGAAGAGTATAAAGTTTGTGTTTATGAACATTTACAAAATGGTGGATGAAAATGCAAATGTGGCTTATGGAAAAGTGATCTAACATATACCGAACAGGCTCAGCTAGTGTCACATAATTCTAAACAAGGAAAGCCAATTGTTGCATTACTACATAACTACCTTGTGCAAAAGGACCAATAAAGTTGACACATACTCTTGACAAATACCCCAATCAATGTTGATAGTAAAGTGTATTCATATTAATCATATTAGGATATCATACCCTTGACAGATCAAGCTTTCTCTACACTCATCTATGAGACTAAAGTCTTAACTAATGAAAATTTATTTGCTAATTTTAAGAAGGTATCACAAACTACTTGATGGCAATGCACTTGTATATGAAAGATGAGTTAGAATGGAAGCTGAAGATGATTTGAGCAAGATCAATATCCTAAGTACCACATTTAAAGATTGCCTGGGTTTCAACACTCTAATCACATCAAAAGTAAAAAATAACTACTCATAACAGTTGCTACACCATCAAGAGTAAGATTCCTTCATGAGTTGAACACTTGTGAGATGCACACACTTGATTAAGTCCTATGGTGAGATATGAAGCCAACAAATTATGAATAATCATCACTTCGTAATCTTCCCAATGCATCAAACTCAAACAATATATTAGTAAATTTTATCATATAGTTTTGTTATCATCAAACTTCTATATAAGACCATAAGGTTAACAAAGGGTTTGAAAAACTTTTAACTCACTAAAAATCTCATTTTTTTTTCTAGTTCCTCAAAAGTATTACTATAGGTCGTACATTTTAAAAAAAAAGAAAGACTCCAAGAAAATTTTTTCTCCAAGAGTTCATTTTTGCTAAACACTAACATTAAAACCTTCAAATTAAGACCAAAATTTTCAAGTGATTCATCTATTCATTCTTAAGATAAATGATTTAAACACTTAAAAAAACTATTAATAAAATAAAAGAATGATTTAATTATCATCAAACTAATTATGCAAAGACAAAATCAACATATCTTGTTCTCTTTAAAGTTTTGATGTATATTTCTTTTGAGTAATGAGTTGTGTAATCATTGATGGACAAGTGAGAGGTTTGTCCCTATTACCATCTTAAGGAATTCAACTGCAAGTTATATGAGATTTATTGTACTTGCATCCTCAACATAGCCAAATGTCTAACACGCCTAAGGCATTTAAGAAGATATTAAAGAGGCTACATTAAGTAAGAAATAGATTAACAAAAAAGATCAAGAAAGTGAGAGTACTCACTTCTCCTTCAAGAAAGCTAAACAAGACTTACTGACAAGCAAGAACCATAAGCATGGCAAGAAGACTCAAAGAGGACCATAAGAGTTAAAGGCAAGTTGACCTAAAATTTGAAAGACTTCTAGATTGTAAGGAGGATGGCTCTTCCAAAAGAACTAAGACTTTGGGTTAAGGCACAAAGAGTATCCTTCAACAGGTCCAATCAATATACAAGACTCATTAAAATGATGTCTAATGGTGTCACGTAAAATCTCTTATAAAGGTAGTTGAAAAAAAAAAAGAAAACCATAAACAAAATAAATTCTCCTTTCATCATCTTGGAAATATTTGGCTTGAAGGAGATGATAGTTTGGCACTTTACGAGTATATGGTCCCATGAAAACCAGACAAATCATTGAAGGTATTAGTCTAAGTAGCAAACATAATATCAATTTCAAAACAAATCAAATAGAAATAACTATCATAGTTGAAATGTAGCAATATGTCAATTACCTATTGCCATGGAAATCAGGAAGCACATGTATCTCCTCGGTCAATGCAGCAAGGAATGGAACATCGAGTTCTGCTACCATTGACTCTAGAATGTTGTTCAACAACTCGAACACAGATTTGCCTATTAATTTAAAAGGGGAGATACTAGCATCAACCTCACAACAATTTTGAAGAAATTATGATTTACAGATGCAATTATTGAGATAAAATTAGAAATTAACCATTAGGAAGAAATAACTTATAACATGTATAACAATGGAAAAACTAACCATCCTAATCCATACCCAAAACAATTTTGACACATACCATTTAATGCTTTGGCTAATATGTTAATAATATTAGAGTATGTGTAAAAAACATTGATCATGTTAATCAAGCAATTAAAGAGCACCAGTAGTACTTATAAAATATTTCTCAAAGGATTGAAAGGAACTCTGCCTTCAGAAGCAGCACGATTAAAAAGAAAAGGAGCGGCAACATGATTCTCAACAACATGATCAAGCAGTGCTCCCGTTGCACTTTGTCCTCCTTCAGTGAGCCAATATTCCGGTAACATTGCTACATAAGAAAGCAAAAAAAATCACAAAAATGTTAAATAGTTCAATCAACTGATAAATATAGAAAACTTGCATAAAAAATAAATGTAGCAGCGGCATTTCAAATATTCAGCTGAGCAAGTTTCAAGAGAAAAAACTATGCACCTGACCAGAATGGACCCCAAACACCTGGGATGAACAATTTGCTTCTTGACACAGCCATATGGCAGGTTGATGTGCCACAAACTAAAACCATACGATGGCATATATCCATATCAGCTTCAGAATATGAACCATGTCCTGCAAAATTGTAGAGTTCTTGCAATAAGCAGCAGTATCTAAAAAAAATGCTATCCTCTGTAAGGAAAAATCATTGTGATTTGTATTATACCACAATTTTCTGGGCCTGGGACACTGTCCATAACACCAACACCACCAGCATGGGCATCAATCAGTGAGGTTCCCACAGGGGTCCCAGCAAGAAGATCTAGCTCCTGTAGGTGTAACTCCATAAAAGGTTATTAGAAGTACACATACCTTCTACAAACTAGAATGCAAACTGTTATCAAACATTATATATAATGGTCCAACGTCAAGCAAATATAAAGTTACAGCAATAATAATTGGTCCAAGGCACAACTTAACACCCAGAAGATGTGTCAAATGGAAATCCATACTATTGCAGCAGCAGGTGTCAGACCAGAACCCAATGGATGACCTGGAAAAGCAACACTTCGCCCTGTATGCACAGATTGTGGTAATCAATAAATATGGAAGGCTAATTTGTGCCACCTTAAACAATGAATGTAAAGTATCCATCCACACTAAAAAGCAGTACACATGCAAAGGTTAACTGATGAATTTGCAATCTTAAAACAATCAAGTTTGAAATCGAAGTCATATCAT
This sequence comes from Vanilla planifolia, assembly GCA_023846275.1. Classification (NCBI taxonomy): domain Eukaryota; kingdom Viridiplantae; phylum Streptophyta; class Magnoliopsida; order Asparagales; family Orchidaceae; genus Vanilla; species Vanilla planifolia. Next base: position 22,267,987 of record CM043870.1, read on the forward strand.
CAAGAAATGAACATTATGCAGGAACTTCAAACACCATCACCAGATGCTTCCAGTGGCAAGTATCATGCATACAAAAAAGTGTCTTATTAGCTAAATTCTTGCTTTAATTCCTTGTAAATTTTATAATAATAATTAGGATAATTGAAAAGGTATCAATAGTACACTAAAACCACATTTGACAAGTTCTTGTGAGGCTTCTTTCTCTTTTTTACTTTCATGAGATGGATGCTGGATGGTTGGTCACTTTCCAAGATGATCATACATCTACTATTTCAACAGAAAGTTACCATTAAGAAATCAACAAGACTATTTTCCAGCATGTGTGGTAAACTTTGGGCTACCTTATTTAAGTCTATGGAATGCCATATTGATGATGAAAGTGACATTGAAAAGGATGAACTTCCTTCCACAAACAGATGAACAAACTAGGGTGGTTAACAAAGAATACTGTAAAACTTCTACAAGGTAACGTGGAATCTTGAGATATGGAACAAGAGCCTTTCATGTGACTCTCACAGCATGCCATCCACAATTTCACTAGTCAAAGTGCTTTCAAGGTGTGTCTCAGCTCCACCACTAAGAGCACAACTAACCTGGAATTCATGATCAACCCATCTGCGAGTGTCAAATGACCAACACATTGAGAAGCCCAAAGATTTCTTGAAGGTATCCGATGGATACATGCTAAAGTCAAGAAGTGTCCTAGTAAACTGCATAAGGGATAAAAGGCACAACCGACGTAGAATGAAGAGGCGAGTTGAAGTCAGCCATCTCATGTGGCTTCATACCAGCAAGAGTGTCTAAATTGAGAAGGAAATTAAAGCCAATATGGTACAGTCTACTCCGAGTCTTGACGAAAATCAAGGACTATCTATCAGTTGAATCTTACCCTGAATGAGGACATCTTCTTAGTCATAAAAATAAAAAACCTGAAGCTATTTGATCCATCCATGTTACAAAGATAACCCTAAAGTGCTACCACTTATAGATAACATAATGATGGTGCATGAGAAGTCACTACTGGATGCTATATTTGAGAAGAAAACTACAAACATGAGGCGCAGCACCAAAATAGCATTGAGTAGAAAGAAGAGGAAAAACGATATCAACTACCAAGCGGTCCAAGAAGGATGAGGAAACCTTGAGTTCTCTAAACTCAACTTTGAGTACAGTCCCTTGAGGTGAGGATCTATAATTGAGGCATCTATAAAAGGATAAGATCCAAGAAACTTGAATAATCTATACAAAGGTGTGTGATTAGGAGATCAATTTGAGACTTTAAATGTATGATTCAAGAGCTCGCAACATGGCACGTCACAAATGGTGATTGATAACTTGATTGTGTAGTGTAATGTTGGGAAAACAACTTCATGGTAGCACACATAGTATGCCATATTATTACAACATCAAGTTCTAAAGTCACAGATAGTATGCCATATTATTACAACATCAAGTTGTTTTAAAGTTAATGACCTGTGATATTAGAAAATGGTAACAACCTCATGTGGTTAGGACATGGTAGCATAGATTATATGCCATATTACAACAACATCAAGTTGTTGTAAAGTTAACGACCCGTGATTTTGGAATTTGATAGAAGTCATAGGTGTACTTGACAAAATCATGAGATGTAAGCTTTAAAGAGGCTTTATAAACACTCGTATAGTAATGTCATAAAAAAAAACTAAAAATAAATTTTTTTCAACAAAAAATAGAAAGAGAACATACACTCACTTACCTAAGCATACTCTAAGTACAATCCTAATATTATCCTTCTTCTCCAAAGGAGAAATCTCTCATATGAAACCCATCTAACATGAAAGCTATCCATTTGCCTTTACTAAGATTAGTGTTTTCAAACCTACTTCTAAAGTCTACTACAAAATGATTTTAAACCTCATGGTCATTATTCCCTTTGGTCCATTATAGTTGACTCTACCATAGAGCAAAGAAGAGAGATGAATTAAACTAAGAGGACAAATTAAGACAAACAAATAAAGTCAAAGAGTCTACGATACCAAGGTTGTTTACATAGATGAAACACAAGATCAAAGTAAAGAAGAGAGCACTTCTAGTGAGGAACAAAAGGTTAGGTACCAAAGCATATTCTTATTACAAACCTTAAGATGCTTGACTTATGGAGCTAATGGCCATGAGGATTTTTTATAAAGGAAACTATAAAGTTTTAACCTTGATGATTCAACTAAGTATCAAAAGGTTCACCAAGACACATCTACAAAGGTAGTAAAACTTAGGGTACTGGAAAAGAAAGTTCATGCACTCCTTTATTAAGCCAAGAAGAGATCATAGATTCTCATAGCAAAACAATTCACCTCCACAACTAGACGATAATATTGGCCCTCTCAACCCTTTCAATAACTTGTTGGTGCCAACAACACAACACCTTAACCAAAAAGCTCCTATTGCAAGTCCCTTCTATGCAAAATGAACATTATTAGATTTGATCTCCCCATCATTATTTACTAGTACTTCAATCACTTGTTAGCTTGCTAGTTTAGTTATTTATGAGCATGTGGTAACTAGGCCTTTCATGTTGTTCCAATCTTTATCTCTATTTTCAATGAAATCATTACAGGTTCCTATGGTTGATCCTTCAAGTTTTACTGTTTTCATAGCCATGTCATTTTGGTGCTCTTTTAAAATCTATGTTTTGTGTTATGTTGTAGTCAAATTTTTTTCTCGTAATGAATGTTGTTGTAATTAGGCTTTTTTGTTTCCTAAAAATTTAAATCTATATAATTGCATAGGAAAATGACCTTATTGTCCCTCAACAAAAGAGAGGGATGCTATGAGTTAAGCTTGGGAGAGAAAAGTTAACATTAAGGCTAAGCCCTACACAGATGGAAAAAGAGGCGAGTTTGATTAAGCTAGGGTTTTTGTCAAACCTAAGAAATGAAGTGGAAGAAGAGAAAAGGTAATGATTTTTGGTAAGGAGATGGATTGTAAAGGGATTATGGCCTCCACAAAAGTCTCTATTAGAACCTTCTAGTCAACAAGCACCTTCATTGATTAATCTTTTCACCCTTTAGAGCCCTTTGTTGAGCAACTTCTAGTTTGCCCTTAGCACTTGTCTAGGCAAGTAAAGGTGAAGATTTCCTCATTTTTAATAATTAACAAGCAAACTCTAGTATTCTAACTACCTACTCCAATGCTTTTAAATATGTCAAACCAAATCTAAACTAACCATCTCCTATCGATAAAAGCACAAACAAACATGTTGAGATACTTCACCCAAGTGTCCTTTAGCCTCCATGCTATATAGCTACTCCAAAAGAAGTTGTATACCTTCAACAAGGGAATATAAGCTTGATATCTTAGAAACATATCTCGTAACTGCTAGACCTCGTACTCTAAGAGTTTCAACCACACTAAGGCCTCAATATCTACATCCTTAGGCCTTGTGAACTACTTCGATAGGTCTTGCAAGAAGAGCCACTTGTTTCTCTAATCCAAAAACAAAGTGGGAAAATCAAAGAGCCTTGGCCCAAAATGTAATTAGAAGAACATGCTGCCAACATAATGTGGTGATCTTCTTAACACCATCAAGTATTAGAATCAATCCAAGTTAAAGGCAAATGAGTTTTCCTCCAACACTTCAGCAAAATAGAAAATCATAACTACAACAATTGGACATTAGTATGAGCCTATAGTGCTCTAGAACCTAGTATAAGATATCTTGAAATTGAAGATGTATAACACAAAAAACTTGAAGTAGACAAGGAGACAATCCCCTAGAAGCCTTATTAGGATGATCCCCTTTCGTGTGCGTAATAAGGGAAATCTCTAGTTACGAATATTGTATCCCACCTACGACTTCAATTTGTTCAAGCTCAAAGCGTAGCTCTAAATTTGGTGCATCCTTCAAACCTTGAAGTCAAGCACATGGTGCAATGCATAGAAAGCAAGAGGAAGAGAAAAAAAAAAGATATAATGAAAGAATTTTTGAAAGATAAGCAACTAAGTTGGAAAAAGGAGTTTTAAGCCCTTGCTAAAGTGCCCTAAAATCCTAACCATGCAAATGGAACTACATCGATAATGCAAATCCACCCCATACCATGACACTTTAGTCTCCTAAAAAACTTATTATTGTCACTCATGCCCCTACCTAATATCAACACATCTTAATTAACTTACCATTCTTCTTTCTCCACTACGCATTCTTTGTCAAAGCATATTCTAGACTATAATTAAAGCATATAAACTAGCTGGAACAAAAACAAGAAGCTTTATTTGAATAAAAGTCCTACAAAATTTCCCAACATCTAGATGTGAGAAATTACCTCAACATGATTCCAACATAATGTGGTGATCTTCTTAATACCACCAAGTATTAGAATCAATACAAGCTAAGGCAAATGAGTTTTCCTCCACTTCAACAAAATAGAGAAACATGGCTACAACATTTGGACATTAGTACAAGCCCATAATGCTCTAGAACCTAGTAAAAGATATATTAGAATTGGAGATGTACATAGCACAAAAAACTCTGACAAATAGAAAATCCCCTAGAAGCCTTATTTGGATCATCCCCTTTCATGTGCATAACAAGGGTATTTCTAATTATGAATATTGTATCCTACCAACAACTTTCTTAGTTTGTAGGAGCTCAAAGTGCTAGCTCTAAATTTGGAGTCAAAACTTGAAGTTAAGCAAATGATGTAATGCATAAAAAGCAAGAGGAAGAGAAAAAAAATCTAATGGAAAATTTTGAAAGATAAACAAATAAATTAGAAAAAAAGAGTTTTAACCTTTGCTAAAGTGTCCTAAAATCCTAATTGTCCAAATAGATCTATATTGATAGTGCAAATCCACCCCATACCCTGACACTTTAGTTTCCCAAAAAGCTTATCAGTGTTGCTCGTTCCACTACTTAATATCAATACACCCAAAATAACTTACCACTCTTCTTTTTCCACTAATGCATTCTTTGTCAAAGCACATTCTAAACTATATTTAATGCATATAAACCAGTTAGAACAAAAATGAGAAGCTTTTTTTGATTAAAACCCTACAAAATTTCCCAACATCTAGATGTGAGAAATCATCCCAACGAGCACTCCATAAACCAATTTGTACTAGCTCCCAATAAAGCCATAGCTTTCACCTAGAAGTTACTTGCCAATCTCCTAGTCTTAACTCTTCAGACTCCATGATAGCCTCCTTGCCTTGCTTCAAGGTATCTATAAAGTCCATTGGCTGAGCTTGCACACCCTCATTGACACCAACACCATTTGAGCTACTAGAAATATCTTACCAATTGTCAAAAGAACGCATACACCAAAGCCTCTTGGATAACCTTTTTGGTCCATGTCTTCTCCAAACTTCATTGTTTTACCTCTATCATTTACCAAGGGCAAGTCATAGATGTCAGCTCCATTGACATTTTTTACCACTCTGTGGACATTTCTACCATCGCTAATGGTCTCTCGTCTTTAAAATTGCTCTTTTAAGCCCTCCTTTCCATCTTTTATATGATATCAAAGAGCTTAAGTCTTTTATTTATCTTGGATCAAAGACTCTGGTGCACTTGCAAGTTTACAAAAACAATGTAAGGTCTCATCAAAGTGGATGCCCATCGCTATTTAAATAGTTTCCTTGGTCTCATAAGATACTCTACTCAAGATACAAGTCATTTGCATAACTTGACACCTCCATGTTTGTTCAACATAAATAATCAAATCGTTGAAATTTTTTACCTGATTTTTATGCCAATTCTTTATCAGACCAATCTCAGAGGAACCAAGCCCATGTAGTACGGCATCAACTCCTTAACTCGATATGCTCACGACGGTATTTCACTAGATCAAGTGGAAAGAAATATAGCCAAGATGATCAACATCTTCCAATTCTCTTAAGCAATTGCTATATAAAGACTTGCTTGACTTATCAGATAAGATACCATTCCACAATTCACCAACCACCAGAGGACCTGGGCAAAAAAATTTAAGTGCTTTGAAACCTTTGCCTATACTATTATGAAAATATTTAGATTCAAAATTAATAATAATAGTAATATAAATATAATACTATAATTAATTCATTAATTCCATTCTTTCAAAGAATAACTAAATAGAATTTATAAAATTAGAATTCTAATTTTAATTCTATTTAGTCGATCTGGGGCAAGTGCAAAAGAACGTATTTTTTTTTACGTTTCCGAGCTGTATATTCTCTAGACCTTATACATTGTAATGTCTAAGTTGAGGAGATATCCCATGATGATAATCCACAACTCCAAACATTGTTGCTTAATTATAAGTAAACCTCCACCATCCATAGTGGGAACATCAAAAAATCCTCTCACAACTCTTCATCCTGACCAGGTCAACTCATCCAGAGGAGCAACTCCACCCTCAAGAAACTTGTGCTAGCCATAACCCTCATGAGCAATTGCTCCCATATTTCCATAATACCAATATTCTCTTCAAATTATCTCTTGAGGTTTGTTTCTTCTATAAAAGCCTCAAATGTATGCCTTGAATTCACAAGCAATATGTGAAATTCTTCTTTTCCTAATGTGTTGTGATTTTCCCTATTCCTAAGATTATCCACATAAAAGCTCTATGTGCTCTTCACTTCCCACATTTTCTACTTATTCACACGTCATTTTCTCCTCGAGAGTCCAATAACTTCTAAGAGTGCAGAGTAAATTCCTTCCTACTCTCTTGAGTCTCGCACAAAACAAATTTCTAAAAGTTACAAATCTATGGATCAACCTATTGCACAGGTAAAGCAAGGGCCACAGAAATGCAGGTCATGAAGGTCTTTGATAATATGAATTCCAAAAAGTTCAACCCAACAAAGCCAAGGGTGAGAGAGGCTTTGCCCTATCCTCTCCTCTTGACATAAAATACATATAAAATCCCCACCATGATAACATAGACAAAAATGGAGGGAATGCCAATAAGGACTAGATGGCTCACCTAATGAGCTAGGAAACTTTATGTAGATGGACGCTAAGATCCAAAAATGGCTAACATCATAAGAGACTTCATTATAGCTTGTATATAACAAGTGATAAGTTAGAGGCTAACCACATTGGGGGAGCCAAAACACAAGGATTCCCCCTCGTCAAATGCTAGCGAATAGATAAAATCCTAGTGGTGGCTAGCCAATCTACCAACGTAAGGATTGTGGGTGAGTTTCACGAAAGAAAACACAAGGAAAGTAATTCCAAAGAAGACTCTAAAGATGGTTTTGAGAAGTTGGTTTCTTGGTCTCCAAACAATTCTAAAAGATGGTAGAAATCATGGATGAAAAGAAAAGGATCGAGGATTAGCATCCATTAGACTCCCTGACCTGGCATCCTTTTTTGAGTTTTAATAGGAACAACTAACTAAATCATAAGGTCAACAATGCTAGTAGCTCCAACATCCTTCAAGGTAGGAATAGTGGGGTCCAAGAATTGGCCCATTATGATCCACACCTAAGTGCACAAGAACTCGAGCTATGCAATTAGATAGGTTTGGTTATAGGGACCAATCAAGCATAAGTGAAGGTGGAGAAAACTACATTAGACCACCAAGGAGTTGAGATCCCCTAGCTTTGGCTCTCACATAGATTTAGGTTGCATTTTATTTTCTTTTGGTTTGCATATAGAGAAACTCTCACAATGGCATGGTTAGTAGTGAAAATAAACTCTTTGGTAGATGCAGATGACCTAGGTTGAAGCTTAGGATCCCTTGTGCCATTCTTTCGATACAAATCACGAAATGTCTGAGGGCCCACTTTGTCCAATGCCTAATGGATACCAATAATAGGATAACTAGTTGAAGAGTACGTTTCACAGCAAACATAACGAAGGATAACTCATGAGGGGCATGCCCATCTTGTATGGAAGAGTGCAACATTGAAGCAAAGGATGGCTTACGATAACAATAAGGGTGAGGCCATATTGGGATTGGACACCTGAGACATGAAGAGCATGATAAGGGCAATTGTCAACATGATAACCAACTCAAACACAATGTAAGGAAAGGATAGCTAGATATTCAAACTTAAGAAACTTATGGAAGCAATTGTTAGGATTTTTAACCCAAATTTCAAGCTAAAGACGATTAGAAATATCCACTTCGACAAAATTCTAGTGAATTAAGCCCTCTTCCGATTGGTCTTAATAATATCTAAGGAGTGCAAATACTAGCTTCAACTATCAAAAGTTAAAGAGACAAGCATCCACCTACGTATGCAAGGTGACCTAGGTAAGTGGAACTAAAAATGAAATTACACGAGCTTCACTTTTAAGGGATAAAAATCTAATGACCACTCATACAAACCTAAAATCTGACCTAACATGAATCCCATGCCAAATATTATCACGATCCTAAGGATTTCAAATTGGCAAATGAGACAAATGGCTCTAAAATCTATGAGAAAACCAACATAATCTCCTACTTATGATTTAGTTCAGCTGAGGACCAATGGAAAAAAATCTTGCTATCAAACAAATAACCCACAAAGGCATTATTGTAATAGACCTTGATATTGATGACCTATCAATTTCAAGGTCAACAACACTACTACAGCCTTTACTGAACAAGACATCAGTTTATTAGAAAAGGATGCAGGTAGCCTTTTGACCCAAGCATTAGGCACCAGAGATCTAGGTGAGTCATACAACTCGCTAGAATAGTGAACGACTCCATACCACTAGCTAGCCTATAGTCGTCAACCTCTTCGGCAACACATTACATATAAAACTCTCACATGCTCAAGCAACATGTGATCCCTCATGTGCCCCAGTTGGGCTATCGAGAGGAAAAACTAAAGGCATAGGAGCTTAAGCATCACCAACCACATACGTCACAGATTAGGAGACAACATCGGCCATCGTATCATCACATTGTGTGGTAATGTTACCTCTCCTTGCAATAAAGCATAGAGTAAGATCACTACAAGTTGCCAAAAGTACTAAAGCAACACAACCATTGAAATATATACACCTCCCTCTCTTATTATTTCAATAGCATCATCATCAAGTAGCCCCTTAGAAGCAAAAGAAGAAAACCTTCAGCACTATAGGTCCTAGCACTTACCTTTCTTTCATTAGAAACCTCATCATTCTTTAGTTGCAAACATCATCAAAAAGGCCATGGCCATGACTTATCCTCTAATGAAAAATCATCTGATGCATGGAGAGCATTAAACACCCATTCACTTTTCCTTGCAATACAATGGAAGCAAATGGTTTTGTCTTAGCACTGCTAGACCCAACACAACTTACATTGCCTTTTCTAGAGCTATAAAGCACCTGTGAAGAGAACCCTACTCTATCAATGACCATCCTCTTGCTCGCTCCTCGAAGAGAAGCTACATCCTCTTTAACTCTTAGACAAGCTCGATGACATAGATCACGAAAACTCCTAATCAAAATAAGGCTAATAAGGAAACAAGCAACCAAGATTTCCAACTTCCAACATTGGAGGCATATCAGTATCAAAATCATCCATAAACCCCTTAAGCAATGAGCAAAGGCCGTTGTTTTCCCTTGAGTTATCATTCAACATGGTGAGAAGAATAAGGACCAACGAAGATCAAAGAATGAGATTTAAGAGCCCCTAACAAAAGTGAGGCTAGAGATGGGATAGAGAAATAGAAGAGATGCTTTGCCCCACAAAAAAGAAAAATCCCAATAGAAAGCATCAAAAACACCAATTTCCCACCCACAAAGAGGGAGACGAAAATAGCCCTAGCATAGACGAATAGCACACATGCACCCAAGATAAAGAAGTGAGCATGAATTGCATCCCATTTATTGTTTAATATTTGCATCATGTTTAAATTTTCTAAATCATTATAACTTTAATATACAAGAACATCATATATGCAAAAAAAACAACATAAAGCAAAAGGATTTTTGTGGTGTACCAATTTTTGAATGGTTTCCATCAATAATATCACCTAAACCAATTTCCTCCCAAAATTCATCATCCCATCCACGGGCTTCCATATTATGAGAATCCTTCTCGCTAGCCGACTGCATGTGTGCATGTCCAAGATAGGTCCATTTGCAAACAGTTGTACATAAACTTCGAGTATCATCACCAGTTGCCCTTGGATATTGAAAAAGAAAAACCACAACAAGAAAGAGTCTCATAGAAGTTGTCATCTTATGTTATCACAAAGAACAATAAAGTCAATTAGATATTAATGGAAATAACAAATTGATGTAATAAAATACCTATATGCCAACCAATCACTCAAATCCATCCACCTAAAAGCCACAGACCAAGATTCCTTCAGATTTTCTTTTACCCATAAAAGCTGCAGTTTGGTTTTAAGAAACAAAATCATTTCTTGACTTAAAAAGTTAAGGCATATTGGCAAAAACATCGACAAAGTAAAGGAATTACAAAACTAATTTACCAATAGTAGGTTTAATTCTCAATTTCTATGGAACCAACAATGAAATGTGAGTAAAACTCTAGCTATGTAAATGTTAACATGATTAACCAAGGGATGTCACCAAATGAATTTAATAAGGGTGACCATGTCTTAATTTGCACTTACTGTGAGAATTGTACACCATTTAAGTATAAGTTCTATGTGAGAGAATGTGACCCATTTAAAATTATTAGGAAAATGTGTATTAATGCATATGTACTCAAGTTATTACCATAGGTATTTGTCAATAATCACTGATATTTTGCCTCAAAAGGATTTTTGCATGATGAAAAATTCAATGCTAACTCCTCTAATGGTGGTAACACTAATGAACAATTCCTAAAGCGCTCCACTCCCGTGTATTTTTATGTCGATGGTATCCTATCTAATGAAATGCTAACTCTTTTACTTCTCAAGTTTCTAATGTGTTGGAAGGATCACTCAACATTTGGGAATGCATGGCTTATCAAGGAGGGCATGGAAAAGCTAGCACCCAATCTAGAAGTCAACTATACAAAGTAGAGTTCCTTGTTGTGGATGGAGCTAATGCAAAATAAAAAGAGATCATAGACATGATACATAAGCATCAACAAAGGCATACTCCATGGGCCAAAGCTCAATCAAAGGCAAACATAAGCAAGACCAGCATGGTTAAAATTCTTTTAGCATATAAGCTAACAAATAATGGGGAGAACCATTAAAAGGCTTTAAAACTTCCATATGGCATCTCCATTTTAGGAGATAGTCTAGGCACCACTTTTATAAGAATAGGCATGACTATTCCTTCATTTATCTTATCTATTAGTTATTTGAATTTGAATTTGAATTTGAACTTTTAAAATCAGATTATTTATAGAAGCTTAGTTATCATACTTTGTTTAGTTTTTAATTCAAGTTTGTCATGAACCACCGAAGGAACTTGTGTATCTATCATGTTATGACGAATGAATAGATTTTTGAGATGCTTGAATTATTAAATGTTTGATAGTTTGGCGACCATGTCTCCCTCCCCTTAGCCTAGCATGGTGGCTAACCCTCTCCTCTTCTATTTCATTCTCTCTCTCTAAGATTTGAGGCCTTACCCGAAACCCTCTCTTTCAAGACATGGCTTTTCCTTCAAACCTCTCAAACTCAAATTCACGACTACCCCCTTTTCATTGCTTCGACTAAACCATAGCCACCCCCTCTCCAAGCATCTCTATGGCCTCCCTGTCCAAAAGTCAAGAACTTACCCAACCCAAGCTTTGGCCACCATCTCACTCATCTCTTTTAAGCTTTTTTACTCCTTCCCATAAACAAAAAAACAGCCTTCCATCACCCTCTACTAAAACCCAAGTCATCCCTTCAATATAAACCAACTCTTCTCTTTTCACCTCACCTTCTATAAAATCATAAGTTTTCCTTATCATCCTCAAATCTCACATCCAACTACCATACTCACTCTAATGGACTCTAAGGTCCACCAAACAAGTGCTCAACTTCCAACTACAAGAAACCAACGCAAGTCTATTTAAAATCCTCTTGGTTACACCATGCCCTAGTGCCACAAGCCTATTTCAAACCCCTTAGTCAAGTCCTTCCTCTTACATTACAAATCTCCTAATCACTTAGCCACCTTTTTTTCTTGCCTCAAAAAGATGATTTCAAGCACATTGTCTTTTCCTTTCCATTATACCGATTTGAATGATAAATTGTCATTAGATCTACTTTTAAAACTCTACGATAAGCATGTCCAAAGTTTTATCAAGTTAAATTGAGTAGCCTAAAAATGATTTTGGGACCATTATTGTTACCATGTCAAAACTTTGGACCAACAACTAATTGGTATCAAAGAAAAGGAATCTTAGTTGTACACAACTTTTGGATAGATAAAGCATCATGTCAGTGTGCAATAAATGAATCCTCAATGTTTATAATGGAGTATCCTACTACAATTTATGCTTTTCATACATCAACCCCCAACTCAACTCTGGTTCACCCTTTCATAATAGTTATAAATGTTCTTAGAGATAAGCTAAGAATAGGTGTGTTGGTGTGTGCACTTTCAAATTATAACTACTTGTAGATAGAGCTCAACAATAATAAAAGAAAAAGCTTGGATATCAAATAAAGATTTCATATTTTAAAGGGTTTTTACTTTAAGAGAACCAAATTAACTCAGAATTGACTTAACAATATACAAGTTTAGCATAGTGTACTAATGTCACAATCATAGCCATTGGTGACCAAATAACCAACAAGGTTGCATGGATACGATAATTTATAGCCCATTTGGCAAAATAAAAGGAAATACGTAATGTTGACACCATGATCCAAGAGACATTAACAATGAAATTTGTGTAGTGTTTTATATGATTATTTAATACCATAATTGTAAATGATACTTGTATTTCTTATAGAGTTTTGTGGACATGCACATTTTAAGCATACAGAAAAAATGAATGATTTGAGATAAAAATATTAACTTGTTAAATTGCTAATTCAACAAATTAAGAGGCTATAAAAATCCTATAAACTAAAATGAGTTCCTCCATAATTATGAGTTTTAAAATGCAACTGTTTCATAAGTAATTTATATTTGCATTCATTTCGCCCAACTTTAAATATCGTGATGCTTCAAAAATGGGTTAGAGTGCTGAACTCTACCGCATTAAGCTACATAGTTTGAAAGTTGCATTTCAACTCAGCTTAAAATCAACTAGCGCTTCAGTCGAAATGAAATGACCTTTCAGCTGAGCTTGGAAATCTTTCCATGTGGTAGGTGAGTTTTGAAGTTCAGGTGGAATTGGGCCTGCTCAAACTCGAATTGATAACACACTGATGATAAGGGGGAAGGCAAGAATCTGAAGTAATTCATCGATGATGCTAACTAGTAACTATTGCCATTGTAATTTTGCCTTGCACCATACCAAAACATGATGCCTTTTAAAAGGTAATCAATCTATTACTTAACTGAGGAGCAGAAAAAGTGTTTGTTTTTAAAACAAATATAACTGCGTTAAAAAAATTGAAAAAATCAATCTGGCAAACCAATTTTGAAGAAAGTGTAAATATATGAAGTTTGCAAATGCTTAACATTCATCAGAAGGCACCTTTGGAGCTTGCATTTCAGGTGATACAGAGCCTCCACAATACTGTAAAACAGGTGCTCTGCGGGAATTAATTCTTTCAGCTTGTTCCACAGCCCTATGGTCCATCCACACTATGATATTTCTCCTTTCATCACCACTCAACGAAACTGAAACAGGTGACCCATCCGCATCTATTGCAACTGCACAGTATTCCCTATTCAGGAGTATGTCACCAAATAGTCATGGAAAATTAACATTAAGCATTTCATTATTTGTCAGGATACCAAGGGAGCAAGTTGCTGCAAACCCAAGACCAACAACTTCCTCAGCTGTAACATCTGCTGAATGGCAAACTGTTTTTACAGCTGCACAGACTGCATGCCATATATCCGTAGATGATTGCTGGTAAGAGAAAAATATATCAAATATGAATAAAGAAAGAACTTTCCAACATTATTTAATTGCGGAACAACCAACTCAAAGTATGAGGATAAATTAAAGATGCGTCCATCATGTTTGGTCTAATTTTTAAACATACTCTTGAGATTCAAAACCATTAGTTTTTTAAATATCATAACTTGGTTCTTAATCTTTTTATTTTTTTAAACCAACATTCAAAAACAACCATTTAGGCCACTCATTTTTGCATAATTGCGCAAGTCAGTCCCTATTTAAAAGGGTACTTTAGAATAAAACATAGGATAGGAAACTAACTGTCACATCCACAAAAATTTTGAACTACCTAATTTTGAAGCTCAAGAAGACTTGGGAATTAGACTAAACATACGGGATCAATGTAGAATTAACCAAAAGATATAACAGTGTTGCTACCTCAATACAGTCTCCTTGCTTCCATATTTGGATGGGACTACTTGCTGAACCCAAAAGCCTGCCTTCCTCGCTAAAAAGACCTACAGAGATTAGATTTTAAGTAACAAATAATACATGGAAAAAAAAACAAATAATGAAAACAACTAAAATTTTTATTTTTGATGTCTGATCTCAACAAAGTTAATGCTTAATAAAATGGATCATGCTGAGATTCCAGGACGCTTGTAGAACAGCACATGACAAGACAAATGACCTAGACATAGACGTAATGTGCTGTAATGTGCTGTACACAAACAAACAATTAAGCCAAACATTAAACAAGAGTAATAGAATTTCCAAGCTTTTCCACAAATAAAATATTAAACCCATTAAAAATTGTACCACAAATGAAATCAAGAACCAAAATACGTTGCAAAAGCCAAAAACCCTAGATAGGCAATCTAAGTTCATTTGTCCAATTCACCAGCTTTTAAAAGTTTCCTTAAAAGTGATATATTGCAATCCATAATGACTTAAATTATCAGGAAATTACAAGTAGAAGGGTATAGAAAGAGATACAAGATAAGTTTTTTACAGTTAAGAGCCAATTAAGATAATTTGATGATAACAGATTTTAAAGTGTCTCAACTAATAATTTGTACTAGTATTTTCAAGTTAATAAAACAGTTAAGGACAATCATAGGATGAGTACAGTACCTGAGACAACTTAACCCTTCAATAAGGATTTTGAGTTCACCAATTATACATTTCATGATAAAAATCAATCTTGAAGATAGTGTCTCATGTTTTAATGTATAATGGTTCCTAGTAGGCATGAGTTAGCTCAAGACATGCAAAGCTTGAAGATAGTGTCTTTGCAAGGACCATAAAACTTTAATGCATGGTAGCAATCGAGGAACTAAACGTATAAGGGTTTCACACAATAAGTGCAACTGATTTTTGAAATCATTTTCACAAGGTAATGGAGATGTCAAACACGCCATCATGGAGGATGGTCAAGGAAGATGAAGAACAAGAGTAATTGACTGTTGTCCACATGGATACATCAATTTTTGGGGCATGCCACCAAAGCAAATGCTGAAATGTGCACTAATTTAAAAGAAAGTGATGCTAGAGAGTAATCAACTTCCTCGATTGTGAGATTGATGACTCACAAGATGATTCCCCCTTTAAAAACATATGATTAATAGATCAATATTGATCAAAATTGTGAAAAATTCAAGTGAACCATAAAAATTCAAGGTGGGAAATGGACAAGACATGTTTGGCCTATCCAATTCCTGCATCAGATGGGCCTTGACAAATCTTCTTTAAGATATCTTAGTTCTCGATGAACCTAATAAGAGACATCCATGGCTTTGAGCATAGGCCTCTAGGCTAATATAACCTAGAAAGTCCTCAATATATTTGGGGTCTCAAGAAGTAATTGCCTAGTTTTATTTGAAGAGCTTAGGACTCGTCCATGCCATTGATGGAGTTGCATGTGGGAGTTGTTCATACTACCACCAACTTAGATGTTTTTACTATTTTAACCCTCAAATGCATATATACATGCCTAATGGATGAATAAGAAAGATGAAGCTTTTCGTTGAAACTTTTCTCAATGGGAAAGTTAATTGCTATCATTTTCTCTCTCTAGATTCTTGCTATTTCTCCCTCTTCTCATTTGGGAAAAATGAAGATGTATCATTAAATTTCATATCTTGTCATCTACAAAATCAAGAAAATAGAGAGATCTAATCTCTAATTCTTGATAAAATCTAAAACCAAAAGATTTGAGAATTAGGCAATTATCCAAAGACAAATTAAACCACCTCAACAGATCATATATTTATGATATCAAAGCACTAATCATGTTAGAGACTATAAAGAAAAGAGTAGAAGAGCAAAAAATTTATAATGATCTGTGAAGAGAATCAACAACAATTGGATTATAGAAGAAAATGCTCAAATACCCCACTAGATGCAAATTGTGATAGAGCTCATTCTGAAGAATCAATCCAATACGACAACCACCAAAAGAGAAGCCTTCAAGAGGTAGGATCTCGTAGATTAGAAAGGAGATTTAGAATTATCCAAATCCACGACACATGATTGATGAAGATGATCAAAGAATTGCATCATCATTAATGAACCAACCAAAGCAATTTAAGGTAAAAGTCAAAGATCTATCTGCTAGCATGTGACAAAAAAGTAAATGTTGAGAAGTTGCACACCAAACTGGAATAGTTGGAAACTCTATTGATATTTGTCAATGGAGAAATACTCTTCGATTGAGTTATCACACTATACATTGGGTTGGTAGAATGCTTAACTAAAAGCAAGATTATTTCCTAGAACAAATTCAAGGAGATCATCAAAAAAGAATTTTATCCAACCAAATATCTTGAGAATGATGAAGGAAATGGCAGTCATAAGCATCGTCAAGGTCATTCAAGAATATAATATTGAATTCAGTAGACAAGCAATAATATTAAATTTTTCATTCAAAGAGAAAACGAAACCTAATTTTTCCCCATTTAGAATTTAAACCAAGATAGTACACTTGTTTCCATTGGAAAGAAGAATAAAACTCAACGAATAAACTTCTTGGGAAAGTGAAGGAAGCCAAATAATGGAGCAAAGAAATAAAAGAAAAAGGGGATGTCTTAACAAGAAAAGCTAAATGACACTCCAACCATAACTTCAACTAACTATGTATGTGATCATTGCAAAATTGAAGGCCCAACTCAAGATTAGTGTTAGAAAGTACATCTCAAACATTTTCTACAATAAATTCAAAAAGAATAATAAAGGAATAAGGAAAGTGGTGATAATTTCTAAAAATAGGCAAATGCTAATGATGGTCTAAAAGGTTGATGATAATCTATCCATCAACAAGAACATCTTACAAAAGAAAAAAGTAGAATTCTTCAATGTAAGAATTCAAGAGAAAAAAAAATATTATGAGTGCTATAATTAATACTGAAAGCCAAAAAAACCTTATTTTGTGTAAGCCAACATGAAATGCCTCCAACTGACAAATAGGCCTCATTTTAAACCTTATTATTTGGGTCAGATTATAAAGAAATCAAAAGCTTGAGTAAAAAAACAACATAGATTGAAATTGTAATCATTAAAGAGTACATTGATGAATTGCTCTGTGAAGTAGTCTATCTCAACTATATCATACATTGTCGATATCTTTGGGTTTGGAGCATTGTATATTATTAATGTGCTATATCAATTAATTAATGGGTGGCAAAGAAGTATATTTTAAATTAAGATGTAGGTAAAGAGGCAACCAAAGGATGTCACTGCTACTTCTCAAGTAAAAATACTTGTAAATACATATCAATTGTATTTTTACTCACAACATTAGAAACCTAGTCAAGTTGTCAATAAGACCACTAAAGAAGAAAAACCACTTCAAAAGCACATCAATACATACCCTAACTTATTCAAGCTATGAGATTTACCATAACAAAGACGAGTCAAGCATAGAATCAATTTGATGATTGATATTTTATAACCTAATTTTGGGATATATCAACACTATCATGGAGAGAAATGAGATTAAAAGATAGGTAAGAGGGTTGTCCAATACTGAGAATTGTAAGCAAGTAATTTTCCATGTCATTCTCCAATTATGATGTTGCCAATTATAAATGATGGATGGCATATAAGTATCATCCATAAAGCACTAAACATGATTTCAATCAAGAATCAAAATCCTCTATCTCACATTAAGGACTTGCTTGATCAACTCTGTCATGCTAGAAGCTTCTCGAAGCTCAATTTAAAGAGAGGATGTCACCAAGTGTGAATCCAAGAAGGCACTATGAGGAAAACTCCTCCAAAATTCAAAAAAAAGCTATATAAATCGTTAATGATGCCATTCAAGTTGAACAATCCAGATGCATTCATGAGATTAATGATTGCATGTTTAGGTCAGATATCAAGAAGTTTATGACAATCTATGTCAATGATACACTCATTTATAGTCAAGACATGCAAGAACATTGAAAGCAAGTGAAGGAAGTGTTCCCAAGGTTGCAAGAGAACCAACTCAAGCTTAACCCAAAGAAGTGCATGTTTGGAAGAAGACCCTTATTTTATCTAGGTTATAGAGTTGAGCATGGTGATTTTAACTAGCCTTCAATAATTATTTGAGTTAGAATATAATACTTCAAGCCATGTCATATGTGTTGTTCTAATATGATAAGAAAGACTGGTGATCTATTATTCAAAATTCCTACACAGGGCAAAGAGAAATTACCAATCTATGACAAGGAGTTGATTGCTTTATATTAAACAATGGCAATAATATCTCCTTGGGCAAGATAGAATTATGCATTTAGACCACCTACCACTCAAGTATGTTCAAAGACAAACAAAACTACAATAAGTTCAACATATGAAGTGAAAGCCTTATATGTAGTAAATCAGATAAAGTAAAAGAAGGGCAATTAGAACAAACTAATAGATTTTCTCTTTTAACCACCACTTGTTGCTCTTCATTTATCTACTATGATGCAAATTTAATCTGGTGTGCACGAAGACTTCACAAGATATTCTGAAGATATAAGGTACAAGAAAGTTCTCTAGGATTTAAAATCAATAAGGACAACTTACACTTTTCAAGATGGACTGCTCCATGGGTATCAATAGTTGAATATAAAAATGTTAATTTGGTCCAAAAAAAAATAAATTACAAACATTTCTAGATTGTTGCTTGCAAATATAACACTAGAAAAAATTACATACACTTCCTTTTTCAATAAGAGCTAGTAAAATCTAATCTCTAAGAGGCTAAATATTATTCTATGTGACCAGCTATACCTCTAGAATATAATTCAATTAGAAAATCTGTTAATGAGGTCATTGAGATATGTAGTGCCTGAATAAAAAACCATCTATTATAAAGAAAATATTATGTATAACATAAGCTTGTCCTATAATTCGTTACATAATATATAGAATTTAGGACAAGAATGGTAATTTTCCTCCATTCTATCAAACCAAAAACTTTAAATTCTAAAGAAATTACCAAGGCATATCTAGAAAATGCATGCATTGGTTTATTTTGAATACCCAACATATGTTTCAAAACAAAGAAGTATCAAAATTACTCATCCCATTTTGCATTTCTATAATTTAAATTCTTTTGAGTGCTAATAAACTTTACAACATGTTATTCTGTACTTAAAAAAAACTCCTAATAAAGCAAGTAATGTCTCTAATGCTTTAAAAACTAAACAATAGTATAAAATTTTCAATCATAGTTAAAGTATCTTTATTTTGCTTCATTAAACTTTTCATTAAAATAAACAACTAAGTAATTATCTTAATTTAAGAATCTACCAATACCAATAATAGAAGTCACAAGTAACTTAAAATGCTCTAAAATACTCGAATGGCACTATGGAGACTTCTTCGGAAACAATTTAAAATATTGCTTGACTTCATCAGATGTGGACGACCTTGAAGCATCCTTTTACCATAAAACTCCTTAAGATGCATGAACGGCTTCAACCAGCCAGGCTACAATGCTTGCTACCCCCATTGCTTCTTCTAAAATTCAAAGCACCATTTCGTCTTTAGGCCCTAATTAGGCTCCGGGTATTGATGGTATCACTAAGTTTCTAAAAGGTTTTTGGGGCATTACATAGACAGACATTTTTAGAGCAATAAAGTTTTCACTAAAGCACACTTGCCAACTTAGTGGCAAGATAATCTAGTCATTCTCATTCTCAAGTCAAAGGTACTTCTCCTAATTGTCACATCAGCCTATGCAATATCATCTATAAGGTGGTGACAAAGATTCAGGCCTCTAAACTTAAGTATACTCTCCCTGATCTTATCGCCCTAGAACAAAGAGCATTTGTTGGTAGCAATCCATCTCAAATAATGTTCTTTTGGCTCAGGAGATCATCCACCAACTTGCTACCTCTTCCTCGACATTGGACCTTATGGCTGTCAAAATTGACAAGCAGGAATCTTGCATGTAATAAAAGGCTCAAGAAACTCAATAAGGAATCCTCAAAGTATATACTCAAACTCAAAAAATGCTATGTTTTTTAAAGCTCAAACTCAATCCTTAAGTCTTTTCAAGACAAACTCAATGTCTCTTTAAGTTTTTTAAAGGCTCAAACTTAACCGTTCATAGTTTCTCATAAGTAAAACAAAAAAAAAAACTCCAAATTCTCTATTTAGACAAAATTATAAATTATCTTAATTTGATCATATATGACTCATGATATAATATGAATACAAACTGAAATGCTTACAAACTTTTTGATGCTAAGATGATGAAGAAAATGATCTCTAGAGTTTCTTAATGAATTAGAGCAAGGCTCTAGAAATATATCTATATGTTCAAATGCAGAATTGAGCTCTTCCAAATGAAGAGCAATGGAAGTAACAAATGTAAGCTCATTGGCCTATCATGTGTATCGTGCTTAATGGATTAAGACTATTTATACTAATTGCAATAAATTAACAACTTTTAAAATAATTGAGTTAATTTGTCACTTATCTAAGACCATTTAAATCATGTCCCTTAAGAACGTTAATTGGAATGTTTACAAATACTTAATTGCAAAAATACTCTACAGCAAACTATAATTATTCATAGCCATTAGGATTTACCTTAAACTAGACTAATTGCATGTGATTTTTCATGTCATATGCAAGTCTCAAGTTATGCCTAGTCATCATACCCTACATTCTGCCTTGCAATTTATACTAGACATACCATATATGGGTACCAGTGTGGTGTACATTAGCACTCATATATCATATGTCAAAAATAGCATATCGTATGTTTTTCACTATACTAAGGATTTTCACAATGATGTGTCATGCTTTAAGAGACAACATACAATATATCTTATATAATTTTTCAACTTCTAATTTTTTTTTTATGTCCTTAAACTGATTGTATAAAATACTTTTAAAATACTATGCAAAACTCATTTTTTGATAATTTTCAAACTAAAAATACATTAAATAATGCAATTCAGCCATGTCGGATAAATTTACAAAATTATTAAACTCACAATTTATCCCAAATTAACCTTGATCTCCTTGTTTTCTTCAAGCTTAGTCACATGTCTTCTATGCTTTCGCATCTTCATTTCAAGTATCAACATGGTTTACCAAGCTTCCTTGAGCTCTTTTCTTTGAATTTTCTCTTTGTAGTTCACTTGAACTTTGAACATTCATATTAAGACAATGAGCTTCTTACATCTTGCTTGATTTAGTCTTTGAAATCTCTTTAAAGCTCCTCTTGATCACCAATTTAAATCAAATCCATTCACACTAAATAATCATATTAGAACTACACTTAATTGAATTTTTATTATCAAAATCTCTTTGAACCAACATAGGCTTATGGGGTTAACAATTTCTCACTTTTTTATGATAATAAATCAATCAATATTATATTATAAAATGATGTATAAAACTAAAATAATTAACAATAAAAAACTATCAAAATATAAAATGTTGAATAAAAATTGATACTACTAGTTGAAACACGATATCACATGTTAAGACTGCATGTTATAGAAAAGAATATAATACATTCTATAAATGCAAGTCATTTTTATAACTCATAAATTATTTTTATATCTCTCCCTTAATCTATGCTTTAATTATATACTTATCTCCTCTCTTTATGTGCTTAAAAAAAAATTCACAACGAGAAGAGAATTTCCCTTGAATGTAATTTTTCCCTTTTTTATTTCTTGAAATCTATGCACACCTGCACTCATTAGGAGAACTATATTAAGTTTATTCTCCCCCTTTCATATAATTTTTTATCTTTATTCTCCTCTTTCTATTGTCATTAAAAAGGACTTCTAATAAGAGAAATCTAACATTCCTAATTCTCATTTAATTTTTTTAACTCTAAATAAGCAACTTTGTAAAATAAAATAATAAAGGGAATTTAAACTCATCCTTAATCTATTCTACAACCAAATATTGATTTCTTAGATTTAATATTTGATACCAACTATTGAAACTTAAATTGCTTCTTGATCATTTAATGGCATATTTTCTAAACTAAAACGTTAATATAAATTGTGAAATTCTATGGTGCAAAAGCTTTTTGCTATTGATTCTTCTAAAGATGGACTTTTCATAACAGAATTATTATTAAATTATGTAAAAAAAACAATTTCATATAAGGAAACAAATAAGTAGATATCAAAAATCAGAACTAAGAGCACTTTCAATTCAAACTTAAAAATAATTGCTAATATAAGTAATTACTTCAACTTAAACTAATTGATAAAGTTGCATAAACTACCAATTTACTAGTAATTAAATTTCATATCCATAATGAGATATAAATTATATTCAAATGTTAAGATAATTGATACCAAATGTTGGACTCATTGGATGCATGATAATAAATTGGCTTTATGATATCCTACGCTCATCACAATCATCCTTAGTTAAATGGAGATATATTATTATAATTTTACCTTCTTTATTTAGATAAGAGTGTTACTAATACCCTAAGCTCAAATCAAAACAAATGCCCTAAATGAATAATACAAATTATTCTACTAGGATTAAAATAAAAGAATTCATTCTTTAATTCTTAATTTCAAAAAGAATATATTTCTTTCAAAATAGACATTGATACAAGGATTTTGAGTAATTACAATCTAATTTTTATTAGAATTCTTTGATTAACTTTATCTTATATAATTATATAAATTTAGATAGACCACACATGTAAGATTTTAATTTGCTAATATGGGCTAGCTATGTAGCTTATTTTTTAATAAAGATTTTATGGTGATGTTTGGTGATATTGTGGCTAATTAGTGTTATGGTTAAGGTTAACCAAGGCTTAACACAAGTCTAAAGCAAGTTTGTGCTAGAAGTTCAGGTAAAGCCTTAGAAACCATAACATGTAAATCTAATACTTGTGAATGCTTGAAGTTTAGGTAAAGCCTTAGAAACCATAACATGTAAATCTAATACTTGTGAATCTAGAAACTTAACAACTGCTTAAGATATATATTAAATTTCAATTTCAATTATCATCTAGAATTTTACTAAACCAAATCAATCTAAAAGATTAAAGTATATGAATTGAAAATTCAATTTCAAAAAATCAAATATCTTACAAATTTTAAATCAATCATTTCCATGAAGATTTTGAATTTTTCAATTTGGACTTTTGAGAAAGCAATTGTGTATGTGCATGACTCTAGAATTCTTATAAAGAAAAAAGTTTTAGAAATTAACTTCTAATGATTTCTTTAGTACTAATTCCTTAAAATTTTCATTAGCTTGCTCAAATCTACACAAGATTTATTAGAAATTTTAGTACTATTGTATCCTTCACTAATCTTTTGAAGAAAGATAAATTTATTTGAACCATGTGACCAAAAACACTTTCACACAAATTAAATTCCTCATGCTTTCATCATTTGTCTTGAAATTATCAAATTTTTTTAACATCTTGAAGTTACTTTTGATGCTTGTAGAAATAGTCTTGAGTTAAGTTGGCACTCAATAGTCTATTTTAGTGAAAAGTTGAATGAAATAAAACAGTAGCATTTTACCCAAGAATAGAAATTTTATGTTGTCACCAATCTACAAGGTATTAAAAACATTACTTGTTTCATCGAGAGTTTACTTTAAATGTAGATTATCGTGCCTTAAGTATACTAATACCCAAAAACATTTAAATCATAAACACAAAATGGGTAGAATACCTTTAGAGCTTTTCTTTTGTTTTGAAGAATAAGCTTGGTATCCAAAATAATGAATAGATGTTTAACTCTGTTTGCTTTGTTACTATCTTCTTTGGAATTTAAAATTCTAGGCTTTAATAAAATTAAGGAATACCATTCTTGTACAAACTATTATATCTATTATTCTATATAATCCTTTCCAAATAACTGATGATAATTTATTTGAAAGAAAATTATAAATCCCAACGACTTCTTCACAAGATTTGTTGATTATTGAATTACATTTTAGAAGTAAAACTATCCCTATGGGCAAGGATAGAACTACTAGTTTCCTAAAGGTTAGAATTTATTTGCCCTCATTGAAAAAGATGCAAATCAAATTATTCACCAATAGTATACTTGCAAGAAAATAAAGACTACAAAATAACAATTTGGAAAATATATATTTTGCCTATTTGAAATAATTCTTGGGATCTTTTCCTAAACTTCGTGTTAAGACTACCCAAAGCTACAAGGCAACCATAATAGTAATTTTGTGATAGAGTAAATTTTCAAAAAATAACTCAATTCATCTTATGCCAAAAGGTCAAATATGTTTCTTATATTACAAAATTATTTTACAAAGAAATAATCAAACTACATGATTTGCCTAACACTATAATATCTCATAGGATATTTGTTTTGTTTTTTATTAATAGAAATGTTATACTTACTACTAAGTGCCTATGCATATATATCATAAGAGATTTACTTATTCAAAATATAGAAAATTGAATGCAAAACTTGAGGTACTTTTAAAATTATTAGAAAACTAAGTATAAATGCTTAAGTTTTAAAATTGCCTTCTAACATGTTCATAAATAATGATTTTAATATCAAAGATACTCTGTCACACAAAAAAAATTTATATAATGGGGATTTGTAAGCAAAATTTTCTATAAGTGACTCAAATGATAAACAACTTCTAATGTCTAATCTTTTGAAGTTTTCTAAAATTTATAACAGTTTAAGTAATGAAATTTTTTTTAAAATATAACTAAAGAATTTTCTACACTTTAATATGCCAGTCAGGTTTCTTGGTTCATTGGAAAAACTAAAAACCATTCAAAGAAACTTAGCTGGCCAAAGAAGGTTAAACAAATTAGCACTTAAACTATTGGACAACTACTAAGACTTCAACTCTATAGAATAAAGTTCCTGTTAATGAGATGAAAATGATGCAAAACATGAGGTAAATGCATATAAAAGCTTATGATCCATGAGAATAAAGCCAATCATAGACCTTGAACTAGATCACAATCAAGAGCATAGAAAGAAAAAGAACGATTCCAAGATGACTTTTATGGGATAATGGATCATGGATCATTAATTTGTCATTTGTGATATCTATCAATAACTATCATAAAGTATCTAAATGCCTTGTTTTAGTGCCACCTTTTTAGGAGATACAAGAGGCATCACAATAATTGTAGAAGCATAGCATCATCCTTTATTTTGAATATTCTTATTTTTGAATCTAAGTTTGATTAGATTTGTTAGCATTTATATGAATCATCCAACTTTCATAGAATCTTGTTCGGGTCATGTCCTTTTGGACTTTGATTTATTTATTCTCATGGATTGAAGTTGAAAATTATTACTTTGGATGGAAAATTGAATTACATGCATGTAACCTCCCTTCTCTCTAGATTTGGCAAGGAGGTCAAATTTTTCTATTGGTTTTCTTAATACTCAAGTCATTTTCCTCTTTTCCTCTCTATTATCTCTTCAACTAAACTTAACCTCACCAAATTGTAACTGAACTCGAACCTAATCGAGTCCAAAAGCTCTCATTCTCCATGGCCTTACCCATCTTCCCCCTCTAATCATTGCCCTCCTAACTTGACTTCACCACCAAACACTAGCCAACACAATCCCTATCTTTCTAGTCCAATCACAAAATTTCCCACGAATTGATCTCCTTGCATGTGCTCAACGTTTTGACAATAATTTGATCCCTTGTGATCAAGAATGTGGTAGAAAGAGTACAAATCAACAAGATTTTCATACTTCATAATCTACTAAAAACCAATCGAACCATTTCTCATCCATATTTTATCCAAAAGCTCATTTAGAGATTAATTTCAATGCATATCCTAGCAATACTGAAACAAGGGAAATCTTAAGAAGTTTTCCAATAACAAAGCCAATAGAGAAAAAAGGACACTTACTAAAAAACTGTACTAACAAATGTGGAAGCGAGATCCAAATTGACGTAATTAGGGACTCTAACTAAATGGAGAAAAAAGATAACCACGCAACTAACACCTGAGAAAATCCTCTTCAAATTCAAATCGAATTAAAATGTCTAATGTGTTAGAGGTCTTACAACCTAGCGAAGAAGAACCTCGCAAACCCAATTGTCATAAAACCTTTACACAATAAATCCATGTTATGAGGGTCCGAATAACATTTTCCAACCAAAGTAAACTTAAAAGGGCTGAAAAGTGTATGCACACTCATTGATGAATAGAACAGTCGGTTTACCCTTGATAGTGGGGGCATCCCTCACAATAGCTGACTGGTCCATAGTGAATGTACGTTTATTGTCAACAAGGTCTACAACAACAAAGAGTCTAGGATGCAACCAAACGACATCCACAAAACATTGCATTGCTACAAAGGGCTACAACAGGAAAAACACTGCAAGTAAAAACCCTTTAACCACCTAAGCAAAGGAAGCAACTATAAATGGAGTAAAAGAAACGGAAATCAAACGAAGCGAAAAATTGTCGGAGGAGAAGGAACAGCCATCAAAAGCAGCGCCAAAACCAATTAAAATAGGGTGCGCGAGGCCAAGAAAGAAAGGCGATTAGGAGATATTCAACTACAGTAAGACATAGGCACTGAGGGGACGATCCACGGAGAGAATCCGTCAACCAAATTCGCCAAAGCTACAACGAAAAACAAATGACCGTTGATGGCCCCAATAACGACGACAAGCCAACAAGAGAAGTGAGAGATATGTATGAGAGAAAAGTGGAAGAAGACAAGTGGTGCTTTGCAATAAAACCCTAAGAAAGTGTAACCCTAGCACACATTCATAACTTAAGAGAAGGGAGTTATTCAATTTTTCTTAAGCAAAAGGTATTCATAACCCTAAAAATAGCCCTCAAAGGCTAGCCTTAAGGATTCTCCCTTGAAACATCATAGGTTTCAAAGGGTGATTGTAAAGTGTTGATAAGCTTTGGACATGTCCAAACCATCACTAAAAGGTTGAATGTAGGAATGATTTGCATCACCATTAACTTGGACATTCTAACCAACCAAACTCATAAGTGCATCAATAAATACCCAATCAATGAATGAGAAAGAAGCACTTTGTTAAAACTTCTTTTATTAAGGAGTTAATTCCCACCATTCTCTCTAGTTTTTTGTTGTTTCACCCTCTACTTATTTAGAACAGACAAAAGATCTGTCACTAAATTCTACAACATGCTAACAACAAATTCAAGGAGCTTCAGGGATCAAATCTCTAATTACTATTGAGGCACAGAGTCAGAAAGTTCACAAATTAGATTATCATCTAAAGATAAAATTAATCCCTATAGACAAATTATCCTTAACCTTAATCTAATAGAGCCTATTTTCCAAAATGGTTTAAGAAGGGATACAAATCACTGACATCCATTCTATGCTGCGTTTCAAAAGTCAAGTGATGTCCATAATTTATAATTTTCAAAAATCGATCAATTTCATCAACTTTCAAATGTCAAACATCTATGATCTTCTTTAAGAATGAAGATATAGATTTTGATTCTCATAACCATAACATGTCTACTATCACCCACTATTGCCTCCCTTCACCACAACCACCACCCATTACTCACTACATATTGCAACCTGTTTTTACAAGCCTATAAATCACTGCACCGATGTACCCTATCATCACCCATTGCCAATAGCCAACTATCATTCGCCTATCAATGAATAAGCAAGCCCTCGCACACACCCACCAACTACTACCAACAAATGAGAAGGGCGAGGGGTAATCACCATAGGTGGATCATAAACAAAAGAAGCAACAAATGATAAACCACCCAACGAAAAACAACATTTTACAATGTTCTATCATTTGCAAAGTTATCAAATCAAACAACAAACTTCGTGAAGATTTATAATTTTTAAAAGTGAGCCACGTCAACTGAAATTTAAAAACATTACTTCATGATCATATCTCAAAAACTAAAAGTCAGTAAGATTACACATCGAAAAAACCAAATATATCATTGCGAAATCAGAAATTCAAAAGACAGAAAACATTTATTAACATGATAACTCCTAAAAGTCACTGACTTCCAAGTGTCAGGAAACTAAATAGCCTCTAGCAAAATTAGTTGAAAAAACCATCATATTTTCAAAACAGCTAAACTATGATGGAGGAATCTGAACAATTCAAAAAGGCATTATGCTTTACAGGAGGACGAAAAAGAAACCATAAAGGTTTCTTACTAACCCTCCCGCATGCAGTAACAGTTTGAGAATATCAAAAATTTGAAAAAAAATAAAAAAGTTATATAGTTTATGAAGCTGTTTGGTTTACAGCTAATTGCAATGCAATCTAGTACACTACATACGAAGTATTCCAAGTGTTACTGAATATCTCAATAATTTTAAGACATGTAGACAGCGCCCCTTTTATGTTAAGCTAACAGATTGCCGTAGGGCAAACAAACAACATTCAATAACATAAAAAACCATAAGGTGGTTAAATAGTATGATCGAATTGGGAAGAGCTTGCCATTAAAATCCATTTAGAAAAATTAATAAGGCATGATACATCTTAAAGGGATTAGGAACAACTTATCAGAAGAAGCGATAAAACTGATTATAACTAGGCAATAGTAATAGCCCAGTGGCGCACCAGCTCGAGCGCTGCCAGTACCAACGTCAACGCCTAAGAAGACGGAGCGGGAGGGGATCCTCTCAGTCGCCGAGGCCATCTCAATGGAGGATGGAAGCACGATACGGCGGGAAGAGGTTATGAGTGACGCGGAGTCCGGTGAGAGAGATAACAGGCTTAAGCCGAACTTCATCCTTTTTATCCCTCCGTTGTTTGACCCCTGAATTTCCGTATTAGTTAAGCTAATGGCATTTTAAAGAATTCAAAACATGGATTTGGAATTAATGAACATTGTTGATCCCTTCTTTGAAAAAAAACATTATCACTTTTACAGAAAAAACAATGATGAAAGCACCGAATCCGCACACGGCATATTCCCATTAACGCTCATAACAGCTACATGACCAACATTGTTTTTTTTTTTTTTTTTGATTGAAGCTAATATTAGAACAAATTTGTTGGGTCAGGTTCGAGCTTAGAATAGTATTCTTTTGGCGTTTTATACTCGTAAACATGTGCGCAACAAGTACCATTTGGCACATGACGATGACAAAAATCATTCTTGGATATTTTAAATATTGTAATAAATGTTTTTAACACGGATTAATACTGTTCATTGCTCAATGCTTCTGAAATAACCGATGATAAAATCATTAATTAGTATAAATTTGAACTACGAAAATGTATAATATTTAAAAATTCATGAAAAACTACTTAAGGGCATGATTATTAATGAAAAGGGAAAATGGTTTATAAAAATAATATATTCATTTTACATTTATTTTTATATAATTTATGAATTTAAAAATAAAATTTTGAATAGAATCTTTACTCCATGATTTTATATAAGCAAAAAGAGAATTTTAATGAAGTACTATTAATTAGAATGTTGATGTTTCTGTGATTGAAAAAAACAAATTGTAAAATATCAATAAAAAACTTATTTTATGAATAGGATCTTAATAGTCAATAAGATGAGCACATGGATATTTTAGATAGATTATTCATAAAAAATGTATTAGTATTCTTAAACAAAAATATTTTGTTTGAATATGTATAAACTTCAACTGCTATCTTACTTCTATGCAAGAGTACTCATATTAATGCATAAAAAATGGTCATATAATTATACATTGTTATATGCTATAGCCTTTATATTGTTTCTTACATTTATTGGTGTTTTTGTTAAATTTTTAACCTTTGTATTACTTATTTAATGATAATAAAATTATAGTATTTATTTTACTAATATATTTTTTAGTATTTCAAATATGTATCTGAAGACTCAAAAGATTAATCTATTGGAGAGTTCAAATGATTAACTCGTGGGACAATCTATATAAATAAAGATAATTCAATGAGTGTTAATCATAAAAAGTTGTCATAATTATTATATATTATTATATGTTATAGTATTTATATTGTTTTTTATCTGATGTTTTTGTTAAACTCTTAAACTTCACATTACTTTTTTATGACAATAAAATCATAATATTTATTTTTACTAATATCATTTTTTAGTATTTCAAATTATGTATCTCAAAATTCAACAAATTAATTTATTGGAGAGTCTAAATTTATTCATCAGACAATCTACAAATAAAAACAAGATAATGAGTATTAATAGCATTACTCAAGCTTAACTCAATTTTCATATATTAGAGTCATTAATCTCAGCACTTAATATAATGACTATCCATCTAAAGCTCATATTCTATTTAATACTTTGAATTAGAATTATTAAACCTCTAACTTAATACTCACATTACACACTTTGAACTCTTGATGATAATAAAATTATATTATTATTTTTAGTAATATCTTTTTTAATGATTTTTAGATCACATGTCTCAATATCAAATAAAGATTGATTAATTAGAGATATTAATCAAGTGTCATGAAACAATCCATATATGAAGACATACAAATGAGTGATGAACTATAACTTTATATAAGGTTGTATTATATTACTCATGTATGTTAAATTTAAAAAATCATAAGGCATGCATTTTATACTTATTATATGCATATAAATATGCTAGAATAAACATTAAACACGTAAGTTTATATATATTAAATTGATCAACTTTCATAGTTTACAAAATGATTTAAGTATTGTATTATTTTTACTCCTGTATTTATATGATTTTACTATCATACAATATGATTTGTATTACATAGTATTGGATAGTGCATTAGTTAGGTGTGATTTTAAGAAATTTGCATAAATTACCTTCTTTGTACCAGTATAATATTCTTATCATTCTAGTAAGCTAAAGGGCTATCAAAGAAGTGTATTTTGAATTGTGGAATATTAAAACTTTATACAGTATGATACTATATTTTGCATAGTATGATGTAGTCATTGGTAGATCAAATAGGAATCAAATCGAGCTATATCAAGTGTGTGCACTAAAGTTTGTAAAAAGTATAAGTACAAACTCCTCTTCAAGTGTGAGTTATATTCTTTTTAATTTATTTTTGTCACTTATACAAACTCCTCTTCAAATCTCTTGGAGCACCTTTACTTATTGTTCTCTTTCTAACTATAGTTGAGTGTTATTTCACTCAAATTTTTTAAAAACAATTCTATAAATAATGGTAAACATCATTTTTATACTTGTTCTTATAACTTTTCATATGCTAACCCTTCTAATATCTTTAAAAGTTATGTTATTTCATTTGGATATTTTTTCACTTTCTAACATCTCATTTATAAAGGTTTCTCATCGATTAAACTCACCATAATTTTAATTTTTCTTACAATTTGTAGTTTTGAGTTTTAAGATTTGTTCAATTTTTTTGAATCATATAAATATGATCACTAAATTAATATTATATATTGTATTGATCTTACATAAACCTATATTCATTTTTTCATATCATATTGGTACAATCTTATTATCATACAATAAGTCCAAATAACCAATAACAAATTATCTTTTATGCTCTTATGTCTTAATCATATTAATATGATAAGAATATCGTCTTATACAATTATTTTATGGTATCTTTTTTGAATTCATGTATTCACATTAAACCACTTTATTTTTTCCAATGTGTAATTGTATATTATGATATTCTCCTATCATATTATATGATTCCCTACCTACACATGATTTACTTATCCATTTGTCCTATTGTACTTATATTGTTGATCATTTTAAACTCCATCACACTTGTATGTTCTCATCTTTTATACTATATAATGATATTTGATTTATTGATTATTTATTTTTATGAATGATTGGCTTAGTATGATATCATAATCATCTTATACAATCTTACTCAATCGTATCATACAATACTCTATGATTCTATTGTAAAATCAATTCCTTAACCTCTTCATCTCTCAATGAATCTAACTAACAAGACTATGTTTTATTTACTAGCACATTATCATAATCATACTTATATAATAAATTCTTATATACCTAATTTGTCTACCTAATTAATTCTCTTACTCGATTGTACTATATGATCCTATTATATCATATTATATAATACATTAAAATCTTTAAAAACCCTCAAAAAATTTAAAAAATATATTAAAATTTTTAAAAGTATGCTTTGATTAAAATTATTATTTTATAGTTCTTTTTTTAAATCATTAATCATTTCTCTAATATTTTTTAATATCCTATAATTATAATTTATTAAAATTTCTTTCCTTACTTTTGAGATATTATATTAGTATTGTATTAAAAAACTCACTTATTATATGAATATGATCATTATGGATTAGTTATGTGAGCTTCTATTATATCATATCATATTGTATGATATTACATCTTATGATATTTTTCCAAATGCTCAAAATTAGCTTGGTTGATTTTTTATAATTGTACAATATGATGTCCTCATCTTATATGTATGATACCTTAAGAAACATAAAAATGAGTTGATTAGATAAGCATATTGTATGGATGATTGAGTGTAATACATATCATTTTATATGATCTTGTAATTATAACAATATTATCAGTATCTTGAGAGAATAATAACTAGTTTAACTAGTTTAACTACTTTAAGAATGGGATTTTAGTTATTAGGATTTCTTGATTTGCATATATCTTTTTTATTCATAAAAAGATAAGTGATTTTAAGAAAGATCAAGCTATTGAACAAATTACTAAATCATTTAGAAGAAAAGAGCAACTCTACTAGTTGTCACTAAGATCACTTTTCATCCTATTGGTTTTGGTATTATATTTAGTTCATGACTTGCATAATCTACTCTGTTATTACATTAAAGTTTCACATATTAACTTAGTAACATCTTTCCATAACATTTATTCATTATGTCATGTTATTATCTCTATGATTGGCTTAAACTTTTATTATATTATTTTGCATATATATTATAATAATTATGTAAATTATGTTGTACTTTTACAAGATAAGTGACTCTTACATAGTTGTAAGAGAAAAAAAGAGTGATGTTAAAGTGAGATTATGCTTACGTAGATGTGGGTAAAAAGGAGTGGTTTGCAAATATGACTCCTACTTATCCATGGTAAAAAAAATGAGTGGTTTGTAAGATTTTATATTTATTGATTGTGATGAAAGGGTATTTTTGTGAGTGAAAGCTTGGTAGGTTGAGTAGGTGTGGATATAAGCAAAGATTTTGTCAAACCACTTAAACATCTTACGTCTCTTTTGATTTTTGCTCTACTTTACTTGATTTATTATTTAGTAATAATAATATTATGGCACAAGAGTTTTCTAAAGCTAAATAAGACATTAAAAAGTTGGTTTATAATAGCAATCAAGACAACTAAGAGAATTTCTTTATAAAAAACTTATATTTGATCAGATTGAATTTGAACAAAAGAATTTCATTATGAAACTATTAGAATTGCTTAAATTTGATTTAATAAAATAAAAATCTTATATTATTAGCTTTATCTTGTGAATGAAACTAAATCAAATTTTAAATTTACATAATTTCCCTCCCCCTCACCTTTGCTCATGTAAACATTGTGTTCACACATTTTTTAGCTAGTGGTATTAGAGTGGGGTTGTATTAAAAGAGGCAATTCTTGAGAGAAGATCTTAATTTTTCTTTATTGGTGTGTGGTTAATTGTTTGTAATATCTATAAACACTATGGATCACCCACCTCTATTTGTTGGGAAACATTGTTCTTTATGGGGAAATACTTTTAAAACTTTTATTCAAAACATAAACTATGATTTGTGAGATTTTTTTATACATTTTTGTACTATTCTTGATGATAAAAGTGATAGTTCTCATATAGTATTTCAACTTAATGCAAAAGGACAAACCTTTTTTTGTATTATGCTTTATCTTAAGAGATTGGGATTAAAGTCTATCTATCAACTCACTTTGAGGTTGTGAAGAAATTTGATAGGTTATATGATAGCATTCAAACACAAGTTCTAGTTGAAGACAAAAAGGAGACCAGGACATAAAAGAATAAAGAACAAAGAAAGAAGAAGAAAGCAACTCCATGCACCTCAGTTGTAAGCTCTTTGTTCCAAAGTGCACATCATGTTACTTGCCTAAATATTGATACTCATGCTGATTATGATAAATTATCTAATTATTTTGAGGAATTAACTCTTGAGCACAAAAATTTGATTAATATAAATGTTGATTTAAAAAAGAAATGTGGTAAACAAGAAGATCATATTCATGCTTTATAAAATCAATGTAATATGCTCAAGGAGAAGAATGAATCACTTCAAAATGAAGCATAGTTACATTTTTTCTTCTTTGAGTACTTCATAAAATGAGATGGATGAATGTAAGATATTGTTGGCTGCAAGCAAATCTTATGTAAATGGTGTAGAATCAAAACATGATTATCATATGTGAGCACAATCAACAAAGTAAAAGTGAAAGAAAATAAAATTATAGAAAAGAAAGGTGTAATAAACATTCTAAAAAAATTAAGTGATGCAATAAGTGATATAGAAAGAGATATAAAAGGTTTTAATCCTATCCAATCTAGTATTTAGAAGATATATGAGTGAATGATAAATAATTTTTTTCTTTATGGTATTATTCCTTAATGCCACTTGCTATGTCATCTAAAAGTTATCATTTGTTATATGATAATTTGGTATCCAGTACCATTAGCATCTTACCACATGCTTAGAGCTACTAGTTATATGTTTGGTAGTTACTACTAGTTTTGTGATTTAGTGGTTATCGTTTGTGCAATTTAGTAGCTGATATGATGAGATGATAATTGAGATGAGTTAGAGACATTAAAAATAAGTTCATTTATAAAAGATAAGAGTGAATATTTTGTAATTAATAAGACTATTATAAATAAATATAAAGTGTTATGATAAAGAGTATGAATAGTTATGATTATTTCTTAGATTTCATGAATTTGTTATAATGCTTTGGGACCAAGTTATCTTTTTCTTATTATATTTATATTATCATACCTATTTTTTTAACCATTAGTTTATTTACTGAGCCTTTTATGCTCTCTCTTTTCCTTGTGTTGAAGGGCATAACACAAGTACTCACTAAGGGAAGCTAGTGATCTATAAGTTAAATCCCTTAATATAAGTGTTAGGTATTTTTGGATTGTAGATATCTATGGTGTTGACTCTAATATATTTTATATATAGTTTTTTAAGAAACCTCTATAGTTATGGATTGTATTATTTTTTTGTAGTTGATATGGGATGCAAGTTTTTGTTTTATGATTTGGTTTATTGAGATTTAATTAAGGATAAATATAGTGCTTATGTATTTTAAAATGTTATTATGGAAAAATGCTGTATGTATAGAGT
Organism: Vanilla planifolia; assembly: GCA_023846275.1. Classification (NCBI taxonomy): domain Eukaryota; kingdom Viridiplantae; phylum Streptophyta; class Magnoliopsida; order Asparagales; family Orchidaceae; genus Vanilla; species Vanilla planifolia. Next base: position 22,303,651 of record CM043870.1, read on the forward strand.
AAAATAGATATTTTTAAAGAAGACTTTGTTGTTTGATTCTTGAAATTTAAAACTTTCTTAATAAAATTTTGAAAAATAGATAATTTACAATTAATTTGGAGTAAGTTTTTTCCATCATTTCTCACCTAATTATGTTATTAATATCTACTAACTACTTTTAAATATTTATTTCTCTAATATTAAAGCCATTAGAGATGGCATTAAATGGTGATACTATGTAGGGTATGAACACCACTTACAATGCCCATAAGCTAATAGACATGGATGCCACTTTTTCATACTAACAATTCCCCCAGGGATACACAATGGTTTTGATCCCATGACCTCGACTCTAACACCACTTATAGAACTTCAAATACTACCAACTTTCCTAAAAATAATTATTAATAGAAAGGTTGCTTACCTTAACCTTATTATGCATTCACTACATAAGTGCCAATTATGCTCACCCTCACAACACCTAGAAGAGCAAGCACAAGTCCTCATTGGGCTCGAAGTGATAAGAGCTAATGTAGACCCACATGCCACATTATCACTGAATGGCTCAAACCCTAATCCCACTGATAACCCACAAGAGGATTTATGCGGGAGCCACTTTTTCATGTTAATAATTTCTTTTACTATTAGCATTGTTCCTTTACTTGTTCAAACTTTACAAATATAAAAGAATGAAAATTGATCATGGTTTTTAGTTATTTGGAGGCACTACATGGAAAATCTTAAATCAAGCATAGCCTAACACTACTAATGCCAAGGACCCATCTAATCCATCCTTAATAACAAATACAAATCAAAGATTAAAAATATTAATAATAAACATTTTGCGACACTAATTATCCTAGGAAAGGACCTGATGATGAGACAAATCAAAATTCATTCAAATAAATTACTTATTATATAGAACCCATTAGGTAAAAACTTTATAATGTAAAACTATAAAACAAAATATCTCAAGTATAAATAGAGAAATAAACTAATAAAAATAACATCCTATTTAGATACACATGATGTTAAAGTCTATAACATTTTCTACTATTAATCTCATATAAAAGACTACCAACTCTTACATCTCATAAGTTCCTCCTTAAGTCAAGATTCTCATCTCTTAGTACTATAGATGTAGTGTACCTATGATGTAATCACTAGTGAGAAACTAAGAGATCAGAAGATAAACCATATATGACAAGGTAAAAAGAGTTTATCATGTATAAAATAATGAATCTTTGATCTCATAAAGATGTAATGTACCATAATCTTATACTAAAAAAATTAAAATAGATGTAATATAATAATTCATACATTTAAGAAAACTAATTGAAATATAAAGCAAAATTTTTATTTTCTCTTTAATTTCTAAATTTTAATATTCTTTTTGATCCACATGTAACCAATCTGTATATTAATGAGCCCTTGCAAGCATCCATCAAAATGGAACGACCTCCGAACCTATACCTATAGTCACTATATAGGTTTCCTTGCAAGACCTATACCTTATTTTTCATCATAGGGTATAATATCAAATATATATATTAAGGTCATAATACCCACATTAGATAGGTATAGTCACAAAATATATACCTTTTGACCCATCATAGGATCTAGTGTCATATAAGATGGAAAAATATCTCAAGGAATCCATTTTCTATGTCTATACTTTAAGTATTCTAATCATATTGATAATCCAATCAAGATAAAAGATATGAGAGCTAAGTATGACAAACAAGATTTCTAAGATAATTATAATATGTAATATTCATAATGCATAATATAAAAAATTAACATTTAATTTATAAATATACTAAAAATTAATTTAAAATATGTTTGTATTATAGTTATTAATTTAGCTATCTACATCAAATACAAAAATATTTCAATCACTTCTTTTTCCTAAAGATTTCCTACAATATCATACATTAATCACTATATAATCCTATATGTGATATAACTATTAACTATTCCAAATTAATTTGAATTATAATAATCTTTTTTATTAAGTATTAAACCACTACTTTTACATCACATATATATGACTTTCTAATTATATAAGTATGATCAAATCAATTTTTTTGTATTAATATTAATATGCAATTGATCATATAGTAGATCACCTAAATCGTTTAGTACGATCATTTCTTCTTCCCTTAACTCACTCATACAATTCAATAGAAAATTTAATATTCTCTATTGATTGTATAATACTATTACCTATATCGTATTATAGGATTACATTCTTCCCTTTATTAACAATTTAACCTAGTAAAATATATCAAACTTGTATAATGTACCCCTTCATCCTTTAAGATCACCACTTCTCTTGCTTTTCTTAAGTTGCTCAACACCTAAAACCATATGATCACCAAGTTGTATATATATGATCCCTTCATAAACTCTCATTAATTTTATATTAGATAGATCTAATTTTGCACATTAAGCACACAAACTCAAATCGTACAAGTAAGATCCATCAATTAGACAAATCTAATTTTAATTGACTACTTAATCTATTCTCTTTTAACCATAGAATAATCATTCAGTTTGATTCACCAATGCAATCTTCTCTTAGATACAACAATTCCTTTGACTTAAACTTACTTAAATGGATTATATAAGTATGTTCATACCCATCATAATTATCCAAAGATATTTCACAATTATCTTATTAAATTTAATAACCACTATAATATATGATAACCTATGGATTTTACATGTATCTTCATGTCTATTATACTTGTATGATGATATTGCATAAGCAGCTAGTAAATTTTATAACCATTGTACTATATGATTAAGGTCATTATGCAGCATGATTAATTCATAGGTGTATAACATCCTAAAAGTAGGAGTAAAAAATTTTAATAAATTCAAATCATAAGATGTTAAAAGAAGAATATTAGAAAATGATTAATTATCTTAAGAAAAGAGTTATAAAATAATGATTTTAATCAAAATATATTTTGAAAATTTTTATAAATTCTTTCAAAATTTTTTAAGAATGTTTCAAGACTTTAAAGTATTATACAATGTGATATCACAAGATTGTATTGCATGATCAAGCGAGAGAATCAATCAATTGGATAAATTTGTTATATAAGATTGTATCATACAAGTATGATTAAGAAAATGCATGACTATGATAGAAAGTAATAAGTGCATTACTATGATCAATTGGAGTAGTCTAATAAATGAAGTGAGGAAGGGCTTAATTGTATGATATGATTGTAGAGTATCATATAATATGTTCAAATAAGAGAGAGAATAAGCTTAAGAGAAGTGTGAAAATACACAAAAATGGGTTAAGAATCATATAATACAACTAGAACATCATATTAGGCCATTAATGCATAAGATCTAATATTGATATGGTAATAAAGTATTGTATAATATGAAAATAATAAACGTATTAATACAATAGAGTATAAAACCTAAAGCTTGCTTAGATAAGCATAATATGATAAACATATCAGAATGATAATATGTACTCAACATAGATCATATAAGCACTTAGATTGTATAGTATGATAGAAGGATATCATATCATCTAACACATGAGTGAAAATAAAGTGGGCTATAATGTGAAAGCATCCAAACAATGATACCCTAGATTGATTATGTAATATAATAAATGGATCATATCAGAATAATCAAGACATTTAAAATATAATATATAGAATCATCATTGGTTATGCTATAGTAAACTATATAGAAAATAGATCATATAAGCACAACAAGATCTATCGTATAATACGACAAAAAGAGAGTTCTTAGAAATAGTCAGTTGAAGGTTGTCGTATTGTATAATAAGAAAAAACATATGATATGATAATGTAAAGACAAATATCATAAATTTAATCATTCTTATAATGTAAGAGTAATGGGAGTATCATACTAATATAGTAATGAGATTGCAATAGTATGACAATAACTTAAGAAAACTTTAGGCAAGATTAAAAAAATTACACTACAAATCTAGAGATCACACATCTATAACAAATAAAAATTGAATAAATTTTAAAGCTCAAAATAATAAGTAATCAAGAAAATTGACATCTTATAATTTTAATCAATGGAAAGTTTTTATAAGTAAGAGAATAAAAGGTGAAAAAAACTTTCAAATGACAGGATATAACTTTTAAAGACATTTGAAAGGTCAAGAATATGAAAAATAATGAGAAACAAATATAAAAGGAAGGTTTCCATGACTTAGAGAATTTTCTTTGAAAATTTAAGAAGTTACTGCTCAACTATAGTTAATAAAAGAAGAGAAGAGTATGTGAAAGTGTTTCTAAGAGATTTGAAAAGTAGTTATGTAAATAAAGACAATTAAGGAAAATAGCTCTTGGATACTATGTAGAGACTTAGAGCAAAAGTTTATGTTTATTGAGACTATTACAAAAATTTGAAAGATAGAAATGACTTGTAGTTAATGTATTGATTTTATTTGATATGTAATATGAGTTTAAAAGCCTCAAATGCTATATGAAAAAAGATATATGAGAGATTGTGTCATTATTTATTGTGATATCGCATTGTTATTCTTGTCTTGTCACACATTTTAATTAGTTGTATGTTAAATATTAATCCCATGTTGACATGATTTTATACATAAATTTTTTAGAATGATGATATTTTATTCTTTTAGATATATGCTAATCGATTATCACTTTGTATGTGTTATAAAGCAAAATAGATGATTAATAAAATATTACACAAATTTGAAAGATAGATAAGACTTGTAATTAATGTATATGATTGTATTTGATATATAATATTAAGTTAAAAGCCTCAAATGATATGTGAAAAAAGGTATATGAGAGATGTTATCATTATTTATTATAAATCATATTGTTATAATTATCTTGTCACATGTTTAATTAGTTATATACTAAATATTATCACTTATTGATATAATGATTTGATACATAACTTTTTTCAAATGATAAAATTGTATTCTTTTAGATATATGCTGATTAATTATCATATTATAAGTGTTGTAAAGCAAAAGGGGTGATTAACAAAATATTGATATAAATGAATTAGAAATGATATAACAAAGTAATGTAATATGAAAAATATCAATGATTTTTCAAAGTAAACTTATTATGTAGAGTATTTTTTTCTTAAAAATAATTGTTATGTTATCTAAAATAACATTTCTCTAGTATGATCACTATTCATAATAACATTTTTTTATGAGTATTACCAAGAAAATGTCATTAGATAATTTAGAGTAAATGTGTTAAATGTACAAAGGATTAAAAAATTATTTATAAAGAAATTAATATGATTTCTTAAGGATGAAATTAAGTTTCAAATAAATTCAAAAAAAGAGAAAGATGATGTGTTTTTACTTATTTATATTATTGTTGATATAGATCATGTATGTGGTTACATATTTTATAATATGTTTCATGCTTTTGTCATTGAATTAGTGTTGGTTGACTTGTACCTATTTTGGTATTTCACTTTCAGGTTAAATGAGGCATCACATAAGATTACAAGGGAGAAATAAGATTTAGCTTATGATAACATGTCGTACAATATAATCATTTTGCTAATAGATGTGTTACTTGCAAATTTTTTTATATGAGAAAAAATACATATAAAATCATTGATATTATATGTAAATGTGGTTTTAAAAATTAATATGATAAACTTGATATTTTCATGAGTTGTAGATGGTTAATTTGTCTTATATCACTTTTGTTATAAATTTATAAATGTTGAAAAGGAAATGCTTTCACTGTTTTAAAGGGGAACTTTGGCATGATGTTTAAAGAGAAACTTGGGCAAACCAAGTTTGATCAATAAGGTTTATGAGTGACCATGCATTATCATACAATACAAATCATAGTAACATACAAATATGATAGAAGAAGAGAAAGAGAAAAAGGTTAGACTAGATATGAATACCTAATAGATGAAGAGTAATATTGATTTATCATATAATATGAAGCTTAGAATCATACAACACAATTTGTGTAAAATAAATTAAAAAAATGAGGACGAATTATAGAAATACTAGCTTATGATACAATTTATGGAGATACATATGATGATAAAGTGATGAATGATTTAATAAACAAGAATATTTTGACGAAAATGTTAAATTTTATTTTTTACAAATCATACGAGTTTATAAACATACTAGCATATGGAATGCATGATTGTATAAAGAATCATATTAGAAAATCAATATATGTATGATGAACTTTTGAAGAATTTTTAGAGTACAATTTAATAGAGCTAAATTGATGATTGATTTGAATGTTAAGGATAAAATTCTTGTAAGGAAAAAGGAATGTAACATCCTAAAAGTGAGGGTAAAATATTTTAATAAACTTAAACAAAAAGATGTTGAAAAGAAGAATATTTGAGAATGATTAATAATCTAAGGATAGGTGGAGATATAAAATAGTGATTTTTATCAAAATATATCTTGAGAATCTTTATATTTTTTTTTCCAAATGTTTTATATTTCAAGATTTTAAGATATCATATAGAATGATATCATAAGTTTATATGATGTAATGGATAAAGATAATTAATTGGGTTAATAGATTCATTAGATGAGATTATGTCATACAAGAATGATTAAGACAATATACAAGTATGATAGAGTGCAATTGATGCATCACTATGATGGGTCTGAGTAGTTTCTACAAATGAAGTGAGAAAGGTCTAGATCATACAATATAATCATAAAGTATCATATGGTACGATCAAGTAAGATAAAGAATAATCATCAAAGAAATGTGAACACACACAAAAGTGACTTGATAATCATATAAGATGATCATGGCATCATATTAGGTCATTAATACATAAAGACAAACATTAGTATAGAAACTATAGTGTTATACAACATAAAAATAGTAGATGTGCCAATAAGATAGAGTGTAGAACTTAACACTTGGTCATATCAGTATGTTAAGACAATCACATCAAAATGATAATACATACTCAGCATAGATCCATATAACTATGTAGATCGTATGATATGATAAAAAGATATCATATCATTTGATCATTTGAGGGGAAATGAAGTGAGCTATAGTGTGAAAGAATCTAAAGAAAGATATGTTAAACTAATTGCACAATACAATAAATGAATCATATGAATATGATCAAGAATTCAGAGCATAACATACAAAACAATGGTCGGTTATTACTTCATAAAAGATATAGAAAATGGATAGTACATGTATAATAAGTTATATCATACAATAGAACTTAAAGAGAATTCTTGAAAATAGTCAATTGAAAATTGTCATACAATACAATGAGCATAAATGTATAATATAACAATATTAAGGCTAGGGGTCAACAATATAATAAGGCATACATAATTGTTTTTGAAATTTGAGTGTTCCATTTTGGTCTAATTTAAAATCATAATGTTATCAATTTTTTACTAGTTTGATTGGCTTTTGAAATTTAGGATTCTCAATTTGATTTTCTTTTATGGATTCTAATCAATATGTCTTACTATTAATAAATGAGTTAATGACATAGTATTCCTTCAAATAGATATCTATAATTACAACTTACCCATTTAAAAAATTAATTATTTTTCCTCTTTAGTAGATAAAATGCTACTAGCACTTACCTTTATTTTAAGAGCACCTACTATTATATTTGTTATTTTGAGATGACAAGTGATTTTTAAATCATAATTTTTAACAAAAACCATCTCTTTTGCTTTAAATTCAATCATTTTTATTAAAGATATATTTTAAGCTTTTATGATTTTTAACAATTTCACATTTAACTCCATATCTATAACACCTCCAAATTTTTAAAGTAAATACTATAACTACAAGCTTTAAGTCATGAATATGATAGTCTTTTTCATTAAGCTTTAGTTTACTAAATGCATATGCAATTACTTATAGTTAATACACAAATAAGCCTATGTAATGATGTATCATTATATAGTTGATATAAACCTTCTAGCAATGCTAAAGTTTGAGTTGAAGTTAATTTATCCTTGAATATTTGAAAACTATTCTTGTAATCTGTTTTAATGAAATTTAATTTCCTTCTAAGTCTATTTTTTAAAGACAAGTCTATCTATGAAAAAGCCTCAAACAAATTTCTTATTATAACTTACAAAACCAAAGAAACTTCTTATTTAAGATATTGATGTGAGTCATAGCTAATTTATAATTATAGAAATCTTCTAGAAATTTATTTAAATTATTGTAGTACCTATTACATGCCCTAAAGTCATAACTTTCAACAACCAAAATTCACACTTCAAAAATTTTGTAAAGAATTGTTTCTTCTTCAGAATCTATAACATGATGCATAAATGTAAAGTATGTTTCTCCATAGATTTTGAGTAAATTAAAATGTTATTTCTAAATATAATTATGAACTAGTCCAAAATTTTCTTAAACACTTTGTTCATTAGATCATGAAAGCTACTAGTTCATTTATCAAACTAAATAGTATCACTAAAAACTTATAATATCCATACCTCGTTTTAAAAGAGTTTAAGAATATCTTTTTAATTGGTCCTTAATTGGTTATGACTAGATCATAGGTCAATCTTGGAAAGTATCATTGCTTCTTGAAGTTGATCAAATATATCATCATTGATAATAGGTATTTCTTTTTAATAGTGAACTTATTAATTTCCTTATAATTAATGCACATATTAGTCTACCATCTTCCTTTTTCACAAATAAAATAGGTTCATAGTCCATGGTGATACACTAGGTCTTATGATCCTCTTATCCAACAATTCTTGAATTTACATTTTAACTTTTTTTTTAATTTAGTTGGTTTTATTTATTGGGGAACTTTGGAAAATGATTCAACCAGAGACATCAATTGGATTTCAAATTCTATCTCCATCTTAAGGGATAGCCATAATAATTCTTTTAAGAAAACATCTAAATGCTTCATATTTATTGGTACCTTGAAGGGTAGAGAAACTTTTCTTTCGAGAAAAATAATAGATACTAGACACCCTTCTTTTTTTGCTTAGCAATTTCTTTGCCTTCACATAAAAATTATAAGTGTTTTTTTCCTTGGCCAAAATACATTAACTTATCTCCTCCTAGACTTTGAATCTCTATTCTAATTTCTCGATAATTATTTCAAATAACTAATTCATACCTAATATCACATCAAATTTTACAATAGATAGAACATTTAACTATACATAGATCCTTTTTCCTTTGATTTCTACTTCATTTTCAACAAAAGTTTCTACTATATTATTATTCTCGTTTTGCTTTTTGACTATTAGCAATTCTTTTAATAGTTACAATATAACACTTAATTTATTTATCATATAGGTAGAAATAAATGAATTAGATATTCCATAATAAAATAAAATTATTACAAGTAAATTATCTAAATGGTGCATACCTATAATAACATTCGTAGAATGTAGAGCCTTTTGCAAAGTGATGGTGCTTGACTTCTTTTGCCAGATGTGAAGCCTCTACTCCTTTAGACACAACAAAAGACAATCCCATTCCTCGACCTCTATCTCCACTCTTGGATGAATGAGAAGATTTGATTTTCTTAACCATTGGACCATCTTTAAAAATATGTCATACTTCTTCACAAACAAAGTATTTGATTATTATGGTTACATTTGATCTACACTCCTGATGCTAGCTATCATAGTTTTTAGATTGATAGATACAAAGTTGGTTCTATTATTACTATATTGATCTAAAGACAAAAATTTGTGTTTAGTTTATGTAGAAAAATAGAAAAACTATGCCTACTTCTTCTCCTTGAAAGACTATCCTTACACTTCAAAAATTTTATTTTTCATTTTTCTCATTCTCTTTGAATTTCTATGGAATTTTTTTCATTTCTATAGTCTTAGTATGTTCCATCAACTCTATGTAATTATTGGTTTTTGTTGTCATCAGGGCTACACAAATATCATTGTAAAGACCTTTATGAAATGTATAAAACATTTTTTCTTTAGGGGTAACTAAATTCAATGCATATCTTGTTCAATAAGAGAATTTATGCTCATATACTATTATTAGCATGTCTTTCTACTTCAAATTGTTCAATAATTCCTTTATTTTACCTCAAAATAACACTATAATGAACTATTATTCAAAATATACAATAAATCCTTCTCAACGTATTTCATGGAGTTATCTTCCCATAAATCAAATTCTTGATCTTGAGCTCCACCAAAGGTTGGCTACATCTTTAGTTATTGTAACTATTAATGCAATCTTCTTATCTTTTAAACATGACATATAATCAAAAAGCCTCTCTATCTACTCTAACCAATTTTTTGTTATCATAAGATCCTCCTAGCCTACAAAAGAAGGTGAATACATACTTTGAAATTGAGCTACTATCTTATCTATAGCAAATCTTGTAGATTAGCTGCAAATGCCTCTAATAAATTTTAATAATGAAATAAATGTTTATTACAGCTCATGTTGTACATTACCTTATTGTTGTTTTCCTTTCCTTTATTCATACTTCTAGACTTTGCTCTTTCCAATTCTTTTATAGATAGATTATAGTTGTTAAAAATATGTGTTAGTAATAAGCATAATAGGGGAAAGGATGAATTGTTAAGATTTTAAACACCATCTTGGTTTCAAATGCTAGATTGAATAATAATAAAGGCCATTTGCTCTATTAACCAAATTTAACCAACTCAAATAGTCTTACAAAAAAATTGATTATTAATTTTAATTTCTTATAAATATTATTTAGAAAACATTCATTATTTTCCAAAACCTTTTGCTACAATTGTAATGTGAAGCAATGAAAAAGTTAACACATGTAAATCAAGTACAACTAAAAGATAAGATTTGACTTAATCAGTGCTTACATCCTCTCTCCATCAACCTAACTAAGCTTGCACTTATAATATGTGTTTTTTCATCATAATCAATAGGGATAAATTCTATAGAACCACACCCCTTTGACAAAGTGTAGGGGTACACCATACAAAAGAAAGAGTATAATAGATTTACAATTTTTTTATAACATGTTTAACAAAATAAAGCTAAAAAATATCATATTATTTACTTGTAAGATATATATGGCACAAACCTAAATGATGCTACCAAACAAAGTAAAGATTGATGTAATATAGAAAATGAGTAAGCTAAGAATATTATTAGTTAAGAAATAGGAAGAACTTTATTTACTATTTAAGACAACCCACATTCCTAAATTAGGCATTTGCATACTTCAAATGATTTTGCAATTTAAAGCATCATTAATCAATTATTTTTAATTTTCTCTTATATGTATATGAATGAATGAGTTAGTGCAAATAAAGTGCTCCCAACTAATGTGAATCATGTGAGGTTCAATATACAAGAGAGGAGAGGTGAATTATCTTTTAAAAAAAATTGATTTTAAAAAACCTTTTTAATTAAAGAAAAAATTAATACTTAATAATAATAATTTATATTTAAAAACATTGTTTGACGAAATGAAAAAGAAAAATTTCATAATAATAAACCGAAGTGCACAAAAATGTTTTTTGTGGTTCAACAAAACTCGTGCCTACATCAATCTTTGATCATTGATTTGGCTTCCACTAACCATCGCTTATAAAAGCTAATAAGGGTAGACTAAATACAAACTGATCCTCCATTTGGACACCAAAATCCACAAGAAATTTGGTTACAAGAAAAAGATTAAAATCTTTATGACACGTACACAATTCCTACACTTTTAAATCCTTTAAGAAAGTATGGCATAATAAATAAATGATGCATATGTTACATGAATGATACAAAATAATTATAAAATAGAGTAATAAAAATAAGAAATGAAACTTGTAGCTCCTGCATGTAGTCTGTGAAAAATGATGTTCTTAATTTTGAACTTCTCTTGAGCTTATTTAAGCTATTGATGTTTATTCATCAATTCTAAATGTTGCAAAATGATCTTTATTTATAACACAAATAAAAATATGCCAAAACAATACTTCTAATGACTAAAAATTATCTTTGTTGAAAGATAACCATTGTGGAAAATAAATAAAGGAAGATGAAAAGCAGTTATCATCTAATCTAGGAGAATGGAATAGACATTATCTAATCATATGGTTTTTCATCAAATGCTTGATTAAAGGGTCTAGATCTAATTGTAGTGAGATTTTATTTGGATCATTATATCTCATACATTGAATGGACAATGATGATGTACAAAGTCATTATGCACAATGACAGAGAAGATCTCAGTTGTGCAATCATACTTATAAGATGGATGATTAGAATAAATTTATTATTCAAAAAGGTGGACAAGATTATTATTATTTGAATGGGCTCATTGAATTTATAATAATGATGAATTCTATTACTCAAAAAGGAAGACACAATCTCTACCATTTAGTCATGAAAATGTGTGATCGGATAGCATAATTTGCTCTCAGTTGGATGTAAATAAACCTTATGTTTTTTAGTGCCACATTGTGAAGTTTCACATATAGTTGGCATTATATTATTTTCTCTACATTGTTAAGGTTGCCTCTGATGCTTTTAGGAGGTTAAGACCTAAGAGACTTGCATGCATATGTACTCTAGTCTGACTTAACTCGATCTTATTCTTGAATATTTCGAGTTTGATTTGACTTGATATGCCTAAGCTTGGTTTAGGAGTGATGCCTTGACTCGATTTAACCCAAATTACTATAAGATGTTATTGATCAAACTCAGTTTCAGTTAGTCTTCTATCCTACGGCTCCTTAAGACCCAATGCTTAGCGTTATGAGCCACTTGGCCCAAGCCTTCAGGCTTGGCCAAGGAGTTGAGTGCTTTAGTCAATTTTTTAAAATTTATAATTATTATTTTTTGTCAATTTTTTAAAATTTTTTATTATTTTTTTTTATTTGTATTATAATTTTTTATAATATTTTAAAATTAAATGATTTAATTTTTAAGACCAAATATAATCTAATGCATCACAAATCTTAACTGTAATATGCATGAATCATGATTATGATCATAAGTGCCATAATTACAAAGAAGAAAAAAGTTTAACATATTAAGCATATAGGTGTTTAAGAATGTAGTTTTTTATGGGTCAACCTCTTCACAAAGAGCCTAATCCTTGGCTACAAAATCAATTAATTGAGCCTTTAATCTCTATCCAAATCAGATGTTATAACTCTTACTCTAACAAACCTAACCACATTAATAACACCTTATTGATTGAACTAAAATAACACTAAGCTCAACAAGATATTAGTAATATTTAGCTTGGTTTTATGATCATTACATAAAAGGATACAACATTAACAACTATAATGGTATTCTTAAAATAATTCAACTAGTCATTACAAGTTTCATGACGTATCATATTAGTACGTTGTAGTAATCGTATCAGGACAATGACATAAAGCTATGACCAGTCTAGCCGATGCGATGATATGACTATCATGAATCAATTATTAATGATGTATCATACACACATGAGAAATGTCTTCATACTAAATGATTAATATTCTTAATATATTATTGGTATTAATATTTTCATATTAGATTATCATAAAGATCATACAAGTATAATATAATTTATTTCTAATATTTAAACAAATATAATAAGTTTGATATTAGATTTGCATCATACAAGAATTCATTTTTTCTTAGAGACAAGCTCTTGAGAAAATCCTATATGATGTGATCATATAAGGATGAACTATTGTATAATCATATAATAATCAACTTATCAACACTTAATAAGTTAATCATATATGTACAACAAAGTTATCATGGTAGTATGATAACTTTATATTAATATTTGACTTAAGTCTTTTATAAGAGTGAATTGTACAAATACGATGCATAGATTGCCATCGTATGTTAATGTATATCAATAATGTTGAGTCTTATTAGATAATTATCATATTTATATGATACGATATCATATTCGTATGACAAAATGAATACATTTCTATCTTATGGTGTTTAAGGTTATCCATGTCATGAAATATATCTAATATATATGATAGTCTATTTTGTAATGTACAATATAGTAATTATGAATATCATAGAATTGATCTTAGACATTAAATAAGGACTATTGGTTGTATAACCAAGCCACAATTTTTTAATTTTTTAAATAAAAATCATGCCAAAATGATTTATTAATTGTATATGTTCAACCACAATAAAACTTATATACATGATAGATTCTAACAGGAAGTGAACTACATACTCATATAAAATAAGCTTCACACATATGATAATAGTGATTACGTAACTCTCAGGAAAGAAACAAGAGTCATATAAGGTTGATACTTTATTCAATCATATCTTCACACTTGTTCTAAGTTTAGATGATAGTCACAATTATACAGTGGACCCATCTTACCTATATGATGCCATGACAAACTTCAACTTTAGTTGTCATTACAAATCTAAATGTATAAGTTTGATATTAGTCATCATATTGTATTATCATTAGATAGTAAGAAACAAGACTTTTTTTAAACTTGATTTGATATATTTAAAACTTTAATTGAATGTAAAATTATTTGTAATGATGTTGCAAAAGTATTAATGTAGTTCAAAGACATGATTTATCAAATTAGTACATGTCTAAGTTAAAAGAATATAATTCTATGTGTTATATAAATGTCAACTGATATGTTTAACAATTCAAACCAAATTGATATTTTGAAGATGAAATCTTGATGGATAGCTACTTTACCAAGAGTTGAGATAAAGGCTCTATGATATACAAGTTGAGAAAATCATGTGTAAGGAATCTTAAATCATCTTCTAATTCTAATTACTTGAACCTTGCTCCATCTCAACATTCATGCATTCATTAACAAAATCTTCATACATAATACCTTACGTGTCCATTAGTAATTAAAAGCTTAGTTTTATGATCATGAACTCAAGGGGTACAATATTAGTCTTATAATATCACAACATTTCTATGTATAACCATGCACAACTATTTTAAGACTTATCTATGTAAAATGTAATGTATATAATATGCTTGTGTCCTCCCTTATAAATCTCCTTTAATTTAAACCAAAGCTCTTATACCATCCTATTAAGGTCCCACCTATCCATTCATATTAATTAACATAAATAACAAGTTAAAATATTAATAATAATCTCGTAAGGATACTAATTTCTTAGACAGAGACCTAACAATAAGACAAACCAAAATCTATTTAATTAAACTACTTACCATACAAAATTCCATGTGATAAAATCTCTATAAATGTAAAATTATAAACAAAAAAATCTCAAATATAAATATAGAAACATACTAATAGTAACATGTTATCCAGATACACATAATACTACTGGCCATAACCTCTCGCACCACTAATTTTAGAAAACATTACTCAATCTCACCTTTCAGGAGTAAACATATACTTTATAGTATAAATAATCCTATCTCTCACTATAATGGATGCAATACTTATATGTAAACACTAACAAAACTCTAAGAGCTCAATTGAAAAACTACATAAAGTAATAAAATGCAAAAAAAGTATATAATATAAAAAATAATAAAATAATGATCTCATAATGAAGTAATGTGGGATAATCATGTACTTAAAAAGTAAAATAAATATAATATAATAATTCATGTATGTAAGAAAATGAAATTGAAATATAAAAAAATTGTTTTTTGCCTTTATTTCTTATTTCTCAATGCTTTCTATGTTTATAGGGCCTAAGTCCCTGCTGATCATTATTGTTAGGAACCACAAGTAATCTGTATATTAATGAGTTCCTATTAGCATCCATCAAAATGGTAAAACCTATCGACCAGTACGTATAATCACTAGATAGTTTGGTTATAAGACTTATACCCTATGGTCTATCATGGAGTCTAGTGTCGCATATATTTACTGAGATCATGGCACCCACATTAGATAGATATGGTCCCAAGACCCATACCTTATAATTTATCATATGGTTTAATGTCAAATAAGATTAAAATAATGTCTCAAAAAATCTATTTATTATTTCTATGCTTTTGATTATTCTAATCAAGTAAACAATGTCATTCAAGATATAAGATATGTGAACTAAGTATGATACATTATTTTTAAGATAATTATCATGTCTAACATCTATAAATCATAATAAAAAATTAACATTAAAAAACCATATTAAATTTATAAATAAATTAAGAATTAATTTAATAATGTACTTACACCATAATTTGAAAGTTTACTTTCCCATGTATTAATACATCAATGCTCTGATCACTTCCTTTCTTAAAATTTCCCACAACACTATACATGCATAATAATCACCATGTAATCCCATATGTGATATAATTATTATCGATCCCAAATTAATTTAAATCCTAATAATCTTTTTGTATTAATCATTAAATCACTACTTTGAAATCATACTTGTATGATTTCCTAATCGTACAAGTTTTATCAATCAAGTTTTACAATGTTAATAATAATCTGTAATTGTTATATAGTATAATCATCTAGATTATCCAATATGATAAACACTTATTCTCTTAACTAACTCAAATGATTTAGCACATGTTGATATTCTATATAGATCATATAATACTATTACCCATATTATATTATATCATTTCCAATCTTTTCTTAAACCAAAAATTTGACTTAGCAAAATATAATGTATTAGTATAATATACCCCATGGTCTAATACAATCACCACTTCTCTTGTCTTTTTCAAGGTTCTCAACGCTTCAAATCTATGATCACCAAATTATACATGTACAATTCCTTCACAAACTCCTACATGATTTCATATTAGACATCTGATTGTTTATAATGAGAATGTACAACCAGATCATACAATTATAATCTATCCATCTCCCCTGTATGATTTAACTGACTACTCAATCTATTCCCCTTTAACAACTAAATGATCGTTAAGTTCAATCCATACATCATATTATTATGATCCTTACTTCATCATACATATGACTCATTCTTAAACTACTATGATTCTTCAAACCTGAACCAAACTAAATAGATTGTACAAGTATATTCATACCATTGTACTTGTACAATGACATTGTTTAACCTGCTCAATGACTTTTACACTCATCATACAATACAATTGGGTCATCGTATAATATAATTAATTCATAGGTGATTGCATGATCTTAATTCATATGAATTTGGTCTTACTATTTTAGTTAGCTAACATTAATCATACAAGTATACTTTGCTTCATCATACTTGTATGATCTTTAGATAGACAACATTTTTGTCATCTTCATTACTCAATTTTGATTCAAATCACTTCTTGTCTATTCAAATTCTACCTAAACTACTATAATACTAATTTTAACTCAAACCACAACCTAATCATATGTTTATTTGCATAAAATTAAATTTAATTCAATAATAAAATCAATTGAAATGCTTACCCCTTCTTAATAGCTACTACTCCTAACCTTCCTTGCTTTTCATTTGTTAAAATCTCTTTCCACATCTTCCACTTGACTTCAAAGCTTTCCCCTAAGCTACAACAATATGTTTTTTTCTCTCTTTTACACTAATTATATTTTCCTTCCTTGTACCTTTCCCTTTGCCCAAGTTTTCTTCCTTAAAAACTTTTTAAACTCTCCTTTCTTTCCCTCTATCCTGCTATTTATGTTCTTCAGCTTTCTTATGACCATAACTTTATGCATAAAAGAACTTATTTCAAGCCCATTATCAAAAGTAAAAAGGCTTAATTGAAAAATTACAAATCTATTCCCAACTATTTAGAGAAATTATATTTATATCCTATTATTTCAAAATTTATAGTATTTATCTATACCTTCAAAAATTACAAGTTCAATATTATTAAATTTCTCTTAAGGAGTTTTATTTAATGGTATCCTCAAATAAGATTTTTGAATATATTTAAAATTATTACACATTTTTTAAGATCATAAGAATTTAATATTATTTTAGTTAATAAAAATTCAACTTTAGTAAACTTATTTTATTTTATTAAAATATACATAAATACAAATATGTTGGCTTAATTTTGAGGTTTATAGCATATTAAAGTTAATAAATTACAAGCTATTACAACCCATGATAACTTAATAATTTTAAAATATATATATCTAATTTCATAATTAATATTAAATGTCAAGTCTAAAATTAAGAAATTGTTGTGCTTCAATAAGACTTAAAATGCATACCATGGTTCCAATAGCCAAAGTTGAGATTCGAGCCTACCATAAAGAAGATTTTAGCAAAAGAAAGTTGTTGGTATGTAATTTATAATTTTCGAGCATAGTTTCGAATGTCTAACATTTTTAAAATTGAGCCACTAATTAATTATTAATCCTTTTAAATATTACAAATGTTAAAAGGACATTTTATCTTCTCTAATCACTTGGCCATCCCATTGATCCCTTGTGGATCACCATACAAGAGTATTTGCCAACTAGTCTTTTGACAAAAGATGATTAATGAAGTAAGCCAAGTCCTTGGACTATGGTAGATCCTAGTTTAGATCGAAGCACCTAAAAGATTTTATGTTTTTTTTATTACAATTTTTTATCATAGAAAGATTTTAAACATTGATTTCAAGTTTTCATTAAAATCACAATTCACCCCCTTTTGTGACTTGATCATTCCTACAAGTGATATTAGAGAATGTAACAATAAAAAAATTTCTTTCTATAAGATCAACATAACCTATAATATGATTAAGGAATTAATTACCTTAAGAGAGGGGACATCTTCACACCTCCACTATTTAAAGTTTAATTTTAGCTCCATTGGAAAAATAGTATATGGATAGTTTTAGAATCAAGAGATTTAGAATTTGAGATATATTTAAATATCCATTCCTTTTTCTCACAAAAGCACTTAATGGTGAAGTGTTAGAAAACCCATTAGTGAAATAAATGTAAAAGAGAAGCATAAAGTCCAATTGAACTTTAGAGCAATTAATATTTTACATTATGGATTTTCTACTTTAGAATATAATAGAATCATGAACCTTAAGACATTACATGAGATATGTACAAAAATAAAGGTTACCTATGAGGGTACCTCCCAAATTAAAACAAATTAAAGATTAACATGTTGACTCATAATTATGAGTTATTTAAATGTCATCTAATAAGTCAATCAAGTCTATAATTACTTGTATTAGAAATATTACTAATGTTTTGACAAATTTTTAAAAAGTATTTTATAATGGTGAACAAGTAAGAAATATTGTCAAATTTTTACCAAAGAAGTATGACCTTTGGTCACTACAGTAAAGGCTACTAAGGAGGAATCACTTATTACTTGTGTTTTTCTTACTTATTATAATTTCATAGTATAGGAAAACATGTAAGAAAAGATTGTAGAATAGACAAAAACTCCAAGCCAAGGATGAACAAAATTGTTGTGAATATAAGAAGGTAGCGCATATTTTTCATAATTCCTTAAAGTATTTTAAAAGGACAAAAAAGATCAAAGGTTATAGGAATAAGAAGAAAGACATGAAGGATACATAGAGTGATATAGATGAGTCTTCATCATGCTATGAAGGAAAAATAAAAAAGGACTCATTTATTTGACGAACAAAGGAGATGGTTTTACATTACATCAATTGATGAGGTAAGCTTGTGGCATCCCCTTTTTCACCACTAGCTATTCTCATATTTCTCTTGTAGAGCCCCTCAAACCTTTTTCTTTTCTTTTTTCCATTATACAACATCAAATAATGAAAATCTTTTTTAATTCCATTTTAAAATCATTTTTATAGAAGTGATATAAATCAATTTGAGTAAAATAATTAAAACATTTATGGAAGTAATATGAAATAACTCATAAAACCATCAAGTTTTTCACATTGTTTTTTAAAACTATGTGTACATAAATATATCAATATTTTTACAAATACTTTTCCTCAAATAAACAAAATTTACTAGCACAACTTTTAGTGTTGAATGATTAACTTCTATGATATGTTATCATAAGTTAAACCTCATTTCTCCCTGATAGTCCTACCTCCTTTGACATAAACATTTTTGGCTAAAATAGGCATGAGCTAATAGACATTATATCAATGACAAAATCTTGTAACATATTGTAAAATAATCAATTATTAAGTAACTGCATGCATGGTTTATATCAATAATAATATAAATTAGGAAAAATTCTATTATCTTTTTTTAGACTTATTTGAAACCCACTTCATATTTAAACAATCATATTAATTTATTTTTAAATTGATTCCATCTTTGGTGCATCTTAAATATTTTATTCTCAATAATCTAACAATATTTGTTTGGTAGTACTCCTAGAGACTTATTATTTTGGATAATGGTCTTACTTCTAAAAATATATTTTTATGAACAACAAAACATTTAAGTTTATATATATATATATATTCTTTTAAATAATAACTTAACATTTGTAATCAATCATTGATGCTTCTTATATTACATTATTTTGTTATATCATTTTAATTTAATTATATCAAAATTTCATTAGTTATATCTTCTTCTTTTAATATATATACCCTAATATACATTTAGCATATATTTAATCAAAATATGTCACAAGATAAGCATAACGACATATTAATATTATAAATAATAGTAAGCATCTCTCATATATTCTTTTGCATATATCACTAAAAGAATATATTATCATAATGCTCAAACAACTTATATATCATGTTAATATGTTATTAGAAATCACATAGAGTAAACATTCTCTAATTAGCATTTCACATATAGTTTGACCAATCGTTAAGATTTCTAACCTATAATACACATTATATCAAATTATATATACACTAGTATTTATACCTGGCATAGTTTTTTGCAA
This sequence comes from Vanilla planifolia, assembly GCA_023846275.1. Lineage (NCBI taxonomy): Eukaryota > Viridiplantae > Streptophyta > Magnoliopsida > Asparagales > Orchidaceae > Vanilla > Vanilla planifolia. The sequence goes on from CM043870.1 coordinate 22,324,416, forward strand.
TACCCCTTAACATTCTCAAAATTACCATTTTATCTTTTGCAAAATCAATTCTTTGTACCAAAGTTTTCAAAAATACAAATTTATCTCAATGCAACTGACATTTTTATATTTACAAATTTGACAAATTGATTTTCACCTAAGCTAAAATTTATCAAATTATAAATCTATCCTGAGCTTAATCTTAAAATTAAAAATATATTTTAAATATTTAAAAATTAATAAGTAATTCTCTTGGTCTAAAAAAATTACAAACTCATTGCCAATGGATTGGTCTTTTAGATATCCTCTCGTTCATGTCATATAATATTTTTTAACTATATTTGAGATTGTGACACACTTTTCAAAATTTTATTATTCTTTTAATATTTTTTGTATAAACATTATATTTCAAAATATTAACTTTACAATATCAAAATATACCTAATCATAATTGTATTAACTTAATTATAAACCTTATTACCTCTTGACCATTATAAAAATATAGGTTATTACATATTCAACCACACTTATCTTATTGAAGATCCTCTTATAAATGAATGAATTAATATTTTTAATCTAGCTCTTATGCATTCTTAAACCACATTCCATCACCTCTTGTTTTTGTTTGATTCATTATATGTTGGAAAGGAATTTTTTTCTCCTAACTTGAATCAAACTATTAGAGGTAATAGAATATTTTAGAGATTTTCATGCTCAAAGTTTGAAATAACTCTTGCACTATCATGCTAAAAATTCCTTATTGTTTTAAGAATGCAAGAATAGTGTTGAAGTTTGGACTGTGCCAAGACCAAGTAACTTGAATTATTCTAATTATGTGAAGGTGAGTATGTGTTGCAAATCAATGCATTGTCATCAAGTTACAAATGTGATAAGGCATGACTTGAGTCAACATTTGATGTAGAGGCATATGAAACAATTAAGGACTACTATGAATGTGACAAAATTGATCCCATCAGAGTTAGAGTACCACTCATGTAAGCTAATGATTCACTTGTTTGATGAATTTGGTTTGGAATAAGTACTATAATATAGTCACTCCTTTAACTCAAAGATGATCAAACATTTGTACAACAATGTAGAGATAAATGAAGATTTTAGCACTATCAACTTATATGTATGAAAATTTGTGATTGAGATCACAAAATATGATCTTAATAAATTCTTTGACATTCATTTATATGAATATAAATTTAAAAAAGTTAATAAAAAAATTATAAATTAAATTATTTCTTTCAATTGGTGGATAACTTATAGGCATTTTCATCGAATCCTTACTATTAAATGCTTTTATCAAGATTAGAATGATTTTATGAGTTATCAAACATTTTTAATAAAAACAAAAATAGCGGAGAAAACGTTTTACTATTTAGAGGGAGTTAAGATTTATGAGGAATCATCTCATGATCCTTTATCACATATTATTTATATTTATAACATTATTTTTGTCATCATTTAATATGGGAGATTATTAACCCCATGCCATCATGATGTAGTTTGTTGATAACAAATCATATATTTTTGTTTGCTATTGTATTGCTTTGTGTGTGACTTCATTAGGATTAGTGGGAAAGGAATGATCTTAGAAAAGTTGAGGCTAGCAACTTTCATATTGAAGAAGCCATGGATGATACTTGCTCTTGATGGCGTGGTGGTCATCTTGAGCATCTATTACTTTATTTTATTTTGCGACAATGTCAAGATCGATACTCATATTCATGTGGCATCTAAGATCATGCATTTTCACAAATCATTTTGCATGAAAACTTTATTTCTCTTATAAATCATGTGTTTTCATGAACCATCTTACAATCAATTTGATTTCTTTTATAAATCATGAGTTTTCATAGAACTTTGGTAATCATTGCATTAATAAACATCACCATTTAATACTTAATAAAGTAGGAATTAGAATGAGACCAATTAGAGTTATAAATGATAAAATTTGTATTTTGCACAGTATGATAAACTTATTGTATAGTTTGATTAATTCATACTACATGTAGTATAGAAAATCCAAACGTGCAATTAGAGCCATGATTGGAAATTCCTAGTATGTTGTGTAGTATAATAACTACTATCATACAATATGACCTATAATTATGTTAACCATGTTGAAAGAAAAAAATAAGAAGCTTTTATATAATATGATATATGAGTATCATACAAATATCATAATTATGTTAGCTAAGAAACTTAAGTGAAAGAAAAGAAAAAGAGTTTCATATAGTACAAGATGTCTTATCTAAGTATAATGAGTTAATAAACTAAACAACTTATGTAAGAAGAAAATCAAAACGTTTCATATGATATGATATATCCAATCATACAAGTATATGATATGATTTATGTTAGGCTAATACATAAGATGGGTGGTCAATTGTGCTTTTAAAATTTTTATTATTTTGAAAATATTTTTTTAAATAAAAATTTGGTTATCATAAAATTATTGATTTAATAATTTTGTAAAATAAAAATGTAAAAAAGTAAAAATTTTACAATTTTAAAATTTTTTTAATAAAATATTTTATGCTTGATAAAAATAATTTTAATAAATTTCTTATATATATTTTTTTTAATTAAATATTATTAAATAAAAAATATCATAAATTTTATAATAAAAAATAAAAAGATAAATGAATTTTTAGGTGTTTCAATATAACTTGTGCCTACATCTACCCCCAATCAATCTGACAAATATTCTATTATCAAAGCTATCCTCTTTTATTGTAAATGGTAGAGATAACCTTTACAAATTACATCTTTTTGTTATAATAAGTAGGGACTCATCATCACAATATGAATTATAAAAACTTATAATATTGAAGAGTAATATTAAGTAATAGATAATCATAATATTCTATTATTCACTTGTAAAAGCATATATGACACAAGTCTATGGATTATATTTTATATAAAATTAGAATATGAATGCACATTTGCACAAACTTGTAACAACCTAAAAGATCTAGTTTTGAAATATTAAATTAAAAGATTTATTAATGTGTACTAATAAAAATGGAATCGATAAGAATCCTGCATTAACACAATCATTCTAAGGAAAATAAAAAGATAATAAAAAATAAAAACTAATTATAAAGAAACTAACAATAAGATATACAATCAAAGAGAATGTTAAAGTAAGGAAGAGAAAAAATGAGTTGAAAATATGGCTCCAACAAAGGCATCAAAATCAAATTATAATTTTTAATTTTCCTCCTTTTTTCCAAAAATATTGATGTAACGAGGAAAGATCATCAATTATTCAACTCGAGAAACTCCTCTATTTATATTAGGATATTTTAGACTAAAATAATATTTTGTTAATGATTAAAAAAAGGATCACACAAATAACCATTACAAACAAACATTTTGACATTTTAATCAAACACAAACAACTTTTTGGAATGTTGATTACAAGTGGAAGTGACGACAGTCATCCGATTTTTGGTGGACGAAAGAAGAGTCGCTTGATTAGAATGCTAAATAAAGGGTCCATATCTAACCCAAGTGGAATTGATCTTTATCATTAAATTTTGTATGCTAGATAAATGATGATAATATGCATTATCACTGTTCAAAAGGTAGAGAAGATCTCAATCATTCGATCATGTTATTAGATGGATAGTTATATTGAATTTATTGTTCAAGAAGGTAGACGTTATCATGACCATTTGATCAGGCTTGTTGAATGAATGGTATTAATAGATTCTTTTATTTAAAAATGATGAATATGATCTCTATCATTTGATCATAAAAATGATCAGATGAAATTGATTTGCTTTTAAGTAGATGCAAATAAGCATCATCTTTTTTAATCCCATGTTATGAAGATTTATTTGTAGTTTGTATTTATATTATTTTCTCTATGTAATTAATGTAACCAATGGGATCGACTATCTCTTAATATTCTTAAGAGATTATGGCCTAGGAAACCTATGTGCATACATTAATGGGTTTGACATGACCTGATCCTATTACTTGATAATTTTGAGTCTAACTTAACTTAATAGGCCAAAGTTAGGTTCAGAGTGATTCTTTGACCCTATTTAAACCAAGACACTATAGGACTGTGCTCTGATTTAAAGTCAGGCTTAGTTTGACTCACAACTTCCTAAGGCCTAGTGCCTAGCACTTTGGGCCACTTGGCCTAGGCTATGGGCTTGGTCAAGTAGTGGGCTCTTATGCTAAATATTTTTTATTTTATTTTTTTAACATCTTTTATCTATCAATTATTTTTTTATTTTTAAAGTATTTTTATAGCCACTAAAATAATAAAATATTTTTTCAAATACTAAAATAATAATACATAAGAAATGAATGATTATGCATATGTATAAATTATATTATGTAACATAATTATGCCATATGTAAATAAATGATAGGATAGATAATCAAGCAGTAGGTCTCTTAGAGATAAACTCTTAATGTTTAGTTACTCTAATAAGGGTTTGATCATTAGTTCCTTAATATGTCATTTAAGCCACAGTTAGAGCATGACCACCATCATTGCTTGATATTATTTCACTTGTGGATTGCTTCACGAGACATATGATAAAAACTTTTCAATTGATTGATTCTATAAGAGTTTGATATGGATGACTTAAAACATATTTGAGAAAAGTATTAGAGAGACTAGCATAATAATTTTATTATCATCAAACAAGTAGTGCTATGACTAAGGGTACAATAGTATGATCATGCATTAAGTTAAATATGTAGAGAAAAAAATAACTAAAAAGTTTCATATAATATAATAAATATGATCAAGAATTAAAGATTAAATAAGTTAAAAAAAGAAAAGAACTAGAGAGTTTTGTATAATATAGCATATGCACATCATATAATACAAGTGACTAGTTGAAGCCAGAGTGATCAGAGAAAAAAGCATATGTAGTCATATAATATGATATATTAGTGAACAATTTATTTATGATATTCATATATCCTTATAATCAAATGATACAAACAGAAATGAAAATCATGAAATGGCTACTTAATGACCTTAGAAATAAAAATAGCTATTAGGTAGTAGTTAGGTTTACTTTAAGCTACATTTTAAGCATTTCTTTTTATAAATACCCCATAAGAACACATAAAAAGTTTAATGCAAGTTGATGCAATTATTTTCAAATTTGAGGAGGTGATTTATGCTTCAATGTTCATCATTCTTTCCACCTTTAGATTGTGACAAAGTTCTTAAGAAAGAGATTATTCAAAAGTAGTTTCAAGTACTTTATCTTTCATTTGATTTTTCTAATTGGTAACATCATTTCATACTTCTTTTACATCATAGTGTGCTTTTTTTAATTGGTAAAGGTTATAGGTTATCTTATAAAGCTTATGTCATAAATTTGCTCTATTTGTTTCTTCTCATCTTATATTAGAATCATTTGAGTCATTATGGTTGTTGGCTCTTTTGGGCCTTCCATTGATCCCTTATGAATAACCTTGTAGGGATATTCTCCTACCAGTCGTTAGACATAAGGTAATTAATTGAATAAGTTTGGTCATTCAATTAAAGGTGGATGTAGATCTAAGTTTAGATCAAAACACTTAAAAATATTTGATGTTCATTTTATTATTGCTTTTATCACACATATTTTCAATAAAAAGTACAAATCTTCATAAACAACTATAGTTCAACCTCTTTTGTAGCATGATCAATTCTACATCAAATGCATTTTAAATGGTTTTGTAAAGATTGAGAGAATTATATGTATGCAAAATTTTCAAAGTATAGCTTTTGATTGGAGTCTGAATCATTGTTAAGACAATTGAAAAATGCATAAGAAGTTTTTGTAGATTCTTAAAAAGTGTCTAGTTGTTAAATGGACAAGGTTGAAAAATATGGTCAAAATTAGAGCATTTTTGGGATTAGCAGACTATTATTGAAAATTTGTCTTGGACATTTCTTAAATTATGATCCATTTGACAAGACTGAAAAGGTAACCCCATTTGAAATTGAATTAGATTTAGCATGTAAAAGAGTGTTTTTAGACTCTAAAGGAAAGAATAACTTCTGCACTAATCGTGGCTTTACCTAAAAATGGTACGAATTTTTGGGTGTACAATGATGCTTCTTTATAAGCATTGTTGTGTGTATTTATGTAGAAAATGAGAGAGTAATTGCTTATGTTGAGACAATATTGAAAGAATTATCTAGTACATGATTTGGAGTTTGTTACAATTATAGTTGTGTTGAAATTATGGAGGCATACTTTTATAGGGTCAAAAGATAAATTTATATATATCATCAGAACCAGAGGTACATAATTACTTAGAAAGAGCTAAATGTAAGACAATGAAGATGGCTTGAGCTAATAGAAGATTATAAGTTAAAGCTAATTTGGTAATTGATGCCTTAAGTAGGAGAGATAGCCTGAGTAGCTAGCTTTATATCTATGAATGAAGAAGAGACTTAACTAAATATTGAGAGCACTCAATTATAGTTAAATGAATTACCTCTAACAAATAAAAAAAGTTTCTCAATTGATAGTTGTAGCGAATTGGATACAAGCATTAAAAGAATCTCATAATAGAGATGTGGAAATGTAGAAAGTAAAAGCTAGGTTTCTCAAAGGAAAAGGTGTTGATTTTACTATGGATTAAAATAGAATCTTGTCTTCGAAGGTAAGGCGTATGTTCTAATAGAAGTTGCTTGAAAGAAAATCATGATGCATAAGGCTCATGTTACTAAATAAGCAATTCATCTTGGCATGATAGTGATCTATCAGGACATGAAAAAATCATTTTGATGGCTTGTTATGAAGAGGAATATAGTTGATTATGCAAACAAATGCATATAAAGTCAGCAAATTAAGAGTAAGTAACAAAGGCCATATGAACTATTACTATTGCTCCTTATTCCTATGTGAAAGTAGAATGAGATCTCGTGGGCTTTGTTGTGGGACTCCATAAAACTAATTAAGGATATGATACTATATAGGTAATTACAGATAGGTTGATAAAGTCTACATATTTTTTTTCTTATCAAGACTACACATTTTTTAAAGATGCTAGCACTATTATAGTTGACCAATTTGTTAGATTACATAGGGTGCTTGAAGTAATATTATATAATAGAGATTCAAAGTTCACTTCTCATTTCTGAAGAAGGGTGTAATAAGCTTTTGGTACTAAATTAAGGTTCAATACTACATTTAGCTCTGAAACATATAGACAAATAGAAAGAATGATAAGGCATAGAAGAGATGCTTAGATTATGTATAAGATTATGAGGGTTATTAGGATTTACATATTACATTGAATGAATTCACTTATAATAATAATCTTTAGTTTGGCACAAGCATGGTGTCCTATGAAGTGGTGTATAATAAGAAATGTGAATCATCTTTATGTTGGCATAAAAAGAATGAAAATTCAATTGTTGGTCCTAAACTAGTGGAAGAAACTATAAAGAAAACCCAATTGATCAAAGAAAAAGTAGTAAAGACATAAGACCAACATAAGAAATATTTTTATGCTAAACATAGAGAAGTAAAATTCAGGAAGCTGATCATGTATTCGTTAAAGCAAGCCCTAGAAAGGATATTTCTAGATTAAAAAAAGGTAGGCAAATTGAAACCATGATATAGTGGACCTTTTTAGATTTTTTAAAAGTGTTGGATAAGTTTCTTAGAGAGTAGCTTTACCTCCAGCATTGGTTAGGACCCTGATAATGCCATATTTCAACAACTTAAGAAGGTGTGTTATTAATTATTCATATAATATGGAATATGATCCAAGTGTCTTGGAGTGTGACCTGATTTGAGCCATAAAGAGAGGTTAATAAGGATTCTAACTAGAGAAACTAAAAAATTAAGAAAAAAAATATTCTTATGGTTAAAATGTAATTGACAGATGACATAATCAAGCTACATAGAAACCTAAAAGGATAACCTAAATTATTCTAAATTTTGAGTATAAAATTCATATAAAGAAAGATGATTGTAATGATCTAGAATATCCCAGGTACATGTAAAATGTAGCTCAATGAAATACCATTAATTTAAAATTTTGAAATGAATGAAATATGGAAAAAATAGAAAACATTCGTTTAATCTAATGAAGATGACTTGTTTAGATTGGACATGATTAAAAAGGTTGAAGATGAAAAAGAAATACTAAATTTATTTAATTAATGAAAGAATATACTAGTAACACTCTAATTAATATTTGAGTTTTGTAATAACCAGATAGACATAGAGATGGAAAGTAAGAAAGGATTAACTTATGATCTTTAAAGTAGTTAGAGAAGAAAGAGATACTCATGAAGGAAGACATCTAAACGATTGAGGGAAAGGATTGATATGGAAAATAAAATCTAATCTCAAAGCAAGGCAATTTTTTCTCTATATGCAACCTTGATCTTATGAGACCCCATGTTTATGCATCTAAAAGAGTGTATAGGGAAGGGAAACTTGTACTACAAGCTTGGGGTTATTAGAAAATGTAGAAATAAGGATTTTCGCTATCATAATGAAGTCTGTGGCTATAAGTGATTATCACACGGTTTGATTAAGGGATCAAGTAGTCTGACAAAAATAATAATCAAGAGTGAAGTCTTTATTGAATGCTCATTAAATGGTTTAATGAGTGGTTTGATAGGATATTGGATGATCTAATGGGAATGTTAAATAATTTGAGAATTTCAATAAAATGAAGGCCTAAAGCATTGGGTTTTTGGAATTATGAACATCACATGGTTCAATGAGTAAATTAGATGAGCCATCGTGGACTTGGAAAGGAATGGATGATAAGACAAATAAATGCTCCATGCATCCAATGCTTATTAGTTAGTTATCAGACTATTCAATGGAAATGGATTAGATGGTTTGATGAGATAATTGGATGATTTGATAGGGACATGAGACCAATATAACCAAGGGTAAATGGGCTGATAAGATGAGTTTGTGGTCTATCAAATGCTAATTGGATGATCTATTGAAATGGATCATACAATTTGATAGGTCAATAGATTGACCAATCAAATTAGAATTCCTTTGGTCTAGTAGGTCATTTAGGAATTTAATTGATGCAATTATGAATAGAAAATAGATAAGAGCATATTAGAGCATGTGGTGCTTTAAAACATGAAGATAAAAGCTAATATGTATATTCTATAAATAATTATAAGAAGAAAAAGAAAAAGATAAAGGAATCAAATACTTAACTCTTTGACAATCATATAGATGATTTGACACTATTGTAATGTGTGTGTTTGATGCCTTCTATTATTTTCTTTGACATGGTCTTTATATTGAGTTAAAGATGCATGGAAGGTGATACCATGGGTATGATGGTTTCATATGACTTGAATATTACTTAGATGAGAATAAAATTGAGCTGTGATATAAGCATGTTGAATACAGACAAACACAAACACATATACACACCTTGTGAGCAAAGTATGATTCATAATATATCCTTGATGATCATTAACTATGTAAAAGATATAACATAGTCTGGGTGATGATGAGTTACAAAAGATGTTATATAACCTAAGTAATGATAAGTCATTGAAAAGTGTAACAGAGTGTGAGTAGTGATAAATAACAAAAAAAGTGATGCCAGAAGGGCTAACAATGACTAGAAAGAATAAAGAGTAACTAATGTCACATAAGTAGCAAAATAGGTATGTGCATGATAGCTTTCATAAAACATATTTACACAACATGCATTAGTTTATTTATTTTGTGATTTGTATGACATTACTTATAATATTATGTTGGTTTAGCCTATTAAGCTTATGACAATGGCTTAGTCTACTAACATGTTGCATGCATGAATTGGTTGTCATATGATATGTAATGAATAATATAGAGAGTATAAGATTGATACCAATGCACATGTTTAACATAAAAATATTACAATAAAACGGTGTTTTAATAGTATTGCATAAATCATGTCATAAACTGACATCATATGTAATTTTCTAAAAACTTTTAGTACAATTATTTTCATCATTTATTAATTTACGCTGACTATGAAAGTAGAAATATTTACTTTATTACATTATTAAATTTAATATATGGTTAAGAAAAGAAATTTTGGTATATGTGTAAATTGTGGTGTTTAATTTTTGTAGCAAGCTCATCCATCACATTTAACACCCAAATAAAGTCGAGCACTAGTCTAAATGATACAAGAAAACACCCAATAATAGATTTGATCATAACAAACCAAAGCTAAAAGAAAAAAGAGCAAAAACCTAAAATTATTACAAAGCATATAAAAACATGAGTTTTATTTTATAATCAAATAAAATGTTGCACAATTACACGTTACTATATTGTAGTCTTCTATACACAAACTTGTGCCCTTTGATTACAAATGAACATAAAAATACAAAGACATACAAACCAAATTATACAGCTTCCAAAATAACCAAACTTGAAAAAAAAATTGTTACAACTATGTACGACGAGAAGAAGGAAAACCCACAACTGATCACAAAATCAAAAAAGAATAACACCCATGAAAAAGCAAGCTTTGATTTTACCCAAAAAAAAAAAAAAGAGAAGAAAAAAAAAACAAAGATATGAGATCAAATGGGAGCAGAAGCAGCTAACAAAAAACACTGACGCTGACCCCTCACAACTTAGTTATCCCAATTACGATGGGAGAACAAAATCACAAATGCCTTTGCACACACAATTAGCAATCATAAATACCAAATGCACCGTCTAGCACATCCATGCTGCTCTCAACATGATAATAAAAATTACCTGTGGTCCTCAGAATAACTGAAGAGCCATTTTAAGCTTGTTCTGCTTCCATTTGGGTAACTTGTAAAAAGCATCCTTTGTCATGCCAAATTTCTCCTTGAATTCCGCTGATGACATATATGACTGAGGAAAAAAAAGGGTTCGACTAAAATGACCAACTATATTATCAAAACAATCCAGCAAACTGTTTGAATGATGAACCATTTCATTACCTTCTGGGTTATATATATTCCTAGCTTGGTATTTTGCAAAACAGTTGACTAGTATAAAATCTACAAACATAGATGTGATAAAAATGCAACCAAAAGAGTGCGAGAGCCTAGATTATTCACCTCTCGTTTGGTGATATCGATTTCTGAAACAGGATTTGTGGATGTTGTCTTCAATCGTTCATATGGAAAAATTGGAAGGCTTTCTTCATCTTCAGCCTCCCCCTCCTTCAAATCTTCCTTTATAGAAAGTGCTTCAATTCTACCAGTCATCAGATCTAAATTATCCTTGGAATTTGATTCGGGTTTTGAAGTATTGGCAAGAGGGGTCACTGCATCAAATTCTGAAGAGTTACAAGTTGCTCTGTAGCTGAGCTTATATTATGAAACAAGAACGATGCAATTACCTTTGGTCATCTTTGGTATCATGGTTTCTGCAGGGCGTGGACGTTCAAAAGAAGAAGAGAGAGCAGCCATGCCCACGGACTTTGGAGCCAACTTAACAGAATCTGGTGTCACTGATTTGGGATATATTTTTCTTACAATTGGAGGAGGTGTGGATTGGTTTCGAGCACTTTGATTCTCGAAGTTAGCAGCTAATGCATTGAAGGCAGGAGATCTGCCACGAACACGAACCCTTTCAGGGCTAAATGATGCGCTCCTGGAGCGTTGAGATTTGTCTGGCACAGTGGACCTTCCTCCATATGATGTTCCAGTTCTTCGCTTGGGTTTCTAGTAGAAGTTTGAAAAGATGAGAAAATTAAAGAGAACAAAAAAATCAGCCCTTCTTCAACAACTAAAGTTTAAAGCAATAGCGGGATGTTAAAAAGGGTTGTCTGGAATATGTGCACTTCCTTTCACAAATATCACAAGAGAAAGAGACTCCCCAAGTAGTGGTTCAACAAATTTTGTAAAGTAATTAAGTGAATAAAATAATCAGAACTAAATTTTGATATCAAACTATAATAGAGTGGAGAAAAATGACATGCAAAGATTTTTCAACTTCCAACACCTGATTACAAATTGAACATTCTCCAAATTTAGGTTCCAAGGCCAACTAAGATAAAATAAAGACAAAAATTGCCAAACCAACAAGTCAAAAATAATTTATAAAATTGCACAAATACTAGGGCATCCCACTTAAAGCAATCTATTTTGGCTTTAAATCAATGGCAAGTAACTTGGTGGGGATTAAACTGACATACTAGTGTATGGAAAAAGGAACGAGAATTGTCACATCACTTTGGTACAATTTTAAAGATTATAAAGCTGAATAAGTTATTAGATATTACTATTTATGACTAATCCTGACGAATCATATTTGGTTGTTGTGAGACATATTTTAAGTTATTTAGTAGGTATTCAAGAGATATTGGATAAATAAGAATGCATGTACGTTGAGGGTTGTTCTGAAATTGACGTTGTTGGGTGCAATGGTGGATCAAAAAAGTAAGCCTGGTACATGCTCATTTCTAGGTAATCCACAAATATAATAGCTTGGTCAAAAATTCAAATACATTATCAGCAATAGTAGTAAAATATGTTGCTGCTAAGAGCTACATAAGCAAAGAAAGCATTAACAAATGGTGACTCATGAAGGGCCTCAAGAATGCAAGCATAAGGCTTTGATGAGATTACAACACGAGCTTTAATTGATTATAAGGGCAACAATAGATTAGAGAACTTATGCCTGCATGGCTTAAATTGATCTTTCTTCTACTTTTATAAGCCTTAGGCCACTGAATATCGGCATGCCATATCTAGATAATGGTCAGAGCAGAGACTTTGCATAGAGTGAAGGTTGCGGTTTTGTACCAGTTTTCTCTAGAGTCCTTATGGGATGCACAACGCAATAGATAAAATCATCATTCAAAAACTGTTGATTGCTGTAGACTTGGAATTGCTAAATTGCAGTCCATGAATGACTAAGGCACTTGTTCTAGATCACTTATAGTTACTGTGGATCATGAGGGATGTGGAGCAAGCATCTCGCCATTTCTACAAGGAATCAATACTTTTTTGGGTTGACAATCAGTTGTGGATCTTCTTTCATGCCGTATCTTATGAGGTTGAGCAAAAAACTCATCGTGTTAGGTCACAACCTGATAGCTCGAAGTTTTAATTCATCACTCTATGACCATGATTTATGCATAATGATCTATAGATTAATTAAATATTTTAAAAACAAGCCATCTTTTTCACATTGAATATGAAAGTTGCACTTCTCAGCAGGATAACATTTTTATCATCAGCTATACATGCAAAACTATTCACGAAGGAGTATTACTTGTCCTAATGATGTTTATAAACTTTCCTATATTTTATTTATTAACCAAATCATTAATTGAAAAACAATGCCATTATCTAACAAGATGATTTTGACAATAATCTTACATCCGATAACGTTGGGGTGAATCCATCCTTCACTATAGCAAGCTTCCGCTGAAATGAATTACCATGCATCTGGAATCATTTAAGAAAAAAGCAATGAGTCTTCCAAGAACTAACCTTCTAAAATAGCAGCTGGCTAGAAGTTTTCCTCCATCAGTTGCACGCCAAAAAGGGCACAGGAATAGAACAAAAGATAAAAGGTACATATGAGCTATGCAAGTCATTAATTTAAAACTTACAGCTGTTTTTGCAGAATCCCAGCTGAAGAAACGAGTAAAAAAATCAGGTTCACTTCCTTCCATGACAACAAAGATAGGTGTCTCGCGAGATAAATTTTCCATAAGAAAATCGAACTTAAGAAATTTCTGCAAAAAACATGTAAATTAAAGAAAACCAAGAAGATCAAATTAGCCGAGGAAAGCAAACCAATTACTGGATATCTACCTCTCCGATATTCAAAGCATGCGATCGTGCATTTGAATCAACCTGCTGCCCGACCCAAACAAAGACGTGGGAATAACAGTCCAAAATGAATAAGTCTTCTGTCATCAGATCCTCCTGAGTGAAGTTGTGTATTTCGTCTACCTGCAATAACAACAAAATAAATAGGAAATTTAACAAGGAGAAAACCTTACAAAAATGAATATTGCAAAACTTGTATTATATACCTTTAAATTGCCTGGATCAACCCCAAGCACATTGCAGGTTGGTTCAACAATGCATGCCAAAGAACCCATCAACAACATATAAGAAACAACATCTATACTTGGAAAATTTCGAGGAATTCTTCATTTCTTACCCTTTGAAAATGTACAAGAAAATAGGTGAGGATCACTTTCAAGATCTCTTGTGATGTTATCACTAGGGTATTCACATTTTCCCCCAAGCAGGCTCCAAAACAGCTCACTTTCTGATCCTTCCTTTTGCACTTTTGGCTGGATGTTTGGCTGAAATTAACAGTCAATGGATATGAACGAACCATAAAAGGAGATCAAGGGAATGTAATGAATAAGTATTGGAATAAATAATAAACTGAACACAGTACCAAAAGGAAGATTTTAGAACATAAGATTAAAAGCTCAAATAACCCACAAAAGGATGAACACTGCCAACAAAGACTAAGTAGAGTAGGTTTAAGATGCAGATTTCTGTAAATAAAAGAACTTTTGTACAAACTAAGATAACAAAAAGTTTTGCAACCCCTTGGATACCAAAAACATTAGTGCAACATCTTGCTTTGTTCTTGCATCTGAACAACCTGTTAATTCATGGATTTTGATGGATAAGAGGATATCCATAAGAGGTTTGAAAGATCAACCAATAATTTCATGAGCTAGAAAAAAGATGGCTTTGAGGCCATTGTCTGATCACCCTAAACGGATGACTGATGTGTGGATTGGACATTCAATCTTGGAGGATCAAAGTCAGACTTTTGTCACAAATTGTTCCCTTAGGTTTTCTCCTTGTTTTTGCTACACCTTTATATGCTTGTATAGTTGATTTGATCAAGGATCATAGGGCAAAACTCAACACATAATTGATCCTGTGATCACTCAGTTTCCTAAACCAACGAATACCACTAAACATACTAAATATTAGACATCATGATATGTATTTTTCACATGGAATTGTTCAGAGCTTGCTATTGCCAAATGCTAACCTAATTTTCACATTAAATTCTCTAATGAGTTAATCTCAGATCAATCAAGTTAGTGTGACATAGTATTAGTTATCCAAACTAGATACTCATACAAGAGTAATTCACCTGATCAATGGCAAGGGGATGTATTTCAGTTGTATCTACGCTTTTCAAACCTCTTAAGTTGTTGTTAAGCAGCCATCAATTCAGTCTAAACGATATATTGCATGCCTGCATATCACTAATCACTCATGAAGTTAAGCAACGAGTCTTAAACACCTTAAAAGCTTTGGAACTACATTGCCCACATGATGCAACACATCACACAGATCCAATAAAATTTAGGATAAGAAGGTCAAAGTTAGCTGTAAATTGTGAACTAGGCTTCAAACAAGGGCTTTATTTGTGTTATTGAATTGTAATTGATCATTTAGAATAAGAGATATTTTAATCAATTTTATTTTCATTAGGATTTTCTTTTTGTATTTTGTTTAAATGTTTATGATGGAATGAAAAAAATAATTTTTGGTTTGCCCTCATTTGAATCAAGAAAGCTTTATGAGATACATATGTGCATAGAAGATTCTCTTTTTCAAGGCATAGATCGTCCTTCGTTCAAATAAGGTTGCCATCAAGATTTATCCCTTTCCACTGTTGTCGCTTTCGTCACCTTTATAAGGATAGCTTTCCCACAAAATTAGGGGTCAATTATACTTTATAAAAATTTGAGCAAACTTTTAGACCAAATTGAGTGATCTTGTTGTCAGTGTTAACTAAACTAAGTATTCTTTTTCATAAAAACTCTTGTTAAACTTGAAAGATATTGTGTAAATATAAAAGATAAAGAATGTAACTTTTTTGTAGTTCGACAAACATACATGCTTACATCCACCCTTAGCCACGAAAGACCAGACTTAAATAAATCACTGTCTTTTGTCCAAAGACAAGTACGTTCAACATTCTTATAAGAGAGATCTACAAGGATCACAAGTAACCCAAAAGAGCAAAACAACTAGTGACTGTCAACAGCCACAATATAATAGCAAATAGAATAAACAAAAGCAAGAAAAATACAATTTCTTAATAATATAACTTATACAAGTATCTGAAATAAGTGCAAATATCAATTGAATTACTAAATGAGAACACGCAAAAATATTACCAATTAAAAATTTTATATGCAAATAAAAATTAGTTCTCTCTTGTTACTTTTTTTTGACATATTGAACTTGGATAATGCTACCAAAATAGAACAAAGTAAAAAATTTAGAGACCTTTAAGACCAAGCTGGACACATTATATCATACAATAAATAATTAATGTAATAGGCTAAGTAGGATTAAAGGTACATCGAATGGCTTAGCTACTAATTTTAGGAAAGTACTATTACTAGGAACTTAAACCCAACTTTGTAAAATGAACAACATAGATAGAAGATATCAATCTCTTTATAATTATGGAGATGACTGAATGGAGATTTATAATAAAATTAAGATTAAAATATCAATATTTGATTGTATTTATAATCGTACTAAATTTTTGAACTAATTGACTTAAAAGGAGGATTTTTTTTTATTTGTATGTGTTTGATGACGGCCTAACTTTGTCAAAATAAAAATAATAAGTTATGTTAAGATGTTGTGGACAAATATCCTAATGAAGGAACATAGGTTAGATAAAAGAGCCTTTACTTGGGAAGAAATAAAACAAATACAAAAACAAAAGTATTGTCTTAAGTACTATGACAAGATTGCACAAACAATTACACACATTGGAAAAAATGAAGTCTACTTAGATCGAATATTTGAATTATTTTTAAAAGTTTAATGTTATAAGAATGAGAGGCTAGATGTCCACACAAAGAGTGAATTGTATAAATCTTAAACTTAAAAATAACAAATAAAAACACAAAAGACTAAATTACTTTTTGAGAGTAATTGGCCTTATACATTGTTTTACCAAATTTTATTACTTTATAAATTCTATGTGAAATACATGATACAATAAATGAAAAACATTTTTAGGTGATTCAATCCAAACCTAGATCTTGTCTATCCAAAACACTTTTCATAAAAGTGAGTATGCAAAAACTCATATTTGATTAAAAAGTTCCACAAAATATTAATACAAAAGAGCCTATAATACCGAGTCAAATGATCATATAATCATAAGACTAAAATATCCTATAAAGTGGCCAAAAGACTAATAAAAAGACCAAGATAAAGTCTCAACAATAGGACAAAAAATTAATATGAAAGAACTCAAATATACAAAATCTTATAATCCAATAAAAATATCAAAAGACACAATAAATCGATATAAAAAAACTTGGAATTGATTTGCATCTTAGCTAAAGCATAATAGATTGAAGGTTGAGATAGAATGAGATCTAAGCTCAAGTGAAGTAGCTTTGCACTTTTCTATGCCTTTCAATGATAATATTTAAATGCAAATCCTTCTAAATGATATGCAAAATATTTATTATCTTTTTCTCATTATTTGGAGGTTAGTTGTAGAGTTTTGAGAATGGCTCCAACGGCCCTAATCACCCTTAATGACTCTCTAATTGCTATTTTCTTATACCTCGAAATTTGGACAAACTAGTCATTACAAAAAATGTACTAATTGTATTGTACCATCCTATGATGATATGATATCATAAACTTAAAATATAATAATCATACTTACTATCCAAGGATTATACAATTAAATCCACCGAATAATTAAAAACCCTGTTATAGAGAAAAAAGTAGCTATCATTCCTTTTACTGATAAATTATGTATTCCTTGGTTTTCGTACACTGAAAAGTTTATCAAATGAATCATAATCACAATTGAAATGATCGAAAAGGAAATATGAGTTAATATCTGTTCTAAGGTCGCAAATATTATAAACATAAAAATAAAAATCTATGGATCTGCCGGTTCACCAATCATTGACGGCTCTAGCACTGCTAAGCCTACATTACATGCAATAGTACCTAGAATTACTACTGGAAAAATATATAAAAGATCATTGGGCTATGCGGGTTCTCCATAATAATTATGGCCCATCCCCTTAGCCAATTTAGCTCTTAATACAGGATCATTCAAATCAAGTTTCTTTGTTATTTGGATAGGTGAATTCTTATGGATTCATCCCCCAGAGGAACCGGACATGAGAATTTTTGCTCATCCGGCTCGAGCAAGAATTTGTACGATAAATGTTGTTGGACCATACGAAATTCCTAGGTTTAACATTTCATAGAAAATTTCCTAAATGACTTACCATATTCTACAAAATAAATTATCACATGATACAAAATTCTCGAGCTCAAGTTAACTCTTATGGCACTGTTCACTCATTCATTCATACTACTAAAATGAACCATTCGTAACAAGAATCAAACTATATATTAGCCACAAATATGTACTAATCATATTATACCATAGGTACAATCGTATTATACTATATGTTCGTCTTTTGATAGTTTTAAGTTCTTGCATCCTAAGTGTTCTAGACACGTTTAATGAGCACGACCTAATGTTTTTAATTTTTCATAAGTAAAGAAAGCTATGCGAATGCATGTCTTAAACTAAGTATGATGAGCTAAGTGAGAGGTGTTTAAAAAGCTTTTATCATACACACTCAAAATCTCATTGTTTGTGTTGTCTTAGAAATATTATTATAAGTCTTATGATTTTAAACAAATAAAGAGAGTTCATAAAAGTCTTTGTCAAGTGTATTGTTTAAGTTATATGTTTGGAGCTAGTTATAGTTCACGCCAAGCACCGTCAACTGAGCCTTTGAATCAAGACTAAAATCTCCAATTTGACCTCCTAGATAGTGCTGAGATACATGATTTGAAATTTTTTAAGAAAATTCATTAGTATAATAAAAATAATTTTATTATTATCAAATTAATTACATATTAATGAAAGGTTCAATATTTAACAACTAAGAAAAATGGTCTTAATGCAAATTGATAATTAATAAGCTTATTTTGAGATTTAGTTGATTCTATTAAGTTAACAAAAAACACTAAATAAAGATCCAATTAATATCTTTGCCGATTTTTCATAGGTTTTAGGACTTATCTATAAATTTTGTTTTACGACTATCACATATTGCACAACATATAGATAGTATCTTTGTAGTAATAAATATGTTTTTTAAAATACCACTCTATCCTTTACCACAAAACCAATGATGCATCCCATATTATCAAATTATTTTTTAAGAAGCTTGTTAGGCTACATGGGTCATTGAACATTACTGTGTCTAATAGGAGTATGACATTTATCTTATATTTTTGAAAGACTATGAAAATTATTTGAAATAAAGTTGAAATTCTTATATGCATTTTATCCCCAAACAGATGATCAAGTCGAGATAGTCAACAGGATATTAGAGAATTTATTAAGAAAGGTTGGTTGCTAAATGCATTAGGAATTACGATTTAAACATACCCACAACTTACCCACAAGTATCCCTTTGGGATTTAATTCCTTAAAAGCTTGTGGCTTGTTTAGAATCATTAAAATGCTAGATCCCAATGCTTATATTCTATTATTGTCACTTCACATTTTTATTATTAACATCTTTAATGTTCAAGATTTATTATTATATAAAGATGATTTACAAGATAAAAAATTTATAAGCTAACTCTTTTGTAAGTGTCTTGAATTATGATTAATCTCCTTTAGCTTCTGATGTCAATTTTTTTATTGTTGATAGTATCTCTTGATAGATACTTCTTTTTTATCCTATTATTCTGTGCAGGTTCTTGGCAAGTTCGACAAACATTAGTGGGCATTTGGCTAACTATGGACGACATGGGAAGACTAGCACCAAATTCTATTAAGAGATTACTTGAATTTTTACTTTGTAGAGTAGATTTTTTCTTTATGAGATGGAATTAATGCAATACAAGTAGATTTAATAAAGCCTATGATGCAAGGAATCAAAGTTTGTCATAAGTCATGAAATGATATTAAATAGGGGCTATAGAGGGTTAAAAAAATAGTTTTATTAAGTTTACATGTGTTATTAGGTTGTAACAAGTCATTTATGAAATTCAAGAATTTACTTTATTTTGTTTTCTATATGTCTATTCGTTTTTATAGTTTTTTAACATTATTTTATTAGTTTTTTAGGGTGACATTTTGGTCATTTCATTTTCTATTAGAGTTTCTTTCTACTACAATATTTAAAATCTTAAGATGTAACAAAAAAGGAGTTTTTTGGTTTGTCATCATTTGAATCAAGAAGGCTTTGTAAATGCATATGTGCATAAGAGATTCTTGCCACAAAAGCTTAAGTTGAAATTTACCAAGTTAAGAGTTGGACTTATCTCATTCCATCACTGTCACTTCTATCACCTCTGTTTTCCCCTTCTCTTGTCCTTACCGCTAGCCCTAACACCTCACCAACCACTCTTGGCTTCACTCGCATCCAACCACTTTTGGCATCCTCATTACTCCTCTCCCTTGTTCTTCTCTTAGCCAACTACCTCATTCCAATGTCAACCACTATGATCCAACACCATCCGCTTAAAAGTAACCTACTCCACCCACTCAACCTTAGTTTTCCCATTGACTACTTGCATTCATTACCACTCAACATTGGACTAAACCTGAAATGCTAGCTTTATGTTACCTAGATCGTCACTGCAATGATCGGCTTTCTAACCGATTTCATTCACCCAATATGCCACAATGGTCGTGATACCTTGCCTGCCACTTAAGTTCGCATGTGACCATAGCTATATTATGCGATGATGAGTAAACAAATACTTGAAAAAAGCATATGATCCTTTTTGCAATAGCATATTTCAAATAAGGAGGAAAAAATTGATCTGCAAGCCTACCATGACTATTGAAAATGTTTCAAAAGAACGTAGGCATATAACGTACAAAAGTTCATGCTCTTCTTTATCTTGAAATATAGGATGATCTCTCCACTATCCTTGTGCCTCCACTATGCTGCAGCATCTTCTACCTCAGCTAACCAAAGCCCTAACACCGCTATGCACTACCATACTCCGTGCTCCAGCTCCCTTTCCTAGCCAATTTGCCTCAATCACCTTTTCTTACATCTCTTCGTCAATGCAGGTCTTATCCAGTCGTGCCACCTACTCCCACTATTGTCTTACTGACCTAGAACCAAAGCAAGCCCTAGAAGTAGTAGTCCTAATTGCTTCAATGCAAGCCCATTGTTAAATGCATTCCCTTGCTCCACAATCTCTAATTGCATTCTCTCAACCCTTTCTCTAGTTGCTCCTTGTGCTCTTAGGGTAACTCCTCAAGTTCTCCATGCGTTAGCTTAAAAAAAAAAAAACCCAAGGAAGAAGTCGAGTCTATGGAGCACTTAGTCGTGGCATGTCCTCCTCTAGTCACTCCCATTCCTAGTTGCATGGATCGACCTTTTATGTTTTGCCAAGAGCTTTTTCAAGCTTAAATGCCTAAAGTTAAGCTTTATTGCATGACAAATTTCCAGGGAGATGAATATCTGTAGGACCATCTCATTGAATTTGATGTTGCAATGATTAATCACATGGCATAGAATATCGTTTGATGTTGTGAATTTCTTATTTTCATCAAGAGGTCAACCCTTGAGAGTGATTTCACTGATTACCACCTGGCTCCATTACCTCATTTGTTGGCTTTAACTAGGCATTCCAAGTAGGCTTTTGCTAATAAGAAATGCCCCAAAAAAACCTCCAAACACCTGTTTAACATCCTAGAAGAGAAACACGAGACCTTGCTTAGTACTAGAGGTAATTCAACATTGAGGTGCATTGGGCCAAATCATCTAGCAAAGAAGATCTATAGATGGTCCTCTACACAAGCCTCTACTATAATGGGCTTATTAAGTCCCTTTCTCTTGAGATTATGATCACCTTACAAGAAATTCACAAGTGCACTATTCATTACATTAGCTCAAAAGAATATTGCGAATAAAAGCGTGCAAATGGGAAGAAGTTGCTCAAGGTTATTAAAAACCATGAATAGAAGAAGCCTCTAATTGAAGAGTGCCTTCCTCAATTGTAGCAATAATAGTCACATCACTTCCTTAGGAGCCATCATTGAAGATGTCGATCACCCTCCTCAAGCGCAAGATCTGAGAGGTGGGCAAGGTAATCTAGTATCGATCCTCCAGGACATGATAAGGTGAAGACAAGTATGGCTCTAGCCACTTACATTATCAATCAATTGGATGTGATGTAAAAGATTGTTTTCTTGTGTGCCCTTATTGAAACCCTCATAAAGAAGGGAAAAATGGTAGGCCTCTACTGGGAATAGCCCCCATAGGTCAAAAGGCAACTACTCAAGTGTCAATAACCATATTGAGCAGTTGCCCAACAACGTGCTCTAGCACTGCTCAAGTTGCCTGCTCGTCACCTTGGGAAAGCTTTTATTGATGCAATGTTGTTTGTGTCATCTCTGAAGAGAGCCAAACCATTGTGCAAAAATCCTCTTTTGAGAGAGCTTACATCAATTAGATACCTCCACTCCCTCTTTATAACCTTATTATCTTCAATTCCATGAAAATGCCATACCTAAGGAATCCTTACAAAATGCCTTGAACACTTTCTCAAATTGTCAACTTGGATGTTCATATTATCCATATCAATATAAAAAAACCTGTAGATGCCCTTATCCATCATTCCTATGAAATCATGAAAATGACCAAAGGCCTTATTATTCCATCTTCAGTTGCCGTAGTAGAAGTTTCTCATACTAAATGAAGCAACAATCTCTGTCTTACCATCAAGGTGAAAGGAGGCTCTCTAATATGTGTGACCATATACTTGGTTATAAAAGTTCTCTTATAACTACCACCATGGTTGACCACCCTCATTACTTTTCAAGCTATATCCTCCATTGTGCATCTATACCTAAAGTTTCCAACTTCCCGATGACGTCGACACCATCAGCGGATATTTGCTTTAATCTTGTTGTTGCTATTTGCTCACAATCTAGGAAAGTGAAAAGAAAAAAAGCAGGAGAATATGTGTAAGAATCTCAAGATATTGCTTTTGAATTCCAGGTTTAGTAAGTAATGCTAAGGCTGATCTAGAGGAGACCTCAATATCTCTACTTTAAGATCCTTGTGACCTTGCTAAGAATGTAAACATTTCCTCTTTGCTAAATAAAAAAAGATGGCGCTGCCACTCTTCCTTTTTCAGCAAACTATATCGATGTCTTAGCATAGAAACCTCAAATATGTCAAGCATGTGATGCAATTTAGCTGAGCACCCTCTTAATGTGAAGCACAAATATGTTCCCATGCAGCAAAAGAAAAGAACCTTTATCTTCGAGAAGAAGGGATCCGTCAAGGCTAAAGCGAACTCGTTTAGGCATGCCATATTTGGCCTATGCAGTATCCAAAGTGGCTTGCCAATATAGGTTCCTGTAAAGAATCAAAGTAGAAAATGATATGTTTGCATTAGTTTCATTAATCTAAATACTGCATGTTTAAAAGACATGTATCTGTTCCAAGCATCAACACCCTAGTAAATTCCACTGCCATTAGTACTTTAATTTTCTCAACGCCTGCTTAGGTTAACACGAGATCTCCATGTTTGAGACAGATGAGGATAATTGATTCTTGCAACTTCTACTATTGTAAGATGGTGGTTGGTCTTAAGAACATTGGATTTCTAGTAAAGAGTAAGACATTACATAACCATTTTCTAGATCTAAAAAGAGACCCTTGAGACATTCTCATCGCAATCAGATTCACTTAAATCTACTAAAGTTCACCTTTAGAGTTGTTTTAGTAAATTTCCTGGTTTTATGGTCTCATAGGAAGGCACTGATGCAAATCTCGAAAAGGTTAAATCCATCCTTAATATGCCCTTGCCCAATATAAGAACTGATGTGCAAAAGCTAATCAACCAACCACCTTTCTAGATCCATTGATCAGTCAATCCTTCGCTTCAAGGTTTTTCACGATAAAGCTTGAATGGAGTGGACTCCTGCATGCCAACTATTTTTTTAGCAACCTAAGCAAAACCTCACAAAACCACCAATTTTGGATAGCCCAAGGCAAAGGGAGCACACCTAGTCTATCTTAACGCAACTGATGTAGCAATAAGAATCACCCTTGTCCAAAAGTAATATGGCAGGCAAAAGCCTACCTACCATGCAAGTCATGTTTTAAGGATCCAAAAATCTGTTATCCACCCCTCGAGAGGCTGGTGCTAGACATGGTAACATTGGTAAGCTGCTGCACTTAATCCTCCATTCTACCAAAGTATCTGGCTGCCTTAATAATGCTCATACATGGTGGCGCTCCCAGTTTTGCATGATTGTCAAAAATAATATTCTAATCCCAAGAGATTTCCATGAAGTTAATATAATTGAAAGCTAAAAGAAGTTTTTGCTTTCATTCTTGGTACCTCTTAAGTGTAGAATCCCGATTGGTAGACTTGGCTGACCACCAGCTGGGAATCAAAGAAGATTATTAGCTGCTTTAAGAAGAGACCTTTTGTCAAGCAAAGCATGGTAAGTAAAGTGTCATATTTCATTTGATTACCAGTAGCAAAAAACGGTTATGCTAATGGCTCGTTAGGGAGTAACTACTTCCAAACTAGTGAGTATGATTTCAGGGCCATTGCTTCATATGACCCATCTTTAAGGCAAGTAGTGGAATATTTGGCTAAGTAGGCTTTGAGATGATCCGATCAACTTGGAAATCAGCAAAGACTTTAGACTTGACAAAGGTTCTCAAAGCACGTTGATTTCATACCCTTCAAGCTCTATATGACCCATCTTTAAGGCAGCCAGATACTTTGGTAGAATGGAGGATTAAGCCAATTAGAAGTTGCAAATTCCTCACCACCTGAATGGAAGAATACATTTCTTGATGGACACCTTTTCTGCTCTCAAGACAACGCCTCAGGATCCAAGCCCAGATTGTCCATTATGCCTGATCAATAGAATACTCTATTAAAAAGGTTATCTTGAACCGCTGTTTTGCTGCTTTAAAAAGTCAGAAATAACTGATGTTCTTGCCAAATTCAAATTGGGGAAAGCAACAGCGATTCTTCAAGTCGTATTCTCGCATCAAGGGTACTCCAACAAGGCTATTATTTGCCATCCCTTGAGAAGAATGCCCATGACTATGCTCGAAAAAGACATAAGTATCAAGTTCACGTAAATCTTTCATGCTAGCTAACTAGAACACTTAAACCTTAGAATATCTCATAAACATTTGTAGCCAAGGAATGGATTTCCTCTAGCCCTTTATGACAACATTCAAGAACCACAAGCATCTTTTTGTGCTAGTCAACTACTTCACCAAATAGATCGAAACAAAGGCCATATCTGAAAAAAATTTTAGTATCCATATACCATCGTCATAGGTTGTAAATCCTTACAATTGCATAATAAAAATAGTCATTCACTACACATCTCATTTGTACACTTTAATCTATGATGGCTCAACCATCCTTGTCACACTTGTCCTTTTGCACATGTTTGAAGAACCAATCAGGTAAACCAAATCCCAAAACTAAGTTAAGATATATGAGAACCATGGGTTTAGACCAAAGAATTGGTCCTCAAGTGTGGCCTCCTCCCTTCGCCACCTTGAGTAGCATAAGTTATGACTTGCTTGCATCACTTAAGCCTCAGACAATCCTGAATAATTTCTCAAAGCCCTAACAAGAATAATTACCTCTCAAACACTACTTACAAGGAAGGATAAAAGACCTCAGTCTGAGTCTCTCCATGCCCTTAGTGCTTCTCCTATAAGAAATATAAGCTACAACACCTAAGCCTCGTATTTACTCTAAAAGCCAGAGGCATACCCAACCACATTTCGAGCACTAATAAGTAGGAGGGGCTTGACCCTAAAAGTTTTACATCCCTCTCTTGAGGTCAGAGTTTACTCCTTTAAGAAAGCTTAAATGAACAATTGAATATCTCCCTACATGTCATCAACATTTTGAATCAAAAAATTATGGCAAGCCTTGGCTTTTTTGTACTTAATCTGGCTTACTATTAAGGCCTTGAACCCATTTCCAATGGAGATGACCATCAAGCGCTCATTGTTAGAAGGTCCACAAAATCCTTGCAAGCTTCACCCTATTCACATGCTTTCATTTTTAGGTTCTTGACAATATTCAAGACCTTGTAGCTTCTGTTCTAGTTGAAAATCCAAATGGCAAGAATGAAGAGTTGCCAACATTCTCAAACTTAGTCCTTGCATTTCCAATGTCAATAGCATGTACGATGTATGTAAAAGTCAGTTTGTGCTCCATACAAAAATCCATTAACAATACACTTTTAGAAGGAAAAAAGAAAAAAAGGCATCTACATTAAAATTTTCATCACTTTTTGTCATCTTCAGGGGGAAGGCTCCCCATCTTCTAGCCACTTGAGTAGGTTCATGCAATTTTCTTAAGCCAATGTCAGGCTTGCACTAATTCTAAAGTATCCAAGAAAGTAGACTCCATGTTGCCTGAGCCCTCTCTTTGGTGATGTGCTTCAAGCATGTAAGGTAAAAGATTATACAGACAACCACTTCCAAACAATACAAAGTTTTGAACTACTAGATATGCTTTTCCCATCTAAAAATGAGTTATTTGTCTCCCATCTCTTCCATCCTTTCCTCTTGTGGTGGTGTAAAACCTATGCTAGCTATAGAAAGAGAAGACACCTCTAGGATTACCGCCTTTGCCTTTACCAAATCCATCTCCTTCATAGCATACTTCAGCTCCCTTTCTCCTCTTCCATTTTCATTAGCTCCTTCACATAGGCTTCCATTATCATTTGTAAGGTCCTAGGCCACTCATTGCTCCACCAAACTCTTCTTCAATTTACTTCTCCTTGGGCTTCTTCTCTAACTTCTCTTTTTACCAATTATCACTGTACTACCTCATCAACCTATTCTACACCCCCCTTAGTTTCTTCAACTTTCTCTTTACTAGTAAGGCATCCTGAAGTTAGGAAAGTGACTAACTGGTTTAAATTTTGCTCCAATAATTATGTTGGAGGCCATCTTAACCTCAAGTCCATGGTCACCTAAAAACCTAAACAAGTTATCAAAGCTTTTTTTTTCCTTCTTGTATTGACTTTGACTGATGTCTCTACTTTGTAGCTCCTTAAGCCATTTAGGCATGTGGCCATGATAAACGTTGTCGATCAAAGTGATGGACAATCCTTATCATTGAAAGCCCTCATGGTCCCTTTCCCTTCTGCCTTAAACTACCCTTCACTAGTGCATGACACTAACTTGGAGCCAATTCTGCCACCTATGAAGAGGTTGGAGAGCAACACATTATCAACCTCCTTATTTATTTCCCATCTCCAATCTCTTTTGTCATCAAGCTTTTCCAACCTCCAAGAGCCTTTTGTGTGTAGCCTTCGAATCACCCTCAATTATTATCGGAGGGAATGGAGATTTCTTCCTTTTCTTTGGTTGTTTGGCAGCCTCCAATCTACCAACTGCCCACCCCAATGCCTTTGCCATTGTCAATCCTACTCTTGTCAACAAGCATCAAGAACATGCTTGAATGCTTCATCCAAGTTGCCTTTAGTCCCTGCTTGGTATAATTGCTCATGAAGCAAACATGCAATCAACAAGGGAATATTAGGCTGATCTCCCAAAAACATATCTCCAGCCATTTGACGTTGTACTCTAAGAGCTCTAGCTGCATTAAGGTCTTGACATCTACATCCTTAAGCCCTATGAACTCCTTCAACAAGTGTCGAACAAAGATCCACCTATCACTTGATCTAAGACAGAGGTGGATAAGTCAACCTTGGCCTAAATTATACTTAAGAACATGGTACACAGACAATTCCTTCTTTTTTAGATTCAATTGCTATTGAATCTTCTAGTTCCCAAGGAAGATACTCGAGGAATTGTTGTACTTTCAACTGCAAAAAGTTAGATTTTCCTTTATAAAGTTTCTACAACCTAATGAGCATTAGTTTGCCCCTTTCATCCAATGCGAACGGAAACAATGATAACACCTAAACTTCTTCATCCAACTGTTCGTGGCTTCATTTTTTTCAATATTCACCATTGAATAATTCTCCATCTATAGAGACAAATGAAGTTTAAAGGAATTGTTGTTGATCATCTTAATCAATTGAAACAGTTAAAATTAGATTGCATTCAACTTTTCGCTTTCTCCTTTCAATTTGACCTTCCCAAGTTTTAACCAAAATAAGGCTTTCACATCTACCTATCTACCAACATGATGCTTACAAAACCCTTTTTTACTTTTGTGACAACTCTAGCTATTTCCCAATCGTAGTGCTCATTCTCTAAATACTCTCAACAAATTTCTGCACCTTTTATTATGTGGTCACCTCGATTTCCTTATGAGTGTTGAGATGGAATTTCAAGTTAAGGGGACTCTGAGGTAAGCATCTATGATAGACACCAAATAAGCTTCATCTAGTCAAATTATGAACAACTTGATTATATGCAAAGTAGATATATGATACACTCATCCCAAGTCTTTGGATCCTCAATTTTATCCCCTCAACGAATATATCACAACTCGATTCACGACTTGCATTTGGCCATTAGTTTGAAGGTGAAAAGCTATACTTTGTTGTGATATTGTATCCATCATTTTCCAAAGTCTCCACACAAATTTTCCTAAAAACCATAAGTCCCAAACAAAGACAATGCTTGTTGGTAATTAATGGTGCACCATACCTTCTCAAAAAATATGAGTACTGCTTCATTGCTCGCACGTTCTTTTTGGCAAGTATAAATTCAGCCATCTTCGAGAATCTACCAATGATTATAAACAAATAATTATGCCTTTATTTTGTCATTGATAAGCCTCTTAAGAAGCTCATTAATGTACTTTCCCACAATGTATTGATGTTAGGATGTAATGTTCATACTTTCGATCAATGGGCTTCAAAGTACTACAAAGTGTACATCCTCAAATAAACCTCCTGACATTGAATTTCATTCATGGCTAGTTGGCATGTCTCTAAAGAGTTAAAATGGTCTCATTTACTTTGATATGTCTCGATACCTTGGATGTACGGATTTCTCAAATCTACTTAAATTTATCTCCATTTTGTGGAATGCAAACTCGATTCCTTCAATATAATAGCCCTTACAATAATAAGGTAGTATGTAGGTTTTGTATGATTTACTTCTTCGAAGATTTAATAGTGATCAGGATCTTTGACATATTTTAAAATTAACCGCATTTCACAGATTGAATCTATATTGCTATTAATAAACATAGATGTATTGTTAAGCTCGACAACATGCCCATTAGCTCTTTTCTTGTATTTTGACTAGATTACACTGTTGAAGATAACCCATCCACTTATGATCTCATGTTATTGTAGCTTGGTCTATTTTTGTAAGAATTGTATGGATCAATGATCAAAGTGGATCATTGTCACTTTCCCCAATAAGGATGCCAATGCATCGTATGTTGGCTAGGTTCACTGAACACCTTGCAAAACCTTGGACTAATATGCTATAGGCCTCCTAGACTATGAAGGCATTGTCTTGATAACATATCCCAATGCATCTACCTCAACTTCAAAAGATTGATATAAATTAAGGCTAATATAATATCCTCACAAATTTTCTTCTTTAATAAAAGGAATGTCCTCTCATGTTCTTTCCACTCAAACTTTCTATTTACTAAAATGAGGAAGATGCCATTACCAAAAAATTCTCCAAATAAACTTAGATAATGGCATGGTCCCACAAAACTTAGAACCTCTACAGCGTTTGTTCATTTCAACCCTTCCTAAGTAGCTATAACTTTGGCTTCTTTGACTATGATTTCCTTATTTCCAATCTTAAAACCCAAATAAAAGAGAATCAATAATTTGAACTCACATTTCTTTGGATTCAACTTCAATTGGTTCACTTGGAGTAGTTCTAAGACTTCTGCACATTCTCCTTGTGCTCCTAAAGTTACTACTATAGATTAAGATGCCATCACAAACTCATTGAGATAGGGTTCATCATTAGCATGGAAGCAATTGAGGCATTGCATAGCCCAAATGTTATAACAAGTCACTCATATAATGGTATGTTCATCACCTTTATTGGATTTCAAATGGAATCATCCAAGGATCCTACTCATGAATTTGGATATCAAATTTAGCTTTGTGAACACTTATATATTCTTCAGTTGATCCAAATAGTAATCAATACAAGATAACATATAAATTCTTCACCATAATCATATTCAGTGTGCCATAATTGATGCACATATGCCATCCTCCATCCTTCTTTAGTACGTAACCACAAGAGATATGCACAATAAACTACTTAGCCTTAGTGCTCATGCTTGAAAAGTTCTTTCACATGCCTCTTAATTTCTTCAGGCTCTATTACTAAGCATCAATACACCCAATATTAATAGGGTAATTAACACAAGAGTAATCTCGTGCTCCACATTTCTCTTTAAGGAAAATCCACAAGGACCTTTAAGCAACACTAGGTATCTCTCGATAAGAGCCTTAATCTCATGATTATCTTGTTTGACAATCTCCTGATTCAACCATTTCGCTTTTTTAATTGGCTATATAGCACATAACTCCAACAAGAATTCACAAATTGTTTAACCTCATAGGAAGTATAAAATCCATTGGCTGCAATTATTGGTCTCGATTCATACGTACTTACCATCATTGATGAACCAATACTATTGTGCCCGTATAAGATAAATTGTATCCTAGTCCAACAAATAAAGTGCTTTGAGCATAATCTGGCATGCATCAAGAGGTTCTATTTGACATAAAAACTCAACGATGTATGCCCAAGTGATTGCGAACTCACCTAATAATGTTGCACGATTTTTGTGTTAACATTGCATTGTATCCATCTTAGTAAGTGTGGTTAGGTGAGGTGTATTCATGAGATTAAATCATCTATAGAGGACTTCCAAGATCAAATTCTTCTAATTACTCAAAATAATAATTGCTCTAACTCCTTCAATTGAAGTCAAAGACTAAATAGCTCCTCTTAAGCTCTTGCCTCACCTCAACTGGACTAGTTCTTGTAAACTTTACAATCAAGGCAAAGCTTGCGATGTTCTTGTATATAGCTTCAAGAAGGTCTATCTTTGATCAATAATGGTCATCATACATTTCATGAAGTATGTGCTCTTCTTTGAAGTGTAGCTCAGGATGTAACCTTCAACATTTCTCATCATATGCCCGCTTTTCTACAATTTGTATGGTAATTTCTCGAGTCAATATTCTATTTTCTGAAGATTGTTATAACAGTCAAAGAGAGTAAAGAGTGATTATTAGGCGACGTCTCACAAGAAATCAATGGACAAAGAATGAGGAGATATATAGATGAATTGTCTCATATTGACTATTGAGTACGAAATCTAGGTCTTTATATAAGATATTATTGTCTTAAAATGTTGAAGAGCCTTTTGGGAACAAAACCGCTTCAATCCCATAATAACTCCATAATTAAGTATATTATGATATGACTAGATAAGGAAGGTCTTTTAAGAAGGACAAAGCCCACTTGAGTCAATTAGGATGATTCAAAGGGACAATGCCTTAATAAAACAAGAATGTCAATATTAATGACATTAAAACTAAGCCTTCTACTAGTCTAATAAGTTCGAGAATGAACCAAATGGAATTTGATAGGCTTGCAACACCCAAAAGAGGTAGGGAATATTCATCGAGTGATGTCTTAAGAGAGGAATCACTGTATAAAAAGTGGCTCCTGTGCAAGCTTCTTAGGGTGTATAGATAAATTATCCTACATCAACTATTAAGGGGGAGATCCTAGTTTTTATATGAGATGTCATAGTCTTAAGATTGTAAGATATTTTTTTGGGACAAAACTCACTTTGACCTAATAAGAATTCCATAATTAAGTATGCTATAATAGTAGTATTGAGAGAGGTGACTAGGTGGGGAAAATCATTTAAGGATAAAACTCATTTAACTCGAGATGAGACAACTTCAGAAGATAATATCTTAATATAATTAAAATGGAATGTTACAATTGTCTCCTGCACTACTAGTTTTTTTTGTCCCCTTGAACGTATTCCCCCACTTCTAAGTATTTCTTAAACTTATAGCACAAGCCACCAGAGCTTTCTCTTGCTTGTCTTTATTCTTCTCGATTATCATTATGCACGAGTTGGATTGGCTGAGAGTCATAAAATGAAACAACCTGAGTTCAATTACAATCAGGTAATGTTATCTAACAAAATACTTCATCAAGGTAGAAACCTCATTGACAAACACTCCCAGTGTTGCAACTTGATGTCGTAACTCTATGGTATGGTCCTACATCATCTATCATTGTCAATGTGTAAAGTTATGCCACTTCTTCCATTGTTTCTCGAAGCTTCCTATTAAGTAAAACTCTCATCATATCAACTTCTTGAAGTGGTTCCACAATATCTATTGGCTTAGGATTCTTCTAAGATGAGCATTCCACTAGATCAATGCATGACTCATGTAGTTCAATCTAGTAATAACAATGATGTAGGATGATATATTAAAACCTATTTTTAGCTTATTAACAATTGAGAAGTTCTTAGGTTCATGTAATATATTCATACAAGGGCCTACCCAAGATACTATAGGTTTAGAATTGAAAATCTTACGATTGTTAAGCAAATACAAACTTCCCTAAAAGTCAAGTACTTATACTAATCTTTAACATGAGGGATCTTAACCTAAAAAAAAAGGGTTTAACAACTCAATGTCAAAATACTCATATTGGTAATGAAGTGGTAAGGTACACATACAAGTGGAGTTTCTAGAATATCAAACAAGAAAATTACATGTTTACTTGTACAAATTAGAAAGATGTGATGATTAATTTTTTTCAAAAAATGAAATAAAAGAATTAAGCACTTTTTTGTGATTTAACACCTTTGTAGATGCTAGATAAAGGGTCAAATATCTCCCATTTTGAGACTCTCACTCGCCTTCACAGAGCACCTCCGAAATCACACCGTCATATTAATTACACACGACACCCTTGTATTAAACAAGCTTGGCGACAGCACTTTGTTCATTCAATTTGAATTTGTTTTGGCAACTACATAGAAAAGTTCATCTATTTTAGGGCCTAATTTCCTTACCACTGGTAGAAAGAAAAAACAAGATCTAGTGATTTGGATTTTTCCTTTTTTGACTTGCCTTCTAACTTAGTCTCTTGTTTTTGTCCTTATTCTCTTTAAATTATTTAGTGAACCATATTTACACCTTTACCAAGTATCGACTTATCTTTCCCATTAACAAATAGAAAGTTCTCATTCATCCTAATCTTATAACTGACATCCTTCTCAATTTGGGTTATTACTTTGTTGGAGAATAGGGCTCTTATATCCTTGGTTTTTGTCGGAACCCTTTGAAAGAAGTTTGTAGACTTTCGCTTTGCTCCAAGGATGGAAGGACAACACTGAGTGAAATGACCAAATTCTCCACAGACTTTACATATCAATTCTTCTTTTCTTTTCTTCTAGTTCCTCTCAGTTGCCTTAGCTCTTGCTTCCCAAAAATTCCCTACTAGTAAAATAGGGACTACATTTGGATCCTAGGTCTAATCTTTGTCATATGACTGATCATTAGTTGATGGCCTCTTGTTTGCATTCTAAGAACACTTGTATGTGTATCTTATCACTTCATTACTAATATGAGTATTTTAACTATGAGTTGCTAAACCACTTTTTCTATAGGTTGAAATCCTTTGTGTTAAAGATTAATGCAAGTCCTTGACTTCTAGAGTTTTTACTTACTCAATAATTCTAAGATTTCTAATTTCATACCTATAACACCTTGGGTAAGCTTTTGTACAGATATATTGTATCAAGAACTTAAGCACTTCTCAATTATCAATGAGCTAAAAATAGGTTTAAGCATATCATCTTACATCAACTTGGTATCAAAGCGGTGCCAGGATTGGCTCCTCTACTTATTAGTATCAATTATTAATGTCGTTGTGAGGATCAATTATAACCGACCCTTATTTATTGCATAATTTAGTTTGTTTTGTGACCGTTCGTCCAACTATTTGCATCTATACTTTATTTTAAGTCATTTGAAGGTCAGTTGACAGCTTTTTGAATATTTTCAATTTTAAATTCAGTCAATGACATCATTGCAGCAGCCCCATAGTTCTGTGGGCATAAAGTTCGGTCAAATATGACTTAAAAATACTTAAAATTGAGTTTTTTTTAATGTTTCTGCCACTGCTTGCCACTGTCACTTTACCGCATGTGCTCGCCACTTAATTAACCCACGGTGCTCACCCATGCAACTTGTTGATCCTACTCAACTGACACTGGCCCATGTGGCTCGCTTGACCCACGCCAACCCATCGAACTTGTTGATTTGCTCAATCCACACTGACCCATCAAATTAGGACAACCAACGCTATCCGCTCTGACCCCCATTGACCTGCAATCCACGAACCCACATCGACCTACAAACCTATACTGATCAAATCTAACTTATGCAAGTTTGCTTCAACCTACAAACCAGACCAGAGGTGTCACCATGCGCACCAATCAGCCGCACGCCAAACCATCGCCCGAAGTGCATAGGCTTATTTGGGAACTACAATTAATTTTGTAACTTTTTAAGACATTTTTTGCATAATTCAAAGTATTGTTTTGTGATTTGTGATGACCTTTAAAATTCCTAAAATATCTTTTGAAATTGTAAAATGTATCCTTTAGTATTCCCAAGTGTCTTTTTGTATTCTTGACTTAACAAATTAATGTTATACCCTTGCAATCTCTACAAATATGGATGCTCACCATGTTGTAAGTAATGTAATTTGAATAAAGTAACAAAATATTATCGACAAGCTTGTTTGGTACGAGTGTGTCGTGTGCAATCAATCTAAAGGTGTGATTCCAAATGTGTCCTAAGAAGATGAGTGAGAGACT
Organism: Vanilla planifolia; assembly: GCA_023846275.1. Classification (NCBI taxonomy): domain Eukaryota; kingdom Viridiplantae; phylum Streptophyta; class Magnoliopsida; order Asparagales; family Orchidaceae; genus Vanilla; species Vanilla planifolia. Next base: position 22,359,259 of record CM043870.1, read on the forward strand.
CAAAACAAAGATCATGACCCATTATCTAACATCCACAAAGAGCAACAAATCACCAAGAAAATGATTAACCCCTTTATTTCATCTTTTGAAAAAAATTAATTGTCGTATCCATCTTTCTAGTTTGTGTAAGTGATTATGTGATTTTCTTGTTTGATATTTTAAGAACTTCATTTGTGTGTTTACCTTGTCGTTTCACCACCAAAGAGAGTATTTTAGGTATTGGTTATTAAATCACTTTTTCTTTAGGTTGAGATCCCTCGTATTAAAGATTAGTGTAAGTCCTTGACTTTTGGGAATGTTCTTGTTTAACAATTCTAAGATTTCCAATTTTAAACCTATAGTAACTTGGTAGGCCCTTGTATCAATATATTGCTTGTACATAAATATTTCTTAATTTTATGAGGCAAATATAGGTTTTAGAATATCATCCTACATTAACCTTTTTCGATATACATATACTGGTACAATATGAAATAAGTTTCAAGTTGGTCTATCCACATGTCCAACGTTTCAACAATCACTACTCTATTATGTACAACAAAAATACTTCACTTCTAGCTTCAAATTGTTTTTGTTAACTTTTATATTGCAAGGACACAATGCTAACACATTAACTTATCAAGTTCCCCAAAGTGAGGATTATCTTGACTCAACTCATGTTAATTTGGTTACACCTACCCTTAAGTGTGATGCTCTTCTTGATTCTAGTCATCTTATTGCTAATATTGTGGCAGAGTATCCTTATATGATACTCTATAGTTCATTCAAGTTCATCTTGAGGCTACTTTTCTCTTGTGCAAGCTTTAATTTTCTTTTTCAATCCTTTTCATCCATTTTTTTCTTCTTGAGAATCCTAAACTTTAAGAGCACGAAGCAAATCCCTAAATATGTATTTGAATCCCATGCTCTCAAAATTCTGGAAAGGTAAAGATGTATATATCAAAAAAAAGATGGTCGTATTTTTGAGATTACAAAATGAATATAGGACTATTTGTTCCACATACTGCAAAGGAAACATCTTTGACGAACATACTATAATCTAACATCTTTTATAATAAAGAGACAAATTTATAGAAGATTATTACAACTCTTATAATAAGGAGACAAATTTATTGAAGATTATTACAACACTCTAAAAAACAAGTGACATGAGCTCCTTTAGTATCATCCTTTTAGTATTGGTCCCATTAATTGGCAAAAAATGAAGAATTTATAGGGCAAAGTTTCTAATTGGTCCTCATCCACTACTCCAATTTATTTGAACTTAGTTAATAGCTAACTATGTTGTCCCAGATATGTTAATAGTATTCTCATGCTTTCTCCAAGTCATTAAGCATCCTCCTTGGTCTTCTTTTAGCCTTTATTATAATGCTTTTGCTTCAAACACAGAAGATGGTTGTGGTAATTATTGTTGTTGTGGCCATGGTAAAGGGCACAATTTTAATGACAACCACCCTCCTTGATATTTATACATGGAGTCTAGTTTTTCCACCACATGGTGTTACACCTATTTCTTATCATGGTGCTCGCACTCAAATTTTTTCCAAACACAATTGCTAATCAACTCGATCTAGTTTTGCCACTTCATTAAACCCATTTTTTATCAGGGTGCTCACACTCAAATCTTGTCCAAACATCACTATCGATCACTACAAAGATCACTTGGTGACAAAAGGTACACAGAGGTTATGACATTGATTATTTTGAGACCTTATCCTCACTTGTCTAACTCTGTTTGCCTCCTCCCCATCGCCATTAATCAAAGGTGAACATTATTCCAAAACCTTTTTGGATGATTTCTTCAAAGTGAACTATATGGAGCAACCTTAATGATATGTTGCTTAAGAGTCTAAGAAATATTTGTAAGCCTCAAAAAACTATATATGAATTGAAGCAAAGTCCTCATGCTTGGGTTAATAATTTTTGCAAACTCCATGATGAAGTTAATCAACAAAGTAGCATTGTTGATCACTACTTTGCCACTCCTCAAAAATGGTAATCTTTGTAGAATATATGGATCATATTCTTTTCATTGGAAGTGATATATCTAGTATTAAGAAAATTAAAACTATATTCTTAAGACATTTGTTATCATTAATTTGTCAAAATTAATTTTTTAGCATCGAATTTACATACAACAAATGTGATGTCTCTTTCCTTAGAGAAAATTGGAAATCTTGGATGCAAACTTGCCACCATCCTATGAAAAAATATGCAAAATCAAAAGCATTACAATATTATTTTGAGACACATCAAGAAATGGCCTAGTCCATAAAAAATACAGCCACTTGCAAATTGATGCATACTTTGATGCTATATTGGATCTATTGAAGAATGAAAGTTCACTTTTAGATATTATGTTTCTATGGAAAAAAAAAATTAATGTAGCGTATAAGTTAAAAATTGATGGTTATTGCTAGATTTAGTGTTGAAGCAAAATATAAAACAAAAAAGCATTTTGTGTACTAATGACAAGCATAAAAAATCTTATTGAATTTGGTTTTCCTATTACTTAAATCATTACTTTCAAGTATAGTAACCAAATAACCATCTTTACCATAAGCAACCTTCAACAAAAAAACAAAACTTATTGAAATAAATTGTTATTTCATCAAAAAGATGTTCCATCAAAAAAGATTTCTACCCCTTATATTTCTAATTAAAAATAACTACAAGCATCTTTATAAAGGTTATAGGATCTTTTTGAATCTCCAATTTTTACAAGCTTGAGCTTCATGATATATTTGTTCCAGCTTAAGGGTATTATTGGCCAAATTGGGAGGCTAGCATTCTTTTAGTCGAATTGAAAAGTTCATAATTAGGGGTGTCCTTTGATTATTATGTAGTATATTCACTTAATTGATAATATTCTCCCCTTTATTCCTTACCTATTTCATTTATTCTATTTGTTTATTTATAGCCACTCTCAAATAATAAGATGGAAAACCTTTTTCTCTACAACAAGCTTTATAAAATTATGCCAAAACAACTCTCAATAACATGAATCTCCACAATTAGGAGTTATTCCAACCTAGTAATCACAATCTCAATCAGATTATGTAAGCATAAGGAATGAAAAAGACCATCCATTGCAAATATTGAGTAGCTCCTAAATCCTGATAGGCAGCTATAAATTAGAAGTACTCAGAACAACCACAACAATAATCTTGATGTGCTCTTCTACAACAAGAACTTTTAATGAGATGTCACATAATATGGCACGATCACATAATGGGATGGTGGGTAGAATCCAATGGCACATGCTAATTCTATCATGTCCCACTGGTTTAATTGTCTTTCCTCCATATGGAAGAATTAAAAGGAAAGACAGAAAGTAGTTATAGATTGAAGTGTGACCCAACTAAAGCAATATTCAATGTAGCACACTATCCCTCTTTTGCATATCTTCACTATTGGCGGATAGACAGAAAGTAGTTATAGACTTCTTGTGATTTTTGTTGTCCAAGCTCTTGTTCTTCAACTTTAATTCAAGACAAAGAGTATAACATAGATTGAAGTGAAAGGCATCATTCGATCAACATTCAAGCCTTTAGTCAAGCTTTTGAGAATTCCGTCTTTCATCCATTGCTTCTGTCCTTAAGCTTTTGATGTCAAACCTAATTCCTTCTCTCAAGTTTAACTTGAGCTTCTCTCTCTCAAGCTTAGAAGTTTGTTCTTTATAATAGCCCTATCAGAAACACCTCTATAAGCCAACATATTAGAGCATACCTTTCATTGTCCTATGGTTGTGGTTTTTCCTTTATTCATAGAGAATTTCACAGAAAAACATTGCCTCCATTTCTCTTTTCCTAATCATCTCTTGCTTTATCCTCTCGAGTGCAAGTAAGTCCTAACTTAGCTTCATCCTGCTAAACAAAAATTGAAAGATGCGTCAACAGTAGCAGAAGAATTTGATTTCATCACTTGATGACCACAATCAAGACATGTACTTGTGCTTGCCGAAAGGGCTTAATGTATTTTTGTGTCAAGAATTTCAGAATATAGAAGCATGCTCTCACAGCATCAGTGTGACCCAACTAAAGCAATATTCAATGTAGCACACTATCCCTCTTTTGCATATCTTCACTATTGGCGGATAGACAGAAAGTAGTTATAGACTTCTTGTGATTTTTGTTGTCCAAGCTCTTGTTCTTCAACTTTAATTCAAGACAAAGAGTATAACATAGATTGAAGTGAAAAGGATGCATTGAAATCTCCAAATAAACACTGCGAATCATCATGCTCTAGCTTTCAGCGATCATGTTTTTCAGCTTCAAGAATGTGCAGTCAATCAAAATTATAATATAAAAAAGACTTAAATACATTCTCATAAGAGCATCATATTAATTCCAAAAATGCAAGATAATACAATGTGCGCAAGAGTTTTTTCTAAAGCAAACCTTCTGTTTGATCAATAAATTGTAGACAAAAGCAACAAAATAAGATTCATTATTTCCCAAATTTCTTAACTACATCTAAAATATCTAAAACAATAGATGGTTAAGCTAATTTAAATGTACTTTTCCCTTTTCACGGAAGAGCAGCTTATAGGTCATAAAGGACTAAAATAAAGCAAATGGTAATGACAAGTTTGAATGGGCAGACAACATTATCACAGAAACAATGAAATAACATTAAAAATGTCAAGAACCTTTATGATATCTAGCAGCCTTTCAACAACTTCTTGGTTTTCTGCAGTAGTAAAACTCCCAAGCCATGTAAATACAGCATTGCCATTATGCAGAATGTAGCAATAAGATGAATTCAGAGATGAGGCCACCTGATTAGTAAAAATAAAGTCATACCAAATAGTTAAAAAATTAAAAATTAAGCTGGGTAAAATATAAGCTTTTGTTTCAGGTTCTTTTCCTATCAATATATAGCTTAAAATAATAAAGTTGATATGTAATTGTATGTACCGAGTCAACTTGAATTGCTTGCATATTATCAGGTCCAGAACCTTGAACTCGAAATAAAGCAATTCCCTCTTCTGTGTATGTCTCATCCTCTTGGGCCATTTCCCCAACAAACTTTTTGTATCCAAAGCTAACGCCACCCTGCAATAATCTATTATATCAACAAACATTAAAGGGGCTATCCTGTTGTGCATTTTCTAGTGATAATGAAAAACTTCTCCATGATAATATAGGTTTAACAGAAAATGCAGGGAAGATATGCAAATTTTAGAAAATGACCTTTAGCACGATGAAGCATTGGAAAATTGACAAGAATTGAGTAGGCTCCCTTCCTTCATAAATGCGAGCCTATAAATTCATGAGAACAAAATGTGTGAGTAAAATATGCTTTAACAGAGAAAAGGCTGAAGTCAAACAAAGTTTTACTTGAATAGGTTGAAACTTCAAGGAATCGACCATCTTCGTTGCAAGTGAGATAGCTACAGTTCTCTCCTCCTAGATATCAATAGAAATAATCAATGACTGGTGATTAATCACTATTTAAGTGAAAATCATAGCACAAATCGTTCTGAAAAAATAAGCAGATTATCCCGTAACCAAAATAAATCTCATATTCACAACCAAGCAAGGGCAACCCTACGTAGGAAATTTTGCGTCTGTATTACTCTAAACTTTGTCAATTGTTCCATTGACTCAACCAAGCAATGTAAAGTTCGCATGGCAACAATTATTTCCATCGTCCCAAGGCTCTCCTTTTAGATGCATCAAAGTGGGACAGCTAAAATTTATTGTGATTGGAAATTAGAGCACCAAAACACCAGCACCGCAGAATAAAAATAAATACCCAAATAACATAGAATAAAAAGGATTGGCAGGTTTCAATCTCAAAATATGAAATGACAACATCTCAAAGCCCCATTACATAGGAAATCAAAAGATAGTTGACCCACAGATAAAGAAATAAAATAAAACCCAGTGTAAGACAATTCCAAATAATAATAGCAATTAAATCTAAGAACCTGCACGCTCTTCTTCCCAAACCAAGTGCCCACAAGGTATTCCTCCTTTTCAGCTCCAGCAAAGGTATATTGAAAAATGTATGAATCTCCACTATAAAACTTGAACTGTTCATTGGATGGCAGAAGATCCTTTGAACTTCCACTTACACGCCAAACCTTGGTATTAAATGCCAAAGACACGTGTCAGCATCTCAAGTTGTAATTATAAATTCCAATTGAAAAGAAAAAGTAACTAGTTTTAATATACTTTCAAATTAGTTACCATAAAGGCTACAACCATTTTATATTACCAAAAAATTAGAGAATTAGACAAAAATTCCCACAAAGTACCTGCAAATTTCCCGTACAATCAATATATGCTTTAGGTTCTTCTGTTGGTGGAGCATCTTTCAAGGGAGCTTTTAGCTTAAATCCTTGGCGTTTGATGAGCGCTGAAAATGAAAGAAATACCCCACACATTGAAAGTTCAAAACTCAAGAAAAGATAAATAATATTGCAGTAGTTGCAAATTTACCGGCCACTTTGCCTCTGCCATCCTCAGATACAGCTACATCAATATTCTGAGGCCAAATATCAAACTTTGAACGGAACATTACGGTCTCAAACCCCTCAATGATGCGAACTATGCGAGCTGTTGGTCTACCGGGAGCATGACTCAATTCCTAAGAAAAAAAATTAAATGAATTAAAAACATACTAAAAAACAAACAGAAATCATAAAATATAGTAAGAAGATAAATTCTTACTTCAGCAGCAACACTAGCATTTTTCCTTTCTTCAAGGGACGTGCTTCTTCCCATCCACACAAACACTTCAAATCCACAATCAAGTAGGTAACACTTGTTTGTATTCAATAGTTCTCTAGCCAACTTATCAGCAACTACTGGCACTGTCTGCCCTTTTTCTAAACTGCAGAATTAGTTTAATCGAGAAAACCAAGTAAATCTATTTTTGCAACATAAACGTTTCTCCAACTACTTAGACTGACCTTTTGGTTTAAGATTCATTTCTAGCAAAAACATGTTCTGTTGACTCTAATTATAAAATATTAAGTGATAAAACTTTTAGACAAGGAACTTAAGTATATTCTTTATTTCCTATTCTTCAATAATAAATTAGCATTCTTTTAGCGCGTTATTGTGCCCAAACAACCAAAGTAGTTCCAAAATCCTGACAGAAAAATGGTTCTATTATCCAAGTAAAGTTTGAAAAGTAGAATATGAAAATCAGCAAGTGCTTTTGTAGTACTTCATCTTCACTTAACATGGACAAACAAATTTGCACAAAAAAATAAATGGTCTAGCCTTGATCTTTATTTTCTTTACAAAGAGAAATAAGCAAAAAACTATTCACCAGAGAATTTCTAGTTTTTCCATATGAAATTAAAGGAATTCATTCATAATAAACTACTGGACAAAGATCTGCAAAATGCTTATAACAATTTTTTCAAGTTAAAAAGTTTTTTTATCTGTTGAAAAACTTAGAAAACCAAAGGAGTTTTTAGATAATCATCAGGCATGTGTACAAGCACATAAACCAACCAACCGATTATCATATTCTGTGACCCTGCCTAAGCTCACACTTTAGTAAAAGAATTTCGTGCTGAACTACTTTCAATTTTACCACACATTCAGTTTAATGTTTCTCCAGTTTCACAATAAACTTGGTACATAAAATATTCAAATGTTTTAAACACTACATACATTTGGATACTGAATGTAAGATTACCATGCAAGCTTTGCATTAGTGGTCGTTCCATTTACATTGTCCTCTGATGCTATTTTCCTTGGAAGAGGAGCAAATCCCCCAAAAAAACCCCAAAACTCTCCAGCATCAACATCAGCCATTAGCTTTCCATCCTCTAGAGAAATTTCCATTTTACCAGATGAAACCATAATTTGTAAGCAACACTTTTGGTATACATGTAAATCTGACTTACCAACAATAGCTATATCACACTTCCCATCATGATAAGCATCTTTAACATATTGGACCACCTCAAGAGCTCTAGCTCTTTCCTGAATTGATGAATTAGAACCATTGAACTGAAAGATCTTTGACTTGGTATCCAGGATAAAAATGTCATCATGATTCAGGGATGATCGAGCAAAAGGAACCTTAAGAATGGTAGAAGCATTGTCAAGTTATCAAAAAAAAAAAAGATAACGATCAAATATACCTTCATCCAGTGCCAGATAAATTTGTACTTGCCTCGTTCACATGGACAATATGCTTCCCTTTGCAAATAAATAAGCGGATTTTGTGCAAATCATTTCCCTCAATATGCTTGAATCCAGACGCTACTCCCCCAGGCTGTGGTACAATACAAGGTCTGAAGTAGGATAAAAATTTGTTAGTCTCATGGCCTTGCACTTCACGGTATTGAACTGCATGTCCCCCAAGTGCAGCATCCAGCTCAACAGTCTTGATTGCTGCAGTACCAGCTTCATCCTGTTTAAGCCCATAAGGGAATAATCAAACTCAAAAGGAAGCCATTATCAAACACAAAAAAAAAAAATGCAAGTATGAGAAGGCTTCTCTAGCACACCTGACTAACATCTTTACCGAGCCAATAATGAATGTCATGCTGAAGAGCACCACTTCTCTGAGCAGTTGTCTACTCAGAAACAACAAGTAAATTACCTTCAGATGCTATATTTTGTTAACAAAATTTGAGATGAATTTCAAATGTTCTATATAAAGGTTCTACGATACACAAAATATGCATCATATATACCAAAATAACATCATACAGCACAACAACAATGAAGTAGTGAAAAATTATACTAAAATGATTCACATCCATTTGATAGAAAATGTTTTTGGGATCCTGATATCAATCCATGACCCTGTGAAAAAATAAACTGGCAAATTATTTACCCACTTATGATACTCCTGCAATAACGAATTTTCCTTAACTGTGATAACATTTAATATTCCTATAGCCTTTGCAATGAGAAATTCAGTTCTCTCAAGGACAATAATTGATGCGGCAAGGGGATTGCAGTAGTCAAGATTTTGTTCCTCTTTCTCATCCCTAATGATTCACATGCATTTGATGGAAAATGTTTTTGGGATCCTGATATCAATCCATGGCCCTGTGAAAAAATGAACTGGCAAATTATTTACCCAATTGCGATACTCCTGCAATAATGAATTTTCCTTAGCTGTGATAACATTTAATATTTCTATAGCCTTTGTAATGAGAAATTTAGTTCTCTCAAGGATAACAATTGATGCGGCAAGGGGATTGCAGTAGTCCATATTTTGTTGCTCTCGTCTTGTGTCTTAATCACCTTATCTCCCATCCGTCTCTCTCTGCAACCCAACTCGGTCTCTCTTTCGGCAACTATCTCCCTCCGTTGACCCATCCTCCCCCCCCCCCCCCCCAGCTTGGAGCTCAGATGCCTCCTTCTAGCAGTGCACCTCACACCACTTCCCAGAGTCGCTGACGACATGCCCCTCGTGCACCCTTTGCTTGTCTCCTTTGTTGCTCTGCCCTACTTCGGATGGTTGCCACGTGAGCTTCGTGCTGGCTGGTGTGAAGAAGAAGGCACGTGCTATTGTTCTGTCTTCTAGTGCTTCACAGCCTGCTCATGTGTGGATGGGCCGCTCTTCTTCGTCCCTTGCTAATGTTGCGAAAATAGTAAGTGGGCCTTCCCCGCAGCTCTCCTTTTGATTGAGGCTATTGATGTTGTGAAAGACACTTTATTCGAAGTTGGAAAATCTCCTCCTAATGTGTGATGTTTGGTCCTGGTGGCGGCGCCGCTTTCATTTGCAATTGCAATTGTTCCGGCTGCGCCTACGACTAGGTTTGTTTCAGTGGAGGATGTGCTGAGGGAGTTATTCAGTCCCTCACCCTTCGCTTGTAGGGAAGCTCTCTCCCTTGCTAAAGCACTTGCTGCCCCTAATTTTGCTGCTGCAACTAATAGCATGCATTGTGCTTGACAAATTGCCAATGAGAATGCTGCTCTTGAATTTCATTGAAGTGAGCCTATGGCTGCTTTGCACTCTCCTAAGAGCTTCAAGGAGGTGCTAATTAGTAGATACTTGGCTGCCAATTTAGTTTCTATTCACCAGAGTATTGTTTAGGACTTTTTCTCCTAAAAATAGAGCAACTCCGTTATGTTCTTCAGCCTATCCCCCCTCCAAAGGCTGTATTATTGACACACCACTATGACAAGATTAGACAAGCTATTTGCTTCCTTTCAACTTATCCAAGCTCTTAGCTATAACAACATTACTTGCTCCGTTTCCAAAGGTTATTGGACTATCACATCGGATGGCATTCACTAGGCCATCCATTATGTCTTTACTCATGCTAAAATCCTGATTTGATGGAAGGACACACTCATTGTTCTAATTTTGAAGGTGTAACAAGCTAAGAGATTGGATCAATTTAGACTTATAACTATCTATAATACTATCTACAAGATTATGAATAAAATTCTAGTCCACTATTTGTAGAAGGTATTTTCACAAATTATTGGGCTGGAATAGATTGATTTTATATAGGGAACGTTAATCTCGGACAATATTTTCATGGCACAGGAGCTAAACCACAAGCTTAATACGTATTATAGACATATGATTGGGTTAATGGGACATTGCTTTGTGTTTGCCTTTGTGTCATCATAACCTTCTTGCTAGTCACCACACCCTTAAATTGGATTAAGATCAACTGTGATGTTGCTGCTTCAGCCCATGGGGATGCTTGCATAGATTGTCATTTAGGATCATCGGAAGACCACTTCAAATCGAGGGCAAAATGAAATCCTCGATGGTTCCTTTGCCTTGGAAGAACTTACTATCCTATTGCTTCCTCTTGTTCCGCTATGATCAGATTATAGTTTGAATCGAACTTTTTCTTGGCTATTTTCAAGTTCATATGTATTTTGTTGTCTACAAGTAGTGCCAACCCCCCCCCCCCTTTCGTGAAGGTTGTATCTTATTAAATTGCTTTAACGATATTAGATTTTCTTATGTGATGCAAGATACCAACTCGGTTGTTGATTGGGTGACTAAGCATATAGTCTACTGATCTGATCTTTCTTGTTTACTCATTTTTTACTAGTTGTATAAACCTCCTTAAGCACTATTAATAAAGGCTTTGGAGAACACGATGGAGAACATAGCATCACATAGGAACCTTCACAAACACCTTGTGTGTTGAAAAACTTCTATTTTATAACTATTTTATTCATTGCATGAAATACAAGAAGTGCATTACAAAACACACAAATCAAAGTGATGAGGAAGTGTCACGACATACTGCGACATAACAAAAAGACTAAGATACATGACGATTGAAAAGTAAGTTAGCATTGTACTTATATGAGATAACGCAAAGTGGTTTGTTCCATCGTACGTGTAAGATGTGAAATATAGATATGTTTTGTATTAGACCAAAGAGCTATAATTTGACCCAATACAAAATGATTCGTCGTTCAACAATGATGAGGATGTCGTCTGGGTCCGACAAAACGTAGAAATGAACAATGTTGAAACTTTAATACTTGAATGAAACTAGATTGGAGTCTATGATGCACATAGCGGGTGTTGGATTGTATGGTTTGATAGATTGCACATGACAGCCTCATAACTTACGGTGAATGGGTAAAGTAATAGTAACTTCTAGACACTACACTTAGCAGATGCAAGAGGCATCCTCGTCTGACAGACCATCAATGTGAATAGTGCCCAAAGAAGTAGTCACATAGTGAGACAAGCTATTATCATAATTCTACAATGGGGGCAGAGTCTAGGCAAGATGCCCTAAGTTAAAAAAACATAAAGTGCGATGAATTTCCACGTACTATACGAAGGCAGAATAGGCTGAGCCCGCTCATTGATTTTGAAGGTCATCATGTTATTCGTCTCAAGCTTTCAAATTTTGGATCTTGTATGAAATACAAATGTAGAGAATTTTGACATTCTCCATTACTATGACGGCCATTCATCTATTAACTAGGAATCTTCCTTTATCTACTTGTTAGCTTACAAATTTTGCAAGGATCCTCACAGCTTTGTTTTCTCTTTTTTAATACTACAAGTAATTTGGAGATGTTTATGCATTTGCTTTATATGTTGGATGCCATCCACAATAGTTTAATGTGGTGCTATATTACTAGTTATCATTCTGATTAGATTTAATGTATTTAAAATCAATGAGTACCTAAGAGAATTGCTAGCTGAAGTACCACTTCATGCTTTTAATGATGCCAAAACTGTAGCTTCCAATGTGGAGAAAGCCTTGAAAATGCTTGTGTATTGCCAATTAATGTTTTGAATGACTCCCTTTCTAATTTAGTTATTTCATCATATATCTTTTTCTTTCTAGCCTTCCATATGTAACAATATATTAGGAGTGGTATTAACCTCATAACTTTCCAAGATATTAGGCTTTTTTTGATACTCTATCACTATTGATTTAAAAAAGAAGTAATTAGTAGATGTATTTTGACATTATTACCTAAAACTTTGCCATAATAGACCCAAAGGCATTGTGCTAGATGATATTCAGTAAAAACATAGTCTATAGTGTCCACATTAAAAAGGTGAAAGCACTTAGATGCATGTTGAAAATGTAGTCTTTTAATTGGTCTGAAAAAGGAAGTACGTATGTGAGTATTTAACAAATGAAGATAGATATCTTATTGGGAACTTTTTCATTCTAAATTCTTTTCCTCGAAATCTCCTCAAAACATTTGCTCTTTATTTCATTCCAAGCTGATTTGAAAGTGCGACTACCATCACTGCTTAATGTCCAATAGACTTTGTCACCTGCAAGAGATTTGTGCACAAAATTGAAAACTAACTCATTTGTTTTTTCCACATTTCTTTATATATCAGATTTATTTTGTGTCTGCTTCCCATTCAGGAATTTTGTGTCTCCTTGTGTCCTTAACATTCCTAATGCTCTACATATTCAATGGCAATTCAACCATTGATAAGCCATGTAATGGCAAATCAAGCCATGCAGTCAGCAGAAAATGGGAAAAAAAAGAAAGCTAACAACAGCAAAGATACATTTTACAAAGTTTGAGAAAGGTAGCATAAACGAAATTAGAATGCAATGGTGACATCATGCTGAATATGGGAGATCACAAGTACAATAATGGAAACTAATTGAAACAGCTTTTCTTGGAAGGTGGCCATCAATAAAGGTGGCAAATCCATCAATAGGTGTGCTTCTCTAACCAAATTTTATTGGAGAACCACAGGAAAAAGACAATGTTGTGAGACAATCGACCACATTGTCTGTGTGAGGTTTAAACTAGGGCATGCAAACTTTTCTAGCATGACTTGATAGTGTACAATGAAATGATGTATGCAACAGAATGGGTATGAACATGAATGTCTCCAAGCAACTGCATTCAGCAATTCTAGGATCACAACAGCGCTGGAAGTGCTGGTGGAGGATGCAAGTATGGACAAAAAAGATCGAAAGGGTGGTAAAAGTATGACCCGTGATCAAACAAACTATTGAAGGCCGAAATTCAATTGACTATTATAGAAGGAATATGATTAGAAAAGAACATGTATAAAAAAAACAAATATAATAACAAATCATAATCCTAGAAAGTAGGATCACCTACATGCCTCAAACTTCCATTGTGCCTTATCAAAATAACAATGAAACATAAACAACGGAAACTGAACAATTTGAAGGATAAATAGTAGCATTAGAATCAGAAACTAATTATCAATGACCGAATACAGCTAATGAGTAACCTTTGCGAAAAAGCATATCATGGTGACATGCAGATCAAACTAGGCTAAAAGATGTTAGCATGTATGATGCCTATCTACATTTAGCTAAAAACATAATATTTGGAAAACAGACAACTTATCAACTGGATAAGAATGCACCAATAGCTAACATGCTTTCAAATTAAATAAAATGCATAGCTTATGAGGGACAGCATAAATAACAATAAAGCACTAGTTGCATTTGTATAGCGTAGGTGCAAATAAGGAGAAAGAAAATGCAATGATTTAAATGTAATACGGATGAGACAAAAAAGCACAAAATATGGTCTATTAAATGTGGTTGTTTAGCAAAATTATAATACAAGTCATGGCATTCAAATCATTGCATGCTCCAGCAATGCACCAGCAATCACTTTTGCAGATATCATCAGTTCAGAAAACCATATGCATTATGAATGTGAAACTAGTTGAAGCATGATAGAAAAACAATATGTAGGATAAATTAAAGGTATCTAAGCCAGAAAAACTAAACAAAAACCTAAAATACTAGCATTGTATAATTAAAACTTGTCAGAGTTGCCAACATCAAATTCTAACTTAACGTATGCTCCATCTCTATTTCATTAAAAACATCTGTCAAACTACATCGTTCAAATAGTTTTAAATCTATTTCAAGAGAAAAATGGTATAGTTCATGATTGTTACAAAAGGTATATGCAGTATAACAGAGCTTAAGCAGATCAAAACTTCAAAATCACGCTTTTCCTTGTGTTGAGATATGCCACTTTTGATTGGAAAAAAAGGAATTTGCATATCCATGCAAAATAAAGAACAGATAAACACCTTCAAGATCACATATGCATCTCCAGTAAAAAATTTTCCATGTAAGGTTTTTGGTACAGGTACAGGCTGAAAATTTTCAATGCGCCAGATCTCCAGACCGCTATATGCTATCAAGGAATACACGGACAATGAACGTTTAACAAAAAAAAAAAATAAAACTGTATGGGTCGTTAAATTTTACTATGTTTTTCATTACTCCAAAGGAATGAAGTAGGCAATCACCTAGCATCTGACGACATTTACCAATAAAAAAAGAATCAATCCTATAAAAATTGGAATGAAATTTCTCCTATTTCGTTATAATCTAATGTACAATACATTAAAACAAACTTTCATAAAATATCTACTTTATTTCTAAAAGAATACATATAAAGAATCAAGTTGCTTGCCATGGTAATCATAGGGCTATCAATAAGAAAATAAAATAAACAATAATACAAAGAAGAAATAGGAAACTAATTCCAATGAAATCAATCTTGTCATTTATGCTTCTCCTTCCTCATAATCTTGTCATGTGTTTCTACTACTTGTAATTATGTAAGCAATGAATTCTATAAACCTAAATGAATTATGGAAATCTGTATTAATAAATTCTAGAATCCTAGAATATCAGGAAGGTTTTAATTCCTTTTTTTAACATTCTCCCCAAAACTGACTAAGAAATCAAGCATCTACATGTTTCTTCTACCTGTAATTTTGTAAACAATAAATTCTAGAAATCCAACAAATAATGAATTATGGAAATCTGGATTAACAAACTCTGGAATCCTAGGACTTCTAGGAAGGTTTTAATTCCTCTTTTCAAACACTTCTAAAGCTGTTGAAGAAATCAACCATCTACGTGTTCCTCTTATTTGTAATTTGGTCACCAATGAATTCTGGAAATCTAACGAGTGACAAAAAATGGAAATCTGGATTAATAAATTCAGGAATCATAGAACTTCAGGAAGGCTTTAATTCCTTTTTAAGAGCATTCACCCTAAAGCTGACAAAGAAATCGACCATTCCCATCTTACACATTAAGACACCAAATCTGGATTTCCCAATGTTAGTAAAGATAGCAAACTCATGTGTCTTAGTTGATAAGTAAAACAGGTTGAGAGCCCAAAATCAATTTCAAAGTTGATAAAATTTCTAAAATTCTCAAATGCTTCATACTGTCATGTTGAATAGGATTATGTACTGTTTTGATAGCAGATAAACTATCACCATATAGTTTCATAAGTTCAAAAATTGGTACATACAATTTTAAATTTATTTTTCAAGTGAGACTAGTTCACGAATTTACTGTTCAATGGCTCTGTACTTTAGCACTGCTTACCACAACAATCTCTTTTCTTGCTTCTCAAAGTTATTAGATTCTTGCTATATTTTTTTTGTAAAAGCATGTAATTGACTTAACATTAAACGAACTTGCATAATCTGCATTTACAAAAATTTCAACTACTTAAACATACCTTTAAGTAAGTTTCTGAAACAATAATCTTTTCTATGAAGTTCCTTCTAGGTACCTAAGAACTTGATTTATAGCTTTCAAACATCTTTTTCTTGGAGAGTGCATAAATTGACTTCAGCACACACTAACTGAATGCCATAACTAACCAATGAGAGATAAACAAATGAGCTTTCTAACCAAGTATCAACACATCTACTAGTTTATTTGTAGGTCCTCTAGAAAAGTTCTGTTTTTAGCTCCTCTCTCATGGAGTTTTAGCCAATGTAACTCTAAGGTTTCCCACAAGAAATCAAGGGCAAATTTTTGTTGGGAAACAACAATACCTAGTTTACTTCTTGCAATTTTCCTTCTAAGAAAATGTTTTTAACTTTTCGAGATCTTTTGCTTAAAATTCCTCTTATAATCAATTTACCATTTTGTTAAGTAAATTCCAGGATAACATCAACATAGTATTAGTATAATTTTCTTACCAACTTTCTTTATGAAGATTTTACAATCAATTTGTTATTTGCATAGCTAATTTTTTTTTCATGGCTAAACTGAACCACAAAGACAAAGTTCATGGAGACTATGTTAGTTCAGAAAGTGTTTTCTTTAGCTTACATTAATGGTATATCTTCACAAAATTAGATGATAACTTCACATATCTTCCTCTTCCAGGTTTACATTCAAGTAGGGATTCTTTGCTTCCATTAGAGAATCTTGGAATTTAAAAAGTTTAATTGCTTGTTTCTAACCTCTTTCAACACACTATATGGATGTCTATTAATTGAACCAAACTTGGAAAATTCCTTCCATCAAGCCAATTATCATGAGGTGTTGGGTATAATAATTATAGTGATTGCTTCTAGATCATCATTCTCAACATGTTTAGTGCATCTGTATCCCCCAATTTTCAATTTAAACAAATAAAATTTGGACTTCTGACATGGGCCTACAACAAGATCCTTTCCACTTATCTGTCATCACAACCTTTTGAAATGTCCCAAAATGCTGTGGCTAAGAATCAAACCTTTATCTCTCCCCACCTTCTAAAACATATCAACTTGCCATTAATCACACCACCAAAAACATTTCACCAAAAATGTAAAGGCAGCACAATAATAAGAATTAACTGCAGAACAAATATTTATTCGAAGGGCGCAACCAACTTCCTCAAGAACATGAAAAGAGGAAATCAAAACAATGTGTTTCAAACAACATAGTTAAGATATTTGGGAAAAGGTAGGGACTATAAATTAATAGAAGGGAAAGCATCTTGTAGCTAGGAGGTAAATCTAGCAATATTTAGAAGTCCCACATTGCTTCATCACGTGCTGTTTAAACGCGATAAAGTTAACTAGTCACCAATCTATGAATCTACTCATTTCAACTGCAAAAGTTTAGAGATTTGGCTAAATTGGAACCAAGATGCACTATGGACCTAAAAAATGACCTAGATGTAACTTGCACTAAATTTCATTAATTTCAAAACAATAATGGTGATTACCCTTCCCCATGTTTTGTATAGTCCCCTAATTCTTTAAATTCAGTAAACTGCATGAAGATTTTCAATAGTATTTGAAATTAGGTGTTTTATTCTCTGCCTGATAAGCTTGTGAGTTCAATTAGCACATTGATTTATAAAAACGGCATTCTTCATATTGCTGGACAAAGCGGGAGAGGATTATCATGACAGTGAGAAAAACAAAAAGGGAAGGCTGATGACAGATTGAGTTTATAAAATATTCTAGACAATAAATTTACAGAGTTGAAAATGTTAATGGAACAAGCAACATATGAGATATCTGGTCACAGCTTAATATTGATGCACAAAACATAAAATTTAAAATTAAAGACTAAAAGGGGCAAGAGGGAAGAGGAACAAGTAATATTACAACTTGTAATAAGTACAAGAAGAATCAAAATTCTGAACATTCACTATTCCATTTAAGTCAGGAGGCTGCAACAAAGGAAGATATAGAAACAAAAATTGATATGGAATCAAAAAAAAAAAACTTCATGCTATGTGGCAAGCAAGACAGTAATTTCTGAACATGTGAAGTCAGTAGGTAACCCACTTTAGACAGATTTATCAGTAAATCAATGACCGATCATTGAAATAAAAGTTATGAAAATTGACATTCCTTCAGAAAATCAAAGGAGAATAAGCTAGCAGAAATATGCATTGAAATGAATACATATATAGAAAATGGACTAATAGAATAAATAAAATTATCATATACAACAAAATTGGACAAGTTTTGGAAGCATTCTACATATGCTATTTTTAATATATGCTTCAGAAGTTGGATTTTGCAAATAACCCAATATTAATAACAACAACCTTCTACAGGTCAACAGAAACAGTGCAGTAGCAAATGAAGGCAGACTTTAGATGGAATACATAGAGTAAAGATGTTAAAATGTAGACTATCTAAGTAATGTTCAATAACCACAAGGATACGCCTTTTGTCCAGCCCCTTGAAATGCAGAATCAACTTCCCTCATAGAAACGGCCATGTTGCCAACAAGCCAAAGCACTGTTGAATTCCTTGACTTCTAACTTTAAATAAAGAAAACGGAAATTGTGAATTTAAGAAAAATTAACAGAGAGAACACCAATTAGTTCAATATCATTTCAGCAAAGAAAATAATTTTAAAAAAGTTACAATTAGATACTTCATTTAAAAAGACACCCTTTTGTATAATAAATTCTTGAAAGTCTAAGGTGTACGAAAAGAATATGCTGTTGAAATAACATAAAACAGAATAAGTGAGAAAGCAATAACTAGATGTTTCAAATTTAGTATAGTACCAAATGCAATCTCTCTCACACACAAAAAAAGGTTTTGGGACAAGAGAGCTTCTAAGGGACTTCAATAAATTGATAAATACAAAAAGAAAAACAGATACTTTTGATAACAACTGCATTAATAGAAATTGATAAATTGAGTACAAGGGACCCTGTCCCTTGAAGATTGATAATTATTATAGGTTCTTGTTTGTTGCCTTAGCTTCCTACTAGAGCACAATTGAAATGGTAATCTACAAAAACATTGCAGCCCCTGTGTAACAAATATTTGTGTTGTCTATTACTATAGCTACAAAAAATTTATAACTTCAGTAATTTGCTCAACAATAGGTTTCACCTCAATCCATTCATTTAAGTAATCCTCTAGCACGATAGATAATATTTGTTTCATTTTACTCTCAAAATAGGTACCAAAAAAATTCATGAATCTGACATTTGGGACATCCTTTTGCATATGGTGTGCAGCATCACGATGAAAGGTTGGTCAACAATAAGTTTTTCATATAACTTTAATGCAACATTTTTGCTCAAAAAATTATCACGACACCAACCAAAATGAATGGAGCCAATGACATCATGTACCTCACTTGGATGAACACCTTTGAGGTTGAATATAAGTTTTGTTGTACATCTTTGCTTCAACCCAAAGGTATCAAGTAGATTGTTGTTTTTTCCTTTTGGCTTCTCATAGAGAGCTAAGTAAAGCTCACTTTTAATAAAAGAATTCAAAAAAGCCATATAACAACACTTACATTTCAAAGCTAGAACTTCTTCAACTTCAATGCATGGTATCTATAGAAGTGATGTGTTTATTCAAGGATCTCTGAATTTGGATGATGAATCCACATCTTGTGCAACACCCAAGACCAAAGAGGGGGAGGGGGGAGGGGGAGCAATTGTCGAGCAATGTCCTAGAGAGAGGAATCAACGAACAAAGAGTCACACCAAGAAAGTTTCTAGGTAGAGAGCCACAAAGAAAAATAAGTCTTATATCGACTATAAAAGGGTAGTGCTTGAGCTGCATAAAGTCAAATTTTTTTATTTGGTAAAGTGTCTTTTGAGGGCAAGCTGGGTTTGGATCCCATGAGAATTCCATGGTTAAATACATTAGAGTTAGAATAATTTTGGATGAGTGACCAAATAAAAAAAGACTCTTTGATATCTCACTAGAAAAGCTAAGATGTTACATCTTAATTTTTCTTAGCCACTCAATATGTTATAATTTCTCCATTATATTGAGACAAGCTATCAATTAGCATTCAAAATAATATCTTTAGGCTTGTATATAACATGATTTAGTTTAATATCAATTAAGTTTTGTTGAAGACTTTGACCTTAAAACATTAAACAAACCTAAGATGACAAGTAATGCCCAACAATTTTCCTGTTTGTTTGTAATATTAAAAGTGATTGTCATTGCACGTTGAAGTATCACTTCAATGAACCAATGAAAATGAAATAGAAACCAATACTAGTCTCTCCAGAGGCTACATCAATGAAAAAGCTTCAACAACAAAAAGTTGAAGATTTAAGAGACATTTTCATGAGTATTTTGCTCTGCTAAGGAATCAACTAAGACTTTGAATTTCATATATGTGTATGAGATATTAATTTCATAGGCACAAAACTCAATGAACCATTTTTGCAATTGAATAAAAACTTTTATTGAGGGTAGAATATATCATTGTAGTCTATCAGTCACGACATTGGTCATAAGGGCATAGAAGTTAGGCCAAAGACATCATGCTAATAATAAAAGACATATAGCATGACTTTTAAGAGAATATCATAACTTGACATCTTAAGTGTGAGACTAACATGATAGATAAGCATTTGAATACCATCTTCCTCAAGAATAAGAATTGAGTATGCTAAATCTCAAGGTATAATAAGAAAGGAATTGAGGTTCTCTAAACCTCGAACTAAGTATGGGATACTAAGAAAAATAATGTTTGAAGCAATGGAGTGCGTTTACACTCATTAATCCAATTGATATGAGAATTACTTCTTAAGATCTTGATATGACTTGGCTTTTCCTTCAAATAAAGAGATAAACCTAACAATTCCCATAATGTCATTATGGGCTTCAACAATTTGGTATTCTAAAAGCATAGAAATGTCAATAAAAACTAGTTTCTTAATGAACATTTAAAATTTCAATTAAGACTAATCTCTTTTAGGTTTATAGGTACTATATCACCTCAAATGAGCAAATATAAATAATCAATTGCTCAAAAGCCCAATTATAGGTTCATTAAATCCAAAAATTATGAAAAAAATTAATAGAGGAGAAACAAACGAAGAAAATCATCATTACAATACAAAGCAGCGAGAAACACATGTGGAGGCTCACTGCAGACACACCAACGCATGCTGTAGCGAGTACGTGGGAATGCACTGCAAGCTAAAACCTGCATGATCTAGGCACACCCAACCACGCTAGATTGTCGCCTGTGTACACGTCAGTTATGACCAGGCATGCAATAGGTATGGTTAAGTCTTCCATGTGCATGAAGCAGCTCATGTAAACGTGGATAGACCCTTGTGATACGATTTTGGTGGAATTTGTCATTTTTAGTCAAAATCACATTTTTCTTGTGGAAATTAAAAAGATATATATTTTATAATAAAATAATATATCTAAACCTATATATAAATAAATAAAAATAATGAATAAAGCAATTAGAAATTTCCTAAATTCCATCTTCTTAAGGAATTTCATTCTTTTGTGGTAAAAACATTCTTCTCTTCCTTGTCATTCTCACACATCAACTTCCGTTGTTACGACTCTAAAAAGAAGGTATGCTATCGCGGATGAAGGAGAAAAACACCTCATATATAGATCAGTAAACCTGATGCAATGAGGCTGAGGGATACCCATAGTTTTCATTCTAATAGGAGTGGAAAAAGTGGAAGCCAACCAGAAAAGAGAAAGTATCCTAGAACCTAACATGCGAGAGAAAGCTAGATAATGCATGGGGTGGAACAAATACAAAAATCCAACATTCGAGAACTCTCAAAATAAAAATTGTAAGTCATAAAAAACTATCAACTCTCAAAATTGCATATTATTCTAAGGATATTTGTTAAGAGAAAATAACTAAAAAATAAGTTACCATAAAAAAATTATAGGTTTTTGGATAGTTTGGGTTAGGGCTTTTAGAAGTTTTAAGACAACATATTTCAAGAAAAACTTGGCATATAAAGGTACTTAAAGATAAGTCAAACCATCATGGTGTAAAATTTCAATTAATTTGGAGCATGTTTAACAAAAAAAAAACAAAGGAAACATAGAAACTTACAAGAATTATGGTTTTTTTATAGATCTTAAAGAGAGAATGGTTTCAAGTCAAATAACACAAAAAAAATAGTGAATCTTGCAATAACTTCAATAAACTTGTTACAAAAAAATCAAACACTTAAAAACACAAACCATTATTTTGGTATTCTATGAAAATGGGGATCTAAAGTGGAATGGAAAGATCCTCACAAGCAAAGAAACTTGCAAGTTGAAAAAATTGTGATAAAAATGTAAGTAGAACTTATCAAGACAACATCAGCTACACAACAACAACACACCACAGGGGTTAGAATTAACTCAATAGAGACATGCAAGTAGAAGGTAGCATAACACATTTTCAAGCTTACAAACTTTGGATTCCACACACCAAAGTTTTCCAACCTTTCACAGGCAATTTTTTAAATTTACAAAGTCATCCTTAATATCCCTTTATATACAAGAGATGTGAGGCTTGAGTAGCAAGCAAGAAGAGCCATAAAAGAAGTCACACTGCTCCAATCGCCAAGGAGGCTTTCTTAAGGTAGTGTGACACTACCTTAGACAAGTTGACTACTCAATTCATAGTCTGACTATGAGCTAGATCAATGAAAGTTACATATTGTTTTGTGACTAAATAAGGCAAAAAGCCCACATAAAATTTAATTCCTACAATTTCACTGATTTAGCATTTCCTTTACTTTAAAAAACTCTTTTGATATTTTTATATTTCATTTTTGTGCTTGAGAACTATTATGTACCAATTTGCTAACAGATATTTTGGATAGCTTTGTACGTCTGATTGTGATGAAAAAATTATATAAATGGCATCACCATGTAAAGACCAACACAATCAAAATTGTCATTCAGAAAAAAAAAGGTCAAGCTATTCAATTTTCTAATACCAAGGGATTGAATAACAATGATAAGGGATTGAGCAAATGGTTCAAATAGGTGACCAAATAATCTAATAGTCATTCGGACCATTTGAATTGTGTGTTGGATGGTCCAATTAATGTTTTAGATCTAACTTGTTCTATCAAAAGATGGAAACATTACCCTTTAAGGAATTTGATGGGATCAAGCCATTCAATCAAGGTGACCAAAACACACATTCAAAATTCAATCACTTAATTTGTACAGCCAAATTTCTCCAAACCCAGATGTATTAGTGTTACCTCAGTTTGCTTATAAATAGTTTTGAAATCTTATTAAGTCTTATGAATAAAAGAAGGGGCTAGCCACCATTAATACTTTCAATAAAATGTGGAACTTGAAAGAACTCCATTGGAAGAGGGAGTAAAAAGCTCTAATGTTATAAGACTAATGCAAGACAACCTGAATAAGAAAAATGATTGCAAGAAAAGTTCTTCTTGGTATGAGAAGAGTTGACACAACACATCAAGCAAATTTAATAAAAACCAAGATACACAAGGTTCAATTTCATCGTAGATCATAGACCAAATCATAAATAAAAACCTAAAAAGGGTCAAAATAAAAGCTTTATTGAGTTTGTTAATATTATTAGATTATAATTGGAGACTCAAGTACATTTGTTATTGGTTATTATGTTTTTGTTTATTTTCGTAATCTTTTATTATTGTTTTTTTAGTTTCTTAAATTGATGGTTATTTTGATCATTTCATTTTTCATTAAGACTTTATTCTTATATTCTATACAAATGCTTGATATGGAATAAATAGGAGCTTTTAATTTGCCGTCATTCTGATCAAGAAGAATTTATCATGCATACATAGAAGATTCTCTCCATGAAGGCATGGATTGTGTCCTTTGTCCCTTATTGGTTGATATCTGAAACT
Source organism: Vanilla planifolia (assembly GCA_023846275.1). Classification (NCBI taxonomy): domain Eukaryota; kingdom Viridiplantae; phylum Streptophyta; class Magnoliopsida; order Asparagales; family Orchidaceae; genus Vanilla; species Vanilla planifolia. The sequence continues at coordinate 22,383,096 of CM043870.1, forward strand.
ATCCCCATCTTCCATCATCATCTTCATCGTAGTTGTCATGCTCTCCAATTGTTGCCAACAACATTACATGAATCGAGTACTATAGACTTTTATCGAATCGAATGCAACTACCACTACAAACTTCCTCGCTTAGCCAAGACAGTAGCATATTCACAAAATTCCCCAGATATGTTGTTAGACATCTCTCATTCAACCAACATCACCCAGGAAGCACTTGTACTTGTGCTAGCAAAACAACTCAATCACCTAACTGCATCTACACGATAGCCCTTGCCTTTAGGTGCTCCTCTTGTAGTCATCCACACACCCACTTATGCCTCCATTTGGAGCCTATTGCCTCCAAATACCTACACAAACCTTAGCCTTTATCATGCCACCCGTAAGCCCAACAACATGAACAATATCGCAAAAAGGAATAGCACTTTTCAAGAATAGTACTGGATCCGCAATTACGCAGTGTTCCAATCACTAACGTCAGCTATTGATAACCCTCTATCAATTTTTTATATCATAGCCAAATTTGTTCATAAACCATCTCTATCATATTTTTGTATCAAAGTCAAATTTATCCCCATACCTCAATTATTATCATGGTCTTCCAACCAATGCAATTGTCCAAGTTTTAAATTGGTATTAAAGGATTCTCAGAAGAGATTATTTTCAAATGTTAAGTGCAAGACATGAAGGATTTGATAATCATTGAATTTACAAGGGAGATAATCTTAAAATTCTTGAACTATAACTTTCTTTATTTTAATAAAATTATCTCAACTTAAATATTAATAAATTATGTTATAAATCTATAAATTATGATCGTAATACTCATTAGATTTTGCTTGACTTCAAAATCAAGTTAGAAACCTTGAATAACCTTTCTTGAAACTTTTAGCTTATAAAGAGTTCAACTCTGATATTTTTTAGCCTATCTAAAATGTCATTAATTTTGGTACTTGAATTAAATTTTAAAAAACTATTTGATAGTTATACTAGTACATTATTGTTCTTAATCAATTGTTTATCAAAAAAATTTGAATTACCTTATTACTTTTGCAATATCATAGTTAATTTTTTAAGCAATAAATTTTTGCCTGCAACAAAATGGTCTTCTCATTGATCATCATCTTGATATATTGAATGCGTCACAACGTTATCAAAACAAAACCAGGTTTATAATTTAGAGACCTTTAGGAATTAGATGGATAAATTGCATCAAGCAATAAGAAACTCATCAAATAAACTAAATAAGGTAGAAACTACATTGATTGAAGTCAAAAGATTTGAAAATTAATGTAAAGCACTCGCATCACCAATTTATAAATACTTAAAGATGGTTATTACAATGAGCATAAACATGTTAATATTGTGGCAACCACAATCTATAATACACATAAATCATTAAATTTCTATTAGTTAAATCAAAAGAGTATTTCTTTGACCATCATGACATGAATTAATATCAAAGAGTGCATTTTATCAAGTTAAAACTAGTAGCTCATACAAAAAAAATTTAGTTAAATATTTTAGATAAATTACAAATGTCACATAAAAGAATTTTCAATTTAGGTACAAATAAAAATTAACAAGAGATAAATATTTGCTTAAATAATATTATAGAGATTATCAAAATAATATTTATAGATTTAGTTTTGAAAATACTACAAATTTCTTAAACCTATAAGACCTTAAAAAATCACATTATTTCTAGCATCTCTTCCACCTATAGCAATAAATTCATTTTAAAATATTCAATTTAATTAAGGAAACTATTATCTTCAAGATGATAAAAAAATGAAATGCAAAAGACTACCATTAAGTTGGAAAATGAAGATACTCCATTGATAATAAAGAAAAAAAATTAAAAGATAAGAAATTGACTTAAACATGTGTAAGTGATACATAATCTTAATTTTAAGAATTCAAAAACAATTTAGGCATATTATACATATTTTTATTTCTTCTCTCTGAAAATGATCTCTATTGCATAGTTTTATTATGCAACATATTAGATATGATAATTAGAATTGTATTTAATAAAAAAAATTGAATATCTTAAGAAATTTGATAAAAAAAAAGTGGCTAATTAGCAACATATATTTACTCAAAGAGTTATACCCCTCTAATATTCAAAAATTGCTTTGTATGAGCTTTAAAATTATGTAAGACATAAGTATTGTTATATATATTTTGGATTTTTCATTATATATATTTTATAAAAATGTTTTAAAGAAATTTTAACTCTATTAATGATTGCAACGTGAAAAAGAATTACAAACAAGCTTTGTTCATGACAAAGTTGATAACAGTTCTTAAATATTTATTATCAAAGAACTTTAATTATTATTTTTTATCTAATACAATTTGTATAAGCCAGATTTTTAGGCACACCTGAACAATCATTCCCCACCTAATTTTCTAATCAATAAGGACTTAAGAAAAATCGATATCAAACTTAATGAACATACACTTGAGTATAATTCTACAAGATAGTATTTCCTGTAGTGGGGTAAGGTTATGTAAGGCAGGTTGCATTAGAACAATGATTACAAGTATGCTTCTTCTTAGTGAAGGCTTGATACAATATATTAAGTAAATATGATAAAACCCAAGATATAAAAGGTATAATTTTGTCATAAATCATGAACCAAATTTAAAACAAGGGCCCAAAAAGAACTAGAATAAGGTCCTTATTAAATTAGTTGATATCATCATATTATATTGACTGGTAATATGCCATTTACAAGACCCAAGAATATTTTTTATTAGTTTGTGCACATTTGTTCATTTTCATAGTTTTAATTATCATTTTATTATTATAATTAGAGTAATTTTGGTCATTTTATTTTTCATTAAGTTTTCTTATATTCTATATAAATATTGATATGGAATCAAAAAAGAGTTTTTAGTTTACCTTTATTATATCTAAGAAGATTTGTGAGATGCATGTATATACAAGAGATCCTCTCTAAGAAGGCATAAGCTGACCTTTTCCCCTTCCAAGTTGCAATCCAAAATTATCCCCATCTTCCATCATTATCTCCATCATTTCTCTGTTGAGCAATTATTTTCTTTTTCTATGTGAACACTTTTGACTTATTGCTACTACACACTATTTTGGAATAGCCCTTTTTTCTACATGGCTTTAGTTATATAATTACCCAAATGCTTCTAAGCCAATCAATGAGTCTCCTTCATTATCATTAATCAACTCTATCATAGATCCTGATCGAATCTGCCATGTAGTAAACTTATTCAACTTTGGCTAAGAATCCCTTTCAACCTCAAGTTTCCAAACGTTAAAACTCAATCTCAATACATTTTCATCCTCTCACTAATCAAATACAGATCCTTGTGAAATTACAGTCTGCCCACACATAAATATAGACGTATAGTCATAGGAATCAACTGACATGGGCGGTTTTTGGTTCTATTTATTGATGTCTAACCACCAGTCACGGCAGAAATAATGCTATAACACTGAAGTTGGCATATAGCATATGGAGTGAAAGACAAAATTTGAAGGGTCAGTAAATATGGTTCATGAAGCAAATCCCAAATGCTAAGAAGCACACAACGATCTTTCCAGGACAAACGTTTCAAAAATCAAAATTTTCTTTTTCAGATACTGTTCACCATTTATCACCAAAAACTTCCAGTCAAATAGCATCTGTAAAACGGGTAGCTTAAAATCATATAAGCAAGATAAAAAGCAAACGCAAATAATCATTTATTGATAGCAGAAATTAAAGTAATTATTGTGCATTAAGATAACATCTGATTAAAGAAACATATAGAGTTCCGGCATCAGAAGCAATCTGATTCCTAGGACAGCGAAGTTAGAGAAAAACCGGTACATGTTTTTGATAAAAAAAAATGGAGGACCTAGGGGCGAATACAAACTTAGATGCCGCTTGTAAAATTGTCGAATCCAATATATTGCTTGGGATCCAAAAAAACAGCCCAACATTATCATAGATGGATAATCCCAACTCATAGAGATTTCCTTAAGAAGAAAGGGTTTGAACCAATAAAGACACGAAAGGCAACGAGATCCACAACTATTATACGAAAATTCCAACAGCACAGTTATATTAATATTGAACTTAGCAGCAGCGGAAAAGGAGCAATCAGCGGCTCCTCAGTAAAACATAGAATTGAGTTCACGTAAAATCGAAAGAAAGTTAAGGATTTCAAACAAGCGCGAAATCTCGCTCAAGCTAATCTAATTCAAGGATCTGGCGACTTCTAGATCAGAAACAAACAGCAACGACAGCTGGACTTGAAGATTGGCACGGTCTGTTCCTAAGTTCAAACAGTAATATCACCGCAGCATATCCCGAGAACAAAGCAAGGAAGGCAGAAGCAGGGACTTCGAAAGACTGAAAATAAAGAAATATCGACCCTGTCCCACCGAAAAAACGGGTAAAAGATGTGCTAAAAGAACGCAAACCTTCGTCCGAAGCAAGCTAACCTTGACTGATTAAATACTATTTTCTCCAAGGAAGACCGGGAGGAAAATCCAGAAGACAGCTCCAAGGTCGAAAGACTCGAAACCCTAGGAAGCTAGATTGATTGATCCTTAACGGCGTCGGAATCCTCGAACTAGGAGAATATAACCTGAATGATAACAAGCGACGGAATTTTACAGGAATGCATGACGTTGAGAGCTTCACTGTACAAACTAAAAAGGTCAGAGCTGGCGTTAAATAAGCTATTAATGGAGGCGTTTGATTTGTAGAAATGACGTCTTCTAAATCTATGAGTTTTTCGGTTCGGTGACTTAAAAATCAATGATTTTAAGTTTCCGTTTTCGAAGTTCGATTTTTATAAGTTGCATTTGTCCTTTAAGAGCTACTTTGGTTTTTTTAACTTTTAATTAATAATGAGTGTTTTTCAACTGTCAATACACCATAAGAATTTTATTATTTTATTTTTTAATATTATTAATAAGTAATGGTCCATTCGAATTAATAATTTTTATTATCATTATTTCATTTATATCAATGAACCTTTTTAACATCCATAACTAATGATTCATTATAGTATAGGTTGTGATGATAGTGGTTAACTATAGTATAGATTTATGATAATGGTGGATGATGAGCAACAGTGATAGTGCCAATCGACAAAGGTGTTAGTATTCATCAACAATAGTTGATAGCAACATGTGGCAATTGATAACAATGATTGTAAATGGTGACAATGCCAAGAGACGACTTTCAATAGTAGTTAGAGATGCGACAAACGATTGGAGATGATGGTTGGTGATGATGTCAATTGACATCATGTGACGGATGAAGGTGATTTTAATGATAGGAGGCAATCAAATGGTATTTAGTGATGCTATCAAGCAATAAATATGGTAGTTAATAATGGTTGACAACAACTTATTCAGATGCAATAATTAGTGGCGAATGTTAGGTAGTTATCAATAGGTGGAAATAACAGTAGTAGTTTGGCAAGTGTTGGTTAGTAGTTGTCAACAACACAAAAGTTGGTAGCCAACAAATAGTAGATAGTTGTGGTGCTTGGTTACTAGTGGAGACAATTATGTTTAACAAAGGGAGGCAACGGAGTTTTTTGATCAATTATGATAAGAAGTAACAAGATTGTTCAAAGTAGATAGAGGTCAATTGAAGGTGTATAAGATGATGATGAGAGCTAAAAAGAACTAACTTTATAAACTCATAAGTCCTTTGACTTTTAAAATTCAACCAAATTGGCCAACTTTTAAAAGTCTTTAATTGGAAACTTTTTAAAAGTTTACTATATTAGATTTTAGTAGATATCATCAAAACAAATGCATAATTTTTCTATTAAATTTTCAAAATTCATGACATGCCAATAAATCAACTGCTCCTTTAAATTTTGGCTCTTATTTTTTAATGTGAAAAAAAGACTCAAAAAATTTGAATAAAAGCTTACTTAGATTGGGGTTAAAGATGTTTTACTTAAGAGTAAGGCAATACCTTTAAGTGTTTTATAAGTCTTTTTTATCCTTTTATTATTGGAGAGAAAATTTAAGTGGTTAAATGGTGTTTGAGATTTTGGTAAAGCTTTTGAATAAAAACGAGTAGAGTTTTAAAGTGCATTCTAGAGTAAAATAGCATAGTTTAGCAAGGTATTGCTTGAAAGAGCTAGATTTAAAACTATTTGGCATGGTTGGCACTGTTTGAAGTAATTGACACTATTTGGGACGATCTATTGAGTTCACACATGTTGGTGATGAGGTGGTCATGTTAGCGGCATAGTTGAGTGAAAGTAGGCACTACATGGCTATGCAAGTGTGATTAAGGTGAGGTTGAGTGTTGCAAATATTGTGCAGTGCAAGAAGTTGTGAGCCTACGATAAGGCTTTGCTATGGTGCATTAATAACGTAGTTCATGATAAGCAGAGGTAGGTCGGCGTGAATCAACATGAGTGCAATTTGTTGGGTCATAACTGGTCATCACAGGATGGATGCGATATGCCGAGTCAAAGTAGGTCGACGTGGGCCAAATATGATCTACCGAGTTAGACTGTGTTGACGTGTGAGATATAGTTTGGCATGTTTGTTTTGATTTTGCACCAAGTGGTGTGAATGGTAACAATGATGAGAGAATAGGTCAGGCAAGATAGGTTTAATCAAGCATAATAGGGGCATGGACAAGTATAGTTAGAAAATCTTGGGTAGAGTGAGTGGCCTTTTAAAAAGTTTTGGGCACCTAAAAGGCATGAAGTGTAGTTCAATAAGAGAGAGGTAAATTACTAGAAATAAAAATTTTGGTTTCTTATAAATATATTTAAAGAAATAGTTTTAAAATAATTTTTAATTTTAATTTAAAACATATTAATTTTTTAATAATAAATTTTTATGAAAAATATGAAATAGAAAAATCAACAAAAATTAAAAATATATTCCAATACTTCTTAGATGCTTCAATTTAAAACCAAGCCTATATCCACCCTCGACAAAAAATCAGGCAAAAATAAAACATTAAATATAGGTCTTTTACCAAAAATGGGTAGGTTAAACGCTCATAATAATAAAATAAAAAAATATACTACGATGAAGTTACATCAAAATAAAATGACAATAGAAAAAAAAAATATTCGACGACACAAAATCAAAATTAATTGAAACAAAATCTTATATTTGATGAAATGATTAATGAGACACAAGTATTTTAATTAAATCAATTAAGAATAAATAAAATTAATTACTTAGCTCAATTGAGAATAAAGTCTAATTTAGGAGTTTGACGACTGAAGGTTGCAACATGTGGCACGATGATGAACATAGACTGCTAACAACTTGAATATATTGAATTGAAAGTTTTTTTCTAAATTGCATAAAAATTCATCAAATCTTTTTCATATGCAAATTCTTTTATTTATAAATATTTTACAATAACTAAAAGTACTTACCAAATAGTTAGTTTAATCATTAGTGCTTCCATCATGCATATATTTTAATTAAAAAATGCTATTTAAATAAAATGGCATAATGACTCTTAATAATGACTAAAAGAGTCACTACACAGGAGCTGAAAGATTGGAATCATCTGGGATTGTTCGATCACATTAATTGTGCAATCAAAATAATAATATTCAGTTGGTTATTTTAGAAATTAGATTTTCTAAGGATCGTTATATCTGAATTATGATTAGATATTTGGATTTTAATCTTACATTAGAACAAAAGATAAATCATGTGATCGCAAAATGATGTGATCGAATAAAAAATATAATCATACATTATAAAAAGGTAAATGAAATTAGGATTGTTCGATCACAAAATTGCTTGATAATATAGCTTAGGTTACTTCTGTAATTTGAAAGTGTGTCACACAAAAATAAAGCTTGGTTTAGTCCCACATGGTGCATTATAAGTAGACTATATTTGGAGTTGGATGTCACCTGGTCTACTTGGGAAGTTACGACCCTATGTGGTAAATGATCCATGTTCAGGGTTTGAATTCTCGACCCACTCACTATATCGAACGGGTTCATGATTCAGTGCCCTTACCTAAAGTAGTTTACTATAGCAAACCCATTAATGTGTTAGATAATTTTGAAAATTGTTTTTACTACTATGGCATTTTTTGTAAAGGTTAATTAATATTTTTAAAGATAGGATTAATATAAAATGATGATCAATATGAGATATAAAATTTAAATATTTTTCTAAAATAATTATTTTTAATTTCATTTGTGTGACTTATAATAAATATTTTAATCAAGCTAAATATTCTGATTAAAGTGAAATTAAAATGCCTAAAATTAAATTAAAAATATATATTTCAGTAGTTTTCATTCCAATTAAGACAATCTTCATAAGATTTTAGTTTTGCTCTTTTTCCTCTTTGAGTTCTTCATGAACATGAGTATCAATTATGTGAAATTTAAAAATTTACTCAAATAATTTCATCAAAAATATTTAGAATTTATTATTATTAAGCAAAGCACAATAATTAGAGGTCAACAATCCAAAAAGGTGGGGGTAGCACACGTGTAAAGTCACCCCTAAGTCACACGAATCTAGTCGAGGAAGTGAAAGGAACTTCAAGAACTCAAAGAGGAAATAGATAATGTTGAGTGAGAAAGAGAGCTTAGGAGCTTCCCAGGTAGAGTTATGAGACAAGTTTTTATGGTTAGTGAAGCAAGAGATGTCTCCAAGGAAACTTAGACTAAGGTTTTGTAGGAAGAAGCTAGTTGTGGAGTCTTAAGAATCCTTTGTTCCCCTTAGAACTAAAGAGTGGGCTTTTTTATAATTATGCTTAGTGAATGATGCTAAATCCAGCTTGGATTTGCTTTATTCTCATGTGAATGGGTTATTCGATGAGGTGTGCTTAGTAGTGATTCACACTTTGGCATTTTTTGCTTTTTCATTATTTAAATGAGTTTTTAATGTTATTCTCAGAAGATATTTTTTGTTTAGATTAACAATTTGTGTTAACATCTTATTTTACTTATATTAATGATAAAGTTACCCCTTCAATCTTTTATTAATGATAAGGAAAGGAAGGGATAGTGGTGGTGGATATGTCAATGGTGATAAATGGTAATCTATTATGATAAGCAATGTGGATCTTCAACTATTATTGTCATATGTTGAAATTGAGCTTTGTGAAAATGTTTTATTTTTATTAGTTTGTGTAAATGAAAATATTAAAGATTAGTACTTTGATTAATAAAGTTAACATTTGATACATGTTAAAAACAAAAATTAATATTTAATATTATTTCAAAAAATGTATTAATTTGTACAATATTTTAGATTTTGAAAAGGAGATATTTGTGAGAAGAGTTCATTAAATGGAATCCAGTGGTGCTTGATTTATAATTTTTGAAGTTCAAATGAAGTTGTTATAGATTTTTGAAGTTAAAAAGAGACTAAGAGTTAAATTGACTTTATTTAATAAAAGGATTAACACATCCTTATCTAATAAAGTTTTAAGAGAGAAAGAGAGAAAAATGTTATTAATCTAAGCAAAAGGATTTGGATAAGCAAAGTTAGCAATGGTTTCACTTTGGCATGAAGCTTCTCAAGAGTGAGAGTTTGAGTGGAGAAAGAGGAGAATAAAGAGGACGATATATATAAGGTTCGGCTTGAAGGTTATGATAGGACTATTTAAATAAGGAAAGACAACAATCACAGGTTCAACTAAGGAAGAAAATTGACGAAGTAAAGAAAATATTGGAAGAATTAAAACAAGGATAAGAGTGAAGTATAGTTCAGTAAGAAGAGAATAAATTACTAGTAATAAAAATTTTGAGTTTTTAAAAGATATTGAAAGAGAATATTTTGAAGTAATTTTTTATTTAATTTGAGTAAGTCTCTAAAAGTGATTTTATAAAAATTTTAATTTTATTTTAAAATGTGTTAGTTTTTTAATAATAGATTTTATAAAATGATGAAATAAAAAAGTTAACAAAAACTAAAAAGTATATTAATGATTTTTAAGTGATTCGGCTTGAAATTAAGCGTACGACCACTCTCCCATAAAAAGTATATAAAAATAAAAATAATCAATATAAATTTTTTACTAAACGATGGATTAGCTCAATCTTCATAATAATGAAACAAAAAAGACTGGTTGTAATGACTTTATAATAATATAAAAAATATAATAAAAAATAATTCAATGACATAAAACTATACTTAATACAAACAAAAAAATCTTATGATTAATGAAATACTTAATGAGACACAAATATTTTATATCTTTAATTAAATTAATAATGAGTAAGAAAACTGAGATCTTAGTTGATTTAAGAAAAAAAAGGAGAATTTTGAGCTTCAAAATAAAGGAAGCAACAAATAAAAGCCATGATAAGCAAAAGTTATTATTAATAATTGGAATGACTTAAAATTATTCCTCCATTTTTATAAAAAAATTTTTAAAAATTTATAAATTATTTTAAAAAAATCTCTTATTTAGAAATATTTTTCAATAAGTAAAAGTAATTACCATATAAGTCGACATATATTTTAATTAAAAACTTTGATATTAATATTTTAATAACGTTATGAATAGCTCAAAAGTAATGGCTAAATAAGTTGTTATACAAATTTTCAATCGGATGTCATCAGGATCATCTGATTCAGATCAAAGTGAAGGGAGCCACATGATCCCAAGGAATCTTAACCATTAAATCCAAAAATTTACGCAGTTAAACGACTGAATTTAAATTAGCACTATTTAGAAAGATGGGTTAGATCTTGACCATTAGAACTCGACTAAAATTGGATAGTTGGATATAGATTTTGTGTGCAGATTAATTCAAATTGTTTGATCACAAAATTTTGTGGTCAGATAATTGATTGTATTAACACTTAAAAAAGACAGATGAGATGACCACAAAATTGAACAATTGGATAGTTATTATCACTCTCATAATTCAGAAGTTAGTTGCATGAATAAAAGCATTAAGTTTACTCCCATATAACTTATACAAACTAAAGACATTTCTTTTGAAAGTTTGCCTATGACTCTAAGTCAGTTGATTAGTGGGTTGACTACCCCCTGGTTTATGCTGGAGTTCATCACTTGCGTTACCAATAATAGATTAATAGATTTAAGAGTCATGCCTTGACCTGATACTGTCATACATGTTCAGGAGTGATGCCTCAACCCAATTACTGTAGTAATTAGGTTCAAGAGTAATACCCTGACTTGAGACTTAATGTTTAGTGTTAAAGTAGTTTAGGCTATATGGAATTAGGTTTTTTGAATTATTTTAATTATTTTTAATATTATTTTTATTTTTGTATTAATTAATTATTATTATTATAATATAATTTTTAATAAATTATTAAAGAAATATTTCTAAAGATATAATTAATATCAAATGATTCTTAAGATAGTAAATACAATATGATAAATGTTTTGAAATCTTAATATTTTTCTAAGATGATAAATTTAAATAAATTTAATTTTTAAGTATTACAAAAATTATTTTACTAAAGCTTAACATTCTAATCAAAATAAAAATAAAATATCTAAAGTTAAACTCAAAATAAATCTCTTTGTAGTATGCAACTCTAACCAAGATAATCTTAATAAAATTTCATATTTACTTTTTTTCTTTAAGTTTTTCTATAAACATGAGCATCACCTCTATAATCTAAAAATTCACTCAATCAAATTCTTTAAAAATATTTAAGATTTATTATCATTAAATAAAATATCATGACTAGAGGCCAACACTATAATAAAGAGAACTATTATAACAAAGAGTTGTGTTGCTAGGAAGCAACTATAAGAACTATAGTAAGAGATGGAAAGTTGTATCAATAAAGAAAAGTTTGTCTCTTTATTGCTCTCACAATAGCTATTACAACAAGGTAACAAAAAAAAGGGAGTTAAGAACAAAGATATAATAGGGAAAAGCTTTCAAAAACATTAGAAGATCATTATGTAATTGTTCAGCAACTACAAAGAATTAAAGAGATGCTTAAGCAATCAATAGTTACTTAGGGAGAGATTGTAACAATAGAAGTTTTAACAAATGCAACTAAAATAAAAAGAATGTTGATGTAGCAAGGAAGGAAAAGAAAGGTGCTAAGGCAGGGCAATTGTAAAGAGCTCGTTGGATCTAAAGAAAAGGTTTTGGAAAAATTTTAGTCAATTGTTGATAAGATAAAGGACATTCATAAGATATGTTACATTATTTGGATCTAGGATTTAAAACAACAAGCTTAAAAGCAAGTTATGCTAAGAAGATACATTTACAATGCTTTAAAGATTGTGATTGCATGAAATTATTAATGTTTTTATTAATTTAGATGGTTTATTATAGTTACTTGTTCTAAATTTCTAGAGTTTGCATTAACATTTGAACTAGAATTGAATTTGCATAAAAATTAAGGACAATTTTATCTATTAGATGGCTGACCCCATGTATGGCATGTCAAGCTTCAACATACCTCAGGTGAATCAAACAATAGAACTTTGAAGTAGTTAAGGTTTAGAAAAATTGGTGTTTTTTGTAGTGAGCAAAATGAGAAATATAGAGAATATTATAAATGACTAATTGAGCACAATGTGATGAATTTGTGCATGATTCTCATTATGCACGAAGTGAAAAGATAAAAGAAATTAATAAAGTAGCAATCTCAAGGGAAAAGGTTAGAAAATTAAAGTTAACACGATATAAGCACGTTATTGTTATTTATCAAAGCAATGCATTGAAATGATCATTATAATATAACATTGTTTTCTTCACATATGCATATTTAATAATATGCAGCATGTTATTAGCATCATTTTTTGTATGCTATGAGAATGAGATATATACATTTAGGTAATGACTTTGACTAGATGTGACTAGTAAAACATGAATAGTAAAAAATAATAATGATGGGAAAGAAAAAGACGAGAAATAAGAAATAAAAGGAAGTATGCTATATGAGCCATCTTAGAACAACATATGATGATTATCATGATGCAATGACATGATATGTCATAATTGTTATAAAAGAATGATATGACATGATAGTACACTATTATATGATATGATTTGAAAAACGAGGTGTTTACTTGAGACAATATTCCTTAGCAATCATAATTTGCTATCTCTAGTAGTTATTTTGTGGGGAACTTGATGAGGACTATATGCTTATAGTGAGATATGATATAATATCACTAGCATTAGAACTGATTCTCAACTATCACTACAAGCTGGATAAGATAACCTCTATTGTTGCTAACACTTTATGTAAGCCTTGATATGCCAAGATCATATGATATGATCATTATTCACACTTCATGTTGGGCTCTTCAAAGTCTACAAATCCATAGTGAGATAGATTGTTAGCCAATTACGATATGCTTAAAGGTTTAGGTCTTTAAAAATGATATGATGAGTTTTCAAATATAGATGAGATGAGATGGGATCTCATAGTGTATGGACAATGGACATTTGAGAAAATTCTAAGCCCATGTGATTATAAGAGAGTTAGAACAAATGAGATCTATGAGAAATATAAGAAATATAAAATCAAGAAAAACATATGAAGTAATAAATTATTATGATATGAAAAAAGGATTATAAATATTTTAGAAAGTGAATATGAACATGATTCTACATATATTACATGCTTTTACATGATCATGCATTTTTATATGATTACTTGCTTGTACATGATTATTGCTTAAATGCCATATTTTTTATTACTTCTTTACTATTATTGTTTTATTCCTTTATTGCATTTCATTCTGTGTTACTTCTTATCAATAAAAATTTATCCGTCAAGCTTCGCAAAACTCATTATTTACTTATGTTATAGGTCAAACTATAGATGCATCAAGAGAGGAAGAAATGAGTGGCATTTGAGAAGATTTTTTTAGAGAGTGTTTATGTTAAGTTTTGAGATGATAATTTCATCATCTATTATATATATTAGAGTTTTATATGAATAACCATAGTTATACTTCAAAAATCTAATATGCATGTGCATTTTATGGTTTATTTGGTTACGAAAAGAGGATTTTGAAAATGTGATTATGTCATCATCCTTGCTTATTAGAATGTTTTATGTGTATTTCATATTACATTATACTCTAATGTATCCCAATATTATATATATGATCAAATAGTATGACAGATGGGCATAACAATTATATAATAGTTAACATCTATTGGTTGCAATGGTGGTTAGAAATGGTGGTAGATAGAGATGATTAATAGTGGTGATCAACAATGTTGATGCTCAATAGTGGTTGATGGCAATTGATGGTGACAATTATGGTCGACACTAGTCAATGGAAATGATTGGTGAAAATTGTGGTTGAGGTGGTTAGTGACAATAATAGTTAATGATGGTGGCAGTTAACAATGGTTAGAGGAGGTTGATTGCTTTAATAATCTAATTGGACAAAGAAAGGATTTATTAAAATTAAGCTAATTAAGAGAGATTTCTAACAACAAGCCTTTATTATATTTTTTTTTATTTTCATTCTAAACAATTAATATCATGTTGAATATATAATAATAATAATATAATACAAATGATTACATTAATCCCTAAATAGCTCTACTAACATAGTATCCAATAATAACATCGACAAAATAACATGTTACAAAATGCATCTTTTTTCATTTTTTATTTTCAACAAGTACCTAATTAAATATATAATAACAAAATAATGAAAAATGTATTCAATAAAAAATACATATGCAATATTAAATAACTATACTACTATAATGTCTAATAGTAACCATTGTTTAAAATAAGAACAAGCTACCATACAATCTAAATCTCACAATAACATTTATTGACATCACACTATTATTTAGTCTGATCTCTCTATCAAATGATATATGTGGATAACTTGAAATATATAAATAAGATGTTTGTCAATTATCAACTCAATAAGTAAAACTAAAACAACTTAATATTGAATAATCATATTTTAAATAATATCATAAGATAAAGCATAATGAGACTATTTATGAGAAAACATAATAATATGCAATGCATCAAAGATGGTGTACATGAAATAATGACATGGTTTTATAAAATGATTTCATTTAAATTTTCTCTTTTTAATAGGCCTTTTCACATTGTGATTTTTACACCCCTTTAAAGTTTATGAATGTTATGTTCAATAGAGAGAGTTCATATGTAATTATTTCACTAAAAAAATCTTAAAAGCAATTTTGTTTGAGAATCATGAAAAAAATATTACATGGGAGGAAAGTTTATAAAGAATTTGAGAATAATATGTATCACTATTTTCTAAAGAAAGAATATGTAATATCTCAATATTTCTTAATGAGATATTATCTCAAACTAATTAGATTTTTTCTATAAAAAGTCCTTTCTTGCTTGATCATTTATTTCAAAATTTTTTCAACTTTTGCATGCTTAATTATAAAGTTCTCATAGTTTCAATGCTTAAGTTATCACCAAAAGATATCTCACTTTTTTAAGATTTATGACTTTACATATATTGCTTAGAATCTTCTCTTCTATAGATAATATGAAACTTATTTGTCTTCTTGGCCTTCGTACTTTGGACATTTTCTTAGTCTTTTCATCCTTTTTGAAAGCCTTGGCCCCCATATTTCATATGTTCTTTTGATGCTTCCACCCTTCTCAGGTAGTCAGTTGTGTGTTACATAAGGGAATAACTTAGCTAGCTAGTATATAAGAACATGATAATAGCAACATATAAATAGAGATTTTTAACTCTAGCTAGATATGCTTTTTGTCATGGTAACTTTAAAGGGGCAATGTTATTTAATGTTTCAAAGGGGTGTATATGATTAAGATCAACTTTTAATCATAACACTTTAACTTAAGAGTTATAGGGAATTGGTATAAGTTGTAATTCATACTAAGCAAGATCATATGTTAATTCAATCTTGAAATAATTTGGAAAAAGAAAAGAAGTACCATTCATGTAAGAAGGGTAATCACCTTCCAAAAATTTGTTATCATCTAAAATTTGATCTAAAAGGTTTGGAAATAAAGCATCAAGTTTAGAAGGAAAGTTTAAATCTCATTATCAATAATGTGGTAAGTGACACTAAAAGAAGTCTAGAGCAAAACAAAATTTATATTAGTTTCCATTTGTGGAATGAGGACACATTGTGAAGCACTGTAATTGGTTACAACCATAGTTAGTGATGTAAATTCTCAAGCAATTGAAAGGTTAATGATATGAATTAAAAAATGTTGGTTTTGAACCATTGTCAAGGCATAAACCAGATGTTGGATGTTGAGTGGGAAGCATTGTCTTGCATCTACTCACTAATTCACTAGAATATAGAATAACCTCATCAAATATATGGTGATGCATAATTGTTTGAATGCAACTTGATAGTTAACATTTGTGAATGTTACATGGTGTTTGTTAATAGCTTATCCAAATTTTGAGAATGAAATTTTATTAGAAAAAATTATAAGCCCTTGAAGAATTTTTTTAGATCAAAGAATATCTAGAAACTTCATAATAAAGTTTTTGAATTAAAATGGTGATTTCAAGAGAATAAGGTTAAGTTTTTATTATGATAATAAGAAGTTCACTATATTTTGTAATATCCAAAAAAGATAATGTTTTGAAGGGTGATGAGATAAGTTTATCTACTATTATTTTGTTAAATTCTTAAATTGTTTGGATTTATAGTGAATATTTGAATAATTAAAAAATTAGCATGGGATTCTAAATAAGAAGTAATATAAAATAAATTGAAAATTCTTAATATGGTAAAAATAATTAAGATAAAAATTTAGATGCATAAGACTTGAAGAAATAAATTTAATATTCAACTATCTATAAGAGTTTGGTATGGAAAATATGGACAACATAGATAGGAATAAGATTAGATTTAAAGGTAATGAGGCAATTAAAGCATAAAGAAAGAGAGAAAATGAGAGGGATAGAAAGAGAGAGAGGAGAAACCTCTTCCTCTTCACTCATAATCATGAGAGGATATAGAGAAAGATGAAAAAAAAGAAGAAATATTTGGAGATGATCAAGAGGAGATTAAGACTAAAGGTTGTTGGGATAAGAGAAGGAAACAATGAAGGAAAAATGTATGGTAACTGTTAGATTTTTATAAATTCATGTTTTTTTAAGAAATCTTGAACTAAAGGTTGTTTCTTTTCTTAGAAAGCTTTACAAAGTTGAATTCGTTAAACTTCTGGGAGCTTTGAGTTAGAAATCAAGTTTAATGGGCATTTAGTGGTTATTGCCATTATTATTATTGGCTATAAGATTTTTCTAACAATAATATGAGATGATTTGGTTGTTTAAGTGTCAAAAAAAGAAGAT
The DNA here is from genome assembly GCA_023846275.1 of Vanilla planifolia. Taxonomy (NCBI): domain Eukaryota; kingdom Viridiplantae; phylum Streptophyta; class Magnoliopsida; order Asparagales; family Orchidaceae; genus Vanilla; species Vanilla planifolia. The sequence continues at coordinate 22,400,360 of CM043870.1, forward strand.
AAACATTGCCGATTGAATGATACAAATAGCCAAATTAGATGGTTAGATAGGTGTTATGATTAAGCATTTATGGCTTGGTCTAATTTTAAAGAGGAAATAATATGTGTGTGTGTGAGTAGGCGTGTGACATTTAATTTACTATAATAGAATTTTTGGGATAAAGTGAACATGATTTTTGAGAATTAAGGTAGATAAATTTTGTTGAGCATATTTATTATAAGATTTTAGATATTTATTTTAGTTATTTTAAATATTCAAAAATCATTTTGTATTACTTTAATATAAATAATGAAATCCTAACAAATTGATATATTTGGTATCTATGCCATTTTTTTGAAAACTTAACATATTTGGTTTTGTGTAACTTTGAAAAATGGAATTATATTTAAAAAATAAAAGTATGAATATATCAAAATAATAGAAGTTCTTGGATAAACAATTATAAATTCCTAAAAAATATGAAAATTTGAAAATTTAAGCACTTAGAAAATTTTAAAAGAAATATATAATTTTTTAAGATTTACCAATGCTTGGAATTGGGTTCAATGTTGTGACTAAAATGGAAAGGTATTTTTTGTGTGTAATGCCATTCTAGCTTGAGCATCACTTCTTAAGAGTTAATCCTCTAGTGATGCTTAGGTCATCATGTGGCCATAATAGGATATGAGGCATAGTCCTAGTGGGGAATAGGATCTTTATTTTATTATTGTTGATGTAATAAAAACCTAGGTCCATCTTAAACTAATCACAAACATTATAAAAAGGCTTTATTAATGGGTATGGCTATTAGTATTAAATAATGTATTTGTTTTATATTGTTTATTTAACTTTATTACATGTAATTAATTTCCATTATTTATTTATTACGATACTTAAATTTAAATTTTCTTTTATCTCTAGACTTAGAAGTTGGCCATTCCTATTATTGTTAGCATTATATGTTAATTAACATTAAATGGGGGTAAGATAGAGGGTTGAGCTATGATCCTTTAGTATTAAAGTTTTTAGAATGTAATTATCAAAGCTATGATTTGTTTATTATGAGACTTTTGATGTGAATCTCCTTTTTGGTAGAAGAAACTTTGGATATATAATGAATTTATATGAATTTTAAAATGCAAATGTGTATTTCATTGTAGTACTTTAGATATAATTTGATTATTTTATAATCCTTAAATTCTATTTTATTTAAATTAAAGAAATAGTTTTTGTTTGATCTAAGACTTATCACCCTTGGTCTGTATGAACCTTGTTGTCATCTCAGCTAGGCTAATAAGCCAGGCAGCACATAAATCTTCCTAATGATTCTCATTGAGGACAAAGAGCTATTGAATTTACATAAGCATGCATAAAACATCTTGAATGGAAGTAAAAGAAAAGAGTGGTTCAATTCTTCATAAATGCATCAAGCATTCAAACAACAGCTAAAACTATTCCTTAACCCTTAAGGAATTATCTTACAAGCTTATATAATGGTGTGATATGAGGATAAAGGCCATGTAAGGTGCTCTTATATTACTTAAACAATAGTAAAATTGACTAGGAACATGGGCTGGTTATATCTACGTACCTCATGTGACATCTCAACTATATCAAGTGGTTGGATCTAACTACATTATGTAGTTAAGACACCATACTGGGTGAGTTTTTTGTCCTTTGACTAACTAGCATAATGGTGATCACTAATTGTATTGTTGCATAATTATGGGTACACTATATAATTAAGTCATCACATGATATAGTTCAAGTTTATCCAAAGGCCTTACAAACTTATTCAACTTAATCTAAATGTAATCCCATTAGGCAAATACCAATGGGACTAAAGATACAAAACATGTGATATACATAGAGGTATATGTTTAAAAAGGGAGAATGAGAAAAGTACAAATGTTAGAACTAAACATTGGTATTAAATATGTATTATAGGTCAATTAGATTCACTACAAAATTCTTCTTGAAAATGAAAGGACTTAGTTTTGATAAGTGAGTAAAGAATCAAATCATAGGTAGAATCTTTGTCATGCTATCCTAGCTTATATTTGGAAATAAAAACATAACATTATTATTATTATTATTAAATTCATAAATAATTTAATATAGAGACATTCACATTCTATGTTATGTTATATATTTGTAATTGACATAGAATGTAACATGATCCAAAGTTATATTATTTTATATATACTTATATTTTTTTCAATTAAGCTAGTGAAAATTAGCTCAATTTGTCTTTATCTTGATAATTTCATGTTAAAACAAGGCTCGACAATGAGCTATCAAGAATCGGTGAGTTAACATCATGAATACATGATTTAGAGATTGTATTTCTACTATTAGTTCTATAACTGCTACATCATTACTTTATTTTTATCTAATTTTGCTATATTGTTTAAAACTTGTTCTAAAAGAGATGTAAGAACATTATTATTTAAAAGGTCATGTTTCTCAAAGAAAAGGTTTTATATTTGCTTTGTTTAAAACTTTGAAATGGTTTACAAAGGCATAATCAGATTTTAATTAATTTTCAAGTCAAACATGCAAGTGTTAAAACTAAGTCTCAACTTAACATGATGTAATACTAGCTTAAAAGGAGGTTGAGAAAGGATAGGGCTATCTTTTTTTGCTGTAATCATGATTTTAACTAAATTCTCAAGGTTATAAATGATCTTTAAGAGATATTACTTCCAAATGATATGCAAATTATTATTAGCCATTACGCTATGTTTAAACCCCTTTTATGACTTCTAATAAAAGTTCCAATGGCTCAAAATATCTCTAATGGCTCTGTCATTTATATATTAGAAAATTTTAGAATTTGGTCAAACTAGATGTTAAAAAATGAAATAAATGTTTCATATATGTAAGGACAAGACTTAACCTAATTTTATAATATATCAATAATTAAAAATTTATTATAGGTAAATAAAATCTAAAACACATATATTCCCTGGATAAGAACCTAACGATGAGACAAAACCTAAACTAAACCAGAACATATAATGTAATTTTACAAACATCTAAAATATAATTAATATTAATTTAAAACATCTAAATAAAAGGTCAACATATGAAATCCATGCCCCAAGCATCTCATAAGAACTTATAGATACACAACTACAATAGCTAATATAATGGGTCACTCAAATATATGTATAATCCATTACTCATTTGTCCAACTACTAAATATGATTCTCATCTATAGCCTCATCATCCATATAACTATTTATAACCTATGATATAAATATTAATAAGACTTTATAGAGTTTAGAAGATAAATTAATATGATAATAAAATAAAATAAATAACAAAAAAATAACATGATAATAACACCATGATATAAAACCATCAAAGTATATAACAATGTTTTTCCTTACTTTTTTAATTATTCTAAATTTTCCATGTTTTTTTTTACTTCTAAAGATCTTATTTTTCTTTTAATCATTATTCTTATTATCCAATAATATTCATATCTAATCAACCTCTAATAGCAAGTAGACATAAAATCATATAGGGGTATAAGATCCCAAAGCAACACCTTATCCACCCATTTATATAGAGCCGTGGGGTCCTAAATCAATAATTTAACACCTTATAAAAAATACTAGTAGCTATCTAATAAGATCATATCATATTCATGCTGCTAATATCCAATAAGGGTATAGGATCCTAGATTAATACCTTTATCAATTGTGGCTATCAAATGTATATTTATATGAATTGAGGATAATGTCTCCATGATAACCCAATTCTTAATTTAATTTCACCAATCATAAGATTATTTATATACCATGTCATAATTAAATGTAACATATTATTCTATTTTTAATATCATAAATTCTCCATTTTACATGAATAATCATATGTATATGCATTAATTAATGTACAAATTAAATAAATAAAACATCTCACAAAAATATAAAATAATATATAAATGAATCCCAATAATCCTCTTGATACTCATATCATATATGTTTAAAGAACACTAATAATAAGAACAAATGTGAAAACATATCAATTATAAAATATGTTATATATTAATTACTAGTATATTAATTTAGTAATATATTTATATTATCATTACTAGATTTATCTATCTAAACATAAGATGAGACTTCCTTTTCTAATATTTTTTTTCTCTAAATTTTCTATAAATGGAATGCATGCACATGAATTACTAAGTAGTCTTTTTGAATATATATATATATATATATATATATATATATATATATATATATATATAACACTTATTATAACTATGTAGTCCCAAAAGCATCTTCTTTATTTTTCTTTGTTATAGAAACAATGTACATCATGTTATTCTCATTATATTATGCATTTTATACAAAACCTTCATATTATATCATTCTTTAATAATATCAAACTAGTAGAGAGTTTTACTCTGATATCAAATATGATAACTTAGTCTCATTATATCTAAATATTATTCCTTTGGGTTACCTTATCCTTACCCAAATCGATTTTACCCTCAAAAGATACCTTAATATCATAATACCATGGCTCCCATATAAACATCAAATTTATCTCTTAGTAGTTGAAGTGGGACAATTCATCTTTATGTCCCTTCACTTAAAAACTCATTATAAGCAGCTTGTTGTTCAATGATTTTTCTCTTAAAATATCATTTGATATCTACTCTTTACTTTCTTCAATTTTAAGTTTATGAAAATTAACTTATAGGAAGTAACTTAACCTAAATATATGGTATGATGGATTAATTATATAGTATGATATATTTCCTACTATATGAGAATGGGGTTCATGAAATTTGTTTGGTTTCCTTCCTAATCTAATCCAAACTTATTCCAATAATTTAGTGGTAGTACTAATTGAATTCACTTACTAGTCTTACATTAATAGCGATTCTCCTTCTTATTTTCCTACTTTGTTTTTCTTAAGTGGGTAACCTTCCTACTCTTTTTCTTCTTTCTTTTTTCTCATCTCTCTATCTCACTTTCGCTTTCTTTCTCCCTCTCTCTTCTTATTTCTTTCCTCTTTACTTGAACTTACTACCTCACTTAGTTTAAATTCTTTTTTATCTTCATCCATAATATGAGGGCAAGCTTTTAATTTGTAAAATAATTATTTTTTATAATTATTTACAAAATGAGATTTATATATTTTTTCAAAGATATATGGCTAATTATTTAGACTTTCAAAAATTATAATCTCATGACCATTGAATTCTTCTTAAAAAGCTTTTTATAATGATATGATAAGCAAAAGTTTTTTATTTATATGAAAATATGATATACTTTCTAAGATAATACTAATATAATAATAATTTAAGGAATAATAATAATATTTTAAAAAGTTTACTTTATTTTCTTAAAATGCTCATATTTATAATCCAATTGACTTAGATCTCAAGATTTATAATATCTTATACAAAGCAAAATCTTTGGGATATTATAGTATGTTTTTTGGAACATACTATAAGTAAAGCTATAATTATATTAAATAAGTTATACATAAAATATTTACATACCCTACTTAATGTATTGTACATTATGTTTATTTGTGAACACATTTAAGCTTATACATTCTAAATATTATAGATATGTTTTATGAATAGAAACTATGACTTTAAGCTTTAGAAAAAGGCATTTTTATAGATTAAAAAATTTAAATTGAATGTAAGCCTTAACTAACTTAGATTATTAAAAAGATAATTTGAAAAACTTTTATCACTCACACTCAACACCTCACAGTTTTTTTCTAATGTCTCAAGAATATTGTCATAGGTCATAACATGTTAAGAGCAAGTAAATAAGACTCATAAAGTTACTTTGCCAAGTTGTTCAGGTAATATGATTGATGCTTATTACATTCTCACCAATACCACCAATTAAGCCTTTGAGTAAAAGATGAAGCTCTCCAAAATATTCACTAATCAACTTTAAGATGCACATTCTAACATACTTAAAAAATATTAGTATAATAAGAAAATAATTTTTTATCATCAAAGAAGTCGCACATAAACTAAGAGTTCAATAATATCACTAGTAAGGCATATGTATAACCATTAAACATTAAATGTCAATCAAATGCACATACAATTGAATAGCATGGCTACTTGAAACATTGTAGTACTGGTCACTCCTAATTATTCCTTTTTTGTCTTTTTCTAAAATTAGACATATCACATTTTATTAAGTTACATCTATGTACATCAGTCATTATTTATTTTTCACACCTTCATAATGTTAAACAAACTCATCATCTTTGATTAGATCACCTTGAATCTTATGCTTTTTAATTAGATCTCTCAATTGAATAGTCTATTAATCCATTAAACTATCTAAACTAGGCAATCAAATAATCTGATTATCCATCCAACTAACTTATAGGCCCTTATTAGTCCATCTAGTCTTATTGTCAAATTATACGATAAGAATTGAATGACTAATTAGACCATTCATTTGATATCTATTAAAGACATTAGACAATATCCACAAAAATATCAGACTATTTGATGCCCACTTCAAACCATCTAATCTCACATCAAATTAGCATTGTATACTCTAATCTTTGTCAAATGAAAATTCTCATTCAATATCTCAAATTTGTCAAATAATTGAAATATGCTATATAATATAAAATGATAAGATGAGACATAGATATTAGTACATAATATTATATATTTATATGTAATAGGATATGTAAGAGAGCTAAGATAATTATCATTCAAAGAAAAATAGATAAAAATTAATTGAAAATAAATATTGGAAAGAACTTATTACAACATATATATATGTATGTATGTATATATATATATATATATTAATAATTTATCTTCTAAGATTTGGAAGCTCATTTCCTACTTATATCATAAGTTACATCACTTAACACATTGAGATATGGATCATAGTAGTATTTGAGATGAGATAAATAAAGGAAAGTTTTATTAATATAAAAACAAGTGCCGAGTTGTATAATTTATAGTTATGAGTGATATTTACATTTACCTTGTTCTTTATTAAAGTTTTTATATGAAATATATGTATTCTATAATGGTTTGTGTGCATAATGAGAATAGTTTACTACTTATATATCTTGAGATTATGTGATTGATTATAGAATAAATGAAAAACATATTTCTTTATCATCCTCACTTAGAATTTGTCCTTTAGATTTTATTATATATTATTTTATTCTCAATAATAGTATTATTTTATATATTTTCAAGTATAGTTTAAATGAAGGATCAAATGCAATGATATATTAGAATTGGCTCAAATCAAATGAGTATAATTTTTTATAGAACGTCTTATTCAAAAGACAAAAATGTGACATTAGACATTTTGATTTTAGACGATGCTACATATTTTAGGTTAGAGTCATACCGTTGTATTCATTTTAGAGGATAATCTAATATGATATTACTTAAAGAGAATTTGTGGATGATGTTGAGAGGTGATATACTATAATATCCAAAAATATATGATGACTAATTTAAAATTTGTGTTGATAATTTATATATTATTTAATAAAATAATAATAATAAAGTGAGATGAATCTAATGAGAAGGGAGGTAAACGTAACATAAATTACTAAAAATGTCAAACAAGGTAAAAGATTTTAAAAATTATAGAACCAAGAATTTATATAATAAATAATTTTAAAATTTTTCTAACAACATATGGAAGTTAAATTATATAGAAAATATGGGAAATGTAATTTTCTATATAATTTTAATATAAAGGATTATTAAATCCTTTATATTATTAATTAATCAAAACTCATCTAAATTAAAAATTACTATTTTATCTAACTCCTAAACCTCTAATGTGGTAATGATCACATCAATAGGGGCAAGTGTGCCTAGAGAGGTCTCGATGCTTAAGAGAAGTGTTAGAAAGGGTAATCTTGCAAAATTGATAAGGGAAAGTGAGAATTGTTTGTAGAGGATTAAAGATGGTATTGCTTTGAAAGCAAAGATATGGCTTCCTTCTCTTTGCAATTCAATTTTGATACAATTCAATGCAATTTCTTATTGCAAAAGCATGTTGTGGGTTGCTTGAGAGTCCCTAATGTGGAGTATATCTCATTGCTAACATTAAGGAAGAGTTTAGAAAGGGAATCAAACTCTCAAATTAGAGACCAAAGGCTCCAAGTGTAGATCAAATGGTTCAATTAGTATTCTGATTGCCTTGTTCAACATCATCAAGATGTAATGAACAACATTTGCATAGACAATCATAATACTTTGGACTAGAAAGTTTGATTATTATGGAGCACTTAAATACTTTTGAGAACTTGATGGCTAGGATAGCCTAATCTAACATAGATTAGCAGTTAAGCCATATATTTATTTTGGGGTTTAGGTTATATATTAGGAAGGAGGTAGAGTAACATGATCTTTAGTCACTAGAGCACTCAAGTAACTTGGCCTCTTTGTTGGAGACTTAAGAAGCTAGTTTCATCATGATCAACTACTAAGACACCCAAAAATTAACACTAGACCTTATCTATCTTTATCATTTAGTGTTTAGAACACTGTGGGTACTATTAGAAATAAATCCCAAAACTAAATTAAGTATTATTATATATCCACATAGCCTATTCACAAGAAATATTAATACAAGGATATCTTGAACATTAAGGAGAAAAGTCAAAATGAGCAAAAATATGAGAAAATAGAAGAACTTGTCATCCTCACTGATGGGCAAGGATAGTGCAAGAAAGATGGGTGAGCACATGAGCATCATAAGATTTATATCTATGTTTAGGAAAAAAAGCTAAGGAACGCATATGAAAAAAATATTTTTAATACATTTATAACTTTTAATGATACGAAGTTGAGATTGATGTGATGTCTTAGCTTTGGACATAAGTTGTATTTTCTTAGGAAGATATTAGTTATATAATTAAGTATAGTAATCTATGAGACAAGGATACTTATGTGCTCAATATCAATGGTCAACACAAAAATTGCACTTTTTAAGGCAATCATAAAAGGTTCAACATTTTATATTATTATTTAAATTGAAACCTATTATTTTATAAAAAAATTATAGTTTATTATTTTTCTAATTGTTAAAGGGCATTTGAATAGTTAATCTAATTAAAACTGTGAGTTGAAGGATAAAAAATTTTTGAAATTAGAAAAGGTTGAATTTTATTTCTTAGGAAGGAATTTTCCAACAATAAATCCTTAAACCTCAAATCAAAGATGTCCTAATTGATAAACTTGGCAATTATATTTTCTCTAGGGCAACCAGATTACTAGAGTTTCCAAATGACCTACCTCCCTCGAGCGATATTTAATATGCTATTAACTTAGTCTACAGTTTATAACACCTAAATCTATTACATTAGAGGATGAATCACATGCTACTCCCTAGAAAATGATCTTTTTAAAACGAGTTTGAGTCCATATGTTATACTTGTGTTATTTACATTTAAGCAAAATGAGAGTTAAAAGATGTGTTGAAAATAGAATAATAAATAAAAATACCATCAAATTTAGGTTTTCTCTATCTCAACTTGATGATATATTGGATTTAGTTTTTGGAGTCAACTATTTCTTAAAAATAAATCTTAAAGATAGTTACCATTATATTTAGATTAAACTTAAAGACGAATGAAAGAGAATTTTAAATTTCAGATGAATTGTATGAATTGACTAATTATGTCTTTTAGATCTCAAAACATTAATAATATTTTTATGTGATTAATTAATATAATCTTCAAAAATATTATTAAAAGATTTATTATAATTTATTTTAATAATATTTTGATATATAGTTCTAATTAATGTATTTATTTGGAGCTTCTTAAAAAAGTTTTTGAAAGTAGAAAGAAGAAAAAAATATTTATGAATTGATGAAACTGTGGATGTTTATCATTTGCTTTTTTTTTTGATATTTTCATACTATGTTATATGATTTGAAAGTTTTTACTATTATGTATGTTTTCTTGCTTTTATGGTACATATTTTGGTTCACTTTCATGTTCTCCATTATGCCACTTTACCTGTCATGGATGGATCCTTAGTAATACTATATATTCTAGTATCGAACAACTGGTTGCCATCATCGATGGTTCATTTGGTGTTCAATTGAATTATAGCATCAAATCATCTTGGGATCCATCTCGAATGGTTTATCCAATCGGGTGTGACAAAGCTGAGGTTAAACAAAGGTGTAGGAGTAGCTATAGTAAGGTCCTAAAGATATCAAGGAAAAGAGTTAGAAAGGTATGTTTCCATTATGATTTTTCTTTAGATTGTTTTTAAGTTGTGGTTTGAATTGTTCAAGGTTATTTTTAAAATTGTAATTATTTTGATGTGGATATGGAGTAGCTATAGTGCAAAGTTTGATACTTCCATACATTATGAGAAGGTTGACATACTATACTTTAGGTCCCATGAATCTTATGTCAGGAGCAGGGGCCAACAAACTGTACACGAATCATTTAGTGAGGGGTAGTTGTAGATCACCCCTTCACATTGTATGTCAGATCAAACATATCATATGTTGAGGCCCAGCGGATAATACATGAGATATTAAGTGAAAAATAATTGTGTATCCCTTTTTTCCAGAGAGTTTTGGATAGTCCATTAATAATGCAATATATAATGTGTTGAGGTTGACATATTGTTTGTTAGCACCAACAAACTATGCATCGAGCCTAACATTCCATATGTTTGGCAAGACATTAAGGAAAAAGATTAGATTTGAAGTGAAAATTTAGCAACTTTGAATGGTTATGTTGAGAATGCCTTTAATAGAGAAAAGTTTTAAATCCTTTGATATTGGAAGGATAAGAGGAAGGGAAGCTATAAGAAAATTATGAAATAATAAAAATATTGTATATAGAAAAGTGAATGTGTTATGAAAATTATGAATTAATTGCTTATTCAAATAATGAAAGGAATAAAGTGAAAATAAAAAAAAAGATAAAGAAAACACCCAAAATAATAACAAAGATAAGCATGAGGTAATTATGATGTAAGTAAGCTATTATTATGCATCTTGAAATGTATTGATTTTATATCATGTGATGTGATCATTATCAAATATTTTTGTGTGTATGTTCTAATCTTGTATAGCATATTATTATATATTGTGTATTTTTATGTGTGTATATGTGTATCAAGTACTAGAATATAAAATAAGTGAAATGACATGTGAAAATAAAATAAAATGAAAGAAGACAGAATATAAAAAAGAAAGATTGAAATAATGAAATTAGGCATTAAAGACCTTTTGATCTATATTATTATACTATGTAAGATGATAAGAAATTATTATGATTCCCTTATAACATTAGTAGTACTCCTTATTGGGTGATGATAGGTAAAGAGGATATGATTGAGAAGACATTAAAATTTATACTTTATAGTTGATAGTACTTTGTGCTAGGTAATAATGGACAGGGGCTCTATTATCGTTAGTCATTGTGCAAGGTGATGATAAACGGATTTGATGTGATTAAGATAACTTACTAGTTAGAGATAAAGATTTAGAGAAATGATGATGTCATAGAGATATATGATGATATAAGGTCCCATGGTATAAGGATAATGATTATTAGAGAAAATTAAGGCCCATAAAATTGAAAATGTGAAAAGATGCAAAATGCTAAGAAATATGGAATTGTTATAAGTAAGAAATGTTTAAAATATAATTATTATGATATCATATAAAGAGTATACATTTATACATGATCATGACATATATGGGTACTTACATATGTAGAATAGTCTCATATTTTCTTTAAGTACTTTTCAAATGTCATGCATATTTTTGTTATTGCTAATTCTTTATTTATATGTTATTTACTAATTTTTATTCTATTTTATTCTTTATAGCTATTAATTTATTTATTAAAAATTTTTGTGCTCACTAACCTCTTATATTATAAGTTAAGATAGAGTTGTGCATATTTGGGAGGACATAATAGCATATGATATAATAAGTCGTATTTTATTGAACTTTATAAGAACATTATGTACTACTTGTATCTTATTTATATTTTTGTGTTGGTAAAAAGGATTCTAATATATATTTTATTGGAGGTGGTAGGTTATGAGATATGTATGTGTATTGATATTATTTAATTTTTTTATTATTTTGTTTAGGAAATAAAGATTTTATTTTTGTACTTCTCCATCACCCTTGCTTGATGTTGAGTTGTGTCTTTGAGTTTTATTTTTGCTCTGATGTGATTGATATTTTACAATATAATTTTGTGTATTATTGGATTAATTTAAGGAATGTTTGGGTAAGGCATGACTAGATCATAAAAGTATTAGATTTTATGAGAATTCTATAGTTAAGTATGCAAATCTTGGAGTAGTGTTAGAATAGGCGATTAAAGAGGGAAGGCCTTTTGAGTAGACTATTTGCGAAATAGAACAAAACTTAGATGGTTTGGATAATGCATCACCAGGAAGACTAGGATGCCATATTATTATAAAGTTGATTAAGGAAGGTCTACAATGTACATATGTTTTTCTAGGAATATTTAATAGTTTGATCAAATCTTATTTGGATGATTTAATGCAATCTACTTGACTTATTGATTTATTAAATTTTGCTTAAGTTATGATGAAATGAAATAAGGCTACTAGATCTAGGATTAAAGATACAAATCATGGGGGGAGGGTATTCATCCTCTTAATAGGAGACTTATGGTGTCACAATCTTTTGTAATGGATATTTCCAAGCTAATTTTTTAAGATCATTGATTTATTAATAATGGTGTTATTGTAATGTCTACAATTTCATTTGACCACAAGGTGGCCAAGCACTTGGGTGACTTGAATATAACTTTTCTTTGGATTGAGTGTAAGCTTCACTATATGGACTTGGGTTTCCATTGTTTCCCATTTCGCTTTCATATTTTTTTAATAGTGATGATATATGACATGAGGGAATTTGGATAATATCTAACCAACTCATGGGCCTTGTTGAGTGGTCCCCTTAATTTAATCAAAATGCTTCAAGATTATGTTTACACCAATGTAAGTCTATTCCCTTGGTCTTTCCTTAGCTTATGGGGATCCTGGAAATTTGGCTTGGATTGCAAGTAGCATTGGGTTTCTGATGCAAATTGATGTTATGACTTGTGTTAAGGATAGAGCAAACTTTGTAAGGTGTGTATTAGATTGATTTTTTTAAGTCTCTTTCCACTAATGTGTGGCTTACTAGACCTCTTGGTCAATTTTTTCAATGTTATGAGTATGACGGATTGCCTCTAGTTTGTTGTTCTTATGGTTGAGTTGGTCATTTCATAAGTGCTTATTTGCTCAAGGAACCATCATCTTGTGTTATTTTAATTAAATCTAATGTAGATCTTGGTTTAAAGAAGGCTTTAAAGGGCCTCTCATTATCTTTGAGCTTCCCCTTCTTATTGTCATTAGTTATGGATCATAGGGATAAGGGACTTGGGACAAACATTTTTTCTTCTAGAGGGTAGGCCATTCTTAAGCATTAATATTCTACACAAAACATGCTTATAAAGCACCATGGAGCTTTTCTACTTTGTAAATCATGTATTACTTAGAGCATGTTTATAACACTTGGGACTAAAGAGGACTGAGTGTGAATGTTAAGTGATGTCTTGTGAGAAGAATTATTAAAAAGGAGTAACTCTTGGTAGGTTTGTAGGAGTAGCTCTTAGTAAGTTTCTAAGTAGATGGATAAAAGGATAAATTATCTCACATCAACTACTAAAGAAATAGTTTTGGTGATTATATGAGATATAATGGTCTTAAAAATTCAAGGTATCTTTTGAGTGCAAAACCTACTTGGTTCACCATAAAGGAACTCAAATAGATAATGTATTGACATAGTAGGATTAGAATATAGGATAAAGATTGATTAATGTGTGATATTCTTAGAGAGAAATCACTAGACAAGGAGTAGAACATAATATGGTTTTAAGTAGGGAGGATATAGGGATGAACATTCTTATATTATTTATTAAAAGATTAATTTTGATTTTTTTTATATGACATGCCATGCTTATAAGATATTGAGGCATGTTTTGAGGGCTAAACTCACTTAGGTTTGGATGAGACTACCTAAAGGGATAATACCATTATATTGTAAAACTAAGATCTCAAAATTATGATGTGATGTGGGGATATACTAAGAGGTTTTGTGGGACAAAGATATGGAAGTCTTAAAGATAATGAATACTATAGGTGTTGAGTTGTTATTATAGTGCCTAATCAAAGGTGTGTTGGCCTTGTTCTACTTGTAGGAGTGTTCGGGAGTAGTTATTATAACATGTTTATATGGTGCACTTTTCTCTATTATTAATTATAATAGTTTATTTTAGCACCTAGCCTAAGGTTTGTGACTGGTTTAAGGAAAGTTCACTTCCAAAAAATCTTGAGCAAAGAATTATCAGAGCTTCTCCCTATCCTAAGGATTTAAGGTGTATTTATTTTAGCTACTCTTCAAGTCAATGATGGACCATGCTCTTCCTCCCTATTGCTAATCATTTATGATGTGAATAATCACTTAGTACTTCTTAAGGAACTATCTGAAGTGAGGTTTAGCAGGAGGGGATGAATTACTATGAATAAATTTGATTTATTATAAAATATTTTAATAAAATATTTAAAATAATTTTTAATAAGCTTTAACAAATATATAAAAGTGGTTTTCTACAAATTTTAATTTTATTTTAGAACATATTAAGTTTTATAAAAGTTGTGTAATTAAAAAATCAATAATGAGTAAAAATGTATACAATCAACTTTTAGATGGTTCGACTTATAAAACAAGCCTACGTCCATCCTAAAAAGCCAGGCAAAAATAAACACAATATAAGCCTTTTTATCAAAAGACAGGTAGGTTATACTCTCACAACAAAGAGATAAATGAGACAAGCTACTATAAGCTTACAATGAAATAAACGGGACAAACTACTACGAACTTACAACGAAATAAAATGGTAATAGAAGAAAAATATTCGACGACATAAAATCTAAATCAATACAATCAAGATCTTATGCTTGATGAAATAATTAAAGATGCACAAATATCTTAATTAAATAAATTAAGGATCAAGAAAATTAATAACTTGGTTGATTTGAGAAGGAAAAGAATTTCAAGAGTTTGATGATTGAATAGCATAGCAGCGTATGTAAACGATGATGTGAATGAGCTACTAACGACTCGAATAATTTTGCTCTTGAAACTTTTCTTTGGATCACATAAAACTTTCTCTATTAATTTCATACAACAATCTTCTATTTATCGAAAATTTGTAACAACTAAAAGATTTATCAAACACTCAATTTAGTTATTAAACTTTTTGCAACTTTTTTTAATATTTTAATTAGGAAATTAATAAAAAAATCTCCAACAACAAAAATAGCAGTTGCATAGAAGTCGCTTGATTGGAATGCTCCAGGATCGTTCGATCATGAAAATTGAGTGATTGGATGGATGCAATCGAATCCATGCCTTTAGAAATATAAAATTGATATGGGCTATTAGATTTGATTTGCAATCTGATGGTAGGATTTAACTTTTCAAGTAGATGGTATTTGGATAGTGCAATCGCAAAATAACACGTTTAGATGACTCATAGAATTACTGCTTTTGAAAAATGTGATACAACGATGATCATTCAATCATAAAATGTACGATTAGATGGCTCACATTACTCCCACAATTCGAAAGTTCACCGTACAAAAAGGGTTTGCATTTTTAGTCCCACATTGCTCATTTGTTCTGCTATTTTCTCTTTATAAGGATTTCTGAAACCATTAGAGATAGCTGAATAATTAGGTTGGCTACCCTTTGCTAAGTTTGGGAATTAATCATTCGAGCTACCTACTAGCTACATAAACTTTATTTGACTTATGGAGGTGGGATTGATGACTTGGTCTAAAATGCAATATTTGGAATTGATTATAGAACGCGTTTGGTGTATTGAACCACGTTCAGAATTAGTTATCATTAAATCGTAGCGGTTCACTATAGCGACCCAATTTTTTCAGGTGATAATTGTTTGTAGGAATGTGTTTTTTATTATTAAAGTTTCTACAAATTAATTAATATCATTAACACATTTTTTATAATAGATTAATTAAGGAATTCAAAAATATTATTTAGATAAAATGATGGTCAAGAGAATCAAGGAGAATTGATCAAAAATATTGAAAATCTAAAAGTTTTTCTAAGGTTAATTTGAATTTAATTTTTGTACCTTATAATAAATATTTCAATTAAGCTTAATATTTTAATAAAAGTAAAACTAAAATATCTAATATTAAATTCAAAATACATCTCTTGGTGATTTGCCACTCTAACCACGATGATCTTCATGGGATTTAACATTTGTGCATCTTCTTCTTTTAATTCTCCCATGAGTATGAGCATCGATTACCTAAAATCTGAAAATTTTTTTCAAACAAATTCATTAGAAACATTTGAGATTTGTTATCATCAAACAAAGCACCATGGTTAGGGGTTAATAATATGACAATCTTTCTCTTTTAATGATAACATAACCTATAATGACATTAATAAAAAACTATAAACTATTTATAAAATAATATGTAAAATAATTAATTATAAACTCCCTCTATATGTATATTATTACTAGATTAATGTTCCCCCATAATTTATGCTTATTATTTCAATTTTTATTCTTTCTTCTTTTTTGTTATCACTCAAAGGGACAATCTAAATTTTATAAATTATTTATAACCTTAAAAGTTTATTAAAATATCAACCAATAGATCATCTAATAATTTTTTTAACAAATTTTTAATTATAATTTTATTCAGTGGTCTAAGGGTAGGGGTCAACTCATTCAATCCCTTTCAAATTGATTTAATTAATTTGTTTTATAACTACTATCCAAAACATATTATATTAATATTGATTTAAAATTTGTTACAAAAGATTAATTATTATAAGATTAATTTTAAACTCAATCAAAATTTCACATACAACTTTTTTTAGGATGATCCTAAATTACTTTTAAAATTTTAGGATTTTTTACAACTATGTCTTTTCTTATTTACTTAATTTAAATATTTTAAAGTTAATTTCTCAAATCTGATTTGTTTTCACTTATATTTATACTAATTTTTAGTTCAAATTTATTTATCAAAATTTACATATATAATACTATATTTTAATTATTAGATTTAAGAACCTTAGTCATTTTTGGATTAACACACTTATGTGTAAGGAAATATTTTCTTTTACTATCCATGCAAAAGTAGAAAATTTTAAATAAATATTAGCTCTAATCCTACATGCATGTGAAGTATGATCGAGTTACATACAATAGTGGCATGTAAACTTATGATTAAAATCATATAAAATATCAACATCTCTATTCATATGAGATATTCAAATATTTGTAATAAAAACATGTCTATTAATTGGTTTTATATTTGAAATTGAGCAAGTAGAGTGCAAAGATTTAAAATCACTAAATTCCTTAACTAATGATGTATGCTCATTCAATTTTGTTTTTGAATCATCATTAACTTTTTTCATATTCTTTAAATAAATTTCAGCATTTTCTTTAATTTGTTTATAATGACTTAGATATTCACCAAGTTTTTCTTTTAAGTTTTTATATTTTTTTTAAATTTTCAAACTTTTTGTTAACATAAAATAATTGTTTAACCAATTTTTCTTTGGAGTAATTTTACCTCTTCTTTACTTGAGGATGTACTCTCTTCTTTCTCTTCTTCTCTAACCATCAAACACAATAGTCTATTATTTTCTTTCTCTTCACTTATATTTGTTTCTTTTAAATCACTCTACGTTACTTTTAATACTTTATTTTTCTTCTTAGAATTTTTATTTTTATACTTTCTTACACTGTCAAGAATTTTAGATAATCCTTTAAAAATTAAAACAATACCATCATCATCAGTTGATGCCTCTTCTGAAATGCCTTCTTATATCTTCAATGCTATTGCTTGTTCCTTCTTTTTTGTGTTGTTCTTCTCAACTAATTCTTCTTCTTCTTTTCTCTTCTCCATTTCTTGCTCATTTGTCATAACCTCACCCATAAAGTCATCTAATGTCATCGTGAAAACTTTTTTAATTATCTTGATGGTAGTGGACAATGGATCATACTCCTTGGGTAAAATTCTAAGAATTGTCTTCACCTGTTCATTTATAGAAATTGGCTTTTCTAAACTAACAAGTGCATTAGTAAATCTTGTAAACAAGTTTTTAATGGATTTATTTTTAAGTATCTTAAATAACTCATAATCATGCATCATTATGTTTATTTTATTTTCCTGAACTAAAGAGGTTTCTTCATATGTTACCTCTAATTTATGTGAAATTTCATTAGTCATTTCTAAATTAATAATTCTATTAAATTTAGTAGTATTCAATACATAATATAAAATATTTATGACCCTACCATTTAATTCTACTTTATATTTTTTTCATAGTTATCTATTTCATAAAAAGCTTTAGGTATAAAAGTATATTGTGTTTTTTCTTAGTGTAAAAATCAAATAGAACTTGCATCAACTCTCATATTTTTTTATCAACTTATTTTTATTAACTAATCATCTTAATTTTTTTTAATAAATATAATAATCTTCAAAAAATAGTGGTGGCCTAATTAAAGATTTACCTTCTCCCAAACTCGTTGAAGTATCAATTTAAGCCATGCATCTTTCTTGAGAATTTCTTCTCAATAGCAAGGGTCCTTTCTTTGATTCTAATTACAGTGAGATTCAGTAAGAGGGAGGTGAATTACTAAGAATAAAATTTTTGTTTATTACAAAATATTTTAATAAACTATTTAAAAGTAATTTTTAATAAGGTTTAACAAATATATAAATGTGATTTTCTACAAGTTTTAATTTATTTTAAACATATTAAGTTTTATCAAAATCATGTAATTGAAAAATCAATAATAATTAAAAATATACACAATTTGATTTTTAGGTGGTTTCCCTTATAAAACAAGCCTACATATATCCTGACAAAAATCTGACAAAAATAAATACAATATAAGTTTTTCACCAAAAGACAGGTAGACCAAACCCCTCAAAATAAAAAGACAAATGAGATAGGCTACTAAAACTTTACAAAAAAATAAATGAGATAGGCAACTAAGAGCTTATAACGAAATAAATGACAATAAAAGAAAAATATTTGGTGACATAAAATCTAAATCAATACAACCAAAATTCTATATTTGATGAAATGATTAAAGAGACACAAGTATCTTAATTAAATGAATTAAAGATAAAAAAAATTAATAACTTAACTCATTTGAGAAGGAAAAGAATTTCAAGAGTTTGACGACTAAATGACATAGCATTGTATGGAAGCAAAGATGGGAATGAGTTGTCAACCACTTGAATAATTTTGCTTGAAACTTTTCTTTGGATCACATCAAATTTTCCCTACTAATTTGGTACAAAAATATTTTTTATAGGCAATTTATAATGACTAAAAGTACCTACCAAACACTTAATTCAATCGTTAAAAATTTCATAGCTTTCATAATATTTTAATTAGAAAATTAATTATGAAATTCTCCAATGACTTGAAATAATGGCTAAAATAGCTACTACATAGGAGCAGTTTGATCAGAATGCTTTGAAATTGTTCGATTGCAAAAACTGGGCGTTCAGATGGTTGCAATCAAATCCGTGCCTTTAGAAATATGAAATTGATTTGTGTCATTAGATCTGAATTATGATCTAACTGTAAGATTTAATTTTTTGAGTGGATGAAATTTGGACCACGCAATCGTGAAATTGTGTTTGCTAATAGAATTGTTGCTTTTGAAAAATATGATGTGACAGTGATCGTTCGATCATGGAATGCACAATCAGATGGTTCACATTACTCCTACAATTCGAGAGTTCAACATAGTGAAAAGGTTTGCATTTTTAGTCCCATAGTGCATATTTTCTTAGTTGTTTTCTCTTTATAAGCATTTTTGAAACCATTAGATATAACTGAATAACTTGGTTGGCTATTTCTTATTAATTTTAGGAATTAATCATCTAAGCTACCAGCTAGCTACATAAACTTTATTTGATTTACAGAGGCAGTTTATTAACTCGATCCAAAATGCAATTTTTGGGATTAATTGTAGAAAGCGTTTGGTGTACCGAACCACGTTCAAAATTAGTTACTATTGAACCGTAGCAGTTCACTATAATGACTCGATTGGTTCAGAAGATAATTATTTGTAGGAACATGTTATTTTTTGTTATTAAATTTTCTACTAATTAATTAATATTATTAACACATTTTTTATGATAAATTAATTAAAGATTTCAAAAATATTATTAAGATAAAATGATGGTCAAGATAATCAAAGGGAATGAATAAAAAATATTAAAAACCTAAATATTATTTTAATATTAATTTAAATTTAATTTATGTGTCTTGTAATAAATATTTTAATCAAGCTTAACATTATAATCAAAGTAAATTGAAATACTTAATATTAAATTCAAAATATATCTTTTGGTGGTTTGCCACTCCAACCAAGATAATCTTTATGGGATTTAACATTTGCTCATCTTCTTTTTTAATTCTCTCACGAATTTGAGTATCGACTACCTAAAATCTAAAAATTCATTTAAACAAATTCATTAGAAATATTTACGATTTGTTGTCATCAAATAAAGTATCATAACTAAATGTCAACAATACAACTCTATCTTGGTGATGTAATTAGAGAACATAACCTTTACTATGTTGTTTTGTTAGAAACATGGAGGGTCATTGTGGCATTGGGATGTCGATAGGCTCATTTATTGTGTTAGAGACTTTTATATTTCTCTTTTTATTGATATGACTATGGGTATCATCATTCTCCAAATGCAATTTGTTTAGGTTAATCGAGTCACCTGTTTGAAGCAAGTTGTGGTGCTTAAAATTGTGAGGCTTGGTTTTGTTAATAGCAATTTTGTGTAGTTTATGTACATATGGATTTTTATGAGTGAAGGGATGCTTGGGATCTTGTTGGTCAACTTTTTGCTTCTTATTCACCTATGGTTATCATGGGATATTTTAATTCTGTGGTCTCTTAGGCTAAGAATCATGGGGGTCTATCCTTCCATCTATGCCTAGATGTGGAGGAGTTTATCTAGTTTATTAATGACAATGAATTGAGCAACTTGGGGTTTCAGGGTAATGTCATTACATATATAACAATTATGATGGGAAAACATATATTCATGAGAGGAATGATAATTGTTTCCTTAATCCTAAGGGTTTATAGTTATTCTCAAGCATGCTTATTTTGCATATGAATCATAGCACTTTTTGTCACTATCCCTTCCTAATTTAGTTTTAATGGCCTACTTTCAGGTCATTTGGTAGTTATTTGAAATTTGAAGATGTGTGGTTGACTTATCCTCAATCCTCTAATATTACTGCCTCAACATGGTGTTGACCTACTTTGGGTGTAAAGTTCATATTAATACATAGCAAAAATAACCCAAGTAATCCAACTGAATGAATTATATTAATTTACTAATACAATAATTTATTATATTCCAAAATCATCTTCTAATATATGACTGTAAAATTAAAAGAGTGGAAATAGTAAACTTTAGTTCATCATTTTACCATTTTCTCATATACTTATGTTGTGTATAATTATCACCTATAATTATTAATATTAAAGAAATACTAAGTCACTATCATAGGCTTAATAAGGAATAATGTAAGACATTACAATGTTGGGTTCATGTTAAATTCTAAGTTCTAAATATCAAACATTACATATATAGTTAAGCTTTTTTTTATCTTTTTTATATCATCTAACCCATTTTAAATTTCATTTTTTTCACCCATGGTTCTTTTATTTCTTTACTTTTCATTTTTTTGTTCCATTTGTAATTTATTTTCTTTTAAATCCTTCAAGATTATACCTCTAAACCATTCCTTAAAATGAGATACACCTAATAATTTTTATTTTCATTGTTTGGTTACACCAATGATTATTCTCCAATATGAGATACACTTAGTGATTAGTTTCAACAATTAGATCACACTAACAAATTATTCCTTGATATGAGATACACCATTTTTTAAACAACACAATGACTAAATTAAAATTAAAAGATTAATTCTCATTTATTTGCATAACCTTTATTTATTTTTCCATTTTTGTCCTTAGTTCTATACAATTATGTTTGATATATTTAGACAATCATTCCTTTTTCCCTTCCCTTTATCCTAGTTCCATTCAATTATGTATATATATATAGATAATTATACCATTTTTTGTTCATTTATCCTAGTTTCATACACCCAAATTTGTATGCTTGCTATGGTATATAAAATAAGGCAATTATAGTGGATAAAATATTACGATACCAAATTTCATGCTCATTCCATAACCAACTATGCACCACATTGCATAACAAAAAGTAAAACATTTTTTTCCAAATTTTTAAAACATTTGAAATACATCAATCATCACATAAGCAACCTTACATTAAATGAAGCTTTCATTTCAAAAATCATCCCATTTAAAGTAAAGGTTGACAATTATCAAGAATCAAATATTAAATCAAATGCAACAATATTACACAACAATGCAAACCTCCATTCTAATATAATGGTCTCACTAAAAAATTGATTTGATTCTTATTCATAAAGCCCTTAATGAGTTTAATTCATTCCTTCCTTGCTTGGTTGCTATTGGATTTTCACTAATTCCTTCTTGTTTTTTTAAACATTTTGCTTTCTTTCTCTTAGTTCCTTTCTCTCCCTTGTGAAACAATTTTACAAATTTTTCCTTTCTTCTTTTCTCTCTCCTCTTAGGTTGATTCCTCAATTCCTCATTTTTCCAATAAGTTAAAAAATATTTCAACTTTTTTTCAAAAATGTTTATAATATTTCCCTCTCTTTTTTGTTTTCTTTCAAAACTTCTTACAAAACTCCTTTCTTTACTTTTTTTTCCATTTTTTTCTCTTAGGCAACACACACACACACACACTCTCTCTTTTCTCTATTTTCTCTCTCTCTCTCTATATATATATATATATTCCTATCCATGATGCCCTTTCTCTCTTGTATTCTCTTGATGCCTTCTTTTTTTTCTTTTTTTTTCCCACAGCTCTCCTTCTCTCTCTTTTACTTCTTGCTTCCCCTTATTATCTCCTCTTCTCTTCCATTGGTGGCCCTCTCCTTATCTATCCCTTTCTCCTATTAATGGCACCCCTTTCTTCTATCTCTTCTTCATGGATAACTAGTCTTTTCCTCTCCTCCTTTTCTATCTTTCTTTACAATAACCCTCTTCTCCTTATGACAACTCTCTCCCCTTTCTTTCTCTCTTGCAAACCATTCTCTCTTTTCTTTCTTTGTTTTTTGTGTGAAGCTCCTCTATTTCTCTTATGCAAAAGCTCTTGACTTTTTACGTGGCCATTCTCTTACCACCTAAGTGTTTCAACTTCTTGAGCAATTCTACTTCCCTTACTCATTACTGACGGTTTCTTCCATCATCGTGCTAATGCTTTTGTGTTTCTTTAACTGCAACCACTATAGCATTAGGATTTAATTATAGTTGGATTAGGATATAAAATATTTATATTAAGCTTTAAATTAATTAATTAAATAAATTAGATTAATTATCTTAATTAAATTTTAATCACTTCACTTTTGCTTACCCATCATAGCCTATTATATTATCACACCCACAATTTGGCATTTTTTTAAAACAATTTCCTATGTTCAACAATCCCACATATTAGTCAATGCAATTTGGCCGATCACCCTTTCACTCCTGAGGCTTGATATTCAAACTAAGAGTCGTAAATAGTTAATTTGATTATCATGTTAGGGTGCACCATAATGAAGCATGCTCTTTTCCCAAATGGTTACCTATTTGATTTAAGGATGGATCCACTCTAGGTTAAGATGATTTACCAAATTATACCAAAGTCTACGTAATGCTAAAGCAACTTACAAATGAAGCTATACATATTCATATGTTCAAATCATCAAATCTTACATTATTCAAAAATACAAGTTCAATGAAAGAAACAATATAAAATGCCAATCGTAATGTCCAATAAAGAAAGTCTAATAATAAAGCCTAATAAAAAAACTCAAATACAACCTAAGTCCATCAAATCACATTATTAAAGTCTCAAGATCAACATCACAATAACTAAGCAAAACATTTAAATAACTAAAAAACTTCTCGGTGTTTAATAGGTTGTCTTAATCACAAGCTCCTATGTAAGCTCTTATCATCTTGATCTTGCATGTAAAAATAAAGAGGAATGAGCCAAAGCCTAATAAGAAATTCTCAATACATACTATAAAATAAACATGTAGTGACAAAGTAGTTTATCAAATAAGTATATGTAATATAAAATCAATGCATGTAATAAATACTAAGCTATTAACTCTAAAATTAGACTAATGCATGAGCTGTGATGCAACTAATTTGATGCTCATTATCCTACTAGCATTCTGATACTCTTTCAAGCCATGACAATCACATAAGCTTTTCACTATCCTCCTATGAGTTGTTGGTAATCGCATAGTTCTTAAGCACTCTCCTTAGAGATGGTACCAATAGAATAAGGTTATAATACTCTCTTTTAAGATGATACAAATTGCATAAGTCTCCATCACTCTCCTTTAAGATGGTGATAATTACATTAGCCTTAATACTCTCCTCCAAGATGTTGCAAATCATATAGGTCTTTAATACTCTTATTTGAGATATGCGAATCATATAACCCCTTAATAATGTCCTTTGAGATGAGCTAATCATACAAGCCTCCAATAGTCTCCTTCAAGAGATTCCAATCATATAAACATCCAACACTCTCTTAACTATGCCCAAAACTTTATTTCATCAAGATCAACTTATTTGATATGTTGATAATGGTCCAACCCAAGAAAATCCACTACCTAGGTATTACTAAGGCTTTCTCTAAACCTTTAATCAAGTATCTCAGGTTTATATTTATCAGCTAAGCTATCCTAAGGTTACCTTGAAACCTTAGATTCATCATCGAGGATTTTTAACTACAATCTGAGGTTCTTTAGGGTTTTGTTTGACCTTAAACCTTTTATATAAAGTAATTTAGGATTTCTTTTGAATTGTAAGTCATCTGTCTGAGTATCTAGGGTTTCATCTAAATCTTAGCCCATATATCTAGGTATTTAAGAGTTTTCTTTGAACCTTAACCTATTTATTTAAGTATTAGAAGATTTTTTTAAACTTAATCCCACATCTATCTAGGGTACCCTATCATGGTCAGATGATAATTAATTAGTCTTTACCTTTAGCCTTATTTAGATTCCCTTTCATGATCACTTACCCCTTCTAACTATCTTAAGCTCCCACTGAAGTTTATAACTTATCTTTAACAAAGACACATTTAATAATGTGTAGCATACTTTCCAAGTTTAAGTTTACATGAGTTTTACTTGTGACTCTCTCGTTATTCATCCTAACCTAAGCCATTATACTTTTCCAAAAGTCTCTCTTGGCCTTACTACATGATTCCTCAAACTATCATCTAAGGTGTCAATATATGGCCTAAGTGGTTAAATAAGGTTGCTCAATGTCTTACCTAATGACCATGCCATGCATAGGGTTTACCCAACATCTCAAGCTAAGCCCAACATCCTTCTCTAAGACCAAACCAAGCCCTCAAACCTTCATTCAAGGCTTTACCCATGGACTTCTTTATCCCAAAACCTTAGCCATAACATCATGCTTAAAAGTTCACCAAGCGCTAAAGTTCTCAAGTAAATCTTAAGGTTTTCGCAAAAGATTTTTCTTAATGTAAATAATGATCTAAAGACCAAGCTAACAATAGACTTATCTTAATCTCACCATTAATGTTGATTGTAGTTACCCTTTGTCACCATCAATTATCTCCCAAGAAGACTTAAATATAAAGGAATGTAATATAATAGTATAAAAAATATAATAAAGCTAATGCTACAAAAAAAATGTACCAGTTATGATGTAAATATGCTCATTATTGAGTAAGTGCATAAATATGAGGGTGACTACTTGGGGTGGCTCTTACTATGTAGTGTGTTCAATCATCTTTTGGTCCTTTAAAAATATTACTTTCTTAAACTAGGCTTAAAGTAGTTGAAGCAAACATTCTCTTAATATTTACAAGCACCTCTATGCCTCTTAGCATAACATTGACACCATTTTGCTTAATCTCTAAGCTGACCTGATTGCCCCTCACTATTGGGATGAGAAAGAATCAATGCAACTTTATAATCTTGAATAGATTTCTTTTGTTATTGCTTGCTGCAAAATCTATCATTCCCCTTGTTATTATAAGAATCAAGATTCTTTCTCTTTTAAATGGCCTCATTATAAGCCTTCATGTGATGCTCAACTTGCTCCATTAACTTGGCAAACTCCATAAAGTCATAGTTTTAAAAAAATGAATCACCACAGAATGTTTCTAGAGTGATGCCTTATGTATCTCCAAGAAGAGTGCACAATGGTGCCCCTTTGATGTGACAAGCTCATATACATATCAAGTCAAATAAGTGAATTAAAAAGCATAATCCATCATTAACATCTAACCCTACCTCAAGTGGGTTAACTTCAAGTAGATCTAAGCCTTAGCTTCTTAGGGATAGAAAAATCTCTAAAAGTAGCCGCAAACTAATTCTATGTTATATTCCTACTCAAGGTGTCCTCAAAGATAGTGTTGCGCTATCCATGCCACGAAGTAGTTGCCTTAGCATCACAAACCAAAGTAGGAAGAGATAATATAAAATAGTTTGATTTACATGAAAGAGATAATATAAAATGCTAATAACAATATCTAATAAAAAATTCCAATAATAAAATCCAATCATAAAGTCTGATAAAATCTAACTCCATCAAATTAAATCAATAAAGTTACAAGATCAATATAACTATTTCTAACCAAAAGAAGTAAATAACTAATAAACTACTAGATGATCAATAAGCTGTACCAATAATAAGCTTATATCTCCCAAAACCTACATGTAAAAATAAGAAGGATTGAGTTAAAGCTTAATAAATAATCTTCAAGCCATATTATAAAATAAAAATACAGTGGCAATGTAATATATAAAATCAATATAAGTAATATAAAATCTATATCATGATTAAAGCTATGATGCAATAAATACTAGCTATTACTTATAAAACTAGACTAATGCATGAGATGTGATACAACTTATTTGGTGCCTAGTGTCCTACAAGCATTCATGTACCCCTCTAAGCCATGCCAATCACATAAGTCTAGCACTCTCCTCCAAGATGGTGCTAATCACATAGGGCTCCAGTACTCCCCTCAAACATGGTTCCAATCACATAAGGTTATAATACTCTTCTTAGAGATGGTGTCAATCATATAAGCTTCCAATATTATCCTATGAGATAGTGCCAAAAAAATATGACTCCAACACTTTCCGTTGAGATGTGCCAATCATATAAGCTTCAAGCATTCTCCTCCAAGATGTGCTGATCATATAATCATCCAATACTCTCCTCCAAGATGTGCTAATCATATAAGCATCTATGGCTCTCCTCTACGATGTATTAACCACAACTTGTCTGCAAAGTCTATAGTATATTACACCCAAAAATCTATTTCATCAATATCAACTTACTTGTTATGTTAATAATGATCTAAATTAATAAAATCCATTATTTGGTTATGACTAGATTTTCTTAAAACCCTTAATCAAGTATCTAAGGTATTTTAGGTTACCTATAAACACTAGTTTCATTATTTAAGATGTTTAACTACTATTTGAGATACTCTAATATTTTTTTAAACATAAATCCATTTATTTAGGGTACTCTAAGGTTTTCTTCAATTCTTAAACTATTTATCTAGGGTGCTATAAGGTTTTCTCTAAGCCCTAACCCATCTATCTAAGATACTCTAGATTTTCTTTAAATAAAACTTATTTATCTAGGATACTTAAAGGTTTTTTAAACTCTAATACATCTATCTAAGGTAACCTACCATGATTAGATGATACTCAATTAGTTATTCTTTTCTTTTAGCTTTATCTATGATTTGCTTTAGGAACATGTAATCCATTTGGTTACCCTTGAGCTTCTACACAATTCTGCATCATTAGCTTTACTCTGAGGTGCATCTACTAATGTACAAACATATTTTATATTTTTGGATTCACATAAGTTACACTAGTAACCGTTCTATCATCTAGCCTTACTTGAGCCATTATGCCTATCCAAAAGTCTCTTCTAAGCTATCCACACAATCAATCAGACTATCATCTAGAGTATCAATCAGTAGACTAAACAAATAAATATAGTTACTCAGTGTCTTAATCAATAACCATGCAGGCCTAGGGTTTAGTCAACATCACAAGAATACTTAATTCTCTTGGTGGAGGCTAGCATTCCTTTCTAAGGTCAAATTGAGCCCTCCTATCTTCATCTAATGCTTTACATGAGGATTTCTCTATACTAAGGCCAAATTTCTCTAATTAATATGAGGATCTTCCCTTAGGATTTTTCTTAATGAAAACCAAGATCTAAAGCATAAGCTATGACTAAACCTGTCTTACTTGAGTCTACCAAAAAATTTAACCTAATTCTTACCCATTTTTAGTTAAGCTACCTGACCCTTATATCATTTCTAATTGATCACTCATGACTTTAACTTTAAGTTAAACCAATCTTGTGTTCTTCTTTAAGGCCTTGTCCTAGATTGAAATCTTAACTAATCCACCACCTTGGCCTACTAAGCAAAAACCTATGCAACTCTTGCAAGCTTAGACAAGTCCTTAACAAACCTAGTCTTCTTTCAATACCTAAAATAGAGCCATTTTATATTCCTCAATTAGAAGCTGTGGACTACAACTCTCAGAAGCCATCTAGGTCAATCCAATGTCTAAACATAGTCTTATATGACTTAATCGAGTCATGTTGCTAGCTACCCAAGAAAATTAAGCCAAGGAAGTGCTTGGCCATAAGGAGTCCTTAAGGATTTGGCCATGTTCCAACTTTTTATCTTAGAATTTATGACCAAGACTAGGTTGAATTGCATAGGGGAGTTTGTTCTTAACTTTCTTGTCATGGTTTCAAGTTCATATGCATAAGGTCTTACCATGTCGTGATTTCAAAATTTAAATTCAACATCTTCATGTCTAAGAAAAAAATTAACACAAGATAACATGAAATTCTTTAAACCAAATCTTGGTATTTATTCTATGAAATATTTCACACATCATGATATCTTTACATGCATAGAAATACATAAGCATGATACTATGAAACTTCTATTCTTGCATTATTCCAACAAGAGATAAAATGATGTATTCCTTTTAATAACATGATTTTCATTCATATTTAACATAAAAAACATCATTGTTGAAGCTTAATCACACAATTTAGACCCTTAAAAATTTGACTAGAAGATCATGCTAAGGAAATTAATCCAATTTTTCATGTTCAAATATAGTTTTTCATGATTCTTTAATAAATCTCAATGATATTGCTCTAATATATTCAAAACCTTAACATGAACATTTATGAAATTTTATGAAGAGATCTAACAAGAAATAACTAAAACATGCAATTAGTATTCACCATTAAGTTTAGGTTAAAGCATTTCCTTCATCTTATTAAATAGTTCATGAGAACAGACGATTCAACCATGTATTCTCAAGTAATTCTTAACAACATCATCAATTTCTTAACCCTAGGCTTATCTACATGTAAAATCAAGAGGTTCTTCCTACCTCAAGGCCTCATAGAGGACTTCTCCAATGAGATTCTTTTCTTTGCTCAAGACTTGAGATCACCTCGTCCTCTTATTCATGGCAAATGTTTCTTCTATTCCTCATTATCGTAGTATGGCCTCGTTGATGATTTAAGGCTAGGGTTTATCAAAAGAAATGCATGAAAGGCTTAAGCCAAGGGTTATATACATGATTTTTTCATCTTAAAGTTAGGGCCTTCCAAGGAATGAATAGCTTAGATGGGATCTTGCTGACTCACGACAACCCTCTACAACATTAATGGAAATGCCGCCTCACCAATCTTCACCATTCCACTCCCTCAAAAAGTAGGGTCCTACATGCATCCAATGGCTGGGATTAAGAGAAACTCAATCAAAATATCTTAATATAAAGATTAGATGCTAAATTCAAATTCTAAATCACATAACTCAAACTACTACTTAAACTTTCTTATTTGGTAAATCCATGCCACTAGAATTCTATTCCTCATAGTTGGGTCAAACAAGGTGTGAAAGATTAACATAAACTTAAGAACAAGTAACATATGCAAATTAAACCAATCAGTTTAACATGAATTAATTTAGCACAAAAATAATCAAGATAAAGCACATACCTTGCTATCCAAAAATCTGGGGCAGCCAAAGGTGAGAAGTGTAATAGTCTTCCCACCTTAATTGAGATTTAGTTCCTAGGTAGCCTCCTACTCATCCTAATTGTTCCAAATAATCTTAACCATAAGTAAGCTCTAATTTGTCAACTACTTGGTATTGAATTCCAAAATATGGAAAACCAATATGACACATTTCATTATAACTAGAACTTTTATTCTTCTCTTAAAAAATATGTAATGGGTTTGGCATGTATTTCTTCAAATTAGATACATGGAAGACATCACGTACCCATGCTAGAGCCTCTAGAAACTAAAGTTTGTAAGCCACCAATCCAATATTCTCCATAATCTAATAAGGCCCAATGTACCTAGGTCACAACTTAGAATCTTTTCCAAATCTAAATAATCTTTGCATCAAGATAACCTTAAGGAATACCTTTACTTCAACCTTAATGACCATTATATTCTTGGTGTTAATGTATTTCTTTTAATGGTCATGCACTACCCATAGACTATCCCATAAGGAACATATCTCCTTAATAGTCTCTTTTATATCCAATGTCCACAAGCCAACCTAGACTCACCCTCAAGCCAACATAAAGGAGATATATAATGTTGATCATATAGTGCTCGTATGTTGCCATGTCGATGGTCAACTGATAGCTATTATTGTACAAAAATTATATTAATGGAAATTGACTAAAATAATCATAGTAGGACTAGACATTAACCCTTAAGAGAACCTCCAATGTCTAAATCATCCTTTTGGATTGTCCATCAATTTAAGGGTGGTAAGCTATGCTAAATCTAAGATTAATACCCTTGACCTAATGTCAATAGTTCCAAAATAAGGATTTAAACTTTACATATCTATCTAAAATGATCACCCTGGGCACCTAATGTAGATGAATGATCTATTACATGTAAAGCTTTGCTAATCTATCTATATAATATGTCTTCTTCATGGCTAATAAAAAATTGGTATTCCTATTTTATCCAATTTACTCTAGTACTTATGACATTTAGTATAGGCTTTTATTTATATATATGGCTTATTATCACTACTTATAGTATGACTTCTATTTTATTCATCATACTTATATATTTATTTTGACATTCTTTTTATATTTTATTATCTTATTAGATTTATCTAATGAGATTTATAAATCTCATTAGTGTTTATATCATAGGTCATGCATTTATTATATTAAGGTTTGAGGATTTTGTGACCATGTGAGAGATCATGATCTTAGGATTTTATAGTGGGTGGTGCTTAGTTTAGGATGGGTAATTGAAAGTATAATAAAAATAACTTGAATTTTATACATATTTTTATACAACCTTATATCTGAATTATATTATGCTATTAATTTTTTTATTCTATGGTTTTATTTTTGGTTATTATTGAAGATTTTATCATAATATTAGGTCTCTAGTTATGATTTTTATGTCCTTACTTGCTATTTTATCTGCTCATACATTCTCATTTTATAACTAGTTGGTGAAGTTGGGCCTTGACATATATGTTCAAATTATCAAAGCTTATAGTATCCATAAATCTAAGTCTAATGTAAGAGAAAAAAATAAAATTCTAATAGTAATGTCTAGTGCAAAATGTTCAACAATAAAGTCTAATCATAAAGTATGATATAGCCCATTTCCATCAAATTACATTATTAAAATCACAAGATCAACATCACTAAAGTTAAGAAAAAGATGTAAATAACTAATAAATTTTTTGATGATCAATATAGGTTGTACCAATCATAAGTTGCTATTCAAGCTCCTATCTCCTTGATTCTATATATAAAAATAATAGGAGTGAGCCAAAGCCAAATACGAAATCCTTAAGTAATATTATAAAAAAATTTAGCAACAAGATAATATATCAAATTAGTCTAAGTATAAAAACAATATCATGATTAGAGTTGTTATGCAACAAATACCAGACTATTAATTCTAAAACTAAACTAATGCATAAGATGTGATGTAACCAACTTGATGTATACTTTCTCATCAGCATTTGGTACCCCTCTATGTCTTTCTAATCACATAAGTCTCTAGCACTCTCCTCTAAGGTAGTGCCAATCACATAAGCCTTAAGTACTCTCCTAAGAGATGGTGTCAATCACATAAGACTCCAACACTCATCCAAAATGATGCTAATCACATAAGTGTCTAATACTCTCCTTTAAGATGGTGTTAATCACATAAGCCTCCAATACCCTCCTCTATGATGTGCCAATCATATAAGTCTCTAGCACTCTCCTTCAAGATTTGCCAATCATATAAGCCTCAAGCATTTGCCTTTAAAATGTGCTAATAATATTGGAATATGACACCCTACTTTGAGATGTGCTAATCATATAAGCATCCAAGACTCTTCTCTTAGATGTAACAATCATGCTGTGGGGTCCAAAGTTTGGGGTACATTGCTCTCGAAAAACTATTTCAACAAGTTCAACTTGTTATGCTAACAATGATCTAACTTAATAAAATCCATTATTTAGATATTATTAGTTTTTTCATTTAAACCATAATCAAGTATTTAGGGATCTTGCCTAGTATTTGGGGTATCTTAATCCTAAAGTTTCTTCTGAATCTTAACTCCATCATCCTGGATGTCTAATTACTATCTAGGATACTCTAGTGTTTCATTAGAATTCTAACTAACTTATTTGAGATACTCTAGGGTTTTCTAAAAAACACTAAACTACCTATCTATAGTAATATAAGGTTTCTTCTAAACTTTAACTTATTTATCTAAGTTACTCTAGGGTTTTCTCTAAACTTTAACTTGTCTATCTAAGGCACTTTAGGATTTCCTCTAAATTTTAACCCATTTATCTAAGGTTCCCTACCTCAATTAAATGATACTCAATTAATTTGCATTTGTCTTTACCCTTATTTTGATTCCCTTTTAGGACCACCAAGCATATATAACTACCTTCACTTAAATCTATATCCTTAACTTTTCCTTGAGCTATATTTACCAATGTATAATACATTTTACGTGTTTCGATTCACACAAATTTCACTAGTAACTCTCCTTTCATCCAACTTAACCTGGGCTATTGCACCCATCCAAAAATCTCTTCTAAGCCACCCACATAATGCACAAACTTCCATCTAGGTGTAAATTCATGTTCTAAGAGACTAAAAATAGTTACTTGATGTCTTACTTAATAAGCATGTCTTGTTTAGGATTTATCAGACTTCATAAGAATAATTAATTCCTATCATCAAGTCTAACATTCCATTCTAAAGTCAAACCAAGCCATCAAACCTTCATCTAAGGATTTAAACAAGGACTTCTTTATCCCTAGGTCTTAGAAATAACATGCTCAAAGGCTCATCAAGTGCCAATGTTTTCTAATTAATCTTAGGGACTTCTCTTAGGATTTTCCTCATTACTAACCAAGATCTAAAGCTTAAGTTAAGGCTAAACCTACCTTGGATCTACCAAAAACTTATACCTAATAATAACCCCTTTTTCATTAATGTACCTAAGCCTTACATCACTTCTTATTTGTCAGTAAAGAGTTTCCCTTTAAGTTAGACCAATATAAGGTTCTACCTCTAGGCCCCAACTTCAATTTAAATTTCAACTAATCCATTACCTTAACCTTTTTAACAAAAAGCCACCAAACATTGCAAGATTAGCCAAGTCTTCAACCAACTTATCTTTCTTTGAAGGCCTAAAACAAAGCCCTAAGGTTTTGGCTATGATCCAAATTTGTATCTTAGAATTCATGACTTAGACTAGGTTAAATTGTACAAAGGAGTTTGTTTTTAACTTCCTTGTCATGGTTTTAAGTTCATATGCAAAGTTCTTATCATGCCATGATTTCAAAATTTAAATTCAACATTCTCTTGTCCAAGCCAAATTTAGCACAAGATAACATGCAATTCTTTAAAGAAAATTTAAGGATTTATTTTATGGAATATCTCATACTTCATGATATCTCTACATGTTTGGTAATACTTAAGCTTGTTATTATGAAATTTTAACTCTTGCATTATTCAAATAAGAGATAAAATCATGTCTTCCTTTTAATAACATGATTTACATTTATATTTATCATGCAAAACATCATGGACAAATCTTAATTACATAATTTAGAACATTACAAATTTGACAAGAAGATCATGCTAAGAAAATTCATCCTAGTTTTCATGTTCAAACATAGATTCCATAATTCTTTAATAGATCTCAAAGATATTACTCTAATTTATTCAAATTCATAACATGAACATCTTGATAGTGAGGAAAATTACACATATATTGCTTCCAACAAAATTTCATGAAGAGTTTTAATAAGAAATAACTAGCATGAACTTATTAATCACCAATAAGTTTAATTAAGGCACTTCCTTCAACTTGATGAAGAGTTGACTAGAAGGGGATTTAACAATAAGAAGCATAACCATTCAACCACATCTCCACTTTCAGTTCTTATAACATAGTCAATTTTTGAAACCTAGGCTTATCAACATTTAGTTGTATGATCAACAAGTTCATCATACCTAAAAGTTATGTATAAGATTTCTCTAATGAACTTCTTCTTCCTTCAAGACCTGAGATCACCTACCTCTTGTCACAATAAAGTTTTCTTCTCTTCTTCCAAGGAATGAACTACTTAGATGGAATCTTGTTAGCTCCCAATTAACCATTCACTTTCGTAATAGAAACACCACCTCACCAACCCTAACTAATTAAAATCCCTCAAAATTAAGGGTGCTACATGAATTGGCATTAAGAGCAACTCATTTAAATTCTTAAACACAAGAATTAGATGCTAAATTCAAATTCCAAATCGCATCAGCTTAAACTACTTCTTAAACTTTCTTATTTAGTAATTTGTACCAATTGGAAATTCATTCCCCATAGTTTGGTCAAGCAAGGTGTTTGAGTTAAACTAGCTATAAGCATAAGCAACATATTCAATTAAATCAGTTGGTTTGAGATAAATAAAGTTAGCATAAAAATAATTAAGATAGAGCACACACCTTGCATCCAAGTCCTATCTGGTCTAAAGGTGAGAAATGTAACATATATGTCAGCTATAATTGGTAAAATTTTATTATTATTATCATTATTTTTATTACTATTATTATTATTATTTTAAAAATTAGAACTTTTGATTAATTAATTTTTTTAATTTTAATTTATTTAGTCTCCAAAAATTTGTCAACTACAACTAAAAATCCTTAATTCATGATATGTGCTTGCCATTAAATTTTTAAATATTTTTTTACTTTTTTATTATTTAAGCTAATTTTTACTTTCAATAAGCAATTTCTCTGTTATTGTTTGTCCTCCTCTTTTTTGATTGTTGCAATTCACATCACAACTAAGATAATTTTATCCTAACTTCTTTATAATTTCTACATATTTGTCTAGTTTTGTATTTTTTAAAATAATTAATTTTTATTTAATTTCTTGACCATTTCTAATTATATGATTAAATTATTATTAAATTCTCATAAGCTGTTGGTCTTTTTGTTTATCATCTGGATATCTTAATTTTTATTATTTTGATAATATTGAGTTGCAAATAAATCGTATTTACATGTTCTAAGTTTGCCTAACTCTCTTTAGGAATTGAAGCTCTTTTTTTCTTGTTATATTAGTTGTCAATAAATAATTTACTAAAAATTCTAAAAATCATTATGTGACATATTTATTTATCTCTTATGATATTTATAATCTTTTTTCGATCTCCTTAAAACTTTGGTTCAACTTTTAGGATGTTACAAATTCCTCCTTTCTTATAAAAGATTGATCTTGAAATTCAATTCAAGTGGGAGTATTAATTTCTAATTGAATGCTCTATAGAAATCTCCTTTATTTTCTTAATTAATTAATCATCCTTTATACAATCTCAATTACGTTCTTCTCTAATTGTGTTTTTGTCATGTTCAAATTATGATATATGGAATTTATCATATACTTCCTTATCAAATATCTCCTAATCATGTTCCTTATTCTCTAATTTTCTTTGAACATTTTATAGCCCATGTTTCTTAAATAATCTATCTTGTTCTCATCAAACATGTAAATACTTATTTTTCTTTCAAGTTGTAATCATCTTGTCAATCCATTCTCAAAATACTATTTAATTTTTATGTAATTATCAAACTTATTGCCATTGAATTATTAGGGGTGTTTTTAAAAATGAACCTCGACTATCATTTGAAAATATTATATGCAAGAGATGTTCTATAATCAAAATAAATCCATCCATTAATTTAATAACGATAACATACCTACTATAACATCTAAAGAGGATGGTGTTTCGTTTTAGATAATAGCATAAATTTGGGTTTTTGTGGTTGAGAAGTTGGAACTGACTTCTTATCCTTAGAGCTTACAAATATGTTTGCATCACCACTACTGACAAAATTACATCAATAATTCATAACATAATACGTAAATTTTTCACAAACAAAATACTGAATGGACTTCATCCTACATTCACTCCCATGATTTTTCTCACATGTCTTGTATGTATGTTTGACCCAAATAATAAGCAATTCTAGTTTCAATAGTTCATTCTTCCTTTATTTCTATTCTATAGATAATAAAAGGATCCTTTTTTCTTTTTCTAGCCTCCTTTGTAATTGCCTAATCTTATTCCATTCACTTTGCATCCTCCACTAATTTTGTATAAGTGGAGCAATGCATGGGAGATATGAAACTCCAAATAAAAGCCCATAAACCCTTACAAAACATGTAGAATTTTTGTTTTTCTATTGTAGCCATCTTAGGTGTGTTTCTTGCCAATCTAGAAAATTTATGTTCATAATCAACAACCATTAACCCTTTGTGATTAAGCCTTAATGACTTACCTCTTATCTTTTCCTTAATAGATTCTATAACTTCTTATTCCAAAAACTCTCAAATAAACTCCTTCCATTGTATTTCATTATTGGCTTGATCCTTAAAATTAACTCATCATTATCCTCACCACTAATGCTCAACAGCACTATCTAGTCCCAAAACCACTTGGAAAACTCTTCTATGGTTCTTGTAAGATATAATATCAAATAGAAATTATATCCTTTCTAATAAATCTTCTATTTGAGTGCATCAATAGTGTCTATAAAATGTGCATAACTTCAAGAATTTCTCAACCCACTAGTCTACTGATAATGTTCTAGTATGTCTTCAAACTCATGGAGATGATTGTTCCCACTTGGCTTGCAACTCTTTTGATATCTTTCTTATTTTTTGGTCACAATTGCCTAGCAAAGGTTCTTGAATACATTCTTTGAACTTTCAACTTCTTCCCATAAATTCAAATTTCTTAACTCCGTTTGCACATCATCAAAATGTTGACATATTTTCTAATATTTTTCACGTGTTAACAATTCAAGATGCATCATTTAAAGTATCTCCTTAATGGTTTCTCATATAAATCATGAAAATTTTTCTATCATAATGCATGATTCTTCACTTGTTTCACCAATGATATTCAACTTTGATGACATTCTTAACCCTTTTTTTATCTAAAGTACCATATATAAGCTTTGATTTAAATTTGTAGCCAATTAAATTTGTCGGTTTTCTCTAAAGTTGTACATGTCAAGCGTTAAGCATAATTCCTCAATGGTTTTGTATAAAAAATAAAAATCACATATACAAAAACATATATCAAACAATCAATATCAAAATAATGTGTGTGTGGTCTCATTATAAGATCTACCATTGTTC
The DNA here is from genome assembly GCA_023846275.1 of Vanilla planifolia. Lineage (NCBI taxonomy): Eukaryota > Viridiplantae > Streptophyta > Magnoliopsida > Asparagales > Orchidaceae > Vanilla > Vanilla planifolia. Next base: position 22,438,395 of record CM043870.1, read on the forward strand.
ACACACTAAATTTGTTATTTTATCAAGTTTTCTACTTAGGTTAACACATTCTTAGTGTCTAACCTTAGATTTGTTAATTTCTAGGTTTTGTATCTTAGATTTTCCATTTCTATGTTCTCAATCTAAATCCATCCATTTCTAAGTTTTCTCCATAATTAATGCCATTCCTAAGTTGTCCACCTAATGTTATCCTCTTTTAGAATTTTAACCTAGGTTTGTTCATTGTCATATGGCTTTCTTCCTAAGAATTCAATTGCTTTGATACCACCCTATGGCATCCCTGGTTTTCCTTTTTAGAATCAGTTCTATTAGATGTCTCTTTTGTCTTTTCTTTTATTGGTTTTGAAAACCTTTTCTTTAATTTTTTAAAACATATATTTACCTTTACAATTTTTTAATAGAATTTAAGAAAAAAAATTAACCTAACATCACTTTTTAAAAAAAATTAAATTTAAAGTTTGACTATGTAGCAGAAATAACACAAGTAATCTAACTAAATGAAAGATTTTAATTGTTTGTTATATTTCAAAATCATCTTCTAACATATGATGCTAAAAAAAAAAGAGCTAAAATACTAAAGTGCACTTCATCCATTTACTTCTTTCCCATGTTCTTATGATGTGCATCATTATCACTTGTAATTATTAATGCCAAAGGAAACCTAAGTTACCATCATAAGCTCAATAAGAAAATATTATATTAGATTAAATAACATACATTATAATGTTGGATTCATGTCATATATTGGGGGACCAAATAGTAAATATTTCATATAAATCAATTGCTAAACAAAGAAAAATTTAAGCATGTTTATACAATGCTTCCTATTATTTATAGTTAAAATCATTTTTATTTTTTATTGCATCACTTTGATCCCATTTAAAATTTTTCCCTGTTGTTCTTTTATCTCTTCATTGTTCCTTCTATTTTTTTTCTATTTGCAATTTCTCTTACACCTCCAAACTATTTCCAAGAATTAAATATTCCTAGTAAGTTGACTTTCATTATTGGATTATACCACCAGGTCATTCCTCAATGTGAGATACGTCCAATCATTGGTGTCCATAATCAGGCAACACCATCAGGTTGTTGCCTCATATGATATGTACTATTTTCTAGACAATATAATGATTAAATTTTGTTGAGAAATTAATTCTAATTCCTTTGAATAACCTTTATTTCTTTTTTTTTCTTTTCTCTCTTTAGTTTCATACTACTATGCTTAATAAATTTAGATAATCATTCCTTTATTCCTTCCCTATATCTTAGTTTTATCAACTAAATTTGTATATTTTAATAATTATTTTATTTTTTTCTTCCCTTTATCTTGCTTTCAACAATTAGGTTTGTATGCTTATTATGGTATACAAAATAAATAAAGTTTTGTAGATAAAATATCATGATTTCAATTTTCATTTTAATTCCATAGTTAAATATGCACTACTTTTAACAATATAAAATATAATATTTTTTAAAAAAATATCTTTAAAAATCATCAAATTTAAATTAAAGGTTAACAACTATCAAGCAACAAACATTAAATCAAAGGCACCTATAGTACATGATAATACTTACCTCAATTTTGATGTAATGGTCACAGTAAAATAGATTCAATCCTTATTCTTGAACCCTTGACAAGTTTGATTCCTTCCTTCCTCCCTCGTTGGGTTGCTATTGGATTTTCTACAATTTTGCTCCTTTTGGTTTTTTTTTCCAAGTATTGTCTTTCTCTATTACATGGAAAACTCACAAAAGATTCCTTTCTCTCATTCTCTCTCCTCTTGGCTTTGTTCCAAATTCTTATTTTTTTCCAATAACTTCTAAAATATTTTCCCTTTTTCCAAACATTTTTTCAATATTTTTCCCTCCATTTTTTCCTTTTTTTCTCAAAATTCTCACAAAACCCATTTCCTCACTCCTTTAATTTTTTTCCCTCTTTCTCTCCTATTTTGCCAACTTATATATATATATATATATGTATGTATTTTTCACCTATTGCACCCTTTCTCTCTCTTAATCTTTTGACACTTTCTCTTCTTTTTCTTTATTCTTCCCATGGCTCTCCTTCTCACTCTATCCTCCCTATCATCTACCCCTATTTCTTCCTCTCTCTCTCTCCCCATGACATCCCTCTCCTCCTCTCTCTTTCTTATTGGTGGCACCCCTCCCTTTCCTTCTCTCTCTCTCTCTCTCTCTCTTTCTCTCTCTCCCCCTTTCTCTCACTTTGTTCTCATGGTGTCTCTTTCCTCCTCTTTTTTCTTTCTCACAAATCACTCGTTCTCTTCCTCCTTTCTTTTCCTAGCAAAGCTTCTCCTTCTCCTTTTTCCTCTCCATGGATAATAGTCTCTTGTTTGCAAATGCTCTTGGTTTTTAAATTTCACACAGCTATTTTCTTGCTTACCTGACGTTTTATCTTCTTCCCAAGTAGTTCTCCTTCTATTCCTTATGTGTTACCAGTAATTTTTCCCATTGTAATTGCCATAGCATTAGGTTATTGTTATATTAAGAATAGGGTTACAAATTTTTAATATTAACTTTTAAATTAATTAATTAGATTAATATCTTAATAAAGTTCTAACCTTTCCACCTCTACTTACCCACCATAATATTATATATATTAATTATATTATTATTATTATTAACTTAAGATTAATTAATTTTGTAAATTTGTCCTCCAAAAATTTGTTGGCTTTTACTAAAAATTCCTAATTTATGATACTACTTTCATTATTTTTTTACGTTATTCATATTTAATTAAACTAAATTTTCTTCTAATAATTAATTTTTCTATTAGTGTTCAGCTTCTTAATTTGTGACCATCACACTTCGTTCCTCATCAAGATAATTTTAGCTTAAACATTTTTTATGGTTTCTATATTCCTATTTAGTTTCATAATTTTTTAAAATCATTTAATATTTATTTAAAATTTCTTGATCCATTCTAGTTATATATTAAATTATTTTTAAATTCTCATAAACCTCTAATTTTTTATTTTATTGTCCAAATCACTTTGATTTTTATTGTTTAGGTACCATTTGAGTGGTAAATAAATCATATTTATATGTTCTAAGTTTGTCTCCCTTATTTATAAAATCGTAGCTTATTTTTATCAAATGTATGAGTTGTTGGAAAAAATTAATAATTTATTAAAAATTAAAAAACATTATTGAAATGTATCGAATGATATATCTATTTATCTCTAAAGATAATTATAATTTTATTTCTTCCTCTTTAATGCTGTAGTTCATACTTTGGATATTATAAGGCTATTATAAACCTATGAACCAAGGAGCCTTTGATTGGATTCATCAACTTAAGTAATCACCAAGTTCTTCTTTAGCTTCTTTATGATTATCACAATTACTTATCTAAGGTAAAGACTAGGTGGACACAACACACTAAAGACAAATGATTTATGATTGGGTGACCAACACTCTTCCTTTATTCATTATATGGTCACTTTATGGACACAAAAAGAATTTTATTCATGGGTTGGGAGTTGTTATAACCCAGGAATAATTCACTTAATTTAGCACTTTTGTCTCCTTAATATATAATATTTAAAATTTAAATAGAGATTTGAAATTATTCAAATTTTGAATTCATGTCTAGATTGAATTTTAAATAAAATATTAAATTTATCATATGAATATCTTGTGAACATACTTAAAAAAACAAAAGCTAAGGGACCCATTATGGATTGGTTTAAGGTTCAACTAGAATGTGAAAAATGAAAACCCATGGATGAGAGGAATGAGATAATCATAACCTAACAAGGGCTACACATTTTCTATGAATGCTAACCATGATTAATCTAAGGAGGTTTAAATCATGAAGACTAAGGAATCCAAAGCTGAGAGTAAGGAAGAGGAATAAGGAGAGTCATAGGCCAAAACCATGAAGAGGAAAGACTCCAAATGGTATAGAACTTTACATAGTTCAAGAGGTAGGAACTTCATGCCTTGCACTTAAATATAAACACATGTTAGGAATTAAAATCAAGTTTTTGGATATAATTTGCTTGTTATAGTTCTTGATTCAACTAAAAACATGAAGAATGTGTAATATCTTGTAAATTTTGCATGTCATGACTCTCAAATTTATAAAGAATGTGAAGTACATGCATTATGCTACTTGAATTTAGATGCTATCACTCTCAGTTGAGGTCAAAATCAAGTTTCTTGCAACCTTTGATTTGTTTTACTAACATCTAATATAGTTTTTCCATGCTAAATTAAATGATTATGTTGAAGATAAAGAGACTTTATCATGTTAGGATTATTTTTATTCAATTTGATATTGAATTGATTTTATGTGTCATGTTAAAAGCATGTTAGCCAAAAATGATATTTAAGATTTTGTGATAAGTTTCTTAGTTAATTCATGATTTATATTGGTGATATCTTAAGGCTTGTCAAGGATAAAAATATTAAATTATGAGCACCCTTAATGATATCATAAATTATGATTAAGACTTTAGCACTTGTTTGAATGTTATTGATGTTCTTTAGCATAGATGTGATACTGAATTTTGTGTTTACATGAATATTAATAATGAAATTTTGCTAGAATTATTATCATACTTAGAAATTAAGAAAACCTTGATTTGTGTAATAAAGGAAAAACATGCTATTATACTTTTATGGTTGCTATATAGCTTGGAAGAATTCAAGTTATTATAAATTATGATATTGTCACGTCTTTATTTGTCACCAACTCAAATTACTTTTTAGTTAAATCATGCTTTGATTCCATAATGTGACAACCCCATTTGCCATCAACTCAAATTATTTTTGAATTAAATCATGCTCTGATACCATCAATGTGATGATTGTATTTTTGCCATAAATTTAATTCATTCCCTCCCCTTAAGCCCTTATTTTCTCTTAAATTTTAGAATTCAAACATACATAACCTCCTCTAGATTTTTTTTATCTTTTTAATTTATAAATACATCAATATATCATTTATATCCACAACTATAATAACCATACAATTTATATCAACAACTATCAGTTGTAAACAATTGAAATTATCAACTATAAATAATTAAAATCATCACAACAAAATACATTTCATGGTTTCATAGTTTGTTTTAACTATTGCATCCAATTTCTAACATAAAGATACAATACTAAATAATCATGTATTTAATAAGTCATGTAGTACAATTCTTATAGTAGAAGCCTATAGAGTTTTAATTTTTTCTTCTAAAAGTTCTTATAAGTAACCTTCTTTTTGTTGTCGTTCCAATATACCAAAAAAACTTAGTACAAAAAATAGTTAAGCCAACCATCATGAGCTCAACAAGCCATCTCTAAAAATAAATAAATTTGTAAAATAAGAAATACTTTGGAGCAAGCACATGTAAGGTCTAATTATAAGTGTCAACCATAACACATAAGTAAGCAGAGACTCATTTATGTTAAAATATAAAAAAAAGCATGATATGTTATAAACAAATAGGATACAAACCCTAAGAAAATAATAAATATACATAGTTTCTTATTATAATTTTAATCTTTTCTTTAATATGATCTTATTTATTGATATTTACCTCTCTCTCAAGATCATTAGTTAGTATCATTTTTAGTTTACTTAATTATAATAAAAACCATATTTATTGATTTATTATACCATATTTTCATGCACAATTATTCTAAGTCTTTTCATATTTCCAATGGTCATATATTTGTGACAAATCTTAATAGTGTGAGCCACTAGCCACTAGCCACCTCATGACGACAAACCTGAATCTTGTGCACACTAGCTACTAACAATCTCATGGTGTTAAATTCCATTTTATTAGCACACTAGCCACATGCCACCTCATAGTAGCAAAATCTTAATCTTACAACACATCAGCCCCTAGTAAAAAAGAATAATACATTTTAATTGTAGAGAATTTAATGTTCAAGATACAATTTTATTAATTTTAATTATTATTCTCTTAATCTATTTCATATATAGTTCTTATTTTCATAGTATTAAATTAGATGTATATTTTTGTATCAACATATCAAATGGCATACATACATAATTATTTATACTAAACAAATTCATATAATAATTTATCAAAATTTGAAGACATATATCTAGTTACAAATATAAATTCTCATAAGTTACACAAGATAGCACTACAATAATATATCAATAACACATATTCTATATAAAATTCATATGTAAGATATTAATTTTAATAATTAGTAATATATCAAGTATACACATAATATTTATGTCAGAGTACTTATCTCAAAAGTTTTCTTATTATTCAAGGTTGGTCTATAACTATTCAACTTCCCAAGTTTATCAATTTTAGTTTATTAATTATAATTTTTTTAATATAATTTATATATATTTACATGAATTATCAACATAGAATTACATAACTCACTTCTTAAATCACAAAAATGATCTCTTTCTTATCTCTTTTCTCATTTTTTCCTTTTTCTTGAAACCCTAGCTTACAAATCTTGAGTAAATGTCTTTCCTAATCATTTTAATAGTCAAATAATAACTTAATTAAGGCTAAATTCTTTGATTATTTCTAGAAATTAGAAATATTTGAAGTTAAATAATAATAAAAAATAAAAATTCCATTTTTGATTTTATGATCTTACTAAGAATTCTCATTAACTAAAATATGCTTCTTTTCCTTAATTTCACTGGGAATGCGATGGTGAGCAATGCCTTGTCATCAATGAAGCAACCTCAACAAAACCTTTGACTCTTAGTGTGAAATTGACACCCAAGCATTACGTCAGGCATGGGGTTAAGAAAAGAATTGTCTGTTTTTGAAAAAATCAAAAATAGTTAATACACACACAGACTCACATATATGTATATATATATATACACATATATGTGTGTGTGTGTGTGTGTGTGTCTTTATACTTATTAATTTTGATAATTCACAAAAATTCTAAATAAACTCTGATCAAGATGAAACAAATATCATTAGACTTATAATAACAAGAATTATTCAATTATATATTCATTTTTATATTTTAGAATACTTTATTTTTATTATTTTGGCATGTTTCATAATATAGTTTAATTTATATATGACTTGATGATTAAATATATTACAAATTCTCCCCTCCTACAAATTTCATCTTGAAAATTTAGAATAACCTAAGATAATTCTTTCTCATCTCATCCTCGAGTTCCCAAGTAGCTTCAAGTTCTATTTCATTGTCATTGTACTTTAGCCTTAATAATTGCTTTCTTTCTCAATTGTTTGATTTCTTTAGCTAAGATTCTTATAGACGTCTATTCATAACTCAAATTTAGTTGCACTTTTATACTGTTTGGATCATATTACACTATATGTGATAGAACAATAATACATTTTCTTAGAGAAGAAATATGAAATACATCATGCATGCTTATTAATGTTGGAGGTAACTCTACTTTGTATGCAACCTCTTCAATGCCTAGTTTGGAAAGGTCCAATGTACCTTGGTTTCAATTTCCCTTTTTTACCAATTCAGGTTACGCTCTTCATTAGCTCGCTTTTAAGTTCCCCTTCTTATAGCTATATCTTTTTGTGTTTTATATCAAAGTACTTATTTTGATAATCTTATACTTCTTATATTCTTTTTTGAATCATTTAAATCTTTTAGATTTTTTGATATGTCAATTTAAACTCCAATTATCTTTTTTCATATAAAAATAGTTGTAACTAATATTTCTTATCATATAATGCCTCTTATGATGCCATTCCTAAATTAAATTGATAATTATTATTATAAGTGAATTCAATCAATGTTAAATGATTATCTTAACCTTCACAAAAATCTAATATGCTTAATCTGAACATATCCTCCAAAGTCTTTATAATTCTTTTAGTTTGTCCATCTATCTAAGGATGAAATATTATGTTAAATCTTAACTGAGTAACAAATGCTTCATGTGCCTTTCCCAAAAATACGACATGAATTTAAAATCTCGATAAAAAATAATTTCCTTTAGCACTCTATGTAATCTCAAAATTTGATCAACATAAATTAGTGCTAGCCTTTCAACTAAATAAGCAATTTTGATGGATAAAAAATTGGTTGATTTTATTAATATATCAATGATTACCTATATGACATCATATCCTTTACAATTTGTGATAAATCAACTACAAAATCCATTAATTTTTCTTCCTATTTTAATATTGGAATAGAACAAAGTTGCAATAACCCACATAGTTATAAATATTTGTTTTATATCATTATATTAAAATCTCTATTTTAAGTTATAACACATTTTTATGATTCCTTAATGTATTACATATTTTGTTCTATGAGTTTCTTTTAATAAAGTTTGTTTCTATGCACCTACTATAAGAATACATATTATATTCTTATAAAACAAAACCCATACTTTATTTAAATCAAAATATGTTTCTTTTCCTTGAATAGTTATGGTCTTGATTTGTTAAATGTCTTCATCTCTATCTTAAGTAACTTTCAAAACTTACAACCACTTTATTATAATAGTTGATTAAAAAATAGTTCTTCTAACACTTATTGATATTTTATTTAATTCTAATTAATAGATTTCTCATATTAAGTGTGCTTCTTCAAAACTTGATATCAAACTATTAAGATTAGCCCTCTGGCTTAATGCATCAACTATATCATTGGCTTTACTTGGATGATAATCAATCTTCATGTCATAATCTTTAAGTAGTTTCAGCTATATTCTTTACTTCAAATTCAACTCTTTTTATATGAAAACATACTTCAAACTTTGGTGATTAGTAAATAGCTTACTTTTCATTTAATAAAGATAATATTTCTAAATATTTAAAGCAAACATAACTATAGCAAACACAAGATCATATGTAGGATACTTTTTTTAATGAGGTCATAACTACATTGAAGATATGTTATAATTCCATAATTATACATTGATATACACCCAAGTCTTTGTAAATATGTATTGATATATACTTGAAATTTAGTTTCTCTCTCAGTTAACATTAGAATAGGTATTAAAGTCAATTTCTCTTTTAAAGTTTAAAAACTTCTTTCACATTTTGAATTCCATTTAAAAGTCATTATCTTTTGAGTTAATCTTACTAATGGTACTATAATATGAGAATCTTTTTTTATAAATTTTTTATTATACCTAACCAAACTTAAAAAAATATTATATTTTAATTACATTACTAAGCCTGAGATATTCAACAATAGTTGTTATTTTTTAGAAATCTACAGAGATTTTATCTACTCCAACAACATGCCATAAAAAGATATAATGGATCACCAAAAACTATATTTTGAATTCTTTACATACAATTAGTGCTCTCATAACCTTGTAACACTAGCTGTAAGTGTTTTTACTATTTTGTTTTATCTATAAAGTAGTTCAAGATATCATCAATAAAAATAATAACAAAATGATCTAACTATTGCCTAAACACTCTATTTATCAAGTCAATAAAAGTTGTCGAAGCATTTGTTAAACCATAAGATAATACAAGAAATTTAAAATTATCATATATAGTTTTAAAAATAATTTTTAGAATATCTTCTTTTCTAATTTTTAATTAATGGTAATTAGATCTCAAATCAATCTTTGAAAACACTTTAACTCCTTACAATTGATCATATAATTCATCTATTCTAAGTAAAAGATATTTCTTTTTAATTATGATATTATTCAACTTTTTATAATCAATGTACATCCTTAAATTTTCATCCTTCTTATTCACAAACAATACATGTATATCCCAAGGAGATAAACTTAGTCTAATAAAGCCTTTATCAATTAAGACTTGTAATTATACTTTTAATTCTTATGATTTAGGTGGTACCATCTTATAGGATTCTTTAGAGATTAGTTCTATTCTTAGTACCAAATTAATCACAAATTTTACTTTGATTTCTCCTGTAAGCAATTTAACTAAAAGAGGAGTTTTTGGTACATATATTTCAACTAACAATTATGCAATCAGATTAATCGATATAAAGGAATGTGATGTACCATAATTGAATAAGGTTGTTATATGTATATCGTATAACATAAAAGTATTTGTGATAATATCAGGTGATGTAAGAGCCTTCTTTTGTGTGATGGCATAGATGTAGGTTTATGTAGTATGTTGTGATGCTATAGAAGCTTGCCTTTGACTAGTAGTACTATATGTACTATGTGATGTAATGTTGGGTCATATTATTAAAGATCCCTTGATGGTTTTTATTCACTATAGCTTACTTTCTTTCTCTTCTTCAACATTTAAAGGACATTGTACAATAATATCGTTGACCTATTAACACTTATAACATTTAATTGGTTTTCATTTGTGACACTTTTCAAGTGAAACTTTGTAAAGATTTTACATTGTGGCCTTTGACTGATTCTTGATTGAGTTAGATTATAGCAAATTATGGCCCTGAGTCATTAGTAATTATTTCTTGAATTTAGATCCATTTTTTTATGCAAAAATTAGATCAAATATCCAAGCACCATGCTATTCAAGCATTGGTCCCTAATACCACTAATATGGTATCCCTATTAGCCACCAACTTAAATTATTTTTTAGTTAAATCATGTTTTGATACCACTAATGTGACAACCCTCTTTGCTACTAACTCAATTTTTTTCTAATTAAATCATGCTCTAATACCACCAATGTAATTATCATGCTTTTGCTATAAATTTAATTCATTTTCTCTCCTTAAGTCCTTATTTTATTCTATATTTCAAGATTCAAATAGACATAATCTCTTCTAAATTTTTTCTATTCTTTAATTTATAAATATATCAATATAATATTTATATCAATAACTATAATAACCATACAATTTATATCCATAACTATCAACTATAAATAACTAAAATGATCATGATAATTATATTTCATAGTTGCATACTTTTTTAATTATTACATCCTTTTTTTCACATACAAATACAATATAAAATAATAATGTGATTAATAAGTTATTTAGTATAACTCTTATGATACAAATCTCTATAATTTTAATTTTTACTTATAGGTAATCCTCTTTTTGTTATAATTTTAATGTACCTAAAATAGTGGTGTAAAAGTGGATTAAGCCAATAATCACTAACTCAGTAGGCTATCTCTAAAAGTAAATAAATATATAAAATAAAGTAATACTTTGGAACAATCACATGTAAGGTTTAATCATAAGTATCAACCATAGTATGTAAGTAAAAACTTATTCATGTCAACATATGAAAAAACATGATATGGTATTAAACAACGTGCTAAAACTATAAAATAATAATAAGCACATATAGTTTCTTATTATATTTTCAATCATTTTCTTAATATAGTGTAGTTTATTGATGCTTATTTTCAATTAATTAAGTAAACTTTATGATATTTAGTATTGTTACTCCCTTTCTCTGTCAGAGTAATCAATTAATATTTTTTTCAATTCACCTAATTATAATAAAAATCACATATATTGATTTACCATACCATGTTTTCTTGCACAATTATGCTCAATTTTTTCATATTTCTAATGGTCATATATTTATGATAAATCTCAATAATGCACAACTCACTCTCCATTAGTTACTTCACGACGACAAACCTAAACCTTGTGGCACATGGGCTATTAGCCCCTTATGATGATAAATCCCAATTTTGTGGCACATTGACCAATGCCACCTCATGATGGCAAATGTCAATCATATGACACACTAACCATTAGCCATCTCATAGAGATAAAATCTTAATCTTGTTACATTTTACCCTTAATTACAAAGAATAATATATTTTGATTTTAGAGAATTCACTATCTATTGATATTATTTTATTAATTTTAATTATTATTCTCTTAATTTATTTTTTTATATATAATCCTCATTTTCATTGTATTTAACGAGATATATATTTTTTCATCAACATATCAAATGCTATGCTTACATATTTATTCATGTAAAATAACCTATCAAAATTAAGGGGCATACTTCTAATTATAAGTATAAATTCTAATACAATTATATAAAATAATGCTACATCAGTATATCAATATTACATGCTCTAGTAAGGTCTTAATTTTAATAATCAATAATATATTAAACAAACACTTATTTTAGAGTTCCTATCTTAAACTTTTTCTCATTATTTGGGATTAGTTTACAATTATTCAACATTTCTTATTTGTCAATTTCAATATGTTAATTGTAATTTTCTTAATGTACTTCATATAATCTTACATAAATTGAAAATTTTTAAATTATCAATATAGAATTACATAACCCATTTTTTAAATCCCAAAAATAACCTTTTTCCTCCCTCATCTCAAGGGTTTTTTTTTCTTTTTCCTTAAACCCTAGCTTACAAATCTCAAACTAATGTCATTTCCAATCATTATAATAGTCAAATAAAAACTTAATTGAGACTAAATACTTTGATTCTTTTAATAAATTAGAAAGATTTGAAGTTAAATCATGAGAAATAAAATAACATTCTATTTTTGTTAGTGAAAGAATCTCTAGTGAATCCTTTAATCAGTCACGTGAAATCGACACCCTCGGGTTGCGTAAAGCATGAGGTCAGGAAAGGAAATGACTGTTTTTGGAAAAACCTAAAATAGTTAATACACATGCATATATATATATATATATATATATATATATTTAATAACTCTCATAATTCATAAAAATTTTAATTAGAATATAATCTAGACTAAATAAATATCATTAGGCTCATCTTAATGAACTCTATCTAATTATTATTTATTTTTATATTTTAAAATAATTTATTTTTTAAGGTTTTGATGTGCTTTACAAATAGTTCAATTTATCTTTGATTTGATGATTGAAGATGTTACATGTATAAAATTCAACTAAAAATAATTATAATTAATTAAAAAACTTAATATGTTAACTTAGGAATATTTTTATTTAATTATGCCATAAGATATTATTATTACTTAAACAAGATTTCTTCTAAATAAAACCATACCTAGGATTAGATTGTTGCAACCAAATGGGATTGATTGCCTCAGGTGAAGCCTTGAGATTGTATAGGTTTGTGATGCATGAAGAGGCCTTAAAAGAGAGCTTGGATTGCTTTAGGGTGAGGGATAGCTCTCAAGTTTCTTTTAAGGAGGGTTTAGGTGTCTCAATTGAGCCCTAATAACAAGTTATGGTCATGTGATAGTCTGAGTTAGGTTTGTTTAGATGATGAGTTTAACTTCAAAATTTTATGATAAGTATTTTAAGTTTTATTAATAATTAATACTTAAGATTTGTAGATTTTTTTATTTGATAAGTAAAACCTAAATTAGCGTATTTGCTACTAAAAGGGGTTAAAAACATTGGGTTAATTCAAGAAGTTGAGTTTTATTTAGTTAGGAGATATCTCAATGATGTAAGAAATTTATTGTTGAGTATTTTCTATTGTTCAAGCTAAAATTGGTACATACTTGAAGATCTACCTCACCTCAAGAGGTTATTTGACTGATACTCTTAGCCACCTCACATAGATTGTTATAGATAAGATTATTGATTGGGAGTCATATTCTTTATCTTTGGTATGCAAGATTGTTTTGGCCAACTCGATTGTTTCTTTTATTCCAATTTATAGGGTGTCCTATTCTCTAGTCCTCATTGATGTCATTGTTAGTATTAAACAATTTATTTGATCCTTAATTTAGGATTTTTGTTGCAAGGCTTAAGGAATATGGGAGTTTGGACATCCACTAGCTACGAGATTAAAGGGGAGGAGGCGGTTCTTGTTTCTAAACATGCAATGAAGTTTCTTGCCTTTAACGATATATTCTAGTTGCAATCTTTTTGGGTGAGATATAGGATACGTGACTTGATATTTCAAGTTCGTCATGAGGAGTCTCTTGTATGAAAACTTATCTACTTTAATAAAGACATTGTGTTGGATCATACAACATAGTTAATGAGGGATAGGAGTCATTGTTCTATTATGCAAGATAATTGGATTGACCCCTTGTTTTATCACTAGCTGACTTATCTCAATATGGATTGCCCCTCCTCTAATTCTCTGACTTGTCTCCTCTCTCATGATGGAAGTGGAATTTGGATGCACCTGGATTCGTAGTGTTTATGCCTAGCTGAGGGTTATCATTTTTCTCTGATGTACTTTACCATGGTGCTCTAATGACTATGACGTGGTTGGATGAACACTATCTTGCTATATCTACTCTTTTGCCCTTGGTGTGGTCTCCATCCTAAGGAGGAGTCATCTATTGCTATTTTGTTCTCATGTGAGGATAATCCTTCTTTTGTTGCCATCAACTTTTGTTGTCATTGACACCAATCTCTTTGACTTTTGCCTCTTCTATCTTGGCAATACTGAAGCTTATAGAGAGGAAAGTATCCTTTGACTGTTATGATGTTTACTCGACATTTTTGTTATTGCTTTTATATCTTTTGTAGTGTAACCATCATAACAAGATTCACTATGGGTACGTTCTCACCCCCTCAATATTAATTAGATTTACTATTTTGAGATTACTTTACAATCTTGTTTCTCTTCTTTAACATTGGGAGCCTCTTAAGCCTTCAATCCCCCTTCACCCATCTCCTTCAAAGTGACATCCCTCACTCTTTGTTGGATTAAGGTCAACTATAATAAATCAACCTACATTAATGGATTGAGAACTAATGAAACTATGATTCAAGACTATTTCGAAGAGCTTTTGATGCATCATTGGTTATGGAGACGACGATCATCTTTGTGACCACCTTTCTTAGAAACCTCTTCACTCTATTTCTAGGGTTTGGATTAAGAGTAAGTCAATGATAACCATTTCAATACATTAACCATGACTTGGATCAATAAACCATTGACAAGATATCATTACCAACTTTTCTTGTCATCTACTCTTTTATTAAACATAGCATTATTCATGTATTAAGAGAGCAAATTAAAGCAAGTAATTAGAATTCCAAGAATTTTATTGCATGTGATTGTATGCAAATTAGAGATATACACTAACTCCTATCTTGGAACATAATGCTCTTTATAAACCTCTTTTACTCTAAAATTATAATATTACATTTCTACATCATCCCAATAGAAAATTCAAAAAACAATTGTCTTTACATTCCTCAATTGTTTTAAATGTCATGTTTCAACAATAATTTATCAAACATTATGTTATTCAAATTGAATAATCTAGCCTCATCAATCAAAAATGATTGAAAGCATCATACAACATCTAAACAACATAATGATTTTCAATACAAAGAATCATCTTCTACTAAAAAAACAAATAACTCATCATTAAGACAGCATAGGAAGTATAGATGACTACTAGAGAAACACACGTAATAATTTGCCATCACTGAATGCTCGCGCATAACTGTTTTGTATGCAGATTATAATGAGTTCAAAGATGAAGTAAAACGGTTCTTACATAACGAAATCAAGCTGTTGCTGTAAACAGAAGGCTAGCTAAATAAGATAGCTCTCAACATAAAAGCTTAGTTAGATAAATGGATTTTTTAGTAGAGAAACATTAAGTTAAAGACTTGTTAGAACATAATTTTACAAAACAATTTTGCCAAATCGTCCCTCTCAAATATCTTCTAATATTGTTTTCTAGAAAGTTAGTCTATACGCTCAGATCACTTGGAGCCATCGCTACAAAGAATAAAGAAGTACAAATTTCCAAATTTTAACTTCAATATCTCTATCTATGAACTGGGAGGCATGAAGCATTGAACACATCCATCCTTGCTTCTTCCATGGCTTCCTTTCTTTATCTGTTAAGATAAAAAAGACAAATAGGATTACTGTTCATCTCTAAGGCCTCATTTAACCAAGCGATTTTGATCTTATGGAAAGGCTAAGAGAGCAAACTCTAATCATACCTTTCGTTTCTCTGATTTGTTGATTCTCCAACAGCAGATTCCATTCTGAACGGGTCCAGAATCATAACCTCTGTTAAGTAATGTCAAAGATCATGAGCTAAACAGAACGTAAAATTAAAAAAAAAACTAAATCATATACTTTTAGTCTAAATAAACCACATGAGGGTGACCCAAAGTTTTTATTATCCATTGCATTTTAAAGTTATGAAACCACAAAACACATAATTTAAGTAATTGTACAGATAGATACCCGTATTGGTGTGAATCCTCCCTAACCAATAGCCATATCACGTGCATCTTGCTGTTTGCATAGTCCAAAGTTCTCTTTGTCAACATATTTCAAACCAACTTTTCCAAAGTAATTTTTTTTCAAACACTAATTCTAACAACTTACACCAAACCTATTATAGCTCATATAAAATTCTTTTAAAATACTAACTCTTCAAATTTCTTTCCAGAGTCAAGCTATTTGTAAAAAGAATCAAAGTTTCACGTGCTTACATAAGAAAAATTGAAGATAAAAAAAAACCATTTGTACCAGTAAAAAAATATTTATTTTCTTGCAACCAGATACTTCTTTGAAGTAGTTCCATATTGGGTATGAATACTCCGTACCCGATACTCATATTGTGTGTGCCTTGTTCTTTGTGAAGTCTATGATTCTATTTACAAGTGATATTATTGTGACATCTTGTTGTTTGCTTAGTCTGGTAGATTGTTTGACAATCATATTTCAAACAAACTTTTCACAAATTTCTCTTTTACAAATTTCATTTTTAACAAACAATTTTAATCAAAGGTTATTTTCATTCACATAAACTTCTTTTTCAAACCCTTTTTTCCATATTCAAAATCCATATGCAATAAAAACCTAGTTTTGTTTGTTTTCAGAAGAGAATTTAAAGATTGATAAAAAAACCCTTCATGCCAACAAGAAAATGTTTTATTTTCTTGTCACCAGATACTTATTTAAACTAGACGTACAAATACATTCCTAAATTGGGTGTGAATCCTACCTACTTAATATGCACATTGTTGTGGCTGTTTGTTTGCTTAGTTTAAGATTTTACGAATCATATTTCAAATCAGCCTTTCAAACTTTTCTCATTTTAAAATTTAATTTCTATTGAATGGTTTTCACGAAAAGTCATTCTGCATTTGCACAACTCTTTTTCATAAAACTCATTTTCAAATATTTCTTTTAAAACCTCCTTTCTAAACTCACAAGGCATTCGCACAAGGAACCTAGGTTTCATGTATTTTCATAAGAAAATTTAAAGACCGATAAAAAAATGTGCAAAAGGAAAATAGTTTATTTTCTTGTCACCAAATATTTTTTAATAGTCGTAATATATACCCAAAATTGGATGTGAATCCCCCCTAACCAATACTCATGTTGCTTGCGCCTTGTTTGCAAAAGTATAGGATTTTATTTGCAAAATATGCTCCAAACCATCTTTATTTTTCAAGCTCAATTTCTAGCAAACAGTATTCACAAAAATTTGGATTTCACCTAGAAAAAACTTATTTATCAAAAGATTTCTTTTCAAGCCTCTTTAAACTCACAAGCAATTTGTAAAAAGAAAATCTCTCTAAGCCTCATGTGTCATCAAACGAAAAAGCAAAGATTGATAAAGAATCTCACAAGAAAATAGTTTATTTCATTGTTATCAACTACTTAATAAAGTAATGGTATAGACACATGTTTGTATTGGGTGCAAATCCTCCCCTCTTGATACCCATATTGTGTGTGCATGCGGTTTCCAAACTCTAGAATTCTATGTATTGATCACGTACCAAACAAGCTTATCGTTTTTTTAATTCTATTTCTAACAAACAATTTTTACTAAAACTATATCATCACTCAAATAAAACATTTCTTTCAAAACTTCTTTTTCATACCTCATTACTAAATTCACTAAGTTGATAAAAAAACAAAAGTTTCAAATGTTTTCATAAGAAAATTTAAATATTGATAAAACTCCTTTGCACCAATTAGAAAAAGTCTTATTTTCTTGTCACTAGATAGTGTCATAGATACATACCCATATTGGGTGTGAATCTTCCTTGCCTGATACCTATTTGTATGTGCTTGTTGTTTGCCAAGAAAATTTTGAACCAATTTTTCAAAAATCTATTTTTCAAACTCCATTTCTAATAATTAGTTTTCACCAAAAACTCCATTTTCACTCAAAACTTCTTTTAAAAACCTCTTTTCAACCCTTTTTCTCAACTTAAAAGCTATCTACAAAAAGAAGCTAAGTTTAATATGTTCTCTTCAAAAAATTCGAACACCGATAAAAACCTTTTATGCCAACAAGAAATATTTTATTTTATTTTTGTTACAAGTACTTTTTAAAGTAGTACAGTTATATACTTGTTTTGGGTGAAAATCCTGCATACTCGATACCCATATTGTGTGTGCCTAGTTGTTGGCAAAGTCTATGATTCTTTTTTGTCAAAAATTTTTATTTTATAAGTCCATTTTTAACAAACAATCTTCACTAAAACTCTATTTACACTCACATAAAACCCTTCTTTTAAATGCTTCTTTTCAAACATTCTTTCTAAACCTAGTAGTTTTTGCATGGAGAACCTAAGTTTCACATGTTTTTACAAGTAAATCTAAAGATCTATAAAAACGTGCCAACAAGAAAATATTTTATTTTCTTGTTACTAGATACTTCTATGAAGTAATGGTACGGATACATACCATAATGAGTGTGAATCCACCTTTGCTAAAACCACTATTTTGTGTCTTTTTTGCAAAGTCTAGAATTTTGCTGTCAATGACATTCAAACTAGGTTTTCAAAAACTTCTTTTACGAACTCCATTTCTAATAAAAACTTTTCACCCAACATCAATCTATTCACTCACATAAAAAAAGCTCATTTTCAAATCTCCTTCCTTAACTTATAAGCTATTTGCAAAAAGAATCCTCAAGTGCATGTCTTCTCATAAGAAAATATAAGAAAATGTAATGATTGATTAAACAAAAAACTTCAGAAACTTTTTAGGAAACCATGCGCTATGACTCAAAACTAGCAACAAGAAAATATTTTATTTTCTTCTTTGAAGCAGACATACTGATACATACACAGTGCGAATCCTCCCTACTTAATACCCATACTGTGTGTGCCTTCTTGTTTGCAAAGTGTTTGTCAATCACGTTTTAAACCACCTTTTAAAAATTTCTCATTTCTAAACTCAACTTCTAGAAAATACCTTTCACAAAAAATCTATTTTAGTCGCATAAAATTTATTTCCCAAAAGACTCCTTTTTAAACCTACTTTTTAAACTCACAAGCTATTTGCAAAAGAAAAAAAAAACTAGATTTCATGTGTTTTAGTAAGAAAATTAGAAGACTGCTTAAAAAAAACCTTTGTGCCAACAAACAGTTATTTTAGTTTCTTGGTACCAGAGATGCTTCTATGAGTCATATGGATACATGCCCATACTAGGCGCAAATTCTACTTATCCTATATCGTTAGTCTAGGACTCTTTTTGTCAATCAAATTTTAAACTAGACTTTATAAAAATTTCTCTTTTTGAAACTCCACTTCTAAAAATTTCTCTTTTTGAAACTCCACTTCTAAAAATTTCTACCAAAACACTATTTTTGACTGATATAGAGCTCTTTTTCATACTTCTTTTCTGAACTCACAAGTTATTTGCAAAATAAATCTAGATTTCATGTGTTTTCATTAGAAATGTTAATGATAAAAACCTTCTATGCCAACAAGAAAATACTTTATTTTCTAGTTGCCAAATACTTTGAGCAAATCACACAAATACATGGTCAGATTGGGTGTAAATCCTCCATAACCGTTACCCATATTGTGTGCCCCTTGTTTGTAGAATTTAGGATTTTGTTTACCAATCACATTTCAAACCAATTTTTCTAAACCTTCACATTTTGAAACTCACATTTCAAGCAAAACATTTTTTGCCAAAACTCGCATTTCACTCACATAAAACCCTTCTTCGATTTCAAAATCTCATTTTTATAGTTTTCAACTCACAATTTATCTCCAAAAGAACCTATTTTCATATGTGTTCATAAGAAAATTTAAAGATCAATTAAAATGCTTTGTGCCAAAAAGAAAATATTTTATTTTCAAGAAAAAAAGGTTTATTTCTAACCTCAAATGTTTGAATAAGGCTAATCATGAAGATTATCTCAGTAGCATTATGACATTAGACCAGTATCATACATACCATTAGCAAGTTTTACAACTTAGCTTAGATATTGTTGAAATGAAAACCTCATATTTTACTTCTGACTATATTATCACATTTTTGTTCCCTGATAATATCAAATACAAATCTAGTAGGTCAGCTAAGTGATTAAACCAAAGTCTATCAGTTATGACACAAGGCATAATAAACCATTAATTATACAAATGTATCCCACAATTTTAATTTTTAGGCCTGTACTTAATACTGTCATTTGCCAAAAGTTAGATATTGTCTGCATTAAATGAAACCATGTTTAACAGGAAAAAGAACAATGAAAATAAGAAGAATGTTGATAAAGTACCAATAACCGTAGAAAATGAACATTATTAAATGGAAACTTAGAAATACATCATGCAAATAAGATTGACTGGACAAAGAATGAAAATGAGAAGAAAGTTAGGAAAGTACTGAATTGCTGTAGAAAATGACCTTACTAAATAGAAACTTAAAAATTTATCATGAAAATAAATGTAACTGGAAAAAGAGCAGTGGAAATAAGTAAAATGTTGAGAAATTAACAAATAACCCTAGAAAAGGAACCTCAAATAGAAACTTACAAATACATCATGCATATTATCAGTATGGAAATGTAAACATCATTGCAGAAATGTTAACAATAATGCATAAATAGGATAGCTTACGAAGATACTTACATGCCATCGTTGTCAAATTTTCCTCCTAAACTGTTACTATGCAATAAGCTTGGAGAAATGGGAATGTTGTACCACTCAGCATCTTTGTGTAACTGCAAATTACGAGGCAAATGACTGCTATTGCTTTCTAATTCTTCAATCTCGTTATTTAATTCTTGCTGCCAATGCTTCAAAGAAATTGACTGAACAAAAGGAGATTTACGTTCACTTTGTGTTTGGCCATTTTGGAGCATTGGAAAGGCTTTCTCAGTGCTTGAATGTCTTAGCAAGTGAGTTTGTTCCCCCTTTTCTGTAGATTGGAGATATGCACTCTCCATCATTTTCAGGTCTGCAGCCTCAAGGAATCCTTCGTCTTCTGAAGAGTTGTTGTCCCTAACATGTTTCTGCTTCAGTAAACTTTCAGGATTATCTGAATTTGTGAGTAAGTTGATTGATGGATTTCGCTGAAAATTATCAGAGCTACATATTCTTGCAGATCCAATATTTCCTGTTATAGTAGATTCTGGCATAAAGTTTAATGCCTTTTGAAACTTTTCATGAACAATGCCTATTCTAACCTCCACATTGCGCTTTAGTACCATCTCTATTGAGTTTGTTATACTGCTCAAAAATCTTTCAGCCCTGGATTTTACAGTTCCATTAACAAAAACTATATAAGCAATCAAAACACCTGCGTCAATTGATAGAAACGTCTTAGAAAAGCTTATGGAAATAAACAAAGAACAATACTGTTACTACTTTAAGATTCCTAACAATAACAAAAAGTAGATAACTGAACTGCACAGTGATAATTTAAATATCAAACATTTAACCAAATCCAAGTCGAATGAAAGATCAGTATGCGTTATGCATGTTTCAGATGCTTTAAATGCAGATGACTTTTAACAGCTACTTGAAAATTAAAATTCAACCTAAAGCAATATTAAGCTATGTTCTAATTCTGCTAGAATAATGTAAATAGAAGAATACTTAGGTGCATTACATTCTAATGTTCAGAACAAATATGAAAATCACCTCTCAATATTTAACAATCTGAGATAAGGATTAATATTAGTGCTTGTTTGGTTGCTTAAAAAGTAAAAAAAAGTATAAAACAGTTTGAAATACTAAAATTTTAAAGAGAATTTGCATTCAGGTTCATAGAATTTGGACTAACTCTTAATTGGGCCCCACAGGTTTTAGAATTATGGATCTATGTTAATAAGCATGTCATGAAAAATAACTAGATACATTCGTTGTGACAATGTTAGAAGACAAGCCTAATTCATATACGTTCTTGTCTTTTTCCTATTCTAATGACACCCTAAGCCACTAATGAACTTGTAGATCACCAAAGTGTATTGAGGAGGGTGAGCAAGACGAGAGTGGTGATGACAAGGGTGCAATGATAAAGGAGAGAGAGTGGAGATGGAATAATTAGAAACCATTTGTTAAGCACATCAGATGCGTTTAATTTTGAAGGGTAATAAGGAGGATTTGAAGAAAGTTATGTAAATGATTGTCTCAGATAACACTCAAAGGAAGCTTGGATAATGAGGAAAACAATGGCTAGGGTCATTGGTAGAGGTGTTGAAGAATTGGAGAGGTGGATTGAAATCTACTACAAGGATGTGTGTTTTAGAAATATTATAAAAATGACAAGATATTCCATGAATATAATTTATTCAAATATGGAACAATAGTTTATTTTAATAGAATCATCAAAATTGGTTATTTGTTGAACTATTATGCCATATTATGGACCTAGATGCATAATTCTAAAACCCAAAGAATCCACTTGAAGAGTTTACTAGAACATAGGTAAAGGTATATATCACAACTGAGGGAAATGAATCACAATATGAATATCACAAATCACATCAAATAAAACAAATGATCTTGGAAATTCATTACTGTGGAAAATGTTGCTAATATGTAGTCCAACTTACCAATTACATGAACAAAAAATAAATTTATCAGTTTGAATAATAAATTTAAATAATATGCAGTCCAACCTTCTACTGAGGTCACGGATACTAATTTTCCATGAGCAGCAAGCAATGTCCTCAAAGTTTCTGAACGGCATCTGTTGATACATTTCTGCCAAACAACATCCAACTTTTCAGTATTTATGCATCTAAAAATTCTCATGCCTTCACCAGTATATCTATTTCGGGTATCATTGTCTCTCTTGGCAGAAAACTTATTTATTTGGAAGGTATCAGAAGCTAGTTTTTTGCTAATTGTTTTCTGATTGGAAGAGTGATCGTGGAGGCTGCTCTGGCCAGTTGAAGTTTGTAATGCAGAAGGTCTATCTGACTCTTGGATTAGAAGAGGAACTGAACTACATTGAAGAACAGCAGCACCTGTTTCCATTTCTAGTGGCTCTTCAAACAGGATTTCAGCATTCTTGCTGCTCCTAGTGCTGCTTGAAAGGGCAATGTCCGGATAATTGATGGAAGCAAGTTGTAAAATAGCTGAAGTAAACCATGTTGATCGCTCGCTTGAGTTAGGCAACTGTTTTTCCGCATCGGAAAGGATCTTGAGTGCATTCTGCAACCTTCCCAGCTCAACTTCAGACACTATAAATCATGTAAAAGACAGTTCAGTAAAGAAATAAAGTATGTGTATGCAGAATTTTTTAAGAGATATTCCTTGGCAGCATATTACAAAGTCAGATAACTTGTACAGACTGAAACAATTAAAGGTAACCTGCTGCTACAAAATCCCTACATATGCAGGGTCACAGAAGGGCTAGAATAAAAGGATCAATTATATGGAATCTCAAATAATATTTTGTAAGATTTTTCAAGAGTTGAAACCATGATCTCTCATGACAACCACTTTAGTGTGGTAGCAAGCCTCCAGTCACAAAATGTTAAGCAACCAGCCAGAATGACGCATAGCAAACTTTAGTAGTGAAATGTCAAAAAACACGCCACCATAAGAAGCCTCATGGAAATATGAGTGAAATGTAAAGTAAAAATGATAAAAACGCAAGATGTATGGACATTCTATGAGACCAAATTTTGACTTTTAACAAAAGGTCAAGGAAGTAATAAGGCAAAGGAGCATGAAATTGAAATTATCAAATACTAATCACAAAAGAAAAGGTAGAGAAGCTATGGAAACAATCCAAAAGCTCTAATATCTCAAATGCAAATTGAAACATATGAAAACTTTGAAGCCACTACTAATATTACAATGGTGGCATCTTATGACTGATTGTGGGAGGAAAAAACGGAAAAACAATCTGATCAAGGGCCTCAATTCTAATGCTTCTTTTGTTAAAGACTCAACTCTTGAAAATGTTAAAAAAAACATCTATTCTTTAATCTATAAACATTGTTATAAAACCACAATGTCTTTGAATGTTCTGTTGCCATCACGAGTTCCACAAACCACAACTTGCCATCACTACAATAGCTGAAAACATTTCCACCACTGAATGTGTGATTAGGGAGAAATTTACACTCAACTCAATGACATCTACATTGGCTCTTATAAATTTTGATAGTTTTGTGCTATGAAACTAATCCAAATAATTCTGTGGATGAATCTAGGATGCTTCTAACTTGCAATAAACTATCAATACCAATTCTACCGTAAACACCAAATTTGAATGTTATGCTAAGCCTTGCAGGACGATAATGCTTTTAAATGTGTGGGTAATATGGTTTACCCAGGATCAAAATATCTCATAAATCACCTTTTGTTGTTAACTTTGCATCCACGCAACTTCTATTTGTCTTCCCATTCACATACAAGTAATGATATTTCAGCCAATCCATCCAATGTTATGTTAACCTTTGGATGCTCGTACATCACTAAGCATAATAGATCCATTGTCTATTAACCCCCATAACTTCTCAAGGCCAAACTCAAAAGGTGATTTGGATAGAAAAAGTTTAAATTAGTTGCCAGCAAGGAGAGTTCTAATAAGGATAAGCAGAATATTGAAACTGGATGGTTATTAATGATTAATAACCACAAACTGATTAATGCCATCATTTCGAATGTTCATGATTATGGTTAAGCACATTGCCCACCATCTAATAAAAAAACTTGTTCTAATCAATAAAAGTAGGCTGAGCCAATGGACAACCAATCTAAAATTAATTTCTACAAAATTTTTAAATATTGGAAATATAGCATTGATTTAAAATAACCATAAATGGTCTTCTTGCTTCAATTCTATCTCTTATGATACCCTAGATTTGAATTATTTAAAGCAGTAACTTTTACTCAACCCCTGATGACCCCTGGAATAGTCTCAAGCTCTTTTGTGCTTATATCACCATCACTCAAGTTAATTTCAATGTTGTTCTGGATTCTTGTAACCGTTTGCTGGGTGGCAATTTGAATGCCATTGATGATTTCAGAAATGCTATTATTGATAGCAATCCTTTTGAACTTATTTGTTTTGGTCCTTATTTTTCATTGACCAACCATTATAAAGTTTGTAATTTCTGGACTAATTTAGATCTAAATAATTAAATATTTTGCCAAGTACCATTCTTATTTTGACAACATTTTCAATAATATTAGAGCTAATGAGAAAGGCTTCAAGAAATTGGAAATGAAGTATAAATCTTCTCTTACTGTCATCGACAAATAGTAATGACAAACCTAAATAGGATTCTTACTATGGAGGAGAATATTGGAAGCAGAATTTAAACATCTAGTCAACCTCAGGTAAATAAACAAAGACAGATCTATTGTAATAGAACCATCAAGAATAGAAAGAGCACCACTATTTCCAGTCAAGAGGATCTTTAAAAATCTTTTGCTAATACTTATTTAAAAAGCTCAGACTGATTAGCCTTTGTACCACGTGTTTCAAAATTTTTTCAATAACTTCATTAGATCAAGTCCACTTAAGCTATTTTATGATAACAACCTTAAAAAAGATGTTGACTAATGCCTATCTTGAATGGATTTTTAGGCTGTTTTTAGTAAAGATATGATGTTCAATTTAGGACACTATGCATGATGGAAGACTTGACCATACAATGGTTTGAAGGACAAGAGGTTCACCAAGAAGCACTTAAAGGTTTCAGTATCAAGGTCTGCGGTCAGCCACATTGAATGGAAATTGCATGCAAAATTCATGCTATAAAGCCTAATAAATAATTAAGGAAGATTTTTCTAAACAAAAGTTATAAATCAAATGATTTCTACTATTTACAATACTAGTTCTTTAAATATAATAAATTGTTGTTTAAAACAATCCGCCTGAGTTTTACAACATGTTTTAATATTAATGTTAAGTTTATATGATTTCATTTTTTTATGTCAACATTTTGTTTTTAAAGTAAACAATTTTGACAACATAAATCAAACTATCTATCACAAAGATTACATTGTTTGTTACATGAATCAAACAATCCAACTAGTGCTAATTAAACTGAACAAATGGGTTCAATTCTGACTAACCCACTTATGAGAGAATTTGGTGGCCCATAAGTCAATGACGGAGGACATCGCTCAAAAATAAGCTTACCTATTAGACAATTCAATGACATAATTGAACTGTGCTAACATACAATGACGGAGGACATCGCTCAAAAAGTCTAATGATTTCACCTAAATGTGACACTAGGAGAATTTTATGCCTTCACATAAATGATTCAATGACGAAAGTTTAATCAAACTATGGCGACAAGTAACTTGTTGAGCCGATCCATAATTGATCAAATTGCCTGATTTTCTAGTCAAATGGTTCAACAAGTATGAGAAAAGCATAAAATGAGTAAAATTTTTAAATTGATGTTCAAATCCTTTTGTTTATGGAAAGAGAAACATTCTATGATTATGTTAAGACTCTTAATTTATCCCTTTCTCATACAAATAATGTAAAAATCTGAAATTAGCAAACAATGCAAAAATTATGTTGAAAATCTTCATAAAAATTTGTAAGCTTTTCTATTAAAACTTGAATTCAAGTGTGTAGTCTTCAAATGTGTTATTTCAATTCCTTACTACTGTCATAACTATATTTTTGAAAGTTGTGTGAAAGCTCCTATTTTCATATTTTTTAAAATTTTCACTTTCTTTTGTTAACAAAAGGATGCAATATATTTTATTACTAAATCATGATAGATTATACATAATATCTTACTAGAAGATACAAGAGAACTTGGTGGAAAGGGGCAAACACCTAACCTATACACAATCACTTGTACAAGCATAATTGATGACTAGCCAGTCTCCCTATTTCCTTTTCTAAGAACATGAGTAAATCTGAAATTGCAAAAACTCTAAACTACAAATAAGGGAAAAAAAAGTTTGGCATCAATTAGACTAGGAGAAACAAACCTTTGATGAGTTGGATAATAAAAGAGCACTCTTGAACCAAACACATAGGAAGCATGGCAGGAGTGAGATGACAAAAGAAATAACCTTATGGATCATGCACTTCATCATTATGAGAGTAACCAAAAAGGCTTTACAACCACAAGCAGAAAAGAAATCCAAAACTATTTTGGATGATGATCCAAATACCAACATGATCAAAGGAGGAAGTAGTGCCATCACAATTCACTTTGATGCTACAAGAGTTAGAAGGGGCCAACTAGAAGGAGGTTGAAAGGGGCCAAAGAGGTCTAGAAGCTCCTAGATTTTTTGTTATCAAGGAGAATTGCTCAACAAGCTTTTTTGAACTATGACCTTTATCAGAGCCAATGTGCTAAGGTGAGATCGAAAATGTGTCTTATAGTTCCGGTTTTACCAAAGATACTACAAGGAAGTAAATATAAGGATTGCATCAATGTCGCAATGATCCATAAAGGCTCTCTCCTCCAACTAGAATAGGAGTTGATGAAGGGACTATATTGGTAACCAATTGGACTGATCGGTGAAGAGCAAAGTAAAGAACAATCTTGCATGGAAGCAACCATGAGAATGTGTCGTATAGTTCCAATTTCACCAAAGATGGTACAAGGAACCAGCTATAAGAATGGTATCAATGTTGCATCAATCCATGTAGGCTCTCCCCTCCAAACTAGAATAGGAGTTGATGAAGGGACTATATTGGTGCCCAATTGGGCCGATCAGTGAAGAGCAAAGTAAAGAACAATCTCGAATGGAAGCAGTTATAAGCATGCATCGTATAGTTTTGGTTTCACCAAAGGTAGTACAAGAAAGCAGCTATAAAAATGGCATCAATGTTGCAATGATCCATGGAGGCTCTCCTTCCAACTAGAATAGGAGTTAATGAAGGGACTAAATTGGTAACCAATTGAGCCCATCAGCCAATAGCAAAGTAAAGAACAGTCTCACATGAAAGCAAAAAAATATGGCCCACATATTAGTCATGCAATAAACCTAAGGGCAGGAAGAGGAAATACCGATCCCATGCTCTTCAAGCCAAGCCAACATTGGGAGATCCCTAAGATAGCTTCCAAAGAAAGGCCTAGAAGCACAGAGTTGCCAAACATAGGCACCCTGAGTGTCAATCAACCCAAGCAAGTCTTGGTCTAGGGAGGAGTTACAAGCCAAATGGAACTCATAATGTTTCCAAATGAACTAATCAAAAAAGCCAAAGGGATCCTTTTGATTGGCTCTTCTATGCCAAAGTTTTGAGGCCTCTTTTGCGCTTCATGTGGGATCCTTTTGATCCAATTTGTTAGTGAATCACATAGGGAAGAGTGTATAAGATTTTGTTTACCCACTTTTGCAAAGAACAAATCATGAGAAAAGTCTAATCATACGTGATTACCAGTTAATGTAAGTAGTATTACCACCATTGTGAAAAAACAACTATCTTGTTTTATTATTGTTTCTGAATTTTCTTTTCAAATTATCATTTTATAATGATTAACAACCAAAAACACAAACTAAAAAGGGTTTTATTAGTACAAGTTTTAAAAGCTACAATTCAACTCCTTACCCATCCACCCACAATAGGTATAGGAGCACATTTCAAGCAAAAAGATTAAATCCTTGAGTTAAGATCCAATTAGATGGCACATGCAATAGTAGAGAAGTTGGAAAAATTAAGTGCAAGGATATCTTACCATTGTTTAAAGTTGATTTCTATTTATAATGAAAGAATAGTGAAATGATTTAAATTGAATTTATAGATCTAAAACTAAAGGTAGACAATTAGCATGATTTTCTCATGGAAAAAATAAATAATACATATATCTCAAGTTGAGGTGACCATTAAAGAGTGACATCATGCACAACTTAACTCACATTCATTTAGCATTCTCCATTATGGATTGTTTGACACTGACTATAAACCCTTAATGACTCTTAGAATAGCACACGGCATCTATACTAAGCTTGAGAAGACTATGAAAGGACCACTAGTCAAGAAAAGCTAAATTAACAAAATTAACATGTTGATATAAGACTACAAACTATTAAAATGAACCTGAGTGAGAGTATTAGTTTCATGTTTACAAAATTTATTAATATTATTAAAAGACTTTTTAATACTAGATAGACTATATCAATAGATGATATTAAACTTATTTAATAGGTTATATAGAATTTTTCTTATCTATTTCATATTTTTAGTTAATTATAAGTTGTAAAAAGTCATTTATAAAACAATTAAGATTTTTTAATTATTTTAACACATTTTTATTTTTTTTTATATTTTATTAGGTAAGGATATTTTTGTAATTATTGTTTTTAGTTTAAAGGTTGTCTTTTGTATTTAAAAATATGTTATAAAAAAAAGGAAACAAATATTGATTTGCTTGGCATTGCCTTTTGATTAAAACAATAATTTTTTTACTATGTATACATGCACATTTCTAGATTATGATCTAAGTGCCTTTGGTTTGCGACCCGAAGATATTTGAGTTGTCATTAGGATTTACCTTCATCATGTCATCATTTTCGTCATTGTTACCTTTTACTTAAGATCCCATTGTAGAATTTAGTATTGCTCATCCTCCATAAATTTTTGATATTTGAGCTTGGCTGAAATCTAGTAACAGGAATTTGCCCTGCCCATTCTCCACCACATTCAAATCATCAAAGACAATTTTTTCAATGCAGATTCAGTTTTGAAGATAATCTGACTATTGTCAACCAATGCAAATTTAATTCTGAAATACTCCGACTCTTGCTGAAAGGCATTTTATTCATCCAAAATGACAAAGGCAACAAAAAGACAAACATGCTTGCATTGGATGAGCTGCGTGGTGATCCTTTAACCACCAAAATGGAGACGGCCAATGAAATTAAGGAAGAAAGATCAACATTGAAGCATAACAACAAGAAGGAATAATGGTTTGCATTCAAAGCTATAAAGTCTTTTGATAAGGACACTTCATGCAACAATAAAGAAATATTAATTAGTAAAAGATCAAATACATCTTCAAGCATCTTTTGTAAAGAAGGCAAGAAGGAGAGAGAAAGAACAAAGGGAAGGCCAAGAAAAAAAACAAGGTGATTTGTCATGATTGTAAGAAGTTAAAAGATATTCATTCTAAATGCCCTCAGTTAGTATATAAGGAATGACCCCAAACAATTAAAATGCGGCCCATGAAGGCAACCCAAAGCCACCTGAACGAGTTTAGCTCAAGCAAGGATGGGGGGAGTCGCAAGAGTGCGGACTCAAAGTTACAAGAGAGAGAACTCAAACTTGCAAGAGGAAGGACTATTTTGCTTGATGGTGCAAGAAAAGTCTACAAAAGAAGTGTTAGCAAATTTCCTAGAACTAAATTAGGAGATCTATTTTACAATGCATTGGCTACATTACAAAAACGAATATGCTATATTGGACTATAACAATATATCATTAAAAATTCTAAAAAATATTTAGAATAATTAAGATATTGTACCGATGAATTAGCACAAAAAAACAATAAATACAAAAATATTAACTACAATTTTTGAAAGTTCCAATAAAATGCATGCACCTATAGCATTTCATCACATTCTTCTATGATTGCTCAAATAGTTCACTTATGTATTACAACATCCACATATTTACTCTCATTTCATGCTCATTCTAGATTCTATGGTCATTCAAGTTGTTTCAATTATGCTCGATTAAATAATTCTAAAATTTGTTACTTTTATTATCAAAAGTTGGATGTATTTCAAGAGAGTGCAGAATTAAAAGAAACATTCATTCATCACATTTTTGCTATTTTTGTGTTAAATCCATCATTGAACAACACCCTTCAAATGAATACTTTAAAAAACAACAATATGAGTAACTCTTTACCACCCAAATTTGTTTGGGTCCCTCAAGCTAACACTTGATTTTGTGCATTAAAGCATGCTTTCTTAATTGGACTAAGGGAAGCATTTAACACATGGACAAGAAGTGATTGAGACATATGATAATAAATTAAAGTTAATTTTTTGACCAATGGGTAGAAGCAATGGAGAATTCATAGTTATTGGGGTTAACTCAAATAAGGTCGCTAGAATGGATGGTATAGTCACATCTAAAACCTACATCCATAAATTCTTATTAGTAGATGATCTAAAATTGACTCCAAATTTGATGAGGCTATTTTCGTAGGTTAAAAGAACACTACAAGAATCTAGAGAATATAAAAGAAATGAATTATAGTAGTTAAAGAATAAATTCATGCCATTTTTAATGAAACTCAAATTGAAAATCTCCCAAAGGAGATTTAAGCTGATGACATAGATCAATTTAAATAGATTATCTTAGATGACAGATAATCAAGTGCAAAAGAAAGTAAACAAGATGTGCAAATAAAAGAAAAGAACAAAGAATCATTTACTATAGAGTGTAGGTTCACCAAAGATCACCCTTGAGAGTTGATCATCAGTAAATTATCCAAAGACTCACTCTTCTTCTTCAAAAGAAATGAGCTACAAAGCATTTGTTTCAAATCTAGAACAAAGGAGAGCATGGAGGTTTAATTCTCTAGATTTGTAGTCATGAACTTAGAATGTAGATTACATGCAAAATTCATAGCAAAAGGTCCAATAAATCATTAAGACAGATTTCTCAAAACAAAAGTTTTAAATCAAATTTTTTCTACTTATTTACAATATTGTTTTTCTAAATATAATGAGTTATTGTTTAAAAAAACCAAAAATGCTTTAAAACATCTTTATTTCAATACTCAAGTTTTATGATATTTTTTATTTTATATCAAAATTTTGCTTTTAAAGTAAAAAAATGATAATACAAATCAAATAATACATTGCATAGTTCAAATGATTCATTACATGGATTAAATGATCCAATTAGTGCTCATTAGATTGAACGATCAAGTTCGATTCAGACCAAGTTACCTATTGGATAGTTCGATGACAAGTTAAACCATGGTTATAATCATCTTTTTAAGCTCAAGCATACCTACCTATTATACAAATCAATGAAATTATTGGACAATGACAATATGCAAGATTGTTTTCATGCCTTGATGAATCTATACATATTGGAGAGTCTGATGATCTAATCTAAATATGGTAACAAATGAAAACTTTTATACATTGATTGGATAGTAAAGATACGCTACTTATTAAGATCTATAACTAATCAGATAGTCCAATTTTGTGGTAGACTGATCTAATAAGTTTTTAAAAAGTGCAAAAGTGACCAAATTTTTAAAATAAACATTCGAATCTTTCTGTTTAAGGAAAGAAGAAAAATCTATGACATTAAGGTACATGATCTATCTTTTTTTTTACATAAAAGTGATGTGAAAATCAAAATTTAATTAATAATGCAAAAATTAATTTGAATCTTCGTAATAATCTACAACTTTCTCTGGAAACTTTAAAAACTCAAGTCTACAAGCTTCAAACATGCTATTTCGCTTCCTTCACATTGCCTTGCATTTTTACATCAATAAAAGTAAGACTTCAATAAAATATAGTTTTAAAATTTTTACTTTCTCACAAATTTGATTCATTAAGGGCAAATCTATCATTAGTTGTAAGGCTCCTCTACACAAAAATTATAAGACCTCTTTTGTGATTTACGTGGGATTCTTTTGGATTCAATTTATACATAAATTCCTTCAAGAAATGACATATATAAGTGATGTTTCAACCAAATTTGCAAAGAATGGATAATGAGAGAATCCCAACTTTACTTGGTTGTGGTAGATATGGGCAGAATTGCCAACCAACCTAAAAAAGCTTCTCGTTTTTCAACTACATTATTCTATTGATATTGCCATTCTACAACAATTAACAACTTAATACACAATAAAAATCAATTTATCAACCTCTTTGTGGGTGTCATGCACTTTGCCTGTGGTGTCATAGCATGGTTCTAGCAAAAGAATAAACCCTTGAGCTAAGATTTGACTCGATGACACAATAGTAGACGAGTCAACACAATGGGTGAAGGGATATCTTCCCATCTGTTGTTATTTAGGGGTGATTTGTATTTATAATGAAACAATAATATAAAAAGTTATATTAAACCTATAGATTTAGAACTAGGGGAGATCATGGAGAACTTGATGTGTTTCCCAAGAAAAAATGGGTAATATGTATATGTGAAAATCTATAGCTGACAGAACCACTAAAGAGTAACATATACATCTTAACTCACGTGCACTTAACATTCTTCATAACAGCTCCTTGAACTGTCTTCTTCTTGCTAGGTCCTTGCACCGTCGAAATGGAATAAGGCCAATTGCTATGTGGTTATTTTGGAGTATGGCACTGTTGGTATTGGCTTTGTCATTTGGGACCACCTTGGTTGGCCATTTTTGATGGAGGGATGGAAAAGATTCTCGACAACTCCCTCTGCTATGGAGGAACATGCTATCATTGGTGTTATTTCCTATGTTGCCTATCATTTCTCTCACTTGTCGAGGGATTTGGACTTAGTCAAATTCTCATCAACTAATTTATATGTTGAGGTATATGTCTAATTTCCTACTAATGGGAATGAGATTTTCTTGTGTGCATAGCATGCCATCAACTGCTTCAGAGTTGTCAGGATCTCTCATAGTTTTAGAGGCAAATTTTACTCTTGATCGGGTGGCCAAGAGGGCAATTGTGTTTGACTTTTGGTGGGTTTGGTGTATGCTCTTACTATTGGAGTTTTTTGGCATTCTTATAACTAACTATTTGTATAAATCTTCTTAAAAGACATTCATATAGGCCTTAGCCACCACTTTTAGTGCTAACATTCTCTAATGTGAATTTTTTTGCCACCAAGTATAATGGCAAAATGAACTTAGAACAGCCCATGATATCTAAGTAAGCTCAAGATGACTTGTAAAGTCATCTCCCAAGTCTAGGAAGTAAAATTAATAAAATTAACATATTGATGTGGTCAAACAATTTAGTGCTAACATTTTCTAATGTGAATTTTTTTGCCACCAACTATAATGGCAAAATGAACTTAAGACAGCTCATGATATCTATGCTAAGCTTAAGATGAAGTCATCTCCCAAGTCAGGAAGTAAAATTAATAAAATTAACATATTGATGTGGTCAAACCATTTAGAGTGAACCAAAACAAGTGCCTTAAGTTCTGTTTACCAACTTTACTAACATTATTAATGCATTTTAAATCTTGGTAAGCAGTCCAATGCAAATTTAGTTCGAAAGATACTTTTGCTCTTGCAAAAAGACTTTTGACTGGTAAGCATGACAAAGGTAGCAAAAGACATTAACACATATGCAATAGATGAGCTTCTAAGCACATAACCATGAAATGAAGATGGCCAACAAATTAAGAAAAAACAATCAACTAGAAAGTACAAGAATAATCAAAGCTACATAGTCTTCCAACAATGAGGATGCTTTGTGTGCAACAATGATGTAGTATTAATTAATAAAGATTAAATAGGTTCTCCAAGTATTATGATACAAGGTAGGAAGAAAATACTCCAAAATGCTAAGAAGAAAGACAAGATGCTTTGCCATGAGTTTAAGATGGCAGAGCATATATGCCTGAAAGGCGTCTTCTATTAAAAAAGAAAGATGATAATCACCTCTAGACTTTCAAAATTACTTCACTTGAATCTATTTGACACATTCTTAGCCTAGGTGACAAGAAATATGAGTTTGTCATTATAAACGACATTCTAGGTTTACTTGGATTATTTTTTAATGTTATAAAAAGGAAATATTTTAAAAATGGTCAAATCTAACAAAAAATCTTAGAATGAACAAGGTACATTCATTATGTCCATTTTGCATGATCATAGGTATGAGGTCAAAAATGAATTATTTAAGGCATTTTGTCAAGTCATGGAATTATGCATCAATTCTCATCTCACACTCTAGAACAAAGTGTAACGGAGTGCAAAAATACATCCTTAGTAGAGATTGCTAAGATCATGTTTAAGCCTATCAAAGTATTTCTCAACTAAATCAATGAATACTACATGCTTCATGCTCAATACAATTACAATGCTCCCAAAGCTTCAGAAAACTCTAAGCAAATTATGGTGTGGGAAGAAGCCTAGAATATATAATTTTCATAGCTTTGGTTATAAAAGCTATGTATTGAAAAATGGGAAATACAAATTAGCTAAATTGAACTCAGATCAGATAAGCTTATCTTCTTATGGTAATGAAACATTAGAAGATCCTAGAGAACGTACAATAAACAAAAATTATTGATTGAGGAATCAATTCATGTCATTTTTTATGAAACTAAATGTGAAAAATCTATCAAGGGAGGCTTAAGGTGATTTTAGAGATCAATTACAAAAGACTAAGTTAGAAGAGAAGCCAAGTGTAAAAGAAAGCCAAGAAGATGCTCATATAGGGAAAAACCCAAATAATCACTTACTAGGTAATTGAGGTTCACTAAAGAGTCACAATGCTCCAAAACTTCAAAAACCTCAAAACAAACTCTGGCATGGAAAACAAGCATAGTATATATCATCTTCATGTCTTTGGTAGTAGAAGCCATGCATTGAACAATGGGAAATACAAGTTGGCTAAATTAAACTCAAGGTCAAAAAAGCCTATCATATTATAATAATTAAACACTAGAAGAGCTTATAGAATGTGCAATAAACAAACTTCAGTGGTTGAGAAATTAATTCATGTCATTTCTTATGAAACTAAATTTGAACATCACCAAAGGGAGATTCAAGGTGATAGCCTAGACATATTAGAAAATATTATGCTAGATGAGGAGTCGAGCATAAAAAAAAGTCAAAAGGAAATGCTTATATAAGGAAAAAGCCCAAATAAGCACTAAGGAGTCGAAGTTCACCCAAGATCATCATTGACAACCTATCCCAAAAGGGTAAAGATGGTATTGTTTCAAAGAGACGAGCCACACAATGTTTATTTTAATCTTGAACCTATGGACATTAAGGAAGCCTTAATGATAAATTATGGATATAAGCCATGAATGCGGAGCTAAAACAATTTGAAAGGATTTAAGCCAAGAACTTAGCCCACATAATAATCAATCCATTGTAGGAATGAAGTAGGCATTTAAGAGCAAGCTAGATAAAAATAGGATAATTATTCGAAACAAAGTGCAAACAATAACCAAATTTCATAATCAAATTGAAAGCACGGTTTTGAAATAACCTTCGCACTAGCAACAAGGTTAGAATCCATCAGCCTTCGCTTTGCATATTCCTATTTCAAAGGTTTAACAATTTATCAAATTGATAAAGATCATATTTTTAAATGAATATATCAATGAGGAAATCTATTAGAGCAACCCCTATGTTTCAAAAATTTTAAGATACTCAACCATGTGCATAAACTAAGAAAAGCATTGTATGGGCTAAAGCAAACTCTTAATGTTGGCTATGAGAGATTGTGCTCTTTCTTAGAAGAAAGTCTTAGAAAGAAAAATGTCAAAAATTTCCCATTTATTGACAATGATAATCTTATTGTCCAAATCTATGTTGAAGATATTATTTTTGAGTCAACCAAAGAGGACTTAAGGACCTTGGAGAAACTATGAACAAACAATTTGAAATGAGTATGAATACGATAAGTAAAATAAATTACTTCCTTTAATTTCAATATATATATATATATATATATAGTGGTATCACAAATTGAGTACATGAGAGCTTATGAACCATTTTTAGCTCTGAAGAGTTCAAAATTAAAATACTGCCATGAGCACCTTATCAAAAGAACAAGAATAGAGGAGGAAAGTGTTCTGCTCAAAAGCTATGCTGTGGATATTAAACATTGACTTTATAACATTATGCTACTGAATGCAGCCTAATACTTCTCACGTGCAATTAGTATTTTGGTTTGTAGCTTATAAGTCATGATCCATGGGCTCCATTAGAACCAATTGGCTTGTCAAAGTTGACATTTTTTGTCTTTCATTTGCATATCACTATAAATTTATTTTGTCAATATTGATAGGCCACATATGCTCCCAGGTTACCATTTTATTCTATCTCCATGATTATTGATGTTATTCAAAGACATTAATGAATTCTGTTAATGTGTACGCCTGTTAATAATACTAATAATCATGCTTTCACTGCACCCCAAGTATGCATTTTAAATATAACTCTAGTAGGGTTCTTCATTACATATAACATCTGTCAAACCACTGATTAAAAGTTTGAGTAGATGAAAATACAGTAATTGCTAGATCTTTGATCTTTATTTTATTAACGTTTTGATTGAAGCCAGCAGAGTAGCAGAGTACATTAGATTTGATAGTTCAGTTTAGAATGGTTTAATCTGAAGCTGTAGAACTTGTCTATCTATTTATTTCAGTGAATAATTGTACAAGTCAGTTTTGATGTAGTTATAGAAATGTACTATGAATATGCTGTGAAATTTAAATGTATTCTTGGTAAATTGAATCAGTAAGACGTTTATGCTTGAAAGTCAAAGATGAAAATATAAAACCAGCCCGTGTGGAGCATGACAAGACCCCCTGTCAAACCCAAAAAATTTTAAATTTCTATTTATTTCAGTGAATAATTGTACAAGTCAGTTTTTACGTAGTAGTTATGGAAGTGTATTATGAATATGTGTGAAATATTGAATGTATTCTTGGCAAATTGAATCAGTAAGACATTTATGCTTGAAGGTCAAAGATGAAAATATAAAACCCAGCCTGTTTGAGGCATGCATGACAAGACGCCTGGTCAAATTCAAATAATTTAAAATTCCTAAAATCCTGAATTAAAGGGCATTCAACTTTAACAAAACATTTATAATAAATTCAATGATATAAAGGCAACATGCGCATGGACAAATGTGCATTAAGTGCTTGGGAAACAAGAACAAAAATGCATGGTATTTAAGTTTGAAGATTTAGTTTTCCAAGTTGGCATTTACAGGTGAGCGACATCGTCATAAAATAAAGAGCTCAGCAGACAAAGTAAATGATAAACATAAACAAGTTTTTGTGTACTGTATGAGATTCATCATAAACCCCAACCAAATGCCCTAATAATCAACAGTAATCTGGTTTTGCAAAGTGTTTTGGAAACAAGCAACTTTAGTAACGGCATATAGCATTTGTTTACCTTACAGATTGAAGATTATCCAAGAACAAATAAAAAAGAATATAAGAACTCACAGCTTTGAACAGCAGTAGTATTTTTACATGTTTGTAAACTAGATAACTGACATGCTCCGGTAATTATGTCCACTATAAGGCCAGTCAACTGACACATGATGGCCACTGGATCAACACCACAGCTCAAAAGCTCTCTACACCGTCTCATTGTTTTCTTAGTGTTTGAAGATAAAGCAATCAACAAAAGGTCAATTAATTTCTCTTCAGATACAAGTCCAATCTGGAATAGGATATGGAACAGGTCCTCCATAAGTATAAGTTATACAAGGAAGCATTGCAAGTGCAGTCAAGGAGCTAAATGGAAAAACAGAACATACAATTTCATACACTAGAGAATTTGATATTTTTCTATTCAGAACAGTCAACTGATGCAACATTGTTTCTGCATCTTTAAGTGATCCATCAGAATGTGCAGAAATGAGATTAATAGCTTCAAGGTCAAAATCCACCATCTCTTCAGTACATATGTAGCAGAGTCGAGTGGATATATCAGCATCTTTGATCTTCCCAAAGAGGAACTTCTGGCAACGCGAAACAACAGATCGTGGCAAATTTTTGGAGTCCAACGAAATGAAAATGAAAACAAAACAAGGAAGTGGTTGTTCAAGATATTTCATAAATTCAAACCATGATTTAGTAGAAAAGATATGGCAATTTTCAATGATAACAACTTTGCACTGTGAAAACATTGAGGCACAACAAGCATTTTTCAAGAGAAGCTTCAGTATCCCAACATCCTTCTTGTTTTTGCTATCCACTATAGTTACATTTGATCCATTTCCAGAGGCGAAACTAATACACTCACTGCAAAGACCACAAGGTCTGTTTTGCCCAGAAGATGTACAATTCAAGGCTGCTGCAAATACTTGGGCTGTTGAGGACTTTCCAGTCCCACGAGGTCCCTGAAACAAGTATGCAGGGGCTATTTTTCCAGTAAGAATGGCATTCTCCAGTGATTGAACAATAAGACTCTGTCCAACTATGTCACTAAACACTCTTGGTCTGTACTTCCTGCTCAAGCTTCCATTTTCTAAAGTCTCGATTGAAGAAGTTTGTGGTATGCTCAAGTCTTCCTGGTTTCTATGAATTGACCATCTTTTCCCATCCAAGCGGCTCCTTCCCTCCAGGTCAAGCTCATACAAATAGGCTGATAGTTCACTTTCTGCTTCAGTTGAAGAATCATAATCATCAAAGCTGCTGATAAGCAAGGGTGAACTCTGAGATGACTTCGCAAGGAAGTCTTTGTTCAAGGTCGTTGAGAATATTTTACCATGCAATTGGCCACGACTAAGCATGGCACCAAATTTCTTACTAGGTGTATCAAAAAGAGACGAGCAGGAACTTCTACTGCTTAAACCTTTCTTTCTCTTAGGCCAATAACAAGGGACTCCACATCCCTGTTGGTTAATCTGTTTAAAGCCATACCAATCATTGTAAAATCTGGTTCCATCCTGAGATCCATGGCAACTTTTTTTCTTATTTTCACATATATTTTGAGATTTATGAGATGCAGGAGTGCCAGATGACATTTCTCTTTTTGAATATTGCATAAATTTTGAAGAAAAAGATATATTACCACATTGAGACCCAGAAAAGACTGGTGATGCATGGCCAGAAGTACCTTTCTGATTTGACTTCTTGTTTCCAGTTATTAGTTTACTAGAGTTACTGGACTCATTACCCTCAGAGAGATCAGTGGAGCTCGATATTCCTCCAGACATGGACTGGCAATCTACCTTTACATTTGATGAATATTTGACAAATGGCCCTCTTGATGGGGCACCTCTTCCATGTTTCCTTCCACTTATTTTCGATGTGAGGCCAACTTCTGAAAATTTACCAAATATTGTATCACAGCCGTTAATTACACTATCTGAAAGCAATCCTTTATTTTTTTCTTCATCTGGATTTTCACAACTATCAATAGAATTGCTACATTGGTTGGCCCAGTTGTAGAGATACACCTTTTTCTCCCCTCTTCTATTCTTTGGCAGAATATCTATTAATTGACCAGGATTATCAAATACAACAGGATCTCCTGGATTCACTTTCGGAATGTGCAAAGCAGTATTCGCTGTAACTGAATTTGAGTTGAAAGAAGACCTCCAAGAAGTTGCAGGATCACATAAAAAATGTGCCTTCCGTAGGATGTTTAGTTCCTTTTTTAAGTGAAGTTCACTTGGATTTATTGTAGTTTCCAACATTGTAAGGTAGACTCACTGATGCACTAACCCAACTACAGGAAGATTTCAGTGTAGGAAAACTCCTAACATGTTGATGTGCGATCTTTGATAAAATAAGTCTAGAAACAAAAAGAAATTACTAAATAGGAATTAACACAAGAAGATCAAACTGTACAAAAAACAATTATTGGATTTAGGCCAAACAGTGATATTGAAAAAATGCAGGTTAAGGTAGTACAAGGGGACACTCACAAGCCAATCAGGGATTTTAAAGTATGTATTTCAAAGCAAAAGAAAAAATAAATACATGTGCTCACCACTAACATAAAAGGGTATTCAAAATCATATACACATCAGCTTTCCTTAAGTGTACTAAGAATATAAATGAATAAAAAAGGGTCATTGTTTAGGCTTTAAACGAATACAAAAAATTGATAGTTCTTGCAAAAAAAAATAGCACCAAAATAGTAGAAAATAACACAGAAGGATAATGTAATTAAAATTAACGGCTCAAAATCACCACTCAGTCACCCACTCATCACAATTTCACATAAAGGATGCTTTACTGTTTTTAAAATAGATTAAATCAGAGCCTTAAACACCTACGCTCGTCAATATTGTATGCTGAAATGTAATGACTTCTAGTAGTTGGGACCTCTCCTCACCACAATGTTTAAATTATGTTCACATGATAGCCTATATCGTCAATTAACAGCTCAAATTCACCACTCAGTCACCCACTCATCACAAATTCACAAAAAGATGATTTACTGTTATTGAAGTAGAATAAATCAGACCCTTAAGCACCTATGCTTGTCAATATTGTATGCTGAAATGTAATGAGATTCAGTAGTTGGAACCCTCTCACCACAATGCTTAAATTATGTGCACATGATAGTCTGTAAAGTGAATTAACAGCTCAAAATCACTAGTCAGTCACCCATTCATCACAATTTTACAGAAAGATGCTTTACTGTTTTTAAAGTAGAATAAATCAAAGCCTTAAGCAACTATGCCTGTTGATATTATATGCTGAAATGTAATGACTTCTAGTAGTTGGGACCCTCTCCTCACCACAATGTTTAAATATGTGCACATGATAGTCTGTAACGCGAACAATGGCAAAGCATTCATCTTATACCCCCCCACCCCCCTTCTAAACTTTTCACGTAAAAGAGCCTAAATTAAGGACAAACGACCATGAATTTTCATATTGCATGTGACATTCTATTCATCTATGGATTTGCAAATGAAAGCCTTACTATACCCATGATTCTCAATGGACCCAAAGGCTCTGCCATGAGGATGAACAATTTCCTCATCCTCCATGTGAATTTGGCATAAAATAGAATACTCATGAGTACCTCTCTCAGTTAATTTAGAGCAGTTCCATCTGTTGTGCACTTGGCGCTCAACTTCTCAATATCCCCATTGGTGTTACAACCATTTGAAGCAATCTCCTAAAATCACGAAAGTGCTACCTGCTCGCATCACAGACAAGAACAAAAAAGAAAAGCTGGATCCTGGCCTGAGAAACAGAGAGAGATCTGAAGATGCCTCAATTTATGCATCATGACCGCTAGATCCTATGGACACCTAAATCTGTGAACATGTCTTTCTCTATGAATAAAAGTGAGAAAATCTAGTATCCGGACATGTTCACTTTTGTCAAAATTTCCCAACATAAGCCAAGAAATAAAAGAGCATCAGTAGAATGTCAAATACAAGTCAACCTCATTCAACGAAAGAAAAGAGCATGGAGAAAAGGGGTATCATGGAAGCTAAAGGTAACCAATGTCAGGCTCGTGAGAAAAACCAATGGAAATAAAGAATATTCATGGACATCACTCAGCAAAACCCTGTGTGCCCAAATGACTCTTACTCCTTTCTGAGGATAGATGACTTTTGAAGCTCTTCCACATGGTACTGATATCTCAGTTTCCTTAATGCAATCTCCAACAAACACTAGATCTCAGTACACAAAACTCACATTGAGAGAATCCCCTTCATCACTAAAGTCAATAACTTCCGTTACAAGTTTTGCTATTCGGAATAAAAAATGTAAGTGCAACCTATTAGATGATGATAGACACAACATTTAAGAATCAAATCGAGAGAAACATGAAAACATACATCAAAGACGACCTCGTAAAGAACAAGTGCTAACAGGCCGCTAGCATAACACACGAGAGATGTTGGAAACATTTTGACACTACCAAATGCATCTTAAAACGTTGAGAGAGGATAATCAAAGTAACTCAACAAAAATTGAGCAATCATTGGCATGCCCTCTCTTAGGCCTGAGGGGGAAGCACAAAAGCTTGTGGGAAGGATTGTAGAGCCCAGCCAATTCCTTTCCCTTGCCAAAGATAGATATGTTCCCTTCTTCAAAGATCTAAAGAAAAAATAAAGATCAAAATGGACCAAAGAATGTGAGAAATCATTTCTGGAGCTCAAACGATACCTACCAACATACTAGTACTCAATAGCTTAGTGCCATGATGATATGAGAAGACAATGGTATACAATACCCAAAATATTGCACTAGTCACACACTAAGGACATCAAGACATTATACTTGTCATCAAGACCTCACAAAGGCTACACTCTTATTTTTAGGCTCACACAATCACACAATCAAGGTCGTCATAGACAAGCCTATCCAATGAATTCTCCACTATGCTGAACTATCATGCCGACATTAGAAGCAAGTCATAGAGCTTGGGGAGTTTGAAATTGAATTCATACCAAGGACTAGCTTCCAATCACAAGAATTGGTTGACATTATTCACAATTGATTTGTGCAAGAACTTGTACAACTAACTCACGTTTCCACTCCCATCTTGGCCTCTTTAGGACGACAAAGCCACAAATAAGCAGAGATATGGTCAATTGGTATATCATCTAACCGGTCCCAAGAGAGTAGTTATCCGAAAAGTAATGTGAGACTCCTTTGTCATCACTAGAAACCAAGATAAATACGAAGCAATCGTTGCTAATCTCCATTTTTCTAAGGGATTTCATGCAAAAAGTCTTACCATCTAATCTAATTCACAACTACAAACCCATTTTGACACTATAGATCCCATTCTAAACCATTATTTCCAATTGGTCCAAAGTTTATTGCCCCTCATTCAAAAAGATTAATATCTTGCAAATCTCAAGAATACAAAATCACAAATTCTCTAGCCCAATAAGAGAATGCCATCTTAACATCATTCATCCTCAAGAAACCCAATCTCTTAATCCAAGGAGGTTTACAAGATCAACCAACTATCTTCTCTGATGGATCTATAGATTGTGTTCCCAAAAGTTGGGAACCTTCGATCGACATAGACAAACACATGCCAATCACATGTCCTATTGACACACTATTGTCTTATTAAAGGTTAATGATGCTAAAAGGTTCACATGTTACCAAACTGAAATGTTTGAGGCACAAGGAAGCAATGATTTTACTCATCGAGGTGCACATAAAAGAACATGAAAGCCATTTCAGTAGCTGTACTTTGGCTCCTCCAGCAAGGATATTATTGCCTTTACTACCAAATTTGCCAAGCACTATCATCAATGCTACATCACAAGAATTTATCTCAATAATTAGTGAGAACCCTAAAATCTATAAATGACACCTAATTATTTGATAGTGGAGGATGGATTTCCTCAACTCTTTTCCAACAAATCTTTGCAACAAAGAGCATCTCCTTATGTTGGTGGACTACTTCACTAAGAAGATCGATACAAATGGTGATTGAGCAAACAAACACAAAAGATTGTAAGCTAATTTTACCAAAGATATTTTGCAAATTCAACATCAATTTATTGATCGTCATCAGCGATGGAGCAATGGTCATTTTTGAGGATCTGTGAAAATTCTCTCATCAGAACAAAGTTGAAATGTTTAGTCGATGGGCCACCCATGAACTGACAAACATAAAGGTAGCCAAAGGAACCTTCTCAAAATCTTGAAGCCACATTTCTATGAAAGAAAATGTTACTCCAGCTGTTCTGCCTATTCAACGACCCATTCAATGACTACAAGAGACACATTCCATACTTGTTTATGGTATTGAAGCTATCCAATCAATAGAAATCAACCATCCTATATACCATGCTC
The DNA here is from genome assembly GCA_023846275.1 of Vanilla planifolia. NCBI lineage: Eukaryota > Viridiplantae > Streptophyta > Magnoliopsida > Asparagales > Orchidaceae > Vanilla > Vanilla planifolia. Next base: position 22,482,855 of record CM043870.1, read on the forward strand.
AAACCTTTTGGGATACTAGTGGGGAAGTTCCAACCAAGTTTCTCCATCAAAATGATGAGGACAAAGCCCAGAAGCCTGATATGCTAGAACAAAAGCCATGGGAGGCTGCCTTGAAATGATTTGAAAAGAGAATAATTGAATGATGTTTAAACAAGCATCCTAGGCATCAAGACTTCTCTCGAGGGGGCATTGTCCCCCGAAAGTGCAAAGAAGAGTCACAATGACATGAAGATAAAGGAAATTTGCATCCCACTAGAAAAACGTGTGTTAATGCATACATCTACTAGATTGATAATGAAAAAATGATCCCCAAAATCCAAAGCAGAGATGACCTAAGAAAAATATTAATAATCATGTAATTTCTCTGCTAGGCAAAGTTTCTATGATTGCATTCCAAAAATCTCTAACTTTGTAAACTTTGCTTATGTCTCATACCTACCTTCTCTAAAGCCCAAACACTTACTCAAGCACCTCACCAAACTAGAACACCTCCTATACTCTTTTGGTGTTATCAAGATAGAAAACATTTGCATTGCCTTCCATGTGTCAAAGCCATGGTCCTCCCTTGGGGAAGGACTTGCAAAAGTCTGCTTTGACCATGGCTCTCCAAAGAAGAGTGGAGGATTTCACATAGCCTTAACCAACCTATGCAAAATCCTAGTACCCTTAGGCATCAAAACCTTAAATTTACAAGTACATCAAATGCCTTGACTAATCCATGCAAAGCCTTAACGAGTCTAAGAGACTCAAAGCATTTTGAGCACATCCTAAAAACCTTGACTAGCTTAGGCTAAGTTATGACTACACCAGCCATCAAAACCCTATCTTAACTATGTACCATCTTAGAGTGTCTTCAATCCAAGCAAAACCTTAGTTGTATAAGAATCAAAGCTCAACACCTCTAAGTGGATAACTATCAGAGCTTTCCAACTCTTGACTATGCATGCAAAATTCATTGGCTATGTTGTCATAACCATTCAAGAAGGTATAAAAGAGCCCTTAATTGACTTCTCAAAGACTTAAGAGTATTTGATGAAGAAATGATAAATTTGAGCAATGTAAGCATCATAGAAATAGTGATAAGATATGAAAATCCAAGCAACATATTAATGTACCAAACAAGTTTAAGATAACCTTTGTTGTTGTAGACAAACTCAAGCATTTATAATGCCTATAGAAACCTTGCTTCTTGCCTCCCAAAGAATCCTAAGGAAAGAAAACAAGATTCAATTACTCTGAAGGCAATATAAATTTACATCCAAAAGAGTTACTTGTCGTACAAACTCAAACACCAAGCACATACTTAAGCATTGGCTTCCAACCTTCCCATCCCTAATACAACAATCTGATCCATCTTCTTTGCATGCTTGCTAGCAAGCTCTCGACAACATCCTAAGTAAATCTCGAATTTTGATTAAGTGCTCACCAAATTACAGACAAACATGGCGAGAAGCTTAACTTGGTCAATAATCTCCTTCACGAGATGGTAAGCTATCTAAACACCAATTCCTTTCAAGATGTGGCTTCACTAAAATGACAATGAGAGCCACTACCACAATCAGAATTCTATAACTCATGTCTTCCACCAAAAGTTCAGTAGATGTGTCAATCAAAGGTATGATGTTTTACCTTGTTGAGTCTCATAAGCCAACCATGACTAAGCACCACACTAATGTAATTCACATTCTTATCACAAAGCCCAATTTATAAGTCAATAGATTTGATCAAAATAATTGTTAAAATTCAAAAGTTCTCAAAACTTTTAATAACATATTCCTTTATGTGAGTTTCCAATATACAAAATGATCCAAGTACTTTTACATAACAATAATACTCGCCTTAATCAATCAACAACATGAATTACACCAATTCACTACTATAAAGTTAATCAAACTACAAAATCCAAACCACAAAGAAAATTGTTGAAAACAATTTCCATTTGATAATGAAATCCCATCTCAATAGGTAATGAATAAATCATCGAACTGATGAACAAAAAACATAAATAATAAATCCTTAAATCGAAAAAACATCGAAACAACTAATCCTCAAATGCACCACAACAACATCACTCATAGAAATAATAAACAATTTTGACCATTAAAATTTATAAAAGATGTCAATTTTCTAGCAAATTAGCATTCACATATTTTAGGTGCATCAAGCCATTAGTGCATCAACTCTATGATTTTGTTATGTCACACTAAAAACCATGCTCAAAACTTGACATTAAACTGAAAATTTGGGTGGATGAGTCTCAACTCAGTAGGTAACCAAGCATAACTTCACCAATAAGAGAGTACACAATTTAAATAACAAATATGAGAATAAATGTATTAAATGCAAATTTATTTGCATTTCTATAGAAGATCACTACTATAAAAGAAAAATTAGTATTGAAATTATCAACTTACCAATTAACTTATACAAAACTAAAATGAGATATAGTGAATCATTAAGATGCACACATCAAATTGAGATGTAATAAAAAAAACTCCACCAAAAGATGTCAAACTAAAAAATACTAAATAAAACAATACATACCAAAGGTAAACTGAATTACATGATGTCATCTTAAGCCATACTTATATCATTGGGAATATTTTATTGAAACTATATTTTCTTCACTTATTTACTTGGTACAATTCACTTAAATTTATTCAATTAGAATTCTTAACTAAGCACTTGATCACTTAACATTGATTACTAAACACTTATTTACTTAGTACTTAATCACTTAGCACATATTCACTTACATTTGGTCAATAATTATTTACTTTACACTAGCCATGATTGACAACTGACTTGAGTTAGCCTGAGGCGATCAACACAGAAGGTCAATAAATCGAGTATCAACATAATCGCCCAACACTCCCAAAGAACAATGGGCAAGCATCCACTAAACAAAATGGGCCAATGAACCCTAAACTGAATCAATTCACATCCTTTAAATAGAATGAGTTAGTGACCCCTGAACTAAATGGGCTTACAAATCTAAGTAAAATAGATTAAAGATATGTGAATAGAATGGACTCATAATTGAGTATCACACATAATCGTCCACCACTCTCAAAGAACGATGGGCAAGCATCCCCTAAACAAAATGGGCCAATGAACCCTAAATTGAATCAGTTCACGTCCTTTGAATAGAATGAGTTAGTGACCCCTAAACTAAATGGGCTTACAAATCTAAGCAAAATGGACTAAGGAAATGTGAATAGAATGGACTCATAGCCCCTCAACAAAATGGGACAATCACTATTAAATAGGATCATATTTCAATTACATATGATCCATTGGTGCTTACTCACTTAACATTAGCCATGATTGACAACTAACAAGAGTTCAACAGAGACTATGAATCCATTCTATTCATGGATCACTAATCCATTTTTCTCAAGGTTGTGAGCCTAGTTAGTTAAGGGTTCATTGATTCATTCTATTTAAGGGGACGTGAACTCATTTAGTTCAAGAGTCATGGGCCCATTTTATTCAGAGATTGCTTGCCCATTATTTTTCGAGATATTATGTATGATACTCAATATATTGACATTCTATGTTGATTGCCACCCACCACAAAAACCCATCCATTTAAACCCAAGCACACGACATTTCCAATTTATCGCATAATTGGCAATCCACTCACATCACAATCCATCCATTCACATTCTTACAATGATATTTCAGCCATAAGTTATATATGGCAATAAAAAATTCTTTCTTGACATTCTTCTTTCATAAAATCCTATCATTCATTATTAACTTTTTATTAATGTGTTTTCATGAACCCAATAAAAACAAATAAATTGATTTACTATTCTTCTAAATAATTGTGCATGTGATATTCCAATCAAGCTTACAACAAAATGTTTATCAAAATGTAATCAAATAGATAAGGAACAAAAGAAAAGGCATATTAACATGAGACAACAAGAAGCATTATAGAAGAATAAAAAAATAATTATATTAGATTATCTTATCTGCATAACATATAAAAGCATTCTTATATATCATAAAATAAGTATGTCCACTACCTAAACCAATAGACTCAATGGTGCATCATTTTGGGCTCTCTAAGATGGATAACTCTCAAAACTCCTAAAGCAAGACCTTGAGCTCCTATGATAGACAATCAATATACAAATACGTGTACTTTCCAAATTGAATGCACAATGCCCAATATATTAGTTTAACTTACTAATCTTATTAATTTCTGTAAATGCATAATCCAACTCCACTAATAAATTAATAATTCATAGGATTCATGAGAATAGATATCATTGCTAGCTAGACCCTCAAACAACTTAGATGGTAGCTACAATTCTTTAAACTTCAAAACCATGAATATCATATATTTTGCAATCATCAACAATCAAATTTGATATAGGAATCATCTCAAAATCTTTTTGAAGGATTATTTTCTCAACAAAATGAACTATCACTATCATCTAAGATCCAAATACAAATTCCACAATAAGGATTATGTATTAAACAAATGTCAAATCTTTAAACTCTTTAAGTATCATTAATAAGTCATATTACATATGTTCAATCAGTAATCTTAATCAAATAGTCAATAATTTAGTTAGAATTCACACAATCAATCATTCTATTAAAGCAAATACTCCATAAATCTCATACAATCATAAACAAAGAATACTTATGTCTGTGCTACAAATAATGCACTATCATAAATTGATTTTTATATAAAATCAACTCCCATATGTCAGCATTAAAAGATAATTCAGAAGTAAATATTTTCATGCTATCCAAGCCCATAAAGATTCTGATAATGCATAGTCATGATTTTATTCTAATGAATTATTCACCTGCTTAATTAATAAGTAATCTAAACAATCACATAAATGATAACAATCAATAATATATTCAATACGAATGACATCATCATGAATTTACCAAATTATAGATGGTAATCTACTAATTTAGAATTCATCATTAGGTTCAAATACATAAACTATAAACATAGAATTTTCACAAATTGATACGAATTAACAAGATCTACAACTCAATTCATAATGCTGATACTCAAACTCTCACCAATTAAATCTAAAATTGATACATAAATATCATTCAACCATAACACACTTTAAAAATGTCATAAGCATAAATGAACTTTTGTTTTGACATGTGGCCACCTTGAATAAAATTGCAGTTTTGTTCCATCAACTTGCATGATGTCAAACCTCCAAATAAGAATCGTTAAGGCCTTTCTCAAATTCCTTAAAATAATTTCACAATTCCTTAGAATAAGATGAGACACATTCACTTTACTAAGCCCCACATCCAATAAACAGCTACTATATCCTTGTGCATATTCAATAATTAATCAAAAAATAAGCTGGAGTTTCTGATTACCATATCATAGAGCAAAAAATCAAACAGCAATCACTCACTACTACTAGATCTAAACTCTAGTGCATAAGACATTTGCAATGAATGCTAAATGGCACATTCCAAAGCCATTGTTAAAGATATGCTTGAAACCACTACTATGGAAACCCTTACTAACATTGACATTGCTTGCTAGTGTAGGGATCTCCAATGAATGGTCTCCAAAGTGAAAGCCACAGTTACAAACCTTCATTATCAGTTACCAAGAACATTGATGCTCAGCACCAAGTTCCTCACATCAACTCATCACTGCTCATATATCCAAGCCAAAGAATCATGCCCTAGCCAGAACATAACAACACTAGTTGCTTCTTCTTATGTAAAGTTCTATCTTGCAATTAATGTGTTGTCATGAATACAAAATAGACAAGTATATTGGGTTATCATTATATTATTATTCTTATAATATAAGCACGCATGTTATTATTTTCATCATGCTTTCATCAAGCAATAGTATTTATAAAATAATAAATAACTATTAAAATGTATAAAAATTGGCATGAATAACAAAGCATGTTAACATGAGGTGATAAGATAATAAAAAAGTAAATAAGTCATTTTACCAACATATCTTATTTGCATAACATGCATGCATATGTCAAAAAAATACATGTCCCTTACTTGAATTGACAAACTCAATTATGTATGTTTTAGGCTCTCCAAGTTGGAAAACAAACGATGTTCCATAATAGAAATCTTGAAATCTTATGATTGACACTAATTAATATAAAAATACATATGATTTCCAAATCAAATACACGATACCTAACATCCTTGTTGAACTCATTAGCATTAAAGCTACAAATCCAACAAATTCATAACTTATGGGATTCATTAGAATAAATGTCATTACCGATTGGGTCCTCAACCAACTTGGATGGTAGCCGTAATTCGTTTAGCTTCAAATCCAAGAACATCATATTTCTTTTGAAATCCTTGAAAGTCAAATTTGACATCCAAATCATTTCAAAATAATTTCAATTGAGAGCTCTGATCAACAAAACAAACTATTATAATCATCTAAGCTCCAAAGACACATTCGATAATAATAATTAAATATTTAAAAAATGTTGAATCCTCAAATTTTTTAAGCACACTAATAAGTCATATGACAGACGGGTAATTACTAATCTTAATAAAATAGCCAATAATTTAATGAGAATGCACTAAACCATTATTTGATTTAAGGAACAAAAATCGATAAATCTCACATGATCATGAATAAAGAATACTTATGTTACAAATAATCTATTATCATAAATTGATTTTTATATACAATCAACTCCCTTATGTCCACTTTATTAGATAATTGAAAAGTAAATATTTTCATGCTATTAGCATCCACAAAGTTTAAGATAATAAATAATTATAAATCATTCTAATTAATCATCTACCTACTTAATTAATGGGTAATCTAATGAATCACATAAATAATAACAATCAATAATGTATTCAATGTGAATGAAATCATCATGAAATTGTATTCTACTAATTTAAAGTTTAACATTCAAATAAATAAATAGTAAGCACAAAATTTTCACAAATTGGTACAAAAATAACAAACGAAATCTAAAGCTCAATTCACCAAGTTGATCCTCAAAGTCTCACTAAATGCATCTGACATCAATACTTAAATATTATTAAATCATAACATTTGTTAATAATCTCATAATTATAAACACCTTTGTTTCTTTGAAAATTAATGAGTTTGAATCAAATTTTAGTGTTGTTCCATTAATTTGCATAATATGAAACCTCCAAATAGATAATTTTAAAATCTTTCTCAGATTCCACAAAACAATCGCACAATCTATAAGCATATTAAAAAATTAACCAAAAAATAAGCTAGAGTTCCTTGTTATAGAATGAAAATTCGACGAGGTATCACTCACTACTGTTAGATCTAAACTCTGGCGCATAAACAAGTGAACTTTTGCAACCAACGCTTGTTGCCATCGTCAAATGTCAGCTCGAAGCCACTACTGGTAACGCTAGCTCCATCGACATTGCTGCTAACAGTAAGGATTGAATGCTCTCAAAAGCCAAAGCTATAGTTGTGACCCTACATTATGTGTTCCGTGGATCATCGATGCTCAACCCCAAGCCACTCACATCAAATCATCGCCGTTCACATTAGGCTCCAAGCCAGAGATTCATGCCACAACCAAGACGTAGCTACACCTCTCGCCGACGCTCAGCAACCACAATGCCGGGCACACCGACAATCTCCTCGTCACGCCATTTTATCGAATCTCGTCGCTTCAGTCCTGATCTCACCGCTAGACCTTCCCACAACGGTCGGACAAACCTCCTATCCCTCACTCTTCTCGGAAGCCCCTCTCTATCTGCCCGTCCCGTCCCTCATGGGCTTAAGACTGAGCAAAGCACACACATATGTCCTATTTGGGAAGGAGGTGGGAGAAGGAGTGACGCTGGACCGGTATCTTCCGGTCCAACTAAACCAAGCTCCTTCAATTTTCTTTCTTATTTTATTAAGGAACGAACGCCGCACGATGAATCCTGTGTTTTGGTCTCCTTCAACCTTCCAAATGCATCATCAGATTTCCTCCATCAATGAGTTCAAGGTGAGGAAATGCAGACGGATGATAAAAAAACTTGAGCTCCTCCAAAAAGATCAGAAACAATGAGAGCGATTCACGGAGGACCGCGAAAGCAAAAATACTATCGTGGGAGGCCTCTTATTCACCATTTGATTGTATAGAACTATGGATTTTTCAATTTGACAAATCAGTTGCCAGATTTCGATGGCCCTGAAACAGACATGAATTAGAGGAACCGAACAGAAAATGATAACACAAATCAAAGCATTCACTCAAGCAAAAAATAAATAAGATGAACTACATCAAACAACTCTTTCAACGACTTCACACATCCCAATTCTGCCATTTTCATGAGATTTTCGTCCCAAAGGCATATCCCACCACTTATATTACTGCAGGATAGATCAAGAAGAAAGATCATCGCATACTCACCTCATATGATGCCAACACCTCCGTTAAGATCGAACTAAAACTGGTCCCTTTCCCTCCAAAACATAAATGAGTACCAATCACAAAATTTTTTCTGTTTTATACTCTTATCATAACATTTTTAGCTTAACATCGTGATATCTATAAATCTCAAAAAATTCATCAATGGATTGCTTCAGTAAACAAAAGCTGAAGCATTAATATAAGAAAAAAAAATGTTACAGAAAAAGAAATGTAAGCATTCTATCGACATGAAAATAAAAACAAATACGTAACTGTAAATATTATTGAATTCTTTTTGTAAATAAGCTGCCATTTCAAAAGAAATGGATCTAAAGAAGGCATCAAATGAACATATCCCACAAAAGAAGAAACTACAACATAAAATTTTGACAAGCCCAAGGAAGAAAATCGCTAACATGTACGCTAGCACTGTGCAGTTTTAAATAGTGAAAAAATATCAAATAAGGTCATAAAAATTAACAAAATTGAATTCTATTGGTTGTGATCTCCACGAACAAAAATCTTAAAAGCTAAAATTGGTAAAACTAAGAAAGGAAACCAATTACTGTGAAAGATTCTGTTTTTAAATACTAACCTCTATAATTTATATCTTTTAAAACTATTTCTCATAACAATTTGCTTAATATGATTTTTTATTTGCTTTTTTAGTGAATAACATAATACAAGTTTTATTAAAAATTTTATTATAAAAAACTATAATAAAATATTTTTTTGCTAATATTAATAATTTAAAAAAAACATGTTTTTTAAAACTATCTAAATGAAAACCTTTCGTCATCAAATTCTTCTTTTAAGAAAAAAAATATTAAAAAATACTTAGACATGCATCAAACGATGTGACTAATCATGATATTCACGAAATGCAATTGGAATATCACTCATGGTATGCAACAATTAGGTGATTTGATAAAACATCAAGCATTTGAATTTAGATTAGAAAAACTTTTAAAGAGTAGAGATTTTGAGAGTTAATGTATTCGATGTCTCTCTCTTTCATTAGTGTAATTGTGATATTTTTTATCACATTATAAAATCTAGAATTTAAAAATCGAATTTTTCACAGTAACTGAGTTTCCTTTTCTATCTTTACCAATTTTAATTATTTGAACAAATGTTATGCCAATAATATAAAAGAAGAAAAAGTTTTGTTATTGGAACAAATTTATTTAGGAAGCATTAAATGCGATATTGAGGGGCTTTTATTCTCTCTCAAAATTTCTTAAATATGTACATATTTTAAGGCTTGCTTTGACATGCTTTCTAGGTCTCAACAAATCAAAAACTGGCTCCAATTTTATCAACATATGCACTCACTCTATGCCTTCTATTTGATATTCTTCATGATGAGGAAAATCTTGTCTTTTATTACCATATCATTCATTTTTTTACTTCCAACTCACATATAGTTTATATTTATTACTAAATAGATTCACAATTCTTAGTATCAAATTCGTTATTATTCTCAACAAAATTAAAATTTTCACCAAAAAGTGATATTAGCCTAAAGCTCAATTTGGCATCAATATTAGTTAATTACCAAATGAGATATTTGGCATTGAGCTGCCAAATGTGATATTTAGCAATAAGTTACTAAAATGCGACATTTGGGATGTGGTTAACATGGTTCTCATTCAAGCTATGTATGGCTTCTTTGTTTACGGTATGATGGCTTAATGCTAGTGTGATATTATAGTGGTCCTTACTTTTAAGGTTGTTCAAGCTTCTTATGCTAATCAATTATGGCCCATTAGCTTGTACATTATCATATATAAGATCATTGTGAAGGTAATTGTAAAAGGATGAAACTTTATTTTCAACATTTAATTATGTATAAGCAAAGGGTGTTTATCAAGGGGTGTTTATCTTATGCAAGGGCATTTTTGAAAACAATGTTGTTGCTTGAGAGTTCTTTCTCAAGTTAGGAACCTTTTCTTTTTTTTTTTTGGCATGATGATACTCAAGTGGACATGGAGCAAATGTATAACCTTGTTAGTTAGCCATTTGTCTTATCCATGTTATGTCATTTTCGGTTTTTTGAAATGATGGTGCAAGTGCTTGTCAAATATATCTTGCACCCTAGGTAATTGATTTGGATTAACTATAATAAGTCAAATTAGATCCTCAAGAAGCATCGTCTTAAGTAGGGTTGACTTCTATTGCCTTATCTCTTTACCTTTTAAACGTCTCTCTTTTTTGTTTATCAAAGGTTATTGTTATTGTGATTAGGGGCATAAGAATCACCTCAATGCTACCCACTGCCATTACTAACCTCCTCCACATCAATGATGTTTTGTTTCTTGGATCAGTTAGGATCACTAATGCTAATGTGTTTCTTGCATATTCAACATGCATTTTAACTTCTCCAAGTTGTCATGTTTTTTAACAATAATATGAACCCTTATGGAAGAACTTAATTGCTAGTATTTTTTCAAAGTCAATTGTAAGCAGATGACTAAGTACCTTCACATCCCTTTTGGTATCGTGTATGAAACATCCATAAAGAGGGGGTAAACAATTAAATAATATTTTAATCATTTTGAATTATCGAACAATTAAATTAAATAGAAAATAACAATCTCATAATTAATCAATGATTTTATAAGGGAAAAGAATTCTAGCATCCCAAAATGTGGTTTATAGATATTTAAATTTTTAGAAAAATTTTGGAGATTTTTAGGAGTTATTAATTTGATTCAAAAAATTTCTAATTGACAAAAAGGAGTTATAATTTTTAAAAAGAGAGATAAAAATTTAAAAAATAAAAAATATAATTTGTTTGGAACTAGTAACACTAAAATGACAAAAATTAGAGATGTCTAAATGATAAAACAAAAGAATAGAGATTTTTTTGAAGTTAATAATAATTTAATTTTGTAACCAAAATTACTTTAAAAATTAAAATAAATACTTAAAAAATTTTACAAAATTATAAAATGGGCAATTATATAAGAACCATGGATAAGTTTAAGTTAAAATTATCTCGACTAAGAATGAATATGTAACGACTACAAAATAAGAACATTGAAAAAGACAGATTATCGAAAGAAATTTTTTTTAAAATACTAAATAAAATAAAAAATCTGAAAATTGAATGGCTTGAAAATATCATGGAGAAATAATTTTTAAATATGATTGGCTAGTTTTTGGAGGCAAATTGGGTAATAAATTTATAAAATTTATCCGTTATGAGGTTTTAAAATAAATGAATAAATAAATACTAAACTTAATCTTAATATACCCAACCACCATGGTGGTTAAAAAGGGTGTGCAATTGGAGTTCAAATAAATTAACTATATTAATTAATTTTATAAATAATTAATTTAACAAGCACAAATTATATATCAAGTTCTGACTAAAAAAATTCTAAACTTTAGAAATCATACAAATAGAATTCTTCATAAAATTGTCCAGAATAAATCATCATATTACACAAAAATTCTTACAATAAACAAATATAACATTTATTTTTAACCAAAACTCAACATACTAAATACAATCATAAGAGTCTCAAACAAAACTACACATCTAATAATCAAAGATAACACCTTATATATCCACAATCCAAATTATCTTGTTGCCTCTCAAAGACCTAACAAATACACCATTAAGTTCTTTTGCTTAAAGTTACTTATATGATGCAATGTAATCTAAGAGAGTGAGTATAATAAGTTTAATAGATAAAGTGATAAGTAAAATAATTAAAAGTAGTATAAATGTAATAAAAGAAGTATAAGATCGATCTAAAGAATTGTAATAAATGCATAAGATCTAGAAAATGATCATGTCTTTGCAATATTATAAAAATATCACAATTTCTTATGGATTCATATACACATCATTATTATTTATGTTAACATGTAATAACACTTATTTTTCGTCTTAGTTTCAAGCATATTTCTTGCTATAACTTTTTATATTTATTTATAACGTTCTTATTAATTTAAAAATAAAGAACTTTATTTTCTTAAAAGATTTGATCATTAAAATTCTCATCTCATCTCATTTGACATCTTATCATATCAATTATCATATTACACAATAAATAATGGCTACTAAATCATATAGCAAATGGCTCATATATATTATCTTTCTTTAGACTCAATTGTCATATCACACAAGTGATGACATCATATTATATAACAAGCGATAGTTTTTAATCACACAACAGATACCTCTAACTATGAGGTATCTATTGGTACATAATACTTCCATGTTACACAAGTGGTAGATGATAGATCACACAATATTAAGGGATAGGTCCATAAGGAAAACACTTATTTGCTATTAATTTATACATGTCTCATTTAATAGTAAGCTCAATAAGCTTGATTCCATATTTTTTTCTTTTTTGTATCACTTTATTTCATCATAATAAATTATAAAAGGTATATCTAACCTTCTTATTTTACTTCTATTTGCTTTCTCATCTATGTTGTTTGAATTTCTCTTATATTATGTTTACATTAATACACACACATACATGCAGACACACACACACACTCATTGATGTAGCACCAATTAATGATATCGCAATGCAATGACAGCATAAACTTATGATAATGTCTTAATTGCATAAAGTTCATTTCAAATGCCATGAAAATTATTGTAAGAAGTTTGCACAAATATATGGAGCATTTAAAGATTCCATTATAATTACAAAATGATGTTAGTGGTTGATTTTTTTTACAAAAAAGGTGTTAATGCTTTATTTTTGTAAAAATATTTGTTAGTTGATGTTAGTAAGTGTTAGTGGTTATAGTAGAGAAATTTTTGTAAATAGCCACAAAATATGAAATAAAAATATATAATTTGATTATTTGAGTTATTTTCTTTGTACTTTTTTTTGGTGGCTTAAATGTAGATAAAACTTGGTGCCTTTCATTTCATATGTTGTTTCTCCAATATAACCATTAACACTCATTAACATCCACTAATAAAATACTTTTAAAAAATAATAAAACATTAACACCCACTTTGTAAAATAATCAATCAATAATACTATTTTGCAATTCAAATAAAATCTTTAGATGCTCCACATATTTGTGCAAACTTGTCATAATTTTCATGATGTTTAAAGTAAACTTTATGGGTTGGTACAAGATTAACTAATATGTGCTTTAAATTCCATTCTTGTGACAAATGCTTAAAACTTTAATTTAATTGGCCAATGCTTGAGAAAGAGAAATATAAAATATCATGCAATATAATAGAGAAAATGAATGAAATCAATTGTGATTAGTGTGAACATATTCATTCATAAGTTGGCATTTGATCATAATTACACATTTTGTAATGTAATAATATGATAATTCATTAACAGAATAGGTTAGATTAGCATGATAGGTTAAGGGAATTGGATCGTACCATATGATACAAGTACATCATAGAGTACAATCAAGAATAAAAATATACAGCTAGTTTGTTCTGAACAAATGTTAAAGTTGGCTAATGATCATATAAGGGAGACCAAGTAATCATACAAGAATGTTTATATATAAAATAGAGGATCTAGTAAGAAAATTTAGCATTATATAAGTACAAAAATAGATATTATCATGTATGATAAATTAAGAAGAAGAAATTAACCAAGTTTGATTAATTGAATAATAGATGAATATATCATACAATATAATAGTCAAGAATATATAAGTACGATTAGATAAATAATAATTCTTAGTACTAGGGAATCATCAAATTATGAAGTATGAAGAGATGAATCATATTACTATGATTAAAGACCCATATTAACACGAAGGGGAGAGATGTCTGAGCACATTAAATAGAAATAATCATACAAGTATGACTTGTAGATTGTATTAATACGATCAATGTGAATAACCATAGCTGATTGAATGTCCAATTAATCCTATAGTATGAAGTGGGTGTCATACTAATATCATACCAATAACTGTAAGGGTTTTAAAACCCAAAATAAACAACTAATTCATTTGCAACTGATGGAAAACTATATCAATTAAGATAGAAATGTCACTAAAGAAGTGCTAATTCATTTAGATGCAACCAATTAACAGGATTCAACAGATTGGAATGCAAAGGGGCCAAGAATTGAGTTTAAAAATAATAATATTTAATTTAGAAGAATTTTTTTAGAATGAACAATGTAATTAATTTTGTCTAAGTGAGATAGAGTGAAAAAAAGAAAAAGAAAATACTCTTTAGAAATTAGAAGGAACCTGAGAGGAGCAGAAGCACTACAAAGAGAAAAAAATGAGGGCATTCTAGTTATAAGTACTATAATAATGAGGAAAAACTAAGCCCATGAAGAGACCACTATTTGGATTGAAAGGTAAGCAAACTTATATTATGTGTATATGTTTGATGTATTGTTTATGTAAGTTAAAATCCTTAATGGATTGGAGAAATATAGATTTGGAGATATCATACTTTGACTTGATGTTTGATGTTGTTATAAGTTATTAGAATACAAATTTAAGAGATATTTTTTTGATTGTTTGAGGATGATTGATGAATTAATTTTGTAAGTGCTTTGTCATTTGTTTGATTTTCATAAGAGATTAGAGCATGCTAAACTTGATTCACTTTATTTATATCTTTTTCATGAAATAAGAAATGACAAGTAAATGGGTAAAATTATAATTGCTTTTTTTAGATAAATTGAAATTTATTTCATGAGAGAATGTTTTATATCAAAGCCTTGTTTGTAACATGAAAGTAATGACATGTTTTGAATTGATGTGATTATTGTAGTTGTACTTATTTGGTCTATTTCATGGAGAAAATTGCATGGATGGTGCCTTCAAAAAAGTATGCTGAGAATATCACATCTAATTGATGAGCAATCACCCATGTGATATAACGTACTTGACCGATATGACATGATGTGTTGGAGTGATGATATGATCATGATGACATTGTGTGCATAAAGCATATGTATCTAACATAGTAATGGGAAGCATCATCGTAGAATGAAGATATCTAGTTGTAAAAAATAAAGGCATTCATAAAGCATATGTGTCCAATACAATAAAGGAAAGCATCATCATAAAAATGGAGATGTCTAATTATGAATAGTAAAGATATCATATAGTATGATAAACATAATATATTTTACAATAAATTATCATATGATGAAGTTGACCAATTTTTCCTTGTCATACAAGAGTTAATTAGCAACTTTCTTGTATGATTACTTTGTCTTCCTTGTATGATCACAAACCAACTTTAGCATCCATTCACACTAAATTAGCTTCATTTCTTATTACTTGATTGTACTCTATGATGCACATGTATCATAGTATGATCCAATTCTCTTAATCTATCAAACTAATTTGATCAATTCTATTGATGCATTATCATATTGATATATTACAAAAATGTATAATTATGATCAAAATTCTAGCTTGTGAATGAATGTGTTCACATTAATCTTGATTGATTCCATTCTCTTTTTCTATCATACTGTATGATATTCCTAAATAATACTATACAATAACTCCATATGTTGACAGGATATTTGTCACATGATTGTACTCAAATTATTTTTTAAAAGTTAAAGCTGCCACAAATCGTATTGTACGATTCACTTTATTATACCTATATGATATATTAAAAATAACAATTCTCATGGTAGATTGTTTAAAATGTTTTTTAAAACTTCACAAATATATATACAACTTAATTTTAGTTGCATATAATTTTTTTATAAAAGTTAAGGATGTTATAATTTCTCTCTCCTTACAAAAATTTTATCCTAGAAATTTAGAATATGGAGGGAGTATTTTTTTTAATATTTCCTCTTCTAACTCCCATATGGGCCCTCTTTTTATCTAATTTGACCATATGACTTTTACCATTAATATTATTTTATTTCTCAACTTGTTTTATTCATTTTCTTAAATTCTTATCAATTTTTTTCATATGCCAAATTTGGTTGCATTTATATTCAAGTTCAATTCTAGCACATAAGATAAATCTTCTGCATACTTCCTTAACAAGGAAATATGAAATATGTTAGGAATCCCAACTAGACTTGTGGGCAGTGAAACTTTGTAAGCCACTTCACTTACCTTTGTGATACTTTGAAAGGTTCAATATACCTTGTCTTAAGTTTTCCTCATTAGCTAAATCTTTTTACTCCTTTCATAAGGTTTATTTTTAGGAACACTTGGTCTCTTTCCTATAATTCAACATTCATATGTTTGGAGTCGTAACACTTCTTTTGTTGGTCTTAGGTCTCTCATATTTTTTCTCAGATCTTTTTTATTTTTTTAGTGGTCTTAACAATAAAATTTGATTTAATTAGTGCTTTTTCATTCTCTCATACCAACATATAAGAGATTAATATTTCCTCTCATATAATGCTTCAAATGAATCCATGTTTATACTTTCCTAATAGTTGTTGTTATAAGAAAATTCTATTAGTGGAAGATGTAAGTCCTAAATCCCCTTAAAATCCAATAGACATTGTCCTAACATATCCTTTAAATTTTTAGTGGTTGATTCTATTTGTCTATTAGTTTAATGATGAAAGGAGATACTAAACTTTCCTCGAGTTCCAAATTCCTCTTGTATTTTCTTCCAAAAGTTTGAAGCAAACTTGGAATCTTTGTCAAATACTATAGACTTTAGCAATCCATGATATTTTACTATTTCATCAATGTATAGTTGTGCTATACTTTCTATTATATATTTTTTGTGGATAAGAAATGAGTCAACCTTGTTATGCAATCATCTATAACCCATATACCACCCTTACCTTGAGTGGTCTTTGGTAAGTTGACAACAAAATGTATAGAATTTTGCTCCACGTAGGTATAGGAAGGGTTTGTAAAGTTTTATAAGGCTTTTTATGTACTTTGACTTATTGACATATTAGACAATTGTTCACTATTTCTTGATATCATTTTTTATTTCTTTTCAACAAAATTTGGTGTTCATGTCTTGATACATCTTAGTTATGCCAAGATGTGCCTCATATTATTATCCATGATTTTCTTGTAGTAATACTCTCCTTGTTTCCAGTTGCTTTGTAATGTATATTAAATTCTTATAATAAATGAGTCCATTCTCTTAGTTGAGATGGAAATCAACTTCTTTCCCTTCTAAAGTTCTAGCTTTTACTTTTTATAGTTCTTTATCTTGATCTTTGAATTCCTTTAAGTCTTTAAAACATACTACTAATTGTGCCACTTCACAAAAAATTTCTTTATTAGCTATTGATATGACATAGAGATGGAACTTATTCATCTTAATAAACAATTAGGCCTCTTCAATTTTTGAATCATAGTAGGTCAAATTTATATTTTTTGTTTAAGACATCTACCACTATGTTGGCTTTTCTTGGTTGAAATATGATCTTTATATTATAATCTTTTATTAATTATAATTAGTTTCTTTATTTAGATTCAATTCCTTTTGAGTAAAGATATACTTTAAACCTTAATAATTGACTAGAGTTGTGCCCTTACACAAAATAATTAGTGCCTCCATATCTTTAAAGTAAAGATGATTGTTGACAACACCAAGTTTGTATGGGTGTATGTGATAATTCTTCTTATATGATCTGAGTTGTTGATAAGACTAAGTTACAACTTTCCTATTTTGTATTAAGACTACCCCCAATCCTTAAAATGAGCATCAATATAAACTTGAAATTCTTTATCTAGAATTAGTAAAGTTAATACTGGTGTCATGGTCAATTTTTTCTTTAGGGTTTGAAAATTATTTTCACACTTTTGATCCTAAATTCAAGGAGTTGTCTTTTGGGTAAGTATTATAAAAGACAAAGGATTTTATGAAATCCTTTAACAAACATATGATATTACCCTATTAATCTTACGAGACTCTATAAATTGATGAGTTTTCCAAACCATCATGTTACTATTGTCACATTTTGGTTATCCATTGCTACTCTAACAATTATCATGTGCCATAAAAAACTATATACTTCTAAGCTAAAAACTACATTTGGGGAGTTCAACAAAAAATTGATATTCTTCAATTATTATAGCACCATTCCAAGATGTTGGGCATGCTCAGTCACTTTTAGAATAGATAGTATGTCATTAATGAATATGATAAAAATCATCCAACAATTGTTTGAGAACTGTATTCATGAGGTTCATAAATGTAACTAGTGCATTTATTAACCTAAATAGAGTACACCAAATTCCAAAAGTCCAAATCAAGTTTTAAAGGTCATCTTAAGGAGGTCTTATTCTATTGTCTTCCATTGATAATATTCTAACCTTAAATCTATCTTTAAAAGCACTTTTACTCCTTGAAGTTGATTAAAAAACTCATTTGTCTAAGAAACAAGTATATAATTTTTATAATGACCCTATTAAACTTTCAATAGTGGATGCTCATATGTAGACTTCTATCTTTATTTTTGACAAACAATTTTGGTGCTCCCTAATGTGAGATAATCAATCTTATAAATCCTTTATCTAGCATTTCTTATTATTATTTTCTCATTTCCTTCATTTTTGCTGGTGCCATTCTACATGGTGCCTTGGAAATCAATTCTATACTTGGGATCAATTCAATAGCAAATTCAATATCCTAAATTGGTGGTAATCTAGATCTTTGAGAAAAACCTTTGGATATTTACAAACTATCAATACATCTTATAGTTATTAGTTCCATTTATGCTACTATGTATTGTATGGATAATAGATAACATTTACATCTTTATTGTATTAGCTTTTTTTGTTTTCATTATGGATATAAATGGTACCCTCCTACCTCTTTCAAACTAAATTAGCATTACCCCATTGTCTAATCAAACTATTACCTTTTTCTCCTAATAATGTATTAGTACTTTATGTCTCATAAGCTAGTCTGTTCCTAATATTATGTCAAATTTGGTGATATTTGTTATAATTAATTTGGAAAGGAAAGGCATCTTACTTATTTATATCTCTTACATAACAAATCAGCTTACTATTATAGTTGTATTAGTTAGAAGTGTCACAATGAGTGGATATTCGAGTTTTCTTTGCTTAATCATTATTTCTTTGATTGTGTTTGTAGACACTAAGGAATGTTTAGCACCATAATAGAAAAGAACTATCATAAGTTTATTTAAAAATTATAAAGTACTTGCGATCATATTTGGAGATGATGGAGCTTTGTCTGATTAACTGCATAAATTCTAGGCTGAATTGTCTGGTGTTGCACGTGAGTGGGACCCTTAACCTTGTAATGGATTGTATAAGTATTAGAGGGGTTTGCTTTACACAAGCTCTCTCCCATTGATTTATGTTTGTTCCTACAAACATTCTCTTACATAATGCCAAAAAGTTCCACTAATAAAACATGTGATTCTTTTCTTATTGCATTCTCCTTCGTGAAACTTTTTGTACATCTGGAAATGAGTCATTTTCTCATAATTCTTATTAGAGGTCTACCCATTGGTCTTTCTGTTATTGTTTTTTATTCGAAAAAAGTTTTGTTTACTCCTTTGTTCTGCTTTCCTTGTTTCAGTGATTTCTAAGACTTGTTTTATTTTATAAGCAACTTCTACCAGTTTCTAATAGGAGTCAAATTTCTAAGGTTCCAACGTGTTCCCTATTGAATCTTTCATGCCTTTATGAAAAAGGTAACATCTTTATTTTCATTAAGCTATAATTTCTAGAGAATATCTTATAAGTCTTACAAAAGTCTCCTCATAGTCATTCATAATTAGCTTTCTTTGATGCAATCCTAATAGTTCATCTCACATAGGAATGCTCAACAAAAATCATCCAAAGATATTTCCTAATTTAGCTTGTCCCCAAATAGAATCCTCTTCTATCATCATCACTAGTGTTTTGCAACATCTAGAACCATACAATGAATGACACATTTGGATGATGTTCACATGTCAAACTATTAAACAACATCTCTATCCTCTCTAGCTAATCTTTAGCTTGAAATAAAGTTACATTATTTTTAAGATGAGGCAGCCATAATCACAAGAATTATTTCACCAACTTATTTAGCATAAAAGGTGTTAAAATCTTTTTCATGATTATGGAGTGCCTCCATCCTTAATATTTTCCTAGATGTTCTTTCTTTTACATTTTGTATATTCCTTACAAAGGAGTTTATAGTTATGGGGGTTATTTGTATTGTTCACCTCCTCTTCATTATAATTATGATTCCATGAGGTCAATTTGTAAAATGACATGCATTCTTATCATAAATCAAAATAGAAATATACTCGGTTGTATATGATTGCATGACTCTTTCATGCATGTATCTATATCACTTCATATCATCATTCATCATTTATTTATTTATTATATGCATATTTACTATTTTACTTTATTTTATATATTTTTCTCATATTGTATAAT
The DNA here is from genome assembly GCA_023846275.1 of Vanilla planifolia. NCBI lineage: Eukaryota > Viridiplantae > Streptophyta > Magnoliopsida > Asparagales > Orchidaceae > Vanilla > Vanilla planifolia. The sequence goes on from CM043870.1 coordinate 22,503,605, forward strand.
ATATGATATCATATTATACGATTTTATTTGTACTTTTGTTCATGTTATTGGACTTCTCTACTCTATTAGGTGTTGAATTATCCAATAAAGTGTCACATTGTACAATTTTTTATATTGTATTGTATGATATTTTTGTTTACAATTTCTTATTCCTTTTCCTTGTAATTGTTTTATTGTACAGTCTGAGGTTGTGGGGTATGTCATATTTCATATTGCATTGTATGACCATATTAGTTATCCTATTTAATCATAATATCATATCGTACAATAGTTTTATATCATAAGAAATGATTTTTATCTATTCACTTCGTACAATCCCATTCCTTTGTCATTATGTATTATATGATTTGGGGTATTGTATTGTATGATAGTTCTATATCTTTAGTAGTTTGCTTCTCATTGTCCCGTGCCTTTCTTATTATATGTATGATTTAGGATATCATATTGGATGATAGACTTATATTATAAAGTATAATTTTATCAGTACACTTATCATTCTCCCATTCCTTTTTCATTTTATTATACAATTTGATGTATCATATTATTTAGTATTTCTACTTTAGTTCTTTAGCTATTATTTTATGCTTATTGTATTGTAAGATATTTGTAGTTATTTTATACGATATTAACCTAAAATTATGAAGTTAGCTTCTAGGTTTTCTTTTCATACCTTTTAAACTTAATAAGCATAAAAAAAGTTCATATAATTATGCAAAAAAAGTGTGTTTTCCCTTCTAAAAGGTCTACATATGTTCTCTATATAGGTTTTAATTCTTTCAAATGTACACATCCTAGTTGAGATATGTCTTCCTAGACCATTTTTCACTAGTTATGCACCTTATGTCCATATCTAAGTTTTTCTTTACGTCCTCCTTAAGACATCAACTACTTTAAAGTCAACTTTTTGGCAACCCCTCATCGGCCATCCCTGAGTTTTGGTCCAACATCATAATTTTCTTTTTTTAATACAATATATTAACATCTTTTCAAAGGAAATTCTTTTCACATTTTTTTTGATTTTTTATAAATTTTTTTTGTATTAATTAAAAGTGGTACAAGATTATATTAAAAATGTAAGAAATATTTGAACAAATGGTTGAAGAGTCATAACACTCTTAGAATAGGTAACCAAACGTATTAGTCCAAGCTCACCAATAAATAAACATCATACATAGATGAGCATGATTAGATGGGATAACACTTATGTACTTATCTAATACAGATATTAATCTAATGACATAATAGTATGATAAAGCATTGGTTTGCATAGTACTAAGCATAAATCAACATAAAGCCAAAGAGATGTCATCTTAATAAGTGGAGGTGACCTAATTAATAGTAACTAAGAAACATTCTATTCTGATGACAAAATGCCAACTTATGATGCACTATAAATTATTAAAATTGTGTGAGTCTAATTTAAGTGCAAGATGAATTGTACCATTGTGATGAGGAGTGAAGTAAACTGTAACTCCAAAGGGGCATACAAGGCTTAATGTTGAAACATCCTAATCTAATGAACCACTTATGTGAATAGTGTCAAATGGTTCATTAGTGTATTGAGATGATCCGTCAACTTAGCTATTCAAAGATAACTATGACTCAGTGCAGGGTGACCAAAGTTGAAAAATCATCTAATGTAATGTTAAAAAACATATTGCACATTTCCAAGACTATTTGATCCTAGTCATTGATTTTGAATATCATCATTTTGATAATCATGTATAATTATACTTCAGGTTTTGTACGATGGTCTAAATGTAATGTAATCTAGCTTTTTCCATAAATGAAATGATCCTACATATCCTTTCAAGAACTTTTCTTCACTCACTACAAGTTTCCTCCTTTTTTTACTTATTTTCAAATAGCTCTCACTACTTTACTTTCCTCCTTAAAGATTCTATTCTAAGTTATTGAGAAGAGGGTAGCTACATATTTTATTTTTTGAATGTGATCCGTAATACACCAATTTGACTTTGATCTATTTTGTAGCATTCTTGTTAAACCAAAGCATTAAAGTTCAATTTGGACCATTATAAACTAATAGTTGGAGCACCATTGCAGACCTTCTCCAATACATAATAAAGTAGCTTTCATTATAGATACTTGTTTGATAGAATAAGCAAAAAAATGAAGCTCATTTGGCATCATGATCTCTAATGATGCCTATAGTTTTATCATGATTTTTCTTATTGGATCCATAAATGTTTATTTAATTGAGTGTGCAAGAGGATGATTCCAATATATGCTTTCACAGTATTTGATTTTCCTTGGGTTGAAAGGGGGTAATAAGCTTAACTACACAAGTATGGAGTCCTACACTATTTGCACAATCAAGAAACACTTGAAAATGCTTATGCATTAGTAGATTGTGCTTTGAATAATGTTCACCTTTGATATGGATATTGGAAGAGGTATTATATGTAAGGCTTCATAGTAAGCAAGGCTCCATTTATTTAATTACCATTAATAACACAAAAGAGTGTTAAATTTTTTATTTTACCTTTACTTGAATATATAATACCCTTTCATAGAAAAGTCAAATGTGCTATGCAAGATATTAGTCAATAAAGATATGGTCAATAGTGTCTTCATTTGGGCAACATGAGCATTTGCATGCAAGATGAAAATTAAGTCCTTTCAATTGGTTTGAGAAAGGTAGCAAATTTGTTACACATCCTCCAAACCAGAATTTGACATCTTAATAGGACGACATTTTTTATTCCAAATTCTTTTCTTTGAATTCTTCTCAAAACTTTTTCTTTTTATTTTAATAAATGCAAATTTTAGGTTAATGTTTAGTGCTTATCATTGATTTAAGATCTATAGATGAAAGCTAATACTAAATATTTTATCTTTTCCATACTATTCCATGTTTCTAATTTAAGCCTCTTCTAATTTCTATTCAAGTATTTTACTTAAATGAACTCCATCCAAAGGGACTAATCTGTGAATAATTTCCAATTTTGCTTTACTAAGTATGCCAATGTAATACCTATAGCTTCCTAATGCTTAAATTATTTTCCTTAAGTGGCCCACATACTTATCCCATTTCATCTAGTGATGCCTATGGTTATTCTCCATATTTCACAACAGAATGCATTCATTATTATTTTTCAATATTTTAATGATTTGCATTAGGGGGTTCTTTGTCTTTAGAGTATAAGTGAGGTAGAGTTTAACATATGTTTTATAAGTATGAGCCTACTAGTCAAAGATAAGAGTTTGTTCTTCTAGCTAGCCAATTGTTTTTGTAGTTTTTAAATTATGTGTTCTTGTCATTAGAGTATAAGTGCAGTAGAGTTTAACATGTGTTTTATAAGTATAAGCCTACTAATCAAAGATAAGAGTTTGTTCTTCTAGCTAGCCAATTGTTTTTTTAGTTTTTTTAATTATGTGATGAAAGTATATTGATATCTTTTTATCATTAAAAATGACACAGTCTAAGTATGTTATGGGAAGAGGTCCTTTCTTGAAGCCCAATATCTTTCATATCCTTTTACTTATAATTGTCTCCACCTTTCTAGTAATGTAAAATTTATATTTTTTTCTTATTCAACTACATGCCTATTGTTTGTTGAAATTTATCAAGTAGGTTACTAATACCTTTTAAAGATTTAATGTCTCTTTTATTAATGATAATAATATTGTTTTGATAACTGAGATAAGTTATCATGGTACACCCCTTGTAGTGATGTAGTACAATATTTTTCTCTTCTCGAATTGATTTTTTGAAGTTTTGTTGAATGCCTCAATTACAATGATTAAAAGCCCTGAAGATATTAGGTTGCCTTACATAAAACCCCTAGCTGGCTAATGCCTATATGGAGAGTCATTTATTATGATAGATGTCCATGAGCTAATTATGATTTTCATAACCAAACCTTTGAATCTAATTAAGAAGTGAGACTTCTTCAAAATTTTGGAAAGAAATTCCCATGATAGACTATTAGACTATTAAACACATTCTTTATATCCAACTTTATGACATAGTTTCTTCTCATAATCTTCCTATTCAATGATCTCATAAGCTCTTGTGTAATTATTACATTATTTGTGATCTCTCTTCTCTTTATGAATGCAACTTATTCAAGTGAAATAATCTTATTAAGGATTATTTGTAATTTATTAACTAGTATCTTCCTTAGTATCTTTCGTACAAAGTTGCCGACATATATTGGTCTAAAACCTTGAAATGCTATAGGCTTGTAAAACTTTAGGATAAGTACTATCTTTTTACTAAAAATTCCCTTAGGAATTGAATTTCCAACATTGAAATCAACTATAGAATCTAATATCTAGAGCCATGATTTCTTAGCAATTAGTGAAGCACAAGTCATTGAAACCTTATGACCTGGTTCATTGTCTATCCAATTAGAATACCACTTATCTAACCTCCTCAAAGTTCACATTTTTAATAAGAAACTAATTATCTTCCTCATTTACAATAAAATTTCTTCATCAATGATAATGCCTTTCTCTGTAAGAATATCTTTAAAATATTGCACAATAACAAGTTGTATTTGATCTTGGCCTAACACCTTTAGACCATTGCAATCAATTTATCTCATTAATGTGGAGTCATTGTGTTTTAACCTTCACTAATTTATGAAAGAATATGGTGTTCTTCTCTCCTTCCTTCAACCATTTTTCTTCAACTTTTTAATGCAAGTAGATTTCTTTCTTGTTTAGTTCTTCAATTGCTAATTTGTTTTATTTAAACTAATCCTATCCTCTTTTGTCAAGATCCTACCATGACTACAATTTTAGAGCGTTTCTCTAGGAATTTCTTTTCTCTATCTTTCACCACTTCTACTCTTTGTATAGTTTGAAGATATCACCAAAAATGCTTTTTGTTCCGTTACTTAGAGACATTCTTTCACTCTTCTTAATTTGAGAGCTAAAGCTAACATCCTTGATAAGAATATTGGAATTGCCTAATTTTTTAACAACTTCATAGAATATTCGATGTGTTTTCCATATATTTTGATAATTAATACTATTTGGGTCCAAAAACTTGCTTAGTTGAGTGTTATTACAAATGAGGGGAATGTTTTGACCCTATTGTACTAAGTGTTGAACAATTGTTGTTGGATTGAGATCTATCCATTCATTATTTACCAACATCATATCTAATATTTTTCAGACCCATTTTCCTTTATATTTTTCAACCTATGTAAAGGGTGAGGCCATGAATGCAAGGCTTGATAGGTTACATTGATTTAGACAATCTATAAACTGATTTGTTGCTGACATAGTATGGGTTGAAGCTCCCTTATACTCTTCCATAAAGGAAATAACATTAAAGTCCGCCTACTAACCATGGCTCTTTCTAGTTAACTATAATTTCCATTAGTTTACACCATAATCTTCTTCTTTGGGTTCTTCTATATTTGGCAAGCATAAAGGTGTAGTTAGATAATAGATGATTTTCATTTCTGGTTACCTGCAAGTGGATACATTTCTTGTCCATATGTAGACTACTATAGTGAACACTATTTTTCCTTAGTATCTCAATTTTATTAGAAAAACTACCAGTGAAATGTGAAAAACCTTGAGTAGCTACTAGTCCAGAAGCTTTCCTTCATGAATCATTGCTTCAAGTAATGCTACTGACGATATGTTATTGTTTCTAACTAAATGATTAAGATGATAAAATTAACTTGGGGTTCAAAGCCTTGTTAATGTTTCATGTGAGCATATTATCTATTTATTAAAATATTATTTACATTTTTAATTGCTTTTACACTTCTATGATTTCCTTTCAAACTGGAGTGATGCTCAATGCCTCTATTAGTTCTTCTTTTTTATCCTCTTATTTATGTAGGGGTGAAATCGTTATGTTTAGAAAAGACAAGCCTTAAATTGATTTTTCTTTCAGAGAATTCTAGACTAAAGGCTTTTAAAACTTGGAGGTCCAATGTGTTGTGGGTTTTTTGCTATGAGGTTGCTTTAGAACCCAACATTGATCTATCTTTATCCAGGTGCAATTATTTCTTAATAACTATGTGATCAAATAAAGTTGTTGACATTATTCTTCTCACATTGTCCACCATTTTGCAATTATTTCTTAATAACTATGTGATCAAATAAAGTTGTTGACATTATTCGTCTCACATTGTCTACCATTTTGTGCTTCACTTTGTCCTTGTCTAAATTTCTCCTTTGTTTAGTCCATGTAGTCTAAGTATATTGTCTATTTCTAGAATGATAGCCATTCTTAATTTCTTTTAATCACACGTGATTGTTAGACTTGGGTGGTAATTTATTTAGAGTTTGGATAAAGTTTTGGTCTTCTCTTAGATGATCCTTGTAACCAATAGAGGAATTGTCATTCTTTATGTTCATTGTAGTGTCAAGTTTTGCTATATTAAATTTGTAGGCCGATACCATGTATCCCTGCTTACAACATCCACTATGAGAAAGGTTCATGTGTTATCAATTGTTGATGTAAGTATTATAAATCTCTTTTGATATTAGAAGGTTCTATGCATCAATTTCTTGCCCTATTAGTGTTTAACGTTTGTTTATTTTTTATTGTCTACTACCATCATCTGGCACCTATCATGAATTACCCATCTCTCATTTTTCATGCATCTTACTTTCCACGTAAAAATTTTCTTTTAAAATAAACGTGAAAGTAAATAACAATATTCACTCAATAAAGATTATTTTTTAAATATGGTTTTAACAACTTAAGTTTTCAATATAACTATATAATAGTTAAGAGTTATATACCACTCACCATTACATGTCTTTTTCTCACAAAATAAAATTAAAGACAACAAATCTACTAAATCATATCTTCTATTAGTGACATCCATGTTCTAGCCTTCATTGCCCCTTTTATTTTACCCTAAAAGGGTTAAGCCAAAATAGACAAGAGTCAACTATCATTAGCTGAGTGAACAAATATATACAATATGTAAAACAGATAATATTTGGGGTAGCCATATGCATGGTGAATAATAAGAATATAATAACGTAAGAGTAAGTGATTGATAACATGTAAGATAAATGATCATAATATTGTTAATCATAATGAAATAAGAGCATGTTTGTTCTCTTCTTTCTATCACCTTATATATTTTCTCTTCATCTTAACTATTTATCTTCTTTAAGATCTAGTTTATGGCAAGGCTACATCATCATAATTGGGCATGTTTAAGAATGTGTTATTCCACATTTAAGGAGTGTGGATAGAATGAACACTTTTTCTCACCTTGTTAATAATTCATTGTTTCTTCTTGAGTCTACCATTCATCCCAATTATAGCATGAAACTTTGCCTCCCATCTCCACATCCTTTTTCTCTTTTCAATATCTTTCATTTCCTTTTTCTATAATCTTATCTTTTCTTAATTTTTTCTAATCATAACCATGATAATTTTACTCATTTATTTATCATTTCTCATTTTGTGAAAATGAAACAATAAAGTGAACCATGTTTAGCATGCTTTAATCTCATATGAAAAATAAACAAGTGATAAAGCATTTAAAAAATCAATTTATTAATCATTCTCAAATAATCATAAGACCATCTCTTAAATTTCTAATCAATGACATGCAACATACAACAAACATCAAGCCAAAGCATGATATCTTCAAATCTATGTTTCCTCTAAATCAAGGCTTCTAAACTACATTACATAATACACAAACATATACAAATAGAATATGATTGCCTAATTTCAATTCAAGTAGTGGCCTCCCCAAGGACTTAGATTTTTCTCATTGTTATAGTACTCACAACTAGAATGCCCTCGATTTGCCCTTTGTCATGTGCTTATTCCTCATAGACTTATTTCAATTGCTAGAGAGTACTTTCTCTTTTCCTTCACTTTGTCTCACTTGGACTTAGTTAATCATTTGTTTGTTTTTTAAACCCCCCAAACTTAATCTTTGTACTTCTACACTCAATTCATAACCCATTGGTTTTCCAATCTATTTAATCCCATTACTTTATTCATGGCATGTTGAACAAATCCATTGTTTGTTGTTTCAAATTTTAAAACCCTCGATTGATTTTTCCTTCTTAATTTGTCATACAAGTATAACATATATTTTTCATACTTGTACAATGGTATATCATCTTGATCAATGCTTTAGTTTTAACATTAATGTTCTTGTCTAATTACTTGGTCATCCTTGTATGATCACTATCCAACTTCAGTGTTTGTTCACATTAAACTAACTCAATTTCTTATTACTCAATTATATTCTATAATATATTTATATCGTATGATATGATTTAGTTCTTTTCAACTTAACTTATCCAATTAATCAAACCATTCTATTTATGCATTATCATACTGGCACATTACACAATCATATGATTACAATCAAATACTAGCTTATGAATGAACATATTTACATTGATCCTGATTGATTCCACTCTCTTTCTCTATTGTACAATACAATATTACTAATCCTATAGTATGATCAAATTTCTGTCTATAACTTGTCAAACTCTTCTTGCTTCTTATAGGGATTGGTTGTTTGTCAATTGATTGTACTCATAGATATTCACTTTTGTATTTTAGATATTTATTAACTTTTACAATTTTCAGCTTCACCATGCATTGTAGTATATGATATGCTTTATCATTCTTATACAATATCTTAAAAATGACAATTATTATTAAAGATTGTTCAAAATAATTTATAAATTTTCTTAATTATATATTTAAGTCCCATTGAATTTTCTTTTCTAAACTAATTGTTGCTAGATCCAGATAGAGTATCTTCTTTAGGAGGTTAAGACTTTTATCATCCCCATCAAATATTTTCTTCGATTTAGTCACCAATAGCACATAACTTTGATATATGTTTACCAACATCTTTACTTAGTTTATATCAATAAAATCTTTTGTTAATGCTTTTTTATCTTGTGCTAGAAAAAAAGTTGTCCATCATTCATAAGTTGATAACATTGTGCTCTCGATCTCATATATAATTTGGCAAATATCTAGAGATACTACTTTGTAGATAACCTTATAATTTAGTCTTTGGTGATGACAAATTTAACTATATATTATTTTTCAATTCTCACCTCAAAGCCTCTATGAACCCACCACCCTCTGTAATAATGTTTTGGATGTGATGTAACCTCTACTTTATTCTTTTTTTATAATACTTTCTAATAATAGGTATTTTCACCACCAATATTAATTATAGCACTTATATGTAATTTCTTTACTTATATTTTGATAGTGAATTTGTATTGCTTCATAAGAGATCTCATTTGGACTCACCATTAGTGATAAGCTTTTATCAATTTATAAAGTTTCAAATACTTTTTTAGTCTTAAGTGTACTAACTTTTTTATCTTTTTTGAATTTTTTAGAAATAAATCAAGATGCAATTTGTAATATTTTTATTATATATATCTTATCTTCTTATAGTGATCATAATACTTTTGAATTTTTGTAGTAATTATTTTTGTAACATACTTTGTTAAAGAATAGTCTTTTTTGTCACCAATTTTTGGAGTTAGACTTTTTAGTATTTTATCTTTTTAATTTTAGTTATTTGTATTCATTCTTCTTTTTAATAGCTTTTGTAAACTTAATAGCTTGCTTTAAGGATTGAATAAGAAAAAAATGATAATTTAACAATATTAAAATAATATAAACATGTAATATATTTTGAAAATATCTACATCTCTTCATTCTCAAACACAGAGCTTGTCATCAAAATTTTTAGTTTATTCGCACACTATTTATCATTTTCTGTGTTGTGGACTATGTTATTTTCTCCTCTTTTTTTCGTGTAACCCATGGGATAAAACTTTTTTTTGATTAATTTCATAAATTGGTTCTATGTCATTTCTATAATTATATTAATTCTTAAGCATAACTATTTTATCAGTTGATTAATTCTCATATAAAGAAAAATATATCTCTAGTTGTTCAAACCAAATATCTAATTTTTTTACATCTGATAGACTATCATAAATTGGTAAATCAGGTATACCATCTACCTTGCATGGACATTATCAATTCTTATGGTTTGAAAGGGTAAGATTGATGTCATCATCACATTTATCTCTAAATCTTACGATTACTAAATTTAAAATTTCTCTAATGAAGTATATTTTCTTTTGGCAAATTTTTTTGAATTTTTCATAAGAAGGGATTAGGATTTTAGAACCATCTCCATTAATACATGTATTTATTGAGTTAATTGAGTTACCTATGCCTCCATGCTTAACGATGAAATGTTGATGCAAACACCTCAACCAAAGCCTTCTTAATCACATGATTCTCCTTTGTAGCTTGCTTTTCAACTATCTTCCTCTTTGCTCCAACCATCGATGTAGAATCAAAGCACTATGATACCAAGACTAATATAATATGTTTGTTAAGTGTTCTCGACTTGAACCCTTAATAGTAGATATTTTTTTAATTGAGCCCTTAGTAGTAGATATTTTTTAAGTTACAATAGTGAAAGTTGAAGTATGATAATGGTAAAAAACTAAGAAAAGATGAAGAAGAATATTTTTTTATCACAAAGAGATTGAAATCTTCAAGAAGTTTATCTTCAAGGAGTTTTGAATTACAAAGTTTTAAACCATTTTATTAACAGGCTCCAAAAGTAAATTCCTCATAAAAGCAATCAAAATGACTAAATAGTGAATTCACACTAAACTGGCCCTCGAAGAGCATTCTAAATCCAATATAAGATTTATTTAAAAAGAAATATAAATTTATTTAAGGAATTGATTAATGGTTATTACTCAAGTTTGATGCACTCATAAGAGTGCATCTTATATTTTATAGCTTTATCACATGGTGTTATTTAGGTTTAATGAGGCACAAAAGCATGCATTTTATGGTAATTAGTTGAAATTTTAAAAATAGAAAACTATTTCAGATAAAGATACCATTAATGACTTGCATCCAATAGAAGTAATTCTTTATTTTTCTTGTTTATGTTATCAATTTTATTATTTTGCAAATGTGATAAAGTGTTAATTGATCTAGCATGTGGCATGACCCAAAGAAATAATTATTTACATGTTTGCTATATAGTTTTTGCTCATTGAGTTAATTTTGTTGACTTAGCCTTTCTTTGATATTAATAATTACAAGTATAAACTTATGCATATCATCAGATGTTTTAATATTACATAACTATGCTACAATAGTAAGGACATAAGTCTTACATTAGTACTTTTATTTTATATTATGCTACAATAGTGTTTGTATGAGCAAGGGTTTGACAAGAAATGTAACAAATTTTATATATTTTTTGTTAACATTAAAAGGTAACATTGTGATTAGAATTTATAAAAAATATGGTTTCATAAAATTGGTTATGTTAAAGAGGGCACCACAAGGCTATCATAATAGCTGATGTCTTATCATAGAGAATTATAAGAAAGTAAATAATCTAGGATGTCAAATTAAGAAGAAATATAGCATAGGGTGTAAAACTAGATCTGAAAGATCTACGAAGACATTCCAAATATGTGTGAAATCTAGAAAGAACTAGACAACTAAGGCAATAAGCATGAATGGATGTTGTAGAAAGGAAAGGACACATGTTTCACTTATTTGATGTTATTTGTTTCTTGTTTTACATAAGAATGTTAGCATAAAAATGATAGTACAATATGTTGTAAGGTATTGCATGACAATTGAAATGATTGTATAGCATAATAGATTGCTTGTGTAATACAATTGGATCAAATGAAAAGAGTTAAGAAAACTAGAGAAAACATTATTATATATAAGTATATAACATATAGTATGATAATGTGACAAGAAACAATACTTACATAAGATAAATAAATTGAGAGGACTATATAGTATGATTAAAAAAACTCATAGTACAATGCCTTTGTTAAACAATTTAGCACTTCAATGAGTTGAACGATCAGATTATGTTAAGATAGTGTAATTGATCATATAGTATAAAGAGAAGAATCATACAATATGATATAATGTAGGGGAATCTAATGCTGAATGAAGATATGAAGATTTTAATAAGGAGGATTTTGTAGTACATTAAGATGGAACACATGATATAGTGACTAAGAAGAAATATAATATTAAAGGGAAGACATGATGTTTAATTAAGGGAGAAAATAAGGTAAAATATTCAAAATATATAATGCAACTAGTTGAAAAAGCACAAAATATTTAGAAGGATTCAATTCAATGATGTTTAAGGAGACAATAAGACATGTATTATACCATTTTTAGAATAAGGGCTTCACTTCAACATCCCTATAATGCCCCTAGACCCCCACCACTTATGAATTAGGAAGAAAGACCTCAATAACAGGTTTGTGAAGGAGGTTAATATTTGCTAAATATTCAAGTTGATTATTCAAGGAATTTCTATAAATATAATTCAATATAAAAGTAAGTGAGATAAGGAGGTAGAAAGAGGAATAATAAAAATGCTTATAGAATTATAGTTTATGTAATTTATGAAAATATATGCAACAATTTAAGATAAAGTGATGTATAATTTAATAAAGAAAATTATTTTGGTGACTTGCACAATATTATGCAACCATGATAATGTGGAAAATCTAAATTTGTGAAAAGCATAACAATGTGTAAGATAACATTGGGAAATTAAAACACATATGAAGAGGAAGTTAATAGCTCAAATAATAGAAAATATATACCATCTTAAGGAGAAAGAGATCATGATAAAAGAGAGAACTTTTGGAATGCAATCCAAAAGAAATGTTATGTTAAATAAACATGAAAGGAATTCTAGAACTAATCAAGCAAACCAGTTTGTGAAGCAATTCTTAAGGCTAAGACCACTACAATTGTGAGATGTAGTGGATCTTATTCGAGAAGAGGATTGGCTAGAAAGAATTGAGAAATTATTTCATAGTATGATAAGTGATGATCATAGAAGAATCCCTCTGGTAATATGTATACTAGATGCTGCCACTAGTCATTGATGGTGAGGACAATGGAGATTGCTATTTGGGGATGGACATAACTCTAAAATTTCTTGGAAGGAGTTCCATAATGCATTTTTAAAATGATATATTCTAGAATCCATAAGGGAAAAGATGCATGATTATCTGGCCAAGTTGTACCAAAAAGAATTATCTATGTTGTAATATGAGCAAACCTTCTACAAAATTGTGAGGAATGCTCCACAAATGGTAGCCACTGAGAAGCATAAGTGCTACATGTTTTAGAAGGGATTATATGACTCTACTTATTGTAGCATGGCTCATATGTAATTTAATACATATAAAAATGTATTGGAAGTGGAAATATGCATAGAATAAGATTAAAGCACGTAAATAAGGAACTCATCTATAAAAAAAGAGGCACTCTCATCAAAAAACAAACATGAATATAAGAATACTGAAATAAATAGAATAGAGTCACAAGTTGTGTAGCTTAAACAAAATAATCAAGTTGCAAGGCATGTGGGAAAAACCATTGAGGAGAACGTTATAAGAAGAAAGGTATAAAATGTTTCGTATGTGATAAAAAAATAAAACTTTGCTAAAGAATGCCCACAAGTCATGCGAAATATTGACCATGGTGAAGGCCAAAGGTTCAGGCAATGAAGTTTCAACAATTCTAAATAACTTTTGATATTGATTATAATATTTATTTTGAATATCAATACATCTTTGAATAAGTAGAATAGAATAACACATAATGGCTATGTGTAGATTTATGAGCTTCTTAACATTTATTTCAAGCATTATGAAAAAATAATAAGATTTAGATAAGGAGAAAAACTAGTTAAAATTATGGCATGGAGCATTAAGAAATTAAGGAAAATAAAATTTAGGAATTATGGAACCAAAACATTTCTTTTGAATATACTTTGTACATGATTTTTTTAACATAATGAAGTTAAGAAACAAATAGAAACAAGTAATGCTAAATATGCTGAGACTATTAATTAAAATAGATCTGCAAGAAAATTCAATGAAGGTGACTATGTTTTAATTCACATTCTCTTAGAATATTATATCTCCACTAAATACAAAAAGGTACATGCACAAGCATGTGGTTCTTTCAAAATAATTAAAAAAATTAGTGCAAACTCTTATATTCTTGAATTGCCACCTAATATGTTTATTAGTTTAGTTTTTAATATTAAGGACATTATGCCATATATAAAAATTGTAACATGAGATCACATAGTCTAATACTTATGTAAGAGGAAATGACGAACAATTATCAATACCTTCATTGTCCTATTTTTTTTTTGAAGTTTAAAGAATTATTACTAATGACAAATCTTTTAGTACCACCTTATCACACAAGTTCTCCATTTATTAAAAAACAATCAACTACTTCAAAGGATACTTGGATGGTAATAGAAATTTTTGAGAAGATTGCTCAACAACGAGTAGTTGTCTATCTTGATTTTAACTCTATAGAGTAGAGTTCCTCTTAGTTTGGTAGAGATGATGCAATACCAACCAATGACACCATAAGTTAATTATGGCAAAAACTTATGACAAGGTCTCAAGTGTGAGTCAATCAAATTGAAGTTTTGGATACTCATCATGAAGCATGAAATGAAAACTCATATAAACTAATTTTGGATCGTAAAGGTCACTTCAAATAATCATGAAAATGATAAAAAATATTTTGTACAAATATGTGAAGTATCTAGAGATTCCATTTTGATTATATAATGATGTTACAATTGGTTATTTTACAAAGTGGGTGCTAATGATTTCTTATTTTTATAAAAGTATATATTAGTAGATGTTAGTGAGTATTATAGTTATAGTATATGAACATGTATAAATAGTCCAAAATTCTAAAATAAAAGTATTTAATTTGAATATTTGAGTTATTCTCTTTATGCTTTTTCTTGGTAGCTTTAAGTATAGGTGATGCTTGGTGAGTATTGTAAACCCATTTGGTAAGTGTTACCCTTTTTCTTTTTATCTTTTAGCCCATTTTTATCATCGATAATCACCCATAAAACTAATCTTCTTTTTCTCCCACTTCTCTTAAGTTATTTCTTTGTTACTTAGAACCTAATATCATAAAAATATCTTAGTTGGCACTATAGCAATTGCATGCACATTACCTACACGCCAATATATCTATAGAGTCTACATCAAGTGCCTAGCCAGTGTACATCAAATCCCTAATAATAGGCATTTGTAAAATGAATAATATTAGAGTAGTTTTTTTGTACTTTTAAGCTTGGATTTCTTCTATTTTACTACCATATCATCTTAGAAACAAAGAACCTTTATTCTTCTCTATCATTTAGAAATTCTACAAAAATCTTAGAAATACCAAGATAAAAGATAATAATGATTTCAATTAATACTAATGTGTTAAGTAGGACAATTTTAATAAAAGATAGTCTTTCGATGTGATGAACATTAAAATTGTAACCTTAAGTTAGTGACAACATATCTTAGAAAGGAAGAACAAGTTTATTTAGTTCAAGCACATCTTGGAAAAGAAGTGATGAGTTATATAGTTATGGCATATCTTGGAAAAACTGTTAATTTAGGTGGTAGACCCTAACTTGGGTTGCATAAGCTTAAAGATAATTCCAAATGTTGGTGGGTCAATAAGCATCAAATTAGTTGCATCATGTATCTATTTAGTTAGACTTAGCAATCTAGTTGCTTGTTACATGACATGTATAACTAGGATACTAATCTAATCTTAATTTACATTGCTTATATGTTATTGTTATAGTACCTAGAATTGTATGAGATTTTATAGTACAACTTGAGAGTTCCTTATTAGGCTTTAGCTCATTCTCATTACTTTTTGCATATAAGATCATGGAGAAAGGAGACAGCATAGGAGTCTATGATCAAGACAATTGTTGATCATTTAGTAGTTATAGTTAATTGCTTTTTCCTAGTAATAGGATGTTGATTTTTTTAATTTAAAAGTATAATAATTAACTTTTATATTGTATTGAATTTTATTGATAAACTCTAGTTGTATTAGATTCATTTCATGGACTTTATTATTGGATATTTTATTTTTATTTATGTTATTTTTTGTTGGTTGATACTATAGTATTGTGCATATGGATTATTTATATGTTTCATATTATATGTGTACTTTGTATGCACCATTATAGTTGGGAAGTTATCGTAGCCTAGGATGAATCAATTCTTAAGTCATGTGGATAACCATTTGGTAAAGGAGCTTAGTTCATTATAAGAAATATAGCACAAGCTTGGTAATTAGATTGGAGGATTATGACTCCCACTTTGAATATTAAACCCAAGAAGTGAAAAGGTGATTGGCCAAATATACTAATGGTTATAAGGGTTGTTACACATAGTGTGACAATAGACCATGCATGCGACATTACCCAAAGATGTTTACTTTACATTCATGTTACATAGTTTTGCTAGTGAGTCAATGACAATTTGGCTCAGCTTATTCTTATCCTAACACTTTCAAGTCAAAATGAAACTCTTCACAGGATTATTGCAAAGCAATAAAAGATAGTACCACATTTATTTGATAGAGAGGATACTCATTTTTCTTATCAATATTGTACCTATTACAATAGTGTTTTACTTATATTTGAATGAATAAGTATTAGTATTTTATTTGGTAAGGTTGGTTTAGACTTGTCTTTTTTAAGCAATGTATGAATCATGATATTTTAAGAGATTTTGTTGTTTCAAATGTGAAAATAGTTTCTTCTAAATTGCGAATGTTATTTCAAATGCAAAATTTGTTCAACATTGATTTATTAAGATGATTTTTCAAATTTTCTTCTACTATGTTTTAAAATTTTTTATTTATTAAGATTTTAAATTTCTTCTATTACATGATTTTCAAAGATAAAGAGAAAGAAAATTACATGTTTTTATAAATGAAAAAATAAAAGAATTAGATGACATGAACCAAATCTAGTTTCTTTTAATTTATTCATTGCTAAATCTTTATCAGGAGTAGGTCAAACTTTTACCCTTCTATTATTTTCATGCCTTTATTTACATTTCCTATGCTTTAACTAAAAAAAATGAATATTGTAAAACAATGGTGAATATTGAAATACCATCCCTTTGTGTTTATTTTTGTGTTAAATTACTATTACTTGAACTTAAAAAGTATGTTACTCCTCCTTCCCTTGTTTATTATTCTTGTTTCAAGCAAATATTTCTTTTGTAGGTATATTGTTATCGCTTGCTAGTTTAATCAAAAAAGCAATTGATATTGAACCTTTGGTTCTTGTATTACTAATTTGATCACTTAACTTAAGAAGTTTAATGATAGTATTTTGGTATCAACTGTAACAGGCATAAAAAAAACACAAGCATAAAAAGTACTTAGATTTGATCTTTATTGAGTCATCTTTATTGGTATTAAAATATAAAACTTATAGCAACTTTCATAAGACATTAGGATCCAATGAGGTTCTGATTGTGCATTAAATGTTTGTAAAATCATTTTTTTTACTTATGTCATTCTAGTTTTAAGAATGCTTCTCATATAAGTTGGTTTATATATTAAACATACTTGTATAATAATCTTATCATATAATAGAATTAGTTATCTCATATGATAAGACAAAGAGTCAAACATGGGCGATCCCAAGTTAATTTGACAAAATATGTTATTTATACATAATGATACCCTCATTGTATAAGTATGACTAATTTTCTTAAGAGATGTAAAAGGAGGTATAAAATTATTATGTTTTGTATAGTATGATATCTCTATCATAATTATATAATTAGTTAATTAGTTGATCGAACAATATCTTCGAACTAAGCGATTAGGTATAAGCTAAAGTTTGTTTTGTCATATATGTATGATCTATGTATCGTATTCATAAGATTACTTTTAATAAAGAGTGATAGCTTGGGATTTGGACAATAAGAGTGCTAAAAGTTATCATAAAAGTATGAGTGTCTTATTGTATGAGTATCATCCATTATTTATATTAAGAGTGGTGGATGTAAATGCCCTCATACAAATACATTCATTATCATTGTATTGTATAATCTTATGAAAATATAAGAGATAAAAATTAGTATTTGAAAGAGTTATACTATTCATACATTTATGATGATATCATCATGTAAGTATATCCATTAGTTAGCTGAATGCTCTAGTCGAACATGTATGATGATTTGGATGACTTACACATAGTGTTATCATACTTGTATGAACCTTGGATTAGACAATGCAATTAATTCAAATCTTTAACAATTAGTTTGATTGATTTTTAAAAAACTTTGATTTCACCATTATAAATTGTTAAGAGCCATTAGAGAACATGTAATATATATAAAGAGATCCAAAGTTAGGAGAAAAGGTCAATGTCTTCTTGCAAATCTTTGTAAAGGGCAATACTTAAAAAATCATCATTACAAAAGAGAAAGAAAGAGTAAGGTCATAAGTTATAACCTTTGATCTCGTCCTTTATAACCTTCCTTTGTGTTTTGACACACCTTGAGCTAAGTTATATATTATTTCAAGTTATTTATATAACGTTCTATCTAATAAGAATATTGCACTCACTTATATATTCATACTTGCATTGCTTTAATTTTGTTTTAGTATGTCTCTTGTTTAAATTAAGTTATAGGATATTATAATAGAATTTTTATTTTTGTTCTTTGTCCCATTGTTAAGACTTTGTACTATATCTTACTAGTCTTTTAACTCTTATTGTTGAGTCTCTAACATATTATTTAAGTTAACTCTTACCTAATTATGACAAAAAATGAGTGATTGTGTATTAGGTTGATCTCTACCCAATTGCAATAAAAAAAGAATAGATGTGTGTTAAATTGTCCCTTACAATCTGTAACAAAAAATGAGTAATTTTAATAAAAGCTAACCACTTTGTTAGATATGGATATAGATCAAAATTTAGATCAAACCACCTAGACTTTCATTGTTCACTTTCTTTACTAATATTCACACATAAAAGTGTTTTTAAAAACTAAATAAGATTTTTTTGAAACAAATTTTATAAATGAAATTAAAATTATAAAAGTCTTTTATTATAATATTTGACCTTATTTAAATTTGTGATTTTCACAATTTATTCTCCCATACTATGTGAACATTACACACTCATATTTCTAACATTTGAAAATCAAACTCCAAAACATTAATAATTGTTACTGTTATGTTTGCTTACATCTTTACTTCTTTTTAATATAGTTGATTAAGTTGTGTCAAAAATATATGTTACATTTCAACACTAAAAATATAAAAATTCTTTTTGAAAACAAGGTTTTATTTATTTATTATAACATAAAGACTTCTCAAATTTAACTATCTTTGAGTTTTTTCTTAATAAAATTTAAAATCCTCAAAAAACTGAAAGAAAAAGCCAATTAATCTTAGGCGTGCTCGAACTAATGAGATAGAATGGGTAAAGTTGTTGATGATGTCTATGTTGCTAACACTCATGGTTGCATATGTTTTGATAATTATGAAAGCAAAACAAATTGAACAAATAGCTTTGTAGACAAATTTATAGCTCCATGAAGTCACATTTTTCCCACTCAATGTATATGGAGCAATACAAGAAGATTTCTTTGAGGAAACCCTATGCAAAAAACCACCAATAGATTCCAAGATTAGCTTATTATTGCATGTTCTATTTATTATTGGACTCATAAACAATGATCGATTGTTATCTCAAATAACTTGATATCCATTAAATAACAAAAATTAGGATTACAATCAAATTTAAAAACATTGAAACAAATTTCAAACAAAGTTGAGTGTGATTAAAATCTAAGAAAACAAAGGCATGAGATGCATTTCAACATAAAAGATCAAACAAAACAATTGGCGAGGGCATCAAAGAGCAAAAGAAATGTTAGATCGAAAAATGCAACAAATAAAAAAAAAAATGAAAGCATATTAACCTTAGCACTAGGTTAATTCTAAGAGCTACATAATACATTTGGTGCAAAGGAGAACTCTAAGAAACCTCAAGATTGCCGAAGAAGATAAAGGAAGATGGAAGCTCTTGTGCATTGTGAGATCAAGGAGATATGTGTTATCTCATAACCAAGGTTGTAGTAGGGTCAAACTAAGGGGGTAGCTAGATTAAAAAGAAGAGAAATAACAAAGGAGTGGTTTAGCTAAAGAAGTATTTAATTAGTTTATTTGGGTTAAATTATCCCACTAATCTCAACCCTAACCAAATATGTTTTTAGTATCCAACTAAAGATTGTAGTATGGTCAAACTAAGGAGGCTAGTTAGATTAAAAGGGTGTGACATAATAAGGTAGTGATATAACTAAAGAAACATTTAATTGATTTATTTGGGTTAAATTATCCCACTAATCCCAATCCTAACCAAATATGCTTTTAGTATCTAATATATTATATAAATCTTTAAAAATTATTTTATGATATTATTTATTACTTTCTAGCTTCTTTCATACTTATTTATGCCTTACAATTCATCATATTCTTACAACTTAATCATTTTTTGTTAAAAACATTTCTTCTTTTTAATTTCTACTTTGATGGCATTGATTGTCCAAGGACATCTTTTATTACCTTAAAATATAACTAGCAAAAAATTTTTCAAATAATATTTAGTGCCACATCTAAATCCCAAAATAAAGCACTATTACTATTCATGAACAAACCAAATTTTTATCATTAAGATTCCACCATTTTCAACTAAGCATAAGGCATTGCTTTAACTCATCATTTCTCCTATTATTTCAAGATGTGAAGCCATTAGTTGATCTTAAATAATGAAAATTTTTTTGACATGATCTTACAATTTGAGCAACCTAAAAGATCCTTTTTTTCTCATGAGAATGTAATCAATCTATGTTTAAGAAGAAAGCTATTTTCAATAATCAAACACATTTATTTATAAAAGTATTAACAAAAATTAGTTCACATACTAAAACAACCTCTAATATAATTTACCTTCATTACTCTTATAGAACAATCAACCACTATGATGGTCTTTAAATTATTTTTTTTTCCATACATTTTCATTTAAGCATTTAGTAAAAACTTTTTCACATAAGAAGATTCCTCATACTAACTCCGAACAAATTGAAAACTTTTTCTTAATACTAGCATCTAATCTAGAGATACCTTCTCGCAATATATCAATCTTTAAAATAGTGATTTGATCCCTAATCTTTTTAACATCTATTTCATCACCTTTCAAATTTTTAGCCAACAAAATACTTCACCAATTCAACAAGTTTTAGATTAAACCCAAGCATCAACATAGCAACCCTTGCTTACATATCATTTTAGTTAGATAATGCATGTTGCTTCAATCATTCACAGTTTCATATTCTTCTGTTATATTAATTTAACAAATTTTATTTCAATTGTCAACTGTTTAATGCACTCCATATTATCGTAAATAAGCTTGGGAGTAATGTTACAAATAGCAATCTCACTTCATGCAACATTAAATTCGGTGGTAACTTCTTTATACAACAACTAAATAGCAACAGAAAAAAAAAATAAAAAAGATCAATGTCACTATACAAATAAACTCAAAGAAGACAAGAAACATATATAAATTTGACTGAAAACACGACTTTCAAAGAAGTGGCATGATTGCACCTCATCTTTAGCTGATTACTACATTCATATACTTCGTGGATAAGCTGCAATAAGTTACTTGAGAGGTCTGATTCCCTGCAAGAAAAATTTGAAAGACATAAATAAAGGTGGTATGGCCATAATAATGGTAATTGAAACCATACAAAAAGACATTTTGGAAAGAAATAAAGAATCAATTGCATAAGAAAAATGTATCACTACACTAAAAGAAAAGGTTGTGTAAGCTGATAGAAAAACATAATGTAGGTAGAAAGCAGAAAGGAATTGAACCGATCTGATCATCAAAATGTAACGAATAAGCATTTAAAACTCTCGACTTGTGTATGATTTATGCTCCCAGTATTGAAAAACACTTGTTACATAAATAAATTATACTGGTTTGAATGGGCAAAAGCAGATTAACTCAGTCAATGTTTCAGTTCTTAAAATGCCACGTAGCCATTTTCAATTCTAATAACCAATCATTGGGAGATCTTATGTAAAGGAAGTATAACTTAAACCAGCACATGGGAATGCGTTTCATCTTCACATATGCTAGTGAAAATTAAATTTGAATAGTCTTATTGAATATTACAAGGATCTATTTGGTGTTCTATAAAGATATTTCTTGAAATACAACCAAACATTTGTCAGAATTATTTTTCTAAACTAAAAAGATATTCAAAAATTTGTTTTTTATTAAAAAATCAAATATTATTTTAATCATTTTACAATATCAATCATTTTATTAAATACTTATTAATAATATATTCATTAAATATACAATATTTTAATAGCAACAGAACTTAACATTTTTCAAATTTACTTTTCATTAATCGACCTAATAAAGTTAGCACTAAAAACAAGCCAAGGCTCTCGGTCAAGTAACTCAATGTTAATGGTATGCACAATCCTCCAAATTGCAAAATTTATTATATACCAAATATAATGTTATAAAAAATGAATAATATAAAATTTTTATTTTTATCAATGCAAGCTTTTAACTCGAGAACAAATGAACTTGAAACCTTGAAGGTTATAAATGTAATTTTACCTTCGATATTCTGAGCTCATTTACTGCGGCTCGTAATGAATCATCTGAAAGTATCAACCTTGAGAGGGCACCAGTGCTTAACCTGAATTACATTACAAGTTAGAAGAAAGAATGCTATCTCTACATGGTACGGATGAATGAGCAAAATGAAACCAGAAACAGGCACCCGAGTACAATACTTCACTTGAGATCAAGGCAATAGACAAAAAAGAAAGAAAATGATAAAGCAAAATAGATTTGAACAAGGATATCAAACGCAGGAATTATGTGGAGCAATTGTTAATCCACGTTGCAAGATTAGTCTAGGGTTTAACAAGAAATGCACCAAATCCACAAGAGAAAGAAGAACAAAGTAGAAGAAATTGAAAATGGCATTAAGTGCTCCAAATCCACAACAGAAAGAAGTAATGGTGTGGGGACCAAGTATATTACCAGACCACAAAATATAACCCGGTTCATATACTGAGTTCTATCCTCTTCATTTTAATATGGCCGGGGAATGACAGATTATTATTGCTAACATGGTTAATAATTAATTCAGTTGATTAAACTACTATTTTTCTACTTTTAGTTAATGATGCTATTGGTACTGTTAGTTATAAGAACTTTTGTTACATTTTATGTAAGATGTTAGTTGTCTCTTTATGCATATGGGAGATGGTTGCGGAATGTATGGATTGACCATCTAGATTTATTTAAAACAAGCTTGCCATTACTCAATCCTTACCCTTTACAATATATGCTTAAATCAAACAATAGCTTACCTTATCAATAGAGAAACCTCTAACCAATGAAGAACTTATTTATAGGATGTAATTAGGGTTTGCAAATAATGAACTTCAACAGTTCATCTTTTGAGTGAATGTATTCTTGCTGACCAAGATTGAGGAGGTTTGGTGTTGATGCCCAAAGGATAAGGTAACCAACTACACAACTTTAATCATCTTCTGCACACATGCTACATCTCATCATTTTCCATTGTTTTATTGTGTTGTTGTCTATCATTTATGGTCCGATTTGCGCAACTGCAGCTTACATTTTCTTCAAATCCAGCTAGAACAGAACACCCAAAATAAACCCAACAATACGATTTCCAAAAAACATACTATGGAACATATTTCTGATATATCAAAAATGGGAAGATTTTGACAAGCACATTACCATTGTCAAATTATCTGATTACGGTGATAATGTTTAGTCTCTAAAATTAAGTATATATGTGCATGTATAATTTGACATGAGGGCCTAAAATATCAATCAGTGTTGGTAATGGGAGTCATGATGTGGCAGAAGGCATGAGTTAACTACCTAAAGAGCATGGCCTTTATAACAATTTGTTGAAGATAAAAAATCTTAAACTATGGAAGCAACGCAAACATGCATTTCTGTAGCTTGAAATATTTTCACTCAAGAGAAACCCTAGATACATAACAAAGAAGTGGTCATCCTGAGATTTATTGTAAATGAAGATATCTCCCAACTAGACCCATTAAAAACTCCTACGGAGTGATACACACAAGCCATCACTCAAAAGAATGAGTTAGGGGCATTGAACAAGCCAAAAAGCATGATTAATCACTAACAAAACCAAATGTCAGCCTTAGGGTAGTGCTTCATTCGTCACCTACACGCATGAAAAGTTGTTTACAACTTAAAGATCTATCTTGAACAACACCAGCACACCAACCACCAATTCAAGAATGACATAAGTTCCAAGTACCTAATTAATGGTGATTTTGTTGATAGCCTGGCAATCCACATACATTCACTAAGTTCCATATACCCTTTTATGAGCTGCTTTGATTATTCAAGGAAAAATGCTTAGTGAAATTCTTGAAAGTAATATTTTATTATCTTTTTTTAAAAAATAGGAGGTTTGATTATATTAAATTAGCAAGAACCATTGTGTTATGTCAACAAATTAAACCTCTCAAAAAGCTGCCCAGTTTTGAGCAACTCAAAACCTTTTTTTGTCTAAACAACCAAAAATAAGGCATCTTGGCCAACAACGTATGAACCTAAAGTCCCTCAAAAAGTGTTTCTTGAGTACACAAAGCTACTGCTATATTTTTTAACTTTAAGACCTTCCATTATAAAGTTATCTCATTTAGTTTAAAGGATGTTGAAGCTAGATATACATGGACAAATGGTAAAGTTTTTAGCAATCAGAGTAGAACATCAAGGCATTTGTCGCTCATATATTTTATCCTCAAATATTTCACATGATATCAAAGCTACC
Source organism: Vanilla planifolia (assembly GCA_023846275.1). Classification (NCBI taxonomy): domain Eukaryota; kingdom Viridiplantae; phylum Streptophyta; class Magnoliopsida; order Asparagales; family Orchidaceae; genus Vanilla; species Vanilla planifolia. The sequence goes on from CM043870.1 coordinate 22,528,412, forward strand.
TCTAAACCTCTAATTTTTTTTTATGACCTAGTATTGCATGACCATGGAAAAACATAAACCATTTTCATCAAAAGTAACCGCAAGTTCTAAAACCCTCATCATCAACCTTCATGATGGGGTAGACAGTGTTCCTATTCATATTACAAGACACAAGTTGAATGGGAACAAATATATTTAGTGCTCACAGTCTATGTTTACTTATATGTGGAAAGGGTAAATATGATCATCTTACTGGTGAAGCATTCTCCTAAAGGCCAGAAATCCAAAATTCAAAAAGTGGAAAACCAAAAACAAATAGTCATATCACAATTGATCAACTCTATGACAAATGATATTTGCAAGAATTTCATGCTCTATAACACTGACATAAAATCAAAGGTGTAGTAAGAAAATTTCACTTGAGCAAGAAAAATACCTTCAGATTTTCGAGATACAAATTAATCACCATGATCTTGGACATGAAGATTCTTTCATCATCAAATGTAATCAATTTAGCAATAAATGACTTTAAAGTCTAACAATAGATGCTCTCACAACAAAGTCACAGCAACTGAACAATTGGAATAGAATCTTTGGCACAAAAAAGTAATTACATAAGTACTCTATAAAATTAGAAAATTGTTCACTTCGGTTCATCTCATCATATGACAAAGGATGTCACACCATTCCACACCTATAATTCACGTCAAAAAAATCTTAAAATAAAAATTGTGATAAGAGTCCTCTTTAAAGTAGTTGGAATAGAAATTATTATTATTTGAAAGAACCTAACCATCATACTCGTATTGCATGTTTCTAATTTGAACTACAATTTTTTGTTAGTTAGCAAGCTCACAATATAAATGTTACTAAAGTTTTCCTAGATATGTGTGAATTTCTAGATTTGGATTTAAGAAGAATGACTTGTAATGCTAAGGTATGCTTAAGACTTTTTCTTCTAAAAGTTGGTGAGTCCCCTAGAAGATAAACTCATGATATAGTATATGTCGAGTCAAAAAGTCAATCTCATAAAAGTCTTGTTTTATTTGAAAATTCCAAAAAGGATATTGCAATCAGGTTATGACACTATCGTTAAGGTCATCATAATTTCTTGTACCTTTAAAAATTATTTCCATTAATAACAAAAATCCAAAAACTTTACAATATAAAATGTGTCAATTTTTCATAATTATTATCACATTCTATCATATAAGACATCCTATCCATTATCAATGATTGATAGCGATATGTAGGGGACATCTAAAATAAAAAATGTTAATTACAAGAAGTTGTTTATATCATTTGTAGATGACAATATTATAACTATATAATTTTTCCTTATGAAAGAAAAGATAGAAGTTGACCAAATGTTTTGAAACTTTAACACGATAATTCAAACTCAATTCCAAGCAAAAATAAAAGTGGAAGGCAATTATGTACAAATATACTTGGTGATATCTAAGTCACTCTTAGGGAAGCATCCTATTGATTACAAGTAGATCTTTGCAATCAAACATAATGAAGATAATAGTGTTAATAGATTTAAATCACAACTTGTAGCTAAGGGGTTCACATAATCTGACGGGATTGACTACCAAGAGACTTTTACCCTAGTAGAAAAACTCAATACAATTGAAGTATTACTCTCACTTGACTCTAACTTAGGCTGACCTCTATATCAACTGGATGTGAGAAGTGTTTTCCTCAATGAGAATCTGGAAGAAGTCTAAATGGAGATAGCACCAAGTTTTGATTCTCTAGCAATCACCAACAACATTTGCAAGCTGAAGAAGTTTCTATATGACCTCAAACAGTCACCAAGAGTGTAGTTTAACAAGTTCACCAGAGCAATAAAAAAATTTGGGTATGATCAGTGTCGGGCATATCACATTATGTTCATCAAGCACTCATCCTTAGGAAAAAGAAGTAATACTTATTGTAAGTTTTGACTAAATCATTGAAGATACTACAATGCAAAGATACTCAAGCTCAAGAACTCTTTAACCAAGGAATTCAAGATCTAGGATTTGGAGAATCTCAAGTACTTTCCAAGAATGGAAGCAGCACAATCAAAAGGAGGAATTTTAGTTTCACAATGGAAGTATTAAATCTCTTGAAGAAAACAATAATGCTTGAATGCAATCCAACTAACATGCTTCCAACTCAAAACTAGGAAGTAATAATGTAGTGTACTCATTCATAAAGGAAAGTACCAAAGATTGGTTGAGAAACTCATTTATCAATCACACACTAGACATGATTTCAACTTTGTTGTAAGTATGTCAAGTCAATTCATGAACAATCCATCAAAAAACATAAGAAGACTATCTATAAAATCCAAAGATACCTAAACATAACACCGAATAAAGAATTTCTTTACAAAAAGACAACAAACAATGAATTTAAGATATTCATTAATGCATGGCTAGGTTGATAACAAACAAGCAGTCAAACTCAAGTTATTGCACATATATCTAAGGAAATTTAGTCATTTGGCGAAACAAGCAATCAATTATATATTGAAGCAATACACAAGTAAAGTTCAAAGCTTTTGCTCTCAATATTTGTGAAAGAAAATAGCTAAAAGGGTACTTGTGAGCTACAAATTTCATTCATGGGTACCTTGAAAATGGTCTATGATAATAAGTTCTAATTAGCATAACAAAGAATTTGTAATAAGAAAAAGCATGCTATAAGCACTTTATCAAGGAAAATAAAAAAGACAAACGTGATATTATTTCGATACATCTCAAACGGCCAACAAATCACAACCATCCCAACCAAGCCATGTCTAAGAAAACATTTGAATATCTTAATTCCAAACTAGATTTACTCAACATCTACAACCTAGGGCGTGTAAAAATCAATGATTTATTTTTTTGATTTATTTCCTAAAATAAAAAAGTATTGGTATTAATTTATCAATTTCCTAATTAGCTAGTTTTTAGTCTTAATAATGCAATGTCTTATGAATGTCAATTGGTAAATAGCTAAAAGAATATCATAAGTATGCAATCAATATCGATAGAAACACCCATGAGGTCGAAAAAATATCATAAGACCAATCAAGTAATCCAAAATTTCATTATAAGCAGGCACCCAAGCCATCACGCATGACAAACGAAAAAAAAACTCAAATGATTATCTTAAATGTTGAACTAAATGCTATGACAATGCTTGCTAGATACAGGCCAATATCCCTGCATTAAAACTAAAAATAAACATAGCAAATGCAGGGAATACATGGAGTAAAAGATTCCTATTGATGCTTGGTTTTCATTTGCCCTTCATTCTTTTTCACGCTAAACCCCATCTTCAAATTTTCAAAGGTCAAATGGCTTCACATAGGACTTAAAAGAGGGTAAATTGGTTAACTAAATGACAGTCATTGAAGAACAGGAATCGCATAAAAATTATATTTCACCAAGAAGTTAGCAAAAAAAAGACAAGAAGACCATTCTATAGAATAGACAAAATTAGGAAAACTGAAAACTTGCCCAAGGTATTTTGCAGCCTCGGAAATTGAACCTTCAACTGCAAAAATTAAATCCAATAAAGCTTGCATTCCCTGGGATAAATAAATAAATAAATATATATATATATATATATATATATATATATATATATATATATATATATATATATATATATATATATATTAGTGGTGACTTTGCACTGGATCATTCAAGCTACAAGCAGATATAGAACAAATCAAATATCCTAACCAGGACAAATTTTGAATTGTTGGGACCAATTTGGGAGCCAATTTCAGATCCCCTGATTGTTGATTTTGTAGGCAAGATTTGAAGAAGCTCAAGAGGAGGTTTATATCCATCAAGTTCTACAGCATTCCTGACTAATTCAGCAAAAAAAAAAAAATATAAGAAACAGCTACATGTCTCACGCAAAAATTGGAATAAAGGAGTTTAATAATCTACAGCTAATGTTTGAATAGCATACTGGATAATGGTCAGAACACAGATAAAACTATTACGTACAAAAAATTTTAAAAATTTGATAGCAAAGAGCTCGTAGCAGTAAATGTTTGAGGAAAGTATAAAGGTCTCTCACATATTTTTACCAAGGATTTCACTAAAGTGATGCAAGCAAGCCTAAATCTTGGAATAGTATCAAAATAAGAAGTTATCATAAGAATAAAGCAGCATAAACAATCACAAAGAATAGTAGATAGGATAGGCTTTCATGCCATGGAATATTAGATGGTCTAGTTTTTCATAGGAAAACACATTATATCCATCACATAGTACAGTCACTACTATTCACATTAAAATTCAAAAGAACAGTCATAAACAATAGAAAAAACAAAAAATTTGCTCATAGAATGCCGCTAAACACTCGCCCAACTATCCAACCATAAGCAAGTAAAATAACAGGGAGAATAAGGGGGAAAAGCATAGCTGAACACATGCTAGGGCAACATTTCCACAATCATTACAACTCAAAAGCTTGAAGTTACACCACAAAGAATAACAGGAATGAATGGGGTTCTATAACATATAGTACTCCTTATGTAGTCAATTTTAGCCCTACGGCTAATCGTTTCTCACTCTTTTGGATGAAAACAACTTTTACTAGCCTTTTTTATACGAGAAACTTTCAATTTAGGAAAATAACCATTTAGTTTGGGGATATCTAAGTTTTGCAGTATAAGCTTGCTTGAATAATTGGTGATAACAAGACACCTCTGTATTAAAAAAACAGTAGAAGAAGATTTGTTACAAATCAGACAAAAGCCAGCAGGGATTCATACAGACAAGAAGTCCATAAGGCAACAGCAGTTCCAGCCAAAAGGGCTCAATTTCATCTTGTGCTATGGTGAACTACAAGACATATTGCCAATCCTAAAGCTGCATATCATTTTAGAGACAATGTAGCCAAAAATTCCACGAAGTTCAGAGTGAAAACAATAAGCATAAAAGATACATAAATGATGGAAAATCAGACTAAGTTATCACATTTTGGTCAAGTCATCCTAATTTTGATAAGGTCAAGAAAAGTCAGCCAGCCAAATCAATCGCCATCTGCCTCCCATGGTTCAATTATGTCGCTGCTTCTCATCCACATTGAGGCTGCAACTACCACCTTTAGGTCCAATTCCGGTACCTTCTAAAGTAGTAGTACCATACCACCACCTAGCTGAGTTGTGCTAGAGTAGAAGCATTACCAAAAAAAAGAAAGAAAAATTCTGAAATTCTAAAAAAGTTGAAACAAATATGTTTCACAGGCACTACAATTTCAAAAGGTATAATTTTAAATTCCAGTTGGATTCAAATTTCCAACTGCAAGTTGCATATGTCTGGAGTTATGCAGCATCAACCACAGATACAAAATCTATTAGAGCATTTAGAAAGGATATTCCTAAGCCTAGGTGACATCAATAACCAATTGCGTTATTTGCAAAATCACAAACACTATTTCATGCAATGCCGATTTGTGGTAGACCCAAACCTACTAAAAAAAAGACCACAACCAAAACTTGAACCTAAATCATGTTATCCTTTGAATTTGTCATTGGAGAGGATTGGGATTTTAGAAGTATCTCTATTAACCACTGAATTTGTTGGATCAATAGAGTTACTTGATTCTCCAAATGTGTTGGCTCATTTGTTGGTGCAATCATTAACAGAAATCTTTCTATTCTCCTATTTGTCCTTCTCAACTAATTCATGAACTCCTTACCATCGTTGTTGAAATGAAGTGATTTGATCCTAAAATATGTTGGTTTAGTCCTCTTGACCAATTGCTCTGATACCAAAATATGTGGGCTTAGTCTTGATTGATTGCTCTAATACCAAAATATGTTGGCACAATCCTTTTGACTAATTAGCTGATACCAAAATATGATGGGTGATTAAGCCTCCTATCAATAATTTCAACTAATTTTCCTGCAATATTGATTTTACACCACTGTCTTAAAAAAATTCGTCTGATAAATCATAGCCTGATTAAGGCCCCTTGATCACAATCAACCATCTACAACCAAATCCAAGGGACTTGACATTCAGAGAAAAAGTATAAATGACATGATGATGATAATAATTTCATTCTTAAGTTTTCTACTTTGTAGTAAGACTGAATCCATACTTGGAACATTGTGGAATTTTGAGAGGTAAAATTAGAAGTTCAGCTCCAAATTTATTCCATCAATCATAGAACCACGACGGAATTTTTTTATCTGTAATTTCTAGCATTAATATAATAAGCCAAGAAAGTTTCCACTTACGATTATCGACGTTTGTCATAGCGACATAGTCCAAGAAATTTAAGAAGAATTTCATATTTCAATAAGACATTTTCCTTTAGTGGAAGGGGTTCAATTCCCATTTGCAATGATGCAAAAGTCATTTTCTTTTAGTGGAATGGGTCCAATCCCCATTCGCAATGATGACAAGGACTTAAAATAGTTATAAAATTAAAGGAATTAGCTGTATTGTCCAAATTCATGTGGTGTTCGATTTCCACTATGTTGATTTCTTTTAAAATGGCCTGACAAATAGGCCTCTACTTGCTATTCTATATAGGAATAGAAAAGTACTAATATATCTTTCTTTAATACCTCATGAGTTAGTAACCATATCATAATGTGCTCACTAATTGGAAATGAATCAAATGTTTACTACAATTGTTTCTAAGCCAAGTAAAAACTAATATCCGTGTATTTGTAATTGCAGCTCTATTACATCTAACAAATTTCTATCAATTAATAAAATGGTTAAATCTGAAAATGTATTAAAATAAACTAATCCACAGCATAGACTAGTTTTAATAACCCACATCAACAATTGTACCCAACTGAGGCATCAACCATCCCTAAGGTATAGGCCTCTACTTGCTATTCAATATAAGAATAGGAAAGTACTAATATATCTTTCTTTAATATCTCATGGGTTAGTACCCAATCGTAATGTGCTCACTAACTGAAAATGAATCAAATGTTTACTACAATTGTTTCTAAGCCAAGAAAAAACTTATATCTATGTAACTGTAATTGCAGCTATATTACATCTAACAAATTTCTATCAATTAATGACAGGGTTAAATCTAAAAATGTATTAAAATAAACTAGTCCACAACGTAGACTAGTTTTAATAACCCCCGTCAACACTTGTACCCAATTGAGGCATCGACCATCCCTAAGGTAGGCCATGGTTGAGGCATTCAATCTGTGTTATGTTAATGGTTTAAATGCTATTTGAATTAGGCTGATATGAATAAATTTATAATTCATTAATAATTTTCTAAATCAGTCACAATTAGAAGATTCATCACATTCAACTATAATAGTTTGTTCCATAGTTTTTATTGAAGTGACACCTTTAAATTAAAAAGTATTGATATTATAAATAATTTTCTTCTAGACTTGAGGAATTGTTTGTATCTCTTCTTTATTTGTTGAAAATACGATTAATTTCGAATTTTTTTAGTTGAGGGTCCAACTATAGTTATTGGCCATGAAAGGTCAAGCACATAAGGTTGAAAAGGTAGTATAGGTGAACAACTTTCAAATCAATAGGAGTTGATGGGTAAATGATGGTATCCTTCAACTTTAAAGGCAAAAAGATAGGCTTGCTCAAGATTGAGAACCTCTCAAAAGATTAGATATCATTGAATTTCCCCTTGAAAACCAACTCAAAACCAAGAGAAAGTTATGCAAATATACTCATCGATGACACATCTAGTTAGGAACTCATCAATCAAACCGAGTAACAATTCAGTGACATATTTAGTATCATTGTCATTGCTCTAACAGACATTAGTCGAAAGAAGTGGACAAAATATTTCTTAAAGACATGGGTTTGACATTTACAATGCCAAGCAGTCAAGACCCTGGCAATTAAGGAACTCTGAGTTGGCTAGCAACGACAATTCAAACCACCACGAATTAGAGAAAAAGGCCTTAGGCTCACTCAATCACATAGAAAAGTGCAGAAAAGGGAGACAAGGAAGAGTACGGTTTTATACCAAACAATGAAGACTGGTGAACCAGCAACATCTTCCTCAGATTAAAGGAAACAAGTCTTGCAATGCACAAGATGGTCGACGAACAATGAAAAGTGGTCGTCGGAGATAATTGATGCAACCTCACATCCCTTAGGAACTCACCCCACTTCATATAAAACATTCGTTGAAGGAACTAAGTGAGACTTATTGCCTCTTGGAACCTCAATGAGATTGTTCAAAAGAAAAATCAAAGCTAGAATGCTCTAATTACAGATTCAAAGCATAATTGAAAAGATGATAGACATTGAGCCAAACTTTACATAAGATAGCAAGTATACAAATATAAAAGAAATTCAAAATGGTACTATGATAAAATGGTGAAATGAACTCAAAATGTAGCACATTCGCTAATCAAAAACATTGGAGAAGTGGTTACTAGCAATTGTCATAGTGAACATCAGCGAGTCATGCATATGTGCTAGCGATCATGCAAATAGTGGTTGTGGTTTCACACTAGACTGGCAAAACAATCTCTTGGCAGAGATTATTAGCAAAATAAAACAACAAATGATTGAGTTAAGAAAAATACCTTCACATAAATGATGAGAAAATGTAATGTTGGGTGACAGCAAGTGATAACTATAGCTTGGAGATTTCTCAAGTATAGGTGCAATTGGAAGGAAATATGGCTTAATTGGTTCTCAAGAGGACATTAAGGGAGCAAATAAGACTTGAGGGATCCTCAAAAGGAATAGGTGGGCTTTGAGAGATCGTTAAGGGTAACGGATGTCTTCTGAAATGTCTTCGCGGGAAATGAGTCATTGTAGAGGCTAGGTAGATCTCAACGTGTCCTTGAGAAGGCTAAGTAAGCTTCCAACATGGTTGAAAGTGGAAGATTAGGTTTTCTTGAGTCACTTTAATATATCTCAAAAGGTGAAGTTTGGTTGAAGTTAAAGAAAGGCAGCTCATCTAGATTCTTATTTAGTTGATCCTAAGATCATGATGACACACTAAACGTCTACATTGTTGATCCAATGGTGGAACAAAACTGATGTTCCCATTATAAATATCGACCATTAGCAATATGAGTGTATGACTAGAAGAAAAGGTGAAATTCCAAAAAAACTAACTTCAAACTTTAGAATTAATTTGTTTGTTTCCAAAAGCATGTGCTAATTTGGGGCAACATAGACTTCATTTGCCACATTCTTTTGGATAATTCAAGCTTTGGCCATTCACTATTGAGATTGACCAACCAAATTTCCAAATCACTAACAATGATCTTGATTCAACATATGTTGAAACTAAAGCACTTAGGGGAATCAAGAACCAACTCCACAAGTTGACTCAACTACCACATTATTGAATTCAATGTCACTACCATAATTTCCAAAGAGTTCTATAGTGATGTTATCCCAAACACAATTGGCAATTAAATGGACAAGATGTCAATAATCTGCCATGCCAAGTGCTAGTTAAAATGAGCCAAGTTTTAGTAAGTCCAAAAACTGGGTCAAAACCAAAAACTTATAGATTCCGCTACCAATTGAGAAGAAAAGGCATTTTCAAAAGAGCTATATCAAGTCAAGGTTGTGTTTCAAACAAAATTCGAAAATTCTATGTCATTTCTTTGTTTAAGAGAATAATCAAATCTAGCAATATAGTGAATTGCAACTAAAGCCTAGGTACTTTGAACTTGTAATCTAGTAATTAACCATTATACTTATTTTCTTGCTTCAACAAGTGGCATTCAAGAAAATGATGAAGAAATCAAAAACTACAAATAATAAGAGATCTATGGTGGCTACCATAAAGCCTCCAACTCGTAATGCAAATAAAGCTAACCCTCAACGTGGCATGCAAACACAACAAACAAGGCAAATCATGGGTAGATGATCAAAGGATATAAACATCTAATCCTCTATAGATTGTTTTCTTGTAACATTGAATAAACAATATGGTTTATTACTTAGGGAATGGAATGATTCACTGAACTTCTGTGGAGACTATCAAGGCTACCACCCATCCAAAAACTATCAAATCTTCTTAACTTACAAGCTTCCTAAAATGTAGTGCGAATTCAAATTGGTTGACCAAAAGTCCACGATACCTCCTAGGAAGGCCAAATGTCTACATGTACTATATGCATTGCTTTATCCAAGAAGTTGTCAAATGTTATCAAAATCACCTCTTGCTTCTAGTTTAAAGAAATCAACCTCTACTCAAAATTGTTTGTAAGCAATGAAAAAAAAGAAGGAAAAGTCTAACATGATTAGCAAACTAGCAATGGTGCATGGCTGATAGTCACAATTTAAAGATGAAATCTTGGTGGAGATGCATTCAACAAAATTAAAGATTTCACTTTTATCTACACACCACAAGTACTCTAGTCTAATGGTTCTCCTATGAAAGTTCAATACATCCATGGCCATTGCCTAATCTCCGACGTTGTAAACTATAAAGTTTTTATGATCCTCCTTATTGAAGCTACGTCATAATAGTTTTAAAAGATCCCAAAGGCATTGATAAATAATTTTGAAATAACTCAAGAAAACAGTTTTACCTATACTTTCTAGATCCAAGAAGTTGAGGAGAAAATTCTCAATGAGACAAATTGATAGATAACTGCTAAGATAGTTTCTTTAACAATTCAATATTAACTTGCTGGAAGTATAACATGACAATCCAATGCTCATGCATGTTGCTACATAATTGGACATGGTTGTTGATTCATTAAACAAGTCCTTGCTAAGATATTTTCAATGAATTTGGCGAAGGTGTTGGGCAAACTGAGCCCAAAAAAAACAGAAGTTGGGGATTGGAGATTTCATTAGATAATAAGTGAAATGGAATATCAAGGGAACAAATTAATAGGATAAAAGTAGTATTGATTAGCACGAAAGTCGTGACACTATGACATAAACAAGGTTCGCAACCACAAAAATTTAGGTAGAGTATCAGGCATTGCTAGTTAGCCTTCAATTTACTATTGGAGTAATTAGTAATCATAGTGATTCCTAATTAATGCAAATCATTTCAAAGGCAATTTTTGAGATGTATAGTCTTATTTTAAGAATATACTAACAATTTATGGCATACCTAATGGGAAACTTTGGTAAAATTTCCATTACACAGATCCATTCAAAACAAAATGAGGTTGTTGATTCGCTAGCTATGGAGATACAAAACAATACACCCCTTAAAATATTCAAACAGCACACTAAGGGAATAGGTAACCCAATTTATTGATCCAACTCACAGCACATTCTTTACATATCCACAATGACAAACTCAAGTTTTAGGCCACGACAAAGGAAAGTCACAAGTGAAGACAGAATTCAGAAAGTGATTTTTTTGGCTATCTCAACCTTGTTGTTCAATCTAGATATGTATGTTCTATGTAAAAGTGAAATAAGCTGCTTATATTCAGCAGAATATCAAAAATTACATTACCTTTTCAAATTACTTAAAGCTTGATTTGTAGGCAACTAAAGAGTCACGAGTAAGAATACATAACTAAAAGTGGTGATAAAGAGAAACAAGAATCAACCAGTACATTGCAACCAAATGATTATTTTGCCTCAAAACAAGAGTTCATTATAACAAAAGAACTTATTAAAATTGCAGATTATCTGAAAAAGTACCACCTTTCAGAGCCAGAAGATGACGAAGACGAGCCAATGCAGCAGCACGATTCCTGTGTTGTGACCTGTCCTCAGATGCCTACAAAAACAAAACAAACAGCGGAATCTGCGGTTTAAAAAAAACTAAAGCCAGACATCAAAATTTACCAATCGGCAATTAAATGGTTGGAACCTGAGCGGTGACACCAGTGGGTTGGTGCTTAAGGCGGACAGCAGACTCGCGCTTGTTACGATGCTGTCCTCCAGGCCCGGAGGCTTTGAACGTGTCCATGTCACACTGTTCCATGAGCTCCTCATCACTGAGTCGAAGAAACTCTACGGCGTTGCTGTTACTTGAAAAGCGGAAGGAGGTTAATTTACCAGAAGCTAGGGTTCGCGGGCTGTTACCGCCTGTGCGAAGAAGAATAGGCCTACAAAGAAAGATACACGGAACATGACTTGTCAAAACACGAAGCGTAGCCATTAGAATTAAAGACAACATTACTTCCATGAGTAGACATCCTATTTAGTAATTACATCTAGTTTAATAATTTTACGCAAATTTAAAAGCATTATAAAATTCATGTGCCAAAGTGCCCTACAAAGCTATAAGCAACCACTTCAAGAGGAGATATAAAATCTATTAAATTATAATTTTATGAAACTTTATTATTAAAATTTTATATATCTAATTAATTTAAAATATTATATTTTGATAATAATTTATCAAAAACTATGATATCTTAATAGGCATTATTTTCACTAACTTTATTCACATAATCATCAAAATAAATAAAATAAAATTTTTATTATAAAAACTATTATGCATAATAAATAATTATGATGATATCATAGATGTTTAAAATATTGACAATATACACACAAACACATGCACACGCACACGCACACGCACACACACACATATATATATATATATAATTGCACTCATTCTTATGTTATCTTATTCATTTTTAAAAAAATAGAAAAACCCAATATATTAGCACAAACTTGTATTAAGAGTTGTTTCAACATGACACAATAATAAACTCATAAAATAACAAACTGAGTAAATAGAATTGTTTGGTTGTAAAGGTAGCACCAAAAAAGTAAAAAGCAAGTGACAAAAAGTCTATGAAAGAAAAACTGTTGTAATAAACAAAACATGATTAAGATAAATGAGTATAGATAATAATAATAATATGTATTTCTATAACAAACATCTTAGCAATTGACCCAATTGAGTAATAGAAAGGAATAAGAATTGTTGTCATGTCAAAATAATTGGATTAATACTGGAATTACAACTATATGCATGCAATATTAGATGAATATAATAAAGACGTATTTAATGCTCTAATATAACAAATTACAGATACAATTAAACAAATGAGAAGGATAAAGATCATATTAGAAAGAAAAAATAGTTAATAGAATGACATAACCATATGAAGGAATGATTAGAAGGCATACAAGTGTATAGTCATATGTCAATGTAGTGTTACTATATAAGAGATATATGGTTGGATGCGTGTATTCAAGTCAAAGAAAAATAGAAATTATAAAAAAAAATATAAATGAAAGGGATTCAAAGAAATTATATGATTTCTTTGAAAGAATATTAGATAAATTTTTAAAAACAAAAGAATATATAATTTCCTTGCAAGATTTATTATGTGATATTAAACCCGACAAGTGACATGACTTTAAGTTATTTGATTTACGTATATGTCATATCATTGCCACTAAGCCAATAACTCAACTTATTTCATGACCTTACACTTTTAAAAAATGATGAAACATAGCACAAGTCTTTTGGAGAGCCTTAAGAGATAATATCTTTTCCATCTAACTTAGTTGTTTTAAGTTATTTTATATCATGCTATTAAAACTATTATATTAACTAAATATAATAAAGCAATTATGAACCTGTATTAGTTTTATTTTCATTGTGATAGTTATTGTCACATCTTGTTAAATTTTAATCAATATAATCTAATAAAATACATCTATAATACAAGATTACCAGGTTAATCAAAATTTACAGTATAAAAATGAGGATACATGTTACTAAAATGAACAAGGGTGATCGTGACAACCCTCCTTTCTCATCACAATCTCTATTTTCTAATTTAAATCATTACAGTCTCTTAAAATTTTTAATTTTTATCTATAATTTAGATTTCATATAGACAAAATCTCATTTAAAATTTTCCCTTTTTTATTATATAATATTAATCATTTGAAATAAATATTGAATAATAAAATAATCATATACTTTATATTCACAACTATCAACTAAATAATTAAAAACCATCAACAAAACTTATGTCTATAACCATAGTATGTTATGACACTAAGTTCACAATTACATTTAATATTTTATAATACAGATATTCCATAGTATCTTAACATAAGATTTTAGAACTATTTATCTCACAATTTTAACATTCTTAAACTTATTTGACAGTTGTGCTCATTATTGTATTTCTTAACATTATGACTCCAATGTATATGAAATGTTAGTATCAAAATAGGCTAGGTCAACCATCATAGACTTAATAAATAAAAAATAATAAAAAAATTTGTAAATATAATTTAATTTATTATAAGTAGGGTTATTATGTAAATAAGCAAAAAATGAAATAACAAGTAGTGTATAACTCAAATAGAATATCATATTATAAGGAACTATCTCATAAATGAATGAATAACATATAAATGTAAATCTAAATTATTTTATTTCTTTCTTTAATATGATCTTATTTAATAGTATCTATTTCTACTTAACTAAGCAAACTTTATGACGATCATGTTATTGCTCCCACTCTCTCTTGGCATAGCAATCTATATCTTCTTTTAAGTTTATTTGGTTATAATAAGCAATCTTTCAACCTATTAAGCAATAACGTATCTTAGCTTAATGCAAAAAATTTACATAGTTGTAATTTATCAAGATCTCTAATTTATTTCATTGCACAATTCTCTTCTAATTGATGAAAATTTTGTTTTGTTTTTTGCTTTTTTCTTTCTTCATTCTCTCTCCTTGGTTTACCTCTTTCTCGAAACCCTAACTTACTATTTTTTTTAGTATTTTCCTTCCCAATATTTCTAATAACCAAATGAAATTTTAACTAGAGTTAAATACTTTGATCGTTGCCACAAATTACGATGATCCAAAGTTAAAACATGAGGAATAAAAAGAATCTACATTTTTTAGTTTTTTGGACATATAGGAACTTCACACCAACAGAATTCACATCCTTGTCCTTAATTTCATTAGGGTTTCAATGATAAGTTAAGTACTTGCTACTGACAAAATGAAACATAAGCTGGTTGTGAAAAGAGAATAGCCTTAATTTACATTGGGCTCGCGGTTGTAGGTGAATATATCTTATTTTTGGGTAACAATAATGGGTCAATAAATCCTTAATAATAATACAAATTACTATTATTTATCCTTATTAATTTCAATAATTCATAATAATTCTAGATGAATTGTGATTAAGACAAAACAAATGTTATCTGACTCATCTTTATGAGCTTTATTTAATTATATATTCATTTTTATTTTTTTAAAATATTTTATGTTTTTAATATTTTGACATATTTTATGAGATAGTTTGATTCAAACATGATTTGAAAAGTGACGGATATTATAATTTTTCCCTCATAGAAATTTTGTCCATAAAATTTAGAATTACTTGGGATGCTTCTTCCTTATCTGATCCTTATGTTCCCATGTAGCTTCACATTTTGTTTGGTTTTGTCATTGTAGTTCAACCATTGGAAATGCTTTTTTTTCTTAGTTTATTAAATACTTTGGCTAGGATTCTTATAGGATTCTCTTCATAGCTTGAGTTTGGCTTTCCTTCCATATTGTTTGGATCATATTGTACCACATATGATGGATTTGCAAAATATTTTTAAGAGCTAAAATGTGGAACATCTTATGCACGTAATTTTATTCTATATTCAACATCTCCAACACTTTCTAGTATTTAAAAAATTCAATATCCCTTGACTTGAATTTTCCTCTCTTCTTAAATCTAATTACACCCTTCATTAGGCTTATTTTTAAGAAAATGTGTTCTCCTTCCTAGAATTTCACCATTTTTATTTAACATTGAAATATTTCTATTGGCAACCTTGTGTTTTTATATCTTTTTTTGAATCATTTGAATCTTTTAAGTGGTTTTCCTTATAAATTCAAGACCCAATTGTGCTTTATCACCTATTTCATGCCAATAAAAAGATGACTAATATTTCTAGTCATATAGTATTTCATATGACGCTATTCTTTATGCTGAATTGATAACTATTAATATAAGTGAATTTAATCAATGCCAAACAAGTATCCCAACTACCACCAAATTCTAGAATACATAATCTTAGTATATCTTCTAAAGTCCTTATAGTCTTTTCAATTTGTCTATCTGTCTAAGAATGAAATAATGTACTAAATTTTAATTGAGTATCAAATACTTCATACACTTTTCTTTATAAATATAAGATGAATTTAAAATCTCTATAAGATATAATGGCTTTTAATATTCCATACAATATAATTTAATTAATACAAATCAATGGACAGTTAGTTATTCAACCAAATAAGTGGTTTTGATGGGAAAGGAATGAGCTAACTTTGTTAATCTACTAATAATTGCTTATATGGAATCATGTTCTTGACTTGGTTTTGATAACCCAAATATAAAATCCATTATTATTTCTTATTGTTTTCATTCTAAAATAAAAAGGGGTTATAATAATCCACTTAGCCTTTATTGTTCTTCTTTGACTTGTTGTCATAAGATATATTTGCTCACATAGTCATTAACATTCTTTTTCATTCAATTCCATCAAAATCATTACATCAAATCTTGGTACATTTTTGTAACTTTTGAATGTACTATAATCTTTATTCCAAGAGCTTCTTTTAATAACATTTGTTGCAATGTCTTGCTGTTGGAATGCACATTCTATTTTTATAGAATAGCACTTCTTCATTTATGTAAAAATCTATTTCTTTTTCCTCAACTAGCTTAACTTTTAGTCACTAAATGTTTTCATCTTTGTTTTAAGCATCTTTTAAAGGTTTCAACTATTCTATTGTGATAGTTAAATGAGAAAAGTTTCTTCTATTAGTTATTAATATTGCATTCAATTTTAGATTATTCAATTCTATAATTAATTGAGCATCTTTTAGGCTAGATATCATACTATGCACATGAACATTCTAACTTAATGCATCAGCTACCATATTAGCTTTGCCTAAATGATATATAAGTTTTATATCATAATTTTTAAGTAATTCTAGCTATTTTTGTTACCTTAAATTTAATTCTTTTTATAAAAATAGATATTTTAAGCTTTAATGAATAATAAACAAATAACTATTCACCCCATAGAGATAATATCTCTAAAGTTTTAGTACAAATATAATTATAGCAAATTTGAGATAATGGATAGGATAGTTTCTTTCATGGGGTCATAATTATCTTGAAACATATGTTATAATTTTGTCATTTTTTATTAATATTCTTCTAAGTCCTTATAGAGATGCAACATTATATACTTGGAATTCCCTTTCTTTTTTTGAGTCAATATAGGTAGAGATACTACAATTCGAGAGAATCCTTTGCAAATTTTAGATAATACCCAACTAAACTCAAAAAACTTTTTTTCTTTTGTTACATTAGTTAGCTTGGATCATTTAATAATTGTTATCTTTTTTCTAAGGATCAATGGAGATTCCTTTAGCACTTATCACATGTCCCAAAAAAGATATACCAGATAAACAAAAGCTACATTTGGAAAGATTTGCATATAATTGGTGTTCTCATAATATTTATAATACCAAATGCAAATGCCTTTCATGCTCTACTTTACTTTTAGAATATATTAAAATGCCATCGATAAAAATAATGACAAAATAATCCAAAAATTTCTCGAATACTCTATTCATTAAATCCATAAAAGTAGTTAGAGTATTTCTTAGCCTAAAAGGTACCATAAGAAATTGAAATGACTATATCTAGTTCTAAAAATAATTTTTGAAATATCATCTTTCCTAATTGTATATTGGTGATAATCAAAATTTAAGTCAATTTTTGAGAATACTGTGGCTCTTTATAGCTCATTGAATAATTTCTCTATTTAGGAAACCCTTGTTTTTAATTTTGATCTTAATTAGTCTTTTTTGTAATCAATGCACATTCTCAGATTTCCATCCTTGTTTTTCAAAAAAAATTAAGTATAACCTAAGGAGATATATTGGGTTTAATTAAACCTTTGTCAATTAGATCTTATAGAGATATATTGTATCTTTAACTTTTTAGTTCTAGTGGAGCTATTCAATATGGCATCTTAAAGATTGGTTTTGTACCTAATACCAATTTAATTACAAACTCAATCTCTTTATAGTGGCACTTTTGGTTAGTCTTTAGGGAAGAAATTTGGATGTTCATGTACAAAAGGGACCTCTTGTAAACAGTAACTCTTTCTTTTCCATATCTTGGATTAAAGCTAGATAGAACTCATATCCTTACTAATTTGTTAGCTTTCATGGTAGATATTATAGGTATTCTTCTACCCTTGCCAAAATGCACTACACCAGTGCTGTCACTCATGCAAATCTTTATTTTTTCTTAGTAGTTAATGATGATCTAATAGAATATTAACCAATTTAGTCCAAGTATTACATCAAAAAGAGAGGTTTCTAACACATACAATTCAAATGACAGTTTTATGATCAAATTGATTACTATGAAGAAGTGTGATGCACTAAAATAAATAGAACCATTATTGGTACATTTTGTGATACAAGAGTATCTGTGATAATGTCTAGTAATGCAAGAGCTTCTTGGTGAGTGGTGACATAAATATGAGATTGTGTAATTTGTTGGGGATTATAGAACTGCTCTTTATTGGTACCTTTGCAAATTATTAATAAGTCTTATTGCTCTAGAGCCTCTAATAGTTCTTACTGACCCATAAGCCTACTAGCTTTCCTTTCCTTCTTTAGTATTTTTGTGGACAATGCATAACAATATGTCTTATTTGATGACATTAAAGGCATTTTATTAGCTTTTCTTGGTGGCACTCTCCTTAGTGGTACTTTGTATAAATTTTTTATTGTTGCTTTTTACTAACTCTTGAATTAATAGAAGCCATTAAAGATTTTTATGACCTAGGTTCCATAACTATTGGCCTTTTAAATTTTTTTCCACTTCCAGAAGTAAAATTGGGCCCTTTTCTTTTTGCTGAATTCTTTCTTGCTTCCATAGTAACCTAATTCTATCTAGTTCATCGAGTTGCTTTCACTAGTTCTCTATAAGAAGAAAATTCTAAAGGAGTCATAACACTTTTAATAGAATTTCATGATCTTTTTCTAAACATATAACATGTTTTATCCTCAATGGCCACCATTTTTGGTACATATTTAGTAAGTGATGCAAACTTTTATTCATAAGTTAAGATTATCAAGCTACCTTGATATATCCAGCTTGACTCATCTTGCATTTTATTCTTAAATGAAGGAGGAATATACCATTCCTTGAAAACTTTGTAAAACTCCCACCATGTCATTTCCATGTTGGATTTACCTTCAAATTTTAATCTTTTCTAGCCATCCCAATAATTTGTTGCTGTACCATTTAGTACAAGAGCAGCCTAAGAAACTATTCTACTTATAGGACAAAGCATGTTATCAAATAATGTTTCTAAGCTATCTAGCCAATCCTCTACTTACATAAGGTTTATTAAATCTAAAAATTATGGAGGATGTAATTTAAGGAATTTTTTACCAACTTATCAACTTGTCCTTCTTAGATTTGTTGGTAGTAAAGATTGTACTTTTCATGATGAAAATAATTTAGCTAGTTTATCAAACAACTACGTTCTACCTATCTACATTCAATATTGATGCTTGTGACCTCTTCATCTTGTGTTGTTGGGATGTGTATCTACTAATTCCATCTTGATGCACATAGATGGAACGTTTAGTATGTTATTTAGCTTATAAATTACACATATATCAATAAACAAGAAGTAATAAATTGTTAAATCATTAAAGAAATAGACATGTAGAATTACATATGTTTATTTCTAGAATTTTAACTATTCAATCATCCTACCATTTAAACATTGGTCCATAATACTTCAACAACTATAATACCACTAATGTGAAGACCTACTTGCGACAAACTCTATTTTTTAAATTAAATTATTTTATTATCTTAAAATTTTAAAATTTCACCCATAATTTGGATTTTAAAGAAATAAAATCTCTCAAATATTTTGTTTATTTTTTTATTATATAATATCAATTATTTCACATAAATAAAGAATAATGAAATAATCATATAATTTATGTCCACAACTATCAACTAAATAACTAAAAATTGTCAATAAGACTTATGTTTACAATCATAATATGTCACAACACTAATTTTACTATTACATTCAAAATTTTTATAACATAAATATTTTATAATTTTTTAATATAGTATTACATAACTATTTATCTTAAAACTTAAACATTTTAAAACTTATTTAGGGATTATACTCACTATTTTCTTTCATATTCAGTGTACCTAAAATATTAATACCAAAATATGTTAAGCCAATCATCATAAACTCAATCGATAAAAGATAAAAATAAAGTATATACATGTAAACACAATTTAAACTGCTATAAGTAGTTCTATAATGTAAAAAGATAATAAGTGATAAATGAAACAACAAATAGTATATAACAAAGATAGAATATAATGATGTAAAAAACTATCTTATTTATAAATAAATAATAAACACATACAAATCTAAATTATTTTATTTCTTTTTCTAATGTTATCTTATTTAATATTTGTTTTTTTATTTAACTAAGTAAACCTTGTGATGGTCATGATAATACTCTCACTTTCTCTTTGTGTAGTTAATTAGTATCATCTTTTTAGTTTATTTAGTTATAATAAAAACTTTATTTATTATTTACTTATTTTAATTTTTTTTACATATCAAAGATCTTTTTCTTCAAATATTCTAATTAAATAAATTATTTACAACAAAATTTAATAATGTAGCTTATAGACCACTAGCCCTAATCATAATAACAAATCTCAATCAAGTGATCCACTTGTCACTAGCTTCTCCAATTATGTTGACTTAGTTTTTCTAATATTATTTTGAAAGGTTCTAAGTGATTTGATAATTAAAATTTAGATTTTTATTTTTAATAAAGTGGATTAAAATTATAATTTTAGATATTTTCTCAAAAAGCGTGCATTTATCAAGTCTATCAGATTTGAAAAATGAATATACCAGTGAATCGAGCTTGTTGAGACAAGTTTATTGATGTTTATCATGTTGCAATCAGAGTTCATTTGGATTTAGTATAAATCTATAAAAAAGAATTATTGATAGAATATAATTTATGAATAAATAAATAAATATAATAAGCGAAAATCCTTAGCTTCTTTCCATGACCTTCTCGACCAACACACAATTTTCCTCATTTCTCTCTCATTCTTGTAGTCAATCAATCCCTAACTTTCGTTCCTTGGTGCTTGATGTTATACCCGGTAAAATATTATAGGTTTAATCTTCAATAATTAAATTGTGGCTTGGATGATTTCAGATCGACCGTAGGATGAGCCAGGAGCTCAATTGGAGGCTATTAGAATTTCTGAAAATTTCTGGGGATTTTTCGGAGCACCGAGGAAATTTTTAAGTAATTTTCCCTGTTTAATTGGATTTTTGGAAATTCGAAAATCTATTTAAATCGGTTAATTAGATTTTTAAACCGGAATTTGGTTTTTACCGCGCGTGAACCGGACCGGAGCGGTTCAGCGAAGGCGGGGGCAGTTCGCCGAGGTGCGTTTGCACGTGCGTTCGGATAAGCCGCGGATAAGCGGATCGGACGGACGAGATCAGCGGTGGAGATTAACCGGCTGATCGGGTGTTAAGCGGCGTTTTAGAAGGTCAACCGGCGCTTAATGGGTTCTTAACGGGTTATTACCGGTTTAAGCGGGGTATTTAACCCGAACCGTTTCGGCCCTTAGGGTTTCGAACGGCGGCCGGAGACGAGGTGTTCGCGGCGGACGGCGATATTTTCCGGCAGCCTTTCAAGGGGCTTTTTGTACCTGGAGGTTCGCGTGATCGAGGAGAATCGATTGGTACCGGTTTCGTTCGGCGAGGAGCAGCGGTTGGTCGCGTGCGAGCTTCACCGTCGCCACCGTCGCCGGAGAAGAAAAAGGTAGGAAATTCAGTTTAAATTTCGTTAATTAGCGAATTAAAAATATGAATTACTTTGCAATTAACTACCAGAGCATGTGAATTGTGTTTTTTTGAAAGTGATTAATGCAAATTATTGATTTAGCATTTTAGGGTTTTCGGAAAAAATTATACCCGTCAAATTGGAAATTTTACCGAGCAATTGATGATTCTATTATGGACTTTAATCATGTTAAGATTGTATCAAATGCTGAAAATTGTTTAATTTCATAGATTGTTTGTTTAATTTCATAAATTGTTAAATGAGGATCGGATGAAAACTTCGGCGGGAAATTTGATTGAATCTTAGAAATTAGTGGCATTATTGACAAATTAGGATAGTATGAACATCGGATTTTGCTTCTCCTTGATCTCGGTCGCCGGAAATCGACGGGGAAAACGGAATTTCCCGGAGGAATCGTCGGCTAGGGTTTCGCAGGCGCCGGGCGGAGGAAGGAGATGGATTAGATTAATTTCAGCTTAGTTAATTAAATAATTGTAATTAATTAATAATTAATAATATTTAAATACTAAACGTCGGCTGGAAAATTTGATTTAAAGGTTCGGCCGGTGGGTTCGCGGTTCAGCATGTTTTTTTTCCGAACCGGCAGCGAAACCCGGTTCAGCGGAACGCGGGCGCGGACGAACGGCGGAGGAAAAAACTTAATTCGGAAATTAATCCGAATTTTCGGAAAATATGTGGAATTTTTTTTAATCCGAATTTTCGGAAAATATGTGGAAAAATTTTTAATCCGAATTTTCGGAAAATATGTGGAATTTAAATTTTCGGAAATTTATTTCAAATTTTCGGAAAAAAAGATATATGTGGAATTTAAATTTTAAATTCGGAAATTTATTCCGAATTTCGGAAAATGGATAAAGGGTAGAAATTGAAGTTGAAATTTAAAATTTCCTGAAACGAGAAAAAGGTGATTTAGGGAAATCACATAGACAAGTTGAAAGTTACTGTTGGAAATTATCCATAAATTCAGTACAGCTGGATCAGTTGGAAGGAAGTGTGACACTTGGGTAAGTGTTACCAGAATAGTCAGAATTTCGATACAGTTTATGTTATTTGGATGGCATTGACATGGATTGAGTCAGTTTACTCAGTGTTGGCATATTTTATGGATTGGCATGCTGGACCGGACTACTATAGACCCTATATGATGTTTTAGGGTAGTTGTGGTAGGTAACTGTGCGGTTCAGACTTAGCTTCCACAGTATACATGTGGACTGGTATGTGCCTTGTTGTACCTGGACACATGTTGCCGGATCTTGGAGTTAGAGATTGGCAATGACTGTAGGGGCGTGAGCTTCTATGGAAGTTGTTGGTAGAGGACTCCTTGGGACGGTGGCTGAGTCGATCTCTCCTGGTCCATGTGTGTAGGCCTGCGAGCCTGAGGGTGGCAGGGGTGTCTCGCAGTGGCTAGCCAAGTGTGTAGGCCTGCGCGCCTTAGGGTGGCAGGGGTGTCTCACGTTGGCTAGAGATTTTGTGACTGGATTTGTCTATAGTCTCCAGGAGATTGATTGACGAGAGACGCTGCGGTGTCGGGTGCTTAGGCGCCATGCGTGTTTCGAGATGGGCGTTCCCACTGGCATGCTACCTGGAAGCCCAGAGGAGAGCTACTCTGGTGTGACTGGGGTGACTGTGGTTGGTCGGAGTCTGGGACTGAGAGTGCCTTTCCACCCTACATTGTTATGCTGTATTCCTATACTTTTGCTATTATCCTTCTCTTGCATGTGAGTTTTTACTAGCTGTCTTTCCTACTGAGCGTAGCTCATTCCTTTTTATCTATATTTTTCCAGTGGCTCGGCAGACTTGACGCCACCCAGCTTTAGGTGGGATCGTGATCAGTAGGCTAGTGGAGGAGATCTGATCTGTGATTATCCGAGACATTCTGGTTAGTTGATTGTTGCTGTTGGATGTATTCAGTGAGACTGTTATTTTTATGTCTTGTATTATGTGAGGGTGATTCTGACTTATGTATCTAGTTGGATGATATTGTATTTGTTGGACTTGGATCTTATTCTTGTGATGTGATGTAGTTTCCATTCACTGTTTTACTTTATTGTCTTGGTGGTATAGTGTGTGGAGTGCCATATTTTATCTGAGGATGTTATGTATTTTATTTTTGATGGTGAGGTCATTACATGACTATGGAACTTAACCGTGGGGGTTCAGACTTCTATTAGACCGGTTCTCCTATCGGTATGGGTTAGGAGTATTGGGTCTAGCAGGAGTAACATTGCGCGAGTCCATCTGTTAATTCAGGAGTCATGAACCTGATTTGACGGTGTACCCGGGAGATGGGATCCACATTGTTAAGGAAAGTAGGTGTGTAATGATGTGTTATATCCTATGTTTTTCGTAGGCTACTCAGGTTGGTATGGGACGATCTGAGCTGTCTATATGTAAAAAAAAAAAAAAAAATGTATGCCAAAAATCAGCCTAGGAAAAAAATGGGGTGTAACAGGAGTGGTATCAGAGCCAGGTTAGGATAATGGGGCTAGACATGTATAGAAGTTCAGCCCTAGGTTAGATAGTGGGGCTAGACATGTATAGAAGTTCAACCCAAGGTGGGGAGAACTGTTGGTCATTTTATTATACTATGGTAGTCCGTATGCCAAATGCCAAATGACGACTCTAATGCCAGATTAGTTGCTTTTGACAGTATGGCTGGTACCAGGAGACTTCCCTTTCGTGGAGCAGCTAGAGGCAGACCTGTATCTGCTACTCCTACCCCGGAGACGATCCCAGCATTGCTAGTTGAGCCAGCCGTGGATCGTTGGATCGATGCCTTTATGCGGTTGCGACCGCGGAGCTTCAGTGGGTCGGCTGACCCAGCGGTGGCAGATGACTGGATGGCTCATATGCTTGAGCTGTTTGATGCCTTGGGATGTCCATTCGGCAGGAGGGTAGTACTTGCTGCTCTAGTATTGGAGGGAGAGGCTGCTACCTGGTGGAGAGGCCAGCAGCGCGCTATGTTTGGGGAGGCCCAGAACAGCGAGATAGCATGGGAAGACTTTGTTGAGGCATTCAGGGAGTGCTACATTCCGGCTTCTGCCATGTCTCAGTTCAGGAGGGACCTTATACACCTCAGGTAGGGCCAGATGTCAGTGAACGACTACTTATCGAGATTCACATATCTGGCGAGGTATGCCACAGAGCTGGTACCATCTGAGGAGCGCAGATGTGAGATGTTCTTGGAGGGACTTCGTCCTATGCTGCAGCGTCAGTTGGTTGTGAGCCAGTTTGCCAGATTTCGTGACTTAGTGGAGGCTGCGAGATCCGTTGAGCTTATTGACATCCGGATGGAGGCCCAGAGAGAGGCTCACAACAAGAGGAAGGGATTCAGAAATGCCCAACAGAACGAAAAGGACAAGAGACACAGAGATCACCGTGGTACCCAGGAGGGCGTGATCCAGCCACGGCCTATTTCCGAGAGGCCAGTGCAGCAGACAGGTACTCGGACTGGGGGGATGATTTGCTACCACTGTCAGCAGCCAGGACACATAAGGTACGACTGCCCAGAATGGAAGAAACAGAGGATCACAGGACCGGTTGGTTCATCTGGGGGACAGCCCAGAGTATTTGCATTAACTCAGCAGCAGGCTTCAGAGTCACCAGAGGTGATCACAGGTATGCTTTATTTTGGTAACATACAGTGCGTGACTTTGTTTGATACTGGTGCATCTCATTCTTTTGTTGCTGAGAAGATCTGGAATCAGATATCAGGATCCAAGGGTTATTTAAAAGAATCCTTACTGGTTAGGCTTCCTGATGGGAAAGAGATTCCCACTGTTCAGAAGATTGATGGATCTTTTCTGATTAGTGGACACGAGTTCATAACAGAGTTGATATGTGTGCCGCTAACAGAGTTAGACATTATTTTGGGGATGGATTGGTTGTGCTACCATGTAGTGGTTATGGATTGTTGCGAGAAGAAGGTTTGGATCAGGGTGCCTGGTTCGGAGGATGTGATATACTTTGGTCTGAATAGGCAGATTCCCCTGATTTCAATTCTTCAGGCAGAGAGACTAGTGAGGAAGTGATGTACTGGTTGGTTGGCTTATGTGACAGATAGTCAAGCCACCACTACCCTTATGTCAAATATTCCAGTGGTGAAAGACTTCCCTATGGTTTTTCCAGAGGAATTGCCTGGACTTCCACCAGTTAGGGAAGTGGAGTTTTCGATTGATTTAGAGGCAGGAGCAGCTCCTATTGCTAGAGCTCCGTATCGGATGGCTCCAGCCGAGCTAGCAGAGTTGAAGACTCAGTTGCAGGACCTATTAGACAAGGGACTCATACGCCCCAGTTGTTCACCTTGGGGTGCCCCTGTCTTATTCGTCAAGAAAAAGGATGGTAGTATGAGGCTGTGTGTGGATTATAGGGAATTGAATAAGGTTACGATTCGTAACCGGTACCCTTTACCACGTATTGATGATTTACTAGAACCGAATTTGAGGCAAAGGAGATGGTTGGAATTGATAAAGGACTATGAGCTGGTGATAAATTACTGCGAGGATAAGGCTAATCCTGTTGCTGATGCTTTGAGCAGGCACGCAGTTATGCATACTATGTTAGTCTCTGACTCTATACTAGACTTGGATTGGGATGTTGAAAGATGTCAGGAATAGGTCGTTTCCTATGGTCAAGGTTCTGTGGAATAGACATGACGAAAGGGAGGCAACCTGGGAGCTAGAGCAAGATGTTGCGGAAAAGTGGCCGGAACTTCTTGCTGAATTTCGAGGGCGAAATTCCCGATAAGGTGGGGAGATTGTTATACCCGGTAAAATATTATAGGTTTAATCTTCAATAATTAAATTGTGGCTTGGATGATTTCAGATCGACCGTAGGATGAGCCAGGAGCTCAATTGGAGGCTATTAGAATTTCTGAAAATTTCTGGGGATTTTTCGGAGCACCGAGGAAATTTTTAAGTAATTTTCCCTGTTTAATTGGATTTTTGGAAATTCGAAAATCTATTTAAATCGGTTAATTAGATTTTTAAACCGGAATTTGGTTTTTACCGCGCGTGAACCGGACCGGAGCGGTTCAGCGAAGGCGGGGGCGGTTCGCCGAGGTGCGTTTGCGCGTGCGTTCGGATAAGCCGCGGATAAGCGGATCGGACGGACGAGATCAGCGGTGGAGATTAACCGGCTGATCGGGTGTTAAGCGGCGTTTTAGAAGGTCAACCAGCTCTTAATGGGTTCTTAACGGGTTATTACCGGTTTAAGCGGGGTATTTAACCCGAACCGTTTCGGCCCTTAGGGTTTCGAACGGCGGCCGGAGACGAGATGTTCGCGGCGGACGGCGATATTTTCCGGCAGCCTTTCAAGGGGCTTTTTGTACCTGGAGGTTCGCGTGATCGAGGAGAATCGATTGGTACCGGTTTCGTTCGGCGAGGAGCAGCGGTTGGTCGCGTGCGAGCTTCACCGTCGCCACCGTCGCCGGAGAAGAAAAAGGTAGGAAATTCAGTTTAAATTTCGTTAATTAGCGAATTAAAAATATGAATTACTTTGCAATTAACTACCAGAGCATGTGAATTGTGTTTTTTTGAAAGTGATTAATGCAAATTATTGATTTAGCATTTTAGGGTTTTCGGAAAAAATTATACCCGTCAAATTGGAAATTTTACCGAGCAATTGATGATTCTATTATGGACTTTAATCATGTTAAGATTGTATCAAATGCTGAAAATTGTTTAATTTCATAGATTGTTTGTTTAATTTCATAAATTGTTAAATGAGGATCGGATGAAAACTTCGGCGGGAAATTTGATTGAATCTTAGAAATTAGTGGCATTATTGACAAATTAGGATAGTATGAACATCGGATTTTGCTTCTCCTTGATCTCGGTCGCCGGAAATCGACGGGGAAAACGGAATTTCCCGGAGGAATCGTCGGCTAGGGTTTCGCAGGTGCCGGGCGGAGGAAGGAGATGGATTAGATTAATTTCAGCTTAGTTAATTAAATAATTGTAATTAATTAATAATTAATAATATTTAAATACTAAACGTCGGCTGGAAAATTTGATTTAAAGGTTCGGCCGGTGGGTTCGCGGTTCAGCATATTTTTTTTCCGAACCGGCAGCGAAACCTGGTTCAGCGGAACGCGGGCGCGGACGAACGGCGGAGGAAAAAACTTAATTCGGAAATTAATCCGAATTTTCGGAAAATATGTGGAATTTTTTTTAATCCGAATTTTCGGAAAATATGTGGAAAAATTTTTAATCCGAATTTTCGGAAAATATGTGGAATTTAAATTTTTGGAAATTTATTTCAAATTTTTGGAAAAAAAGATATATGTGGAATTTAAATTTTAAATTCGGAAATTTATTCCGAATTTCGGAAAATGGATAAAGGGCAGAAATTGAAGTTGAAATTTAAAATTTCCTGAAACGAGAAAAAGGTGATTTAGGGAAATCACATAGACAAGTTGAAAGTTACTGTTGGAAATTATCCATAAATTCAGTACAGCTGGATCAGTTGGAAGGAAGTGTGACACTTGGGTAAGTGTTACCAGAATAGTCAGAATTTCGATACAGTTTATGTTACTTGGATGGCATTGACATGGATTGAGTCAGTTTACTCAGTGTTGGCATATTTTATGGATTGGCATGCTGGACCGGACTACTATAGACCCTATATGATGTTTTAGGATAGTTGTGGTAGGTAACTGTGCGGTTCAGACTTAGCTTCCACAGTATACATGTGGACTGGTATGCGCCTTGTTGTACCTGGACACATGTTGCCGGATCTTGGAGTTAGAGATTGGCAATGACTGTAGGGGCGTGAGCTTCTATGGAAGTTGTTGGTAGAGGACTCCTTGGGACGGTGGCTGAGTCGATCTCTCCTGGTCCATGTGTGTAGGCCTGAGCGCCTGAGGGTGGCAGGGGTGTCTCGCAGTGGCTAGCCAAGTGTGTAGGCCTGCGCGCCTTAGGGTGGCAGGGGTGTCTCACGTTGGCTAGAGATTTTGTGACTGGATTTGTCTATAGTCTCCAGGAGATTGATTGACGAGAGACGCTGCGGTGTCGGGTGCTTAGGCGCCATGCGTGTTTCGAGATGGGCGTTCCCACTGGCATGCTACCTGGAAGCCCAGAGGAGAGCTACTCTGGTGTGACTGGGGTGACTGTGGTTGGTCGGAGTCTGGGACTGAGAGTGCCTTTCCACCCTACATTGTTATGCTGTATTCCTATACTTTTGCTATTATCCTTCTCTTGCATGTGAGTTTTTACTAGCTGTCTTTCCTACTGGGCGTAGCTCATTCCTTTTTATCTATATTTTTCCAGTGGCTCGGCAGACTTGACGCCACCCAGCTTTAGGTGGGATCGTGATCAGTAGGCTAGTGGAGGAGATCTGATCTGTGATTATCCGAGACATTCTGGTTAGTTGATTGTTGCTGTTGGATGTATTCAGTGAGACTGTTATTTTTATGTCTTGTATTATGTGAGGGTGATTCTGACTTATGTATCTAGTTGGATGATATTGTATTTGTTGGACTTGGATCTTATTCTTGTGATGTGATGTAGTTTCCATTCACTGTTTTACTTTATTGTCTTAGTGGTATAGTGTGTGGAGTGCCATATTTTATCTGAGGATGTTATGTATTTTATTTTTGATGGTGAGGTCATTACATGACTATGGAACTTAACCGTGGGGGTTCAGACTTCTATTAGACCGGTTCTCCTATCGGTATGGGTTAGGAGTATTGGGTCTAGCAGGAGTAACATTGCGCTAGTCCATCTGTTAATTCAGGAGTCATGAACCTGATTTGACGGTGTACCCGGGAGATGGGATCCACATTGTTAAGGAAAGTAGGTGTGTAATGATGTGTTATATCCTATGTTTTTCGTAGGCTACTCAGGTTGGTATGGGACGATCTGAGCTGTCTATATGTAAAAAAAAAAAAAAAAAAATGTATGCCAAAAATCAGCCTAGGAAAAAAATGGGGTGTAACACTTGACCATCATGCCATCTTAGAGAGCTTTTATGGCCACATTTTGGGCTTCATGATTTACTATTATTCTTTTCCTTTTTGGTTTGATAGGAAGGGCATAATTACAATTTGAAGGTTACCAAAAAGGTGAGATACTATGGTTTGGCTTCAACTTCCCTCATAAATCCTTATTATTGCTTTGGGAGGAGTTGAAAGGAAGTGATTCTTAGAGATTTTATGTCAAAATAGAGACAGAATGGACTTATTTTTATAATATGAGCATTACCACCCATTGTCAAGTGTTGTATTTTTCCTATTATTGTAAGGATGAGAAGAGAAGAAGAAATTTGGTATCTTATCTGATTTATCAAGTTCATATAGTATCTTCTTAAGCTTCATTTCCTCTAATGATGGTATGTTCACTTCATTGTCTCATTATTACCTTATTTTAAGGAGCTCCTATGGCCAAATCTTTGGAAGGGAGAATAGGCGAGCTAATGCATGTTTTCCTTGCCACTAATGCACATGAGGAGGAACTCAATGCTACTTAAAGGTAATCTAGCATTATTAAAAATCTCCCACTACAAAGGAGAAAGCTTGAAGGTTTTTGTGAGTCAATGCAAGCCATTATTGAATTGTTTGATTGAAGTGAAAATGAAGCTTAAGAAGGTAACATGAAATTTTTTCTTCAATAGTCTTATTTTAAATGTAATAAAGCCATAATAAGAAAGTTGGATTTATGTTGGAACATTAAAGCATGATTACAAATCAAGATAGTTTATCTTGATAATATTGTTCAAATGTAAGTGATTTTTAAATTATATAATATGTATTCTAATTAAATTATAAACTCATATATTTAGAAATATTTTTTGAATTAGTATTAAGAAATAATATAATGAAAACTATTTTTAGTTATGTGCTTAATCATTCATTTATATAAAACTAAAAGAAAAAAAAATTAATGCATAAATTTTCTCAAGGAGAGTAGGTAGATAAACTTTAAATAACTATAATACAAGTATGATATTATTTTATGATTATTAAGCATTTAATATTGTGACATTTTATCCTTTTCTTTATATATCATGTTCTATATCATTATTACATGTCGTGTGATAAGAAATAAGTATAGAGAAGTAAAATAATTGATTTATTTAGTGATGTTAGTAATGTGAAAATTAAGAAATAAATATGATAGAGAATAGAAAAAATAAATAAGAAATAAAATAATTGATTTATTTAGTGATGTTAGTAATGTGATAAACTCCTTATTATATAATCTAGCAACCTAAAGATGAGAACCATTATGAAGTGAACATGATGTAATATTCCTATAGGTTATGATTTATATGTTATGATACAATATTAAATGATATGATATGAGATTTACATACTGTGTGTTTGATACAAACATGATATAGATGAGATCCCATTGTATCAGAATAATGATCATTTGAAAAATACTTGGGCCCTTATAATTAGTGTAAGTCTATGAAGTAGATAAGAAATAATACTAGGATATAAAAGTTAAGAAAATACTAGAGTCAAGTAGTTTAGAAACATATAAAGAGATGGAATTTTAGATTGATAAATTAAAATATAGTGATAGAGATATGCATATGCATGAACATGATTAGAAGTTGTATTTATACATCTTTTAGGTGTTGATTATTTTATATATTTTTATACTTTGATCACATACTCTTACATGCTTATACAACTTTTTATATCTTGATGTCATAATTTTATTAAATTATTTTATATATATTTTTAGTTGTTGATTATAAGTACTTATTTAGTATTATTCATTGTTCTCTTTATAGTTTATCTTTTTTTCATATTTTATCTCATTTTATTGTTTAGATGTAAATTTAGTTATTGGGCTTTAAGGTCATTATATAATTATATTATAGTTCAAAATTTTAAAGCACTAATAGATGAGAAACCTTTGTTGTACTTAAGTTTGATAATATATTTTTGAGGATATTGTGATATTTCTTTTTGGGATACTCTTTATGTATTTTAAAGCACATGTGGATGGTTGTATGTATGGTGGGTATTGATGTATGTATTTATATATACATTTTTGAAGTGCATAATTAGATTTGTAGGTTACAATCAATACTCAGTGAATTTCTTGTATGTTGTGGAATTTGTTATATTGAAAGATATTACACTTATGACATTTTTTAGAGATGGATTATTTGGTTATTTAGGTGCATTGATGATTTTCTTTATGTTGAGATTATAGTTGTGATATTTTTGTTATTGTGAATATATATGTATCTTTTATTATTATTATTATTGATGGTTAGCATATATAAAGGAAACATAAACAATTTTAGAAAAAAAATCTATCTATTTGATTTCTAAAGAATAATAATTTCTAAGGTAGAATCAGCCTAAACAAGAAAAAATTATTTGAAACATATCAGAGTAAGTCTTACCATCATTCCTTTGCTGGTTATGTATTAGTATTCTCTAAATATATTCAAACTATAATTATTCTAATCCTGAAGCTATTAGGACATATATTAGATTGAGATGTTAAGTGGGGTGTAACACCATAGTGGTGGATATCAACTTCGTGGTCTACTCATCACTAACCTTATTTTAAAGGCAATATAATCATGTAACTTGTTGGCCACTAGGTCCAATAAATTTTAGACTTCATTTTAGTTTGTTTGAACCATCATTTATTAATTCCATTAAAATTTGATGAATGTATTAACTATACTTTTCTAACTCATGCAAACCATGAATCCATAATTCACTAAGAAATTGAATGCATCAAATTTAATAAATAAAGTAACAAATGTTAATAAGTGTTACTGGCATCACAAATGATAATATGTAAACTCATAAAAGATAGAGATTTTGTATACATGGTAATTA
Source organism: Vanilla planifolia (assembly GCA_023846275.1). Classification (NCBI taxonomy): domain Eukaryota; kingdom Viridiplantae; phylum Streptophyta; class Magnoliopsida; order Asparagales; family Orchidaceae; genus Vanilla; species Vanilla planifolia. The sequence goes on from CM043870.1 coordinate 22,561,083, forward strand.
CAAATTTGTGTATAGCAATCTCCTAATCCCTACATTGTATCATCTTTTTATTATAATAATGCAATATACATCACAATCATTATTTAGCGTTCATTATAATTATTCTAACAACTAGCATGCAATAATACATTATTCTTACATAATATTTATTTTAAATTTGTTTATCGTAAGATTTTCTCATTTTTCATTCTTGACATTATTTCTAGTCAAATTAATTGTCCTTTAGGATCAACCTATTAAGCAACATATCTCAACTTAATATAAACAATTTGCATAATTATAATTTATTAAGATTTTTAATTTTTCATTGCACAACTCACTTCTAATTAATGAAATTTATCTTTTGCTTTTTCCACTATGCTTTCTTCCTTCTCTTTACTTAGTTCACTCTTCTCAAAACCCTTGCTTACTATTTTGTCAATGTTTTCCTTCCTAATCTTTCTAATAACCAAATTGAAGTTTAATTAGGGTTAAATTCTTTGATCATTGCAATAAATTAAGAATATTCATAGTTCAATCAAGAGTAATAAAAATGATCTCCATTTTTTTAGTTTCTTGGACATACTGAAACGTTGCACTAATAGACATTTTATGCTCTTTGATTTCATTTGGAATTCGATGATGAATGAAGCCCTTGCCACTGGCAAATGGAACTTAGGTGAATTTGATTAGTTGCAAAAAGAAAACAACCCTATGTTTGATCAAGCACGTGGTTGTTAGAGAAGATATCTTAGTTTTGGGTAGCCAAAATAAGTTGATAAATCCTTAATAATAAATATAAAATTTATTATTATTCATCATCATCAACTTTGATAATTCATAATAATTTTTGGCAAACTTTCATCAAGGTGGAACAAATATTATTAGACTCATCTCGTCGAGCTCTATTTTACTTTATATTCATTTTTATCTTTTAAAATATTTTTATTTTTTTAGTTTTTTGGCATTCTTTAGAGATAGTTTAATTATGCCTGATTTGATGAAGAGTTGGGGATATTATAATGTTGTAAAAACTCACAATGATCTCAAAATATTTTAATATAAATGTAATAATACATAAAATAATAGTTGTCATATTATATTAATTCTATAACTATTATTGATATAGAAATTTAAAAAAAAATATAAATGTAATTGCATATACATGTTATTGTTCATATTCTTCAAATATATTAGTCTCTTAGCACCTGGGTCTTGAATTCTTCTTTAAGGACCCTTAGCTTAGTGATTGACAACAACTTGTCAAATAATATAAATAAGAAATAAGCATATATTCTCATAAGGAAAACCTCAAGGTACATATAGTAAGGTAGTATAAAAATCAAATAAAGTAATCGAGCAATAAATGAAAGAATACGTGATAATATGTACAAAGAATGTTAGAGCAATATGTGCATAGTCATGTACAAATATTTCCAACTCATCATAAGCATATAATACCTTTTGTTTTACTTTTCTTTTATTTTTACATTCATTTCTTTTCTTTATTTTTTTTAATTTTATTCTTTTCACATTTTTATTCTTTCTTTGGGCTTAAACTTTTTCATGATCAAAATCTTTGTACTTAAAGATCTCATATCATATCTCATCATCTTATGCCTTAATGCTCTAAAATGTCATGACTCCACCACTATGTATCACGATAATGGAGTGAAATAATTTATCATCACTAAGTCTTACTTCATAATAGAAACTTCTTATACTGATGAAAAACAAAGCACTCAGAATGTTAGAGTTCCATCTCTAAGTAGTTATGATACTTTGGAGTGAAGTATCTGGTTATCACTAAGTCTCACCCTATAATGTTAACATTTTATGTTGATGGGATATCAGGTACTTAAAATGTTAGAGCTCTTCTTTGATACATGTGACATCGTCACATAATCGTTATCCCTTATAGCCAACATCTAGTACTGATAAGGAGATGAGACCATTGAAATGTTAGAGTCTCATCTTTGAGTACCCATAATATCTTAGAGTAAAGTATCTTATCATCACTAAGTTGAAATTTTTTTCTTCCATGGTCCCATCTTTAGAAACCACAACGCAAGAAGTGATGCATATCACATTTATCAAATTTATTAGGTCACTATATAATAGGGTCATTCTCTTTATCAAGATATATCAATCTATTTTAATTTTTTTTTAATTTTAATTTTAATTTATTTTATCTTATCATATTTTTTAATTTAGAACATTATATAGCTCATATAGTTATACATGTGTAATTGTTTATGCTTATATATATATATATAAGCATAAAGTGTTATAGTAAAATCAAAGTATATACAAGAAATACTATGTCATAAAACTACTCACATTATTAGACATTTCACAATAATATGCAAAAATATTTAATAATTTATTTATATATCATAGTTAATTAGTTTATTTACATGATGACTTTAAGACACCTTTACTATTATTTTTTCTTTTCTTTTATTAATTCTCCTCATTCTCTAAAAATTTCACATTAATATTTACCAATAAAAATTAATTTTTATTAAAAAAGTACTCTCTAAAAGTTATGTTTATCAAACTATCATCTTTTTTATAATTATCATCACATTATATAATATAATCAATCATATCAACTTGCAAAGTCAGGACTTTATAATGAATAGACAAATGCATTATTGTGATTATACCATTCTAAATTACTATTGCACTTGTATGTCTAAGATAGTCAATAGGCCAAAATAATTATCGAACAAATGATCCATAGTAAACATGTTCATCAAATAATCATACTAATATAATTCTTATTTTGTATTATATAATACATGCCTTAATTATATTTCTAATTTCAAATCGTATTAATATCCCACATCATATTATATGATACATGTATGTTGCTAATAAAAAAAATCATATAATCGATCTTTGTTAAGCCATCAGAAAAAGCATCATAAAAGATTGATACATGTTTTGCACTAGTCCAATGTGTCATTTAATGCATGATGCCCTTATCATACTAATATATTCTACCATTCATACTTGTAAAATATGTAATATATTTACATAATAAAATAACTTTAATTGTAGTCATCAGATGGCACCATGTATAATTATAATTTAGAATTTATATAGCAACGTATTAGTCTAATATATATATATGTTGTATTATTATGATACATGTATAGAATGTTTTGAGTAATATTTTTTGTTGTCATTGTATCGCACAATACAGGAGTCATACTAGTACGATCCATCTATTTCATAACTAATGATTAGACATTCGAGCTATAGTAATAATATCTGTCTATCGTATTATCTAATACATGGGTCATGCTAATTTGATCATTGTGCTACATAATCGCTTGGCAAAAAGCCTCTCATCAGCTCCCACTGTAGGCCTGTACCAAACGATCTAAACAATTATTTGCTACGATCCATACAATTGAAAAGATGACAATCTTTGTCTCACATTACAATGACTTGAATCTTACAAGATGCATTTCTTTACTCATTTAAATGATTAGTACACTTTAAAGATAAAAACATTGGTGATATCTTACCTTGAAATATCATTTCCAAAAAAAGGGATTATAACTTATTCTTTGGTGCTTTTCTTCATTTCTGATCTCATTAAAGTAGAGCAAGAACTTGAGATATAAAAGTTAAAGCATTTCCCTTCACCCTTTGTGCCCCTCCTCTCCCAACTATCTCGCTTTCTCACTTGGTTTCTAAATGTTGCATTGGCCTTTTAAGGAATGGGAGAGAGCTTATCCTCTCATTTAATATGAGAGGATACGTCACCCACACTTAATCATCTTTATTTATTTTTTTAAAATAAGTATTTATCTTTTAAAATTTTACTAAAATTGCAAATGATCTTCAAAAAATGTAAACCAATATGAATTCTTTGTGATGAGATCTTCATAATCTTCAAATTCGATATCCAATTATTGTCATCTTGGCTTGCTTTTTGTGGTTTCAACTAGATTACATTTTTGGGTTTTGAATTTAGAGTACATATATTCAATGTATGGTACTAGTTTTTGTTGAGGATAAATAATTAAAATTAATATATCAAGTTATTATAGTTATTATAAAACCTTAACTTCAATATGCATTATATTAGTTTATGTTAGTTTAAATTGCTCTCCAAAATTATGATAATATGACTAGCTTTTTATTATAAGAATGAACGTTTAAAAAAGTTAGAAAGAAGAGGACGATGAGTGTGGCATCACTCAAAAAAGGCAAGTTGGTCACTACAAGAGTGGTTTCATAGTTTTTCATATCTTAAGGTGCAAAATTATAAGGAAGTAAACAATTTATGATATGAAACTTATAAAAAAATTGAACTATTGTGTAAAACTAGATTAGAAAGGTTTAGGATGATAATCTGCATATATCTAAACCTAAGGTAAAAAATTAAGAAAACTAGACAACTTAGGGCTATGAGCATGAGTAGGAAAAAGCGTGCATGTTACTACACTACTTTTTGTTTTATGTTTCTTCATTTTATTTCAAATATGTATTACAATAACTTTAAAAAAGTTAAAGAAAATTTTACAATTATAGGAGTTGAAATCATGCCTAACATATGAATGTTAAGGATAACATATTATGGATTAGGTAAAAATGAAGCAAAATTGAACTAAAATAAAGAATTTTGTTTGGTATAATATTTAAGGCATGCAACACATTGGCATTCACATATAATATCTGTGGTTTCTCATATAGTATGTGAAAAACAAAATAATGTAGAGATAAGATAACTTAAAGGAAACATACTTTAATTTAATAATAATGTATGGTATATTAAACTCAATGTGTATAAGATACATAGCTTGGTATAAACTTAAGGAAATATATGTTATATTAATTTTAATGTATTTTATGCCAACCTCAAAATGAATTACACTTACATAAGAAGTAACCTTGATGATAATGTTTGTGTAACAACCTTAATTTTATAACCATGACCTTTTAAAATTTTGGGATAAAAATTCTATAAGGAGGGAAGATTGTAATAGCCTTCATTTTTACTATAATGAAAGTGAAAAAAATTTTAGAATTAAATCAAAAAGATTATGATTATCAATTATTGAACTTGATTAATTAAATTTCTTAAAATATCTTATTGAGACATAAAAAATATTAAAATAATGATAAGATATTAAGGAGTATGACATGAGCTTAATCTTAGTTAAAAATATTATTCAAGTAGATCAATAAAAAGAACTCTATAAGATAAACTGAGTGACATTAAGTTTGTAATTTTTAAATACTTAAAGAATTTCTTATAAATTTTTTAAGATGTGGGTATAATTATATTTTTAAAATATCATGTATGATGGATTTGCTTTTTTGAGAATGTTGACTTTGGTCTAAAATAATTTTTAAAGGATAAATTTTCAAATATTGGAATGTTGATTTTATTGAGGAAGATTTGTAATTTCTAAAATTTTGACACAAAAGAATTGGTTCTAATAGAAGACATATGTCATTTCTATAACATTAGGGAGTTTTGTAGAAAAATTTACCATGTGTAGATACACATGTACAAGGCTTATTTACGTTTTGGATTTTTAGGCTTGCAAATAAAATCAAGTGAAATTAATTAATTGTAATTACAAATAATTATAACTATTAAACTTCCATTCCCAATTGTAAAAGCTAAACCATGTATCATCTCTCCCAATAAGAGTGGGGTCAATTTCAGGTTAATTATGTGTAAAGGTTTCTAAGAGCTTGAGTGAGGTGGTATCACTAAAAAGTTATGGAAAGTGCCTAAAAAGGCATTATTGTGCCATCAAGCGCTATTAGAAAGAGGTGATTGGAGTAGAAGAAGAAGCATAGGTAGAAGGAAAATTATAAGAAAAAGGAAGTTATGAAACCTTTTGGAAAGCTTACAACAGTTGAAAAAGTGGAGTTTAGAAGAAAGATAACAAAGAGACGGGAAGGTTACAACAAGGAATTGTAAAGGAAATGGAGCAACAACCATGTAAGAGGTGGTATGCATTTAAGTAACTATCTATTAAATTCCTTTTGTTTTAAGTATATAATGGCATGGTTACACTTAAGTTTAAATAATGAATATATTTAGAATAGTTTGGATAAAAGATGAGGTGAGCTGGGTGTGTTTTGAAGTGAAACCAAGAAGCTCAGGTTGAGAAAATGAGTTGCTGATGCTTATACAATTATATCGTATGATATAATTAGTTTAAAGTTTGATAAGAATAAGAGTTATAAGGCTATGATGATGGGTTATACAAGATTTTTGAAGAGATCATACTAAGTTGATACCATGTGTCATATTAATATGAGGAGAACCAAGCTACATTTGAGTTGTTGAGGTAAGCATACAAAGATGTATTGGTATCATACTTGTATGATGGGTTGAATAGTCAAGTATATTGTATAAGAGAGATATGTTATCAACCTTGCACGAAATTATTAAAATAAAATATACAATTGTACTAGTATGATGATGAAGATGATATTAGATGATCTTTCAAGGACTTAACAGAGAATTAGCAAAGCCTTCATGACTGTAAGGTACATATATAAGTGATGAGTACAACAAAGCACTAGTTTTGAGGTTCAAATGGTACAATCAATGGATTGTAAGAGTATGATATAGCTCAAAGTGCATATTTATTTATCAGATCATATATGTGATGAGGAAATAGTACAAGTAAGATCCAATGTAGAAACTTAAGAACTTGGGAAGGATTTTCTAGAAATAAAATAACTTAAGAAGCATGCCATGCAGAAGATACATATTCACCATTTCATATAGATATTTTTTTGTAAAACATTTAGAACATGGGAGGATTAAATAAAGGAATTAATTCGTAAATCTAGATAAATTAATCTATAACTTGTGATGTAGTACAATATTATTTTTTATATTTTTATGACTTATTTTGAATTTACATTGAATTATATTGGCCAATGTTTATGTTTTGGCATGATCTTAATAACATTCAACATTACTTATCATGTGAATTTATTGATTATATGATTTTACTTAAATTATGACTTTCAATATAATATGAAAACATAAGAATGGAATTAAATGTATAAAAAAAATGACATTGAGATTGAGATATTTAATTTACCTATAAACTTGGTTAAAGAAATAATTTCATTATCAAGAAATCAACAATGGCCAGTTTTTTAGATCGAGCCAATACTCTCGCATTTGTTTAGAAATTAGTTAATTGACTTGAGCCATCCTATCACAAAATTTTATGATCAAACAATCAAAATCTTATTCACCTTTTAAAAATACCTAATTATATCTGCCATTTACGTGATAATATTCCTCATTCGATAACACAATTTTGTGATTGCACAATCCATGTGTTTATCCTTGTGTAAGATCCAAATCAAATTGTTAGATCATGATTTAGATCTAATGGTCTAGATCAAATCTTATATTCTAATTAGCACCAAGTTCACTTTAGCTATCTAATCACTTGGTTTTCATGATTGAACTATCCAAAATTCTTTGTGCCATATGACTTCTATGCATTGGCTGTTTTAGCCCTTATTTTGTGTCGTTAGATTTTTTGTTTAAATCATTATTTTCTAAATAAAAAAATACATATGTAGGTGGAAGTAGGTATAATTAGTTGATCAATTTGGTAAGTACTTTTAGCCATAAAAAAATGTTTATAAATAGACAAAATTTTTAACAAAATTGGATGATGAAAGTTTTACAAAATATAAAAAAATTTCAAGTTACGAGATTTAAGCCATTAGGAGTCAGTGTTCATCGTCACTTTCTTAGGTTGAATTCTTCAATTGTCAAACTCCTAATTTCTACTTTCTTCTCAAATTAACTATGTTCTCAATTTTCTTTATTTCTAATTGATTCAAATAGAACACTTGTACCTTGTTAAGCATTTCATCTAACATAGATTTTTGTTTGTAGTAGTTTCGATTTCATGTTGTAGAAAACTTTTCTTTAGTTTCCAATTTTATTTCATTGTAAGTATTCTAGATATTATGAACTTGGATTTGTTACACTTGTTATTTTGAAAAAGAAAAGTAAATAGTATTTGATTGTAATAGATAAAAAGAGGATTCGTCTTGGATTTATAATTCTTTGTCATAAATGTTAGGGATTTTACTAAGAAAATTTTATAAAATATATGAGGTCTCTATATTTACATAAGAAAGGGGTAATATTGTGGCATGTGGGATGCCTCGATGTTTGTAAGACAAATATTTAAATAAAACTAACACCAAAATAGTGATTGGTACTTGACATATTAGAGAGTGTTATGAGGTGGTATCTATGCAAAAAAACTAAGCTTAATATCATAATAATTGGATTTATATCATTAACCTTTTACTAATTCTTGCAGCTTATTAACCACCTAGGAATTTATAAGCCTTTTCATAATTATTATGGCTTAAAAATTCCTTAAGCCTTTATCAACATTTTTATATTGATCATTGGTTATTAATATAGCACTTGCATGTAAGGTAAATACTCTATTCATATAACATAGTCATTACATAATATATTGTCTTGACCTTAGCTAACGACTAATCATATAACATATGATGTTCTTATCCTCTTATCATGATCCTTTGATATAAATTCTTAATCTTAAACCATTTAAATCTATTCTTTAATATTTTATATTTCAAATGGATAAAACCTCCCTTATATTTCATCCATTTTGTAAATAAATATATGTCAAATCATATACATTCATAACCTGTAATATCTTACATAATTATTTATAACATCCATGAGTTATTTATAGTGGATCCATGCATATAACAACTACACATCCATAAAATTATAATATATACAATAAATAAATCCAAACCACAAGTATAGATTTTTGTTATTATACACAACATTACATATAACAATAAAACTTAATATTATATCCCTTCACTCTTTCATCCCTATGCTATGACCTTGATGCATCTAAAATGTTAAGGGCAAAAAATAAGATGAATCAACCATAATAAGCTCAATAGGCTAAATAACATAAGGATAATAATATTTAGGACAATAATATTTATATTATGTCACATGTGAGGTTATGATTAGAATATTATCATTTACAACCTTAATAAAAAAATAAGCATATATAATAATCACATGTTTTTTCTTTAATTTTCTCCTTTTTTATTTAACTGAAATTTTTAATAGGAGTTCACATTTACTTTTCAAATTAACGTGCCAAGTCTTTTATCCTGTGGAGTTTATTCAAACTCCTCTTATAGACAAGTATTTTTTTCTATCCCATAAGAATCCCTTACTCCTATAAATAAACCATTTTTTTATCTAGGGGCACTCAACCCCACTAATGGATTAGGCCACTTTCATTCCAAAAGTTTCTTTAACTCCCTCACATAAGCTAGGCCATCATTTCATCTATGGTAATTTCTCAACTCCTAAAATGAATGGGCCATTTCTATCCCATAAGGTTTTAACCCCTCATGGACTAAGCTATTATCATCCCATAGAGTTTCTCTAATATCCTCAAAAGAACTAAGACACTATCATTTCACCAAGTCTCTTTAATTTTCTCAAATGGATTAGGACATTTTTCTTGTTCCTTTACTTGCATTCCTTATGTTTAGACATGTATCTTGCCAATATATAATAAAGCACACATTTTTTATGCAAGTTTTTAGCCAATCACATGCTACCATGTACCTATTCAAAATACTAAATTAACTAATAAAAACCTTATATAAACTCAATAAAGTCTCTTAATTTATAAGCCTGCTCATAATATGATATGAAATTTGACCTCTAACATAATTTGTTTCCCTAGATTAATCCTCTTGATAATAACTTCTCTTATATCAATCATAATGGCTAAATTCTACATGATTTTTATCATTTTTTCTATCTTATCTTATTTGTGCATAGCTTACTCATCACTTCTACTATTCTCTTCCCTGCTAACCATCTTCCTCTACCAACACAATAACCATACAAAAAAGTCTTCAAAAGAATTACAATATCATGGGAATGAAGCAAGATCAAGATGGTTGAACTTGTGAGGCTAATGGAAGGTACAATAGTGGCATGTAATAGGTGGAGCTAATGGGGTCTATTAAGTCCTGGTGAGTTGGTTCAAGGCAAGTGATAGAGATAAGGTTTAAGGTCATTGATAGCTATTAAAGTAATGGAGTATAGGGTTTATGTTTGTTTAAAAATGTAGAAGTGGTTAAAATTAAGGGTTGGGTAAGGAAGAAGTTGTTCAGCAAGTTCTAAGTCTAGATGATGTAGAATAGCAATTGCAATGAGGTGCAACCTCACATCAAACTTTATTCTAGAGTTTGCATATTAAGTTCTAAATGATGTTAGAAAACATAAGAAATAAGAAGACATGTTTGACAAAGCACCACATTGATAACATCATAATAAACAGATACTCAATAATGAATATTGAAGACTAGCATAACCCATCTGCATGTGACCCCAAGAATGTTGATCATTGACATATAAGGCACAACTCTAGGTGTATGATTAAGAGATTATGTAAGGATACATGTTAAACCTAATGGTACTATTAACATCTCATAGCTAATAATCAAGTTTATGTATGTGAGACATATACAAACCAAAGTAATTAACATCATTAATTTACAAATGCTCATTAGTAATAAAATTTTTGAAATGGAGATGGTATGATAGTGTTTCCCCTATCTAATCATCTTTTGAGAAATCTAAACAACTTGTGATAAGCGTAATGCCTATTAGCTATCAAGAATCTATGATGTTAGCATATGTCATGTGACAAGTAATGAATAAGATGGTGACAAGAACATGACCCAAGTAGTGAAATTGTAGCTAACATTGTTATTTTCTAATAATCAAGTAATTATCTTTGCCCTCAATAAGTAGTTAAGGTGCATCATTATTCAACTTCTAATATGTTGTCATATATACAATCCATTAAATTTCAAATAATGGTAAGAAATGTAAAAAGTACTAAATAGTGATCCAAAAAAGTTATGTCGTGACAGTGAACAAATGTAGACAAACACAAATTGAAGATAGTGAGCTCCAAAAGATGGTGTTGTCACAATGGGTAAGATAACATAATGAGTCACTTTTGATTAAAGCATATAGAAAATCACTTGAAAAAGAATCTTAAGCAATAAAAAATTGGATCCCTTAATAAAATAATCAAAGAAAATGAAGAATAATGGCTTAAGAATATGTGAAAAATGGTATAGTAAGCAAACCCAACACTACAAACAATGATCTTGTGCTATTAGAAACAAACATTCAATTTTCTTCAATATCAAACTAGATGTTGAGCAGCTAAAAGGGTATGTAATACCTCAGATCCAATGCTGGTTGGATAAAAAATGATGGTTTTAGCAAATGATGGAACATGTTTTGTGCAACACGATAGATTTTTACTAACTTTGTTGATGTATAAATGCAAGGAAAATAGTGAAATTTAAAAATAAAATATAAATATGATCCTTTATGACTCTAAATATACCCTTAAAATTTCATCACGTTTTACAATACTTTGATGGCACAAAGTGCCCAAAAAATGAACAATGGTATAAAAAATAAGAAAGTTACCAGCACAAAAAAGTTGTTATCAAAAAACAAGTAATGTGATCTTTCACAAAATAAATTATGAAATTTGTTAATAATTTTAAGAGGAATAATTTTACAAAGTTTTATAAAGTTTGTGATATGCTTTTTAGTTTAGAACTTCATAACAATAAGCTAAAGGACAAGATTAATTTGCACAATAAATAAAAGTTGATGATATAATTTTTTATTATGCAAATAAATGCTTAAAATTTATTGGGACATCATAGTAAATTGAAAGAACAACAATGTTGCAATAAGAAAAATTATCTTTGTGCTTTTATATTTTGAGGACACTAGATCTAAAGGGAACATGGACAGATTTTCTTACAACGAGGAGAAGGATATAAATTGGTGATGGGTGAAAAATGATCATTGATGTCTTAGAGATAACCAAGGTATAACTTTAGCAATAGCATAAACACCTTTCATTGAATATTATTTCCTTCCACCATGAACCAAAAGGAGAACCTCTCTCGCTTGGATTCCTAAAAATACTAACTGACATTATGAAGATAACTTCTTCAACTATTCATTTCATTGTTATCTAACTTACAATGCATAGCTCCAAGTCTTTAAATAGATTCCCAAACTCAATAAGACAATGCAAAGAAGAGAAAAACATTAAATTCATCCCTAACTAAACCCAACATTCTAATAAGAATGGATCACCTATATAATGCAATTAAATTACACCTTTTGGTGAAGTTTGCCAACCACTAGGGCAATTGGTCTCACCTTAAGACCAAATTGGCATTGACATGAGCATAAATTTTGGCCTATTCTCTTCTAGATTGTTTAAGGAGGTATGGGGAACACAATAAACACTAAATGACTGCTAATATGTCAAGATAAATCAAGGACAAAACAAAATTTCAAAAAATGGTACATGTTACAAAATATCCATAGTGCATTATCAACCACTTGACAAATCCTTGGATGGCATGTGATAACCATAATAATATAAATTCATAAGACAACTATTGCAAATCCTAAGTTGCCAATATTATATTATGTAAACTTTGATTAAAAAACATGTGTTCTTGTTATTTTATGGAAGTTAACTTAATATGAATGTTATTTATACTTATCATTTGCAAAAAAGGCATGTACTATCATTAGTTATTTTAAATATTCAAAAATATTGAAAACTTGGAAAATACATGCCAAGGAAAATTTAATGAATGATATTTCATCAAAATCAAAGCTCATTTGAAATTTTTGCAAATTTCTAAGAAAGTATAAACCAATTAAATAGTAATAATAATGATGATGATGATATAATAACTAATATCCACTCTACCTCACCAAAAAAATAGGACTATTAGATGAAGAAATAAGGGGAGAAAATAAGAAGAAACTTAAAAAAGAGGGAAGAGGATATTGAGCTAATAGAGTGTGACATCTTTATCTCACTATGTGGATATATTGTTCCCTTGAGTTGTCCCGTCCCAACCTAAGTGTGTTTTGTCCTTCTCAAATGGCCTTTCCTGTTCTCTTATCCATCTCTTAAAGATATCTTGATATCTTAAAATTAGGGTATCTCATACACAAACTAACACCCATTTAGTGGCTGATATATGATAATTTATTTTTAGACTCCAGGAATCCCATTAATAGAAGCCACACTCTCATTTGTACACATTTTCTTCTAACCCTCATAAGGTGTTGTAGGCCCACAAGTTTCTTCTTGGTTAGTCCTTAAACCACTTCAAGCTAGTAAATATGTTAGGTTTTATGTCAAATTATGACATCTTGATCTTATTATGTCAAGGTATTGTCTTCATGAGTTGCCCATTATTACAACCCAAATATGATACCCTTTATTTAGCATCTTTTTTTTCTTAGTACATTATTTAAATTTTGAATGAATATTTGAAATTTTAATGTGCTCAAAATTTGAATGTAGTGCTAGTTTGAATTTTGAATTTTACTTTTGAAGAATTCATTAAATTTTACTTTATGAATATTTTTTGAAAATACTTTAAAGGTTTAATGCTAAAAAAATACATGAGATCCTTTATGGATAGGATCAATTTCTACCTAGGATAATGAAATAATTGAAGGAAAAAAAAAGAAAGCCATAGCATGTGGATGAGTTGGGATAAGATAAACCCATTCTAACTAACCTAGCAACATTTAATGATGGGTTCATTAACTATAAAAGGATGTGATATGATAGAGCTAGGCATTTTATTAAACCTTCAGTTGTGACTAAACTAAGGATATCAAATCAAGGAGGCCACAAAAGGCTTGCAAGTGAAAGAAGGAAGAAGAGGGAAACTTGTAGGCTTGGTTCATGAAGAAAAAGGACTTCCAATTAGTGTAGACCTCAACCTAGTTTGAGATAAGAATCATTCTATGTGCTTATTTGTGGATTTATGCTTTGAGTTAAAACTAAGTAGTTTGCTAAACTTGCATGTTATAATTGTCAAGTTGATAAAGAACATGAGATGTATGCAATATCTTGCTAACCTAGCATGTTATAGCTCTTGGGTTGATGAAGAATATGAAGTGTATGCATTATATTGCTAAAATTTGCATTCTATAGCTCTTGATTAAAGAGGAAATTTAGATCTTTACAACGCTTGCATGCTTTATTTGTATCCTTATATAAGTCATACCAATGCTAAATTCAATTATTATGTTGTAGATAATTAGAAATTATCATGTTAGAATTGTAATCATGCAATTTTGTGAAGCATTGGATTATGTTTGACATTAAAAACATGTTATTTGAAAGTTAAATTTATGATTCATAATAGCGATCTCTTAAGTTTTATTAAAAAAAATATAAAATTATGATCACTCTTAATGATAGCATAATTTGGGATTGAGACCTTTTATGATGGAGTACCAACCAATATCCTTACAACACAAAGATGACATAGACTTATTACAAGGTCTTAAGTTTGGGCCAATCAAATTAAAGTTTGGTACCAATCATGAAGCATGAAAGAAAAGCCCACATAAGTAAGTTTTGGACCAACCCATGAAGTTCACTTCAAAAAATTATTAACATTATTGCACGATTATTTGAAGTATTTAGAGATTTTATTTTGATTTCAAAATAGTGTTGGTGGTTAGTCATTTTAAAAAGGGGTGTTAATGTTTTTCTTAATTTTATAAAAGCACAAGATAGTAGATGTTTGTTGGTAGTACTGTTTATAGTAGAGAAACACATTAAAATAATCCCAAAAGCTAAAATAAACTCATATAATTTGATGATTTATCCTCTTTGTGTTCTTGTTAGGTGGCTTGATTATGAGTGAAGCTTAGTTTTTTTCCTTTCTCTAATGCAAATTTTTGGAAAGTGTTGTAAGCTTATTGAGAGAGTGTTACCCTTCTTCCATCTTTAACCTATTTATCATCATTGGTAATTATCAATAAAACTATTTTTCTTTTCCTTCAACTTTTCTTAAGTTATTTCTTTGCATCTTAAAACCTAGTATTGTAGCAATTGCTTGGCTAGCACCACAATAATTGTATACAAGTTACCTAAACACCAACCTATCTATAGAGTACACATCTAGCTCCTAATTAATGCACATTCAGTGCCCAAACATAGGTATTTACAGAATGAATAGTACTCAAATAACATTTTTTTGTTCATTATTGAGCTTAGATTCTTTTTATTCCACTCCTACATTATCTTGGAAGTAAGGAACCTTTACTCCTCTCCACCATTTGAAACTAATGCCAAAAAATTCCTCGCAAGTATTTTAAAGTTTGGTGAATATTGAAAAGCTTCATAATTGTTATTTTCCCCTTCATCAAATACGAATTAAGGTATAATTTTGCCTTTCCCTTGTTACTTTTTTAATTTGGTTTGAGTTCTAATTTTATAAAGACAAGACAAGAATGTTTAGTTGAATTCTATGAGCAAATGATTTGTTTCTAATATAGTTAAAAATTTATAATTTAAACCAAGCCATTTACCTTCAACCAAACCCTTAGCCTAATTGAGTGTTTGCTTCCAAGGGAGTGTTCTACTTTGTTACTGTACTTACTGAATGCTAATTATTACATGTAAACTTTAATTAAACATTAAAGAGAACTATCTGATTATTATTGAGGCTTTTTTTTTCTTTTTCTAAGTTGTTTGCTTTCCCTTTTATTAAAAAAAGTTAAATTCAATTTTTTTGGCATCATCTCACTAGCATGTTGTATTCTTGGATTACATCTTTTGCTGCTTTTTCATCGTTGTCAAATTTTTAAATTTAACAATGTATAAACATTCCTCTTAAATCAATAATTATTGAATAATTAGAAAACCTAGAACAAGCCACAAACAAAGGAATGGATCAAGTAGAATGACTCCTTAACAAAAATGATCATTCAACTTTCTAATCATTTGCAAAACTTATACTAACATCATAGTCCTAAAAGTTTACCTCAATCTCATCAGAGTAACACACTTGATGGTGATGTAACTATCCAACAAAGAGAACACATGTTAACAACAGACCATGAAAATAGAACCCCACTTATATCTTGATCTTGAAATGCAAAAGAAAATCAAAGTTGAAATACCAACTATTGATAGTATCCATGACCCAAACAAATTTCTTAATTGGCTAACCCAAATGAAAGACTTTTTTGAATGCTACAAAAACGTTGACTACCAAAAAATTAGTTTTTCCAAAGTATAACTCATTGGTCAATCAAAAATCAATTGGACCAACATACTCTCTAAGAAAGAATGAATGGGTAGATGAGTTATAACATGGTTAGAAATGAAAGAAATATTAAGGATAAAAAATTACCCAAGACATCATGATAATAAACTATATGGTCAATTTTTATAATTAAAATAAGGGATATTGAGTGTAATAAATGATTTGAATCAATCTGAAGAATTACTTTCCTAAATAAAATGTTATGATTATCATTGAAAACTCATTATCAAATTCATGTTAAGTCTCTATCCATAAATTAAGAAAGAAGATGAACCTCATGATCTATAGGCATAAAAGAAGCCCTCCATATTTCCTAATTCTAGAACACCACACCACCTTTTCCATATTCAATAACAAACACAATACTAACCTTTCACCATACTCCACACCAAAACTAGTTACAATATCTAGTTTAACCCCAATCAAGCTCTTATCATGTCAAAATTCACAAACCCTCCACCTCATCTCATTTAAAAGAATAATTTGATACTTCAAAACCAAGAAAAAAGAAGTTATTTATTTTAAATGTCAAAAACTAGGTCACAATAGTAAATAAGCACCTCTCTTTATCATAATATGATATGAATGTAATTGAAAAGGCATTAATAAAGATATATGCATGTTATTTGTTATGAATTACATTCATATCATATAACCATAAGACTAATACCTCTAAAACTAATTAAAAAACTTCTATATCATAAGGCCATTACTAATAACCCACTATATCAAATTCAAAATAAAACCACTAAACATAAACTAATCACATTTTGAGAAAATTTAGGTTTTCTTAAATCTTATCATATCATTAATAGAATTAGATTTAAGAGTCTTATTAATGAATTCATTAATCCTTTCTTCTTTAACTTGCATGTGGAAGAGGTTCAACAAACTCATTCTAAAGTAACCTATCTACCAAAGATAAATTAACTCATATCCCAACTTGGAGATATCACTCTAAAGGAGTTTTCCAATGAATTACCTCCCATGAGAAAAATCCAACATATAATAGACTTGGTCTCAGGTTCTCAATTACATAACCTCTTATACTATAGAATAAACCCAAGTGGACATGCCAAACAAAAACACTAAGTAGATGAACCACTCTATAATAGATTTTTATAGGAGAATCTTAGCTCATATGCAATTCCTACACTTATCACATCAAATAAAGATGGCTCATAGCATGTGTGCATTAGTAGTCACATCATTATTAAGATAATAATAAAATATATGTTTTTTTTCAAGATTGGATGACATTTTATAACTCATTTCAAGCTCTAATGTTTCCACCAACCAGATCTTAGAAGTGGCAACCATCAAATCAGGATTTGGCCAAGAGATGAATGGGAAAAAACCTTTAAAACTTCAAAAGGCCTTTATGAGTGATTAGTTATGCCATTTATTTACCAAATTCTTTAAACACTTCCATGCATTTAATGAATACAATCCTTAAGCCATAAATAAGAAAATTTTGTCATTTAATTTGATGACATTTTAGTCTAAAATTTTGATGAAACCTTTTAGTTAGAGTATCTTAGATTAATCCTAAAAAAACTTAGGGTAGAAAAATTATATATAAATCTTAAGAAGTGTTCTTTTATGTAAGAAAAAGTAAACTTCTTAGCATTTATAGCATGTTCAAATGACTGCAAACCAAACCTTTTGAAAACTAAATTCATTTTGTATTAGCTAATTCCAATAACTATAATTGTACATGGAAGTTTTCATGGACTTGACATTTTTTATAAGTGATTTATACATAGTTTTAGCACCATAATGGCACTACTTATTGACCTTCTAAAGAAAAATAAATTTATATGAAATGATGGTGAACAATAATCATTTAATCAAATCAAGCATCTTATGACCACTACTTATGTATTACATTTACTAGATTTTAACATGATTTTTGAAGTTTCTTGTGATACTTCTAGAATTTGAATTGGTAGCATATTTAGTGAAAGTAATCATCTAGTAACATACTATACTGAAAATTTGATTGATATAAGATAATGATACTCTACTTATGATAAAAAAATGTATACAATTATTCAATCTTTAAAACATTGGTGACAATATTTATTGTACAAAGAATTCATTTTTAATATAGATCATAATATCTTAAAATATATCAATACTCAATAAAAATTAAACCATAGGAATGCCATATAAATTGAATACCCACAAGATTTCTCTTAAATTTTAAAACATAAACCTAATAAAGATAACAAACCTACAGATGCATTATCAAGAATAGCTTCAACAATTTCATCTTTAGAATCCCAAGTCCTAAGCTTTGATAGAATTAACGATAACTATCTACTCTGTTTAAATTTTAATAAAAGTTATGTATATTTAAGAGATAAACCTTTAAGAATTAGTAATGAATTTTCTATTCTTAATGATTATTTATTTTGACGAAAATAATTGCGTATTCCATGAGAATCACTTATAGAACTATTAATAACTAAATTACATACAAGAGGAATTTCTAGACACAAGAGTAGAGTTAAAACTACCACTTTTATCAAAACCTGATAAAAAGGATGTCAAAAGAATTTTCTTTCAATGCTACACTTGTAAACAAGTAAAAAAAATAAAACAAAAAATAGTCAAATAAATAGTCCTATCAATTTCTTCTTGACCTTAGAAAGATCTATCTATAGACTTCATTTTAGGATTATTAAGAACACCTAGATATCATAATAAAATTTTTTTGATGGTGGATCATTTATCCAAAATGACACTTTATCCCAAGCTCTAAGGCAAATGATGCATCATCACACATTGCCATACATTACTTTCGTGAAATTTTTAGACTACATGTTTATAATCTACAATTATTTTTATTATGATGCTAAATTTGTCTCATACTTTTGGAAAGCACTTTAGAAACTATTTGAAATGAAACTCAAATTTTCATTAGCTTTTCACCCACAAATTGATAGCTAAATAGTTGTCAACTACATCATAGGAAATCTTTTAAGATGTCTTGCAAGGAAGAACTTAAGAATATGGAATTTACATCTACCTATATGTGAGTTTGTATATAATAGCACTATTTCCAAATCTACTAAATGAACTCATTTTAAAATTATATATGGGTTTAACCAAAAGTTTCCTATTGAATTACTTGACATTCTCATAAAAACATTCTCTAAATTTGCATTTATTTTTACATATGATTTTTTAATAAACATACTGAAGTCTGACAACAAATAGAGGAAAGAAATGTCAAGTATGCTAAGACTATTAATCATAATATATCTTTAAAAGAATTCAAGAAAGGAGATCATATTTTAAATCACGTTCAACCAGCATGTTACAACTTCACTAAATACAAAAAGTTAAATGCACAAGCTTGTGGGGCTTTCAAAATTATTTAAAAAATAAGTGCAAACTCTTATGCTCTTAAATTATCATCTAACATATTCATTAGTTTTAATATTGAGGACATTCTACTATATAAAAGAATTATTTTGTAACATGGACATATGTTGTCTCACTCTCCTGAAGGTGGAAATGATAAACAATTACCAATATTTCAGTCCCTAAACTTTTTGAAGTTGAAAGAATTATCAATTATGAGAAGCTTTTTGGTACTACTTTGCCTCATATGTTCCTCATCTATTGGAAAAATCAACTATCTTTTGAGGACCCTTGGATGGCTAGAGAACACTTAAAGAAGATTGCTCCACAACTGATGGATGATTATCATAATTTTAACTCCACAGAGTAGAGTTCTACTTGGCTAGGTACAGATGATGTATCACCAACAAACGACATCACAATACAACAATATCATAGACCTATAACAAGGTCTCAAAAGTTGGCCAATCAAATTAAAGTTTTGCACACCCATCATAAAGCATAAAATGAAAGCTCACATATTTGTTTTATCCTTAATTACTATGGAGAAGGAGTCACTAATAGAAGCCCAATCAGATTACTTGTGGTTGTATGTAGGCACAGATCAAGTCAAAACACCTAAAAATGTGTGTGCTTTTTTTCTTATTTTTATTTTTGCTTATGTTTCTCTTGGTTTTATTCTCCTACATTGGTTATTTTTATTATTTTCAAGAAAATTTCAAAAACTTGTTGAAGATCTTGATTGGTTAAAACAGTGTAAATACCACAACTCACCCTGTTCTTATAGTATTCAATCCTTTAACAATTGGTATCAAAGATAAGGTCTTGCTAAAGAAAGAAATTTTAGCGTGAAGAACCTTTTGGCTTATTCTCTTATAAAGGAGAATACTACTTTGTGTGAAGGAACATATCCAATTGGTCACCTTTGCTTTAAGGTAAATATTATTTTTTTGCTAAAACAAGATGCATTTATTTTTAGAATCTAATGATTTAGAAATTCAGAATATGGTTGGACATCCATTGTTTTTCCAACAAAATTAGAAAAAAGTGAATTTGAGGAAGCAATTTTGTAATGTCACTCATAAAGAAAAGCACAATTTGTTGCTAAACATTTAGACCAAGAATATTTTATATTATGGATTATTTGCAACTTAGTATGATTGTATAACAAATATTAAAACTACACATGAGATTTGGTCCAAATTTGATGTTAATTAAGAAGGTACACCTCAAGTGAAGTAGACTATGACTAACATGGTAATTCATGAGTATGAATTGTTCCATATGAATCTAGATGACATAACCAAATAAATATTTACTTAGTTCAAAAATATTATCAATGGATTATATAATCTTTGAAGGGATCTTTAATTTTTTCATAGGTATGCAATTTTATGGCTATTGTAATAACAATATGATTCTTTAGTGACTACCATAAAGGTTTCAAAAGATATTTTAGCTTATTAACTAAATGAGTTACTTGGTGAACACCTTAAAAATGACATGGAGTTCACAAGAAGGATGAATGAAGAATGAAGAACATGAGCTTTAAAAAGAAATGGAGAAGATGAAGAAAGAAGAACTCTTTACTTTGGTTGATGGAAGAAGAAGAAGAAGAAGAAGAAGAAGAAGAAATTGAAAAAAAGAAGAAGAAGAAAAAGAAGAAGAAGAAGAAGTAGTAGTAGAAGAAGAAGAAGAACAACAACAACAACAAGAAAGAAGAAGAAGAACGAAGAAGAAAGAAGAAGAAGAAGAAGAAGAAGAAGAAGAAGAAGAAGAAGTGATGAAGAAGAAAAAGAAGAAAAAGAAGGAGGCAATAAAGATCTTATGGAGTGATTCAAACATCTCAATATCAAGTGAAGAGGACATGGAGAGTTTACAATGTCTTATAGGCAAGGATGGAAAGTGTGATGTTTCAATTAATGATGAGGTATGCATTACTTCTTGATAATCTTCAATTGTTGACTATGAAGAACATTATGTTGATGTATGCATAAGGTACAAGAAATTAGCTTCAAAGTATATAAAGCTAAAAAGAGAGCATAAGGATTATGTGAGACTATGAAAGCATCTAAATGAAAGGAATTTTAATTACTTATAAGAAATAAAAAATTGTAAAAGATGAAATGGCTACTTTTGATAATTAAAAATACAATATTAATTAGAGAATGTAATGGTTTAAAAAGCATACATGCATATTGTAGAACCCTTATTTATAGATAACATTGTGATAACTCTATTCATTTTCATTTTCTTAAAGAATAAAGTATAAGTATTTTATGAAGACTAGTCACATTGTATCACATCGCAAAATCAAGAATAATGTAAATTCCAAGCTTCTTAGATTTGTATAAAGAAGAAATAGCTCAAATAGTGTTAATATTAAGACATATAAACCCAAAAAGATTTAGGTCCCCAAAACTAACATTTGATTTTATTTTATAATCATGTCTTCCTTCAAGGACTTGGCAAGGTATGTGGTACTTAGGCAATGTATGCTCTAGAGAAATAACTAGAAATGCTTCCTTATTCATCCACCAAAATGAATATGATATAAGTGAAGTTATCCTTGGTGATAATCCATGGAGAAAGTCATTGGAACAGAAACAATGGCAAACTCTAACACCATGAGATGAAAGGACCTTATGCAAGGTTTTAGGTACAATATTTTAAGCATTGGTCAACCAAATGACAGGTTTTCCATTATGTTTAATTCAACTAAGTTCTTTATTGATAAAAAGAACATTTCACTCTTTATTGCACATATAAAAGTTAATATCTATGTATTGTATTTGCAAATGGGTAAGTCTACTGGGCTATAATGCCTTACATCTCATGACAATAGTGCAAAACTATGGCATAAAAGATTATTTCACCTACGTAAATCTTCTCTTAAGAAAATGATAAAGTATGATTTAGTTAGAGGTATACCTAATATTTGTTGGAGTTATGATCAAGTGTGTGAACCATGTCAACTTGAAAAACTTTTTAGGTCCCTTTTTAAATCAAAAAAAGAAATTACCACTAAAATTAAAATGGAGAAGTTGTTAGAAATAAGACAAGATAAGTTGCAAAAGACTATTGTCAAGTTAAGGGAGTTGATGTGGAAGAAACTTTTGCTCTTGTTGCATGACTTGAGATAATAAGAATTTTTTAAGAATGTGCATGCTACAAAGGTTTCAAATTATATCAAATGGATGTAAAATTGTATTTCTAAATGGATTTTTTAGTTAAGACATTTATGTAGAACAACTCCTAGGATTTGAGGATCATGATAAATTAGATCATATATACAAATTAAAGAAGACTCTTAATAGACTAAAGCAAGCTACACATACATTGTATAAGGGACTATGTGTGGGTCTTTATTTCAAATTCTTTGATTCATAAGCCAAATGGATGTTAAAAGTGGACCAATAAGTCATACAATAGCTACCTCTTACTACCTAAACTATTACATCATATTCATCATCTTTTAATAATCACTCAAAAGGGTTAACTACTCCTAAGATTAATTGAAGTAAGACAAATTTAGACTTTTATTAAAGCCTAATTTAGAGCCTACAATACTGAAGATACTCAATCGATTATTAAGAAATATGAAACGATATGTATTAATTAGGGTTATGAGGCATGTTTAACATTTTAGAATTGTTTAAAAATTGGCATCCAAAGTTATAATGCAAATTATGAAATGGAGTAGGTGGCAACACATTAAGCTTTAAGCATAAAGTCTTATAAAGTAGTTCTTTTATATTAAATTTCACATATAAAATAGATAATTTAAGATAAACTCTATATGGAGTACTTTAATAGTAGAAAAGATAACTTCAGATTATTATCTAGAAAATAAAAGTTA
The DNA here is from genome assembly GCA_023846275.1 of Vanilla planifolia. Taxonomy (NCBI): domain Eukaryota; kingdom Viridiplantae; phylum Streptophyta; class Magnoliopsida; order Asparagales; family Orchidaceae; genus Vanilla; species Vanilla planifolia. The sequence goes on from CM043870.1 coordinate 22,584,550, forward strand.
CTAAAAGAGTGTACTTTTTTGTTATGATGTATTGTAGTTCTATTAGTGTTGGTGTGTGGAGCACTAAAGATGAAAAGGGCAATTAAATGATAGTTTGGGTTTGTAAAAAAGTTTGGCTTAAAAGGGAATCAAGATATGGGTTAAGAATAGAAGACTTATTGAGGAGGGTGATCGTTTAGTGATTTAATCAAGAGAGTGAACTGTGGGTGAAACTTTATGGATGCTAGAGGAAGCGAGAATTTGTTTTGTTGCTGACTCTTTTGGTGTAAGGTCTCTTACCTTCAATGCTTATCTCTCACAAGGGTTTGGTTGTCGACTCTCCTTGTGGAATGTATCTCACCTTTGATTCTTATCTCCTACAAGGGTGAGGGGAACTTGGAATCTCCTCAACTAGAGTTAGGTGTATATTGTTTACTCACAAGGGTCGAAGCACATAAATAAGTGAAGTTTTTACTCCAAAATATTCATCTTCTTCTTCGAGCTGGTAGCATCCTCATTTATAGAGATCTTAAGAATACAATAATAATTTGTGAACTTTGAAATACAAAAATATCTAAAAATATCAAATGACATATTTTGGAATTCTAAAGCACATTTCAAAATTCCAAAATTCGACACAAATTATGAAAAACAATTCTTAATAAAAATTGACTTAAAAAACTATAAAATTAATTAAATTAAGTAGTTCAAAATATTTTATACATTTCAGGCTATTGTTATTATGAGTGACAAAATGATAGGGCATTTTAGATGTGGCATGGATAGAACTTTTAGTACAATTTTTAGGTAGGTGCAACTCAGCCAAAATAGCATGGGTCAATGTGAATTGATGCAGGTTGGAATAGATAGAGAGGGTCATCATGGGTGATGAGTTGATGTAGGTCAAGTAGATTAGTCAGGTCCCATGTCATTATGGGTGATGCAAGCATGTGGGTCAGCTTGGGCAGTTGCTATGGCCACTGAAGATGATAGTGAAGATTGTAAATAGTGGCAAAATAGAAAAAAAACATAATTTGAATCATTTTTATGCAATTTTCACCAAATTTTACATCAACAGACTTATGAAACTAGCATGACACTAGTGGATATGATTTGTGAGCTAAAGTTAAATGCTCCTTTGTCATTATTCTCAAATGGAAGAGAGCTTAGCTTGGTGATATCAAGGTGATGAGTATAATTGGGCTTTAATAGATGTCATGTAATATAGTGCAAGTCATCATTGGTAAGCTAAGAGTTCTCAATCAAAGGCTTGCCCTTCCAACAAACTAAATATTTTCTAAGTAATTTTTTGTTAGAATTATCTCATGATCTAAAATTTTCTTCACGTTACCCTTACTCTTGGGGCTAATTTAGCAGTAGGAATGGGTTCACTCAACATAGGAGAATCAAACTCAAATGGCTCACTAGATATTAGATTTGGTGTCTTGTATGAGACTAAATCTTTAATATTAAAGGTTACATTAATCCCATATCCTTCTTACAAATCCAACACATGTGCATTAGTTCCCAATATCTTAAAAGGTCTAGCTCCATGTGCTTATAATTTTTTGTAAGTTTTGAGAGGGACCATTCTATCATAACTTTAATTATAATAGTCTTCTTCATGAATTTTCTTAATGTTTCTTTTAATTTCTTTTATCTTTTATACTTAGATTAATTTTTTTAGGTAATAAAGAGATATGAGGAGCAAAGAAAGAAGTAGAAGTAGAAGCTTAAAAGTTCACTAGTAAGGGAATAAAATCAATGGGAGAACTTGGCTTATTACCATGAGACTATACAATAAGTGGTGGTCTGATAAAGTGGAGGCTAATTCTTTAATTATAAGAAACCAAACTAAGTCTCCTTAATTAAGGGTCTTCCTAACTTGGGGTAGTTTAATTAAGTTCAAATTCTTTGCCTTTCCTTTTCTTTGTTCATGAGCTTAAAATTTTTTATATATTTATTAAGCTTAAGTGATTTAAGTTTCTTATAAGGTAAGGAAAGGTGTAATGTGATGTTATTTTCTTCATGAGCAAAAGAACACATGTTAATTTTACCCTTCAAAGTCACATCCTTACCAAAAAGTCATGATCTTCCAAAGATTAGATGACCTACTTATACACATATGACATTGCATAAAACTTCATCACTATACTTACTGAATTTCAATGCGACATAACATTGTTGCTTAATAGGCATAAAGGTTTTTTAAAAGAAGCTCCTACTCACTACGTAGTCATAAAGGATATTACATTGATGCAATTACCATTATCTATGATCATGTTATATCATTGTTCCTTAATTTTTATATTATCCTTAAAGATATTGGTGTGTTTTCAATTATCTTGTGATTGTGAGGTCATAAGGGTAAACTAATCATGAAATGTTTTAAGTTTTTTAATGCTTATTTAGCTTCCTTATCCAGAATTATATTTTCTTCTTCTTCTGACTATTTTTGTTAACTATTTAGGTTCATAGTCATGAATCTCTTTAGATAGTTAGTAACTACATGTCCCTTCTTATTGCACTTAAAATAAGAGATTTTAGATTGGATGGGTTGTCTTGAAGAAGGGTATGAAGAGCTGGATGGTATGTGAGTTTAGGAGGTTTAAAAACTATGGTGGAGGGGGTAGACGAAGTGTGAGTATGAGTGAGTTGAGAAATTGTGGTACCAACCTTTGGAGGGACTTGCTTGTCATTTCTCCTAAAATAAGTTCTATTTTTCTTCATATTTCTAATTATGTGATAGGTTTTTTTAAAAGTTATAACATTTCTCAAGTTAAGCTCAATATATATGTATTCCTGTAAACGAACCAAAAAATGAGAGAGTACCATATACTTAGGTTTACCATATCATATATAAGTTTATAATTCTCAAACTTATTAACGTATTTCTCAATGAATCTATCATTTTTGGAAAATTGTTACTATTTAACTAATATTTTCATATTATATATTATTAGAACAAACCTATTGTACAACTTAACCTTAAGATTTCTCTAAGTTTTGGATAACTTTTCATCATTATTATCATATTGTCTCTCTAAGTTTATAAAGAATATATAGGTAATACTAGTGAGTTTAATCTTAATAAATTGATACTCTATTTTCTTACTCCTTTGATGCTAGTCCAAGTAATCATCCATGCTAGTATGCTACTTTATATAATTCTTAGAATTTAAAACTATTATCAAAAGTTAGGATATTCAATTTTACATTAGGGATATGCTCTCTATCTAAATGACTCTTAGCTCTTTCATCTTCACTAGACATATCTAGACCAGTATTTTTGTTTGACTCATTAGAAAGTTTATTTTTTCTTCTATAATCATAACTTTTCTTATAGATATCTTGGTTAGATTCATTAAAAAGATCATCATTTCTTCTATGGTTCCTAGTCTCTTAGGTTTTCTTCTTCTAAATCATTAGGTGTGGCACTTCATCTCTTATTATCCCTTTCTCTTCTAAAATTTGGCTCATACTATTGGATTAAGAGAATTTGTCTAATCATATGAGTGAGTTAGGATATTAATTAGGATATCTTTAGTATGGGATCTTATTTTGAATTTTGACTTTGATTTTAGATTAATTTTTTTTACTTTGATTTGTTATTTGATAAGACTTACCTGACCCTATGGTGATAAAAAGATTTGCCACATTGGGGAATATAAAGGAACATAATGTGAGATGTTTTATTTTTTATATTTATATTTTTAAAAACTTGTGAAAGCAAAGTGATCAATCTATAGACCACAAAAGCTAAGATGACATTTGATTCTTTAAAAATGGCAAATGATCAGGGTCCCACTTATGCCAAACCACCTCTTAGATAAAAGCAGATGGTTCCTAAGAAAGATGCTAGAAAGTCACATCACTACCTTTGTACCATCTCTTAAGACAAAATTTACTCAAAACCAACTAAGAATTCTTTAATAGATATACTAAGAAAAAAGAAAAAATATATTTTTATTAAGTAGAAAACCATGTGTTCTGATACGTAAGTTAATGTAGGATAAAATGTGACTTCTACTGGGGTCTAATTTAGAGCCTACAACACTAGAGATGCTTAATAGATTATTAGAAAACATGAAAACATATGTACTAATTAGGGTTAGGTGATGTATGTGATATTTTAGAATTATTTAAATATTGGCATCCAAAGTTGTAACATAGATTATTAAGTAGAGTATGTGAAATACATTAAAAATTAAACATAAAGTTTATCAAAACTAATTTTGTCACATTTAATTTCACATATATTAAGTAGAAAAATTAAGGCAAATTCTATGTAGGATATTTTAATAAAAGAAAAAACACTCTTACTTTAGACTACTACTTAAAAAATAAAAGTTATTGAAAGAGTGCATATTTTTTTAATGATATCTTGTAGTTTTATTGGTATTGGCATGTGGAGAAACAAAGATAGAAAAGGGTGACAAGATGGTAATTTGGGTAAGGAAGCTTAGCTTAAAAAGATTTCAAGATAATAAGCTAGGATTTGGATCATTGTTAAGAAGGGTAGTAATTTGGTTATTTGATCAAGAGGGTGAAGGGGTGGGTGAAGACTTATAGGTGCTAGAGGAAATGAAAATTTATTTGGTTGTTGACTTTCTTTGTGGATGATCTCTCATCTTTAATACTTGTCTCTTATAAGGGTTTGGTTATCAGCTCTTGTAGTAAAAAAAATTTCACCTTTGATCTTTATCTCTTACAAGGGGATGAGAAGTTAGAATCTCTCTAACTAGAGTTGGACATATACTCTTTACTCACAAAGGTGGAAACACACCAACAAGAGAAGTTTTTATTTTAGAATATTCATCTTCATCTTCAATTGAGTGAGCACCTTTATTTATAGAGATTTTAATGATACAATAGTAATTTACAAACCTAAAAATATAAAGACATCCAAAAATACTAAATAATAAGTTTTAAAATTATAAAAGACAACTTAAAATTTCAAAATTCAACATAAATTATAAAAATATTGAATAAAATTTGACTTAAAAAGCTATAAAATTAATCAAATTAAGTAGTTCAAAATAGTTTCGAGTGGTAGTAATGGTGAGCGACAAAATAATAGTCGTTTGGTGCAGTGCATTTCAGGTTGTCATTACAATAAGGGACAAACGATGATTTATTTTTGGTGCAGCATAGACAAAGCTTCTAATCCAATTTTTGGATAGGCACAGATCAAGCAGAATAGTGAGGGTTGACAGGTTGACTCTAGTCAACATGGGTTGGAATAGATAGAGCAGGTCATTGTGGATGACAAGTTAGCATGGGTCAAGCAGGTTAGATAATTTTCCTAATCATTATAGGTCACATGATCATGCAGGTTGACTTGGGTAGTGGCTACAACTATTAATAGTAGTGGTGACGGTGGTAGATGGCAGTGGATGGTAGCAAAAATTGAATAAAACTTAATTTTAAGTATTTTTGAAGTAATTTTAAACAAAATTATGTACTACCAGACTTATGAAATTGGTGTAGTGCCAATGGTATGTGTTTAAGAGCTAAGGTTAGATGTTCATACATCATAAAGTCTTGTAAATGTCTTAGAAGATAATAGTTTTACAAAGATTACAACACTTATTTATTCTAAATTCAAATAAAAGACAATTAGTTTATCGAGTATATGTTGATGATATTATATTTAGATCTACACATGATGAAAGAGCTTGTTAGATGTTAATTGGTTTGTTAGATGTTCATTACATGCATGCTTTAATTTCAAGTTAAATATTAGATAATGAGATAAGATTTAAAATATGTTAATTCCCTTAAAACTTAATGATCATATAATATGATATTGCATGTCATACTTATACAATATATATTTTGGCTTAAACTTTCAACTAAAGTTTGATATTGTCATGGCATCATATAGGTATGATGGTTTTATGACTACCATTTAGACAAGTGATTAGAAGCATAAGTAATGTCATACAAGGTATTGCTTTTGTACATGTATTGTTTATTTTTTTAAAGTTAAGTTTCCATCATAAGATTCATTCATATGAGTACATAGTTTATTCCCTCTTAGAGTTTACTTTTTTGTGAGCCTAGTAGTGGTGAAACATGTATGATTACTATAGCCTACAAGTATGACCTTAACTTGTTACTATTAGCTCAATTTTTTGCTCTATAGTCCTTAGATGATCATCAAACTTTACATAATTATAAAGTACAAAGTATAATATCATAGTTGTATATTTTAATTCAATTATAGATAATGTTAATAACTTAGAATAATAATACACTTATTCTGTCATAATAGTATAATACTTATATCATGCGACATGAACTGAGATAACTGATGTCCTTCAATGTACTAGAATGACTTATGCATTGGTTTAGTATGATTCATTATTAGTCATTAGATAGAACAAAAATAATTATATTAATGGCATATAATAATCTATGTACCACACTTGTATGTTATCCTTCTTCATAACTCTTGAGTTTAGTACATAATTACCATACTATTATGATTGGGTCATCATATGTGTACAACTATCTCCTTAAGTCTAATAAAACTAATAAGTACATGGTACAAGTGTTTGTCCTTATATGATTATATCATATAATGTTTTCCTCAAAGCTTAGCTTATACAAAAGTACATATCACATAGTGGTGATCTCGTATCAAACATGTATAATTTATTTAAACTATATAATTAAACTACATTGTATTAGCATGATATACATGATCATCTAGTATATATATGTAAGAACTTAAGCATTATATTTTGACTTGGTATCATATTGTATAAGAATGTTTTCTAGACTTATTTGATAAGCTTTTTTAACTCCATAAGCATTAATCATATAACAATATCATAAGGATGATCTTATTCTATTCTTGCCATCTAGATAAAGTATAGCCAACATAGTAATATGAATAAAATATCCAGAGCTTAACTACTACATTAATTTTCTTTGAAAAGCACAATTAGCTATTGGAAGGTACATAACTGGCTTCAGGATTGACATTAGTATATATAAAGATTGATTTCAAAGAGAAGAGGCTAATGTTATAAAGTAAAAAATTACAAGTTTAAGCAAAACGCAAAAGGAAAAATGCAAACTCTCTTGCCTTTGACTAGAGCATCTATTTGGTCACTACAATATGTTTCTTGCTCTACAACATTTATTGTCCTATGATTCATATTAGTAGTATCTCACATTTAGTTTGGTACGACATTTGTTCTTAAATAATTAAAGACAAGCTTTTTTATATGTACTTATTAGTAAGACATATTCATTGTATATCACTTTAAAAAATTGTAGTGTTGTATTCTCCATTGAGAACCACTATTGTATTTGGTTTATTTCTACCAAAAATGGCAAGAGATATTGATTAGTGGAAGCTTAATCAAGTTAACTAGAAATAAATGTAGGCAAAAGTAAAATCAAAATTTATTAAAACCCTTTGTGTATTTTTCTTTCCTAATTGTTATTTTGCTTATGTTTCTCTTGTTTTTATCTTACAATTATTCTTTTGATTATTTTCAATAGTATTTTTTAGACATGTTAAAGAACTTGATTGGTTTGGAATTATACAAATACAATAATTCACATCCCCTCTTTTGTAATATTCATTTCACCTTAATCCTAACAGAACTAAACTCTTTGCAATGTTTTTACAACCATGACTAACGTAACATAGCATAAACTAAATGGAAATGAATATTAAAAAATTTGTTACCAAAATGCTTACTAATATGAAAGGATGGAGGTACATGAAATTAACATCATATGGCTTTCTTAATGCTAAAATGCTTCAAAAATGAAGAAGCACAAAGTTTAGGCTTGACTGAAGCAAAATTCTTAGCTAGTTAAAGGTATAACAATAGCTTTAGATGTATTAGATTTTTCTTAAGCTCATTTAGTAGGATTTATATTGGGACAAAATGTTAACCATCCATTTTAGGAAATCCTAAATGATATAAATGGCTAATTGTAGTCTTTCAAATGAGATTAATTAGCAGTTAAAGGATTTTACTTTCATTCATACTATGATTAGGGGGATAATATTATATCATACTACTTAATAAACTAATTGCATAAAGAATTATCCTATCTAATTCTCTTTATGCAAAAACTAAAAAAAAGTAATAATATGTGATAAGATGCAATGTCTTGTATGGCATTCGTTGGTTTTAATACTTATTATATTTAAGTCTCAATTAAATTATGATCATACATGTAAGTCGAGGAGCATCATAATGTATAAAGAGGTTTAGCTCATTAGTTGCCTTAAATTCATTTTACATCTCTCTTATTTGAAAATAATTATATTGTACAACAACAAACATCATATACAAAGATGTTCTTTATTATTATTTCTTAAGTATAATTATACACCTTTCTACAATGATAAGAATTATGTCATGTAATGACTAACGTTGAAGTGTTTTTGCTTTATAATCCCTACTATTCACTCTTTGATAAACAGGATCACACGTGTGTGATATAGAACATCATAATGTATGAACATTAATAAATTAATATATCTTAAGTACATAAATACTCAAACAAGTGACATACTATATAATAGTAGACATCATATAGTATTAATAGGCCCTAACACTTCTACTCAGTCTAAGATATTCAATTCTAAACCCTCGTCTAAAAAGTACACATAAACTAGTCATATTGTACATTAGTATACATTCAATAATTTATTACTTCTATTGTTTAGGTTTTACTCTTTACTTAATTATACAATAACCAATGATGCATATAATATATTTTACTTAGTTTATAAGTTTAATGTACATGATAATCAATGACACTCATGATATATGAATTAAAGAAATTAATTATGCATTAGTATGGAGTATGAGATGTATGAAATAGTAACTTGATGCATAACCTAAGTGACACATGATTCTTAGTGTAGTTTTTAACATTATAGCCAAGAGCTATGTTCTTCAATTGAAAGTTGAGCCACCAAATATCTTGACCAAAGCATGCTTTGCCATTACATTTTAAATTTGTTCATCACAACCTCACAACACACATTAGTACACATATATATGATTTTGTCATCATGAAACCACTTAAAGGTATAGGGTTAACAATTTATGAGACTACACACTTTGTCAAATCATGTTCTAATTCTCTTACAATAAAAACTAGATTTAATCTTTGGAGGGGTTTAGGTCGGTCACCATCATCAATTTTATAAAATGATTATGGGTAGAATGGTATAGTTTTATTTCGTGATGATAGAAGTAGAAGACAATCCTCCCAATCAAGTAGATGTAGTGTCTAATCATACAATTTTGTTACTACTCAATAAAAGGCCTTTGGTCTGTAAATGTTACCACATAATATTTCCTAAAGTGAATTTTGTTTGATTGTGGAGCTTCTTATTTATTTATTTTTATTATTATAATTTAAATTTTATATATTAAACGACATCAGCCTAAACATTCATTGTTTGTGAAACTACTTAATGGAGATATTGTTAAAGTTAAAGTTTTAATAAAAGAAAATATAGAGATTAATGAAAGACAATTCTTAACTCAAATGTGTGTGATTGCTTTAAATAATTTTGATGTGACATTGGGATGAATCAGTTAGCATGCAATATAGTTTCAATTTATACTAAAAAAAGAAGGTTATAATTTAATTACGAAGGAACAATAATGTGTACTTCATAAAAAAAAGAAAAAGATACAACTCATTTGTGTTGTTAGATCATAAAAGGTCCCAAGAAAGGGAAGGTGAAGCATTTTTAGCTATCATTAATGTTGAAGAAATGATAGTAATGAAATTGGATGATGTTTTAATTATTTGAAAGTACCTAGTTTTTTCAAAAATTTTGTTAGGCCTTCCTTTTCATAGAGAAATTGAATTTTTTTATTGATTTTTTCTACATGTAAAACAAATATTTAAATCTTCTTATAATTCAATGCAAAGAAAATTGGAAAAATTAAGTCATTAAAAGAACTTTTGGATAGGGATTTTATCCAAATTAGCTGATCACTAAGAAGAGATGTACTTCTTTTTATGGAGACAAAGACTGATAATCTAATAATTCTAATTAACTATTTAGAAATAAATAAAATTACTATTGAAAATGAAAATCATTTGTCAAGAATTGGTGACTTATTTAATTAACAACAAGATGCAATTGTATTTTTTAAGATTGAGTTATAACTAAGTTATCAACTTAAAAATAAAGGAGGATAGTTCAAAGACAATATTTAATGTAAGGTGAACATCATTACTTTACAATCCTATCTTTTGGATTAATTAACTCATCATTACTATATATGTGCTTGATGAATAGAGTTTTCAAGTAATATTTAGATCCATTTCTTGAATGAAGTAATATCTATATCAATTTATTAATATTTTAATCTATTAAAAAGGAAAGAGGATCATGAAAAGCCCTTTCATATTGATCAAGAAATCTATAATTTAGACAAAATGATTAAAGAGACAGAGCAACAAAAATCGTCAAGTGGCACAAGGAGGCATGACCTGCATATACAGCTATGTGCAGAAGTGAAATCCATAATCCTTAAGCATCCTTCTAAAGCATGGAAACTCATTAATCTTGGTTCACATGAGTCCCATCAATGACTCTTTTGTCATCCTTTCAAGTTTAAGTCATTATGCTGATCCAAAGTCTCTTATGAGTCAGTCACACAACACCTCAGCTCATTATCTAGAGTATAAACTCATGGCCTAAGAGATTATAAGATTACTTAATGTCTTACTCAATTCAACTAAATCATGCCTAGGGTTTATCTATAATAAGAATAAGCAAACATTTCCCTTAATTGAGCCAAACATCTTTCTATAAGGTCTAAACCTTATCCTCTTCACATCATCTAAGGCTTTACTTAAGTACTTCTACATCTCAATGCCTTATTCCAAGCATGCACAAGACTCACCAAGCAAAAATATCCATGATTTGATCCTAGGTTTATACTGAGATCTTCTTAAGTCTATTTGTAACTTACCTTACTTAATCTACCTTAATTCAATCCCACATTAACCTTTGATCACATGCTATTTAAAACCTATATCACTCTTAATTTATATTTTAAGAGTCTCTAATAAAATATAGAATCTATGTCTAAGGATTTATCTCAAATCATACACTTGTAATCAATTCTAAAGTCCAAATCATGTCTCTACATGACTTAACCAAGCAATGTTGTTAGCTTCCCAAGTAAAACTAAGCAATGGAAATGCTTAGCTATAAGAATACTTAGGGTTTTGTTTCTAAATTTAGGTTCATATCCTAGTTCCTAAAGTCTTAGTCTAAGTTCAACTAAAGAGTTATTCCCAAGCTCAATACAATGATCTCTTACTTAAATTCAATGATTCACATCAAACCATAGTTCAAGTTATAGCACATTATGTCCAAATCAATAATGATTCCATAAACATGTAAATTTTTAAAGCAACACTAAATGATTCATCAAGAAATAACTTTCATATATCATGACATCCTTGTAAAAATTAAAGAATAAATAAGGTGATTATGTTAATTTAAATCATCTCAAAATCCACAAAATTTTGTATAATGCATGTATCAACAATAAATCTCAACATTAGCAAACATCTAATAATTAAAACATAACAATAAACTCTAGGGCAAAAGGAGAAATTAAACATATATTGATTCTAATAAACTATCAAAAAGAGATAAATCAAGAGATAGTTAAAACATGCTCTAAAGAACTACCAAAAAGCCTCAGTTAAGAAAAATTTTATCAACCTATCATTATGATTCATTGAGATTGAAAATAATTCAAAACATAAAACATAATATAATTCCACATCATCTATAAGAAATTACTTAACAAGGTAGATGATTAATTTCTCCTAACTTAGCTATGTTTAATCATACCATCTTGAGATTCATTCTACCTTGTGATTTAAGTAGAGAACTTCACTAAGGGTTAGCTTTCCTTCATCCAACTCTAGAGTTCCTTTTTCATTTTCTTACTCATGATAGTTCTTCTTCCCCTCCTTTTTCTAGTTATACTTTTAAGTCAGTAAGACAACAAGGTTTTTTAGGTTACTTAATAAAGCTTTCTATATAAAATGATCATAATCCCTAATCCCTCTCTTAATTTTCATGCCAAGCAATAAACCATAATAATCTAACACTCCAAATTCCTTTCCTAGTGTAACCACCTCTAATCAAGTCATTTTTTAAACCCTAGATCTAGGGCACATTAATTCTAATGGCTAAGATAGAGAACAACTCAATTATAAAACTTAGTTTCTTCAGTATCTTAATATTATACAAGTACTTTATTGACATCACAATGAGCCAAACCTTCCTTTTTTGACTAACAATTTCTCTAATCATAATTATATAATCTAGTATTTGTATATGTACAATACACTGTACACCTTAATCAATCATTGTAAACCAATAATTCCTACGCCTAACATTTTCCTTAGCTTGATCATACTTATACAATTGTTCTTATCATATTGTATGATACACTAGCTTTCTTAAGATCGCTAAACTTGAATTATTTTTCTTCTTTTATTATTGTATTAGTATGATCAATGACTTTGTACATGTTCAATCATTCTATTACTTGGACTAACTTTATGTTTTCTACATTGACATCCTTATATGATAGTATGGTAGGCCTTGTATGATCATTAACAAAGTTTTGTGCTCATTGATCGTACTACTTGACCTGTGTATAGTACCAAAACTTCTTCCATACCTTATCGAAGGATATCATTATACTTATACAACCACTGAGTCATACTTGTACGACCAAAGTCAACCTTAATTGTCACTTCACACTTGTCCCTAAGTGCTTCTTTTTCTTAGTCATACTATATGATACTCATAGCCAAACTTTCAACCATATTTTCTTTCTTATCATATTATATGATCTTTACTATTATCTTATATGATTCTCATTACAAGAATGATTTATAAAAAATAGATTAAACAATTACAAGTATTAATTTAATAAGACTAAGAGGTACTTAACATACTTGGCTAGCCAAAAATAAGACATAATAATTGTTTATTAAAAAATTATGATTATAATAAAGGATTAGTGTGCTTGGAAGTCCATAATCCTTTAGTGTTTGTCTAACCCATAACACTTGAGTCACAAAACAACCAACTATAATGAACTCAAACTTGGTAGATAAAACAGCATAATTTTATTTATAATTGAACCAAGCAATGCTTGAATTACCAAGTAATTGTCATGTGTCGAAAGTGTTTTTTTTTCTATTTGTTCTACTATCAACAAAGCCAACACATGTGTAAGTAATCAAATCAAATCCAATATCACAACTTGGGTACTAAAGTCCTGATATTTTTATTCTTATAAGATACTTAAATATGTTCCTAAATTAATAAGAAGACTTATGAAAGGTAACCCTAGTTCTCCATTATTCTTCATAATATCAATGGAGGCTTTTAGCAAAGAATTAAAAGGTCAATTTGTTGAAGGAAAAATTCTACATTATGGAACTTCTAGAGGCTGTCCAGTGGTTTCTCATGTTAGCTATGTTGAAGATTTTATCATTTTCAATAGAGGAGAGTTTAGATCAATATGATTTCATAGTAGTTTTTTATAAAGATTTCAAGGTATGTTAGGAATGCAGTTAAATTCACAGAAGTGCAAATTCTATGCTACTAAAATTATGAAGACAATAACAGCTAAAAAGATAGAAAAAGTCATGGGTTTTAAATAAGGTTTTCTTCCCACAACATATATGAGGTTCCCACAACAGTGTATTTCTTGTAATTAATTAAAATAATATACAAAAAAAATGGTTGACTAGAAGGAAAAGCTTTTATTTATGTGTGGTAGACTCATGCTAGTAAAGCATGTTCTAAATTCTATACTAGTTTACTCATTATAAGAATAAATCCCCCATTACAAATTTTTAACAAAGCTAAAAAGATTATAATTGGATTCTTATAAGGGGACTTTGATAACACTTACAAGAATCACTAGTTAACCTAGGAAAAAGTTGTGCACCATTAGAAAAAAATGGATTAGGATTAAGAAAACTAAAGGATATCATGTTGGCATAATCAGCTAAATTGAATATAAAAATTTGGTTAAATAATCTCTCTATGTCAAATTCATGAAGGAAAAATACTTGAATGAAAATTAAAAGATTATAAGTTAGATAAATGAAAACACATGAAAAAGACTAGATCTTTGGTGTCAATAATCACTCACAAATCTCTTATGTCATACAGTTACTTATAGAAACCAAATAATTAGAGAACTTTCGACTTACAATTGACATGGAATAAAATAATATATAAGATCGTCAAGCTAAAATTAAGGAAAACAATTTGAAATGATAAATATCCTACCAAGATCTCAGTGTTGGTCTAAAGAATATTCGACAAATTATTATCCTTTTTAGAGCCATTGAATAGGTTTAATATTCAATTGGCCTTCAAAGTCTAGCATTGCTTCACTAATGATCATGCTTTCACAAGTTATTTGGGATCCTAGCATACTTTGAAGTTATTCAAATTACACCACTCTTAATATGTTGGAATATTTAAAAGGAAAGAAATAAAAAACACTAAGACAACCATCATAAGAAAAAATAATAGCCAATGCCACAATATTTTCAAATGTTTCCCTATAATGCAAATAGTGGAAGGGGATAATATGTTGGTGCAAATGAGCTTGGTTCTCCTTTTCAAACAAATGAAAGTTAAAAGGTATGAAGTTGTTTACTAGAATCATCCTCCTACCAACTCTATGAAAATAAAAATTCACTACAACTACAACAACAAGAATTTTGTTGTCAGAGGATCATGAAGGTAATGTACTCTACACTTTTTCTTATCTAGTTAGTTAGTGTTCTGCAATGGAGGCATATTTGTAAAGTATCAAGAAAGGTTTACTCTAGTGCAATTCCATCAATATACCAACGCTAAGATTGAGTTTAAGTGTAATTCATTAATTAGCATTATCTAAGGTACCTTAATGCGTCACTACGTAATTGTTGATTTAATACAGCAAATTAAGATGGTCGCTACAGCTCTCTCAGAAATTTGAAAAGTGACATAAGGAAGGGAACAAAATAGCTTAAATTATTAAACAAATAGCATCAAAATTAAATAAATCACTTACTTGGGATGGCCCTAGTATGCCACCTCAATGTAGAGTCATTATATACATGGAAAAAACTAAATTTTCATATATTCACTCATCATACAAGACACACAATTTGATCATATAAGGGGAACACAAAGATAATGCTCAAATCCAATGTTAATAAAAAAGGCTACCTCATTAACGTATAAAATGAATTTCACCATCAAACTAGATGATATTTCAATTAAAGGTGTCTTGCATAAGTCCACTAATCACTTTGAAGTATTATGTTGGAAGATCATCTTCATACACTGGGGACCCACTCAACACCATTCACAAATGTAGTGCTTTGAATAGCAACGACATCATATCAGCCTTATATGAACATGGTTGTTCACATACACTCTACTACACACCAAATATCAGACTTATCATCACATGAAGACAATCTAATTTCATCTTAGAATATTGCCAAGGTATATTGTTCATCAGTCTCTCCTTTAAATAGGTACATAGCTCAGATCACTTCATGACAATATACACTTGGTACTATTCATTTTTGCAAATGTTGTCATTACCATACAACTAGAAAATAGTACTCACATTAAACAAACACATTTATTGGCTCCTAATCTAGCTTGATCGTTATATTATGAATTAACATACTCTGTAGCTTTAGACAAGTATGTTAGGTAATCAACATTTGGTGTAGTGAATTAGCTTATGATCTAGCGTGTATTTTAAGCTTATGATTAAGGGTCACATATCACATTAGCATTATGGGTGAGTGACATATATATACCTTATGACTAACTTGTACTATTTTGAAAGTAATATAATAAAATAGTTTTTATAAAAAAAAGAGATATGTACTTAGAAGCTTAAAGATGAGATTCCTTTTAAGTTGGCTTGAAACCCAGCACATTAACCAACACTAACAATTATGTTGAGTCTATTAGTTGTAATGCAAAGTAATTATCTTATCATTTCTCCACACATATTTAGCCTTTCCATTGTCATCTCTTTCTAATGATGTATTAGTAGATATTGGGGGTATCCTTATTCTTGAGTCCAAATTTCTTAAGGAGTTCTTATAGATAATTGGTTTGGAAAAGAAATATGTAATTATCAACTTATTTAACTTAAAGTCCAAGGAAAAATCTTAGTTCTCCTATTAAGCTCATCTCAAATTCATTCTCATCATATTAGCAAATTTTTCCTTAACAATAGTTAATCAAAAATAATATCAACAACATATATTCGATACACTTATTGGTTTCTTTTAGTCTTCATTATAAAGATAGTAGTATCTACCTTACCTCCAGAAAATTCAATAGATATTCAAAAGCTATACAATCTCTCATACCGTGCTTCATGTTCTTGTTTTAGAACATGCAATACTTCAACTTATACACATGGTCTAGTATGTCATACATTTAAAATTCCAAAGATTGTTCAACATACACATAGTTTATATATCCATTCAAGAATGTACTTTTTACATTCCTTTGGTAAAGATTAAATCATTTATAGAAAGCATAAGCTAAAAGATTAAATCATTTTAGTAATAAAAGCATTTCTTTAGTTAAGAAAAATAAACTAAATATGATGACACATGATTGAGTTATTTAGGATACTTTCAAATGAGTCCATCAAAAGTATGTTTATAAGATTAACCAATATTACTAATGCACTTATTAGTTTAGGAAAACTAATTTCTATAAATTAACAGTTAAAGAAGATACTTTAAGTTTTGCCAAAAGAGTATGATCCATTGATTACTACCATCAAGATAGCCAAAACTATTTCTATGATAACAATAGATGACTTAATGGGTCAGCTTATGAAAAACGAGCTAGAAATAAAGAGGAGAAAAGAAAAAGAAGAATTAATTAAGAAGAATAAAACAAAGAAGAAGAAATAATCAATAACATTGAAGATAAAGGAAGGTATTATAGAAGAGGAATCCATTGATGATAATGATATAGCTTTAATTTCAAAAGTTTTATCTAAAGTTCTTAATATTATGGGAAAGTATATAAATAAAAAAATCTAAGAGAAGAATAAGAAGGAAAGAGAAATTATTTGTCATGAATGTAAAAAAAACCAAGATATATTAAACCAACATGTCCTATCATGCAAGAAAGAGTTAAAAAAAAGAATTAAATGAAGAAAATTAAGAAGAAAAGAAAATATTAAGAGTAACATGGAGTGATTCAGAAGAAACATATGCAAGTGAAGAAGAGAACAGTAATGAAGGATTCTTTTGCATAATGGCTAGAGAAGAAGAAGATGAAGAAGAAGAGAGTGCATCCTCAAGTGGGAAAGAGATAAATTATTTAAATAAAAAATTAGCTAAACAATTACTTTATGTTTGTTTAAGTCTTTGTGTGAAAAAGAAACACATACAAGTGAAACTTTGAGTGAAAAATATAAGAAACTTAAAAAGAAATATTGCGAATGTATAGGTCTTTGTGATGAATAAAAAAGGCCAATGATGACTTAGTAAAAAAAAATTAATGAGTATACATCCTTAGTTAAAGATTTTAATGATTTTAAACATTTGCACTCTACTTGTTCATTTTCAAAGCCAAAATCAATTAGTGAGATGTTACACATGCTAAAAAATTTTATATGCATAAGTTTAATGATAATATTAACTTGTCACATGGTTATAAACTTATGTCATTATTGCATGCTTTTAAGTCACACTTTATATAAGTAATGTTTACTCAAACTATCCTACTTATGCATGAATAGTGAAGACAAATAGTAGTTGATCTAGTCTTAAATGTCTTGAACCCAAAATGATTTGAGTTTTAAGTCTAATAATTAATTTATGCGTGTAGGCATGTCTTCTTTCTAAGGTCAAGGAGAGCATGTGATTCTTGGATAGTGAGTGCTCAAGACACATGATGGGAAACATCAAGTTATTCAACTAACTAAATGCTTACGATGGAGGAAACATTATGCTTCAGGATAATTCAAAGAAATCTATGAAAACAATAGGTACTATTGGAAATCTTATATTTTTAGTTACTAAAGTTTTATCTGTTTAAGGTTTAAAATATGATTTACTTCACATTTGTCAACTTTGTGATAGTGGTTTTAGCATTTGATACTATTGCATGTAAAATTAGTAAAAATAAAAATATAGTAATTATTACACATAAAAAATAATACCTACTTACTAAATTTGAAAACTAGAAATAATTCTCAAATAAAATATTTTGCATCATATGCTAATGACTCAAATTTATGTCATAGGAGATTTTTTCGTGCTAATACATATATATTAAGAAACATAATTAAATATAATTTAGTAAGAGGTTTATCTAAATTAACTTTTATAGATGATTTTATTTGTGGACCATGTAATTTAGAAAAAGTAACAAAAACAAGCTTTAAAACTGAGAAAAATGTAACCTTTAAAAATATTTTGAAACTTATACATATATATTTGTTTGGACCAACACATCTCTTGAGCTTAGGAGATAAGAAATATGAATTAGTTATAGAAGATAACTACTTGAGGTATACATGGGTTATTTTCTTAAAGAAAAAGAATGAATCATGTAAATAATTTTAAATATTAATAACCAAATTACAAAATGAGTTGGGTCATAACTTAGTTGCCTTTAGAAGTGATAACAAAGGAGAATTTAGAAATAATAAATTTATTTTTTTTAATAATAATAGAATTTTTCACATATTTTTAACACCTAAAACTCCACAACAAAATGGAATAGTAAGAAGTAAAATTGTATTATACTATCTACTATGAAATTAGAATATATAGTTACAAATAGTTGTATATCATAAGTTTTATGAATCAAACAGCAGCTAAGATATTATGGTGTTACACTAAGATAAATTTCTATTTATTATGACAATTCAAGTGCAATAAGTTTGATTAAAAATATAACTAATTATTTTAGAGCCAAATATATATATATTAGATATATTTTATAAAAGAGCACATTAAACTTAATCATATTTTATTAGAATATATACTTACTAATGATCAATTAACTGACTTTTTTCCATAACCCTTAGGTTGTGATTAATTTACAAAACTTAGAGTTTAATAGTGTTAAATTTATTTGAGTAATAATAAAAAATAAGAGAATAAAAATTAAAATTAAATAAAAGATAAAAGAATGAATTAAGGGGGATTCTTAATCCAATTATGGCAAACATGTAAGGAAAGTTTATATTTAATTATTCTTATACAATTTATATTTTTATTAATTTTATTAGAGATTTTATTATTATCAAAAGGGAAAGATTATTATGATATTAACTCCTAGCCATGATACTTTATTTGATAATAACAAATCTTAAATATTTTTAATAAATTTTTTTAGTAAATTTTTAGATTCTAAGTAACTGATGTTCATATTCATGGGAGAATTTAAAAGAATAAGAGAAATAAAAACTAAATCTCATAAAAATCATCTTAGTTGGAGTGAAAAACTACAAAGAGATTTTTTACATCAGTTTTAGGTATTTAATTCTATTCTTAGAATGTTATGTTTGATTAATTTTTTTAAAGACAAAAAAATTAATTAAATTTTATTTCTAATATCTTTGTTTATCATCCAATATCTCAAATTTATATTTTCTAATTATTTGATCAATATATTCAAAACTTTGCTTTAGTAATAATTTAAATAAGAATTCAAATAAAATAATTAAAAAAAATTAATTCTAAATCACCTAAATCTTTTCCTAATTATCATCACTATTTGTAACCTTTGCTATATTACTCAGGTTGAGTAGGGGCATCAATCCCGAACCTATTTAAAATTATTTACATCTCAAACACATTTGAATTTAGCTTGGATTAGGCATTACTTGACGAATCCATATTTAATCTTCTGATTAATTACAAGCATGGGTGATTAAATCTTGCATGAACTAGAAGGCTATAATCTCAAAATCAGGCTATCTTTAACATGTACTATAATGCTTATATGAAGAAACTAGTTCTGTGAATATATCATCAAGGACTAAAATTAACTACTTTTTCTTACATGGTGAACTTCTAAATTATGGAAGTAACATGAACCATCTGATCATGCATTTCATGATCGAATGATCACTACCTTATCTAATTTTTCAAAAACACTAATTCTATTAGTTATTAGATCACACAATTTTGTAATTACACAGTGCAAAGTTCGTCCACTTAAAAAGTTAAATCCTACCCTTATACCATTATTTAGATTTAATGGCCCAATTCAAATATATATTTCTAAAAGATGTGCATTAAATTCCATCCGTCCGACTGTGTAGCTTTCACTATTGAATATTCGTGGTTTGGTTCAATCCAACGGCGCCAATGCAACAGCTCTTTTAGCCGTTATTTTGAGCCATTGAGCAAATTTTTTAAAATATTATTTTTTCAATTAATAAATTGTGAAAGCAAAATTGCAACTACTAAATTTGGAATTTGGTAAGTACTTTTAGTCATTAAAAGATGTCTATAAATAAGAGATTTTTTTAACAAAATTGATTGATGAAAATTTTTACAAAATTTCAAAGAAGAAATCTCAAGTCTAAACCTCAAAGCAATTCGTAGCCATTGCTAATCGTTCTCTCCTTACATTATGTTCTTCTTTAACGAACTTTCTTGATTCATCTTTTAATTAGCTAAGCTCTTATTTTCTTATTATTTACTAATTAAACTAAATTAATTATACCATATTGAGTATTTTTTAAGCATAAGAATTTAATTCTATAGATTTTTATCATCATTTTTTTCTCTTTTTGCCAATTATATTTTATTGTAAGGTTATTGTAACATATTTTTATTTTTTTTGTTATTAGAGTTTAACTTATCTATCTTTTAAGGAAAGGCTTATATAGTTTTTCTTTTGTGCTTGATTTTTGTTGGTGGTGGATGTAAGCTTGATTTTAAGTTGAACCACCTAAAAATTACTTGTGTACATGTTTAAATTTTTTCACTTTATTTTCTTACAATTTCTCAAAACTTTATTATTAAAATAAAAATTAAAAATATTTTTAAGAAATTAATTTTTTTTATTTTAGCAATTTACTCCTCTCTTATTGAACTACATTTCAAAGTGCTTATGTTCATATTTCAAATCTAAGTTTCTCATCGAAGATTTATTAAGATTTTCTCTAAACCATAAATTTCTTATCTAGGATACCTAAAGATTTCATCTAAACCTTAAATATTATATCTAAGATATATTTAGATTTAGCCAGCCCTTTCAAGAGAACTACTAGCCCTTATTGACTATGCCATAAGATTATCTTAAGGTAAGAGCAAGCCTTCACACAACCCTATACCTAGGGTCGTTATAAGGTCCAACCTAAGCTTTACATGGCCTAACAAAGCCATGTTACAAGCTTCCCAAACATAATAGAGGTAAGCAAATGTTTGGTTATAAGAAGTCTTTAGGTTATGACTAAGTTTTCAAGTTATCCTAATGTTCATAGTATAGTGTAACATTTTAATTTCACAAGAATTAATTTCATCCCTTAACAAGTTCTCATGTTTATAATCATGTAATCTCATTAAGTCACAGAGCCCAAGTTGAAACTTAAGGTTATCTTGGTTAAACTGAGATATCACATAACAAGCATGGCATATTTCTTAACAGATCAAGGGATTCAACACTTTTAAGCATAGATTTTAACTTTCACATAACATAAGATCTCAAAAAAATTGCGAGAAATAAATAATGTCTTATAAGAATCCCAATTCAAGGATTTCCACAACATAAAGTTTATCAAGAACATTCCTTTCTCTTCAGCATGGATCGATCTATAATTTTCATGCATTTTATCACAATCGAACCATAAAAATTGCATGCTAAAAATTAAATTAAAGCTCAACCACTCAAGTGTACATGTGCATGCTAATATAATTGATGCTAAAATTCTTAACTTGCACATGAAATCAAGAGATCAATAAGGGATTTTAAATCTAATATGCATTTAACCACAAAACCTTAATATCATGTCTCAATTAAGAAATAGGTAGCATCTATTGATCTAGAAAAATCATGTAGGGAATATAAAATATACATCTTAAGCATGTCATTTAATAAAGCACTTCAACATGGCTTAATTTTATCATCTCCTCTTCTTAATTTGGGTTTCATGAGAAAGAATCTAAACAAATCTTTTAATGATCATGGTCACAAATTTTCACATGCATGTATTATCAAAATAGTGAATTATATTACCTAGAAATTATCTATATTTAATTGATCTCAAAGTTCATCCTACCTCTTGACCCATGTAGCAGACAATCATAAAGATGGGCTTCTCTTTCTAAAAGTCTTGAGGTCTCCTCCTCCTTTTGCTCACTATTAACCCCCTTCTCATGCTTGTCTAAAGTAAGGCCTCTTTGCTAAGTGTCATAGCTATAGTTTTTTTTAAATCTCTAGTAATGGCAACATCCCAAGGCTTAAAAACTTAGCTCTTCTAATGCTTCATCAAAGCATTCCATCAGAGTGACCAACTACATTAAGATCTAACCAATCACATAACTCCCTCCTTAAAATCCAATATGAAAAACACCACATTAATCTTTAACCATTTATAAACTCTAAAATCTATTGCAACATGTGTAACTCATGATTTAGATTAAGGCAATCTAAATATCCTTACTAAAATGTATGAAACAATGCAAAATTTAGAATTGCTACATTCCTCATCCTAATCACCACATTACTTTCTTAGTAGAATTCATCAAGACAATAGCTTACATTTTGGGTCAATTAGAGTGTATGGTCAGCTTAGCTTGGAAATTGGATAACCTTATCATGAGCTTAAATAATTCATAAGCTACCTAAGTCAATAACATTACAAATACATAAAAAACAAAATCTAAGAAAAAACACATACCTTGATCAACCACATGATATAATATTAAAATTCCATGTGATATAATAAAAGAATGTCCTTTATTTCCAATTACTTAAAGAAGAAAAAATTAACTCTTGAATCTTGAAATGCCAATAGTGATTGAAAAATTTAAAGAATTATAGGAACTATAATTGAAGTTGGAATATCATAATGTGTTTCGGATACAAGGTAGGCTATGAATACATAATAGAGAGGATTAAGTATTTATAAATGAGGCTCAGTTAATTAGATAATTAATGTATTCAAAAAATAATAAGATATACTATGATTTAAAGTAATTTTTTTGATGGCATGGGTTGAAAAGAGATGAAGATGAATAGGTTAAAAAATATTTGATTTATTAAGTAAAAAAGTCAACATCAATATTTAAGTGAATCATTACAATTACTTCGACTTTTAGCACAAAAATGAGTGAATCTTTTTAACGTTGTATGGTTACCAAGATCTCGAGAAGGGTATTATTTCATTTGGATAGTAATTGATAAGGAGCTCAATTATATGTTCATTAAGTCATCAAGAAATCCAAAATTTGAGAAAGAATTCTAGGGAAGAGATAAAATGACAAAATCATCAAACGACACAAGATAGTAAGAACTACATGCACAATCATGCATGAGAAAGCACAGAGCACTAGAAACCAACGTGCATTATGTAGGTGCAATCGCACGAGACCATCACAAGTGTGCACATCATGATACGCGGCTACACAAGCAATAGGTAAACCTACCATGCTTGGTAAATAGTGCCGGTGGTATGATCTTCCAAGCATGTATAGCAACTCGAGTACACATGGATAGGCCATTGAGTGTGGATTTGGGAAATTTATGATTTTTTGTTAAATCTCATATTTTATGCTAAAATTGAAATCATATATATTTTATAATAAAATATTATATCTAAACCTTTATATAATAAGATAATAATGGTGAATGAAATGATTCTTTATTAAGAATTTCACTTTCTTGTAGAAAAATCTCTCTTCTCTTTCATTCTTTCTTAATTCTTTATCATTTCTCATGCTTTAATTTCATTATTATAACTCTAAAATAAGGTTTGTTGTTAAAGGCTTAGGTGAGAACATCTCATATATAAATTAATAATATATAGATTAGAAAATTAGTTACTTCCAGTCCTAT
Source organism: Vanilla planifolia (assembly GCA_023846275.1). Lineage (NCBI taxonomy): Eukaryota > Viridiplantae > Streptophyta > Magnoliopsida > Asparagales > Orchidaceae > Vanilla > Vanilla planifolia. Next base: position 22,608,659 of record CM043870.1, read on the forward strand.
GAAGACTACTCATTCTACAAAGATGTTATCAAAGATCTATGTAAACTTGATTATAAAGTCACATAGAATATAAAAGGCTATTATTTCAAATAGAGATCTTATGTTTACTTTTCATTTTCTTTAAGTTCAATTATCTTTTAATACTTAAATTATGTTTAGTACTACATTTAATTGACAAAAAGCATTAAAAACCTTAAAGGATGTATAAAGATTATGTGTTCTTGATTTAAGTAGTAATTGGGAGAGTAATCTCACTTTATTAGAGTTTGCACATATCAATAGTTATAAAACTAATATTGTTTTTATTTTATATAAAATTTTATATGGAATAAACTATCATTCTCTATTGTGGTTATTTGAGGACATTAAAAAGATAGAATCAATCCTTAATAAGTGGATAAGAGAATTATTAAGCTAATCAAGAAATTATGCAAATTACTCAACAAAATTAGAAGTATTTTGAGATAAAGCATAAGTTATGACCATGCGATCCTTAGAGTGAGTCTTATGTAACAAAATTCATTTAAAAAAATAAAAAAGTAAGAAGACAAAAACCTCAATTTATAAGACTTTGAAATGATTAATAGAATGGAAAATGATTCATATCATTTATTATTTTCATCACAATTTAGTAGTGATCAAATTATTTTCATTATCCATCTTTCAGAAAGTATATTCTACATCTATCTCATGATATTTATTTTTATTTTAAGGTTATAGAAATCTAATCCAATCTAAGTTAAGAAGAAAAATCAACAACAATTCTAATTTGAGAGCTAAAGTTGTTAAGAAATAAATATTATTACATGATTATAATGTAATGGAAAAACTAGTTAAAAAGGATGCAACATAGAAAGTAAAAGTAATCTGCTTAAAAGATTCAATAACTTAATTAAAATTCCAAGGAAAAATTATTAAATGAGGGAAAATTTGTAAAGTTAGAGTTACTATATATTATATCATATAATATGTAATAAAAGAATGTTATATTTTTATAATTCTATAAAAATCAACTCATTATGAATGTTATTTATAATTTCTTATATTACAAATGTTAGCTTGTTTTCCTCAAAAAGCAAGTCAGTTGACAACCTTTTCAAAATTTAAAAATAATGGTGTAGGTTATTAGTCAAAATGAGTCAAATGGTGATAATTACATCAAAATCATAGTTTGATCAAATTATTTGACAATTTTTGAGAAATAAGTAAATTAAATAAAAATAATAATAATAATAATTAATATCTTATTGTGAGATCAAAATAAATAAAAGAGTTAGGTGTTGTAACAAAGAAAGAAGATATAAAGTGACATAGAAGAGTGCAAGGGAGAATTAGAGAGTATAGTGAAAGAGAGTTAGAAAGCAAGAGAAGATGATAAAGAGAGAAGAAAGGGAAGTTACTAGTGTTGTAATTAGAGGTTATCACTAAGTATAAGAGGAAATTGTATAGTTCAAAAATTTGTTAACTGTTAATACAATTATAGATATTAATCAATTATTTATATCATATAAAAATAATTTATTAAAAGGAAGTAAACAAATCTTTTACTTTAAAATATGATTAATCATAAATTAAAATGAATCTAGAAGTTAATAAATAAATACACTACTTCATCAAATTTGTTTAATAAATCAAACTAGTTTAATTAATATAGTTTGTTTGACCTTATCAAATACAAAATATTTTAAACTTTATAAAAACTTTTCTTGCAATGTGATGGTTATGAAACATTAAGTACATCAAGACAAGTAAAGCACAAACAAAAGAAGCACAACAATAAGTTAGACAATATGAACCAATTGTTGATTTATAACTTAAAAATTATAAAAAATTATATTTGAAAAGTTTTATTATTTTCAAAATCAATTTGTGTGATTGTAAGTCAAATAGAGCACATCAATAATCTTAGGAAAAACACAATAATTTTTAGGTGGTTTGGTAAGACTTTTCTTACTTTCACCCTTAAACAACTATATTAAACTCTTACTACAAAATCATTTTCTTTTGCTAAAAATAAGTAGACATAAACCTTTACAGAGTCACTCTTTTTCACCTTAGCAAGTAAAGGTACACCTTTATAATAAATAAGTATAATAGTCTGTAAGAATAAAGATTGATTTATATAGTAAGATTGATTTCAAAAGATCTTGCTTTATAGCTCTCATTCAAAAATTTAGCAATGAATTTTAACCCATTCTTATAAGAATACTCTTCTATTTATATTATTCAAAATCTCAAGACATATTAAGACAAGCGTAATGGCTAAATCTCATTTTTGAGAAATTCAAATTAGTTATTATAGTCTTGAGAAATGATCATATTGTCTGATCCAATGGATCATACAAATATGATGTAACACTAAATGTATTATCCAAGCTATTGACATGTCTGATTAGTTCATTGTTTTATCTACATATGTATTGTATGGATATAATGGATACATCATACAATATAAATAGAATAAAGTCACTTGAATCCAAAATCTAAGCTTTTGAGAAAATGATGTACAACAATGATCATATACTACGGTTAGGTGTATGATAAGCAAGGCTTCATTAATCCAAATTTTTAAACTTTCAAGAAAATGATGTACGATAATATGTTATACAATAAACTTACATTACTAATCAAGAATAACTATATTTATATAATATGTGGATACCATTCAAAAATTGTAAGTTCACAAATGAAACTCTCATGTAAATATATGTTTATTGTACAACGGAAATATAGTATGAGTATGAAGCAAATATGAACTATTGAATTGAATATTCTTATATGATTGTAATAATTTACTCATACATTAATGTATATATGCCTAATGCATTAATCATTCTAATACATAGAAAAATTAAATATATTGATTCACACACTCATATGATATAATTACCATAGTTGTAAGGTATAATAAGTATGTTTATTAACAAATTATATAAATAAGACAAAAATACTTCATATTATACAGTGTGTAAAATATTAACAGGATAAGGTCTTATTAATATTACGTAGTTATCGTACTAGTATGCACAATAAGCTCATTTATTTACTTATATAAAGTTTTCACTGAAGTATATAATTATGATCAAATACTTTGTACTATACATATATAATGCTTGTCGATGCACTCATAATAGAATATCATCGTAATAATATGATATAAAAATCATACATGTTCGACCAATATTAAGCTCAAATCTTGAGAAGAAATAAATATGTATTTATATGAAGCAGGCTTTATATGCATACGATGGAAGGGAAAGCTCATCTTTTAGATATCAAAAAATACTTGTAAAAGGCTCGTCCATTAACAAGCAACTTTGCACACTCAACCTTAATCTAAGAAATGATCGCACTTGTGTGATGTCAACATAGGTTCATCCTTCACTTACAAATATAAGCCAGAAGGCATATCAACTAGGTGCAATATTAAATATTATATTATATGACTACTAGATAGTAAACATGACTTGATTTAAGTAGCTACATTTTCCTAACTAGAGCTAAAGTTGACCTTATAACAACTTGTAAAAATATTAACAAGATCTTAATATAGTTCTAAAGATCTTAATAACATAAGATGAGATTTAACTATAAAATACATGACTTCAAATATACAATCTACTCATACTTATTCCATATACAAAATAAGTGATGAGATAACCAATCAAACTAAAATGAAGTCTTGATGATGAACTTCTAATAGGCAATCACTTCACCAAGAGCAAAATTAAATAAATCTATGATTAATAAGTTAAACCAAGTTGAGTAAAGTCACCAATACATATTGACATGTCTTATTGCTATATTAAACACTTAATCAAGTCCTATAAAATAATCAATCCTTATTTGATCTTAAGATGTATATCTATTAATAATAATAACATAGTAATTTTATTGTCATAAGTAGTGTAAGAATCAAGTGTATAATAATTTGATAAAAAAGGAAGGTTGAGTGATCTCAAGTGAAGTTTAATGAAAAAAATTAAAAAAAGGATCACGAATGAAACAAAAAAAGAAAAGATATTTAATAAACAAGAGTGAGTTTTGATATAATTTTTATATTTTAAATAAAAAATATAGTTTATATGCTCTTATCAGATATTTATAATAGACTTTACTAAAAGGATTCTAAAACTATTTTGGAAGCTTTGTTACCATTATTTATGATTTTGAGCTTTCTATAAGATTATCGTACATTGTAATCATATGGATCATATAATATAATCAATAAAACTCTTATGGATTATGCTTAGAAAAACTAGTATAATGATTGTAAAAAGGTAGATCCTAAGCTTTATAAGTAAAGTCATAATTCTTGAATTGTTGAAATGCCTTTTGAAGGTAACTTGGGCTTAGATCCCATATAAACTCTTGAGCATGTTGGAGTTCGAGTAGTTGTGAAATGAATGATCAAGTAATAAGTAACCCATTAAATAAGAACAAAAACAAAATAGATTGAAATAATACCTAACTAATAAAGGTTGAGGTGTAATAATATGGTATCAAAGTGATACATTTTATAATTCAATATGATTCAAGGATGAATCAAACTTCCTAATGGACCCATAAATCCTACAATTGAAGTGGGTGGGCAGTATTCATCAGGCAATATCCTAGAGAGAGAAATCATCAAACAAAGAGTAGCTCTTAACAAGTAAAAGAAGGATAAAAGAATCTCACATTGACTACAAAAAGATTGATCTTAAGTTTTATTAATAAAGTTATAATATTTTTAATTGGTGAAATGCCTCTTAGGGTAACTTGGGCTTGGATCTCAAGAGAATTTTAAGGTTAATTATGTTAAAGTTGAAATTATTTTGAAATATATGACCAAGTAAGAAAAGATCACTTGGATAAGAATAAAATTTGATTGTATTAAAACAATAGCTCACCAATGAGTGGGATGTTACATAAATGTTTAATAAATTGGACATAAAGTTATAATAGAAGTGGAAAAGGGTAATGACTATTTTTTTTCACATCAAACTCAGATAAAAAAGGATTTTTGCTTCTCCATTCGAGCATTTTTTTTCTTTTTTAATATCTTTTTGTTCATGAAGTTTAATGAAAGAGACAAATACTTTTCTATAATAATCCTTGATAACAGAATATAGTCCAACAATTGATATTATCATTATGATTTTTTTGGTTTTTCATATAAATATTTGTATCATTTCTCTTTTAGTTTTTTTATTTGTTTATTTTCTATAATTACACTGTTATGAATATTACCACTTTTGATTAATTTTGGCATAAATTAATCAAATATATTTTCCTTATTAGTTTTTTCAAATAAATATTGGATATTCTAGTTAGTCAAATTAACATTGTTTATCTATTAGCTTTTATCTTACGCATGACTTATTTAAGCTAGGTTTTGATATGCTTATTCAATTGACTTTTATATGGTAATCATTTACCATTGAGTTCATTTTATCTCATTAATATTTCATTTTTTATTATTACTATCTTCAAGTTAGTGTTCTATCATTGTTTTGATTTTTTAACTTTACTTCATTATCATAAGTAACAATGCAAGGAAAAGTTTCACAATAATGAGAAAATGTAATTTAATATATTATTTATTATAAAATAATGGTTTTTTAATTTTAATATAATGAGATAGAAATATAATAATTTGATGAGATAAAAACATATAATTAAAATATAAAAATATAGTCAATTAGTTACATAAAAAACCAAAAATATCTAACTTATTAAGAAGATTAACAAAATATACGGCAATTGTAATATTTAATGATAATTTAGATGTTCATGAGCAATCGTTGAGACACAATTTTTTAGACAAAATCCTATTTAAGTATCGGAAAGTAACTTCGAACTGTAAGCTAGAAATTTCAAAATAAATAAAATCTTAAACTTTTGTTTTCAAATATTAATTCAATATTAGCAAAAGTACATTTTTATTCTAATCAGTTCTATTATTTTATTTTTAAGTGGTTTTAAAATATAAAAGGAAATAATTTGGAAACATGGAGCTTTTACGATCCATGGCTTCCGAATTTTAACATCGACCTGCCAAATCGAACCAGTTGGCTCCAGATTGCGAGGAAAAAGATGCATGGGCGGCCCCGTCAACCCCCTCAAGCGGAAGACGCTGCCTCCGCCAGCAAGGCCTCCAACCTCCGGGAACTACAATCCAAACTGCTCCACAACCATCATCAACGCATGTACTCTCTCTCCTTCTCTTGTTCGCTCGCTCGTTTAATCTCCAGCGTCAACGGCTAAGCATATAATTTTGTTGTTTTCGATAGCTATTCCCAAGAGGCGATTGACGCCAGCTCAAAGCTATTAGATATAAACCCAGAAATATTAACTGCATGGAATTATCGAAAGCTTGCTTTTCAGCACAACCTCCAGGAAGCATCCGATCCGCCCCATGTCAAATCTCTGGTTAACGATGAGCTCAGAGTTGTGAGTGTCGAAATCACATTTAGGAAATTGAGGTTATATATATTTGATTCTACGGCGTTCGTTGCAAATCTTTGAAGGTAGAGATGGCACTGAGAAGGAACCCTAAATCGTATGGTGCCTGGTACCACCGGAAATGGGTGCTAAGTCAAGGGCTTTTAGAAGTGGATTTTGATCGGGAGTTTTACCTCCTGGATCAGCTGCTGAAGGCTGATGCGCGCAACTTTCATGGATGGAGTTACCGTAGGTCATGCTTCTTTGTTTTTATTTTATTGTATTTTTCTCTGTACTATAGTTTAGGTGCTTGTTAAAGCTTTAAAAATTTCTGCATGGTTTTTTAGGTTTGTGGCAAAGATGAAGGATGTGTCCGAGGTTGAAGAATTGAAGTTCACGATGGATATGATTGACAGCAATTTTAGTAATTATTCAGCATGGCATAATCGTAGGTATTATGATACTTTCATTCTTGACCTTAATGGGAGTATATTTTTTGATATTCACACATGGTTTGTTGTTGTGTATGTTACTGAATAAATATTCCCTCACACTAACATACAGTGATTTTCTTCTAAAGTTAAACATAGGATTAATGATATATGAGCTGAATATATGCCAATCCAAAATCAATTCAACAAATAAAGGAATTTAGAGTTATCTAAAATTTAAGCTATGTTTGGTATAAGTATTGTTGAACATTAAGTTGATTAATAAAAAAATAAGTTTGAAAATTTTTATATTGAGTACTATTGAAAAGTTATGTGTTTGGTAAATATATTTTTGATAAGTGCTTGATGAAATAATTGATATTATAAAATGAATAAAATAAATTTTGAATTTTAAATAAGATTTAAATTAATTGTTTTAATATTATTTTAAATTAACAAAATTGTTTTTTTGTTTTCTTTATATTATTTTTGTTTTTTGGATTGAAAAGTGCATTCTGAAAATTGATAAGGCAAACATCTAATTATATTTTGAGAAACACTTTTGTGAATACTGAGATTGAAAATGATTTACTAAATAGTGCTTATCAAATTTTTTTTGTTCTAGTATTGCTAAATTTTGATTGATTTTTTGATTCATCTAAATTCTAGTTATTGTTATATTTGCATTAGATGTATAGAATAAACAGGAGCATTATTTTAAGCTTATTTGATGCATCTTTTATTGGGAGTTTCATGGATTAGAATGTTAATTTCATGCATAAAATCCTAATAATTTAGAAAGTAATTCATATTTTAATCAATAAATAGGTCGCTTTATTGTTATTTTTGTATGATGAGTTTTATAACTACAAAATTGTCCCTTGAGGGTTTACATGAATCTTTTGGACTCTTGGGATCCTTTGGTATTGTCTCCAAAGAGGTTTCTAGTTCTAACTCTTGAAAGTGGGTTATCATTGTTGACTTTTGTTTCGAAAGACCTGTCACTATATTGCCTACATATAGATCTATGTATTGTTTATTTTATTTTTTTCTCTTCCTAAATTACATTTTTTTGGTTATTTCAAGCTCTTTGTTTTATTTTGTGCTATAAGCTCTTGTCATTTCGATTTTTTTTTGCAAACCATAGAGCTCCTATTTTCTTCCTACACTAGATTGGTATTAGAACATGTTATTATCATTGCATATCTTGTCATATGAATACATTCATATTTCAAATTCTTTATCTAGTTTCTTATGCCTTGACAAAAACAAAATTGTTATTTTGTTGATTCTTACAAATATCAAAAAAGTAGTGAATGTAGATTTAAGAAAAAATAATAGATATCTAAATAAAGGTCATCTTCTTCTTCATCTAAACTTAATAGAAACCTTTCCTTTTTTCCTGTATTTTTCTATTTCCTTCAAATTTTCTTCACTCCTTTGCTTAGTTTTGGGTTTTTTTTGTCTAGAAGGTGTCCTTGATTGAGGCCTTTTTCCTATGGTTTGTTGCAGTCATTTACTTTTTTGCACTTCCTTGCTAATTGTGTATGACTTGGCATATTTGGATAGTGCTGGGAATGGGGGTCGTGGCTTTAGCAGGTGTTGTGGTTTATGCTAGATTATTGTGCCATTCCTAACATATGCTATGGGAATTGCAAAATGATGAGGTGAAGGTTGTCTATTGTTTTGGTCTTTTCATTGTTGAGTTGGATCCCCATGAATTGCTAGTTCACTTATTTTGCCACTATTAATAGCTAATTCCAATCTCATAGGATATGGAGTAGGTATGTTGTGTTGTTTGTTAATGAACAATATCCAGTAAGTTGGCTAAATATGGGTATTGGTTCATGTTGTACCATATCGGATTAAGAAACTTGTTGGGTCAAATCGTATGTGTTACCGATAGTCTGAATTGTCGATGACAAATTTTGGTTTCAACGGTGACATAAGCTCATTATACCCAAGAAACTCAAAATTGTGAGTTCAATAGACAATAAACATGAGGAAGGCAGTCTTGATGTTGACGCACTCTGGGGTAAACTTGGCGAACGAAGCACTCCAGGGAGACCACAATAGATGACATACATGAGGGTGAGCTCATGGATGGCAAGCCCAAGAATGACAAGTGCAACTGCAAAAACCTTATACAATGTGCTCAAACAGTGTGTGAATTGGTATAGTTATTTTCATGTACCTTAATGTGATGCTGTGATAAGTTGACTTGTTTAATGATTTGCCCTCATTTTTATTTAATTGCTCCTCTTCAAACAGCTGTCATTATGAAGAATTCATAAAAAGTATATGTTCATTGATTATGCCTGTTACTTGTGATCATATCCCAGCAATAACCAGTTTCTCATTTTATGTAGTGCTCTTTTATCCCACTTGCTAAGCAAGAAAGCTCATGGGTTTGATGAAAGGGAAAAGATACTGGCTGAAGAATATGACCTTGTACGTCAAGCTCTTTTTACTGACCCAAGTGACCAGAGTGGATGGTTTTATCATCTGTGGCTTCTAGATCAGACGGTAACTCCAGATGAAGTTTTGTTGATATCTTCCTGGCCTTTTGATGGTTCAAATTGGTGTGTAACAGTTGATGAAGATAAAGTACATTGCAAAGTGTCCCAACTACCATGCTCCAGCTACTATTTCCTGAATAGTGGAAAATTACCTATTGTACTATACTTTAACCAACCTGTGAAAGGTGTGCATTCATCAAGTGTAATTGTAAATTCGGTGTTTGTCAAAAATGAAGATCTTATTTGGAGGCCTGTCACACCTACCAAATCAGAACAAGCAGCTTGCTGGGTGGTATATATCGGAATTCCAGATTTTCAGAAAATTGATACTAAAGTATACGCAGTTGAGATTAACATTGGCCATTCAAAGGATATTATATCATCAAATGGTTCTGTATTCAGCCATCCTTTGCAATTTAGATTTAATTTGAGCTTTAATTCTATAAGTTTGGAGCATGCTGAAGTAGAATCAATTGATGCACTGTTTGTCTGGAATGATAGTGGAAGTTCTGTTGCAGAACATTGTGGTTTTTTTCCATTTCACCGAGTGAATGCTTCTGAAGACCACACCCTTAAATCTTCTAAATGGAATTTGGAGACAATATCTTATGAGATAGATCTTTTTAAAGAGCTGGAGGAAAATTGGTAGCATATTATTTCCTTTTCTTGCTAACTATTCGCAGAAATTCCTTGGCTTCACTTTTTTTCTAGTATACTAATTGTTTTTTTTTCCTTTGGAACAGTAAATTTGTCAAGCTTACGCTTGCTCGGCTGTTTCTTGCTCTGGATGCCATGATGTCATATAAAACTTGTAGTTTAATCCATTCAAGGGATGTCCTTAGGCTCTTTGATGATTTGATAAGGTTGGATCCAATGCATGCTGGATACTATGAGGACGAGAGGAGCATAGTTGTTGTGAATCAGGTACAACTGCTGTTTCATAGTTGACTGTATAGTGTTAAAAGATTGTAGGATTTTTTTGTTGGAACTACTATGTCATGGTTGGCTGGTCCTGTTTATTAGGAGTAATTTTGGCGAAGATTAAATAGAAGAAATATGGTAGTTTGATTTAAAAATTTATCATTAGCAGTCACTTTCAATTGTGCCAATATCATTTGAATGGAGAGGAATATGATTATGCACCCTTCGTTGCATGCTAATCTTCTCTATAAATTCCCTTGATATTATTGGGGCTTTTCTTTCTATTGCTTTAGCATAATCATGCTTGTTGTGTAAGTTCTTCAAATGAAACATAATGCACCTTCTGTTGGAAATCAACTCATGATAATGTGTAACTTTTGCTACGGTTGTTAACTCCTATATATAGCTACAGTTTTCCACATTTGTCATCTTAGGTACCATATTCCCTCTAAACCTACAAATTTAAGATTTTATCCCCATATGGCTGATGGGAGGCTTGCAGATGAACATGGAATAGAAAAATTTACCATGAGAGAGTCATCCACTTTTGGATGAACCAAATATGAAGCCTTCCTGAAACACAACCTTGCAGTATAATTGTAAAAATACAAAGCATAAATTTTGAGAATTTATTTAGGTTTGCATAAATTGCATATAGGTTCCTCCTTTTTGTCTATTCCATCTTATAGATGTCTGATTTCAAAAATAGACAGACAGGTAGTTAGTTTTGGAAAAGCTATTAACAGTTCTTTTCTTGGCAATGTTCACAAACCCAAGAAAAAAAATCTAAAAGTATGCTTTCATGAAAGTTGCAATTAAATGTTTTATTTGTATAAGTTGCAATTATGTTATCCAACTTCTCCACTTTTGACTACTAAGTTTGCCAAATTTAGGCTGTCTCTTGTTGTGTTAACATTTCCTTCAACATTGATTCATCCAAACTTTAGAGATTTGTGGTAGTTTATTGAGAAAAATAAGTTAATATTTGGAAAGATTGTTTTGACTTTATCAACTCAAACTTTGAATGCATTGATAATTAAGCTTATGGAAAGCCATAGAATTTGTATGCTGATGATGTTATCACGAAGGATTAACCATTTAATTGTGTTATATACAAATGAGATGTTGGATTTAGGATTTATTGATTGACATCAACATGTGTATTTGATGACGACAATGTATCTTTAATGATAGGATTACTTTAGGGCTTAAATAGAGACATCCATGGCTATTTGAGGTGTGCTACAAAGCAAGATAATTATCGCCTGAATCATTCATTGGGTTATGGCCTTAAGATTTATTTTGTTATGAAGTGGAATCAGTCTTCTTGTTGATTAAGAATGTTGTATTTATCGTCGATCCATTTTGATGATCTTTCACATTTATTTAGAATTGAGAACTTGGGTTTATCATATTTTTAGATATTTATCTCTCATTGATAAACTTCCTTGATTTGAGTATTTGGAGGGATTCTTTGTTTTGATGTCTATGATTTGTTTGTCAAATGCACCTTGCTATTATGTTGACATTTGTCTCAATATTGATACATAAGATATTAAATATTTCTTGATTTATTGATAATTAAGTCTATAGAAAGTTGTTGAAGTCATATGTTATGATGACATCCAAATGAGAAGTTGGATGATAGATTTAATGATTGGCATCAACATATGAATTCAATGATGGCATCATCAGATCCTTAATAATGGATTGCTTCAAGGATTAAATATAGGATCCATGGTTATTTAAGGATGTGCTATAGAGTGATAAAATTGAGATTTGAGTAATCTTACTGCACTTCACCTTCCCTTCGATTTTGGTTATGACATGGAATCAGTCTACTTGGTAATTAAGAGCTTGCTATTCATTATCGATGCATGTTCTTGATATTTCTTGATAATTTGAATGTAGAGATCATGGGTTCATCAATTATTTAGATTTTTTTTCTTTTTTTTTATAAATCTTCTTTATCTGAACATTCTTAGGTTTCTTTATTTTTGTGAAACTTTACATGTGCTTTTAGATTTTGGAAAAGATTATTTTTTTGTACTATGTTTTATCCATCATTATTTTGACTTCTTTATTAGTGGAATCTCTCTCTCTCTCTCTCTCTCTAAGATATAGGCCTCATTTATGACTAAATCACCAAGTTTTGTGTTCTTTATTTGCTTGATCTCCTAAGGTTATTGCTTTACTTGTTCATCACATTTAGAAGTTCCGCACAAGCTCCACATGTTGCAAACCTTGGTGTCATATTTGTAGCAAGATGATGATAACAATGAAGTGCGACATTGAATCAAAGAGTTTTAGGATTTGGAAAATCAAGATGTATTGCTACTTTAGCATAAGTTATGGAAGCACATTTGGTGATTTAGTTTTGCTTTGCTGATGAGATTTTAACAGAAATTTTGGAAGAAACTATCGCTTAGTGGTTACAGCTGAATTTGGAGATTTTGTAAAGCCAAGTTCTTTTGAGACAAGCTTTATGTTAAATTGAATTTATATTTGCTATGTATGCAAGAAGATACACCTCATGTGAATTTAGTTCCAGCAATGGAGATGAGGAATCTAGATGTCAAAATATGTGATGAAGATTTTGATTTTCTATTTTTTAACTTTTTGACTATCTTGAAGAATTTCAAGATATCTTACTGCATGACAACGAAATTGTAAGTTTAGAGGGTGTTGAATATTCACTTTTGATATAATAAAAGATAACTTCTAAGTTTGAAGATAATATTATTATCAGTAAGAATGATTAGTTGTGATTCAATGATCAATAGTACTAGTATGCCTTGCAAAATATTTTGACTTAGCTTGCTTTTATTGTAAGAAAACATTGTACGTCATAAAAGATTTTAGAGTTTGGAAAAGAAAGAGTGGAAAGCCAAGGACAACCTGGACAAAATAAGTGGCTTCTCATATCAATTGTTTTTTTTACTTATGAGTTTTGTTGTGGTGTTATGTTTTGCATAGGAAATAAAATAGAGTGCAAAATAGTTGGTTTGACAAGATAACTTTAAAGACTGATAAGTTATGTTCAAAACATTATGTTGTGGTGTTGATATGTACCAAACATAGGAAGGAATGTTATCTAAAGTTTGAAAGAATTGATGAACTTTATGTGTTGTAGTGCAAAACTGTATAGAAAGTTGTTTCTATTTCATCAACTTTGGGTAATATGAAAAAACTTGATTTTTTAGAAGTTGAAGGCTATGCCCAAAGTATCGTAATTTTGGAAAACACATAATTAGTTTTGAAGTTGCGATTTAAATTCTTGAAAATGATGAGGTATTTTTGTGAAGACTTTAGGAGATCAAAATGATAGATATTATTAGGATATGTCAATCTTAATGTCAAATTGTACCATTGTAGCTTTGAAGGAGAGGGCATATTTGTTTTAGAGGTATGAAAGTTTTGTTGGAGCATATGTGCTTAATATATTTCTCATTGGTGCTATGTTGAGAAGGACTATGAGCTGTACAAGATTGTTGATCTCACTTTGTCGGAGCTTTAGGAGCTTAATAGCTCAAAATGGATAGTTTTAAAAAATGATATACTTTGATAATAGTCACAGTATTGAGCCCAGTTAGTGTGTTATTGATTTTTGTCTTATTACTTATAATCCAAACTTTAGATTTGAGATAACAATTTTGTTGAGGAAAACAAACTTAACATTTGAAAAAATGGTTCTGAATTTTTTAGAACAAAGTTTGTTTGGATGGAAATATTATCAGTCAAGACACAAGTACATTGTAATTTAGTTAATGATGTTTATAGATAATAACTCCATTGAAAGTAGCAAAAAATTTTATGCTAAAGATGTCAGTGAGAATTGTTGTCATCTTAAGGGATTATTGATGTCATCATCATATTTGATGGATACATCATTCAAACATTAATAATGGTTTGCTTCATGGTTTAAGCTTGGGCATCCATGGGCATTTAAGGATGTGCTCCAGAGCAAGGAAGTCATGATCTTTTGACCTGAGCCATCCTATTAGGTTGGGGCTTTGGCATTTATTTTTGTGATGGCATGGAGTTGGTCATTTTTGATGCCTGCTAATAATCTTCTTTGTTCATTTAGAAATTTAGATCTTTTGTACATTATTTGTTGATGTTTTTTTTTTCTGTTTTTGATGAATCTTCCTAATTTTAAAGAATTTGGATGGCTCTTCGTTTGCCCAAAATTTGAAGTTATATAAGTCTGGACATTCTTTTGTGTGTTTGATCTCCTTAAGTTATTTTTTCTTGCTTGTTTTCCACTTCATTCATGTTTGTACTTCGTTCAAGAGTACTCATTACATGATGCAGCATGGGCCTTCTGGTAATGACAAGTTGAAGACCTCTAAAGATTGAAAGAGTTGTATATGAGATGTAGCATTCAGCATTCAGGAGGATGCTAAGGTTAACCTATCATGGTTTGATGTTGGGTTAATGGAAGATATTAGGAAGTACTTGTTCTTGCAAGATGAAAATACCTTAGGGCTTACCTAACAAGTTGATATGAATGTCAAATGCTATGAAAAGTTTCATGGATCACGAAAGCTGATGCTATTAAACTAGTTATAGGGAGCACTATTGCTGTTGCTTTTGCTATTGCTGGTCATAACTTGACACACAAAGGGTCACCATTACCCCTGTACGAAAATAGAGTTTCATAAGCAAAAGACTATTCGTGCACTCACCCAATGCTTCAATTGCAACTTTAGGCTCACGTCCACCAATAATAATGGTGGTAGCAAGAGAAGAGGATGTTAATGAAAAGTTAGTTCTAATCAGGATATTTCAAATAAAGCATATGACATTTATGGACGTGTGATGAAAGAATTTCCTAGAAAGTAATAGTTGATAGGTTTTTTTGAATTTTGAGAGTTCTTATATGGAGTCAATTTTAGAATATAATTTGAAGTGGAATACTCTTTCATTTATTTTGTAGGAAAGAAAATTTTGATTTATTATGCTTTACCTCTTGGGCCAATCTTGTAGTTAATTAAAGCCATGTAAGAAGAACGGTTTTCATTTGATGATTTTTAGTTAGTAAAGGAGATGTCTATTAGAATTAATATTTGGGTTGTTTTGGTAAGAGAGAGATAGATAGAGAGAGAGAGAGAGAGAGAGAGAGAGAGAGAGAGACAAGAAAATATGGATAATTTTGAAATTCTTAAAGAAGTTATCCTAATATTAGAAGAATTTTAGGGTATATTCTGTGATGATTTTCTGATCAGTCAGCTCCCATTTCATTATATAGAGCATGTTATAGATTTAGATCTGTGTGCAACATCACCTAATATCTCTTCTTGTCAGATGAACCTTAGGTTCATTGGTCAGTTATTAGAGAAATGATTTAATAACAAATATTTAAGCCAATGTTTATATTTTTTTGTATTAATAGCTCCAAGGAGGGGTTGATCTTGAAGGATGTGCATGGGTATTATCATTGTGAAATATCCATTCACCATTCATTGATTGGATGATTTGTTATTGCAAATGTAAAGGAAAAATTATTTTCTCTAAATAGATAAAGAACAGCGTCAAGTTCAGATTAGACTAAGGATGAATGTTTCATCATGTGATTTTGATTATTCAATGCCTCTAATTCTTCTATCTGACATTTGATAAGTATTGAGTCTTTTTCTAGGTATTTTTCAGTACTTCAATATCTTAGTATGCAATAGGACCAGGGGTCATTTAGATCACTTGCATCTTGTTTTTGTTATGTTTAGGAAATAAGATTTTTATGTTAATAAGAAAGGTTTAGTTTTCTGTTAAAGTAATTTTCCTTGGTTTCTAGCAAAGTTGTGCTGACCAACCCATCTAAAATCCAACCTATTATGGATGGCTTATTTTCATGAATATCCATGAGGAGTTTTCATGGACTAAATACATTCTACTGAAGATTTACACATGGTTTTGGTATCATCAACGTGCTTAACATTGCATGAAGATGGGTACTTTTGTGTCTAAGGTAGCTAATAGAGCATTTCAAGAGATTAAAATGTTGTTGACCCAAGATCTTATTTTGGAGTTATTAGTGTTTTCCAAAGTTTTTGAATTAGTCTATGATATTTATGGAATTGGGTAGACAGAGTCAGCTCAGAATCTCATTTTCTGGCTTTCCATAATGAGAAGCTTTGTGAATTGACACAAATATGATAATGAGTTCGGCATTGTACTTCACTAATTAAAGCATCAGAGATGTTTAATTTTGACAATAGAGTTTGTGTTGAATTCTGAAACAGTTAAGTTTCTTAGCATGCAAATGCAGTAGATTTCCTCCAAGGGTATATGATTCACTAAGCTAGCATAGGAAATAAGGTTGTCGATGCTTTAAGACTGAGTGTATTTGCTTTCTACCATAATTTTTATTGGATTTGAGATGTTCAAGAATTCGTATAGAAGTGTCTAGATTTTCTTGATATATTCACAATTCTATTCAGAAGGTCTAAGCTGCGAGCATGAGATTTTTCAAAGGACAATTATTTGTTTATGCATGATAAATTGTGTCAAAATACTATGATGTGACATTATTTTATGTATGTTACATATTGGTGGTTTAAATAACCATTTTGGTGAAAACAAAACAGTTATCTAAATTTTGGTGACTTTTTCAAAATTAAATTTGAAGAATTTGCATACACGGGCAAATACATTTAAAATTACTAAGAAATTGAATCCTAATTCTGATGTAATATCAGCCAACTTTCTATATTTCAGGTCTAGTGGTTTGGTGGTGTTTAAGATAGAAGACCTACTTGCAGTAAAGCTGAAGAACTTCTCTATTTTAGAAAACAGGACCTGTTTTTGTTGCTTATGCTGCTAATAAATAAATAATGCAGGTCACTTCTGATGAGCAATCTTTGATGAGTCAAAATTCACATTCCAGTAATTATTTTTCCTCGAAACTGCCCCTAAATGGCTGCATCCAACTTTCAAATTTATCATTGACTCGTATTGGATCAGTTGATCGATTATTGCGGGTTCAAGTCCTTGATCTTAGTCACAATAAGCTTCACTCTTTAGCAGGTGTGGATTGTTTTGTTGTCTTTTTTTTTGCTTCTTGTCAAATGAGCTTGGTGCTCAAGATTTATATATATATAACCAGTGGCAACTCTCAGGTATCGAAGCCCTGCAACTTCTTACCTGTTTGAATCTGAGAAACAACCAAATCAATAGCTTCACGGCATTGGAGCCACTGAAACTTCTTAGTTTCTTGAGAGTCTTAGATTTGTCCTTCAACAAGATCGGTGCTCACCCAGTGGACACGACAAGGTATCTATGCTCTTCTCCTTTGTCACACTCCATTTTAGGAGCAAAAAAATGTATTGAAGATTATCTTGAGGCCAACATAAATGTCACCGACCACTGGGAAGCCATTCTTTTGTTTAGAGAGTTGCGTCTTAAGCAGTTGGAAGTGAAGGGTAACGTTGTTGCTGATGAGAATTTTAGAGATCTTTTGCTAAAGTTGCTTCCCACGCTGATTTGGCTTGACGGTGAACGTGTGTAACTGCTTTCATTTGCTGTTGTAATATTGAAATTATTACAGTTTATATATTCTTTAACATCAGCTGTAGCATTTTTAACTTTCATTACAACACTGTAGTGTTTCTTTATTTTCACTTGGGCTTCATCAATGGAGATACGTTTTGTTTCTTTGTTATAGTGAAGCAACTGTTCCTCATATATTGGAAAACCACTTAAGGTTATTAGTTGCAAAATGTGTAACATAGTATACATTCTCATTTTTACCGATGTCCATCATTTACCATACGTTGAGGCCATTAAGTGACGGGTAGGATGTATCCTGTGGTGCGGTCAATTTGACTAGTTGATTTGATCATTTCTTTTTTGCTTCTAATGTCTTAGGAAAATTTAATTGTTCTTCAGGAAAGAGGATGGTATGATAATTTCTCATTTATTATATGTAATATATAAAATGTGAATAATGTATGATATGTTACTCATATATGTATAAGTTATAATCAAATTTGAATATAATGGTCATTTGTGACTAAAGAATCAATGGTTTTTTTACCATTGAATTATGCTAGAATGTTGTTAGATCTTTTAGAACTTTTTAAAGTACAACCTTTTTGGTCAAAAAATCTATAAATAGAGAGTTTTCATTGGCATATCTGAAGAGAGTTTTCAAAAAGTGGGTAGTGTATTCATCTCTACATTCTTAACAATAGATTAAGTAGAAAGTAAGAATATGGAAGAGCAAATAAAGGATATACATAAATTTCAAGTGGTTTAATTATATATTTGTTTTATATTCACCATTAATTAATCCAATCATATTTTCATTAAATTTTTGGCTTTTGTTAATTAACAAGTAGGTTTCAAATCCTCGCAACACTTTGATCATAACATGATAAAGCATTAGTTCTATCAAGCTTAAAACATCAAGTCACATAAGGCCACACACAAGCCAACGGCTTGAAACTAGTTTTACAAATAATACATCAAGATTTATAGAACTTAAAGCAATATATAAATGCCTTAAACCTTTAAGCAACAATGGTACATCAACTAGATGTAATAGAAAATATGTTACCAATAAGTATTATATGAGTAATGTTTTATTAACTTAGTCAAAGGAGTATTACAATCATACATAAATGCATAGTCATGAGTATGTGGAATATATAGAGAATATTGTGTGTAATTGTCACTAATAATCATGTAAATTCTCTTTTTTTTTTTTAATAATTCTTAAAACATGTATATTTATACGCTAAAATAGAATCTTTACAAGTAGAGTAATCACAACAGTTTTATTGACTTTATTAAATTGATAAAACTAGTTTTGATAAGTTCTGACAACTACTTGAACTAGTGCAACACTAGGATTATACAATGATGATATGCAAAAGAATAAGAATGTCCTAATGTTACCACAAGACAAGGAATGACATTGTACTATGCAATGATAGTCTCCAAAATACAATCTTAAATTATTAAATCATTGTATTAAACAATCACTAAAATCGTACATGTATGTGTTCTTTATTTCTTACAATTAAATTAATTGTATAAGTCTTACAATTGATCGTCATTGATAATTTATTTTTCTTAGACCTGATGTCTTAAGAAATCTTGTACGATATCATCATGTATGGATGAACTATTATACAATCATGCAACAGTTAACTTATCAATATATAATAAGAGAATGTACACATGCGATGAAGTTATCGTTGTACGACGATATTATGTAGCATTTATTCTGAGTCTTTTTAATTAATTGCAAAGAAGGATAAATCATATAAGGGTGATATATGGATCACAATCATACATTAATGTAGAACAACAATAATGAATCATATTAGATAGTGATTGTACACTTATAATATAAATATCATATTTGTATGATACGATCAAGACATTTCTATCTTAAGTCTTTTAGCACTATCTATGAGATGGAATAAGTTGTACAATTATGATAAACTATTTTGTACTGTATGATGTAGCAATTGTAAACACTATAGAGCTTGGACTTTATATATATATATATATATATAGTCGTACTGATATGATATATATACCGTACATGGCTAACCACAACATGACTTATATATGACTAAATTCTTAGAAGAAATGAATGACATACACACACAATGCAGGCTTCATACTCTTATGATGATAGTGGTCAACTCTTGGAATACAAATATGATATATAAAAGGTTGATATCTTGTATGACTGATGGTAGGGTCACATCTTACTATCTACTTAATAAGTTAGAAAATAAGAGATTATATGTAGATAAAATAGCAAGTGATGACATAAAACCTTAGGCGAACACCTGATCATGTGATAAAATTTTCAATACTAATCAAAATTTAACTATAAAAAGAAAACAAATACTAGCATAATAAAAATCAAATATAGCGTTATATAAAAATATATATAAAACTAAAAATAATAATTTATTATACGTTCAATCACTCAACTTATACTAAACATTTTTACTCTTAAATCTAAAGAGTGAGGTCCTCTCCCATAGCATGAAAATCCCCAATATTGATGTAGCAGATGAATGAGTATTAATGAGATTTATAGATCTTAGTAGATAAATCTAATAAGATAACCAATTATAAAAGAAATGTCATAATAAATAGAAAAGTATGATGAAAAATAATAGAAACGATATTATAAGCTGTGATGATAAATCACATGTATAAGATTGAAACTATATTAGATGTCAATTTATCAAAAATAAACTAGATGAAATATGAATGCCAATTTTTTTTATTATTTATAGTTTTTCATATTTTATGTAGTTATCAAGTCCAATTCAATTTGAATCATTATCTTCATTAGATCAGATAATCATACTTATACATGACTTCTAATTGACATTCATACAATATATCTAGATAATACTAAGCAGATATTTAATTTGAATATCAATATCCTGTGATAGCATCTGTTGAGTCTAGTGTCACCGATAAGTATGGTACTTACACTTTGCAATAACATCTATTTAGCTTAGTGTCATATATATATATATATATATATGTTGATTTAGATTTTATTTCGAAGCTAATATGCATTTTCTTTTATTATAAGCATTCTTCATATTCCATATCTTTCATTTACTTATTCTTTATAATGTCATGTAATAAAAAAAAATCATTAAAAATAAGTAAACCATATAATCAATAAAGTCATATAATAAGTAATACAAAAAATCATCATGATCATGTTAAATCATAAAACATAAGCATTTTTCATAATATAATATATGAAAGAAAATATTTAAAAATATAAAAAACAAGTTATAGATTTATCCATCTAGTTTTATAAGACAATTCCTTTATTCGATCATTCCCTTCAAAATTTCTATAGTAAAATATGTATGAAACTGTCAATTTGTATCTTACAAATAGCATACTTTTTAAGTCATTTTATTTCTATAAATTACTTTCCATATTTTCAAGTTTCTACTTTAGATCATAGTTGTATGATTTACCAATATTACTTAGGATTTGAGAAATAAATATGCACTGTGAGCTATATCATACTTATACAATCCCTTGATCTATTGTTTGTTCCTTAAAAACAATGCTCTCTATTATTCATATCACTTTTCAATGTACCATAAAATTATTGGGATCATATTATACGATCCTACCTTAGCTTCCTTATTGATTGATTATTCATTTAATATTTGTTATTTTAAAATTATTGTATTATATGATTAATCATAATTATACCACTACAATTTCCTATATATAACCTTGATACAATTTACTATTGACTTGTCTGATGAATAGATTTAACTTCTTTCCTATCGTACAATACAACTCTCATCGTTGTATTCATCCGATCATAATCACCCAACTTAGCCATCTTAAGCCTCTAAAGGATCATCCATTGTGATTTTCGTAATTATGTCGATACGACTATATATTTTGCCTCAAAACTTTATACAAAGTCGATACCCATATCTTCTTTAAACAGTAAACCTTATAGTCCAATAAATCATATAAGTATGATACCTATATCGTCATTGTGTGATGTGCTTAATAGTAGAATAGTACTTAATTCTCCTTATACTAGTATGACTAATGGATCATTCATGAAAGGTCCCTTTAAAAACCTTGTATGACCCATCATCATAATCTTATAACTTTTATTCTTGTAAGTTTTTTGGTTGATTATGTTATATGATATAATAGTCGATACACATTAGCAACTCCTTTGCTCAACCTGAGCCTCTTAATATACTTAAAATTTAAAGAAATTTAAAAAATAACTGCTTACCTCTTCTTTGGTAGTTGTTGCTTCGTTCCTCTATTATTTCTTTGCTATAATGTTTCTTTTTCTTCTCTTCTTACTTTCAATCTCCTCCTTGAGCTATACCAAAGCTTTTCTCAAAGGTTTCACAACCTTTTTCTTCCACTTTTTTATAATTTTCACTCTATCTACTTCTTCTCGAGCACCTCCTTTTAATGATTGTCAACAACACAAAACCATCTCTCTTGGCACCTCTTTCAACTTCCTAACAATACCACCTCACTCGAGCTCCTATAATCCTTTATGCACAATTAACCCAAAGCCAAACACATTCCTGTTACAAGAGACATGAAGTATGGTTTAGTAAGAGAGT
The DNA here is from genome assembly GCA_023846275.1 of Vanilla planifolia. Classification (NCBI taxonomy): domain Eukaryota; kingdom Viridiplantae; phylum Streptophyta; class Magnoliopsida; order Asparagales; family Orchidaceae; genus Vanilla; species Vanilla planifolia. The sequence goes on from CM043870.1 coordinate 22,631,072, forward strand.
GGTGAATTTAGGAATAAAAAATTTAATTTCTTAAAAAATATTTCAAAAAAATATTTAAATTTTTTTTAATAAAACTTAAAATATATAAAAATGATTTTCTACAAATTTCAATTTTATTTTAAAACATATTAATTTTTATAAAAGTTATGTAATAAAAAAATAAATAATAATTAAAAATGTACACAATCGATTTTTAGGCGATTCAGCTTATAAAACAAGTCTACATCCACCCACGGTAAAAATTAGGCAAAAAAACACAATACAAGCCTTTCGTCAAAAAACAAGTAGACTAAACCCTCCCAACAAACAAATAACTGAGACAGGCTATTATGATTTTACAATGAAATCAATAAGACATGTTACAACAGTTTTACAACAAATGATAATAAAAAACCACATATGGCAACTTAAAAATCGAAATTAATACTAACAAACTTCTATGCTTGATGAAATGATTAAAGAGATATAAATATTTTAATTAGATCAATTAGGAATGAAAAAATTAATTGCTTCACTAATTTGAGACGAAATGGGAACAGGCTGCTAATGGCTTGAATATTATTACTTGAAACTTTTTTTTCATATCACATAAAAATTTCTCAACAAATTTTCAAAAAAAATATCTTATTTATAGATATATTCTAATGTCTAAAAATACTTACCAAACACTCAATTTAGTCGTTATAATTTCTATAGATTTTATAATACTTTAATTAGAAAATTATAATTAAAAAAACATGGACATTTTTAAATAAGTGTTGAAATAGTCATTGCACAGGAGCCATTGGTTGGAATGCTTCGGGACCGTTTGATGGCAAAAATTGCATGATCGAACGGATGCAATCAAATCCATGTCTTTAGAAATATGAAATTGATTTCAGCTCTTAGATCTGAATTGTGATCTAATGATAGGATTTAACTTTTCGTGTGGATGAAATTTGGACCATGCAATCATAAAAGTGATTGATCAAATGACTAAAAGATTTACCGTTTTTGAAAAATAAGATACAACGGTGATCGTTCGATCGTGAAATGCATGATCGGACGATTGATGTGCTCCCACAATTCAGGAGCTTGTGTAGAAAAAGTTTGTGCTTTAGTCCGACATTGCACATTTGCGTTTCTATTTTCTCCTTATAAATATTTTCGTAACTCTTATCTATAGTCGAATTTGTGAGTTGATTCTCCCATGGTAAGTTCGCGAATTAATCACCCGTCTTGCCATTAAATATAAAATTAAACCTGGGTCTTAAGGGAAATCCCCTTTCCCATAAATAATTTTGAATTAGGTTCGAGAATGATTCCCCAACCCGATTATTATAGCAATGACTTGGATTTTTAAAATATTTTTTATTTGAATTTGTTGTAAAGGATATTGATCAAATAATATGAATTCAAAATATTAGATTAAAGATGATTATCAAAGATATTAGAAATAAAATTTAATTAATTAATTAATTAGTTAATTATTATTAGTATTATTATTAAATTTTTTATTAATTAATTCAAATTATTAACACATTTTTTGTAACATATTAATTGAGAATTTTAATGATATTATTATGATAAAATAATGGTTAAGATAATCAAAGAGAATTTATAAAAAATATTAAAAACTTAAAAACATTGTTATAAGAATAATTTAAATTTAATTTATGTGTCAGGAGATAGGGTGAATGAAATTAAGTCAAGTTTGAGTCTTGGTCATGGCACAACCCTATGCGGCTTGGATTAAATTAGGTTAGGAAATAACTCCTAAACTGGCTTAGGCATAATGAGTTAGGGTAGACTCATGAAGTGTTAAGTAATAGGATCGGGTTAAGTTAAACTTATAAATATATGCAAAGGTAACTTGGGTCATTATTTCCCAAGAACACGGGGGCAGCTAACCCCTCTTTATTGACCTATAAGTCGAGAGGAAGTATTATAAATGCCAAAAATCATGTACAAGCCTATAACGTGAGATTAAAAATCAGCTCTATTAATTTCCAAATTGAGGCAAACTAGTGCTGTCTAATCACATGTTTTTACGATTGAATGCTCCAAATCACGTCTACTTTTGTGAACAGTAGATTTCACCTAACCGTCCATCAGACAAGCCTGATCGAATGGATGATATAAGTTATACCATTTTAAATAGTAATTTTTCATCTTTTCGTCCACCCATAAAATTTGATCAAATGGGTGAGATCTTCACATTTATGAAATAATATATTTCATCTAATAGTCTATCCATAAAGCTTGATCGAATAGTTGAGATCGTCTTTTTCTTTGTGAATAGTGTTCTTATGCATCAACACCATTCATCTAGTATGCATGATCTAATGATTTAAACAAATCTTGCAAAGATTACTTGTGGACCCTTTATTCAACATTCTCATTGAGCAACTCTTGTTATATTTGCCTAGATTAGACAATAGTTGTAGTTTTCACTTGTAATTAACATTCTAAAGAGCTATTTGTGTTTGTTTGGAACATCAAAATATAACAGTTATTTTGGTTGAAGAATTCTAGCCATTAAAAAAAATTTATATTAGTCTAAAATATTTTAATATAAATAGAGGAGCTTCAAGAGTTAGATTTTTGATGATTTTATCTGGCTACATTAATTTTTTGGGAAGATGAGCAAATGAAAAATTGTAATTCAATTTTGATGCCTTTGTTGGAGCTGTGTTTGCGATTCATTTTTTCTCTTTCATGTTTCAGCATTCTCTTTGATTGCACATTTTATTAGTAATTTTTTCATAATTGATTTTTTATTTTCTTATTTTATTTTTTTAAAAAATCATATTAATGTAATAACTTTATTGATTCTATTTTTCTTTATAATATTAGTGCGCAATGATAAATCTTTTGATTTAATATTTCAAAATTAAATTTTTTAGGTTGTTTAAGTTTTTTTATATGTGCGTTCCTTTTTCAATATCATAATATATAGACTTGTAATATATGTTTTTATAAGTGAATAGTAAAATATTATGATTTATTATTATTTTTTTAAATTTTAATATTGTAAGTTTTTATAATTGAGATTATTACAATGAACCCCTATTTACTATGACAAAAGAGTAGAGTTTATAAATGTTTTTTCAACTTTAAAAAAATTAAATGATTTTGTTAATAGAATATTGGTTAGGTTGATTAGGAGTGGATATAGGCACGAGTTGTGTTGAACAACCTAAAACTCTCTTATCTTTTTTATTTTCTTTGTTATTATGTAATTTATGATATTTTTATTTTTTTAATAATACTTAATTAAAAGCATATTTAAAAGAGATTTTTAAAATTATTTTTATTAAGTATAAAATATTTTATTAAAAAATAATTTAAATTTTTTATTTTTTATATTTTTATTTAACAAAATTATTAAATTAATAATTTTATAATTATTAAATTTTAATTTAAAAAATTTTCAAAATAACAAAAAGATTAAAAACACAATTCATTATCTTCTTGTGCATTGGCTTAATGCATATTACATCAAGTGGTATCAGAGCAAGTTATATCAATTGATGAAATTTTTAAAAGATCTTATTTTTTTCGTTCCTTGTGTGGTGAATTATTTTTTATTTTGTTAACTTCATGGATCCACCTATGTTTAAAGGTCAAAATTTTGTTTTGTGAAGAAATGAATTTAATACTTATATTTTAAATGTTAATGTGGATTTATGATTATTATTTAAATTTTTTTTATTATTTCAAATGATTTTAATGATTAATCTAGAAGTTTAAGGTAAAGAAATGCTAAAAGAATGAATTGTCTTGATTTTGGTGCAATAAATTAGAATAAAAATTTGTCATCTAAAAACTTATTTTGAGACTATGAAGAAACTCGAGAATTTATATGACAAACATGTTATGCTTCTTACCCAAGATTAGAAGCAAATGTAAAATCAAAAGAAAAAAAAGGAAAACTTTATGTACCTCAAAAAAGCAAACTCTTCATCTCAAGGTATACAATATTTTTCTTCTTTTGATATAATACTAATACTATTAGTGATGATGAATTGTCTATTTTTTATGAACTTATAATTGAACATAAGAAATTAATTATGATATATGCTTGACTTAAAGTGAAATATAACAAATAAGAGCATCATGTTTATTTATTTGAAAGACAATATAATGAGCTTAAAGTTAGAAATGAACAACTTCAAAGTGATTCACTTATACATGCTACTGATTTAAATACTTTATAAAGTAAATTTGATGAATGTGATACATATTTTGTTTTAAGTAATTCATGTATTGATTCTTTGAAATGTGAAAATATTTTTTTAAGAGAAGAAAATTTTATTTTGAAAAAAAAATAAAAAATATTGGCTTATAGAAAAAGAGTTAAATGATTTAGAAGAAAATTTAGTAATATGCCTTTATGTGATTCTACTCATATTTATCTTCATCCATATGTGCATTTACATGCACTATTATTTACTCATATGGATATAGACAATACTGGTGTGAATATAAATTATAATGTTACAACTCATTTGATTAAAAAATATAGATTAAAATGTCTATATGTATATGTGAATAATAATAGAAGTTATTATATTTCATATATGCACAAATATGCTTCATATAATTATGTTATAAAAAATAATACTGGTTTACATATTTTTTTATTTTCATACTAAATCTTAAATTGAATGTAATTATTGTGATAGGAATGGACATATTTCTTATGATTCTTTAATTAAAAAATCCATCTATTTAAAAAAAATAGATATGAATGGATTCCTAAAAAACATGTTTAAAAATTACCTTTGTAAAAGTACCTCAATCATATACTATCACAACTAAACTTAAGATGTTTTGGGTTCCTAAATTTAATGCTTATATAGTTGTATTGGTGTGTCTTCATAATTAGGACCTATAGAGACAAACTTTGCATTATGAGTTTGCATGTGACTTACTTGTGTGGTCCTTATGTTTATGATAAATTGTTTAATCCTCTAATAACTTAGAATTATTCAATATCACATTAAGAAAATTGGATAAATCATGTTTTTATATGTAACTTGAATGTCAAATGTTAGCTTACTTAGAAGAGTTTTAGGAAGATCAAAGTATTAAGATTTTTGATATTCTTTGATTTGTTATCATGAAGAATAAGATCAAAATGGTAATATACTTAGATTATTAAGCTGATAAAAAGTAATATGAATCTATTTCACATATCATTAAAGTCATGTGCACTTTATTGAATTAATGATTATATGTGAGGTAAGTGAAAAATATCTTTTAGAATGATGCAAATTATGAAATCCAAATATAGAATTTGAAATAATTCAACTTGAAGTTTATTGTGATAGATAATGCTTATATATGTTAAACTCTTAGATGATTTATAAGAAATCAAGGACACAAGTAATGGTGAGTAAAACATAAAGATTTATTAAAAAATCAAAAGAATTTTAAGAAATTATTTTTTTATTCCTTCTTATGATATATGGATTTGAAAATACTTTATCATCTGTAATAATATCAAATTCTTTTTATCAAATCATTACCTATTGAAACTTTTCAAAAGCTTACATTATTCTTAAGTATGATTAACTCTTTTGAGTGATTACAAAAGAAGGAACATCTAATGCTAGAACTTAGGGAAACGCAAGTTAGATTTTTAGGAGAGTTTACAAGTTTATCTAGTAATTGTATACTTGGTCACTCAATATTAAAATATTCAATAATTTAGATTAAAGAAATAATTTCTTAGATAAATACTAAAAATTTGTTATGTTATGAAAGAGATTTAGAGTATTAAAATGAAAATTTTTTATCAATCTATATCATTATGTTAAAGTTATAAATAATTTCTATAAGTGAACTATCTTAATCTTTTTAGTTAGAACTGATATAAGTGGTTTATTGATTAGGAACTAAGTGTAGTCTTAAATCCTATAAATAAATAAATATATATGTATGTATTCATAATTCTATTATAGATCATTTTGCCTTTTTGAACTTAAAAGAGGAAAAAACCCTTGTAAGAATGTTTAATCTTACGGATTTGTTTTAACTTAACTTTTTATAAGAATTGCTAAAAACTTGAATAAATAGAGTGATAGAGCTCCAAATCATTAATATCATTAAACTAAATATGGATAAAATGTATGATAACTAATTAATATTGTTATACTTGTACAAGATTGTTAATATTTTTCGTATAAAGTTCAATGATTAGCTTTTATTTATGCTTATTAATTAATAAATTATTTTTATTTTTAATATAATTTTTTTAAAAAATATTTATTATAATTTATATACTTTGTTGTTTAAAGATAAATTATGCACAAATAAATTATTGGGTGAACCCCTTGTTTACATCTTTTACTTTTTTTGTTTTTTGTTGCATAACAAAAAAAAAAAGAGAGAGATATGTGTGAAATAAAAAGCAGTTATTACATCCTAAGTTTGTAGCATAATTATATGAATTTTATATATATATTAAGAGGGAGCATGAATGTAGGAGGAGCATATTTATGTTTGTATAATTTATATCTTTTCATTTCACTATTTTGTCATTATTAAAAAGGAGAGATTGTTGTACTTTTAGTCATGACACTACTTGTTTGATGAAAAAAAATCATTGTATTAGTTTATCTAATATTTTTCTTGAGTATCTTTCAAGTCATGCATCTCAAGACCTTATAGGATCAATTAATTAGAGATTTTGAACTAGATGTCTCATTAAGCAATCAATAAGTGAAGCAATGTCAAACAATGATGGTGGCCATACAATAACTGTGGCTTAAATGACATTAAGGAGTCGTTGATCAAACTCTTGGGGAATCGCTAATCATTAAGGGTCTATCTCCAAAACATTTGTTGATTTGATTGTTTATCTTATTTCTTGTTTACATATATCACAATTAGGTTGTATAACACCATTCATTCACTTGTATGATCATTAATTTTTTTACACAATATTATTTTAGTACACTTAAAAATATTTTATTTATTTATGTAGCTACATGAATTCTTTAAAAGTAAAAAATAATAATTAATATTTAAAAGGTGGTTTAAAAAAAATAAAAATTCGACCTAAGCATCCACACACGACCAAGCTCAAAGGCTTGGGCCAAGTGGCTCGAACTGCTAAGCAATAGGCATCAGGGAGCTGCAAGTCAGGAGATAGGGTGAACCGAGTGAGGTTAGGCTTGAGTCTTGTTCACAACACAACCCTATTAAATCGGGTCAAGAAATAACTCTTTAATTGACTTAAGTGTAACAAGTCAGGGTAGACTTGTGAACTGTTAAGTAAAAGGATTGGGTTAGTTTGGACCTATAAATATAAGCGTAGGTGACTTGGCTCATTATTTTCCAAGAATTCTAGGGGCAACCAAACCCATTTTGTTGACCTATAAGTTAAGAGGAAGTGTTATAAATGCCAAAAATCATGTGTAAGCCTACATTGTGGGACTAAAAATCGACCTATTTGCTTTTGGACTAAGGCAAACTAGTGTCATCCGATATTGTGTTTTCACAATCAAATGGTTCAAATCATGTCCACTTTTGTGAATAGTAGATTCCATTAACCGTCCACGAGATATGCCTGATTGAATGGATGGAGTTAGTTCTATCATTTTGAACAATAATTTTCATCTTACAGTCCATCTATAGAACCTGATCAAATGGATGAAATCTTCTCCACATTTATTAACAATACATTTCATCCAGTTATTCATTCGTAAAGCTCAATCGAATAGCTAAGATTGTCTCTACCTTTGTGAACAATTCTCTTGCACATCAACACCGTCCATCAAGCATGCAAGATCTAATGATGTAGATTAAATCTCACTTGGATTAGATCTGGACTCTTTATTCAATATTCTGATTGAGCGGCACTTGTTTTGTTCACCTAGATTAGATGATAATTATTGTTCATACTCGTAATCAGTGTTTAAGAAAGCTATTTGTGTTTGTTTAGAATGTCGTAATGTAATGGCTATTTTAGGTGACCCTTTCTAGTTATTCAAAAAAATTTATTTTAGTTTAAAATATTCCAATGTAAATAGAGGAGTCATAGGAGTTGGACTTTTAAGGATTTCACATTACTACATCAATTTTTTGGAAAGAGAAGGGGCAAAATCGAAAATTATAATCTAATTTCAACGTTAATTTATTTATTGTATAGTATAATAATTTTAAGTTCACACTGGGCTAAGGTATCAAAGGATAAAATAGTTTGTATAGTACGATGATATGCATCATAATTCCAACAGAAAGACTTATTCAAACCTAAGCAAAAAGAGACTCAATATGGATCATACAGTATGATGATACTCATCATAATATATCATGCTTATTCTGTGAAAGAGCTATGAAATCATACTTTGTCATATAAAGGAGTTGCAATGCTTTGATTAATATAACATTTCTTATATTACAAATATGATCAAGTATAATAAAGACATCATGTATTGAGTGGAGAAATCAAAGCATTTCATATAATAGGATATATTGTTATTATGCAATATGATCCTTCATATGTATGTGCAAAAAGTAGATCAATTAATGCATTAGACAATTAATATAATTAGCAATATTGTACAATACAAAAACATGAAAAATGTTTGCAATGACTAGTTAATCATCTTGCAAAATAAGGAATTAAACATTTGTAGCCTTTGCAATTACCTTGAGAGTGTTTCTAATTATTGTACTACTATGTAAAGGACTTATAATCATTTAAGAAAGAGTTAATGATGATATCTTAATATATCATCTAGGTGAGGTGCTATTATACCTCTCTTTTGTCTAATCCAAATAGGGCATGGCTAAGCAAGATATGTTTTCTCTTGAATTTGTTAACTATATATATGCTAAATTCTTTGTTAACTTGACTAGCTTGTGTTATTCATTCTTAAGATTAAGTCAACTAATTATAAAACTAAGTTAACAATACACACCTTACTTAACCTACCTATGAGAGAGGATCCTAGATGGCATGAAATTTCACAAATTAAGAAATCTAAGCTGACAGTTAGGTTTAACAATTTAGGAATTTAAATTGGAATTAAATTCTTGTATTTAAGGAATTAAATTGCACTTCTTTAATCTTAACCATGACTTGCAAATGGCACCATAGATTTTAGAGTTGTAATCGATCTAAGATCAATGGGGTGGCAGTTTCCATATAAGATTTTTAAGGAGGAAGCTAGGTATTTAAGCCTTAGATTGTTGTCTTGGTTAGAGTTTTAGAAAACCCTAACTATGACTCATAGGAAGGAGGCCTTACTTGAGACAAGAGAAGAAGTAAATGACTTCATGACTTGAAGGAGGAGAAGCCTAATCCTTGGAGTAGTCATCAACACACATTAAGTGACAGGATAAACCTTGAGATTATATAATTAAATGTAGATAAAATCTGGATAATTAAATTAACTATGATTCTAAGGAATGCATGTGATGATGTAGGAATGTGATCATGTTACAAATTGTTAATCTTTCTTCCCATGAGCTCTAATATAAGAAGAATAAATGATTAAAGTAAGGCATGTAGTTGTTGTGGTACTTGTTAAAATCATGCTTAAGATATCTATTGTATAATCTCTACATGAAGATTTGTTAGATTAATGAATGTTAAATATTCTTCGAAACTTAAGAAATTGATGTTAGGATATTGTGATTAAATATATGATAAAGTTAAATTCTCTTATTGATTCATAATGTTTTATGTTAATTGTGAAATTTGATAAGATCTATGTTTGCATGCTCACTTTACCTAAGAATGGAAGATTTCTAATTTAATTTTAGCATGCAATTTGATGTTTTAGTTGTGATGTATTGCATGAAATCTATAAATCGAATCCATGTTATAGAGTAAGCCGTAATTTTGATAGCTTTTAGTTGAAAAACCCTTGTACTAAATTTCTAAGAGATGATTTATTTCTTGCCAACTTTGCCAAGAACTAATGCTATGTGGAAGATAGCTTTGATGCTTAAATGTGATAAAATCCTTACATTTTGCTAAAAACAAATGCCATGCTTGTGAGAGATATCTCAGTTTAATGATGATGATCTTAAAATTCAACTTAAAATTTATAGCATGATGAGAACACCTCTTACAACCATGAGACCTTGATAAGTAAATTAATAAAAGTCATCCTTGCTCAATTGAACCTTATGCTAGATTATGAACATTAGGATAAGACTTGAAAACTTAGCCAAACCCCAATGATTTATTATAGCCAAGTATTTCAATGCCTTGGTATGCTTAGGAAGCTTATCACATAGCTAGGTTAAATCATGTGAGGCTCAGTTTAGACCTTTTGTGGACTTAGATGGCTCCTAATGTGAGTTATATCTCTCAATTTCTAGATAAGAAGTTTTGAAGAGTTTAGTTTTGAGCTTTAGAAGAAGATCAGGTTGACTAAGGTTATGTTTATGCTTGTAAGATTGGGTGGGTCTTTAAGAGTGCTCAAGGTTGAGGATAATTTAAGATTAGAAGCTAATGTCATGGCCTTGAGGTTAATCCTTATATAAGATTTAATTTGATTAGAGGCTCTTGGTTGAACCATAAGAAGTGATACTTTATATGTGTAAGGTTTGAGTAGTATAAGAAAATGGGTTATTGTTTGTTTAGATTTTGGGTTGACCCAGATAAGGTAAGTTTAGCTTTGATTTATGAATTAGGTCTTGGTTTATGATGAGAAAAATCCTTAAGGAAGTATCGAGAATATTAGCACTTGGATAGTCTTTTTATATGCTATGGATAAGGCCTTGGGTTAGTGAAGCTCTTGGTTAAAGCCTTAGATAAAGATTAAAAGGTCAATTTTGGCTTTAGTGTGATGTTAAGCTTAAGTAAGGGGTTAGTTGTACTTGTGATGATGGATAAACCCTAAGATATTTGGGAAAGACCATAAGTGACCTCGTTTAGTTTCTTAGGTCATGGCTTAGCACCTTAGATAGTAGTCTAGGGGATGTGTGTGTTGTTTAAAAGAGATTTTTAGAATGGGTGTATGGCTTAAGTTTTCCTATTAGTCATGATAGTCACTAGTGAAAGTAATGTGAACCGAAACTTAAAAAGATTGGCCATACATCAGTAAATGCAATTAAGGGTAAAAGCCATGATTGTAGATATGAGCAATCAAGAGTAGCTCAGATAAAGTAAGGAGGTCCTATAGAGGATCCTAAATAAGGTTAGGACAAAAGCTAAGGGAAAGACTAATTATAAGAGTAATATCTAAATAAGTTATAGTATCTTAACTAATTGAATTAGGATTTAAGAAAAACCTTAAGATATCCTAAATAATTAAGTTAGGGTTTAGAGAAAACCCCCTATAATACTTCAGATAATAAATAAACATCTCAAATAAAGGAGTTAGAGTTTAAAGGAAGCCCTGATGCATCTTAGATAATAGACAAAAATTCTATGTACTTAATTAAAGTTTAAAAAAACCTTAAGAGTAATCCTAAATAAATGATTAAAGGTTTTAAGAAAATCTTAATGATACTTAAAGAGTTAATAATATTAGGTTGATCAATGATAATGTGTCAATCAAGATGATCTTGGTAAGAGACTTAGGTGTGGTTTAGTGTCATTTACACATAAGCCTCTAGAGGGAGACATTGGATGTATGCCAACACATATGGTAGGAAGTGTCACATATTTATTGAGAACTTCTGGAGGCCCAAAGGTAGTTCCATGTGATTGGCTGTGGCAATTCATGTGATAAGATAAGAGTGTCATAGTGTTGCATACTTATTGAGGACTTTTGGAGGCTCGAAGGGTAGTTCCACATGATTGTTGTGCTAGATCATATGATGAGCTAGAGTTCTAGACCTTATGACATGATTTTTTAAGGGGTTTAAAAGGAGTTCTAGATTGTTGGTGATATAATAAGCATCCAATTAATTGTATCTTATGATTATATTATGATAAAGATTTGAGAGGTTCCAATGGATATTAAATGAGATTTTGTTGTTATTACATCTGGGCCACTGATTTTTATAATTTTTTATGCATGAGATTATCTAGCATACATTTGTTGATATATCTAAACATGATAAAGAATATACTTTGCTTTTATAGATTTGATATAATACCTTTGTCACTAAATGTTTATTTTTATAGTATGACCTGAGGATTTTCTACTAAGCTTTGCCTCATTCACACTTATTTTTACATGTAGATTTAGGGAGATAAGAGTTGCTTAGGAGCCAGAGTTTAAGGCTTTCATGTTGTTCATACAAATATTCATTATTTTTATTTACATCTTTAATTTAGTAGTAGGGATGGACTCTGATATTATAATTTGATAGAAAATGGGTTATATCTTTGATATTTACATCTTTATGTTGTCTCTTATGATGGACTTGGATGTGGACATTTTGAGCTATCATATTATTGGAGCATATGAATCTATATTATTTTATTTATAGATTGTTTTGGTACCATATATTTGTTAGTATATATTAATAAGTTATATTAACCTAAGGTGAACCAGTTCTTAAATTAATTGGATGGCCAATAGGTAAAAGAACATGGTTTGTTATGGGTGATATGTTATGAGCATGATGTCAAATTAGGATATCACATTCCCAGTTTGAATATCAACCTAGAGAGTGAAGGATAATTAGTTAAGTGCATTGACTGACATATGGGTTTCATTTTACCTGAGGATTAAAAAAAAGAAAAATAAGTATTGATAAAAATTTGAATGTAATAGGTGTGTCGTTTGGGTCATGCATAGCTTATTTCCACCAATGATCATTATTGTAATTTTAAAAGAGTTCCAAAACTGATTCCTTGCATTCCATTCTTTTATATTTTGTTATTTCGTAACAACTTTTCACATTTAATCTCATTTAGTTTGGTGTCACTTGAACCTTTGGTTTAGGTTAAATGTTGTACATAAATACATCATGAAAGTGTTCTTCATTTTATCTTTTATTATGACTATTGTAAGTTGCCTTTGTATAACTCTTTTGGGCTAGCTTTGATCATTATAGAACTTATGTTATAATGATGTTTCATCTATCTATCATTAAATGAAAGGTGATTAAAGATTTAGTAAGTCTGGTGTTTTGTGTTTAGAGGTGAGCATGGACTTGTGTTAACTGAATCATTTAAAAATTCTTATGTTTTTAATATTATAATCTCACATAACTTCTTCCAAACTTAATTAAGAGTCTTTTTAAAGAAATTCTTAGAGAAAATAACTTTATTATAATATTTAAAACATTGCTCATAGTTTATTTATTTTGAAGTTTTATGTTTATCTCCTTCTTGTTAGAAGGCTACACTTACAATCATATGCAACTTAGAACTAATTTACTTTTGTTTAGATACCAATCCCAAAAGTCAATGCTATAGAAGCAACTATAATTAATGTCCTTATACTTCTTCCACCTTAAGTTATGTGGGTGATTCAATGGTAGATTATTTACCCTTACGACGTAAAACAACTTTCTCAATTTTTCTTTCTTATAGAGTTGGAGTAGATTTATTAGTATCCATAATAGTTGATGCAAGAACTTGAAGAGGTTCAATGGGAGGATCTCCCTCCAAATTTTTCATTGGTTTCTCAAGGACAATGTATAGTTTTCTCTCTTATCTAATAAGAAAAGGAAGTTCAAATAAGAAATGGAAAGAAAAATGGCTAAAGGCTAACAAACAAACCAAAAACATATGCTAAAGACAATCATCAAAATGTTTGATAATTGCTTAAATAAAAATAAGGAAGATGAGCAATAGTATACCATTCATGTCTGTTGTGCATTTAGTAGAATTTTCAAAATTTTGATTACTAAAATCAATAGTTAGATTTGAGCACCCTAATAGCTTACATAATTCAAGCATTAGATTGTTAAGAGTTAGAATAATGACTCAAATCCATGATAGCAAAATTATTGGTTTGAATTTAGTCCATTAAGGATAAAAAAACATCATAAGACTATATTAGGCCACTTCAAGAGTCGAGTCCTTTTGAAACTTGTTTTGGCAATGCTTAGTTGTTGGATCCATAATAAGACAATTATTCCCATGTGATACATCCATAGAAAATTCATCTCATAGTTTATTACCACCAATGTACATTGTATCTTACAGACCTTAGAGTGGACCATATCAATGATCCTTGATTTGTTGAGGAGCAAAAAGCCATTGAAGTCATGCCATCAAATTTGCCACAACTAGATTTGAGCATCAAGAGGTTACGTATGTCATGGCTCATGACTATATTCCTATTCTTGATGTTACACCCATGCATATGTTGTCATTAGAAGGCACATGATAAAGAAAATTAGTGCAACATTATCTAAATAAACCTTGATTTTAGGGAAAGGAGACATTGAATATTCATTAATAAACACTCCATCTCTTAAAAACTCTTGACTACGGGATCTTTGAGCTTCTAATCCATCCTACTTAATTCCCTCCACTTATACACCTCCAACTCTTCATCCTTAATCCACTCCTTTTTTATTTAACAGATTAAATAATTGCTTACTAAAAGGAATTTTTTCTTGTACCAATAAATTTTCAACAAAACTCCCTATTAACTCTACACCCATTTAAATCTCTCTTGATGATTAAAAAACACCTTTTCTTAAGGCAAAAATTCTTATTCAATTCTCCCACTCAAAACAAATAAACAAAAGATTCTTAACAAGCTACCAAATAATAAAAAGAATTTGAAATTAAGAATGATTAGTTTTTTAAATTGAATGACCAATTGAAAGTTTATTATGATCTACGTGTAATTCAATATTCTAAAAGACTTGATACCAAAAAATAACCTAGAATCATTAGTTTATGATTTGCCATTCAAGATCCTTTGGTTTTTTTTTATCTTCTTCACACCCTTCAAATCTTCTTTTAAAATTTGATGAGAGAAAGAACGAAAGAGATTGAGGGTAAGGCCTATTTTAAAAAAACCTTATTTGTGTTGATTAAAAATTGTACAATATTTCTTTACAAAATGCTAAATGAAGCATGTGAGCATGGTTAGTATGACATATTGCTCCAAGGTTAGATTCCCAACGTAATAATCCTAGTCCACCAATAGACATGAATCATATATGTATAAGCACCATATTTAAATAAATTTAAACATTGCCTATTTTCTTGTTAATATTACATTGACATACACAACGAATTTCTCATTAATTCTTAACCAGTGAAATAGGGCACATAATTCTAAATTAGAGATAACAATATTGAATACTACTTCACCAGAACTCTTTAATGGTTTGATTTTCTTTCATTTAAGTTTGACATTATTTATAGATTCATGTAAAACCTTGAACAAACTAGAATTTAGATATAATAAATTAATTAAAGATAAATAGAGGAGATTGATATACTTAAAAACATATATATGTGCAGGCCAATCTTTCATGGTCTTTAAATCATTATCCACACATTAATTCAAAATTTCGTTTAACTTGCAGATATGTATCTCAATTATTGCAGGACTCCTTGAATTCAAAAGAATTACTCATACTTGACTTCATATTAATTCATTGGACTCATGTTTCCTTCATATAATAAAATATATTCGAAAGGAAGCATAAGACGAAATTAACAATAAAAAAATTCGAAAATACTGCTATATTTTGACATCATTACCTTGAAATGCTTTTATAAGCTTGTTAATACCAAGACCACTTGCATAACCATCCAGTTATAGATTTTCGTCTGATTTAACCTGCAGATTTGTTTTCCTGTGCTCTCCAAACCTGACCTGAAAGATCAGATTATCATCTTCTCTATCATCCAAGTGAATGGTTTTGATTTACCTGACCTTACCTGTTGATGCCTTTACGTTTTATGGTTTTTTAGCTATTATCAAGGAGTTTAAACTTTATTATGTCATATCACTTGCTGATGCATATTTGTCTTTCATTCAAAATTTACATCCGTTTGCCCAACATAGTTCACATATACAACCAGGCTCTCATCCTTATCCTAGCAAAAGAAAATCATTTTGGAAAAGAATAAAATGCATGCAATTTCAAGTTATCAAAACTAAAATTCACTACTTTCTATTGTTCCACTCCAATAATCATATTATGGTAACGAGAATTGAAAGATCAAACTTTAGATATTATATAAAGAATAGCCTTTTAACTGTTTTTTTTTTTTTTTTGTAGTTTGGGATGCACATGCGCATGTGCTTCTGAACTCATTCAAGTATACAAGTATAAGCTGGTAAACTAAAGCTTTAATTAAATACGGGATCTAAATAACTATATCATGACCCTATCCCTTCAAGGAAAATCATATCAACATCGATAAGAGTAGTAGCGGACCAAACCAATAAGAGTAGTAGAACAAAAACCCAAAGAGAAGTGCTCTTTCTTCTAACGAGAAAGAAGATAAGCCTAGATAGAAAACACTAATAGCGAAAAACACGCCTAAGACATATCTAAATAACTCTTAACTTTATTACAAAAAAACTTTCACCAACTCTGTACAATAGTTTAGTGTAGCATGCACTTTGATGACAATCCCCTTAACCCTCAAAAGCTCTTAAGCATATTTCCAATCTTAGAAACCTAAACACAGCCCCAACTCTGAAGTTCTCACAAGGCAATCATGAAATTTTGTCTAAATTCTTCTTCATAGCCCTCAACTAGACCTTTGATCTACTAGACTTTGGTTTTCTTAGAATTCCTCTATTGAACGTTAGCCCATCCCCTCAAGGCTCCCTTTTATAAGAGCAAGGAGCCTGGTTCAATTATAGGTAACCCATGAAACATCAATAAAAAAGCTTACATAATCATATAGAATAGATTAACAACCACCTTTGCTACTTGGAAATCCAAAATTCAAATTTCAGACATTCCTCCACCTACCTTCGATTCTAGTCTTTGACTTTATTGAACGGTATGATTGAGATAAAGGATCATCTGATCAAGCAAATTTTCTTGGCCTCATCTTGCACAAAAAAGTTATGCATGCACAATTTTAAGTGTAAACATCCATTTTATATACACACAATTTCCTTATGTATGAGCATGGAATCTCTATTTAGCTTAACTTGTATAAGATTAATGAAATTATGCACGTATAATCTTAATACATGATCAAACATCACGTGTATTATATGCACCTTTGCTCTTGGCTTATGCATATTTTTTCTGTACAATTACAGCACTATATGTATGCACATCTTGTACCTTATGCTCATATATGCCCTACCATTCAATTTCCCCCAACAATGAACCAATAATAAATCAAAAGGTCTAATATGCATTACAAACTATTTTTTGAGGTTTTTCTTGTGATGAATATTGCCATAAATTTAAGAGGTACACTTTAGAAACTTTATGCCATACATTCATGATTTGATCCCTTGATCATGAGCACGATTTCTCAAAGAAGAGACTCAAATCCTTGAGAAACATGGGTGCAACCAACCCAAAGCACCCACAATACCATTGTCACACCTTTGGTATCCAACACACCATCCACTTCAAAGGCTCCACTAGAAGTGGTGCCTCCAAGAGATCAACCTTCACTTGAGCTCCCATTAACTATCATGCTTCACAATTCCCTTTGGAGGTAGACTAGGCATATCCTCCACTCAACAAAACAAACTAGCATAACTATGCTCAATCTTGATAAGTTGAATAACTTGATTTTTATCATAGAAGTTTTTTAGTCTTTGTCATCCACAGTAAATTGTGGCTGACCTATGTCTCTCTTTATGCACCAATGTCATTATCTATAAAAATAAAAAAAAAATCCTTCCTCCCACTCTAAACATTCTATTTGCTTGTTTACTTTCTTATCTTATAAATGTAACACCCAAATTCTCTCTTGAAATTTGCAATAATCACAATTTAGAATTTGATAAGAAAAAGGAACTAGAAATATCTTTTTTTGGTAAGTTTCTCAATGTTTTTGTTCTTTTTCTTGAAACTTGTAAATAACTGACAGCTCACAAGGATAGGTTGAATTGTGAAATTTAAATTTTTTTTAGAAAATAATGATTAATTATTTTAAAACAATCGATTAATTTAATCTTAAGATTATGATAACAATAAAAAACTTGATTTGAGTACAATGATACAAAATTTATTATTAATTAAATCAATTCAACTAAATGTATGTGATTTCAATTGACTTTATTTAATTTTCAAAGAACTTGATTATTTATTGAATAATAAATAAAAAATCTAAAATAGCAAGAAATAAGACACTTCAAGAATAAGGTAAGAGACACATAAGATTTCAAGTAATTCAACAAAATGTTTGTCTACATCTGCCCCTGTTTGACCCAACCATACTTCTACTAATCTAACTACATTTTACCAATTGGTCGGTAGGCCTAAAACCCTCACAACACTTTATTAACATTATCAAACATAGTTGCATCAAGCTCATAACAGCTACCCAACCTTGCCACACACATAGCAACAACTCCACTGGACTTATAAATAAAAATAGATGATCACACACAAGCCAACTGCCTGGTACCATCACAACAAAATACCAATATATACATCACTTTAAATAGTTTGTATAATAACTTATATTTTAATCTTTCAAGACAAAATGTGAAACAATTATTAAATAAGTGAGATAAGATACTAACAATATGTACTGATAAAAAATAAAATGCAGACCAAGTTTAGAATGACGTTGTAAATGTATTCTAGTGTCCCAGTAAGTTAAGAATATTACTAAGCAAATGGATTGGTTAGGGTATTACAAATTGAAACATCATCATTTCTTTCTTAAATTGTAAATCTATTTATATGAAAGTGAAATAAATGCAAATCAAGAAGTTGTAACAACTAAAATTGCATTCACAGAAACTCCAACTAGTTGTTACATTATCAAGATTCCGATTGTATTAGTACATTAAAAAAACATGATGATAAGATCCGTACAATGATCATCCCAACAATCAAACAATACGACTAGTGCTGATAGATTTAAAACAATGTATCATACAAGTCGAGATAACCCTCATATTGTATGACTCCAACATAGTAAGCAATGTTTAAGTTTTGATTTTGAACGTATTAGACAATCACATGAATTGTATAGCACAAAGTAATTTATATGTATAATTTGTATAGATCATGCTAGTCTAAAAGTAGATTGCCACTGTACAATACATATTTTTTAAAAAATCGAGTTCTCAAGAAGATTTCCTATATATGATTGTAAAATACGAATGCTTATACGATCATATGTTAGTTTAACCCGACTGAAATACTAATCGTACTCTTACGATACATACTATTATAATTGTACGATTGCGAATATCATGAATATAACCATCGCAATTGTTTGATACTTAAATCACCTTAATACGACTATGATAATGTTTATGATATAATTGTATTGATATGATATTACTGTCGTAATAATCAGACAATAAATTTATGTTTTTATGATTTAATATTGATTGCATAAATTTATGACATTAATTGTTTTAATACGTGAAGAAATTAGACATATTGATTCACATATTTATATGATACAAAGCTAAAGTCATACTTATACAATACAGTAAATGTATTTATTAATTATCGTACAATTATGACACAAATGCTCATACTTGTACGGTATGTAAAACAGTGACAAAATAAATTCGTACTAATACAATATAGTAATAGTATTAGTAAGCACTATATTTCACTCGAACATACGTTTAAAACAGACATTTCGTATTATACAATATATAATACTTGCTGACTTATTCATAATAGAATATGATCAAATTAATATAATACAGAAATCGTATGTCTCCAACCAATACTAAGCTCAAATCCTAAAAAAAAATAAATTAAGTAATTCTATGAAACAAATTTCATATACATACGATTCAAGAGAAAACTTAACTCTTAGAGATCAAATAATGCTCTTATAGGGTTGATATTTTGTATAACCAACTTTGCATGCACAACCTTAACCTAGGGGATGGTCGCACCTGTACGATGGATACATCGTAACTATACAATCCCAACACAAATTCACATCTATATGCAAATATAAGCCAGAATAAAGATCATCTAAGTATAATACTAAACCTAGTACTATACGACCAATTGGCAGTGAAAAATATTACGTGAATTAACATGCTTTAAGTTGGATTTTTCTAAATTAAGACTTGAGTTAGATTTACAATAATCTAAAGCGATATTAAAAAGGTGATATTTAATAAAGTCCTATACAATTGTAACAATTATAATAGTATTAAAATGATATTTAACAAATAAATGCATATAATATAATCCTAATTTTTACGTAAGCATTTAAGTAAAGATTTTGACAATCTAACTATAGGTAATATATAGATGAAACTTTCCAAGTAGTTTAACCACCCTATAAAGAAAAACTTGACCAACTCCAAAATTTAAAAGTTGAGTCAAGCTTACGCAAAATCACAATGGTTTTATCCTCATCAAACAAGTAGTGCATAATCAAAGATTCAACAAATCTATTATTCTTTAGCTTCGTATTCAGCCTAATAGAATATGATATATCATTGTTTTTTAGAATTGCAAGCTTGTTGTGATCCGTTTTGCAACCAACCAAAAGTCTCTTTTCTTTGTCCATTGTCATATCCTCTTTCCTTTGTGAGGTGAACTATACTTCCAATGCTAATGATTTCTAATAAAAACTTTCACAAGCTCTTTTCGCATCACAATCTCCATGAAAGTTCTACCTATTTTGTTAGAAAAATAACTTACATTTCCAAGGAAATTGACAATTCCCCTACTTGAACTATCTATCATCCATTCCCCCAAATGCCACATCAAAGGGCAAGGCTTGCTTATGGTATAGAGTACAATGCATCATGTAAAGTTATTAATGATTCTCAAATAAAGAAATGTACAAAAAAAAAGCCTTAAATGTTTGTTGCTAGAATGGATACTCAGGTCACTACCACAAGAAGCTAAAGCATCATGAACAAACAAATTAGCAAGAATTGAATGATATTTTAGATCAAACAAAAGTTAGAGACGCTACGCAGTAATACAAAGTATGCATTTTTACTCAAAAATATGTCAAATTTTATACATGAATTGAGCCCACATATATGGTGTTATAATTGTATCTAAATCTTATTATCATCTCTATGTTCATAAAATGTAATATCATAAAACAATTGCTAGTAAACCCTACAATAAGATCAATGAGCATACGTACATGTTGTGTATAATTTAAACCAAAGAAATTACAGAATAACATATGCTACACAATCTGACCATACTCACTGCATAAGACTGCATCCTTTTTTGAGGACAAAAAAGCTTCATTGCCGATTTTGAATTCCAATTGCATTCAACAGAAACAAAACACAACTGTATGAAGAAATTTATGCCATTTGATTGCATGAATATCCTAATAGTTAGGATTAACCATATATTTCTAGCAATACAATGATGTATACAAAACGCATTCCTGGCAAATCTACCCAACGCATGACCTTTTCAGTGCCATTTGGTTCAGGTTAGCTATAAGGCCAAATCGCATAGCACAGTAAACTAACTTTTCTTTTCCTAGCAGGCAAAAATAGAAAGAAAACTTCTTCCAAGCTTCTAACATAAACCAAAACATTTTATCTCTCCCCTCGTATGCGTTGCACAGAATTGATAAACACAAAGGATAAGAGCTTTTAACAAAAGATTCGGAAGAAGAAGAGGAATGCCGTAGACAGACCTCACCAGTTCTGGCTACCTAATTGCCTCCCTTGATCCTCTCCTCCTCTATGTTCTTTCGATGGGCATCAGCAAGCTTATCGAGAGCGGATTGAACCGCGTCGCGCCCACCAATAAGAAGGCGAGTGATGATTTCAGGGTCGCGCTCAAACCTGGCTTCCTCGAACTCTCGGCGTGCGTTGGATCTGAGCACATCTCGCCACGAAACCCCACGAGCATCGGGCCAGGAGAAGAAGCGCGTAGCCCGAAGAATGTCCCTGTAGAGATTTAGGGCCTCCCGTCGCGTGCTTGTAAGCCGCTGCCTAACTAATTGTTCGCCGTCCAGCTCGTCGCCTTCGTTTGATTTCTTGTTCACCAGGTGCCTATCCAATAGTTCATCCAACGTATCAGGCCCCTCGTGGAGAAATTGTACTGCGCCTCTGGTAGAAGACAGTGAAACGGGTGAAGAAAAGGTATCCCCGGCGAGCCCCTGCCACCACGGCGAGCGGCAGAAAGAAGTCGTGGTTCTCGGGAACGTGATCATTGAATCTGGAATGTAATTTTTTTGTTTATTTTATTATTTTCCGTTTATGTGAGCTCTTTCAGTTATATAAACGTTCTGTAAAACAAAAAAGAACTAAGTAAAATTTTAGAACAAAAAACAATTAAAAACTAATTAAATAATTTATCAGTTAAGTTGTGATAAAAAGTGATTAAGGTACTTTTATAAAAATATTTTTTAAATATATTTTCTTAAGAATCTATTTATATTTATATTTATTTTAAATATATAAATTATTTAATTAAATAATCATAAAAAATATATCAATATCTATCACAATAATTAAATATAATATGAGATTTAATATAAAAATAAAAAGTATGCAAACTAGCACTATGTCTTACCACATAGTTATACCATAAAGCATGTTTATACATATTTGAAATAAAATAACTTATATTATCATGCATATTTACATATAAACATTTAAATCAATATTTTTGAGTCAAATAAGATACAATATTAGAATCTATATTCACAACACTGTTTCTATTCATACGAGTAAAAGATGGAGTATGTAAAGGCACATGTGAATAAGGATAGACATAAAAAAGTAAACGCACATGAAGATATATTGACAAAATTTTCTTTCAATTTATTTAACCATTTTTCTATCAAGTCAATTTTCACTACTTGTTCTTTTAAAATATAATTTTCTTTTCTTAAAGAAATATTTTCACATTTTAAAAAAATTAATACCTGAATTGTTCCAAGATAAAGATGTATCATATTCATCAAATTTATTTTGTAAAGTACTCAAATCAATAACATGTATAAGTATATTACTTTGAAGTTGTTTATTTCTAATTTTAAACTCATTATATTACCTTTCTAATGAGTAGACATAATGCTCTTGTTTGTTATATTTCACTTTAAGTTTAGCATACATCTTAATAAATTTATTATGTTCAATTATAAATTCATCAAAAAACAGACATTTCATCATCAATACCAATATAAGTGTCAATATTAGTGGAAGAAATATGTTGTGTATCTTGAGAGTAAGTGTATGTTTTTGAAGTGCATAAAGTTTTTTTCTCCTTTTTTTTTCTTTTTCTTTTAATTTCTCAACTACTTCTTATCTTAAGTTAGAAGCTTATCTTATTTATCATATAAATTCTCTAATTCCTACATAATCTCAAAACAAGTTTTTAGATCACAAATTTTTATTCCAATTTATTAAGGTAAAGCAAAATATAGCTTATTCCTTTAACATTTATTTACTTCAAGCTTTTAGAATGTTCATCAGAATCATAGGAAATAATAAAAGGATGTTCAAATAATAACCATAAATCAATACTAATATTTCAAATAAAAGATTTAATTTTTTTTCTATAAAGTATTGACCTTCAAACATAGGTGGATCGATGAAGTTAACAATTTAAATAATAATTCACCACAAATAAGAAGTGTAAGAAAATATAAAATCTTCTCTTAAGAATTTTTTTTCAATGTAACCTGCTTTGATACCACTTGATGTGAATTGTGTGAGATTTAACACATAAAAGAACATAGGTGAATTATGCTTTTAAAAAATATTGATTTCTAAAAACCTTTTTAATTAAAAAAATCTTTTAATACTTAGTAATAAAAATTTATTTTTAGAAAGATTGTTTGACAAAATAAAAAAAGAAATTTACAACAATAAAAAGAAGTATACCAAAATTTTTTTAAACGATTTAGTCAAAACTTGTGCCTACATCTACCACTGATCATTAATCAGACTTTCATTAAGCATTCCCTTTTATTAAAGTCAATAGAGCTAAACCAAGTACAAATTAGTGCTCTAATAAGACTCCAAAACCTACAAAACTTAACTAAAAAAATTAAAAACTTTACAAAAATTAGCATATACAAAGTTACTACATCTTTAAATTCTTCAAGCAAGAGTGACACAACAAACTATTAATTTAGATGATACCTAAATGATGTGAAATGATTGTAAAAGAGAGTAGTAAAAATATGAAATGAAACTCAGAGCTCTTGTAAGAATATTGTGAAAATTGAAGTTCTCAATCTTGGACTTCTCTTGGGTATATTTGAGTTTTTCAAGTTGATTCATCAAATCTAAATATTATTAAATAGTCTCTATTCATAGTCTAAATAAAATATATCAAAATAATACTTCCAATAACTAAAAATGACCTTTTTAAAAGATGGCCATTACAAGAAATGAATCAAGAAAGATGAAAACTAGTTACCATCTAGTGTGAGAGAACCAAACATTCATCATCCAATTAGAATAATGATTATAAGGTTTAGATCTAATCACAATAGGATTTGATCTAGATTTTTAGATATTATATGATGGATGGATGGTGATGATGCACAAGATCATTGTTTACAAAGGTGGAAAAGCTCTCAACATTTTGATCAAACTTTTTGGATGAATAACTAGATGAAATGCATTGTTAAAAAATGCAGAGAACATCTCAACTATTTAATCACACTTAATTTTAAAAAAAAAATATAATCTAATATATTACAAAAAACTAACTCATAGGTTCAGAAAGAAAGATAAGATTCTCAAACTGAAATATCCTATATTATGATCTTAGGTGTCATAATTGCAAAAAAAGGAAATATTTAATATGTTAATCATATAAATGTTTAAGAATATAGTTTTTTATGGATTAGTCACTTCACAAAGAGCTTGGTCATTGACTACAACATCAATAAGTTGAGTCTTTAATCTCCATCCACTTTAGTTGTTATTGTCCTTATTCCAACAAAACCAACCAATATAATGTCACTTATATCCAATAAAGACATTAGTAATAGTTAGCTTGGTTTTTTGATTATCACAACAAAGGGTACAACAATTGCCACTTACAATTAAAAATTAGTCTGGCTTAGCTATACACATGATTGAATTCATCATAGTCACTACTCCTGTATATAATTTTATCTTTTGGAGGCCAACAATGAACAGATTCCAGATGGACATCTTGACACCACATCTATATCTGAAGTTTAATACTCCTTCAAGGGTAGTTTGAGTGTAAGAAGACTTTCTATGATCAAGGAGATGTTACCTGAATAGTATGAACATCATAGTTTAGTCATCCATCAAACTCCCCAAAAGAGAATTTACTCACCGTACTTCATTTTGATCCATCTGATTCAACCAAGCTTGTAACTATTTATATTGATCGAGATGCAAATAAAAAGAGGTCACTTTCAAGCTTTTGGCTAAGTATCTTAATATTTTTGCATAAGAACCCTTAGACATGTTATGAGTAGACCCCTCAATAACCCAACACTCCCTCCATATTGATCTAGAAGTTGTGATGGTCTCACAAAAAAACATGAGTCTTTAGCATCGAAAAACAAAAGGCAATTAAAGAAGAAATATCAAAACTCTTTTTTATTGGTTTCATTCGACCAATTTGCTATCTTAAATGGCTAGCCAACATGGTACTCATAAAGAAAAGTAATGAAAAATGGTGCATGTGTGTGGACTACACTAATCTTAACTGAGCCAACACAAAAGACTCACATCCTCTATCTCAAATTAATGATCTCGTGGATTTGACCATTAGTTATATGCTTTAATTTTTTTAGATACATTATGAGAATTTCATCAGATTAAGATAGATAAAGAAGATGAAGAGAAAACTAAAGTTATTATTGACTTAAAGATATTCTGTTATGAAGTTATGCTCTTTAACTTAAGAATACTGAGGCAACTTATCAAAGGTTGGTCAACACTTTCTTTCAAAATAAAAAAAAAGAATCTTGAAGCTTATATGGATGACCTCTTATTGAAAAATAGTTTTTTGAAACACATCTACAAGAATTAAGAGAAATATTTGAGACTTGTTAAAAATTCAATCTCAAGCTCAATCCCATAAAATATACTTTCCACACATCCTCAAGAAAATTCCTTGGTTATACGATATCAAAGGAAGGAATTTAACCAAATCTTGATAAAGTGAAAGATCTTTTGGAGATGTCCTCTCCAAATAATCCAATGTACGTCTAATGTCTTAATGGACACATCGTAGGGCTTAGCCATTTCATCTCCAAGTTAGGAGAAAATGCTCAACCATTCTTCAAACTTTTATGCAATAGTGTCATGTTAATATGGACAGAGGATTGTTGAAAAGCCCTTTAAGAACTCTAGGCTTACCTATCTCATTCTCTCATTTTAAGTAGTTTGATACCTGAAGAATCATTATTCATCTACTTAGTAGTCTCAAATACAGTTGTTAGCTTTGTGTTAATTCAAGGAGACAAAGGTATGAAACAATGCATTTATTATATCTCTTACAGTTTAAAGGATGTAGAAACAAGATATTTTATCCTAGAAAAGATGGAATCAACATTTCTTATGTTTGCTCAATGACTATAATGTTATTTTTAATCCCACACCATTAATTTTATCATAAACAAGCCTTTGAAATGCATCCTTTAGTCAATAAACATCTTAGGGAGATTACAGAAAGGAGTCACCGAGCTTAGTGAATTTAAAATTGATTTCATATCTCAATCATCCCTTAAATCTCAAGTACTTACAAATTTTTTAATCAAAAGCATCTCCTTTGAAGTAGAACCTGAGCTCCCTTTGGACACTTCAAGTTGTTTATGGATGGAATATTGTGACAAGATTCATGTGATATCCGTTTTGTTGTCCTAAACCTGGAGGATGTTAAACTAAAAAGAGGGATTATAGTCAACTTCTTAGTTAAAAATAACCAAGCTAAAAATAAGACCTTATTAAAGATTTTAAAGCCTTGCTTGGAAAGCAAAAAAGGGGATTAGATCAATGGACTTCCTGGCAAACTATGAGCATACTAAACCATTCCTTCCAATACTATAGGAGAATCCTTTATACTCTTTATGGTATGGCTGTGATGTTATATTCCTAGTAAAAATCAACTACTCCACTCTATGAGTCTAAACATTAAGATAATACTAAGATAGCTAATACGTAGCAAATATATGAAGAAGCCAAAAAACTCAAGCTAGATCTTCTCAAAGAGAAATACTTTCAAGCACACTTCCAACAGCTCAATAGAAAGTGAAGCATGAAAAAATACTTCAATAATCACATTAAAAGATGCTTACTTAAAATAAGGGACCTTGTTCTCAAGAAATACAACATTTTCAAGTGTTCGAAAAAGCTTGGTAAGTTAACCCCAAATTAGAAAGGATCATATCTCATTAAAAAACCATTGGGCCAAATTCTTATTAACTTTAGATAGAAGATAGTACTAAGCTCCCACATACTTAGAGTGGGGACCACTTAAAAGTTTTATCTCTAAAAAATAAAGGACATCAAAGGTATGAGTTAATATATTTTATTGACTCTCAGTGAGAGATTTAATATATGTTCTCTTACTCAACATGACTAAGAATCACTTACAAAGTCTATTAAAAATTCTAGCATCACTTAAAGTTTGACTTGCGTACTCTTGAAGTCTTTCATTGCCAGCAAAACTTTGAAAAATATTGAGAAAAATGTCCTCTATCTCTTCTTTTCCTCCCAACTCTCATGTGAAGGATACGAAAGATAAGCTATGTTATATGATAGATTCAAGAAGTGTGGCTTAGACCTCTCTTTCTCTTTTTCAATAATTATCGATAAAGGAAACCTAGCATGTTCTTGGTGCCTCTTGCTAAGCACCACTATAAAATCCCCACCATTGACTATGAAAGAGAGGAGAGAAGGAAAAAGAAAAAAGAAGAGGAAAAAGCTTGAAAGCCCTACTTGCATGGTTGAAGTTCTTCTCCCTCATTGTAGGAGACCATTAACAGGAAGAGCCACCTCCAAATGAGGTTTGAAACCATCACAACCTCAATTTAGACTCCATCAAAAGCCACGTCTAACTTCTCTCCCTTAACATCGAAAAAGATCCTAGATCTTCACTAATTCTAAAGCCATCAATCATCCCACCACTTTCTCTCCTCGTAGGTGTAGATTTTTTGTCTTGTCGAGTATCGATGACACGGGGTACATTAATTAGGGATTTTAGAATAATTTGAATATGGCTTTCTAAATGCTACCCATGTCACATGCACCAACCTATGTCTAGGGCTGACCTGTGCTGACCTATGTTGACCTGACTAATTTACTCAAACCATAATGACAGAGCTGACAGCACTGACATGTGTTTACCAACATCAACCTTGGTAACCCATGCCTACCTAAGGCAATCGATATTGATTTGATCTATTTTACACTGGCTTGAACTCTGCCTAGTTGATCTACAATAGCCCATATTAACTAGAGCCTGTCTTGTAGACTCATCGTCGCTATTAGCCAATTTTTCGTTGCTCCAATTGACTCTTCGCTGATCCAGATCAATTATTTATTGATCTTAGCCAAGTTGCTACCGATCTTGGTCAATTCATTGTCGATCCAATAGATTCATAGTTGATCCAATAGGTTCTCCTCTGATCTCACTGAGTCATCGTCAATTCTAATTGAGTCACCATCGATTCTGATTGAGTGGTCGTTAGTCCCGATTGAGTCACTATTGACTCAAATTGAGTTGTCTTTATTCTAGTTGTATCATCATCGCATTTTATCACACCGTATCATCATCAACCTGTAGCATTCTACATTGTCAAGACATCCTACAATAACACCACATATCTACAACTATTTAAATTAAAACCTCTTAATCATAACTTTATTGTATCGTGCCAATCTACCTTAAAGGCATGCTCAATTTTATCCCATATTGTTTGGGAATTTCATCTATTCGAGCCTTCTCATCTTTGCACAAAGTAATTTTTTGTTTAAATTATCTGAATCTCCTTTTCTCATAATATAAGGAAAATAAAATAAATGATAACACAAGCCTATGAGTTATTTATGATACTTTCCCATGAGTTAATTAAAAGCATGCTTACAAGATTCACTAATATTATTAATGGATTTTCCTATTTAGGAATGCTAAGTTTTATGAATGATAAGAGAATAACATATTTCAAATTTTACCCAAGGAGTATGATCTATTGGCCACTATCATTAATATAGCTAAGAATATTTTCACTATGATATTAGATAGATGACTTGATGAGAGAGCTTATAACAAATGAACTTGAAATAAAGAGGAGAAAAGAAGAAGAAGAATTAATTAAGAATAACAAAATAAGGAGAAAGAAACAAACAACAACATTGAAGATAGAGGAAGGCACTTGAGAAGAGGAGTCTACTAATAAAGATGGTATTATTTTAATCTCTAAAGGTTAGTCTAAAATTCTTGTTATTCTAGGTAGATATAAAAATCAAAGATTTAAGAGAAGGGCAAAGAAGAAAAGAAGAGATTATTTGTCATGAAAGTGATTAACTAAGACATATCTGACCAACCTGCTTGTCATACAATAAAAAGTTAAAAAGAAAAAGAATGAGATGAAGAAGAGTAAGAAGAAGAAGAAGAAGAAGAAAACATTGAAAGTATCTTAGAGTGATACAGAAGAGACCAGTACAAATGCAGAAAAAGAAAACAATGAAAGACACTTTTGCATAATAGTTTGAGAAGAAGAAAAAAGGAGTACATCTTCAAGTACGAAAGAACTCCATGAAAAATTATCTAAATAATTACTTTTTGTTTGTAACAAATATGAAACTTCATGTAAAAAATATAAAAAAGTAAAAAAACATAGTGAATATCTAGGTCACTATAAACAAATTATAGAAAAGGTTGACACTTATGTAGAGAATATGGAAAAAGCTATTAATAATTTAATATAAAAAGTTAATGAGCATGCAAACTTAATTAAAAAATTCGGTGATTTTAAATCCTTGCACTCTACTTGCTTCTTTTTTCAAAGGAAAAACCAATTATTAGATATGTTTTTGTAATAAATGCTAGAAGCTCGAAAGTGCAGAGGCATGTTGATATTTTATGTGGTTATAAAAACAAACTTACATGCCATTATAGCATGCAACCTAGTATACTTCACATACTTGTATAATTAAAGCTAATACTCATTTTAAATTTTTTGTTTATGCACAGGTAGTGAAAGTAAATAATAGTTCATCAACTCTTAAATATGTCGTATCCAAAATGATTCTCAAATCTAATGATCGAAATTAAGAAGTGTATGATTAAATTTTAACGAATCAATTTCAACTAACCAAAATAATGTATATAGAAATGATGAATAAATAAGATTTGAGAAATTAAATTTAGAAGAATCAAATGAAATAAATAAGAAAAAATTAGTAGAAAAAAATCGTAAAAAATTTAAAAATTAATAAAGATCATCTTAGAGAACAAGTTATAGGTATAGCTATGGATGGTGTTAGACTTGTTCTTATCAAAACCATTAAACTTTTGTAGCAAATTTTAATCCAACCTCAATAAAATATTCTTTAAATAATGTGTTTTGGGTAATAGCTATGAATAAGAAATTAAATCAATTTAAAAGAAATTGTGAGAGTTGACTCCTAGACCATTAGAAAAAAGAATAAGTGAAAAAAATGGGCTTGGTTGATATTTTCACAAAAACTCTTAGATTTTCAACAATTTATAGAACTTAAATTGATTTTAGGAGCAATAAATGCCTTTATGTGATAACATAAAGGAAAAGAGAATAGAAATTGAAAGAAATAAGCTTAAATTAAGGGGAAACATTAATTTAGTCATGACATACATATAAGAGGATCTTATCATTAATTATTTTTCATATTCCCTTTATAAATATTTTATATTTTTATCAATTTTATTAATGATTTTTTATCATCAAAAGGGAGAGATTGTGTGTTGTTAACTCTTAGTCATAGTACTTTATTTGATGATAACAAACAATAAGTATTTTTAATAAATTTGTTTAAGCTAATTTTCAAATTTTAGATAATCGATATTTAGTTCATGAGAGAATTTAAAGAAGAGAAGCAAAAGAGAAATACCATGAAGATTAACTTAATTAGATTGAAAGATCACCATGAGATTTATTTTGAGTTTAATTTTAGGTACTTTATTTTTATTTTGATTAAAATATTAAACTTGATTTAAATCATTCAAGAAAGGCATAAAAAATAAATTTCTTTTAAATTAATAATTTTAAAAATCATTTAAGTTTTTAAAACTTTGATCTATCTTATCTTACCTTAAGTATTTTATAAATCATTTTACCATTGGTTCTATCTTTAAAAATTTTGTTTTAATAATAATTAATTAATAAAATCCCTAATTCTAGTTGACCTAAACTATCCTAAACTTATATCCTATTTTTTGGCCCAAGGCAATACCACTAAACCCATTCTCTACAATAATCATGTCGGGGCATTACTCATGCATCTATAAATAAATTAATCTAATTACTACCAGAACGGTTAACCAAATCCCAAGCAAAGTAATGGGTAGCTATCTTAATATCTTGCTTATTTAAAAGCATAAAAACTATCATATAAAGAGATAAGGGCAAACCATATACACCATGTGGGACTAAAATTAAAAGCTTTTCCAACAAAGTTACCTCTAAATATTGGGCGTGATTTGCATCATCTGATCATACAATTTCATAATCGAATGATCACAATCTCATCTATCTTTTGAAAATGTATAATTAGATCCATAGACTAATCATAAAATTTTGTGATTGCATGGTCAATATTTCTTCGTGCCTAAGATCTAAATACAACCAACTTATTAATTTGAAATCTAATGGTTTAAATCTAATCCTATTTCCTAAACTGTGCCAATTTAACTCTAGTCATTTGATAACTCAATTTTACTTATTTGAATGGATTAGAATATTTCTAATTGTGTATCTCCTACGTAGCAACTATTTTAGTCATTACTTGTGAATTTTTATTTAAGTGATAACTAATTTTTTAATTAACAATATTTGCTAACTAGTAATGACTAATTAATTATTTTGGTAATTGTTTTTAGCCAATATTAAATGACAATAAATAAAGGATTTTAACATAATAAGATCAATTTTTAATAAAACTTTGGTAAAATGTGAAGAAAAGTTTTTTGAAGTCTTCTAAGTTGTTAACAATTAGTGCTCTTGTCACTTCCATTCATTGCTTCATTCAGTCATCAAACTCTAATTTCTCCTCCTTTCTTCTTTATTTTTAATTGATTCAATTAATAGCCTTGCCCTCATTAAGCATTTCCTTAAGCATAAGACTTTTGTTTATAAGAATTTTAATTTTGTGTCATCGCATTATTTTCTTTTGTTATAATTTTATGTTATTATAAATTCATAGCAACCTATCTCTTTTGTTTTGTTGTTATGAGGATTTAGCCTACTCGTCTTTGGTAAAAGGAATTTATTATTTTATTTTTTCTTAGTTTTTGTTTGGGAGTTGATGTAAGCTTGATTGGAGGTCAAACTACGAAAAAATTGTTGGTATACTTATTAATTTTTGTTGAATTTTTTCTTTCATAATTTTTATAAAAAATTATTACTAAAAAATAAACTTGTTTTAAAATAAAATAAAAATTTACACAAATTCACTTATAAGAATTTTCTCAAACTTTTAATAACTTCTTTAAATATTTTAGTGAAAATCTAAAATATTTATTCTTAAAAAATTCATCCCTCTCTTACTAAACCACACTTCAAACATCTAAAATAATACAACTTTTTTTACATGAATCAAATTAATGGAAGAGAAAGAGGTGGAGATGTCACCTCAAATGATGCAAGTGATGAACCAAGTTTTAAACAAGATGATAATAGAGAGAAAAACTAGAAAAATGGGATTTGTATAGATTTTGGTCAAGATATTTCGATAAGATTATAACTTTTTTTTATTTTAGAACCTTATTTAATCTTTTTTTGTAAAACCCTAAACTTAATTGGGGTGCATCATGGGATAATGATGGAATTCCATTATTGCAACTGTGATGTAGTAGATGGTGAGAAGAAAACTTGTCAATAACATGATGGGTGGCACTTATGAGGAGCTTTAGCATGGGTGGAGCTATCAATGTTGGTATGGCTTTTGTTTGTGGTAGCAAGAAAGTCCACTTGTTGATAATGGTGAGCTAAAGGGTGCCAATAAAGCCAGCAAGTGTACCCAATAGAAACAAGTGAAGGAGAGGTGGTCTTTAATGTGATAAGAGCTCATTAAGGTACTCAACAAAGTGGATGATTTATCATTTAGAAATATGATTTTAGTGATTCTAGTGAAAGAAGATGGTGCCTATTATTAGCACTAAAATTTATTACTAACATCTTGGATAGAACTTGGCAAAAACCATTCTTTAATACCACAAATTGGTGGTGGTAATTTTGGTGTTAAAACAAAGTTACAAACAACAAGATAATATCAAGAAAAAATTAGAGAAATTCATGTTGATCATAGCCTGAAGGTTTTAATAGAAAGATAATGATAAGGAGACATGGTTTTAAAAAATATACTTTAAGGTGGCTTCATGGTCAATTAGAGAGAGAAGTTTAGAGAGAAGAAAATGCTTTATCTTTAAGTTTGGATTTTTTAGGGAGTTTCTTAAGAGTAATATGTTAAAGGGCTTGAATTAACCAATAATTGAGATTAAATGTTTAATTGTAATGGACAAAGAGTTTTACATGTGTTTGGTTAGTGAGCAAAAGCTAAAAGTTCAAGGCATAAAAATGATAGATGATGGTGTAAGGGAGATAGAGGCCGTGATCATTTGGTTATTATATTTGTCTTAGTTATGGGGTTGTTTGTGAGTAAATTTGAGTGGCATTAATGTTTGATCTTTGTTGGGAGAGCATTGAATAGAGAGTGTGGAGACATGGTATTCTCAATAGTATAAGGAAAATAAAGAGAAAAAAGACAATGGAAAGTATTTGCCTAATGCTTTGAGTTACGGAGAGAATGAGGTCATGTATGTCACTTTTAAACAATGCATCTAATATGGAAATTCTTGACCATTACACTCCATCAATTCAACTAAATTGCATGATTTATAAAAATAAAGTTCAAAATTCCCATAGAGGAGGGATTGTTTTCAAAATCTAAGGAGTTTTAGTCAAATACAAATACATAGATCTTCTTAAGAAAGTGGTGTGTGTCTCCTCTTTTATTAAGATTGTCCCTAGAGATAGAATTTGGCAAATTTTTAATGGTTCTGGCATAACTCTTAAATTACCTAGATGATTGCTTTACCCATTACATGAGGTAAAATATTTAAGCATTCCTCCTCAAGTGCCTTTTTTAATAAAATTTTTGCTCTGATTTTACTCTAGATTGAGTCTAGATCAAATCTAATAAATTGAGCCATACCACCATCTAGATGATACATCTTATCTTACATTAGTCAAATTAATGGAGATGAAGGAGGTGGAGATGTCACCTTAAATGGTGAAAGTGATGTACCATGTTTCAAAGAAGATGATAACATATATGAAAAATTGGAAAAAGAAAACATAGATAGATTTTGGTCAAGTTATTTCAATAAGAATACAAGTAATTTTTTATTTTAGAAGCTTATTAGATCTTATCATTAAAAATCCTAAACCTAATCCTGAGATAATGATGGCTTCTCATTATTGGATCTAAGACTCAATTAATGGTCACAAGAAAGCTATTTAATAGTATGAGAGGTAGCACAAATAAAGAGTTAACAATATAATTGCTATCCAAATATTTAAAGAAAGAAAGGCCATGAAGGCTCCCATAAAGAGATTTAGAGAGGGTGAAACTCTTTGTCTTAGTGAGACCATTTTCAATGGTAGCTATATAGGCCATCAATTGATCATAGTGAGGTAAAGGGTGCCATTAAAGCTACTATGTGTGCCCAAAAGAAACAAGTGAAGAAGAGATGGTCATTAATGTGCTTAAAGGTCAACAAGGTATTGGACAAAGAAAATTACAAGTCAATAAGAAAAGAGAGTTGAGAGATTCCAGTGATAGAAGATGGTGAATGTTAATGGACTAAAATATTTTAGAAGTCACAAAGATGAAGTATTGACATGTCAGATAGAACTTAGCAAAAACATTTCCCTAATACCATAAACTAGTGGAAGTGGCATACGTGATAAACATGGCTTTAAACAAAAACATGTTATCAAGATAAAACAAGAGAAATTCAGGTAGATCTTAGTTAGAAGGTTTTAATAAAAATATAAGGTGTGTGATGGAGAGACATGGTTTGTAGAAATTATGCTTTGGGGTGGCTTTGTGGCCAACTAGATAGGGAGGGGTTTAGTGAAAAAATAATGTTTTACCTCCAAGTTTGGATTTTTTGGAGTGTCTCATAAGAGAAATATTTAAAAGGGCTTGAATTAATAAATAATTAAGAAAAGAGGTTTACAGATAGTGGACAAAGAGGCTTAGAGGTGTTTCAATTGGTGTGAGAAAGGTAAAATTTGTAAGCATAGTAATAAAAGAAGATGGTACAGGAGAGGTAAACAATTTGACCATTTGATTATTAGATTTGTCTTAGTTATGGATTATTAGGGATAATTTGAGTGAGTATTAGCCTAATGCTTTTGATTGAAGAGAGAGTGAGACCATTTATGCCTTTTTTTCAACATTGTATCCAATGTGCAAATTCAAGACAATTCCATTGCAACAATTCCAATTAATTAGTTATTTCATAAAAATAAATTTTAAATTTCCTATAAAAAAGGGATTATTAGGCTTCTCCTAATCAATATTATTTGATTTCAAAATCTAAGGAATCTTAATCAAATATGACCACATGGATCTTCCTAAGAAAGTGTGTCTTGTATCTTCTTCTATTTTCCCTAGAAATGTAATTTGGAAAATTTTAATGGTACTGGTATAACTCTTAAATGGCTTAGATGACTGCTTAATCGATTATATGAACTAAAATATTTAAGCATTCCTTGAATGCCTTTCTTATAGAATTTGTGATCTTGTTTCACTCTATATTGAGTCTATATCAAATCTAATAGTTTTGCTCATGCCACCCTTTAGATGATACAACTTGTTTTACAATAGTCAACTTGTTCAATTGTTAGTTGATTTCTGGAGTAGTAGTATGTTCTTAGAAATACTTGCTCATATGATATAGTTGTCTGAAGAATAGTATGGTTGCATCAACATAGCATGAATTTGATGCCTCTTAAGAAGTTTCCACATTTCATATCATATTGGTTTGATGCACTAAGTGATTTGTGTCATCTTAGCCAATGCACTTTATATATTGTACTCTATTGCATACGTCTGAGTATGATTAGTTATTTTAGATCAACTTTACAATCTGACTTAACAACTATTGTTTGCCCATACTTGTTTGATGTGATTTTTGGGTGGCATCTTCGAGTTGCAAAGAGTTTGATGTGTGAATAGTATCCACATCACTTAGTCATACTTGATTAATGAGAAGGCTCTATTCTCTAGCATTTTATGATGTTAGTGTAGGTTGAATAGTACCAACAAGTGCCAAAAGTATTAGTATGATGCTCATAGTAGAATATGTCATATTATAGTGATGCTCCACTGGGCAAGCAATCCATTGTACATGGCTAAAGAAGACGTTGACACCATAGTAACAATATAGTTGCACCACAAGTACAATTGGTCAACATACTCCTCCAATACACTTGAAAGAATCCTCATCTCAATATATCATAACATGATAATGCTCCATTAGATAGATAATAAATCATACTTAACTAAAGAAGAGGTTGGTTTTGTAGTAAGTATGATCACACCATATGTAATCAACATAATCTTCTGACACATTTGAAAGAATTCTTGTCTTAATAAAAAGGTAGTAATGTGCACACGTTGAATATAACTAAGGAACGTACATGTTTGTAACTGGAAGCAAAGGTATTGTCCAACTATGGTGGTCTTTGTGAATGGATGGTAAGAGACTCGGGATGGCATTTTGTAAAGTAATTTACTCAAAGTTCTTCTGTATGATTGAAAAATATTGAATTCAACTTGCTAATGTACCAAATGAAATGTGATGACATATTGTATGATAATTGAACAAATAAAGATTTCCAAATTGATTGACTAGACTCATATAGAGTAGTTTGTATGTTGCACAAACCATATAAGTACAATGTTCAAAATTGTTTAGATATGGGTTTCTAGAGAAGATGTTAGCACTTGTAGACATTACCAAGCCACTATTGATGTAATACTTACTTGTAAGTGGTACCTTGCAATGTTTAACAATCTATTGCCACACTAAATTGAAACTTTCTCAAAACAAATGTATAAAGAATCCTTGACTAATTATAAGGCTTTTGGCCAATGAGGAAATCCCTTCTATATTGTGGTACATATAATGGTTGAGCAATTCCATTTGAAATTTATTCAAGATCAAATTTGGATGCCTACATAAATCAGAATGTTTACGCAGCCAACAATTTTAACATAGATTTTGTGGGTGTGCGTAAGAAGGCAATGAGCAAGGCAACAAGTGGGGTGATGTGTGAGACAGTAAGGGGAGAATTGAACGTAGTTGAAAATCAATGACTAAGTACTCTGGAATGATAAATTACAGTCAGTGAGCTTCGACAAATCTTTTAGTGAGATCAGAGCTCGAACCTGAATCACCTAAAGGTGGAACATTTATGGATATAAGAAATCTACCATGGAATCAACTCATAGGTAAACATTAATTTTGTCATTTAAGTAATATTATTAACAAATGGGGTACATAGAGAACTTAGGAGGAAAGTCCTTCATAATAAATCGCTTGATAAGGTTTAAGGTATCTCTGGTATGAAATCTCTGATTAAGATAGAGGCACCTACTATGTTTAAGGGAAGTCTTAAAATCATATTTGAAGAAGAGGAGATAAGAAAATGGTAGTAGACTTCAAAATCACTCTAGTTAGTAAATTCTAATATGGGAAGCTGAGTGTTCAATCCATTAGGAAGGCATTTTTGATAATCAATTTTTCAAGTAGGGTCAAAATTAGTTCATTAGATAGCATGTACATTATGCCCCATTTCAACAAAGAGGATGATTATCTATATTGCTAGTTGCATAAGTCATGCAACGTTGGTGAATTCCATATGAGAGTCTTCAAATGGCATACCGAATTTCATCTCAACATAGAGTCATCACTTGCTTAGATTGGATTTCACTAGAACATCTTGGTGTGCAAACATAGCTCAGTGAAATCAGGAAATCAAACATAATAGTTGCTACAACTACTCACATTACATAGTTACACTAGAATAGGGAATAGAGTACTCAAACACACGCTATTAATGTACTACATAATGGACTAGAAAAACATGCAAGTAAAGGCATTATTGCTCAACTAAAATTTAGTAATAAGGCTAACACCATGCTTTTATAGATGAAGTAAAGGAAAAAATTGTTTAAAGAAAGAACTCTTCTCAATGCAACATATATTATGGAGAGAACATTGGTAACTAAACTTGTAGATTATCACGTAGTGATCAACAAAAGAGCTCACTTTATAAATGCTCATTATCTGATGCTTAAACAACATCACAGCAAAAATCTCAATATCTTTATGGTTGAGCTAGTGCTAAAGAGTTTTGGACTAGAATTCCATGAAAAATAATGAAATCAGGCTTGATCTCAATGAAGCATTACAACTTCACTCCTAGTCAAACAAGTAATTCAAACAATAGGTCTAGAAGGGCACCAAAGGTCCAAAAGAAAAACGTAGGGGTATCATATCAATACAGATGGTTGAAACAAATTCCATCTATAGATGATATGATAATATGGAACCTTAGGGGAGCTTTAAACCACAAATCTATTGCTCACCTTAATATATTTCTTAAAACCAATAACATAATATTACTTGTTTTGCTTGAACCCATGGCACGAGTTAGGAAATTTCTAGATCTAGCTCTAACCTTGAGATATTCTCATTACATCAGTCACCAATCTAACAAAATTTTGATACTTAGAAAGTACAATAGTCAATGCACTACCATTTATGTGGATGATCAAATAATGCATCATAAGGTTCTTAAGAATGGCTATCAAGTAGCCAATAACTACACTTTTGTTTATGCCAAAGGTATAAAAACTTTAAAAAGAGAGCTATGGTGTAAGATTATTAAAATTCAAGCTAACTAAAATGCAAATAGTTAATTTAGGGTGATTTTAGTGTTTTTGCTTCAATGGATGAATATAAACATTACTATAATAAATATGTTCAATGACTTGAAAAGCCAAATTGGTTTATCTAAAATCCTAATCATAGGCTCCTCTTTTTCTTAGCTTGGAAAAAGAAAAGGTATTTGGGTTTGTAAGAGTTTGGATAGGGTAATGGTAAACAAAAAGTGTCTTGAAAGAAACTAAATTGCAATTGTTGAGTTCTTGTATAGTGTTTAATCATTCTACTCTATTACTTCATTATTCAACTAAATAATATTCTAGACCAAAGAAATTTAAATTCCAAAACATGTGGTAGTGCATACAAGCTTTTATAAACTAATAAAAAACAATTGGACAATCACAACTCAGTTAACTAGAATGCAAGCATTAAATTTTAAGCTCAGAAGTCTAATGGATTGTCTAAACCTGTGGAGCAAAAGTAACTTTGGAAGCATATATCAAAATATAATGACAGTTAAAAAAGAGTTTAGAATTAGAGATAAACTATTTCTAGTAAGTGGCTTACAAAAAGATAGGATTTAATTCAATATGGCCACCAAGCAATTAATAGAAGAGCTAAATAAAGAGGAAACTTATTGGTGCAATGAAGTAAAAGTTTAGTGGTTAAAAAATGGTGAAAAAAACAAAAAAAAATTCATGTTCTTGTAAAAGATAAATGATCAAAGCTATACATCAAAAAAATTACAAGCAAAGATGGTTTAAAGATTTCTAGTAAATAGCAATTAAAAATTATTGTTATGCAGCACTTTTAAGAGCTCCTTGCTAGAATATTGGTTTTTATTGATGATTAAGCTCTAAAATATTTTCCCCTACCAATTACTCAAAAAACAAATCAGTCTCTTATCAAAAAAGTGGATTTGAGGAGGTTCGTTGAGTGGTTCTTCAATTTGAACAAAGTGCTACAGGTCCAATGTTTTTAATGGACTGTTCTTCACAAATTATTTGAATATCATTACTTTAAATGTTATGCATGTTGCAATAGACTTCATTGTAGATGGTGTTATTCCTAAAGGGATTGCTAGTTCATATATAGTTCTCATGCCAAAGTCAAATAATCTAACTATTTTTTAAGACTTTAAACATATTTGTATTAGTAAATTTATAGGGAGGATCCTTAGCAAAATCTTGACCAATATATTACAAAATATCCTAAACGAGATTATATCACTTAAGTAAGCTAATTTTTTTTTAAATGTAAGGAGATGGTAGATAATACTTTTATTGCACAAGTGCTCATATCATCATTAAATAATAAGAGAAGGGTGAGGAATTACATAATTAAATTAGATATAAAGAGCACTTTTAATTATCTCTTATGGGATTTTTTATTTAAAGTTCTTCACAAATTCAATTTTTCAACTAACTTTAGCTCTTTAGTTAATAATCTTATCAGTAGCACATGGATATCCATTATGGAAAATGGTTCATCTTATGGTTTTTTCCAACCTAAAAGAAGCATATTACAAGGTAGTTCAATCTCTCCACTACTCTTCATCATTGCAATAGAAGTATTTGATAAACGTTTAAAGCAAAATTTGTGCAAAAGTTCAACCATGTAATATGCCACAACTAGAGGTACTCCAACAATAACACATCTTAGCTATGCCAATGACATCATTGGCTTTGGTAAAGAGGATCCAAGGTCGTTAAAGAGTACTATCAAGCACCATAATTTTTTTCCAACAATCTCCAGGCATGCAACTCAATAAGAAAAAAAACAAATTTTATATTTCCAATAAGTTGAAAGCAACTATAAGCGGGAGAATTAAAAAGACAATCATATTTAAGAAAAGTTAAATTTCCATAATTTAATGGGGATATACCATGGTATGAAAAAGTCTATATATTTTCAACATCTAATGGAGAAAATGCAAAATAAAATGGCTGGCTAAAAGAAAAGTTTCTATCAATGGGAGGCAAATTAATATTTGTTAAACATGCTCTTAACTTAGTTCTAACTAATGCCCTAATGGCTATTCATCTACCAATGCAAATAATGAACATTTTTAAAAAGATAATGAATGCAATATTAAGGGGAGACAAGGAGAACAATTAGAATATCCATTGGATGAAATTAGACAAGATAAGTGATATTGCTTTGGCATTTTCAAGAAGGCAAAACTAGAAGATGCTTAAGGATCAATCTCTTTGGGTGGAATTCACAAAAAAAAAAATAAGTGGAGAGATGACACAAATTATATCTAATATATGTAGGAATATGGAAAAAACTAAAAAAGCTAGTTCCAACATTTCTACATAAATCTACTGCAAATGGAAATGCTTACTGGACATTAAAGAATGATGGCACTTTCACTCTTAAATCTACTTGAAGCAAATAAGGAGTGAAAGCTTTGAGAAGCTTCAAAAGAAATAAATTTGGATTGAGAAGAATCCAACTAAACTGTTGGTCATCATTTGGTAAATATTTAACCACACACTTCTATTCAAAGGTCAACTAAAAAGATTAAAGTTTCAACAATTATTGCAATGCCATTATTGCATTAATGAGGATACTATAGACCATGCCTTTACTAAGTGTCATATTTCATAGAATGTTTGATCTTTTTATGGCAAATCATTTGACAATAATGTCAAAGTACACTAACCAATTAATTTTCTTTTAAAGTAATGGTGGTAGGGTATTAATGGAAGCTAGGCATAATAGGATGTTATGATCATAATACCACTTCTAGTATATTAACACTTATGGGAAATTGGAAATAGGAAGATATATGATGAAATAACTAAATAAAAATTAGGCATCATTTAGAACATAAACTAACAATGCCAAAGCAATTCAAGGCCTTCCCATTGGAATGAAAACGACATACAAATCAAATGATGATGCAATTTGGTCTACTTCCTCCATTCAAATAAAAGAAAATTAGGATTTGAGAGAAACTTTTATGGACACCTCACTTAGAAAATGTGATCAAAGTGAACATCCATGGAGTTTATAAGTAAAATAGGGCAATTGTTGCAAGTCTCATTTGAAATAAAAACTCTAAAATGTTTAATTCTTTTGTGCAAATAGTGGACTTAAATTTGGTATTAGAGGTAATTATCCTTGGCATCATCAAAATTATAAAATAGTACTTTATCTATCATTTTTTAAAGGTACTAATAGATTTTGAAGGCTTTATTCTAATCAAAATACTAATAGTTATCATAACACCACACTAGATTATTGTTGGTAGAATTTAGCACATAAAGTAGATAAATAAGAAACTTAATATTACTTGGATATACATTAAAAGAGAGGAGAATAAAGCTACAAAAACTCTCACAAAATCTGCAAGAGAACAAGTACACAAAGTATTATCTCTAGTTAAGGCAATCACTATAATGGATATATCCAAAATTCCATATATCAAAATTTCATAAAAGATCCAACATCTAAATGTACATGACAAGAAGAATGATGACTTCCAAAATTAATAACTAATCTTTGCTTGTTCTTCCTTTATATAATACATTTCCTTCTATCACTCATCACGTTACCAATATGATAACTATTCATCTCATTACATGGAACCTCTTTAAGCACTATTCAAATTGACGGTTAGTCGGATAAGGAAATTTTCTACTTCGGCCTATTACACTCTCTAGAAGCTATGATTACTTTATTCATGCAACATAATATTATGACATTGTCATGTGCACTCTGTCAGACATACATTTCAGCCAATGCCTTGCCTCTTCATCACATCATAAATGCTAATCCAATGTTAGTGAAGTACGAGTGTTTGATCACTATTCATTTTAATGTCTCTTCAAACACAAATTAATTCCCTAGCATACTTCGATGGCAAATCATTAGTTACTATTTTAAATCTCACCTCTTCCAAAAAATATGACAAAGATCAATTTCCTTCAATAAATAAGTACATCAGATTATGCCACTTTGTGTACTCTATATATGTATGATGCTAAAATATCTCTCAGTTATCCTTTACATTGTATCATTTACTTGTCATGATATTTCATGACAAATTTACTTTCCTTTGTTTCATGCATTATATAATACATTATCTATTACTCAAAATAATAAGCATAATAGTTCTTCAAAAAAATTCATATATAGGT
The DNA here is from genome assembly GCA_023846275.1 of Vanilla planifolia. Taxonomy (NCBI): domain Eukaryota; kingdom Viridiplantae; phylum Streptophyta; class Magnoliopsida; order Asparagales; family Orchidaceae; genus Vanilla; species Vanilla planifolia. The sequence continues at coordinate 22,674,334 of CM043870.1, forward strand.
GAGTAAAGACTAAGTTAATCAATTATGTTGAAGATAAGTTCTTACCTTCAAAATTGCCCATTCTCGATGCCTTCCACATCTCCCAGCAAATGATGGAAGGGAGAATCAATGATAGTACAACAAGTTAGGAAGGATTTTTCATATTCCACCATGATTGAATTGTACTCTACTATATTGTGTTATTGTTTGTGGTCACCCCAACTTCTTCTCAAAGAATTTTCATGCTCTATCAATAGTTAGAAAATACATGAAGAAGTGGATGAGATCATCTTCACGATCATATAATAAGCATTTAGAAGTTAATTTAAATCAAAACTTCCTAAATGTAGATGGAAAATGTAGAGTTTGATTAAATATGCATCATAAGAGAATAAAAATTTTGATTGGAATTTGCCAGTTCTAGTAATTAGAAGAATTTAAATTTGTTGGATTTTCTCTATAAAACTTTACATAATCCTTATTCAAGCTAATTAAAGAGAGGGAATGAATTCATGTGTGTACTATCAGCTAATAGGTTTACTTATTGTAGGAAGAATATAGCTTAAGCATTCTACACCATGTAAGGGAATTAGCCACCGTTGACATAGCTAACCAATTTTCTAGGTTGTTCTAAAACCTAATTCCCATGAATTTTTCCCCAGCAATGTTAAGAAAAGAATGGGTATGGAATTGAGTACACACATAATCAATATCGAGTTGCCACTTTTGATAACCATTTATTACTTTAGCCATCTATTCTTTTGATAATTTAGTTAATGACGTGTTGATAGATTTACGCTTTGCTTTGGCCCTTGAAGATCTCGATACTTAGGTGTTTGAAATGCAAAAATCCTTGAACAAAGCTTATCTAAGGCTTGATTGAGTTTACATTCCTCTTTGGAGTTTTGTTTGAAGCAGTAAACATACTTTTGTGTTAATTAATGCTTTGACTAGAGCCTTGTGTAAACATATGTAAGGATTTTATTAGTTTCTTTTGAGAGTGTTTCCTTGCTAACGTAAAATGACAAATTCATCCACAAATGAAAGATGAGTTATAGATGTGCAATCTCTTGGCATTGAAAAATTATCCATTTTCCCACTAAAATGCAGATTCTTGATTCCATGTCTTAAGGCCTTTGTGGCCATGAAAAATGAAGTAGGTGAAAGAGGGTCTCCCAGCTTTACACCACTGCTTACTTTGAAAAAGCATATGGGATACCATTTATCAACATAGAGCACCTACTAAATTAGAGATAGTTTTTAACTAGTTGGACAAATTTAGCATGACATCCAAGTGTTTTCGATTATCTAAATAGAAAACCCCAATTAAGCCTGTGAAATACAACCTACATATCTAGCTTAATAATGAAATTATATACTCTATTTTTATGATTTATGTGGCCTACCATCTCTTGCACCAAAAGTATGCTATCAGCAATGTTTTTGGCTTTTTTTAAATGTAATCTATTTCAGATAAATTATTACATAAAGGATATTTGTGATTCTATCAACCAAAATGTTTATGAGAACCTTGCAGGTAAAGTTGCACAAATTGATAGACCTAAAATCCTTTAATAATCTCGCAAAGTCTAATTTTTGTATTGGGATTATCCATGTACTTATAATTGATGGAGGAATTAGGCTTTCACTCAAGAAGTCCTGGTAGCATCTAAACAAATCTTGCATGATAATGTCTTAGTAGTGTCAATAAAATTGACTAGTAAATCCATATAGACCTACAAATCATTCACCATTCAAACCTTCTACTACTCTCTTAAGTTCTTCCATGGAAACTTCTAAGATAATTGAGTCATTTTGATCCTAATTAAAAAGACAAGCTATACTTTGTAGTAATGTTTGAATTTCATCCACATTACAATTCCCTTCAAAAGGTGATAATAAATCATGAAAATACTAAATAGCCTCCATACTTATTTATTTTATTCATCAATATAGTTTCCATCCTTGTTTTGTATCTTGTTGGTAGAAAGCTTAGCTCTTTTGGCCACAACTAATGCATGAAAGTGTTTGGAGTTCAAGTCCCCTTCCCTTAGCAATTTAACACCTTTTTATTTCTAATGCATTTCCACTTTAGCTTGGAAACAAATTAACCCTTCTTGTGGCTTAGACCATTTGATTCTATTTTCATCTATAGAGAATTTATTATATTTCTCATAGCTTTTTCCACAACTTTTTGTTCATCAAACATGTTTCCAATGGTGTCATTATTCCATTGTTTTAAGCACATTTTATCTTCTTAATCCAAATTTAAAACTATCAACTACTACCATGAGAAAGACCCAATCTTATTTTATCATTTCTTTGAATGAATTTTGTTGAAACAATAATTGTAAACATTTGATTGAAGTGATTTTCTTGAGGTAGAGTTGTGCACTTGGAGTAGAATTGGCACATGGTCATGGGTTGCTCAACTAAGATGATGCAACATGAAATGAAGGATCTATGCTAAACAATTTTCATTGCGTAATAGTCTATCTATGTGCTTCCATATTTGAGCTCCATTGCTTTTTCCATCTCAAGTGAAGGGCTTCCTAGAACTTGTGGCTAAATTAAGCAAGAATTCTTTAAAATGGTTGGAAGTCTTCTATTGCTTTAACATCTTTATTGGCTGGGTCAAAGTACTAATCGATGTTTGAGATGATATTAAAATCTTCACCCATTAAGCATTATTTAAGAATATTTAATGATGTTGAGATAATTTAGACCATTAGGTCCTCCTTTAACTTGTATATTTTGGCATACACATTAGAGAAGAACACAACTTTATTAATGTTCATCTGATTCACCTCAATGAGCATGGGCAGGTTAGAGTTATAAATAATTTCGAAGTCTAGCTGATCACTCCAAGATATCCATATCATGTTTGATTGGTAGTGTTTTCCATTTTTATGCTCTAATTTAAAAGAATAAAGTGAGAATTTAAATACATATACCATTTGTTCAAGTAAAATCAAAAGTTGGATTTTTGTATTATGGTATGAGCACTTATTCTTTGTTGAGGAAGGAATTACCTAAAATGCCATAAATATTCCACATTAGAGTATTAATCATTTTGGATATCTATTCTTGACTCATGGTGTAGTATTCTAAGTTTAAAGTTTTTTATTTTGACCTCTTTTTTGTCTTCTATGAATTCATCATCAAGATTAGTCTTTGAGCAAAAATCATCCCTAATATCATTTAGATTAATTCATGGTTGATTGGACTAAGTTTTAATAGGTTTTTCCCCTTGTTCAATTAGTGCAATTTCCAAATTTTATAGAGAAAGCTTCCTATTGTCTTTCCTTATATTAATTGGTGGAGTGATATTGTTAGCCAATGTATGTTATGATTGAGCCCTTTGATCATGGTTTTCCTTCTTGCTTCTTGATAAATAATGGTTGGTTTTTTAATAAGATCATATATCTATTGTTTAACTGAATCCTCTAAATTGAGTGGTGTTTCTTTAGGGGTATGTCCTTCTTCCTCTTACATAGCCTATTTTCCTTTCAATTCTTATGGAGTTTTTTGAGTAACTCTTTCAACCATGAAATCATTATGTGGATAAATAATCTCCAATTCCTAAATAAAATGTTCAAACAATTTGCATTCATGAACAAGATGTCCATATTTCTAGCAATGTAAATAGTAAGTTAAAAGATTTTCATATTAACTTTCTAAAAAATGTTCATTCCTTATAACTTTGTCTTTGAGGTATTATTATTCTTGAAGGGAGTTTCTTAGTAAGGTCCACTTCCACTCAAACTTTTGTAACATATGATCTTGATAGGGTTAGGGATTAGGGACAACTTTTAGCAAAGAGAAAATATCTGAAACAAGTGAATAAAGATAGTTTTATTAAATAAATGTAAAGGTAGATGCTCAAATGACCCAAACTCAAACAACTAAGGGTTCTATTTTAACTTAAAAATTTTGAGACCATTAATATGCATTAAAAATTTAACAATATTTCATATTTGCCTAATATAGCAAAATAAGACATCTTCCTCTATGGTGAATCAAATGAGTATATGTTTGGTCTAGGTATCAAATCATGAAGAAGTTTTTAAAACCAACTTTTTGAAATTTAGTCCTTTTCATAGCCAAGCTTGGTTTTCCATGAGAGAATTTACCTATTAAAGCAAATTTGAGGGGAGCTACCAGTTTATCGATTTCTTCTTCATCAAATTTACTTTCAATTCACCCTTGTATGATGAATTTGGTTTGATTTTACATAGGGAGAAGGTCACAGTTTCTCTAAACACTTTTGTAAATCATAGAATTGGCGTGCCCTTTGAAACTTGAAGAGTTGTCATGGGGGAGATTCCCCCAGACTATTATATTATATTTGAACTTAAAAAGATGGAAGAGGAAGTGAAAGTGCCTATTGGGTATTAGTATTGCAACAAAAACATTTGACATTTCATGCCTTTGAGCATGCCAATTTGTTCACTATCCTCTTCATGTCAAAAATCTTATTCACCAAAAATTACCCTACATTGAAAATTGCCTTACCAAAACAACCTAAGGAGGTTCTTCAAATTATTAAAAACATAATAGTATTAACTCAATAAAAATTGGTGTTTATGTTATAAAATCAAAGGTTAAAGATTTGAAAGAATTTACTAATAATTTAAAGTATAGAAGTAGTGCAATTAAGAAATTAAGATATATATCACGTGACATCAAAAAAGTTTTGAAAATTGGGCTAAGGTGAAGGATTCATAGAGAAGCTTAGTTAAAATTTTCTTGGAATGAATATAAAATGCTATGATCAAGAAATAAAGGGTCAAATATTCAAAAGGGAAAATAATGTAATATCTATTATATGGTTTTATAGGGAAGAAAACTATTTAAAAATACTTAACAATTGTAAAAAAAATTATGAATAAAATGGTTAGGCTCATCAACTAATTTTATTTAAAATTATTTGGTGAATTTTTTGAAGCTAAATAAATCGAGAAATATAATAAATATGACTAGAACAAAGGTTTTAATTAAAACGTAAATTAAATTTGAGTATCTAAAAAGTCATATTCCTAATGTAGAGTTGCTTCCATGAAACTGAAATGATGGCTAAATACCACCCTTCAATAGCTGAATGGTCATGGAAGTTTAAGAGGCACATCTAGTGAAGGTCACATTGAGAGGCATGAAAATTTGAGGGAGAAGAGGAGTTGAGTAACTTAAGAAGTGCTCAAGAATTATAAAGAGGGTTAACCAACTTTGTGGAAAGAATTTAGAAATTTTCCTGTGTTGTGGGGCTATTGTGTGAGAGAGAATTTGAATGGAACTATTGCTATTGTGAGAAGAAAATGAAAGATAGTTAATCAAAGGATGGAAGAGAAAGAGAAATCAATTTTCTTATAATGCACATTATATTGTGAACTAAGGTAGACATATAATGTAGCATGACACATCTACTTGGTTGAATGCAAAATGATAGTATGAGCCATAAATTTGTGAAGTCATTTTTATGATAGAGTAAATAGGTAAAGTTTTTAAATTTATTTATATATTTTTGTATATTGTTATGATGCAATAGTAAGCCTTAAATGGGATAATATTCATATTGAAATAAAGTGTAAACAATAAAGTGAATATTTTCTCATTATATGTTTTAATGAGAAAGAGGGTTTTCTTTAAATTAAAATAAAGTGGTGTTTTGAATTATTAGTGTGCTATAATTACATAGATTTATATAAAGGCTTTACAGTTTAATTTTATTATTTGATTAGCTTTCCATATAAGCATATGAACATTAACTTATGATTTCTATTATGATAAAATGCATCTTATCATATGTATCATTTCATATAAATTCTAGTTACTTTTGTTAAATGAAATTTATAAAATAAGGTTATTAAAGGAAACAAAAAGGGTATATGAAAGCCAAAGAAAGATTAGATCCTAAGAACAATGCTTTTAAATTCAGAAGAATTGATTATTACATCGTTATATGGATGCATCTCATTCTATAGTTCATTCTAGTGGAGTGACTTGATAGTCAAACCAATTGCAAGGTTTGTCTCATTCTTAGGGATGGTCTGAAGGTGTAACCAAAATAAATTGCTATTAAAATATATAGCATTTGGTTTCAGAACTAAACCTATAATTGAAAGTAAAAAGGAAAAAAAGTTTAATAAAAAATTATAAGAACCATGGTTTCAAAAGGGAGAATATAAATGGGTCAAACTAATTGTAAATGTAGCATAAAATGATTTAACCTAAAGGTGTCAATATTTCACTAACATGCTAGTTTTATTCTAGATAAGTTTGTTATATTCCAATTATTGATTATTTTATTATTAGAACTAGCATTCATTATGACACAATTTTGTTTTGCCTTGTATTCTTGTTATATGATTTTTTTCTTAACTCTGTGATAGTTGGCTAACCTATTTTATGACTTAATATTATCAATGTTACAAATTCACATCATGGGACTATTAGGAGCAATGAGAGCATAGATGAATTTATTAGGATTTGGATTATATGAGATCTGTTGGATATAATTACAACAATAACATATATTAGTTTACTATTTCAAAAGGTTATTAGTTTAATTTTTGCTGTAAAAACTATTTTATATATATATGATCATTATATTTGCAAAAGAGATTTAAATTTATGATTTTTAAGCTTCTATTTAATTTTTAAGGAATAATTCTTTTGTGCTAAAAAGCTTTTCTAAATAAAGTGGGTTTTGTAAAAAAAAACTATATCTAAATTCTTAAAAAGAAAAAATGGATAAACAATTTAAGTAGTATAAGTAACAAAGTGCTACGAGAGCACCTGGAATCCTAAATAGAAAAACCATTGAAAAAATGAACAATTCTAAAATGAAAACATGAAAATTTGATAAACTTATAATAGGTTGAACATTTTTATAGAGAACACAACCTAGAATAGCATGATCATCTTTGGTTGTGAGCATGAATAAAAGTTTATTATAAGGGAGCACACACACATTTGCTTGATACTTGTTTTACTACATGTTTTCTATTCATGTGTAAAATTTACCCATGTTTGAACTAAGTTACATGCTTACAATCTTAATGATAAAATATTTATTATGTAACAAAAGAATGGAAAAAGAATAGTTGAAAATTGGTCGAATATGGCTTCCTCATATTATATGTGAAAGGTACTATACATTACATAATGCTCAATATATGACACCTCAACCCTAAATGTATAGTACATTGAGTGTAAAGGAGTCAAATAGAGATTTATGTATGGAACATGACTTTTTATGCACCTTATGTTCTGAGCAATATATGGTACATTGACTCAATGTATATAATATAAGAAGTATAATGGATTGTGTACATAGAGAAGACATTATGTTAGATTGACATACTTCACATAAAGGTGTGATGGATAGTATGTCATTCCAATGTACAATGTCAGAATCTTTCAAAAAAAAACTCCAAAAAGAGTTTGTTTTAGCAAATGTCTTCTTCTAAGGACATGTAATGAGTGCTAATGTATTATCTATAATTGCACAAAAAGTGGGAACAATAAGGAAATTATTTTCACTTGGGATCAAATTGTGAGAAACATTTCCAAATTTTGAAGAAGAAATTGACCTCAACACCAACATTATCCTTACCAAAAAATGATAGGGAGTTTACGATATTCATAGATCCATCTTTACAAAGGTTATGAGCTATTTTAAATCAAAACAACAAGGTCATAGCATTTGCCACTTGACAAATATGATCCCATCAAAAGAATTATCTTGTACATAAACTTAAGTTCCTAATTATCATATTTGCATTAAAACTTTGTTGTCATTATTTACTTGAAATAAGGACTAGTGTATATTAAGACTACTAAAGTCTTAATTACATTTGTATATGAAAAGAATCTAAATTTAAAATAGAGACATTGGCTAGTGTTAATAAAAGATTACGATGTAGATATCATCTGTCATCTTAGAAAGATAGACATAATAGTAAATGCATTAAGTAAAAGGACAAGTTTAAATAATTTGAATGCTGAATTGGAGAAAGCACAATTGTCAATCAAATCATATTGGCTATGAATAAATTCAATATATACTTCAAACAGAAGGAATTTTACTCAAATGACAACTATAGTTGATTTACTACAATCCTTAAGGATTTATAAGATGATGACAAAAAATTCAAAAGACCAAGGCCAAACTATTGGATGACTAAGAGTCTAATTTTAATTTGAATAGCTGTAATGATATTCAGTACTTTAAGAATAGATTATATATGTTAGCACAAGAAGAGATAAAACAAATATTATAACAAGAAGAACATGGAATAAGATATGTAGTACACATTGAAATGATTAAGATGTATCAAGATATGAAAAACATTTTAGTGGCTAAGATGTTGAAAGACATCAAGGACAATGTAAAAAAATGTTTATTTATAAATAGGTCAAAAGTTAGCACCAAAATTATAATATCTTATTATATCATTATGAAAGTGGGAAGAGATATCTAAGGATTATTTTGACTGGTCTCCTTAAGACTAATTAAGGTCAAGATGCCATATCAAAAATCATAGATAGAATGTTAAAAAACTTTTTGCCAATTAGAATGATTTATATGATAGAGAAGTTGGGGCAAATCTGTTTGGATTAGCTAATGCGATTATATGGCATGCCATAGTCTAAAATATCTTAAGGTGTTAAAGTACATGCCACAATTTTGGAAGAAAGTTTAAGTTACAATTAGAGTACAACTAAAGTTTAGTGCAACTTTTCATCCACAAACTAATAGTGAAACTGAGAAGGTGATTAAGAGTTTGAAAAATATGCCAAAATAGTGTATATTAGACTAAAATAGAAATTAAGACATGCTTCTACAATTGATCAAGTTTATCCTCAATAATAGTTATTAGGTGTGGCTCATTTCTAGGCATTGCATATAATGAAATGCCAATCTTCAATATGTTGGTATGAAAAAATTGAAAGCACTAGTAGCACTAAAAATAATTTCACAAATTATATAGAAGATGTTGAAAAGAACTTTTTCATCCATAATAGGGGGGGGTTGAATTATGAATTTAAGTCTTTTCATACAATAATGCTTGATCACTTCAATCTCAAGTTTTGCTTACCAATAAACATTATGACTTAGACTCAAGGATTCCAAGATTGAAGTAAATTTTTTGCTATTTAGTTAAGGATTGAAACAATTCAACCAAATAGTTTTAAAACACTTTGTCATTAATTAAGTGAAAATATGTATAAACAATAATTTTTCAAGTGGTTTGATAAAACCTTTGCATACATTTATCACTGATTTATCCAACCATGCTTCCACTACAAAATGTCTTTTTTCCAAACTAGCAATTTGCAATAGCTAATCTAATAAAATGAGACACTAGCTCCACTGAGCTCCTAATTGCATCAACTCTATTGACTTTATAACAATAGCCCAATTGAGGTTATATTGAACAATAAAATTGAAATAGTTACATTGTTATAGTAGTTACTTAGAATGTTTATAATCATTTTATTACAAGTACTTAGACTTAATCCTTAAATTAAAGTGGCATAATAACTAGATATATTAGATGAGATGTTACAAAAGATAAATGAATGAAGGAATAATGAGAATCTAAGTGTGAATGATGTTGCAGCGGAACACAAATACTTTAACCGTAGATATAAAGTGCTTATGAATTAAGTAAGTTAAGGTATTACAAGTTTTATTATTAGTTTTTACTATTAATCGACTCATATGTACATGTAATAAGCTTTGGAATAATTTAAAGCAAATATAACAATTAGATTTGAATTTCTCAAAGTAAATGAACTAGACATTAAAGCTTTCAAGAACATACATTATTATGCTCATAATACCATATTAGAATGTTAAAGATAGAACTGGTATCATTTTAACAATCCAATGGTACATCTAGCACTATTAAACCAAAAATAACTTATCATATAAATTTGAGACATTTCTCGTATTGTACGATTCCAATTCTTAGTGAAGTAGTTAAGTTCATATATATAACATACTAGAGGATCTTACAGGTCATATTAATACAAAATCAATTAGTTTAATAGCTTAAGTAGATCGTAGATATCTAATAATAGATTAATATTATATGATATTCATTTTCACTAAGAAACAAGCTACTAGGAAAATGTTTTACAATGTGATCATATATGGACAAAAGATTGTACGATCAAGTAGTAATAGACTTAACATAACCAAAATGACTAAGCATGCATATACAATAAGACTATCATATTGTTATGACATCTTTGTAACAAAACATACTTTAAATACAAGTGCAACACATTGATTATAGTAGTATGATAATATAAATAGTAAAACTTTTGGTCATATTAGTTGATTTTCATACTCATGCAATATAGACATCATTTTTTACAATACAATGAGTACATTTCTTTCCTAAGTAGTTTAAGTCATCTAAGTCACAAAATAGATAATATGGCTATGTTACTTTATCTTACACCATATGATGTAGCAATTATTCAATACTAAAAATAATACTAAAATAATGTAGAAATATTAATGACAACATGTACAAATGATTATAGTATGAATATGGACATATTGATATAATATATCAAAGTACTTATTTAAGAACAATTAAGCCTTTATATATGAAATGATCTAAGAGAAAATAAATTATGCATGCATATAAAGGAATCTTTATACTCATACAATGCTAATGGTCTCTCAACTCTCAAAAAGCAAACTACACTCATACAAGATTGATACATTATACAATCAAGTTAGCATTTCTAATCCTCTGTTCTGATAGCAGTCATAGCTATACAAAGAAACCATCAAACTAATACAATAGTATACTAGATCTTGAAATCAATTGATACTTTGAGCTAAAGTGTGGATCATACACATACAACATAAGACATTATATTGTAGGATCATAAGGTAGTAACAAACATGGTCTATTTTAATCTTGATTTCATTATCTTAAGATTTAAATTGACTCTTGATTAGTATGCAATACAACTACCAATAACATAGTATAGTGCTAGAAAGGATTATAAACTTGAAATCTTAGTTAATTATAATCCCAAAACTGGTTTGCTTATGCACACATGAATGACTATAATTCTAGATGTATCACTAAATCATAAAGAAAAAGATTTGACATTTGTAACCATAATATATTACAAGTGAATGTCTCCATGTGGTTTAGCCACACCATAAGGAGTTAACCTAGTTGGCTCAAAGATATGAAGGTTGAGCCAAACAAACTTTAGCAAAGGTCTTCTTAGTTCATTCCACTATAACAATTTTATGCTTTGCTCCTTTTATTCTATTCTTACATTCATTATCTATTCCTACATGCTCACAAGCTATAAAAAACATCAGTCAACTCAAGCATGGCTTTGTGATCATCAAACTCAAGGGTACAACAGCTACAATTTATTAGCAAGAAGATTGAGAAGGCATAATATTAGCAAACGAACTATTGTCTCTAAGATAAAAAGCGTAGAATTAAAAGAAGGGGATGACATGTTTATCAAAGTGAGCCTAAGGAAGGAGTCACAAGATTTGGCAAGGGAAGGTAGTTAAAATAGAGGTATATTGGTCCATTTAGAATCATTAAAAGAATTAGTTAATTCGCTTACAATATGGCATTATTGATAATCTTGTTTGACACGTGTGACATATTCAATATTTCCACATCAAGGAAGTATATGGTAGATCCATTACATTTGAGCTATGAAGGAAAATTAGTTAGAATTATACTAAGAAAAATCAAGGATCTAAGAAAAAAAATTTTGATCGTTAAGGTTCTATAGATAAATTAATCAAAAAGAGAAGCCACTTGAAAAGCGAAAGAAGAAATAAAAATAATTCCCTTATTTATCCTAAGTTTTTAGGGGGGAAATATTATAATAAAAAAGAACTTATAACATCACCAAATGTATGAGAATAATATTATTTTTTAAATAATTTAATTATTTGCATAAAAATTATTACATTATTAAAAAGGAGTTATAAAACATAAAACGAAGAAGATAAACTTCACAATCAATAGTACAAATTATTAAGGATCTAATGGTATTAAATGAATAAAAATTAGGGGTGTCTAGGTTATAAAACCAAAGATCATAGATTAATAAGCAATTAATAATAATTTTAACTATAGAATTTTTGCATATAAAAAATTAAAATAAATAGCAAGTCTCATTAGAAAATTTTAAAATTAGATTGAGGTGAAGAACACATAGGAAGCTTACTTTAAACTTTTCTTAATGTAAAAGAAATGTGTTCTAATCTCAAAATAAAGGGTCAAATAACAAAAAGGAAAATAATAGAATATTTATTAAATCTATTTTAGATAAACAAATATTAAAAATACTAAGTAATGCCAAACTAATTATGAAATTTGTATGATGGGTATAGCTCATCAAGTAATTATTTAAAATTAGTTGAAAATTTTTTGAAAGCTAATAGGTAAACAATTAAGAAATATGATAATTCCTAAGGTTTTAATTAAAATAAAAAAATTATTAAATTTTTAAAATCATATTACTAATACCAGCATTTTCATGTGGATGAAACAGTGCCAAAGGGTACTCATCAGTACCCAAATCATCAAGGATGTTAAAGAGATGCATCTAGTGATAGACTCTTCCGAAGGCATAGCCATTTTAGGGATAAAAGGAGTCAAGAAGCAAAAGAGGTTCTCAAGAATTATAAAAAGGGGTAGCTAGCTCATTGAGAAGAATTTGGAAATTTTCTCTTGAGTTTTAGGATTATTATGATAAAAAGAATGGGAAAGGAATTGTTGCTATTAAGAGAAGAAAATGAAATTAGGAATTGCATTATAGTAGCCATGCAAAGGAAATAAAAAAAGTAAAAGACTTGAGTCCATGAAGGTAATTGCATGATAACTAAATCAATCTTTTTGGTGTAATCTCTAAAGTATGAACAAATGTAGACATACTATGCAACATGGTGAATCTTACTTGTTAAATGCTGAGTGATAGCGTTTGGTCTTAAATTTATAAAGTCATATTTATGATACAATTAACAAAATAAGTCCTTAGTTGCATGTACAACGTTATGTTGTGATGCAACAATAGAACTTAAATGGGATAATATTTATATGCCTGAAATAGGAAGTACCTCATAAAATATATTTTCCATGTTATGTTGAAATATAAAAAATGTCTTTTTCTTAAATTATAAAAATCAATACTTTGAATGATCTATATGTTATAGTTGCATAGATTAATATAAAAGTTTAATAGTATAATTTTATTATTTAATTAACTTCATATGCAAGCATGATAAATGCAATTTATGATTTTATTAATGTCATAGAACTCTTTATCATATGTGTCATGACATATATAACCTAGTTAAATTGAATTAGGAGAAAAAGAAAATAATGATTTCTATTAAATTAAATAAATAAAATGAAGATATTAAAGGAATCAAAAAAGGTTTATAATGTCTTAAAACAAATAGAAGATCCTATGAACAAGATTTTTAAATTTAAAGTGTGTTTCTCATTTTGGAGTATGGTCTAGAATGCGTCTTACTCTTGAGGTTGGTAAGAAGGTGTGACCAAAATAAAATGTTATTAAAATATAGCCTTTGTTTCATGTACTAAACTTATAACTAATACTAAAAAAGAAAAGAAAAGGTTAAATAAAAGATTGTAAGAATTATGAGCTCCAATGGGAAAATAAAAGGGTGACAAACTAATTTTAAATGTAATATAAAAGGATTTAACCTAAAAAGTGGAATTGTTTCACTGGCATAGTAGTTTTCTTCTAGGTAGCTTTTCTTTGTTCTAACCATTGATTATTTTAGGATTGGACCCAGGATGTGACATAACTTAATTTTGTACCAACCAGTACTATTATTATATAGAACTTTTTTTCTTGCTAAGCATGTAATAGTTAGCTAAACCTATTTTATAACTAAATAGAACACATGTTATTGGTGAATAACATAAGACTCTAAAGGAGCAATAACGGAGACACTTAGCTTTGTAATTTAATTCTATGGCACAAAAAGTTGTATTAGGATTTAGATTATGATTTGTATTAGATGTTGTTGTCACAACAATATATATTAGTTTGACATTTGATAAGGTTGTTATTTCCAGCTTTGATGTGAGAACTACTTTATATTTATGATCAATATTTTTGCCAAAGAGATTTAAATTTGTTATTTTGAGAATTTATTTGGTTTTAAAAGAAATTTTTTATTTATTCTAAAAAGGGCTTCAAAATAATGTGGGTTTATAAATTAAACCTTTTCAAGATTCCAAAAAAAAGGAATACCATATAAATAATCAAGGGACAATAAGCATGCACCACTAAAAGGATAGTGTTTGGAGGAAGGATCTTGAAAGTTTCTAATTATTCTTATTGAGAATGAAGGCATTTGTGTCCACACAAGGGGAGGGTGAATTTTTACATATTATAATTTTTATTTGTTTCATAATAAATTCTACAAAAGGCTAAAAGCAAATTTCTTTTTAACATTGCTCTTAATTAGTTTTCTTTGAAAAGTGTTTGTATGATGATGTTGTAATGAAAAGGCTCAAACATTTTTAGGTGACTTGGTGCCAAATAATAAGCTCACACTGATGCTAAATAGGAAACAAATTACACTAATGAGTAACAAGAAGGATTTACATGCACATGTTAGGAACAAAGAAAACACAAAAGATAAATACAAGAAATTCGAAAAGGATAACATGCAAGAGATATCCATCCAAGACAATCTTCTCTAAGAAAGTACCATGAGCAATATAGAGGCCACTCCTTATACTAGGTTCACAACTTCTTGACAACATAAAAATGGGGTGTTTTGAAAAGGTTTAATGTTATTAATCTCAAATATGGAATTAGCAATGTGAATGTCACATGAGCATCGATTAAAGACACTAAATAATCTTACCTAGGCATCATCAAAAGTTTAAAGTAACAAGGTACAAAAGATATGATATAAAAATACTAAGGAAACTAAATCATTGGAAAGAGAAATGATGGAAACTCAAGATTTGCATATAATAGTTAATGAGTAAATATGAAGTAAATGATGAATTTTTGCCAAACTATAATGGATGTGTAAGAATGAAGAATTATTATGCTTTTGGTGGTATGAAGATGTTGTGGTTGAATCAACAAATATAAGAGCCTCGATTCATTTGCATAGTTCTTATGCAATCAAGCTTAAGATCTCAACATGATAGAAAAGAAAATAAAAGAAATTTTATTCATGCAAAATAATGTAACCACACATAAGGGTAAGCTTCTCAATTTACAAAGAGCCTAAGGTTATATTGGTAAAAGCACTTGAAATCCAAAATTAACCTTAAAAAGCATCAAAAACCATTACCATAAGCTATTCCCAAATAGCTTTGCTAAACGTTTCCCTCTTTTTTGGTAGTTGGCTATTGGAGGCTCAATGATTATCACAAATTGAGGGCAAACCCATCTCAATAAATTCCTTTAAGTTGGCATTAGATTAAGCAATCAGAGGTCAATAAGTCAACATTATTTCAAGTGGATTGTAGTCAAATGATGCTAGTTTGCTAGTTAAATCATGGTTCAGCTATGACTTTCTCAAATCATCATTGACCCATCGACCCATAAATCTAAGCACTTACCAAAGATGAGAACACCCTAATCCACTACAACTGCTTAAACTTCACTAACTATCCTCTCAAAAGGATAGAATATTTTAGCAAAGTATTTTAACAATAGATTTTGAGGCTTTTTAAGGATATTTTGAGATTGCAAGTGCTTTAACCAATGTAACTCTAGGCTCTTTATAAGTTAGGAGGTTAACCCTTATGTATCGTTACACTATTTAGCATGAATTAAACTTCCACTATTTCTCTTTGCATTTTTTTAGAGATCTTCAGCTTGATTTCAATAAGAATTTTGATGTGTTGGTGCATCGGGTCTTAGATATTTGGAGGGGTGTAAGGCCCAAGGAAT
This sequence comes from Vanilla planifolia, assembly GCA_023846275.1. Classification (NCBI taxonomy): domain Eukaryota; kingdom Viridiplantae; phylum Streptophyta; class Magnoliopsida; order Asparagales; family Orchidaceae; genus Vanilla; species Vanilla planifolia. The sequence continues at coordinate 22,690,282 of CM043870.1, forward strand.
GAGCCACCATACCAGTCTAACGTGACTCAAGCAATAAATCCCCATACTACCACAAGCATAACTTAACAATTCTTCATTCTCACACTATCATTAATGATTTGGCTTAGATTCTTCATCATTGTCATCTATACTTGATAACTCTCATATGCCCTTAGCTTTTCATCATTTTTTTCTTTCTTATGATTAAATTCCCTTAGTATTTTTTGGGTCATCTCTTTTGCATATAATTACACCATTACTTTGGAGTTTCTTTGATAATTTGGTAAGATTGCTCAATATCTTTAATCTTTGCTTGTGTGACTATTATATTGCTAATTATGTTAATTAAAATTGGTAGATCAAGCCCTTTCTAATTACTTTATTTCTTGTGTTGTTTAGAGGTTCTATGCTAGGATACAAAGCAAGCCCTGTCTTGTTTATGGTCCCCTCTTGACTAAATTGCCTTAGATGGGTGTCTCTTACATGTTTCCCTTTTTGAATTTCTCATATTTTTCCTTCATGTTTTCATTGTTCCTAATGTGTGATGGTTAGTCCTTATTATTGCTCATTGTAGTAGTTTGTCACATGTCAGGCATCAGGATTGATGAAAGTGAGTTGGAATAGAATAGTTTGAATGTAACTTTAAAAAAATGGGAAATAAATTTATTCCTTAAATTTTTAGAAATTCTTTGGGCAAGCTCAACTCTAGTTTTTTTTGTATTCCAATAAATATATCTCATTTTCCTCATTTAAAGATTAATAAAGACCTAAGATTTCATAGTATTTTTCTTTGGATTTGTATAGTTCTTTGCATGCTTCTTCAATTGCTTTAAATAATTTAAACAATTTATCCACTAATTAATTGTGAGAGGGTAGTCACATATCATCAGTATCTTCTTAAGTTTCTTAATGATTTGCCATTAAACAAATCTAGCCTTCTTTAGAACAACCTTCCTCACTTGAAAGTGACTCATTTGAGTCACTTCATGTAGCCTTCAAAGCATTTTTCTTCTCTCTATTGGATTTGATCTTTTCTTCTTTCTTTTCTACCAATTTTAGAATATCAACCCAAATTCGTTTTGGTTTTGTGCATTCATGATAGTGTATTTCCTTTATTTTCTTATCCTTGTTTTTTATTTTCTACCTTCTTTCTTGGATTTTTCTTATAACACATCTTTATGTAATTTGCATAGGATTTTGACAAGAAATTCTTCTTGTTTTAGTAAGATTCTTCATTTTTTATAAAAATGAACCAGTTATGACAATAATTCTATCATGTTTTCTCTTTTTCTTTGGTTGTGTCTTATTTCTTTTTTTCCATCTCAATCTCATTTGTCATAAGATTACCCAATAATTCATCTAGCAACAGATGGTTAATGTTTTTTGTTGTCTTAATATTATTATCAAAAGATAAAATTCTTTGGAAAGCACTCTCAATAACGTCTTTTCATGTTCAACATTACTAAAAACTATCCTAAGATTTGAGATTTCTTTAATAATGTTAGAAAATCTAGTCATTGTTTCCTAAATAAAGCCACCAACTTTCACATAAAACAACTCAAAATTATACATTAATAAGTCTATGTTTACTTTTTCCTCTTGCTTAGTTCCTTCATTAGTCAATTCTAGTCTTTCCAAAGCCTTATGAGCTACCCTATGGTTCATTAACTTATTATACTCTATGGTTGATAAAACAATAATGTATAATGCTAAATGCACAAGAGTTGAGTTTTGCACATGGTTTTTCTTTGCCCCATACCAATTTTTAACTTAAAATGATTTTAAACAACTAATAAATCAAGATATATTGATTTAATTAAATTTTGCAAACAATTTTTTTAATATAAATAGAATTCATAGTTAAACAAAAGAGAACATCCAGAAGAAGCACCTTTTCCTAATGTTGCAAACTCTTCTAAATTATGTTAGACATGTTAGCAAATCTTTTCTAGTGAATTTTCCATCGAAAAGCAACCTATGCCCTATTATTAATTATTAATACTAAAATGATTAGTGTCCACAAAAGAGGGAAGGGTAATATTGACCTTCGATAGTTTTGATAGGTCATGTAATAAATTTAGTATATGTCTAAATGTAAATTTATTTTAGCAAAGAACTTAAATTGGGTTTCTTTGAAAGTTCTTTATATCATGACTTCACAATGAAAAAGATAGAGATTTTTAGATGGTTTGGCCCCAAATAAAAATCTTATGTGCACCAATAAACATGAAAGAATGAGCATCAATATAAAAATGCCTTTTGTAAATATGGATACCCTCATTATGATATAAAAGATCCATATTATATGAGAAGAGCATATAAAAATGATCTTCATGGATAGAATCACAAACACAAAAGAGCTTACAAATATAAGCCAAGAGGAGCCACCAAAGCTGATCACCAAGGATTAAATAACCAACACAAAAGAGCCAACAAATATACTTCCATTAATCAAATTTAAGGACCAAAAAATAATGAGTCAAGAAATCAATTAAAGCTCAAAAGAAATAACCTCGTAAAGAGAGAAATTATACAAGAGGTTCATTAAATCACTTTGAATTAATCTTAATAAGATATTACCAATTTAGCTTGATAAAGAAGCTTGCTTCAAAGCTTATGAATTGATTAACTAAAATTTTCTTTTAGCTTTATGCCTAACACAAAAATGTTTAGATAGATTTGCAATGGATTTGTGTAAGATATTTGAGTGCAAAAAATTAGCTTTTCTTGGATAGTTTTTTATTTATAGCCCAACTTTAGCTAATTATTCAAGAAATGGCTACATGATCATTTGAGCCATTAAATTTAAAGTTCTAGTAATTTTGGTGATAGTTGTAGATTTTTTGCAAACACATTGGATTGTTTGATCCATCTATTGAATGGTGTTATCAAGTCAAGCATAAATTTCTTAAGTTATTGAATAGTTTATCGGATCATACAAAATTATATGATGACTATCAAAATATTAATTAGACTATTAATGGTTGTACAAAAGAAACTCCATTTTTGAATTCATTTAATCATCTTAAGCTAACTTACATAGCACATAAAAATCACTTGTTGGATCTAGCGGAGGCCAAGACAACAAAGGTTAGGTTTGAACACAAGCCTTTGACCAAATTACAAGCATGCACCAAAGTGGGCTCTATGTGGCACCTACCTTTATGAATCCTCAAGTTTCTTATTTAAAAGAATTTTTTAAAAACAAATGGTATTCCTTTGAACACTTATAAAAACTCAACTTTAATAACTCTTTTTATTTTGAAACTCTTATTTCCTCTTACATAGACAAATAAGTAATCACATAAATAAAAATCTTAAATTACCTTTTCAAATACCAAGTTCATAAAAAATAGTTCTCATAGCAAAAATAATAGGTACAATATCATTAAGCACTGTACAAAAATGTGTTGTTATCATAATAGCTCTACTACATCATATATGTAGAAATATGATAAAAACATTTATTTAAAAGTAAAGAAACTAAAAGGTTATAGTTCTCCCTCATGTCTTCCTTGAAATTTAATGTGTACAATAGGCTGTAAAATAATTAGTGCACAAAACTATATAAAAAAATACAAAATAATACAAGATTAAGGTAATACCACATGTTGAAGTGTTTTGTGCTAAGGAAATCCCACAAGAGGGGGGGGTGAATTGTGTATTTAAAAATTTTACGAATTTCGAAATTAAACTTAAAAACCTTTAAGCAAGAGTAAAGAGAGTGGAACACACAAATTTTTAAGTGGTTCGACTCAAAAACGAGTCTACGTCCACCTCCAACCGGTGTTGGGAAAAATCCACTAAATGCACCGATTACAAGTGAGGTTTTTCCTACGGTTCACCTCAAACCTACTTGGGATTTTTACTATGGCTAATCCCAAACCTACTTGAGTTTTTACCGGGCTCAACTCAAACCCGGGGCTTTTGCACAACTGCCGGGATGCCCTTGCCCCAAAACGAAAAATACGAAAAATTGGCAAATAACTTAAGAGAAATAGGAGAAAAGAGGAGGCACACACAATCGACAAATTAGAGGGATAGAAATTGAGAAATAATTGAAAAACCTCTAATTCCAATAGCCTTCTTACCGCTTTGCTTTTCGAGCTTGGATGCACCGTTTTTGCTTGATTGCTCGAATTTTGAGATCTGAAATCTTTGGAAAATTTAGCAAAAGTTAAACTGAAAAATACATCAATTTTCCCTATTTATAGAGCTCAAATTTGAGCTCTAAAAACACCCCCAACGGCTCCAAAAATTAATTAGCCGTTTGGGCAACGGACGGAGAGCAGCCACCGTCCGATCCGGGCCCAAAAACGAACGGCGCAGATTGATTTACGCATTTTACCGTTCGGGCTTAATCCAGAGCGTTGGATCCGGGCGCTGAATGAACGGCGCCGATTAAACGGCCGTTCGATTTTGATCTGGAGCGTTGGATCCGCGCGGTGAACGAACGGCGCCGATTAACCTTGCGAAGCAGCCGTTCGAAACAATTCTCGCCCGTTGGATCTGGGCGGGCTTGATCTGCGCCTTTGGATCCTGCTGAAGTTATAAGGTGGGTTTTTTAGTCCCACACTGCAGAAATGAAATTGGCGTATTGCTTTATAAAGAATTTGCGCCCTGTAGCTTTCGAGCCTCTGCGGGGCTGGCTCCCCCCTTCCTTGACCGGGACTTCACTACCTGGTTCGGGTTGACTTAGCCAAGCATTGTTGATTGACCGTTGACCGCCCTGCAGTTTGACCTAGCCGAGCTCCTCTCGGCGGGCTTTGGGCGGGCTTGGCTTAGCCAGGCACTGTGGATTTGACCGTTGACCAGCGCTAGCCGAGCTCCTCTCGGCGGGCTTGGTTCGTCCTCTTCGGGTCAACCAAATTTTTATTTTTAGATTAAATTTTTAATTTCTAAAATACTTGAACGGGCTGTTTTCGCGCCGGGTCGACCCGCCCATTGCTACAGTGCATTTTCCCGAGACTTCAGCTGTTTTAGGGTATTTTTGACGAATTTTTGTGCCAAAAATTTTAATATAAGTATATAAAAATAATTTTATATTCTTATAGCATTATAAGTTATTTAAATAGCTATGAAAAGAAATTCATGAAAAATAATTCCAAAATAATATTAAAAAATCAAATACCAATGTCTATATATTTTCTCAAATATGCTTGGCCCAAAAATCAAAATTCAGTATTAAATAAATTTAAAATATTTTTAAATGTTAATACTACTAGTGTGCCTCATAATCTCAAAGTTTAGACATATCAAATTCAAGAGAAATAAAAAGAAATTCAATTATAAAAAATCTTGTGCATGTCTCAAATTTCCTTGAAGTATGCCATGACCTCAAGGCCCTTAGAGACCATTATTTTAGACATCTAAAATACATGGCTTGATTTAATTAATTATTAACAATTTTATTTAAAATCAAGCCCAAATAAAATATACACATTTATGCTTGACTCATCAAACACAAGGGTATAACAATCTCCCCCTTTTGATGATGGCAAGACATAAATGTTTTAAATAAAAATAAGTGTTTAAAATACAATTCATAGGGAGAAAAATATGCTCCCCCTATCTTGATGCTCCCCCTCACTTCTAACTATTCTCCCCCTTTGACACCATCAAAAGGGAGTGAATACAATTAGTAAACCATCTCCTAATGATCAAATCCTTTGGGCATGAGATTGCAAATTTCTATCCTCTAAGTAAATTGCCCCCTTTTTTTAAAAAAAAATATTTTCTTCATTCTTATTCAAATCTAAGTTCTTTACTAATTTTATTTCATCTTTTAAATGCTTCTCACTAACTAGTTGGATAGACTCATCAAACATAACATGTATTATTTTCTTTACCCTATGATTCTAGGTTGAAGACTCAATATGCTTTTCTAATACATGAATATGTAGATTTTGATTATATAGGGTGTCAAATCTAAATTAGAAGCATATCACTAAATTAAATCATCAATTTAAATTTTCTAAATGTTCTAGACTTATCCTAGAATGTCTCCAAATATTTTGGAGACCTTCTCTTCCAGTCTTCTAAGTCAAGCTCTTAGGAACCCAAGAAAACTTGGGTTGAACCCTAAATAGTACTTGCATGTTCTCCTTTTTAACAATCCATCTAACATTTTGTGTTTGTGTATACATATTTCTTCTAAAGAAGCAATCTTTTATAGTATGTCCAGGTTTACAACAATAAAAACAAACAATGTTTGATGGCCTAGGCATGCTCAAATTTTTAGGTTTTTTGAAATTGAAAGCATGTGAATGATAATAAGCATTTGAAACATGTGTATTTTTATTTTCTCTAGCATGCTCAAAAGATTGTATTTTTTCTTTTAAGACTGAAATATCATGTTTCAAAGAAGTATTTTCAATAATAAGAGATGCATTTTCATCACTTATATGTTGATTTTCTAATCTTTTCTTTTCATCTTCTTTCATAAGAAAATCAAGCAATTCAACCTTTTCTTTGTAACTCTTTTTTAATTTTTTATATGCACTCATTAAGGAAGTTAATGCATTCATAATTTCAATATAATTATTTTCAAGAGTATCTCTTGTCCAAGAGCTTACCTCATTTTCTTCTTCTTCTTCACTTGAGGATGTTGAGGAAGCCTCATTTGCCATAAAGCAAATCATTCCTTCTTCTCCTCCACTTGAGCTTGAAACCTCCGAATCTTCGGAAGCACTCCATGTAGCTTGGAAAGCTTTCTTTTTCTTCAAGCTCTTCTTCTTCTTCTTCTTTTCCTCTTTCAAATGCTTGTCCTTGAGTTTTGGACATTCTGGTTTAATATGACCAGTTTGACCACACTCAAAGCATGTTGGTGGCCTCTTCTTGTTGCTCTTCTTCTTCCATTTCCTATTAAGAAAACTTTTTGCCAAATTTTCTGCTAAACCTTTAACATGAGAGCTTACCTCATCTTCTAAATCCGTGGAAGAGGTAGAAGTGGAGTCTGAATCATATTTGGTGGCTTTAAGGACCATAGGTTCTTCCTTCTTCCTTTCATGCTTTAACTTGCTTGTAGAAGCCTCTTCTGTAAGTCTCCTTGACATTTCTATTTCAGCGGTAAGAAGTTCCCCAAGGAGTTCATCCAATGAAAGTTTGCTAAGATCTTTAGCGGCTTTAATAGCCGTTGCAAGTGGATCAAATTCCTTTGGAAGGATTCTCAAAATTTTCCTAACAATGTCACTATTTGAGAATGTCCTCCCAAGGTTTGCCAATCCATTTGTAATATCATTAAATCTCAAAAACATGCTCTTAATACTTTCGTTGGGATTCATTCTAAAAAGTTCGTAGTCATGGGTGAGGATATTGATCTTAGTCTCTTTCACTTGTGAGGTACCCTCATAAGTTACTTCGAGATTTTTCCATACCTCAAAAGCCGTATGCAAATTCATAATTTGCGTAAACTCACTAGGAGAAATTCCACAATGAAAATAGTTCAACGCCCTAGCATTTAATTGAGCCAATCTTTTGTGCTCAACGTTAAGCTCACTAAAAGGCTTGATTTCATCAGTAGAAGAATCTCTAGGAAGTTCACAAGGCTTCGTCATGACTTCCCACAATTCCAAATCAATAGACTGAATGAAAATTCTAAAACGATTTTTCCAATATAAATAAAATCCTCCTTTAGATAATGGAGGCCGATTTGAAGGAAAACCTTCACATAAGATTACACTCATTTCGACCAAAGAGGAAGCCATACAAAATCACAAAAAAAATTGTGAGAAAGCCTTCACTTAGCACAAGAGGATCTCCCACGTGATGTTACTCACATAATTTGGGGTTCCTTGCTCTGATACCAATTGAAGTGTTTCGTGCTAAGGAAATCCCACAAGAGGGGGGGGGGTGAATTGTGTATTTAAAAATTTTACGAATTTCGAAATTAAACTTAAAAACCTTTAAGCAAGAGTAAAGAGAGTGGAACACACAAATTTTTAAGTGGTTCGACTCAAAAACGAGTCTACGTCCACCCCCAATCGGTGTTGGGAAAAATCCACTAAATGCACCGATTACAAGTGAGGTTTTTCCTACGGTTCACCTCAAACCTACTTGGGATTTTTACTACGGCTAATCCCAAACCTACTTGAGTTTTTACCGGGCTCAACTCAAACCCGGGGCTTTTGCACAACTGCCGGGATGCCCTTGCCCCAAAACGAAAAATACGAAAAATTGGCAAATAACTTAAGAGAAATAGGAGAAAAGAGGAGGCACACACAATCGACAAATTAGAGGGATAGAAATTGAGAAATAATTGAAAAACCTCTAATTCCAATAGCCTTCTTGCCGCTTTGCTTTTCGAGCTTGGATGCACCGTTTTTGCTTGATTGCTCGAATTTTGAGATCTGAAATCTTTGGAAAATTTAGCAAAAGTTAAACTGAAAAATACATCAATTTTCCCTATTTATAGAGCTCAAATTTGAGCTCTAAAAACACCCCCAACGACTCCAAAAATTAATTAGCCGTTTGGGCAACGGACTGAGAGCAGCCACCGTCCGATCCGGGCCCAAAAACGAACGACGCAGATTGATTTACGCATTTTACCGTTCGGGCTTAATCCAGAGCGTTGGATCCGGGCGCTGAATGAACGGCGCCGATTAAACGGCCGTTCGATTTTGATCTGGAGCGTTGGATCCGCGCGGTGAACGAACGGCGCCGATTAACCTTGCGAAGCAGCCGTTCGAAACAATTCTCGCCCGTTGGATCTGGGCGGGCTTGATCTGCGCCTTTGGATCCTGCTGAAGTTATAAGGTGGGTTTTTTAGTCCCACACTGCAGAAATGAAATTGGCGTATTGCTTTATAAAGAATTTGCGCCCTGTAGCTTTCGAGCCTCTGCGGGGCTGGCTCCCCCCTTCCTTGACCGGGACTTCACTACCTGGTTCGGGTTGACTTAGCCAAGCATTGTTGATTGACCGTTGACCGCCCTGCAGTTTGACCTAGCCGAGCTCCTCTCGGCGGGCTTTGGGCGGGCTTGGCTTAGCCAGGCACTGTGGATTTGACCGTTGACCAGCGCTAGCCGAGCTCCTCTCGGCGGGCTTGGTTCGGCCTCTTCGGGTCAACCAAATTTTATTTTTAGATTAAATTTTTAATTTCTAAAAGACTTGGATGGGATGTTTTCGCGCCGGGTAGACCCGCCCATTGCTACAGTGCATTTTCCCGAGACTTCAGCTGTTTTAGGGTATTTTTGACGAATTTTTGTGCCAAAAATTTTAATATAAGTGTATAAAAATAATTTTATATTCTTATAGTATTATAAGTTATTTAAATAGCTATGAAAAGAAATTCATGAAAAACAATTCCAAAATAATATTAAAAAATCAAATACCAATGTTTATATATTTTCTCAAATATGCTTGGCCCAAAAATCAAAATTCAGTATTAAATAAATTTAAAATATTTTTAAATGTTAATACTACTAGTATGTCTCATAATCTCAAAGTTTGGACATATCAAATTCAAGAGAAATAAAAAGAAATTCAATTATAAAAAATCTTGTGCATGTCTCAAATTTCCTTGAAGTATGCCATGACCTCAAGGCCCTTAGAGACCATTATTTTAGACATCTAAAATACATGGCTTGATTTAATTAATTATTAACAATTTTATTTAAAATCAAGCCCAAATAAAATATACACATTTATGCTTGACTCATCAAACACAAGGGTGTAACACATGTTGGATTCAAATAAGCAAGCATTTAATAAAAATTATAAATTAAAGATAACAAAATAAGACTAACATTCTATTGCAATGCCTCCAACCTTTTAAAGTAAATTCGTAAGAATTCTTTTATAATTAGTTTTATGTCCCTGTTAAATTCCTTTTTGGACTGAACTTCTTATACACTATTAATTTAACCTTTTTTCTTTATTCATCCCTTTCTTTGCCTTTTATACTATCATATTTAGGTTAGTATTTAGATCAAAGGCTTAATATTTTTAGTTTCTTCATTAAGCTCCACTTATGAACCATCCTCTAAAGTGAGATTCTCTAATTTTGTAACAAAATGTTTTTCCTTTTTAAATGCTAGAGCCTAGATCTTTAGAACTATCCTTTGCTACCTTTTTAAAAACTTCTCCTAATACTTTTGTGAAACTAGCACTTTAATTAACTAAGTTTAGCTTTCCTTTATACTCTATTCAATAAAACTAAAACATGACATGCTTTAGAAGATAGGATGCCATAAATTAAAGTTTTCACAACATATTTGTTTATAAGAACAATGTATAGTAATTAAGCCTTTATAATAAAACAATCCACTATACCATGATGATCAATTAACACCTAATTACAATCAGTCAAGATTTTAATCATCACATCACAACATATGTGCAAAAAACTTTTATCAAACATATGGACTTTAGCTATATAAGAGACCACTAAATTATAATATAACATACATCAAGGCAACAAGGTTATATAGTATGCCTACCTTAAATTTACATTGTCGTGGTCACACCAAGAAGTGAGTTCCCTTTTTACACATTTCCTTTCAATAACCCAGGTCTTTCTCTTCCTCTTCATAACAACTAAAAGTTCGCCATTTTGAATACTTTCATGGTCAAGAGAATGACTTCCTTTGTGGTGTCCATGTTTTTAATGCCAATAATCCCTTATTTTGAAACCTTTTTAGAAAAACAAAACTACATTAAGCACTTAAAAAAACTTAACTTTAGAAGCCTTTTATTTTAAAAACCTTTTCTTTTATAGCCAAATAAGTAATCACATAAATAGAAAGGTTAAATTCCTTTTCCAAATATTAATTTCACATAATTTTGTTCTGACAGTATAAATTAAAAGTACAATGCTATCAAATGTTATACTAAAATGTGTAGCTATCACAGTAGCTTCTAGTATATCATAAATGCTAAAACATAATGCAACCATGCATTTGAAAGTAAAGAAACTAAAAATGTATTATCCAATCTCAAGACTCACATAGAATCTCATTATTTGAAATTGTTTGACCATAGAATAGGTTGAGTAAACTAACATATTGGCTCAAAGGGCAAATACTATATAACGAAAATGTAGAGCAATAAATTGAGGTCATGTCATACTTTGGGCCCAAATAAGTAAGCATTCAACAACAATTATAAGTAAAGATAACAAAATAGAAATAACATGCCAAAGTAATGCTTTCACCCTTTTAAAAATAAAGTATCGAAAAATTCATTTATAATTATTTTTAATTTCCTTTCAAATTCTCAATAGAATCGAACTTCTTATATTATTAATTTAACCTTTTTCTTTTTTTTAACCTTTTATTTTCATTTTATACTATTAGTTGTATATTAGTTATTGGAATAAAGGTTAAATATCATTGTTTTAAATTTTGGGGTCCACCTTTAAACTATTCTCTAGAGCAAGATACACTCAATTATTAGTTCCTTTATCAAGCTTTACCTGAAAACCATTCTATGGAGTGAGATTCACCCATTTAGCAATTTAATGATTTTCTCTTTTCAAATACCAAAGCCTTGTTCTTTCAAACTAATCTTTGTATCTTCTAATATCTTTCTCTTAGAATTTTATTAAACTAACATTTTTATTAAGTTTTCCTATCTTTTATGCTCTATGTAATTAAACTAAAATAAGACATGCATTAGAAGATAAGATACCATAAAAGATAGTTATCACACAAGTCTTTATGAGAAAAATGTGAAGTAATTAAGAATTTATAATAAAATAAATAGTTATTACATGATAATCAATTAACACCTGATTACTACAACTCAAGATCTTAATCATCAAATTACAATAATTTGCATGTATACCTTTTCTTAAACATATACTTTTTCTTAATTAGAGGCAACTAAACTATAACACAACATACATAAAGCAAATACACCAAACATATATTGTATGCCTACCTTAATTTTGCAATGTAGTGGACACACCAAGACGTTAGTTCCTTGTTTGTATAATTCTTTTCACAAACCCACATCTTTCTCTTCCCCTTAATAGCAACTAAAAGTTCTCTCAATTTACCTACTCTTATAGCCATGATAATAAGGAACCAAAATTACTTCTCTTCCTATTTCATGTAAGGTTCATACCATTTTTTCTCTAAATTTCCAAAAATCTAATGCAAAAATTAATTGACACCTTTTATGACTCTTCTCATAACCGTTCTCCCCCACTTCTCTTACTCCAAAAATAAATGTTCTCATCACCCACTTTCCATCATTCCTCTCCTTGGAATGGCCATGCCTCCTCACTTTCTAGCATTTCCCATTACTTGTAGTCAATACCCACTCATTTTCCCTTATTGTACATAATGGATTTTAGAAAAATAAAAAATATTAAAAAATTAAGTCTAATCATATTAAAAAAGTTTCCATTCAAATGATGTACAAAACTTTACTAGTCACTTTAAGTGAAACTACTCAATGAGTTTTCCATTCAAATGATGTACAAAACTTTACTAGTCACTTTAAGTGAAACTATTCAATGAGTTATAATTGTATTCTAATTTTCATAACGTTTTAACATCATTTGGTATTTTAATAATTTTTATCTTTAAAAATCTTCATAATAAATATTTTATTATTTTCGTTTGTAATTTCAAGTCATTATTTTATGATCACAATATTGCATATTCATGCTGAGATAATTTTATCGTAAACCTCTCTATAAGCTATATTTATAGATCTAATTCGATAATTTTCAAAACTTGTATAGTATTTATCATAATTAAGGTAATAGTCACATAAATTAAATTATTATTAAATTCTTATTAATCTCCAATTCTTTGATTTATAATCTAAACCATCTGGTTTTCATCAACTTTGTACTATTGGATTCCAAATAATTTATGCTTCTACTTCGACATGCTCTTATCTTTTTACTATTACTCCCTTTTTTAGTAATGAAAGATTTTTTAAGAATTTTATAAATATCAAATAATTCAAAATAACAAAAAATTATTAAAAATATTTTTTAATTTTTGAGATGCTACAAAATTCTTCCTCTTTATAAGATTTTTGTCCTCAAAATTCAAAATAAATAAGGGTACTTTTTCCTCATCTCTTCTTCCTATTCTCAAGTAACTAAAGTAAAAATGAGTGTGTGAATCCCATAAGAGAGGATGAATTATGGGTTTTAAAATATTTTTACTAATTTTAGAATTGTATTAATTTTAGAATTGTACTAATTTTTTAAAAATCCTTTATAAAAATAATTTTATGTTTGTAGAAACTTTGATTTATAAATATATTAATTTATAATTTCTATGATTAAGAAAAAAATAAAAGCTAAAATGGTTCACTGAATTTTTAGGTTATTTAGTTCAAACGAGAACCTACGTTCACCCCCAATCGAGCTAGGGAAAATTTTCACTAGTAAAAGAGTTACAACTTAAGATTTTTTTCTTATTGTTCTCTTCTAATATACTTGAAGTTTTTTCTTATGTTTCACCTTTAATCTACTAACTTTTGTCAGTTCAATTATAACTTATACTTTTATGAGCTCAACACCAACTCAATATTTTACGAGATCAAATTAAACTTAAGCTTTAGCAAATGCCAAGCCATCCAACCCAAAAGAAAAATAAAACTACAACAAGAAATAAATTTTAGAAAGAAACATACAAATTTTCTTATGCATGTTGATGAATATAGAAATATGCAAAGTGCTAAAAATTATAAAGAGAATTAAGAAAATGAAAGCTTAGAAGAATTAGGCCTAGTCGAAAGAATTTGAAATTTCAAATAATCATAAGCTGTAGGTGTTGTTAGTAGGCATTTATGTCAGTAACATATGACATTCATTCTTTGAGATGTTAAAATCTTACTCATATTTATTAGCCATTTTATGAGTAATGGTTGGGTTTATATAAAAAATTTTGGTTATAGTCATTAAAAAGTGAATGAAAAGTTGTTTTAAAATCTAATACTAAATAGCTTAAAAATCTTAAAAGTGATTCCAAAATGGCTAACTATAATGTCACATATAATGGCTAGTTGATTAACTATCAGATTGGATGGACTAGAGCCGTTGGATCAAATCAAAGAAGTTTTGGACCATTAGAACATAGTAAAAGCATATGAGTTATATATGGTCCTGATAAAAACAGATTTGATCTAGGCCATCCGATCACATCAGATGAGATCTAAATAATTCAGTTCATCAATAATAAAGTCAAAGTAGATCTCAGTCATATTCAAACTAGATAATTTAGAGTCACATGATTCAAGGATAAGGAGGAATGAATTCTAGCCATCTAAGGTATTAAATGAAACTGTGGTTATTAGATTTAAGGATAAATTATATGAAATAGATAGAATCAATAATCACCATTACATCAACTCATCAAATAAAGGGTTGGATCAATCAAGGTCACTATTTAAAAGATTAAGACAACCTTCACTATGTAATCATGAAAATGCAGATTGTATGTGCTGAGGTGCTCCCAAATTTGGAAGCATACAGCCACTTGAAGTATTAGTCCCACATTACAAGATTGTATGAATGTTTGTAATTTATAATAAATTGTGTGGGTTTAACATTTGAGTAGTACTGAGACTGGCTCCCCTCTTGTGCACTTGAGAATTCATCACCTGGGCATGCTTGTATAGGTTATGTTTTGGGTATGGTACGACTCAAGCCATATCACATTTGATTGAAGTTTAGCCTAGCTTTATCCTCTTCATTACACCATTCGAGTTCAGAATGTAATGGTCAAGATCGAGCTCAACCAGATTTCATTAGAACTGTCTCCCGTCTTGAAGCTTGCAAGGGCTTTCTTGGCCCAAGAGCTTTGCATTTGGCACATGATTGCTTTGCATTGGGCACATGCTTGGGATGTAGCTTAAAATTTTTTTTTAATTATAAATATTTTAACAAAAATAATTATTTTTAATTTAACCAAAATTTAATAATTGGTTTAACATAAAATTTAACAAGGATGCATAAGTAAGAATTAACCAAGGAAAGAAATGATTGAGAAATAGAATCATAGATTTCTTAAATCAATGAATTGCTTATGTAGAATTTGAACCAAAGAAAGGATTGAAGGATTAAAAAATGGAATCTTATTCATTATCTAAATGAAGGATATGATTGAATAATTGGATGGTTGAATAGGATTTGCAATTGATATAAAATGAGAGTGTCTTATAATGAACAAGTTAACATTTTAATTCATAACAAAAAGAAAATCTTTTCAAATTTGATACACATGTGTTCAATCTTTGAAGCTTATTAATCACTATAAGATATTTTGAAGACCACTAATGTATTATCTTCAAAAGTATATAACTTGTTCTTTACAAATAAATTTGTTTCACACTAAATAAGCCCATTAAAACAAAGTGTTAAACATTTAAGACTTGACTTGCCAAACAAAAGGGTGACTTAACAATCTCTTCCTTTTGTTGATGGAAAGATATAAATGTTTAGATAAAATAAAACAAGTAAAATATATATTTAAGGAATGATAAAAGGTGTTAAAAATGAAATGTATATGCTCCCCCTTACTTTATGTTCCTTTTTACTAGATACTTTTCCTTTATTATTAATATAAATTTTACCTAAACCATGATCATGCTCTCCCGTTGACACTATTAAAAGGGAGTATAATTTCTATAATTTCTATTATATCATTGAAAGAGTTTTGCAAATACATAAGCCAATTCTTAATTTAAAGGTACATGCTCTAATTCTATTAATCCTCTAATAACATAATCTCTAATAAAATAAAATCTTATATTTTTGTGATTTTTTCTTATAATCATGAAGTTGATTATATACCTTTACCAATAAGTTGAATATTGTCTCCAATAGTTACTTCATTTTCATATAGTTCATTCTTGCATACCTATTTAGCTTTAATAAATTATTAATAACTAAGTCTAAGAATTAAATTTTATATTTATTTTTCTTAATTTTTTCTAACTAAAAATTCATGAGATGAACCAACACCCTTTAGGATTTCTTCAATAAATATAGTTTCTATGACAATACAAATGTACTATGATCTATTTCTCTTATAAAAACTCATGTTCTAACTCAATTAGCATATAAGTTATTTGATTTTAATGGATTTTGATACTACAAAAACTCAAGATAGTTGTTGACAAGCTTTTTCTCTATATTCTTTCCTATCCAATCTGTTTTCACCATTTGTTAATACAAGGTTTATCATGACTCCATCTAATCACCAATTTTTTATTCATTATTTTTGCAAATGTCTCATGAAAAACAATATGTATGTTTTATCTATCTAATTTTTAAATCAAATTAACAAAATTTTTAATTAACACTTTTATATTCAAAATAAAATAACTAATATAAATCTAAAGAAATCGTGATCAATATCAAATTTATTTTAATTTCTCAAAATCAAATAAATTTTCTCCAAACATGCAGTGTCTATTATTTTTTCTTATACACTCTTATATGCTTCCCTAAATGGGAGATATAAATTGATCTTATATTTTCTACTCCTTATAATAATCATATAAATATTTATTTTTAAAATTTATTAAATTTAAATTATTTTATCTTTTTAATTTTCTAATCGATTCAACAAAGCCTATGTGGCCATATTTTTTATTCTTATAAAATTTAACTCTAGTAAATTTAGAAAAATCAATGTCATTCACAAATCCAAGTTTTTTCTTCCTAAACTTAAGATTTTTTAGTCAAAATAAATTATCTATAAAGGTCCATTAATGATTAAAAAATTTTTAAGTTTAAAAGAAGATTTAACTTGTTTTCCTTTTTGGCATGATTCACACATTTTCCAATTAGTCTTCTTTTGCTTGGGAGGACCTTTATTTTACTTATTTTTTAAGATAAAAATAACAACATAACTTAATCTTCTATGCCATAAAGTATTCTCAATTAATGTGTAACTTGGCATTTTAATCTATTAGTTTCTAATTGATCAAACTTAATTACATAAGTGTCATCATTTATTCTACCAAGTAATGATATTTGATCATAGTTAAATATTTTATAACATTGAGTATTAAAACAAATAAAATAGTAATTATCACCTGATTAAAAAATATGTTCTAAATGATTAATATTTATTGATACTAAGTCTAGAAAGATTTGACATTCTAACCAAAGCTACATTAGCTAAGGACTATAAACATTTTGCTAATGAGTCACACAAACTCACACAGTAAGGCTTGTCTCCATAGGTCCTAAAATATGAAAACACACCTACAAATTACCTAAGCTTTAAATTTATGAATAAAAACCATCTTTGGTTAGATAGATGTAGGATGTGGATATTGTGACTTTGTAAAGAAATTTCTAAAATTGGTTCTCTTAGGAATCGACTCATATCTATTATGCTTTAAATTTATGTACCTAATTAAGCAATCAAATGTAAGACATCTAAATTTAGAACAATAATTACATACAATATTAGATTTAACTTGATAATTAGATGTATTCAAAGAAAGAATAAATGATGTATTGAACACATGGATATATGAGTTTTTTTCAATCTATAATTATCATGCAAATATACATTGTTTTTGTCACATGGTTGTAAGAAAAAGCATATATAAGAAAATGTCGATCATTCAAGAAAACATTACTCTTTTTTAGATGATTGAATGAAGCATCATATGAAGGTATACCTGAATGATTAAAAGTAGATGCCTAAGAAAAAAAAAGTAGCATACTTTGATCTTAGATCATGTATTTCATTTTCAAGTGAATAAAATTTCTCTAATTTTTCTTTGAGCAAAGAATTTTCATGTAATTTAACTATTCTAGATTCATGTTTTGTACAAAATTTTTAAGATCATCATACAAGTTAATTAATTTTTTATGCTCAACAAATAATTTTTTAGAAGAATTTGATATTTCATTACAAGATTCAAAAGTAGACTCACAACTACAATTAGGAGTACTTGATACAAGTTTACTTCTATGATTCATTTCTAAATTGAGTTTCTTATTCCTCATTTTCATCTTCTCTTCTTTATTTCTTTGGTTCATCATCTTCTTGTCATCACCAATATCTAGAAATTTATTCTCACTATACAACTTATCTAATCCCAACATCATCTCAAAACAAGTTGTAGCCAAACACATTCTCACTCTAATTTCTTAAGGTAATGAAAAAATAAGTAATCCATTCCTTTAGCATTTAATTGAATTAGCATTCATAATTTATTATTTTTATTATTGGGAAGAACAAAAAATGAATAAAGAAGTACCATAAATTATCACCAATTTTTTGAATAAAATTTTTGAAGGCATTTTTTAAATAAGAAAATTTTTACCCTTAAATAATGGGAGATGACATGATGAAAATCCTTTCCCTAAAGTTTCACAATTATCAACTTTGGGTAAACTCATCCTTAAATAATTAAATAAAATAAGCACATTAAAAAATCAAGTAATTTGATTATAAAGTAAAAAAATGACAATATTATAATTGATATTAATAAATAAAAAATTAGAAAATAAATAGAATTAATGATAATTAATTTGCACACACAAATAAATGATCTCACACACAATTAAGTTACACTCACTTTGTGTAGGGAACCCACTCTGTTACCAATTAAAATAAAAAAAAGAGTATACAAATCTCATAATATGGTGATGATTTATAGGTTTTAAAATATTTTTATTAATTTTATAATTGTGCTTATTTTTAAAATAAATTTATGAAAATAATTTATGTTTGTAGAAACTTTGATATATAAAAATGTTAATTTATACTTTTTATGATAAAAAAAATAAATAAAATTTGAAATAAAATACTAGATTTTAGGTGGTTTAGTTCAAATTAAAACCTATGTTTACCCCCAATCGAGGTCAGAAAAAACTTTATTAATAAAAGAGTTACATCTTGAGATTTTTTTTACTATTCTCCTCTAATTTGAAATTTTTCTTTATAGTTCACCTCTAACCTACTAGCTTTTATGGGTTCAACTATAACCCCAGCTTTACGAGCTTAACCTTAACTTGATTTTTTTATGAGATCAAATAAAACTAAGGCTTTCATAAATGTTGGTCCACGTAACCCAAAAGAAAAACAAAAATATAATTAGAAATAAATTTTTGATAAAAATGTACAAGTTTTTCTATTCTTTTTTATGAAAATAGAAAGGTATGAAGAGCTTAAAATTATGAAAAGAGTTAAGAAAATAAAAGCTTGAAAGAATTAGGCTTACTTGGAATAATTTAAAATTTTAAATAGTTGTAAGCCTTAGGCACTGTCCAGAGAAATTTATGTTAATAGAATATGATATAACCTTTTTTTGAGATTTTAAAATCTTGTTCATATTCAATAGTCATTTCATAAATAATGTTTAAGTATATATAGAAAAATTTTGATCATAACCATTAAAAACTGAATGAAAAGCTATTTTAAAAGCTACTACCAAAAAACATAAAAAAATCTTTAAAATTCTTCCAAAATGACTAATTGCAATGACACATACAATAGCTAGTGAAATAGTCATTAAGTAGGATGGACTAGAACCGTTGAATCAAATCAAAAAAGTTTTGTATAGTTAGATTATTGCAGTAAAAGTAGAAGAGTTATGGATGGTCTGCTCAGGATGAATTTGATCTAGGCCATCTAATCACATCGAATAAGATCGGGATCGGTCGATTCATCAATGAAAAAGTTGGAGTAGAATTCTAGCCATCCAATATATTAGATGAAATTACAATCATTATATCAAAGGATAAATCAAATGAAATAGATGGAATTAATAATCACCATTAGATCAGCTCATCAAATGGACAATTAGATAGATCAAGGTCACTATTTAAAACATTGAGGCAATCTCCACCATGCGATCACAAGAGGCTTGAAAAAAACTACAACTATGACCATTCACAATAATTAAGAATTGACTACAACAGCGAATATTCATATTAAGTCATGTAAATTGCCTATCAAAACTAAATTACTTCAAAACATTTTGTAAAAATCTCCAAGAAAGGTGATCAAAAGCATTCTTCATGTTAAGATTAACTATTTGTCCCTTGACTTTTTGTCGATTAATTCAATAATCTCTTAGGCTAGCAATAAATAATCCTCCATGCATCTACCCTTTACAAAGCTACTTTGTTAGAAAGTTCAATTTGTACAAAACTTCCTATAAATATTGTGCTAATGGTCAAGAGAACATCTTTTCAAGACATGAACAAAGATGATTAAGCAAAAATAATTGAAGCTTTTCTGATTCTTTGATTTAGGTATCAAAATAATGTTAGTACTAACCAAACATTTTGGAATTGGTATGCCCTCCATAAAATTTTTTATCACCATGCAAATGTCCTATACAACAACTTTTCAGCATTGCAAAAAAAATAAACCAATATAGTCATTTGGACTAAGAGCACTATTGTCGTTAGTGTTGAACATGGTTTATTTCAACTCCTCAAGTGTCAATTTTATCATTAAATTGGAATTACCATCCATAGTGAGAATAGTGAAAATGCTGTTTATTAGACTAAATTTTTAGCTATTTCTTATTGAAGTAAATTTTGAAAAAAGGTCACAGCCTAGCTCCAATTTATTCCTTATCTTGCAACAAGTTACATTTAGAATACCACAACCAATTGATTCTAAAATTTTTGTGTTAAGCTCTAATTAAGTCATGAAAGAACTTATTGTTTTGATCTCCCTCTTGTGGCCATTGTAACCTTGTGTTTGTTTCCAGTAGGATTCCTCATTCTTAATGGCCATGTTGGGTTTATTTTGTGCACCTCTAATGCATTATTTGTTTGACATTCCTTGAATTTTATCTCTAAGTCAATAACCTTTGGTTTGGCTTTGTGGAGTGTTTTAAATATTTCTCCATACTATTAACAATTCTAGTTTTCAAGATGGTGTTGTCTTTTAAGTTTGAAGGACACAGCATACATTCCATAGCCTTCATATTGTAGGTTCTAGTTCTCCTTAATTTTGTCAAAGAAGGAAGCATGATAGTTCCACATATGCTAAAATTTGTAGGGCTTTGGTTGAGAACTAGCTACAAGCAGAATGTGAAGCAATAGAGGAAATGTTCTATTGAGGATTTACTGAAGTGTTGGATTGATGTGTTTTAGGAGTTGTCCATCCATTATTGATTCGTTGGGATCTGATCCAATTTTTTCACACTCAATGACCATTCCTTATCTTGAACCATGTGAAGCTGGGGCACAAGATAACAAGGTGAAGGAGCCCACTATTATGAATTATGTCTTGAAATTCTTCCATAACTCTGAGGTCTTTTTAGGCATTTCCTTTATATTCCTATACTTCAACTGTTAGATTGAATTTCCCTCCCATAAGCCAAGGTGATGAGTTGGAATCTACAAATGTGTTGAGATCTACCTAAAGTACCTTCTCTCTATGGCATTGCATTTGGTATAGATGAAAGAGCAAGCCAATACCTTCATCTAATTATCTGACTTGACCACAAAGTGCAAAAGCTGTTATGTGTCAACCTCCAACTTGTAGGAATAGAAGTCTTTCCAAAGCATCCAAATTTTGTTATTTCTATTGTTAAAACTACAATCATATTCTACTTGAATGGTTCTAGTAACTCTAAAAGGAAAACTTATTGGTAAGTAAGAAATGTTGTAAATGAAAGATAGCCACCTTATTAGCCACTCCCCTGATGTTCCATATCAAGTCATTATTCATTAATGATGATGTGAAGGAGCTTAGAAATCCAATTTTGTTGAGTGTTGTTTTGATTGTCTCCAAGTCAGGATGATCGTGAGAGAATTTATTGATAGGGTGAATTTGAATAAGATGGCCATTTTTAAAATTTTCTCCTTATCAAACACTACCCCAAGCTCACCTTTAAATAATGTCAGAGCTTTAATACAAATTAGGGATGATTGTCAGGGCTCACTGAACACATCATCAAAGAAGTGTAGGTGAGGCCCCTGATTCGTACCTTTCAATTCATAGATGTGGATCTCGGACCTATGAAGAAAAGTCCCGAGACTCCAACATCAAAAGGGAAGTGACTTGACAAAAAGAAACGAAGTGACTTAGACAAAGGGGTCACTGCTGCATTTTGTGGGGGTCTTCTATTTCGAGGTCTGCTTCTGCCTCTGGGTCTCGCAGCATTCAAACCATCATCATCAACCACATTTGCTGTTGTATAGGTTTGAGCCTCATGCTTTTCTTTGACTGCCAAAGGACACGAAAGAGGCGAGTGCGCGTGAAGCTTCGCTCACGTCTGTAGGCAGCGCGGAAGCTACTGCTTCACGAATGAAGGAGGCAGCCTACCTACAGAGACTACAATCAAAGCAAAGTCATGAGCGATAGCGAAGGCTCTCCCATTCCCACCGGGAGCCCCTCCCCCGGTCGCAAACAGGGCCGACCGGGAGGCGTGAGCGAGATGTCGATTTGGTCTGTCGTCCGCTTCGCGCCTTTAGAGCTAAAAAAGCTCCATTCCATATTTTGGACAGAGAGTGAGACCTTGGGTCCTGCTCTCGCATCTCGTCGCACTCATGCGGTCCGGACAGTCGAAAAAAAAACCGAAAACGAAAACGGCGAAGTCATTTCATCAAAAGTCATTTCAGAAGCAGTTGGTGCTGCTAGTTCAGATGGTGCAACTAGCGCTAGAGTGAGGAGGGCAAGGAGATGGGGGGGCCCCCTTCGCACTTCACCAAGCGCTCCTGCTGCCTTGCCTTTCAGAACTTATTGTCAAAGAGTAGCACCATATGCCAATGAGGATCATGTGAGAAACCGAATTCCTAGGGATCCACTCAACTTACAAACCAATGCTCATTGTTCAATGCTCATCACTTTGCTCTTGTCACCACAAGTTACTTATCACTAACTCGCTTTCTTTTGCATGCATTATCATAAAACCAGTGTTGCAACCAACTCTTTCACACAAAAATCAGTTGCAATGCATTGAACAAAATATCCTGTGTCATGAGATAGAAGATGATTATAGCATTCTAAAAAATGATGCAATAAAAGGTAAATCAGACAATTTTTTGATTCAGTAACCTCTCATGGTGAATTGAAACATCAAAGTGGCCTTTGATTCCTTAAAACCTTTAGCGAGAAACTACAAGACAAGGTAATAGTGTTAGTCGTATTGTTGTAGAAGGAAGTCTACTTCACTTTTTTTCAAAACAAAAGGATAAGGAAAAAGATTTTAAATAAACCCAATAATTCCAAAGTTATTAAAACAAGCTCTCAGGCAATTCACATTATAGAAATTGATAAGTTCATTCATTAATATTCTTATATGGAATATAAGAGGCACAATCCTTGCAAGCTTGGTTTGACAACTTTATAGCATAATCAAATCCCAAAACATTATCTTAGTGGCTTTATTTGAACTCATGGCTCAAATTAAAAATTATAGCAATTTGTGTATATTTAAGAATACATGGAATTGGCAACATGTCAAATATGATTTGGGTGCTCTGGAAAAAAGATTTTGATTGTTAAGCAACAATAGATGACAAGATCTTCACCTCTCTATTAAATGTAATGCTTAGAAAACCGTTATCAATTGAACTTTTGTATATGCTAAGAGCTAAGTAATTGAGAGATGAATTTTAGGGCACAATCTCATTCAAATTTTGACACACTATGGATGGTGGGTGGGGACTATAATGAAATAAACTCTCTAGAAGAGTTCATGGGGCACTCTTCTAATAAAATAGAATCTATGTAAGAATTCTCTAAGTTCATTCACTAAAGAAAGGGTAGATGAACTAATTAGATAGGGTGCTAGTAAATCAACAATGAGTGGATCAAATCTCCATGAAAGTAATTAAGAATCTTTGTAAAGTAAGATTTGACCATGCCTTATTCTTGGCTTACTTTCCTACATAAACTCTAATGACTCCAAAATAATTTAGACTTCGAAACATGTGACTAGAGCATCACTCATTCTTACAAATGATGGAAAACAATTGAAAGTTTCCTATTAATGGTGTTTGCATGAAAGCTCTTACTACCAAATTAAAAAGACTGAAAACTATCCTAAGGAATAAGTCAACATTTGGTAACATCTTTATGGCTATCAAATCCACTAAAGGCCTAATCAAACTTAAAAAATCTTAATTTCAAGCAAACCCAATTGATGAAACAAGGGAGGATTTATCTCAGAAGAGCAAAACTCTATTAGAAGCATTGATAAAGATAACTTCTACTGGAAACAAAAAGAAAGAATTAAATAGCTAATAGAGGGTGAAAAGAAAAACAAACTCTTTCATATTATGGTTAACGAATGAAGATCAAAATTAAATATCATGTATAATAAAAACTACAATGACATGTGGATTCATTAAAAGGAGAAAAATACTAAAGCTGTCATTCTTCATTTTTAAAACCTTTTAAAGGCTACCAAAATAAAATAAAATAAGATGCTCCTAAGCTACATTCCATCATTGGTATTAAAAGAAGATAATAAACTCATTAAGAAGGAAATCACAATGGTAGAATGAAAAGAAATAGTATTCCAAATGGATCTAGTTAGCACCCAACCTTTGATGGTTACAATAGAAAGTTTTTCACCCACTATTGGGACATAATAGCAACTAATATTTTGCTACCAACAAAGGAGTTTTTTGAATGAAACTCTAATTCCTAAAGGAATGTCATGCTCAAAAATCATTGTAATTTATAAAACATATAATCTTAAGACATTTTCAAATTTTAGGTCCATCACTGTATAAAACTTCATCAAAAAGCTGTTTTCCAAAATTTTTACTAACAGGATACAAAACATTCTTCCATAACTAATCTATCAAAAGCAAACAAGTTTGACATGAGGTTGATAAATCATATATAACATCCTATTGGCTCAAGAATTCATCATATCTCTAAACAGAAAAATTAAAGGCTTCAACTATATAATCAAGTTGAACCTCAAAATGCTTTTGATTATATTTCATGGGAATTCCTAAGCAAGGTCTTTGGCTAATTTTACTTTTCTGATAAGTTTACTAAGCTGGTCACCAATAATTTGTGTGGCTATTTGGAGCTCCATAATCATTAATGATATGCCCAATCGTTACTTTTAATTAACAAGGAAGTTCAAAGAACATAATCTTATCTCCCCTCTACTCTTTATTTTGTCCATGGAAGTTTTTAGTAAGGGCTTAAATAGGCTACTTACACAAAAGAAAGTTATCAATTATGCTCAACCAAGATCTGATGACTTATTTCTCACTTAGGATATGTAGATGACATAATTATTTTCAATCACAAGTGATCCAAAATAAATTCATAATTTGAACAAGTCAATAAAGAATTTTCAAAGCATGTATGGGCTTTAAATTTATCAAAGAAAAAGCAAAATCATTTTAAGCAACAAAATGGGTCTAGGACAAATACAAAAAAATTATGTTGGAATTCCATAGAGCAAAGCTTTCTATAATATACTTCGAGTGTAAACTATTTACTAGTAGCAAAGAATGCTACATATCACCAAAATCTAATAGATAAAATCAATTAAAATATCACTAGTTGCATGAAAATGTTGCTAGCAATGGGTGACAGACTAATTATGGTCAAACATTTATTATCATCCATTCCAATTTTTAAACTAATGGCTTCAAATCCTCCATGCTCAGTACTTCAAAGAACTGAGATGAACATGAACCATTTTTTATGAGGTGATGTTAAAAGTTCTCATAAACATCACTGGGTTACATGGGATAAAATTTGTTTCCCGATTAATGAAAATGGATTTTTTTTATAAATTATTTTATGTATTTTATGAAATACAAGGAGTGTTTTATAAATGCATGAGACAAAGTGGTGAAGGAGGGGCCATGGCATACCACAACAAAACAAAGGGACTAACATACATGATGATTTAAAAGATTGCTAACATTGTATGTGTACGTGATCGCACAAGTCTACCATGACATACACATCTAATGAAAAATATAAATCCATCTCATATCAAATCAAAGACTTGTAATCTAAAATAGTATTAAGTTTTTGGAGTTAATAGTATGATGAAGAAGTCATCTTAGTTTGATGATGCTCTCAAATGAATAGTGTTAAATCAATCATACTTTATGAGAACAGGATCATAATCTATGATGCATGTAGCAGGAGTTGCTTGAATCAAATGCATTCAACCATTTGTGCTTCAAGTGTCATAACTAAGGTGAATGAGCAAAGTAACAATAACTTTTAGAGAGTGTACTGGGCCAAATCAATAGACCTTCAATGACCCAGCAAAGTGAACAATTCCAAGAAAAGAGTTCACGCAATGAGATGAATTGTTATTGTATTAGATTGATGGGGATAGAGAATTTAGGCAAGATGCCTTGTGTTCAAAAAACATATGGTGCAATGAGTGTCAAAATACCATATGAGGGAAAAACCAATTGAGCTTGATCGTTGAATTTGAAAGTTGTTCTAGTCATCTTATACTTTAAGATCTTGTATCTTATATGAATTATGTATACACAGAATTTTGGCTTTCTCCATTTCCATAATGGCTTTGCATCTATCTATATAGACTATTCCTTTAATAGCTTATTACCTTACAATTTTTTCAAGGGCATTCATAGCTTAGTTTTACTCCATTTTAATGTTATTGCTAGTGATGTGGATCAGTTTATGCAATTGCTTAATCTGTTAAGTTCTATCTACTATAAAATAGTGTGGAGCTATGATACCCATTATCATTGTTATTAGATTATAGCATTCATGATCAAAGAGTACATCAAAAAAATACTAATAATAACACAAGTGTATACTCTTGTTGATGCCAAAATCTATAGCTACCAATGCTAAGTTTAGTACAACTAGTTGAGCAAACAATTGTTTCACATTGGAGTCATTGTTACAAATAAGACCTACCATATAGCTCGATTCTACTTATAAAATTAATGGATAATCACTTTAACTACATAACCCAAGTGTAGTCCATACAATTTTCTCATAAAACCTATTTTTTCTTAACTAAAATAATGGAAGTAAGCCAAGTTGCACCAAAACTTGATTTGTCTATTGTGTTTGTACCAACAAAAAAGCCTTGAAATACTTGTGAATTTCCAATTAATGTTTGAATAACTCATATTTTTTATTTAATTATTTCATCATATATCTTTTTGTTTCTAGCTTTTTATATGTACCAACATATTAAGACTGGTATTAAGCTCATCACCTCTTGAACTATCAAGCTTCCTTCGATATCCTGCCATAATTGATTTAGGAAAGATGCAATCAGTTAATGTAAATTGGCATTACTATCTATAGTTGTGCTATAAAAGGATAAAAGACAATGCACTATATAACATTCAATAACATCATGATCCATAATATCCTCATTGAATAGTGAGGGCATTTGGAATCATTTTAGAAATGTTATTGCTTTAGTTGTCCTAAAAGGGAAGTGTCTAGTTGAGTATATACCATAAGAGGATCGATATCTTAATGGGAATTCTGTCATTCCAAATTCTTTACCTTGAGAACTTCTCAAACCTTTTGCTCCTTATTTCATTCTTGGAAGATTGAGAGTGAATCTACCATCATTACTTATATTTAAATAAACTTTATCATTTGTAGGAGATTTGTGCATAAAGTTGAGACTAGGTCCGTTGTTTTTTCATTTTCCTCTATATGTCTGATTTGATTTATGTTTGCTTCCCTTTCAAATACTTAGCTTTTATGCTTTCCACCAAAAGGGACTGATTCTCTAGCATTTTTTACACTTTCTTTGCTAACAAAAGCTAGAGTAATATCATCTAGCTTTCTTATGCCTAGTCCATTCTCCTACATGGTTCATTTATCTTGTCCTACTTCATCCACTTATGTTTATGGTTATTTTTTATGTCTTCCAATAAGAAGACATTCATTATAATTTTTAGGCACTTTATTATCTATATTGGAAAATGTGTAGACATTAATACATAAGCTAAGGTTGAATTTAGAACATTCTTAACAAGTATTAATCTACCTCCCATTGATAGAAGTTTCTTCTTCAAACCAACTATTTTATTTTATAATTTATTTAGTAATTATTGAAAATATATAGAATTTTTCTTGCTATTATTAATTGGACACTCCAAAAAGGTCATGAGGATTGAACCTTGCTTAAATCCAAGATTGTTTTCAATTCTTTTAGTTGTAATTGTTTTTAGCTTACTTAAAATGTAAAATTTGCAATTTTGCTTATTCTATTACATGCTCAGTTTTTTGGAAGGTATAAAGGTACTTATGAATGCTTTTTAAGAATCTTAAATCCCTCTACTAAATATTATGATGTCAATGACATAGCTAAGATGGGTTCTTGTTGAACACCATTTATTGTGACATAATGTAGAATGGTGCTCTTATTGAAGTTCTATTTTAAGCTTCTACTAAAAAATTCCATTGCAATGATGAAGAGTAGTAGGTAAATTGGATTGCCTTATAATAATCCCTTTTCTAGTTGGAAAACTCATATGGAGATCATTTATTATAATGGAAATCCATGTGCTATTGATGAGTTCCCTAACAAAAAGAGTTTAACTTGGCTTAAAAATTGACATTATCTAATATAGTAAATATAAAGTCCTATGAGATATTATCATAAGTGCTCTTAATGTACAACTTTATTATGTAGATCCTCCTCCTAGTTTTCTTATTCAATGATATCATGGGCATTTGAGCAATCAAAACATTATTTGTCATCTTCCTACCTTTAATGAAACCAACTTATTTTGATGATATAAGTTTTCTTAAAAGATGTTGCAATTTATTAGCCTAGTTATTTTGATGATAATTGTCATCTCCCTACCTTTCGTATGTATAAGCATGCATAAAAAAGATAAATGAATATAGTCTAATGTGTCACAATATATTAAGTGAAGATTTGACCTTCTCACCATTTTATGTAGTATGTTATGAGCTCTAGATGGTAGCCACTACACCATAACTAAATCCATATTGCTTCTTGATATGAAAGTTGAGCCATCATCCTTAAACAATCTCATCATCAAGCTTGAACTATTTTACATATGGAATGCTAAAATCTTCTCAACTCTTCATGAATCTTTATCTACAATTCCTTACACAAAAGGTTAGTTAATAATTACTTGGCTTTGTTAATATCAAATCTCATAAGTCATGGGATCATAATCATATGATTTTTCTTCCTAGAATTACAACTGTTGTGATACCATCTTTATGGCATCTACCATTTTGGAGCCATTAATCCTTATTTTAGAACCATTTACTTATAAAAAACATATTCTTATGACCACTTTAAAACTTTACTTTAGATATTTTCTTATATTTTGAAAACTTGTTTCTTCTTTTATGATCAAATAAGTAATCAAATAAATAAATGACATAAATTTCTTTATAGATACCAAGTTTATCAAATATAGTTCTCATAGTGAAAATAAAAAAATACAATGCTATCAAATATCATACTAACATATGTAGCTACAAATAGTAGGTCCTTGAATATCATATATGCTAAAACCTGATACAACCATCCATTAAAAAGTAAAATAACTAATAAATTATAGTTCCCCCTCATGGATCTCTTGAAATCTTTGATGTGCATCCACATTACCTAAAGTTATTAGGCCCTAGAACAGGATAGGAAAATAGAAAAAGGCATAATTAGCAAAACTTTATAAGAAAATACAAAGAAATAATAAATTGGAGTTGTGTCACATGCTTGCCCAAAAAAAGTAAGTATTCAATATCAATTGTAACATAAAAATAACAGAGTAATACTAACATGTTACTACGATGTTTTTACTCTTTTAAAGCAATCCTTCAAAAATTTATTTGCAATTACTTTGTCTCCCATTTAAATTCCAATTTGAAACAAATATCTTGTGCACTACTAATTTAAACTTTTTGTTTATTAAACCCTTTCTTTTTCTTTTATATTATCTATGTAGATTATGCATTAAAATAAAACCTAAATATCTTTTCTTTTTAAATTTGGGTCCAACCTCTAGGCCATTCTCTAAAGAAAAATACACCATATCATGATTCTTTACAAGGTTCCATCTTCAAAAAATTCATAGAGCAAGATTTACCCAATTGACGACATAATGGTTTTCCTTATTCAACTGTCAGAGCCTTATTCTTTAAAAGTAACCTTTTTACCGTTTAATATCTTCTTCCTAGACTTTTATAAAACCAACATTTTAATTATCTAAGTTTCCCTTTGCCTTCTTCCTTATGCAACTAAGGTAAGACATGACATTATTTAGAACAAAATATGTCATAAAACAAAAATTTCATAAAATATTTCTATAAGAATAATGTAATTCAATTAAACCTTTATAATAAACAGTCAATTATAACTTATTGATCAATTAACATCTAATTATTACAATAAGATTTTAATCATCACATCACAACAAATAGGTAAATATCATTTGTCAAACATAGGAATTTTTGCTAAATTAGAGGCCATTAAACTACAATAGAACATAGATGAAGCAAGTGCTCCAAGGTTATAAAGTATGTCTACCTTAAATGCATGTTGTAGTGGTCCACACCTTGTTTACATAATTCCTTTCATGAATCAACATCTTTCCCTTCTTCTTGATAGCAAATGAAAATTATACCAATTTATTTGCATTAATGGCCATAATAGCAAGAAGACTGAAATTCCTTGTCTCACACATGACACTTCAAAATGTTTCTCCAAATTTCCTAAATTCTCATGATGCTACATATTGACTCCACTTTACATAATTCTCATCACATCCTTCCCCTTCCCCAATCCTTTATGCCCATAATTGATGCAAAATCAAGAGGAGAACTCAAGGTGACAAATGATGATTAAAAGATGTTAAGTGAAGGAAGTTGAGCATCAAGAAATGATTGACGAACGATAGGCGAAGAAGACTATGTGTTGGGATTTCACCCCCCTTCCCACCTTGATCGAGTGTCATGAAAAATAAAACATAAATGATAGATGATGAGTAACTTGGAATAACCAAACATATCATCAGAGATCGATAACTAAGGTATAAGCAACAATCTACAACATGAGTTTTTCACATGGGTATATTCACAACCTAATATATGATACTTATACATCATTTAGTATGCCTAAAAGCAATGATGGATATAGGGGAAACCAAAAATTAGGATTTTTCAATCAGGATTGAGCCACCATCCACTATAAAGGGGAACCAAAAATCATCTTTAAGGAGGATAAAATTGGAAAATCACTAAATCATTCAAATAAATGCTACTAAGAAAATTCTCATGTGGTAGGCCTAGTATGTAATCCATCAGAAAAGCATCCAACACAATTAGTTTTTGAAGTGAGGCTATGATAAAATCATTGGGATGTGGACATATACTAATTAGATTTTAGAAGGAGAGGAGTTTCTTTGCTCTTGGCTGCATAGATCATGGAATGTAGCTAACTTCCAAATGCAAATTTTTAAGTAGTATCCAAAATTTAATCTCAACATTAAACCACCTTTGGCACCTATCAATGAGTCTTTGAACATTTTTCCATTCACCTGTTTAACAAAGTAGCTTTATATTCAATAGCCTCTGTAATTGGAAAATTGCTGAAGGTGGATGCTACAATGTTAAATTTAGCTAGGCCTAACATTATTAGAATATGTGTTAAAATTGATTTAGTAAAAAACTATCCAAATAAATTAGAATCACTTAGAAAGGTAGCAATTGAAATGGCTTTTAACAAAAGATTCAATATGATAATTTGCCATTTTTAATGCATCAATTACTACAAACAAGGACACAATACTTCAACCTAGAAATTTAATATAGTAAAACCAGAAATGAAAGCTAACACAAAAAGATAAATCATTCTATAAGTCAGAAGAACCAACCATGGAAAAATGAGAACTCTAAAAAATCATCACCTGAGCTTGATAGACACCTGTGCTCAAAGGATTTGAAGAATGGTTTATAACCTCAAGCCCCATCTTAATCTGACAATGGGCAAAATGATAAGGTTATGTAGGTTGATCAAATGATGAATTTGAGCATGGATAAAGATAAGCTCAAAATGTTAGGAAATGAGAGGAAAAGTATGTCAACCAAATTTTTTGATGACAATTATTAGGCCTTTAGGTGTTAAATGATTTCAATAATGAATTTCATAAAGGAGCTATCAACTTAGGACTAATACTACTTAAGCAAGATGATTTTTACCCTTCTATAGATAAGAAGATGAAAGGTATATAGTATTGAACTAGTCTTAAACAAAATCATAGAAGTGCAATAGTAAAATAAATTATAAATCATGTGTTAATATATGGATAACACTCTAATATGGAATATTAAAGTAGCTTTGAATCTCAAAATAATCATGTATCTTAAACACACAATTAGGATCAATTAAATATCTCAAATAGCTCTTCTTGAGGAATGGCTTTAGACAAAAAACTCCCTAATTTAGTGATTGTTCTAGGTTTTGCTCATTGTATTGGAAACTCATCCAATAAAATATAGATACAATGGAAAGAATATTCAATGTGATAGACTAGATGAAAACAATCAATGAATGAATTCACTTCTATGTTACAAAAAAATGGAAGTCAATTAGTCTCAAAATACGCATTCATGTATGTTAAGTGTATAAGGGTAATGAGAAAAAGATTGTGGAATAAACTAACAAAGATTGTCAAAAATTAGAAGGGCCCATGGTTAGTGGGAGGAGTTTAAAAACAACATAAACAACTAATGCCTTAATATTTTCAAGTGTACCTCAACAGTGAAAATAGTGTAAAAGGACATTGCACTTTTATAGATGGGCTTACTTTCTCCTTTCAAATAGAAGAAAGTTAGATAATGTGAAATGATATACTATAACCTTCCTCAAGCTCTCTTGGTTAAAATAAATATACGTGGCACCAACAAGGAAAATTTCTCAATGGTGGGAGAAATAATTAGAGATCATGATGGCAATATTCTACATGTTTTTGCCTATCCAATAAGGCAGTATTCCATAGTGGAGGCATCTTTGTCAAGTATCAAAAAAGGTTTGTAGTAGTGCATCAATAGTCAATATACAAATGTTGATATAGATCTAAACTACATCTCTTTAATAAGAATGATACAAGCAAGCTTAAAACTACATTGGAGAATTATAGATCTCGTATAACATATAAAATGAGCAGCTACTCCTCTCTTTGCAAAAGCAACAAAAAAATTGAACAAAGAATTAAATACGAAAGTACACAGTATATCAAAGCCATCTATAGCCATTATATTAATAGAAAATTTTGGATTATACTACATTTACTCATCATACAAGGCACTAAGTCTAATGTACATGATGATCACCATGATGATCCTCAAAATAAATGACTAAGAAAAGGCTATCTTTAAAATAGATAATACAAAACTCTTCATCGTACCTAACAATTTTTCAATTCTAGAGGTCCTGCCTTAATTCAAAGTTCACTTAGTGCTTCTACATTAGTGGATTGTCTCTATACATGGATGAAACATTTGGTACTATTCACATATGTGATGCATCAGATGGAAACATTTTCTTTTTATCCTTGTACGATTCTGGTAGGTCACTCTTCACATCATAACTCATTGTAATAGTCCAAGTTTCATATTTTTTTTTGGCATTGATTAGTATTATTAATAAAGTTTTCCTTCCAAACTATTTATAATGATTGTTTTAATTATTTTTCTCTTTAAAGTGTTATCCCATTATTTTGTGATCACACTAATTTATATTTGTATTGAGATGAGTTTATATTAAGCATCTCTATAAGTTCTACCTCTAGCTCTAATTTTATAATTTTTTTTATGATTTTAGTATTTATTATAATTTATTATATGTATATTTTCTATAAAATAAATTTTTATTAAGTTCCTAATAATTTTCTTTTGTTTTATAATCTAGATACCTTTGATTTTTTAATAATTCATCCTGATTAACTTAGTCGTGATATTTACATTCTCTAAAAGCAAAGTATTATATCACAAAGATTATGATTTTGTTATCATTAAATTACCAAAATTGAGCCATGGAGTAAACATGATTATGACAACCTCAACTAATATGGGTGACTTGCTTGGCCCACTATATAAAGTGGAGCTTATTAAGAATCCTTTAATAGCTTTTTCTTTATGAATTTATGCATTAATTTGGCTTTAAATTAAGTTTAGATCAAATCTCATAAGTTGGATCATGATACTAATTTTTTGTTTTATCTATTCAATGTTATTTATAAAATGTGATACATAAAATGTGACTCAGTAAGAGGAGAGTGAATTGTTAGAAATAAAAATTATGGTTTTTTAATAAAATATTTAAAGAAATAATTTTTTCTAAACTTAAAAATATCTAAAAGTGATTTTATGTAAATTTTAATTTTAATTTAAAACATGCTAACTTTTTTCAATAATATTTTTTATAAAAATTATGAAAAAAGTAACAAGAATTAAAAATGTACACCAATGATTTTTAGGTGGTCCAGCTTAAAAAGAAGCCTACCCCTACCATCGACAAAAACCAAAAAAAAAAATAAAATAATCAATATAAGTTGTTTTTGTCAAAAGATGGGAATGCTAAATCCTCACAATAACTAAACAAAATAGACAGGCTACTACAACTTTACTATAAAATAAAAAGATAATAAAAGAAAAATGTTACACGATATAAAATAAAAATTAATTGAAAAAACAAATCCTATGCTTGATGAAATGATTAACGAATCACAAGTATTTTAATTAAGTTAATTAGGAATAAAGATGTTTGATAACTTAGCTGATTTAAAAAGAGAGCTGAATTTAGGAGTTTAACAACTGAAAGATGCAGCATATGAAAGTGATGATGACAATGGATTGCTAACAAACTGAATGTCGTGACTTGAAACTTTTCTAGATTGCATAAAAATTCATCAAATCATTTTTTTCAAAATTCTACAATTTATATAAAATTTTTAGCGACTAAGAGCACTTACCAAATAAAAATATTAGCTCTTAGAGTTCAGCCATCATTCGTATTTTTTAATTAGAAAATTATTATATAAATAAAATATTTTAATAGGTCAAAATAATGGCTAAAAGAATTGTGGCATAGAAGGCATTAGATCAAAATTATACATGATCGTTCGAATGTGAAAACTGCATAATTTGATGGATGCCAATCAATAGCGTTGTTTAGAAATAAATTTTAATCAGAACCATTAGATCTAAATCATGATCAAATGGCTACATTTAGATCTTATATACAAAATAATCAAGGAACATGAGATTGCAAAAGGTGAGAGCAAATTGATGATATAATTAGGTATTATATAAAGCCAGATGAGATCAAGCTCATTCGATCACAAAATTGCATGATCGATTGGCTCTATTTACTTCCACAATTCAGAAGCAAATTGTGCAAAAAGTATTTTTGCATTAGTCCCACATAGTGTATTTCAAATTTTTTTTCTCCTTATAAGTTGTTTTGTGTGCTCTAAAGATAGCCTAATTTTAGGGTTGGTTGTCCCATGGTTCGCTCAAGAAGTGATTACCCATGCCACAAGTGATGCTTTATAATTGAATTAGAGATGTGGGGTTAATAACTCAATCTAATGCACTTTCATATGTGTTTGAGATTGATTACAAAACCCATTAACTGTACTAAACATGATTCAAGATTCATCGTCCTGATCGAACCAAACAGATTAATAGGTAAGGTAAGTTTAAAATCTTTTTGCTAATTAATTAGTATTATATTAACATAATTTTTACAATAGGTTAACTAAGATTTTTAAATATAAAATTAAGATCAAATGATGGTCAAGTAAAGATAGATCAAAGATATTAAAAACCTAAATTATTATAAAGTTGATTAACTTAATTTACTTTAGTATAACTTGTAATGAAATTTTATTCAAGTTTAGTACTCTAATCAAAGTAAAATTAAAATACTTAAAATTAAATTTAAAATGTATCTCTTGGTAGTTTGCTACTTCAACCAAGACAATTTTCTTCAGATTCCACCTTTGTTCTTCTTTTTTTAAATTCTCTCATGAACATGAGCATTGACTATCTAAAATTTAAAAAAAATCACTTAAAAAAATTTGCTAAGAATGTTTAAAATTCTTATCATCAAATAAAGTATCAAGGCTGTAACTCAATAGTAAAACAATCTCCTTTATTTCACATAATGAAACTTTTAATGAAATTAATAAAAAACATAAATTGCTTAAAAAAAGAATATGTAAAATAATTAAAGATAAACTCACCCCTTTATGTATGCCATGGCTAGATTAATGCCCTCCTAATTTATGTTTATTTCATTTAAATTTTATTCTCTCTCCTCTTCTTTAATCACTTAAAAGACCAAATCTAAATTTTATAAATTATTCATTACCTTAATATTTTGTGAAATTATCAGCCAATTCATCAACTAGTTTAATTTTTTTGGTAGAAATCATTTGATTCTGATTACACTTTTATTGTATGGTTTATGAGTCAACTCACAAAATCTTTTGAAATTAATTTAATTTCTTTTTTATTATTATTATGCAAAACATATTAATTAAGATATAATGTATTAAGGTTGGATTAAAATTTGCTACAAAAGCTTAACAATTAAGATCAAGTTTTCTCACAAATTATAATTTCATCAATAAATTGTTCTTTAAGATGATCCTTATAAAATTTTAAAGTTTTAAGACCTTTTAAAGTACTTTTTTCCTTATTTATGTTATTTGAATCTTCTAAACTTAATTTCTCAATTCTTATTTGTTTATCTTTTGTGTATACATTAGTTTGTTTATATCAAATTGATTTATTAAAATTTATATGTATAAAAATTACAATTATTTGATTTAGGAACCTAAGTTATTTATGGTTCAACATAATTAGATATAATTTAGCAACTATTTCTCTTCACTGTTTATATGAAAGAAGAAAATTTGGAATGAGTATTAGCTTTAATCCAACATGCATGTCAAGTATGACTAAGTTGCATGTAATAATAGCATATAAAATTATGATTATAACCATATCAAATATTAAAAAGCTTATGCAAATGAAATCTTCTAGCATGTATAATAAAAACTTGTCTAATAACTGGTTCTATATTTGAAAATGAGCACATGAAGGGTAAAGATCTAAAATCATTAAATTTCTTACTAATGATAAATATTGATTAACTTTTTATTTTAAATTATCATTAGCATTTTTCATATTCTCTAAATAAATGTTAGCCTTTTTCTCTAATTTGTTCATAATGACTTAGATATTCACTATATTTTCATTTAATTTCTAATATTTTTTACTCAAAGTTTCATAGTTTTTGTAAACATAAAGTAATTATTTAGCTAATTTTTTTTTGGAGTAATTTATCTCCTCACTTGAAGATAGGTCTTCTTCTTGTTCTTTTGCCATCTTGCAAAAGAGTCTATTATTTTCTTTTTTTTCACTTGTGTTATTCTCTTTTAACTCATTCCAAGCTGCTTTCACTGCCTTCTTCATTTTCTGCTTGCATTTCTTTATTTCACTCTTCTAAAATGACTCTTCATAAGTTCTCTCTAGCTAAACCAAATTTTATAAGCTATTTTTAAACTCATAATTTTATAAAATTTAATAATATTCAAAGCACAATGTAAAATATTTATGACATTATCATTTAATTTTACTTTATATTTTTTCATTCATTTTACATAATAGTTCAAATACAAAAATACCTTACGAGTTTTCCTTTGTAGGAAAATCAAAAGAAGTTTGCACTAACTCCAACATTTCCTTATCAATCGATTTTAAATAACTGGCCATTCTAATTTTCCAATAGAGATAACAATTATCATATATCTACTAGAAGATGTGCCTTCATCCAAACTTGTTGAAGCTTTAATTTGAGTCATAAATCTCTAGGAGACTTTCTTCTCACTAAAAAAGGACCTTATTTTGATACTAATTGAAGTGTGGTTCAGCAAGAATGGTGAATTACTATGAATAAAAATTTTGGTGAATAATTTTTATTTTTATTAATCAAAAAAATTAAAATTATATATATATATATATATATATATATATATATATATATATATATATATATATATATATATATATATATATATATATATATATATATATATATTAATCAAGGTTTCTTATAAATATAAATTATTTTATAAAAAAAATTTTAAAAATAAATTTGATCAAAAAATTAGCAAAAATATTTTAAAAATTATAATTGATCCCCCACTTGTGAGATTTATGCACACTCATTTTACTTCATTTCCATCCCTCCATAAAGAATTCTATCTAATAGAGTTATATTTCAAGTGAATAGTTACTAAATATCTATTTTGTTGTTAGTTAACTAAGTTTTAGGGGGGAATGGTCCTTTTAATATATTTGACAACTATTAAGGACAAAAACATTTACAAAAATAACATCAAATAAAAAATGATAAAAAACTACTCATGTGAAGAAAACGTTAATGATTATTTATCAACTTTATCACCAGCAAAGTTTATCACCTTTTCTTTATCATCAAAAACCTTACATAAACTAGACAAAACTCAATATCAAAAACATTATTATTGTAGCACTAAAAATTTAATTAAATTGAGCTTTCAAATTATTTTTATATTATTTAGAATTTTTCAAAAAAATTGAGATTTATTTAACTTTTTGGCAAAATTGTATATTGTTAAAAAGGGATATGACTCCTCACATAAAGGAGATAAATTGAAAAATTAAGTCTACAAATTATTATGAGATCAATGACACCAAGTTTGTGAATATTGAAGTTATTGAAGCAATAAAATAGAAGATTGGAGCTTTGTATGATTAAATATTTAATTAATTTACAAGAATTAATATGTTCTAAAAATTATTAAATAGACTCAAAAAATTATAAACATGGGTTAAGTTATAAAGCTTATAAAAAAGCTCAATATAAAAGTATCATGCATTGAAAAGGAAGCGTCATAATGATAAAACTAAAGCCTAAATAATTTTAAAATAAAATAATAAAATAATAATTATAAGAAATTTTAGATTGAAAAATTGTTAATAGTACTAAATGATACAAAAAAATACAAACTTTTGTGAATGGGTAGAACTCATTTAAAGCAATCATACAAATTGGTCAATGAATTTTTAGAGATTTATTTAATTGAAATATTTTGGAAATTTCCTCATGACCAAATTTTTAAATAACTTTTTAAATTAATTTTTAAAAACTTAAATCCCTTAATATAGTTCCTAATAAGGAGGTGATTTCCAAGTGGTGGAAAGCACTAGAAGAGGGGAGAATATAGTTGTTAGAAGAAGAGAAAAGAACAATATTCTTGAGAGGTGCATCTGATGAAGGAATAAGAAGAGTTAGGGAAAGAGAAGTGTCATTGTGAGCTATAAAAGGATGGATATTGACTCTGTAGTCAAGTTTTGGAAACATTGGTGAAAAGCTTCTTAAGTGTAATTTAGCCAAGCCAAGTAAAGGGTGAGAGAATGAAAAGAGAAGAAAATTAGGAGGAATTTGGAGAATTTCTTAGTGATACTAATCAAAGAAAGACGATTATAGGAGCAGTATAAGTTCTTGAATGGCAATTTTTAAATCAAGAAAAATCCTAAGGTAAGACCATTATGAAATAAAAATTAAGGTAAGCAAGATTTATAACATATATTTATCTTATTGACGTAATTTTAATTTTAATTTAGTGACATAATTGAGAAATTAAACTTAAATTGTAAAAAATTGGGAGAAGAAAGATAATGTGCTCCAATACTCACTTTGCACTGCAATTTGTTGTTTTTCCTTATGTTATATAAATATAATGCAAAAGAGTGGTTGAGAACATTTTTTTTATTTTATAAGTTGCATGAGATTAAAGCACCAAATTGATAAATAAAGGACAAGTTTTTTTTATTATAAAATTAAGTTTTTTTTCTTATGAGTAAAATAGAAAATAAAAATGAAAAGAAGATAAAAACTAGAGTTAGTGTTAAGGACTTTGCTATGATTTCAAAATGAATAAAATCGTAATCACTAGATTGGCGTATCTCATTCTGGATTACAGTCAGTAGGTGGTTCCTAAACCATTATTAAGGAGTATCTCATTATAGAGTATGGTCTAAATATAGAAACCTAAAGATTAAAACAAATACTTTAAGACCTTGATCTTAAACCAAACTGGAATGAGAAAAAGATAAAAAGGAATACAAAATGGAAAATAAAAAGAGGATAAAATAAATTTATATATTTTTTATAAAAGTAGGTGTGTTTTAATGAAAATGTATATCTCCTTTTTATGCTTCTTGTCTCTTATTTTATATGTCGTGATATGATCTTAACCCAATAGACAACATGACTCTAAAGTTGTATCTCTTTACATTCGTTTTATATAGTTTTTCCTACTAAACCAATGTTGATTGGCTCAACCTATTATATGATCTAACACTTTCAAATTATAAAGATACACATTACAAGACTCTAAGGGAGCTTTGAGGGAGATAGAGCCCTTTCATGATAGATGTTTTAGTTGATCATATGTCATGTAAGAGAAACATTAGCATTAATTAAATTTATTTGTGTAACTATGGACATATATTTTATTTCCATTACAATATTTTATCATATGAACATTAGCTTTTGAAAGGCATGTAATTGAATTTATAAAGTTTCACTTGGGTTTCCAATTTGGATCATGTGATTTCTTTTTGGTGAGAAAATGGTTGCAAAAGAAGAAAAAACGTGTGAAGTGGTGCACTTGAAAAGGTGGTTGATCACCATAGAGGTGGTATTAAAGAAGATGAAGTCTTAAGGCAAAGAAATATAGGACAATAGAAAACTTAGGATACAAAACATAGAAAGAATTAAACTTAATGTGTAAAACAAGATTAGGAAGGTCTAGGGTAATAAACTAGATATGTATACACTTAAAGTGAGCAATTTAGCAAAATAAGACAACCTAGGGTGGAGAGCACTGATAGAAATCGTCAAGTGAAAACCACCCATGATTCGCTACTAATTTTTAATATGTTTTTGTCAATAACATCTAGAAATGTGAATTTAAAAACCTTAGAAAAGTTCCAAAAAATTTTAAAAAGTTAGCATTAAAATACAACCTAGCATATGGTACTTAATGACCATGCATGGTACATCAAGTATGAATAAAACAAAAATAAACTAAAACAAAGGTTTATATATGGTATGACAATATTAATGTAAAATACATTAAGGTCCTACATAATCTATAATGAGTTCCTTGCAAAGTAAATTAGACTAAAAAAATGAATAGAGATAAGATAACTCGTGACTAAAATATAGTACATTAATATTAACACAATATATTAGACTTAGAATAATAAAGGGTACAAAAGTTAAGTTTAAACCAAAGACTAGCATATGATATATTAAAATTAATATACACTATGTCAACCTCAATTTAATAGGTAATACATGAAATAGAATAAACTTTATGATAATGTATAATAAATTTAAAATTGACATGTGAAATGTCAACTTGTGCAGACAATCTGGTCTATTCCTAGGTCAGATAGTCCATTTAGCTCTAACAAAGATTAAAAGCATATGTAAAGTATGTGAAAGGGAGCATGTGGCACATCTAGTTGCATAGATGGCTCTCCTTTAGATCAAATGGTCCATTAATAGAGATGACAACATAGAATTCGTTAAAAAGAATTACATCTAGTTGCATAGGTAGTTTGGTTTATTTGGATAAAATGTTTTACCAATCTGGATGTGGATGCATAGAATAACAAACAAATGCATTATATGTTAAAAGAAAAAAGGGATGTTCTACAAATCCTTTTCAAGTAAAAGATTGGTTAGAGAGAATTGAAATGTTATGTGATAGTATAACATGACTAACCATAAGAGTCATTATGGTATTACTAATATTAGATAAAGTTGTTGGTCACTAATGGATAGGAC
The DNA here is from genome assembly GCA_023846275.1 of Vanilla planifolia. Taxonomy (NCBI): domain Eukaryota; kingdom Viridiplantae; phylum Streptophyta; class Magnoliopsida; order Asparagales; family Orchidaceae; genus Vanilla; species Vanilla planifolia. The sequence continues at coordinate 22,732,057 of CM043870.1, forward strand.
AACAAAAAATTTTGTTCAAAGAACATGCTAATTTTGAAATATCATTGAGAGAATTTCTTCAAGCATTCCTTGTTTGGTATATTCTTAAATCTATCAAAGAGAATATGAGAGGTGATCTATAAAGGCAATATTAGAAGTGTTTGACAATCACAAAATATGAGTAAATTTTCTCGAGAGTAGGAAGATATAAGCCAGAGTTGGTGGTTATTAAGAAGCAACGATACTACCTAATAAGGAAGGGATTAAGAGATTTCATGAGGAATTTCATGGCTTTTATGGAATTTAGATATTATAGAAGTCTAGTTGGAGTAGCCTAGATAATTGAGCAAGATGAAGCAATTATAAAGACTAAGATGAAAGCAAGTAAAATGAAAGTGACTATTTTACATAAGAAGGCCAAAAAGTTAAGAAGACTATAAGTATTGGAATAGAGTCCCAAACTACAAGGATTAAAATAAGAAAAATCTTTAATATTAGATATGTGGCAAGTTCCATAGAGGATAATGAGAGAAGGAAAAAGTAAACTGATTTACTTTCAAAGAATTCGGATAATATGATAGAAAAAGCCTACAATGGCCAGGGAAATCAATCAAAGATATAATGATGATAGAGAATTTATAAATGGAGGAACAATTATAGAGATAGCTAACATCAATAATGCAAATAAGGGTAAGGGACAAGCTTTTAGCTATCAACCCTAATCAATCAACTTGAATCTATGAAATTAATTAGAAGAAAGCTCCATCATTTCAAGATGTCATCACATGTAATTTAAAATTTATATATCAACATAAAAAAAGTTTTTTTTAAATGTGGAGCATTACACTTGTTTGTTTCTACCACATTAGTTAAGAACATGACAATTGACAACCATCAGTTAAAAATGCCTTTATTTATCACCTAACCAACAAGGAAAAAAAATATTGGTAAACAACTACATCAAGGAGAACCTACAAATAAACGAAAGATTATTTAACTTTAAGTTAATATTAATTGATATAAAGGAAGTTGAAATCAATTGAGAATGGATCAATAATAACTCATAGAGTTAGTATTGGTTATTAGGAGAAGAAAATAAATATTCATATGGAAGAAAAATATCACCAATGAAGGCTAAGAAACTACTAAAAAATAATATAAGTATTATCTATACAGAAGGTATGGAACAAAGAGAGCCACAACAACAAATGTGCCAATGGTATAAAAATTCCAAGAGGTGTTCCTAGAGTGGAACTAATATCCAGGGTAACTCGTATGATGAGACCTATGAAGTTACAATGTATGAAGAATCAATTATAATAACATCTAAGCAATAAGTTTATCAGTAATTTTCACCTTTGGGAGCACTAATTCTATGTATCAAAGTGAATGATGAAAGCCTACACATGTGCATAGACTATAAAGAGTAAAATTGAATCATGGTGAAAAGCAAGTATCCTCTATCTCAGATAAATGAATTAGTTGATCAATATTAAGGAGAGGAAGTAGTCTTTAAAATTGATTTGAGGTCAAGATAATATCAATTAAAAATACAAAAGGAGGACATAACAAATATAGCTTTTAGGAATAGATATAGTCAATATAAATTTTTGATACTTTCTTTTGGATTAAGAAATGCAGTAGTTACAATCATAAGCCTAATTAATCATTTGTTTAGAAGATGGCTAGATAATATCATGATAAAATTTATCGATACATTTAATATATTCCCAAAGAGAATACAAGCATATAATACATATTGTAAGATGTTATAGAAATTAAAAGAGCATCAATTGTATACCAAGTTTTTTAAGTGTAACTTCTAACTGAAGAATGTTTCCTTTATAGAACATATAATTAGTGCTAAGGTGCATCAGGAGACATGCAAAAGGTAGTAGCAATAATAAATGGGCAAATGCCTAGGAATGTTATAAAGATTAGAAATTTCTTGTGGGTAACTAGATATTATAGGAAAGTTGTCAAAAGTTTCTCCCAAATTATAGTTTTTTTACTAGAATTACATAGAAGGTGGATCAATTTAATTAGGATCAAAAGTGGGAGAAAAGTTTTTAAATTTTAAAGAAGAATCTAGCATCATACTTTCTTCACCATTCAATGACAAAGAATTTTAGGTCTATATTGATGCAATTTTATACGGACTAAGAGTTATCTTAATGCAAAATAAGAAGGTTAAAGCCAATGCTTCTAAACAACTCTGATCACATAAGAAGAATTATCCTATACATGATCTAGAATTAGTAGTTATTATCTTTATTTTAAAAATTTGGAGGCATTATTTATTTTTCTTAAAGACTTAGATATAATATGCTTATCATAGTTTAAGAAATATATTCACTTAAAAAGAATTAAACTTGAGGCAACAATATTAGCTAGATTAATAAGAGATTATGATATTGAGAACAAATATCATTGTAGTAGTATATGCATTAAGCTAAAGAGAGAGTTTGGGAAACTTAAATCTCAAATTGAAGAAATGCATCAAGCTAAATAGGATAAAATTGAATTTTATATTGTTTATGAACAGAAGAAGCTTTAATCTAGTTATAATTTCACCAGAGTGATTATAAGATATTAATGATTTCCACAACAATGATAAGAAAGTGCAGAAGGTCCAGGCCAAACTCTCGATACCCATGAATCTAAATTCTATCTAAATTAGAAGAATGGACTTGTATTTTATAATCATAGATTTTACAAACCAAATAAAGAGAAAAAATGATAAATATTATTATAAGAAGCTTATGAAACAAAATACATCATACATCCTTGAATTATTAAGAGGCATTAAGACATGAAGGAGAACTTTTGAAGGCTAAGAATAACGAAAGATATTCAAGACTACATAAGTTCCTACTTTGTCTATAAGTTAAGCAAGAGCATTAAAAATGTACTGAAGGATTAAACCCTCTTCCTATACTAGTATGGAAGCAAAAAGGAATCTCCATGGGTTTTGTTATTAGACTTTCTAAGACTAACCAAGGAAAAAACATCATATGGGCAATTGTGGATAAGTTGACAAAGGTGATGGTATATTTTCTACCTAAAAAGACAAACTATATAGTGAAAATGTTGACACAATATAATATGGATCAAATAATAAAATTATATGGCATGCCAAAATCAACATTGTCCAATCATGACTTGAAATTTACTTTACAATTCTAGAGGAAAGTCCAAAAGGCATTTAGAAGCACAATTAAAGTCTATCTTTAGCATATTATTAAATAGAAAAAATGATTAAGACCTTGAAAGACATGTTAATAATATATATATTAGACTTTGGTGGAAGAAGAGCTACACGCCTACCACTAATTGAATTTGTATATAATAATAGTTATCAATAGAGTATTGAAATAGCTCCATTTGAAATATTATATAAAAGGAAGTGTCAATCACTAATATGTTGTTATGACAAAATCAAGAAGGTACTAATGAGACTAGAATTATATCATATAAACAATTGATAAAGTATACTTCATTAGATAAAAGATATAAAAAGCACAAGGTTGCCAAAAAAGTTAGTATGACTCAAACCACTATAATGTAGAATTTCAAGAAAACAATTAAGTCTTCATAAGGTGAGTCTTATGAAAGGAGTCAATAGGATTGATAAAGGAGAAGAGTTAAAAAAAAGAGATATCTTTACAAGTTATTGAAATGCCTGAATAAGTTACATATATAAGAGGCATTACTTGTAAATTTAATTAGAATCCATAATATATTTCATATTTCTTCACTACCAAATCCATCACATGTATCTTATTTTGATTTTAAGTATATTATATATACAAACAAATATAACATATAAAGAAAAACAAGTAAAATATTGAGAAAAGAATAAAAAAGATAAGAAAACAAAAATATTTCAATGCTTTAGATGTTATTATTAAATCAATTAGAATAGAAAGTTACTCGAGAATTAAAAGACATGATGAAAAAAATATCCCTATTTATTTTGAATTTTGGGATGGAATTCTCTCGATGGAGGATTTGTAGCATACCTAATATAATAAATTGAATTTTTAAAAAATTTCTATATTCTTTAAAATTGCTGAAACTTTTTTAAAATTTTAGTTTTCAAGAAAATTATATTTCACTAAAAAGAGATATAACACCGAAAATGAGTAGGTAAGCTAAAAAATTAAGTGTAAAAATTATTATTAGCTAAAACAAACTAAGTTGATGGAAATCAAGGTTGTCTAAGCAATAAAACAAAGACTTAGAGTATTATATGATTAAATAATTAATTAATTTATAAGAATTGTGATGTTTCATATATTATTAAATTATAAAATAAACTAAAAAATTATGAAAATGGATCAACACATAGAACATATAAAAAAGCTCAATATAAAATTATATTAATATAAAAAAGAAGTTGTGGCAACCACCAAAAGATGTGAATATGTCATCAGGAGAAGAGGAAAAATCAGTTATCTTAAAATGAATATCTAGTGAAGGAATAAGAAAAATTGAAGAATGAGATGTGGCATAATGAGGTATTTAAAGAGGGAACTTAGCTACTGATTGGATTTTTGGAAAACCAAACGAGAGAGAAAAGAAACGAAGAAGAAATTTAGTGAATTATTTAATGAAGCTAATCAAAGAAAAAAGGTTATAAGAAGAGCATGAGTTAATAGAGAGCAATTTTATAATCAAGAAAAATCCTCATGTGAGACCACTACAAAAAAAAGTAATTATGATAGAAAGAGTTTGTATCATGTATATATCTAATTAATATAATGTTGATTGTAGTTTAGTAACTTATAATTGAAGAATTAAAATTAAATTGTGAAAAATTTAGATATGAATTATAATATGATGCATTTCTTACTATGTAATGTAATTTGTTGCTTTTGCTTGTCCTAAATGAACATGATGCAAAAAAATGATTAAGGACATTTTATTATTTTATATAATATTGTACAAGATCAAAGAACTTAATTAGTAAATAAAAAAAATCACAATTTTTTTATAAAATCAAGTGGTTTCTTATAAGTAAATTGGAAAAGAAAATTAGAAAGGATACAAGAACCATAGTTTGGTTGTAATAATAGATCTATCATTTAAAAAAAGAAAATTGTGATTGCCAGATTAATGTATCTCATTCTTGAATGCAATTCAAAGGTGGAGCCAAAATATTAAACAAATTGGCTTATGCCCTTGTTCTTAAACCAAGCTAAAATGAGAAAAATGGAAACAAATAAATTAGGGTAAAAAAAAGCGGGTTAAAAGAAATTTAAATGATTTCTTTTAAAAGAAAAAAGTTGTATTTTAAAAAAAATGTATATTTCATTTATGTGCTTTTTATTCGTTATTTAGCAAATATATTATATAATCTTTACCAAATATATGACATAACGTTAAAGTTATATTGCTTTACATTTATATTATATAGTTTTACCCATTGAACTAGCATTAGTTAACTATTCCTATTCTATAGCTTATCACCTTAGGTAATGAAGAGACATCATGAGACTCCACAAGATGGAGCTTTGAGAGAGACTTTTAACTTTCATGACATAAATGTTTTAGTTGATAATTTATCATTTATTAAAAGCTTTTAGTAGTTAATTTGTTTATGTAACTATAAACATATAATATTTTATATTTGTTGTGATAGTTTATTATATGAACATTAGCTTTCTAAAGACATGTAATCACTTTTATGTGGTTTCATTTGAATTTCAAATTTTCATCATGTCTGAATTGATAAAAAAAATAGTTTTAAAAGAAGAAAATAAAAATAAAGACAAATGACCCATCTAAGATGGTGGTGGTGCACACAATTGTATAGCATGTGTAATTGTGATCATCTTCTTAAAGGATTCAAAAATATTCACATAAAACTTTTTAAAGAGTACAAAAGAATAACTCTCAAAATAAATATAAAATAATATTTTATCCCTTTCATAAAATTTTCTAATGAGCCTTATTTATTTTGCTAATTTAAATTATTAGACTCAAATTATTACTTAACTAAATTAAGTATTAAATGAATATCATTTTTATATTGTGTGAAAAAAATAGGAACATACATAGATGTGTCCAAAATATTTTTGGATTTCTTAGAACTTAAATCATTTATTACTTTGATTTTCTTTTTTTCTTGATTTTTTTATCTTTTATTCATTTTTTTCTTATTACTATGTAGAATATCTTCTTTCTTAACATAAGGATAAGATCTTTAAGGTCAGTTTTGCGAATGTCCTCAAATTTAGAGTTTTTTTAAATCTAATGCAATATTCTTAAGAGACTTTGTGTTAATTAGTGGAGCACAATTTCAAATAGTATGTCTTTTAAAGATCTTATAACGAGAAGAGATATCTACTACTTTTAAAACAAATTCTAAAAATTTCATTTCATGAGACAAAAGTGAGAGGTGTTTATGACGTACTAACCCTTCACATATCAAATCTAACTTAGCCTCAATCCTATCCATGTTGGAATTAAAACTTGCATTATACTTATCAAGCTAATCTTTTGTCTTATTTTAGTGATATGATTAACAGAATAAATGTTAGAAGTATAAAAATTAAGCTTTCATATATGACATAATAATATAATTATATAACTTGAGAAATAATTTTTTCATAGTTGTTCATGACCATAATGAGAAAACTATGAGAATTTTTTTTCTAAACCATGGTTTAAGCAAAATTTAAAGAGAATGTAATTTTTTTAAATTAAAATTTAATACCAATAACCAAGGTATTAGCATATTTCCGAATAGTTTTCTTAAAAATTTTATTAAATATCAAAATTAATGGTTTTAGGTGGGATAAAATAAATGAAGTGGAATCTATTCTAATGATTGCCAAATGGATTTGTGATAGATTCAATAAAGGAATGAAAGTTTGACTTATGATGTAAAATAGATTTTTATGAATGTTGTGCAATTCATAAATCTATAACTTAATATTCTAGTCATATATTTGAGAGAATTTTATTATATGAAAAAAATATATTTTTTAAGAGATTTTAGTTGAACTTTTTGATAAACTTACAAGCTATTAGAATCATCATTTCTCTTATCTAACATTAAAAAAATAATTTTTGTAGAAGACTCTAAAGATCTTTTAGGATCTTAACAAATATTTTGAAATCTCTAAGATTCTTTCAAAATCTTTAAAGATCTTCAAATATGTTTAGAATTTTTCAAATTTCTTTAGTAGTTGCCTAAGATTCTTATACAAATTTAAGTGAATTTGGGAAATCTTGTTGATTCTTCCATGTTCTTTTAAGATCTTCACTACGACACTACAAATTGATGGTGGTTAAGAACATAATAGAGAACAAGGAAGGCAAAAGAGTTCAAGTATTCATCTAAATTATCAACATTTTATTTCTTTATTTTATTATAGTTTTATTTATATATAAAGATTTATAAGAATTTAAAATTTAAGACATCAAATACTTGTGTTGATCATGCTTTTTCTTTAGAATGGGCTTTTGCTATGGATGAGATTTTCCATCAGAGAGCTGTCATTGCATGATTTTTTTTTTTTTTGCAAATTTGTGACAAATTAGTTTCATCACAAATAATGATAGAAGTTCCCGATGGTACTATTTGAAATAAGACTTGATGTATTCCAAAGCACCATCCCACCATTTTGCCACTGATGTATTCTATCGCAAATGGCAAGTGAACCTTCTTTACATTACCTTTTGCGATTAAATATTTCCATTGTAAATAATTTATTGGGATTTTTTTGTGGATATACAAAAATTTGCATTGCCTGCTACAGAATTCACATTTTGGCATAGATATTAGGCATGCATGCATTCTTTTTACATATGCGACGAGAAGTGTCATTGTTGTAAAAACTCCAACATAAAATTTATAAATTTCGACAATTTAATAATCATAAAATAAAAATGTAATAATCATAAAAATTAGTTAAATTTACACTTTTATTTCTTTAAATTTGATGCAAGATCAACTGACTAATGAAATATCATTCTTTAACAAAAATATATCTAAACATAAATTTCAAATAAAATGCCGTTCAAAATAGAATTCTAAAACAAAGAAAATCTTATATAAAAAGTTACTAAATTAAAAATAAAAAATATAGCTCGCAAAAGCGATCGCTTACTAAATTTTTCTTTAAAAATACGACTAATAACAGCTGACGCTTAAGGACAAAGATATTAATCAAACAATGGAAAGAATATGAATTGTATTTTAAGCAAGGTGGTGAAACAGAGAGCGAAGCAGATCGGAAGTGTGGAAAAGGAGTTCTACGTTCCTGTCGTGCCTTTTCGCACGCAACAGCTCCGCGAACTGTAAATGCTGCGTGTGATGAAGCACTTCTATGAAGAGCCAAGCAGCTAAAGCGATGCTATCGGTGATGTAATAAAAAAAAGGCGATTTTGCAGAGAGACCAAAGAGAGCTGCAGGAGAGAGTCGATTCATAGTCAATGTTCCAGCGAGGAAGTACTAATGGTATTCTTCCGCCTGCTCCCCGTTTTCCATAAAAGAAACACGAAAAGAGGACGGCACGCACTACCACATACAATATAAGAAAAAACTGATCGACCAAATAAGACTTCGAGATCAGAGATAAAGAGAGAGAGACCGGCGGCACGAATAGGTAAACAAGCATCCACCTTGCTTTATCTAAACCATTGACGCAACGTGTACTCCCTCACTTCCATCAGACGAAGAGAAAGCCTCGCTTTTCCATAAACAGGAGAAACTACAGCCAGAAAAGGAAATGCATAGAGAGAAGCACTGTTGGTGATTATATCAACTTCATTCGGTGAGCGGCTTCCTCGTCATCGTTGTCACTTGTGAGTTCTATTTCAAGAACATTAACAGAAAATAAGTGTTCAGATATCTGGGTGACATAGAGAGGGGGTGGAGGAAAAGGAAGAAGGAAAAGAAGATGAGGACAACGTTGAGCACAATACAGCAGACGTTGACAGCGGAGGCGGCAGGGATGCTGAGAGATGCCGTCCAAGAGGCCGCCAGGCGGCAGCACGCCCAGACAACGCCGCTACACGTAGCCGCTGCTCTTCTTGCCTCTCCATCAGGTCTCCTTTGCCAGGCCTGCATTCGGTCCCACCCAAACTCCGCTCAACCTCTCCAATGCCGCGCTCTCGAGCTCTGCTTCTCCGTCGCCCTTGACCGTCTTCCGATCTCCTCGTCTCCAATAAAAGGTAAACTTTGCGTTTCTGAGCCATCCGTCTCCAACGCACTCAAGGCGGCACTGAAGCGCGCGCAGGCCAGCCAGCGCCGCAGGTGGTCCAAGCATCAGCAGCAGCCTCTCGTTGCAGTCAAGGTCGAGCTCGACCTGCTCGTGATTTCCATCCTCGATGACCCTTCAGTCAGCCGCGTCATGAGGGAGGCCTCCTTTTCTTCTGCGGCCGTCAAGGCCACCATCGAGCGGTATCTCACAACTTCTGCCTCCTCTTCTTCCTCCATTACTTCCGCCTCTCAAATCGCAATCCGTTCTGCTTCGTCTTTCTCCTCCACCGCTTTTGGGAGCATCAACGCTTTACACTGCCGTGAGCTCCATTCCCGCCTCGACGATGTCATGTGCGTGCTAGACATTCTTGCTCACGGGAGAAAACGGAATACTATCCTTGTTGGTGACTCAAACCCCCGACCGATTCTTCAGGAAGTCATCCGCAGGATCAAATCCGGGGCAGATCATTCCACCCCGCCACAGCTTCGGGTTGCAGAGGTCATCTCGTTTGAAAAGGAGCTCGCCATCGAGTGGTTTCAGATCCATGACAGGATCAGGGAAATGAGGGCATTGATTGAATCCAGGATCGGAGAGGTGTGCTTTGTGATTGATCTCGGGGATATCAAATGGTTGGTGGAAGGATCTGCGGATGCAAAACAGGACCAGGAGGCCGAAGTCGTGTCGCATTCCCGGGCCGCTGTTGTCGAGATGACAAGGCTTTTGCGTCGATTTCGGGAAGGCGACGTTAGGCATATGTGGCTCGTTGGCACGGCTAACTCTGCAACTTACCTCAGATGCCAAGTCTACCACCCTTCAATGGAAAACGATTGGGATCTACAGGCCGTGCTCATCGCACAAAAATCGCCATTACCGCATTTTTACTTACGGTTCGTCACGTTCTCTTTTTTTGGGTGTTTCATTTTTTATTTGGTCTTTTTCCTACGAAGATCGTTTGAGTCCCAGGCTACCTGTAAACTATATATGCTCAAGTGTAATTCAAATCGAATTGAAAACTTTTTAGAGTTAATTCTTGAGTTATGATGTTTATGTATTTATAGGCCTGGAGTTAATGGATTCCATGGCTGCTCTATCTACTCCCACACTCCCATGACGACTTTACTCTCCTCCAACACAGTTGCTATTGTTCCTTCCCGTCGTTTCCAGTTCCCTCTTGAGTGTAGAGAATCCTCCCAAAAAGAGCTGCCTTGCTCTCTCTGTGCGGAGGACAACGAGCGGGAACAAGTAGGAGTTGTTGCCCATGTGCTTGATAGGTCTTCTTCCATGTCAAAGCCAGATTCTCAGCCACCAGTACCTCCATGGTTGCAAAAAGTTCAAGACCAAGAACATTTTCAGGTTTACATTCACCATAATAACATATTTCCTGGACAATTTCGTTTGCACCGCTTATAATCTTAAGCAATTATGGCACAGTGCAATGATCAAGAATCGAAATGGAAACAGAGCAACGAAAAACAGCAAAAGAGATGGCCGGAGAAGTGCAGCAGGATCCATCCAGTTCGTGCTGATCCGATTTGCCAAAGAAACGTTGTTTCACCTCAATCTCCTGATTGCACAGTTGAGACTGATCTCATCCTCGGCCTATCGAACGCTTCCTGTGCTACAATTGAAAAGGTCCACAAAGGTGGTGATGCAGATTCAGAAATAGAGTCAGAAGACGACTTAAAAAGGCTTTTAAGTGGCCTTACAGAACGAGTTGCATGGCAAGCAGAAGCGGCCACAGCAGTTATAATGGCAGTAGTTAGATGCAAGTTTGGCATAGGTAAGCAAATAGCAAACAGTAAAAAGTGTGGTGCATGGTTATTGTTTGTTGGTCCAGATAAAGTTGGCAAGCTAAAGATGGCGGCAGTACTCTCAGAGCTAATGTCTGGTGCGTCACCAATCATAGTCTGCCCTCACTATTGGCATTCTAATGGGGTTCATCATGGGAGGACATCACTCGATAAAGTCGTAGAGGCACTCCGTCAAAATCCATTCTCGGTTATCCTCGTCGAGGACTGGGACCATGTTGATTCTTTTGTGAAGAGCACCCTCAAGTGTGCAAAGAAGAGAGGTCGGTTGGCTGATTCCCACGGCAGGGAAGTCAGCTTAGGAAACGCCATCTTTGTCCTCACCACAGCATTGCTACATGAGAACCTCCATGCCTCCATTGACTCTTCCCTTGTTAAGCTTGAGGAGAAAATTCTGCGCTCTGCAAGCAGTGAATGGCTATTGGAGTTTTCAATGCTTATGAGGTCGGGTAAGCATCGAAGTGATTGGCTCTGCGCCAATGATGAGCGGCGATTGAAATTACGGAGAAATCTACAACCGGACCTCTCACTAAATTTGAATCTTTCTATTGGAAGTGAGGATGATACTTGTGATTCCCGCAACTCCAGCGACGTGACTATGGAGCATGAACCAGAGCAAGGGCAGTGCAGGTTAGCAATAATGAGCCATGAACCAGACCAGACAGTTGCTGAGTTGTGTACAATGGTGGACGAGACGGTTGTGTTCCGGCACGTTGATTTCGTTTCACTAAAGAGAAAGGTTTTGCAATCGATGAGAGAGAAATTTGATGCATTTATGAACCATGAGCATTCGATAATAGTCGAGGACGACTTACTTGACAGGATAATCGGAGGGATGTGGGTCTCTGGTAGGGGCATTGGAGACGATACATTGGAAAATTGGACTGAGAAGGTTCTGTTGCCGGCATTCTATGAGCTCAAGAGCTGCCTCAAAGCCAGCGCCAACGCTGTCACTGTTCGGCTCGGTGCAAAAAATGGTAAACGCGGCGATGGCAAAGAGTACCTATCTAAAATGGTGAGCCTTGGCGCGGGCGTGATGCCAAACAATATGTAGAGAAATGCCGAGTAAAGAGACAATTAGTATCGCTAACGTTCTTTACCCTGTAGAGCTCTCAGCATTGATGGTTCTCATCATGAAGGATTTGTTTGTGAGTGCTTTAGGAAGTCCGTTTAACAAATACAAATTTCCGTATTATAAGGTCTAACAATCGGTCAGAGTCATGATCCAACCTGACTTAAGTTTCGATTTGATTAATCTTTAAAATAAAAGTTCTTTCCCCCAAATCATGAACTCAAAAACATTGACTCATCCCAACAATATTTTGTAGGGTCACATCTTGTTAGAGGTTGACCTCGATTTAACAAAATCCCATATATTTAGCAATTTTATTTATTTTTAATTAATATTGAAGTTCTCTTAATGTGATATTGAAGATCTTAGTTATGACATTTTTTTCATTGAAATTTTCTTGAAATTTTAAATGATACTTACTACTCTCTTTATATATATACATATACATAATGATTAATTTTCTCTAAAGATAGTTTTATAAAAGGAGTTTATTAGTATTAATTAATGAGCTTTTACAATCAATGTGGTGTGCATATTCTAGACTTAATTATTTTAAATGTTTCAAACTCATACTTGAGCTTATTGATAAAGTTCAAAAATGTGTTAAATAATTAAATAAAAATAGAATAATGGCTAATCAACTAAAATTAATTATAAATCAGAGAGTTTGAATCAAGATAAATCTTTTCAACTTTGTTTATCAAATTTGTAGCAATGATTTCTTGTAATTATTTGGTTATTCCAATTTCTCAAAAAATTTAATTTTAATTATACTATATATGTGTCATTGTTACATTATCTAATATTGACTTGAGTTATGATTGTGTAATATAACAAAAGTATGATTATTGAATTAATATTTTAAGATATATTATTACTTTTGCTCTTTATCTCATTATTGAAATATGTTTATGTATATTCAAAAAAAACTTGGTAAACATCAAATTGATTCAAATATTCATAAGGATACATTTTTTTGTTTAATTTTATGCCTTTTAAAGATGATCATTTCTTAAAAAGTAAAATATAATAAATCATATGTGATATAAGTAATTCATCCATCTTTATATAAAATATATTATCATAATCATATGAACAAAAAATGTATGAAATGCTTAAAAATTAATCCATAGCTATCATTTATTTTTTTAAAAAAACAATCAATACATAATGACTAATTTAAAAACTATATAAGATAAAATTTGATTTGAACATCTTAACAATTGTAGGTTTTGGATTGAATCAACATTGATCGTACCTCTATTTGAATTTTATCTAACCTTAATGATATACGCATTTGATCTAGAATGAAGACAAACTGATAAAGTGTTAATTATCTTTTCTATTACAAAATTGATCATATTTTCTTTTCATATTTCAGATATTTTAAAATTAATTCGATTTTTACATTTGCCAAAAATATTAACAGTGTTTAAGAAATTTTCTTTCATAAGTATTTTATTAAACCAAATTTTTTCTAAAATTCTGTTAAAAAATATTATGTTGAAACTTTTTCTAACATCTAACTTTCTTTCAAATCGTAATGAAGATAAAAAAAAAAATGCCAAAGTTCAATGAGAACTGATGAACATTACCAGACCTTGTAATTATTATTTGAAGTCGGCCACATTTAGAAGCATTTTAACAGTATTTAAAATACTGAATACTGCTATAGTATAATGCATTTACTTCTAATTATATTATGTAGGCTTTGAATTGAACCAGCATTGCTTTGAACATTTATGTGTTGAAAAATCTCATCCTTTTATTCTCAAATAACACGTGATTGATCAAAAATTAATTGTCTAGATTAGGAAATGAATTACCAAGTCTTGCTTATTTGTGAATTAAATCAAATCCAATGAAAATGATTTGATTCCTCCATATCTTGCACCATCATTAGTCCCTTCACATTTTTTTTGAAAGTTGCCCAATGACGATCGAGAAATTATTGAAAGACAATTTTTGAGGAACAGGATAGAGAAAAAGTCAATCATGAAGAATATTTTTCCCTCCAATGAATATTGTAAGGATGCTATCAATTCTCATAGGAGGGGAAAATATTCACTTAAGGTTATTTAAGAAAAATCTTAAACTTCTTAGGGACCCCACATAACACATATATGTAGTTTAAGATGAAAAACTAATATTATAAATATATATATTATACACACATAGTGGCCATCTAGTCTTAGATAACCCTAGTAAACTCAACACATCTCAATCAAAATAAAACACAAATGCAACATACACCACTATCATTATATAAATTGAGAATGGACAGTATCCTTTCAATGTAGATGTTATATTTAAATTTCTTATTTATGATGATACAATAAATGTAAACAAATTAGATGTTTGGATGAAATATTTAGAAATATATTTTTTTGTATGATTATCTATTAACTAATAAAGTAATAATTTTTTGATTAAAAATGATGAGTTATATGTTAACTTGGTAAAATACTCATTTAAGAATTACTACATTTATAACAGTGACATGGAATTAATTCAAAAAATTAATTCAAAAATAATTTTATCTCATGGTTAATATAGAGAAAAACTAAAAGAAAAGTATATCTTACAATACTGATAATGACAAATGGTATAAGAATATACCACAAATTGTAATGACAAGTTATGTGTTTAAAAATACTTATTAACAAGATACATATATTATCGAAGTATATTATAAGATTGTGTTATCTTATTATCATAAAATTATTTATTTTTGTTATTTAATCTTTAAAACAAGCTAGTATATTTGTGTGGTTATCAAAAAAAGAAATGCAGGCAAGGGAACAAAACCAAAAAAGCCAAAATACTAAGAAGATTGAGCACATGTCAAAAACTTGGTAACAAACATAAATGTATTATCTAATAAAATATATAATAATAAGACAATCACTAGAATTTAGATATATTATAATCATTATAAGAAGATAAAATACATACAATAAAAATATTAAAAATTATATCTTAAGTTATTTTTAAAAAAATTTAAGAAAGATAAAATATTTGTTATAAAAATATTTGTTATAACTAAGATTAAAAAGGTATTTAAAACCCCTCTTCAAGTTAATAAAATCTTATCTATTATGATGAGTCCAAAAGACATATCTCATGAAGAAAAAAAGAAAAAAACTCTTTATCATCTAAATTCAAATGAATAAAGAACTTATTAGTACAATTATTAACACTAGAAGTCAAAAGGATATAATATCAAAAAATCTTATGAAGCAATTAAATCTAAAGATTACATCATATCCAAGACTCTATTCCTTGGGATGGATTTACAAAAACTCTAAGATTAGAGTTGGAAAATAATGCAATGCAAATTTTTTTATCACAAAAAATATATTGATAAGGTAATCTACAAAGTGTTACCATTAGACATTTATCAAATTATATTAAAAAAATCTATTTTTATGAGATCAAGATGTTATCTCCATTGATGAGGACAACGATATCAGTTTATAAAGGTTAGAAAGCACTTTCTTCTAACATAAGATAAGAAATAATTAACAAAAGGTATTATAGGGTTCACCAAGTGAAGAGACTACATCGAATTGATGATCTCAACCTCCCGAGATACTTTAAAATATAATTGAATTCATTCTTACAAAGAATCTATTTATCTTTGAAAATAAGATTCAAAGAGACCTAAGTAAAAAAAAAGAAGAAACTTATGATCAATAACTTATTTTTAGGTTCATTAAATCATCAAGAAATCTAAAAATTGAGAAAAAAATCAAAGGAGTAAACAAAATGACAAATTATCGAGTGGCATAAAGTGGAGAGAACAATGCATGTCATTGCATGTGAAGGCTAACTGTAGGCATGACAGAGCTTGTAGATCATGCATGCATGATCATATAAGATTGTAGCTTATGGAGATCATGCGTGCACACTGTCGCACTTAACATCACGTGCAATTCTCATGCATGTGTCAGCACACTATTTGCGTGCATGAATAATGCTAGTAGCATAGTCATCTGTGCACGAGTTCAAATAAACTCTTATGGTAAGGATTTTATGGAACATATAATTTTTTGTGACATCTATACTTCTTGTAGAAATTAAAAATATATTTTTATAATAAAATATTATACATAAGTGAGTAAGAATAGTGAATGAAGTAAGTTCATTTTCTTGGAATTCTATTTTTTGTGACAAACTCTCTTCTTTCTTCTTTCTTAATTCTTTATCATTCTAATGCTTTGATTTCATTATTACAACTCTAAAACATGATTTTTTTTTATTGAAGGCTTGAGACAAGAACATTTTGTAAATAGATCAAGATGAGTGAATTATTTTGTTTTAAAATATTTTTTATATTTATATTTCCTTAAAAAATCTTATTTTGTAGTGAATTGAATGATATTACAACAAAATTAAATAGAATAAAAAAATAAAAACACATTATAAATTTTAGTTAGTTCAACTAATTATCTCTTATGTTCATCGTTATATGCTAAGGATAAAGATTATTCTATAACATCTCTTTGAAAAGTAGATGGACAAAATATTTTTATAAAGATTGAAAACTCAAGTTGGGCAATCATAAATTGAAGTATGATTTAGCAAGAAATGGATGAATTATTAGGAATAAAACTTTTAATTTCATAAAAAATATTTTAATGTAATTTTTTATAAGTTTAAGAACGTTTCTAAAAGTGATCTCGAACAAATATTAATTTTGTTTGATAACACATTAATTTTTTTAATAAAAATTTTTTATGAAAATTATAAAACAAAAAATATTAAAAATTAAAAATATACACCTATGATTTTTAGATGATTTGACTTAAAACTAAGCATACATCCACCCTTGACACAAACAAGGAAAAATACAACTTAATCAATATAAGTCTTTTTCTAAAAGAGGGGTAAGTTAAACCTTATAATAATGAAATAAAATAGAGAGGCTATTATGACTTTACGGTGAAATAAGATTGATAATAAAAAAATAATTTGGTGACATAAAATAAAAATTAATGCAAAAAAGATCTTATACTTGTTGAAATGTTTAATGATGTACAAGTGTTCTAATTGAATCAATTAAGAATACAAAAAATTAAAATCTTAGAGAAGGAAGAAGAAATTAGAATTTTGATGACAAAGGACAATGAATAGAGGCAATGATGAACATTAGCTACTTATGACTTGAAGGACTTGAATTTTTTTTCCAATTTGATTAAAAATTTATAAAAAAATTTATTAAAAAATTTTGTTTAAGAACTCTTATATTTATAGACTTTTTCTAATTATTAAAAACACTTACAAAACAGACCAATTAATTATTACTGGTCGATGAACATTTTTTTAATTAAAAACTTAATATTATTTAAATAAAGTTATAAAATCTTATAAATAATTATTAAAATAGTTATTGCATAAGAGCCATATGAACAAAAATATTTTGGATTGTTCAGTCATGAAAACTGTGCAATTAGATGTCTGAGATTAAAGTGGTGATGCTAAAAAATTAAGATTTAGTTTGGACCATTAAATCTAAATCGTAATTTGATGACTGTATTTAGATCTTATGTATGTGTTAAATACAGACTATGTGATCATGAAATTGTGATCGAACAATAAATCTAATTAGGTGTTTTTAAAGGTGAATGAGATTTAGATCATTTGCTCACAAAATTATATGATTAGATAACTATCACAATTTGGAAGCCAATTGCTTGAAATTAATGTTGAGTTTTAGTCTCATATTTCTTGCTAGATCTTACAATGTTTGGTTATAAACCCTTTTTTGCACCTCCTTATTAGCCTATTGGGGTTGGCTGCCCCTTGGCTAGCTCGAGAATTCATGAACTATGTTATCAATGATTTGACAATATTTGTTGAAGAAGATTACACAGTAATTACCACATCTGACACTAGTAAATGTGATTTCATCAGTTTTGACCCAATTATTATAGTGAATCGAGTTAAAAAGTAATATGTTGACTCGATACATGCCATTTAGTTCTAGCTAGTTGTGGTTAATGTATAATTACATTTTTTACTCTTTTATTTAAATTTTAATTTTTATTAACATCATTATTATTTTTTATTAATTAATTACAATAACTATATTGTATAATTTTGCTACAAGTTATCAAATGAAGATTTTCAATGATATGATCAAAATCAAATAATTGTTAAGCTAATTAAGGTGAGATGATCAATATTTAATCCTAAGGTTTTCTAAGATAATTATTTTAATTAAAATTTAATTTTTTTTTATCTTATAAGAAAGATTTCAATCTAGTTTGATACTCTAATCAAAATAAAAATAAGATATCTAAAATTAAATTCTAAATATATCTCTTGATCATCTATTACTCCAACTAATATAATCTTCATAAAATTTGACATTTGCACATCTTTTTTTATGTTATCTCAAGAATATGAGTATTAGATACCTAAAATATGAAAAACTCAATTAAATAAAGTTATTAAAAAATACTTAAGATTTATTATCATTAAATAAAGTACTATGGTTTGGGCCAACAACACAACATGAATATGTATGTGATGAGATCACATATAAGGATCATTATTAGCATAAATTATTTATTAGTTAATGAACTTTCACTAAATTGTTGAAACTAAATGTTCCTATGTGTAATCTTCATATTGATGCTGCAAAAATAATAGAGCATGACAACATGAAAAATGATTATCATCATTATACATATTGTGCATATTGTGACTCTATGACCTTAATGACATAATTAAGTTATAGTTAAGTATAGTTTATTATATTCTATGTTAACATTAAAATTAATTAAGTAGTTCTAATGTGCAAGTCATTTTGTATGATAAGAGTTTGAATTTCCTTATGGAGAGAAAATTTTAGTGGCAATTTATTACAATAGCTATGAGAATTACAATGATTAAAGATCTAGTAATATGCAAGGCATTTACTAAGAGATTGGTTAGGAAAAAGGCCTTATATAGCCCTTAGTAAGTACTTTTAGACAAGGCTATTCTAACTCAATAAATTGTCTTGGCAAGGAACAAAATCAAATTCTAGCAAGTGAATGTTTAGGTACTAGTTAGAGTAGTTTATAGGTAGGTTAAAAAATCTTGATGGAGTACAAAAGAACTCAACTTAGTCTTAAAAAACATGGTTGTTTGAAGAATATGACTAAGAACTATAAAAGAAGACTAAATCACTAAAAACATAAGCTTAAAAACTTGTCTAAGTATTGAAATACACAAATGATATCTTGAAGCTTGTATTGCTTATGAAAGCTAAATTATTGAGAAACTTAGTTTAGCTTCTTAAAACCTCATATAGGTTAAAGTTAAGAGAAGTTGATGTGTAAGCAAATCAAAACTACATGGTTAAAAGAAATGATAAAGATCAAGTGATTGGAAAGTGTGCCCTAACAAGCACAAGACTTTTAAGGAACCACTCAAGTATCATTGCTAGGTGGTATTTGACTTATTGTGGTGGGATGGAAACTCATTTCTTCTTTTCTTTTGGCACAATCATTTTCATAATAATGAGAAGTAGTGTCATATGCAATAGAGAGGAGTGAGACTCAATTTCTCCTTATTTTCATGAATGGTAAGTTCTTAACTTTGTCATTTATCATTCCTTGATTCATTATTCACTTCCATAAAGAGCCAAATAGGAATTTTTCTCCCCTTGTTTACAAGGAAGGGAAGTGATGCATGGTTATTAAAGGCCATAATTCTATTCATGGTTACCAATGGTTGGAAAGTATTAAAAAATAAGAGCTAGATGTCTATACAAGTGGGGGGAGTTATAAAAATTGCAAAATCAAGAGCAACAATTTAGTAGAAGTTTTTAGAAATTTTCATTATAATTACTTTTATAATCTCATTTTAAAAACTATTATTAATTTTAAAATCTTTTTATTTGAGGAATTTTATCAATTAAATAACACAATATTTTTAAGTTATTTTATTTAAAACTAGATCTACATTTATCCCTAGCCAAAAGATTAGGCAAACACTAACAAATATCTTTTCGAGATGTAAGAAAACTCCATACATTAACCTAGAGGAAACTACAAGTATTAAGATAGGGGACCCTACAAATCATTAGCTCAGATGATCCTACATAATAAGTTTAAGGGCCCTACAAAATTGAGCCAGATGAACCTAAACATTGGCTACAAGACTTTGTAATTACCAAGTTGGATGACCCAACAAAGGTGACCAAAAGACCAATAAAGCTTCAACAATAATGTCTCAAAATTATACAAAAGGTACAAAGTAAAGATCCTAAAACATAGGTATATTTAGGAATTATAGTTTAGATCTAAACTTGAGGATTAAGTTATAACATGCAAATATTTTACATATAATGTATTTAATACATTTGGATCTTAATATATAATATGATTATTGTAATGTATGAAACATTTGGTTTCTTTTTATGAGCAATGGCTAGTTTGACCATAAATTAAAAATTTTAAGTAGTTGCTAAATAGCTATTAGGGTTGTTTGGAACCATTGAAAGATATCTTAAAAAGCTATAGAAGGCACCCAAACTTAGAGAAAAGGTTAATGTCTGATTACAAATCATTTAGGAGCAATTGTACTTTATTTTTGTGCTTTACTTTTTATCATTTGGCTAATTTTAAGATTTTATATTTAATTTTTTATTTGGACTTTTGGCTTGATGTGTAAGCTTATTTGAGCTAATATGGTAATGTCATTTAATCTAATATATTGACTCATCTAAGTTGGTGATTTATAGGCTCTTTTATTTGATACTTTTGTTAAACCTTTGATCTTTACACTACTAGTTTAATGATAATAAAATAATTATATTATTTTATTAATACTTTTTATTTTAGTATTTCAAATCATACATCTCAAGATTAAATAGGTGAATTATTTAAAAAGCTTAGCAATTAATTAAATGAATTAATTGATGGCATTTTGATGTTAATCATAATTTCAACTAAAATAAACAAAAGTTTAGGCAAACATGGAGAAGATCTTTCTTAATCAACTTCATTTGTTTTAGGATGTAATACTTATAATAATTTAATTGAGTTTTTAAGATTTATTAAGATTGAGTGTGAGCATTCAATAGTTTTTAACTATCACTTATTTAGGATATCTTAAGGTGTACGTTTCATCTAGGTTGCTTTACAAATGAAATATGTCATAGAATATAAAAAAATTAATAGTTTAATCACTCAATATAACTTTATAAAAATGGAATAAAAAGTGAACAACTTATGTATAGATTGACAAACTATACTAATCATATAATATAATATTCATATCATACTTGTATACCCAAATCATTTGGAGATTAAATAGAGTATCGAACATGATAATGTGGTTCTAAGTTAAAGTTTGTACGAGCATAATATTCTTATCATACATGCATTTTTCTTATTTTCTTGAGAGGTATAATCTAAGTCAAAAAAGCTATATTAAATGGTCTAAATATAGAATATAAGTTATGATCATTTGCATAACTTCCTAAAATACTATACTTGGAGATCATCATTCACTTAGTGAAGATTAAGAGAAAAGCAAGACCACATTATGAATCATCTTCCTTTATCATTTCCAACCATCACTCATCGTATGACATTAAGCTAATTTGGAATTTTCTCTTCATTTTCTTACCATGTTATAGTGTGTCCTTTGAATTAAATTGTATTGGGTTATAAGTCTCTTGTACTTGATTTTTCATTTTTTGTCTTATCGTGTTATTGGGAGTTTTTATTTGAACTTTTACTGGTCTTTTGGCTACTAATGTAGGTCTTTAA
Source organism: Vanilla planifolia (assembly GCA_023846275.1). Lineage (NCBI taxonomy): Eukaryota > Viridiplantae > Streptophyta > Magnoliopsida > Asparagales > Orchidaceae > Vanilla > Vanilla planifolia. Next base: position 22,753,901 of record CM043870.1, read on the forward strand.
GCCTAATGAATGTAGGATTTATTGAGCTAGTGTGTAAGGTTTTTTTTTAGTACTATAGAGTCATGTGGCCCAATGTAGAGTTTTGGCCTACCTCTTTTACAAAAGGCATTTCATGTTATTACCTTGTCTTTTAGTTTGGGTGGAGGGAGGGGTGGGTTGATGTAGATCAAATCTTAGATAAAATCATATAAAAATACCTTTTTCTTTACTTTATTTACACTAGCACAAAATTTTTTTTAAAGACAACAACTTTTCAAAAAAAAAGTTTTATAGGAGCTATTAAGATTATTAGAAGTCTTTTATTACTATACTTAAGTTCTTTGGATTTGTAATTTTTATAATTCACTCACCTTTTGTGTGAACATCATGCTCACCATTTCTATTCATTTGTAGGCTCCTTTGAGCAAATGTGTGAGGTTTTTCTTACCTTCACCTACAAAAGATATTTGTTAATTTTTTCCTATCCTTTTAATTAGGGGTGGATGCAAATCTGAGCTTGAATCAAACCACTTAAAAATCTATTATGTTATTTACTTTATAACATTCCTCACAAAAGGATTTAAAAGTTAACAAGCATTTTTTTAAATAATGTTCTAAGAGTAATTATGATCAAGAATCTATAAATGCTTTTTTGATTTATCTTTATTACTCTTAAGATTGGAAATTTTATAATTTACCTCATTCTTGTGTGGATATCTAGCTCTCATTTTCTAATAAAACAAGTGCCACAATATTATGATAGGTTGCCATAACATAAAAGGAGGAAGAAACTAAGATTGAGAGGACTTGCATGGGATTCTTAGGTTAATGATTCCTAAAAATTCTTAAACAAAAATCTAGAAGTTGTGAGGTGAAAAATTTAGATAGGTTAAAGATCTTCTTCACTAATTTTTTTAAAAAAATATAATGACTTAGTTTTTAGTTTTAATCATCTAATCTACATGCATCTAGGCAAAATAAAGGGATCAACTTGGTATTCTAATCATGTAGATTGGCCAACTAACTTGTTATTAGGTATCCAATTATTAGTGATTAGGCAAAATGGTTGAACAAATGCATTCTAAGAATCCTGCTCCCTGACAAAGGAAAGACAAATACAAATAATGAATTGTGGGAAAAAGGGATTTTCAAAAGGAAATGGATCATGAAATACAAGAAATGGCTATAACAATGCAAGCTAGGAGTGGTGTAGCATCTTACCCAAGACTATATGTAACAGCCCTAGTTTTATTTTATTTACATTTTTATATTTTTTTATAGAAAGAGCGCTGTGAGACGAATCCAACGATGTTTAATTTGTAATTTTCGGAGCTCTAATGAATAAATTATGAATTTTTGAAGATTTGTGATAAATTTGTAACGTAGAGGATAGATGTGTAATTTTTAAATGTCGGCTTAGTTCAAATCCGATTGGCGGAGGCTATATTTGCAAATATAAAATTTAGAAGAGGTTTTCTGCAAAAACGTGGTTCACGAACCGAGGGCTTATCGGTTTCGACCGCGTTTATAAAAGGCCGACCTAGGTGCGTTTGGAAAAGCGCTTCTGCGAAAAACGGCGGCGAAGAGGTTGCTGGAGTGCGACGGCAAGATTTCGGAGAACATCTTAAAGAAGTTTCTGCACGCTACATTAACATCCAACGAAGATTCCGTGAGCATTGGCACGCGACAGTAACGGCCGGCGAGGATTTCCGTAAGTTCCGGCACGCAACAGTCACGACCGGCGAAGGTTTCCATAAGGTAAGAAATAATTTCTTTATTCATCGTTAGGGTTATGTAAGTTTTCCGGGGAGCGGCGGAGACCGAGAGGCAGAAGCCGAGCCGGATTCGATCGATTCAGCGCGTGAAACGGCCGATCCAGCGCCGGCGAAAGGTTTCTGTTTTCGCCGGACGCACAGGAGAAAAATAGGAAAAAAAACCGGTCGAGGCTTTGGACCGGGTTTCCACTACTGAACCGGGCGCGTTGGGCGCGGCCGGTCCATGCGACGGGAAAATCAGTAAGAAACCAATAGTTGGAATTAAGAATTTGGATTTTTCATGTTTGGAAATAGCTTTTAGAAAGCTTTTCGGCGCGGGCGGTCCAGCGTCAGGCGCGGGCGGTCCAGCGCCGAGTGCGCGCGGGCGGTCCAGCGCCGAGCGCGCGCGGTCCAGTGTCGGGCGCGGGCGGTCCAGCCCCCGCGTAAGCCAGATTTATTTTAGAAAACTGTTTGGAAAAGCTTTTAGAAAGTTTTTCTGCGCGGGCGGTTCAGCGACGGGCGCGGGCGGTCCAGCATAGACCGTGGCCGGTCCAGCGTCTTTTGGGATTTATTTTGGGGTGTGTTTGGGAAAGCTTTAGAAAGCAGAATTTTTAACTATTTGGGAATAATTTTTAGAAAAGCAACTTTTGGCAAATAAGCATATTTTAACTTGATTATGTTTGCACTATGGCCTTGTAGGACATCAAGAAAACCAATTAGAAGTGGACAAGAAAATTTGGTACAACAAATCCAGGTAGATAGATTCCTAACCCTGTGATGTAGCACATTACTATGTGTTTGCTTTACATGATTTTCTTTCAGTTACATGGTGTTTGGTTGTTCTATATGTTGATGTTTATTTCATTTGCATGACAACTAAAAAGGAAAGAAATAATATGGTACAATATGCTAAAGAAAGAGACGAAACAATATGACATGAAAGGACTTTTGATATGACATGGATTGATGTTTGGAAAATGACAAATAAAACAATGAGATTCCCAGAGAACATTATCCTCACCATTAGGCTCAGCATGTGTTGCAGGGTATCGATCTTCGGATCAGATATCTGCCTAGTGTTTATATCAGGCTCAGCGTGTGTCACAGGGTATCGATCTTCGGATCAGATATCTGCCTGGTATTATGTGCTATGACTTCATGATGATTTACACCAGGCTCAGCATGTTGCAGGGTATGGTACCATACCTGCCTGGTGGCATTAGGCTCAACATGTGTTGCAGGGTATCGATCTTCGGATCAGATATCTGCCTAATGTTATGTGATTGGTTGGATGCCGGCTGGAGGTCATTTATTGATGATGATTGGATCCAGAGGATAATGCGTCAAAGGGAATTGGGCCCGATAACAACACACTATATAAGAAATTGACATTCTTTATGGTTTCCATTTGGCATTAACTTATATGTATATATGACATTCATCTTTACTGTTAATGGTATTTGTTATGCCTTTTATTTCCTTGGTTAATTATGTGAATTTATCTACTGAGATTTATAAAATCTCATTTAGTGCTTACATCACAGGTCATGAAATCACTACACCGAGAACTGGGAATGATGCTGTTACAGGAGAGCCCTTTCCAAGAGATGTGTGAGAGGGAAAATTTTAGTGTGATTAAATGTTTAAAAACATGTCTTTATATATCTATACTTTGGATTTTGAGTTAGTGTTTGTCTTACCGTCGGGTCCCCACCTTTGATTTTTGGGTTATTTGTCCTCACTTGATGTAACAGCTAAGCAAATTTATGATAATATTGTTATATAATGATATTTGGTTAGGTGGGGGCGTGACACTATATCTAATAGAAATATTGGTGTAGTTCTAAAAATTCATTGACCATACTTTGTAGACACATTTGATACCATCTAAGCAAAATAATGGCTAAAAAGGATTGAAATGCTATTTGAAATAGAAATTGAAATTTTCTCAAGATTTCATTTTTTTTCCTTAATAAACTGAGTTCTCATCATTGCTTATATTGGTTTCACCAAATCATGCAAAGTTGATAATGGTAAGAGCTTACTCAATTAACTATATAGCTTTATAAAAAGAGCTCAGTAAATAATTATAGGAGTTATAAATCATACAAGATTCTATCCATTATAGTAAAGATAAGTTAAGTGTAGTTAAGAGAAGCCAAATCTCCAAGAAAGAATTCTATAAGAAATACTTTGATGAGGATAGATTTAGAATAATAGCTAATGTTGAGTTATATAAAAGATTCAGAGCCTATCAATAAACACTACAAGAACTTTGAATAAGGATTTAATTTTCTTTGTAAGAGAATTTGCCATCAAATTGTTTGATGAAATAGGATTAAAGGATGTACTAAAAATAAATCTCAAGATAAACTTAAAATTAATCAAACATTTGTATAGTAATTTAAAAGTGAATAACTATGACAATCTCCTATACATGTGGTCATGTAATTGAGATTATGAAAAGTGATCTCAATAAACCCTTTAGTATACTATCTTACGTCCCTAATTATGGCTTTACTGTGAAGATACAAAATTCACTAGGGAAGAAGTCAGTGAAGTCATAATAGAAATTCTAGATAAACAACACATTTAGGAGATCAAGTATCTAAATATTAGGGCATACATTAATTTTAAAGCACATTATTTTTTCTTAAAGGTGGTTATGAGTAGTACATCACCTCTTAGATATTAATGGCTACATACCATTGCATACACAAAGAGTAGTTTGATGCATGAGATACAATTTTGAGTTTAGTGGAAAATATTACAACTTTTAGAAGTGTAACATACTAGAGGAAGATGAACTTAAGATATGGCCATTTGATTGTGCCAATCATAAGTATTAAATATAACATAAGATCAAAGATGATGGATTATATCCCTAGGCTATTTACATAAGTAGACATTAAAAGGATAAAGCTACATACCCTAGCTAAGGTATACTTAGATAATGACAAGATAAATGAGGAACCATAACAATAATGTACACTAGTAATACATGAAGGTTCTCCACATACTTATCAGGAACATGGAATATCCCTAACCTTGACTTAGCAGTCATACTTGATGCTATTAAGGAATGGATTAGAAGAAGAGACATGAAGATTAAGGAGGTTAGATGAATAATACAACAACATCAAAGAGTTGGAAGCAAGATTTGGTATAAGATAATTATAAACTCAAATCCAACTAATCTCCATCTTTGATGGAATTTGTATTGTCATCTCAAAATAAGAAACTAAAAGAAGATCATTAGTATAAGAACATATATTTTATATATGAGAGATGTAATGTATAATTTTATGTTAAATATTATTACATCACTACTTTTGTGTCTTTTTGTCAATAATGTTTTGTCTTGTTATATTTATAGCCATGTAATGTTTATAGGATCTTTAAGTAAATAATTTTGTGTTATTTTTATGTTAAAATCATATTAGTCAAAGTTATTATTTAGGAATTTGTTAAAGACATGCCATCAAATTGACAGAACTTTAATGTATAAATCTTATAAAATTACTCCATGAACCTTATGTCAAAATGTCATTTCACTTTGATTATGCCAAGGGAGGAGAAGTTGTGTGTAGCAGAATTTATATTTGATAACTTTTGTATATATCATTTAAAGTATATTTGATGTGTTTTAATTTTAGTTATTAATTCCATATCTTTTATTAAAAGGTAATTTGTTTATTGTACTCTCAATTAACATTTATGCATGAAATTTGGGGGAGTTTATCTTATTTTTCATTTTATCCACATACTTAAAAGTTTGTCATCATCAATGTGATGAACCCTTATTTTGTATTATCTTTTTGATGAGTACAAAACCACCATTCTTATACTTTTAATATTTTTATTTAGTATTTTTTAGATTATATATCTCAAGATTAAATTGGTTTAGCTAAACGAAGGACATTGATCAAGTGTTCTTCAAACGATCCACATATGAAAACTTGTCTTGACATCATGGTGACTTCGCTTATGGTGGGCTTACCTTGTAAACCATGGATTGATTGTTCCAAATCTTATTTAAAATTGTTACTCAAATATAGCTCATCATCTATGCTATATCTTGGATTAGAATTGTTAAACCTGTCACTTGATATTGATGACACATATGATTGCATTGATATTATACATGCATGATTATTAAAGTTTGTATTTCATAAATAATTATTCAAGTATGTATTAATGAATATTAGGAATAGTGGCTCACATTTGTATAATATGATTAACGTCTTTAAGTAATGCTTTATTTATATTATTTATATTTTTATGATCTCACTATCTTTCAATATGATTACATGGCATGGCATCAGATAGTGCATTAGTCAAGTGTGGTCCTAAGTGAGTTATTTAAGATTTTACTTTTTGGATGAGTATAATATCCTTATCATACATGTACACTAAAGGCTTACTTTGGAAGGGTGTGTTAAGGACTAGAATATTGAATCTTCATATACTATGATATCATATTTCATATTAATATGAAAGTCATACATGTATGTCATATATGATATTTATTGAGAACTTAGTCATTTATTGAGTTATACTAAGAACTTAGTTATTTATTGAGTGGCTTAATGTTATATGAGTATGACCCACGTATCATACAAATATAATCATTCTTGATTAGTAATAAAAGCTTCACATATGCCATATTATATTGAGTTATCTAACGATATACATCATTTTTCCAAGAGTTCAAAAATTAGTTTTGAGTAGATTTTTTTGCTAATCATACAATATGAAGTATTTATTATATAAGTATGATACCTTGAGAGATAAAAAAATGAACTAATCAAAGATGCACACAGTCTAAAAGATTTGATTGTAATACATTATTTTTGTGTAATTCTATAATCAAAATAGTATAAATTTTTTGAGATGTCTATATTAGCTAGTTTGAACTTCTTAAAAGTGGAGATTTAGCCATTACAATTATTGTTACCTATATTTTGCTATTGTATTTATGCTTTACTTGCATTATCTACTTTACTACAACATTAAAGTCTCATATATTAACTTGGTTGATATATGCACAAGAGACAGGGTGAATTGTACTTTTAAATTGCTATTTTGAGAAACTTTTTTAAATGAAAATTTTACAATCATAAAACTATTGATTTAATAATTTTTCTAAATAAAAATACAAAAAAAATTTATGGTTTTAAAAATATTTTTTAATAAAATATTTTATGCTTGATAAAAATATTTTTGATAAATTTCTTTTATATATATATATATATATAGATATATATTTAATTAAATATTATTAAATAAAAAATATTATAAATTATATAATAACAAAAAAAATAAAAGAGACAGGGATTTTTTTAGTATTTCGGCCTACCTCGTGCCTACATCCACTCAAAGTCAACTCGACCACGATTCTACTTTTAAAGCCACCCTCTTTTTTTTGTAGTAAATTGAGGTAACATTTAAAAATCACAAACTTTTACCACAATAGGTAGGGGTTCATAATTATATTCTTAATTATAAAACCTTACAATAATGAAGCACAATACTGAAAAAAAAGGTGATTATATTGTTCCACTATTTCCTTATAAAGGCATATATGACACAAGTCTTTAGATTATATTTGATATGATGTTAAAATATGAATGTACATATAAACAAGTTTATAACAATCTTAAAAACCTAGTTTTAAAATATTAAATTAAAAGGTTTATTTGTGTACATTAATAAAAATAAAATCAATAAGGATCTTGTATTAATATAACTTTTGTTAGAAAAATAGATAATGAGAAAAATAAAAACCAATTATAAAGAAGTCACTAATAAGATGTGTAATCTTAAAGAATGTTAAAGCAAAAAAAAGAAAAATTGAGTCATGAACATGACTCTAGAAAAGGCCTCAAAATTGAATTACAATTTTTGGCTTTGCTTCTCTTTTAAAAATATTGATATAACAAGGTAAGATCATCCACTAAACTATTCATGTAGATGTTACTTGAATGATGTGAAATAATTGAAGAAGAGAGCTATAGAAATAAGAGTCAAAGTACCCATAACTCTCGTAAGAATGTAGAGAACTTGATGCTCTCAATTTTGAACTTCTCTTGAGTATTTTTAAATTTTTCAAGTTGATTCAACAAATGTTGGTAAATGATATAATCCAAAAAATTATATCAAAATAATACTTTTAATGATTGGAAACAGCTTGTCCTAAAAGGTAGCCATTTGTAAGAAATGAATAGAAAAAGACAAAAAGTGGTTACTATCTAATCATGGTAGACAAAATAGGAACCACACGATTGAATGCCTGTTTAAAGAGTCTAAATCAAATTGTAGTGAGATTTGATCTGGATCATTATATCATTTATACTAGATGAATGGTGATGATGCATAATATTATTATTCACAAGGGTGGAACAAATTATAGCCATTTGATCACACTTTTAAGATTGATGATGATATGAAATGCACTATAAAAAAATATAGAGAAGAGCTCAGTTATTTGATCATGCTTTGTAGATAGATGGTTAGATGAAATGTACTATTCACAAATGTAGAGAAGATCTTAGTTATTTTATCAAACTTTTAGATGGACTGTTAGATGATTTCTACTTTCCAAAATGATAAACATGACCATGACCATTCAATTGTAAAAATGCACGATTAAATGACACATATTAGCTTCATGTTAGAAGAAAAAAGTGCCATATTTTCGTCCATATTATGGAATTATATGAGGTTTGTAGTATGTCATAGTTCTACCACACTATTAAGGCACCCTAATGGGGTTGGTTGCCCCTTGGTGCTCTTAGGAGGTAATAACCCAAGTCACTTATGCACATGTATAAATGGTTCTGACCTGACCCAATTCCATTACTTGGCAAATTCAAGTCCAACTCGACTCGATATGTCTAAGTCAATTTAGGAGTGATACCCTTACCCAATTTAACTCAAGCTACTATAGGATTTGTATCTTGATCAAGATTGGGGCCTTATGTGACTCATTTTCATCTGGTCTCCTCACTTCGTGACTCCCAAAGGCCTAGTGCCCAACATTGTGGACCATTTGATCCAACCATTTGGGCTTAGTCGAGGAGTGGGTGCTTAGGATAAATTTTAGTTCTTTTTTAAAATATTTTTAATATCTTAATTACTTTTTACTTTTAAATTATTTTTTGAGCTATTAAATAATAAAATATTTTTATAACTACTAAAATAATAACATATAAAAAATCAATGATCATGTATGTGTATGAATTAAGTTATATAACCTAATTACATCATATATAAACAAATGATAAGATAAGAAATCAAATCAATAAATGCCTTAGAGTTGGACTCTTAATGGTTAGCAACTCTACTAAGAGTTGGATTATTACTTAATATTACTTCACTTGTGGATTGCTCCATGAGACATTTGGTCATACAAGCATTCATATGCTCCCCTTACATTCATGCTCTCCCTTAATGTTTGAAATTCATATAATTAATGTCACAAACTTGGAATGCAATGATTGTTTTTTATTTTATACATATGTTTTCTCTCTTTTTGTTATGCATAAAAAAATAAAATAAAAGTAAAACATACAAATAAGGGTTGTACATAATAATACTACTGGTGTATAATTTGTCTTTAAATAATAAATGATACAAGTTATAATAAACCTTTATTAAAAAATCATATAAAAAATATTTATTAATTGATAAGTTTAAATAAAAGTTAATCATCAAGCTTTATAAGAAAAATATTAACAATCTTATATAAATATAATAATGTTAATAATCAATTATCATACATTCTATCCAATTTTAGTTTAGTAACATTGATAATTTTGAATTCTATCACTCTTTTTATGTATGCCTTTGGCAATTCCTATGAGAACTCAACTTGAAACAAAGCTATAAGATTAAATATACTTATAATGGACTTCTTTTCCTTTTAAGTTCAAAAAAGTAAAAGGATACACAAAGAAAATATTGATATACATTTATAAGTTTTAATACACTTAATTTCTAATTAGTACACCACTTGTTATCAATTCTAATTATAAAGACCAAGAGAGTTCACTTATAAAACTTATTTGTAACTTTAACATGATGATAAGGACTAATAAAAAATTTTCAATCTAAAACTCAAACTCTCTTTCATAACATAACAATAATATTATAGCCTTTTTCCAAATAAATTATTTCTTTAATCCAAATTATTGAATGTTTTAACAAAGAGTGACCAAAGGTACAAATAATAAATAAACTTATTAACTCTACTTGAAATCTAGCTTAACCTCTCCTTAAGTTCTAGCACTAGACTCTACTCCTTCCACAATCACTCAAAAGGGCCAAACTTAAGAATAATTGAGAATTTGAAAAGTTTCAATTAATAATGATTTTTAAAAAAGAATCAAATATTGTTGTAAATAATACTACATTACAAAATCCATCTACAATAAGAATGAATAAAAAACACTTTCTCTAAAAATTCTTCTGATTTTTTAATAAATCTCTAGGTTTTACTCATCACTACTTGTGTCCTCAATTTTCAACAAACCATCTAACAGCCTAAAATGTATGAATAATATCTAGTATATTAAACTCCAATTTGAATTCTTTCAAATTTTATCTTTATAATTCATAACTTTTATCATCCCAAAAAGCATTTTCACCTATCTGACATATAATCATTAATTTAACTAAGTGCCCATGACTTTACTATCACTCTAAATAAATTCATATTGCTTATATCAACAACTAAACAATCAAAGTATAAAATCATCTTGATCTAGTTCTTCACGATAGTAAATTAAAAACCTCATTGTCTTGATACTCCCATCTTCCTAAAATTCTTCTAGGCTAATATTTGACATTCAAGCTTTATATGAAAACATGATCTATCTAATTTTCCTAAAGAGATATTGAATAATTCTAACTAAGTTACTAAGAATATTAACTTTATCCTAAATATAAAGATCACACATATTTTGTAAGAGTCACATGCAAACTTACAAAACAGGACTTGTCTCCTTAGGTCCTAATTTTTTTGACACATTACCTATGTTTTAAATTTAGGAACCCAAAACATCTTCAGTTCATTTGTGGTAATGTGTGATTGAAGTGTTTTTACAGAGGTATTTTTCAAACATATTCCCTTAAGAATCCATTCATATTGATATTATTTTAAATAGATGAATTTTCTAATTATATAATCATAAGAAATATATCAATTTCTATCACAATAATTACATACAATATAGAATTTTTTATAAAAAATAAAAAGTATGCAAACTAGCATTATTTCTTATAACATAATTATATCTTGAAGATTGTTTATGTATATATGAAATGTATAACTTTTATTATCATGTACATGTACAGATGAATATTTTAATCTATATTTTTAAGCCAAATGAGATTTAACATTGGAATCTACATTCATAATACTATTATTTCTATCCATATGAGTAAAGAATAGAGTATATAAAGGTAAATATAATGAGAATAAGCATAGAAAGAAGAAGCATATGAAGATGCACAAGAAAACTTTACTTCCAAATGATTTTACTTTTTTTATCAAGTCAATCTTTGCTAATTTTTATTTTAAAATAGAATTTTCTTCTTTCAAAGAAATATTTTCACATTTCAAAGAATCAATAAATGAATTGCTCAAAGATAAAGATATATTATATGCATCAAATTTACTTTTTAAAGAACTCAAAGTAGTAGTATTTATAAATAAATCACTTTAAAACTATTCAATTTTAACTTTAAGCTCATTACATTATCTTTCTAATGCATAAACATGATGCTCTTATTTGTCATATTTTACTTTAAGTATAGTATATATCATAATCAATTTCTTATGTTCAACTATAATTTTATTAAAAGAAATAGATAATTTATCATCATTATCAAAATGAGTATCAATATCAGATGAAGAAATATATTGTGTAACTTGAAATGAAGATCTTGTCTTTAAGGCATATAAAGTTTTTCTCTTCTTTTTTCTTTATTCTTTCTTCTTTTGATTTTTCATTTACTTCTTATCTTGGGTAAAAAGCTCAACTTGTTTGTCATATAAATTATTTAGTTCAAGCATAGCCTCAAAATACGTTTTTAAAAGATAAGTTTAATTCCAATTTGTCGAAGCAAAGAAAAATAAAGATAATTCATTTCTTTGGCATTTCTTTGTCTTAAACTTCTAGAATGCTCATCAAAATTGTTTAAAAATAAAAGGGTTTTCAATAATAACCATAAATCAACACTATTATTTAAAATAAAAATCTTAAATAATGTTGATATATAATGGAGCTAAGGTTTAAAGATAATCCTAAATAACTAAGATATATAATGGATAAAAATCTTATATAATGTTAGGATTTGAGGAAACCATAAGAATAACCTTAGATATATAATAAAAGGTTTTTAAAAATATTCTAAAAATACCTAGATACATGATAATAATGGGTTAGATCAATGTCAATATGATAGGTAAATGATCTTGATAAAATTAGATTTTGGGTGCAATGTACGCCTAATTGAGCCATCAAGTATGTGATTGATAAATCTCAAAAGGGAGTGTTTGAGGCTTATTTGATTAGCACCACCTAAAAAGAGAGTGTTGGTGGCTAATATGATTAGAACCATCTCAAAGAAGAGTGTTAGAGGCCTATATGATTAACATCATCTCGAAGGAGAATGAAGGTCTATGTGATTAGCACCATCTTGAAGGAGAGTAATAGAAGCTTATGTGACTGGCACATCTCATAGGAGAGTGTTGGGAGGTTTATGTGATTGGCATATTATGAAGAAGAGTGTTAGGAGGCCTATGTGATTAATATGGCTTAGAAGGATACTAGAATATTGGTGGAATACTAATCATCCAATTGGTTGCATCATAATCTCATGCATTAGTCTATTCTATATTTGTAATTTGGCATACATTTACATAACATCATTAGTTATGACATCGATCATAGTTTGTTTTAATAATTTGTTATAATATCTTATCTCTACATGTTATTTATATAGTATGACTTAAGGATTTCCTATTAAGCTCTAACTCACTCATTTTTATTTTTCATGCTAGATTAAGGAGGAAAGAGAATGATTAAGAGAAAGAGATTGGGGCTATCATTTGGAGCATCCATCATTTCATCAATTTTATTTGCATCTTTTACCTTGTAATATTGATGTTGTTCTTATGATTTTGATAATATAATTTGTTGGACAATTGGTTGTATCAAATTGTTATAATTTGAATTAATATTTGATCTTTCATTGTCATTTATGCTAGACTTTGTTTTATGGATATTATGTTCTTTAATAATTTGAGTTTGTGAAAATGTATGGTTTCATTTATAGCTTGCTTTATTACTAGGTACATACTAATGTATTTGGGTAAGTTATCCTAGCGTAGGATAAACCTATCCCTAAATCAATTAGGTAAGTATTAAATAAATAGGTATGGTTCATCAAGGGAGACACACCATGTGCATAGCGATCAAATTAAGGGACTATGACTCCTAGTTTGAATAGTAAGCATGAGAAGTTAAAATGGTGACTAGCCAAGTACATCGACTAAGTTTTTTTGCACCTAGGGATTTGTTTTAAACAAATTTACCAAAATTCAGGTGTGACCATTAGAACTTGTGTAACATTCATATAGATGACTCTGGATGAAATTAAAGAGTCCTAAGTTAAAGAAATTAAGTTTTAAATAAGCTTTGTTTTCACTATCTTAAGATCATATAATATGATATCTAATGTTGTACTTGTATGGTTCAGGTTTAGAACGTACATTACCAACAAAATTCATAACCATCATGAGAACTTATAAGTATGATGACATTATCATATAGATGTGAAAGTCATTTGGATAAAGAATATAAAGTGTGAAATTGATCATACAAGATATTATTCTTATGTTATTCCTACTAATATTGTGAGAATTGAGCAATTACTAGCATCACACTTAAGACAAATCCTATTTCATATGATTGTGATATTATTTCCTCTTAAAATATATCATATTTATAAGCTTTAAGTGAATGAACATGTATAATGCATTTATCATACTAGTAGGAAATTGTTTAACAAAGAATGATTGATTATAGCATGATCATATTGATTCTTCATCCATACACAATGATTAAGCTCTGCTTTGTATAGTTCATAAATGTTAAATCGTACAATACAAAATAATTTATCATATTGAAATATTTCATTTCATTACATATATAAGAGACTTTCGATAAAAATAGTATATTCTTATCATACAAATAAGATATCATGTATCGTAAGAGTATGATTATTATGTGGTACAATTCTAAGTTGATTGCTTCTAAGTGAATTTCAACATAGTTGTATGAAAATAGCATATAAACAAATTTTAAGAACTTAAAACTTTGTGAAAATAATTGTTTATTGGTGATGATCCATGTATTTCATTTGTATGATCTATATGTATATAAAAAATATATTAAACACACTTGTATTATCCTTGTGATCATCCATTATGATGGTTGAAAGACTAAGTAATGCATCAAAACTTTGACCATATAATATGATCGTAATTATCATAAAGTATGATTTCCTTATAGTAAATAAATACACTAGTCATATTGAAGCATCATTAGGGAAAACTCAATTTAATGCTTATTTTTTGTGTACGATATCAATATCATACTAGTAGGATATGTTGTTAATAGTTATAATAGCTAGTTTAAGCAATTCAGGAAAGTAAATAAAGTCATTGAACCTAACATAAATAACATAAGATTAGCCAAGAGTATGATTAAGAATATTTTAAGCTTAGAATTCATTGATGATTTTAATATTACATATTCTAAATTAAAGCTTCTATAGGTTGATTTAAACATGTATTCTTAGAAGCATTGTCATTCTTCTTGTTATCCTATACTCATATCATTCACTTTCCTTTACTAGTTCTTAGATTAATAATATATTTACTTACATTTTAGATATCATTCCACTTATAAATTTTCTTGTTTATGGGCTTGTATAGATACTTATTGTTAGTACACCATGTAACTCTTCAGTTATTTTAGAGTTGGTTGTCATTGTGTGGCCATAGCTTCTGTTTTAAGCTCAGTGGAGCTGGTGGTAGATGAAGGCCAAATATTGGTGATTAAACTGCTTGAAACTATAATATACTTTCTTTATTTGCTCTTACAAATTTTACTTGATTCTTCTTCAATGATAAGTTCTTTAAAAGTTAAAGAAAACTTTTTCCAAAATATAATTTGCTAGACTATTTGTTTTGACCCCTCCCTAAAGGACTAAATGGGAAAGAGAAAAAAGGCTCATAAAAATTTATTAACCAATAACAATGCTACCGCCTCTCTGGTTGGCAAAATTGATTTTAATGCTAACTTATAATATAAGAAAAACTAAAGGAAAGAAGAAGAAAAAGAAGTGTAATATCCAAAAATTTTGCTATGTATAAGGTATTATAAACATTGAAATTAAGCTAATGCAGAAGTAAAAATAAATATGAAATAAGGTTGATTTTTTTAAATGTTACAATGTTTGATTAAAATATTTTATATTAATATTATGTGGAAAAAGTGTATTTTATGAAATGAAGTTAGAAGTTTTATGTGAGCATACCATAGGAAAGAGACTTAATGTGGAAAGAAGGAAACATTATGCTAGAAACAAAAAGGGAAAAATAGTTATGGTTGTAAAAAGAAAGCAAGAAAAAGGGAATAGAAGCTACTTCGTAAAAATGAGAAGTTCAATAAGTACAATGGAAGTTGAAAGGGATTAGACCACTACTATTATAATCAATGAGAGGAGTGAGGAGCTATTACAATAAGTTTAATAGAGAAAAGAACTAGTTGTGAACGGTATAAGAAAAATTATAATTCTTTTGTTGTTAATTATTTTGTGTGAGAAGTCAAGAGAGCTTTAGTTATTATAAGTTGTAGGAAGGATGTTTTATTTATTGCATCAAGTTTAAGATAAAATTTAGCTGAAATAGAGTGAATTTGGTAAGTCTTGTTCCCATTTGAAAAAGGAGCACGCCATGTGTTAGACCTAATGAGTAGTATATTAATGTTAAGTTAGTTTAGAAAGGAAAGTGCATGTAAAATTCATTGAGGATAGTGTATGATGTCTTGAGCTTAATGTAGCATATGTTAACTTAAAGTAATGTATGTTAACCTAGAAGGAAGAAAATATACAATGGTACATAAAATATATTGGAGGTAAGTACAATGTGTCATGCTATATGTACCATATAATGGGACAAATGTATAATACATTAGTTTCAAAGGTAGAAAGTTTAAAGTGACATATAAAGCTACTTATTTGTTAAATATAGTATATTTGGTCTAAACATATCATAAGTGGTTGAACATATGGTATGTTTTGTTTTAAAAGCTAAGGAAAAGGAGGGTATGATTGGGATGGTTGTAAGGAAGTCTAAAATAAAACATATGATATAATGTATTCAATATACAATTATTTATTAAGAAATGTATCTAATGTAAGATGCGTTAGGGATAAAGTATGAGATATTGTAACTATAATAGGAGAGAAAAATTAAAAAATGATATTTGAAATCAAATAATCATTATACCTATGTATTATATATATATATATATTAAAAAAGATTCCTTAGTAATAAATGTGCATTTATGATTTTTATAAAAAGTAAAAAGGAAAAGAAAAATAAAAAATATATTTTCACCATAGATTTAGGTAGATAAATTTGATAACTATGATAAAAATATAACAGTAAATTAATTCCCTATATGTTCCATACTTAAGATTTTTTATATGTTATTTATTATTTGTTTACTCTGATACGTGACATAATTATTCAGAAATTTATTTGTATTTTATCAACATATGATTTTATAATTTAGTGAGACAGTCAAATTATATGATTTATATGATACTAAATGTACATGTTTGAAATCATGCATATAAATAGAATTTGTTTATGGTATGACATATAAGCAAGTTTAGAACTTATGAAAGAGAAATATAACAATGGAATTTAGTTTTCATAAGATATTATTATTAGCTTATATAGATATTATTATGTTGTCACTAGTATTTTATATAAGGAGCTAAATATAGGTTAAGGATCATAACTTTATTAGATATTAGTGCCATGATAATGTTATAAACTCATTAGATAGTCATTAATATTTTGCGTAAGGTGACTAAGGTATTCATCCATACCTCTATATGAAAGATTTGGCATTTATACTAATACTTTACACAAGGTGTCAAGATATTGGTTTGAGATCTCATACTATATACAAATGGGTTTCCATTTTATTTATTCCTATGAGTAGCTTATGGGCAGAGGTTATTTGATATTGGTATTAGATATGATTAAATAGTGATCATAGTGGTAAAAAAGAAAAATATGGCTCTAAAAGAATAAAATATGGAAACATCCCTAATGTTTATAATATATTAACATTAAGTCAGAAAGGATAGTGTATGTAAGGTTCATTGAGGATCATGTATGATATATTGAATTTAACATAACATATGTTAGCCTAATGTATAATATGTCAATCTAGAAAGTAAAGAATATGCATTGGTATATACAATCTATTAGAGTTAAATACAATGAGCTAAACTATATGTACCATATGGAGAAATAAATGTACAATATATTAGGTTCAAAGGTATAAAGGATAAGATCATTCACAAGAATGTCATATGCCATTTGGTAATCCTTAATATGACTGAGTGATCTCAAGTTTTCCATGGAAGTACTAGTACAACCTATTATATCTCTAATTTTATATGAGAGTGATGCATAAAGATATGCAATTAGTATTGATTTGAACAAATGTTGTACTATACGAACCATTGTAATAAACAATTTGTATTTAATTTGATAAAACATCAAACTAGGTTATTGGAAGAAGCATACCATGATAACTAAATAATTATGCCTTATTAGAATAATATGATTAATGTAGTAGTGTATTATCTTATCTATATTGTACTAAAAAAATCAAAAATGCATTAGACATATCCAATCAATTAGTGTTTAGTATTGACATAAACAATGAGAACCTTAATGTGTGGTAATGTATGGGGTCATATGAAGATGAACATCATGTCCTTATGATGTAGAAGTAACCAATATCCACCATCATATTTATCTAATCCATGATAGTGAATGACAATATATGTATGACACATAACCACAATAGAATGGTGACATACTCAAATGAAGACCCATAAGTACCTTGATGAAAAGAATCATGCCTTGAACTAGTCATATTATCTGATGAAGTCCATTATACTTGACTGATGCTATTGAAATAGTCTTTCCTTGAATTACGATTGATTGATCATACTGGATGACAAATAAAGATGTACCAAATTATGAGCTTATAAAGAGTTGTCATGTGGCTTATCAGAGGGTATGATTACAATTCTTAAAGGTGGCTTAAGGAATAGTTGGTAGACCAAATTTATATAATGAACCACTTTGTTTTATATGATTTTTTGTGTAATTTTGGAAGAATGTTACTAACTTATATTCATTGGATACATCCATCAACTCATATCTATCGTGACAACCATGTGAAGAAAGTTAATCCATTTGATTAAGAAGGAACTAATTGAATAACTTTGTCTATAATCTCTGTATGTATATATAAGCAGCTTTCTTCATCAAGCTTAATCAATGCTTTAAAAACTTTTAGAATTTGTTGCATATAAAGTGCCTCTAAATGAAGATAATTGCTAGACAATAAATTTAATTGATTATTTGCAGTATTTCCTTCTCTGAATATGTGTAAAGACTGAATAGACATGAAAAAAAACTAATTTATTTGATTGATTTGAGTTACAAGGATTGTTCTACAATCTAACTCTATAATGATATTTGTAAGCCCATATTATCACATTAATTTAAACAAAAAAGAATAACCATGGCTTCAACTTTTATATTTGTTTTGGACTCTATGTATATTAAGAATGCCTTGATAGTTTTACCTAAATGATTTTTGATAACTCCATCATTACTAGCTAGTTTGAGGTTCCCTTTTGAAAGAGTCATTAGTAACTAAATTAACAAACTCCACTTATGTTGGTGCCCATTATAAAACTTTTGTGAGTGCATCTAATTTTAGAATAAGGAGGAATCATATAATGTGTTACAAGTTCTAGATTTAATGTGCCTTTTTGCATATTTGGATTACATTTAAAAATAACACAAATGTTTTGTTGAACTCTATTTATTAAGGTTCTCACAAAGATTATTTTCTCATCATTTAATTTGGAATTATGAACTCTCTAGATATTTTATCAAATAAGAGATGAAAGGATCTTTGACACCTCAAATGTTGCAAAATTTATAAGAAAATAATTCCTTCAATGATGATGTGTTTGATGAATGTTGCCTATTTGGATGTGTGTGATGCTTAGCTTTATTAAGAAGTAATTTGATAAATGTAAAAGCCTAGGATATTTTACAAAAACATGAACTTGAGAGTTGCCACATGCATAGAGAGGGCATTTGCCTATAAATTGGAACTTCAACTTTCTCAAGTTATTGCAATAAGCTATTTAGCAACCTTCACATTAGTAAGAAAATTTTAGAAGGTAGACAACTACTATAGATTATTTTATGAGACTTCTAAATAATGTTTTTCCTTTTAAGCTACTCCCAGGCTAAATTAATAGTGAATTTTCCATCATTGGTGAGAGACAAGTGATTACAACCTTCAATTTCTATTTTTTTTTATGAATTATAAAACCATAGACATTATTTTTATACACAATTCCATGTGCAAGAAGTTGCTCCACTATAATTTTTTTTTGAAGTATTTATCTCTTATATTCTTTTCCCAAAGTGTGCTTGAGATTTTGATCTTCAAATAAAGCATAATACTATAGATTCCTTATCTTCCTTTAATTTCTTAACCAATAATTTGTTTTCTTTCTAAGGAATCAAATCTTCTTCCAATTAACCCAATAGTTCTTTATCACTTGATCATAGGCCCCTTAAAGAAAAGCATTCATCATATTTTTAGTTTTATTGATTATTTTATTCAAAGGAAAGGACACATTAGATAGTAGAGTGGGATTTATTAGAGAACATGCTTGACTAAAATTAGCTTATCTTGAATAAAAAGCAATTTCTACTTCTAACCAACCATCTTCTTATGAATTTTGTTAATCAAGTGTTGGAAGTGAATAACCTTGTTCTTGCCCTAGGTTAAGATACATCCTAAGTAAGGAATCAAAAGTTAACATTTTTTAAATCTAAAATAACTCCTTGATGCTATTCTCTTATTTCTAATTCATGTTTTTATTTCCAACAATGAGTCTCTTTTGAATGTTAATCTATAAACTTGAGATATCTTGGAGGTCATTAAGAAATTACTTAATATTTTTAATAAAGAGTCTGTCACCTTTAGACAAGAGGATAAAATTATCTACAAAATCCAAATTGGTAATGATCAACCCTCTTGGCATGGCATAATGCTTCACTTTACCTTTTATTTGTAAGTTCTTTATGCTTCTGTAATTCAGCTATGATGAGGAATAATAATGGGAATGAAGGGTTTCATTTCTTTATCCCATGAGAAGGTTGGAAGAAACAATTTCATTTATGATTAATAATAATATATAAATAGCTTATATTAGATAAACTCATGATTAAATTACTAAATCTACAATTGAAGCTAAACATACATAGGACTTGACTTAGTAAATCCCAAGACAAACGGTCAATTACTTTCCTAAAGTCCAACTCGATAATACAATTTTTATCATTGATCTTGCAATTTATATCATCTAGTTCTTATGTAAGGTGTTGTTAGTGATTTTCCTTTCCTCAACAAAAGTTGTCTACTCCATTGAGTCTATTGAGGAGAGAAAAGACTATAGTCTTATTGCTAGCAACTTAGATTATCTTCATTAAAGTTGTAAAGGCAAATTGGTTTAAAGTCATCAAAGGATATTGGGCAATCAATCTGAGGAATGGAGATTATTTAGCACTAGTAGTTCTTCTAAAATAATAGCTTTATATTATCCTGAATTATGGACCAATAGTTCTTCTAAAATAATCCATTAAACCCATCTATTCTATGGCACTTAAAGGAATCCATTTGTAAAAGAATTTGTTATATTTCTTCTTGGTTAGTTGTCTAAATTAGTGTCTAATTATTTTCTAATAAGAGTAAGGGAGGAAAAAAGCATATCACCTAACCATTTTGCTTACTTGGGACAATATACAAGTGGGAAGTGAAGTTGCCCACCTGGCTTTTGTAATTAAATCCTTCTTTGAGACCCAATTCTCACTTCCTTAATTTTGCATATATTAAGCTTGTTTTCCTTTTTTTAAAAATTATATGAAATGATTTTCCTTTTTAAAAAGTTATATGAAATAATTTAGTATTTGTATCCCAATCTAAGAGCTACTTAGTACCCTCTTTTTAGCTCCAAAACATCTCTTCTAATTTAGCAGCCATGATTAGTTGATCTTGAGGTTTAGTTAGTTCCAACCTTTAGTATTCTTTTTGCAACTCTTGGAATTGGCTTTCCTTATCCATAACTAGCTCTTTTGCCTCTTGTACCTTTTAAAATATATTATCAAAGTGAATTTTATTCCCTTCTTTAAGGTGGACTTTGAGACTTCTTAATTTAAAAACCAAGATTACATTATTATCCTTGTTATAAAAGGGCTCCAACTTTAAGCAACCATTGGAAGGAATTCTTTACCTTCAGTCTATACAGAGAGATGAGAAAAACATGTGTCCTCAAATTGTAATGACCTATGTTTAATCTTTTATTATTGATATATTAAGTGCATAAGCTAGACAAGAGCATTAATATGATAATATCAAAGAAGTGATTTAAGATTAAGAGGGGTTTAAGAGTGAGAACACAAGCACAACATTTGTACTTACATTATTTCTTTAATTATAAAATTAGTTAAAGAGATTTATGTATATAAATTTTGGCAATTATAGGAATTTATTTTAGTAGAAATAATGGATAGAGTTGAATTAGGAAAAATGGATAAAGGAAAAGAAAAAGAATTAGTTAGAACAAATGGTAAGAATCTTTGATGCTATATCCTATCCAAAAGATAAGAATGTTGTTTTAGAAGTAATGGTTCTTAAAGATCCAGTAAGTTTGTGGTAGAGTTCTACACAAATAATTCAATTTCATGATAAGTCTATTAGTGAAAGATCTTGGAAAGAATTCACTAAAGAATTTGAAAGATGATTCATTTTCATGTCTATTAGAGTAAAGGTGTGAGTTGAACCTAGTCATTTGATATAAAAGGGGATGTTTATTACAAGATATGATCATAAATTCATATTATTGGCATGTCACAAATTTGGTGTAATTCCAAAAGAGCAAAAATGTTTTATAATTCAATGAGTTTTGTGTGATTCTATTAGAGTTTCAATGATGATAGTGAAGAGCACCAACTATGCTTAGTTTATGGCCCTTTAGGAACACTAAAAATGGAACTAATGGAATCAAGAAGAGAGGTTAAAAATGAAAATATTAACTCTAGTGATTCAAAGGAGGATTTTGAACAAAGAAAGTTGGTCATAGTGTTTCCAAAGGTGGAATATATAATATAACTAGTTTCAACAAGTTCAAATCTTACGAAGGACCAAGCAGCAACAAATGTAGTTTTGGATCATGTGGGACTAAATAGATGTTCTAAATGTGGTATATTTGCATAGAGATGGGCCATTAAGGTGTTTATTTGCAAAGAAATAAGGAACTTTGTAAATGATTCTTCAAAGTTATAGAATCAAAATCATCTAGTGCATCTTTAAGCATAAATAGTAAAACAACATACAAAAGAAGAGTGGTCACTTCTTCATCAACATTAGGTGGTTCTGGTGGAGACAGTGTAGCTAGGAGAGGAGGTCAAGCTAAAGTCTATTATATTACTTAGTAAAATGCTCTTCAATTAATATATGTGAGAATAGGTATATTATACTTATAAAGTTTACTTGTTATTATCCCAATTTATTTTGGAGCTTCATATTCTTTCATTTCATCCTAGATGATAAATAAATTGAATATTGAATCACAAACATTAGAAGAATTGTTTTAGTTAAATTGCCTAATGGAAATTATATTAGAGTAGAAAATTTTATTGAGGGGATATAAATAAAAGGAATGAAATTCCTTATGTTATTGAATGAATAGTAGAGTTTTATATTATATTAAATATATATTGATTAGTTGATCATAAAGGTAAAAGTGATTGTCAAAAGAAAAGAATAAAAATCAAAATATTAAGAGAGAAAATTTAGTGTACATTGGTTAAAGAAAAAAATATCAATTATTTTAGTATAAAAGTACAAAATAAGCAAGTGAAGGTTGGTTGATTTCTATTATAGATATAGATAATTTTTTTCAACCATTAGAATTACTGATGGTATATAAATACTTGGATATATTTTCTAATGATTTACCAAATTTACATTTAGAAAGAGAAATATAATTAAAAATTTATTTGGTTTTAGAGCTAAAACAATTTCAAAAGTTACATGCAAAATGATATTAACAAAACTTTAATAGTCTTTAAACACTAAACCTAATTTTATGACTTTTGAAAGTACTTTGAGGATGTGCATTGATTATAGGATAAGTAATAAGAATACTACCAAGAATAATAATCTATTATCTATTGGATTATTAAATTGATTAGCTTCAAAGAGAAGTTATATTTTCTAAAATTGATTTAAAATTAGGAAGATATATCTACAAAAGATATTAGAACAAGATATAAGCATTTTGTGCTCTTAGTGTTACCTTTTAAAATGACAAATGCTCTTATGACATTTATAGAATTGATGAAAAAAATTTTCAAGAATTATTTGGATTACTTTGTTATAATGTTAATATATGATATCTTATTTTATTCAATGCCTTTTAAGGATTATACCTTTAATGTGTTTAAAATATCACAAATTATAAGAAGAAGTGAATCATATTCGAAATTGTTTAAATGTTAATTATGTCATGTGATTAATGCTAATAGGATATTAATAGATCCTTAGAAATCTCAATAATGGTGAATTGAACAAAACCTACACTATTATTAGAAATCAAAAGTTTTATAAGAATGGTACTTTATTATAAGAAATTTATGAAAAGAGTTCTACAAATATTTTCTCCATTGACTAAACCAAAAAGTAGTAAAGTTTGACTAGGATTTAGATTATCAGAATAGTCTTCAAATATTAAAGAATAAGTTAACTTTAGCTCTCGTTCTAGCATTATTAGAAGGAATAAGAAGATATCAAGCATATAATGATTCATATTTGTAAGGCCTAATATTAATGGAATTTTAAAAAATCATTACTTATGCATGTAAGGGCAAAACCACATGAAAGGAATATCATATGCATGACATGGAATTGGCAATAATAATCTTTGCTTTGAAAATAAAAAAATATTATGTATATGGAGTTAAGCGTGAAATCCTTGTGCTTCATTAAAGCTTGAAATATATATTCACTTAAAAGAAATTGAATTTAAAGCACAAAATATAGTTGATCAAGGATTATGATTTAGAAATCATATATCATCCTAGTAAAGATAATTTTGTAATAGATGCCATGAGTACAAAGATAAGTATCAATATAATACTAAATTTTATTCAAAGAGAATAAAATAGATTTGAAATGAATAAATTAGATATAGAAGTTATTATTCAAAGAATTGTAGCTTTATTGTGTTAATTATAGATCAAGCTAAACTGTTTAGAATATATCAAAAAAAGAACATGTATAAAATTTGGAATTGTAGAGGTTGATTCAAAAAGTTAAAGAATTATGAAAGCCTAATTTTAAACTAGATCAAAATAAGGTTTTGAGGTTTTAAGATGGATTGTGTGTACTAACACATCAAAAGCTTAAGTAATTATTATTAAAGAAAACACATAATTCAAAATATTATATTCATCCTAGAGAAAAAAAAATATATTAAGAATTAATTAGTATCTATGATTAAAAATAGGTCTCTTAAATTGGGTCAAAAAATGCTTGATTTGTCAATAGGTAAACATAAAGTAGCAAAAGCTAAAAGAGATATTATACTCTTTACTTATCTTTTAATAGAATGGAAGGAAATTTTCATAGACTTTATTATAGAAGTTTCCCATTCACTAGAAGGACATGATTCTATATGGGTAATATTAGACAAAATAACAATTCAATTCATTTTATTGTGATAAAAGCAACATAGTCAATGGAATGGTTGATAAAAGTTTACTCGAATAAAACTATTAAGTTGCATGGTGTGCCAAAGGTAATCATTTTAGATAGAGATCTAAAGTTTTCTTCATATTTTTGGAAGAGTGTATAACAAGAATTTGTTATAATTGATAGGCTAAAATTAATAAATAAAGGAAGTTGAGCAGTTATAGGACAATCTCAAGCAACAAGAAAAATTGTGAAGTGGCAACCTAGCATAACTATTATATGCATATGCCTATTGTATTAATGATTTTTAAAATAAAATATTACATATATATTCTATATAAGCTTGCGATGTTAATGTAGTACTATTATATATAACTATATAAGAAATTGTACTAGCAACAAGATATATAGTTTTTAATTTTTATAAATTACTATTTGAAATTGTATGACATAATTAATCATGTAAACATGACATTAGATGTGCTGATACAGAAACATACATCAAGTTAAATATTATAAAAATGATGATTGTATATGTGAAAATAAAATTAAGGGAATGA
This sequence comes from Vanilla planifolia, assembly GCA_023846275.1. Classification (NCBI taxonomy): domain Eukaryota; kingdom Viridiplantae; phylum Streptophyta; class Magnoliopsida; order Asparagales; family Orchidaceae; genus Vanilla; species Vanilla planifolia. The sequence continues at coordinate 22,779,368 of CM043870.1, forward strand.
TAATTGAAATTGATAAATAACATCAATGAATAATGAATTTTTTAAAATTAAAATGTGTTGTTCTTTACAACTAGTGGCTAATATGCTATTAGATTGAGATATTATCATTCTAAGATGGTCAGTGGCCAATGTGTCACATGGTTAACATTTTGTCACCATAAATTACCTAATGCCCAATGCACCATATAGTTAACATTTATCACCAAGAGATAGGTAATGGCAAATGTGCCATAAGATTCAAATTTACCACCATGAAATGACTGGTGTCCAGTGTACTATAAGGTTTGGATTTGTCATTATGAGATATCTTGTGGTTAATGGGCTAAATTATTGATATTTTTTATAAAGATATTGCCATTAAAAATATAAAAAAATAAAACATGATTGTGCATGAAAATATGATATAATAAATTAATAATATTTTTTATTATAATTAAATAAAATAAAAAGAGGATAGTAACTGATTTTCTTAAGAGAAAGAAAGAGAGCAACATCACTATATATCATATGATTTAGTTAATTAAAAATAAGCATCACTAAAAAAAATCATATTAAGAAAAAGATTGAAAATATAATAAGAATCTATATATTCTTGTAATTTCTTCTAGAGTTTATAGTATATTCTTATAACATATCATACTCATTTTATATTTAACATAAATAAGACTTTTTTTTCTTATATGTTATGATTGACACTTATGATTAGACCTTATATATAGTTGTCCAAAAATTATTACTTATTTTTGCATATTTATTTATTTTTAAAGACATTTCTAATCCAATGATGGTTAGCTTAGCCTTTCTTTGACACCAATATTTTAGGTACATTAAAATTATAATAAAAATAAGAATTTTGATAATAAATACTTATAAGAAAGAACTAAACTATAAAGGTTTATGTTATAAGAGTTATGCTAAATAACTTGTTAATCATGTGATTTATTTAGTATTATATTTGTATGTGAGAATGGGCTTTAATAGTTAAAAGAACTATGAAGCTATGAAATATGGTTATTGTGATGATTTTAATTGTTTATAGTTGATGGTTTAGTTCCTTATAATTGATAGTTATAGACATAAATTATTTAGTTATCATAGTTGTGGATAAACATGTTATATTGATGGATTTATAAATTAAAAAATTGACAAAATTTAAGGGAGATTATGCTCGTTTGAATTCTAATTTTTGGGATAAACTAAGTGCTGAAATGGAGGAAATGAATTAATGTGTGGTGATAAGGGCCCACATTAGTGCTATGAGAGCATGATACTTGCTAACATTTTCTTTAACTCAACCTCATTTGAAAGCGATGTAACACATAGGTAGAACATTGTAGCATAATAATAGCTTAAACTTATAGTAAGTTCACAACCTCGAATCAATCAGATTAATGGTCCTTAAGGTTTAATACATTCATAAGACTTTTAAAATTCGGAGAAATTTTTAATATTAGCTTTGAAAATTCATGGTGACCTAATAGTATTAACTTTATGCAGAGTTTCTATTTGGAAGTGTAGTAGTCTTATTTGAACTCTTAGTTGTATTAGGATTGATTATTCTATTTCTCATTAATCTTGGCTATCATTGCTATTATGGGCCAACCCTTATTTATTACATATTTTAATTTAATTTTCATCAATTTGTCAAGTTATTTGTATCTATACTTTAGTTTAAATTGTTTGAAGATTAATTAAAAGTTTTTTTGATATTTTAACTTTAAATTCAATATGAGACATCCTTACGATTCTCTTATGATTTTGTTCATGAAATATTTTGTTGAAAATAACTTAAAAAATACTTAAAATTAGGTTCAAATTATTTTATCTCATTTACCATCTACCATCATTACCATTATCAGCAGTAGCCATTGTAGCCAACTATACCAACTTGTGTGGCCTACATGACTCATATTGACCCTTCAAACTCGTTGATTAGAACATTCTGGCTTACCCATCAACACATGTAGACCCAATCTTTTAATGTGCCTAACCCATCAACCTGCATTGACCTATCCACTTGCATTGATTTTCTTTAACCTATGTCGACCCAAAACTAGACCCAAGGTGTCACACACTTCTCTTCTTGCACTACATCAATCTGTTGCCTACTACCTTGCCACTTATTGAACTATCACCTTTAACATATAAATTTTATTGAAAATTACTTATATTAATTAATTTTAAAACTTTTTAAAGCAATTTTTTTTGATAAAATTCAAATAGTTTATTTTGTTATTTATGGTGACTTTTGGAATTTTGAAATATCTTTTAGAATTTCAAAATATGTTCCTTTGTATTCCCAAATGCCATTTCATATTCCTATATTAATAAATTACTATTGTACCCTTATGATTTTTATAAATAAGAATGCTCATCACGTTGTACATAATACACTTTGAATGAAGTAATGAAGTGTTTCTACCATGTCTGTTTGATATGAGCATGTTGTGTGTGATCAATTTGATAATGTGATTCTAAAAGTGTCTATGAAAGTGAGTGAAAGGCTAAAAAAAGATTTTTACCTATTATTTAGCATTCATAAGAGAATCAAATTGCCATGAAAGTTTTTAACCTCTTTATTTTAACTTTCAAGAAATTTAATCATCGTATCTAACTTTCTAGTTTGTATATAGGATCATGTGATTTTTCATTTGACATTCTAAGGACTCCAATTGTATTTGTGCCTTGCCATTTCATTGCCAACTTGAGTACTTTGGGCGTGGGTTATTAAAACTACTTTTGCTTTAGGTTGAGATCTCTTATGTTAAAAATTAATGCATGCCCTTAGCTTTTAGGAAAATTTCTTACTTGTTCGATGATTTTAGGATTTCTAATTTTAAAAATAAAACACCTTGGGTAGATTCTTATGGTGATAAATTACTTAAACCTAAAAACTTCTCAATTTTTAATGAGTTAAAAATAAGTTGTAATATAGCATCTTATATCATATGATACATCCTTAAATCATCATGAGTGAATGGTTGGTACTACTTTAATAAAATAATTCACAACTTTTTAAAACATGGGTTGAAAATCATTAAAGAAAAATTATTCAAAGATATAACTGTGGAAGTTTTCAAGAAGTGGGTAAAAGTATGTTTTTGTTCTAAATAATTATTTGTGATAAAAATATTCAAGAAATAGGCATGAAATATATTTTTATATTAAAAAATTATATGATCATGAAAACTTTAAATACTAAATAAAATCTTATTTTTATATTAAATAATTAGTTATAATATCTTATTTATAGAACTCTAATGAATGAATGAATGAATAATGAATGATGAATTAGTTATGATTAAAAAATGCATTGTTTGGTGGCTTTCTCTTGGATTTACTTTATTAAGTAAATTCTTATTTTCTTCTTTATCTTCTCTACTTTATTTCATCTACATTTGAGCATTTTTATTATGCTCGCCATTTCCTTTAACTCAAGCATTCCATCCCACTTCATTTGTATTACAATTCCTTTATTTTTTAACTGGGGTACTATAATAATCATTATAACTTCTACACCCATGCTACGATCCTTATCAATTTCACTCCTAGAGGGCCTCACCTGTGCTACCTACCTAAATCACCACACAAGTCTGCACACTAGACTAGCCCTTGTGTAGAATGATCAATGACATCCTATCTTGCTTTCACATTTAAACTTCCACTTGATTAAATTTCATTCTTTATGAAATCAAAAGATGCTCCATGATTATGTGATGTCACTTCAAGGAAATATATTTTTGAGTCGATTTATTATTTTATGACTACCATATCAAAGTATATGGTTTAATGCTTAAGGCATTATAAACACTTATTGATAAGATATAAGAGTAATCATTCTATAAAATAAACATCCTTTTATAAACCATAATACTAAACTTTTAGACCTATTAAAAACATTTGATGTTGTCATCTGATCATTTATTAAAGGCTTAGCATTGAAGAAGAATTATTGAATCACTATCAGAACATTTAATGGACTTTCCATTGAATCGTGCGATATGTGCACCATAAAAATAATGGTTTGTTGAATGTTGATAAGAATATCCAATATTATAGAGATTGGTAAAATAAATTTTGAGGTCTTCATTAAATAGCCATTGGATTTTTTGATAGTTAATAAGACATGCATTAAATAATCTACTAATTAGATCCATCATGATTAAAAAAGATTTCTATTTGATAGTTGTCAAACCTTTTTGATAATCCATTAATTGTTATCAAACCACAAATGGTATAATATTAAGCTTATGGTTAGTAGAAAAGCAAATTTTTTGTCAAATGACCACTAAATTATTTGAAGTTGGGACTAATAAGAGATAAGATCCTCCATTGCTTAGTCTATTTTACATTTGTCAGAGGTTACCAAAATTGTTTATTTTTTAAATGACCATCAAACTATTTGATCAATAGAGCTATAGCTATTTGATTGGTAAAAAAAAACATATAACAATTAATTCAACTTTCTTGGGATGACTTGGAATGACTTAAGTGGATTGCATGGTAATATAATTTGATAGTTAAAATATTTTTTGATAAAACCTATAAAGGCTATTTAGTTTCTCAAAATTTCGAAGTCATGCTTTTTTTAATTGATCAGATCCTCACACAAAGCTATTTCTTAAGTGCATCACATTTTTTGCCCATTAAGTTGCACCACTTCATCTTCTTATGTCCCATCATTTACTTAATAATACCATATTCTCCAAGCTTGAAATTGCATTCTCACAAAAGAATATTCCCTAAATACTCCAAGAATACCCCATACAAGGTGCCAAATTATGCTAATGTCAACCACTTTGTACATTTAGCATGCACCAATTACCCAGTTTCTCCAATTATGATTGTTTCCTATACCACTCTAAGCACTTTCTCATTCATATCCATATCCAATTCACTAGTTACAAAACATATCCTCCCTTGGAACCATATCAAATGATAAATTATGCTTATGAGTCAACCTAATCTTTTCCAACAACACTCACCATGTACCCAAACAACCTTGCAACAATTGCTACACTTATATATTTTCCATGTATCATAATTTCTTTTTTTTTTTTTTGTGAATGCCAAAATTTTGGCACTCTATTATGGGAACCCTTCACTTGGCTTCTCCTAGATTGGGTATCATAAAAATTATTTTCTTTTTTTCTTTTTATTCAATTTGAAAACATAACTATTTTTTTTAATTTATTAGAATCAAATAGCATAAGCATTTTCAAACTCTTTAATGTCAAGTAGAAAAATTGACAAAAAACCTTCTTAAAAAATCATTTGAAATCTTTAATGAATGTGATATAAAATTAACTTTCTACAACATTTATAACCCCATTTCTATAAGAAGAATATTTCAACATTTAAGTACAAAAAACCTTTAAATTTTTTGTTTGTCCATACATTGCTCAAAGACACATGACATCTAATATAACATTAAAATTAAAGTTTTATTACATGTCCAACAATCTTACATAAAAGAAAATTTTATAACTATTATTAAGCTTAAAGAGAAAGTAAAACATTTTGTAGATCAATCCATGATGATCTAGTTCTTATTGTATCCCTCATAGTCTTTTTGTAGTGTCTCATTTTTAGATAAAATATTTTTTGAATTTAAATTATATTTGAAAATATCCATAATTTCTAAATAATATATAATTAATGTTAATATTTATATACAAATATTCCAGGTTTCTTTCTATCCATATGTTACGTTTTTTAAGTATGATTTTGCATTGTTTTGCTTTATTCTGATTTCCACTTCGCATCCCTGGTCACACCCGCCCAACTGAGCGATTGGCAGAAACGTGAGGTCACAGAATGACCTCGTTTGCTCGGGCGCCTCATGCATCCAATCTCGGATGTTGCACATCCGTGCTACCTGTTACCTCTTCGGTCATTTCTAGACATCCCGTGTTTCTATCTGCTCGCCGGACTGGGCTTTCTTTGGAGACATTGCCGACTAGGCTCATGGGATGGACCGGCCGGAACTCCCTTCCCTTCCTTGCCCGGGTCTGCAGCCAAAGGTGGGAGATTTAGCTTCCAAATAGTAGCCAAAATCGTAATTTTTCATTTTTTGTTCTGGCGGCATCCTATGCTTTTAGATAGCTACAAATACGCTTGAGCTTTGGTTTTTCACTTGTAATGCCCCTTTCTTCTAAAACTTGTTTAATGAGCCACACCTATGAAAAAAGAATGAAGACGATGAGAAATTGTACTGAATATGAATGTTTGGTGGACATCTTGCACCATGGTATAATGTATTTAAAGGTTCTCAATACATTTAATAAGACAAATGTGCCAATGCGTTGTGGGGAAAGAGTATGTTTAACTTCTCTTTCTTGCATCAAAGTTTTTTTATCAACCGAGTTGCACCAATAATTATTAAATTATAAATATTTATCTTTTGTAGTACTGATGAATGTGGTTCCCTTGTTCAGTGTTTGAAACTTGGTAGAATCTATTAATGAAGCCACATCTTGAGATCATCTAAACTTACCTTCACATGTTTTATAGTTATATTTGTATAAAACATGAAACTTTTTGGCTCATTTTCTAATCCAAATCGAACTAATGAACTTTCTTATTCAAATATTGAGGTTCAAGAGATTTTCACGACCATTATTGAATCCTATATGGTCTAAAACATTGTGACAAGTACCCAGTTAGCTAGAAGTTATCATAATTGAGTTTCTTTGAAATTAGGCTATACATTATTTGTATGGATCAATTGTGGTTTGTGAAAGCATGAAAAATACAATCCCTCTTAAGAATTAGATGCAAAGTGAAGGGATCCATCCCCTTCCCATAAATAATAAAAAATAAGTGGAGGTGAGATAAACAATCAACTGCGTGGTTAACTTTTTCGTATGCATGTGATACCCTAAAATCGTTGAAGGGTGAATCACATCGATGATGTCAAGCACAATTATATTAGCATTGATAATGGAATGCAATCCATTGCTTATTCTTGAAATGTTAATAGAACGTCTCATTCAAGCCATATTATTATTAGTATATTTCATGGTAAATTGTGGTCCATTGCCACCATCAGCTTTCAATCTAATGCAGTATGGATTTTAGCTATGGCATGTAACAATAATTTATGCTCCTTGCTGGTAGTTCCCATCCCTAAGCTTTCTTACTCTTGAATTTAAAATAAGCACTTTCAAATAGTAGGATTAGCTAAAAAGATCATGTAAAATATCCTTGTTCCAAAGATTTAATGGACAAAGTACACGTGCCTCATATGATAACCATACTTTCTTGAATTTCAAGCTTCTTGATCAGTCTGCAGGGCATCTCGTTCTGACCCATTGACAACAGACATTGTTTTAGAATCATAATAGTAGAATTGAAACTTGAAAATAACAATAGAACTAAAGAAGAAAAAAAGGAGTTTTTTTTCGAAAATATGAATTTTTTTTCAAAGGATCTAATTCTTTCCAAAAGGATAAAATTCTTCTCTAAAGATACAAATCTTTTTCTAAGGATGTTCTCTTACTTCATTCATTGTTCATCTCATTTTTTGCAGAGATTTTGATATAATATTTTATTACAAAATGTATTTGTTTTATTTCTTACAGGTTCCATAAGAATTTGACAAAAAAATCTCAATCACAAAAATCTATGTTGCAAGGACCCATCTACACGCACATGCTACTGCTGCACATGCGTGGATTATTCCTTTTGTTATTGTTCATGCATGTGGATTGCACACTTTGTTACTGTTCACGCATGTGTGGATGTTAGGTATGGCTGTCTTATGTGCACTTGGCACATATGCACAATGGGTGTACCTATTGTAGTAGGTGCCGTGCATGTGCAACTATCCTGCATGCATAGTCATGCATGCTCTGGTGCTCTTGCAGCAAACTTTCACATGTAGATGAGTGCTCGGGTGGCGCCTTATTGGGCCACTTGAAAATTTTTTCCGTTCTATCTACTCTCTTAATTTTTTTCTCAATTATGAATTATTTGATTATTGAATAAAATTATAATTGATTCCTTGATCATAGTTTTTTTCTTTTTTGTGATTCAAGTCCTACTGAATAATCTTTTCTAAAAATAAACCGATTATTTGTAATATCGAGTTTTGTTATCTTTTAGAGTGATCCTGGGAGGTTGAGATTTCTATTGGTCTCATTAACTAGATATTTTGACGTTGTTACAAGCAGTACATAACTTTGGCATGTGTTCGCTAGTCTAATTTTTTGATCAGTACCAATAATTCCTCTTGTCAAAACTCTTTTATCTTTTGTTAGCACTATCTTATAATTATGAATTTTTTAATATAATTTGATAGGCATCTAGAAATATTCTTTTGTAGATGATTTATCAATGTAGCCTTTGGTGATTAAAAATTTTACGTTGTATTGTTTTTTGACCTTTTTTTTTGTCTTTATGGCCAAGGAATGGGGTCATAGATCTGTAGTCTCTAGGTTTAGCCTTTTTATAAGGTTTTTTGATATTAGTTTTTTTTTGTTCCAACGTCACTAAGAGTATTGATAAGTTTTTTTTCACTTGAATTTCAATAATGAAGAGTTATTATTGTTTTTCTTCATAAGATATCTTTTATATACTCACCATAGAGATAGGTTTTCATCAACTTGAAGTGTCGTTTTAGTCTTTGTTTTAATAAATATTGTCTTTCTTTAATTTTTATAGAAATTGTATAGTATTTAATTTTTAGCATTTTTATTAAACACAATATTTTAGAGTTCTACAAGTAGGATATTGGTACTCATTTTCAGAACATATTTTATTGAAGAATATTTTTTCATTTGTTGTTGATTTTTGGACTTGTATTTAGACTTCTTGGTATTTGGTCATTCTGTTTTTCTCTTTGCATTGGTGTATTTTTTTGATGGTCATTGTGAATGTGCTGGCTTGTTTTAAAGATTGAATAGGGAAAGAGTTAGTTCGATTGCAATAAGATATTATGGTCATGTAATGCACTTTAACAATGTCTGCATCTCATCGATTGATATTCCTGATCTCACCGTTTGTTGTTGAAATTTTGTGGTATATTCTTGTGCCATTTGTCTTTGTTGTTTTTATAAGCTTTGTCACTTTTCTCTACTTTTCTTTTGTATAACTCATGGGATAAAATTATTCTCTAATTAGTTTTTTAAACTAGCTCTATATTACTTTAACAATTGTATCAGTTTTTAAGTGAGTATTCCACTAGGTTATCGCATGACTCGTCATTTTTAATTGATTATAAATTGATAAATAGTCATACAAAAAAAAATGTAGTTGTTCCAACTAGGTATTTTATTTGAATTCATTGTACTATCATAAATAGGCAAATCAAGTATAACAACTACCTTGAAAGGATGCTGTCAATTCCTCTGCATCAAAAGGGTGAGATTGATAATGTTTTTCTCATATTTATCTTCAATTATCTTTGGATTTCTGCTTAATCTGAAGTTTATCTGGTTAAAAGTATTTACTTTTGGCAGATTATCTTTTATATCTGTTGTAGGAGAGGATTGAGATTTTAGTACCATCTTCATTAATACTTATATTTGTTAGGCTAATAATTACCTGAGTTTCTAGGTTTGATGGTGGTATAATCAACAAAACCACCTTGACTAAAAGCTTAATCTCTGATTTTCTTTCAAAGCTTGCTCTTTAACTATTTTTTTTCTTTGCTATTTATATCTATTGGTTGTATAGTATGATATTCAATGCTATATCTAAACTATCTATATTTTGGTCTAAAATTTCAACTGATGTCAACATGACATTGTAAGGTATGATGTCTTCATCATACAGCTGCAATCTAAACAATTTGTTATAAACATATATGGGTTCGTACATGGTATTGGTTTTGTATAAGTATGAATATTTTTTCGCACAAGTATGTCATTTATTTTCTTTTAGGATTGGTAAGTTATAGGCATAGTATTGGTTGGACATGTACGATTTATATATTGTATGAATATGTTTATATGCTGTTATAAATAGATCGACAAGCGTTATATATCATATAGTATAAAATTTTTGTAACTGTATGCTCTAGTGAAAATCTTATGCAAGTCAATAGATGCATTTATTATGCATATTATTATGATTATTATATCGTACCAATATGATTTTATTTTGTTACTATTTTGCACGCCATAGAAGTATGAAGTATTTGTATAGTAATTGTATGTTTATTAATAGAAATGTTTACTGTATGGTATGAGTACATAAACTAATATATAAAATTGTTTCACGTATAAGAACAATAATACATTAGATTTATACTATCATCATTAAACACAAAAAATAAACTTGATATTGTACGAATATGGTAGTGATATCATAAGATTATGTTCATGACTTAATGTATACTTTAATTTGTACTAAGACGATCTATGTATCTAATTTGTATGATAATCTACTTTACAACATTTATCTTCGTGATAATATGGTATGGTTTATTGTATGCGTACGATTATCTCAACTAATTAATATATGAATTGTACAAGTATTTGTAGTTTATGATTATAGTGCACTATTTTTTACCAAGAGCTCAGCCTGTATGAAAATATGTATTGTACGGTAGTGATCTACCTTTATACTAGTATGATCAGCTTAAAAAGTGTGACCTAGCTAAGGACTTAGATAAATTTTGGACCGATTTCTGTAGTATTAGCATGATAATGTTGTTGAAACAGTATGTTACATGCTTATCCAAGGGTTTGGTTTGAAAGCCATTTATTTGATGAGAGTTTTTCATACACGTTACATTATCTAATTCTTCATCGTACCATTTTTTTTGAAAGCTAAGAATTTGTTCATAAGAGACTTTGTTCTATTCGTATTGTTCGATGTCATTATTGTACATGTATGATACATTTGCATTAATAGAAATGAATTGATCGAGCAGACGCATCGTCGGAGCAATCTGATCTGAATACTTATCGCCTTTATACGATCCTGTTGAAGTATTAACACTTTCTGAATCCTGAGTGCATAATGTTTAGTTGGAACTTTTCGGGAATACGTTTTTAGCCGTTGCACTTGCCTTTATCTATTTGGGATATTAAATAGTATAAATAAGGGTTGTTTTGACTAAGAATTGGTTGATGCTTTGCTAAATCTTTTTGATAAGGGTTATAATGTATGATCTTTTGTAGTTGGGATGTGTATACTAAAGAAAAGCATAATTGCTGTATTCTTGGTTTGATCTTCTACATTGCATCAATTTTATTTTATTTTGGTAATATCTTGTACATTATTTTAGCTTTCATATAGTTTCTACAAATTTACATGGAGCTTAAGACATTGTTTGTGTGCAAGTAGGCATGCTTTGGCTTTATGGTCATGGTGAAATTTATTTTGAGTGGTTAAATACTTATGTTTTCAATCATGAGGAAACAAATATATTCCTCAATTGGGCCATGCATAAAGTCTCTTTAGGTAGTAAGGTAAAGGATTCTTCAGCACCGATAAAGAAGAAAAAGCTCTTCATATTTAAGCTCATACTTTTTTTAGCAAGAATTAAGATGTTGACTTAGTCTTTGCTTAAGTGATGTGTTAAAATAGCGACACGTCCTATGTCCTTAGAGCCACAACTTTTATAAAAGGATGTGAGAGTGAAATTGATTTTCATGACTTGTATCTTAAGGAGCTAGTTGACAAGCTTCCCCCATTGAGATATGTTCATCACTTAATAAGTTTTTTTATTTTGGAGAGCTTGTTCATGTGAGTAGTCCCACATTATTTTACTCTCAATATGGATGGTAATTGACTAATGTGTAAAAAATCAAGCATTTAATAAGAATTATGATCAATTATAGGTTTCCTATTCCTAAACTAGATGACATGCTTGACATGATGTCGTTGTAAGCCCCATAATTGACTTACTAAGAAATCAGATATAAATGAGAGAAAAGGTGAATGGAAAATTACTTTTAAGACTAAGGATGACTTGCACGAATATTTTGTTATGCACTTTGGCTTGTGTAATGCATTTAACAAATTTATGTGGATCATGACACATTTTTTTTACTTGAGTCTTCATAGTTGTGTGCTTTGGCAACAAATTGATATATGGTCAATCCAAATTTAGCTATTTTTCCCATTTTTTGAGGTCTTATAAGTGTTGTGTAGAAAAGATATATGTGAAATATTAAGTATGTTCAATTTTATGACTTTTTAGATTGTTTTTATGGGTTTTGTCATTTGTTCAATGTCTAGAAGGTTAAGGCCATCCTAGAATAACCAAGGTCTGTTAACATTCACTAGGTGCACAACTTTTAGGGCTTAGCTATGTTTTGCCTGCTTGATTTAAGGATTTACCACTGGCATGTCTTCCATCACAAGTTTAATGAAAGTGGAGTTGCAGCAACCTTTGAAACTTTTGATAAGGTATTTGATGTAGTTCACAACACCTCTAGCATCAACATAGTTAGGGTGCTTTGCTAGGAGAGTTATTGGATTGGTTTCTTTGGTGAGGAACTTAATGAGGCTTGCCAGTGGTTTCCAAATATGATAGGGAGTTTTATGTAGCTGTATAGGCTTTAAATTATTGGCATCATTATGTTATGTCACAAGATTTTGTGTTACACTTTGATCATTAAACACTCCAATACTTGACTAAAAAAGAATTTGATTGCTTGTCATGTAGAGTGAGCTTTGTTTCTATAAGAGTGCACATTTGTTTTCAAACATCATTCTTAGTTGAGAACAAGTCTATAGATGCATCTAGTTGGATAATGACAAGATTACTCTAATGAGTGTAGAGTGATGTGGGCTGAAAAGGTGATTTTGGAATACCTTTAGTGTCGTAATTTTGTAGATAAATATCCATATCAAGCTAGGAATCTTGACTACATATTATAAGATGATAATTGATTAGAGATGCTCATCTATGTATTCCATATTAATCAATTCAAGAATTTATAATAGATGAAATTTTATGTTTGAGATATATCATCCTCTCTCTTCTTCTCTTGAAGTGCTAGCCCCATGTATGGCATTCCTCACTAAAATGAATGTTATACTTGGAATCCCATGCCTAAACACTCTAGGATCCCTCATGTAGAGTCCTTGCATAACTCATGAGGTTTTCTATATGGCATGGGACTAAAACATGCAAACATAAAGTAAATGACCAAATGATCCCAATTATAGAGTTCATTTGTAGGTTAGGTGTTTCTTTATATCTCCTGAGACCAGATAGAATTAGAGAAATAATGAAAAATACAAAAATGCCCATAAACTAGGATGAACTACTATTGGCAGTTGATGAAATTCCATTTCATCACCTTGGACGTTTAGAAGAAACCATTTAGTGTGGGTCATGAATTGCTTGAGGTAGTTTTCTTAATCAATTTTAGCTAGATGTGTAGTTGCTATCATCATTAGAACATGGGAAACGTTGTTGTCGACTTAGATATGGCCGTTGTTTTGGGAATGTTGTACTCATTTTGTAAAGCTAGATGACCTTTATTAGGAATAATGTTGTCATCAACCCAGAAAAGTTTGTAGATCATGTTGTGTTTTTGTTAATTTAGCAACCTATGTAATGTCTTGAGAAGCTAGTCTAATTGGTTGGAGTCTAGATGGGATTGACTCTTGGTATGAATTGGGTTACATTTATATGAACTTTGGAGGCATGCCAATATTCAAGAGCTCAATTCTTCGGAGTGTGTGTCCATGTTATGTTAATGATCCAAGATGTTGGGATCATTGTGAAGAATTTCTTTTTTGATCCAATTCTCCTCTCAGTCATGATAGTCTCACCAATTTATCAATTACCTTTATCTGCATGGCTTCGAGTGATAGGGTCTAGTCATCTAATTTCCATTCTATTTGCTTAACTCAATGGGCTTTTGGAAAATTAGAGACATGGTTGCCTAACAAGGAATGGGAATGCTCAAATAGATCATCGGGGCACGTTAGTGTCTTTTTGTGTAGGGTGAGTGTTGACTCCATGATCTTGACATGTCGAATATGATTTTGATAACAATAAATAGTTTAAGTGACTTTGTTTGTGGTGATTTAATAATTACTTAGTATATGTTTTTAGTTATAGTTTAATTGGTAAAGAAGATGATTGTCATTTCATGGAGTCGAACAATAATTAAGCAAAGCCCGTAAAAGGTATATGAAAGATATCAAATATGCTCAAGTAAATAATCATTGTGGAAAACCAAGGATAATGTGGGTCTCTAATCAAGACATGGTCAACCCTTTGAAAGATTTGTGTAAGGTTTGAATTATTGCTTTACCATAGATTGATCAAAAGCTTTCATATGCATCCATTGTCAAATCGTTATCATTTGTTTAGGCATTGCATAATATTGAACTTGAACTTAATGCCTAGATAAAGAAATAATAAATTTTTATTTTGTTATATATTTAAATGTCTAGATTAATCTAAAGGGCATCAAAACTAAATACATATTTGCCAAACTCAAATTTGGTAACACGCAAATATCATTTTAAGCCTTATGTTCATTTATAAATTTGCTAATATATTACTTAAATAAAATTATTAATCATATATTAGTTCAAATATGAAAATCAAGAAAGAGCAAATATGTAGAATGACCTCTGTCTCATGGTGCATTAGACTGCTCAATTAGTTGTTAGACATGCATTCGATGGACATCAAACCATCTAGTCAATGATTAGATTTACTCTACTAAATATACTTTTTGTTAGAAGATCAGTGGGTGAAAAACCATTACAAAGGTTAATCTACAAAGGGACCAATAAGGGACCCAAATATGTCACAACTGAATCAAGACTCAAATGAGTTTGTTATAACAATTGGCTGGAAATAAATATAAGTATTTTAATCATAAAACTTTACAAGATCCTTGCAACCTTAACCAAGGTATCTTGTGAGTCGTACGAAATTAACTATGAGAGGATGTTAGCCTGTGAAATATGAGAGAATAGAAGACTTGAGACTAGCTTTGAAGCTTCTTTAAAATAGAGGCAATGCACAACAATGGAGGTGAACTATGAAAGACCCAACTCAAGCTCAAGAGCTCACTAAGACGATATGTAAAAAATGACATTAGTTCTTTGTTGGTTTTTTTGTCTCCTTTAGGGCAAAGAAACATCATAATTGGTATGAGCTATTTGTTTCTTTTTAGGATGATGTTCTTGCCTATTCTAGAGTGTTGATGTGGGACTCCTGTGTGTTTGGTATTGCTCATTTGAGTGGTATGTGTAGGCTCGTTTAGGTTGATGATCCCTCCATTGAAGCCGATCTATAATTTATTCTCTCATTCATGCTTCAACTTCTTCTTCACAGTTCTCTCTCCAACAAGTACAATGGTTTGCTATTTTATATTTGATTTCTTCAATATAAGATTGAGGAGCTTTGTTTTCAAAATTAATTGGTCCATTTTTAGCAATGTACAATGGAGAATAGGCCTTACAATGGGATAATTCAGGCAAGTGGTGGACCATAAAGAGGTATTTGGCTTTGAATGTTGCTCCAAGGCCATTTTGGAGAAGCTCGGGTAGACAAGCTGGCCACAACTAGCAGAGTAGCATGCCATCTCAGAGAATATTCTTTTGCAAGGAGAAGAGGATGGGCACAGAATATTTCAAAGAATATAGAAAACTTTAATTTCTGGATTACTTTTCCCAAAAGCCACATTTCAGTGTTCTAATGATTAGCTTCTTCTTCAATCTTTCTATGCCTTTCTTTCATACCTTAGCTTAAGTTATATTTATAACCACCATCAAGAACTTATGGGCCATTGGATTAGTTGGTAAGCTTAACCATAAGAGTATGAACTAGTACATTTCTATTAATCACCATTGCTTGTAATGTCATCATTTTAATAACCAAAACTCTGAGAGTCGAAGGTTTGAGGTTCCATAAATATTTTTCTTATGTATTGTTCAAATAAGAACTTTTATGTAATATTCCATGGTCTGATCAAAGTTGAATCATTGGATATGATGTTAAATACATAAGCATTGTAAAGCTAAGTTCATCATGACGTTACAGCTTAATTGCCTGTTGGAAAGCTTTCATACGGTTGACTGATAATCAAATTCTCAATCTGACATGCAATGTATTATTAGTTTACTTCCCTACAGGTATATTACTATAATCAAATTTCTGTGATGTTAATATTCTGTATATAGTTTCCTAATTTAGTGGTTTATGCATTCATGAAATAATAATTTATTGTTTCCTTCTGAAGTTTCATCATCTTTGTAGTGCATGTGGCTTGTTTTTTTGACTGCGTCATCTTTATTTGGAATGGTTTGTACCTGCTCATCATTTCATTGTTGCTGTTTGTTGTTTGTTTTGTAAGTAGTTTACTTGGCTATTCTTCAATAATCTTGGCATAATTCAATGCATTTAATTGTTATTAGGCCATAAAGCTTGAAACTTAGATCTTAAAGCTCATAGGTTTTCTGTTTTTATTACTCTATTTACAAATGGTTACTTCGCTATTTCTTTCCTCTAATTGGCATCTTGATTTGGCTGATTACATCATGATTGTTTTGGGGATTGTTGGATACATTAGGATGGTAGCCTTTTTGCAGATGTGGAAAATTGATTGAGCCAATTTTTGATCCTCTGGGGTTGAATACCGAAGTTTCTCCAGGAATGGGTGAAGCATGGAAAAAAGTTCTGCAAATATTTAGCCAAGCTTTTGAAAGTACATCAAGTACAAGAAAAGATAGATCAGCAAATAAAGGAGTGGCAGGTGTGTTTTATCCAAACGAAATGTATTAACTTACATGTGTCAATATAAAATAACCTTTTATGCATATCTACTTATTTAAATGATAGATGGAGCAAAGGCTTTTTGTAAATTGTACATTGCATAACATGTGCAACTATCTAGAATTGTGATGCATGATTCAACCTTAATAAGCAACAATGCAGATGTTTGGATGGTGTGCCTTCAAAATTTAGAATGGTTCAATAAACCAATCTTCTTCAGGACCTACGCAGAAATTGAACTAAGAAGAAAAGTCACTATTTCTACAGAACTCAAGTTTTGGAGTAGCTTAGAAAGTTAATTCTAACAACTAATGAGTTTTTCATGAAACATTGGTCTTGTCTTTTAAGGAAGTGGTGTATGGTTAAATATAGACAAAGTCTTTAATATATTTTTTTTCTTTATCCCCCCAAAAAAATTAATAGTAAAGAAGGAACAAGGAAGGATTACTTAACCTTGTTAATGAGTGTAGATGCCAAACCAGTCTTCTTTTTTATTAATACAATTTGTGGAGTGAAAGTCTACAAGTGACATCTAGCATGTTTGTGTGCTTCAACAATAAACATTCACTGTCACTTTCTTTCGAATAGAGGCACTTTTATCCTTACGATTTGCTGGGATCATAACTAAATATGCCACGATGGACAATTCGGAGTTGGTACTATTAAAGGGATGAATAGGCAATGTTGTGTTGCAATTAGGGGTAGTGGAATGATTGGGCCTTGTAGATCAAGTTGGAGAAGTGGTTGTCATATTCATGAAAGTTGTTTTGCAAAAGATATGAATGATGGGTGATGTGGAGGGCCATGGAGAGGTATGAGAAGGGGGAAGCGAAGTCATTACAAACCAAATGGGTTGCAACATTGTTGATACAGGTGAGGCTTGGAGGGGGCTAGTAACACATCATGACTTCAACAAAGAGAACATGATGGACATGAGGGGTGTTTTGGTGGCGAGTGGTTTTAGCAAGGGCATATGGAAAGATTGTTAGGGGAGGAAGGACATTGATCTAGATTGAAGTTGATGATGTGATTTCTTCTAGAGAGTGCCATTGACATAATAAGCTTGAGATAAGTATTGAGATAAGGGTGGGCCATGATGAGAAGCATAGGGAGTGAGGAAGAGAATAAGGGTGAGTGGCTAATATCCTTCATCAACGAGAGGACCTCTCAAAATGGGGGGAGGAACGGAGGGAGTTGAATGGAACTTAGCAAGAAGAGGTGAAGTGAAGAAAAGGAGAAGGTTTCAATTGACATCTTGTTTTACTTATATCCATCGTAAATTCACTCGTTTATTAGAGGCAAGTGGACAATACCTCAACATAGTGAGACTAAAATATCATAACAAGGTTAGGTGTATGCATGCAGGTTTTGAGATTTGTGAATGAGCTCGCTTATGTCGTTGGTGCTGAGATGCATTGTCAGGTGCATTGATGTGTTACACAGATGGTCGTGCAAGTAATTGGTGCCACTATGTGATGTGGGATGGGCGAGTGAAGTGAATGGGCATGTGGGCTATTTTATATATGCGTTGGTCTAGCGTGGGCGATCAAGTAGGTGTGTGTATACTAGGTTTGCTGGCAAGTAGCCTGTTGAGAGGGGGCCCTTGTTAAGCGGATGCTAAATGTATAGTAGCAACAATGGAAGCTACCATAGTTAAATGACTATTAAGGCATTGTGTTTGCTACTAATGGTTAATGGGAAGAACGTGAGAAGGACAATGGCAAATCGATGATGACGAATGACATAAATTCAGATTGCAACCCAACGTAAGAGAAGTTATCCTATGCTTTTTGCGAATGCATCACGACAAGAGGCTTTTATAGTTCTTATTTTGATGGCCAGAACAAAAAGCTGCCTTTTCTATTCCATAATAAGTATTTAAATACTATAAAAGAAATAAAATATGTAAAAACCAATTAATAATTATAAAATAATACAAAAAATATAAAAATGTGCAAAAATAAATAAGAAATCTCTATGAGTCTTATACATAATCTTTTGTAACCCAATAATAACCCTTATAAGACACATTGATGGCCCCTATTTGTGACATGGTCTATGGTTTACGATGAACTTGATTCTTCTGCATCTTGGACTTTACTGGATCAATTCGATGTCATTCTTTTGATGTACACTCTCTTGTATTGTCCACTTTATCAAAAAAAACTTTGTAAAGTTATATTCCAAGCATAACTTTATTAGGTTTAGTACCAATCCCTTCGAGTCATTTTTAGTAAACCAAACATTATGTAAGGGATGATCTTTCTAATACACATGAAATCTAAAAGGAACAAAACAACTTGCAAAAATGTCATTAGATAAAAAACAATAATTAGAATATCTAAGTAAAGAGATATTGAATACATATTCATCATAATTGTAATTCTTTTTCCTATTTTAGCCTTTCATAAAGTAGAGAAAACAGAATGTTGAAGGCTTTTGCATGAAGTATTATATGGTGTGTTATAGGTTATTCTAAAGATAAGTAGATAAAGAGATCACTTGTTTTGGTTATTGATGGATGAAGTCTTAGAGATTACATGTTAAATTAAGTGAAGATATGACGATGATCATCCTTCTTGAGATTTATATTTCCAAGATGTTTCTCAAAGAATTACATATGTTAGGACATTCGTAAGGATTGAAAATGAAGATTACTAACTAGTCCAAGAGCTTGCACAACACTACACGTGCATATTATTTAGGAAAACATACCCTAATAGCTATAGTTCCATGTTACAATGGTTATTGAGATTAATACAACTTATCATATGGATATAAGTTTTATAACTCTATAAAGATTGATGAGTTAAGTATGATGATTTAAATTGAAAAGTAAGTTCTAAAGGAGTTAAAATGTGTATTAATCCTATAGTATGAAATTCCTTTTGATTAGTATGATTGGCTTTATACAAAGAGGATGATTGTATAAATACACTGTGCGATCTAGGCTTTTACTGGTTCTTTATGACAATCGAATAGTACAATTTTATGATTGAATGTACGATGTGTTCACATGGGTGTGCCTAAGTAATCGAATGGTTCGGAAGGCTAAGGTAAAAGAGTGCGGTTTAGTTAAAACAAGAATCCGAAGAACTTTGGACGATACAATTTTGTTTACTGGACAATTTGATCAATTCAAAGGGTGTATGTTAGAAGAGCATCAAAATGATATATTAATAAATTATTGTTGGATTGAATGATATGACTTATTGGACAATATAATTATTCTAGTATAAACAAGTAATTTTTGTATGCATTGCAATCACCTTATCTTAAAACTTTTGCATGGTACATTCATATGTTAACAGACATTACGATGTCTAAGGATACTTGTTGATTTCATATAAAGAAAAAACAGAAAGCTTTGTACCATACGTTATTATTATAATAGAAAGTATAAATAGTTTATTATATGGGTATCAGACATACTTGCATTCATGCCTACGCCATCCCATGCCTCGCTCTGTCCTCACCATGCATGCTAGCCTGTTGCATGTGCTTGAAATCTAAGAATTTCATATGATATATTAAATTGATCGTACGGTGCAAGGTGGAGGTGCATAATGTGTAACGACTGGTTTTTTAACCATTGGAATTGATTCAAAGCCATTTGGGAATATTTTTGGAAGGTTCTAAGTGATCTTATGGTATATAAACCTTTGAAAACCACAAAATATGATCGATGACGGTTTGAAGGAGATTTGGAAATATATATGTGATCCATTTAATGTATTGAGAGCTATCTTTGGCACATCCTTATTTGCAAAAGAGTTAATTGAGGGGAGTTCACTTAAATATCTTTGTGGAGACATCAAGCTTATCCTTCATAAGTATCTTGAATGAAAGCATTTGAAATCATTTCACTCTCACTACAAAACTCTTGGTTCAAGCGATGACTGTATCATTAAATCCATAGTTTTGCTTGTATTTGTATATTTGGTTCATCATAGAGTGAGCTTGTACTTTAAATTTGTTCTTATAGTATTTTATCCTTTTTCTTAGCTCTTAGCCGTGGATGTGTGGGGTGATTGGTGTTATATCTAGGTATTGTGTGTGAATTTTATTTTTGGTTGTGGCTAAGCTTGAAAAATTTCAGGTTGTTTTAGTTGTGATCGATCCTTAAAAAATCTTTGTTTGTAATTGGGTTTTTCCACCCATCTATAGCGAAAGAGTGTTTTGTTTAGTGGTACTGATGCGGATTGCTTGAGAGTGGATGTAGACTTGAGCTTAAGTCAAATCACAAAAAAATATTGTGTTTTCTTTGTACTTGGTTACCTTGCTTTATATTTTTGCTTTACTTGATTATTTTGTTGTAGTATTGAGAAGCTACTCATTTTCGGAACATTGCTATAACTTGAGAAATTGGATTAAAGGTTGTGCTGGTTTCAAGTCAAGACACTAAGTTTTACTTGAGTTTGGATTTGTTAAAAGGATTTCTCTAATTTGTGCATCATCAATTCATTGCTCCTGTTGGTGTATCTTCTTAGGACCCAATAGTTATTGTTAGAGTTTATGGTAATTTTTTTTCGTATACTAGTTTTTCATAAAGTAGAGAAAACACTTTCAAAGGCATTTTCGTGAAGTATTATTTGGTGATAAATTTAAAACATGTGTAACAGTATTCATGTTTTTATATAATTAAAAAATTTTCATATAAAAATTTTTGAATGATAGAAGGGTATAACTTCTAAAGTAAATATAGAACTATAATTTATTACTTTTATCAAATTTTTTAGGTAATCAATTTATTTCATTGACTTAGCACATTTAGAATCAATCTAATATGTTGTTTAATTAAATTGAATATTAAATAAAAATTATTTTTTGATGTATGTGGAGACGAAATGACAACATGCATAAATGTGTCAGAAATATTTTTAGGATTCGTGAGACTAAGGTCATAGGTTATTTCAATTTTTTTTAAACAATTTTTTGTTTTCAATTTTTTTTCTCATTATCTGTAAAGGAAGTGCTTTTTTCACTTAAGGGTAGACGTATGAAGTTTACTTTCTAGTTCATCTTTAAGATAAAAGTTTTTCCAATAAAAATTAATATGCATGAAGAATTTGTGGCTATGAGTGGATAAGAAATTAAAAATGAACGTCTTCTTAAGGTCTCGTGAGACTAAGAAATTTCTAATATTTTTAAAGTTAAATTTATAAATATTATTTTGATAATCCATATTATACTTTTTAGACAATATTTATCTTATAATAATTGCTTTATTTGTGAGAGTGAAAACTTTTTTATCTAATTTTTATTCTTTATCTAAGATTGTTAATCAAAATTTCTTACATGACATTAATTTTTACCTTTATGAAGTTTAATAGTCATCCATTTTATGGTAGTCAAAAAAATATTCTATTTATTTTAACTAATTAAGAAATTTATAAGATTTTTATGTGCTATTAAATGTGAGTATCTTAACTTTAACATTTCCTTATAGCTCCATGATAGATATCTTTATGTTTTTTAGAAATTGATGATGTGGGTGCTTTACTGTGGTTTATCATCCTTTTGATTTTAGCTAATATAGTTTCTATCATATCTAGTTTGATATTATAATTTTTGTTCCTTCTCTTAGTGACATGATGTTTAAGATAGATATTTGAAATGCTAAAATTATAATTTTATGTATTATTTAACTAAAATAATAATAAAAATAAAGTGACGTAATGATAATTAAATTTCTTAAATAATGTTGAAAGTTAAAAAAAATGTAATTTTTTAATAACAAACTAAGAATAATGAGTATTGACATAGTTATCAAATATTTCTTTTTAAAACTTTAACTTAAGCATCAAGACTAACGATAGTTAAGTGAACTAAAAATATCAAAGTAGAATTTTTTTTTTAATTTTTAATCACAATTCAAGTTATGTTAACTCAAGATTATGGCTAGGCCTTCAAATAAAATAAAATCTGCTAAATATCGTAACCATAATTTATGTATTTGCAAAACCAGTATACTAATATTTAAGTTAAATAATTTTACTAAAGGGAAAAATATTGTATTTCAAGATATTAAAGGTTACTTTCTTTATGAAACCATTGTTATCAAAGATTTTGTATCGCTTAACATTTGAAAACAATTTTTAGTCTAAAGTTGTCACTTTGTTATAGGGCTTAAGGCACCGCTAAACCCTGACTTTGGTACCAAACGATAAAGGAGTAGGTGTAGCATCAAAATCCTAATATAGATTTGTATCTGGCTTTGATACCAATTTGATGATGTTGCTTGAATTGGTCTCTGATACAAGTTGATAAAGACACATGGTTGGGCATGTTGGTGTGATTGGTGTGGAGATTTATAGATGGGTGGGCATGTGTGCGAGCAGGATAGCTTGGGTGCTATGTGATGTGGAATGTGTGAGTGCTGTGTGGGGGCTAATGAGGAGGGCAACCAAGCGGATTAGCATGCAAGACTGGGGTGGGTGATGTTGTAGGTGATTGAGCTAGTGCTCATACTGGATGTGTGGGTGAGCAACTTGCAAAGCGTTGGTCCTGCTAGAGTACATACGAAATCTACAACAATAACGATGGAAGTTGTAGTGATTAGATGATGATTAAGGCTTTGGGTTTGTCGATGATGGTTAGGAAAGATGAAGAAGATGAGGATGGTGGTAGAGCAACTGTGTTGGATGAGATAAATTCATATCAAAAACCTTATAAGAGAGAAGGCCAGCTTATGCCTTTTTGTTTTGTGCATGTAAAACACCTTTATAATTTTTAGATTGATGATCAAAACAAAAATTTTCTTTTTCATTCCATAATGAACATTTGAATAACTTATGGGTAGTCTTAAACCAAATATGAAATGACAAAAAATCCAAATAAAATAATTATAAAAAAATACAAAAAATAGGAAAATATGCAAAACAGATATCCATAATCACATAAATGGCTAAATAACCAAGTAACCATTGTAGTGGTCCTTATTTGTGATCTAGTGTATGGTCTATAACAAGACTAGACTTCCTACATCTGAGGGCCTCAACCAACATAGGTGTTATCTTCTTACACCACAATCATGTATCTCATTGGTTTCGACCATGTTTTATGTTTAAATAGGAACTTCTGTAGAACTGGTGAAACTGAATTGTTGTGAAACACATGCACTAAAGTTTTTTACGAAAATGGCTTCTTGTACCAAACCACGCATGCGCTAAAGTCATTCAATGTGGCTTGATCAACTCATTGGCAATTCAATTGCTTATGGACATCCTTGACTAGCAATTGGAGAAACTTTAAGCCCAACCATGCTGCAAAGATTCTCTTCATGTTGGTATTCTGGTGTGTTGTAGTAACCCTGTTCCGACTTATCAAGATTCTGTCTTGGTCACTCCAGTTATAGTTTGTGGTCTTCACCACTTGATAAAATCTGATCCTACTTTCCTTTATCGAGTCGACATTCACTGATGCATCTTGACAACGCATTGACTCCTAAGTACCTTTGGATACATCTTGTGCTTATGACTGACTTTTGTAAAGCCTAGTTATGCCTCAACCATCCTTGCAAACTGATGTCCAAGTACTCTCATCATAGGTGTCCTTCAACATGCTGTGTTTCTCACTAGCTTCCTTTGGTGTTGGTTTGAGTTTTTTCTTTATTTCTCCTTGGCATCTAATTGACTGCTTGCTTGTTTTGAAGCCTAGCTCTAATTTATTGACTTGAAATTCTTAGTTTTTGCAGCATATTGATTGCCAAGTAATTTTCAGGGGATAGCTTTGTTTTATTAGGTTGGCTATTTCTGTATCTTGTTGGTTATGAATTTACTGTGCAATACCTTTTGGAGCTTATGTTTGATTCATTGAATGGCACCAATTCGACTTCCTGGTACCTTTCTTACATGGTTGGATTTCTCAGTTTCTCATCAGCATATATTGACTTCCCCATATTTTTCACTGCATAGATCTTATTTACCAGGCTGGGTTTCACTTTGCCTTGGCACTGGATAGACTGTCTTGTATATTTTGGAGCTCACCTCCAATTTACAAGCTTAAACTTCACTGACCTAATCATCACTTGTTTGGTCATTTCTTAGTTTTGATTATTATGAACATGACAGTTTGCTTACTTTCTGAATGCATGTGACCACCACCTAAAATGACTGAAATTACTGTGCTTTTTTAAATTAAGTCAAATTTTTAATGTTCTTATTTTGACTGTGTAAAGTAAATACAATATAGTATTTGTACAATATCACCCATCCTTGCAGCTTCTAGGCATTAGATCTTCATTTTTCATTTCATTTCCAGTATTTTCTCCCAAGCCTAAAATAGCCTATAAAGATGGCTTGCAGTCTTTTTTTGTTCTGTTCGCTCAATTGCCATAAGATAGTGGAGTTTCTGTATCTCAAAATATCAGATGACATATATTGCTGTTGTTTAAAATGTCATGGCTATTTTGTCATCTTAAATATTGTGCTTATTTTGTATTTCAGCTGCAATCGAGGACAGTTCCATTGATATCCATGACTTCTTCAAAGGCCCTCTCCCTGGGAAATTTTTGAAGCTATTAGGATACTTAGCATTGTCTCGACTTGGAGTATATGTGCCTTTAGGTGGGGTCAACCGGGAAGCATTTGTTGGTAATATGGACCAGAATGGTCTATTGAGTACCTTGGACTCTTTTTCTGGTGGTGGCATTGGTAGATTGGGTATTTGTTCGCTGGGCATTGTTCCATTTATCAATGCCCAAATTGTATTTCAGCTTCTCGCACAAATTTTCCCAAAGCTGCAAGATCTCCAAAAAAGGGAGGGAGAAGCTGGCAGGAAGAAAGTCCTTCAGTACACACGCATTGCATCTGTAGGATTTGCGATTGTACAAGTAAGAAGATTTAAATTCAGGGACTTGGTTGTATATTTGCTATTTGCAGCCTAAAAATTTTCATTTTTTGGTCTATTTCCCCTACTGTATAGCTTTATTGTTTTATATTCTTGAAAAGCTAAGGACATGCATTATTTCTTGCTTTTATCTTCCTATGGATGTATGACACTAGAAGTTCTACTAAGATAGTCAGCATCTGTAATAACTTAATTTCATAGCATATTTTACTTATGCATAGCAAATATCTGCATATGATATTTTTGAAGCACTAACTTTAAAAAACACAATTTTGAAATGTCGCCAAACATGTGCAGTGCGGATAAACTATAGGCATAATTGCACTTCTTTTGTCTCTTGAATTGTAAGTGCTAGCTTGTAATGCAAATGCTTAGTGCATTTAGATAGCTTATTTTGTTTGTCAACATATGGATTGAGGAGGCAGCCTGATGCGTAAGTGAAGTCTCTCCTTTCTATTTACTTTAAATCCTGATGTAGGCCCCTCTAAGAGCTATATGTAG
This sequence comes from Vanilla planifolia, assembly GCA_023846275.1. Classification (NCBI taxonomy): domain Eukaryota; kingdom Viridiplantae; phylum Streptophyta; class Magnoliopsida; order Asparagales; family Orchidaceae; genus Vanilla; species Vanilla planifolia. The sequence continues at coordinate 22,805,424 of CM043870.1, forward strand.
GCCCCTCTTAGAGGTGTTGTCCTGTGGTTTAATGAGCTTCATATCAATCTTGAGATTATGAGTGTGACTATTGTTATTTGATTGAATAATTCCTAGAATTGAAGATGCGGTGTCCTCTTAGAAACTTTTAAATCTGAATATGCATTGATTGCAAGAGAATTCAAGTTCTGCGGTCCTTTAGAGATGGTTCCTATTGGTGAGGATACCAAGCATAATTATAAGTGGATGTGAAAGCCGTTGTGAATAATCATACGTGATGAGGAAGCAAGAAATTATCAAACCCATATCACATATAAAGAAGTGTGCTCCATTGCATGTTGAACGAAGCAACCTAACTAATAAGAAAACATCTGAGCAAGAAAGAGCTAGCCTTTTCATATTATTATTAAGACAAGAAATCTAACTTATCTTTGTATGCACCCAAGTTAGCATGCTAATCTTTATAGTTGCCAAGTTCTAAACCCACCACAAATAATTGGTAATACATTTTGAATGAAATTACAAGAACTGTAGTGGAGGGACAACATAGGGATGTCATAATGGAACAATGGCCTATAGTTGATAGCTCGATGCAAATAGTGTAGATAAAGTGCATGGGAGAAGACTATGATCAATGGGCATTGTGGAGAAGTGGATGGAAAAGGCAATGGTGGACGGATGACATGCAATCATTGATGTGAGGACTTGAGAAGGTAGGACACACAAAGGCTGGCACTAGTAAGCTTGGCAAGTGGGATTGTGAGAGGCGAGTGAGAGATTTTGAAGTTTTTTATTTGTAGCACATGATCATGGTAGGTATTAGGTTCTTAAAGTAGTTGATATTAGAGTCAGCATTAGGCATCTATTATTATTTTTTTATGATTTTAAAGGTATTTGTTTAATTCTTATTAAAATGATTTTTGGCTAGGCATGGTGACTAGACCAAGATTATAAGCATTTTGTGCTTGATATTTTGACAAAATTATTCAATTATCTTTTTTTACATGCCCAAACCTGTCCAAATATGTTTGTCGGGTAGCCTCTTATTGATCGGGACTAGATTGCAGGAGCAATAACATATATCATTAAGGTGGTGAAGGATGCTTTACAGTTATGATGTGCTCTTTTGTCAAATACCATGTAAGATCTTGAAATTTTCTTCTTCCCTTTATTGATATGCATGTGCTCCATTTTCATTCTCCTTATTAGAGTGTGATGTAGTTTACACAACATTTTTAATTTAGATCCGTTAATTGGAGCTATTCAAATATTATCTAATTGCACTTCTCTTAGTTATAAAATTTTGCCTAAAAGAATTCATTTACCTTGTTCTTTAATTTATTAACAAAATAGTGTGCATGGTTGTGCTTTTCTTACTAGTATATTTTATTATAGAACATAATTATTGTATTCTAGTCATATAAAATGATACTTTAACCTTGAGTAACATTTTCTTCATTCACATATTTTATACACAACATAATATGACATACTTGGATCATAGTGGTGAGATTTCCATCAATTTCTTGATCATTTTGCTTATTATTTTCATGATAACTTAGCCTTGTGTCATCTTTGACTACTTGGTTGCTAATAGTTATATCCCTAATGTAGTATTCTTATAATGCTAATTTGGAGTTATATGCATGCTCATTTATTTCAACTTAGATAAACTTTTTAAATTGATCATCTTTGGCATTAGGGTGGTGCCTTTTATTTAAGCAAACATATTGTAATTGGCAAAAGAAGCATAAATCACAATTTCTACTAAATGTGATTGGCACTTCTAATGTAATATCCCAAATTTCTCCTTAGTGTTTTATGCTAAGATATTTGAGATTTGATTTTAATATTTTGAATTTTTTTTGGAACAGAATAAGGTAAATATTATTTTATAGGATCTCTTGAAGAAGTGTGCCTAACAAAGTATTTTAGAATTTGATGATGAGCTTGTTGTATGATTGAGTTTGTTATGAAGAATCCATTAGTATATGTTTTGAAATTTTTGAAAGCCAGTTGAAATTGTTGTGGATTATTGAAATAAAAGGATGTTTTGAATCCTTTATTTTAGGGGCAGTAGAAATTGGCGTAGTTTTTTGTTGTTTTTCTTACCCGGATATGAATGAGGGAAATTGTCTTTTGAGCAGAGTACTGTGTTGGGGGATTTTAAAAATCAGGATGAGTGGTCATGGTTGCTTTGCTTGCAGGTGGAAGAAATCCTGCTGGAGGAACCTTAAGCTGAGAGACTTGAGGGGTGGTTGTTGCTTGAATCTGGAGGAAAGGGGGAGGAGCTGAAGTTGTCCAAGACTTCAAAGGGATGCAGCAATCAGCAATTGATTGCTAAGGAGTTGAGGAAGTTTTTTTGGGAGCCGGATGAGCATGGAAGCTAGCTGCTGTGTTTGAGGCAGCTAGAAGAAGTTTACGACAAATTAAGGATTTCAGTAGGTGCAGTTTCGTTGGTAAGAAGAAAGCTTTGTTTCTGTTAACTTGTGAGAAGAAAGGAGTTGTAATTTTCTGTTCTGCAGGAGAAATCAGTGCAAAAAGGTAGCTGGATTGAGGTTGTGTGGTTCATAAAGAAGGGTAGGCTACTGCAGGGAGCTAAGGAGAGGTAGCAGCAAATTAAGCAGACATTTGGGAGATTTTGGGTTGCTGCAATGGGAAGTTTTGGGAAAGATCTTTTGATAGAACTTCTCTAGAGTTGCATGCATGAAGCAGCATTGTAGGGTAAGCTTTTTTAAGGACGTTTATTAATGTTTGGTTTGGCCTTCATGTTTGAACTAGTTTCTTTTGATGTACAGTTTGTTTGGAGTAAGGAATGTTTTAGAAGAATTTGAAGTTTATTTTTATTTGGGCTTGCTTCGAACTTTGTCTAGCATGATTTAAGAAATTTGAAAAACTTATCATAGATGTCATGCTTTTGTCATTGTTTTGTTGTTATCGTTGATTAATTCTGTTTTATAGTATTAGTTATTGATTCATTGATTATAGCTATTAGTTTATTTGTTGAACTACAAAGTTTATTCCTTACATTACAGGTCAACTCACATATTTGCACCGAGCGACGGAACCTATTGGCAAGTGACATAGGATTTGGAGAGTGTTGTGAGTGAGTTTTGGTTATTATCATGCACAATATATTTTGAGACTAGTTACAAGTTTTGGACTTTGTAGTTTTTGTTAGTGTTTGCTATGATTTATTGAACCTTTTGGTAATGGAATTTGGTTTAAAAAGATTGCTATTTTTTATTGTCCCTCGTGCATGAGGAGTTATAGCGTCCTCGATAATCTACTTTGATGTTTTCTCGATGTTTGTTGCATGTTATGTTTTATTAGGCACTAAGGACTAGTAGGGTGTGATAGGATAGTGTGAGAGCTTATAATTGATAAACTAAGATAGTTTAATGAATAAGGATATTAACACTACATATTGTGTATAGTTTGAAGTTATCTTCAACTAAAAGTTTTTGAATATTTATTTGTAGATTTATTTGGATCATGGGAAATAAGACTAGGAAAGGATTCTGAAAAGGCATAATCACAAACATTGCTAGTGACAAAGAGATGAAACAAGAATTTGATAGCCACAACATTCTTGTCTAGCTACCATTTGCATCCCTGCATCCCCTGTGTTGCTTGAGAGAAAGTTTCTAGATAGATAGATTTGTTGATCAATTTCACAAAATTCATGCTCCATAGTTTGCAAGTGGTCCAACCCCTTAGTAGCAAAAGGTTGGATTAAGAGGTTTGAAAATTTTTGTCAACATGGCTTGCCCCAAAGATAGGAAAGAGATAGAAAAGAAGAGAGAGGAATCTCTAAGAATCAGGAGCACCCCTTATTTAAGAAAGGCTTCAAAAGAGGAAAGTGGCAAGGGATTTAACAAGTTTGGTTTAGTCAGCAAGATTTTGGTGTTGGAGCACCATATTTGATGCTGCATCCAGTGGCAAAATACATTGCCATGAGTGTGGGAGATTCTATAGAGGTGTATGTTAAGCAAGGCATGGTGTGCAAATCACATGCTATGCTTGTGATGAGTTGGGCCATATGGTCAGAAACTGCTCCCATGCTAGAACTAGATCTAATGTAGCTTCTACTTCTCCAAGTTTGGGCCATGACACTGACGTAGCAAGTTTTGGTATAAGCAAAGGAGATGCCTTTGTTGTAGGTATAGATAGTGTGGGTAGAGATTAGTCCTCAAGTCAAGGCAAATTGCCCAAAGTGCATGAAATTTTTTAGGTGGATGCTCCCTATTTGATTGATGTGATAACAAGTATTTTATATTTTTTGAAGTTTCTTGTTTTTGCTTTATTTGATTGTGGATCATTCTTTTATATTGCATCATGTAATTGTTGCATTATGGGAGCGAGTTTAAAGTAATTTAGTTAATATAATGATAAATTGATATTAGGGAAAAGAAATTTTCCATAGAGTTATTTGTTTTGTCTCTAGTAGAGTTTGATATGGTTTTAGGTATCGTCTAGCTTTATAATCTTCAAGTGTATATTGATCTGTCAAAAAGAAAGCAAAACTAAGAGCTCTTGATGTTGAACAATCATTTATTACTATAAAGGGAGAATTATATATCTCATTTTTATGTTGAAGGCACAGAAGTTGTTGCTAAAAGAGGGTAAAGTTTCTTATTATCAATGATAGTTTCTGATTCTAAGTTTTTGAATCCTTAGGATGCGCCTAATCGTTTTTGCAAATTTTGACAGATTTTAGATGGAATTGCCTAGTCTCTCTCCAGATAGAGAGATAGAGTTTGACATTTAGTTATTGCACGAAGCTGAGGCAATTTCAAATGTTCCTTATAGGATGGTCTTTGTTAAATTGCAAGAGGTTGAAGTTTAGCCTTGAAATGTGTATAGATTGTAGAGAGATAAATAAGATTATCATTAAAAATTCATTTACCAATGATAGACCATCTTTTTGATCAATTACTAGGCACAATTATTTTTATAAATAAATTTAAGATCAGCTTATTATCAGTTAATAGTGAAGAAAGAGAATATTTCTAGAACAACTTTTAAAACTCAACATGGGTATTATAAGTTCTTGGTGTTAGTTTTTGGTCTCACCGAAACACCAATCGTATTTGTGAATTTATTAAATAAAATTTTAAAAAAGTATCTTGATTAGATTGTTATTGTATTCATTGATGATATTCTTGTATGTTTCTTGTTTTTTTTATGAGCATACAAACTATTTGCATAATATTTTGCAAATTTTAAAAAAGTATTAATGATACGCTAAATTCTGTAAATTCTAGTTTTAGTTGTCACAAGTTGCATTTTTGGTGCATATTGTGAGCGCAAAATAATTTTTGTTGATCCTCAAGAGATTTGTGCTATTGCGAATTGATCGAGACCAATGAGAGGTTTTCTAGATTTGACATACTATTGTAAAAAATTTATTGAAGGTTTTTCGCAAATAGTATTTTCACTAACAAAGTTGACTTAATGATAGAGTTTGATTAGGACTTTATTTGTGAGGATAGTTTTAAAACCTTGAAAAAAAAAGGTTGATTACAATTTTAGTACTAATGTTTCTTGAAGGAACAGTAGAATATTAGATCTATAGTGAGGTTTTGTTGCAAGAATAGGGTTGTGTACTGATGTAATTTGGAAAAGTTATTTCTTACACCTTTATACAATTAAACTCATATGAGAAAAATATCCTGTGCATAACTTGGAGCTTGCATCTATTGTGTTCGCTTTTAGGATTTAGTGTCGTTATGTGTATGATGTTAAATGTGAAGTATACACCGATCATCAAAATGTCAAATATAATTTTACTTAGAAAGTGTTGAACTTAAAATAGAGAAGGTGGCTCAACTAGGTGAGAAGCAGATTACCGTTGAGATGGATTGCAATTGAAAAATGAGGTACAAAGAAAATTTCAATTGTTGTTTGAACTCTATTAGATTGGATTGGTTGGTTTATAAAAAAATTAGCTCCAAGATGAAGAGTATCAAAATTTGATTCAAAAAGTCAAAGAGGAATGAATCTTCAACTTTTCTCTTGATGAAAATGATGTGCTGCATTTTTGAGGTAGTGTGCATTCTTGCACATTAGTAATTGAGATAGTTATTGTTTAAAAAATCTCACAATTTTATATATCCAATTTATCTAGGTGAGAACAAATTGTACCAGAAACTGAGACAAATATATTTGTGCCTTTGAATTTAAAAGAGTTATTGTAGGTTTTCCAAATTGCCTATAGATCATGACTTTATCTAAGTTATAATTCATAAATTGATTAAATCAACCAATAATTTGCGGATCAAAATAACTTTTTCAATGGAAAAATTGACTTTTATTGATATGTAATAAATTTTGAAACTCCATTGGATGTTTAAAGTCATCATTTCTAATAAAGACCCAAAGTTCACTTTATACTTTTGGAAAAATATTCTTAAAACTTTTGGTATCTAGTTGAGATTTAGTGTAGCTTTTCACTCTCGCATTAATGGGCATAATAAAATAACAATCAAAACCCTATAAGGTTTGCTGAGATTATGTGTGTTTGATTTTGAAGGAGATTGAAAAAGTCCTTTGTTTTTAATAGAATTTGTATATGATAATACTTTTCAAATTAGTATTGAAATGGATACCTATAAAGCTTTATATGAAAAGAAGTATCAATCTTCTTTGTATTATTTTGAAGGCAAGGAGAAGCAGTTGATTGGGTTAGATTTTATAGAGTAGGTTAATAAGAATGTTAAGTTGCTCAAAAAAGGATTTGGATTGTTTAGGATAAACAAAAGGAATATTTTGCTACTATATATATAAAAATATTGAATTTAAAGAAGGTAAGTATGTTTTTCTTAAAGTTGGTCTCCTAAAGGGGATAGTCATATTTGACAAAACTGAGAAGTTAAGATCTAAGTATATTTAGTTATTTCAAATTATTAAAAAGGTTGTTCTAGAAGTTGTTTATAGATTGGTTTTGCTATCAAAGTTGGCTAGTGATTATGATGTCTTTCACATATCATCTTTGAGGAAGTATATTCTAGAACTCACTTACATCATCAATTATGATTCAAGAAAATCTAAATTTAGCCAAAATGTTTTACCAAGGGCAACTAGTGAAGATATTGGATGGAAAGAATAATGCTATGAAATAAAGTAATTCTTATGGTTAAGGTGTTATAACACTATCAATCTGAAAGAGAAGTGATCTAAGGAATTAAAGTTATTATGACAAGCTAATATTTAAAGTTTTTTTAAATTTTGGGATGAAAGTTTTTCACGTTGAGGAGATCAAAACATATTGAATTTCTTGTTATTGTTTTTTGCTTAGATATTTGAGATTTGATTTTAATATTTTGAATTTTTGCCTAAAGTAGAATAAAATAATATTGTTTTATGGAATGTCTCAAGAAGTGTGCTTGACTAAGTGTTTTGGAATTTGATGATGAGTATGCTATTTGATAGCTCTTGTCTCGAGAAATTCACTGATGTGTTTTGAAATTTTTGGGTCATTTGAAATTAGTGTTGGTGGTTGAAGTAAAAGGATAATTTGAATTTCTTTTTGTTTTTTTAGGTGCAGTAGAAACTGACTTAGTTTGTTTTTCTTACCCAAATAAGCATAGGGGTAATTTTGTCTTTTGAGTAGAGCACTAGTTTCTATTTTGATGGATTTTAAATTAGGATGGGTGGTGATAGGTGCTTTGCTTGTAGGTGAAGATATCCTGGTGGAGGAGCTCAAAGCTGAGAGATTTGAGGGGCTGTTGTTGCTTGAATCAGTAAGATGGGAGGAGCTGAAGTTGTCGAAGACTTAAAAGGGATGCAGCAATTAGCAATCGATTGTGAGGGTTCTGAGGAACTTTTTGGTTAATCAGGTGAGCATGAAAGCTCACTGCAGTGTTTGATGTGGTTGGAAGGAGTTTCCTGCAACTTAAGGATGGTAGTAGCTGCTGTTTCGTTGGTGAGAAGAAAGCTTTGTTGTTGTTCTTGTTAGAAGCAAGCAGTTGTTGTTTGCTATTGCTGTTGGAGAAAGTAGTGTCGAGCTGCTGTAGGGAGCTAAGGAGAGGTAATGGCAAATTAAGCAAATATTTGGGAGATTTTGGGTTGCTTCAGCAGGAAGTTTGGGGAAGACCTTTTAATAAAACTTCTCTAGAGCTGCATGCATGAAGCGATATTGTTAGGCAAATTTTTCTTTTTAAGAACTTTACTTAAGTTTCTTTATGTTCAAACCTGCCTCTTTTCTGTACAGTTTGTATGCAATAAGGAATATTGCTGTAGAAAGAATGTGAAGTTAAGTTTTATTTAGGTTTTTGCTTCAAGCTTTGTCTGGCATAATTTAGGAAATTTGAGAAGCTTATCAGTTGTGCATTTGGGGATTTTGAGACTTTGGCGACTTTGCAATGTCCTAAATGTCATTTGAGGATTCTTAGGTAGTCATTTTCTTATAAATGAACTTAAAAAGTAGTTTGTGAGGTTAGATGAGTGATTATCAAACTTCTATTCTTTATTCCACCAAACAAACCTGTATGAAAAGAGCTTCCTGCCAAAACAAAGATTACAATCCCTGTTTTTGAGCAGTTCAATGAATCAAAAGCCTTTTCCCATTTTAGCATCCATCTGTGATCTTTGGAAAGTTCGTAAGAATTTTATTTTCTAGATTTTGCTATAATCTTTCCTCTTTTTGTTCTCTTTATTTGATTCATTTGGTTCTAGGTCAATTTTGTCTTCTAAGGTTCCTTTAAGTTAGCTGTAAAAATCCTCTTTTGAGGTATTGGTCTTGGATCCAATGCCTGTCTAGATCCCTTTTTGGGATCAGTTTTTATGAGGTTTTGATCCAGTTGCATTTGTAGAGGACTTTGTTTACTGCAGCTTAACATTCTTTGTTGTGGGTGGAGTAGATGACAGTTGCCAAATTGCCTAAATCTTGGTGCATATATTTTATTTTATTTTTTAGTTTCTAATATAAGTTTTTGCACACATTCACACTAATGTTTTGACAAAAACTGTATCATTGTTTTTGAAGATCACAATTCATCCCCATCTTATGTGTATGCAATATTAACCACTACCTTTTAAATGCTCTATTTTATTTGTCCTTTTCCAAAAATTATTATGGTAGAAGTGTATGTAATCAAAGCTTCATTTATCTCAATTCTCTACCATGCATATTTTTTATTTGTACTATATATGTTGAGAGATTAACTAAGAGAAAATATGAACTTCATTGACTTTAAATCCATTGCTTATTAAGAGTATTGGATGAATTTATTGAGAAAAGTTGTGCAATGGACATTGTTCTCTTTATTGGAGAAAAGTCCAGCATTTGAAATAGACCCTATAAAGTAATTAGAGAGTTTAGTTTTATAATGTGCAAATTGATAAATTAGGTTGTATTAATTAGTGACTTAGTTCCTATTGTGATAATACCATGCTGATCACCTTTTGAATTATTGCCATATACTTTCTCTCCAATGTCCTCTCTTAATTGTGGAAGGCATAGTCATGTGGGTCCTACCTTTTGTATGATGATCCACTCTTATGTCTTTCATCCATGGATCACTTCACACCTTTAGTTCTTGACCTAGTGTTGCCACCAATTATCCACCATCAAGTATTCTCTAGAATCCATTGGGCTAAAACATGGGGATAAGGCGAACTAATAATATGATACTTGATCATATATATTCCTCTTATATTTTTTTGGTTATTTTGTTCCATGATTATTCATATGAAACATTATTATCTTAACTATTTTCAAGACACATTTGTTGTAAATCACTAATGTTCAATTTCATGGATGAAAGCTGCCAAGATAACCCAAGTCTTTTATGAAACCTAACTTCCGCAAAGCCCTAGACTTTATAAAAGAAATTTTACATTTGGAGTTGATTTAACGAGACACGCAATGCAAGTGCATATTGCCTCTCTCTTATGAGAGAAAAGCCGAAGTGTTAAAAAGATAGTGTTTCCTAGACACAATTGAAATACAAGTCATTCTACATGGTATTGTACAAGCCATTTAAATACATTTTATTGATGAAGCTAAATCTAAGTTTATGGTTAGACCAACATTTGAATAGGGTCAAGAAGTTTTCCTTATCCATGGCAATCGTTCACACAATTCCATCCTAAACTAAGGCAAGTGCTTTATTGTACCACAAAAATCTTTGTACCTTTCTTCTTTCAATTATTTGTTTGCATTATGAATTGGTGCCCAGGAGAGTTCAGAGTGGACTTTTGACAATACCATGTAATCCATCGATGGCTTTACAATCATGGGCAATGTACATGTGTTGTAGCTAATTACTTTGTGCTACATTAAAATTGTACATTATTAATAAACATAGATTCAACTTCTTTATTGTTCCCACATCTTTTCCATGTACTTTAAACCTTCAATCTTGACATATGACAATGCCCTTTATTTTGGTGGACTTCCATAGAGGTCAGGATTGGCCTTTTTTTTTTTCATGAGGTTTCTAGTTAGTGGACAATTGTCTTTTTCATGAATAGGTTGAATGACTTATTATTTCAACCTTCCAATTCTATTCATAATATAAGGTGGATAGACAGGGAAAAGGCAACCATAAGAGAATGCTATTTCATTTTCCATCTCATCAGATTTTGCACTCATTTTTGCAACCCTTTACAAAAGTAGTCCCTTTCTTCCTTTATTAGAGCTAACTTAATGCTTTGATCAAATGGAAGTTATCTCATTGAGCATATCACAATTGGTGAATATATATACCTCCTTTGAGCAGTATCTGGTCTTCTTTTCTGTATTCATCATGAACCAACAGATCTTAGGCTCATCAGTATCTCTTGCACTTGAATTACAGTCCTACTAGAAGAACGATAATCAAACCTCTCTTGCAATTTAGGTTCAATAACATTTTCAATTTTGGCAAAACTAGAATGCGTACAACATTGTTCATTGTCGTTGCAAACATCTACATCAGCTTAAACTTCATTATACTACAACAAACATCATTTCAGGATGCTTTAATGATCTACTTAGGAGATGCAGGTTATTGAAATTCTCTCATTTGAATTTAGTCGGAAGACAAAAAACATAAGACAAGGGTCTGAAATAACTTGACATGCTTGGATCTATAAGGAATAGCTGCTAGTGGAGCATAATGGCGTTCAAATATTCATTTAGCCTAAAAAGGAGCATGTGTAAACCAGTTCTTCAAAACTTTTACCATCTATGAATTTTTAGTGATGGATTTATATGATCGTTTTCATTCTCCAGGTACATGGTTAATTTCCGGTTCATAAATTTACTATTGTCCTTACAATGTTCTTTCCAGAAGAATGATTACCATTTAAAGGATAGATTTATATTTTTCATTATTCTGACTTTATCCTTAGTTTACATTTTTCATTTTATCAATAACATTCTTCTTTTGCTGCAAGGCTATAGGTCAAGTACTTTATCTGCGGCCCTATGTGAATGATTTCAGCAAGGAATGGGTCTTATCAGCAGTAATCTTGTTGACAGCTGGTTCATTATTTACTACATACATTGGAGAAAGAATATCAGATCTTAAACTTGGAAATGGAACATCTCTTCTGATATTCACTAGTATCATTTCATACTTGCCTGCATCATTTGGAAGAACAGTCTCGCAGGCATTTGAGGATGGAAACTATGTTGGGTTGACTATCATTGTTGTTTCGTTTTTCACATTAGTTCTTGGCATTGTGTATGTGCAGGTAAGAGGATATTCAACCCAGTAATAATAAAAACTTTGATCTTCACAAGTGTTTGACACAGAATTTTAGGAAGCTGAGAGAAAAATACCTCTTAATTATGCTTCAAGATACAGCATCAGGAGTGGAGGTCTACAAAAAGCTGCATATCTCCCTTTTAAGGTTTAAAGCGATGCTTATTTTCTGAGTTTTTTTTGGCTATTTGCTTAATTGCTGACTGTTCTCTTAGCAATATCCTTCTTCAAATAGTGTCAAATATATGTTGCTGTCCATTCTGGATGTTCCAACATAGATATGTTTGGTAGATTTTTTTGTCATCACACCAAATTTAGGATACAATTGCTTGAGTTTTTTTTTACGACAATGCTTTTGCAGAGGCTTTCATAACTTAGATCTCATGAAATGTGAAGATCCAATTTTAGGCTAACACTAATGTTCGGCTCAACATGAGAGTACCCATAATAGATAAATGTTGTTTGAAACCACTAAATCCCAGGGCCGATAAGGTTCCTTGGTAGAGGTGTATACTTCTAGATCATCATGTATTTGAAGGTGTGGTTATGGAATGATCCAACATGGAAGGCAGGCTTCGATTGTCATCCAGGAATTCGAATGAGTTGAAGACACATGAGGCATTAAGGGGATTGTGGTCCATGCTAGTTTGCTCTTCCATGAACCTAACAAATACAAGCTTATGGTATTGATTACCATCACACATTATCAACTCATGTTCATTTGCTAACCTTAAGGGAAAGTGTTTCTCTGTTTCAAGGTCCTCTGAACTTTGTAAAGGGGTCAGATTAACCTTTGAGGAAGTCTTTGTATGCATCACGTTTGTGTTGAAGTTTTCTAGAACATAATGTCTTGTCTTCTCTCATGTCAAAAGGTTTTTCATAAAAAACTTTTATTCTCTTGAAGATTTATTTTCTTTTGTTATTTTTGTTATCCTGATGCTCTTTTCTTGGAAAGATGCCAATAAATTTCTACTTTTCTCTCCCCATAAAAAATCCATCTTAACTAAATGTATGGTTAACTAATATAGGAGTAGAGTCGTTTTTTTCAAATGAAGATGAAACCTTGCAATTGAAAAAATTTAAAATTCTTTTCTGCTTAAGTTGAAAATCATTTGAATTTGGTTGAGATTGTTACAAATTGCATCATTTAGATTTCTTCCTTTTGTAGTCCGATAAGAATATGTAAATTATTCAACTTCAAGTTTGAAAGTGTCTTTGGTTAGATCACTTCATTACTTTTATTGGTTTCTATCAATAAATTCATTCTTTGATATTCTTTTCTATTTGATTTCATATGATTTATTGGACAAGCATTTTTGTTAGTGCCAATACTTTACTTCTGTTATCTTGGGTCTTAGCATGTGATCATCCTCCATCAATTTCTTTATTTTTTTGTTGTAGAATGTTACTCTTGTAGGGCTTTTGGGTGTTAATGTAACTCTTGTAATGTAGTTTCTATAAGTTGCTTTGTAATTCTTTTGTATTTAGTTTCATATGTTTTATAAAATTAGCATTTTATCACTGTCATGCCTCACTTATTCTATTGTAGGGCAACTCTTTGCATGTATTCCTTCTATGTGGGATTTAATTTGGGGTTTTGTAGTAAGAACTATCATTTTCTAAGTCCTGTCTCCTTCACCTTTCTTGAATTTCTTTTTGGTATTTCTTGATTCTTGTTGTGTATTGCTGATGCATAGTTGGTTGCATTAGATGAAAGTAAAACTTAGGATGTTGGAGGTCCAATTTTAGTCTACATAATATCCAAATTTAGAAAAATATTGGTACATTTCCCTCTAATACTAGGTCGTACATATTTCTAGACATATTCAATTAAGGTAAGAAATTGTTAAACAAAACAGAACCTTCAAAATTCTAATTTTTGTGCTCACATATACACAATTTATTCCATGTTCCTCATAGCTTGCATATGTTTTGCAACTATTCTCCATGTTTGCAACGGTTCAACATTGTACATGCTTGAAGCAGTGCTCTCCATAGAGGTCATATAAGATGTTTATCATAAGAAATATATTCCTTGTAAATAACAATATTCCATATTATTATCATTTTTATACCAAAAAAATCATAACATATTTCCTGCTCCAAATACCTCAAACAAGCGTACTGCAATTGTTCTCCATGTTTCCAAAAGGTCATCGTGCTCTATGCTTAAAACAAAGCTCTTCCTAGTGGTCACATATATTATTAAGCATAAGGAATATGAGATATGTTCCATATTCCTTATCACTTACAACATTTCATATTGCTAGTCATTTCTAAACTCAGATCTACAATACATTCCATGTTTCATAGAACTCACAAAAGTGTATCATGATCATTCCCCTTCTTTCCAAAGGTTTATCATTCGCCATGTTTAAAACAAAGTTCACTTTAGAGATCATATATATTGTTAAGCATAATGGTGCTAAAATATTAAGTTAAAGGAACAAGAATTTAACCAATATAAAAGCTTATCAAATTCTCATTTTGCACTCACAGTTACAATGTGTTCCATGTTCCACATAGCTCGCATAAATGTGTTGTAATTGTTCTTCATGCTTCCAAATGTACATTATTCTCCATGCTTGAAATAAAGCTCTCCTAAGAGCCATCAAGATACATTCTTTGGATCACAAAATTCAAGTATGTTATAAACAACAAAAGTCTGTTGAAAGCCATGAGGGCTTATACTCTGCAATAGGAATTTGTGACGCACAATCGTTTTTGCAATAGGAAGCAAAAAAACTAGCTATTGTGAGGATTTGCTAAGCTGCTGCTTAACTAAAGTAAAATGGCATGTTGCCTTTCATTCGTCACAAATAAGGTTTTGTTCACTAATTATTATAGTTGTGCAAAAAGAAGCCTAATACAATTGAAAAAACAGACTAAAAAATGAAACAAAGTTAGGAATGGGAACTTATACAAATTTTGTGAATAATGACGTGCAAATTCATCATAATAAGACACATATCAGATACGCATATAAAAAGAGCATAATAGACATAAAAAAACAAACATAATCTAGCTAATTAATAGCAAGTGATTGCGATTTGAATGTGTAACATCTTTATATTTTGATTACCCTAGTTAATATATTTGCAAATTATTTATCCTTTCAATGCATTTCTTTGTTGCATAAGGCTAAGATGATAGTCTCTAATTCTATTGATGAGCGTTGAATTATTGGTGTTTAGGTTTAGGGAATAAGACTGTGTTTGTTATATTTGACTATAATTCTATCGATCATCTGAGTCCAAATTTAGCCTCTTGATGACTTCATTATTTTCAATCTTCATTAGAAAAATAAATAGTGCTTGAAAAATTTCCTAAATGTCAAGATCAAAAGATTCAAGAAAACTCCTTATATGATTACTTCAATATAATTAAAATTTATTTAATAATGGGTGGCAATGAGAGGAAATTCTTTCTCTTAACAATGCTAATTCCTCAAATAGTGTGAGACATGATTATAAAGAGTTTTATTCCATAGATAAAACCATATTCTTTTACAATTGGAGACAATATCCCCTCACAAGAGGGGCACAAATTGTATTTCTTTTTGTAAATTCAAGCAAGAGCAGTTGAAAAACCCAATTTACAAAGTCTTGAAGTAAATTTTGAAAGCTCTTTGAATGAAAAATGATAAATGTGAGACAACTAAGATGTGTAGATGACTTAGATCCAAACAAATGGTCCTACATCCATCCTTAGCCACAAAACACTAAGCTCACTAAAGCAAGGTGTCATTAACAAAATTCAATAGATGAAAAAAATTACAAAAGATCCAAAGGGATCACTAGAGTGTCCAATAGAGCCAAAGCAAAATGACCCAAAACAATAGAAAAGAAGCTAAAAAGGGTATAATAAAAAAATTATAATAAAAGCTTGCACAGCAAAACCTATGACTTGTTTCAATCCAATGAGGCATAATCTAAAATAATTAAATAATTGGCTAAAAGATAAGCATTGCATATGGATTTGGAGCTTGGAATGAACGATGTAGATAGCAAAGCATGAAGCTTTGCAACACCCTTTTTTCTTCTTATCTTGAGAGTTTGAAAACTTAGTAATCAACAGAATAAGTAATTAATAATTTTATGCTTGATAGTTAGCCTTTAGTTATAGCCAAAGAAGTTCTATTGCCTTAGCAATGACTATTAAAGATGTTCGAAGATTCTAAAATGGATATATTTGAAATTTCATGAAACGAGGTGGCCATTTGAAGAGTTTCTAGAAAAGCAACCAACAATCTAATCATATTAATGGAGGGTTTGATCAAGTCATTTAAAGGTAAATAAGGACTTTATGATAGTTGTTGGTGTTATTTGGTTGTAATGGATAATTTATGTGATCAAATGATGTTTATTGTTTGTATTTCACATGTGTTTATTTTCATAGCTTTTATTATTGTTTTATTAATTTTTTTTAAAGTGATGGATACTTTAGTCTTTTTGCTTTTCATTAAGAATTTTCTTATATTTAATATAAAATCTTATGATGAATGAGATAGGAGCTTTTGGTTTGTTATCATGTTAAATGAAGAAGGTTTTGTGAGATAAATGTATACACAGGGGATCCTCTTCAAGAAAGCATTGATGGGCCTTTACCAATCTTTTCCGTCATCTTCATCGTTAATGTCCTCTTCTTTGGCTGTTGTTGATGTCCCTAATGCTAAAATTAATTATTGTAGATTTTGGGAAACACCACCATGTTATTGTACTTCTTGCAGTTCTGCCATATATGGGGTCGCTTGCTTTTCATCGCATGCTCGACAACAATTTTGCACAATAGTGCATTCCGCTCAATTTCCTATTGCATTTGTGCCGTTGTCACACAAATCGACGTGCCTATTGCATATTTTGCTCAATTTCCTATAGCATTTGTGTTATAGTCACATGCATAATAGCACTGTGTGCCTGCCCATATAGCTGCGCACATGCTTATGCACCAGTGGTGAACCACCTTACTAGTTTTTTGCACTACTATGGCATTGCATGCTTATCTGCACTAGGGTGCACTCATGCTCGTGTATCCTTACACATTCCAAAAGGAACAATAGCCAATTGCAATAGTTTTTGCACTTGCTCATGCTTGGCACAATTTTCTTTTCATCGGTTATTCTCTATCTTGTTTTGGTATAAGAGCAATATTTGGTCATCCACCTCCACAATTCCATTATTTTTTGGTATCAGAGTCATATTCATCTACAAAACATCCACATTATTATAATCAAAAGCTAGAATGAACTTCCATCATATTTTTGGTATAAAAATGGTTCCACAATGTTCCAACCAGTATGATGGTCCATGATTCAATATAGGATTGAAGAACTTGAAGGTACATAGAGTTTTTGTTAGTGGTTGTTTTCAAACATAAGATAAGAGAAGGATGTAATTATTAGCGAGTCTACAAAATGGTTAACACTAAATTTCTTGAAGTGTAATTTTTTTTCTTAGTAGTAGAATTGTTTCAACTTAAATTTTAGTATATAATATTATAAATCCATAAATTGTGATTATGATATTCATTAGATCTTTATACATGAAAACTAAATTGTACTCTGAGTAAATCTATCTTAAAAAAACTTTTGGAGGACAATAATGAAGAAATCCACATTAATTTTTGTAGCCCAACTAAAATGCCATTTGTTTTGATGCTTAAATTCAATTTTTTGTGTAGATTTTTTGGTAACTATGTTAGTGCCTTATTATTACACAAAATCATTTTCTTATTAAAAAAATTACATCACTTTATTACTTATTTTTGTGTTATCTCAATTAATTTATGTAGAATTCTAAATTTATTATCTTATGTAAAACAAATTAGCTACAATATTTATTATAATTTTTTGTGAAATTTGACTCTAATTTTTATGGTCGTAGAGTTAATTTTGAATAGTTTGTTATAAAATTATACTCCTTATTTTTATCTCTTTATTTAGGGAGATTTTTTTTTTCTCAAATTAGAACGATGTGAATAACCCATTATTTTGGTTATGTATTTTCCTTATATTCTTAGAGATGTATAAGAGAAAAATGTGATTCTTTTCTCTAAATTCAATATGGTATCAAAGTCATTACGATATCTAAATGTTTTTTTATCCCATGAAGCTATAGTGGTGTTATGGTGGTGTTGATCCATCTTGTCTCATCCTGTGACGACTTCATTTAGTCAAGATTGCTTCTTCTATCTCCTTTAGCGAAGGTTTCATTGGCTTCTTTGATTGATTTTCCTTCTTGTCTCCTTTCAACCTTTTGTTTGTTTCATCTTTTCCTTCCTTCTGTGATAAGGTTGTGTCAACTTTGATGACTAAGTCCTGTCATGTCTCATCCTTTTGCTTTGATTTCTCTTGTAATGCGACTACTCTTAGCAATTGTTGAGGATTGTATCTTGCTCTTTCTTGTTCCATCTCGATGATTGTTTCTTTGGGGTCTTACCTTCGGTTGACTTGTGCACTCTTAATATTACCTCTTTACCTTTGAGGTATTGAAGTTCTTGGATCTATGAAGGAACAAAATTGGGGACTAACTCCCTCAGTTTTCAAGAGCTTCTTGTGTAAGCCTATTCTCATGGCTAAAAACACCCCCTTATTTGCATTTGTCTAGAACATTCCTTCCGCGGTCACCTTCAATCGTGATGCTACTCTTCTAAACAACATTGGAGTTTCAGATGTCTCTACCCTTCCTATTGTAGGACATAAGCTGAATGGGCATAATTTCTTTAGTCTCACATCGTGACGATATTTATTTGTGCCGAGGGCAAGGATGATTATTTCACTAGTGAAATAGCCAACCTAATAGAAAATCCAAAGTTTCGAACCTAAAAGGTTGAAAGCAACATGGTTATGTCATGGGTAATCAATTGCATGAATAATGATGTTGGAGAGAATTTTCTCTTATATACGACGATCTAAGAAATTTGGGAGAGGTGGCCAAGTAGATATATTTAGATAATGAAACCATGGATGAGTTCTTGAGATTAAAGGGATATTGGATGATTTCTACCAAAGAGAGATTGCTATTACTTAATATTTCAATTTGTTGACTAGAAATTGATAGCAACTTCACACGTTCGAACCAAATGGTTGAGGTTTTCCAAAAAATACAGTAAAATATAGGAAGATTATTGAGAAGAAAATAATATACGACTTTGTCAACCTTAATAAAAATGTCAATGAGGTTAACAAACAAATTTTGGGAACCAAACCATTGACTAGTATTCTAGAAATTTGTTTGAGAAGTTAGTCAAGAAGAAACTTGCTAGAAAACATATTAGGATTCAAATCCAACATTAAAAATACACTTACAAAAAGCTTTGTGCTTATAGCCTAGGGATCACAAAAGTAATCACTTGACAATCAACCATGGAAGGGAGGACGAATTTGGTGTGAACGTTGCAAAAAACGAGGTTACATTAGGGGAGCTTGTTGGAAGATTCATGAAAAGCAAGCAAATTTCTAGTTTTCTCAATCTAATTTTGATAATTGTGAGAATCATGCCTCAATGAGGATCATCAAATCCCTTCAGCACAACAAGCATTTTTTAAGTTGTTATCATTTAGCAAAGAACTAGTAGAAGCTTTGTAGAAGATTAATCAAGTACAATATTCTTCCCAACACATAATCGATATTAGATCATTGTATAAAAAATTAATTTTCTAAATGTCTTAAGTGTTAAAACCAATAGAACTAATCCATGGATTATAAATTCAAGAGTGTCTAATCTATCAATAATGGTTGGAATAGGTTTTATTTCTATTTCAATGGACTTAATTCTTAATTTTATGTTATTGGTTCTTAATTTATGAGTGATGCCTAAGGATCTTCTAAGATCAACAACATTATAGGTGCTTGATGGCTTGTTTCCTTTGTTATTGTTAACACTCAAATGACTTGGATATTTTTGAAGCACGAAAAATTTGTGGTTAGTCAAATTTTCAAAACTTTCATTATGATGATCCAAACTCAATTTCAAACCAAAATCAAAGTTTTGAAAACTAAAAAGACAAAATAATATTTGAAATTAATTCTTGGGAATTACTTATTAAGTGAAAGAATAATTTAACAGAATTCTTGTGTTAATACACCCCAATAAAATGATATTATAGAAAAGAAAAATAAAGATCTTTTAGAAGTCAGACCTCTTCTGTTCTCTAATCATAAAATTAAGCTATCTTTATTATTGTATACTTGATTAATAGGATGTCTTTTCGTATTCTAAAATTTCAAATACCTTAAGTCTTTCAGTGTTACCCCAACACATTTCTTATCTCTATTGTTCCTCCAAGAGTATCTAGTTGCCTTATTTTTGTTTATAAGTCTATTAGTTTCCTAAAAGTAGTATCCTTGTATATAATTCTTCTTCTAAATAACATTTTTAAAGAGTATGATTTGATTTTTGAAGAAAATTACATCCATAAAATAAAAGCAACAATCATCTTTTTTCTATCTAAACTAGTAAATAGTATAAGATCTATAGAACTTATTAGGAAAAAAGAATTCATTGTCTACTTTAGGAAAAAGAAGAGCATCCAAGAAGATATTTAACTACAAACACAATCTAAGTTGCTCTATGAAGCTAAATTGAGCCCACGATCTCCTTAAACTTCACGTTTTTGAGGTAACACTCTTTTTGAATATCAAAAATTATTTGATAAAGATTTTGACATTCTTATTAACTTGAGAAAAGCTACTAGATCATGCACAAATCATTTAATTTTTAATTTCATATTATATAAAGGGCTCTCATTAAGTACAAGTCTCGATAGTATTTAGATTCCCATAATTCTTAATGAAGGTTTCAAAATTCTAAAATGAAGAGTTATTATATAAGAATAACTTCCTTGCCTTTGAGTAAAATTAAAACATTGGAACTTTTAGTGTTAATAAAAGAAAGTATGTTTTTGGTTATAAATGGATATTCACTATGAAAGTACAAGGCAAATGAGACTGTGGAAAGCTTCAAAGCTTGATTAGTTGCAAAATGGATTACTCATTCTTATCGAATTGGTTATCAAGAGATCTTTACTCCTGTTGTTAAAATCAACGTGATCACAATCTTATTATCATTAGCTACGATCTTGGATTGCCCCTTTCATTAGCTAGATGTCAAAAATGCGTTTTTAAGTGGAACTCTAGAAGAAGTTTATATATAGATCACTTCAGGTCTAGATTCACAGACCAATGCTAATAAAGTTTGTA
This sequence comes from Vanilla planifolia, assembly GCA_023846275.1. NCBI lineage: Eukaryota > Viridiplantae > Streptophyta > Magnoliopsida > Asparagales > Orchidaceae > Vanilla > Vanilla planifolia. The sequence goes on from CM043870.1 coordinate 22,826,298, forward strand.
AATTTAGAAAGTCTCTATTTGGCCTTAAGAGTTTTCCTTCTGCTTAGTTTGACAAATTTACAAAATTCATTAAAAGGAATGGATATTTACATAGTAATGTTGGTCACTTAATGTTTTTCAAAAATTGTCTTACAAGTAATATAGTTATCATCATAATCTATATTAATAATTTATCTAAACACGAATGTTGAAGATTTGACTCAAAGAAATCTTGACCTAGAAATTTGAGATTGAAAATGCTGAAGATCACAAGTATTTTCTTGAGATGAAATTTATTCGATCAATGAAAGGGATCCTTAACTCGTAACATACGTCTTAGATATTTAGTAAGAAACTAGAATGTTAGGATGTAAACTAGCTGACACTTCTATGGATAATCTAAATAAGTTAAGAGGTGCTCCAATGAAGGAGCGACATCAAAGGTTTATTGGAAAATTCATGTCTCTCACATGCTTGATCTGACAAATATTTCGTGTTAGTATGGTGAGCCAATTTATGAAATCTTACTGGAGACTATATGAATGGAGTATACTAACTTTTTAAATATTTTAAAATGACATCAAGGAAGAGACTCTTCTTCTACTTGTCAACAAAGAGGGATAGTGAGATTTATACTAATGTTGATGGGCTTGATTCTATAATTTATCAAATATCAATCTCAAGACATTGTTCTTACCTAAGTAATTTTGTTACTTGGTAGACAACATATAGTAACCTCAAGTAGTGCTATAGCTGAGTTCAGATTTATGGCTCATAACATTTGTGAAAGAATTTGGCTAAACTTGGTAAACTCTAGATCTCAATTAAAATTTTTATGAAATTGTGTTGTGACAATTAAGTTGTATTTAATTTCGCTAAAAATCTTGTTCATCATAATAGGGTAAGGTATGTTGATGTTGATCATCATTTAATAAAGGAAAAGATTGAAAAAAGAATAATATAGTTAATATATATTCCAACAAAATTCAAATTATAAATATTCCCATCAAAACTCTAGCGAGGACAACCTTTGAAGATTTGAGGTTCAAGTGAATCATGCTCAACCTTTACAACCTAACTTGAAGGGGAGTATTAAATTTTAAATTTAATTAATTTTTATTTAGAATAAATTACATATATTATTTTATGAAATTTGACTTTGATATTTCTAATTATTGAGATACTTTTGGATAATTTATTTCTAAAATTATCATTTTTTTTAATTTTATTTTTTTATTTATGAAGATTTCTTCTCAAATTAGGACTAGGAATAGCATATTATTTCATCTATGTATTCTCCTTGTATTCTTAATAATGCATAAGTGCAAAATGTAAATCTTCTCTAAATTTAACAACTTATTAAATAATAAATCCTAGTGCACAAAAAATGATTTTCTTATTGTTCAACATCATTTGAATATCTCACTTTGTCATCAAAACAAAATTAAGTTTAGGATTTAAAGACCTTTAAGAAAGAGATGGATACATTGTAACATGCAATTAGAAGTTCATTTGATAAGACGAATAAGATAAAAACTATATTTATTGTGATTAAAAAGTTGTTAGGTTAAAATAGAGCACTAACATCACTAATTAATAGATATTCTAAAGATGACCATTATGATCTACATAAAAGTGTTGAAGTTAAAATAAAACACTAACATCATTAATTAATAGATATTCTAAAGATGACCATTATGATTTACATAAAAGTGTTGAAGTTGAGACACGCACATTTGATGGTGCGTATTGTTCTTATAAATTTTTTTATTCGAATCAAATGTATTATTTCTTTAATTATCATAGCATGATTGACTGTTCAAGAGTAATTTTTATGAAGTTAAAATTAGTAGGTTATATAAAAATTTTAGTTAACTACTCTAGGTAAAGAACAAAATTTAGTTGATAGAATTTTGAGTTGGCTACAAATTAAGAAATTATTAAGGGATAAATATTATTCTAAATAACATGATAAGCATTGTCAAAATAACATTTATAGATTTAGCTTTGAGAATATTGGAAATATCTTAGCCTTACAAGTTCGTAAGAAGCCATTATTCATTTTCAACATCTACTTTACTCATACACACAAATTCTTATAGGAATATTAAATTTATTTTAGAAACTTAATATCTTCAAAATAATCAACAAAATGACCTTTAAAAAATTATTAATAAATTGGAAAAAATTGACATTCTCCTTGTAGATAATAAGGATGAAGAAGTAGAAGATAAGATGTTTGACTTAGAATGAATTGAAGTGCATTGTGACCTTAGTTTTAAGGATTTCAAAAATATTTTGAGCATGTTGATGCATTGTTTTACTTCATGTACATCTACAAATAATTTTTGTTACATTCTTAGTTTAATAGAGCAACAAATTGGGTCTAACAATTCTAGGTTTGTTGAGTTAGTGAAATAGATTGAAGCAATATATTGCGTCTAATAATTCTATTTATATTGAGTTAGTGAAATACTTCAAATCTTTGAAGGAATTTGATGAGAGTAATCAATTATTGGTGTATATTTACTTAAATTATTTGTTTTTATCATACAAAATTTATGAGAAATTAAATAAAGTAGGAACATAAGTATTGCTATGCATGTTTTAAATTGATTGTTGTATTTGTTTCATAAAACTATTTTTGATGTTAAGTTTTCTTTATTTTATAAAATATTAGTATATGGAAAGGAATTATAGACAAATGCTATTAATGATAAAACTAATGAATAATTCTTAAATATCTTTTTTTAAAATATTTTAATTATTGTTTTTTATTTGGTATTGTTCCTTTACGCTATTTTGTTTCTTTTTGTTTTCAGATATACTACATTGATCATTTTTCTTTGTGATTCACCTAATATTTTGACCACTAAGGACATGTAGAGACTATTAAGTTTAGTGAAGATAAACTTAGATTATAACTCTGTGTGGCAACTCATGGGGGGGGGGGGGGGTGTAGGTTGATGTAGCGTTAGTTGTGTTATAAGGATAACTATAAGCAAATCCAATAGGGCCCAAGTGTAAGAGGTGCAATTTTGCCACAAATCATGGATCATATCTCTAATAAGAGCTTAAAAAGAGCCAAAATAGGGTTTGTATTGAGTTTGTATGGGTTATCAGGTTATAATGGGTTATTTATTTGACTTGAAGACGTTTCTTGTTGATTTTTACACAATTATTCGCTTTCATAGTTTCTATTGTCATTGTATTAGTTTTGTAGAGTAAAGATTCTTTTAGTCAGTTCAAACTTTTCATTAGATTTTCTTGTATTCAATATAAACCTTTATGATGAATGAGATAAGATTTTGGTTTATCATTATTTTGAACTAAGAAGGTTTTGTGAGATACATGCATGCATAGATCTTCTTTATGAAGGCATAGGTTGGCCATTGTCTCCTTTCATATGGTGATAAGAGATTATCTTGATCTTCCATTGCCCTCTTCATTGCTATCATCTTTCTCCTCTTCCACCATTGCCAGCAACCTCAACGCCTCGATCATTTATTGTTGATTTCTCTAAACACTTATGTAGATCTTATCGCATGCTTGTTCGACCTCTTGCAACCATTTAGCATGGTAGTGCCTTATGCTTGATCGTCTGCTTCACATTGGCACCATTCCCCATTCTTCACAATTGGCGGAAGGCGACGCTATGTAGTTGTGCACTACTTACTCATGCTCCTTACACACCTGTCCATGCATTTGCCACTAGTTGCTTTGCACACTTATGTTGATACGTGCTCGTCTACACCTGCACCACTTCACGAATGCATCCTTGCTTCCTATAAGAGTAGAGAGGAGTCTACTTCTAACATTTGATTGATAAAATTTAAAATAGATTGGCTGTGTGGAAAAAGCTAATGTTATCTATAAGAGTAGACTCATTCTCGTTAAGCAGATGTTATCATAGGCATCACTGGACTTATTGGAATAAAATTAATTCTCCTTCGGAGAAAAATGGTCTTGGTCTTAAAAAAAATCAAGAAATGATTAAGCTTTTTCTATAAAACTTAACTAGAAAATACTAATCGACAACTCTTTGTGGTCTACCTGCATGATAATTAAATATCAATTCTCAAATGTATCAAGAATGATATTCAACACATGGGCTTACATGCAAAGTAAACATTTGATTAAAAGAATGCAAGTGGTCTAACTCAATGAATTGCTAGATATGGTCTCTTGTCTATTGATGAGAAATTCAATACTCATTCTTCTTGAGAGGAATTTAGGTCGAAATGGCTGATTCTAAAATCTAGACAACACTTACGAAGCACCAAATACTCTTAAAAGATGTTAATGTTGACATGGAGGATATTAAATAACCTATTGTCATTTCCAAAAAAACTTATGAAAACTCAATGTTTAACTTGCTGTCCTCATTGTTCAAATGAAGTCTTAATTGATCATACTTTCCTGAACTATGAAGTAGCTAAACAAGCATGAGCTACTCTACCAACAATTTAAACATTAAGCAGCTTGATATTAATAAAATCATGGAATGGATTACCAATGGTGGAAGTAGGGTATTATCAAATCAGTAATAAAAGAAGTCATACTCATGTTTTCTACTATATGTTGGAATATTTGGAAAGCTATCAAATATTATTTGTAATATTATTTGTAACTTGCTATGATCTATGTGGATTTAAAAAATACAACATCAAATATTATTTGTAATATTAAAGTGAATTGTTACTCCATATTCAGCTGTTTTTCCCTCATTCAAACTTTCTAGGAAGATATCAATCTAGTGTTTTTGGGAATCATACCTTAATTTGTAGTATGCAAGTAAAATTTTGGAAAGTAGTTAATTGGTGCCCTCCATTGTGAACTAGATGAAGTTAAATATTTATGGTAAGAAGTATCAGTTGTAGTGCTATTGGATGTGGAATTATCAAGAACCATTTAGGAGAATTGAATTTAGCTTTTACTATAGTTGAGATGAATCAAACAATACTTGAAGTCAAGAGAATAGCCATAATTAAGGGTTTGTAGTTATGCAACCAATTGCAGATTAGGAATTTACACATTGAAGTGGACTGCAATGTGCTACTCAATCTATTTCAGGATAGAGCGAATGTCCTTGGAAGTTAACAATTTGCATGTTACAAATCATTAAGGAAACTGGTTTGCTAAATGTACAATTGGGCCTAATATACAAAGAAACCAATAAGATGGATAGATCTTTTGTTAGGTCTGTAGCAAAAACGAATTCAACTCGTGTATGGGACGAACATTCAATTCCAGATCAATGCAAAGCTCTTATTAATATGGAGAAATTATAATTTCCATACATTCGATCATTGTATAAGGTATGACATTTAAACTACTAAATATGTTGTGCACATGTGGTAAAATTAAGCTTTTTGAGGTTTCTACATATCTTGTACATTATGATTATTGTTGTCGTAAGGTACAAAGAATCTACTGCAATTTGGCTTACTTTAGGTTACAAGGTTAAGCTTTATAGATTCCACATCAAATAAGTATGATATCCTACTTTAGACAGGTGCATTTGCCTTCGGGAGTTATATACATGTGCATTAGAAAACATACATTATGATTATATAAGGTAGAAGAGTTAGACAATTACGATATGCACAGTAATGACTAGTCAATATTGTTCATTTCAGTGCGCAATTGCCTCAATACGTCTTCGGCAGTTGATTGATTGGAAAAGTACACAACAAAGTAAACATTATCAACACAGGAACGTGCGATGAACATTTGGTCGTTACAGATATTGTTCGTCTAGTGATGCATTCGTATTGTGGCAATTTTTTTACTAAGCTGAACAGACAGATAAAAGATTCAAAAAATGAGCGTGGGCAAAGCATCTCAACTTTTGAACTAGGAGAAAACTACTTCCTAGATTGACCTATGCATTCGTATTGTGGTGATTTTTTTACTAAGCTGAACAGACAGATTCAAGATTCAAAAAATGAGTGTGGGCAAAGCATCTCAACTTTTGAACTAGGAGAAAACTACTTCCTAGATTGACCTATAATGCGATTGGCACCTTCACCAATGGTACAAATGTGTCATTTTGTTGATATGGATGTGCACATCAGACATATACGAAACTTGGTGTCAGTACTACCTACATCAACAACGTTTGCATAGCTTGTGGGGAAATATGTAATCATTTTATCGGATGAATAAAAAGAGCTAATTGTTATTAAGCAATCTGTTGATAGTTTATAAAAAAAAATATCTCTTCACTATTTGATTGAATATTGATGTCAATACTATTGATTCAAAACAAAAGCTTTTAATTTCAATTTCGATCAAATTCTTTGAGATTCAGTTTAGGTTGATTAAGTGGTTTTACTTTTGGATAATTTTTCAATTCAAATTAGCATTCAAGAAAAATAAAAGAATATAAGAAAATGTCATGACTTCAAATGTTTTTAATATGTTATCAATAATATTGATATATAAAAAGTATTATCAATAAAAATATTCTAAATAATATATCCAAAATATTTTGTCATTTTTTGTTATAAATATTAAACACTTTATTTCTTTTCTTTTCTACTTGTTTTATTTTGCATGTGTACAAGATATCCTCTCAAGTAATAACATTTTCTTATCTTTATCATGGTATTAGAGCACAATACCCCTTTCTCCAATAGCACTACCCCCTCCCCCTATCTTGATCCCTAGCACTTTGGTTCCCTCTCTCTCCCAATAACACTTATATGATCGTCATCTGTTCTTCTCCTTTGCAACTTTTTCTTGATCGCTCTCTTTGCTATTCTTGTCAACTTCATTATGGACACATAGACCACAAAGATTGTCATTATTTTTGGTTCCTATGGAGATTTCATAGACATCGTTTTTTTCCTCTAATCCAATGCTTGTAGTCAGTTGCCACTCATGTCTTCTTGGGTTCTTGAACCATAAGACTTAAGGACTACTTTCTTATTACACATGTGTTTCCATTAGTGAATCAATACTATTGCACTTGGGATTCTTTTTGCTATGCCATCTCCGCTTCATCTCATCATGCCAAACTACTTTCCCTCTTACTAGTTTTGCATTAAGAATCTTGCATCCTCTCATCCTTAACAAATTCTTTCATCTGTGTATTTTAATTACTTTTTGTGGTGCTAGTTTGGTACTATCCTTTGATACCTTATTTGTAACTACGACTATTGGTACCATTGTTGAACTCAATAATACCGACTATTTGTTACGGTCTTTTGCATTTCATTTTCTTGTTGGTTCTAATGAGACATTTCATTACTTGACTCTCAAGCATTTGAATCAGTGAGTAGTTTTGTTCCAATTTTAACAGATGTCTTTGAAGAGACATTCAAGGTGTTGTATCTAATAATACTAAATGATCGGCCTTTAATTATATAGTTGTTTTACTTCGGTGCTTAATAGTTTTGAACCTACTATTGCAGCTGTCGTTATGTATTAGGAAACCACAAATTGCATGTTAGACTTTCTTCGTTCCATATATTTCCAAGAAGTTATGTTTATTAGATCTATACCCTCTATTTTAACATCTTCACTTTACAACAATTGAAAAATTTAATAAAAAGTATTATAGTTACTTGAGAAGGAAGTGGGACGAACTTCTTGAATATCATATGTTTATAAAAGATCCTATCAATTCACAAAAATAAAATGAGGATTTTCTTATGGCAAAGTTTCTCTCTAATCTTCATCAATTGCTCCAATATATCCAACCTTGATGTTTGATTTTACAGTCCCAAATATCTCAACAACACATGCATTTTTGGGTCATTGAGCTTCCTATTCAATTCTTTTATAATATTGATGTTTTGTTAGTTGGTACCATTAGATGAGGTTATAATAATTGTGGTTGTGGTTCCTATACTATTTTATGAGATTAATGTTGCAAATCTTTTCTATCTTGTTTGTATTATCGTAGTAATAACCCATTGGATCATTGTTGGACAAAATTTGCATAGCGTACATCTACTAGAAAAGTTATCATTGCTACTTTGGATCCAATTGTAATACAAACTATGGGACTTTGCTTATTGTCTTGCATGTAGTTTTAGCTTCTAGCTCTACTGTATCTATTTCATAAACTCTTCTATATATCATTGCTAATAGACCTCCTTTTATCTCTAGAAAAGGCCCCATGCATCTCTCACCTTTAATAGCTTTAGAAAATGTCTTATTTGTTTCAAAACTCTTAGTTAATTTGTTATCTATTAATTTCCTTACAAAAACTTTCAATTGCTTTTTTGATTTTCTCATCCGATGTTTTTGAGGATGTTAGTACAAAAAAGATGATTGATGGTGTCGTTGGAATGGGAGGCATGTACTTTCTCTAATCTTACATCTACCACTTTGTTGGACACCATCTCTCGTTTTAACAGTGACATTATTGTCTTAGTCATTCTCATTTTTGTTTATAGGGATTTACTTCCTCATTCTCTAAACTTCATTGTGGTGCCTATGAGTATGGCAAACACCATCATGTCTATTTTCTTATATCAACCTCTTGTTATAGTAAAGTTTATCTTGATTTCGTCCATGTAGATGTTTGGGATCCTAGTTTTATCTTAATCCACTTGAGAAATTGCTATCTTATTTCTTTTATTGATAATCACACTAAAGTTCCTTAGATATTCTTGTTGAAGCATCAATCGCAATATTTGATTTGTTTAAATAATTTTAAGAAATAAAAGTTCAATTAACCACTCCTATTAAGGCTCATCATTATGATAATGTATTAGAATACATGCAAAATGTTTGTCTATCCTTTTCTGTTGAACTTGATATTATTCATTAATCATCTTTTCAATGTACCTCCCAACAAAATAGGGTGACCAAAATCTTCTTGATATTGCTTGCACCTTATTGTTTTACATGAATGATCATTGTTGATTCTAGCATGATACTATTTTCACAATCAGCTATATAATTGTGTTCTCAACTTTCTCTTTTCTTTACCTAAATAAACATTTTTTGTTTAAGCACTTGAGTTTTTTGTTGTGCCAAAGCAAACTTTTTTTTGTTTAGTCCTTTGAGTTTTTGGTTGTGCATGTTTTGTTTACTCCTTTTATTTTGGACATAATAAACTTTGTCATGGTGCTATTAAATGTTTATTGTTGGGCTCCTAAATTTTAGAGCTATTTTGATATCTCAACTGTGTATATTCCCATAGGCTTCCTCTGATGAAAGACCTCTTGTTTATTATTTCCTTACTAGCATATATTTTAAACATTGTTTCACTTCAACCTCTTGATCTCATTCATGCTCTTACTCTAGTAAATGTTTATAATCCATGGCATCGTCTATCTCACATTGATATGTCGTTTACCATGTCATCATCTATGGCTAAGTATCTACTTAAGACATCAGATCAACATTTGCTGATTGCCCTTCTGGTGCGGACACCAGTTACATTCGAGACTTTCGACGCGCCCAATCCCGTCAGGCACGATATAGCTCGAGGAATTTATTTTTGTGCAGGGTCAATTTGGAGCTCGAAAATAAAATCTATGCTCAAAAACGGACTTTTAAAACATTCAAGACGCTCACCGGCGACTCAGGTCCCACCGCCCCGCCGAACGCCGTCCGTCCGCCGCCGTCCGCCCGCAGTCCGCCGGCCGCCGCCCAACAAACCGCTCCGCAGGGGCGCGCGCGCGCGCGCGCTCAGCCAGGACCGCGGCGCGCCCCCGCGCGCGGGTACCGCACCATCGGCGCGACGGCCCCTGCGGGCCGCCAGCGACCCGTCCGCCTCCAATCGGGTCACCGCGGTCGGTATCGGGTCCGCCCGTCCCGATTATGCTTTCGGGTCACCCGCCCGCCCTCGCGGGTCGGCGCGACCCGAACTCCGCCGCACCCGCCCACGCCGCGCCGAAAGCACCGACAGCAGTGCCCACGCCTATACGCGCGGCGCACGCGCGCGGCGCACGTACGACAGCTCAACCGTCCCTTGCAAGTTCTAATTAAGTTTGGGAACAGCTTATTTTAAGGCTTTTTATGTATTTTTGTACCCTTAGGCTCCCTATAAAAGGGGAGGCCTACCCTTATGTTAGAAGACGCTTAGTGAATGAGAATTTGTGTTTTCTTGCATCTTGTTGAGAGCTCAAGTGTGAGTGCATCAAGAACTTCGACGTGCTGATTCGTCGAGGCTCCGATACTGGAAGGAGGGGTGTGAGGCCCAAGCGGTGAGACGCCGTGCCAGTCCATCAACCATTCTGAAGCAATATCTTCGCGCTTCACCCACGAAACGCAAGTCAACTTCCGTACTAACGGTACGCTCGGAAACTTCCCGCCACTTCCCTTACTTGACGTGTTTCCTTCGCGGATTTTGGATTTCCTCGCTGTTCACTTTCCTACTATCCGATTTTCTTCGTTGCCTCTGGTTCACTCTTTTCGCGTACAACTTACTTCGTTATCCTCGAAACTAGTGTTGATTAGTTCGATCATCCGACTCTTAAGTCTGTGTTGAGCGATCTTTCAAAATTTTATTTTTCGAGATCGGTATTATTAACCCATCCCGAGTACCCCGTGTCTGCGCCGTCGAGAGGTAGCGGGCCTAGCATACGGAGCAACCTCTGTGTTGCCCACGGTCCCCTCTTGGCTAGGATCGCCTTGGACGGGTGTCTCAAGCGTGTTACCTTTTTCGAAATTTCACGTAATTTCCCACAAGTTTTCTTTATTTCCCTAAAAGTTTGCAGGTTAATCTCTTGTATTGCTCAATAAACAAAAGCTTAAATCCGTCCGGCATCACCTTCATAAAAATGTACCCTAAAGTACTCGTCATCATATACAATCGTTAATTTGTTATCTTCTCCTTTTGTTTCTTTGCTTTATTTCTCTTCACTATTTTTATTCTCAGGACATGTCATAAAACATTCTTAGATTTTAAATAAAAACATGCAATGGCTATTGAATTGTGAGGACTTGTTGGTTGCGTACATGGAATTTGGTCTCACTGTTAGTTGATGTAATACTCATTTCCTTGCTAATGGATTTTAATGATTTTCATCCAGATAGAATTGTTAACTTGTACAATGCTTGCTTTGTAGACTAATGATATATATTCTATTTAATGGTATCAATTACTCTAAAATGTTTTTTTCTTGATAGCACAAATAATATTTGTTTGTTTTATTCTTTTTGGTACTATTAGCAAAGAAAATCCCTTATGCCAAATAGATGTTAGCTATGACTTTTTGTTTGACAACCTCTCAAAAGCTTTTTATATTGAGTAACCTCTAGGGTATGTTACTTAGAGAGAGACCAAGGTTTTTATGCTTTAGAAAGTCATATATGGGTTTAAATGAACTTTGGAAGGCTTTTGTTGAATTGAAATTGTGAAACAAAGTGGTTGGTCATGTTATTTTTTGCCACTTTTCCTTTGGAACTTTGATTCGTGTAGTTTATGTGGATGACATTCTTTTGGTTGGGAGCAGTATTTTTGTATTGAGGAAATTAAATATTATCTTTAAAAGACAATTGTTATAAAAAATTTATGTCATTCTAAGTATTTTTTTAATATTGAATTTACATATGACAAATATGGTATCTCTTTCCCAAAGAGATATCATAGATCTTTTTGGAAAAATTGGACTTCTTAGATTCCCTTATGAAAACTCTCCCAAATTCTGGGAATAAAAAAATTCTTTTAAAATACTCTGTTTCTGTCATTTAGTTGGTAAGTTTACCTATCTAGGTGTCACTTAACCTAACATTAATTTTTGTTTTTAGTGCGGTAAGACAACATAAGTAAAATCCAAAGTGGAAGCATTGAGTTGTAAAAATTTTGAGATATTAAATGATCTTTGGGAAAAGGGTTTGGTATCGAGGTACAAGCACTTACAAATTGAAGTTTACTCTAATGCTAACTAATCGAGCCTATTCAAAATAAAAAATGTACTTATAGGTATTTTTTTTTTTTTGTAGAAGAAAATTTTGTTTTATGAAGAAATATAAAAAAATAGCCATTGTTAGATTAACTATTGAAGCTAAATACAGAACAATAACACTTTTCTTGTGTCACCTTAGACAAAAAAAATCTCATTGAAAAATTTGGATTTCTTCTCACTAAATTAATGTTTTTCAAATGTAATCAGTAGGCAACTATTCATATAGTAAGCAATCCTATTTATATTGGGATAAATTGCCATTTTATTAATGTGGTCATATCAAGGAAGATCAATATCCCTCATTTCTCTTGTGGTGAACAAATAACAAATGTTTTATACTCTTGAACTATTTTGATTTTTTTAATCTTTGTCTAGATTTTTATGATATATATGATTTAGCTTAAGGGAGAATGTTATTAAGGATTATGAAAATATTATCATCAATATTTTAGAATATTTTCTTGTTATTTTGTTATAATAATATAATATTTTTCTTTTTTATTTTTTTTCTTTTTGTACTTTTTTTATTTTTTCTGTTTATTCACTCTGTTCTCAAGAAATAAAAGGCAATTTGTTCCTCTCCTTGAACATTATACATCAATTATAAATAGTATCTTTATTAAAGTTAGTTTAACAATAAGTTATGAATGCCTCATTAATATATTGTGGAGACTGCATTACTTGAAGCATTTGTATTAGTTTTATGGTTTTTGATTTTTCCATGATGTAAACAAACTTTTCCTAGTAGTATCCAAAGCTAATCAAAACAACGAACAGCTTGTCAACTGATTAGTGTCGATCAATATGATTAATTTTGAACTCGATTGATTGGTTAAAATAGGTCAAAGATTAATTTTAAACTCGATTGGCCAACAGTGAACTTGCTGGTTTGTTGATGTTAAAAATTCACCAGACAACTTTGAACTAGACGTGTGATGTATTATTTTGTGGTTCATACTAGCTGCATAACTTCAAACTTCCATTTCTTAGCTGAAGCAGCTGGAGATGTGTTAGTAGTTGTCAATTTTAGTTGGCAAAATTTTAATGCTTTTTTTGGGCAATTTATTAGAAAGTATTCACCAATAGCAATCACATTAATTGTTAATGAAGACAATTGGTAGATGTTTATTTATGGAGTTAAGTTTTGTCATGACTCATGACCAGGAATAGCTGGTCTAGTTTTGGTGATATTATGGCCTTATGCAATGTTTGACTCTTTGGTCTTGCCAGTATTATTTTTGCACTTTTATCTCTATTCAGTTTTCCAATTCCCATCAAATATTTGCCTGCTTGCACTGCTTTGTTTCAAATTAAAAAATATAACTTTGTATTCACTAATTGATTTCAGGTGTCCTTGGTGTAACTAGTATGCTTTATATATTTATTAAAGACTTTCATTTTTAATTTTTATAGAGACCTTCTAAAATCCAATTGAATAGCATGTTGGTTCTGTTTTAATCTTTATAAAACTGAAAATTGTTAGACTAGATCATTACATATTTGCTGGAACGTGAATACTCGTTTGGTTTCATCATTTATGTCCCTTTAGAATATACATGAGACAAAAGAAGCATAGAGGTTCATCAGTGTAATTGTTACTGAAACTTCAAACTGGCACAGATGACTCAAGGCCCAAATCTTTTTGAGTAGATTAATGGCTCTGAGACTACAAAGATGAGTGATATTAATGAACTATAAAAAGTTTTACCTATGTAGGTAAGATGCATGATTCTTTGAAGGTAGAGCCATTCTCTCACCTGTGCAGCACACATTATAAAAGCCCATTAGTAGTCCACATCATACATTTGTTATATAACTTGCATCTACGATAAGGATTAAAAAATCATAGACTTCATGCATTCAGCTACGCTTGGACAAACTCGATTCCAATTTTTCTTGTTGCACTGCACACATCATTACGACCTTGTAGTTAAAATACCCAGACATGCCAATCAAATTATTTTTCTGGCTGTGTTCAATTTTCACTTTTCCTGTACAATCATTCCTCCCTTCGGTGTAAATTGTCCTACAAACACCTGGTTAACACATCTCTCTTCATTATTTGACATCTACACTGCCTCGATTCATTTTAGCACTTTGAAATTGCATACTATTACTTGTCTTATGGTAATATTTGTTCCTTTCCTACTAAACCAAATTTCTTACTAAAAAACCAAAATGCATGCGTCTCCTATGAAATGAATTTTCATATATCTGTTCTACTTCACATAATTTTTCTCTACGTATTTTCTTTATAATGCTTTGTAGCACTGTCTTTCAGCTTCATCTTTGGTTGGTGAGAATGTTTGGCATTCCAACTCCTGCTATGCTTACAGGTCAATAGTTCTGGTGTGATGCCAATCATATTTTCAACATCTTCATTGGCATTGCCTGGTACTTTAGCACGCTTCACTGGTTTAGGAGCTCTTAAAAAGGCGGCACTTGCACTGAATCCTGGTGGTAAGTTTGTTATTATTGTCTGATTTCTTATGACCAGTGATATCTCTTATTTCTGTATTTTATCATTATGAACTGCTTGGTGATGGGAGATAAGTTTTTTAATACTAATTTGATACTAAATTGTTAATATTGATCTAGTTCAATTGTACCATTGTTTCTGTTTCATGGAAGTGCATGTTGAGGTCTTTCTTATCCTTTGTGTTTGAGATATTCATCATGCTGTCAGTTCAGGTTGTTGTGTTATTTTTTTTTTTTTTTTGGCAATGATTTTGAACAAATAAATATCTTTTCGTACAGGCGCATTTTATCTTCCGGCAAATATATTATTGATAGCTTTCTTCAACTACTATTATACCTTCCTACAACTAGATCCTGATGATGTGAGCGAACAGCTAAAACGCCAAGGTGCTTCAATCCCTCTTGTTCGACCAGGAAAAAGCACTGCTTCCTTCCTCAAAATGGTAAGTAGTTCATGTACCAGTGCTTCAAAACATCCTTACCATCCAATAGAGGACTCATTATTTTTCTTTTCAGATAGTAAGAAAGAGAAAGTTGTGCTTCTAAATTTATTGAAGCTCAATATTAGCCATTGATTTAATATTTAATTTAGTGTAATCAGCAACTGTTTGTAGTAATTAATTTTGAAAACTTGTTTTTATTGATTTTACAAATAATCTTTAACTAATTTGAAGCTACTACTTGGTATACGTTTTGCTTTTGTTTGTAATCATTTTGGTGTTCAATTAAGTTTAAAAATTAGTTTTATTGATGAATTTTTAATCAAAAGAATTTATTTGAAGAGCATTTATTAATTATGTAATTATGAGTGAATCTAAGTTGAACGTTTTGTTGGAATTAGCTTTCAGTAATTCTAAATTATTCTTTTCGAATGTTCTATTTTAATCAAATCCATTTAGTTGAATAAATGTAAATTAGCGTAATCCATTCATCTCAACAACCATACATTTAACTAATTATAATTTAAGAGCGTTTTTTGAAATATAAATAGAACTATTGTTCCTATGTCAAGCTCTAGTTAATTTATGCTTAATTGACTTCAGTATACCTCCACCAATAAACAGCAATCATCTGTGTTAAGACTAGAGGGAGGGAAGAAAAAATAGTGTACTATATATCCTTTTCTCTTTTAAGGGATGGCCTTTCTCTCTTGTTTTGTTCATCCATCCTTAAGAATAAACTTTGCATTTGACTTTGGTCATCCATTATGGGTTGAATCAGCTTGCACATAGTAGCTTTTTGAGCCATAATATCACTTCTTAACCTACTAAATTACAATGGTGTTTTTGTTGAGATACCCATAGACAAAAATATAGTAAATAGTATCAATGAGATAAGATAGCATTTTTGAATTTGGAGATAACATGTTCTTCTCCTTTGATGTTGGGGCATATGTTATCCTGAAATTCAAATCCTAATCATTGGTTTCATAGATTGAATTTGTTCATGGTATTCCTTATGAACTCATCAATATTGAGTGATAGGATGGCCATCTTTTAGGGGTTGATATCTATTATAGAAGATCTAAGGTTTTGTTGAAGGTTCAATGGTTATGTTTTAAATGCACCAAATCATTAATCATTTAAGGGGTTCACAAAGTAGATATTGAAGGACACCTATTGATGTTGCAAAAATTTACCCCTCTAATCTTTGGCAATTGATTGCAACTCGATGGACCATTAAACTTGCGATTTAAAAATCTCTCCTAGTAATACCCTTCTAATCAATCAGTAGGCTTTCTTGAGTGCCTCTAATATTTTTTTGAATCATTCACTAATCTTCTAGGGATTAGTGAATTGTGTTGTGTATCTATCCAACTGTATTTGGATTTTGTTTTATATTGTTTATAAGTTTGTGTGATTTCTTGAGAAGCCTATTCTAGGCCATTATTTGTATGGAGGAAAGAGGCTTATCTCCAAGCCTTAGAGTGTATAGAAAAGTGCCCATCTCTAAGTATTTGAAGTGTGGAGATAAGTGTCCTTCTTTTGACATATGAAGTGTGGAGAGAGGTGTCCATTTTCAGGCATATGAAGTGTAAAGGGACTTATTATGGTTGATCTATAAAAATATATCGTGTAGAAGGCTTCACCAATTATGACAAAAGAAGGAATCAAAGGATTGGGCACAAACTAGTTGTCTTGAGGGTGGTAGCAACCTCATTGGCTAGTAGTATAACCAATTTATATTTTATTGTCCTTTATTAACAGCATTTCTTATGCTTTACACTTTTGATGTCCTTGTTAAATACTTTAATTTGTTGCTTCGGTGTGAATTTGAAAGTTAAAAGTAAAAGATTTAATAGAGCTTATATAGAGCTTATGGAAAAGAAGATTTAATGCTGTCTGCTGATGACCAACTGTTGATGCTAAGAAAATTGTCAAATTTGAGGATTTTTCTTAGGACCTCAAGCACGAAAAATGACAGACCAAGAGAGCATGAAGATTGGCATGACTTATCTCCATCAAGTGTAATAGGAATAGTCATCCATTTGTATCATAGCTACATGAATATCATGCATCCTGAACCAAGCCATTGAAGGAGTTAATATTGGCAATAAGAAATTCATTATACCAAGAGGGAATCACCCATTACCCCTTCTAATTATGACTGCTATTGTGACAATCATTGGAAACCCAATGTAGAATAATGCACTAACGTTAATTAAAATTTGACCATTGTAGGTTTCTTAATGTCCAATATTGAGTTAAAGCTAAGGTTATTATAATATTGTTTCCCAACATATCTTTAGTTAATTAAAATTTTTATTAAATATACGATGATAATTGTAGTTTTAAAGGGATGACACCTTGCACCCATAAATTTAAAGATAAAGAAAGAGAAAAAGATAAAAAGTTACAAATTTTTTGCTGTGCTTGCACTCAATCAAGAGAGACTATGATTATAAACGTGAACTCATAGGAGTTCATGGGCCACATATGTGTTGGAAGCACAATCCAACTAAACATGTGAAGATTACATAGCAAACAGGATTCCTTAAATCCTTTAAATCTGAAAAAAATACAAAATAAGATGAATTTTTTTTTTCAAAATTTGACAAATTAGCATCCAACATATCTTCTTTCCTGTTTTGAAAATTATCCTCTGCCTACCTTTTTGCATAACCAATTTAGCTAGTAGAATCCCATTTGTTGTTATGTCGATTGTAGGCTTCATTTCATTCCAATACATGTTAGAATGGTGGACGTAAAATGGATTCCTTTCAGTGATTAGTTGATTTGGTTATTCAATCTATTTCAACATGGTTGAACTTAAATTGATTAAATGGTCGTGATGTTTCTAGATTTAGTTACTACTTGGCATATTGTTGTAGTTGTTGGTCTTTTAGTTACTACTTGGCATGGATTTAGTTACTAGATTTAGAACATAACCCTACAAAAGAGCTTCAAGGACTTGTTGGTCTTTTAGTTGATTTGTATGCTTGATTGCATGAAGAAACAATGAAACCCTATAGTCAGAGAATAGAATCAACAAAATGGTTATGTTTTTTGGTATCCTGACATTTTTCGATCAATAGAGAGAAGAATCGATTGTGCACAAGACTTGTTTAATCGATTTGTGCAGTTGACCAAATAGAATACATGATTCCTGTGCAGGAGATGTAAACAAAAATTTGGTTCTCTTTTTAAGTAGGTTGGTGGGTGATGATTCCAATGGCTTATGGTTCACTTAGATATGTATCATGCTTGTTATCTTTGTGCTTTGCCCTATGTTAAGCATGCCATATTTGAATTTTTCTTATTTTGAAGGATGTGCATGATTATAAAGTGGATTTAGTTTTATAAGGATTCTTCAACTTGGCAATACACAGGATTTGACCAATTTTGGTAAATATTAACAAAGGGGAGTTTATGCAAAATCTTGTTGTCAAACTTGAAGGGAAATCTAAATAAAACCTTTTCAAGATCTTATTGATTTCTGTCCTCTTTTATGAAGGTTTTACCTTACAAGTGTCACAAAGTTCAACAAATCAAGTGGAATGAGAATAGTTTTGATTGTAGATGGTTGATCCAAGACACAATTAAAGAGTTTGGAAGTCTTAATTGAGGTAAGATAGGACATCACCTGACGAATCTACAAATGACATCACTTGACGAATCTACAAATGCATTGGCAACAAATGGTGGCTTAACCACCCAAGTGTTTGTACTTCTGTTACAAATTATAATGTTGTGGAATATTTTTCATAATCTACAATGGTTGTCTTATGGCAACTCTCTTAAGATGAGATATTCATCAAGGGAGAGTGAGAGCCATGACAAGGGAAAACACAGCATGGGTGGTTCTAACATGAAAAGGTCATTAATGTCAATGATGTTTTGAACCAAGAATGGTCTCCATCAAGTAAATAGCCGAAGTCTTTCAAGTTGGCGTCTATGGTTGAAATGCCCAAAAGTTATGACTAACACTCGAGGACTAAGAGTGCTAGCTTCATTTTTTATCAATATAACTCCTAATTTGTCCTTATCATGTCTCTCTCAATTTTTTCATTCTCACTCGAGGATCAGGATGTTTTCTCGAATTCTTCTCTCTAGAATGTACTTACACTCCAAGATTGAATCTTAAAAATTTCACTCGAGATCAAGAACATGAATGCATAATGTGTCGTAAATAAAAAAATCAATTTATTAATATATATAAAGAATATGATGCTTATTCTAAGTAAAAATATATTTTTGATCTTTTAGGAAATCTTTTAAAACATCCCTTAGCATCCGAAGCTTTAACTCAATCATTTTTTTGGCTAAAGAGCTAGACTATCCTTGTGGATCACTAGTTCCCCTTTTCTCATTACTTATCTCTCTTGAATCATTATCTTAGTAATCAAGAACCTCTCTACCTATCACATCATTTCCACTTGTCATAGAGGTGAAGCCTCTTAAGTTTGTAAAAACTTTCTTTCGAGATTGGATTCATTTTCTTCTTCTTGTATTCAAGATTGTTAATGTTTTTATCTTTCTCATCAATCATGCTCGTGTACTTCTTTTTAATATTCTTTTGGCTTATGTTTATCTTAACCAACTTCTCCTAGAATATACAAGACTATGTCCACAACGATATGTCATGTAGTCTAAGAAAACTAGGTAAAGATGTTAGAAAAGTATTATACCTTATTTAGCTTTACATTTTTAGGCCTAACTTTGAGGACATTAGATGTCGGTCTCGACTCGTCTTCTTTTTTAAAGTTGGATATAATCTAGAGTTGATTCTCAAGTCTAGCCTTTGTGATAAAGCTATGGCTTGATTCTCCATCATATTCACAATCCCCTTATCATTCACCGTTTTGGTCGGTAATTATGGTCCTCCTCAATTTGCAAGTCAAAAAGCTTCTTGGTAAGGGAGTTATAACACTAGGTAATTCACTTTATGACTCTACTATCGTTATTGCACCAAAAAAAGATCATGTATAAATTATGTGCATCAACTACTTTGTTTGAATAGAATCAATTGAAAAATTGATACCCTCTTGTATTGGTTATTTACTTAATCAATTAAAGCATTCCTAAGTTTTTTCAAAGTTATACTTGAAGTCTAGCTGCCACCAAGTGTACATTTAGCGAGGATGAGACTTTGAAGAAAGCATTCAAGATGAAGCAAGGTTGTCTTTGTGGCACATCATGCCTTTTGGATTGTGCAACTTGTTAGCAAATTTCATGCTTCTCATGAATAATGTCTTGAAATAGTTGATTGAGGGCCTGAAAATACTTAGACAACATCTCTTGTAGGAACACTTGTGAGATCTAAAATATTTGTTAATTAATTTTTTATAAAATTTTTGATGTAGTTCTTGTGATTAACAAGTCAACAAAATAGTGATCAAATTTAAGATGTACATGCCTCACAAGCTTTTATGAACTCAATTTGTAAATATCCATGAGCAGTTGGAATTTTATGTATATTAATGTGCAAGAGAAATATATGCAATGAAAAGTATAGAAATAACTTATTTGATGGCAATCTCACCTAGGTTTCCATGCATATGTCATTGAACTCCTCAAAACAGCAAAAATGAGCAATGTGACCAAATAACAGATATGTGGATGCTTCACTTCAACTTCATTGAATAACTCTTTCCAAAATGGTTTATCGTGGCACTTCAAAAATTGTTGACTATTGTGTTGTAAAAGCTTGTTTAAATTCTAAATTCACTCATGTTTATTGTTTTAAATTATTTTAGGAATTTTTTAACAATGATATGATCATTTGTTGTATTGAAATTAAAAATATTTTTCAATTATTGAAGATTTATCGATTATTATTTGTTTTCTTCAAACCCATCGGACAATCCAATCGTAACATTGAATAATCTAATTATGTCAAACCTTATGTTTCCAATTGATCCGATTATTTATCAAATTGAACTGCATGATATCATATTGTCTAATGGATGAATTGATAGTAGTCTAAGAAAAAGTTTGTTTTCTAGATTTTAATAAATATTTAGACTCACATCAAACTCGTCGTCAAACATGGCATTAGACATGCATGATATCATATTGTCTAATGGATGAATTGATAGTAGTCTAAGAAAAAGTTTGTTTTCTAGATTTTAATAAATATTTAGACTCACATCAAACTCGTCGTCAAACATGGCATTAGACACTCAATGGTCATCTGATATAGATCCAATTTTTGTGATCCAACCTATCTTAATGTTGAATTTTGCTCTCGGATGATCCAATAATCATCATCACACTAGTCATTAGATGTTAATCAAATGGCCAAATAACTATTTGACAAGAAACCCAATTGGATAACTAATATCATGCTAACATGATATCCTTTTATTAAATGGTCCAATACACATCGAGCACATCATCGAACTGATTGGCAGACGATCCGATGACTTTGCGATAAATATTCTTCTTTAAGTCTTATTATCTCTATCTCTTTGGACTGAGGATTATACAATCTAATATCCATCCAAAAAAGCGTGTTATTTTTCTTATATTCATTGGACTAATGGTTTAATGTATATTTTGACATAATTTAAATGACTTCATTTAGGACAACGGATCATCTGGCAATCAAGTAAAGCCCAATGCGTAGTCAATAAGTTCATCATATGATCCAATAAATGTAAAAACTTCTATTTAGAAATTGTTTTGAATGAAGCAAGTGTTATAGAAAAACTTGCCATCTTTAAATTTTTACACATAATTTTGCTTATTATGATCCTAATACTTTAAAAGAGTAAGTTATAAGTTATATATGCTATTATTATAAAAGAAATTTGATTCAAAATGCTAACTATCACATCACATGAACACTCCCAATTTTGCTCGAGTCAATCTCCATATATTTTGAAAAAGGCATTAGATCATATGGGTTATGACTTTGTTATCATCAAATTACTTACATTAGTTATGTAGGATCACATGCTCTTTCATTAATGATTGACAAAATCACAATTATATTTAAAATGAAAAGTAAAACATACAAAAACCCCACCTAAATAGATGCTCTCTTTGATTATATGAATAGAATAAGGAAACATATAATAATTAAAAATGTCAATTTCGTATCTACAAAATAAGAACTTTTTTAATAGAAATTTTATTTTTATTATTCATGCAACAAAGTACAAGTTATTCTATATATGATGTATTGATAAAATTATTACAACTTGCAAAACAATAGAATATTCAGTAAAGAGCATTGAAGTTTAATGCTTAGTCTTACGAGATTTTACTTTTTTCCTTTGTACTTATATTGAATAATTGGGTATCTTTGACCACCATGATTAGAGTAAGGTAATCATCCGAAATTCATTAGAGTCGATCACTGCATATTTGGAAGCCGAAAAAAAAAATCCTTTTTCGTGAAATCTAAAGGGGGAGTTATTTGTGAAAATTTTGAATTCTTCAATCTTTGTATTACTATCAATAGACATATTTCTCATAAACCTAATGAAACCTTGGATCAAGGCTGAAATGGAGTGCTTCCTCTATAAGTTTACTAAATGATAAAGTATTGATTGAGAGATCAATTTGAGTGAGAAGTCGAGTGGATTCTGCCTAATGAAGATGTCATCATGATAAAAGAAATTAGCTCCCCTATAAAAATCCAATATTGAGGAAAGAAGGTTCGAGATGAATGGCTTGGGAGTAATACATTGATCAGTGGTAATTTGATCAGTAGAGACTAAAACTAGAGCAATACATTGATCAGTAGTAATTTGAAGAGGATAAATATTTTGATTATTACTAGTCTATATGGTTGATGTACCAAAGATGTGTGACTAAAGCATTTCATGCTTGGGTTGATATTTTTTTTTCAAATTTTTTTACTTTTTCGTCTTGGGAATCTCAATGGGTTATTGATTTCCATGGATATGCTTGGGGTCTAGTTAGCAATTTGATTTCTTGTGGTTGAAATCATGAAAATTTTCATATTCCATAGTTTGCCCATAACTAGTTAGATCATTTCTAATCCATATTTTATCCTACAGCTCATTCTAAAGATTGATTCAACACATATTTTTGTGACATTGGGTTGGACAAGGGAAACAATTCCTCAATAAGATGGCTTATAGAGAATAAGAGACCATTGTTAAAGAAGTGCACAGACAAATGTGAAAGCGAGATCTATATTGGCACGTTTGAGAACTCTAACTTATCATCGTGTAGCTTATTTAAAGAGCTTGAAGCATCATGCTCTTCAAGTCTTCAAATTTGGTGTTGATGTAGGATTTAATATTTGTCTCAAATTCACCTAATTTCTTATCAATGTAATTTGGGATATTGGGAGGCACATGCTTGTGAGGAATCATGGAATAGTGATAAGCTTTCGGAGGATAAGTTATCCTCCAGCTCTAGAAGTTAATGGTCTAGCTTCATGTGAAGAGTAAGTAGGCAGTGGAGTACAATAATGGAATGTTGTTGTAGTTGTCAACATGGATTTGAAGTTTTCATAAGTGCTTATCCGTTAGTGCAATAAGAGGTTCTTGATGAGTTTTTGTCAAAGCTTCCAAGTCTTGAAAAATATGAGAAGCTAAATGGCATCGTTATATAATCGAGGTCCCCTCTATTGTCAGGCATCTAAGTTTGATGAGAAAAAAAATAGATGATATAAGGAAATTACAAATTGATGTGTATTGCAAAATTATAACTCTTAATCGAGATTAATTTAGCCATACTACAAAGAATGCATTGGTCACCATTGAACGATTGTTTAGTAAGCAAAAAAAAAACGTGGCTATGTTTTGTGATGCAATAATGTAGTTTTTATCTCAATAATGGAGTAAAGAACATATGGAATCATATATACATCCCTATTTAGGTGTCTCACATCCTGCACATGGAAGTTGGAAGTGTAGGATCCAAGGATAGAATTGATAAGGGACCACTCATAATTAGAGTATTGAACATTGATGAAAGAGTTGGCCAATTACAACAAAACTCTTAAATGGGTTTCAAAATCAGTCAACATTATATCAAAATACTAAAATGAGAATTTGCTTGAATATAAGGAGGATGGGTTTCTAGGTTAGCATAGATCAAAAAACTACGTCATAGACATTGTGAGAGAAATACACTAATAAGTGAACACAAGTATTTTCAAAAAAATTATGTATGTTGTAAAGATTTGTCTTGGTCGAATCTAAGTATTTTGGATAATGGATTTTTTTATTCTTGAATAATGCATAGGCTTGTTTGCTCCCAAATTTTGGTGAATGACATTGATCAAGATGATTCTAAATTTGAACTACATGAGTCATCATCAGAAGGCGGTGAAACAAGTGGTACAACATTTGGGTTAGATTGACAAAACTAAAGATTATATAATCAACATTAATTTGGCAAGTTAAATATTCATCACTAGAATCCTTTATAAACAGAGTCATATCCATTACCTCAAATAAAACTATCTGAAATTATTGAAAGAACATAACTTATCATGCTAAGTTTTAGGAGTTTTTTCAACCCATATAACACCTTTTTTAGTTTATAAATATAATTTGGTTGATTTTTTCTTTTTAAAACTAAATTTTATTTTATATTCAATAGAGTACAAGAGATTCAATATATGATGTACAACTAATGACAACCAACATAGATAATCTATCAAAATACTAATAAAAGTCAGTAAAGATTAACATTTATTCTTGCAAAGTTTTTCCTTTTCTTCATTGCATTTATATTGATGAATTGGGAAACTTTTTAGCACTTCAACTAAAGAAAGATAATCATCAAAGAAATCTGACAAAACTAAAGTATCATCATTGATGATTACATCATAGCTCTAATAAGGAGAATTCTTTTTCATATAATTTGAGTAGGAGTTCATTCTGAAAACTTTTAAGATCTAATTTTTTATTACAATTATTAGTCATACACTTCTTGAGATATTTTGGATTTGGTTGGTTGTTATGTTCAGATTTTGGTAATTGTTCTACATATGCATCTTTATTATGTATCCATTTAAGAGTGTAGTTTTTATATTTATTTGAAATAATTTGAAGCCTTTGTAACACATAAAAGTTAGAAATATTCTAATTGTTTTTAATTTAACTTCGAATGTTAATGTTTCTTCAAAATCAACATCATTTTTTTTATTATACCCCTTTACAACTAGTCTAACCTTGAGTATGGTTGCATTGCCATCTAGTTTATTTTTTAAAATCCATTTTTTTACTTGTTATGGGTTATGGGCATTCTAAAGGCTTGATTCTGAAATTGCATTCCTTTCAAATTGGTTTAGTTTTTTATTTATGACAATAAACCAAAATTCATCCGTAAGAGCCTTACCTATGGATTTCAGCTCGAAGTTAGATGCATATGCAGCATGATATATGTTTGCTCTCACTTTTACACCCACAAATAGGTTTCTTGAAACCTATTTATAAGAGTGATTGCAGCTGAATTTCCATTCCTTGGGAAGTTTGATGTTATTTTTTACTTAATATTGTTTGCTTCAATCAATTACTATTTTATTGCAATTTTCTTTAAAACTTATATTTTTTTATGCCTTCTGCATTTTTGTTGTAAGTGTTTCTTGCTACTTTTGTGGTGATTTATCACATACCAAATGGATCAAACCTTAACTAGTAGCAATCTTTTGTTGAAAACTCTATGAACTTTGTGAGTTGTTGAATGTCTCTAGGGATATCCTTGCATTTGATTGAGAGTTAAATTTTGACAATTCAGTTTTATCATTATTTAAAATGTAACACTTTCTTTCAAGTGCATACAAGTGAGCAATGTTTGGTTTTCTTCTTTCTATCCGTTGACATGGTGTCAGCTTTAGTTTTTGATGTGGTAGAACTCTATTAATTATGCAACACAATGGTTATGGATTAAGCCTAAAAATACTTAGTTAAATTGTAGTCACTTGGCATTGTCCTTGTCATTATCTAATAATTTTTTTTTTTAAATTTTGCAATTTTGTTGTGGTGTGCATGGAGTTATAAATGTGCCTAATTTCATATTTGTTACAAAACTAGATAAATTTTTCATTTTTAAGTCCTCCTTCATGACCACGATCTATTATAATTATTGTAATGTTATGCTTGTTTTAAATTTTTAGCACTAATTGTGAAATATTTCAAAAGTTTCTTTGTATTCTTTAGAAATATTATCCAAGTAAACCTAGTAAAGTAATTTATGATGATAAGGCCATATTTTTTCCTAGTAAAACTTAATGGTTGAATTGGTCGAAAAAGTTAGGATATAAAATTTCTAAAGGTTGGTTAGTTGATATATCACTTTCAGCTTTGAAGAATGACTTCATTTATTTACCCATTTGGCATGGATTACAAACTTGATCATACTCTACGTTATTGGTCGTATTACTCTTAACTAGTTCAAATTCTATAACTTCTTAATTGCAGACAAGTTTGCATGACAAAGTATTTGATGCTAATGATAGACATCATTAGCTTTTGATGCAAGACACTTTAAACTCTTGTTTTTTTTACAATTTTTAGATCTAATGCATAGATGTTGTTTTTCCTTAATCGTACGACTTTTGATTTGTCATTTTGGTAGATTGCACATTTGCAGATGTCAAATTCTTATTTTAAACTCGAATCATATAATTGGCTAATATTAAGTTAAATTTTAAATAATTTACTAAAAGGGCCCTATTTATAAATGTGGAGTTGCTATCAAAAACCAGTGCTTATATGCAATCAAATGGGTGAATTGTGGTGAATCTCACAGCATGTCTTAAGCACCCACTGTCCAGATATTGCATGCTTCTTTCAATCCTATTAATGAAGCATTTCTATAACCAACTAAGCATACATTAGCTCGTGTGATCCAAACAAGCTTGTGTATTAATGAGCTAAAACTAGTTGTTTTGACACTAGGCAAACTAACTTTTTTAATCCAAATATGGCCAAAATGTTTTGAATAAATATTAGTTCTTGTCCTACAGTTTTTAGAGAGATGTTCAAGTTTTATGCAATAGAAAAGACATAATGATTAAATTTCATAA
Source organism: Vanilla planifolia (assembly GCA_023846275.1). Lineage (NCBI taxonomy): Eukaryota > Viridiplantae > Streptophyta > Magnoliopsida > Asparagales > Orchidaceae > Vanilla > Vanilla planifolia. The sequence goes on from CM043870.1 coordinate 22,853,087, forward strand.
GTTTTACCTTGCACGATATTTCTTAACATCATTGTTCAATGTGAAACATTTCTATAAGATTGTTTTTTGTGGTAAATTGTTATGAAATAGTTTGAATGCAATTCCTTAAAGTGATCAGAATCTGTTTTCATCTTATGCTTGGCTACCATTTTGGTGAATTCACATTTAGTATATTTTGCATTCTAACATGTATGTTATATACTTTCCATTCAAAGATTTGTATAAGTCAAGGTAATTAGCATGCCCCTTCAACTTTTTTTTTAAAGAAAACATTTAAATTTTAAACATTTGTTAAAAATTTAATCGTTAAGTTTACTATGCCAACATCATGTATGCCATCTTGAGATTTCTCTTAGTGTGAAATTAGAAACATTAGTCCTTCTGAGCTGACTTCTTCCCTTAATGTTGACTCTTTTAAGTTACTCCAAGTAGTCTTCATTGTCTTCTTTGTTTTCTTGGATTTATCTTCCTTATCTGCTAGCTGTGGACAGTCCAGTCAAATGTGACCTGGCGTGTTGCACTTGTGAGAAATGACTTTTTCTTTCCTCTTGCTTTTGTTCTTTTGTTTGGCACTCTTCTCTCTATTCTTCCCACACAACATTTAAATAATCTGTTTAAGCTTCAAGATGTATGAACTACTTCATCATTGTAGTATCAGTCTTCTTCCTCTGAGGTTGACTCTGCTTTGGATGCAATGTTTGCCTTCATTGGCTGAACCTTCTTAGCAATCGACTCCTCTTTTTGGTTCTCTGTATCATCTATATTTTATTTGTTACATGATCTCCAAGCAACTTATCCAAAGAGATGCTTAACATCTTTAGCAACTTTGATGATTGTCTCTAATGAATCATGTTCCTGGGACAGCAAAAGAGTATTTAATAAAAACTTTGCTCAGATTTGATAGTTCATTTGTGATGTTAGTAAATTGAGTAAACAATGCTTTTACAAACTCTCCAGAATTCATGCAAATCGATTCATAATCATTCATCGAAGATTAATTTTGTCCTTGTGTTCTCCTATATGATTTCTAGTTTTGTCCATTCTCATGATTGGTCCTAAGATTTATGACTCAGTTGTATTCAAATGGATGATGAACCACAATATGGGATGTTAAGTACCTATGAAATTAGTTGTGTATGATGTCATTCTTCACAATGTCCCTAGAAGTTTTCTAACTGTTTCATTTCTTAGAATACTAAAATGGATGTTTGGCAACTTCCCATAACTACAGATCTACTTTCATGGATATGCACATTCTATTTTTCCAATATAAGTAAAAAACTACCTTTGAACAAGAAAGGATGGTAGAAGGTACCTCTCTTAATGCTATATACCAATTGATTGTGTGAGATATTGAAGGATCTTTCTAGCAATTTTACTCATTAGAATTAATCACGTTTTGATACCAAAATGAGTTAGGGAGTGAATTGAGTTTATTATTTTGAGTAGTCTTAAAATAAACATTTAGAAACTCTTGATTAATCCTAAAAACCTTATTGTATGAAATGCAGTAAAGTAAGATGTAGAGATATTTATGTGGTTTGATTCCAAACAATGAGCCAATAGTTCTCCCCTAGAAACAAAAGACCGGGTTTAACAAACTCAATGTGTCTTTTGTAAGATTAAGAAAAAGCCCTCACACATCAGCCCAAAAAGGCCTATACAATGGATTTAGAGTCTTACACATAATATATCCAAAGGAATCAAGGAACACTAGCCCAAAAGAGTATGCATAATGTGAAGTAAAGAAAAGAAGGGAAATTATAGTAAAACTTATGATGTATTCCTATAACCATAAATTTAATCCAAGAGACAGCTAAATTCGTTGTAATTGAGTAATGTTACCAAACAGTAGATCTGAGGATCAATGGAATTGAATGGCAAATATTGAAGCTCTTCCAAAACAAATTCTTTCCACACTTTGAAATGCATTGGTTCGTCTTGTAAAACTTTGTTTTAATTCTGAATTCGGTCATATTTATAGCCTAAGATTATTTTAGAAATTTAGCAAATGATAATATGCAGTTTATTGTATTGAAATTAAAAATATTTTTCAATTATCGAGGATTTTGTGACCATTACTTGTTTTTCATAAATCCATCAAATGATGTGATTGTAACATTAGACAATCCGATCATATCAAACCTAGTCCTCTTGATTCAATTGATTGTTTGTTGATTGAACCAAATACAATTTGATGATTGTCAGATGGCTTGGCAATCGTTTGATAAAGAACTCCTTTTAGTTATATATTTTCACTAAAGATTTGACCAACATTGAATTTGTTAAACAAAGCATTGGATGTATAATAGAATGATCTAATGTTTTTCTAATAGAGATCCAATTTTGATGACCCAATTTGTCTTAATGTTGGATTATACCATCGGATGATCTAATTATCATTGTGCCAATCATTGGATAATATGATTATCATTTGATAAGAAACCTGATTGGATGTCTAATATTACGTTAACATCGAATCCTTAGTCAAACAATCAAAGATCATCGAATGTATCATTGAACTTATTGTTGGATGATTTGATGTCCAACAAATATTTCATTTTAAGCTTTATTATTTGTCTCATCAAATCATACATCAGATGGTTGATGTATATTCCATAAAAAATTACTTGAGTTCATTTAAGGCGATAGATCTGATGATTGAATAATGCTTAATGGAAAATTCAATAGGTTCATCAAATGATATGTGCAAAAACTTAAGTTTAGAATCTATTTGGAATGAAGTAAAAATTTTTTGAAAAAACTTATCTGGTTTAGTTTTTCCACTTTCATGATCTCACTAATTACAATCCTATTGCTCAAAAAATGAAGTTATAGATACTATTAACATAAAATGAAAATTTTATTTAAATTTTTTTTGTGTCACATCTCCCAAACACTTCCAATTCTATTCGAGTTAAGATCCATACATACATTAGAAAAAATCATTAAACATATGATTTGTAATTTTATTTTTATCAAATTACACAGACTAATTCTTTGGGGTCAACATATCCTTGATCTCCAAGTCAAAAAAAGTTAAGACAATATGGATTCCAGGCATGTCTCGAATGGATTTCAATTTGTGGTGTGTTGAGTATCTTATATACAAATTGGACAGGCTCATGTTCCATGTTTTTTTATATAAAACTTTTATAAAATATTTTTTCATGCATATTGTAAATCTAGAAATAGGATTTGGAATTAAGATTTTATGAAAAAGATTTTTTAAAAAACTAATTTTATTTTAAAAAATTTAATAAAATAAAACCTGAAAAAGAATTTTTTAAAAAATGAAATTTAAAATCCAATTTGCATGCACACCATTTTTATTTAGTACATATATGTCTGTTAAGGCAAGCAAAAATGAGGATGAATTCAATTATTAACATGGAATTAAATTAGTTATAAAAATAATCAATTTATCTTAATCTAACATATATATATATATATTAAACATAAATTTTCTTTAACTCAATCTAACCCAAAATAACAGTTAAAAACAAAATTATTTTAACTCAATTTAACTCTTAGATAACAACCAAACATAATGTCATTCTTTAACCCACTAATACAGGAATAATCAATTTAAACTAGTCCCAGCTACTCTAATCCTATTTGTTGCCACCAAAAGTTATATGAGCTTTTGCAGCTCATTTGAGACTCGAAGCCTTTCAGGAGGATCGACACTTGTTATTTCTGTTTGTGTGGCACATATCAAACTTTGCATTTTTTGAGCGAAATGGAAAATCATATTTCATGGAAAGGGGCAATTATGTTAGCTTATGATTTTTTACTCCAAATCCCTCGTGAATTACTTATTTTTATGGTTGTCGATTAACTTTAAATTATCCAGCCAATTCTTTGTTTCGAATCTTAATTAATATTGTCTAATTGAATGCCTTCTTCCAGGTTCTCGGCCGTATATCGGTTTTGGGCTCAGCATTTCTCGCAGTCCTCGCCGCGTGCCCGGCTGTAGTAGAACAGATTACACACCTTACTGCCTTTCGTGGATTTGCTGGTACATCGGTGCTTATACTTGTTGGCTGTGCTACTGATACGGCAAGAAAAGTTCAAGCAGAAGTCATATCCCAGAAATATAAGAACATCGAATTCTACAACCTTGACAAGTATGAACCCTAAACTTATTCTTTATGTAGCAATGTGCATTTATTTGACCTTTAATAGACAATTTCTATAAAATTCAGTTTAAATTCCAACACTTGTAAGATGTGAAATGCACAATATTTATAAAAGCACTTGTGCTGTTGCTCCAATTTTTGTGGTGTTCTCGTCTCAATCATGAGAAATTTTCCTGTGCCTTTAGATTATTGTGTCAAAGGCTGCACTTACAAACTGTACATATGTATGTCGACACTTTGGATATTAGTGCTCAAAAGATCTACTTGTAACCTTTCGTTTGCTATCAGTAGGGATTTCTTGCTATGTTATGCTCGTGTAATCCACTTGTTATTTTACAGATTTGTAACAGTGGTCTTTTAAGTAGGGTTTTATATTTTGTGTTTATGGAATGGCAATCCAACCCAGTTAAATTTAATTGCTGATGGTTTGGTGTAAAGGTACTTGTGACTAAAAAATTTTATGTTTGGTGTAGATGAAATTAGTAGGATCCTTTAGGAACTTTGTTTTCTCAGGGAAATTTTAATGATTGTTTTTCAAAATTAAAAAATTAAACTTTTAACATTTTTTTAAAAAAATATCTTTTATAAAAAGAATTATGAAAATTATTTGGTTCGAAGTTTAGTTGAATTGTCTTTTTCAAAATCTGTACGAACTTTTATTTTGATTTCCTTGATCCTTAACATTATTTGTGGGACCTCTTTTTGGCTTTTGCATAGCTTTTTCGAGAGTTTGAACCTCTCAAGGGTCTTCACTTGCTTGGTGTTGTTCAAGGCGTGTGTTTCCTTGAGCCCTTTTGGGTCTTCTTTCTCGAGAGTTGATTTTTATTAATGATTGATAAACTCTTTTCTTCTAGGCCTTCATAATATGACTTAGTTGCTATAACCATTTCAGTCTTTTGCCATGCTTGATAAAGTTGATCCTTGGTCATACCTTTTTTTTATTAAAGTTCAAGTCTTATTGAATCTCTTTTGCATATGAAGGTACTTTAAGATTCTTATTATTTATTTAGGGTTATTATCCTCAAGAATTACTCTTCCTTTAAGGTGTTGTTTATGACTATTTCGTTTTGAGCTTCTATTAAAATTTTTAGCCCTATTTGATTACACTCTTCCATGCTTGATCTAATAACTATTGGAGGATTGAGATGATCTTGTTCTTTTTGAAATGCCATCATCTAAAGTATCTTTTCTCTAATTGTTTCATCAAACAATAGATTACTCTTAAGTGCTTCTCTAGAATTCATTATCTTGAATATATCTATTTCATTTATTTTTAGTGAAGTAGATGTTGATTTCATGATCAAACAATTACATTTAATTTTATTAATAGCAAACTTTTTAAATGTCTTCTCTTGATATTCTAATGTCTATTAAGTATGTCTAGATAACAATTTAGATAGACAAATTTTGTGGTTATCGTAACCATGGAGTGAACTAATACTTAACAAAGTGCATAAAATTGGTCAATGTTTTAATGAATAAATAGAGTATTCTAATGTGTACATTAGTTGTGTGTCTAGGATTAGTTCTTTTTTAACCTAAGAATTATGTAAGTATTATACTTCACCATATCTTTACACTCGTTCCATATGAAAAAAATTCTCATTTAAGCATTACTTAGGTTGATACTAATAGCACAACACATATATCAAGTCTAAACTAATTTATTTGTTTAAAATCAATAGATTAAGCATTATATAATTAATTTACCCAAATTTGTCTTAATTTGATGCAATTTAAACAAGAGGTAGATTTAATGGCATTGATTGTGAAATATTGAGAATTAAATTAGAATTTTTAATTATTTTTAATATTTAAATGGAATTGGAGTTGGATTAATTATTTGCGTCATAAGATAAGTTTGATAAGATAATTTTCATATTTCGTGGATGTGCCTTTTTAGGAAAATATGTCCATTCACAGCGAAAATTTATAGATTGCAAGTGAAGGATGTTAAATATATCTCTACCATGTTTTGGTTCAAAATTTAAGTTATTTGAACATCAATTCAAACATTTGAAAACGTAGGCTCAATTAAGTAAAGGGCTTCATGAAAAGCGTCTATTTTATTTATCATTAATTTGCATGACCTAAGAATGATTTTTTTTTTAATATAATTCAAAATTCATCATTTTACTTTATCTTAAATCTCGCTTGAATTATACATTGTTTGATTTATTTGAGTTCTTAGGTTAAGCTAGTCAAAATTAAGTCCAAATAATATAAATCATCTATTGACTAAAATCAATAATATTTAGTTAAGAATAAAACTTTCTTTTCTCAACCATTTAGGATAAAATTATATACTCATGTTGATGTGTCCTATTTTTCTATTAAAATTGAATATATTTATAAGTTTAAAATAAAATAAAAATATCTCACTATGTAGCATGTGTAAACACGAATATGATACATGGATTTACAGTAAAGTATGTAGGCATACATGTTTGAAATAGCCATCAAACAAAGAAATATGTTTTACTATACGTGGCACATAAACAATATATATATATATATATATAATATGTTATACTTATGCATGGTATATTAGATATGTGCAAAATATTTATTACATATTGTACGAGATAATCTAAATTTTAGAACAATTAGTTTTATTAGTTTTTTGAAAAGTGGGAGTTTTTGTTTTTTGCAAAATGCTAATATCATCATTTGGAGATAATTTTGAGAGCTCAGGTGGGTATAAATACACTTCATTTTGGTTCCTTAAGTTGGTCATCACTCATTTACTAAGTTGTATTTTCACACAAGAAAGGACTTTGGAGGGATTTCATTGCAATATCATTTGGAAGAACATAAGTGCATACATCAAAACTTACAACACAGCATTTGCATACATTCACACTTTTACATAGCTATTAATTTATGCTTGGTAATATTCTAACTCAATTAATAATAATCATTATCATATATCTATCTTTTTTATATTAAGTTTGGGCTTTCAATTTATTTTGTAATTATTTTATGTAAGTGATCCTTTTGACCCAATTTGTGAGCAAGAGAGAGCCTCATTCAAGGCTCTATTTTAAGGAGTTGAGTTTAGTGTCATTACACAGCCATAATGTTGGTGGATTTTGAGCCCCCATTAAGCCTTTGTGATGGTGAGAGGAATGTAAAACCTACTCCAAGTCATGATATTAAATGTGTTATGAAGGTTTTTGTACCTACTCAAGTTGAACAAAGAAAGAATTGTGTAGTTTTAGGTTCAAGAAGGTGCTTGGGGATCAACACAAGTCAAGAGAGTAATAATTGAAGTACCTAAAAATTCTTGTGTGTTTTTCTTTCCTTACAACTAATCTTTTATACATGCTTATATTCTTAAATAAAATAATAATAAAAATTACAAAAGTTGAATTAACAAAAATTTGATAAGCTCAATTTATCCTCTTTCTCTCTCCTTTTTTTTTGGGGCATTCTTATGGTTCAACAAGTGCTATTATGTGGGTTCTCACTTGGGTGAAGAGCTTATAATTAGTCACATTAGGCTTATCATCCTAAAAGTAAATCTTATTATATTACTTGGTTTTTAGTTTGCTAAGATTTATTTTAGAATATTCTAAAGACCTTCCTTTATTCGTTGGAGATTATTTTTCATTATGATATACTCCTATAAAAACTTTTTACTCAAAAATATTTCTTTTTTATTTATAGAATTTATTTAAGAAACCTCAAAGCATTCTTATGAATATATTTCATAAGCTTAATGATAAATCCTTACAATTTATTGAGCAAAATACTAAAAGTTTGAATATATTATATTATGCTTTAACACAAAAAAAAAAATTCACGCAAATTGTCATGCTAAATGTTTATTAGGCTATATATGAGTTAGTTAAATTATATGGTAGAATGAAGCTTCAAGCCAATGAGAAGAATAAATTGACAAAGAAAAACGAGAAGAATAAGATGAAAAAGAAAAGAAAAAAAAAACATAAGCATGTTGGAGCCCACTTGGCTAATTTCTCAAGATCAGGTGGAAGTTCTTCTAATGAAGGAGTAAGTTCTAACATTTTATTTTATGATGAGTTATCATCTTCTTTTGATGAATTTTATACTGAATTTGAGAAACTTAGAAAGAAATACCTAATTATAAAAAAAAAATAATGTACTTTGCATTAAAACATCACCTATGGCATAAAAATAAAATGTGAACTTATGAAAGAAAATAAATCTTTATTGTATGATGCTTAATAGAATATTTCTTTTTTTTAGTGAATGACATGCTAAATTGAATGACTATAAAAATATTTATTTTTAGTTTTATTTAATTATTGATTCATTAAAATCAAAAAATAATATTATCACTTATAAAAAATTGGAATCAATAAATAAGGTTGAATATGTTTTAGTTGAAAAAAATTGAACTCTTTGAAGATACATTTTTTTTATTTCTAATTTACATGTGCATTCTTGTATCTCAGCAACTCATATGAAAACCCGAAGTTAAAAAACATTTATTCATGTACATGCTACATTGTTTAAGACTGTTTTACATACATTACATGCTCGTATCCTATTAAATGTTGTATGCAATTATTGCACTAGATTATGAAATATACCATTGGATTGTTCTTTAAGGAATTCCATAAGCTTAAATGTATCTAATTATGTTTTGACTCCTAAGGGAGTTAGTTTATGGATTAGAGTCGCACATTTGTCACACTCATCACACACTACTATTGACCTCATGCTTTTGTGAAGTTTGATGATAAGAAAATCAAGTAATTGTGAACTAACCCTTTGTAAATGTTGTTGTGGACAAAGAAAAGATTTATGAAGAGTGAACATGTAGCATTCTATATATAAGAAGGATCAACGTTGATGGTGACATTGCTCAAGGAATATGGCTCAATTTTGATATCAAGGAGCCATGTGGATTAAACTTTAGGTGGAGTGGTATCCATCTAAAACTCATCACTTACTATATTAAATGGTTAGAATGTCAAACCTTCAACTTATATCATGTGACACATATAATTGCATTTATTCTTTTTACTCATGCATGCCTTAAGTGTTGTACATCTCAATCATGAGTTTAAGTCATGAATAATTAGTTAAAACTTAGAATTTATGTTTCTTTATAGTCAAACCATGCTTAGGATTAATAAAAATCAAGCGTGTAAAGAAATCATGCTAACACAAAGCTTAGTATTTAATTTGTATACAAATTATATGAAATTATGTCTCTTATCGTATTTGTATATTCAATCTCTTAGTTACGTATCTCAAGTCAAATATATATTGATTTGCATGTCATATATGCACAACATTCTCATTAATTGGTATGACCACTATAAATAGTTAGAAAGATAAGTAATTACCCAATATCACCTTATATAATACTATTCATTGTTCTATCTTAAGCAAACACAAGCATCATACAAGATAAAAGGTCTTATTATACTTGTTAGATATCATTCTCTTACAAAACATTTGAACAAAACTAGGGTAAAAGTTGAACTAAAAGATGTCATATATATATATGATATAATATCATATGTGTATGATTCACATAAATATAATAAAAAACTAAAAAACCTTCAAACAAATATGATGTTTCTATCATACTTGTATGAAGTTATTATAATGCAAAACTATGAAACAAAGATTAAACTTGAATACCTTCTTATTGATACAATATAATTATTGTACTCATATGAAGATCCAAAAAACCTAAGAGTAATTGAACATGCAAACATTCATCATATACATACGATCTTTTTGTCAAAGGTGTACAATCTAAAGATAATAGAGAACATATATGAGTTTTAAGGGAATTTTTATGATCCTCATGATCATCTAATATGAAGTTTGAAAGCCTAAGAGCAATTTCAATACTATGTTGTGTAACCATTGTACATTATGATGTCTAATGTCATACTTGTGTGACATATTTTAAGTAACCAAAATAGTCAAGCTATACATGCACTTCATTGGGTGATAATATTCCCTAATCGTATACTTATAATCCCCTAATCATATTTGTACGATCAAAACCCATGAATTCTAATAGCTAGTTAATTTCATTAGAAATCTAATATTTTAACCATTGGGTCTTAATTGTAGTTTAATCATATGGGGAGTATAAATAACAAGATATTCATATGAGAAATGATTAATGAATTAATGATATCACTTGCATTTCTCTCAAAGAAAACCAAAAGCCTGACCTTGTTAGAATAAGTTGTTATCAATAAAAATTTAGTTTAATTGTTCCTATTGCTACTGCATTTTGAACCCTAAAAATCTTATCACTTTACACACTTTCTTAATAACACCTTTTCATAATATTTAATAGCTATGCCACTTTGTTCTAAAAGTGAAGGTTTAAGATTTGAGTTTATTTCATTATGCTAAGTGTTGAAATTGTGTTTATTAGCTATTATTGTGTAACTCTTATGAGTTTGTATTAGAAGATACTTTGAATATAGCATATATCTCTTTGTAGATATTTTGTAAGATCTTAATTGTGGCAAAAAAGAGTGATTTTATCAGTGCAAGCCTAGCCATCAGATAAGTGGTGAACATAAGCCTTGGTTTTGGGTTATACTACCTAAAAACCTATATTGTTAGCTTTTTACTTTTACTTGATTTTCATTGCTCTACTTTTCATAGAAAGGGTTTAGAAAACTAATCAACTATTTTTTAAAAAGAATCTTCAATTGTAAGTTATAATAGTAAGTTAATCTATTCATACTAATATTGCATATTGTATTAAGTTTTAAAAGGGCACAATTCACCCCCTTTTATGGCTCATACGTCATAACATGTGGGATCAAAGAAAAGATTGTATTAAAAGAAAAAAATTGTATGCAATCTTATGAAATACTATGAATTGCCCTCCATTATTTGTTAGAAAACAATTTTTACTTCTTAGTTATGACTACCTTGCATACATTATATGTTCATGTTTTATCTAAAGTTGTATGCAATTATTGTTACAAAATAATCCACATGTCTTTTGAATGTTCATTTAAGAAGTCCATTATAACTAAGAAGAATAACTATATATGGATTCTTAAGAGGAGTATATTAAGTGGAGGAATTACAAAATCATCTACTTCATATGCTACCATCACTTGTGAACTCAAGATGATTTATGTAACTAAAGTTAAAGGCTAGGTAGATATGAAGGTGTGTCTCCATAATAAGGATCTATGGAGACAAACCTTGTTTTATGAGCTTGGTTTGTGGATCACATTTCAAAATCTAAATGTATTTAGGCAAATAACAGGGCCCTTTCTTATTAAAATAGTAGTAGATTCAGTTGTGTGTGTGTGAATTTGTGTGTGTGTGTGTATATATATATATAGATAATAAGACATAACTAACAAAGTTGAGCATAGCCTTTCCTATATGCAATTGATGACTATCATATACTTATAGTTGGAAAAGATTTAGAGACAGTGGTTTTAAAATTAAAATAATACTTTTTCTTGACAATCAAACCATGATCACTTGAAATGAGAATGTTTAAATTGAGAAATTATGAAATATTGTTTTCATATATTTATGACATACCTCATCATATTAGACGAATTACTATAGTCATATTTGTAATGAAATGAATAAAAAGGCAAAGAGTTGAGTTATTGGTTAGCAAATTAGGTTTTGGGTGACATGAGCTACTCTATTAGGTCATGGGTTAGCTTGACTCAATAACCCTATGCAGGTCTGACCTAATGCTTAAATGAGCTGCTGACATGACTGTTAGTTACTCAACATTCGAGTCTGACCATTGCTCAAGTGCTATTACGTTTGATTAGATTAATTTTTTTCCTAATCCTTCATCCTTCCACACCTTCCTAATGCATGTGCCTTAACCCTATATGGCTAATTAGCTCCTCATGCTAATAGCTTCATATGACTCAAGTCTATTAACAAAGTTGATGTCTGCTTCTCTCATTACCCTTCTTACAATGGTTGATTGAAGTTCTCCTTGGATGGTAAATTCCCTCCATGTCAAAACCTTAAGCTATGGACTTTCAAAAGTTCGGATCTACCCTTGCTTTTCCTTAAATACCCCATTGTTGCTCCAAACATTCCCTCCTTACTCCAACCAAAATCCTTATTTTATGGAATTATGTTTCCTATTTTTTAACCAACACATTTTCTATAATGAAGTAGAAGTATTTGCTTCACTCTTTTTTCACTTTCAGATTTTTGACTTTCTTGTTTGCATTTTTTGTTCAAAACATTTTCAAAATTACTTCATTTTATTTTTGAAGTATTTTATTCATTAAACTCTTCATTTTCACATATTGATCACAATATTTTGATTCCACTTGATATTTTTACCATACCCTAAGAGAAATTCTTTGTTACAAAAACTCTCTAAAATTTGTCTAATAAATTCATCTATTAATCTAACTACTCTACTTGAAATTATAGCCATTAAACTTCATAGATTTGGCTTTTCATTAAAGATTTAATAGTTTAGTATTTCATGACCTTATCACATAAAATGATCATTATAGTTTTTCAACTTAACTAAAATATCTCATAGTTAAGCCTTATTATCATTATTGAATCTAAAATTGATTTATTTAAAACAATAAAATCAAAACTCAAACTTTAAGATGTTACAAAAGTGAACTTTAGAAAGTATAAAGGAGAATTTAATAAGAAATCATGTGAACAAGTGACATATCAATATCATAATAAGTGTATGCATTAGTAAACAACTATGTGATTTAAATAAAGTATACAATCTTGTTAATTTTAGCTATATGAGCCTAGGTTCTTCTAACCATGGTAATACCTTAGAACATCATATATGTGTAATATCTTAATATCAAGTGGTGGCCAATACCCTTGATGCTTTCCAAACATTTCCTTCATAGGAATGCCCTAGAATGCTATCATACCAAAAATACTATGGAGTGCCCATCACATCACAAATAATGAGAATACTTATCTAGCTTTTTAATGGTTGCCAGCCTCCTCAATAGTTAGAAGGTACTCTAGAACACTAAATAATGATCATCAAGGACTTTTAGTCCACTAGTATGTTTGGTTACAAAAGAGCACTTATTTTTATTTTAGTTTTATTCATCAATACATGCAACTTCATTCATCGTTACTTTCTATTAACATATTCTTATAGTTATTAACACTTGTGCTAGATATAACCATTTTTATCTTTTCAAATCCAAGTGTTGTGCTTAAAATCTCCTTTATGGTCATAATAAGTTTAAAACTTGTTTCATGCTACAATGTTATGAAAATAATATCATTTTGCATACTAAGTGACATACTAACAAATCCATAGTAAACTTTACAAACTTTAATAAATAACACTTTACATCTATTAAAATATTACATGTAATAAAGTTAATAAATGTAAAACTCAAGTGGCATATTAAGTATGTAGACATGACAATGTTACTAATGATAATCAAAGAAGATAAGAAAAGCTTGAGAATATTAAATGTTGTAGGAATGAATAATAGAAATCTAAAAAGGATGTAGCTTTTGCACATAATTGAAATGTTGAAATTGATTTTTTTGATTGATTATTTTTGCATTAGCTTCATTTTCCATAATTTATTATATATTATAAGAACAAAGCATTCAAAAGGTCAAACAAGGTAGTCTTTTAACTAAACAAAATGTTATATTAGTTTTTATAGGTTTAGAAACTAATTATATTGTATGATTGATAAGATTGAATCATGTGATGACATGAAAATGAACTATTTAGACCATATAATGAAATTAACATACATTCTACAATTCTTGAGTTCAGATTCAAGAAATGTATGTTTATATGCAATACTTGAACATACTGTATGTAAGAATAGTATCATATTATATGAAACTTTTGATTTTTCTCTATTTAGCTTAAGATCTTGATTGTATGATGGTAATTATCATATCATAAAAAATCCTTAAATTTTTATAACTCATCATTCATACTGTAATGATTGATCATATTATATAATAATATTATGTTATATTATATGAATGTATTATACTTTCACTTAGACTTTTCTTTGTTTAATTAGGAGTATATTATTAGTATAAATAAATCATACCGTACACTATAAACCATACTATATGATGAGTTGAAACTCCAATTTACTTGCTTAATTAGATCATTCCATTCTCTTTTTGTTCCCTTGTTTTAATACTAATCAAATGTATAAAAATAGTATCATAATGTGTAATAAGTGTAATTTTTTCTATTTGAAAAGTTAAGTTTATTTTACATTCTCCTATATGATTAAGTCTTAAATGATGAAAATCTATTTACTAGACTAGTAAGGTATCCCAAAATACTTTATGAAAATACAAATATTTATGTAAGATGGATTGAGATGAAAATTGAAGATGTTTTGATCAAAGATCAAGATCCTAATAGCCATATGCAAAGATTGTATGTGTTTTAACATTATATCATACCAAAAGAAAATTATAATTATTCATGATAGTCATCACACCAATAACAGCAAAGTTTCTCTATGGGGTTGCCACACTTGAGATGCTCATCCAAGACTAAGTCCATAATGAGATATAATATTAACACATCTCAGATGATCATGATCTTTTAATCTTATTAAGGCATCAAACTCAAAAAATACATTAGTAAATTTTTCATATGATTCTATTATCTTGAAGCTCCTATATAGAGCCATGAGGTTAATAATCTCTCTCTTATGATTATTACAAAATGATTACTATAAGAATATGCTTGAAATGAATTAGTGCATGTGAGTGATCATGAAAATACAAGTGATGAAGGGCAATAATAACTGCTCTTACTCCTAAATCTAAGCTTTTTCTTAATTATTTTTTATAAATTGATATTTGATTAATTGTGTTACAACTAGTTATAACCTATTGTCATGCAATGGTGATGAAGTGGCAGCATAATCATACATTAGAAGAAAATCTACCTTGGTGATCCTTTGACTTTAAGTGTTGTGCTCCATAACTTCAACCAATGTACTTATTTGATGCCAGCTGTGCTGGTAGACATAAAGTGACTAACCACCATTGTGAAGTTCAAGTGACATCTTAGTCTAATGGTATTCTATAAGGCATTTCATATGTACAATAATGTCATGATTAGAAGAGTCTGATGTTGTATTTTGATGTTAACCATTGATATATCGTAGAGGTACACTATGGTTCCAAAATAAATAGTGACCACTTTGAGAATAGTATTAGTCTGTTAAAAGAGGGTGCTTCATTGCAAAAGTATAATGTTGTTGGTATGTGCTACAATAGATGTACTTATCTAACCTATGATTAAGTGAGAGCATATTATTATGATTAACATGAGACCTCTTGGTATGATATAATGCAAATATGAATAATGCCCTCAACTTCTCTTCATCTTGTCTTATATTTTGGCTTTGGTTTTTATATCTATACATTGAAACCATTGAATGAACAATGAAGTCAAAAATGTCAAATGAATAAACTTTTTGGCATATACTAAGATACTAAACTTCTTCCCCATTTTGTTATCAGCTAAAGGTATGTCATTTAAAGGGTTGATAACTCATAATGATATCTTAAATTTAGAAAATATGTTATATGATAATGTTTTAGTGAAAATATTAGCTAGCTATGCACTTGAATGGACAAAATTCAAAAAAATTATTTTAAGATTTACTTTTTATTGGATAAAGTGTATCTGGTCTCTATATATTTACTTCAAGAGTGTTGAATTAAGTTTTTGTTGAGGCAAAAGATATTAGCATTAGCATAATAAATTAGAGTTTCTTTTAGTTAATATCATAGAGTAGTAATTGTTATCTTAATTACAAAACTTGGGTGAACTATGAGGAAGAAGAGTTGTAGTACATGTATGACACACCACCATAGCTGGAAGCGAGGATAACTTGTCCAATTGAAAGTAAAAACCAATGCACTAACATGATGATGGCCAATAATGAATAGTAACTAGATCATTCAATATGATAAGACTTATTGAATCAAATGAAAAAGAGAGAGTGGCATAAAGAAACACTTAGATAAGAAACCAACTAAGGTGAATCTTGGGATCATAGAGGACAATTCAATCCATTAAATGCATTAGTAAAGAGATTACAAGAAGTAGATAGATACAATAAACTATTTTGTAAAGTATAATCTTTGTTCAATTGAGATATAAGATTGTAAGTGTGATGGATGGCATGACAATATAAATATGACCAATGAGATTGTATTGTTTGATTTATATGAATTTGATAATGATAAATGTGAGAAGAGATGATGGAATTTAACAACTACTTGGGTTTAGATTTACTTGTGGAATGCTTGAAATATGATATTAAGGGAGCTTTTAGGAGAGCTCTAAGCCCCTAGTTGCATCTGTATCATTACATGTACCAAGCTTAGATAAAGATATCAAATTCCATTTTGTTTGACGAGAGCTTTGCATAATTTTGGGATTTGTTTTAGCCAAAAAATGTTAGATTGAAGATTGGCGCTATCCAATTGAGCTAAGTAATTTGCCACTATATTACTTTCGCTATAAATGTGCTGAAATTGAATGCTTGTGAAGTTTAGCTATTTAATTTAGTGGATGTGACTTAGTGTTATACCTTCCCTTCAGCTAACCAATAATGTTATTTTCTCTCAATTTTGTGATTACATGTTTGTAAATTTTGAGTAATTAAGTTAAGTTGTTAGTTTTTCCTTTGATGAGAATCATGCAATATGATAGTTGAAGGTCAATTGTATAATAGAGAAGAAACTTGTAAGAGTGCTTAGATATCATATAGTATAATATTAGTTAACCATATGATATGATCAATTAATAGAAGTAATTAGGACGTAAGGATTTTAGAGGTGTGTTAGTTCTAAAGTAAACCTTGGACTTAGGTAAGAACAACTTCTAAACTAAACCCAAAGTTGATGTTTTTTTGGCTAAGAGAGGCTTGTTTCCTTGGGACGAGCCATGAAGCTTAGTGCAATGGCTCGAACAAGGACTTTGCATGCATGAAGAGACCTTGGAAAGGCTCTTGGATGGTTTTTAAGGTAAAGGGAGTTATCATATTCCTTGAGGAATGGTTTAAGAGGCTTGGGTTTTGCCTCAAAAGCAGTTTAAGGTTGAGTTGGTTTCAAGAAGGCCTAGCAAAAGAATGTAGGTTTAGTTAAGGAAGGCATATGAAATAAGAATGTAGGATTAGCTCTTAAATTTAGTTACCTTTAAGTTAGACTAAGATAAGTTAGGATTTTAACAAGCCTTAGAGTTATATATTAAATGCTAAGTTAGAGATTTGTAAGCATATTATTTTAATGTGAGTACATTCAAGTTTTGAATGTAAACTAGTTAGCATCATAGGTAACCACAAAAAATAGAGGTTTAGAATAAGAAACTTTATGATGTAAATAATGAGTGAGATGATTATAATCGTGGATTATGGCATTAGGTTGATAAAATCATGGGTAGGTTAAAGAATTAGGCATCAAATGATGTAGTCTTTGTGGTGGATCCCAAATATAGCTTTATTTAGACTTAGATAAGGAAATCATAAAGTTGGAATTTAAAGTTGGACCAAGAACATAAGAACTTGATGTGTCTTGTACGTGTTATAAATAAGACTTTGGAGTAGTGAGGCTCTTTGTTAAACACTAGATAAGGGTTAGTTGAGCTAGAGAGTTTGATCTTGGGTTAGAGAGATGTTAGACTTGACCTAGAGGCTAATTGCCTTTATGATTTAGGCATTGATTGGTTTGTTAGGTAAGATATTTAATAATCCTATTTAGTCTCTTAGGCCTTGGGTTGATACCTAAATGATAATTAAGGAGATTTTGTGGCTTAGGAGAGAGGTGTGGGATTAGTGTAGTTGTTCAGGTTTGTCAATTAAGTATGAAAGTCATTATTGGAACTCGTGTGAACCCAGATCTATGAGATTCATCATGACATTAAATTGGACTTGAGTGAAGCTTATGTGATATCCCAAATAAGAGAAAAGATCCTAATAAGGATCCCATATAAGGTTAAGCAAAGTCTAAAGGTAAGAATTAGCTTTAAGTGTAAATTTGAATATGTTTGGGTGCCTTAGCTCATTAAATTAGGGTATGGAGGTAAACCTAAAGTACCCCAAATAATTTTTGGTCACCCGCATTAGTTATGTTAACACTTAAGATAATGTTTTGTAGGATAAAGGAAGATGAATTTAATGGTAATAAGGTTTTTAGATGTAATAGATTGCAGGTTTTGGTTATTCTAGTTAGCTATTTGTAGGTAATATAATGTGACTCCTACTAAATTTTGTATGTTGTGGCTATGTGCCACTACCTTACTCTAGATCCATGAGAGACTATAGACTTGACTATTTTATATGATGTGACTTTATGCCACTAGTCTACCTTGGACTCATGGGAGACTATAGACTTGGTTGTGTATTTGGTGGTGTGTTTATGTGGTTAGATTATGAGTGAGCACCAAATCACTGGTGGGATATTAAGCATATTATAAATTATATCTTAGATTAAAATCATAAAATGATAGAGATTTAAAAAGTTTTAATGGTTATCAAATAAGATTTTTGGAGTTATGATAGTTAGGCCATTGAATTCTATAGTTCTCATATATTAGATTAGTTTAATGATATTGCATACATTTATGTTATTTCTAATAATGGTATTGATTATTGTTTTTTGTCAATTTAATATAACACTTTGTTGTTGCATGTTATTTTTATAGTATGACTTGAGGAATCTCTATTGAGCTATAACTTACTCTCCTTATTTTTATATATAAGTTTTGGGAGATTAGAGCTTGCATAGGATTTAGAGTAGTGGGGTATCCTTAAAGGTGCATATAATAATTTTAAAATTTTTTATTTGTAGCTTCAATTTTAATGGAGTGATTTATATCTTTTATGACTTTGATATTTATACATTGATGGATTTGAGATGTATTGGATATTTTATTATGGATTTTAATATTTGCATCTATATATTCTTTTATTTGCAAGTTTTTCAAGCTTGTGGTTGTCTCTAAGCTTTGTTATTTTTTTAACATGTCATGTATGGATGGCATTGCAAGCTTACATGTTGCTTTGGTACCATATATATTTAATATGGTTATTGGGTTACCATATTATAAGGCGAATTAGTTTAGTATAAACTAGGTGACTAGATGATAAAGGATGATTTATTTTGGGTGACATGCCGGTAGTCTAATGATCAAATTTGGGGATCACAACTCCCACTTTGAAGTCAAGACTGAGTGGTGAAAGGTGATTGGTCAAGTATATTGATTGGTGGATGCATCTGTTGCATTTAAGGATATTAAAAAAGGGAACTAAAATTAGAGTATGATAATTCAACTAGATGAAATGCTTGATACCTTAAGATTAAACCTTGTGAAAGTGAATGTCATGTTCTTGATGAAGTTATGTTATGGAAATCATCAATCAAAAGTATTAATGAATATAGATAATTTTTGTTATTGTGAAGGTTCCATGTTATATGAAAATTGATTTACATGCTCATATGTTGATTTGCTAAGTTGTTAGAATTGAGTCTATATATTATGTGAAAATTGAATTTCATGCTCACATGCACATATGGCTAAGTAATCTATATGTACTATGTGACATCTTGAACCTTAGATCTTTGGACACTAATACAAATGATGAAAAGGTTAGATATCTCTACTCCCTTAACATAAAGGTAACTATTTTATGTGGTTGGTTATGCTTGTAGAAGGAATGTCAGATCACGTGATAAGAGACTCCAGATTTGACTGAGTGTCATTTGTATATTTAGTCCTAGGAGGGAACAATTGCACATTTAGTCTAATGAGGAATAGATAATGTGCTATGATATATGGTGGGGAGTACATATGATTGTTGAGGGTGTTAGAGCCATACAAGGTTGGCCTATGTGATTAGTATTATCATTGTGGAATGCCAAGTCATATGATGTGACAGGAGTGCTAAACCTTGTTATTATTCTCATTTCTTGGTAAGAATACTAGATTGACGTGAAACATTGTGCATCTAAATAATAAAATTATAACTTAATGTATTAACTTAGCTTAGGAGATGGAGATGCATTCAATGAGTTTTTATATTTAATGCTAATCATGCATTGCTCTTATGTATATATCCTTGTTACAACATGTTAGTTTTACTGTATAACTTGAGGTTTCACTATTGTGCTTTTCGATTGAGTCCCTTTTATATTTTTGCAAATATGAGGAGTTAGGAGTCGTTTAAGAGCCAGACTTGGGATGATCAAAGTTAGTATATTTGTTGAAGAATATTTCTTTTTGTTTTTTTCATGATTAATAGTAGTTGAATTATTATTTCTATTCATAACTATCAATTGTATTATTGATGGACATTAGATTATAATAGACTTTTATTTGTGAGTTTTTGTATTTGTATGTTTATGTTCATTTTAGATTGGACTTAAATTATATTATCATTTGAGTATTTGATATTCTTTATTTTTATATTTTGGATGATAGTTCTAGATGCCTATGAGTTATATATGATTATGTTACCATTTTGACACGTATGATTATAATTATAGGTATATTGATGAATAAGAGGATTTGGATAAATTCTGGGGTTTAAAAAAATTGTTTAAATGTTGGGTGTAACACTTAGCATCTTCTAAGGAGTAATCACATTGCCTTGCCACATGTCTAATATAGCCTTGCAATCCAATTTCACAAAGATGTTTAGGATACCCAGGTCTTTGTGGAGTTGTAGTCCTAACACTACCACCATTCCTTCTACTTCAATGTTTGTCTTGTAGCCCACAAATGTAGAGAAATCTTTGATTACTAAACCTACATGATCATCAATAATCCCACCACAACCTATAAGAATTAGTTAGCCACGAGTTGACCCATCATCAACATTCAATTTTATAATGTTTAATGGAGGCAGTGTCTAGTGAATAATTTATGTATTTCTACATATAATCCTAAGAGTAGGGCAAGAAGGTTTGGCTTACCCACCTTACACAAATTGACAATTTAATTGGGAAGTTTGGGTTAAAGGAAAGCATCTAAATATATTGTAACTATTTGATAAGAGTTTGTTAATCAACTTTTTAACTATTGTATTTTTCTTCTCAAATGATCTTAGGTTATGAACCTTTCACATGTTTTAGTAACAAATTGAGGGTAGTATAGGTACCACCTCACCTTTTGATGAATGATATTGTTTTCACATATTGAATTTCTAGACAAGTTGTAAAAAGCTCCATAGTTGATTTAACCAATTGTAGCTTACAAAAGTATGATTCAAAGAGTTACCATTGGAATAGAAATAACACTTATTTATTAGTTGAATATTGAGTTCCATAAGTTCTTTAAGAAAGGAAATAGAATGTTAAGGATCCTTCACATGAATTTGGAGATTTTCAATAGAATGTTATTGTTCCAAATAATTATGCTTGAATTTAAGATGAGACTTTTACTTTTTAGCTCTTCCCATGCTAATTTAGTGTTGAAATTGCCATCCTTGGTCAGCATCCAATATGTTTGTCCAATTGATTTAGAATGTGTCATGTATTTCATAATAGTTTGCTTAATCTCTTCCATATTGTTCTAGCTTACTTACAGTGCATTGCTTCTTTTCTTAGATTAGTATTTTGCTTTCAAGAATAAATCCCAAAGTGAGTTGGAGGTATGGACCTTCTAATAAAGTTTTGCACTAAAAGCTATTATAATCTCATTGAGTTTATTTAAACCCAAGATGCTTTCCTCTAGAGGTAGGCTCAGTTTATGTTAACTTTCTAGTGATGCATGTGAATATGATCCCTATCATTAGGCAATAATTCATTCATAATCCTTCCAATTCTTAGTAAAATCTTTTGTGGTGGACAAGAAACCATCAAGGAATGAATTGGAATCTACTATAACACATTTTTAACTAAGATAAGCCATCATATCATTGATAGTGGTCTTTTCTTCTAGCTACCCCTTTTTTTGCTAATCTTGTCTATTAAGTGTTGAAAGTGCATAATATTTTTCTACCTTTACTTAAGATGCATCTAAGATAAATTATAGAAGATTTTTTCTCTTGAATCCTACTAAGACCTCACTAAGAGTTTTTTCATGCCTCATTTTGATGTTTTTACTACCTATAAAAAAATACTTTTTTATTGATTCATAAACTCGACACATTTGGAGCTTTAAGAAATTTTTTGAAGTTTGTGATCAATTTCTTGTTGCCTTTAGCAAAAAAACAAACAAAATCAAAACATATGTTAAAACCTAAATTATCCTTGTGAGATTAAGAATGTAAAGAATTTTTATAGTCTCAATACCACTAGTTTTGAAAAGACTTTCTTAATGAAGTTACATAAGTCAAAAGGTTTGAAATCATCAAATATAGCTAGATTCTCAATTTTAGGAATTAGAATTAAATTGCCACTAGCTATTTCTCTTAGAATTAAAGAGTTTCAAAGAACATTCTTAGCCTCTTACAACACATCATTTGTTATAACTAACCAATGGTGTTTGAAAAGAACCCATTGAATGTAATAGAACCTAGAGCACTTTGAAGGTCCATCTAAAATATGATATGATGTATTTCCTCAATAGTCTCTACTTGTAGTAATGTTTGATTATTCTAAAGTAAACTTAGTTTGTGATATGAAAATACCATTTTTTACTTTCTTAACTAGTATCTTATGAAGAAAGTTATATCAAACTCATCTTAAACACCTTCATTAGATGTGCAAAATCTTCACAAAGCTCATTATTGGTTGAACAAAAAACTATGTCATCAATACAAACTTAATATACTTAGTCTTTTGTATTTTTAATAAAACGTGTAGTGTCAAATTTACCTCCTATAAAATCATTCAAAATAACAATACTACATGATCTTTTATGCCATGCTTAGGGGATTATTGCAATCCATATAATACTTTCTTTAGTTGATAAACATAATCTAGTTTATCATGGACTTCAAAACTTGAAGTTGTTCCATATAAACTTCTTCATTTCTATTTATAAAGGAACTTTTCACATTCATTTGATATAACTTTAATCCTTCGTAGGATTCTTACGGGAGTTGTATTTCAGTGGATTCTAATCTAGCAATAGTTACAAAAGTTTCTTCAACATATATTCCTTCTATTTGACTATTGCCTTTTGTTGATAACCTAGTTTTATTTCTAACAACTATACCATTCTCATTTAACTTATGCATGAATATTTATTTTGTTCCAATTATAGAATGGTTAGTAGGCATTGTGGTTAACTCTTATACTTCATTTTGTTCAAATTGGCTAAGCTTTTTTTCATGTTTAATGACCAAAACTCATTGTGTAATGCTTCTTCAACTAACTTAGGCTTATAGCATGACATAAAAGCTAAATAGTATCTCTAGTTCTAACTCCTTCCTTTATTTCTCCTAATATTTGGCCTTTATGATTATCCTTTTTGAATTTTTACTCTTTAAGGACTTTGTTTTCTATTGATTCTTGAACTATTTTTTTGTTTTATTTGTGTGCATTGCCATCCTTAATGGTTAAACAAGATCTGCCTTGGTTTGTAATCATGTTTAATTACAAGATATAACATGGATTGATCCTTCCGCTATTTGGGTGATCCTATTAAGTATTTTATATAATCTTGCATTATGTGAGTGTCTTAAAAAGATTCTTTCATTGAATTTTGTATCAAATATGCTTATTCACTTTTTCCATTTTTGAGAATATATAACTTACATATGAAAACATGTAAATGAATTATCTTAATTTTCTTAGGATATAATAATTCATGAGGTATGACTTTTAGGACTAGTTGAGGAAGACAAGGTTAATTACATAGCAAGCTACAATAATTGCTTCAACACAAAAGTGTTATGCTTATTAAACATTCATTTATCCATGTGTACTAAAGTCCTATTCTTCCTTTCAATAATTCTATTTTGTTGCTGAGTCTGTGGTGATTAGAAGGTGTAAACAATCACATATTATGATAATCTGTAAAAGGTTTAGTTTAAATTCTCTACATAATCACTCCTAATTAATACTATTGTCACTACATGTTTATTTTTTATTTTTGTGATCAAATTAACAAAATTATCAAATGAATCACTTGTCTTTTTAATGAAAAAACTCATGTATACCTTGAGTAATATCTACCAACACATATCTATATTTCTTCTTTCCTAGACTATGTCATTGAATTGATCCAAAGTGGTATAAATGAAGTATTTCTAAAGGCATTCAAGTGGAAATATCCTTCTTAGATTTTAAGGGTATGTTTCTTCATAACTGAATTGCTAGCATGACATAACCTTTTATGCAAAATGCTGGCCTAAGATGTGAGGCATTTTATCCCATTAGCTTTTAGATTCCTCAAATTTATCATGTATATATTGATTCTCCTAAAGGCTAAGACTAGAGTTAATCATTTTTTTAATTAAAAAATATTAGTATCAAAAGTAACTTTATAAAATCTTAGTCACATAATTGATTAATGCTTAATAAGTTATATTTCAATCTATTTATAAGTAGGACCTTGGCAATAGATGTAGAAGAGTTACCAATGATTCTTATTCCAATGACCCTCATCTTGGAGCTTTTCCTTAGAGTGACTACTCCATCATCAAATCCCTTAAGTTTGGAGAATAGAGTTGAATTCTCAATCATGTGCCTTGAATAACTATTATCTAAGTACCATATGCACTCCTTAGTTCTATTAAGGAGGCTTTAGTGCATATGAAAAATCTAAGTATTAATATTAGGGACCCAAACCATTTTGGGTCCAAAAGGACTAATGATAAATCTAGTGGATGGTAATAACTTATTCTAAGTTACTGAAACATAACTAGAAAATCTATAACACAAATTTTCTCTAATTTTACAAAATTCCAATGTATGTCTTGGTCTGATGACATAATTGCAACAAAATTCATGATCATGAGATGAAGCATAAACATGAGAAAATGAAGTATTTGTATATTCTACATAATGATGATGATGACAAATATAGCTTCTTAAAATTCATTGAATCCATTTACAACTAATAAGTATTGAGAAATAAAATTATCAAGATCATCTATAATCATTTTCAATTTAATTATCTTTTATTTGTTTTATTATGATTCTCACATAAACCAAGATAATCAGCATGTTCCTTTTCCAATTTCTTATATTTTCTTAATAAGTCTCCATATTATGGCACATAACTAAAAGTTATTCTTCTAGTTCTTCCAAGGTAAGTGGACATACCTTATCATCTAGAGAAGAACTCTCAATATCATGTCTTATGGACCATGAGACAAACCAACCATTCATTTTTTTCATCATCACTTGAAGATGGTTCTTCGAAACGATTCCAAGCCACCTTCATTTCTTTTTTCTTGTTTTTCTTGTACTTCCCAATTCTTTTTAGTGACATTGTATAATAAGCATGGATGGGTCCCATCTACTCTTACAACATACAATCTCCTCTTTAGCTTTGGACTTGGGACTTGACCTTCATTCTTTTGTAACTCCTTTTGTTTAAGTAAACAAGTTAATAATTTTTTCATAATGCTACCTCATATTCTTTTGAGGTGCTTGGTCATGAAAATTTCTCATTCCTCAATCCTTAAGGCAATGGCTTCTTCCTTCTTCTTGGCTATGATCTTTTGTATAGCGTTCTCCTTTTTCTACATCCTTGTTATCTCCATCTTGTTGTTTGTCATCAATTCCCCTATAAGGTCATTTAGGGAGAGATTTTAAAGGTTCTCTTTGTAGCTTTGATGGACATCACAAGTAGATCATATTCATTAGGAAGCATTCTAAGGATTTTCCTTGCTTATTCATCATTAACAAAATGTTTCTCAAGCTAGTAATGTGATCATCAATATTGTCAAATATGTAAGCATTGATTTAATAGTTCCACCTAAAGATGTCTTAAAGAACTCATAATCATGTTTAACAAGTTCATTTTATTTTCTTTTACATATGAGATACCCTTATAGCTCACCTTAAGTTTTGTTACACAGTTTGTCAGCTATTTCTAAGTTTATAATTTGATTATACTTTTTGGCATTCAAACCATAATGCAAGATATTTACAAGTGTATTTAATTAAAGATTTTGTTCTTCTTAGTGTTTAGCTCAAAATTTTCTTTTTGAATAACAACATTATTTACAATTTTGTTGGCAAACTAAAAGAATGCCATATAACATCCCACACATGTAAATCAACTAATAACAAGTAGCACTTCTTCTACTCTTCCTATATAAGTAATACTTGTTGTACCTTTGATGTGATGACACAAATCTAAGATAAATATTACTAATTTTTTATTGAGCTTAGTATTATTTTAGTTCAATCTTAAGGTGTTACTATAATAGTTTGGATTTGTTGAAACAAAGACTATAACATATGAAGTGGGTGGAGATTGACGACACAACTTACTGATTTAAGAGCCAAGAATCAATCTCTTTGTGAAGTGGCTATCTACAAAGAACTACATTCTTAAATATTTATATGGTTAGCATGTAAATCTTTTTCTTTCTTATAATTACGGAACCTAGGATCATAATCATGATTTATGTATATTTGAGTTATTTTTTGGAGATGCATTAGGTTATATTTTAAAACTTAAGTCATTTTAATTTTAAAGAAGTTTCTACCGGTTCGCCTGCCGCTTTCTATCTGTCTAAGTAAGTCGAAGGAAGCCGGGCGTTTGGAAATAGCACCAACAAAGAATACAAAAAAATTTTAATACAAATAAAAAATAATTTTTTTAGGCCTAAGCTCCCACTTCTTAACCAAGCCCAAAGTCTTGGGCCAAGTGTCTCACAATGCTGAGCATTAGGCCTTGGGGAGCTATAATCAGGAGACCGATTGAAACCAAGTTAACTTAGGCCCTAGTCTCGATCAAGGTATAATTCTTATAGTGTCTTTGGTTAAATAAGGTCAAGGAATTACTTCTTAATTAGCGTAGGTGTAATGAGTAGAGTTGGACCCAAAATTATCATGTATTAAGATTGAGTCAAGTTAGACTCATATATATATATATATATCCATAGGTGACTTGGGTCATAACTTTTCATGAGCACCAAGGGGTAGCCAATCCCATTAGGCTAACTTACAATCATGGCGGAAGTATTATAAATGTCAAATGTGCAATGTAGGTCCAAATAATCGGCACTTATTTGCTTCCAAACTGAAGTGAATTAATGTCGTCTGATCGCACATTTTTGGAATAGAACAGTCATGATCATGTCTGTCTTCTTGAATAGTAAATTATGTATAGTTGTCCATCTAAAAAGCATGATCAAACAACTGAGATATTCTTGTATATATTTCATGTAGTTGTCCATTTGAAAAGCTTAATTGAATGATTGAGATCTTCTTCGTATTTAGTCGTCCATCTAGAAAGCATGATCAAATGGTTGTGATCTATTCCATCTTTGTGAATAATAATATTGTGCGTCAACATCATCCATCCAACATTTGAATCTAATGATTCACATCAAATTCCATTATGATTAATTTTAAACCCTTTAATTAAGATTTTGATCAGATGGCTCTTATTTCATCCACTCAGATCAATGGTAACTACTTCTATTCATTTCTTATAATGACTACTTTGGGAAAAGAAGTTTCTAGCCATTGGAGTATTATTTTGGCATATTTTTGTTTGGACTATAAACAAAGATCATTTACCAATATTTGGGTTTGGTTGAATCAACTTGAAAAGCTCAAATATGTTTAAGAGAAGTCCAAAATTGAGAGTATCTTTTTTTTATATGATTGTACAAGTTGTCAATTTCATTTCTTATTTCTATTACTTTCCTCTGTATTTTTGTATCATTCAAGTAAGATCTATATTAATAATTTTTTGTGCCACTCTTACTTGAAGGATTCAAAGGTGTAGGAACTTTGTATATGCCAATTGTTATAAAGCATTCAATTTTTTATGGCCAATTTGTAGTAAATTTTGGTGTCTTATTGGAGCACCAGTTTGTGCTTGGTTTATTCCTATTGGCTTGGATTAAATAGAGTGAATTGTGGAAACTCAATCAATGATCAAAGGCTAATAAAAAGAGGTTTTAATTAAACCACCTAAAAAATCATGGACTTCCTTTTATTATTGTAAATTTTTTCTTTTTCATTTCATCAAACAATATTTCTAAAAATAATTTTAATTACTAAGCATAAATTTTTTTTAATTAAGTTTTTCAAAATGAAAATATTTTATTAAATAAATATTTCACCCCTCCCTTCTTATGCATTGAATCTTACACAATTCACATCAAGTAATATAAGAGTAAGATTTTTATCAAAAGAAAGAAATTTCTATGATAAGATCCTCATAACTCTTCTATCTGTTGAGGACAATGTGATCTTATTTAAGGGAGTATGCTCACACTAAACACCTTTGTTTAAAGGTGATTTTTATCTTTATTGGAAAAATATGATCTATGTAATTTAAGAATTAATTGATTTAGAAATTTGGGATATTATTGAACATTCAATTGATTTTTTCAATTAAGATCATTAATGAAAAAATGTGAGAAACCTATCGGGTGAACTCACTCCTAAGGAGAAATATAGATTTTAGCTTAATTCTCAAGTTATGAATATTTTATATTATGGTTTGGATACTTTTAAACATAATCAGATCATGAATTTGAAAATGACACATGAGATTTGTTCAAAACTTAAAATTATCTATGAGAGTATTTCTTAAGTTAAGGAGACTAAAATCAATATGTTTCTTCATAAGTATAAATTATTTTACATGAATACAGATGAAAACTTTAAGTTCATGTTCATAAGATTTATAAATATTATTAATGGTCTATCTAACCATGGTAATAAATTTTTTATTGGTGAATAGGTGAGAAAGATTTTTTGGGTACTTCTTTTATAATAGATCATTTAGTGATGGTTTTGAAAGTAGTAAAGAATATTTTAGTTATGTCACTAGATGGGCCCTTGGGTGAGCTTTCAATAAATAAAATTAAGCTTATAAGAAGAAATGATGAAAAATTTATGGCGATAAAGGAAAAAAAGAAGGAAGAAGCAATTACCTTTGTAGCCAATTCCTTCATAGATTTAGATTTTTTTTCATCTCAAGCAAGGTAGCTCTTATTTTTAAAGGCTTATCTTGATTATATAACAAAGAAATGTAAGTAAATATTTTGTTAACAATAAAAAGTAAAAGGGAAAAATATTTCTCAGGAAGAAATAATTTGTTATGAATGCAAACTACCTGGACATGCAAGGCCAAATCACCCCCATTATAAGGAGAAAGTTGAGAAGTTCCAAATAAAGGAAGAATAAAGCTATGAAGATCTCATAGAGTGATTCAAATAGCTTTTCTTCTAACAATGAGATAAGGAGTGCATGATTTGTCTTATGACAGGATAATCTTTTAGTTGCATCATGAGATGATGTGGTATGTTCCTCTTCCTCCTCTTCATCATCTTTTATGGATTGTTATGAAGAAAATATATTCATATTTGCACCAAGTATAAGAAAGTGGCTTCCAAATATCTTAAATTGAAAGAAAAACACGAAAATTATTTAGGTTTGTGTAAACAATTGAATGAATTGAATGTTAATTATTTGCTTGAGATTAAGATTGAAAGAGATACAAAAACTTCTCTTATTATCAAAAATATATGCTTAGTTAGATAATTAAATGATTTAAAAAATTTACATGCTCATTGTTGAACTTTTTTTTGTGAAGTTGGTCATGCTAGATGTCACATACTCATTTACACCAAATATTATTTGTAATTATTACATAAAAATTTGACATATTTCTTCTTGTTGCAAGTTTAGAAATGCTATAGATAGCAAATATTTTAGGTTTGTTTGGATTAGAAAGAATATTTGAAATCTTGATCAAGTTAGTCATTTGGACACAAAAAGGATTGCGTCCCCAAATCTAACATTTTATTTGTTTTGTAGGAATGCTTTCCTTTTAGGATTGTAGAAGGCATGTGATACTTGAATAGTGGATGCTCAAGACTAATAACTTAAGATATATCTTTATTCATCCACTTAAAATCTTATGATGGAGGTAAAGTTACTCTTGAAAATAACTCTAAGAAGAAAGTGATTAGACTTAGAATCGTCAACAACTCACAAACTTCTATAAGAAAGATCCTCATTATGCGAGACTTAAAATATAATATTCTTCGTATTAATCAATTATATGACCTTTATTTTAATATTTTATTTAATAAAAATGAATGCAAAATTATTAAAGCTAATATTTCTTTTATTATTGGATGTAGAAAATATAATATACCTATGTTTTATTATTACACATGGTTAAGGATAGTAAACTAAAATGCATTACCTTGCATAACAATAATTCTACTTTATGACATAAAAGATTTTGTCACATTAAAAAATTTTTTAAGAAGATATAAAGTTTAACTTAGTTAGAAATTTTTTAAACCTTAATTGGTTAAGTGATCAATTATGTAGTCTATGTTAATTAAGAAAACAAACCAATGAAAGTTTTAAACCACTTAAGGGCATTACCACTAGGAAACCATTGAAGCTTGTGCATCTAGATCTATCTAGTTTTATTCATCTAGAAAATTTAGGAAAAAGAAAATATGGATTGGTAGTTATAGATAATTTTACTAGGTTTATATGAATTCTTTTTGTAGAAATAAAAATAAAGTATTTAAAAAATTTGTAAGATTAATTAGTAGGATTAAGGAGTATGAGGTTAGGTTTGTCTTTATTATAAGTAATAATAGAAGAGAATTCAAGAATAGATTATTTGATGATTTTTGTAGCAAAAATAGAGTGTTGCATGTCTTTACTTCATCTAAGAACCCTCAGTAAAAGTGTGTAGTTGAGAGAAAGAATAAAACCTTGTTGGATGTCACAAGGTGTATGCGTAATGAGTATAGTGTTCTTAAATATTTTTTAGTTGAGATAATTAATACTGCCTATTATGTGTTTCATAAAATAATATGTAGACCTTTGCTAGTTATTTCTCTTTTGGAGTTGCTTTATAATAAGAAGCCCAAGGTATTCCATTTTCATATGTCTAGATGCAAATATTTTATATTAAATAATAGAAAAAGAGATTTAGATAAGTTTGATAATATAATAAAGAAATCTTTTAGGATGCTCACCTATTAATAGAGTATTTAGAGTATACCACAAGAGAACATTGATTATAGAAGAAAAATTAATGTTAATTTTGGAAAATCTCTTATTGAAGTATCTAATAGTTTGATGAATTAAAATATTTAAGTCTTAAAGTAGAAAACTTAGAGGGTATAGTTGAAGTTGATGAACTAATAAAAAAATCAAATTAAGATATAACTAAGACATTCTAAGGATCATCCTAATAAGTTGATCATAGTAGACATAAGAGAGAAAATTAGAACTAGAGGCTTTTTTAATCATGCAACAATTATATCAAACTTTGAATCAAATCTTGTAGAAAATGTTTTGAAGATGAGCCTTAGATTATTACAATGAATGAAGAGTTTGTATAATTTAAGAGAGATCAAGTATGAGACTTAGGCCAAATGATAGAATAGTCATTAATACAAAATGGGTTTTTAACATAAGCTAGCTAAAAATAAGGAAGTTATTAAGCATAAGGCAAGATTAATAACCAAATGTTATTGTTAAGTTGAAGGAGAAATATGGATGAGACATTTGCTCTTGTGACTAAACTTATGATTATTAGGATCTTACTTATGAATGCTACAAAGGTTTTAGATTTTATCAAATGGATGTTAAAAGAATATTTTTGAATGGATATATAACTGAAGAAATGTATGTTGAACAACCCCTAAGATTTCAAATACATAATAAAATAGATTATGCATATAAACTTAAGAAGGTATTTTATCATTTGAAGCAAGCTCTAAAAGCTTGACATGAAATATTATATTTTTTTTCTTATTTCAAATGGATTTGATAAAAGTAAGATAGATAATACCTTAATTATTCAAAAATATGTTAAATATCAACTAATATGTGAAGTTTATGTGGGTGACATATTCTTTGGAGCTTTAAATAAAGAGATATGTATATAATTTGCTAATTTAATGAAGAATGAGTTTGAAATGAGTATAATGA
The DNA here is from genome assembly GCA_023846275.1 of Vanilla planifolia. Taxonomy (NCBI): domain Eukaryota; kingdom Viridiplantae; phylum Streptophyta; class Magnoliopsida; order Asparagales; family Orchidaceae; genus Vanilla; species Vanilla planifolia. The sequence continues at coordinate 22,885,270 of CM043870.1, forward strand.
GAGAATTAACATTCTTCTTAAGACTTTAGGATAAGAAAATAAGTGAAGGAATATTTATTTCTCAAACCAATATTTATGAAATTATTAAAAAAATTTAGCTATGATAAATAAAATAAAGGAAGATATTTATGATAATACAGATACTATCATAAATAAGATGAAGCTAGAAAGCTTCTTGACATAAAATTGTTTAGAGAAATGATTGGATCATTATTATATCTTATTACAAGAAGGCGTGATATTATGTTTAGTATAGGTTTGTGTGTGAGGTTTCAAGCTAATCTTAAGAAATCACATCTATAAGTAGTGAAGCATATCTTTAAGTATCTTATAAGTACTAAGACTCTAGGCTTATGGTACCCTAGATGTAAGTTTAGATTTGATTTAATAACCTACACAATTGCTAACTTTGTTGGTGTAAGATTGATAAAAAGATTACTTTTAATATGTGCTAATTGATTGGTGGTTCACTAATTTCTTGGCTTAATAAAAAGAAAATTGTGTAACTATTAATAATAAAGGCTGAGTACATTACTGTAAGTAGTTGTGTTATTTAAGTTCAATAGATTAAATAACAACTTTTAGATTGTGGCTTAGAATTTACTCAAATTCTAATATTTTATGATATTTCAAGTGCAATTTGTTTATTTAAAGTTCTTATTTTGCACTCAAGAACAAAACACTTAGAGTTAATATATCACTTTATTAAAGAACATGTGTAAAAGAAAGAGATTGAGCTATCATTTATTTTGCCTAATTAATTGATATTTTTATCAAGCCATTAGCTACTAAAATTTTTCGTAGACTTAGATTGAGCTTCGATATAATTAATCCCTTTGATTGATTACAAAAGGGGGAGAAATTAGTGCTAGAATTTAAGGAGAGCATAAGGTAGAATTCAAAGAGAGTGTAGGTTATCAACTAGGGGGTGCTATAATGTTGAATGCTATGTTAAACTATTTGTTATTTTCATAGATGATAATTATTTAATATTACATTTTTTTTAATATTATTGTACCTTTTGATGTAATGATCACAAGACCAACCTAAATATTATTAATGTTATGTTGAACTTTGTATTTTTTAGTTGAATCTTAAGGTGTTATTATAATAGTTTGGGTTTGTTAGAGCAAAGATTGTAACATCTAAAATTGATGGAGATTGAAGGCTCAACTTACTAATTTTAGAGTTAATGATTAAGCTCTTTGTGGAGTGGTTAATCTATAAAAAACTATATTCTTAAACATCTATATTATTATAATGTTAAACTTTTTTTCTTATAATTATAGTACTTAGGATCATAACCATGGTTTATACATATTTGAGTTATTTTTTTGGTGATTCATTAAGTTATATTTAGTTTTAAAAATTAAATCTTTTTAATTTCAAAATTTTATATTTTTTAATATAAATGAAAAATGAATTTTTTTAGGCCTAAGAACCCATTCCTCAAACAAGACTGAATGCTCGAGCCAAGTGGCTCGTAGTGTTGGGCACTAGGCCATGGGTGCCACAGGTTAGGAGTCCAATTAAAACTGAGTTGAGTTAGGCCTAAGTCTCTTTTAAGGTACAATTCTTTTAGTGACTTGAGTTAACTCAAGCTAAAGGAATCACTCTTGAACCAACTTAGGCATAATGAGTCAAATTGAACCTAAAATTTTTAAGTAATGGGATCAAATCAGATCAAACTTGTATATATATTCGTATGTGATTTGGATCATGACTTCCAAGAGCACCAGGGATCAGCAAATCCCATTTCGTTGACTTACATGCATAGAGAAAGGGCATATTTTATTTAGGCTATAAATAATCAACACTTGGGTTTAGTTGAATTAACTTGAAAAGCTTAAGAGAAGTCAAAAATGAAGAGCTTCATTTTTCTCACCACATGCTTGAAGGAGCTACAAGTTTCATTTCTTGTTTCTACTTCTCTACTCTATAATCATTTTGCATCATTCGAGTAACATCTACATTAATAGTTTATTATGTCAGTCTTACTTGAAGGATTTAAAGATGTAAGAACTTTGCATGTGCCAATATTTTTAAAGCTTTTAATTTTTTTGTAGCTTATGTTTTATGGATTTTGGTGTCTCGTTAGAGCACTTGTTTGTACTTAGTTTACCCCTATCACTTTTAACAAATGGTAGTTGTTGGTGGAAACTCGATCGATGATCAGGGGTGGATATAGGATCAAGTTTATGTCGAACCACCTAAAAAATCTTAGTACATTTTTTCTATTATTGTGAATTTTTTTCATTTTATCAAAAAAATTTTCTAAAAATAATTTTTATTACTAAGAAAAAAAATTTTCATTAATTAAAAATGTTTTTTAAAATCCAAAAATTTGGTTAAAATAATAATTCATCTCTCCTCTTTTGTGCATTGAGCCTCACACGATTCACATCAATACTTTCTATTGAAAAGTGAGGGATGATAAAAGAAAGTATCTTCACCCAATGTGGCTGAGGCTTTAATGATATTATGAGTCATGAGTTGATCTTGAGAATTTCTTATTGGTTCAATCTACCAAGATACCAATTATAAAAGAAGCCTTCACATAAGAGGGGGATGAATTATACTTCTAAAATTAAACAAGCTTGAAAAAAGTATTAAAGTCTTATAGTGAATGTTATCTACACTACGAATTCCCTTTGAAAAATTGTTATTTATCTTTCAAAAAGGTTGTGTAAAATAACAATAACTAAGTGATATGTTTAGATAGTTTGACAAACTCATGAGCTTACATCTATTATTAGCTATGAAAGACCATACTAAGCTTAACCACCTTTGGTCAAAAGACAAATAGAAGAAATACCCTCATAATAAGATCCACATGGATCAAGAAATAGCCAAAAAGAGCCCAACAAAAGATGGCTTGCAATAGCCACAATACAAGAGAAATTTCAAAGAAATAAAGACAAAATATAACATAGCTTCTTGGAAATAAGGACTTTTACAATAAATACCTACAACCAATATAAAACTCAAGTGGCATATTAAGTATGTAGATGAGAAAATGTTACCAATAATAGATAAAGAAGATATGGAAAGATTGAGAACACTAGTAGTTGTAGGGATGAATATAGAAGATCAAAAATGGATGTAGCTTTTGCACATATCTAAAATATAGAATTGACACTATTGATTAATTATTTCTACATTAGATTCTTTTTTTCTTTATTTATCATACTATTTAAAGGCATAGAGCATCCAAAAGGTGAAGGTAGTCATAATAACTAAATAATGTTTGTAATTCATTTCCCAAAAATGTTGTAGTTGTTATAAGTTCTAGTAATTAATGTACCTTTCAAAATTCTCACTTTCAAATATAAGAGACAAACAAGACTTGCATGTACCATATGATGAAATAATAACATACTATGCAAAACTTTTGGGTTTTCTTTATTTACCCTAAGATCCTAATCAAACTATATAATATTAATTATTATATTATATGATTGTAATTATTATACTACACAAAATTCTTGAGATTATTATTTTACTCATCGTTTATACTATAATTATTGATCTTACTATATGATTACATGATATTTTACTATATGAATATACTATATTATCACTTAGACTTTTGGATGATAATACTATACAAGAGTTGAAACTCCTATTTTATTGGTAAAAAAAATATATTTTAGACCATATGATTAGCCTTATATTGAGAAGATAATTGAGAAAGCATTTGATCTATGGTATTATTGGCTCTTTGTGTTAATTGAATCATATGATATAATGATCAAACAATATGATGTGCTCACATAAGCCTTGTGTAAGGGATCAAATAATCTAAGAATGAAAAACATAAGTCTGGTCTAATGAACACAGGATTTTTCAAGTTTTTTAAATAATATGATTTTATTTATCAAATAGTATAATCAATTCAAAGAAAGTATATCAAAAGAATAATATAATGATAAATTAATATCAAGTGCTATCAGGTTATATGATATGAATCATCGATCAGCACGATCATTTTAGCATATACATGTGAACAAGTCATGAATTGTATCTGCATTATTCTAAACATTTTTTGTAGTAAATTAATATTCTAATAAATAATATAACCATCTAAAGATATATATTCATTACATGTAAAGAAAAACTTAAAAGATTCATATGGTACATTAGTATCCTTATGGATAATATGAATAGTTTATTTAAACACATAATCTTTGCACTACTAATTTTATAACAAAAAAATTATTTTATTTATATTTTTTTAAGTATTTTAGATCATGCATCTTAACATTAATATGTTAATCAATTAGAAATCTTGGTTACTAACTTAAGGAGCATATTAGTAATATTTTAGTGTTAACCATAATTAGTACTAAGAGAATTACAAAGCTTAAGAAAAAATAGAGAATTTTATTTTTGGGTTATCTTTATTTACTTTAGAATATAATGACTATTAATAATTTACTAGAGGCACTAGAATTTCAAAAGGCCTAGTGAAAGTGATTTAAAGCTTTTAAAACCTTCATTCCACTCATATAAATTTAAGCTTAAAGCTTGCATTTCATCTAGGTTACTTTACATATAAAGTATTCCTTAAAATATAGCAACGTTTATAGATTACATCAATTAGTAAAGCTTAACCAAGTAAAATTTAAAAAGAATATGAATTAAGCAAAGTATAATAAATTATACTAATCATACAATATGATATTCTTATCATACTTATACAATAAGTTCGTTTAAGTGTTTGGATGAGAATCAATTTTAAGTGACTTAAGGTTAAGTTGACTTAATAGGGTGTTCATAGGATTTGATAATATTGTCTTACTCATATAATCAGTTTAATAAAACAATTGGATAGGTGTTCAGATTGAGCAACTAAGGTTTGAATTGATGTTTGCCTTATCGTACATGTATGATCATTTATATCATACAAGTATGATTATATTCAATTAAGAAATGAAAGCTAAGATGTTCTTCATATAAGTATGATTTCTTATACTATATAAGTGCAATCATATTTATTAGAGAGGTGAAAGTTGGGACTTAGGTAAACATGTTTCTTACAAGTATGATTTCTTAATTATATGTGTATGTCTTTACAATAATAGAAATAGTATAAGTGTTAATAACTTCATACTAATAAGATCTTCATCATCATCTAGTATGCTTCTTATAGAAGCTGAGAGCTGTCTTTTGAATCTATGCATCGTATGTGTATGATTGTATTTGTATGATGATTTGTTAGCATTAATTTAAACTAATTAGACTTTTCTAATGGGTTAAATGATTAGCATATTATAGGTATCATACTTGTACAATCATAGAATAAACAATAAGATTAGTTTAAGAATTATGAGTAATAACTAATTTGATAGAATTTTGGAAAACCATTTTTATAGTTTTTAGGGATTACTTGGAGCCATAGAGAGCATATAAATTCATGTGGTCCTAACACAAGATTGTGATGAATGTTAATTGCATATCTTTGTGAAAAGCTAAACTTGAAGATCATCATTTACTTTGTGAGTATTGGAAGAAAAGAAATGCTACATTGTTGATCATCTTCTTTCTTTAATTTTAGCCATCATTTCATCACATTACATTAAGCTAAGTTAAAATTTACTCCTTTTTATTTTTACATGTTATAATGCGTCACTTGATCAAATTGTATTGGTTATAAAAAGCTTCATATTTTGAGCTTTTCATTATATATTTTGTGCCACTTGGTGATTTGTAAGATCTTTTAACCTAACATTATTAGTTATTCTAGGCTAATTATTGCAAAATCTTTTGTCTTAATACTTTTTGGGTCATATGCCTTGTTATATGGTTTTATCCTTACCAATCTTTTTACAAAAAAGGTTGGTTTTAGTACAAGCTTAGCCTTTTGATTGGAGATGGATGTAGAGTTAGGTTTGGAATAAACCACTTAAAATTTTTATTGTTTCTATGTTTTATGTGCACTCTCATACAAAGATTTTCAATGCTAAAAATATTTTCAAAAACAAGCTTGTAAGAACAACTAAGATTATTAAAAGTCTTCCAATGTTATACTTAAGTTGTCTAAATTTATGATTTTCACAATTCAACCCACTCATAAGGACACGAAGCTCTCATGATTCTCGACTATGGTATTAGAGAGTGATTGTATCTGGTGACTAATTATCCTAGAGGACATCCTTACAATGTCACATAATATGATAATCTATCATGTTATCTTAGAGGATGGGGCTTCATCTTATTATCCACCTCTTTTCAAAAGATATTTTTATTTGTGCTGGAAAAATTGAATGTATGTTTTTCTTGAATCCATTGATTTAAAATTTTGGGATATTATAGAAAATGATTTTAAGTTTTCTATTAAAATTGTGGAAATATTATTTATTAGAAAACCTTCTAATGAATTCACTCCATAACAGGAACATAACGTTTAACTCAATGCCTAGGTTTTGAACATCCTTCATTGTGGTCTCTTGGCCACAAATTTAATAGGATGATAAACCATAAGACTATCCATGAGGTTACTTATGAAGGAATTAACCAAGTCATAGACTCTAAAATTAATTTACTTAATGACTATGAGAATTTATATATGCAAGTTTGAGAGTTTATTAAAAAATATATTTACTCGATTTACTAACATTATGAATGGAGTTTCAAATCTTGATAGGGCTTTTCTTAATGTTGAATAAGTGAACAAGATCTTATGAATGTTACCTAAGGAGTTTGACTCCTCAGTGAACACCATCAAGGCCTCCAAAAACTTGGACCATCTCTCCTATGTGAGTGTTTGGACATCTCATGACTAATAAGATGGAGATGACAAGGAGAAAAAAAAAGAAGAGGTACAACCCATCTAGCTCAAGAATGAGATGAGCATTATTTTAAAATTTGTATGATCCACATTCAATGAAGACTTATCATACAATAGTGAGGTAAGTTAACTTCTAAGCATTCTATTGTATATATAGAACCTTTGGATCTTCCCTAAGGGTTCTAAGCATTCAATAGCATAAACATATTTCAAAGAACACAAAAAAACATAATGATGAAGGAAAATAAACATCATTGCAAGTTGTGAGAAGTAAATTGATATTGCAATTTGCATTATCAAAAATACTATAGTTTCTTAAAGGAGAAAAGGTTTTAATTCAAAACATACTAAGCTAAACATTGTTAATCATTTTACATCACAAGCTCTTAAGTTATCTAATATATTGAGTTTGAAAATTTATTAAGTTGCTTGTACTTGTGATTATAAATTGGGCTCACAACTAGGTGGGTTCATGTTTTTAATTTAGTTTTTGTGAGTTTGCTGCTCTTCACAAGCTTTGGCCCAATTACGTGGAGCATTGGCCAAGCTTATGGTTGTGTACTATTGAGCAAACTTGAGTTATGGGTAATCTATGAAAAACCTTGGCTTAAATTTGGCTTTCTCCACCCAGTTGTAGAAAATGAGTGATTTGAAGAGTGGTGCTCAATTGGGTTGTATGAGGGTGGATGTGGGCTTAAGGTTAAGCTAAATCACATAAAAATCTTGTCTTCTTTTATTACATGTTATGTTTTTTTACTTTTTTTTACTTGATTATCTTATTACAATCTTGGGACCCTAAGGTTCCTCTCTCCCATGATTGTTCCCGTAGGACTCTAAAGTTTCTCTCTCCCCAGTTTCTCTTTTGTAGAGGTTTTAAGAGATGCACAACTTCTTTTTCCTATAAAACTAAGCTGTTGTTGACTATTAATGGAGGACGTAAAGTGGTGTTTGATGAAGATGAAATTAAAAAACTTGTTACACCGTTCAAGTATGTGTTGATAGGTAAATTCTCTCATGACAAACCTAGCATGATAATTTTATGACAATCATCTTGAAAATTAGCTTTAAAGGATTCTTTGCATTTGGTTTACTTAGATCCTAAACATGTCTTGATTCATTTCTTCACTGAGGAGGACTATTTGAACTACTAGCTAAAAAGGTATGAAGCATTGTCAAATTCCACATGAGAGTGCTAAAGTGGTCATTGCACTTCTAGTTCAACTCTGAGCCTTTAATTGTCCTAGTTTGGATTTCCTTTGGGCATCTCACATTCCACTTGTTCACCAAATTTTTACTTTACTCATTGGCATTAGTTATTAGAATGCATCTAAAATTAGACTTAACAACAATATATCTCTTTAAGTCACATATTACTAAGCTTTGTGCGGAGATTAACCTCACTAAAGAGTTTCCCAACCATATGCAAATATCTAAGAAATAAGGTTTCAAGGAGGGTGAAAGATGATAGAGGGTCATTTACAAAAGCCTCCCTTCCTTTTGCATGCAATGCCACAAACAAGGTCATACAAAGTGTCAAAGTAAACTCCTCCATTAACATAATCAGAGAAAAAAGGTTCCACCACCTTAAGTTGCTCCATATGAAGTGTTTGCTCATGAGAATTCTCAATTGAAGCTTAACACTCAACTTAACAATCAAGCATCACAATAGGCCTAGGTGATGGATTTGCCTCCAAGCCAACTAGAGCTTTCTTCTAAGTGAGCTCTTAGGCTCAACAAAGGCCTCCACATTACTATTAGAGGATATTCAAATTACTATTTTGGATTAAGACCTTCATTACATAAGATCAAAGAAGACTATTATGTTAAAGGAAACAAGCCATTTCCAGAAGGGAGGCTTCTCTCCCTATTTGACTCTAAAACTTCCCCAATCAAATGTTAGAACAACAAGGTTCATTGACATTCATTCCAATAGTTTAGCCAGGCTATGGATGAATGTTTAGTGGGAAATGGGTTCTTACTTAATGTTGAAGTAGACTTCAACCCAGTAATGTATAAAGAGGCAACAAAGGAAAAAATCAAAATCCTAAATTATCACTTTGATTCAAAAGACAAAGGCTTCAATTCATCACAAATCCTCCCTTTTTTCCAATAATGTTTAGCACCTATTATGGAATATTTTGGGGATGATTAGAATGGTCACTATCACCCACTTAAAATACCTTTCACTTATAATCTTTAATTTCTATAAGTAACCTGGATACTAGTTGATGTAAATTACACTTCAACTGTGGTCTCACCAACAATAGCAATAAAATTTGGATGTTTTGTCAAGCCAAATATTCCTACACGTGAAGCTTAATAATGATTAGCTATTGCATGTTATGGTCATGGTGGATCATTGGACTTCAGTAGTTTCTTGCACCTTCATATAAACCAAATGCACTATTATTAAAAGATGGTATTTCTGGGTAAACCTCAATAATCTCTTAGTTTTTATCACCTCCTCTTTGCTTGTAGAAAGGTACTTCAATATTATTGTTACTTTGGAAGAATATAAGGGAATAATCAACAAGACCTAAGAACCACGACAGAATTTCATGATACCATTCATCTTTGTGGCCTTCTTTACCTTTCTTTCTTAGGCTCTAGCTTTACTTGATCTAGGATAAGGAAAGGTCATAGAGTGTGGAGAAGACTAGAATAGATTCTGATGAATCAACATTAATTAAACAATTTCCATAATGTTTCTTTCCAACATCTAGATAAAACTACTTTGGACCACTCTCCCTTATTACTCCACATTTTGGTAGTAGCAAGCTCCCAATCGATAGAAGGCAAAGGAATGTTTGTAGTGACTTACAAACTCAAAAGTCTTAAGCATTGCCTTAAAGATTAGAATTGTCATCAACTTGGTGACTTCCTTCAAATCTTTCAAAAGGATAAATATGATGTCTTTGATTAGGAGATTAAATACAAACAATGTCAAATATAAAAAGTTTTAGAGGAGCTCATGCTAACCCAAAAGCACCTCAACACAACCATGAAGAATGAAGAAAATTACTAATGTCAAAAAGCTAAGCTAAAATTGTAATATGAAGGGAATCAAAACACTAGGTTATTCCATGCCTCAGTTCGAGCTAAACATAATAATCTTAGAATTAATCAGTTGAAGGACTCCAGAGATAATGGTTGCAAGATAAAGAAGAGATTGGGGTATCTATCGTAAACTTTTATCAAAATTTACTAAAGGAAGACTCACTAAATGGCTCATTTATACTTACTAACAACATTCCTCCCCTCCTCATATCTAGTTCAAACTAATTTGTTAGATCATGCCTATATTGTGTGTGAGACAGCTTGTGAGGTTTAGAGTTTTTTTTTCCAAGCTTTTGTTTATTCCTTATTAGCGATGCCAAAATATCAAGCACATTTTATGTCATTGGTGAAATTATGGCACTCTTTATTCTTTTGGGTGTTATGTAGATTGAGGAACCTGATCTTCTTTGAAGGGAAGTGTATAATAAAGAAAATAATATGTGTGAATGTTTGGTTTCTCCTCCATAGCTTAGCTGTTAGCTTCCTCTTTACTAAAAAAATGTTTGGATGATCTTAAACTCATAACAAATGGGTTGCTAGATCAATTCATCAAAATTAGAGATATAAAAATCACTGAAGTATGCCCCTTTTGCATCATTCTAATCTAAATATTGATAGCTCAACATAGGGAACTTGGGAGCTACTTCTATGTTGTCAAAACAAATGTGAAAGTTAAGAAACTAGCACTTCTTGATGGGCTACAATAGTATCTATAGAATACATATTGAATTAGATTCTAAGGTGCTTCTTAATATGAGTCGTGGGAGTTCATCCATTCCTTAGCATATGCTTTCCCTCATCAATTGCATAAAGAACATGCTGCATGCCCTCAAAGTTATTTCTTGGAAAGCAAGCAGCTTCCTTAGTTTATCATTGGCCTTGCTCACCTGGTCCAATGGAGCTTCTCATACCTCTATATTAAGCACTTGATACAAAATTGGACTCCCATCTTTGGCTAATCGATGATTTCTACCATAGACCTTGTTCCATTTCATATTCAGTTCACCTTTAGCAAATGGCTATGTAATTTTGCTTGGGGGTTGTGGTTGTTGTCAACCTAATTTTGCTTTATGTTTTTTATTTTGAAGCTTCCTTGCTCCCTTACCTCCTTTAATACTCCCTTTTCAATTTTAGTAATGAAAAAAGAGATTTTGAACTTCCAACTAAAAAGAAGATAGCAAACATTGGAACAACTTAGGTGACCCAAATTAGTTTGGGTTCCTAAGTCTCTAAATGGATGGATATCAATGGAGACAAGTAGTACCTAGATAATGGCTTCTCAAGACATATGACTTGAGATGAGACAAAGTTCTTAAGCATTTTATTAAAAGATGTAGGATTTGTTACACTTCAAAGAAGAGAATTGAAGGGGTCATAAGAATAGGTACCTCCCAATCTTATTTCTTTAATAAGGTATTACTTTGTTGAAGGTCTGAAAAATAATTTTCTTAGCATCAATTAGTTGTGTGATATAAGTTTTAACATAGTGTTTCTTACATCTCACAATTTAGTGAAGAAAAATGAAGACATTATATAAAAATGATAACATCTATGTAGTTGATTTAGACAACAAAAGTTATCAAAATTTATGCCTCAAGGCTCATGTAGAATTGATGGAATGGTCAAATAAGTGATTAGGTCTTAAAACTTTGTCAATAATTCAAAAGGCTTATAGATTAGATGTAGTTAGAGTTGTACCCAACATAGAGGTTAAAGAAGTAACTTTGTATGGCTCTTGCCAAATAAGAAAGCACACTATGGTCTCCTATAAATCCATAAATGAGATTAGAACCAAAAGACCTTTAAAATTGATTCACATGGACCTCTTTAGACCCATGCAAATGACCAGCTTAGAAGTGAAGAAATATGGGTATGCATTGCTAAATAATTGTACTCGATACACTTATGTCATATTCTTAGAAAAGAAGAAAAATGCCTTTGAGAACTTTGGAAAATTGGGTAAGATGATTCAAGTAGAAAAATTAACTAGTTATTGATAACATTCTTAGTGATCATGGAAAGGAGTTTGCACTTTGTTTGGACACTCTTTAGTCTTATGGTCTATCCAGAAACTAAGTATCATTGCACTCTCCACCCAATCTGAATAGGTAGCCTTAAGTGGATGTGTAACACAAATATGTGAATGAAAAAGATAAGTTGAGAATTTTAAATTACACTTGTAAAGAATTCTTATTAAATGTGATAATATGATTGCAATAGTTGTAACAAAGAATCCTATTTAGAACTTTAGAACTAAAGATATAGAGATAAAATATCACTTCATTATAGATCATGTAGATAGAAATGTAGATATTCAATTTGTTCTTACTTATGAGAAATTAGTTGACATCTTGATCAAGCCTCTTAACAAGGTTATTTTTTTTGCAACATTAAGAGATTTTTGGGAATGATGGACCTTTGTTATTAAGATATTTTTTTGATGACAAAAGGGATTCCTTAAGTGAGTGGGAGCTCATCATGTACTCTATTTACTTGCAATCAAACTTTTTTAGACCATCTAGTGTATTCACTTATTCTATACTCATTTATTATATCATAAACTTAATCGGTTTGTCATCATATGATATGAATTAAGTTTTTGGATTTTTTTCAAAATTTTAAGATGAAATACTCATGGAAAGTGATATACGTGACTATCATATAATATGATATCTCCTATTAGATCATATAATTAGTCTAATCTTTAGTTTCTAAGGTTGATGGAGATGTCTTAACAAAATCATATGGTACTTAAATATTTTAATTTGTCATTTGATTAACTCATTCTAATTGATTGGAGTAAGAACTAAAAAATCATTTGGTATATTAATATTATTTTGTTTTGACTAGTCCATATAAAACATGAATATCAGATAGTTCAATCACTATTTCAACCATACAATTCATTCTAATTTTAGAAAAGACTACCTAATTACAAAAAAATCTATTGGCAAGTGCTCAACAAACATTGAAGTATTTAAACTATAAAAAATCATATTATTGTACCTTCTATTGGGAGGTGCTAATTAAACATGTGGTATATTAATATTATCTTATCTTACTTTGGGTCAACTTTGAGATGTGAATGTGTAGAATGATTGACCTTATCCTTAGATAATGAGTGTGGGTTAGTTGGGCTATAGAATCCCATGAAAAATAATAATTATTGAGGATTTCTCCACCCACTACTATGAAGAAGTGATTTGATAGTGTGCTCAAGTAGGTTGCTTGTGTGTGGAAGTAGGTTTGGAAATGAGCTAAACCTCCAAAAAATATTCATCTTGTTAATTTTTTTTATTCTCCAATTTTAGTTTTTCATGACTTGTTATGAAATCAAAGTTGTATTATCACTTTTTCTAAAACAATTTAACCTTATTTTGATATTACAAAGGATTTTATAAGTTTTAAAAACTTCATTTTTAGCTTTTGTATTACATCACAAATTCAAACCCCCTCCCCTCTCAATTTTGGCATGGCTTGGACTTAATTGTTTAGTCACCATGAAAAGGGGAAGAATGTTGATCTCATGAACCCATGTGGGTTAGGGAAGATTGTTGACCTTATCAACCATTGAGGTTTGTGTGATACAAACAAAACCTAGCTCTTTTATTCTTACCATTTGTTGAGTGATATTTCATATTGATTTTAACCTTATTTAAAATATCATGTCATTGAGCCTTTATCTATGACTTAAGAGTTATTAGCAAAGTTCAAAGTTATTAAGGATCCATTTAATTATTTTCTTAATGATATTAAAAATAAAAGATTAAGCATATAATAAAATGATGGTGAAGAAACAAACTCCCAAGAAGGAACCTAAAAATTACAAAAATTTCCTAATTTTAACCAAATAAATGCACAAAAACTAAAATATAATATCAACATGATAAAAGATCCTGATATAGAATAGTATAAAATGTGTACATAACTAAAATTACTATGCTATTAGAATACTAGAATCTAACTCCAACAACATGTTGGCATCATCACAACTCAGAGTTGTGGTTCTCTCACATGGTATAAAAATCTCTATAACACTTGATGTAGTATTTGCATGAAATATGATGTAAGCATGAGTGAGATTTTATAGATCTCAGTAGATAAATTGAATGAGGTAACTAAATATTAAAGAAATACAAATGTAAAAAAAATGTAAGCTTGAAAATAAACCATATGAACAAGTTAGAAACATGCCATAAGCCTGATAATAAACCATATTAATAATTCTAAAACCATACTAGAATTCATGCATATACTTAATGAAAGCTAGATGAAAAGTGAATGCCAATTTCTCTTTTATTTTTAGTTTTCAATATTTTATGAAGTTATTAGCTCAATTTCCTTTGAACATTATCCTTTTTAGGTCCAATAATAATTTTATCAATCAATAACCTCTTACTAACATTCATCCAATATATCCAAATAAAATGTTAGATCAATATCTAGTCCAAAGATTAATACCCAATGATTCAACACATTATGCTTGGTGTCATCCATATATATATATATATATATATATATATATATATATATATATATATATATATATATATATATATATATATATATATATATATATGAGTGTATGCATGTATCTTAAGGTTATTGTGCTCACATTAGATAGATATCTAGTACAAAGATTGATACTAATCTATTTATGAGATTTTCTCACCTTAAACCTTCAATAATAAGCCTTGTTTTTATAGTCACAATAATAAAAATAGATAATGAGCTAAGAAAGAGAGGATGAGAGAGTTTTTGTCACAAAATATTAAATTTTCAAGATGATGGAATTCAAGAAGTTCTTGCATTTGCTTCATTCATCATTCTTATTCCTTTATATAGAGGTTTAGATATAATTCTTTTATTATAAAATGCTTTTACTTTTAATTTTCTACAAGAAACATGTGATTTTAATCAAAATCTAAAATTCATAAAATCTTCATCACAAGGGCCTATTTATGCATGTGTGAGCACTACACAACTTTGAATGACCACACTAGGGAGCTATTCACATGCTTGGAAACTGTGATCATTTGTGTTCGTGGCTTACCACATGCACGTGTTGACCATGTGACATAATAAGTTTACTTACCATGCCTAAGGAACATGTGTGTATGTACGACTATCTTGCATGATCACACGTCCCTAATAGGGCATCATGCACATCATGCATTCTTATGCACAACACTTGACCTGCACACTATAGCATGTGCTATGGCATACCACTAGTGAGCTTTCACATGCATCCATGTGCATGGTTCTCATTACTGTGTACTATAATGATGATTTTCATTGTTTTGTCTCTCTTAAAGTCTTTCACAAATTTTTGATTTAATGAATCTATAATTGATGTTTGGATCATAAGTCTCTTCTTTTTTTATTTTCATCTCACTAATCTTTTTTTAATTATTTTGTGAAAGATCTAGTTTTTCTATCTTCTTCAAGAGGTCAAAATTTCCAATAGTCCCATTAATGACTTTCTTTGATTTTGTGTTACTAATAACACATAACCTTGGCAACTATCAACTAGGTTTTTCACTTGGTCAACACCAAATGTATTTTGTCAATGCTTAATTATCTCATGCTAAAAAGATGTTTTGCACATCCTTTATAATAACAGGATATTAATATGCTCATCAATAGTAAATAGCATCTCAATCCCATAACTATGAATTTGTTAATATAATTTAATAAACATTTAAAGGTATCACTTCATAACTAACCTCATCAATATAGTCTTTAATGATAAAAATTTTACTTTCTATTATTTTTTAACTCTTACCTTAAAGTTTTTATGAATCAATTCCAAAGAATAAGGTCTTGGATGTGGTATAGTTTTTAGGTTTAATCTCTTCTCAAAACATTTTGATACTATGTTTTTTTGCTTCTAGTCTTAATGATAGTAATGATAAGCTCTTTTTTTACTTGAATTTGGACAATGAAGAGTTCTTCTCTTTATTTTTCTTTATGATATATGTCCTTTGAATTCACTATCAGTGCTAAGTTTTGCTTAACTTGTAGAAGTGTTTCAAGTACTTTTTAGTCTTAGCTATAATAAATGCATTATCTTTCTTAAAACTTGTTTAGATATAATTAAGTATGTAATTTTTAATATTTTTTTGTGGGTTTCTTATCTTCTTACAATGATTGTAATATTTTTGGGTTTATTGGTAGTCATTGTAGTGACATACTTTGTTAAAAAATATTCTTTTTGTTACCAATTTTTGGGGTTATATTTCAAATTTTTAGTATTTTGTTCCTTTACATTCATTTGTCTTTCTAATATCCATTACAACTATAATAGTTTATTTAAAAATTAAATAAATAAAAGAAATAATTTAGTGATGATAAGATAATATAAACTTGTAATATACTTTGATAATGTCTATATCTCATCAATAGGTATTCCAAAACTCATGACTTATCAAATATTTATGATATTTTCTTATACCATTTATATTTATCAATGTTGAAGCTATTTCTCTTCCTTCACCTTTCCTCCTTGTAACCCATAGGATAAAATTAATTTTTTAAAATGGGCTCCATTTTACATTTATAACTATACCAATTCTTAAGGATTCTACCAAGCTAATGCATAACTCATTATTTTTAATCAAACATACATTACTTTATACTTGGTGAAAGTTGTACAAAGAAAAATATGCTTATATTTGTACCATAGGTATTTAACTTTTTTACATCCACTGTATCATTATAAATAAGTAAAACAAGTGTAACATCTACTTTAAAAGGATGTCGATGATTCTCATGCATAAAAAATGTAAGATTGATGTTATTCATACCTTCATCTCCAATTAACTTAGATTATCACTTAATCAAGAATAATTTGGATTAAGGGTATTTTATTTTTGTAGATTATTTTTTAGATCAATGGTAAAAATGGATTAGAATTTTAGTACATTCTCTATTAACACTTATATTTGTTAGGATAATAGAGCTACCTATGTCTCTAAGCTTAATGGTAAAATAATTGGTACAATCACCTTAATTGAAACCTATTTAATCTCATAATTCCTTTTGTAGCTTAATATTCAACTACTTTCTTTTTATTTCTTATCATCAACATTGAATCAAAGCTCTCTAATACCAAAACTAATATGACATGTCTATAAGATGTTCTCTCCTTAAAACATGAACAACATATTTGGGTCTTTTGGAGTCATAATTATGGAAATTCAAGTGTGAGAATGGCAAGAAACTAAGAAATAAAGGAATTAATGAAGTTATTTTCCACAAGAACATGGAATTTTTTTAAGAAGATGGAATTTAAGTTTCTTATTTTCTTCATTCATTATTTTTACTCATTTATATAAAAGTTTGGTTATAATATTTTATTACAAAATATATATATATTCTTTAATTTTCATAAGAAATATATGATTTTGATTAAAATCCAAAATTTTATAAAATCCACACTACAAGTGTTTATCAGTAAGCTCATGACCTGCTTGCACATGCTTGAACATGCCCTACCATATGTATGCATTGACCACATAGTGTGGTAGGTGATTAACTCGCACACATGCAACACATATGTAGTTGTCTCTATCGATCTCATGTTAAAGCATGCATAAGCATTTAGATGTCAATGGATTTACACATAGTTCTTGATGTATTCACTACAATGTGCACTTTGACGTGCCTACAATGAGTCTCCATGAATGATCCCTCAAAAAATTCTTACTACTTTGTGTTTTAGCAATGATTTTTATCGTTTTGTATCCTCCCTTGATTTTTTTTCAATGATCTTATAATTAAGCTCCTAATTAGATACCTTATAATCCAACATATTACACCTAATGTGGAGGATAATGTCTCTAAGAATCTAATTTCTATTTCTAGATATTAGACATTCTAGCAAAATAGACAATATTATTTGTGCAAAAAAACATGCAATTTTAGATGTTACTTTCTAAAATCCATATATATATATATATATATATATATATATATATATATATATATATATATATATATATATATATATATATATATATATATATTAATTTTTAATTATTATTTATTTTAATATGTAGCAAGTAAAACTAAATGTCATATGTCATGTTGTACCATATAAGGAAAAGTCATAAGAAATGCCAACATAAATAAACATAATGTAATTTAAATAAAATCATCTAAAAATATTTTATTATTTTGCATCATAGGCTATGAGATTTATCTACCTAGGTCAACAAAATAGTTTACCTATTTGATTTTCTCTTCCTCTAAGTTTCCTATAATGAAATATATACATAAGAATTATTACAAAATCCCCCTTATTTAAAAATTATTTAATATATCTCTATTTAGACACTCCTATTATTATGCAACTAAAATATTATTAAGAGCCTTAATAATTACCTTTCTAAACTTACTTAAAAACTTCTACTTTTTTCTAAATTTGGCTCTTTTCCATATTTTCATATTTTGTTATTATTTTATTATATTTATTTATATTTTTATTCTATTTATTTTAATGATTCATTCCCCTTTTCATACTCAACTATTGTCCTTTTCATATTTTATTTTATTATTATTTTTTAAATTATTATTACTTTATGATGTTTTCATTATATTTTTATTTTTTCTCTCTTGTTACTTAACTTTTATCTTTTGATTTCTCTCTAATATATTATATAATTATTTTAGTAAAATTTTATTATTTTTAATTTAATTTATTTATTTGATTTACTTCTATCTTTATTATTATTATTATATAGCAATGTGTTTTTCTCAATTTCTCTCACCTTCGCTCTCTCAGTTACTCTCTCCTCTATTCAAGCAAGCCCATTGGCTAGTTGGTCCATTTCCTAAATTGGTTGGCCACATGTTTAGTCAAACCCTAAGTTTTGAGTTGATGAACAACTCTCGTGGGTCCTATGTGCACATGCGCCCCGCAATTTGAAGTGATTTAGCACAACCCAAGCTCCTTGATTTGGTATGTCAAATCATTTGGAAAAAACCAAACCAATTGAAACAATTTCTCTAATTACCTTTCACTCTCTCTATATATTTTTTTAGTATGATCATCACCTTCCTTCTCATCCTACAATGAACCTACACACATCTACAATTCTTGTCAGTGGAACTGAGTTCTGTTAACCTCTCTCTCACTCTTCTTGTCTCTCTAAACCATGACAATGCAACCAAGTAGCATAGAAAAAAAATATAAAATTGAGAGAAAAAATACCTTATTAGAACCTTTCCAGAGATTTGGATCATGAATTGGAACATTTCCCTCTAAATTGAAGCCTAGTGATGAGAATTTCTTGAGCTCACAACAACCTTGACAGAGACAATAACACCTTACTCTACTCACCACACTTAGCTTCCTAACCAATCGATTACCCATTGGAGCAACCCACGTTTCACAAAAAAATGACTCCCTATTTGAATCTATTTATATACATTAATGACAATTTAGCCAATGTAAATTTTATTTATGTATTATGTACATAATTTCTTTTTATTCACCTAAAAAGACAAAAATTTTGGCTTAAGCACGTATATTTATACCTAATGCACTCTTGGTCTAAATTCCCTTTCTTTTAATTGTAAATCCATTCTCCACATAAAACAAATCTTCTATGCAAAAATTTTCAAAATTACAAATCCACCATAATGCAAATCAACATTCCTATGTTTATATATTTATTATCTATAGATGGCTTAGATCTAAGTTAAAGTTTACTAAATTGTAAATCTATTTAAAGCATAATTTTGAAAATTATAATTATATCCTAAATCTTTAAAATTTCATAATTAGTTCACTAGGTCTTCAAAAACTTGTAAATTCAACACCTATAAGTTTGTCTCAAAAAGTATTTTTCTATAATATGCTTAAATTAATGGATTTAACTAGGTTTAAATATGGCATACTTTCTAAAATTTTATCATTATTTTAATATCTTTATGTTTAAACAATACCTTTTTGAGAAATTGATTTTATCAAATTCAAGCATATATAATCACAATTTCATTGTCTTGATTCCAAGGTTTATCCCTTCTTGATCTTGGTAAAAATGAGGGTTGTTGCAAAAGTAGTCATCCATATGTACATATTTGAACTTAATTAGCTCATCATTTGAAAACAATATTGATCTGATGCACCTTAAGTCATTCCATTTTTGTGTTATCATTGAAAATGTTGACTTATTTATAAAAGGAAATACAAGTTGATGAAAGGGTGGCTAAGACTTAGGAAGACTCAATAACTTAAGAAGTGGATTAAGTGAGATTTTTCCTCTAATTGTTAAGTAAAGTGATTTATTACTCAATTGTATTACATTAAATCTATGCATGGTTTCCAAAATTATTTTACTTTAAAAAGCTAAAAAGTTGCATAACTAAATGTATGATAAGATCATATAGTAAAATTAGTTTCTTATCAAACAAACATTCAATTATCAAAATATTCAATCTAGACTATTAGTGGCATCTAATGTCATCAAGCTATACAATCACATGATTAGACTATACAATGTGTTTAGTAAGGTCGAATCTAAATAATTAAACTCTACAAAAGAGAGACTTGGTGTCATTAAGAGATAAAGAAAACCTAAAGAATATGCATGGAATGGTAAAACTATATCATAAAAGATACAATCTTTTGGTCAAAATAAATGATGATTTTTGTATTTAAAAGTTTCCATTAAGTTTCCCAAAAAATAACAAACTAATTTGCTATCTTTATTAGATATTATCGCATTAGCTATCTACGTACATTAACTATTTATTTCGAGAATAATTTAGCAATATGATAGACAACATTAGTTTTATTCAAGTAATGAAATAAGTTTTTTCAAAAAAATGCATTGGCTACTACAAAAGTTTTTTCGTGGTGTCTAAGGGTTCCTACTATTCCAAAAATAAAATCTTATTTTATTCAAGAATTATAGAATATTTTTAACTATGGCATAAAATATCTTTGAAAATTTAGGTTACTTTAGATAAGTGTAGAAGTCTTATGAACTCTAATGTGATCAAAACTTATGTAATATGCACTTATTGATAAACCATTATTAATATATTAATTATTAAGACCATAATGTTGCAAACTCCATAATGAACTATAAGTGCAACTTTCCCATTTGTAGGGATGAATTGCACTTCTTTTAAAATTAGTTAAAAACCTTAAAACAAATTTTTGAAACTTGAAACTAATGTTGCCTATTATAAGAATCCTTTTGTGAAGTGCTTATTTAGCAATATAAAATTTTGTTTATTCATCACATTTAGTGAAGAAATAAATGACTATTAGGTGTTTTGATAAAAAAAAACAAGCCTACATCCACCAAAATGTTTTGCCATATAATTCTGTGCCTTAATAACAAACATATAATTAGAAATAAGGAGATCAGGAAGACAAGTGGTACCTAGACAGTGACTACTCAAGTCATATGATTAGAGATGAGATGAACTTCTTGAGCATTTCATTAAAGGATGAATGATTTGTTACATTATGAGAGAAGTTTAAAATGATAATCAAAGGGATTGAAAGAATAGGTAGATCACAATCTTATTTCATTAATTATGTATTATTTCTTAAAGGTTTTAAATATAATTTGCTTAACATTAGTTAGTTGTGTGATAGAGGTTTTAACATAGTGTTTCATATATCTCATAATTTAGTGAAGAAAGTTGAAGACATTATCTTCATAAGATATAAAAATGATAATATTTATGTAGTTAGTTTGGATAATAAAAATTGCCAAAATGTATATCTCAAGACATATGTAGCAACTTCAGAGTGGGGGCAAATGAGATTAGGTTATACCATTATGTCTATAATTTAAAATGCTAGTAGATTAGATTTGGTTAGAAGTGTACCCAACTTAGAGGTTAAGGAAAGAACTTTGTGTAGCTCTTATCAAAAGGGAAAGCACACTAGAGCCTTCTTAAAACCACAAATAAGATTAAAATCATAAAACCTTTAGAACATTAGACCACTTTAGACCCATTCAAGTCACCAACTTATGAGGGAAGAAATATGAATATATTTTTATAAAAGATTATACTTGATACACTTAGGTCCTATTCTCATGTAAGAAGAAAGAGGCCTTTGAGTGCTTTAGAAAATTAGCTAGGAGGATTCATGTAAAAAGAAGACTAATTATTTATAGCATTTATAGTGATCATGGAAAGGAGTTTGCACTTTCTTCATACTCACCTTTGTCTCATGGTCTAGTAAGAAATAAGGGACCATTGCACTCTCCACCACCAAAGTTGAATATGTAGCCTTAAGTGGATGTCTAGCAAAAGTATGTGGTTGAGAAGATAACTTAAAGTTTTTGGATTGCACCTATAAAACAAATCCTATTAAATGCATTAATAAGAGTGAAATATGCTTCACAAAGAATCATATCTAGCACTTTAGAACTAAACACACATATTAAATATATCTTCATTAAGGATTGTTAGCTCATCTTTATTTTTAGTGGACCAAGTCTAAATATTTAACATTTTGTTTTAATGGGCTTGCTTAAAGTGAAATAGGTTTAATTATAAAAAATATTTCATGCACTTTTGAAGATGGTGAATTAGTTATCTTCAAAGTATCTTGAAGTATTCAGCAAACTTTAAGGATTACATGTATCAATTTTAGAAAATTTTTCTTTTTTATGAAATAAAATGCTAGCTTATTAATTATTAACCATAAGACACATCTCTCCATTCAAATCTTTTCAAATCATTTTTAAGCATCTAAATTTATTTAATTATTTTCTTAATTTAAAAAATATGTAGAATTCTATTTTTTATTCAATTATTTTTTTAATTATAGCTATCTTATGCATTTTTACTAATTTCATATCAGGTCAATTATTAAACTTTAGATATATTAGAAAAAAAATAATTTTTCTAAATTTTCTTAATTAAGAGAAAGAAATATTCTAAAAAAGCACCTCAACCATAGCCCAAGCACAAAGCACTGGCCAACCAAGCCTAAGGGGACCTAGGAAACCTCAGATTAGAAGACCAATTAGAACCAAGGATGGTTGAGCCTGATTTTAGTCGAGGTGCAGTCCTGAACCTGATTGGGGTAAGACAAAGGAAGGATCGAGTCAAGTAGAACTCAAACTAAGCATGCCATGGGTTAGGATAAACTCATAATCATATTATATCTATATACATACGATTAACCCAAGTGATGAATTCTCAAAGGGCGAGCCGGCCACATGTTTCAACTCACATTACTAGTGCACAAAAGATAATACAAAGAGAAAAAATATTTGATTTCTTACAATGTGCGACATTGTTTCCATCGCCTTAGTGCCTAAAGCATGCATGAATTCCCACCATCCGATCGTTGATCGAAAGGCTAAAAGCTACCAGCCTATGAGCTTCTCTTCAAGGTTTAGATTAAAGGACTAAAATCTCCAATATTATCAAATGACTAGCATTCTTTTCACCTTATCAAATAACTCATCCTTGAATCAAGTAGCTTAAATTTATTTAGTTTGAATTTTACATTCTTTCCACCTTATCAAATAACTCATCTTTGAATCAAGCAACTTAAAGTTATTCGGTTTGAATTTTATGATTGAGATCAATCTCGTATTTAATATTGATGAATCAAACGATTCACATCTCATATGACATGATCATATGGCTTAGATCTAATCCTTCTTGATCCAACCATTTATAAGTCATCCACTTTTACATTCATTGATTTGATGGTTTAGATCTTAATGATTAGATCCAACTGCTCTGATTGATCCCTCCTAATGGCTAATTCTATAATTTTTATTTGAGTCATTGGACAAGTCATTTGGAAGAATTTTTTAAGCTATTTTGCAATAGTATATGAAAGTGATTTTTCTTAATTTTTTTAATGGCTATGATCAAACTTTCTCTATAATTACTTAAGACTTATGAATAAATGTCTAATGAGCATGAACAAGATTTTAAGATCTCAAAAAGTATTACATGATATTTTACTGGTACAAAATCTCTTGGTAGCACACTTTGGCTTAATTACTACACAAAATTTCAAATTCTTCCAACAAAGCCTAAAACTTTTAAGCTTTTATTTTTTTTACTTCTCTTCATACTTTTTAATTTTGTGCCTTGATTTATTCATCTATAAGCATAAGAAATATTTTTTTATTATTAAAAATTTATTTCTTATTATATTTTGTTTTTTTCTTTTGGGTTGGTTGGCCTAAAATTTTCAAAATCATGAATTTAACTTAATCTCATAAAATAATTGAGATGGGGTTAAACTCACAAAAGCCTATGTTATAATTGAACTAATAAAAACTAGTAGGTTAGAGGTGAACTATAAGAAAAAAAGTCTTAAGTAGGTTAGATCTTGAATCATGAGAAAAAAATTGAAGTTGATTAAAGATGAATCATAATGAAAAATCTCAAGTTATAATTTTTATAGTAGTGATATGTTTTCTGACCTTTGTTAGAGGTGGACACAAGTTCTAATACTGAACCACTTAAAAATTTAGGTGAACTTTTTAATTTTTATTTTTATTTTTTCTTAATCATAAAAATTCAAAATTACATAAATATAAATTTGAATATCAAGGTTTTTTAAAATATAAAATTATTTTATAAAGAATTTTGTACATATATATACTATCTAAAAATAGTAAAAATATTTTAAAATCTACAATTCATCCAACTCTCATAGGATTTATGCACATTCATTTTGCTTTAGGGATATTGTAAATAAGAATGTAGATATTTAGTTTGTGCTTACCCATGAGAAGCTTGGTAATGGGTTCATATTGTACTAATTATATAATATGATCCCTAAAGTACCATTAAGATATATTCATTTACCAAGCTTCTTAGCTAACATTTTTACAACATTAGGATATCTTTTGGAATAATATAATCCCATTATTAGGATTTTCATGATGACAAAAAGGGGGAGAGAAACTTAGGCTTAAATTTAAAGGGAGTTCCTTAAGCAAAAGGAAACTTATCCACATACTCTATTTACTTACAATCAAACTTCTCTGAATTATCTGCTATATTCTCTTATTTTGCACTTATTTGCTTAATAACCATCCCATAGTTTGATCAAACTATATGACTCATTAAAGTACTACATAGTTCAATTAAGTCGTCATAGTATATGTTGATTTTAATTTTACCATGTGATCTATCTCAATTATATTCAATTTACGTTCTATTCTTTCTCACATTATGATACAAAGCATTACTTATTATTAATGTAATATACATATTTTTTGAGATTTCGTAACTCTTATCATTTGGTTTAATATTATAATAGGGGTATCATATTATATGATCATATCAATTATACCATATATTACTTATGCTTTATTATATTAATTTTTTTTGTTTTACTTCTAGTTTCCTTTTTCTAAACAAATCATATTGTATAATCGGTTTATTGTACCATGCGATTAAGTTATTTTTTAAATCTTTAGTTCTAAAAATTTCAAAGTTCATCCTAAGATTCTTTTAATGAATGCTATATGTAAAACAATAAATCAAATAGTGGAGCTATAAGTGTGTTTTACTTCTAAAAAAGTTACTTGTGCTTACCACTTAAGTCGTTATGTCTAACCAAGCTTAAGCTAAGTAAAACCCAATAAATGCACAAAATATTAACATTTTAGGTTAAAATAGAGTAAGAAACAACATATTGAGAACAATAACCAAAAATCAAGTAGGGTGATAACAAAGCATTTAGTCCATATATCATCTTATAAGAAACCAAATAAAATCAACAAATATAGGACTCAATGTTGCCATACGATACAAAAGTTAGAAAGGAAAATGAATGCATTATTTGTTAAATAATACAAAATAGTCTCCATATATATATATATATATATATATCATCTCTTATAAAGCTCATGAGTAAAAACATACTTTTATGCCTAGGGAACTAAGTTATCCTTTAAGAACCTCATCTTTATGCATATCTACATCCTAGCTTGAAATGTAAGGAATGAACATGATATGCTCAACAAGAAACTATTAGTTACAAGAAATAAAATAATATAAAAAAGTAAAGAATTTTGATAAATAGAGCAATAAATATAATAATGCATGATAATATATAAAGATATGGGGGTACTAAATCGGTGCACAGATGCTTATATGTATCATAAGAATTTAGGCATATAGTGCTCCTATAATACTAATATAGTATAAATCTTTTGTCATATCATATCTTTTACTTTTTTTAAACTTTTTTTTCTTTCTTTAATATTCAAATTCATTTCATTTTTCTTTTAGTTTTTCTCATTTTTTCTATAGAATCCTAAGTTTTTCATAGACCACTATCACAGCTCTTCATGATCTTATATTATATATTATCTATCATAAAATTATTGACCACATCACCTAGAATCTTGTGCTAATAATAATGTCTTTATCAAGTCATTCTCAAAATGAAATCTAAGTACCAAAAATAATAAGAGTAGTCCCATTATATATCACAAAATAACCACCTATATTACCTAATATCATATGCTCATGATATTAAGGTTCTTATTATGTTGTGGGCTATAAACTAGGTACCAATGATAATAGGGATGATTTTTCTCAAATCAAGTAACTACAAATAGGGTCATAAAGAAAATCCTTTCATATTCTTATTTCAACTTCACATGATCTTATAGATTAATAAGCTTATCATGTCATTCTTTCTTTCTCTTTCAATTATTTTCATTTTATTTATTTTATTTCTTATTTATATTTTGATACTTATAACAAATACACACATACATATCTTATAATAAAACATCATCTTATAAATTAAAACATATGTAGATTAATTCTTCTCATATAGTATGCTCATATCACATTCTATAATATTATCTTAAAATAATTAATAATTTAACCTACTTATATTATAGTTATTTAACTTTTTATTTGATGAATCTAGGATACTATTCTATTGCTTTTTTATTTACTTTATTTATTCTACTCATTTCCTACATAGTTCCTACTATATTCGACTAATAGTTGCATGTTTTCTATGCAATAAGCATTCACAAACATAAACACAAAGAGCCTTCATTTCCTTCAAACATTCTTCTATTATTTATTGTTCAAACATTCTCATCATACCATTTAATTTCCCATAACTTATCATATGATGTACTATGTATAATTATTCATACATTGGGTTAGACGAAGCAATTGCAATCTTGAACCCCATTCTTGATACTAATCGTACCTTTTGATGGTCTCATAGTGTTGTATGATCTTCTTATTTTTGCTACATAGTTCCATTTCAAGAAGTAACATCTCTTACTTTGACAATCTAATTGCATAATATAATAGCCCATCATTCAATCCAATACTCTCAAAGTACTATGTGATAATCTAATCAAACTATTCATCGTTTGTTGTCCATGGTTTGGTCATATAATAGGATGAATATTTTTGTATCATATGATTTTTTAGGAAACTGAGATATCTCATTACTCAACTAATCATATAGTATGTTCAAAATGATTATACCATGTGATCCTTTTGACCAAGGGGTCAATTCATCACTAATCAGACCATCTGTGGTACTCATTACACTGTTCATTTAGGTATATTGTACAACACAATCAATTTAATCGTATAGTAACAAGGCATGGTAAAAAAATCACAAACAAAAAATCTTGACCTAAATTCATAGAAAATCTAAACCAAATTTTGAAAAGCAAAAAAATACATCATAATAGAATTCCAAGGAAGGAAAAGTTGAATAAAATCATACCCTTAGCAATCTATTCTATTGAAATCAAGATATGATCTTTCTCAAGTGCTTTCCTCTTCCATAACTCAAAACATCTCTATTATAAATGTGGATCAAGCAAGAAGTGCTTAAGGACTTCTTCTCTTTCTCTCCCAAACTCCTTTCACTTATTCCTTATCTAAGCCCTCCTCTCTTAGTCTTCCTCTTATAGCCAAAGAATATAGGAGATTGTTAGGTTTGATCCTTTTATATTAATAAAAGGATTAAATAAAATATTCTTTCTTTTTTATTTTTCACTTTCAAAATTTCATAGGATCTAAAACATTTTTAAAAATCACAAATAACATACCAACAAATTTCTCACACTCAAATCTCCCCAATATATGCCTTAATCTCAAATCTGACTATGGAAGGTTTGACATGTTTTTTAGGGTGCATTCAAATAAGTCAATTTCTTAATTCTTGATACTCACAGCCTAAAACAGCTATGAAATATGCCACTAAGAACATACTTCATAATCAAGCAAATCAAGCTATCAAATAAGTTGTCTCTTTCTTTCTAAATCTCACATCATAAGTTACAAGGTTTTATTGTTTCTAAGTTTGATATCCTAAATTTTCCCTTTCCTATGATTCTTCACATCAGGATTTCAACTACTCTAACCCGACTCTTACAACATCCCTCATGTATCTTTCCTAAGTTCTATGTCACATTATCTATTTCTTACTTTTTCTTTGGGATTGAAAAAAAATTATGAATAAAACCATAGTAAAATCATTTCAAAACCTTGTGTATGTTTAAAGTTTGAAATCCATTTTGAAACATAGAGCAAGCCAGCTCATTTACAAACTAAGTTCCATATAATACAGTGAATACAACTTTAATATAGTTTCAACTATTAAGATATAAGAAATGAGTTGTCATAATATCTTATACAACTACTAGTAATAAAACATATAAACCAAGTTTTTACATTGCTATCTTTTGATGCTCCTTAAAAGTCTCATGATGTACATTATCTTAACTAGAAATTATTAGAAAATATGGCATAAGCCAACTATCATTTCCTTAATAGCAAAATCATACATAAATAGTAAAGCAAACAAACTTTGGTGCATGCCAAATGCTAAGTTAATATAATAATATATCATGAGTAATAGAAATTGGGCTTAGGTAAATGATTTTTTCGTAAAAAATT
Organism: Vanilla planifolia; assembly: GCA_023846275.1. Taxonomy (NCBI): domain Eukaryota; kingdom Viridiplantae; phylum Streptophyta; class Magnoliopsida; order Asparagales; family Orchidaceae; genus Vanilla; species Vanilla planifolia. Next base: position 22,914,026 of record CM043870.1, read on the forward strand.
GGGCTTATCTTCTCAAAACATGTCATTCTAAAAAAGCCATAATGGATGGTTCTTTTGACTCATCTCTATAAAAAGTTGTTCCAAAATTATGGTCATTACTTTGGACACTTATCCATTTTTTTAGATTTAAAATAAAGCCTTTCCTTCACCAACCTTTATTTGTGCTCACTTTTTCTTTTGCAATTCTTATGTCTTCACTTTATTGGCCATTATCATATGTGGCATTTATTATAGTATCATTTTAATTACATTGAAATAAACTACAACAATGACATGCTGAGACAACATAAAAAAAAGTCTCATGTGAATTAATCATCAACAATACATCAAGACAAGCATAAAAAATAAAAATTTTCAACCTAATCATTTTAATCATATCCTAAGTGGGTCATTACAAATCAAACAATAAAACATCAAGTAAATATACAAATGTGAAAACCTGTTTTTCATAAATTCTTACTTGTAGTGGACTAGCCTTGTATTGGTTTTGAAGTTTGTGTTTTGTTTTCCTTCCCATGATACAATATTTGTTATTGTACTGCTATAATACCCATTACATGACTATCATATTATTCTTCAACTCTTGAATGATTGCTCTTAGTTCTTCTAAACTTTAGAAACACCCTTCAATTAGCTTTCCCATCTTCTTTTATAATCTCTCGATATTGTTTACTCTTTCTAGCCCCTCGTCTCCCTCTAAACGTTGTCCTTTCAAAGGACTCCCATCAGGCTCTTCAACTTCCTGTTGTTTGAAATCTAACAATTTTCATCATTTTGGGTCACCATTAGATTATTGTGTGCTTGCATTAGAGTTAGGGAAAATAGCTATTTCTTAATACTAGTTAAAATATTATTAAATAAACTTTGGAAAACATAAAAAAAAATTATATTTTTTAATCAAATCAAACTCCAAAAATTTGTTTACAACTCTTTTAAGCCTTCTTGTCAAGATATATCTATTGGCCAAATTTCAAATCTTTTTGACAATATTTAATAGTTATAATAGTTTTCAAATCTTAAAATATTTAAACATTATTTTCTTTAAATTCTATTTGGGTTTTAATTACATGGTTGTCACACCTTATTTTGCATTAAAACTTTTTTATTAAACATACCTTCATAAGATCTACGTCTCAAAAAAAAACTAAATTTTTTTATACTTTTTGGCGAACATTTAATATTTTTATAATTTTTTTATTTTTTTTAAACTTATAAATAAACTCTTATTAATCTTGGATTCTTTGTTTTAATTCTTAAAAAATTAATATTTTTATTAATTTAGTATCATTGGCTTCTATACAATTTATATATTAAATTTTTTTTGCTTCCTTCTCTCCTTTGATGTGTTATAACTTGTTTTTGGAATATACAATTTTTTTCCAAAAATTTAATGTTAATCCTAACAAAACTAAAAAAATTCTAAAAATTTACAAAAACATGATTGAAATAAAATGTAAGTTATTTTAACAATTTTTTAATGTTACACCTAACTACCCCCACCCCATATGTAGGCCAGTTCAATTTTTATAGCTCAATTATACAAGAAAATATGGTATGCAATGTAACTATTCCTCCCAATCACTAATGGGAATTTTGTGGCTAGTATTGGTAGCAAATGTTCTCCGTTCCTCCTACCTCTCCTAAGTATGTGGGTGCCTTAGTTGTGGTTTCAATTCTCAAATCATTTGTTATCTAAATTGTTAGTATTTGCTTTGAAAGTGATTCCTCTTTTGTCGTATCATATATTATTCACTCCTCTAAAGAAAATCTAATTCTATCAAATCTTTGTAACTTGATCTCTTCCTTATTAATATTTGATCATTATAAAATCTCGTCTTTAGTTCTATGAAAAGTAAAATTGATTTTTGATGTAAGATTGCATCTTCAATCTTTAGGTAAAAAAAGAGCATGTCTCTCTAACCTACTTTTGTTAATATCTCTAATGATAATAATTAGTTTCGAACTTTTATTTCAATGTTATAAATCAACATTTAAAAAACATAACTCCAAGAACAAAGTAGGAGCAAAGCAACATAAATTGATGTAAGAGCTCATACCTTAATAATCTTGTCCTACGAAGTACTTCATCTCGTCTTTTCTTTTACAATTAGAGTTCTAGTTAATTAATCAATTTTTATTAGGGAAAACTGTCAAAATGCATCAACTGACGTCCAGGGATGAAGCATAGCCTCCCACGCATCCAACAAACTTTAGACCTGATGGTCGGGAACCTGGCGTCACCACATCATAAGAGTCCAAGGCCGTGTCCTTATTAACGCTGACGCTGTTGATGAGTTCATCCGTACAATCCGCGTATTTTGTCAAAGATTTTCCAAAATCCATAATTGTTTACTAATTTGCTTTTTCAAAATACATTTCAGAAAATTTCGCCAACCGCGATTTCAAGTGGTCAAGTAACTGAAACTCGAACGAGCTTCCTGAACCGAGGATCATTCTCTTCCCGAACCAAAGTCTCTCTTCCCGCGTTCTTTTCCGCATTTCCGTTCACTCTTTAATCCATTTCTCACTACTTCTTCCTCAGATACACGACATTACCTAATCCCTCCCCTAATCATTCGCATGCATTTTGTCTCGAAGGAAATGAGGAAGCTATCTTCTCTGTGGATCCTCTCCTTCCTCTTTCTCCTCCAGCTCTCGAACGGCCAAGATCTTCCACTGATAGGTATGGATATGTGGTACATTCTGTCTTCTTCTCCCGCTTCCCATTCTATATCCATATTCTTTATTCTTTTCTTTTTCGGACTGATCCACTCTATGCCGATGTTTCTTGAACTGTGTTCATGACAGAGTTAGCCGATTACACGAGATTCACATTCGACGCCTCTTTGTTTCCCTTGGAGGCAGAGTACGACTTCATCGTCGTGGGCGGTGGAACCGCCGGCTGCCCCCTGGCAGCCACTCTATCGGTCTCGCACCGTGTTCTGCTTCTTGAACGTGGCGGCGCTCCTCAGGAGTTCCCCTCCCTCCTCAACCAACAAGGCTTCCTCCGCACCCTCATCGATACCAGAGCCCCCGATTCCCCTGCCCAGCCCTTCGTCTCCGACGACGGGGTTCCAAACGCTCGTGGCCGTGTCCTTGGCGGAAGCAGTGCAATTAATGCAGGATTTTACAGCCGTGCTCACCCTGGCTTCTTCCACTCCTCACGCATCTCATGGGACATGCACCTGGTCAATGCCTCCTATGAATGGGTGGAGCGCGCAATAACATTCCACCCTGAGCTCCGCTTGTGGCAGTCCGCTGTTCTAGACGGACTGCTTGAAGCCAACGTCACTCCATATAACGGATTCTCAGTTCACCATCTCCCAGGTACCAAGATCGGCGCCTCTACATTTGACCTCGCTGGCCGTCGGCACTCCGCTGCGGACCTCCTTGACTTCGCCTCACAGGATAACATCCGAGTTGCCCTGCGCGCTTCCGTCGAACGCATCCTCCTCAACTCCTCCACCTATGGTACGACATGGGTAGCCTCTTGCCCCTTCTTTTCCTCCCTAATTACTCTTGCTTTCCATTCTCTTCCCAGGTTCGTCGTCGCGGGGAAGAAAACATGCGGTATCGGCAATCGGCGTGGTTTACCAAGACCGCTACGGCCGGCGTCACCACGCTATGATTCGGCGGGACGGGGAGGTTATCCTGGCCGCGGGGGCATTAGGGTCGCCGCAGCTGCTGCTTCTGAGCGGGATCGGACCACGATCCTACCTTTCCTCAATTGGGATTCCCGTCAACGCACACAATCCTACCGTAGGGCAATTCCTGTACGACAACCCGCGCAACAGCATCTCCATCGTTCCGCCAATTCCACTAGAGCAATCCGTCATACAGGTAGTGGGCATCACGAGAGATGGTGCCTCCTTCCTCGAGGCTACCTCCAACATTGCCCCCTTACCTTCCCCTACCAGCACCGTCATCCTCCACAACCCCTTCTCCCCGATGTACCTCACCGTGGCCACCCTCATCGAGAAGGTTGCCATCCCGTCCTCCGTGGGCTCCCTCCGCCTCGCCTCACTCGACGTCCGCGACAGCCCGCTCGTTCGCTTCAACTACCTCTCAACTCCAGAAGACCTCGCCCATTGCGTTGCCGGCGTCCGATGGATGGCCAAGGTGCTTGACAGCCGTTCCATGGACAAGTTTCGCATGCCCGAATGGTGGGCTGGCAGGGCCAGGAGACTGGAGTTCCGCTACGTCGGTGTCGCCCTACCCGCCAATCGCTCGGATTACACCGCCGTGGCCGATTTCTGCCGACACACCGTCTCAACCATATGGCATTACCACGGTGGATGCGTCGCGGGGAAGGTGGTGGACGGCGAGCTCCGAGTCATTGGCATCGGCTCTCTCAGGGTGATCGACGGCTCGACCTTCTCCGTCTCGCCCGGAACCAACCCACAGGCAACTGTTATGATGATGGGAAGGTGATTTAGCTCATAAAGAATGTCGGGTTGGAATCCATTTCGTTTCTTTCGCTTTTTTAAATCGTTTTTTATCTGATTTTCGTTAGGTATATGGGCAAGAAGATTATTGAAGAGAAGAGAAGCATCAGGACCCATACAAGAAGAAGACAACAGAGGACCTCACATCTGTGAAAAGATGAAGCTGAACGAAGACTGTGAAGTAAAACAGCTGCTTTTTGGATATTCTACGTTTAGGTGTTAATGCATATGTTGATAGCGACAAGATTTTTTTGACTTCTGCTCACTGTTGGCGTATAATGGTGTTTGCTTAAGTAATCAGTACCCATACTAGAAGCATTATAGCATAAAGCAAAACCTTATGCTACGAATTTACTGAAAAAAAACAGTGTTTAATTCCAAATTTATGTTGGACTACAGAAAAACAAATCACGTCCTTCGAAGACGGCTCTTCATCTGCTTCATTGCTGAAGCATATCGCACAGATCAAATAAAACTTGTAGGTTTTTTGGATGGGAACTTGTGTACTCGAATTTGACAAGACTATCAAGAAATGCTTAAAAGCTTCTTTTTTCTTGTAGGATCCAGCAGATCAAGCTGGTCATTATCTGTTGCTATGGGTTAGTTACTAAACAATAGAAAAAAAAAACTTTGTTTAAAATATTTTAAGCAAACAATTATAACAAAAACTTTTTTGCTCATACTAATAATTTAAAGCAAATATATAAGCAAAGGTCTATAAAAACTTTAATTTAAAACTTATCTTTCATGATGTTTAAATTTGATGATAATAATTTTAAAATAAAATTTGTACATAATTCAGCACAAAAAAAAAGACGAGAGATATAACTTTAAGGCAATTAGGTGTTGAATTTAAATTAAAATGCCATGGTATGGATTGAATGATACATGGAAATTCTTTTTGATGATTCCATATGGGTATTGCAATCATAAAATAATAAATACTCTTCAAGTCATAAAATAAAGTACAGCAAATATTATGATTTACAGTTATGAATCCATACAAAAGTTTAAATTGGTACCCAAATTATGTTAAAAGTATTATTTGTTTTTTTTTTTTTTATCAAAACAAGTAGTACATTTAATTTTGTTCACAATTATCAGAATCTTTTGACGACAAAAATACTAGAACACAAATTGTGCACAAATTTAATGAGTTAACTAGTGATTAATGCATACAAGGGCTTTATATATACTCAACAATAGCAAATGCAAAATAATTGATCAATCAAATTATCCAATAATGATTGAAATCATTTAGTTACCCTTTAAGGAGTTATCAATTAGATGGTTTGATCATCCTAAAGGGAAATTAAACTCAAAATATAACATCAACCTTAAAAGCATGGTTTACTGAGTAGTATGATCAACACAAATTCATGCAGTTGGATAGCTTCAATCTCTTCACCATTGTTAATGAATCACTTGTAGCTTATAAAGAAAACAAGGATAAAAGTAATGTATAATATGCTTTTATTCTTTCCTTCTCATGAATAACAGTTATGATATAAAATATAGATGTTAATATTTTTTTATTTTTTAGAAAATAATTGAAAAATTTTAGAAGTTATTTTTTATATTTTAAATTTAAAGTTTTGATTTAAAAGAATTTGGATAAATTTTTCAATTGAATTTTTATTTATATTTATTATTAAATTATTTAATATTTGTCTTGCTTAATTATTTATATTGTTTGAATTCAAGTCATTTGGATGAAAATTAGGCTTTTTTTAGAATTTGAATTATGGTTGTCAAGAATTTGAATTTCAAAACAACACTTTTGAATAAATATACTTGTTTTTTGGGCTTTGAGAATTACTTCCATATGAGACTTCTACCCTCTAAACCTAAGTATTATGACTATTCTAATGGTATCATAGCATGGTAATAACAAATACAACATATGTTCAAATTTTGATAGTGACGTATTGGTAATGGTGTTATGGTGAAAGTAAATGCTATGCACATAAATCATGATCAAATCAGTAAGTAAAGTGCATGTTGTGTGTTCTCAACAAAGCATTAATTTAAATACATTTGATATTTTGTTAGTTAGCATAATACAAACATTTTTCCATGTAGCATTCATAACATGATTGACATTTAATTTGAACATTTACTTAGTATGTCCAACAATTACCTTCTTCGATGAAATTAAAAAGAACAAAGTTGATAAGAGATTTAGCAAAATGCACATCTAAAAAGAAAAGTTCAATAGTACTCATGATTGTAACAAATCATACTTATTCACTACAATACTTAAAAAAGGCACAAAATGAGAAAGGTGAGGTACAAAACTCATAGATAAGCATAAGTTACTAGCACCATCATGTATCACCTTGAGTTGGTATCATATTGTATCTTAGGAAGAAAGTGTTTCACAAAATCACCATTGTTTCTAAGCACATACTCATTCTTATAGGTGTCTTTTGTTTTAGCTAAAGCAATAGTAGCTACAAATGAATTCCATCATGAGCCTTTTAAGGGTACATAAGAATACTATATTGCTACCAAATGCATTCCTCATTAATATGAGATCATCTAGACTTGCTTAAAACATAAAAAATAAAATGTTGTTCTAATAATAATGGATATCAACTTACTACATGCATATCATAGGCATTGTGGGCAAATGAGTAATTAGATACACATATGAGCATACACCAATTCAAAATATAGATTGAATACATATAATATAAAAAACTAAAAAAGGATATTGATTATGATTTATTACTACTTTGAGTGGTTGGTTTGATGATAAGAAATCCTTAGCTATTGCTAGAGTTCAAGGTGCTGGATGTACTTGTAAAGTGATATTTGGTTTACTTGGATCTTTAAAGCTCTACACTAACTCTTCTTGGCTCAAAATAGTTTTCCTCCAATGAATATTGTCTTAGATCTAAGCATAATTGTTGAAGGCTCTCTAATGATACTCAAAAGTCATTAACACTAGAATGCTCTTGCCAACATGCAAAGTAATTGTGTGTCCCATATTAATCTTTGTTTTGATTGCTTCATCTAAAGTATGTTATTATTGACTCCTAGTTATGACACTTCATTTGATGATAACAAATTCTAACTATATAAAATGAATTTTTTTAAGTATATTTCATATTTTAGGTGGTTAATACTCATATTTATTGAAGAACTAAAAGAAGAAAATGCCCAAATATTAAATCCTATAAAGATCATCTTAATTGGAGTGGCTAACCACTAAGAGATTTATTTTGAATTTAATTTAAGATATTCTAATTTTATTTTAACTAGAATGTTAAGTTTGATTGAAATATTTATTATAAGGCCCATGAATTAAATTCAAATTAATCTTATAAAAATATTTAGGTTTTTAATATTTTTTATCAACCCTCTTTGATTATCTTGACCATCATTTTATCTTATAGTATCATTAAAATCCTTAATTAATTAATCTATTATAAAAATGTATTAATAATATTAATTAATTAGTAAAAAAAATAATGATAATAATAAAATAAAATAAATTTTATTTTTAATATCCTTAATAATCATCTTTGAACCAATATCCCAAATTTGTATTATTTGATCATCATCCTCAATAATAACTTAAACAAGAAATTCAAATAAAAAATACTTTAAAGATATGACTCATGTTAAAGTACTCTGGTTAGGAAATCATTCCTAAACCCAATTCAAAATTTTTACAAGCTTGGGTATTACCTTTTAGACTCATGTTTAATTTTATATTTAATGACAAGAGGGTGATTAATTCCCACAATAAGGGGTAGTCAACCTAGATATTTGACTATGGATAAGAGTTACAAAATTCTTTATAAGGTGAAAACCAAAAAAGCAAATGTGTAATGTGGGACTAAAACACAAACTTTTACATGGTGAACTCTCGAATTATGGGAGTAATGTGAACCATCTGATCATGTATTTCGCGATCGAATGATCATCGTCATATCGTGTTTTTCAAAAGCGGTAATTCTATAAGCCATCCAAATGCACAATTTTCAAATCGCACGGACAAATTTCATCCACTCAAAAAGTTAAATCCTATCATTATATCGTAATTTTGATTTAATGGCCCATATTAATTTCATATTTCTAATGACACTGATTTGATTGCATCTGTCCAATAGCACCATTTTTGCGATCACACAATTCTAAAGTGTTCAAATCAAACAACTCTTGTGCAAGAGCTATTTTAGTCATTATTTTGAGCTGTTGATGACTTTTTAATTATTAATTTCCTAATTAAAATGTTATAAAAGCTGCAAAAATTGCAACGACTAAATTGAGTGTTTGATAAGTGCTTTAAGTCGTTACAAATTGCCTTTAAATAGAAGATTTTTGTAATAAATTAAAGATGAATTTTTATGTGATCAAAAGAAAACTTTCATGAAAAATATTCAAGCTGTTAACAGCTCATTCTCATCATCACTTCCATAAATTATTGTGTCATTAAATCATCCAACTTTTGAAATTCTTTTCTTTCTTAAATCAACTAAATTATTAATTTTTTAATCCTTAATTTATTTAATTAAAATACTTGTACATCTTTAATGGTTACATCATTCATAAAATTTTGATTGTATTGATTTCAATTTTATGCAATCAAATATTTTTCTTCTATTATCATTTTATTTTATTGTAAGACCATAGTAGTTTGTCCTGTTTATTTAAATGTAAGGCCACAGTAGTATGTTTTGTTTGTTTCTTTGTTATGAGGATTGAGCTTACTCGACTTTTGGCTAAAGTCTTATATTATGTTTGTTTTTTCCTGATTTTTTTCAGTGTAGGACGTAAGCTTGTTTTATAAGCCAAAATACTTAAAAATCGATTGTGTATATTTTTAATTATTGTTGATTTTTCAACTACATTAATTTTATAAAACTTAATATGCTTTAAAATAAAATTAAAATTTATTAAAAATCACTTTTATATATTTGGGTAAAAATTATAAATATTTTTTTAAAAAAATTTTGTAATAAACTAAAATTTTATTTCTAGTAATTCACCTCTATTATTTTATCACACTTCAATTGTTATTAGAGTGAGGTCCATTTCTTTTGAGAAGAAATTTTTAGAAAAGATTCATGACTCAAATTGATACTTTAGTATATTTAGGTGAAGGTAAATCTTTCATTAGGCCACCACTCTTTTTTGGTGATTATTATCTTTATTTAAAAACTAAAATGGCTAATCATTTAAAATCTATTAGTAAAGAAATATGAGAATTGATGTAAGTTTCATTTGATTTGTCCCACTAAGAAAAATATACAAGAAACATTTGTACCTAACGTTTTTAAAGAAATAGATAATATTAAAAAAATATAAAGTGTAATTAAATGATAAGACTATAAATATTTTATATTGTGTATTGAATGCTATTGAATTTAATAGAATTATGAATTTAGAAATAACTTATAAAATTTGACATAAATTAGAGGTAACATATGAAGGAATATCGTTAGTTAAAGAAAATAAAATAAGCATGATATACATGATTATGAGTTATTTAGGATATTTTCAAATAAATCTATTAAAAGTTTGTTTACAAGATTTACCAATATTACTAATGCAATTTGTATTTTAGGAAAACCAATTTCTATGAATGAATAGGTGAAGAAAATTTTTAAAATTTTACTCAATGAGTATTGATCGATTGATCACCATCATTAAGTTGGCTAAAGATAATTTCACTATGGCATTAGATGATCTGATAAGTGAACTCATGACTAATGATCTAAATGTGAAAAGGAGGAAAGAAGAAAAAGAATTAATTAAGATATACATAATAAAGAGAAAGGAACAATCAATAGCATTGAAGATGGAGAAAGACATTTTTGAATGGACATCCAATGATGAGGATGGTATAATTTTAATCTTTAAAAATTTGTCTAAAATTATTGATATTGTAGGTAGGCATAAAAATCAAAGGTCTAATAAAAAAGCAAGAAAAAAAGAATATTATATGTCATGAATGTGATAAACTAGGACATATTAGATCAATATGTCCTATCATACAAGTAAGATTTAAAAAAGAAAAGAATAAGAAAAAGAAAAAGAAGAAAGCCTTGAAAGTAACTTAGAATGATTCAAAAGAGACCAATATAATTGAATAGGAAGATAATAATAAAGGAATCTTTTGCATGATGACTAAAGAAGAAGATGAAGAAGAAGAGAGTACATCTTCAAGTGAGTAGGAGGTAAAGTATTTCAAAGAAAATTTGGCTAAATAATTACTTATGTTTGTAAGAAGTTTGAAAATTTGAATAAAAAATATAAGAAATTAAAAGTATAATATATGAATATTTAGGTCATTATGAACAAATTAGAGAAAATGCTGGCCTTCATTTAAAGAATATGAAAAAGGCCAATGATGATTTAAAAGACTAATTGAATGAGCATAGATCCTTAGTTAATGAATTTAGTGATTTTAACCCTTTGCCCTCTACTTAATTTTAAATGTAAAATCAATTTGTGGACAAGTTTTAATATTTTACTTGGTATATTAATATTTTACTTGGTTTTAATCATAAACTTACATACCACTAATGCAACCTAGACATACTTCACATACATGTAGGATTAGAGCTAATATTTATTTGAAATTTCTTACTTTTGTGTGGATAGTAGTAGGAAATAGTAACTTAGTTACACATAAATGTGTTGAACCCAAAATGGCTAGAATTCTCAAATCTAATAATTAAAATCAAATATTATGCATTTAAACTTTGATAAGTAAATTTCAACAAAATATTGGTATAAACATATTTGAAAAATAAATGACATTTGAGAAATTAAGTTTAAAAGAATTAAATGAAATAAATAAGAAAAAGATAGTTGAAGAAAATCTTAAAACTTTAAAACTTATTTAGGATCATCCTAAAAAAGTTGTATGTGAAACTTTGATTAATTTTAGAATTAATCTTTTGTAGCAAATTTTAAATCAATATTCATATATTATGTCTTGAGTAATAGTTATAGAAAATTAAAAAAAATTAATTTAATGGAAATTAAATGAGTTGACCCCTAGACCATTGGATAAAACTATAATTAAAATAAAATATTTATTTTAGAAAATTATTAGATGATCAAAAAATTGATAATTTAATAAACTTTTAATGTTAAAATAATTTGTAAAATTTAAATTGTGTTCTTTTGAGTGAAAACAAAAAGGGAGAGAGAATAAAAATTAAAAGGATAAGCATAAATTAAGGAAGAGCATTAATCTAATCATGACATACATATAGGGAGAGTTTATCTTTAATTATTTTACATATTATTTTTATAAATAGTTAATAGTTTTTTCAATTTTATTATAAGTTTTATTATCATTAAAAGAAAAAGAGTATTGTATTGTTGACTCCTAGCCATGATGTTTTATTTAATAATAACAAATCCTAAGTATATCTATTGAATTTGTTTAAGTGTATTTTTAGATTTTAGGTGGTCAATACTCATATTCTTGGGAGAACTAAAAGAAAAAGATGTGTTTTGAACAATCACCATCAAATTGTATTTTTCAAAAGTAGTAATTCTATGAACCATCTAATCACATAATTTTGTGATTGCATTGTCCAAATTTCATCCGCTCAAAAAATTAGATCCCATCATCAGATTACTATTTTGATCTAATGACCTAGATCAATTTTATATTTCTAATGGTGTATGTTCAATTGCATGCATCCCATCATGCAGTTTTCATGATTGAATGGTCCCAAAGTGTTCCAATTGAATGACACATGCAACGACTATTTTAGTCATTATTTTGAGTCATTGGTGGTTTTTTAATTATTAGTTTCCTAATTAAAATATTATGAAAGCTGCAAAAATTGTAACAACTAAATTTGATATTTGATAAGTTCTTTTAACTGTTATAAAGTGTCTATCAATAGGAGATTTTGTACGAGATTAAAGAAACAAATTTTTATGTGATCCAAAGAAAAGTTTTAAGAAATAATATTCAAGCCATTAACAGCTCATTCTCATAATCACTTATATACATTATAGTATCATTCACTCGTTAAACTCTTAAAATTCTTTTCCTTCTTAAATTAGCTAAGTTATTAATTTTTTAATCATTAATTCATTTAATTAAGATACTTTTACCTCTTTAATGATTTCATCAATCATAAGATTTTGATTATATTGATTTTAATTTTATGTTATCAAATATTTTTCTTTTATTACCATTTTATTTTGTTATAAAGCCATAATAGACTGCCTTTTTTATCTCATTGTAAGGTCATAGTAGCATGCCTTGTTTGTTTCTTCGTTGTGAGAGTTTAGCCTACCTGTCTTTTGGCAAAAGGCTTCTATTATGTTTATTTTTGCATGATTTTTTCGTGGGTGGAAGTAGGTTTGCTTTATAAGCCAACCACCAAAAAATTGATTTTGTATATTTTTAATTGTTATTGATTTTTTAATTACATGACTTTTATAAAACTTAATATGTTTTAAAATAAACTAAAAATTTATAGAAAATTACTTTTATATATTTGTCAAACCTTATTAAAAATTACTTTAAATATTTTCTTAAACTATTTTGTAATAAACTAAAATTTTATTCCTAGTAATTCACCACTATTATTGAACCATACTTCAATTAGTATTAGAACGAGGTCTCTTTCTTTTTAGAAGAAATTCTTGGAGAAGATCCATGGCTTAAATTAATGTTTCAATGAATTTGGGTGAAGGCACACCTTCTATTAGGCTACCACTCTTTTGTGTTGATTATTATCTCTATTGGAAAAAGAGGATGACTAGTCATTTAAAATCTATTGGTAAAAAAATGTGAAAATTTATGCTAGTTTCATTTGATTTGTCCCACTAAGAGAAATGTAAAATGCACTTTTGTACCTAAAGCTATTTATAAAATGGATAATAGTAAAAAAATATAAAGTGCAATTAAATGATAAGACTATAAAATTTTTTATTGTACATTAAATACTATTGAATTTTAAAAAATTATGAATTAAGAAATATCTTATGAAATTTGGCGTAAATTAGTAATGTGAACCATTTGATTGCACATTTTGTGATCGAACAATCATTGTCGTATCACACTTTTCAAAAATGGTAATTCTATCAACCATATGATAGTGCAATTTTTCAATCTTACAGTCCAAATTTCATCTGCTCAAAAAAAGCTAAATCGTGTCATCAAATTGTGATTCTGATCTAACGGTCAAGATCAATTTCATATTTTTAATGGCACATATTCAATTGCATCAGTTTCGTGCAGTTTTTACGATCAAGCTATCCTGCAGCATTCTAATCAAATGCCTCCTATGCAACAGCTATTTTAAGCATTATTTTGAGCTTTGGTGATTTTTAATTATTATTTTCGTATTCAATTATTACAAAAGTTGCAAAAATTGTAATGAGTAGATTGGGTATTTGGTAAATACTTTTAGTCATTATAAATTGCTTATAAATAGGAGATTTTTGTATGAAATTAAAGGGAAGAATTTTTATGTGATCCCAAGAAAAGTTTCAAGTAAAAACATTCAAAGCCGTTAGTAGTTCATTTCCATCATCACTTCCATACGCTGTTACACCATTCACTTGTCAAACTCCTAAAATTCTTTTCCTTCTTAAATCAACTAAGTTATTAATTTTCTTGGTTCTTAATTCAGTTAATCAAGATACTTGTGCCTCTTTAATGATTTCATCCAGCATAGAATTTTGTTTTTATTGATTTCGATTTTATGTCCTCAAATATTGTTCTGCTATTGTCATTTTATTTCATTATGAGGCTTTAGTAGCATATCTTATTTATTTAAATGTAAGACCATAGTTGTTTGTCTCGTTTATCTTTTTGTTGTGAGAGTTTAGCTTACTAACTTTGATGAAAGGCTTACATTGTGTTTATTTTTACCTGATTTTTGTTGGTAATGGATTTAGGCTTATTTTATAAGTCGAACCACCTAAAAATTAATTGTGTACTTCTTTAATTATTATAGATTTTTTAATCATGACTTTTATAAAACTTAATATATTTTAAACTAAAATTAAAATTTATAAAAACTTAGATTTATATATTTGTTAAACCTTATTAAAAATTATTTTAAATATTTTTTTGAGATATTTTGTAATAAACTAAAGTTTTATTCTTAATAATTTATCTCTTTCTTAGTGAACCATACTTCAAAATAGTCTTAGCTTAATAGTTTGTGTTTGATAGATTGAATTCTCTCCTTGTAGTGATAATTTGAATATAAATATAGAGAAAACATAAAAAGGAATAAAGGTGCTAAAATAATGCTTTTGATAAAGTGTTAAAATGCTTATATTAAATAGTACACTAATTTTCATGCCTTTTAGTAACTCCACATATTTTGCATTTTGACTAGTCATTTTAGCAATTTAAATGGTCCCATATTTTAACTTAAAATCTTCTTTAAGGACCTTTAAGAGAACCTCTTTGGGTTCTCTCAAATCATGACTATGTTTGCCTCATTAAACTCAATGATTAATTATCAAGAATTAGCATATGCCTTATACTTTTTAAAACTTATAAAAACTTTTTACCTTACCATTATATAGTGTTCATGCTTATTATGTGCAAATAAATTGATGGAACCACTAGAATTACATGGTGTAGGAAATGGATAATTATTTCAAATGGATTTAATTGTATATATTACTTTTTTAAGTATATTGAATTTTTTTTGTTCTTTCCTTATAATTATTTGAAATGGATTTAATTGTGTGAACTTATTAATGAAAGTATTATATTCAAACTTATTATAGGTAATAGGGTGTCCCAACAAAATGGATGATTAAAATCAAGCACTATAATAAATCATCCAAATTTTACTTACAATTTCCATTGATCTGAGGATGGTTGGCAATGGAGAAGGGATGATTTGTTCCAATCTTAACATGTTATGTCCTCTAGAAATAACACTTAAACTTGATATCATGATTTAAAAAACTATTTTCTTTGACAATACATGATGCTTAAAGATCTCATCAAAGAAGTGAATGGTAATTAAGGATGTGCCACTTTCTTTCTTGCAAGAAAAAATGTAGACAACCACCATAATATATTTGTGTCCTTTAAAGTTTCAAGAAAGTTTCATAACAACTCAATCATAACATTCTTCCAAGGGTTGTCAAAGATGACCATGAAACTTTACAAATCAATATACAAATGCAATGACTTCTACTATCAATGTGTAAAGAAGTATGGACATTCGAATCAAAGGAGTTATTTTGTTTTAGTTTACGTTTGATATTTTAGGGTAAAAAATATAATCGTATAGGTACTTAATTATGACATCATCAAAGTTTGAAGTATTTTTAGAACAATTACGTTAAATGAGTTATTATGAAGAGATTGCGATAAAATATGGCATGAAATGGTCATAAGTGGCATTTAATAAAAAGCTCATAATGAGTGAAGCATGTGGAAAGCTCTTAAAGGAAAATAACAAACGTTTTTTTTTGGCAAAATATTATAAACCATGGAATTTAGTTATAATAGTTTTGCTACATTTAGAGAAGTAGACATTTTTTGTAGAAGATTATAATCTGAAAAATTTAGTTTTAATAGTTTTGTTAAATTTAAAGGTGGATTAGTCATAGACTTGAAATATTTGAAGAAACAAAATTATTTTTAGGCATAAAGTTATTTCATAAAAGAAATATTAGAGATATCAAATGACAAAAAAATTAAGACTTAACTATTAAAATGAAAAATTGAAGAAGTAGACAATTTTGAAAGTAATTTAAAAAATTATTGAAGTTGTTTGAAAAAGAAATGTAAGAAACTATAAAAGGGTGTCTTGTTTTAATTTAATTCATAAATTAATCACCTACACATATATAAATATGTATGTATTATACACATATATACATACATTTGAAATCCTAGAATAAGCTTTGGTAAGAGGTTCAAAGGAGTATAAAGTAGTAGAAAGCCCTAGTGTACAAGTTTGAGAATTACTAAAAATCTTGTGGCACATAAGTTTATGCACATTTTATTCTTTCACAAACTTCATGTGCAAACCTCATGCATGCTTGTTTGGTATTCACTTTGTCTCATGAGTTTGCATAAGTTAACAATTTAATTTAACTTGCATATTAGGTGTATGCATTATAAGTGTCCATGTTTTGGTTGTTGTAATTGAAATGAGAATAAAGCAAGTGTTAAACTATAGAAAGTATATTAATTATATAATATGATATTATATTATATAGTATCACTATATCATTAGTAGATTATAATGTGTGATGTATGTCTTGGATAATATTGTAAAGTCAATTGCATGGTATGATATTGTCTCTTTTATAATATGACATAATTGTAAGACTAATCACAATAAATAGAGATTACAAATAAAAATGTTCTTATGATATGATATTAAGGTATCATACAAGTATGATTCATGAGAGCTAAGTAACCCAAGTGCATATGTGAAATTGAGACAATCTAAACAAATGAAAGACGAATACTTCATATAGTACAATGTGATCCATAATATAAATATGATCTTACCTATTAAAAAATGAAAATTTGAATGAACTGAATAGAGAATATCATACCATACTATATGACCCATCATATAAGTATGATATTAGCGAACAAAGATTAAATAATGAATGAATTAAGTAAGAGAATATCATATAATATGAAGTATACTTATTGCATAGTATGATTCTTTGTTAGATTTGAGAATATTGAAGAAATGGTTTTTATGCACTCAAGTCATTTTGTGTTATCATATATTATAATCAATATAATCATTTAACATGAATGGAAGTGAAAGTCATGCAAATGGTTAGTTAATCACCTCAAAAATTAAAAATTAGTCTTTAGAAAATCATAAGGGTGCCTTAAGAAGCTTGTCAATCGTTCTTCTACCATAATAACAACACTTTAGAAAGAACCAATGCAATTTCTTATGTTGATTGAAAGAGAAGTTTGTGCTTCAACCTGCTTTTTATTATTTACCTCTATATTTGAGAATTGCAACTATGTTATGCAATTCCAATAATAGATTTTTATTGTTTAATTCTCTCTCATTTAACTATATGAGAAACTAACCTTATACTATTTTTATATAGATTATAGCACTTGATAACTTGTTTAAGGTTATAAGTTCTTTATAAAACTCTTATTATCAAAGATCTTGCATTTGTTTTCTTATTATTAATGTAATTGACTCATTTGAGTATTTACCATTAGTTGCTTCTTTGAGCCCCTCATTGGTCCTTATGGATAAGTCTTATAAGAGTTTTCACCTACCAATTATTTGACAAAAGGAGCTTTGTGGAGTAAGCTTGGTCATTAAACTTGGGTAGACATACATCTAACTTTAGGCCAAACAACATAAAAATTATGGAGTTATTTCTTTCTGGAATTTACTTTATTATTTACTTCACACAAAATGATTTGAAAATAATCATAAGTTCTGTCTAAAAATTATAATTCACTCCTTCTTATGGCTTAACCATTCCAACAAATGGCATTAGAGATTGTTGCATTAAAGAAAGAAATTCTTAAATTAAGATTGAGATGACTTATAATGTGATAAGAGAAGTAGCCACAATATGTGTAATAGTCATATTGTTTTTCTTATTTTATCCTTCTAAGAGAAAGAGCTCTTTGAGACAGGTCCAACAATGTTTAATTTGTAATTTTCGGAGCTCTAAGGAATAAATTATAAATTTTTAAAGATCTAAGATAAATTTGTAACGTTGAGGATAGATTTGTAATTTTATAAATGTCAACATAACTCAAATTCGTTTTGGCAGAAGGTATATTTGGAATTTTAAAGGATGTTGGCTACACTAGGTATATGTGCAATTTTAGGAATTTTGGCGCAGGTCTATCTCTCGGGCTAAGGATCAATGCACAAATAACAAATTCAAAGGAGGTGTTATGCAAAATAGTCGGTTCATGAGCCTTCTAGCAGTCAGTTCACGAGGGTTCGAGAAATTTTAACCGTAGTTATAAAAGCTAACCAGGGTGCATTTGAAAAACACTTCTGCGAAAATTAACTAACTGTGGAGAGGTTGACGGAGTGCGAGGAAGAGTCTTCTGAGAGTTGTGCAAGATTTCTGACAGCCGTCGTCGTGCTCTGAGAGGAGTTCCACCACGCGACAGTGACGACCGAAAAGGATTCTGTAAGGACAACAAGAAGAATCAGAAGTGGGCAAGATCATTTGTACATCAAAATCAGGTAGATAAATCCCTAACCTGCTACGTAGCACATTAATATGTGTTTTTTAACATGGTTTTATTAGTGTCACATGGTTCTTTGGTTGTTGCATATGTTGTTTGTTTATTGAATTTGCATAAAAACTAAAAAGGAAGAAGCAATATGGTATGATAATAAAATAAAAAGATAGAAACAATATGAAATGCAAAGTCTTTTGATATGACACAATTATCTGGATTGATGGTTAGGAAATGACATTAAAAATGAGATTCTTAGAGAACATTATCCTCACCACTAAGCCCAGTGTGTTGGATCGCAAGGTATTGATCTTCGAATCAGATATCTGTCTAGTGTTATGTGCTATGATCCCATGATGATTTACACTAGGCTCAGCGTGTTGGATCGTAGGGTATAAGTACCATACCTGCCTGGTGGCACTAGGCCCAGTGTGTTGGATCACAGGGTATCGATCTTCAGATCAGATATCTGTCTAGTGTTATGTGCTTGGTTGGATGCCGGCTAAAGGTCATTTCTTGATGATGATTTGATCCATATATGATAAAGAATTAAAGGGAATCGGGCCTAGTAATAACACACCTATAGTAAAAAATAACAAGGAACTGGCATTTCTTTTAGTTTTTCATCTGGCATTATATATGACATCTTGTATAGTTTTAGTTTTATACATACGATTCATCTTCACTGTTCATGGTATGTCTTTTTATTTGATTTCTCTTTCATACTTGGTTAATTATTATGGATTTATCTATTGAGATCTATCAAATCTTTTTTAGTACTTACATCACAGGTCATGCATCCCCTACAACCAATACACCGAGAGCTAAGAAAGTTATTGCTACAAGAGAGCCCTTTTCACTAGATGTGTGAGAGAGGGGAGGGCTTGGTGTGAGTAAACTTTTAAAAACATGTCTTTGTTTATATTTTTGATTTTCAGGTCACTATGTAAATATTTTAGTTCAATAACATAGTTTGTTTTTGAAATGGGTTCGAATAGGAGTTGGGTTTGTCTCATTGTCGGGTCCCCACCTTGGGTTTTGTTCCTTGTCCTCACTCGATGTTGTAGCGGCAAAAAATCTCTGATGTTGATTTTTGTTATCTAGTGGTACTTGTTGAGGTGGGGGCTTGACAAGGTGGTATCAGAGCCTTTGGTTCAGGAATAGGTGGAAAATAAGAAGTGAGGATACCAGTACAGCATATGCATTACATCTTTAGTGTTACTGTTAGCTTAAACGTTAGTTGTCAAATATCATATGTGGGTTTACAGGATTGCAATATACTTCAAACCATGGAAAGATCTAAATCTGACTCTAAAAATACAGTTAAGGGTAAAGAAAGAAAGTAGCAAGGAGATACGCAACAGGAATTAGAACAAACCTTAGTCACTTTGTTGCGATCAATTAGAAGCATTGGTAGCCATAGAGGAGAGGTATTTATCAACTTTGTGGTTGAACAATTTTAGTGGATGCATCCCCCTTTTTTTTTGAGGAAGAGGATCTTATGATTGCTAGAAATTGGCTAGAGTAAATGAATATTATCTTTAAAGGGATGTCTTGCCCAGCTGACAAAAAGGTGGCCTTGACAGTTTTGATACTAAAAGATGTTGCCAGACTGTGGTAGAGTTCTCGACATCGGCTTCAATTTTCAAGCCAACCAATGAAAGACATCTCTTAAGAAGAATTCAAAGAAGAATTTGAGCAATGGTATATGCCCTTTTCAATCAAAGACAAAATGAGGGAGGAGTTGAATAACCTCAGGCAAGGTAATATGTCAGTTATTGCATATGAAATCAAATTCTCCAACCTAGCTAAATATGTGCCTCATTTAGTAACACCCAAAGAACAATGGTGTTACATGTTTTGACGAGGCCTATGGGATGAAATTTGGGCAACTTTATTAGCAGTCCGAACAACAAACTATATGGAGTTATTGGAGCATGCTCGTACGGTTGAGCTGGAACTCAGTTTATTGGCAGCTAGTAAAGAAGAAGAGAAGAAAAGATTTGATTCTCTAAAGTCTAAATTCAGATTCATAGGAAATAGAGGTAGTCCTAGTTTTTCAAGAGGAGAAACTTCTAATCATTCAAGATCTAGTAGGTTCATACCATATGAACCGAGCACTAGTAGAGTTAGTTTGAGTTCAAGTGGAACGAGTAGATATAGGAAATGTTGAAAATGGCATACAGAGAATGTAGATCAGGGTCTATCCGACCAAATTGCTCGAGATTGCTCAAAATTATTAGAACTGAAAATTGTAAGTGCTTCAACTAGTGGAGTTAGGGATGATGCAAGTTGAGTAAAGGTTGCGGATCTACGACGACTTCAGGTACTACGGTTAGAGGTGGAGCGACAGGAAGGGGAGGTCAGGCGCGTGTTTATTCGATCACTCAGCAAGATGCTCTTCACTTTACAGACGTTATTATAGGTATGCTAGTGTTACACAAATTACCATTTCTGTACTCTTTGATTGTGGAGCCTCACATTCTTTTATATCCACTAATGCATCGAGAAAAATAAATATCTTATTACACTCAATGAAAGATCTATTAGTAGTAAAAATTTCGGATGGAAATTGTATCAGTGTAGAAAAGTTTATTGAAGATGAGATAGACATCGGATGAAATAAATTCTCAGTATTGCTACACATCCTACCTCTGACAGAATTTGACGTAATTCTTGGCATGGATTGGTTGTTAGTGCATAAAATAAAAATAGATTGCTATGAAAAGAGGATTGAAATCCTAAACCTTGGAGAAGATAAATTAATCTATTTTGGCCAAAGGAGAAAAATTCCTATCATAGCTATTCTCAAAGCCCAGAAGCTACTGAAGAAAGGATGTGAATGATGTCTGGTATCCATTGTGAATTTGGATAGACAATTTTCTTAACCCTCAGAAGTATCGATAGTTAAAGAATATTTGGATGTTTTTCTTGAGAAATTATCAGGTTACCCCCAGATAGGGAAATTAAATTTAAAATTCGATTGATTCCCAGTGCTGAGCCAATTTCCAAATCTCCTTATCGTATGACACCTGCTGAACTGCAAGAAGTCAAAATACAACTATAAGAATTATTAGACAAAAGATTTATTAGGCCAAGTGTGTCCCTTGGGGGCACCTATCTTATTTGTGAAAAAGAAAGATGATAGTCTTCGTATGTGTGTTGACTATCGAGAAATCAATAAAATCACTATCAAGAACAAATATCCTTTGTCACAGATTGATGAGTTATTTGATCAGTTGCATGGAGCAGTTGTATTTTCCAAAATTGATCTGTGATCTGGATATCATCTGTCAAGCCCCCACCTAAACCAGTACCACTAGATCACAAAATTAACATCAGAGTCGCCAAATACAGCATCTAAGTGAGGACAAGGAACAAAAAACCAAAGGTGGGGACCCGATGGTAAGACAAAAACAACTCCCAAAAATTCAAAGTATATTTATAAAGGCATGTTTTAAACATTTAATCACACCCAAAACTTTCCCTTTCTCACACATCTCTTTAAAATAGCTCTTCTGTAGCAGCACCATTCCCATCTCTCGGTGCAGTGGTTTCATGACCTGTGATGTAAGCACTAAGTGAGATTTTACATATCTCAGTAGATAAATCATAACAACTAACCAAGTATGAAAAAGAGAAATCAAAATACCATGAGCAGTAAAGATCAATCATATGTATAAAGATAAAACCATATCAGATGTCACATATATAAGGTAATGTCAAATGGAAACCATAAAAAAATGTCAGTTCCTTATATAGTGTGTTATTACCGGGCCCAATTCCCTTTGACGCATTATCCTCTGGATCCAATCATCATCATGACCTCCAGCCGGCATCCAACCAAGCACATAACACTAGGCAGATATCTGATCCGAAGATCGATACCCTGCGATCCAACACGCTGAGCCTAGTGCCACCAGGCAGGTATGGTACCATACCCTACGATCCAATACGCTGAGCCTGGTGTAATCATCATGGAGTCATAGCACATAACACTAGGCAGATATTTGATCCGAAGATCGATACCCTGCGATCCCACACGCTGAGCCTAGTGGTGAGGATAATGTTCTCTAGGAATCCATTTTTACTACCATTTCCAATAATAATTCCAAACAATTATGTCATATCAAAAGACCCTTCTTTTCGTATTGTTTCTTCCTTTTTATTACATTATCATACCATATTATTTCTTCCTTTTTAATTTTCATGTAAATGCATAAGTAATCCATACCATAATGTTTCTTCCTTTTTATGCCATAAACAACATATTAAATAATCAAAATACTATAACAATAAGAAAAACATGTAAAAACATATAATATTATGCTACATCACAGGGTTAGGAATTTATCTACCTGGATTTGTTGTACCAAAATTCCTTGTCCACTTCTAATTGGTTTTCTTGATGTCTTACAAGCCCATAAATGCAAAAGTAATCAATTTAAAATATACTTATTAGCCAAAATTACTTTCTAAAAGCTATTCCCAAATGGTTCCCAAAAAAATCCTAATTTCTTAATTAAATTTCCGATATTTTGGCTTCCGTCGGTACTGTAGCCAAAATTTGCTTTTCTAAAAGCTTTCCCAAACATGAAAATCCAAAATCCAGAATTCTTAATTTCGGCTATTTATTTTTGCTGTTTTTTTTTCCGTCGCGTGGACCGGTCGCGCCCAACGCGCCCGGTTCAGCAGTGCAAAACCGGTCCAAAACATGGATCGATTTCTTCTATATTTATTTATTTATTTATTTTTCACTCTCTCTCTCTCCTGTACGTCCGGCGAAACCGAACCCTTTCGCCGACGCTGAATCGGCTGTTTCACGCGCTGAATCGGTCGAATCCAGCTCAGTCTCCACCATCTCGGTCTCCCCGGCTCACCGGAAAGCTTTACACAACCCTGACGACAAAGAAATTATTTCTTACCTTATGGAAACCTTCGTCGGTCGTCACTGTCGCGTGCTGGAACTTAAGGAAATCCTTGCCGGCCATCACTATCGCATGCCAATGCTCACGGAAATCCTCGTTGGATGTTACTGTAGCGTGCCGAAACTTCGCTACGCAAAAACAGCAGCCGTCGGAAACCCTGCCGTTGCACTCAGGAAACCGCCCCTCAGTCGTGTTCGCAGAAGTGCTTTTTCAAATACACTTGGGTCTGCTTTTATAGACGCGGTCGAAACCGATAAGCCCTCGGTTCGTGAACCGCATTATTGCAGAAAACCTCTTCTAAATTTGGTATTTGCAAATATATCCTCCGCCAAATCTAATTTGAACTAAGCCGACATTTAAAAATTACAGATCTATCCTCCACATTACAAATTTATCTCAAATCTTTAAAAATTCATAATTTATTCATTAGAGCTCCAAAAATTACTAATTAAACCTTATTAAACTCGTCTCAAAGAGCTCTTTCTAAAAAAATACAATAAATAAAATAAAGGAAACTAAGGCTGTTACGTCATCAGTTAAAAATCAAGCAAGAAGATGTTTCGAAGATAGCTTTCAAAACCAGGTATAGATATTATGAATTCTTAGTACTACTCTTTAGGCCAACCAATGCACCGGTAATTTTTATAGATTTAATGAATCGAGTGTTCAAGAAATATTTGGACCACTTTACGATTGTCTTTACTGATGATATCCTAATTTATTCCAAGTCCTTGGAAGAACATGGCATACATTTGCATTTAATATTTCAAACTTTGAGATGAAACCAATTATATGTCAAATTCTCAAAATATGAGTATTGGTTATCCAAAGTCATTTTCTTATAACATGTCAATGCAGAAGGGACCTCTGTTGATCCACAAAAAATTTTAGCTATCATAGATTGGCCAAGACCCACAACCGTGACTAAGGTCAGAAGCTTCCTGGGATTGGCCAGATATATAGGAAGTTTGTCAAGGGTTTTTTTTCAAATTGTCGCACCATTAACCAATTTAACACAGAAGATGATAAAATTTAAATGGGATGCAGCTTGTGAGAATAGCTTCCAAATACTGAAAGAGAAATTAACTACAACTTTAATTCTAAGAATACCAAAATACACAGAAGGTTACCAAATATACAGTGATGTTTCATTATAAGGGCTAGGCTGTATATGGATACAACATCATAAGATAATTGCCTTTGCATCTAGACAGCTTAAGTCACATGAAAAGAATTATCTTGTTCATGATTTGGAGCTAGTAGCTATAATTTTAACCATAAAAATTTGGAGACATTACTTATACGGAGTTAAATGTATGATATTTACTGATCATCAAAGCTTAAAATATATCTTCACTCAAAAGGAATTAAATTTTAGGCAAAGAAGATGGTTGAAATTTATTAAAGATTTTGATGTAGAAATCACATATCATCCAGGTAAAGCAAATGTGGTAGCAAATGCTCTCAGTATGAAAGCCCATGTTAATAGCTTATTAACTACCCCAAAAGAAAAACTATTGATATTTTAGATTGACAAGTTGTAATTGGAATCTGAAATACAAAAAATACGATATTACTAGCCCACCTATCTGTAAGGCCAGATTGGTTGATGTCTATTAAAAAAGACCAGGCTGAAGACTCAAAACTACAAAAGATAATCCAAAGGGTCCACAAAAGATGAGAATCTAAATTTAAATTGGATTATGATGGTCTACTCTAATTTCAAGATATATTATCTATACCAGCACATCAGCAACTTAGAGAATTACTATTAAAAGAAGCTTACAATGCCAACTATTCCATACATCTAGAAGAGAATAAAATGTATCAAGAGTAAAGACTACAATACTGGTGGCCAGGGTTGAAGAAAGATGTGACTAATTTGGTTCAAAGGTGTTTAATTTGCCAGCAAGTCAAAGGAGAACAACAAAAGCCTTACGGATTACTACAGTCATTGTCGATACCAGAATGAAAATTGGAGGAAATGACAATGGATTTTGTAGTTCGATTACCAAAATCACCTGTAGGTCATGATGTAATTTAGGTAATTATGGATAGACTGACAAAAACTATTCATTTTCTTGCTATAAAGACAACTTATTCTTCTAAAAAATTAACTCAATAATATGTAAAGCAAATTGTCAGGTTGTATGGGATACCAAAAGTTATTATCTCTGATAGAGATCCTAAATTTACTTCTCACTTTTGGAAGAGTATACATTAAGCTTTTAATATATGTTTAAGGTTCAGTACAGCCTTCTATCCTCAAACAGATAGTCAATTAGAAAGAACTATAAAAACCTTGGAAGATTTATTGCAACTTTGTATTTTAGGTTTTGGAGGAGATTGAGAAAGTCACTTGACTCTACTAGAATTTGCCTATAATAATTGTTATCAGTCTAGCATCGGAATGGCTCCATATGAAGCACTTTATGATAAAAAATGTCAATCACCTCTATGCTGGAATGAGGGAAGGAAAGAAGTTTGATAGGTCCTATATTTGTTGAAGAAGTAACTGAAAAGATCAAAACTATTCAAAGAATAATGAAAGTAGCTCAAGATAGACAAAAGATATATTATGATGTCAAATACTGAATGATAGAATTTCAAGAGTGCGAGCATGTATTTATTAAAGTAAGTCTAATAAAAGGTGTCATAAGGTTTGGAAGGGAGAAAAATTAAAGCCTAAATTTGTTGGTCCTTTTCAAATACTGAAAAGGGTTGGATAAGTGTCATATCGGCTTGCTTTGCCTCCTCAGTTGGCAAGAGTACATAATATTTTTCATGTCTTAGATTTAAGGAGATACATTCTAGATCCCTCCCATGCGGTGAGCTGCATGGATCCAGACTTAGAAATTAAGAAAGATTTGACTTATCAGAAAAACCAGTGAGGATCCTTGATCAATAAGAGAAAAGGCTAAGAAACAAAGTTATTTCCATGGTTAAAGTATTATGACATGGTTAAACAAAAAAGAAGCTACATAGGAAGTAGAGACAGATATGATCACTCAGTACCCAGAGATGTTCTAAATTTTGAGACGAAATTTTTGAAAGGAGGGAAGAGTGTAATAGCCTTTGTTTTCCTTTATTTTATCCTTCCAAAAGAAAGAGCTCTTTGAGACGAGTCCAACGGTGTTTAGTTTGTAATTTTCGAAGCTCTAAGAAATAAACTATGAATTTTTAAAGATTTGGGATAAATTCATAACAATGAGGATAGATTTGTAATTTTGTAAATGTCGGCATAGCTTAAATTCATTTTGGTGGAAGGTATATTTGAAATTTTAAAGGATGTTGGCTGCGTTGGGTATATGTGCAATTTTAGGAATTTTAGCACAAGTCTCTCTGGGCAGAGGATCTATGCACAAATAAAGAATTCGGAGGGAGTGTTATGCAAAATAGCCAGTTCACGAGCCTTCTGGCAGTTGGTTCACGAGGGTTCGAGAAATTTTAGTCGTGGTTATAAAAGCTAACCAGGGTGCGTTTGAAAAGCACTTCTGTGAAAATTATTCGACTGTAGGGAGGTTGCCGGAGTGCGAGGGACGAGATTTCTGACAGCCGCTGTTGTGCTCTGAGAGGAGTTCTGGCATGCGACAGTGACGGCTTATGAGGATTTCGTAAGGACATCAAGAAGAATCAGAAGTGGGCAAGCGTTTTGTACATCAAAATCAGGTAGATAAATCCATAACCTATGATGTAGCACATCAATATGTGTTTTTACATGGCTTTCTTATTGTCACATTATGTTTTGGTTGCTGCATATGTTTTTTGTTTATCACATTTGCATAAAAACTAAAAAGGAAGAAGCAATATGGTATGATAATAAAATAAAAAAGGGAGAAACAATATAAAATGCAAGGTCTTTTGATATGGCATAATTATCTGGATTGATGGTTGGAAAATGACAGTAAAAAGGAGATTCATAGAGAACATTATGCTCACCACTAGGCCCAGCGTGTTGGATCGCAGGGTATTGATCTTCAGATTAGATATCTGCCTAGTGTTATGTCCTATGACCCCATGATGATTTACACCAGGCCCAGTATGTTGGATCATAGGGTATCGATCTTCTGATCAAATATTTGCTTAGTGTTATGATCTTGGTTGGATGTCGACTGGAGGTCATTTCTTGATGATGATTGGATCTATAGAGGATAATGCATCAAAAGGAATCGGGTCTGATAATAACACACCTATAATCGAAAATAATAAGGAATTGGCATTTCTTTTGGTTTTTCATTTGGCATTATATATGACATCTTGTATGGTTTTAGTTTTATGCATACTATTCATCTTCACTATTCATTATATGTCTTCTCATTTGATTTCTCTTTTATACTTGGTTAATTATTATGGATTTATCTACTGAGATCTGTTAAATCTCATTTAGTGCTTACATCATAGGTCATGCATCCCCTGCAACCAATACACCAAGAGCTGAGAAAGTTGCTACTACAGGAGAGCCCTTTTCACTAGATATGTGAGAGAAGGGAGGGCTTGGCATGAGTAAACTTTTAAAAACATGTCTTTATTTATATTTTTGATTTTCAGGTCACTATGTAAATATTTTAGTTCAATTCCATAGCTTGTTTTTGAAATGGGTTCGAATAGGAGTTGGGTTTGTCTCATTGTCGGGCCCTCACCTTGGGTTTTGTTCCTTGTCCTCACTCGATGTTGTAACGGCAAAAAATCTCTGATGTTGATTTTTGTTATCTAATGGTACTTGTTGAGGTGGGGCCTTGACAAAATGTGAAGGAACATCTCTACATTATTCACCTTTATTTAAAGGTGAATTATATTTATAATGGAAAGATAAAACATGAATCATTCTTTAATCAATTGAACTTGATATTTGGGACATTTGGAACGCCCTTTCACTTTTCCTATAAAAGTTGTTAATGGACAAGTTATTAGAAATCCCAATAGTGAATTAAATGTAAATGGAAAGCATAAATTTTAATTAAATTCTAGATTCATTAATATTTTGCATTATGTTTTATTTACTTATATGTACAACAAAATTATGAATCTTAGAACTATCCATGAAATTTAGACAAAGTTGGAGGTTGCTTACGAGGGTACCTTATAAGTGAAGGAGTATAAAATAAATATATTAATACATAATTATGAATTATTTTGAATGTCATTTAATGATTTCATTAAGTTAATATTTACTTAATTTACTAACATCACTAAGAAATTATCACAATTTAGAATGTTTTTACTAAAGTTGAGTAGGTATAGAAGATTTTGCATATACTATTAAAGGAACATATCCCTTTGGTAATAGCCATAAAAATAGCAGAAGAAATAATGTCCACACTTTTACTTAATTAGCTCTTATGTTAGCTCATGACAAACAAAATGGAGATGGGTAGGGGAAAGGATGAGGAGCCGTCAACTAAAAAAGGAAAAAAGAAAAAGGAGGAGCCCATAATTTTAAAGGTTGACTCAACTTTTGGATCAAAATCATTAAAGCAATGTTTACTTCAACAACATGCTGTAAGAAAACATGTAAGCAAAGAGTGGAGATTAAGATCCAAATAATAAGCCAAAGAGGAACCTACCCATTTGCCATGAATATAAAAGCCTAAACATATCTGTCTCACATTATCTATGTAGCTTGAGAGGGTTAACAAGATTAAAAATTAAAGAAAAAAGAAGATGGTAATGAAAGATACTTGGAGCAACTTTAATGAGTCATCCCAAAGCTATGACAATAAGAAAGAAAGTTTGATTTGTTTCATTACCAAATGTGATGGCTTTTCTCCTACTTTTGATAATGACGAAGTAAGCACCTCTTCTTCTAGAGTAGATTATGAGGAACAATACGTTAAATTGTGCCTTAAGTATGAAAAGTTGGCAAATAAATATAAAATTTTGAAGGATGATCATGATAGTTGCTTTGGTTCATGTGAATCTTTGAAGTATACTAATGTTAGATATTTTCATGACTTGAAAGCTGTAAGAGTTGAATTAGCAAGTTTTATTATTCTCAATTCAAGATTTACTCTAAATTAGATGAGTTCCACATGATTCATGCTTATTGGAAAGTACCACACCATAGATCTCATGCTTTTAAAGATTTTTCTTATTCAACTGTATCGTATTTCAATTCTCTTAATGTCATTATTATTTGAGAGATAGACATATTATTACTCATTTTAGGATTAAAATTAATGTTCATTCTAAATTTTTGAAGTATGATTGGGTAAGTAAAAATAGCTTAAATATATTTGATTTTAAATCAAGCCAAAGCGATTTGGGGCTCAATATCTAATCATTTGCTAATTCTTGCATAATGTCTCTTTAATAGGATCAAGGAGAGCATGTGGTACTTAAACAATAGATGTTTAAGACATATGATAGGAGATCCCACAATGTTCATCCATCTAATTAATTTTGATAGTGGTAAAGTTTTCCTTGGAGGTAATTCCAAGAAAAAGGTCATTGGTATTGACACTATTAATAACTCTTCTACATCTATTTAAAAGGTCATATTACTTTAAAGTATAATTTACTTAGTAATAATTAATTATGTGATTCAAGTTTTTTTTTTTATTTTTTATTCTAAGGAATATTTAATTAGCAAAGGTAACAAACCTCTTATTACTACTCTTAAGAAGAATAATGCTTAGTTTAGAATTGAAAGTTGTTGAAGCTTATGGTTTAGAGTGCCTTACTTCCCAAGTTAGTAATATTGATTTGTGGCATAAAAGATTGTCATATTAGTTCTTTTACCCTTAAGAAAGTTGTAAAATATAAAGAAGTGTATGGATATATTTATGTGAAGAGTGTCTTTTTAAATGGGTATATCGATCAAGAAGCATATGTAGAATAATCACCTAGTTTAAAGTATAAGACAAGTTAGCTCATGTGTACAAAGTGAGTAAAGCTTTAGATGATCTAAAGCAAACCTGTAAAGTAATACATGATAAGTTATGTAATTTTCATTCTTTAATGGTTTCACTAAGATTAGGATAGATACTACTCTCTTTATTAAGAAAAGTAAAAAAGATTAATTAATGTGTAAAATTATGTTAATGATATTATATTTAAACCAACTAATGATACATTATGTGAAAAATTTGCCAATTTAATGAAGAATAAATTTGAGATGAGATTGATGGAGGAATTAATCTCCTTCTTCAAACTCTAAGTTAAATAAGTTAACAATAACATATTTATTTTTTAGACCAAATATCTATTAAAGAATCTTAAGAAATTGTGACTTGAGAATAAGAGATCAAAGAATGCCCCCATGTCTACTAATACATCATTAGATAAATATGAAAATGGAAATGTTATAGATGTCATGTTATATAAGGGCATGATAAGGTCATTACTTTACTACCTCATCGCCAATAAAGTTTATATAATGTTTAGTATTGGCTTATATGATAGATTTCTAGACAAAGGAATCTTATATTAAAGTTAATAAGTATAACTTTAAGTACCTTATAAGAACCAAAACATTAAGACTTTAGTATAAGATAGGATTTTGTTTAATTGCCTACATTGATATTGATTTTACCAATAGTAGAATAGATAAAAAGAACAAATGTGACACTTATCGATTACATAGTCGATTATTTCTTGGTCCATACATAAATAAAATTATGTTGCTTTATCTACACTAAGTTTTAATATATTGTTGCTAGTAATTGTGTGGCTTAGGCTTTGTGGATTAAATAATAACTAGAGGATTATGAACTTCCCTTTGAAAACATAAAAATCAATTATATAATTTGTTTGACTAAAACCTAATTTAACATTCATAAACCAAACATATTTATATGAGGTATCATTTAATTTGGGACTAAGCTGATAGTAAGAATTTTCACTAGTCCTTTATTTATTTAGTGCATAACTTATGGACATGTTTACTAAAAACTCAATATTTGAATCTTTTACTAAGAGTAGAATGACTCTAGGTATTATTAACACTTTTTAGTAATTTTAACAAGGAGAGAAGAAAGAATATGGTAGGATTTATGGGGTGCTAAGACTTTGAGAGAGTTATTTCAAAAGTATGTTAAATTTGATAAATTTATTACACACTTAATTGAATTACTCTTACATATAAAGATATTGTATTATTAGTAGAATTGGTGTTATCATCATCAAAAGAGTCATGTTGTTAACTCTATACTATTATGTGGTGATTTGATGATAACAAATAATGTAATGATAATTATTGTGTGCTTTCAGTGTTTGTTGACCAGGATTAAGAAGCATGAATCATAATAGACAAGGATGATGATCAGACAAAGGTTTGCTCAAATTTCATAATAAAGTAGTCATATGGTTATTACTCTTGATGGGTGACATCCATCTAGAGTAAATATTTACTTTGGTAGAATGTTAAAACTCATACTAAAAATCTTATAATACATAGGTTAATGCATCATTTTATTTTTTCACAAACTTCATGTACAAATCTCATGCATACTTGTTTGGTATTCTCTTTATCTCATAAGTTTACATAAATTAATATTTAATTTAACTTACATAATAGGTGATATGTAGTAAAGGTATCATAATTCATGCTTAGTCAAATAGAAATTGAAATGAGAATAAATCAATAAATTGCAAAAAGCACACTAATCATACAGTACCACTAAGTCATAAAGAATAAGAGAGTCCATTGTAATTTATGATCTATGCCTTGGTTATTATTGTAAAATATATCATACAATATAATATTTCTTATTGTATAGTATAACCTTGTTGTAAGGCTAATTTTAGTCATTAGAGTAAATGGTATATTGGTCCAAATTTGAATCAAATCATCTAAAAATCATGAAGCTAACTTTTTTTTATAAAATTTACTTTATTACATACTTGATATGAATATTTAAAAATAATCAAAATGTTTTATTAAAAATTACAATTAATTGTCCTTTTGTAGCTTAACCATTCTTATTAAAATCCTTTCCCCCTATGTACTAGTGCATTAGGGTTGTGAATGCCTCATGATTTCTCCTTTTTTCCTCCTTAAGAGATGCCTAAACATGTTTTATTTAATCAACAATATATCCTTTTATTATTTCATTTTAAAAAATTATTATTTTATAAATATTAATCATTAATTTATTCATTTATACATGCCTAATTTTAGTGAAATCAACTTCACTGAATTTCGAATGCTTTTTTATAATGTTGTGTGTTTTCCTTCCTTCTATAAGGTTCACATACATACAATGATAATTATGATTATTTATGAAAATGATTCTTTTATAATGAAAATTATTAGATTTATAAATTTTAAATTTTCAAATATAATCATTTATTCAACAATATTATATAAATATATATTTTTATTTTAGAACATTATACTATAAAATTGATCCAACATAATCTACAATACTAGGCTAAAAGACATTACAAATTCTAATTAAAAATTAAAAAAATTAATCATAAAGGAGCAAGCACGATGACTTAAAAGGGCACCAAAAAAAAGAAGAATATAACTTAAGAAACAAAATGTTGCTTGAAGTTTGAGATATGATAGACAAAATATACATATAGCTTCAACCCAACCTTCTTGATTAGTTCTCTAAGTTTGGTACTGATCTTTGACTATAAATGTTTTCAAATGATTTGTAATCTTTTATTGTATTTCAATAATGCTTGGAGTTGATTTTATAGATATTTTCTTCCTTTTCAAAGATTCTAATTATCCCTAATGATTTTTAAATAATTATAAGAAAAACTCTAAAATCTAGTTAAATTAGTTATAGCTTCTATATACTAGACATACATCCAACTTGATGTATCATACATAAACTCTTAATATACAATGCATCCAAATGAATGTACACACATAAGTCTCTAGAGTGTGCTAAGGATTTTTTATCTAAATATGCCATATGTTGGACCTAACATATTATACATCAAACCCACTTATTGTACATCAATTATAACATACTATATGAAATCCTCTATTTTGAAAACTTTAGGCAAAGCTTCTTTGACATATTATATGTAGGGTCCCACAAATACATGTGGGACTCATATGCCATATGTGAATAATCATATGCCATACATTCAAAATGCTTTTTTAGAGAATTTTAAGAATATGCATTTTGAAAATGATGAACATATTTTGTGAATGTAATTTAAGTATTTATATTACTTCAAACTTTTTAAATACTTGTACATTCTAACGAGGACAAGTAGGTGAAAGCACTTTTATGATTCGAACCCAATTGCTTTAAGATAGTCGCATGAGTTTAAAAGCATATTTGTCAATGAATGTAGTTAACTATCCTAGACATTGCAAATCATTTAATTTGTGAAGTAGAATTTTAGAATCATTCTAATATAAGTTTTATATACACTAATGATCTCGTTAGTTTAGTTTCTAGTTGTCTATTATTATTGCCATAAGTTTTTAATAAAAATTCAAATACAAAAGACTCCACAAATTGCATTTGATCAACTATTACATCATCATAAATGCCTTGTAAAGATTTCTCAATCATAATCTTCTATGCTAATTATAATTTCACTAAACATCTTGTCAATGAGCTCTTCTAGTCACATATCAATACTCTAAACAATTCAACAAGCTTTAGATATATGATCAAAGAATACTTCAGTGGAAAAATATTAGAACACTATTAAGATGATTTATTATCATCAAACTAATCACACAGAGGCTAAGGGTTCAATAGTTTATATAATAAAGATAGAGATTGGAATAAAATAAATATTGAATGATGAGAAAAAATGTGAAAACAATTCAAATATTAGGCATTAGATGCAATGTTAGTGTGATAGCATGAATATAAAAAATGATTGTTTAACCCACAAAAAGTTTGAGTATGTCAAGATTTTTATTGTATTTGATTGTTACAACTTCACCACATGCATCGATTAAAGCTTGTATAGTTAATAAGAAAGCATTGATAAATCAATATTTAAATTCTTGCTACCACTTCGCATATTGCACTTCCTTTAACTCAATCTTTAAAGGCTTCCTTATTATGAGTTAGTTAATTACCTAACTCAAGCTAAATAAACCTTACAAAATAATATAATTCTTTTTTTTGGCTTAAGGATAACCACATGAGCATTTCTTGAGCTCAAGCTTAACCCACTACAAGAGCCATTTTATCGATAAGGCATAATTATACACAAAACTCTATGGAAAAAAGATAATATGAAAAGTCAAAGATACAAATAATCCATCTAGTATAAGATATTAAATCTAACAGTTGTGACCTTTCTTTAAGAAAGAATTAATAAATGAATATTTAAATTCTTCTAAAAAAACATTGAACAAATTAATCCTCCAAAAATCATATCACAAAGAAAATTTTATGAAGAAAATAGTTATTCAAAACTATCATTTAATATAAAAACACATAATTGAAGTGAAGACTAAGGATGCTTGAATGTTATTGATCTTAGGTAGAACTTGGAGAGGATGAAGATAAATATAAAAGTGTGAGCTATATGTCAAAAAAGTACTAAGTTGAAGGCATAAATGATATTTATAGCTAATTTTTTTTCAACATTATAATGTGATATAAAAGAGTAAAAATATATTAGAATAAGGATCATGTTATTTTATGTCACCAAAAACAAGTAATGGTTGATCAAACTTATGAAGTAATCACAATATTTGAAATAGAAAACTAAGTCAATGGTAATATGAAGACTAGTTCTCAAAATAAAATTGTAACTAAAGATTTCTATTTCCTAAAAAAAACTTTATTTGATATGCACTTGAGATTGATGAAAAATATGGTTAAAGTACTATAGTTATATTAGTGATCAATTAGAATAAAAAAGAATTTAAAATGTTGCTTTCAAAATTTTGTATAAAATAGAATACAAATCCAAAGTATTAAAAAATATATTAAATTAAAACTAATTAAATTTTATTTTTAATAAAATTGATTTTAGAAGATTTGAAGACTTGTAGAAAACAATATGTGCTAAATAAAATAATATTATAGAAAAACTATAATTTGAGTAATTTTGAATAGTTGAAATGAATATGATGTTGGTAAAAATGCAAATGTCAAAATATAATATCAAACACTTGAATTAAAAATGAATGAGAGTCTATGTTAATAACAGAATTATTTTTTCTCTTTCAAAGTTGTATAAATAAAGGTATAGAAAAATAAATAGACATGTTAATTTCCTTATTGTGATAACTTAGATAATATTGTTAGATAGAATTAAATTGGTTTATATAAATATATAAAATTATATAATTTAAAAAAGTTGATGAAGTGTATTTTCTAATAAAAAATAATTAAAATTGAAGAAGTAAAAAATTTAATAATTTTTTTCAAAACAAAATTCAAAAATATGGGATCATTTTATGCATTTTATAATTTATAACATGATATTAACAATTTAGTTTTTGCAACTTCAAGGATATTGTGATTGAAACTTTGAATTTTGCTTTATATTTGACATAGATATCATAAATAAATTTTTTTTTCTAATAAAATTGTTAGTATTAAAATTACATTATATTCAACAAAAAATAATTTGTCTTTTAAAGAAGTCAAATACTATTTTAATAGTTTCAAATATTAATAATTTAATTAAGTATTTATATGTAACTTATTTATTAAATATACAAAATTTTAATAATATTCATAATTTTATTAATTGGTTTAATATTTACTAACAATTATACTTAACACAATCATAATTATTCAAGTGTATGATATGCTAAACTTAACAATGATTTTATAAGAACTTGCTTATCTAAATTTATATCTATAAAATAAAAGATTGAGGGGAAAAGTGTTGTTCAATGATCATTTATAGAAAAATTCTCAATTAAGGCCAATCTTGCTGAAATTATTATTTATCTCAAATGCAGTACTCAAAATATATAGGTGTATATATATAATTGGGCTGTGTATTGGATAACCTCATCCATTTAATGGAAAAAGTTCTGTCTAATTTCAAATCCAATATTCAAATAAAAAAATTATTTACTTACATAAATTAACTAGAACAACAAAATGCCAAACACGTTCTGTTATGGTTTGTTTATGTTTTTCTTAAAGGGATTGTCTTAATTTTTTTTGGTAATTATTAAAAAAGATAAATACCAGAAAAAATAACAAATTCACAAAGA
Source organism: Vanilla planifolia (assembly GCA_023846275.1). Taxonomy (NCBI): domain Eukaryota; kingdom Viridiplantae; phylum Streptophyta; class Magnoliopsida; order Asparagales; family Orchidaceae; genus Vanilla; species Vanilla planifolia. The sequence continues at coordinate 22,950,689 of CM043870.1, forward strand.
TGTTGTCTATGTACTAAAAATATAAAAAAAATATGTGTAATTTTATATGTCAAAAAAAAAAAATTAAAATAAAAAAACAGTTTTTTTTAATACAGGTAAAAAGAAAAACCAAAAGCACATCGAACAGGTTCATTGATCGGGTCGCGGGTCGCGAGTCGCGGGTCGCGAGTCGCGGGTCGCGAGTCGCGAGTCGCGAATAACCGGAGTCTGGCTGTGGCTCAGTCTTCAACAGCGGAAAAAGGCTGCAAAACGCGGCCTTTGCTCTGCTATCGCAGCCCTCGCCGGCTCGAGTACCCTCATCGTGATTAATGGCGTCGCATCTCCACAAGCTCCTTCGGAAGTCTCCTCCTTCCTTCCTAACCCTAGCTTCCCTCAACAAAATCGAATTTTCCCAATTCTTTATTCAAAACCCATCACTTTCATCTTTCCCCGCTCTTCTCCCTAATCCAAGTAGCAGTCCCCAACTTTCTTGCTTTCAAGAGCATAATGCTCGAGTTGATGCCATCTCTCTTCGCTTCTACCCTTCTTTTCCCCACGCTTTTTATCTACATTCGCTTAGCCCTCCAGTGCTTGTCCAGTTCGATGAAGAGCCAGACTCTACAGAAGATGGCGGCAGGACGGCGGTATGGGCTGATAGTGTGAAGAAGAAACGTAAGAGGAAGATGAATAAACACAAGTACAGGAAACTGAGGAAGCGCCTTCGCCGCCGGACTTAGCGTTTAAGGCTCAGTATGCGTGTCTTCTGTGCGGGGGTTTCTTTCTCTTTCCCTTCTATTTTTTACTGGAAATCCCACCTACATGATGTTATTCTGTATGACTTCCAAGTTTTTAATAAACCAGGTTGTACTTGCTCTTAACCGACTATCTTTTATAGTTTGGCTAACATTTCTTTAAGTTATCATTTAAGCTAGGGATTTGCAGAAAACTTTTATTGACTGGCCTGCACTACTCATTGATGTACTGCCACCAATTGCCAAAATCATTATAAGTTCATTTGAGTACTGATACCTAGAGGTTGTGAGCAACATCTTAGCGTGAATGCCAAAGATGTAACAGATCATTTGACTTTTGGCATAAATTGCAATTGAATCAATGCATTACGAACGACCATGAGATAAACCTTAAGAGGATCAAAGCTAATGTGATTCAGTCTAGATCAAGTCAAACTAACTTGAACTTTGGTGGAGATATTTATGTGTATGTATATACATTTGTTAATCCATCAAGTAATGCATGTATGTCATATAATTTCGTTGATTTGTGCACACATATATTATGCATTGATCCTTTCTACCAATTTAGAAAATAAATATTTTTGTTTTATTAGTAGATTGACTTGTTAAATATAAGATTGAAAATTTGATGAACTTTGGCTTGTGTTGAACATGAATTGATGTAGAATTTTCTTGGCTTGCTCCAATCAAGTACAACTCCAAAGGTTTAATCAATTCTTGAGTTGGGGTGGGATAGACATGAATTTGGTTTGTGAAAAGCTCCAAAATAAGGTCTCTTGCATTGCTATTCCTTATCAATGGATGTCTCATGATTTGCATGTACAAATAATAAACATCACTTGTACTTGTGTTCATCCATTGTCTTCTTGCTTGACCTTGCAAGATTGTATATGTTTTGTGATTGCTTTTCTATCGAGTTTTTTGTTGTTCAAACTACTAGGTGACCATAGAAAACCCCCAATCTTAGTAGGCAGTGAGGTATTTTGCTGTAGAGCTTCTGAAATAAATGAAATGCATTCTTTCTCTCCCAACCATAGGCTGTTTGGAGTGATTCTTTTGGAAGTGTAATTTTGTGATGCCTTTTTTTCTTCCTTTTTCACGTTATGGTTTTTTCTACTTGGCTTTGCTTGGTGCTTGTGTATTGTAATGCTAAGCATGCCACATTACCAAAGATCTCACGACCAATGGTTGTGTGACCAAATATTTGTTTGTTTCTACTTTAAAAAGTTCTTATTGGTTGTTTTTACATTTGTTTTTACTTCTCAACAATAGTTCAGCTGAATGATTTCTATAAAATAGTACTGAACTGCTCATGTCTATCAATCTTTTTAATAAATTGATTTTTAAAAATAACTTGTTATCAATAGCTCTTTAAATTGTAAAACTATGTTTGAATTTCATATTCTTTTTGCTTTAATGATTACTTCTCGTTGTTCTTACGCTTAATTTGCTACTTGAAACTTTGTTGTGAGTTAAATTTGTGACTAAGTGGGATTTAAGATTTTCATGGCTTGAGTGACTCTATTTTCATATTTTTATTGTGGAGGTCATCACAATATTAACTCATTCTGTCAAAGTAGGTTACTATGTTTACTTGTTAGGGTGTTTTGTGTGTTCGATAAGGCATACAAGTCCTAGTCTTCTTACAACTATGAATGTAGGTCTTAGCCTTATAATAGTTACTCTTGTCATGCTATGTTGATGCTAGAGTAAATTATCTAGTGTTTGTTCACTTCAAGTGATCCTTTCTTTTTGTGACCTATTGATGGGAACCTTTGAAATTTCTTTAATGGATTATGGCTTAGCAAGATTTTACTCACACTCCAATGGATGATGTGGGCTTTACTCTGCATGCATTTTTAGCAAATAAAGAAACAAGTTTGGTGTAAAAAACCCTAGTGATAGGGGAAAACAATAACCTTTAAGAACAAGAAAACTCCATTAAGGTTTGGAGATTACAGAAAAACCCTTGGACACTAGTTACCAAAGTTACACTAGAAGGGAAGTTTAGGTCTCATTGAGGGGGGGGGGGGTTGAGGTTTGCATGGTCTTGCGGTGAGGAACTAAAGGTGTTCGGAAATGTTCCAGAGGGTTGTCTTAAGAAGAGTTGAGAGTAAGGTATTGGTGGCTTTGAAAGGAGTAAACTTAAAATGAAGTTTGGATCCTTTAGATTACCACCCTTGCTCTTGATCATGAGACTATCTTGAAAATTCTACTTTCAAATGCTCCATTAGTAATGATAAGACGTGCTACCTCCATTAGTAATGGTTGCTCATCATTGGTATGCCATGATGAGGATTGTTGATGTGGATGCATGAGACTCCACTTCATTATTCTCAATGGGCACAACATTGGGTGTTATGCCCAATAAAAGTAAGTCATTGTTTGTAGTAGAGATCACCTAAGGTGAGATAGATTGCTAAAGGAAGTTTGTTAAGATGGCCTATACTACTTTCGTATCACAAGAACCATTAGTTGTTAGAGATGACCTTGTAGTACATATGACCAAATTCTAAATCTTCGTTCTTCAACTGTTTCAATTCTTCATTAATGTAGGATGCAAGGATGTTGAGATCTATTCTTCAATCACTTGAGATTTGGCTTTGCCAATTGGAACCTTCCATTCAAAATTTCCTAAATCTTGTTAGCTTGAGGTAGGTCATAATTAATTTTTTTAAATTGGTGCATTCCTTCCTAAGTCATCCTATCTGCTCACAAAACCTCTATGGCTTATGAGCTTCTTTCATTGGCCTTCACTTTTCCTTGATTTTCCTTGGATCCCATTGACTTCAACAACAATGGAGAAGTGGCTATGCATGCATGTTGCATTTGAATGGATCATCAAGTTGTCTTGAATGGAGCAATGGGTAGGCAAATCATTAATGTCTAGAATTGCGATTTTGTTGGCTGCTTTGGCATCCTCAATTGCTCCATAGTTTGGGAAGGAGAGATGGTTGACTAGAAACTCAATTGCAATAGAATTAGCAACAAGGCCTTAGCGAAGGTAGTACATAACAAGGGAAAGGAAGGATCGTCACATGTAGAATAGGTCATGGACTTCTTTAGCAACTTTGAGTTTGAATTCATGATGGCCTTGCACTAGCAAAGGATTCTCTTTTCCTTGATAGTTGTTTATTTTCATGCCCAAGAAAAACTTTTGATTGATCAAAAAATGGTTGATGGCTATATACCATATCATCAAAGATGCTCTAAAGCAATTGCCCAATTAACAAACAAGGTCTACAAAATTTATAATGCCTTCACCAAGTTTGTCATGTATGAAGTTGTAGAGATAGCTGTGTGATTTTGACAAGTGATTGACCAACAATCTCAAGCATGACCGTTAATAATAGTTGGGTAAGCTAAGCGAGGATCAAAGGCAAAACTATGCCACCTTAGAGAAGAGGAATCCTACGTTTATTATTTAGGAGGCATTAAATCATTTCCAGATTTCTAAGTCATAATCTGAGTGCTTTACCAAGGTTGTGTTGGATGAGGTGAAGTCCTAGTGTGTGATGTGTCATTTTAATATTAAGATTGACGTGGCTAAAGTGGGGACAAATATTTGTTACTTGAGCCTTTATGATTTGTCAGCTTATTGGATGATGTTGGAGGGCTCATGAATTTGGTGGACATCGAACTAAAACATCATATGGACAATTCTCTCACATGTGGTTGTTTGATAGTAACTTGGCGGCCATTGAGGTGCCACATTGCGGGGAGATTGGATAATTAGTGGTGAGATGAAGTATAAGCTCGAGGATGTTCACAAGTCCCTCTATGGTGAAGAATATTGACTCAAAAGGGCTAGTGTCATTTTGTTTTTTGATTTTGTGTATGTCTTGATGTGGTTAACTCTTGACATGATAAATAAAATACAATTAAATCTTGCTTTTGCTCTCATGTATGGGTTGACCTTGATCATGTGATGATCCATGACATGTTATGATTATTTACTAGTAATGAATACTTTGCATGACACCTCTTGGGGCTTTGTAAGTTGTCAAGGGTAAGTTGCAAAGGAAAATTTACTCAAGTTTTAAATAGATGGGATGTTAAATTTACCAATGGATGTCAATAATTGAATTGATAAAGGAGTATATACATATTGAATGAGCAAAGGTTTAGTAGTATTTTGCAATAGTTTGGTTTGGCTATAGATGGGCTGCCCCTTTAAGGATGGTGAGATCCTGCCCATCGATTGTCATTTGCATGAATGGTGGGATCAAGTCAAAGCTCTTTATCTTCTTAGGTCATTTTTGGTGTCCATTGTAGAGAACTAGGGATGCCAATTCATTGAATGATGCCTTTATTTACTAGTTTTGCTATCAAAATAACTATCTTGTGCCTTGATTGACTTCTCTTTGCTTCCTTTCTTTCACTATCTCCCAAGGTGCCATTGTGGGTTCAAAATAGAACTTTGAGAGTAGTTTCAACTTCTAGGTCTTAGAGATTGAAGGTTTGGATATCTAGCATGAAATGAGGGCCTTCAATCCTCAACTAGAGATTCATGCCCTGGTCAAACATTAGCCTAAACAAAATTTTTGAGATGCCAATCGTTGTCATCATTGAATTTCTTCTCTTAGTTTATATCTCTCCTTCTAGTTCATCGTTTATGATGTCTTGGACCATTATGGGTTCATGCTTTCACAATTCAGCTTTAGTGTGGTAGAAAAATTTTTTGTTTCACAAGGGAGCTTGCAATCAATGAGTTACCCTTTTCCTTGAAATGGTTTCGATACATTTACACAATGAAGCAATCTTCTAATTGCCTAGGAATCTATTTTTAAGTGTGCATAGGAAGTAGGCTTTTCAATTTGGCCTCATCCTTCTATGATTAAAGGGAGAACTAAGTTTATGTTACGGAGGTTACCTGACGATTAGTGGGACCTATGAATGTTAGCATCAATAGAAACTCTCACCTTTAGCTCCCCAAATGGGGTTGATGACTTTGTGCAACAAATATTTAGGGGCAATACATTTTATATCACACTAATAGATGCATATGTCTAGGTTAATTTTGATTTTGCAAAATTCATAGTTTTGACAAACTTAGTTTCAGCATTTGTTTGATCATAAGAGTAACATGAGGGCTTTTAATCTGGGAATATCGGTCTTCGAGGGCTTTGATGAGGCTGCAATAGCTTTGAGGATGGGGTCAACCTTGTTGCGAGAGACAACCTCTAATGACAAAGAGGAAAGCGAATGCTCTCTATTTCCCTCCTTCAACTCTTAAGCCTCAATTCATAATGGATAAGAGAACCAATGGGGTAGATGAGTTGTTGATCTTGAAGTCCTTGGAGATGCAATCATTGGCCCCTTGGTGAGAACAAGGGGAGACCGATCAAAAGATGGTTTAGTAGAAGAAAGTGCAAGTAGATGATAATATGTTATGATCCATTCCTCATCAATCTGATAATGAAGTTTTAGTTGGGCCTTTTTAGAGCAATATCATATCGAGGATGAGGTAGTTGTTGGAGCAAGTGCGAGTGAAGTAGTTTCAACATTGCCAATCAAGGAGTAGTAAGATTTGCTAGAGATCCCCACTCACCTTCTACAAGGAGTGCTTATAGTGTTGTAGCCAATAAGATCTTCTTCCTCTAGGGAGTCTTACTAATCACAAACCTTTTTTGTTGAATTGATACCAGGGATGGCATGGTGGGGTAAAACTAACATTCCTGTTAATTGAGTTATTGAGGAAAACTAGCATTCCTTACATGTTATATTGTGTAGCCTTCTACTTCTACCTATGCTTGGCTCTTCTTCGTGACTTGAAGGACTAGATAACTCATAATTGGGAAGCCTTGAATAAGTTTTGGCTTCTGGGCGTCATCTTTGGTTGAAACTTGAATCTGAGATTTTGATCAAGGTAGAAGGAAGGAGATCCAAAAGCTATAAAGGAGAAGAATGTTGCCTAGTTTTAGCTTTAGAAGGTCCATGAGGAAATTGACGAATTAATGAAGCGCCGTGCATTGTTGTAAACTACTGCACTAGGAAAGCAGTGCAAACTGAGCTTTGGTCTTTCGAAATTGCCAAAGATGTGGCTACTACATTTTGTTGTTGTCTAAGCTATTCTTTCGGAGGTGAGTTAAGACATTTGAAGAAGAATTCTTTGCCAATTTCTGGAACATATTAATTCAAAAATTTCAAGGCAATGTGCATTTTGGAAGGTATTGTGGTGACCTTGTCAAATTTGGTTCATAATAACCCTCAACACTAGAGAACACATTGCAAGCTTGATTCTTTAAGCCAAAACCTTGCTCTTGTTGGTCTGGTATGGTCTTAACCTCTAGGAAGCCATGATCATGCCACTTCAACCTTTCTATAGGTAATTGTCGGTGCATACTTTAGGGTTGTGGTGTATTAGATCCAGCTTTGTGTGCCTCCATCGTCTTGGGTTAGTATGAAACTGAAACCTGCGTCAATGATTGCTAGGTAGAATAGGACTTCTCCTTCTGGAAGGTTGCTTAGGATGGGACCAATTGTTAAATACATCTTTAGCCTATAGAAAGCTTGATCACAATTCTTTTGTCCTCTCCATTTTGACTTTCTTTTGCAAAAGTCTGAAGAATGGGATGGAAAGATCACCTACTTGGGAAAGGAAACGAATGAATTTGATGATTCTCTTGGCCAATTTCGCTCGCCCTTTTGGATGCATGTTGACCAAACCCTAAGCCTTTTCAAGATTTTCCTTAATCCCTCTTTTTGATATTAGGAAAGTAAGAAACTTTTGAGGTGAGGTTTGAATGATTACTTGAGACTTGAGATGCATTTGATTTCATCGGAAGGTGTCAAACATCCCTCTAATTTCTTTCTAGTGTTCTTTGAAGGTTCAACTTTTTTATGAGCATTTAGTCCATGTGCACAATTAATTTTCTTTTGATTGATTGTGGAAGATAGAAAATGCTATCCTTTGGTTGGAAACACGTTTTTGAAGTTGAAGTGTATTACTTTGTCACAAAATGTAACAATATGGGTGATGAAAGCTATCTTTTCCTTATTAAGATCATTCTTCTTGATTTGATACTTTCTTGAGAGTGTATCCAAGAAGCTTAGGGTACTAGAACTTGCAGTTGAATCCACTAGCTTGTCAATTCGAGGCAATGGATTGGAGTCCTTCAGGCATATTGCATTGAGATGAGCAAAGTTCACAGTGTCACCAATTCTCTATGGCCTTCTTCAAGAGATTGGCATTCGTAAGCCAGTCTGGGCTTGCCTCTAAGCATTTCTTGGTCTACTTGATGATTTCCTTTTTCTCAACATTGTATGGTTGCTTCTTTTGTTGGACTGGGACTATAATATACTGGACATCAAGGTGATGTTCAGTTATGTTTGGGCGCATTTGGTGAATGTCTGAGGGTTTCCAAACAAACAAATTCGTTCATTATGCCAAAACCTTGAGAGTAACATCTCTTTCATGTTCATTCAATTGTGTAGAAATATTTACAAACTTGAAATATCAAGGATTTAAAGATATACATAAATGGCTGTTTGAGACACCTTTTCTTCATATTCTCCTTGCTCTAGCTCCCTTCAACCTCCTTATTTTTTCCCTCCTTCTGGATGTTCCTGTAGTAGCATTTTGATTTGGGGTCTCCAATAATAGTGACAATGCTTTCTGAAGTTGGAAATTTCAGCAATAGGATGGTTGATGAGTGTCATCTGCCCGAGAATGCAATTGTAGGCCAGGTTTGTGTGCATGACCTGAAGTTAGTCTTGTTCATGAAGGAGCCTTCTTAGCCATGAGGGTTAGTTGTAGTTTGTCACCTTAGAACTCGCCACCTCTGTAGAGAATATGATTATTGCATCAACAAATGAGGTGGTAAGGTCCTCCTCCATACCCATTCTCTCTAAAGCATGGAAAAAGGATGTCCATAAAGCTCTTGGTGTTGATTAAGATGAGCCATATATCTAGGTTGGCAGCTTGGATTGTGATGACAATGGTGCTGTTGTGGGTTACTAAGATTTGGGAGATCTGTACGGTTAAACACTATCGATTCTTGAGCCAATGGGGTGAGCATCTAAAGGTGGCTTGAATTCCACAGAAGATGTCATAGCTGATGTCTAACACCTTCACATTGTCGATGTTTGATGGCCCAGCATTAGCTATGATGTGTAGCTACTGGCAACTTGCTACTTTGCTGCTCCTTAGATGAGATGCACTTGATTTTGCGAGGAGCTTCCTTATGAAGGCCTGGGTGCTTCCCTCCCATCATGATTCCATTTGTTAGGGCTTTCAAGGCCTTGCAATCCTTAGTATTGTGAATTAAAGATTGGTAGTACTTTCAAAAGTGGCTTGGGTCAAGAAGGAATATCAAGACTCCTCAACAGAGGGCAATCCTTTTCTTGGTGGTGCATCCTTTTTATTTGTCATGGAATGTTAATAATACTTGGAAGGAATATACTTTTGATGTGATTCTAGACATCCTCAAGGTTTGTTATAATTATTTTCAATTTAATGTTTTACTTTTTTCATGCATGTTTTGAAAATCTTTTGCAAATGAAAATGCAAAATCAAAGGATAAATAAGTAAAAATTTCACGTATTTTAGAATTGCCTATAAATTAACTCAAAAGGGTGATAATTTAATAGTTTTGAAAACTATGTTGTGATAAACAAATTGAATTATGGGTATGCTTAGGTCTTAATTTCTAATATTTTTTCTAGTTGAGCACCTTAGTGAATTATCTAGTGTCTTATTAGTTACTTTAGTTAGTTTGTTAGTTTGAGGATGAAATGTAGAGGGAAATTTGGGATGAAATAGTTTTCACAAGGTCTTCCAAAGTTGAAAAACTAATCTTACATTCTTATAAAAAATTATAGTATTGGGTAACTTATGTAATCTAATTATTTTCTTGAAAAAGAATTTAGCTATTTAAGATATCATTAATTTTTTGATAAAAGGATAAAATGTATAATCTTTGAAAATCTATCTATTATAATAAAAATATTATCATTATTTATAGCAATATGTTATATTCTTAACATAGTCTATAGAAAGGTTCTCTTAAGGCTCAATTGGAAATAATAAAAGCAAATATTGACCTGTTTTTTGTTTGGTAATTTTTGCAAGTTTAAGGACTTGACATTAGAAAATAATACCATCCACATACATTTTTTTAGTGAGGTTCAATAATATTTAGATTCCAATAAATTAATAGAGTTATGTAGCATGTTATTTCTCTAAAATATAATTCTATTATTAGAAAGTCTTGTAAAGAAGTTTTAGGAATGCATAAAATATTTCTTTTGGATTGATCCTCAACATCTATATGAAAATGTTAAATAATGGGTTTGTCTTTTAAATCATCATAACTTGTATGAAAGTTAAAACATAACATATAATCTTTCTTTGATTTGCTAAAACTTGAAATATTAAATTCTAATAACGATATAAATAACACAACTCTAGATTGAGCATCAGTTGGTTTATTTTTTGTTTTAAGTTTATGTTTCGAAATAAAAAAAAATAATCTTGTAAAAGTTATGCTCATTTGACATGTTTATGATTCAATTTTTTGGTATTGATATATTTTAAGGAGTTGTGATTTGTGATCAAAATAAATCACTTATGGAACAAATAGAATTTCCAATGTTTTAAAGTTTTAGAAATAGCATAAAACTTTTATCACAAGTAAAATATTGGTTTTGGCATATTTAATTTCTGATTAAGATAACTTACTGGATCTCCTTGACTCAAAGTTTTACTAATATTAATTCTAGAAGTATCAAATATAATTTCAAATATCTTAAAAAATTTGGTAACTTAAAACTAATGAACATGTAAGAATTTAATTTTTTCCAATAGTTTTATAGCTTTTGGGGAAATATTTACCCTAGATTGTTTAGTTAAAACTTTTTTCATATGGAAGAGATACAAAGATCTGTATTTAGGAAATTTTTTCTCAAGGCGATTAAAACCAACCATTTCTAATCTCAAATTTTATTTTTTCCTTTAAATTGTTCTCCTGATTTAGTTGAGCAATTATGGATTATTTAATAGTAAGGAAAAGTGTTTATGTGTAATTCTTTTTCAATGAAGTAATAGGCTTCAGTTATGAAGATAACTTAAATGCTTAAACCTTTTTAGATTTGACTTTGAAGACATGGGTTCTTTCTTATTTAATTTATCATTTTTAAGCCATATAACTAGATCACCTTTTAACAAGATATCTATTATATTTATAGTTAGTATATGATACAAAATCTTATATTCATAGATTCTCATTTTTAAAGATAGCAAACATCTAGATATTATTGGTATGAAGGTGTGATTCACTCAGTTTATACGGATGGTTATTGATGAATCTTGGTTTTGAGATTAATATTCTTGAGTGTATTAAATGGAGATCACATTCATGATTGTTTTCTTATCAATGAAAAAGTCTCAATTTCTTTTATTATAGGTCATAAGAGTACTAAAGATATTTTTTCTTCTTTAATCTTAAGTTTCTTCCCAAAACATCAATGGACATCTCATGATATTTATATACTCATCATCTTCTTTACATTTTCTTCATTATTAGTGAGGATGGCTCAGTCTTCGTTTATCTCGTCATTTTTTAGGTTCATTTTGATTTTTTTCTCAAAGGGCTAAGATAGTATTACATTGATATTTTTTGTCTGCTAATAGTGATAGCCAGTTTGATTTTGGAGGTTATTCATAGAAGGTCACCTAGTAGCCTGAGTAACTAATGAAGATTAAGGCAAACTAGGCTTTGTGGTAGTCTCGAATACCCTGCCCAAAGAGTTGACCATTGAGGCTTAAATATATTTTTCATTAGTGTAGGCTTTTTAAGTTTTTTTGTTAATTGTTCTAACTTGCATCTTCCAAATACTAAGGATCAAGTAATTATATTTCTTTTCTAATTTTCAACCTAAAGTCTAAATTAAATTAATTGATCAATTATCAATTTGCATTAAGATAATCTATCTTAACTATTATATGTTCAAAAGTCTTGAGAAAAGAGAAAAGGAGAATATGGCAAGAAAAAATATTTTTGATAAAAACTTACAACTTTCTATGCTTATTGATAAATAAAGCAAGGCACAATGAGCTCAAAATTATGAAGCAAAATGAGAAAATGAAAGCTTAAAAGTATTAGGCTTAGTTGGATAAATTTAAAACTTTGAGTAATACTAAGTCATAGTGTGCTGTTGGGAGAGTTTTATATCAATAGAATATCACATAACATTTCTTTGAGATATTAAAATCTTGTTCACTTTCATTAGCCATTTCATTGATAATCGTTGGATATTTATAGAAAACTTTTGATCATAGCTGTTAGAGCAAATCAGCTTAAAACGTCTTCCAAATGGCTTAAAAAATTTCTTCCAAAACGGCTACGCAACTGTACATATAATAGCTAGGGAAATAGTTATTACGTGGACTCGACTAGGATCGTTGGATTTGATTGGAGAAGATCTAGACTGTTAGATCAAAAACTGTAAAAAGCCGATGACTTATGGACAGTTTGATTATGATGGATTAGATCTGGGGCATCTTATCAAGTCAGATGAGATCTAAATCGTTCAATTCAAAATGAAGCGAAACTAAGCCATTAGATCAGTGATAGATAACAAGGTGGAATCAATCATGATGATTGTTAGATTGAGCTTGTTAAATGGACGGTAAGATGGATCAAGATACTATTTAAACAAGCAGACGCGATCTCTACCATTTGATAGCAAAATTATCGATTGGACTACGTTGAGTCACTCTAGCTTTGGAAGCATAAAGGCGTCAAAACTTTAGTCCCACATTGTGAAATTGCTAAAGGATTTGCTCTTTATAATAACCTTTGCTAGGTATAATTCGTGTCAAAATGGGGCTAGCTCCCTTCTTGTGTGATTGAGATTTCATCACTTGGGTTACTCATATGTTTACAGGTCAATTCATGTTTATGAGTCCGACCTGACTTGCTGCATACTTGATTCGAGTTTATCCTGGCTCAATCATTTCTCTTAGGATTGCTCCTTGACCAATTTTGGGCCTATTTTGACTTGGTTCCCGCTGGTATCCTGACCCTCGAGACTTGCCAGGCCTTATCGGGCTTGGTTTGCTTGAGGATTTGTACTTGGACCATGCTTGGGGTGTTGGCTTAAGATATTTTTTTTTTCTTGTTTAATTAACAAAATTTATCATAATTATTTTTCTTTAATTTAAAAAAAGTTTAACAATTTACTTAATATGAACTTTGATAAATATTTATAAGTAGTATTTAATCAAGGAATTGATTAAGTGTTAAAAAAATGGAATTTTACCTAAATCAAGAAAATGATTGAACAAATTTGAATGCTTAAGTAGGATTTGAAAGTGATAGGAATAAAATGATGTGTTTTATAATTAATAATCAATAAGCTAATATTCTATTTCATAAAAAAAAACCTTTTCGAAGTTAATACGTATATTTTCAATCTTTGAAGCTTGTTGAACACTTCAAGTTGCTTTGAAAACTATTAATTTATCATCTTTAAAAGTGTATGATTTATTTTTTATAACTAAATTTGTTCTCACTAAATAAATCTATTAGAAAAAATATTAAACATTTAAGACTTGATTCGTGAAACATAAGGGTGATCTAATACTGGCAAACAAGTTTAGAGAGCAGTACCTAAAGAGGGGCAATTAATAATTGTAGAGAGGAAACAAGAGGGTATAGATAGAGAGAGATAACACAGATGGATGTAAGGGGAGGCTCTTAAAGAGAGAGATCGTAAGTGGTGAGGAGGGACAATGAGTGTCCTAGAGAAATAATGTTGTTGACATTGGTCAAGTGAGGAGAGAAGATGATGACATCAATTGAGAGAGGCAACAGGATGATTGCATTGGTTGAGAGAGAAGAGAAGATGGCACATGTATGAGAGAGAAATGGAGGGTAGCTTTTTGGTAGAGGGATTAGAGTGAAAAGGATAAAAAAAAGGTCTTGTATGCATTCTCAAGAGGAATTTCCATGCATGCATGCTATAGAGAGTTAAACCTATGATTTTCCAAAAATCAACCAAAACCTATTTTCATATATCTTAACAAGAGTTTAAATATGTTCTAAATTATAAAATGACTTGAATAATATTTTAACCTAAAGCGAACTGGATAAATAAGAAAAACAAAAGCAGCAAGATAAATCCAAATAAAGGGGGCTCTTAACGTTTGAAGCAAAATGGAAGCTTTCTGAAAATTTTGTAGTTCAATGGATCAACTTGTCCTAAATTAATCTCTTAACCCAAAAGAGATTTTTTAAACTTGTTTGTATGATCTTTTGGGACATTTCTTGTTTTTATTAAAGCCTATGATTAAGTTGGGTTCTGTGTATGATCGGTTTTTTTGCACGCTATTATACTGCATCACAATCCAACTAGGGAATTGATGCTGTGAAAAAAGAGGTCCAATGTTGGGCCTTTGGCCTTAAGCTTAGTCTATTACAATCAGGAAGTTTCAAGGATGACATAATTAGCAAGTGTTGTGGTTGGAGCCAGTTTAGTATAAGGTCGAGCAACAGTTGGAGGAGCAGGATTCATTGCAACTAGCAATGGTTGGAATTGATCAGCTATCTTACTGGTTATTGCATAAGTTGGATTTGGTTCTAGATGGAAGAAGGCTTAGGTTGCATATATTGAGCTACAAAAAGTGTACACGATGCTTTGGTCCGAGTGGCAGGATGCCATTGGTGCTTTTGATTCATTTGTTATTCCCATAGGCGGCATTAGAAAGATGATGGGTTCCTTCTGAATTTTTTTAGTGGGATGAAGCTTACCAGAAATTTACTCACGCTTAGGAAGGAGATGCGCTTAATATTATGTGAAATGGTAATAAATAGAAGCGGTGACAAAAAATTATTTGTATGTAAAAAATCCTAAAAACAGGTAAAATCATGACCATTGAGAAAATGAAATCCCTTAGATATGGAGATTATAGAGAGAACCTGTGAAAGAGTTCAATTAAGCAGTTATATGGGAGGTCTAGGTTGTGTAATGGGGGTTAATGAGGTGGAAAACCTTGGGAAGAGAAATTGAAGGTGTTCTCAAATAGGCCCAACAGGTGATTAGGAGGAGTGGGGAGTAAGGTTTTATTTGTTTAGAAATGAGCAGAGTTTTACAAAACTTTGGATTCCTCTTGATTGCCTCCTTGGATCTTAGTCACGAGATTGTCTTCAAATAGTTCCATCGATGTCAGATGACTCCATAATATGGTAGGACATACGCCATTGATAATTCAAGACGTGCATGGGGGCATTTGCCATGGCCTTCCTTCAATGTTTACTTTTTCACAACGAGAAGTGATTATTGATCATCTCTTGATCATTCCCAAATGGTATATGACCCCAAGGATAGCTAATATGAAAACCCAGGTTCAATTGAATTCTCCTGCCGATTTGGTCAATTTTTATTATGGTGTCTTTCTAAAATAGGAAACTGTTAAAAGTTTTAAAGATCACAAACTGATTGTGGAAGCAAGTGTGATGGGTTTACCTATAATTCTGTTGTGACGTGAGGATCATAGATTGCTTATAATGATCGATCGGACAAGAAACTAAATTTTACATTGTCAGCTTTCACCAATGCATGCAAACCATCCTCTAGATCTTTGCATAAATTACAAGTTTGGAAGTTTGAAACTGTTATTTCATGAACTGGTTTTGAATGGTTATGTGTAACTTTCAGGAATGGATATGCTTTATATTGTGGGTAATGAATTGTGTTGCAAGTAATTGAATTGGGCATATGGATCTGTTTGTTGCACGTTGAAGCAATATTTTTCCTTAGATGTCATTTTACCAGCTTTAGCTGAAGTACCTTTATATGCATCTTTGTTATGATGTGGTATAGATTGCTATTAACTAAAGCATTCTTTAAATTCTGGAAATGGTATATGATCTCATTAAATTACTATTTGGTAAAAGGTTTTGCTATTACAATCATGTCATTGTGATTCGTAAATTATTTTTATTTGCCTCTTACGACTTGGAGTATATTAGCCAGTTCATCACTGTTTTCAACAAATATATAGCTTGAAGTTTTTTTTTCCTAGAAAATTAATTGCTAAACCTACTTAATGCATGTTGTTTAGATGTTATGTTTTGGAGCATATACCTTTGCAGGCTAATGCTTTTAATGTTGCGTGGTTCCTTGGATCATTCAAATTGAGTTGTTAATTTTTAGTTATTATTAAGTGTGATTGTTAAAAGAAGATTACTTTGTTAAGATTTATAGGGTCTTCCAATAAAAAAAGTTCTCAAACCTATGATAAGTTTGTTTAGTTTGGAATGAAACATTTCACTTCAAAGTTGAGTCAAAATCCACTTGAGCTTAAAAAAATTTGATTTTGAGAGTACTCAAATTGAGCATGATTGATTTTGAGTCAACTCTAGTTTTGTTTTGAACTTGCTTGAGGGGAAAAATGTAATTGAACATTTTGTTTGTGAGATTTGATTTTTGGGTATTCTTTAGACTTGTCAAATAAATTAATTTTGGTAGGGATTACGTGATATAGATGAATGTGTAATTTGATTGTGCTTTAGATACTACTTGGTCTTAGATTTAATGAGACATTGACTTATAATGGATTAAATATATTATGCCTTGGCGCGGGTAAAGCAAACTTTAGAAAAGAGGGGAGTGTGATGTTCACAAGAAGGGAGAGAGGTAAATTATGTTATTTATAAAACTTAAGCCAACCCAAAAAAACTCAATTAACTCTGTAATAAAATATTTTATTATTCTTAATTTTGTTGGTTTTTATAGTTAGAAAATATTGTTATGTTTTACAAAATTTGTTATGTTATAGTGTAACTAAGATAAAGATACAAAAATTTTCAATGGTTTGATCCAAAATCAAATCTTCATTCATCTTTGATAAAAAAAAAGTTAGATAATCCTCTAAAACATTAGTTTAATAAAAACATATATCATTGATTTAATAAAAGGTTGCAACATCAGCTTTGTAAAAGGTTATAATATTGACTTAATAAAAACTCACAAATAAATGATTGAATAAAATGTCGTAATAATGGGAAAAGAAAAACAAAATCAAGCTTAATACAAATGTTCTAAAGTCAAAAGAAAATTATCAATGTGGTAAAAAAAGGAAAGGCTAATGAATATAAGATAAATGTATGAACAAAGCCTTGCTCTCCTTTTGTCTTAGAGATAATAAATGTAATGTGAGTTCCTTCTTAAGGATGTTTTCAATTATGTATTAACCTCTTCTCTCAATTTTAGATGCCTTTATATAGATCTTGGCATGCTCCCAAATAGCTCCAAAAACACCTAATAATTGTATCAAAAGCTAGTTAAACTAATCGTTACTCACATTCTATAATAATCATGCCATCTTATCTAATGGATCGTGCAAGTATAATGCAATATTAAATGTGTTGTCCACCCTATCGTTTCATAGTTAATTATTTCATTTCTCTGTTATAAAAAGATCATTCTTATACAATGAAGTATCTTAAAAGTACGATTAACATAATCCAACAATTATAAGCTCTTGGAAAAATTTTGTACGATGCAAAATGTATACTACGATGGTCTTACGATTAGTTTACTTCATTGATTGAAACTCATCATGCTCGTATGATAGGTGTATCATGCTCATACAAAGCAAATCCAGTTAGTCATTAGTTAATCCCTAAACTAAGCCTTCTTAGGAAAATAGAATTATTTTAGTAAGAAAGTGATATATTATTGATACGCTCAACTCACTCACAACATGAAGTCCTCAATTATTAATACTCTGTTAAATTGATCATACTTGTACGACAATTATATCATACTGGTAGTATCATACCAATTCCAATTTATATTTAAAATCATTCACTCCAATCTCTTATTTTATCCTATTGAATAATAGATTATATAAATATGATTGTGTATTGTATTGTATGATACTTAATAATTTTAAATCTCAATAATCACCTCTCAGAAAAGTATTATCATACTTGTATAATGATGTTATCATACATGTACGACTAATATAATACCCACTTAAATTATTGATTGCTCAAGATGACTCTTTATTCATTCCACATATTAATTAATTATATTGTATGATAAAACTATAGTAATTATATGATTAGTACATATTTTGTCTACTTTATTAAGTTTATTCTTTTTTTAATTCCTACTCTATTTGACTTTAACAAAAGATGCAACTCACTATTATATAATATTTTAAGGTAAATAATTAATCAACTTAAATAAAATGTATATCTTAAGTTAATGTTATTTAAGTGAAAAAATGATTTTAAAATATTTAAATACTCTCACTCAAAACTTATCAAATTTTAAATGTCTCAAGAAAATTATCATAAATTTTAACAAGTTTATACCAAAATAAAAATGGCTTAATAAATGTATTCTCCTTTTGTTATTCAAACACATATTTTTCTATACTAATTATAATTTACATCCAAATTCTTTTGTTAAGTTTATTAAGTTAATTGATCAAACATTCTATATGAATAATTTATTTATTCTTAAGATGTATAATCTGAAAACACTTAAAGAAAAATATTAATTAATTAACACAATAGTTTTGTTTTCATCAAATAAGTTGTACGATATTAAAGAATATAACAATAGTCTTATTATGGATTAATATATTATGCCTTGACATTGGTAAAGTAAACTTTATTAGCTCCTAAAATTTGGTTTAGCAAACAGTTTTTGCTTGATGTTAAGAAATTTAGAATTTGTTCATATCGAATGCAATAGACCTTAGCTTATTATATATTGGACATACAATATGACGAGGGTATTCTTATTAAGCTAATGTGCACATCCATCTATTTGTACATGGAATAGGAAGGTGGGCTAAAACTCAGAGAATTTAGATAATTTGATGTACTTAACTCATATTATTGAAGACAAATAAAGAAAAAAATAGTATAAAAAATAGGGGAAAATGTCTATCATTAGTTGAGTAGCTTTGAAAATTTGGTTTAGTAAAATAGTCTTGGTTAATTAGCCTAGATTTATTTGAGATTATTTATTCATGCTTTAATAATATAAGTAGAGTTTCCCCCAACTAGTTCAATAAATTTGATTTAGGGAAGTGCCTTTATTGGATGCTAAGATGTGTGGATTATGATCCATATTGAATGTTAATTATTGTAATAATGTAAGATGTCTACAGTTTAAATTTGAGCTTACAATGAGCCTTGATTCATTTTTGAATAATATCATAGATCTATACCCTATAATGAATTTGATTTACAATAATTAGACATGTTTCTAATATTGTTGGCTCATTTGGAATCTACATCGTTAGGGTGTGATGTAAGGTGATTTGGAGACTCCAAAATTATCTGAAGTTGAAGTACAAATTAGGGATTCTATATATTAGAAGAGGCACAGAGTCTTTTCCTTCGGGACCAATAGGTTTCAATCTTTGATATAGTTTGGTAATTTTTTAAACTATTGGTGCAACTGGATGTTTTCAGTAAGGATTGATGTAATGTTGTAAAAATGATATATTTAAAAAGAACTATACTAGCATCTAGATTGTGGTCACACCAAACTGATAGAGATTAATATTTTTTTATGAAATTAAATTAAAATGTTTTCCATGTCTGTTTTGCTTCCAACATTATAGGACAACGAATGGAAAATCGTTCACTTGAAAGATTATTCATTAACTCTCTAAAATATTAGCATGATTATAATTAAGATATAAAAAGACGTTTATTATTAGAGGCAAATTAATTACAATTTTTAAGATTTTATAGTGTTTCAATTATACAAACATATTATGTGTGTGCGTTCACCAATTGAATATTATATAAGGGAGCTCATAACTCCTTAGTCATGTTTTTTTTTTAATTATTTTTTAAAGTAACAAATATACATTGCTGCCATGAAAAAATAACATGCCATGGGAAATTATTACATTGCACCAGGAATGGAAACATGATAAAAGAATATTATTATGTAAAACTATAATTTTATTCATATATAATCTTAGATTAGAGACTGATGATGCATGCATGAACACAAATTCCTTTGAAATTTTGTGCAACCTAATGTGTTTCACCTCTGGATCATGTTGGGCTTTTCTCCTATTTGTAAGCTTGTTTTGGTAAACTACATGTGATAGATTCTACATGAGGATCTTTACCAATATTTTTAATATATTTTTTATTTAAAAAGGCATTTATTTTTTAGCACAATTATTATTTTTTATCTTATTTTTCTTAAAATGTTGAAAAACTTCATATTACTAGTGTTACTATGTGCACTATAGTTTGTTGCTTCTTAATTCAATAAATTGCTTCTATTATTGATGATGATAGAATTTAGGTTTTTTTCACTTTAATTTTTATGGTTGAAAATCCTTGATTTTTCTCAAACTTTAATTTTTATTAAAGGTGGACCTTTATAGATCTTTTTGAATTGTCATCTTACAACAAATATGTCTTCTCTTATTAAAATGCTTGATTGTCTGTTTGTGATGTATTTGTATCTTTTTATTTTCTTCTTTTTTATGCCCTTTTTATTGTAGATGACATTTATGAAACTATTGATCATATCTTAAAGATGCATACATTGGCTTCAAGTTTTAAATGTTTACATTGATTAAATCTCTCATGTAACACAACAAATGATATTGTTGACATTTTTGTCAAATTTTTATGACTTGAAATGACTCATGCTAAATTAGCTTTAACTTGTTTTCGTTTTATAATCATTCCTTTCAAAAGCATAACTAGATTGCACCTCTAAAATCAACTTTTCTCAAAACAATTGTCTTCACTTTCTTTGTACTTCTTTTGCGTAAGTTTCCACTACTTCTCAAATCATAATTTCCATTTTCTAGAAAAAATTAACTTCTTTGCCTTCTACTTTTGCATGCTCCCTTTGGTGTTAAGTTGAAACTTTGGATCAAAAAGATTTTATCATTCAATTGAATTATGCATAACTTAGTCATAAGCCAATTATATATATATATATATATATATATAATATTTTCATCACATTTTTCAAAGTATAACCATTTGTGACATCTTTGTCATGTCACAAACATATGACTTAACCATTTAATCTTAATACAATTGAATATTATTTAATCTAGATTTGATTTTTCAAATAAATAGAATTTATTCTATATTTCATTTATTTTTCATATGCAGTTGCACAATATGAAATTCATAATTTTTAAAAAAAATTATTAATTATTCAAGAAAGTCAATAACATCAAAATTTCAAAATCAGAATGAGTAGACATAATATATAATGCAAATGAGTATAAGTGAAAATATCTTGCAATAAATTAGTGATGATAAACAATCTCGATATGAAATAAAAAACTACTAAAAATTCTCAAAACTAACTATGATGTTATCTCATTCTCATAGTGCCAATATTTGTATGATGATTAGTTTTGTATTCTATTCTTGTTCTCACTTTTCCTTATGTTGTGACCCTGATGTATTTAAAATTTGTTAGCCCAATAAAAGATAAATGAATTGCCATAAACCTAGTGAGTAAATTAACTAACATAATATTAAAATAGGTATAAGTATGTTTGAATAGCAAAATAGTATATAAAAACAAATTGTAAAACACATATAAATTATGCTATTTATAATTTATATCATAGTCATAATGCGTGTTATAATATATATCAAAATCATGTTTGATACAATAAGTGGCATCACACAAATATAACAAAATGATGAATATAATCATTAATATCGAATATATATGCTTTACACATGCAATGCAAAGCTTTAAACAATATTAATTCTTTCATGTGATTTTTTTTATCAAACTATTCTCTCTATTAACGACATGGTGCCCATCTCCTGCTTATAATAATTAGTTTGGGACCAACCATGTTTTGAGATATTTTACTAATAAGAAATCTAATCATTTCTTGATTAGGAATTATTTTTAGTGACTCATACTCTCAACCAACACATGAAAAGGAATTCAATCAACTTTAGGTTATTTATGGGCTATCATACATCTCTTTAAATCATCTCAATATCATCATAATTCATTATAAGGAAAGAAACTTGGCTGGTTATCTATTGATAACTTCTATAGTCATAGACTGTTTACCCATCATCTCATTTTTTCACATTAACTCAAGGTAAAAGAGTTTATTCAAAGGAAACCACATTTTTCTTTTTAAATTATGCCATGCACATTCCTTTAATTTTATTTAGTTCTTTAGCTATTTTCTTTTTCTTATCACCCATTAGCCATATCCTTTTTTTTCACTAACATTTTCTAGACATAATGTCACATAGCTCACTAATTATTTCCTTTTCTTCAATGACATTTTGCTTTCTAATTAACATATAATACTTTTCTTTTCACATTTGCATGTAATGCTAAACATTTCTCTATGCATGTAGAGTTAACATTTCATGCATATAAAATCACAAGTTTGCATGCTCAATATATAATATACATTTTTCATAATGCTTATATACTTAACATATAATGCACATTATTTTTCAATACTTACATGCTCAAGATATCACTCATTATTCACTTTCATAGATTGTATGTGATCTGACTTGCTTGATTTAAGCTAAGTAAAACTTGATAGAATGCTCAAATTATCAAAATTTTGGGTTAAAATAAAGTAAGAAGCAATATTTTGATGACACAAACAAAAACTTGAGTGGGGGTGATGATAAAACATCTCAATCCATATATTATTACATGAACTAAAACCAAATTAAATTAATGCACATAATCTCAAAGCTATTATATAACTAAAAATTTAAAAGGATATGGATACATCATCTGTCAAATAGTACAAGA
This sequence comes from Vanilla planifolia, assembly GCA_023846275.1. Lineage (NCBI taxonomy): Eukaryota > Viridiplantae > Streptophyta > Magnoliopsida > Asparagales > Orchidaceae > Vanilla > Vanilla planifolia. Next base: position 22,973,200 of record CM043870.1, read on the forward strand.
AAGTCCTCACATGCATATCATCTTTTATAGAGTTCACAAATAAAAAAACACTCTCACACATAAGGTCCTAAGCTATCCTTTAGGAATCTCTAATTCTATGCATATCTATATCTCAACTCATAATATAAGTAAAAAATGAGTATGATATATTCAACAAGTACTAACTGTATATAATCACATAATATAAAAAATATATTAAAGTAGCTAATAAATAATAATAAATAAAATAATGCATAGAAATCTAGTAAGATATAAGGCTACTAAATCGATAATTATATTCTTGTATTCACTATAATCATGTATGAATATAGTCATCCTATAATACTAATATAATATTGTACTCATGTTGTATCATATTAGTTACTTTATTTTTTTCTTTTCTTACTTTTATATTAAAATTTATTTCATCTTTCTTTCTTATTCATTTCTTTCTTTAAGGCCCTAATTTTCTTATATGACCTTTATTCTCATTTCTTATGATCCAATGTCATATCATCATTATTATGAAACTACTACCCAAATCTTTTAGTATCTTACTCACAATAAAGGAGACTTTATCCTACCTTATCTTATAATTTAAGTACTTATAACAGTAAGGATGATATTATCACATATCTCAAAACCATTGCTTATATTACGAAGCATCCTGTGTTCATTATGATGGGATCTCTTTCATGCTATAGCCTATAATCTAGTACTTAAGATAATATAAGTAATTTTCTTATTTGGGTTGCATGAGATAAGATCATAGAGATATTTCTTCACATTTTTATTTTTTTTTCTTATAATTTTATAGATCAATAAACTTATTCATCCATTCTTTCTTTCTTTTTTATTTCTTTTTATTTCATTTATTTTATTTTCTATCTATATTTTTATATTTATAACAAACAAATATATATATATATATACACACATAAATATGTCATAATAGAATTCCATCTCATTGATAAGAACATATGTAGATAAATCCATGTATATAATATGCTATCATCATATCACATCATATTTTATAATATTATTTTAAGATAATTAATAATTTCAGCTCTTACATCATAGTTTAGTTTACCTACCTGATGGTTCTACTATATCTTTTTTATTATTTTTAATCTCTTTCTCTCATTTTCTACACTATTCTTATTATATCATATTAATATCTATATATGTTCTATGTAATAAGTCTTCACAATCATACCTACAAAGAGTCTCTAATTCCTTCAAACTTTTTTCTATTATTCATTATTCAAACCTCCTTGTACTATTTAATTATGCATATCATATTATATGATCAATAGTATATAATTGTTCATACGTTTGGTCAAATGAACTGAGCTCAAGCTTTAACCTTATTCTTAATGCTGCAAATGCCATTCAATATTCTCATCATATGATACAATCTTCATGTAATTGCTACATAATTCCATTTCTAATAGTGTAATCTCATACTATAACAAGATAATCATACAATTTGTGGTCTTATCATATGGTTTGATATTCGTAGGCATCATGTAATTGTATGATTGAATCATTCATAGCTTGTTGTCAAAAGCCAAGTTGTATGGTACGATGAATATTTCAATACTATACAACTTCCTTAATGAACTAGGGTCTGGTGTTACCAATTAATTATATAATACGTTCAAAATGTTCATATTGTATGATCCACTTATCCAAGGGGTTGATTCAAAATCTTTATTAATCGAATAGTATTGGATTACCCTTTTATTTGATGAGTCAAGCCTTAAATGTTTAAAATTTTATTCTAGTATTCTTGTTTAGTATGAAATATGTTTATGTAAAGAATAAGTCATATTCTTTTGAAGATAATAAACTAGTAGTCTTCAAAGCATATTGGAGTGCTCAACAAGCTTCAAGGATTAAAGTCATACACATCAGCTTTAATGAGATTTTTTTTACTATGAAATAGAATATTAGCTTGTTAATTTTAAGAAAGTCTCCTTTCATATTAATTTCAAATCATATTTAAGCATATAAATTATTCAATCTTCTTAATTTAGCAAATGAATAAGATTCAACTTTTAATCTCTTAATTCTTTTCTTGGTTTAAATTCTACTTAAACAATTCATTGATTTAAGTAACATAATTTTATTTTTGAATCATTCTTTTCTTGATTAAATCATACTTTTATATTTTTTCCAAATTCTATGTTAAGTTGATTATTAAATCTTGATTATATCAAAAAATAACTTTATTAAAATTTGCATAATTAAATAAATAAAAAAATTATGCCATGTCCCAAGCTATGCCCAAATGCAAAGGTCTAGGGCCGAGCTTAAGCTCAAGCATCAGGTTAGGAAACAAAGTTGGTACTTAATTGGGTCAACACGTTTAAGTTCATGATGAATTCCTGAACCAAATAGGGTAACGCATAGAATTGAACTGGATAGCAGTCCAAATAAATCTGTATGTTACGAGTATGCCTGAGTGACTAAATCTTGTGCATACAAAAAGGAGCCAGCCCTAATTAGGCTCTGAATATTCACCCCATGTGAATGGTTATAAAGTCCAAATGCATATCTTTTCTTGCAATGTGAGACTAAATCCCTTTTTCTTATCTCCATCCAAAATTGGCATCGCTCTACACTGTTCGATCATGCATTTTCGTGATTGCACGATGGAAATTTTCTTCGTCTTTTAATAGTGAGCTTAATAGATCCAACCATCCATTTGATGAGCCGATCAAACGGTTACTACTTCATCCACTATAATTGATTGATCCATTTGACGATCGTGATCTCATTGACTTCATCGAACAAGTAATTTTATTTTTATCATTTTAAATAATCCATTCTTGATTTGATGGCTTACATCTCTCTTATTTGAATCCTACGATCTAGATCTAATCTCAATTTTATCATTTATTAATCGAAAGATTCAGATCTTATCTGACTTAATCGAGTGACTGAGATTTAATCAAGCTTGATCCAACTGTCTAAAACATATCTACCTTTACAATGTTTGATTGAACGATCGAGATCTCTTTTACGCCGATCCAATGGCTCCAGTCAATCCCACCTAATGGCTAAATAATAGCCGTTATATATATCGTTATAATAGTCATTTTAGAATAATTTTTAAGCTATTTGGAAAAGCATTTTAATCTATTTGGAAACTACTTTTCAAACAACTTTTACTTGCCTTTCTAATGGCTATGACCAAAATTTGTTTATAAATATCTAATAATTGTGAATGAAATAAGTAATAAATGTAAAAATTATTTTAACATCTCAAAGATGAGCTGCATTATATTCTACTAGTGTAAATTTCCCTTGACGGCATCTACAGCTTAACTCTACTTGAAATTTGAAATCCTTCTAGCTAAGCATAATTCTTTTAAGCTTTCATTTTCTTAATGTCTTCATAATTTTGGGTTCTGTGTCTTTTTACATTCATCAAAAAGTGTAAGAAAATTTGTATGTTTTTATCAAAACTTTGTTTCTTGTATTTTTTTTCTTTTGGGATGGACAACCCAACATTTGTGAAAGTCTAAGTTTAGTTTGATCTCACAAAGCAACTGAGTTAGGGTTGAGCTCATAAAAGCTTAGATTATAGTTGAACTTGCAAAAACTAATAAATTTGAGGTGAAACGTAAAGAAAAACCTCAAATAGGTTGGAGGTGAACCATATGAAAAAACCTCAAGTTATAGCTCTTTTATTAATGGAGATTTTTTCAACTTTGATAGGGGGGTGGATGTAGGTTCTAATTTGAGTCAAACTACCTAAACATTTTGGCATACTATTTGAACTTTAATTATCATTTTTGTTAATCATAAAAATTATAAATTAATATATTTATAAATCAAATTTTTTTATAAATATAAAATTATTTTTATAATAAATTTTTGAAAAATAAATACTATCAAAAAATTAGCAAAAATAGATTAAAAGAACAATTCACCCCCTCTTGTGAGATTCGCATACTTATTTTCACTTCAATTGGTAACAGAACATGTTCCCTACAAAAGGTGAGTCAAATCACTTGGGTGATTTATTGTTTGTATTTTGACTATTTTGTTAAATTTACTCAATTGTTATTTTAGTCGTACATTAATTTTAATTTTTATTTTAACAATTTTGGTTCTTACCAAAATAATTGTGTTTATTAAATTATTTATATTTTCAATATGACCACCCATAATTGATATTTGTGAAGAATTTTCATCATTCCTTTATTATTTAAAGGTGAAAATTTTTTTACTTAAAAAATTGTCTTTAAAAATTTTATTCAAAAAATTGATGATGATTTGAGGGATCTTTTTATTAAATTTTTTATAATTTTTAAAGATAGAAATAATAAATCAAGAACGTTAATTCAATTAAATGCTAAAGAAATGAATTACTTATTTTGTGTATTATCTCAAGAAATTAGTGTGAAAGAGTGTATGGCTACAACTTATTTTGAGATGATATAAGGATTAGATAGGTTGTATGATGAGAATGAATCTTAAGTATTAATGATGATAAGAAGGAGATGAATCATAAAAAGAAAAAAGAAAAGAAGAAGAGGTAGAAAAAAACTCAATTTAAAGATGAATCATAGAGGTAAACTTTTATCAAATACTTCTAATTCTAGTCATAAATCTACTTTTGAATCTTGTTATGAAATATCAAATTCTTATAATAAATTACTTGTTGAGTAGAAAAAAGTTAATTAATATGTATGATGATCTTAAGAAGGTTTGTGCTAAGCATGAGTCTAGAATAGTTGAATTGCATGAACAATGTGAAACACTTAAAGAAAAAAATATTTCCTTAACTAATCAAGTTCATGCATATATTTCCAACATTTCATATTTGAAAGCTTCAAATATAAAATATGAAAATGAATTGTCTAAGCATATTACATGTAATGATGGTTTAAAATTACAGAATGATAATTTAAGAAAAAAAAATTTGCTTAAAAAACATAAAAAAAATTTGATTCACTTGAAAAAGAAATACATAGTCTAAAATCAAAATATGCTAGCTTATTTTCTCATGTTTCTACTTGTAATCTTTCACATGTATCTTCATATGCTACTTCATTTAATCATGTGAAAAAGAATAGTATTTTTAAATATATTATTTTTAATTAACTCTAACATGCTTTTTGGTACGTATAACTTACTAACAAATCAAACTTGAAATATTAGTGCAATTTGATCAATTTCAAATTTTTAGGAAATTAAACCATTCAAAAAATATGCAATAGGGTGAAAATTTATCCTTTGCTCAATAAATTTGTAATAATATGATTTTATGGCATTCAAGAGAAGGAATGTCATCATGTAGGTTCCCATAATTTGTTAGAATATCTACTTCTTGCTTTTTCTTTCAAGGAATGTAATTTACATGTAATTGATCAAACATTTTGATTAATGATAGAGCCAACAATCATTATAATTTGAGAATGGAACCTCTGGGGTCAAATCTTGATTGAAGCTATGAGTTTTTTTAATCCTATGAGAGATTTAACTTGTATGTTACTATGAATTTAAGTCCAATGATCGAGGCATCATACTTAGCTTGATTATTTGTATTATGGAATGAAATCTAGGTAGTTTCTTCTAGCTTCATCTACTTTGGATTGTTAGAAATGAAAATTCCAAGAATATGTAAATGATGAAGAGGATTCAACTTTGAAAGACTTCCCTTCTATTAAAAAGTTTGTAATTCTTACAATTTTAGAGATGAGCAAGAAATGATATTAATCTCAAATTCATTAAGCTCTAAGGCATACTTCTATGGGCAGCCTAAAATCTTTATTGACTGAAGGATACACATCATCAACTAATTAGTTACTAATGTTATTAAAAAGAATTGAAAATACTAACAAAGTTGACCTCACATGATTAAAGGTAGAGTAAATTTTTTTAAGGGGAGGAAATGCAAGTTTTGTTGCTTTTAGTCTATAAGAAACTAATACATCAGGCAATGAATTCCATCATCTTATTGAATTAGAATAGAACTAATGCCTAAGCTTAATTCCATATTATAAAACAATTAATGGCATTAAAGGGATTAAACTGCTAAAGATTGGATATCAAGAAAAATAGGATTTAAGCCCTTATAATGCCCTTCACATTCTTATGGTCGATAAACTCTAGATTTGTTTTGGAAAATCTAATAAAAAGTTTAGCCTCATCTTTTGATGTAGAACTTAAATCTATTGATGCTTATTATCTAACCATTTAGGCATTGAAAATCTTACTTAGGGGATGGCATATTGATTAAGTATTTTTTTTAATTTGTCATGATTGGTTAGAATTATATTTTTAGATACCATAAAACCAAGAATTTAACTTAAAGTGTTCTCAAAGGTACACTACAATGGATTTAACATCATAATGTATTTCTTATGAGTTTTAAAGGTTACCTTTAATTCATGAAGATTAGCTTTAAAAGAATTTTTTTTGTTTGAGACATCAACCACATAAAGCATTTAGATTTTTTCCCTTGGACTTTGTAACATGAATTTAGTCATTCTTTAATAGATGATACCTACATTCTTCAAACCATAAATATAGTAGTATGAGAGAATGAACCTTAGTTAGTGATGAAAGATACACTTTTCTTATGTCCTTAACCATTTTGATTTTGTTAAAACCAAAAAAAGGATCCAAAAAACTGAAGTAATTAAATCTTATAGTTGAAGCTATATCATCAATTTGAGCGAGAGGACATGCGGCGTTAACAAAGAAATGATTTAAGTAGACATTGTCTACAAACAAGTGCAACTTCTCATTTTACTCTTCTTAACAACAAAAAAACCTTTCTAAACTAATTAAGATAAAAAGAAATAAGACTTTAGTCGATGATTATGGTCTTGAGGGAAACTAAGTCATTTTTAGCACCCTTCGAGGTCATATCAACAAACATAGCCTTGAAAGACTTTTAACTATATTTCTTTTTGAAGGCTTGATTTTCTCTTAATATTACACATAGTCTTATTTATTGAAACAACTAGAACAAGGCTTCCTTGTCATCATCAACTTAGGATTGGCTTGAATTAGGACTTATGAATTGGGTTAAGCTTTTTAATTAACAATCTCTTGATCTAGGATTTGAACACTTTGTATTTTGAAGTAGTGAAACTACAATATTTGTGGAATTTGGATTTATTATGATTATTCCCTAAGAGAGGTAATGGCTTGTGCTATAGGACCTTTTTTTTTATAATAAATGAGCTTCTTCATGACAAGCATTAAATTTAGTTTGAAGGTAAAACAATTTGAGACTAAAAGGGGATGGTTTCCTTGATCATAGTGATTTTTTATGGTAAGAATTATATTTATTCTCATCAATTTTTCTTGGAGAAGTTCTTTCCTCTTTAACCACCAATTAAGCAAGAATACATTTTTCTTATATGTAATGAATAGGTTTATAAAAAAAATTTCTTGTCTTTTTGGAAGCAATCAAATGAAGGATTTTTAAAACTCATGTCATGAAAACCTTATAAGTGTTGCATGGGTGAAATAAGTGTCTTCTTGATGTACTTCTTAAAATACATCTATTAAATCATTGAGAAAAGACTCAAAGCAATTCACTTTAATGCTAACTTTGATCCAAGTGTGAATATGAGACTTTTGTTAGCTTTATGCAAGTGGGACATAAATGAATACTCTATTGAATTGTTTAAAAATGAAATAGATTTAAGAAGGGGTCTATAAAATCATTTAGAGATTCATTCAATAAAGTGAAAAAGATTTTGCACTTGATAGGTCCATTGATTACATGAAAACTTGCAGCTATTTGAGCTATCAAAGAAAAATATAATAGCTAGAGTTCTTGAATTAAAAAATATATGATGATATTGGCTACTTTGATGGTTATGTTATTCAGAGAATTTCCTTCAATATTAGTTGGGACTTCTTCTAAGGCATAAAGTTGTATCCATAAGCTTGTAGAAAATGAGATTCTTCTTTCAAAAAAAATATAGGCCAATAATTAGTGTAATGTATAGAGGGAAATAATGTGGGTGTCCATATGGATCTGATGGTAGAATTGGCAGAGCTTTGAATCTAGGACATGAAAATAAAGGGATTAAAGCCTAATTAGATTTATATGGCCCATCATAACATGACCTCAAAGGGGTGTGTATTGAAGAAGGTTGAATAGGCTCTTTGTGAGAAAGTATAGATGGAATGTATCATTTAAAAGAAGTGGTAATGAGAGATGGATCAAGCATAATAGGAGAAGGTTCTTGAGCATAAAAAGTAAAAAAAAATAAGAATTAGAAGTTGGATGATTCCATAAAAGTTTTGGCAGAGATATCTTACATTTGAGATACTCAACAATTAAAGATGGTAAAGTGTAGATGGTCTTCATGAATCATTCCATCTATTGCCAAAATATACAAAAGAAAGGATCAAATGATGATGAAGAAAGATTGGTGATTAATAGCAGTGGAAAAAGAGGCCTTGATGCTTCTTCTTTTGCTTGCTCAGGGAATCAAGAGGCTCTATTCTTAAATTAAAGATTTTCTAATTCTAGCTTTAATTTTTAGGTTTCTTGTTAATATCCACAAATGATGACAAAAATTGTAGATGTAAATCTTGGATACATCAAAATATAAAAAAACATACTTTCAACTAGAGGAAGTAGGTGACTGTAAGGGAAAATGAGAGAGTCTTGGATTCTTATAAGTCTAGGATAACAACGAAGAAGAAAGTAAACAAGAACGAAGAAGGCAACCTTTGTTAAGAACAAAAGAAGGAAATAAAGGAAGAACTCTTAATATAGTTAACCTTCTCTCTTTATGTTCCTTAAACCAAAACTAAAGTTAACAATCTCTCATTTTGTTTTATGATTTTTCTTATTTAACTATTATGTAATTTAGTAGGTTTTAACAACTAAACTTGTTAGAAGTTGTAGCTATAGAAGTTAATTGGTCTTCTCGCATTCAGTATTTGATTAATCAAGCTAGGTTTGCACTGATCAAAGGAAGATGAACAAAATGAATTTCATGCATCTTCTACTTGAAGTGTTGAGCTTGATAGACTAATCTCAAAAGGGCTATGTTCAAAGGGTTATCCATGAGAAGAGTTAGACTTAAGAAAGAGTTAGTGATGTAGAAAAGGAGAGAATGGGTCAAATGGAAAATCAAATATGAAAGAAAGATGAACTGACAATATTTGTTATGCATAAGAGCTGGACTAGCTCGATGACTAGGTAATGGTGTATGTAGATAGCATAGGTGTGGGCATCTATGCATGAAACTTGCAATAGTTATTGAGGTGTAAAAGCTATATAAATTATTACAAAACCTAGCAAAAAAATAGAAGAATTTACAATGCAAGTGGATTGAGATGGAATGAGGTAATTTCTTTAGTAAAATGGGAATATAGAGTATGTTAAAAAGGGCTTAGATAAAAATAAAATAGTTGAAAGGATAAAGAAAAAAAGTAAAGATTTTTTTGTTAAAGTAAACTTAAGAGAAGTTCACTATGACAACTCAAACACTCAAGCTATCACAAATTCACTTTCTTTAGTCATAAATAATTTTTATTTTATTCATTCATAAGAGGTCTTTTAAATAAGAGATTACATGTAATTATTTAATACAAAAGCTAATTTTTTTACTTATTGAAGGATTTCATGTCCATATAATTCTTTAATGTCAGAGTATGCTTCCTTCTTATTTTTTGAAAACTTTTTTGCACATATAATCCATTAATAAGAAAGTGTACTTCTACCTTCTTCTTGAAGACTTTCTTTCATATCTTTGAATATTTTAGATACCTTTATCAAAGAAGCACCAACCAGACACTCATGATGTTATATGGATGAAACATGACTTCTTAAGTCTAACATTTGCATGCTCTCTAAATTAATAAATGTTTTATGCATGTATTAAAAATTGAAATCTTTAATTTGATTGATTCAAAATTTAAGACCTTGTTATATTATATGTTGTTATTGTGTTATAATATCTTGCCTTTATGTTGCATCATTTTCTTTCGATTAAATAGAACTCTATTCCGTAGAGTTAAAGTCAAGGTAATCATCTATAAGTTATAAAGCTAGCTTTTGTAATTGTTCATGTGTCATCCAAGGTATCTTTGAATGGTGGTTGAATTTTTCACACAAATAAGTAACTTGTAAGGAATATCAATACTAGAAGAATGCTCATCAATAATGATTCTATCTACTTCAAACATTGATGGTATTGTTAATTGATCATCATGTCCATCTACATAAGTGTCAAACTACACCAAGCTATGTTGTGAGAAACCTTTATAAGATGGAAGGTTCTCAATATTTAAAATTAGAATAACAAATATGTTTGATGGAAAATAAATAAAATATGAAATTTTATTAATTTTCTTTGCAATTTTTAAAGACCCATAAGCCCATGTATATAATTTTTTGTATTTTGTGATAGATTAGCACTCTAGATAAATGTAAATAAGAACTTGATCTACTTCATTGAATTCTCTTAAAGATTTATTTTTATTAATAGCTTTAGCTTACTTTGCATTTTTTACTTCAATTTATTCCTTGATTTCTTGATGTTTTGCTTAAAAATCATGTGCAGAAGTAAAAGTCGAATAAGAAAACATATGTATGGGCATATTGAGCAATTCAATAGAACAATATAAATTTTAAATGGTGTTTTCTTAATTGTTTTTAAAATGGTACTTTATATGCAAATTCTAATGTAGGTAATTGTAAGTCCAAGGTTCCTAAATTCTTTCTTGCAAGACATCTTATTAGATTTCTCAACAACTTTTGTTTTTCCATCTATTTGTGATAGAAGGCTAAAGAACTTGAGTTGTATTCTAAAAAAATTTCTAAAGTATTTTCTAGAAATGAGAGATAAATCTAACATTATGATTAGAGATAATTATTAAAGATAAGCCATGTAAGTGTACTATGTCTTCAAAGAATATGAGACATCATTTGCATTAGAATTGGGTATAAAGTGTACTTTTTTTAAAACATGATCCATGACTACAAAAATGCTATTATGATGTGGTGTTCTTGGTAAGCCTAAGATGAAGTCCATGAGATAGTCTTCCCAAGATTAGTAAAGAATAGGCAATGTTATATATTGTCTTACTTTTTATTTAGTTTATTTTTTTGCTTGCTTAGATTTGTATTATTAAGGAAAAATCTTATTAACATTCTATTTAATGGATAGTTAATAGGTGTAGCTTCAACTAAATGAACAGTTTTGTTTCATCCCATGTGATTCCTCAAGAATGTAATTTTATAATTAATAAATATCTAAGTGATGTGCTTAGGATGCACATTTGTTTGCTTCAACATAAATAGTCTTTGACAATGGTGTAATTATTACAAATGCTGAAGGGTTTATCTTTTAGCTTATTATAGATATTATTGAAGTTCTTAAAATCTAGGTAATTATTCTTAACCTTATCAAATCTATAGGATATGAACAACCCTTTTATATTTACATTGTAATAAAATACATGATATAGAAAGAGCAAAGCCCATCAGCATAAGAATACCATTATGATAAGGTAAAGATTCCCATTTATGTTTATATAGTAGTACTAATATACATAATATAGGGGGAGAATAACCTATTAGGGTGGTTGGGGATATTATTCTATAAGTTCTATATTATTGATATTAATTTTAGAGGACAATGATCTAAAAGGGTTGGAATCTCAAATATATCTAAACACATTAAAAAGGAAATGAATAAGAAAAATAAGGAATTTATCTTTATAAGAAATAAATGATTGAGCCTTATAAATATAGTAAATATAAAATAAAAGAACATACATATACATATTCTTATTTTTATTAAATGCATTTGTTTTCTCATATTATAGCTTGTTTTATTATGAATGCTAGATTTTTATTATCATAACATGATTAATTTTTTTATTATAAGATTTTCTTACTTGTTATTTTATTGGTTTACCTAACGTGTTCTTTAGAGTTTCATTAATATCTATATCATTGATAATGCATTCACTACACTAAGAGTTGCTGACTTATATACTATGGATAAGGATACTATTTATTATCTTGCACATTAGTTGGTCCTTTTTCAAGTGATGGCCTTCTATATTATGTCATTATTTGAATTTGTATAGACTTAACACAATATTTATTTTTTAGTGGATGGATATGTAGTTACAATATTTATTTATATTATTTTTTATTTAATTTATGTGGATAAATGTTTTGTGGTCAAACTTTGTCATACTGTTAGATCTTCACCTAAGGTTTTTTGATCTTCACCTATGCATTCGCATAACATCCAATTTTTATTATGTTGATGTAAATGGTGAGATGGGGTGACCCTTAATATTGACTTTCTTGTTATAGACTTAAATGTTTTTAAGTCATCATAATAAAGCCACCTTATCTCATAAATGAAGATGTATAAGTTAAGATTCAATCTTATATCTCTACCATTCAAATTCAAAATTCAAACTTACTTAATATTCAAATATTAAATTCATGTAAATTTTCAACAATCATTTAGCATTCAAATAATCAACTAAAGACAAAGAAAGTCTATCAAGAGAATCATACCTTGAGTTGGCTAGTTAATGGGTATAACATTATTTAATAGTTTCTAACCATTCTAGTCTAACACAATTGCAATAGCATTATAACAATCCTTTGCACATTTGGCTCCAACATTAATTCATCTAATTAAAAAATTAGATGCTTTTCTTCTTGTTTTAACAAACTACTATTTCCATTGGTCTTTTCATTATGAACATTGGTTATTACATTTGCCTCTCTTTGGTGATAAATAATTTGTAGATCATAATCCTTAATAAACTTTAGCCTTCTTTTTTGTCTTAAATTAAACTTCTCCTAGTTGAAAATGTATTTTAAGCTTTGGTGATCCATAAAAAATCTCTTTGAAGCATAAACAATACCTATCAACTCTAATTTATGCTTAAATAATTCTTTTCTTGTAGCTTCATATGTTAAGGTGCATATGCAATTATGTTCTATTTTGTATAAGAACAAATTCTAACCTTTACATAAGTGTATCACTTAAAACTTGATATCATTTTGTGTCTTCAGATAATGTTAGAACTACAGTTGAAGTAAATTTATTCTGTCATATTTAACAACTATTATCACAATAAGAATCCTATATAAATTTTACTCCTTTAGAATTCAAAGTCCATAGGGAAGCTATCTTTGAAAATTCTTTCACAAATTTCTATTAATACCTTACCATTCCCAAGAAACTTCTAATTTTTGTAACTAATGTAGGTCTTAGCTAGTCCACAATTGTTGAAATGTTTTGAGAATCAATGAAAATAGCTTTAAAACTTATTAAGTTTCCCAAATATACATCTTTTGATAACTAAAATTTACAACTAGAGAGTTTAGCATACAAATGATGTTCTCATAGAATTTACAAAATTGTATGTAAATGTGTAGCATTCTTTTAAGTAGATTTGGAATTGGTCAAAATATCATTTATGAATGCTAAAATAAATTGATCCAAATATCTCTTGAATATTTTATTCATTAAATTCATAAGCACTATTAGTGCATTAGTTAACTCAAAAGGTAATACCAAGAACTCATAATGATCATACCTCATTTAAAAAGTAGTTTTAGATATATGATCATGGTTAATTCTTAGTTGATGATACTTAGATCTTAAGATAATTTTAAAAAATATATTATTACATCATGTAAATAATTAAATAAGTCATTTATTATTATTTTTAATAGTATTTAATTAATTTCTTCATAATCAATACACATTCTAAGGCTATCATCCTTCTTCTTCATAAAAAAGATAGAACCCTATTGTGACACATTGAGTCTAAAAAATCCTTTATCTAATTAATTTTAGATCTATACATTAATCTCCTGCAAGTCTACTAGTGTTGTTGTATAAGGAGTTTTAGAAATTAGTTTAGCAATAAGAATTAATTGAATTTTCAATTCTATCTCCTCTCAAGAGATTATCTTAACAAAGTTTCTAAAAACTATCCAAATACTCTAACCACTAGCACCTCCAATCACCCTTGATGACCTTTATTTAATAATTTCTACACCTTTATTGTAAAGATCATAAGAATTCTTCTTCTTCATTTTAAGTAAATCAATTTATTCTCTCTAAGTATTGGAATTCTATTCTCTTCTTCTAGTAGTCTATCTTTATCTAGTACTCAAATAACCATTCAATATTAACAATCATATCAAATCCCATTATAAGTAACACATTCAACAAAACTACAATTTTTTTACCTTAATCTCTGTGTCATTCTCAGCATAGTTCTCTACAATAATATAATGTTTATCTAACATTCTAATTACTAATAATTGTTTTAAGGTTACAATACAACATTTAATTTACCTAACAAATTAGTAGAGATGAAAGAATAAAATGCTCCATAATTGAACAAAATAGAAATTTGTAACTTCTAAAAATGTAAAGTACCTATAATTACATTTGTAGAATATGAAGCTTTTGTTTGAATAGTGGAATAGACTCTAGATTTTCATCATCTTTCTATTGTTAGTACTACTTGACATTGTAAAAGACCCACCACCTCTATTATGCATTATACAACCTTTATCCTTACTCATTTAAGTGTTGACTAATTTTAATTATAGCTTAAGACATTCTCAGGCAATATGTATTAACTCATCACCAACAAAACATTTGATACCTCTAGATATTTTTTATAGGCATTTCCCTTGATGCCACTTACTACAAATTTCACACTTGCTAGTGCCATTCAATCTAAAACTAAGGCCATTACTACTAGCTATTTATGTAGATTTAGATATACCAAACCCTCCATGATAGGAACCACTCCTCATAATGCACTAAATTTGTACCTTTTCCAAAAAAACTTTAGTTTAAACTTTTGAGATTCAAACCCTCTCTTTTTAGTTCCTTTTTTGCTTTGTAGGATTCCCGCACTCTAATTGAATGTTATGGGCATTTTCCACTAGTTTCATATAATTTGTTATTTTCATTGATATCAAGGACATCTAAATTTTATTATGTAATCATTGGTGAAACATGCAGCACCTCTACATTTCAACTATAACTAATTATGATACATATTTCTCAAAATAGTTGAACTTGTGCACATAAGCAGATACCTTCATGTTACCTTATTTTAGGTTGTTTAACTCTTCTTGCATCTTTGCTCTAATTGATAAAGGGATATATCATCTTTCAAAATTTGCAATAAACTCTTCCTAGGAGATCTCCTTTACTTATCTACTTAAAAAATTATCTATATACCTCGAGTTTCACTAGTGACAGGTATTGGTGGGGACACCAGCGCCATGCATGATTTTCGACGTACTTCATCTGTTCAGATGAGCTCCTGCACTACCCGACGACCAAGGGAGTTACTCTTCATGAACAGGATTAATTTGGAGCCCAAAGTTGCATTTCGGGCTCGAATTAACACTCAAGAACATTATTTTTGGATTTGGGGACCCAAATTTGGCCAAAAGGCCTCTTTTTCCGGTTTTCGCCGCCGCCGGACGCCTTCCGCCGCCGACTGCGACCGTCCGCCACCGCTTCGCCGCCGTCAGCCGTTGAGTCGACGGACCCGCGCGCGGGTTCGCGCGAGACGCGCCCGCGGGTGGCGGGTCGGCGCGACCCGGTTCAGACCCGTGTCATGGCTCGGGTCGCACGACCTGCTGGATGAACCGCGCCGACCCGTCTCCGACCCACGCCGACCCGTAACCGAACCGCGACAACACGACTCGACCGCGCCAGCGTCCCCGCCGGATTCGCCGCCGCGACCGCCGCCGCCAACCGCTGCTAGCCCGCCGGATTTGCCTTAAAAGCTGTTTGGCAACAGCTTCTGGATCAGCTTTTGACTATTTCCTGCCTTTTTTTAATGTTTTAAAAGGCAGAAATTGATATGCAGCCTTTATATTTGTTATTTTCCTATTTATTTCCAAGTTTCACGTATTTTATTCATTTAAAACTCTAAAAGTTGTTTTACCGATGTACCCTTAGGCTCTCTATAAATAGGGAGGCCTACCCCTATGTAAGGTCAGTTGATATTTGAGCTTGTTTAAGTATTTTAGTGCTTTGCTTTCACTTGTTGAGTCATTGGTGTGATTCCAACAAGACTTCGGCGTGCTGATTCGTCGAGGCTCTGGTATTGGGAGGAGGGGTGCGAGGCCCAAGCGGTGAGAGGCCGTGCCAGTTTATCAACGACGCCATCTTCATCTTCATCCCTTCGTCGACATACTCTCCATACCCCGCCGCTACCACAACGGTAACGTTTCATAACTACTCATTGTCACATTCGCCTTTTCATCCGGATTTTGACGCTTCTCTCTCTCTTAAGATTTGGGTTTCCCTCGGACTTGAACGGTTCTTACTCGAATAATATCTGTTAAATTTCTGATTTACGGTGATTTAGCGTGATCTTTGTACCTTTCAACTGCGCCGGTGCGACCATTCCACTTTTCAAAATTTATCTCGCTCGGTATTTAAACCCTTATCCGAGTACCCCGCGTCTGTGCCGTCGAGGTGTTGCGGACCACCTAGCCTACGGAGCGACCTCTGTGTTGCTCACGGTCCCCCTCTTGGCTAAGATTGCCTTGGACGGGTGTCTCTTGCTTGTTATTTCTTTTCGAATTTTCACATTTTTACCTTTCAAGTTTACTTTATTTCTGGTGTGTGGATGTAATTTCTGTATTGTTCAAATTATTGTAATCCGTTCGACATCAGGTATTATCCTTTAACACTATACAACAAAGTTACCTTCATATCATCAGGACAAGACATTCCATCAAATATTCTCATCATTTGTTTCAACCAACTTTTTGCTACCATGTAATCTTTATCTCCTACAAAATATAATAGATGAATATGATGGAATTGATCCACCACCTTGTCTATAGCTATCCCTATAGCTTGACTACTAGAACCCCCAATAGATTACATCAAAGAGATAAGTGTTTATGCTAACTTCTATTGAGCATATCCTTAATTTTGTACTCATTTTACTTTGTCCATATTCACAGATTATTCCCTATTTATAGTTGGAGTTTTCTTAAACCTTATGATACCCAAATATACTATCTATATATGCTTATGGATAATTAATAATATCATGAATAATGATGGGAATATAGATATTATGATAATGTTCTCTCTCACTATCCAATTATTTATGGGTTAAAGCTATAATACTACCTTAACTATATGCTCAAAATAAGGTCTTTCATAAGAATGGAAGAGAATGTGAATCCTTATGATTATCAGATACTTAGATAGCCATGGTATATAGTTTGTATATATATGATTAGCTTATTATTCATGTTCAACACCATTACATCTACTAGTTGTACAAGGAATCCATGAGTTGATTAGTATAATAAGTAGATAATTCTAGAGAATGTATGAATGAATATCAAAAGTGTGTAGAAGGTATTAATCAAATTTGTATGAAAGGTACACCATAAAAATATGATAATTTAAATGATAATAGACAAGCATATGAATTAAAGATCAACCAAATCTAATTATATGATTATGTTCATATAACTCTCATAACTTAAGGTAATTGATAGTGAAATATCATTTATATATATATTTTTTATTATCGTTCATGTATGATGTTCTTTCTGTAAAATATTAGACCTAGTTTTTGGGTGAGAATTTCAATTGTCTTGTTTTTATAAGAATGATTTCTTTTAGTGTGTGTGTGTGTGTGTATGTATTGACATCTGGTAAGGTATTTCACATGACAAACCAAAAATTTTCTAAGAGTAAGAAGATATATTATTGTAGTGGTGTTCTATAGTAATCCTTGGTTCGATCAATCTCAAGTGTTATTCAACTATGAAGAGACTCTCATTATGGGTGGTTTGATCATATTTTCTTACTAAAATTAAGGCTTATTGCTATAAACTTTGCCAAATTAGTAAGCAATGATTTGTATGAAGTTTCCTTTTTTAATATCAATTTTTTGTATATTATTATGCATTATAATAATACATAACTTATATCAATACTAAGAGACCCCACATTAAGAAATTAGCCCTTAAAAAGTCGCAACCATAAGTTAGTTATGAGTATATTAAGCAATTGTTTAAAATTAAAGCTAATATGGAATCATATGAAGAAATTAAAAATTGTAATATAAATATCTCAAAGCTAATTACTAATGAGTTTAGTTTAAACCAGGTGATTGACTTGTATCTTACTTTTATAAAACTAGGTTAAATGAGGTCCTAAAAATATTGCACTCATTCAATAGACAAATGGTTAAATATTTTTGTGCCAACTATGAGATTTTAGAAGATTTTAGTGCAATTAAGACCCATTTATTTAGAACTAATGTCAAGCTAACATGGACTGATCTTAATAATGTTTGCAATATTCTTGTGACTAGTCCTATCCTATAGCCCAAGTATAAGACCTCTATTTTGGTTAGGAAAAAGTAAATAAGATGATTTGCACTTCAACCAAGAAACATCATATTACATTATCTAGCTTATTCTTAGTTCTACAATACTTCCTAAAGGTGGTGATTGACAACATATTACTCCATGGTTATATCTATCCACTTATTACTATGTGAAAGGAGAAACACTTGAGTTGGTTGAAGGTGTATTCAACTTGATGAAGAAGATTTGAGATATTACAAGTTTAAAGTATAAAAATGAAACTAATCTAAGTTTTAGACATATCGTTACTTCTATTATCAGCTATAAATATAGAATTAGAACTAAAAATATGGATTTTATCCCTTAAGTTATAAGCAATGCTGAAATGAAATAAATACAATATTTTTTTTTAAGCACACATAATTTAGGATACTGGTGGAGTTATAATAAATGAGGACATAATAGTTATTAAATTGTATGATCCTAAACTTGATCTTTCAACATCTATTGCACCATATGAAGAATGTTAAGCCTCATCACCTTTAATCCAAGAATCTATTTCTAGTACTTTGCTTGAAATTTAGTAATTGTTTTCAAAGATAGACACATTGGAATATAAGATTAATGAACAATTTGTGAAGCTTGAAGAAAGGATCAATTGTTTGGAAGCTACAAATCAAAGTCATTTTGAAATACTTTCTAGATCTATTACCACTTTAATTTGGTTGTCAAGATAAAAAAAATGAAAAATTCTTTATATGAGCTCTAATTGATACAATCTCTATATTTGAGGCAAGTCTTTTTATTATTTTTATCATATATATGCCACTTATTTAGCTATGATAGTTAGTGAATTATTTTTTTTCTTTACAATATTGTTGTGTTAAAATCATGAATAGAATGTTGTGCATAAATGACTTTATGTAGAGGACCTATGCATTGATGTTGTTTGTTGTGATTGTTTTTTTTACTTCTTCTATGATGCAACAACTATTTTCCCCTTGTTAAAAAATCTTTTTGCATATATGTTTATTAGTTGTGAATTTTTTAGTCATCTTGGATGATCACAAGAAGGGGGAGAACTATTTCCTACGAGAATTAAGCAGTTCAGGGGAGTTGGTTGGTGAAGATTATGTTCTATTAGAATTTGCATGATATTTCTATTTGATTGTTGTGACTAACTACATTAATGTAGGGAGAGTTGGTTTGATGAAGATTATTTTTGTTTACTCTTTTAAGATCTATATTATTACTATTTTATTATTAGCATGTTTATTGCTTACTAATTGTTACAAAGTTTCTTATAGTAAATCATATTCTAGCATTGGTTCATTAAGGGTTGTGACAATGAAGAAATGGATAGTTAATGGAGTAATTGAATGTGAGCAAGGGACAAAAACAATGGAATGGAATGAAGTGAGAAGATCTTTGTTTAAGCATGGTTTGGCTCAACATTTAGATCTTGGAGTTGGCTAAGTTTATTTGTTGGTGTGTGCTTAAACCACTTCAAGGCTTTCATTTAAAACATTACTATGGTTGGAAATTTTAAACATTTCCTTTATATTTAAGTGATACATTAGGATTGTATTCTACTTTAGACATGTTATGCATTGTCATTAAACCCTTTATGTATGAGTATTAATTCATTTAGAGTTGCATTATGATTTGTGAAACATTATAATAAATCTTTCGAGATGAAACCCAAGTGTTTAAGTTTATAAAATCATGTTTGAAAGAAGTTGGCTTTCACTGCCTAATGGTTGTACAATGTGATGCCTTATATCACACTTGTATAATATGAACTTTGCACAAGAGCATCAGTTTTTTTTTAAGCTATCATGGAATCATATATGTACAAAGTTTTTATTGTACATTTGTGATTATAACCAAGTCTAAGAATATGAAGTGTAAAATTAGTCTTGCAAGGTATTGGCCCTATATAATTCAAGTTGGTGTTTTAAGAATTGAGTGATTACATATATCATACTTAGGTGACTCTAGTTCAATAAGTATGACAAATATTTCCACTCAAAACAAAACTAGAGAAAAAGTGGCAATGTGGTTGGACATGTATGATGTATCCTTCATATTGATATGACCATGAGGTTATTTTAAAACAAGCAACTATAGCTTGATTGTATTACCCTCCATTCATATATACAAGGTTTCTTTATATAAATCAATAGTCTAACATTTTCATACAAATAAGATATAATGCACTGCATGAGTATATAGATTTAGTATCATAATTTTATGCTAGTTGCTCATAGTAAACTATAATGTACATATATAATTTTTGTAACATACCAAAAGATTTGAGAGCTTAACTTTAGAAAAAACAAATAAAAGTGTGATGCCATCCATTATAAGATTTATATGATCCATTCAAACTAAAGAAATAAAAATGAATGTACTTACCTAGTGATCATCTAGTATGATGGACTAAGAACTTAAAAAAATAATTAAAACTTGTATTGTATAGTGTGATATTAAATATTATATTTGTATGAGATGCTTATAGAACCTAAAATATGCAAGTTAGATAAACACATTGATGTAGAAGGAGAGGAGATTGGGTTTTGGAATGAAATGAAGTAATTAGATGGGTTAAATAGAATAAAAAATATGACAAAAAAGCTTAAATGAAGAGAAATAAAATTTAAAAGATAAAAAAATAATGATTCACTCATCAAAGTAAATCCAAGAGAAGACCACCAAGCTAACTCAAGTACTCAAGTCATAAAACAATATTCTTTCTTTTATAATAACTAATTCACCATTTATCTATTCATAAGAGGTCATTTTAAATAGGAGATTATAAATAATTATTTAATATAAAAAGAAAACTTTCTACATACTACTTGATAACTTCATGCCCATATAATATTTTTTAATACATTATCATGTTTCGTATCTAACTTTTGAAGACTTTTATGTCCATATCATTCTTTAATACAAAAGCATATTTCACACATATCTCTTGAAGATTTTTATGCCAAAATAATAAATTCATACTTTCTATCACTTCTTAAAACTTTCATCTAAAATTTGGAATCTTTTATTAATGTAGTACCAACTATGCACTCATGATGGTGTATGGTTAAACTATGACTTCCTAAGACTATTGATTACATATTCTCTAAATTGTCATGCATGTATTAAATTTTGGAGAGCTTTAGCTTGATTGATTCTAGTTTGTGATCTTGTTATAGGTTTATATTATTATTTTATCATAATTTTTTTTTGTTGCATCATTTCCTTCTAGTTGAATAAAACTATACTCTATAGAGTTAAAGTCAAGGTAATCATCTACTATTATAGAGCAAGCTTTTCTAGACATGTGTCATCTAAGTATCTTTGGAAGGTAGTTGATTTTTTCAATGAACATGGAACCTCTAGGACATATCAACATTAGAAGAATGCTCATCAGTAATAATCCCAACAACTTCTAAAAAATTTGACATTGATGGTATTGATAATTAACCATCATGTCCATAAGCATAAAGAGTTAGATTACATCAAGCTATATTGAGAAGTACCTTTATATGATAGAAGGTCCTTAATATTAAAAATTAGACTAATAAACATGTTTGGTGGCAAATCAAGAATATAAGAATTTACACTAATGTTCTTAGTAATTTTGAAAGGCCTACAAGCTTGTGCATGTAATTTTTTGTTTTTTGTGAAAGAATAACACTCTAGGTGAATGAAAATTGGAACATGATCTCCTTCATTGAATTTCTTAAAAGATCTATTTTGATTAATAGTTTTGGCATACTTTGCATTACTTGCTTTAATTTGTTCCTTAATTTCTTTATGTTTTGATTGAAAATCTTATGCAAAAGTAAAAGTTGAATAAAAAAATCTATGTATAGCGATGTCAAGCAAGTTAATAAGATGTTTTAGATTATAACCATACATAATTTCAAATGACTTTTGCTTAGATATTTAGAAAATTTTAATATAGGTAAGTACAAGTCCCAAGTTTCTAGTTTCTTTCTTACAAAACATCTAAGGAGATTTCTTAATATATGATTAATAACTTTTATCTGTCCATCTATTTTGGGATAAAAAGTTGAAGAGAATTTAATTTGTGTTTTAAATGATTTTCAAAGTCTTTTCTAAAAGTAAGAAACAAATCTAACATAATGATCAGATACAATAGTTGAAGGCAAGCCATGTAAGTGAACTATCTCTCAAAAGAAAAGTTTTGTAATATGTGAGCCATCATTTGTTTTAGAACATGGTATGAAATGTGCCATTTTTCAAAAATGACCAACAACAGCAAAGATGTTATCATAATATCATGGTGTTTTTGGTAAGCTTAAGATGAAATCCATAGAAAGGTCTTCCTAAGGTTGATAAAGAACAAGCAAGTTTATATATTGTCCTACTAATTATTTAGTTGTTTTGGCTTGTTTAGATATGTAGTATTGAGAAATAATTTGATTGATGTCTCATGTAATAAAAGGACAATAGAGTTTAAATTCAACTAAGTGATTAGTTTTGTCTCACTCCTGTGTCTTATTATTTCTCTAGAATATAATTCTATAATTATTAAATCTCTAAGTTATATGTTTAAGATGCTTAGTTGTTTGACTCTTAATAAATAGTCTTTTATATTAGCATAGCTATTACAAATAGTGGAGGGTTTATCTTTTAGCTCATTATAGATATTATTAAAGTCCTTACAAACTAGGTAATAATCATTAATCTTATCAAATCTAAGGATTTTGATTCTAAGGAAGTGATTACTAATGTTATTTTAGAAAATGCATCAACAGATTTGTTATCTTTTCCTGGTTTATTTTTGAGAACAAAAGAATAATCTTGTAAGTATTCAATTAACTTTACATGTTTATGATTCAACTTCCTTTGTGTATTAATATATTTTAAAGTATGGTGGTTTGTATTCAAAATAAATTTATTATGTAATAAATAATATGTCTAATATTTTAATGATTATATGATTACATAAAACTCTTTATCATATATAGAATATCATTGTCTAGTTGCATTTAGTTTTTCACTAAAATAAGCAACTAAGTGATGATGTTATGTGTAGTTTGATTTTATTGAAAGCTCCTTTTGAGTTAGCCAACTGGGGCCCCCTCTGGGGATTTTCCAAAACTTTATACAAATATATCATTTTTTAAAAGGAACGATAATTTGAGCTACTATTGTACTAAATGTTCTTATGGAGCTTATATATGTTGTAAGATTATGGAAACTTCAAATTTTTATTATATTCTTTGGGATTAGCCAATCCAAAATGGCATTAATGTTTTATGAGTCTGATTGGAGGCTAATAGATGATACTACAAATTGTAATAAATTAACTTTCTTTTGTATGAAGGAGCATTATTTTAAGTTTAAGATAGTGCTTTATGTCTAAGTTTCTTCAAAATAAGTCTAAGGTATTCCAAATAGGTTTTCTCATCAGGCCTAAAGGTTAAAAGGTCATCAAAATACATGACTAAGAATTTTCCATTGAATGGTTTGAGAACAATGTTCATCAAATGTATGAATGTACTTAGTATATTTGAGAGACCAAAAGGCATCACTAGTCATTCATAAAGACCATTAAGAGTTTTAAAAGTAGTTTTCCATTCACCACTAAGATGAATCCTAATTTGATGATAACCACTACGAAGGTCTATTTTTGATAAAATATTTAAACTAGAAATAAGGCCTAATAAATCATCTAGTAGAGAGATTAAAAATAAATATTTTATTATTATTTTGTTAATAGCTCTATTATCAATACACATATGTCATGAGGCATCCTTTTTAGGAGTTAAAAATACATAAACTACATAAAGGCTAAGGATTTCTTATAAGAAACCTTTTTTAAAGTAGTTCATCAACTTGTTTTCTTAATTTGGCATATTTAATATGGTTCATTTTGTAATGAGAAAGATTTAAAAATTGAGAACTAGTTATTAGGTCAATGACATACTGGATGTCTCACATGAAAGTAACTTATTAGGAAGCTCCTTAAGAGTAATGTCATTAAATTTAAATTGAAGATCAAGTATCAAAGGTGGATAAGATATGTCCATCTTTATTTTATTAAATTCTTTCATATGCATGATGAAGAATGAGTTCAGATCAAAACATTCTTTATAAAAACTCATAAAATCTAGTTTATTAACCTTATAGGTCTAATAATACACAAATAATCTCTCAATAAGGTAATTAATTTATATTTTACACCTTTGTGTTGTGCTTGTGTAGGTTTTATTTTAAGTTAGGTTTTATAGATTGTAGGCTTGTTCATAGGTTTTAAGGGTAGTAGTTTGATTTATCATTAAATTTGAATATATATGGACTCACTCTACATAGGTTTTAAGAGTAGTACTTTGATTTATCATTAAATTTGAATATATGTACTCACTCTACCATAATGAATGATATTCATGTCATAAAGCCATGGTCTTCTAAGTATTATATGTGTCATATCTTTTATGTATTCACTCTACCATAATGAATGATATTCATGTCATGAAGTCATGGTCTTTTGAGTAAGATATGTGTCATATCTTTGAGAAGGACATCGCACCACACATTATCTTTATAATTATCCATTTTTAAGAGAATAAGACACTTAGATGTCATGAGCAAGGAGGTTGTATTGACCTAACTAATATGGAAGGGATTAGGATGGGGTTCAACCTTAAGGTTGGCCCTTGTTAAAGTATGTGAAGAAATAATATTCATAGCATTATCATCATCTATGATCAATCTACATCTCTTTTTATTGCATGTAACAAATGTGCTAAAGATGTTTTTCCTCTTCCAATCCATTGTATTAGTTTTAGACATTGAAAGACACCTCATAACTCATAAGTGCAAATTATTATTTACCCCAAGTTCTTCATCAGATAAAATTTGATCTTCATCTTGAAGTTCTTCTAGTTCAAGTTCAATAGAGGCATTATCTTTTATGTATAAGATTTGTGCTCTATATTGGTGTTGCTTGTGACCAAGTTTATGACATTTAAAGAAAACTGTCTTCACTTTTTTCATCAAAATTTTCAAGATACCTCTTTGAGCGTTAAGATGTTAAGTTATTAGTATTGTAAGAGTTTTAGTATGTTGTACTAAATTTGGGAGTGATTTTATATATGTATAGATAAGTATCAGATTTAATCTTATTAATGGGGGATGTAGACTTTTTGTGTCCTATTAATTGGGAGAGGTAAAAAGAATATTCTAAAGTTTGTAAGTTATGAAGTTCCATCTCTCTTTTAATTTTTGTGTATAATTCTGAGATAAATTTATTTATAAATTACCAATCATTATAACTATATTTTATCCTAGCAGCTAAATCCTCAAATTGATTCAAGTAATCATTCATGCTTAAAAATTCTTAACACATGGTTAAGAATTACCCAAAAAGTTTCTTCTGATACTTTGGGCAATATTTTGTTCTTAAATTTTTTTCTATCAATTTGTCCTTCTTTTACAAAAATGTTTGACCAATAAAATTTTGTATAACCAATAAGTTTTATTTTTGCAAAACTAACTCTTTGGTAGTCATTCATCTTATACTAATGGAAGAAGTCTTCTATTTGATTGAGCTAATCTAAGAATTTGTTTGGGTCATAAACCCAATCAAAAGTTAATACTTCAATGTTAACCTTTTTGTGAAGTTTTAAGTTAGAATCTTTGTAGTATGGTTTATTATCATGATATCTTTTAAGTATGATATTCTTATGTTAGCTATTAATATCCTCCTCATATGATGTATCATGGTGTAGTCTAATAAGTGTAATTGATTGCATTTGTAAGGCTTGTACTTGAGTGATAAGTTAAGAAATCAATAAAGAACTTTTATCAAAACTTTCAATTTGAGATATCTCTAGTTTTTCAATCTTTATGTGGCTTATTCTAATCCATCTAGTTGGTCAGTTGTTGTAAATTTGAGAGGAATTATGCAATGTGAAAAAACAAAAACAATTAATGAAGTATGCGAAAAAAAAACAAATTAAAATAAAGTCTAAAAAACAAAAAAAAGATAGATAAAAAAATAAAAATATATTTTTTGGATTTTTGCTTTGTAATAATATTAAGGTGATAAGCAAGCAACAAATTGGATTAAACTAAAACGAGTAAGCCATAATATTAATAAAGTGGCTAGGTCCAAAGATTAATTGGAATGATTAAAAGAGCTCAATATTTAAAATTTATATATCCTAGGTTTAAAATTTGAATATTCTAGGTTCAAAATTTAAAAACATAGAATTTGAAATTTAAATATCTAAATGTTGAAATTTAAACTTTAGATAAAGTTAATCTCTTAGGCAACTGATATTAGATTTAGAATCAAATTATGATATTTAGATAAACCTTTTGATTATGAGGATGAATTAATGGATAACCAAAAAATTTAGGCATAAATTAGCTTTGATTATGTTTACTTGACTTCTAAGACCTTAGTTTTTATGTAAAATAACTCTAAGGATAAAATTTAAGTTAAATTGATGACATAAGTACTTAATGAGTTCTTAAGCACACTTTAGATAAGACTTTGATTTAGTGAGACTCTTATTTAGACCTTGGATGAGTTTTTGAGATAAAGAGCTCAATTTTAGCATTAATAGTGGTGCTAGGCTTGGTTAAAGAGCTAATTATTCTCTTAGATGTTGATTAAACCTTAAACTAAGCTTGGAGTACTAGGTAAAATCATGCGTATCTCTGAATTAGTTTCTTAAGATATAGGTTATACACCCTAGATAATGATTTTGAATATATTATAAGTTAAGAGACATCTTAAGAATTTATATAGTGGCTTAAATTTACCTATGAGACATGGGAGTGACTATTAAAATTTATGTGAACTCAAGCTTAAAAAGAAAACTTATGAATTAAAAAATATGTCTAAGTATTTAGTCCAATAATTTGAACTTGAGTGAGTACTAAAATAGTAGTCATATAGGTTAAAAGATTCTAAAATAGATCTTAAATAGATAAGAACTAGACAAATGTGATAATCTTCTTAGACGAGGATTATCCTAGATAATCTATTTAAGGTTATGAAGAAACCCTTAATGACTCATATAGTTGATTATGATTTTGAAAAAACCTTTTGGTTATCCTAAATGATAGTTTAGGGTCAGAAGAATACTATAGATAACCTTAGATAATTGATAGTAACTCATTTGGAATAATGTCATATGATAAGCAAGTTAATATTGATAATGGCATGAATTAGGATATAGTGATTACCAGGGTTTGCCCCTCAAGCTAACGAAGATTGGTTAGAGATACTAGATGGTATTCCCATCAGATAAGGAGGTAATTATTTTATGTGATTGATAAAGTACCAATTTTGTACTACTAAAAGACTTTGAGATGTTGCATGCCTCTTTCTTAGGATGCCATAGAAGGATCATGGATGTGCCAAACAGTTTGGTGATGGAGTATCACATGTTATTTAAGAATCCAATAATCACAAGGAACATTGGCCTATATGATTAATAAAGTCCAAATGTATGGACTCTTAGATCATGTGTTTAGAATTTCAAAGTAACTAAATTCTACTTATTTATAGGATATTATAAGAGATGGCGGATTTGCATACCACTTGATAGTGTGGTGTATAGTTATTAAAGGCTCTTAAAGCCCTGTAAGACATGACCATATGATTGGTGTGCTAGATCATGTGATAAGATACGAATACCAAATTTTATGTTGAGAACCTTTTGGCTTTGGAAGGGTTGCCAGCTCACTAGTAAGATAATGAACATCCAATTAATTATCGTATATGATGTATGTTGATTGGGAGGGCTCGATGAATCTTAATTGAATAATGTTTTCAAGAGATAGGTCATCAGAGAAGTGATTATAGTTTTATGTTTTTTGATGAGCATAATAGATTGTACTATCATTATTTATGATGATGATTATATATTATTGGATATGCTTATTATATTACTTGATAATTATTTTTATAGCATAACTTAAAGATTCTTTTTTAAACATTTTGGCTCATCCCCTACCCTAATATCATATGCAGCTTTAGGGAGTCAAGTGTTGACATAATAGTTAGAGTTAGTAACTCTAGTAGTTTTATCATCTAGCTAACATTTTATGATATTTTAGTTGTAGTTTTTTTACTTCACACATAACATTAATCTTTAGATTTGATGAACTTTGAATTCAATAGATCATTTACTATGGACTTGAAATTTATATTTTTATATTATTTTTATGTAATATTCTTAGATTTTTAGATGGCGTGTAGATTATGTGATGGTATATTTTATATTATGGATTTGTTTATATGCTTTTATAGTTAGTTATCATATTTACTTTAGTATAATGTACAAATCAATGTATATTTATGCATTACCTAACTTAAGATGATTTAGTTTCTAAGTTAACTGGGTGATCAATTAATATAGAAATAAGGCTCATTTTAGACAGCATACTATGAGTATGATAATCAAATTTTGAGATAATGACTCCTAATTTGTATGTCAAATTCAGGGAGTGATAAACACTAATCAAGTACGTTGATTAATGTATAGATCTAGTTGTACAAAAAACTACCACTAAAAAGGTTGAGTGTAACATATGATAATTTCAATCATATCGTATGATAATTGATGCACTAATTAGAATATTAGGTCAAATAGTCTTTTTCTCTTTTATCCACTCAATATATACTAATTATACTATACAATGTAAATAAAATATTATACGATTAGAGCAAATTAAACCAAAATTTTACTTTTCCTTTATAGATTCAATTTCCATCATTATTAAATGATTATGTTATATAAACTTATTCATTTTTTTGCACAAAATGAGATGAATTAAATTTAAAGTTTTAAATGCACGTAATATGGGTTTTAACAATTAAAGCAAATTCTCATAAGTGATATGCAAGTGATTATATGAGTGTAGTGCAAACTCTTGAGTATAAAAGGTGACTTATTTTCAATTCTTATTTATGCTTTAGGAATTGTGAAAATTTGATATGCTTTAGAACACATGAATTCTTAAAATAGATGATTTACTTTCTTTCTCGTCTTTAATTGATTTGACTTAAAACTTTGGAGTTATCCATCCACATTATGATTAGTGATATATTTTGTCTACTAAGTTTTAAAATAACTTATTATATTAGGTGGACATATTAGATCATAAATAAAATACTTAAAAAAATTGTTATTATCAAGATATTATATTATCTTTAGGATTGATAGGATTTAATAGTTTTTACTTTTTAGTAAGTCATACATTTAATTTAAACACCACCTTTGGTGGATCCTCAAGATTATATCTCCATGATCTTAAGAACACCCTTGGGCAATCTCAAGTTTGTCCCATACAATCATATTAGAAGTGTAAGCCTATATGCTAAATTTAAAAATCAAATTAATCTCTTTGTTGTAATTGGACTTTTATTCAATGTGATTAAATATTATGACTTAATCTTTAATAATTCAATCAATTTTTGCTCTTGTATCTTTTTTTTAACTAAATTATTTGTTAAAAAATTATTTGTAATTTGCAACATGGGATTTACAATTTAACTAATCTTAATTTATTGATCTAACTGTATGACAAAATTTATGAGAATGCATAGGTGAAGATATAAAAACCTTAGGTAAAGACTTAATATTATGACAAAATTTCACCACAAAACACTTATACTCATAAATTAAATAAAAAAATAATATAAATAAATGTTTCAACTATATATCCATCCAATGAAAAATAAATATTGTTTTAAATCTATACAATTTCAAATAATGACATAATATAGAAGGCCATCACTTGAAAAAGGACCAACTAATGTGCAAGATAATATGTAGTATTCTTATCTATAAGATATAAGACAACAACTATTAGTGTAGTGAATACATTACCAATGATATAGATATTAATGAAACTCTAAAGAACACGTTAGGTAAACCAATAAAATAACAAGTAAGAAAATCTTATAATAAAAAAATTAATCATGTTATAATAATACAAATATAACATTCATAATAAAACAAGTCATAATATGAGAAAACAAATAAATTTAATAAAAATAAGAATATATATATGTATGTTTTTTTATTTTTTTATTTATTATATTTTATAAGGCTCAACCATTTATTTCTTATAAAGATAAATTTTTTATTTTTCTTATTCATTTTCTTTTTAATGTGTTTAGATATATTTGAGATTCCAACTCTTTTAGATCATTATCCTCTAAAGTTAATACCAATAATATAGACCTTATAGAATAATATCTTTATCCACTCTAATAAGTTATATTTCCCTTATATCTTGTATATCAATAGTACATAAACATAAATGAGAATCTTTATCTTAACATAAGGGTATCCTCATGATGATGGGCTTTGCTCTTCCTATATCATATATTTTAATACAATATAAATATAAAGGAGTTGTCGACACCCTATATCATATATATGGGCCATCGTGTATATCAATATTGTATAGATATAAATGGACATCCTTGCCTTGAGAAGTCATAACATAATTCATAAATATATGGGGATAATTTCTTTAAAGGTATTCCA
Organism: Vanilla planifolia; assembly: GCA_023846275.1. Lineage (NCBI taxonomy): Eukaryota > Viridiplantae > Streptophyta > Magnoliopsida > Asparagales > Orchidaceae > Vanilla > Vanilla planifolia. The sequence continues at coordinate 23,004,091 of CM043870.1, forward strand.
ATCATTTTATTCCATTCCTTGATTGATAATTTGATATATGAGACATAATCACTCTAATAATTTCCATATTAGCCAATAGTCTATAGTTTTTTTTGTTACATGATTTAATTAAGTTAGCTTTTTATTTAGACATTTTATAAATATTTGTCTTTGTTTTTAAAATTGGCATTGAAATATTTTATAAGTATAATTCAAATAAAATTAATATTTTAACTAACAATCTAACTAATTTATAATTCAATTAATTTTATGTTTGATATCAAGCAAATAATATGATCTTTTTAGAAAAATACACTCATATTATAATTTAATATGACACCTCTAATAAGATCTAACTTATACGTATAATCTCCAACGACGTCAAACCCAAATATGATTATTGACATCTTCACAATGCCAAAAGGTTAGTTAGATAAAGGCCTTCAAAACTAAATGATGTGATTAATATGATTGAATCATAGCTTTGACTCTAAAATTGTTATACTTTAACTATATTGGTCTACATTCCAATAGCACTTTGTGAAATATAATGAGAATTTTTGAATCATAAGCAGCAATACGTCATAATGACATAAGATAGTTTTTAAAAACAATATTTCAAAGTCAAGCTGGCCGGTCAAATATCATGGTCGCAGCGCTCTCCAGTCCACTTTGTTGGCGTAACAGACCGCGTAGCGGAAAGATAAAGTTAGGGTTTAGTACCCATGTCCGGCGCTGGCATGCATCCGTACCACCAGCAATGGGCGCAGACTGTGCTCCCGCCGCCGTCAATTGCTCCTCCTTCGGCCATGCCCGTGGAAATCCCTGGTCGTTCTTCTACGGACGAGGTATGTTTCCTTCTGAATCAAACGTGTTCTTTCTCTCCCTGTCTCTGTATATAATGTGCGTGTTTCGTTCTTTTTCTAGGTTCGGACGATTTTCATCTCTGGCCTTCCCGGGGACGTGAAGGAGAGGGAGCTTCACAACCTTCTTCGTTGGCTTCCGGGTTTTGAGGCGTCTCAGATCAACTTCAAAGGGGAGCAACCGATGGGATTCGCGCTCTTCTCGACCGCCCACCATGCTTTGGCTGGAAAAAGTGCGCTTCAGGTGATTTACTTTTCGATCTAATGTCTTCTCATGTTATTGTGTTCATTATTGACAGGATAGATTTTTTTTGTTAAGGACTTGTTGTTCGATTCGGAGACAAAATCTACACTTCATACGGAGATGGCAAAAAAGAATCTTTTTGTCAAGAGAGGTAAGCGTGTCTGGATAATTCTTATTTGACAGAAATAGAGACTATTCTTTTTTGCTTAAATATGCCTTGCAGTTTTCTCTATAAGTTTATCAAAACATACATGAGTTTTGGCACAATGGAAACATTTTTCCATTAGTTATACATATGAGCCTTTTTGTGTATGCTCTTAATTTGTGATAGAATGAAAGATGTATGTATACAAAGAGAAATCTGATTTAGTCCCTTGAAAATTTTAACAAAAGAGTCAGTTTCACAATATGTTTCTTCAGCTTTGCTTTGTGCAGATTATCAAATTTTGATTTTGTTTTGCATGCTCATCTTATTAATTTTTTAAATCAGAGTCCTGCTCTTTAAGCATTTTTTTTAATGTTTTAATTATGATAATATGCACCCTATAAATGTTTCAAAAAAGTATTTGAATTAAGCATTTAGCCGATCTTTATATCTATAATAGTGATATTTTGGGAAGATTATCTAAACATGGATAAAATGTCATTTCACAGTTTAATGTAAAGATGTTATTTTATTTTTGTTACTGTTACTGTATTTGCTTTCGTTTTTGCTTGTTTGTTTTGTTGCTTATGAAGTTTTTTCTTGAGTAAGAGGTAGGGCATACTTATGGAATGATCCTAAGTTTGTGCTGCTAGGAGAATTGATTGCTCTATTTTTTATTTTTTGATTGATATATTGCACTTCATTTTTGCTATTTGAGAATAATTGTTGGGGCAGTAGTGTCCCAACTCCTTAGCGTGTGTAGCAAAGGCACTATGGACTCCTTCCGCTTTGCCAGGGAGGCATAATTATTTTGTTATAGATATAGTACTACCTCCAACTTTCATATCCACAAATTATGTGATATGTTGGTATTTCTTTAATGGTTCTTTTGTTTTATAATGGGTTAATAACTGAATACTCTTTTTTTAATATGTTTTCTTTGAGCCTTATATTAAGTTATATTCAAGATTTGGTTGTTGTTATTTACTTGTGGGATGTGTGATTCATTTCAAGTTCTTAGTGCCAATAGTCTTGTAGGATTATTTATTTTGTATTAATATATAATAAGTCCTTGTTGGATTAAATTTGTTAGCATGGAAAACCTCGATTTAATTAATAGCTACTAGGTAAGTTGGTGTTGGATGCTAAGGCTTATATATATTAGGTGTAAAAGCACTTAGAATAACGCTCAATGCTTTTCAAATTCTAGTTGAGGGTGTAACCTAAATAAAGCAATCAATTAATGAATAAGCAATGAATCTATGAAGCCATGGTATCACATAGTGCTACATTTGATACAAAAAAATTGAACATATATGATCAATAATTCAATTGAAAATAAAAAATTAATTGAAATTTAAATTGTTTTTGGCTTGAATCGAGTTTAAACAGTTAACCAATGAGTTGAGGCTAGCTTGAATTGATGTTGAATTTAACCATTACTAACCAAAATTTGAATTGCATAGAAATCAAATCAAACATCCTTGAGCCAATATTGAGCTAGGGTTGGATATACTCAAGGTCAAATTACTAACAGACCTATCGGTATCGTTGAATAGCGTTTATTCTTGTAACAAATTGTTCAACTCTTGGCCATTAATGGGCATTTTTTTTTTTAGCAACAAGTTGTCGTCTCTTGAGAACACATTGAGGTGTCTTTGTTGGGTTTTTTGTTACCTAAGGTATCCAATGTAGGTTTGGTATACCCTAGTGTCACATGCCTCAGAGAGCTAGGTGAGCCTCAACAGCCAAGTGAAATTCCTTTTGACCAATGTTGCAAATAGCGCTTGGATGTTACATAGAAATGAAACGACTGGTCTTTTGTTGACTATTGTAAAATTTTATTATTAGATAGGATAGTCCTCGCAAATTCCTTAAAACAACAATTTTAAATAATTTAAAGTATTAAAGGATTGATAACACCACTATGGAGACCTTGACTTTAGCTCCATTAAGCTAAGGTATAGAAGCTAAAGTAAAAGTTATTTTTGTCTGATTATAGTACAAGAAATTACAAGTTCAAGAGGCTTTGTCAACCCATTTATCTCTTAGAAGGGTTTTTAACACCTTGCAAACCCTCTGACTAGTTGCAAGACTTTGTTTGATGGATAATTGGGTGGATTCATGACCATTGTCTTGGTCAAGTTTGCTGAACTAGGCCGTTTGTTGTTTCCCATTTTTCTTAAGAGTCCATAGGATTGCCACATCCCCCTCCAAGAAACATATTTTTTGAGATTGCCCTTTGCATGCTTTTCCATTTGTTAGATATTTTAAGCATACTTTAGCTCTTGAATCTTCTCCTTTGCTAACCTTCTCTTTAGGTTGTGAATGGCCTTCTCTTGATCCTTTGCCATCATCTTCTAGGTCTCCACCTTCAACCACTAGTCAATAATGGTGGATTCCAAGCAATTTCTCATCTTCTAATTCAATTATGGTTGAATCTCAAGATTGTAGAGATGAGGTAAGCCTTTGTCAATATCCATTACCCTTGAATCACTAACTATTTGCTAGGATAGTTCCACTCGTCATCATTATAAAAGTTGCAAAATGGAAATAACATGCTAATGCTAACCCCTTTTAGGTTCCCATCGTACTTGAGACAAGCTAGAATCTCCAATGACATACTACTTTTCGTCTGAGCCTACCTTTCTTCAACACCATTTGATCTCATTTGAGGCTTCTTCCCAAAGCATCTCTTCTGTAGTTGTCATCTACCTTAGTCCTCGCTGTGATTCCCTTACCCTTGATATGGGATTTGGTGCTATTTCCACCTTTTGGCACTCTATTAGGAACTTGTGCCCCTTAAATGATGCTAGAGCAGTCTCAAAATTGTCACTTAAGTAAGACTAACAGTGAAGTGGTAAGTTGGCCCCTCAAGAAGCACATCATTCGAAGGTAAAGGAAACTTGTAAACCCTACTCTTAAGCATCTTCTTTTTTTTTTAAGAAAAAAAGGAAGAATCTTCTTAATAGGGGCAATGAATCGACATTAGCTATTTTACTCTTGGAAATGTGATTGCTGCCTTGCCCAAGGCTCTGTTTTCAAGATAATGTTGTCCACCTCTCAGGTTGTTTCTTTAGTGACATCACTCGTTAGATTTGGAAGAAGTACTTATAGAGGATGGGGGCCTTGTCTTACCTCTTTGTTGCCTTCTATGAAGTCTAGTCTTGAGAGGGGATCTCAACGATGGTCTTGCTTCCTTGTCAATTGAGACTTTTGTTACCTTTGCAACAGATTGGGTAGCATTCTTCAATGCAGTTTGAAACCTTATTTAGGTAATCTTCATCCTCCAACTTACGAAGTTACTCATAATGCTGCATAATAGTATTTATCAAGGGGATGCAACGAATTTCCTTACTAAACATCTTTTTCAATATTCTTCTCTCCTTATACAAGTTTGGGCACCCCAATGGTTTATCATCAATGTTTAGAGATCCCTCACTTGGCAAGTGAGCCCCTAGGTGGAACCTTTTTGTCTCTCTAGTTCAAAAAAGAAGATGGTAAGTTCGTTGTTGGCTTGGTCCATGTTGTCATTACCTTTGAACTTGCATTTCATTTATATTTCTTAAATCTAGAAAGGCGAAATTATAGACACTTAGAGAGTTGTTCTAGTTTCATGTCTAGCTCCTTTGCTAGTCTTATCCCTTGCTAATCTAAATATATTTTGAAGTGCATTATTACTAACTAAAAGTTTGTACTTTGACATATCACCTTATATTTTCCAATATGAACCTTGGCCCCAATGCAAATAAATTAGAAATCAAAGAAGGCCCTCAATGAAGCTTAATTGAATAAAAAACTCTTTAGTCAATTCTTTTTAGGCGTTCACATAACTCCTTGTTCATTGTGAACATCATTATTAACTTCAATATATGCAAAATGCTGAATCATTATTTTTTTTTTTAAACAAACTAAGTGCTCTTGAGTATATCCCTTTATATAAATAAATAAAAATAAAATTTAATTCTTTTTCTTAACTTAAAACTTATCATTGAACCTATAAAACACCTTATAGTTTCTTTGGTTGATCCTCCTAACTTAAAACTAAATTGGTTTTTTGAATATATTTATCTACTATTATAATTTCTACTCAATAGTTTTCTCCCAATGTTTCAAAGAATAACTTATTAATTTAATTTCCTAATAATTTCCACAATTTTGTTCATCTTTATTCTTGTAAATAAACATTGAAGGGTTTTTTGTGCACTAATAAATCTCAATGATCCTATAGGAATAAAACTTACATTTATTTCTTTTAATGTTTTCATCTTTTTCATAGCTTCATTTACTTTCATTTTATGGATTTATTTTGAAAATAAAAAAAAAATTTCTTTTGAACAACCACAACATGAATCAATCATTTTATCACAATCTTTGTTCAATAGATCATGGAAATAAGTCAATAAATGTTTATTTGCTCATTATTGGTTAGTACTTTCTGATTATTGTCCTTGATATGTTTCATTTGAGCTAGATTTTTAGTTACCATTTGTCTTGTCTTGGCAACTTATGCTTTGTTCCCCCTTTGTAGAAATAATGTCTACTTATATAATTTTCAAAAGCCACTTTAGTTATATACCAATTCTTTTTAAAATTTTTCATCATGTTAATTATCTTTCACCCAATTATCTGTATTTTTGCAATTGAATCACATTTTATAGCAACTATTCTTTTCTTAAACCTTTTTTTTTTATACTTCTTAGTTCTATCACTAAGTTTCTTTGTAATTTAGAGCATGTATTTCAAGCATGTTCTTAATCACCTTATGAGTGTTGTTAAATATGTTAACATATGATTAGCTTGTTTATTTCTCTCCCATGGACAAAGCTCTAGGAATTTATTCTTGAATAAAATTCTATTGTTATCCTAAAATTCAACAATAAACTCCTAGGATATAGTTGATATTTATGGCTTGTCTAGCTAGTACAGTCTTTTTTAACTATAATTCTATTTTGATGTCTTTTAATATCCATGAGATCATCTTTCAATTGATATAGGTAATTATACAAACTCCATTTTTGTTTTCATTTTTTACTTGAGTACTAATGCTTTATGTCATAAAGTAAGCTTCTATCACCTTCAATTCATAATATTTTAATTCTTATACCTTGTCTTTCCTATGAATCATAATCACTAATTTCATCAATTTTGCCAATTAAAGGATCTGCATTCCAAGTTCCTGCTCTAATATCAATGCTTTGCATAGCATCTTTACTCATCCTCACATGGTGATATGGCCAAGCTTGCTCATTTATCGTTATGCCCATGTGTTATGTAGTGATTGGTGTTCGTTGTCAATGTATTCATGTCATACAGTGTGTTGTTTCTAGAAGACTTGGTATTGGAATAATTTCATTTCAAGTTTGTTGGACAAGTTTTATGCTAGTTGTCATGTGACTAACAAGCCTTGTTTCTTTCTCATTTGAGCTTGGCATTGGCTAATACAGTGTTAAATCTTGCTACCACAAAGTATTACTGATTTAAGTAGCTTTATAAGGACAAACAGTCTATTAAAATGCATTGATCCATGAAATAGCTTGTTGTATGTATATAATTTGTATATTTCTTTGTTGTTACAGGAGTAAGACTGTCTAGGAAATGAATGTGACACAATTTGGGTTGCAGAGCTTGTATATGGTCAAAATAAGAAATTAAATAGAAGGCATTGCTTTTTTTTTCTTTTTTTATTATTATGAAACCATATGGCATTGGACAAATTATCGATTTTATGAAATTAAATGTTTGTAGTATAATGACAAAGAACACTTAAGATTTAAGCATATATTGAACATGACATAATTCTACTTTCTGTATTGAAATTTCTCTCAATACTCACGTGACTAAGATTGATGTTAGCATGCAAGTTATTAACAACATTACTTGATTTGCTGTCATTGGACAATTTTGCAAGGTTGATAAGAGACATATATGTATATATTTATGTATGTATGTATTGTCAATTATTGTTGTTTGATGAAATCACATGTTCTTTGAGCTATAGCTTTGTATTTGGCCTTTGTTCTAGTTTGAGCAACCACATATTGTTTCTTGCTTTTCCAATTGTCTATATTTCCGCAAGTTGCAATAACCCATTGGGGACCTTCTATGCTCCTTAATTCTAACCTAATCAACATTCATATAGCCAATGTATCTTTGTTTGTTTTCTTAAATGGGAGATCTATTTCTAGACTTTCTTTAAGATACCTTAAAAATTTGTTTCATAGCCTTTAAATGTCTCTTGCATAGGATCATGTATGATTTGATTAACAATGCTTGCATTGAAGCCAATACCAAGCTTTGTGAGGGGCAAATAGATCAACTTGCTTACCAAATGTTGATAGTCACCCTTATCGATCATGGTGACTTCTTTGGCCACTTTTTACTTCCAATTTCACTACAAATGCATTCAAGTACTTTTATAGCTCAGCTTTCTTGTTTCTTTGAGCAAGCAAAAAATGTATTTTGTGAAATAAAAATTCCTCTTTGCATTGTGGCAATTTCCATTTCTATAAAGTACTTGAGAATGTCGGGATCTTTTACTCAAAATTCTGTTTGGATTCCATTGTTTAGACCCCAAATCTTCTATTAATCATTTGCTATTATTGCTGTCATCATCATAATCAATTTCATTGTATTGTTTTCTACATTCATTTGTTTTGACAAAGAGATTGTGATCTTTTTGCACTTGTTTGTGTCCCCTTTTCTTTATTAAAATCTTAACCATGCACTTGAAGATTATTTAGACCATAGGGGGACTATTTACCTTATTAGAGCACCATTTGCTTCATAACGTTGGAGAGCCCTTATATATACTTCTTCAAGTGTGCCATTGAAGAAATCATTCTTGTTGGTGCTTGTATAGTTTCTTGTCCACTCTCTTGTAGGAAGAGATAGTGAATCTTCGATGGAGTTCAGTTCTTCCATGAGAGCAAAGTTTTCTTTGCATTTTATCCCATATATTTTGGTGCATATGAGTGACAAGTTTCGGCTTATACCATTCAACTTTGCCACGTGATTCATACTTCAATTATCCATTTGTAACCCACCGCTATTTTTTCTTCTGGAAAGACAACCATCTAGCAAGTGTTATTGCCTTTATGTGCTTTCATTCCGTCCAGCATGACCTTCATTTTAGTTGCTGTAGTACTTTCTGAACATTTTTGGGCACATAAAGCTTCTCAACCTTTGAGATGAATGCTCTGAAATCATGGAAAAACTGGGAATGCAGTGAGAAATTTGAGATGGGGTATTTGGCACAAGATCTTAACCCCTTTCTTATAACAATTGGAAAATCCAAATCTTTTGACCCTGTGAAATCCATCACCCCAACTTTCTTCCTTTATTTTCCCTTAAGAGCTTTCACTTGGAGGATTTGTCACATGTTTAGATTCTTGGTCGTGCAGAAGACCTCGTACTCTCTTTGAATAAACTAACCAAGATTGATTCCATTCTTTGACTGTGCAACTCGCCCCTTGAACCTGATATGCAAGTAGGCTTTGTTTTGGTGGATGTTTTTGCCATACTTGGAGATTCTATTGAGATAATAAGATCATAATGGTTGTCTTTGAGATGTGTTTCTCCTCCTATAAAGAAGCATTGAGATAGAAAATTTTTCCAAGTAGACATTATAGAGCATAATGTCTAGTTTTGATGGTGGCTGATGACATTTATTCTCTAATTTCATAAGAGAATACTTGAAATACACACATTTGAGGGATTGTGGACCAAGTTTGCATTGATGTTTTTTGAAATTTTGGTTAAAAACGACACAAGAAAATATAAAGGTCTGAAAATAGTAATGGTAACACTGAGTTTCATAGAATAATAGGGGCCTTGTATTTAACTAACCTCAATTAGAAGGTAGTTGTTGTGATACAAGCTTATGAGTATGATCAGTGTAAACGATTAAAAAACATTTGGTACAAGCTTATGAAATTGTTTGGATATTCTTCTAATTTCTCCTTCATTGGGTGCACACAAAAATATGTGTTCACCCTTAAATTTCACAAATCACCTCTCCTTAATTAAGTTTGGCAAACAAGATTAGGTCCACACATTACTAAGGATGAGATATAATGGGCAAGATGATTTATGAGGACATGAAGGATAATAGAAGTGACAACTTTATTTATAATGTCCTAATATGTTATACCAAAACAATAAAAAGTTAGCCAAAACAACAAGAGACCTAGGTTTTGAAGATAGAATTAATATTTGATAAATAGTAGAAACCATTTCACCTTAGAGCATTGCTAATTTCCCTTCTCAATGACATCTTGAAATTTACAATTGGAAGAAAACTATTAAAACATTATGCATTTAACTTGGTGATTAAGAAAATAAAGAAATGAATTCAATTTTGAACCAACAACTTAAGGTTCTCATTGTGCAGTGTATGATATCTAGTAATGTGATTTTTGTGTTATCCTCACAAATTTCAGATGATGAGTCCATTGCAATGTATTTTTGTGTTATTCTTTCAAGTTCCATATGATGAGAACTCTATGGTAGAACTATAATTATGATTTGATGTAGTAATGTTGATAGTTAAAACAGTTGTCCTTTATAAGAAAGAAATAACAAGTCTTATATTTCCTTGTTGTATGGTCAAAGCAACATGTCTGAGGAGAAACTCTCATGGTCCTTTTTATTTTTTTGAGTATTTGCAACTTTTTTTAGGTGCTTTAACTTGTTCTGTGGTAAATAATTAGAAATTGTGTCGATTGTTGACTTTGTTGCATATGCAAACCGATTATTCTTCCTTTGGATTGAAGTTTTCTTAGTGAGGTGGCTTATTGTGTCTGTTCTAGCCAGTTTCATTTGGGTGTTAAGGCTTATTGTATTACTTTAATAATAATTGTTTTTCCTTCGGTTATTATGATTAGTTTCATACATGTTATTTATTACCAATGGAGTAATGTTGATAGTTAAAACAGTTGTCCTTTATAAGAAAGAAATAACAAGTCTTATATTTCCTTGTTGTATGGTCAAAGCAACATGTCTGAGGAGAAACTCTCATGGTCCTTTTTATTTTTGAGTATTTGCAACTTTTTTTAGGTGCTTTAACTTGTTCTATGGTAAATAATTAGAAATTGTCTCGATTGTTGACTTTGTTGCATATGCAAACCGATTATTCTTCCTTTGGATTCAAGTTTTCTTAGTGAGGTGGCTTATTGTGTCTGTTCTAGCCAGTTTCATTTGGGTGTTAAGGCTTATTGTATTACTTTAATAATAATTGTTTTTCCTTCGGTTATTATTATTAGTTTCATACATGTTATTTATTACCAATGGAGTAATGTTGATAGTTAAAACAGTTGTCCTTTATAAGAAAGAAATAACAAGTCTTATATTTCCTTGTTGTATGGTCAAAGCAACATGTCTGAGGAGAAACTCTCATGGTCCTTTTTATTTTTGAGTATTTGCAACTTTTTTTAGGTGCTTTAACTTGTTCTGTGGTAAATAATTAGAAATTGTCTCGATTGTTGACTTTGTTGCATATGCAAACCGATTATTCTTCCTTTGGATTCAAGTTTTCTTAGTGAGGTGGCTTATTGTGTCTGTTCTAGCCAGTTTCATTTGGGTGTTAAGGCTTATTGTATTACTTTAATAATAATTGTTTTTCCTTCGGTTATTATGATTAGTTTCATACATGTTATTTATTACCAATGGAGTAATGTTGATAGTTAAAACAGTTGTCCTTTATAAGAAAGAAATAACAAGTCTTATATTTCCTTGTTGTATGGTCAAAGCAACATGTCTGAGGAGAAACTCTCATGGTCCTTTTTATTTTTGAGTATTTGCAACTTTTTTTAGGTGCTTTAACTTGTTCTGTGGTAAATAATTAGAAATTGTCTCGATTGTTGACTTTGTTGCATATGCAAACCGATTATTCTTCCTTTGGATTCAAGTTTTCTTAGTGAGGTGGCTTATTGTGTCTGTTCTAGCCAGTTTCATTTGGGTGTTAAGGCTTATTGTATTACTTTAATAATAATTGTTTTTCCTTCGGTTATTATGATTAGTTTCATACATGTTATTTATTACCAATGGAGACCCTTGAGAAACAACATCAGGGTTTTGAAAAGAATTTAGCATCACTCATTTTTTACTTTTCTCTAGCCCAACCTTCAAAGTTGTTGGTTTTCTACCAAAAATATGTTTGCACCCGAAAGCTTTGTTGAGATCTTTAAAAAACTCCATCCATTTCAAGCATCATGCTAAACAAAACTTTGTCAATATGACAATTCCGATTTATCTTTTCAAAACAAAGTCCACGTCCTATAACAAAACTGATGAAAAATTAAAATCATTTGTTATTGACAAAGTATATTGCCAATGGAATAGTGAATCTCAAAACCTTAAAAAAATTATCTATATTTGATTTCATGCCTCAAATATTGGCCCATATTTTTTTTTCCAATGTGGTAGAGTGAAACATATATATCTAGTCAATCTTTGGCTCCTTTGAATCGACGAGATTAGTTATCACAAGAGACATTTCTACCTCCCATGTTTTAGTAACTTCTGTACATAGACTTTGGCGTTGTCATTGTTTTTGTCACATTGTTTTGTTTTTTTTCATTTCGTTTTGATCAATACGTTAGTGTCATACTAAAAAATTACTTGTATTCAACCTATGATTGGTTGTTTAGATAGAGTGGTTTTTAGTAGAGCGAATTTAAGGTATGATTGCGGATTAGGGACAAAAAAGGACGAGGAGGTATCCGTTGTGAGAATAATTGACGTTATTCTCACCATATGTTACCTTTTATTGTCAAAAAGAATTTCAAGTGGCTCTAATATCATGATATAGAACTGAAAAAAAACAGGAAGGAATCAAGGCTTTAAAGCTGGCGTGGATTTCTAATTCCATGGGATTAAATATACTATAGGCTTCCTGGTGGAGGGGTGGTGGTCAAAACGTGATCATTCTCTGCTGCTGCTTGAAATGGAGGGTGGCAATGGAGGGGAAACATAGTGGTAGGACTATGGAAGATGTAATTTATGTTTTGGTGTTTTTCTGTGTGTCTTAGGCAAATGAATGCTAGAAATGAAAAGCTGAAACAATTACATTATGGCTGAACTACAAATTGTAAAGTTGCTTAGATAGAAAATTAAACCTAGAATAATTTTAAAAGCACACACAGGGATGATTTGGACTGGAATAGAAAAGCATTAGTTCACAGGTATTAAGGGTATCCTTGGATTTCGTTAAGTAATGAAACTAAGAGAAACGAAAATTACAGTGAACTTCAAGCTAATGAAGGCTGACTGAAATGACTTCAAATTGGAAATTAATCTGCAATGAACTTTGAGAGGATTGCTTGAACATAAAGGTTGCAAAGTTTTTTCAAATTTTGAGTTTGTTTCAATATTGAAATGACCTCAACGGTGAACTTGCATTCCAGGTTTTCAGGATAGCTAGATAGATTCGCTTGTGACAATCAAATTACAGTATTCTAATCCTTTTCAATCAAGGCTCCACATATGGAAGTTTTTGGGAGCTTGGCAAACTTTCCTTCAAACTCATTAATTATGGAGCTCATTTAATGGGAATTTTGCTTGAATTATAGAGATCTCTAAGTTTTTTTTTTTGTCTAAATGATAGGTGATGTTCAAGCTGTTAGAACTGATATTTAGTGTCCAAATCCATAAAACCTTTTAACATTAATGTTGAATTTAATAGCATGAAGACCTTTTCAGAGAGCTTCCATAATATTTTGAATCCTTTTGTTTGCCTAGGCATTCATCCAAGACCAAAGGTAGAAATCTATTGCAAAAATCTCATAGAAAACTTGATAACTATGATTAGAAATGTTGTGACCTATATCTGACTTGACCTCCATGGGGTGCATTACGGATTTTACCACATGAATAGCTCAACATGATGACCCAGGTCTTGGACTCTTTGAAGTATCACTTTGAGCATCTACATGGAGGGTTTTGTGAGATAAATATCTACTAGAAATTTATAGCTATAAGAGAAGTTGAATCAAGCTCAAAGACTAATGCAATATTTAATAATCTCCTATAAAACGATTACAAGTTCCTATTGTAATGTAATACAGTGGGTATGACAAGGGGAGAGAGTAGTGAGCACAAGGAGCTCAACGAGTCACAATCTACACTTCTTTCCCTATGTTACCACATATGGAGATAAAGGCCAACTACCTTGGGTGGTCGACTGACAATTATTGAATGGGAAATAAATGCATAATAAATAGATGCTTCTCTTAATACAATATTGTAATAGATGCAAGAATCGAGCTGTCCTCAATTATGTTGTTTATTCTGGTTTGCAAGAATAGTTAATAATGCATGTTTGAATTTTGTTTTGGTCCTTTTAGTAATTTAGAATTGATGAACTGCTGCTTAGCAATTAAATTTTTACCAATGACTGATTCCTAGTTTTTTTACTTGCACGGCTGATGGCTTTTTGTTTTGCAGGTGTGGGCACTGATTTCAGTACACTCGACCAAAGTAAGAGAATGAGAACTGTTGGAGATTATGCTCACACTGGTTATCTTAGCCCTTCTGCCTTTCACCCACAATCAGCACCTTTTTGGCCAGCCCCAAGGTAAAATTTTTGTACTTTGACATTATGAGTTTTTCAAGCACTATTGCTTTTTGAAGATTGCTTATTTTATTGTCGTTAACATTGTTTAGCTATATGGCTCCCCCTGCTCCTTATGACCCATATGGAGGGTATGTTAATCAGATAGCTTTGCCAACAGCTCCAGTTCCAACACCAGGTGGTTATGCTCTTGTTCAGGTGATACCAAAACTTTACTTCTTCCCAGTTGCAATTTTTGCGTATTTTGGAAGTTAAGATTATATAGTTTGTCATACATGCTTATCCTGATGCACTTGCCATTTTTCGTAACATTTTTTGTTATTGCCATTTTTTGGGATTTTTTTTCTTTGGGATGTTTTCAATAACAATAAAGAAAAGCATAGGTGCGTGCATAATTGCATGGAAATAACCAGCACCTAGTTAAGTGGCCAAGATTGTTAATGTTGTGACTCATATTCTCTTGTTGGTTCAATATCATTTAAAAAAAAATCTTATGTTTGTTTGTTGTGTTGGACTAAACTTGCATAATTTGTTAGCTTCATGTTACTTGTGTTAGCAAAACTTGGAAAGTATTAATGTTACTTGAGTTAGTGAGAAATGGTCCATCAATGGGTAGCTTGGGACACATCCAATTTGTTCCACAAGGAATTACAGAGAATCATTGTTGCCTGTTGAGTATTTAAATAGTTACAAAGATTCAGACAAACATCAAATAACTAGGATTGAATGCTACAAAACAAACACTTCCAACACTTACCTTTTGTGTCATCTCCTTTCTTATTCCTGTGACCTTTTCTCTTATTGTTTGTGAACCCACAAAACTATTGTAGAGTCCAAAGACACCTCTTGTCTTGTCGAGTCATTGGTGAAGTATTTTTTGATTGTTGGGTAATAGAGGCTTTTCCTCATAATATCAAGGGCTTTCATGTAAAATTATTGTGTTTTTTCTTCACTCTATCTCATCTTTAACACATTGGTTAACCTCCCTTAAGTACCAAGTATATCTCTTAAGTTTGCATTCCAAAACTAAATAATATTTGAAGAATATATTTTTGAGCCTCAGTGAGTTACTTGAAGCTTTTGGATTTTGCTTGTTTCAAAGCTTACGTTGGATGGGATTTAAGTTTTTGTTAATTAAGGTTCCCTCATTCTTTTAATATGTGCCTAAACTATTTTTGAGTTTAACATGTGACTAGTCATCATGGAAAGCTGATTGGTATTATTGAAACTAGATATTTCCCTTTTATAAGTAATTTATATCTTAGCATGCTACATCTAACTAAAAATTTGATTTCTTTCCACAAAGGGTAGCTTCATTGAGATTATGATCAAAATACTAGAAATTTGACCTTTAGTTGTATCTTAATATTACCCTTTTTGTTCTTCACATGTGCTAGATTTTGAAATAGGAAGAGGATAACATTTATGTCAAAAGGGAAATGATATTAGCGAGTTGATCTCATAGAGGGTGACATGAATACTCAAAATAAAAAATTTTTAAGAAATTGTTCAAAATTTTATTTGAATTAGAATTTAGTTGAACCCGATCTAGTTGATAGTGAGCCTTCTTTATAGAATTGAAATCTTGTTTGGAAGCTATTTCTAATTATTGAAATATATATAATAAATGAACATATTGTTTTAGGTTGTGTTGTTGACATAGTAGTTGGGTGTCGTTTTTTTCTTCTTGGGATTACATGTTGACCAAGCCACTATTCTCAAGAGCATGGTTTGAAGTCTATCGAGGCCTTGAATTACATTGTTTTGGCATCATCTAATAGCCAAATAAGCTGGCTTCCATATACACGTGGATAAACAAAAAACATCAAATGCCAATCCATACATAACCTTAAAGATTTACTATCCCTAATCTTGTGTTCTTTACCCTCTTTTCAATGGCACCTCCTCTTGTTTTCTTGTGTTTATTCTCTATGACTCTCTCCACTTCTTTCTCATCTATGCCACATACTCCCTATTGCAAGATCATTGAGATTTTCTCACACCTTGAGGAAGCTTCCTTCTATCGCTTTAGCTGTTCAATGGCACAGATTAATGTTTTTTTTTATTGAAGGTTCCACTTTTGGTCCTCATTTCATCTGTGCAGAAGATCTTTAGATGGATTCTACAGATTTCGTTTTTTTTCCCTAAAAAAATTGGTTTTCAGCTTATGAGATTTATGCTAGTATCTCTTTCCTCTATTACATGCACATTGATGGATCTGTAGATGGGGTCATGGGATGCTGGTTTTGGTTTTGGGCTATGAGATTCTGTGAATCAAAATTTTCTTGGCTTTTCTATTGAAATTGCCTGACAAGCATATATCATAAACCTTTAGCTGTTTTTTTTTTAATTACATTTTCTTTATTTGTTATTATACTTTCGTTTCTTTCATCTCTTACATGTAGATTAATGGATCCATAAATGGGATCAAGGGATGCTGTTTTTGGACTATGGGATTCTGTGAATCAAATTTTTTTTGGCTTTTCTAGTAAAGTTGCGTGACATAAGTGTATATCATAAATAGCTGTTTTTTTTGGTTAATTATATTTTCTTTATTTGTTGTTATACATTCGTGTCTAAACGTATTGTCATCAAAGCTTGAGAAGGTAGTGTGGCGTAGATTGTGTAGTGAATTCTAAGTGCATAAAATTTGTTACCCCACTTAAGCTAAAATTTTCATTAACCTAGAGATGGCTTCATTTTTCAACCTACTTGGCTTGATTTTGATTCATTTCGAGTTTAGTTGACTCAAAATTGAAATGAGCCTAGTTTGAGCTACACTATTTGAAATCAAAACAAACTAATTTTGAGCCAAGTTTGATTTGTTTTTGAATGAAAAAGTCAATTTCTTGTTTTGGGCGCACACAAGGTTGAGTTGATATTAGCCTGATATCTGGCATTTGCTGTACTTATCATTTCAAGTACCATCTTAGTGAACCTCCTATCTTAAGAGAATATTCTAATCCATTAGTCAATCAATCGTTCTTAATGTATTACTAGAGATACCTTTTATTAGCTGTTCAGAGAAAAAAAGGGCTATTAAGAGAGATGCCTTTCTATAGGCACATGTAACCTTAAAACTGTCTGAAGTAATCAAATAAATTTCAAGGTTTCTAACAACTACCAATGAGTCCTGATTGTATAAGAAAATCAATATGAACTAGCCATGTCTAATAACTAGTCAACAGGCCTTGAGATGCCAAAAGTTTCTTGTGATCATTGATAGTCAATTGCTTCAGCTAAATAGGATTACATCATTTGGAATGTCAAGCACGTGCAACCTCTGGACTCGAGACTGTTCATCATTTCCGAGTGTAGTGTTCGTTTGGCCTTGATGGTACTATTCATCACATAACATATATTCTCTACTATTGAAAAGATTACTGTTCATCCAATATGCAGCATGTAGGTGAGGCTGGTTTGGGCGCTTTCACACTAAGGTTGTTATAACCTTGTCCACTAGCTCAGTAAGGAGGCTGCCACTGCTCTGACAATTATAATAGAATGCTAGTTGTCATACCATGCCACAAGGAGCATGGCAATAGGCTGACTTCATCTGAGCTTGTCACTGACCTGGTCTAGAAGAGGTTCAGAGCTGCAGTGCAAACAATCCCGTGCAGGATTTTAATATTGATTTAAATTCTTATGTGCCTCTCTCTCTCTCTCTAGGGTTCTAGTTCTTTGTGCTTGGCTTTTCTCTCCTCTTTTTTCTCAGAGCTATTCTCTTCCTCGAGAAAGTAGTGCCTGTGTCTTGTACTGCTCTCTGATTCCAATTGAACATTACTTCTTATTTCTCCATTATTATGGTGCTTTATAATATCTAATATACAGTAACTGATTTCTTGTTTCACACAGGGAATTTACCATACTTTATGTTGCTCCATAAAGTGTAATATGTAGCAACTGTTTTCTAGCTTTAAATTGTTGCACTACATTACTTTGTTCACAGGACAACTAAGTAGGTGTTATGGTCCACATTTTTTTCCTTCATGTTACTTTCTATGCTTATTCTTCTTGTTATGTGCTTGTCTATTGTTTTTCCTGTTCTTTTACTTCAAACCGTACATTTTCTGATTCAGCCTAACGTTGTTTTCTTCTTCTTTAGAATACAAAAGACAATCCACCTTGCAATACACTTTTTGTTGGCAACCTTGGAGAAAATGTGCTGGAGGAAGAACTAAGAAGTCTTTTTAGCATGTATATAATTGTTTTCCTTGGTACTTTAAGCTTCATGATTGAATCTGTCACATGAATTTATCAATTATATGTTTAAATTATATATATATATAATTATTAAATTAACCTCTCTTTTTCTCACTGGCAATTTACGTCTCTCCATGTTATCAGACAGCCTGGTTATAAGCAAATGAAGATATTACGCCATGAAAGAAATACTGTCTGTTTTATTGAGTTTGATGTGAGTATTGTATAATTATGTACGGCCTTGTTTGCTCTTATGGTGACTACATACGCATGACACGATCTGCTTCTGTTCTCTGTAGGACGTGAATAATGCTATTACTGTTCACCAAAATTTGCAAGGAGCTGTTTTGCCCAGTTCTGGACGTGGTGGCATCCGTATACAATATCCTTCTAAAGCTTATTGTAATATTGACTATTGTTACCTTGAATTCAGAATTTGTTGGATTGTATCATCTGAATCATGCATAAATAAGTCTTTTTGGTAAAAGATTTCATTTTTGTAGTTCTTTTATACTTGTCCTTCACATATTCTGTATAAACATTAAAAAATTTTAGGTAGGCTCACAAGTTGTGACACTGTAAGATAGCTTATTCAACGTTTTAATTTCCATTTTCCTTTTAAAAGTATTACTTTGATCTCATATTACTGAGGTTTGTGTTATTATATATATATATATTTATATATCTTTCTTTCTTGTCATATTTTATGGTACTTATTAAAGCTTAATGTGAAAATATCTTGATTTGCTAACCTTTACAATTTTAGAAGCATTTTTATGATGTTCTTATCAGTTCTGGTTTTTAATGGAGATGTTCTCATCGTGAATGCAGTTTTATGGGTTAAACTTAATTAAAAAATATATGTTAATCTTTGATTTAGTGTTTTTTTAACACTAAAATCTAGAGAGAATTTACCGTGATGCTTGTAAATTTGAATTTTTCTGATGCTCTAATCTTTTCCTTGACTTCTTAGAAAGTTCTCTAAAAACCCCTTTGGGCGACGAAAGGACTCGGCTAACGGCATTGCCGCAGAAACAAATGGAACAGCAAAATACAAGCAGTAAATCGAAGGAATGTTTTTCTGCCTTTTGTGCTTTCTCCTGTGTGGTTACAGTAATGGGAATCATGCTCTGCTGCATCGCAATTCATTATCATTAGCATCGTTTCACTCCTGTGATGATCATGTCATTGCCTCACATTTCAAGGCAAATTACCTGTAGATCTTATAAATTATTACTAGAATTTGCATTGCCATCTTAGACATCAGTACATGTGCTTTCATGTTGTGTATGTGGCTTACATTATGCAAGTCAGTAGCTGTGTTTCATGAACATCTGCTGAATCTTTTGTTGGGGTGAAAATTTTATTTCATGCCATGTTATATTAAAGTAATTTCTCAAAAGACATAGCATGATTCATAGTGCACCAGAGGGGCTCATAACATGTCATGACCCATCATCTTGGGAGTATATCTTAGCATCACATGTGCAATGCCTTGCCTGAAATCATTTAAACATGAAGTGAGATGAAACTAATCAGTGTGATTTCTTCCAGGCTAAAGAAAACCAAAACCGGCTGTATTTGCTTGTTTATGTGCAGAGTTTGATTTTAAGTGATGGCAGGTCAAAGGATGGGCACTGAAACCGGTGGTCGCTGCTTAGAAATTTTTGCTTTATTATGTTGTGTTTAAACATTAAATTGTTTTCGCTATTTCTATTTTGTAATTTTGTTGGCCACATAATTGTAAATAGGTAATACGATGTTAAAAACTACAGCTTTTCCTCGTGCATACTGTTTGGTTATGCGGCTGGAGCAGTAATATTTAGGCCAAAACGTTGAAGTTAATTCCTACAATTTCTATCCGAGGATAAGAATTAAACATGTTTCAGGTTTTTTATACATTTTTTGATGTTTGACACCTTCAAATTGCAAAGCATAAAATAACTAGTCATAAACAAGCTTTGTAACGTTCTATATATTGTTTAAAATTTGAAGTATATTAATCTAGTGATGATGTCATTTCTTGCATGCTGTCTTCTAAAAATAGTGTTGTGCAAATATTATTAAATTGTGTATGTGCATGGATGGATGCATGTGTATGATCATGATATTTTAAGATATAAAATTTTAGTTAGCAGATTTTAATCATTATTTTAGATTATAGTTAAATTTTTGGTTTGTTTTTGTTTGGTTAAATGGTAAAAAAGTTATTTTTTTATTTTAGTAATGATCTTGTAAGTGTTTTAAAGTGAAGGGTGTAGTTGTAACTGGATGATTTAATTGGTGATGTTGGGTGAGAATTAAAGTGTTGTTTAATATAAAGATTTGAGTAAAGGAAAAAAAAATTAAAGATATATATATTTTATGTTTTAGAACATGAATTTTAAGATAATATTCATAAGATATTAGGAATACATGTTTTGAGTGAGCAAAAGTTTTTTAGTTTCTTTTTTACTTTGATTTAGGTCAGTTTTAGATATGCATCCAAAGAAGGTTTTAGTTTTTTTTCATATGTTATATCAAATATTAAAAAATATAGGTTCATTTTAATAAAACAAAATCAAAATATTTGAATGCAAAATATTTATTATTTCATAAAAAGCTCAAATCATATAGTATAATCTTATTGTGATATAGTATGAATAATTATAAATGGATAGTTGTAGGGTTGATTGAATTATATGAACGAAAAAAATAGCTTTTAGAAATTGTTCATATGGAATGATAGTAATTGTACAATCAATTAACCCATGTTAAAATGCTATTGAGAGTCAAAACTTAAGTGTTTTGTATATTACGTTAATATTTATTGTATAATATGATTAATACAAACGAAATGTATTATGTAATACAAACCATAAATTGGGTTGTATGATTATACGATTTATGCAAGCAACAACTAATTTAATCAGATTATGAAATAGTTGAATAGTCATTAGAGAATTGTTGGAGGTGAATAGAATTTAGAAAATCTTTTTAAATCTTTATAAATAACCCCTAAAAAGTAAGAAAAAGGTTAATAAATATTTTATTACATTTGGAAGAGTTTGGGCTTGAAGATCATTCTTTATTTTAAAGATTTTTGTGAAATATAATACTATAACAATTTAAGTTTTGTTTCATCCATCTTAGCTTTCTTGCCATCTTGTTTTATTATGAAGCTAAGTTGAATATTATTCTTGCACTAATTTACAACATTTTTAGTGTGCCGTTACATTAGGTTATAGAACTATTATAATTGAACTTTTATATTACTTTTTTTTGTCTCATTATTAGGATTTTATCTTG
Source organism: Vanilla planifolia (assembly GCA_023846275.1). Lineage (NCBI taxonomy): Eukaryota > Viridiplantae > Streptophyta > Magnoliopsida > Asparagales > Orchidaceae > Vanilla > Vanilla planifolia. The sequence goes on from CM043870.1 coordinate 23,025,384, forward strand.
ATTTACCTATTGTCTTTTGCCAAATGATAGGGTTAAGGTTTTTGGCCTAATAATTTGTAGACTTATTTTTGTTGGTGCTTTGTAGAATCTTTTAACTCTGTGTTTAGAGGGTCCTTTCACATTGTGTAGTTTGCCTACTTACTTTTGTGAAAGTTGTTTTCATTATTTTTTCTTAGCATTTTGGTTGGGGGAAAACATAAATCTATTATTGGACAAACTCACATAAAAATCTTTTCTATCTCACCTGATTTTTTTTAAATTTAAACTATAATAAAAAAATTCAAATGCTCAAAATAATATAATATATTTACAAGTAACAATTATAAAAAATACAAAAGATTATCATAATAATATTTCAACAAAATTCTCATTCATAAATTTAATACATAAAATTAAATATTTAGGATCATCAATCATAAAAACCAAATCTAATCGAAAAAAAGCATAATAAATAATTGCTAAAGTCAAGCAAAAAAAAACACAAGTAACCATCAAGTCTAAATATAATAGTATGGTATAATTCATATCCATCAATAATATAACTAAAAATCATTTAAAATAACAACTCTATTTTTAATAATAATAAAGTACAAGAATATGTATCTCCTAACTTTCTAATCCTACAAAAATATATAGGCATCCAAATATAATAACTCAGAAATATATATATATATATATAACAACCAATTAAATCATGTAAATAAATGATATCAAATCATAACTCTCACAAGTATATGACTATTTACGAGCTATGTTAATATGTAACCTTACAATGTGACTAAGCGGAAGCTTCGTGTCTTTTTATCGATCTAATATGCTCTCTTGTCTAAGAGAATCATGGTAGGACCTAGTACTCATATCACATCATGTAATCTAATATTCTTTAAAGTAACATTGATCACATAGGATAACTCTATAAGATTTTAGAAGTCCTCATTAACATGTAAGGATCAACATATTTGAACCTAAGTGTGCAACTATTCTTTTTTTAAGACTATTTATACAATGACTTTTATCCATCATTGGATATTCTTATCATGCAATTTGATACTCCTCCTACAGGTTCAATGAACCATGTGTAACTAATACCTTCAGGTTAAGAGAAAAGAGTAGCTATCCTACCTATCTCTTAATGAACATGCAAGATCACGAGTGCACCACATTTAGTCTTCACCTAATTAAATCACATCCATGACTTGTAGCATCTTGTTATCCTTAATCTACCCCTATCAAGCCTTATTTAGTTAACATGAAAAGAATTTTCAACTTAATCAATAATTTAGTATGTCAAAGACTTCACTTAATCTTAAACCCACTATTTGGGATTTTTCATACCTTTATTGAGACATTCTACTGAATCCTTATTTTAAGCATCTAACTTTATCATTAACTATCTAAATACCTTATGGTTTCCATTAAAACCTAATTTGCCTACTTAAGACTTCTTAACTTATTTTTTCTATATTTAGTATTACTCTAATTTCACTATTACCTTACTTGTCTAGGCTATTCTTAGTGTTCACATAATCTTCTCTTATTTTCTTATGTTCAATGTATAGTTGGTTATCATTATAATTAAATTTGGATTCATATAAGTTTCACTAACAACTCTTAGCTTTCAAAACAACCCTGAGTCACTATATTTATCTTAAGGTCTTCCTTGAGCCACCACACATTTTCGAAATCATTATCTAGGGTATCATTCCATGGCCTAATTGAGAGCTTAAATAATTAAAATTTTATTTATAATGTGCATAAAAGCTCAATAAATGGTTTTAGCTAAATCCAACTTTAAAACCTTTTATTCTTATAAATTAATTTTAAGTTTTTAATCTTAATGCTAAGACTATACTTATCTTACATAGTCTAATTTAAGCACCTTAAGTCTTCATTTTAAACCCTAATAAGAATTAACCACAAGACTTTGAAGTCTTTCTTTAGCCTTAGTAGTACTAACTATACCTTATCTCTTTGCTAGTTAATTATATCCCTAATCAACCTAGAGTTCTTCTATGAACTCAAATTGAGCTATTCTAGGCTTCATAATTAGGAACCAAGAGTCATACACACCTTAGAAGCCATCTAGGTTCACTTGAGAGTTGAACCCATGCCTCTCATGACTCAATTAAGCCATGGCATAATGCTTCTTAAGCATACCTAAGGTTAAAAAAAACACTTGCCCACACAATTGGATTTAGAAGAATCTATTTCTTTTTTAAGGTGCTCACACTAGTCAATATAATCATTACATTCCTTTTTATGAGTTCCAGAATATGAATTAATAAGTTATTATTTTTGAAGTTTGCATTCTTTCTTCAAAAGTAAATGCTTATTTTTCAATTTCTCATATTCATACAATAATTTAGAAATGATATCTTCTAAATCATTCAATGAAAAGTCTTATTCATGTACCTTTTTCAAATTGGTTTCAAAAGTCTCGTGCCTTCAAACACATGATGGCCTCATTGTCACCTAGTTTAATCTCAAATGAGGCCTCTTCATTAAAGTTGCTCCAAGTTTCAATCATCTCCTTCTTCTTCATTTTAGACTTCTTATTTGTGCATTCTAGATGTGTGGGTTTAAGCATACTACATCCATAACAAAGCACCTTCTCCTTCTTCCTTTTCTTTGTAGATTTCTTAACTTGTGCATTAATAGCAAATTTCTTAAAGAATTTCTTATTTTTAAACCTTGCTTGAAGTTGTTCCAATATTTTTGTATAGAAGGTAATTGCTTTTCTTGTATCTACTAAATCATCACAACCCAAAGTACTTGGAGTGTGTGAAGCATTATGCACAACTAGTTTCTTCTTTGAATCTCCTTCTTCTTGCTTCTCCTTTCCTTCATCTTTTATTTATGAATTATTAAAGAACTTGCTAACATGTCTAAGGAGTAGATGCTGAAGTCATTTTGTTTTATGATAGCTATTACCATAATATCCCATTGCTTGGGAATACTCCTTTAAACTTTTCTCATTAATTCTCAATTAATAGAAAACTTGCTAAGTCATTATAGATCATTAGTAATATTCATAAAATGATTAATCATTTTAGATGCAAACTCAACTTTTTTATTGAAAATAGTTCATAATCATGAGTCCAAACATTAATGCATGATGCTCAAACTTCATTACTATATTCATAATGACACTAAGCTATCATATATCTCCTTAACTATGTGAAGCATACACATTTTAAGTTAATGTTTTGGAGTTAGATCACAATAAGACTCATATGGGCCTAACCTTTTCTTTTGACTCCTTTACCATAGCTGGTAGAGATACCTCTATAAGTGTATCTTTTTTTAGAGGCCAAGGCATAACTTCCTCACTCTTGAGTTTTTTTTGTGTGTTAAAAGTAAACCATATAATGAGTTTTATTCATACTCAAAGTCAACTTATTTAGATCTTTTCTAAGCTAAAATTAGCTTACTAGAATTTTTTTAAGGGTAAGGCTCAGCCACTCACTTAGTTCTTTTAATAAGCTAAAATCTCATTCTTGTAAAAACTTTCTTTTCCTTCTCCTTCTTCCTTTATCCTCGCCATTATCACACTTCTAAAAAGGAAGATATGATGAAGAGAATTTAAGGGGAACATGTTGCAAATAGATCATTAGGTCTTAGAAATCTTAAACTTAACTAGTAGGCTTGACTAGACTTATGTTAGGTCCAAATATTAGTTAGAATGATTAAGAGAACCTAAGATTTGAAATTTAAATATCTTAGATTTTAAATTTGAATATTCTAGGCTTAAAATTTGGAAGTTTAGGATTTAAAATTTAAATATCTAAAGTTTAAAATTTAAACTTTGTATAATGTTAAATACTTAGTTAAGAATAGTCATATTTGGAATTAAATTGTGATATTTAGATGAACCTTAGATTATGAGGTTGAATTGATGGATAACCTAAGAATTAAGCAAAAATCAATTTTGATATGTTTACTTGACTTCTAAGATTTTGGTTTTTATGTAAAATAACTATAAGGATATAATTTAGGTTGAATTGAGGACATAAGCACTTGATGAGTTCTTAAGCACACTTTAGAAAGCAGTGCCTGTGTCTTGTACTGCTCTCTGATTCTCATTGAACATTACTTCTTATTTCTCCTATTGTTCTTTTTGCTTTAAATCTCTCACCAGTTTTTGCATCAGCTCGTGAGTCTAACAAATGAGTCTTGATTGATTTAAAACTCAATCATCATCAGTTACCCTTGTCTGACAACTCCCGAACAATCCCAACTCAATAAAAACTTTCTAAATAAAAACCTTGGAAGATTTGAGATTGGGCATGGCTTTTAGACAATCCTCAATCACTCCACTTGCAGAAGGCTTGACCTTGAAGTTTATGGATCTTATTTATTCCCTTCTGTAGTCTATTATGGGTAAATGTAGCACAGTGAATTTGCTCCATTATTATGGTGCTTTATAATGTCTAATATACATTAACTGTTTTCTTGTTTCACACAGTGAATTTACCAAATTTTATGTTGCTCCATAAAGTGTAATATGTAGCAACTGTTTTCTAGCTTTAAATTGTTGCACTACATTACTTTGTTGACAGTAGGACAACTAAGCAGGCGTTATGGTCCACATTTTTTTCCTTCATGTTACGTTCTATGCTTATTCTTCTTGTTATGTGCTTGTCTATTGTTTTTCCTGTTCTTTTACTTCAAATCGTACATTTTCTGATTCAGCATAACGTTGTTTTCTTCTTCTCTAGAATACAAAAGACAATCCACCTTGCAATACTCTTTTTGTTGGCAACCTTGGAGAAAATGTGCTGGAGGAAGTACTAAGAAGTCTTTTTAGCATGTATATAATTGTTTTCCTTGGTACTTTAAGCTTCATGATTGAATCTGTCACATGAATTTACCAATTATATGTTTAAATTATATATATATATATATATATATATATATAAAATTAAATTAACCTCACTTTTCTCACTGACAATTTACATCTCTCCATGTTATTAGACAGCCTGGTTATAAGCAAATGAAGATATTACGCCATGAAAGAAACACTATCTGTTTTATTGAGTTTGATGTGAGTATTGTATAATGATATGAGTATTGATGTTATATTAAATGTAGGCTTGACTAGACTTATGTTAGGTCCAAAGATTAGTTAGAATGATTAAGAGAACCTAAGATATGAAATTTAAATATCTTAGATTTTAAATTTGAATATTCTAGGCTTAAAATTTGAAAGTTTAGGATTTAAAATTTAAATATCTAAAGTTTAAAATTTAAAATTTGGATAATGTTAAATACTTAGTTAAGAATAGTCATATTTGGAATTAAATGTGATATTTAGATGAACCTTAGATTATGAGGTTGAATTGATGGATAACCTAAGAAATTAAGCATAAATCAGTTTTGATATGTTTACTTGACTTCTAAGATTTTGGTTTTTATGTAAAATAACTGTAAGGATATAATTTAGGTTGAATTGAGGACATAAGCACTTGGTGAGTTCTTAAGCACACTTTAGATAATGTTTTGATTTAGTAAGACTCATATTTTAGACCTTGGATTAGGGCTTGTTAAGATAGATAACTTAATTTTGGTCTTAAGAGTGGTGTTAGGCTTGGCCAAGAGGTTAATTATTGTCTTAGGACATGGGTTATACACCCTAGATATTGTTTTGGGAGATATTGTGGCTTAGTAGAGGCCTTTAGAATTGGTGTATTAGCTTAGATTTACTTATGATACATGAGAGTTATTATTGAAACTCATGTGAACCAAAGTTTAAAATGAAAGCCTATGAATTAAAAAATGTGTTTAAGTGTTTGCTCCAAGAATTTGAACTTGAGTGAGTACTCAAGTGGTAGAACCTATATAGGCTTAAAAATTCTAAAAAATATCCCAAATAAAGGATTAGATAAGAACAAGACATAGATGTGATAATTTGGATAGAGGATGATCATTCTAGATAAATATTTAGGCTTTTAAGCAAACTATTAAAAACCTAGATAGTTGATTAGGGTTTTGAGAAAACCCTTGGTTATCTCAAATGATAGTTTTGGGTTAAAAGAATGCTTTAGATAACCTTAGATGGTTGATAATAACTTATTTGAAATATTATCATATGATAAGCAAGTCAATATTGATGATGACATGGATTAAGATGAAGTGGTCAACAGGTTTTGCCTCTTAAGCTAAAGATATGTGGGTCAGAGATACTAGATAGTACTTCCACTAAGTAAGGAGATAAATATTTCGTGTGAGATGCTAGGATGTTACATGCCTCTTTTCTTAGGACATCACAAAAGGATCATGGACTCTTGGATTAATAGAGTCCCAATGCATGGAACCTTGGATCATGTGTTTAGGATTTGAAGTGGTGGAGTACTATATTAATATATAACCTTTTAATACGACTAATCAAATTTTTAGTGTCTTTTTATTGATCTGATACACTCTTCTATTCAAGAGAATCATGATAAGACCTAATACTCCTATCACATAATTTAATATAACATTCTTTAAGGTAATATTGATCACATGGAACAACTTCATAGGGTTTTAGTAGTCTTCATTAACAACATGTAATCAATCATTTCATGTAAGGATGAACATATTTGAACCTAAGAATGCCACTATTCTCTCTTAGGACTATTATACAATGGCTTTTATCCATCCTTAGAGATTCTTACCATGTGATTTGACACTCCTATAGCTTCAATGAACCATGTGTAATTACTACTTCCAAGTTAAGGGAAAAGAGTAGCTAACCTACTTATCTGCTGATAAGCATATAAGATCAAGAGTCCACCATAACTAGTCTTCACCCAATAAATCACATCCATGACTCATAAACATCTTTCTATCCTTAATCATCCACTATTAAGCCCTATTTAGTTAACATAAGAGGAATTCTCAACTTAGTCAATAATTTAGTATGTCAAAGACTTCACTTAATCTTAAATCCAATATTTGGGATTTTTAATGCCCTTAATAAGACATTTTAGTGAAGCCTTATTTTAAGTGTCTAGCATTACCATTAATTATTTATATATATCTTATGGTTTCCATTAAAACCTAATTTAGCTGCTTAAGAGATCTTAACCTATTTTTCTTGTATTTTGTTTTGCCCTAATTTCTTCTTCAATCTTATCTATCTAGGTTATCCTTAGTGTTCACATAATCTTCACTTATTTCTTTAGGTTTAATGTATAGTTGGTTATCATTATAATTAAATTTGGGTTTATACAAGTTCCACTAATGACTTTTAGCTTCTAAGACAACCTCGAGTCACTAAAGTTATCTTAAGGTTTCTCTTGAGCCACCACACATTTTTGAAATCATAATTTTGGATATCATCCAATTGCCTAAGAGTTTAATTAAGACTACTCATGATCTTATCCAAAGAACTTTGTTAACCAAAGGATATAATCAATATTTTTTATCTTATAGGTTTTTTAGTCAAACCAGGCACATATCTAAGGTTTATTCTAAAGCTCTCTAACTTTCTTCCAATGTCTTAATTGAGAGCTTAACTATATAAAATTTTATTTATAATGTGCATAAAGGCTCACCAAATGGTTCTAGCTAAATCCAACTTTAGAACTTTCTATTCTTATGAATTAATTCTAAAGTTTTAATCTTAATACTAAGATTAGGCTTACTATACATAGTCTTATTTAAGCACCTCAAGTCCCTATTTCAAACCCTAATGGGAATTAACAACAAGAATTTGAAGTTTATCTTTAGCCTTAGCAGTACTAATTATGCCCAATCTCTTTGTTAGTCAACTATATCGCTAATCAATTTAGCCTTCTTTTATGGCCTCAAATTGAGTAATTCCAAGCTTTTCAATTAGGAATCAAGAGCATACACACCTTAGAAGCCATCTAGGTTCTCTTGAGAGTTGAACCCATGCCTCCCATGACTCAATTAAGCCATGGCTTAATACTTTCGAAGCATACCCAAGAAAAAAGACACTTGTCCACAAGATTTTTGAAGATTTTGGTTAAATTTTAATGTACCATTTCATGGTTCATCACTTAGGCTATGGTTTAATTTGTCTATATGGAATTTTATATACTTCAATTCATGGTTTCATAATTGTAGCACACACTTTTATCATGTCATAATGTTCAATTTATTTGTAGGCATTATCTTGCTTAACTGAGGTATTCCACATCATATGCATATATAAAATAACTAAGAAGTACTTGTAACCATGAAATCAAGTCTAAATGTTATATATTTAATTGGTTCATCAAGCAATAAAATCCTTTTGTTAATTATACACTCAATCAATATAAGAAATATTGTGAGTAATCCACATTACTGTACATCAAATTTACTTAAAAAGGAGAAAGGGATACTTAAAGATTTTAATTTCCAACAATCTATAATGAAAGAACTAGGCTAGCATGTCTTAATCATGTGAGATACACTCAGTATCTTTGCTCTATCATATTTTTAAGTTTCATAACAATTATCATGTTAAAATAAGCTTACTTGTATAATAAATAAAACACTTAAATTAACAACCTTTTAGCTAAATTTGACATAATCATATCTTGGTTAAGAGGGTTGTGCTAATCATAAATCTATAATTTCATGGTTTGAAGATATTATACATTTTTTATGATAATAAAAAGTTTATTCTGTATACATATTTATATAACCAATAAGGCATTACAATTTATCATGTTTTTAACCACAAATCATGTCTTGATTAGGAGATAATTTGGACTAATAACCAATGTTCCAAGTTCAACAATTTGATCCACATATACATCAATAAAGTAATGCTACCATCACAAGAATATAATAATGAAATAACCTTTTACATTTTAGAATAAGATTACAAAAAGAATTAAGCATCTATTTCTTACAAAGTTGTAGAAGGATATAAACAAAAGGAGTCCATTATATGCTTACAAAAATTTCTTTAAGTCCAACATTCATAAATACAAATAAATGATGCTCCTTGAGCAAGCATATATTCATGTAACTTAATTTGCATTCTTAGGTTGGACATTAGGATAGGTTTTTGCATGTGTTTTTTTGGCAATTTCTTGCAAAAAAAGGTCAAACAATCCATCACATGCTTGCTACATTTATCTTTAGTCATGTAAAGCAATTTTCCCCTTCTTACATAGCAATTTTATGAAAGAGGATTAGCTAGCTATTATCACATTGATTGGACAAGGAATTCACTTGTAATTTAACAAGATAATCTCTTTTATCTTAGGAAAGGGTAAGCTCTTCCCTTTCTAAGTCTTGAGATCTTCTTACTCATGGGTGAGGCTCCTTGCTACACTCCATGACAAGAGTTTTTTTTCTCTAAACCTAGCCAAATCACAAGATAAACTTAAATATGATTAATTAAGCATCCATAATTTAAGGGATTATCTCATCAAACTAGTTTTATGCAAGTATTTTCCAACCTTTAGGTCTAGGGTCATTAGTTAGGATTAGAGTAGCTAATTATGAAATAATGATTTATTCAACACATCTATATTATATTAATATAACAAACTTATTATAGTATATGATGATCCAAACCATTGTCATTGATTAATAATTTTCTTAGATTATCTTATACAAGTTGATATCCACACTTTATGATAAATTATGCAATTACTAATCATAACCTGATAATTCCTTTGTGCGATGTCGCACTTAATTGATTGTATTTGTATAATGATGTACATCATATTATATGATATTTAGCTTTCATAATATTTCTAAAGTAAAACAAGTGTGTAAATCTGACAAAGGATAGAGGGATGAATTATGAGTTTTAAAATATTTTTGCTAATTTTTTAGAGCATATTTAGTTTTAAAAAAATTTTCATAAAATTAATTTTATGTTTATAAAAAATCTTGATTGTACTACATTAAAATTTTTAGGTGGTTTGATTCAAATTATGACCTACGTCCATCCCCAATGAGGTTAGGAAAAAACTCTACTATTTTGGAAGTTACAACTTGAGATTTTTCTTTACTGTTCACTTCTAACTAACTTGAAAAGTTTTCTTATAATTAACCTCTAATCTACTAGAAGTTTTTTCTTGTGGTTCACCTCCAACTTATAGCATTTATGGGTTCAATTATAATCTGAGCTTTTTTTGAGCTCAACCCCAAATTGATTTTTTATGAGATCAAATTAAACTCGGGATTTCACAAATATTGAGTCCCCCAACTCAAAAGAAAAAACAAAAATATAACAAGAAATAAATTTTTGATAAAAATATATAATGTTTCTTATGCTTATTGATGAATAGAGCAAGGCATGAAGATTATAAAAAGAACTAAAAAAATAAAAACTTAGAAGATTTAGGTTTAGTCAAAAGAATTTAGAATTTTAAATAGTATTAAGTCATAGTATACAATTAAGAGATTTTACATTAGTGAAATATTAAATAGCACTTCTTTGAAATCATAAAATCTTGTTCGCATTCATTAGTTATGTTATCATAATGGTTAAGTATTTATAAAAAACTTTTAATCTTAATCATTACAAAGTTAAGAAAAGCTCTTTCAAAAGTTATTACTAAATAGCTTAAAAAGCTCTTCCAAATGGCTTAATTATTTTTTCAAAATGGTTATGCGATGGCACATATAACGATTAAGGAAATAAACATCAAGAGTGATGAATTAAAGCCATTAGATCTGATTAGAGAGGTTTTGGATTATTAGATTAAAAACTATAAAAATAGATAAGTTGTAGATAGTTGGATCAATGTACATTAGATATAGGCCATCTCATCAAGTTGAATGAGATCTAGATTATTTGATTCATCAATAATAAAGATAAATTAGATCTGAGCTATTCAATCACATCAGAAGAGACTTGGATCACTTGATTCAAAATAGAGAGATTTAGGTCTTTAGATCAAGGATAAGTATAAAGAAGGAATCAATCATGATTGTTAGATTAGTCTTGTTGAAAGCACGATAAGATGGATCAAGATCATTATTTAAATAGGCAAACATGTTCTCCATCATTCGATCACAAAAATGTGTGATCACATAGAGTTGCTCAAGCTTTGGAAGCATATAGGCATCGAAACTTTTGTCCCCCATGGTGAAATTGCTAATGGGTTTGCTTTTTGTAATTATGTTTTTATATGTATAATTCAAGCTAAAATAAGGCTGGCTCCCCTTTGCGCACTTGAGATTTCTTCACCTAGGCCACTTAAAAGCTTACAGGCTAATTCATGTTTATGGGTTTGACCCAATCCACTACTTAATTCGATTTTAGCTTGATTTGATCCTTTCTTTACAATATCCTAATTAGGTTTAGAAATGTATCCTAACTAATTTTGGCCTTAATCTAACATTTGTCTCCTGACCCGACGCTTCTAGGCTAGCTCAGGCTTTGGTCAGTCTGAGTGCTTTGTACATGGGCCATGCTTGGGCTGTAGCTTAATATTATTTTTTTAATTATGAAAATTAGGAGAATTATGTTTTCTAATTTAACCAAAATTTAACATAAAATTTGATAAAGATGTATAAGTAGGATTTTATCACAAAAAAGGTTAAATGATTAAAAAATAGAATCCTATGTTTCCTAAATCAAAGAAAGGACTAAGTAAGATTTGAATAGAGTGAAGTGCTTTATGATTAATAATCAACAAACTAACATTCTATTTCATAACAATTTTTTTTTTCAGATCTAAGGTGCTTTGAAGATTGCTAATTCATCATCTTCAAAAGTATATGGCTTGTTCTTTACAACTAAAAATGTTTCATATTAAGTAACTTTATAAAAATAAAATACTAAATATTTAAGACTTGACTCATTAAATACAAGGGTGACTTAATAGCTTCTAAATTTAGAATATTTTCTTTTCTTATTATCATGCAAGAGAGGATAATAAGGTAGCTACTTTTTGAATCAAAATCTCAAAAAGTATCTAATAGATGTTGTAACAGTTACCCAAACAAATAAGTTAGTTAATATAAGTCAAAGTAATATACTATTATCTATTTAACCTGCAAAATTAATAGAGATCAGCCTATGTATGTCATGTATCAAACACTTAATAATATTATGATAAAAAATTGGTATTCTCTTTCAAAAATAAAGAACATTTTGGATCAACCCTTCTAAGATATTCATAAAACTTGTGTTGAAATTAGAATATTATTAGCTGCATATTGAAGTAGGTGACATCTTGATAAGTTTTGTATGAGATCTTAGGAATGCCTTTTAGGTTATGTAACACATTATATATTTTTATGAGCCTAAAGAATGATATTCTATGGTTGCTTCAAGAAGCTCACAATTTTATATCTCTATACTAATCTTAGAACCCCTTCTTTGAGAACTATTTGGTATCGAAGGATATCCTTTCCTTTTGATTTAATGACTTTAAGGTCAAAATCATCTCTAACTAATGTTGAGTATAGAAGATCTTCATACTATCTTCTATTTTCTTGGTTTTTACCTATTTATTCTTTGGGTAGGTGTACATAAACTAAAATGAGGAATAAGAAGGAGAGTTGTTTTGATCTAATTTTAGAAAGAAAAACTTAGAAAGTAGATTATTCTTTTACTAGTTATCATATTTCCCTCTCTTCACCTATTAAGAAGATTGACCCAACATCATTTCCTATAAATCAGTATTTCTAAACTTTAGGATTGCTCAAGTTCCATATTTAAAATTCCTATCATGTCTATATTTATAAGATTCATGAAGGTGATCATTTGAGAAAGAGTGAAGCCCTTTATTGACAAATCATTAAGAGAGTTTAATAAAGCAAAAAACATGCCACATAATAGTCTCACTATGATAATAAACTTGATAGATTTTGAGTGAGAAATTTAAAATGTGAACATGAAGAATGGAAGAACATAAAAATTTTCATTACTTGTTTTTAAAATTAAAATGCTTTTTATTAATTAAAAATAATATAAGATTGCATTAGAAAATGCAAAATGAAGCATTTGATCATGGTTGGAATGACATATGGCTCCCAAACTAGGTTTCCAAATATACTAGTTTGAGCTTGTTATCAAATGAACATCATACATATATGGTCATGGTTATACGTGAGAGCATTAACATACTTATCTAATGTAGATATTAGTTTGATGACATATCAATATGGTAGTGTGTTGATTTGAATAGTAATATGTGTATATAGTCACATAGTGAAGGTAATGTCATCTTGACACATGGAGGCAACCCAATCAATAGTACCCACAAATTGTACTACATTGATGCTAGAATGCTAGGTTACGATGCACTATGTAGGCATTGCTGGGATCATTTGAGTATGATTTGAATCATGAGATAGATCATAGCATTGTAATGAGGTCAAGTGAATAGTAACTTTAAAGGGACATACAAGGTTGAAGATAGAAACATCATCAACTGATAAGTCGCTTATGTGAATAGTGTCAGATGGATCACTTTTGTATTGAGATGATTTACTAACATAGTAATGTGAAGATAACTGTGACCCAAAGTGGGGTGTCAAGAATTGAAAAATCATCTAATATGACGATAAAAAAATTTGTTGTAATTTTTCATGATTGCCTCTTCCTTGTTGATTTTGAATATCATTATTTTGATCATCATGTATAATTAGACTTTGGCTATTGTACAATAGCCTAATGTAAGCTAATCTCACTTTTTTTTATAAGTGTAATGGCCCTACAGCTCTTTACTATGAACTATTCTACACCAATTGATATTTGTTCACTTTTTCGATTGATTTTGTGAGAGCCTTAGCAATTTTATTTCCCTCTTTAAATATTATGTTGCATATTATTCAGCAAAGGTTAACTACCTATTTTATTTATTAAATGCAATCTATAATATCCTAGTGCAATTCTGAGCTAACTTGTAGCATTCTTATTAAAGCAAAGCAGATAAGATCAATGTGGACCTTTGTGAACTAATAGTTTGAGCACCATTGTAGACCTTCCTTAATGCCAAACAATGTACCTTTCATTTTAGAGACTTGTCTAACAAGATAAGCAAAAACATGAAGCACATTAGCATCATGGTCTCTAATAATGCCCCAACCATAGCTTGAGTTTTTTTATTGGAGTCATAAATGTTTATTTTAATTATGTGTGTTGGAGGAGAATTCCAATGTACCCTTTCATAGCATCTAATTTTGCTTAGTTTGAAGAGTGGGAATAAGCCAATCTTACAAGAATGGAGTCTTTGTGCTATATTTGTACAACTAGGAAACACTTGAAAATGCTTATGCATTTCAAATTTATTCTCTATATAATGACCATCTTTGATTCACTAACATATATATATTTTTTATTTCATGCCTTCAAAATGTGACAACATATTATAAGTGGTATCACATGCTGGACTTCATAATAAACATGTCACCTTTAGTAACTTGTCACCTATGATATAGAAGAGAGATAATTTTCTAATTTACCATTACTTGAATATCTAATCCCCTTGCATAAAAAAGTCAAATGTTTTCTACAATAACATCAATAAAGGTGTGGTCAATAGTGTCTCCATTTGGGTAATGTAGGCAATTAGATGTAAGGTGAAAATTTAGTTTTTTCAATTGGTTTAAGAAAGGTAGCAAATTGGTAAGCATACTCTAAGCCAGAGTTAACATCTTAATTAGATATTTTGTATTATAAATTCTCTTCCTCGAATTCTTCTCAAAATGTTTCCTTCTTATTTTATTCCATGTTGATTTTAGATTGAATCTTCTATCGTAGCTTAGAGTTTAGTAGTATTTATCATTGAATGAAGATCTGTATATGAAAGCCAATACTAAATCCTTTAACTTTTCTATATTCTTCCATCTGTCCAATATAAACCCCTTCTAATTTTCATTCAAGTATTTTGTTTTCATGAAGTCCATCCAGAGAGATTAATCTATTAATAGTTTCCAATTTTATTTTGCTAAGTATGACAACTTAATGTCTTTTAGTTTCATAATGCCCAAACCATTTTTCTCAACTGGATTATATTTATTATCCCAATTCATCTAGTGATACTTAAGGTTATTCTCCATATCTTCCTATAGAAATGAATTCATTTTCTTTTCTAATATGTTGATGATTTGCATTGAAGGTTTTGTTGACATTAGAGCATAAACTAGTATTGACTTTAATCTATGTTTTATAAGTATGAATTTGCCATTCATAAATAAGAGATTTTTCTTCCAACCAACCAATTTGTCTTGCTACGTTTCAATTATATCTTGGAAGTATATTGATCATTTTCTACCATAAAAATGGGACACCCAAATATGTTATGAGAGGATATCCTTTCTTGAAGCCTATTGTCTTTCCTATCCTTTTATTTGCAATTTCCTTCACCTTTCCAATAATGTAGAATTCACATTATTGCTTGTTCAGCTACATGGCTAACATTTATTAAAATCTATCAAAGGGGATGCTAATACATTTTAAAGATCTAATGTTTCCTCTACTAAAAGATTATAGTATTGTTTGCATAACTGAGATGAGTTATCATTGTACGTCCCCTTGTAGTAGCACAATATAATATTTTTCTCGTCTCATGTTAAATTTTTAAAGCTCATCTTAACACCTCCATTGTAATGATGAAAAATAGTGATGAGATTAGATTATCTTACATCAAAACCTTTACTATCTAAAAGTACCCATGTGGAGAGCCATTTATTGTGATAAATATCCATGAGCTACTAAACAATTCCTTGATAAACCATTAAAACTAGTTGAGAAGTGAAACTTTTCAAGAACTTTTATAAGAAATTCCCATGATAAGTTGTCAAATGCATCCCTGATATCCACCTTTATAATCCCTTGATTTTGCTATTCAGTAATTCCATAAGCTCAAGTGCAATTAGTGCATTATTGGCAATCTTTCCTCCTTCTATGAATCCAACTTATTCAAGTGAGATGATCTTGTTAAGGATGGTTTCCAATATGTGGGCTAGTATCTTGTTTAGTATCTTTCGTACAAAATTGCTTACATATATTGGTTTGAAATCTTAAACTATTGCAGGCTTGTGAAACTTTGGGATAAGTACTAAGTTTGAAGTAGCAATCCCTCTAAGAATTGTATTTCTAGAAATGCAATCAACTGTAATATCTTGAATATTTAAGGCTATGATGTGTTAGCATTTAGTGAAGAACATAACATTGAATCCATCAAGACCCTAACATTATTTGTCTAATTGGATACCACTTGTTTAACCTCCTCCAAGTCCACTTTTAAATAAGAAGCTAATTCTTTTCCTTATTAATTAATAGAGGTATGAAATTTAGAACTTCAACATTGATAATATCTTTCTTTCTAAGATGATTTTTAAAATATTGCACATCAATGAGCTGTATTTGATCTTGACCCATCACCTTTAGAACATTAGTGTCTTTAATCTAATTAATATGGAGTCTTTCCATTTTATCCTTCACGTCACCAATACATAAAAGAATATGGCACTCTTCTCTCTTTCCTTCAACTATTTTTCTCTAGCTTTTCAATGCTAATAGATTTCTTTCTTGTTTAGTTCCATGACTTATTGATTTCCTTTATTTAAATTAATCCTATCTTCGTCTATATGTCTTTCTTGAAATTTTCCCCTTTCTCTCATCACTTCTTTTGATTTTTTTTATAGTTTAAAAGATATCACCAAAAGTGTTTTTATTCTATTGCTCGTGACATTCTTTCAATCTTCTTAATTTGAAAACTAAAGCTAAGATCATGATAGTTGAGTTGGAATTGTCCAATTATTTTCAATCACTTTGCAAAAGCTTAGTTGTTTTATCCACATATATTGAAACTCAAGCTGTTTGGGTTTAGAAGCTTGTTCACTTGAGTTTTGTAGAAAAAGAGGGGAATAATTAGATCTTGTTCTACATAGGTGTTGAACAATTGTTGTTGGATTGAGATTTATTCATTCTTTTTTTAATAGCTTCTTATCTGATCTTTTCCATACCCAATTTTTCTTTTCTTTTTCCAACTTAGGTAAAGGGTCAGCTCATGAATGAAAGGTATGAAAAGCTACATTGATTTAAGAAATCTATAAACTGATTTATTGCTTCCAAAGAAATGGTTGAAGCTCCCTTGTATTGATTCATAGAGGCAACAACATTAAAATTCCCATAATAACCATGGATCTTTCTAGTTAATTACAATTTCTTTTAGTTTACTCCACAATCTTCTTCTTTAAATTCTTGTAAATTTGGCATACATAAAAGTGTAGTTAGAAATTGGTTGATTTCTATTTCTTATTACCTGTAAATGGATACTTTACTCATCCACATGTAGACTATTATAGAGAATACTATTTTTCTATTATATCCAAATTTTTTGGAAGGATTTCCATTCTATAATAGTTTCTTATACTTTAATCCATAAATTGACCTACCAATACAACATTTTTGTTGTGAGAGAGCTAAGATTAGAAAATTACCACATTACATTAGTAGGGTCGAGAAATTTAGAGCATAGAAAGAAATTTTCATATATAACATAAAATGCATGTTCACCAAGTTAAAAAAACTACAATAAGGACTAAGAAAGTCCAATAAAGAGTAGAGATAATCACCAAAAGACATCATGTGATGCAAATGTGGTGGAAGAACAAGTCGAACAATGCTAGGATGAAGAAGAACTTGGAAATTAATGAAGCAACTCCTAGATCTAAGTTGTTTTGGGTGTTGGGCACTTCTAATACAACATAGTCAGCTTATAACAGTCTACTTTTTTTTCATTAGAAAATTACCATTGATAACAATTTTTAAAAAACACTTGTTGCATCTTTAAATCCTATTAAAATACATCTTGGTGGTTTCCTCCACCACAAATAGATCATTATCACCATTAGAGATGGCATTGACTAATTATCTGTGTTAATTGATGGTTGTTGCATGCAAAAAGTTGAAGGAAGATAAAAATTACATTCTTGCAATTGGTTGGATTCATATTGTTTAATCAATAAGTATTCTTATTTGGTTGATTGATGAAATCAATTGAATATTAGAACTTGCCAAAGTGGACTAAACAATTGGCAATATCTTGGTGCTTATGCGTGGTTTTGTTTATTTGCTTATTTAGTTGATTGATGAAATTCACCAAATAGTTTAATTTCTCAGAAAAGATCAAAGATTTAAAACTACTAGTTTTGTATAAATTCACTTCATGTGTCCCTTTACATCATAATAACTACACAAACTACAATACAATCATAACAACACAAATTCAAAACATGTGAAACTAAAAATAAATATTTAATGAGCTAAAAATAGAATAATTATGCTCTAAACATAAGGTTTTAGATCATAGTCATGATGGCAGCTCTATTAACTATAATGTTCGAAATCAACTCCACCTCACTAAAAAAAAAACTCAACTCTATCAAGAGTTAGTAAAGAATCTCTTATGATGTCTCCGATGTCATGCATTACAATTCATCAATGCATTACATTTCATCAATCATGTGTAAGGTATCAACAATGTGAAGTGTGTCCTTGTTGAAACTCATTTGGCAATGTGTGTGCTAGTAGAGATACAACATTGTATAGTTGATGAAGTGGGATTAGATCAAGTGGTTGAAAAAATAAACTTTCTCTTGTAATGTTTTAATAAAAAATACTTTGGTGATGAAAAAAATTATTGTAGTATATGAATGTATGAAAAACATATGTATGTATAAAAGAGGCATGTAAGTGGTTATGGGTGAAATACCATTTCATTGGTATTGATTTTTGCTCAGCTTCAACCTCGATGAATATATCACAAACATTACAAACAAATCAATGATATTTTTAGTCATTAAAATTAAGATGAGGAATGCCTAAATGAGGAAAACTTCGTAGTTAAATTTTCATATTGATAAAGTTTCAATGAAGGCTTTGCTTAATAAACAATATCATGAAGGGCTCAAAATAAGAAATTGTTAATATCAAAGTTGTTGAGAATTACATAATCTTTATTTTTCAAAAGAGATTCTTTATTGTCTGTTTGGTTAATACAATATTAAAAAAGTATTATGATTATGAATTTTTATATTATTCTTATTGAGTTATTAAACATCCAAATTTACTTTATCATAATTTATGATTGTCTAAACTTTAAAAGATTCAAATTTGAAAATAGTTTATGTTTCCAAATAACAAGGTTCTATGAATTGTAAAACATATTTGATGTCATAGGTAATAACTTACTCATGACATCATAATATTAAAAACTATCTCAACTTCTCACTATAAAGACAATCACATGGAAGACTCGAGCATATGGAAGGTCATAATTATGATAGATTAGTGCACCTAAAAGCAAATATCTTTGATATTAGCCTATCATTAAAAGATGCTTAATATTATGTGCTAGAAGAAGATTATTTTTAAGAAGCATCACCTAATATGTTCATTGAACTTTTGGATCATAAGATTCTAAATTTCATACATAGAATCAAGCTTTAAAGTTTTATAATTTTATCAAATATAAACTAGGTTCAACTTATATTGAAAAACATAGTTTTTTTGAGAAGGGTTCATGGGTAAAGGGTGTCCACAAGAAAAGGAACCATGATAGCAGTAGGGTCGGTCATGGTGGTAAATAATAAGAGTAAACACTAAAAAATAACCTATCTCAATTTACTAGGATAATAATTGTGCAATAGAATAGTGATTTGTTTGGAGGAATGGGGATGGAATTTGAAGAAGGATTGCACATGAAGGTAGTAATTAAGTTCATAAACAACTCATAAAGTTTTCGTGTCCATTTAAAGTAGTTTGAGGACTCTATGATACTAAAAAATGGGACTATGCTAAAATACCTAAACTCCTTAAACAAATCTAAAATGAGCTCTTACTTGGAAAAGAGTAACATAAAATTGTAAGAAACTTCCTAAATTATTTGATGCAGATAGATTGCATCATAGGTTAATATCATACTTACATAAGATCTTTTATTAGTTAATTAGCTCTTTTTAGTGTTTATTGGATTGTAATGGGTTATATATATGATTTGTATGATGATTTTGTCTATTTTTATGCATCTCTTATGTTTATAAAATGTTTTTTCTTATGGGTATTTTCACCATTTTATTTCTAATCAGAGTTAGTTATTATAATTGTATAAGTATTCTTTTATGGAATTAAAAAAATATATAATATTTTCTTTTTGAATATGATATTATGAGGTTATTTGTTATGTATGCATGCATCTCCTAGTGGTGTATATGTGCATCAATCATTGGAGACATAGGCTGGTCTTCTATCTCCTTTTCTCCCTTTTCTTTCCTACTATTCTCCATCATTATTTTTCTTCCACAATTTTCACTTTCTATTTCTTCTCCATTAGTTAGTATCAGAGTTAATTATTGATCCAATTATAAGATTCCATCTCACCCCTTTGTTGTCATTAGTGGTATTATTACTTAGTCGAAATTTAGTTAAAAGAATCCTATCTTACGTATTCTTCTACATTAAATGGTGTAAAAACCTATTTTGCAATGTTTGAGCCACTACAATGATCTACTATTGCTACTAGTTCAATTTTTGTCTATTACCTTCATAGGACTATAAACAAACAAAATAAATACCTCCATTAGTTTCACATTTCCCCACATAGTTGGCAAAAACCTTCATTATAGACACTTATTATAGTCACAATTATTGACATGAAACCATACACATTTGTACTAAAATCAACTATTTGTGAGTCATCAAAGCTTGCAATTACTTTATTATCATTGCCTTTGAAGAGAGACCTTGTGTGATTGTCAATTCCTATGAAAGCTTTCTCTTGCACTGGCATTTGAATTTTCTAGTCCCATTATAGTGCAATGCATCGATTAGCCTCTACAAAGCCCCCACCCCCACCTCCTTACTCATGCATGCTACTGAACTGACAAACCTTAAGCTTAATTTCTTGATTCAATGTACTTGTGTACAACTCTTGAGCTAATCCAATATTATTATTATGAATAGGCCCACAAAAGTGGCTTAAACTAGACTTCTTTTTAGTTTATTTTTAGTTAAATTTGAAGACAACCTTTTTAAAGTACTTATCGTGAGAATTTTACCAAATTTTGAAATAGTTCCACACCAGTAGCTGCTTGCCTTATTAAAATTTAGATTTATCTTTATATCATTAAAATTAGATTGTTGAATATATATTTATGTCATATTATCCCACAAAAATTTGTCATTCTTGAAATATGTGGGTTACTATGTTTCATATTTCGAATTGTTGTATCATCAATTAGATTATATCTACATGTGATTTTATTATTCTCTTAGCCATAAAAGAATTTTAAAATCATATATCTTATTTATAGGTTATATTATTTTATCTCCTCTTAGAAATCCATCAAAGTGTGGAGTGCAATCTATTTATATGACTCTTATTAAAAATTATCTATAAAACTACACAATTTATATTCTTGAGGATGTATGATTAATTTAGAATCATTTAGATTTTTTAAATCTATAAATATTAATCTCATTTCTTATCTTAGATCTTATTTAATTATTTTTGATAATAGTTATAACACTTAGGTACACAATATTGACATATTGTTTCCTTAGATATCTCCATCTTAACCCAAATAAGAACTTGTTTTAAAAACCCACTAGACATCTTAAGACCATGTAATTACATATAAAGATCAAAATTGCTCATTTAATAGTAAATGTGAGACAATTTATTTATGCATCCATAAAAACCTATTAATGAAGCTATACCCTTACCCAATGCATTTTGCTTGCATATTTTTGGGTGTTATAGACCAACCAATTTTTTCTTTATTCATTGTCGAACCACATCATGCTTGTTGAGAATTGGCACTACCATTATAATGTGATGTATTAGCTCACAATATTAATATATTGTCTTGTTAGATTGTCCCATCCCAACTTAAGAAAGTTTTACACCCTATAAGCACTTCATTATCTTAAGACCATGTCATAATAGATCAATGAAATAACTTATATTAGCTTCTTATGGGGAATGAATTATCCTTATATGTAAACAAGTGGTCATTCCTCATTGGATTCAATAGGATCCCAAGGCACAGAGTCAATTCACTCTTGGAAATTCAGGAAGTCTCTAACTCTTTTCTTGATAGTGTTGCACCATTCAAGGCAAAAAAATTTACTTGACCTTTTATTGGTGTTTAATTATTATGCAAGAAATTGTATGCTATATAAGGCAATTGATAGAGTAACTCATGATAATATTTTAAGGTATCATCTTGTTTCACATACCACATCTATGCATTAGGAGTCATGTTTTTATGGCATACATATTTTTGGTTTTAATTTTATATTATTATGGGGGGTACATATAATTTCATGGAGAGATATGAGGAGATTATGTTAGAGTACCTCAAGTCGACTTTGTAATAATTGGCATAAAATTATTAAAATAATCCTAGAAACTTCCATCTCACAAAAACCTAAAATCATTGATGTAAATTCATCTTTCATTTGCCATTGTTCATTAGTTCTCTTTACTATGATTTCCCCAAAGGTCACTATAGCATAATATTCACCTTATCATTCTTTCCTCACCTCTTTTCTTGCTTTTTTCCCTATCACCAAATTGCTTTTAATTATGGGAGTGACAATTACATGGTGGGGATATAAGGCTTGGTAGCAAGTGTAGTGGTGCAAAGGGGAACCTGTAGAGGTGAAGTTATTGGGAGTAAGAAGTGAGGCCCTAATAGGAATGACACAAGTGGCAGAGTACGTGACATCTTAACTGGTAACATGCAGTGAATGTGAGTCAATTTTATCAATGTTAACTTTTCTTGTAATATTTCTATTATTACACAAAATTGAAAAAGTCATCATTGATTATCTATTATATTTTAGATAATGTAGATGAATTAGTTATTAAATCATTATTTATACTCTTTGATGTTAGTTAATTATTTAATTTTGCAAAATTGAAGTTCTTGGTCAACTTATGAAATTTTGTTCAATGAAACACTTATAATGTTTAATTATTTAGTATGATTTAAAGTATAATAGTAAATTTTGAATTATATATGTTGCATTCTTTTGAAATACATCACTTATAGATATCTTGATGATATTTTGCACAATGTTTAGTTCAAATAAATTTGTGTAAATTCTCACTTATTCCTTTATATTAGAATAATGTGGATTATGATAATCTTTTTAGTGTTATCTACTTTGATTTATTTGATATATTTGAAAATTAATGAAAAATTCTTTCTAAAGTTTTTTGAATTAAATAAAGGGCAAAACTATCATTATTATTACTACATGTTACAATCTACATTTGATGAAATTAGCATATGTTAATTTGAGCAAATCCTAACTTAGAATTAAGGAACGATCACACAAATTGATATACAAAAGAAAAATAAGAGGTGGGAGATTGAATGATAACATTTTTGTTATGGTGAAAATTTTTTAGATTGGGTTTATTCTCTATCCAACCAATTAAAATCCAAAGAAAAAAATAAAAAATCTTCATTATGAGTGTAACAATAGGAATTTTTAGATGGGGATGATATTATGTTACAAGTTGTAAAAAGATTTCTATCTTATTATCATCAAATTGTCCATGGCAAGTGGTAAATTGCTTTAGGTAAACTGACAATTTTGCATTATGACCTACCCATATGGAAGGATTAAAGACAATATAGAAATGACTTGTGATGTTACAGGAGCACCATAAATGAATAGGAAACAATGACTCATTTTATCAAAGGATAAAGTGTTGGGAAAAGTAGCTTCTTCATCACGTAACAATGACTTTGAGTAAATTGATTGTAAAGTGTATGATTAAGTCTAATTATTTTTTTAATTTTTTTTAGATATGAAATTGATGTGAAAATGAACTTCAATTATACGTAATATTGTCAACTAATGGTTTAAAAGTAGTACAAGAATATAACATGAAAAAAGTAAAGTATTCAATATTTTTTATGTGATTCAACTAACTATTTCTACATCCACTCCAAAGCATAAAAGGACAGGCTTCTCTACTACAATGTTCTCATAATGAATTCGAGACAAGGCTTGTTGGGAGGTGCTTAATAATAATTTATTTTCATCATTGATTTACTTCTCAAATAGTTTTAGCTTTTTTATGACTTATTTTTTTGTCACAAAAATGTGCATTTCTTGTGATGGCACACTAAGAATACTATACATGCATTCAAATCATGCATCATGCAAAACATACAATGAACCCAAACATAACAAATAAAAAACATATGTAAATTGATAGAGCATACCACCTAGCATTAAATCTCTTTGATTTAAAACATTAACATTTATCAAAATCAATAGGACAATGCATGCATATGATAGAAAAAGTAAAGTGTTCATTTAGAAGAAACCAATTTCAAACCTAAAGAAATGCAAAAAGTGAAGCATGGAATCTATACCTAAAATTAACCATATTTACAAATCTATAATATGCAAAAATAACCACAAGATCTAAATCATGATTATCACAATAACTAAATCATAGAACCACATTCAAGTAAAATATCACACACAGTCCAAAGTTTAACATAAAATATTAATATTGAGTATTAACAGAACTAAAACAAAGTCATGACTAGATAATGCCTAAAGGATAAACCATTATGATACAAACTTTGATTCCCCAACTCTAATGTTGTAATTAATACTAACCTCTGAATATGTAGATGATATAGGAGGGTTGAGTTAAGCTCAATAGGAAATCCTCATGCCTTATTAATAATACTATGTATGTCATAATATAATAGTAGAGTATAATTATAAGTATATTAGAGAAATTAAATAAATGTAATAACATATCAAGCTGAGCTAATACATAAAACCATAATCATTGACTCTATCATAAGTCCATGAGGGCTTAGTAAGCCCTAATAAAGTCATAATTAATACCATAGGATGCATAGTGACACATTAATAATTCAATACTCCATCCAAGCCCATAAGATACTCAATGCAAGTTTGCACTTGTATTTTATTATATGATTCAATAGTCCACAACTTGGGCTTTGTTAATCATATGGATCACCCATTAAGGTTATAGGAGTTCTCATTAATCATGTGATGCCATAATAAACACTTTGACAAAACTATTGTCACTTATGATATCTTATAATGACACAACCAACTTAGAATCCTCCACATATGATCTAATAATCCTAACTTGAGCTTTGTTAATCACATGAAGCATTTCATAAGGTTAAGGAATCTTATGACACATGGTGCTCAACCATCATAAGCTTAGGCACACTCATTATCTCTCATGTATCCTAATAATGAGGCTCATAGCCTCCATACTTAATGGGAGTCCTACTATCTATTATACTCAACCTATCTCACATGGCTAAGGAGTTCATCATTGGGGTCTACTACATCCAAGTTTATGTTACCATTAATAAACTCACTTAATATTAGTATGGTTTTACTTGTATTTATCTAGGGCTACCTAATTATAATAGGCCATCTAGGGTTTCCTTAGAACCCTAACTTATGAGCCAACTATCTACTTCTCCATAAATCATACTTTACTATTTGGGTTAACCTAAGTTTCTATCAAACCTTAGTTTACTTATCAAGGATATCTTTTCTTTTCATAATTTATATATTTTTATCAAGTCCTTACCCATTTCTTTGTTAAGAGACTTATTATAATCCTTTGATTTATTTGTGTACTTATTTAAGTTATAACTCTATATCTTAAATCATTTAAGTTATAGTCTTTGATGTTTAATCAATGTTCACATAAATTTTATTAGTGACTCTTTTATCTTATAGACCAATCTGTATCACTCTACTATTCCCAAATACCTCTTTAAACTATTTATATCTCCTATACCAACATCTATGGTATGAATCTAAGATCTAGAAGCCTAATTCAGAGTTACTCATGATCTCATCCATCAAACCAAACTAGATAAAGGTTTAGCCAAAACCAAGTGATCATTAATCCCTTAGATGAGATTAACACCACTCTTAATGCAAACATTGAGCTCCCCATCACAATTAACTCAATTAATAGTCTTCTAATGTCCCTTTTTTTTTTCACCAAGGGCTTCATCAAATCATGGCCTTATTTCAAGTGTGCATAAAATCTCACCAAGTACATAGTATTCTCAACTAAGCCTTAATTCATTGCTTAAGATTTGCTTCATGTAAACCTTAATCATTAAGAATTTCATCTAACTAATTCCTTAGCTATTCATAACCATATGCATGATCATTTGAAGTCTTAGCTTACCTTAAACCTTATATAGTTTTCTTAACATTAACTTAGGTTCAAATTTCAAAGCTAAAGTATTTAAATTTTAAATCCTAAATATTAAAATTTCAAATCTATGATATTCAAATTTCAAATTTAAGACTTTTGAATTTCAAATCCTTCATATTCTACTTTCTAGATATTAGGTTTTCTTGATCAATCATCTAATTTTACATGTCTAGTCTAAGCCAACTAAGCCTATTAGCTAGATTGAGTTCTTTGCTTGTTTCCTACTCTTGCTTAACCAACTCCAAAGCTTTTTGCTACACCGAATAAAGACCTAATCCTACCCTAAGCTTCTTTCATGGCCAATTCAAGCTCCTCAAGTCAACCAATAATAAAACTCAAGAGCTCACTTGCCTTGCAAACCATCTAAAGTCCTTTGTTTTGGGTCTTTTCATGCATTACAAGTCTTCGGCTAAGCCCTTCACTCAATCTCGAGGCATCACCCGAGCCATTCACCATGGATTCGGTTGTGAATTCAATCCTAAGTTTGGTTTTGTTTGGAGGAAATCTTTGCTAAGTCATATATGACATAATTTAAGAACATTCTTGAGTTTTCATACTAATTTTTTTCTCAAGTATTAATGATTGTTCTTAGGTAAAATTTCTATCACAAAGTTTGTATTACATCTGAATTCTTCAAAGCAATGTGAATTATAAAATTATTGAAATATTTTTAGTAGTTTATGTTAACAATTTATGTAAATGTAAGCATGATATTATATTTCTCCTTACATGTCTAAGCTATAGTTTTTTATTTTAATAATATATGATTTCAAATTTCAACAGGATGTCCTCATAATAAATCAAATTTTACATCATAATTCAGCATTACAACACTTATTTACATATAACAAAAATCATCTTAGCAAGTAAACAAAAATATCTCAATACAAGATCATGCTACACATCATACTTTTCATGAGTAATAATATTATTTTTATATTTTTGTGCTCAATAGTCATTAAAATATTACAATAACATGTATAAATTTAACTAGAAGAATCATAACAATATGATAAATATAGCTATTAGCCAACATGCTTCCAACACTAAACTTAGATTTCAATGCATTCACAATTGGTATAATTTCAATTCTAACATGATTATATCTAATCATCCAACTCATGGAATAAAGTCATCAATTCAAAAAGGACATAAAGTGATGAAAATTTATTTATAAAAATTTGCTTCTTCATAATAATACTTTCAAGAAATATATCAACCATGAATGCCTAATAACATGTTTTTCTTTTGTTGTGCAAGTCATAGTTTTCTCAATTTGTAAGTATGATTCTATTTATAGAAAAATTAACATCATGAATATTTAGGTTAATATAAACTTTAGCACCCGTCTAGACTAAAGAACATCAACAATCTTGAAGCATGTGCCATATAATCTTAATCGTAATTCATAATATTGTTGTGATATCATAACTTATTATTTTTATCTTTAATAGGCCTTAAGAGATCAACAAAATAAATCATGAATTAACTATAAAATTTATCATAAAATCATAAATTAACACTATTAACTAGCACATTTTTAACATCATACATATATTCAACATTTTATCAAATTGCCAAAAATCAATTCAAACATGGTAGAAACTCCTTATCTTCAACATGATTATTCAATTTAGCAAGAGAAATAATATAAATCTGGGTAAACCAAACTTAGGGTAGCATACATCTTAATTTCTTCACCTCAACTGAGACCTTAGCATAGAATTTCAATCAAAGTAATTTAAGCACTTCATTATGTTTTATCAACTTGAGACTATAACATGTAATTTATTTCAAAATACTTGATTTTCATCTCTTCATGCAATTACATTTTTATGCAAGACATGAGGATTCTTACCTCTTGATCTAAGTAGAGGTCTATACCACTTTGGATCTTCTCTTGTTCATCATTTTGTCTTACAAATCTCCTTCTTCCTCATCGTAGCTCTTGGGCTTGGGCTTCATAATGTTCATGGTTTGGACCTTCTTATGTTATTTATAATTAAGTACAAAAATGTCTAACCCTAGCATATCATGCTTTTTATAGCTACCCAATCCTTAAATCAAGGGAGTATCTCAACAAACCAACCATATGCAAGTTCTTTCCCAACTTTAGATCTAGGGCATCTTATTTTAATAATTAAGTTCAAGAGTAGCTAATTATAAAACCATGGTTCACTTAACATCTTAAAATCATGCTAGCATTATATCATTATCATATTATATGCTAAGATAAATATGCTATTACTACCTAAGAAATCTACAACCATGGATCATACTTGTAGGGTATTGCATTCACACTTGTATGATATTGCACACTAGTCACAATCATACCCTTTGATTCTCATGTGTAGTGCCTGATCATGTTTATACAATTATTATAATTTTATTTCTCATTATTATACTTGTATGATATATTTCCTTCATACCAATATGTCCATAATATAATTTTCTACATTGACATCCTTATACAATGTAGTGATCAGCCTAGTATGATTAGTAGTAAAGTTTTGCCTATTCCCCTTTGTATCAGATTATTGTTGTCACCAGATCATACTATACATTTTCTTGATATCATATTATGTGATATTCACAACTGAGCTTTTCACATGTTTTCAATTCTCATTATAACATATGATCTTTTACCATCGTACAATACAACTTTCACCAAACGTATTTAGAAGTAATCAAGCTCCATCACACAAATTTTAAAGGCATTTAAATGACATATTCAAGTGAGAATCACATATTTCTTCTAAAAAAGTTAAGGGATGTAATAATACAAAATAAATATTTGAAATAATGATGTGGGCATATTTATGGATACAAAAATAAAGTATTTATTATATTTTTAAACTTTAAAGATGATGAAGCAATAGTAAAATCTAGCACTAATAGGCCTTAAAGATGGTCTCAATCTTCAGTGAAGCAAAACATTACAGGTGTTGAACACACTATCTTAAGAGGTAGTGTAAACATAGATGGAGAGAAAATGAACTTTGTTATAGAATCATTTAAATCTCTCTTTAGTTATGAAACTAAGCATATAATATTAAATGACAAGACAAAAATAAAACTTTAAGATAATATTATTTAATGGTCTAAAATAATAAGTGGATTAGAGCCCAACATAAATCATAAAGGAAATGTACATAATTGACTTGAAAAGCATACAAACGTGGCCCCAAGTTTTGTGCTAAAAATATCAAATGATATCAAATAAGACACTTAACTAAAAAGAGTCTATCTATTAAATATTGATGTGGATCTTTAAGGATGATCTTAAGGAGAAAGAAAAGGTGGAAAAATTACTTTTCTATCTTTAATTAGAAGATTCTCTCCATATTGTGACACTTGAACAAGTGTTAGAAATAGAGTAGGATTGGGTTTAATGAGGGATTATATGTAGGGTTAAAGGTATGGATGGTTTTAAAGAATTAAAATTTGATAAGAGATAAAATTATGGTTAGAATGTTGACTTTCATTTTTTTGAAAGAAGAGAGAGAATTATTGGTTATTTGGTAGAAGGTTATTATAGAGAAATGATTTTGGTTATGAAAGTGTTGGCCATGATTTTGAAAAAAGAGGATAGTAGAGAGATATAAAGAAAATGATGGAAGAGAAGGGTAATAGGTTATGTTCATCCTTGGCATGTTTAAGGCTATGTTAGGCTTTCAAGGGGATTTAATGAATTGGTTTCTTGGTAAGAAAGAGGAAAAATGAAGAGAGGCTTTATTTGAGAGAAATTAAGAAAGTGAAAGAATGGAGAAAATTTTAGAAGATGAAGAAGAGAGAGAATTCTAATGAAATAGGGGTAGAGAGAGAAAAACTTGAAAGAGAGATGGATAGAGAAATACTGGTCAAAAGAAAAAAAGAAGACCGCTCAATTTGAGAATAAGGAAGAGTGTGAGAGAGAGCGAAATATGAGGACCTCCTATACTCAGCTTAAGTGAGAAATGGGTTGGCTGCTTAAGCATTCCCTCAGACACAAATCAATGCATGCTTGTATTTAAGAAAAAAGTTTGATTACATAAAAACAGCTACAAAACATTCATTCTTGAAGAGTTTTAGATAGTTTTTACAACTATTGATTTATCTTCATAAAAAAATGAGAAAAATAATAAAATAAAATATAACTAAAATTAATTAAAAAAATCTAAATCTTAGCAAAAAAAGAAATCAAATGTAATTCTAACTTAAATTTTTAAATTAAGTGACACAAAAAGAAAAGAGATATAGATATAATTAAATTCATAAATTTGAGAAACCATAAATTCTTGAATATAAAATCTTGATTTTTATAAATTAAATTGAATTAATTTCCTAAATCTCGATTCCATGAATTTGAGTTGGCATTATCCCTTGAAAAGAGCCAACTAAAAAGGTGGGCTAGATCTAATAAAACACTTGTGGTCCATGGCTTATTAACCCAAATAGGCTTCATGGACTTATTTCTTTCTTTTGTAGCTCTTGATTTTGAAGTTTTCCTAGGCTTATGATTAAATTTAATTTTGTGCACCATAAGCTCTTTTAAATCTATGGTGGATTCAAGTCCTTAATTAATTCCACCCCACTAAAAAAATCCCTATTTGCCTAAGTTAAAGTTTAAAGAGTCATAAATATGTTTGGTGTCAATTTCTCAATCTCTACTTTTACTAACTATGTGTCATTTGGTGATGCATAATCTTTCTAATGAATGAAAAAATCTTTATGATACATTAGAAGTTTTTTGAATTCTCATTAATCAAGATATTATCAATTTCAAAGAATTTTAAAATAGAAGACATAAGAAGTTCATCAATTGAGCCACCTAAAAAATGGTAGTTTATAAATTCAAATAAAAATTCCTTTATGTGACAATAGACCTTGTAATAAATATACCATATCATGAACATAAACCATTTGCATTTGTATTTAGCTTTCTATTTTGAAGGGATTAAAATCTCTTGGGTATAAAATTGTTTATTTAATGGAGGAGATTCTCTTAGACTGAGTATAAACTAATACATTAGTATCCTTCATTTAGCACCCACAAAGTTTTACTTTAATTTACCATCTCAACATGTTTCAAAATCCTCAACATAACTTGTTACTTTTCTTTTTTGTGCATAGTTTAAAAATCATTTACAAATATAAAAGAAAAAAATATAAATTATATAAAAGGAATATTCACTAAGTAAATTAACGTTTTAGGACGTTGGCCACATAATATTTGAAATGGTGATAACCATTGACTCTATACCTTTGGGTGGTTTGATGATAACAAAATCATATTCATAATGACTAATGTGTGTTTTGAGATTTGATGAATAGATGTAGATTGATGGGGTAGATTGTAATGCTCATGCAAGCAATGGTCAAGGACATGGGGTTGCATTCTTCATGAACAAGGTGACACAACTTGCTTTAAATGTTGGGATTTCTTAATATAGGTTACTAATCCTTTCTCTTACATAAATAGCATATGAAATCAACTCTCAAATAGAAAATGAAAGAGAAGTTACTTTTAAATACACAAATAAGAAAGGATTGAGCTACTCGAGCCATGCAATCTTTCACTGTTTATTTAAAACCTTGGAAGGAATCAAAATAATTTCAAATACTTACTTTCATTTTCATTGTCATTTTTGACGACATAATTTTAGCTTTATTTACATTTATTTTTTGTGCCATGTGATACTTATGTAGTGCTGAGTGGAGCACAATATTCACAAGGGGGGTTGAATTATGTAAATTCAAATATTCAAGGTAACTCAAATAATTCAACCTTCTTTACAATAAGAGACACTATTATTTTTAATCTTATTGGCTTTAATAATGCTTGTTTTTAAAAAAGATGTTGTGAAGCATATTAAAATTAATGTGTTGTATTGTAAGTATAAATTGAATATTAGGTGGTTCAATCAAGTCTACATCTAACACTATTAAAAAGTTTAGGTAATTCACTAAAAATATTATTTTACTAAAAAACTATAACACCAAATTAATAAAAACATACAATACTAACTTGATAAAAGCTTACAATATTGGCTTGATAAAATCCTACAAAATTGACTTAATAAAAGTCAACATGCTAGTTTATTAGAAGACAACAGCCAACTTAATAAAAACCAACACACTAAATTAATAAAAGCCAACAACTATCTTAATAAAAGCTAATAAAAGAATAAATAAAACTCCTAACAATATGGCATGCAAACAAAGACAAAGCATAATTCAATAATCTTATAACTTAGTTCACAATTATGTGAGCAGCACACTAATGTGATTATAAAAATCCACAAAATTATACATTGTAGATTAAAGAAAAAGCATGCCAAAGCTTGTCACTTAGCTCATTAAAAATGGATGAAATGATGGCTGATAAAATGAGGGATGATGAGAAATTTATAATTTGTTCCATTCTTTATGTCCTCAAATTGTAAGATGATTTTAATGAAAAGCTCTTTCAAATGATAATCAAGTGAAGCTTTAACCTTATCTCTCACTTTTGGATGCCCTTACATAGCTCTTTCCAAGCTCTCAAATGGCACTATTGAAAACTTGTTAAACTAGCGATTACTCACATTTTCAACTAGTCATAAATTACGATGGGGAGAGGGTGAATTATAAAAATTCTAATTTAGGAAAAATCTAAACAATTAAAGAACTTTTAAAAACTATTTAAAATTTTGATTAGAATATGATTGAATAGATTTGTCAATTGCTCAACTCAATAAAAATTACAACAATTCAAGCAATCAAAGGAAATGTCACCATAGAAATCTTTTCATTACTTTGATTACTCTTAAAATCACAAGATAGTAATAGAAGTATATTACTTTCAACAAATGAAAATCAATAATTCAAGTAATATTACAATCAACCACTCTATTCCAAAGCTTTTAACTTTATAGTTTTTTTGATAATCTAATTGCTTTTAATAGACACAAGATAGATATCAATAGAAGTAATGATTCAAGTAATCACAAATATTTTCATAGCTAATATCTATTGTTAACCTTAACAGTTACTATATCATATTTTAAAAAAGGTTCATTAGCTTTCTAAAATAACTTTTTACAAGTAAAATAAAAATGGACAAACAAGATTTTTAGGTGTTCCATAAACCCTTCGCCTACATCCACCCCTAGTTGATCTTACCAAGCTTATACTAGAAAACTACTCACTTTTGTTGTAGTAGATAAATGTAACATTTATAAAATCACTCCCTTTTGCTATAGTAGGTAGGAGTACCCCTGTTGGTAATATTTATAATAAAATAAGTCAAGTAGCTTAACAAATATTACATTAAAGTTTATATAATAAGGATCAATAATATTTTATAGCATATTTGTATAGAATATATAACACAATATCCAAATGATATGAAAACAAATGTTCCAAGAAATATATAAATTCCTTAAGTAATAGTTGAAGAATGATGCTGTTAATGCTCATATGAGGTAGCAGCATGATAAATAAAATTATTGTGTTCACAAAAGAGAGGTGAATTGTGTAAATTTTAATTTTAAGATAAAATGATAATATTTAATGATATTTAAAAAATATTTAAAACTTTTTTAATTGAATATAGTTTTCAAATTACTCAACACAATTCAAATTACAACAATTCGAAGAAACACAAACAATGTCATTATGGAAATCTTTTTGTCACTTGATTACTCTTAAAGTCACAAGATAATAATGAAATTGTAATATTTTTTACAAATTGAAGTTAATAATGTCAGTAATATTACATTTGATCACTCTATTAGAAAGTTTTAACTATACAAATCTTTTGATAATTTTAATCCTACTTAATAGACAAAAGATAAGAATCAATAGAAGTACTGAATCAAGTAGTCTCAAATATTCTCACGAATGATATCTATTGTTAATCTTAATGGTTGTTATATTAAGTTTTAGAAAAGGTTTATTTGATTTTCAAAATTTTTTTTTGTAGTAAGTAATGTAGGTAAAGCAAAATCTTAGTCTACATTTACCCTCAGTCAACTTGGGTAGGATTCCACTACAAAATTATTCTCTTTTGACATAATAGGTAGTAGTAAAATTTACAAAGACACTCCATTTCACTACAATAGATAGGAATACACCTTTACAATAGAACAAGATAAATAGCTTGAAAAATATTATGGCACAATTTATACTTAAGCTCAATAATATTTCACCACACACTTATAAACAATATACGACATAATATTTAAAATGATAAGAAAAGAATTTACCAAGATGTATATGAATTTCTTATACAATATTTGAAAGAATGATACTGTTAAACCTCAGTTGGAGCAATAATAAGATGGAAAAAGTTCACTATCAAGAGAACAACCTACAACTCTTATTCTCCATTCTCTTCTAAATGTTTCATAATAAGATTAATTAGCTTATTCTTGCTCAAAATAAATTCTATTTATACAACCTAACATCCCAAAGTATATAAAGGAAATTCCAAAATTTTTAAGCACTTTAAATCGTTAGTTCAATTAACTTATACCTAAATCCTTTAGGGTAATGTTGAATAATTACTAAATATGCAAGATAAAGTATTAGCAATATGTGCTAATCGAAACTAATTTGCAAGCCAAGCTATGAATTATGTTGTAAGTGAATTTTAATGCTCCAACCATATGTTGAAAATAATTTTAAGAAAATAGACTGATTAAAGTTTTGATGACATCTTAGTATAAATAAACAAAGTCACTTGTGACTAAATTTTAAGCTCTTAAGAAAATTTTCTACAAAGTAGGATCATATAATACAATATTTTGTACAAGAAGCTCACACCAACAAATGACTAAATATTTAAACCAAACTCTCGTGTGAGTATTAATCATACTTGTATCATTAAAGAATCATAGTAGTACAACAGAACTATTGTAACGAAAGAAATTGGTCCAAAATGTTTCTCATATTATACTAGTTTGATAGTATATATCCATCATATGATACATATTTTTAAAAAATTTGAGCTCTCAAAAAAATGTCTTATGCTATGATCATAAACTATGACTGCTTGTATGGTCCATATATTATTTTGTTTAAGGTAACTGGAATACTAATCTCATCATACAATAATGTATCACATTAGCTCAATGCCAAGTGTTGTGAAATCTACCATCATATAACTTTGATACATAAATCATCTTTCTATGATATGTAATATTTACTAATTGATGAACATACTATTATGATATGAAGATCATATTAGTATGATGTCATGTTTATGCTATTATGTTTAACAATCATCATATAAGGTTTGATGCATTAACATTCTTATAAGTGAAACAGTTTTATGTATTGGTTCACATATCATATGATACAATTACATACTTGTATGGTATAATAAGCATATCTATTAATGAACAAATAATTACAATATAGTATTTCATAATGTATGATAAGAACAATAATAATAGGATAAAGTCATACTAATATGATTATTAATCATACTAGTATGCATAATAAGCATGTTTAGTAACTTATATCAGATTTTCATCGGAGCAAATATTTTTGTAACATAGACTTTGTAATATATGATATATATAGTGCTTAGCGATATACTTATAATAGAATATGGTTGTAGTAATATGATATGAAAATTATATATGTTTGACTAATATTAAGATTATACACATAACCAATCCTGAGTGGAAATAGACTTTATAAATTTATAAAAAAGCTTTATACTCATATGATTTTAAGTTAACTCTACTCTCAAGCATTGAAACACACGTTTGAGGCCAATACCTCGTACAACCTAATTAATGCTTCTTACAAATTTTTGAGTAACTGGTAATTGTTATATAATGATGACATCATACATTATGATGCCATAACAACTTCAAATTATGATTGAGATTTTAAGAAAACATATAGAGCATCAGATATGATATTAGACATTATCTTGTATGACTAATAGGTAAGAAAATAGTATTGCTTAGTTGAGTTAGTTTTTAGCTAGATTTTGTTAACTAAAGGCTTGAGCTAAACTTACAAAAACTTGTAGAATTATTAACAATGTCCTAATACAATTCTAAAGATCTAAATATCTCAAGGTATGATTTAATAATAGAATTCATGAGTTATAATGTGTAATACAATCCTAATTATGTTATATAAAAACAAGTAATGGGATAACTAATCTAACACAACTAAAGTCTGATGATAAACTACATATGGAGTCCACTCCACCAAAAGCAAGATCAATGATTCCATGATTTGCAAGTTGTGTTAACCTTAAGCAAAGCCCCTAACTCTCCTTGACATGTCTTTGCATGTGAATTTCTTTCCTGGAACACTTGATTAAGCTCTCTAATTAATTAATTCCTTTTTGATCATAAGATTCATGATCTAAAATAATCAATAAAGAATATTAATAAAATTAACATAATTATTTTATTATTATTAAACTAGTGATACAATAACAAAAGATATAACATGTGTAATGCAATACTGGTAGCATCATCCAAGAAATCTCTATTACTCAACTAGTCCATTTTTTTGCAAATGGATAATACAAATTTGATGAAAACATCATATAATATGATTAAAACAAAATTATGCAACATCCAAACCTTGGGCTCTCAAAAAATATTGTATCATGTAATATTATACATTATGATGGATGATACAGTATAAAAGAAAGAAATGGTGGCCAAGTAATAATATAGATTCATAACAAAGTCTCAAACTTGAATCAATTAAATTAAAGCCCTCCAAAATTTAATACATGCTTGATAATTTGGAGAACATGTAAATGATAACTTTGAGAAGTCATGGTTCATCCATACATTATCATGAGTATACATAGTTGGTGCTACATTAATGAAAGTGTCTAAATTTTAAATAAAAGTCTTTAAGAAGTAAGTAAGAAGTATGCTTTTATTATTTATGTATACAAGTCTTCAAGGGATAGGTAAGAAGCATACTTTTGTATTAAAGAATGATATAAACTTCAAAATATTCAAAAGTTAGGTAGAAAACATGATGATGTATTAACAAAATTATATAAGTATTAAAGTCTTTAATAAGTAGGTAAGAAGCTTTATGTTTATATTAAATAATTATTTATACTATCTTATTTGAAGGACCTCTCATGAATGGATGAATGGTTAGTTAGTTATGACTAAATAAAGTATATTTTTTGTAGCTTGAGTGCTTGAGTTAGTTTGGTGGTCATCTCTTAGGTTCACTTTTGTAAGTAAATCATTGCTTTCTTCTTCATCTTCTTAACTCTATTTCTTTTCTTTTAAGCCATTTTATCATACTTTTTATCTATTAACTCAAGCAATTACATCATTTGATCGTAAGGCTCAATCTTTACTCTGTCTACATCGATGAATTTTATGATAAGGTCTTTCTTCTTGATCATAATGAATCATACAAGTATGATAAGTGTATCATAGTTTATAATACAAAACAATCCAATATATAAATAACTCTCATTACCAATCTCTTTGGTGAAATGGTAATGTGCAAGTACAAAAATGATATATACTATATTACAAAAATCACTCAAACATAGTCTAAGTTCTCATTATTATGCTCTCAAATAAGTTATGTTGAATAAGTATAAAAGTAATATTATATAAGCATGATAAAACTTAGTACGTTACCCACTCATTGTTAAGATTATTATACAAAGACAATGAGGACCTTCACGTTGTATGAAGCTTATAGATTTTATACCACTTGAGGACTCAATTTACATTATTCAGTCAAAATCCTTGTTTGATCTTTCACATAAATATATCGTACTAATATGAAATAAAATATCATATTATACAAAGATTGAGAATATTTAATCTCAAATTAGACTTCCTGAGAAAATCATCAATGTACTTGTATGATCGAGGTATCATATTGGTATGAATTATATAACTTATGCATATAGTATAAAATCTCCCATGACCAATGCTTTATCTAATTTTATGAAATAGTTAGTCATATTATATGAAGGAGAGCTAGTATAAAAGTATTAGCAAAGCAATCCTCACTAAACTCAATTACCTTTAAATTCCTACATAACTTAGCCTTAACACATGATGTAACTCACAATGAGTGTAATTTTCTTAGGTACTATATGTGAAAAAATAATGAAATACATGCCTTAAATAAATCCTAAGTTTCTCAAAAAAATAATTTTAAGTTTTGACATTTTAATTATCAAAATAAAGAGACTTAATAAAATGACCTTTTCCTTTTATTGCTCCTACTTATGTTTCTCCAAGTGCTTGGTTAACACCCACCTCTGCCAGGATCCTTACATCTCATGATGAAGCTCTTTACATGAGTAACCTAATTGATCTTGAGATGTATGATTTGATATCAAAATTTAGAAAACATATTATCAAATACAACATAGTAATTTTATTATTGTCAAACAAGTGATGTAATGATCGAAGAGTATAATATCTTAAGTAAGATTATGAGGACTTTGTGAAAGTGTAGTTGTCATTAAAACTAAATAATTATATCCATTATTACTTGTTTTCCTTCCTATATTGAGATTACTGTGAGCTTCGTTTGTGCAACTCTTGTAGGCTAATTTGATACTTGTGGATTCTTGTTTTGTAAGATAGTTATGAAGCTTGCTCATTAGATTAAGGGTAGATGTAAGCCTTTTATGTGTGACTAAATCACCTGAAAATTAGTAGTGTACTTTACTTTGATGTATTCCTTTTATTTTCCTCTTCACACAAATATTTTTAAAATTAATTAAGAGTTTTCTAAAATTTACAATTGACCAATGTATTGTGGCTCAATCAATTCAACAATAACTTAGTAGTCTTTGAAATCAAGTTGGTTTATGTGCATTCATTTCTAGGTAGATGCAAATTTGAATTATTTATACTTTTCTCAATGAAGAGGCCTCAAAAACTTCTCCAGAGCTGTATTATACATTTTTATTTTCCTATTAATCTAGGTGAAATATACAAGAGTATTATAATTCTATACTAAATAACTTTCATGAAGTCTTCAAAAATATGAGATGAATCTATACTATTTATCATATATTAAATTATTTGGTAATTTCTACAATAAAGATTTTTCACCAAAGAATAGTTTGGTTATTTGAGGAGTATCATTACCTTTGCAATAAGAAATAAAATGGTTCTCTTTCAAAACTTGTCTAAAACCACAAATATATTATTGCAATGTTTAATAGTAAAGGGGATTCTTAATGCAAAGTTCAT
The DNA here is from genome assembly GCA_023846275.1 of Vanilla planifolia. NCBI lineage: Eukaryota > Viridiplantae > Streptophyta > Magnoliopsida > Asparagales > Orchidaceae > Vanilla > Vanilla planifolia. The sequence continues at coordinate 23,064,769 of CM043870.1, forward strand.
AAAAAGATCATTCCATAGTCAACTTAGAACCAACAAAGACAAATGTTTTTGACATTTTCATTTTAGTAGACTTTACTAGTTTATAAGTGGATCATGTCTTTAAGTTATATGTTTCACATCATTCTTTAGCTTGAGCTAAACAATCTGGGATTTAAGAGACTAATCATTTTTACTCTTACACATATGTCTTATTATTTCTACAGAATATAATTCAATAATAAGGATATCACTTTAAAAGATTTACATAATATATAATACTTATTCTTTAAACAAATATCCATTTATATTGTGAAAATGATTATGCTAAGTAATAGATTTATCATTTAAGTAATGATATATGATTTAAACTTTTGGACAACAAGAGTAATCCTTCTTAAGTATATCAAAGGAATAAATATTAAATTTTGGAGAACATATTGCCAAAATAAAATATAGATAATAGATTGAGTAATTTGGTTTGAATCAAGTCTTGTGCTTCATAATTGGAATATTGTTCAAGATGTGTAAGAGATAAAACAACATTATTCCTATTGTAAGGTATAGTTTTTTTTGCAAGTTATTGGGAGACATATGTGTGAGTGTGCTTACGTGTGATGATTGGAGCATCTAAATTTGTAAGTACTATTCCTATTACTAAGCAAAAAGGTTGGCACATCAAAGGGCACGATATGCATAGGTGTGTGGAGGCAACAAACCAAAAACTTCTCTTCTTGGTCATTACACATGTTTATATAGAAAGAAGATGAATGACCAAAACTAATAAAATAATCTTCACTCTAAAAAGAACTAAGAAAATTAAAATAAAAATCTTTTAAAATAAAAAAAAAAATATAAAAATAATAAATGATGCGCTAACACCTACTATAATTCAATAGACCAACAATTTTTTGTAAAACCCTTATTTAGGACCTTTATGGGCTATAATTTGTCATCTAGTTCATGGCTTATTATAAATTCAATAAATGATGTCTAGGTCAACTTGACATGCTGCATAGCTCTCCCACCAAGAAAAACTCTACTTGCAATCATCCTTTTGAAGCAACTTATCCTAAGTTAGCTTAGTCCACCATAAGAAACACCACCTTATCGAGGTAAACTCTAAGTATCATCACTATACTTGATACTGATTTTGTTGGGAATGACCCTTCAAGTACATTTTAGTATTGAAAGGAGCAAAACAACTTGTATTGAGAGGAACAAAAAAACTTGTATAAATAATATTAGATAAAATATAATAATCAAAATACTTTATTAAAGCATTATTGATTTTTTTGATTGCTTCACCATTAATAGAGATTGACTATATAGCCTATAATTGTTTTCCATGAACCAATTTTCATAAAATAGAGAAAATTCAATATCAATTTTTTTATGAAACACATATAACAAGAAGTGTAAAATGCATGTAGCAATAATTGTGTCTAAAATAATTCAAAAGTTGTTAGATACAAACTTGTTCAATAGTGGATGTAAAGAAATTCTTAGCACCACTACCAAAATTTTATGAAAGTTTGTTTGGTTCCAATCATAAATGGACTCCAAAGCAAGTTTCTTAGAAGTTCATATCTTCTAGCCTTTCTTATGAACCATATAGATGCGGCCTAGGTTGAGACTGATGTAAGGATGGAATTCTAAACCTTAGAGGTTAATAAGGGCATGTACTTAAAAACTATTGATTTTATTGGTGTTAGTTATCTATATAAGTCATTGCTTAGGCACATGAAAAAAGGAAATACCTAAGTAAGAAGTTCTTTAATGAATGAAAAATATGTCCAACATAACATAAAAGTTCCTACTTCAAAACTTTTTAAATAATGGAGGCACAAATATGCTTGACACTACTACCCAAATTTCATGAGAGTTGGTTTGATTCCAATCATAAATGGTACCCAAAAGAAGTTTCGCAGAGGGCAGCCCTCTTCTAGCTTTTCCTATGAACCATATAGATGTGGCACAGAGTGAGACTGAAAGGATGGAATTAAAAAATTTAGAGGTTAATGAGGGCAATTACTTCAAAGAGTATAGGTTTGGTTGGTGCTAGTTGTTTATTCAAGTCATTGCATAGGAATATGAAAGAAGGAACTATCTAAGTAAGAAGTTTTGTAGTGAATGAAAAATATTGGTGCTGACAAGCCAAAAATCAGGAATGAAATAATTAGATAATCTCATCAAATTCTCTATCCCTTTCTTGTTATCAATATGAGAATGATCCTTTATTTATATTTTGAGGACAAGCTTTTGAAGGTCATTTGACTAATCATCCTTAAAGAAAAAGTTTTCCAAATTAAATTGAATAATCTAATTGGAATTTGTGCTTATGGATGAAGTAGATGTTAAAGATAAATGTAAGTTCCTAAGATATTGTGGAGTTAAGAGATTTATACTATTTTTAAAGGTAAATCTATGAATATTATTTTGATAAGTGATATAACATTTTTAAGAATAATATTTATCCCTTAATAATTTCTTTATTTTGTCTCTTGTAAGTTCTAAATAAAATCTTCTACAATATTTCTCAATTCATTAAACACGTCCATTACCTCACATTTTACCCTAATCAAATGATAGCTAGCTTTGCTGAAGGATTTCTCTAATATGATGACTCTTACAACAAACATATGAAATTAAGTATTACTAGCAAGAAAATCACTACAATGAACCATCTTCTACTAAACCTAAAGCTCTTCACAAGATTAAACACAATGATTTATGTGATAGGCATGGAAATCCCTTGCTATAATGCCCCTTCAAGAAAATCAAACATAGGTAAAAGGACATCAAAGGTATACACTATCCATTTGTTAGTGGTGCTATCAACAGCTTTCATTTTTGCTAACTAGTGATTCTCCTTTTTTTACCACTTCACCTCCTTGTAGGTATGGAAAACTATAACACATGCATTATCTCTTTTTTTTCATCATTTGACATTGTATCAAAAGAAAATGTTTTAGATTCTAGTTCTATCAGTTCTTATGATAGTTTTTGGGTTGTAATCACCTTCGTTCATGCTTAGTTGTACTATTGATTTGCTTTGTGATGTGGAAAACTGCATTGAATTAGAAAGCTTCATTTTCATTTTAATGACCAAAAGTTGAAGAGAAAGGATGCAGGTACAAAAATAAGTGATTTTTAAAGGTTAATACATATTAAAGATAATGTCATGTGGGTTGACCATCACCCTTAAACCACACAATGAAATTTGTGAATACATTATTAAATCCATACCCATTTAGTTAACAAGAATTTTAGTCATTGAATTTATTTCTAGGAGCCACTATTTTGATGCATATCCTATTCTTGATAAAAAAAAAGGATTAGAATTTAGGGGAATAATGTTGATTCAAAATTTCTCATTATGAAGGTCACTTGATGTAGAATGAGTGAATGATGAATTTCACTTTTGTAGAAAATTTTGACACATACTTAGTAAAGAGAAAACTTAAAAAATCAACCTTTTTAATGAATTTTTAATTATAAACTCATAGGTGATTAAGTTTAATAATTATGGATTCTAAAATTAGATAAAGTAGGTAATACGATATCTCTTTGTTGAATCCAACATTAACTCTTATTTGATTAATCTCATCAAAAAATACCTTTTCTTTTATAATATTTTTTAACACATTACAAGTAAAAGGTAAATTCAAAGTTTTTATTATAGTGGACTTGAAAATTTCAAGAACTAAAATTTCAATGTTATGTTCAAAATACTTCTAAAATAATTCAATAAGTATTTTCTATATGCTCTTCATGGCTTTGATACCATCTAAGAGACTCATATTCTTTGCTAAATGATATCTTTGATGACTATTTACTTTATAAACCTTTCTTTCTAATAATTTTTTATTGAAGATCTTTGCTTGAGTTCTTTTGCTTGGAGTACCAATATCTTAAATAATGATTTTAGCTAGATTTTCTTGAATCTTTGATTCAAACTTTTGATTCTTTTGTTTTGGAGCCATATTTACAATGCAAACATATGAAAGTTCTAATTTTTGAAGCAAGCTTTTATTTTATATCATGTATTGAGATGGATGTTTGTACTTTTGTTTTTCGTTTATATTCCTTTATGGAATTTTGTGCGTGGTTAAGACTTCTTTATGAAAAGGCTGTTGTAATACGCTGTGCTTGAGCCCTAGAAAAGCAAGAGCGGTTAGTTGTAATCCTCAAGTAACATTTGTGCAACTTTGTAAGGTAATTTTCCTTGAGTTAATACATTAATTATCTCAAAGGAAAATTTCAAAGAATAAATGGGAGACTAGAGTAGGCAACTAGCAGAACCAAGATAAAATTGGTGCTTCCATTTTCTTAATATCATAGTTCAATTATGTTCAAAAGCTCAATACTTTACTTTTAACAACTATTTTATTTGAACTTCTCTATTGTACTTGCGTTTTAGCTTCAAGTTTGTAAATTGTGTGCATTCAAGTTATAATAAAGCACAACTAAAATAATGAAAACTAAAGCTTTTTGAGTTAAACAGATCATTTTCTTTCATCTTAATAATTTACTAACATTATAACTAATAACTAACTTTTAAATACTACATTTTCACTTTTCTTTTGTATTTTATGTACAAGCGCATAAACTATTGGCCAGATCAAGTTTTTTTGTTTCTTTCTAAATATTTCCAAGGAGAAACTTGGACAATCAATCACTTCTTAATATTATTTTTAGTTTTATTATATTCAACCAAAGGTGAAGTTGGAATACCACTCCTTTAGTTTTATTTGGGCTAACTATCATATTGCGAAATTGCTTTGTGCCTATACCATATGACTCTCAAAGGTTATCACAATAACATCAAAAATAAAAATGCTACAATTATAATTTGGTATTTGTTATTTATTATATATTATTTGTTATTTTATTGTGCTAACTCTATTACATCATTTTTATGTAGTTTTGTTTTCTTTTTTAATAGAGTTAATTAATTTTATGTAACTCATTAATATAAAATATCTTCTATTTCAAGTCCTCTCTATTGTATTCTTTTAAGTAGCCTGAGCATGTGCATGCAAATTTGTTATTATTGATTTGAAGTACTAGTACCATTATTCAATTGCTCTAAGTCACTCCATATAGCCTTAAAAACTTGATACTCGACACTAGTCTATTAAGATAAGTGTTGCAATATTATGGTGGTACAACACAAAACATATGTTATAGATGATATAAGTATTTAGAAACTATTACCCATGAAGAATAAAAAATGATATGCTTAAACAAATGAACTTGTTGCATTGATATTAATTATATGTGCCACATCAAATTATTTTGGCCTAAAAAAACAATTCTAATAAGGGGTTGGATGCTTGTACTGTTGGTAAAACCTTTGATAAATCTTGACAAAAATAGTTTACTATATCTAAATAATATTTCATTGAAATACATCTGTGTTATGAATCCTATCATGGTCTCCAAAATTGGCATGAAGCTACAACATGAAGCTCCAATTAGAGGATGCAAATGATAGACAACTATTCTAATGCTAGCACAAATTTGATGCAAACCGTGCAAAGTAGTAGGAGATTGGGACCCACAATGAATAAAAGGTAGATACAACTCTTGTCTAATGATATCTCAATAAGCAATGCTTCTTGAAAATTTAGTGATTAAATATTTGAAGATAGAAAAATATATGTAAAGCCTAACTAGAATGTCTAAAAGAATAAGTATCTTATTCATTGTTTATGGTTCCACATAATCTACAAAACTTGTATTTGCTTAACCTAGAAATGATGTGAACCTTTTGGTTGCTTGGGGACCTAATATCGTTGATTGCAATAGAATGAATTAAGAATTATTTAGGGAAACAAAAATGACTGGCATGCAATCATTTGTGAATCTTAAAAGAAGTAATAGTGTCATCTTTAACAGTCATCCTACTAGAGTAATTAGAAAAATGAATGTGGAAGAGTCATTGGCATGAAGAGGCATGCCGATTGTTTCACAAATCTGACCAACAAATCCATATGCTAAAGCTAGAAAGGAATACAAGGAGAGAGTGCATGGAGAAAGACTAAGGATTTTACTCAATAGGTTGTGTTCCTCTTAAATAATTATATAAAGCCCTTAACTCAACTATCTATTCATCTGACACATGGTATAATACATCCATTCATACCACTATGCTATTTTCACCTATTAGCAATGTTTGTACTTATGTTTGAATTTAGTCACTTGTTGTCATATTTTGATTTGCGAGTGTGTGTCATATGTTTTGTATCTCAAATTATCTTAGGACATGTCTTTAGGTTCATGATTTGACTTTTTTGTGATTGTCAATTCACAAGATGGTTAGGTGATCTAAACTACACATTGTGATTATGTAGCTACATTGAGAGATCACAAGAAGACAATATAACAGATGGTGCTCTCACCCATACACATTTGTACCTAATTGATGTTAACTATCATGGGCAATGAATTAATCTCATCATGTGATGAGTTGAAATTGCCTCATTTATGTGTTCACCACATGGGACAATCACTATAATTATTTTGGCTACTTTAAAAGCCCTAGTTTGCACATCACACACACACGCACCCTTCCATCAAATTATAAATGGGTATAGCTTGACAAGTGAAGGATTGTTAAAAATACTTAAATGAAGTGAGTTTAATTCATATTTCTTTCTCTTTTGACTGATTCTAGGAGTGATAAAGGTTTGAATTAATTTGATTTATGGATCCCGTAGGTTTACTTAATGTGGTTCTAAGTCCTACAAATTGTGAGATCAGTTAGTTTGCTTGCAAACTATTTATGTTCCATACTTCATCTTTTCCAGCAAACCATTTGTCGTTACACAAAATTATTGAATGATTTTAATCTAATGTTCATATATTGCGTGCCTAGCTTTGGAATGAAAAATCAAAATTTTTTTAGATAGTTTCCCAAACAATAAAAAATAGCTGAAAAGCTGTTCGTATTGTTTAGCTTGGTTTTCAAAACTAATTTGGTTTGTTTTAGGCTACAAGCTTGAGGATTTAACAGCATTTAGTTTTCTTTTTGTTTCACGGCCTGTAGAAAGTTAATAATATTTGAAGTTCATGAAAAAGTAGTATTTTTTATAATCTGAACTTGTACAATTTATAACCATTATGTTAGAAAATAGAGAGATGTATTTTTCTTGAAATGAACCTAAGTCAAGGTGTTGTAACTAATCCCTAAAGCAACACATATTGATGCTATGAATGCATAATATTATTTCCCATGTAGAAGAAAAAATCTTTGGTCAAACCTATGCTAATCGCAATGGCAGCATTCCTAGTTTCTTAGCTCATTGCACTTGATGTAAAATCTATAAAAATCTCATAATTCTCCTCCTCATCATCATAGTTGTTTGATGCCTAAGGATAATTCTGCCTCAATTTTAATGCCTCCATCAAATAACTCAGTCATCTCTTTTGCTAATGTATCTTTGTGGCCCTCTTTTAAGCCAAGAAAAATAAAAGTGGAAGATGCTCCTTTTTAGTGGGAACTAGTTGGTAACAAAACAAATGTGAAATAAAGAGAAATACAAAAACAATTTTTAGGTAATTCAGCTAATACCTGTGCTTACATCTATGCCCAATCAACCTAATTAGGCTTTCATTAAATCCACTTTCTTTCATTATAGTAGGTAGCGATAAATCAAATACAAGTGGTGCTCAGAGTAACAATATTAACAAACATAAAAAATAATAGTAGCTAGAAACAAAACAACTATAACACTTGAAAACTTTGATATAGAAACATTTATCTTGTATCCTTAAATTAATGGTGGCACAAATGCTAATAATGTTAAGAATGAAATTACTAGTGAAGCTTAGAGTAAAATCAAGCATAAATAAGAAGTAGATGTCTTTCATTTTTTTGTATTGCCTTCAGTTGAGAATGTTTGTAATAGGCTTTGCTCTCAACTTAGTTAATGTACATTCCAAGCACTTACAATATTTTCCATCTTAAAATTTATTCATATTTATATCAGATGATTTTTTAAGTCCATTTATGGAAAGTTCAATGGTCGAGAATATGATTTTCAAAGAGATTAAACTAACTGTTGTAGTCTTAATTTTTCTTCATAAAAAATATGATCAACAAATTATATTGGAGCAATAGATACATAAAGGTGATTTTTTTGGATAATATGCCTATCCATTCTTTGTAATTTAGTATGAATAATATATCATAGAAATACAACAATAGTGCTTATACTATACGATTGAAATTTGAGCACATTTCTCTTATTTTCAAATCTTCATGCAAGATGATTGTTTATATTGTGCAAGTACACTACATTTATTATATTAAGTTAAGATGATCATACGATTCTAATAAATGGGTTGTCATTGCACAATAATTTATTTTACTAAGAGTTTAGCACTTGAGAGTTTTCTAAATGATATAAACTCATAAAAGTAATATATATTTCAACTTAATGTGAAGATCGTACACATATGATGAACAACATCGTATTTGTATGACAACATTGTATTTGTATGACAACATTGTAACATTTTTATCTTAAATATTTTAAACATCCTATGAAGAGAAATAAATCATACAAGTATGATAAACCACTTCATACCATTTTATGTAAAAGTTATATAAATATACAAAACAAAATTTATACTGGTATATAACATGTATGACCAAGTAATAATTAGTCATTCTATGTTAAACACATAATTATATTAGTATAATAAAAGATATCATATATTTTTGACCCAATTATAGTTTAATCATGACTTAGATTTTAAGAGAAAATAATAATTGTACATATATGAACAAGAGTTCATATAAATATTATACATGTAATAACTCAAATCCTAAAACACATCCTTAAATAAAATAAGGTTGAGGCCTTTTACAACTAAGTCTACTCTTCACATTCTTAAGCCAAATGACTATTGCATCAGTATGATGAGATCATCATACATATATAATGCCTTCATGTTTTAACTTCTATTACTATTGTAAGCTAGAAAGTTAATCATATAAATATAATAGTAGTTATCAAATCATATGATCATAAAGCAGTCAATGATAAAGCTTGTTTTGAACTTAATTTCTTTATCCTTGGCATAAGTATTGAATCTTAAGTGTTTTATATAAGTGACAATCACATTCTACTACAACTTATAATAGATAAATACACTTAACTAGAATGCATGCATGAGTAAGCTTAAATGCAAACCTAAGTATCATATAATATAGAGAAAAATGTTTAACATTCTAACCCAAATAATGTGTTGAAAATAAGCTTTGAATGTGTAGCCACTCTATCTAAAGCTGTAACCAAAGGATCTAAGATTTGCTTGTTGAGCCAAATTTGAGAAAAGCCATCAAAATACCATGATTAGTCTTCACTTGTGGATTACTCTATGAAGCAATTGATCAAGCTCACCATTAGATCAACCCATTTGATCTTGAGATACATAATTTAAAAATACTCAAAGATGATGTTGGTAATAAACGATAGTTTTGTTATCATCAAATAAGTGAAGTAAGAACCAATGGTTCAATAATCTACCCATTTTAAAAATAACAAAACCATTAAGAAAAAAATGAAATAAAAAATGTTAATCAAGAAATCTCACAAATAATATCCATACATTCAAGATTCCCCTTAGTGTAAGTAATTCATCTAATTAAATCAAACTTGGGATTCAATGAATTATTTTCATTTCATTCATGCTCTTCTCCCCCTTCTCATCATGAAACAAAAGAGAAAAAAAAGTGAAACCAAGCACAATTAAGAGTTTAGTTTATCAAAACAAAGGGTTTATAATAGAAATCTTGCATGAGAATGCAACTTAAGTCATTGAAAAGTAATTTTAGATATATTGCAATATGATTATGTGGTTTTAGTAGGAAGAATCTAGTACAAGCTTTCATTATAGCATAAGAACATATTACACAACTTTCAATTTATAGAAAACTACAAATAATATAGTAATAAGTAAACTTAGTATATAATCAACATCGTAGCAATCACAACATTAATCAAAATTAAGACTTGTCACAACAAAGAAATAACAATCTAACGCAACAATTAAATAGAAATAAAAATTATAATTTGTTTAGAAGGACAAAAAATATTGACATACTAGCATAGCATCCTTAAGATTTAGTTCTCAAAATAATAATAATCAACTCCAAATAACTCTTCTTTATTGTCAAAATTCAAGCATACTAGTTCTTCCCCTTCTTTGTAATTTGTTAGAGAGGTTAAAAACACCTAAATTCATCCAAAGATTTGTAAAAATGTCTAAGGGAAAAGGCTTGGAGAAATATTAGCCAATTGATTATTGAAGGACAAAAACTAAACTAATGTCTTGCTTCTTAACATGCTTCTGAATAAAATGATACTAGATATTAATATGCTTAGTGCATGAGTATTGAGTTGATTACTTGGCCAAGGAAAATCATTAAAATTACTAAAATAAATTGGAATGTTTGTAAATGATAGTCTATAATCTTATAAATTTTGCAAAGTCTATAAAACTTAGGTGACAGCTTCTTGCCATAAAGTACTCAATTTTAATAGTAGATAAGGTATTTGCCACTTTCCATGAGTTGAGAGAATTTCTAAGTTAATTGAAAATTTCTAGATTTACTATTTCTATCAAATTTTCTTCCAACAAAGTTTGCATTTGTGTAAGAAATGAGATCAAAACCTATGTCACATTTAAGATATCATCCTAAGAATTTGGTCTCAATAAATTAAGGTGAGACTCTTTTAGGTTAGCTTGAAACCTAGCACATGATCCCATAATAAAAACAATATTTGGTCTATTAGTAGTAAGTAAATTAGTGATCTAATCATACCTCTTTATAGCTTCATGTTGAATTTCTTTCCAACTTCATTTTTGTCTAATATTCTAATCATTACTATTTGTGTTTTCTTAACTTTCATATTCTCAAACCCAAACCTCTTAAAGAGCTATATTAAGTACTTGCTTTGAGAAAACAAAGATTCCCTCATTGTTTTTTTTTCTTGAAGACCTTAAAAAAGGTTGTCTCTCTATTATCATGCTCATTTCAAATTTTTTTCTTCATCAACTTAGAAAAGGTTTTGCATATTTCTTCATTTTTTACTCCATGTATAATATCATCAACATATATTTGGCATACCAACTAATTTTAAATAAAATTCGTAACAAATATTTGTGTCTTTAACCCTACATTTAGTAAAATAGTTGAAACAATAAAATTGTGAAGTCCCTCATACCAAGCATGCAGTGCTCATACGAGTCCATAAAAAGCTTTCTTTAGCTTGAAAACATAATCTAACTTATTATGTACTTCAAATTGTGGAGGCTACTCAACATATACATTTCATTAATGTAGCCATTCCAGAATGCAATCTTAACATCCATTTGATGGAGCTTAAATCATTCACTCATAAGCAAGTAATATCCTTATTGCTTCTAAATGAGCTATTGAAGTAAAGGTCTTGTCTACATTTATCCCTTCTATTTGACTATTCCATTTGGTCACCAAGTGTGCATTATTCATAATTACTTCTGCATTTTCATCTAACTGACTATTGAATACCCATTTGGTACTTATTATCGATTGACACATGGGCCTAAGTACTGAACCACAAACTTCATTCTTAAAAAATTGATTTAATTCCTTATCCATTGTTGCTATCCAAAATTTATCTTTAAGGGCTCATCAATTGTATTGGACTCAAAATGGGTTACAAAAGTAGTATGATTGAATGTTTCACTTATTTTGATCTTATCACTTTCTTCACTTATGATTAATTCTTTAAGATGATTCTTAACAAATGATCATTCTCTTGTATCTTCTTCTTCTTTTTCATCAACATCCTTTCCTTTCATGTCATTCTTTATAGTTCATCAACTAAACTCAAGTCTTTTAGATCTAATTGCTTATGTGAAGTTTGAGTGGTATAGGAATTGCATGTTGTCTCATCCAACTTCATGTTAATAAACTCTTCCACAACTAAAGTCCATTTATTAGGGACTCTATAAGATTTTCTTTTTATAAAATATCTTAAAAAGATACCTTCATCTAACTTAGGATCAAATTTCTCTAAATATATTTTTTTCGTTATTCAAAATAAAACATTTGCAACCCAAAATGTAGAAATGTGATACTTTTGGATTCAAATCAAATAAAAGTTTATATGGTGACATATGAACCAATGGTGTCCTAAGTACCTGATTCAACAAATGATAAGCTATGTTAATGACTTTGGCTAAAAAATATTTTGGTATAATATATTCGTTTAACATATATCTTCCTACATCTAGCAATGTTCCTTTTTTTATTACTCTATTTTGTTGTGGGGTCCTAGATAAAGAGAAGGTAGCAAAATGCCTTGATGACAATAGAATTCCATAAATAACTGATTCTTGGACTCCCTACCTTGGTCACTCCTTATTGATAAAAGAGATAGCTTGTGCCCCTACTCTAATTTAACAACCAATCATACAAATTTCTCAAATTCTTCAAGCACTTCTTTGTTAAGAATATCACCAAAGTAATTCTAGAGTAATCATCAACTATTACAAAGCCATATTTTTTTTTCCTTTTGGACTCATCAGTTGATTGAGTTCAAATAAGTTTAGATTTAGAAGCTATAATGGTCTTTTAGTCATTGTCTTCTTGGATTTTAATGAGGTCTTAAGTTGCTTACTTAGTTGATAGGGCCACATACATAACCATCATTTCATTGGATATTAGGTAAGCCCTCTATGATGTAAGATGAAATTGCTAAAACCTAGTTTTAGCTTATAAACAATAACAAAATGTATAGGTTCAAGAAATAGACCTATGCAAGGGATTGCCCAAGGTGCTATAGGTTTAGAATTAAAATATCTTAGGAACATCGAGTAAGGAGTTTCCCAGAAGCTAAGGACTCACATAATTTCTTCAACACTAGATATCTCAACTTGAAAAAGAAACTAGTTTAGTTGTTACATCTAATATAACTCAAGCTGATGGTGACAGTAGTAAGATACACTTAATTGGAGTTTTTAGATTATGAACAAATTAGCTTATACATTAACATGCACAATCCCAAGAAATTGAACATGACAAAATTCACAAATGGATCATTATTGTAATATAATTTATTTCTTTAAGTGCCAAGTTGTCAAAAGTTTTTTGTATGATACATGCTTATATTAGTATGATAGTATTTTAGTTATGACATTCTAGTTAAACAATATCATATTTGTTTATCAATATTGTAACATTTTTACCTTGAGTTTTTAAAATATCTATAAAGAGAAATAAATTATACAAGTATGATAAACTAGTTCATATTATATATTATGTGAAAGTGATATAAATGCACAAAAATAATTTTTTGACTTGTACATGGATAATACCATGTAGGACTGAGCAATAATAGATCATTCTAAGCTAAACAGAAGGTCATATCAGTATGATGGAAAACATCATACATGTTTGACCCAATTACACTTTTATCACAACTTTACTTTTAGAGAAAATAACAATCATAAACAAAAGAACAAGAGTTTGTATAAATATGATACATGTAATGACTCAACTCTCAGAACAAAGACTTAAATCATACATGGTTGGTAGCATGTTGAATTTTGTTCACTCTTCACCTTCTTAAAACATATGACGATCACATTAGTATGATAAAACCATCTTATGTATATAATGCCTTCATAGTTTTAACTTTTATTAGTAATGTAAGCCAAAACTTAATCATACAAGTATGATAATAGTCATGATATTGTACGATCATAAGACAGTAAATACATATTTGTTTTGAACTCAATTTCTTTATCCTCAGCATATTCATTAAATTTATAATATTTTAAATAATTAATAATTAGCTTCTAGTGTAATTTAGGATTTATAATATCACTTAACAAGAATGAAAGTATGAGAAAGGTTAAATGCAAACCTAAGTGCTCACAATATAAAGGAAAAGGTTTAACATTCTAACACAAATAATATGTTGAAAATAGGATCCAAGATCTGTAAGTTGAACCAAATTTGAGCAAAGACATCAAATGCCATGACTAGTATTCACTTGAGGATTACTTCATTAATCAACTGATCAAGATCTCCATTAGATTAACATGTTTGATCTTAAGTTACATGATTTAAAAACACTCAAAGAAGGCATTATTAAAGACAACACAATGGTTTTGTTACCATTAAACAAGTGGTGACGTAAGTGTCTATTTTTAGCACAATGAATTTAATTATGACAACTAATATTAACCATCTTATTGCTAAGTTCTAGACAAATTTCTCTTAAAGAGAACTCTTTTTCTTTATCTTCTATCTCTTTTTGTACTTTTCTTTTGTAGTGGTTTTTTTCCTTCTTGATTATTCTTGACATGTGAGAATCTCATGCTCTTTCTTTCTCTCACTCTCTATTTATATTACATAACCTCTTCTTAAACTCATAAAATTTTTTATAGTATTCTTATGAATAAAAAATTAGAGTCAATGTATTTTTGGCATTGCCTATGAGAATTCAATTTGAAAAAAAAATTGAGTGCTAAAGGAGTAAAGTCATTGACCTTACAAAAAAGCCAAAGCTTTTGCCTTGACCAACATTAGTCTCCAAGTTTAGCTTTTGATCCTCTCTTTTATTTGTCTTGAAAGTAGATGGAATGTTTTATGAAAATGTTGATGGTGCTTTGCTTTTGTTAGTCCCAAAGGTACACTTAAAGAGGAGTGGGTGGGTGGTAAATTAAAGTGTGAAAATCATTTTTGAGAATTAAATTTTTAAGATCTTAAACCAATTAAAAAATTGTTATACCACATTCACATTCCAAGAAAGTAAAAATAAGGGAAATGAAACAATGTAGAAATGAGTATCACATTATGGTTTTTTAGGTGGTTCAATTCCTACCTAATGAACCTACATCCAACCCCAATTAACTTAGATATGGTCTTATCTCTCTTTCATTACCCCTATTTTATCATACCTAATAGAGAAACTATTACATGTGTTTTTTCTAAGACTAATGCACAAACTCACT
This sequence comes from Vanilla planifolia, assembly GCA_023846275.1. NCBI lineage: Eukaryota > Viridiplantae > Streptophyta > Magnoliopsida > Asparagales > Orchidaceae > Vanilla > Vanilla planifolia. The sequence goes on from CM043870.1 coordinate 23,079,769, forward strand.
TAGAGTCATTTTCTGTCCATAGGCTAACACTCAATCCATTATGTTTTTGCTTATCTATGACACAACCTTATGGGTCTTTTCCTAGGCTTAAAACCTATACTTTCTTGACTCATTTATGGCTTAGATTCAACCATCTCAAGATGGGTTATTTGGTGGCTAAAACCTTAACCTAACTACAATTTACCCTTTTCTTCTCTTAGAGCAAGTTATAAATTTCTTACAATTGAATAAAAATATGGCTCTTGATGAATTAAATGAATATGCAAAAGTATGAAACTAATCTTACAAACTTATTGAAGCATGTCAAGGATAAAGAAGTGAATTGTAGCTATGCTTATTTGCATTTTGCACAAGCTTTCCAATAGATGATAGCAAGCTAAAGATATTTATAAAGTTTTAAGGGAATGGAAATGAAGTAGAAAAGACTACAATGTGAGCTTCAAAAGTGCTTAATTGTTTACAACACCAATTAAGAGAATTAACTCAAAACATTTGCAAAACTAAGCTTATTTATAAATGCTTAAATCATTTTAAACATATCTAGATTTAATCTAATGATTCAAAATGGAATTATGGCATTAAACAAGCTTAGATAAGGTGGAAAATGGTCTTAAGAACCTTTATAAACTTTTACAAATTCTTTAATAAGTTTTTTCTTAATCCAAATGGTCAAATGAACTAGTTGTTACTTATTCTTAACAAACTAGGTGCACTATACAAAACAATAATTTGTTGTATGCAACTTTCTATAGTGTGCACATTTACCTTCCATACAATATGCAATGCCTTAAGATATAGTTCACAAATCTCTATTATACATGCATGCATTACATATTGTATGTTATGTGGTAGCATACAATGTACAATCCTCTATTAAATGCACACTGTAGACTTGAGTTAAAGCTCCAAAGTTCTTCTTTAATTACCTAGCTTATAATAATCTATGAGCACTAGATAATCATGTTAGTGGCACACTTAATTTATGTTGTTATCATCAAAACTTAATCTTGAGCTATTAGGTTCATGAGACCAATAATCTCTCTCATATTAATGGTGACAAGTAAATTAAGGTTTTGAAAATTAAGTAAAATAAAAGATGTGTGAGTGATGTCAAGATGTTGCTACATATAATTAAATGGACTTAAATACAGATGTCTAGCTCTATACTAAATCAATCAAGAGAAGTTAACAAATATAAAAATGAATCCTTAAACTACCTTTGAATTATTGACCTATACTTGATCTCTCCCCTTATTTTAAGGCAAGGAGTTTTAATGTTAATTTTTGAAGTCCCCATGAATTGTTATCCTATCTTCTCTTTTCTCTCTCTCTCTCTCTCATTATGATCATTAAAAAGATGAACTAGCAAGAAGTAGTTAGCATACCTAAATCTCTTGTAATCTAACAAAATTGTTTCATTCAAGCGCTTAGTAAAATGTCTACAATCTAAAATTTTATTACAATAAATTAAACTTCTACTTCCTTTAATAGTACATGATCTTGTATGAGATAGTGCCTTACTCCGATACGTTTCATTGTTAAATGATGTATATGGTTCTTAGTCAAACACATTGCACTTATGTGGTCACACCTAATTGGAATTGTGTCTAGCTTAATTCCATAGTTTTCAAGTTGTCTTTTAAATAAAAAATCTAAGCTACACATCTATTAAGTGATATGCATTAAGCCTCAATTGTGGATTGCAACCATGCCTTGCTTCCTAATTGACCATAAGATTAATGAGTTATTGAAGAAAGCACAAGTCCCTAATGTGCTCATGTTATTAATTATATAATCTCCATAATTAGCATCACTAAGTAAAATCAATTTATAAAATAAGCTATGCTTAGGGTACCAAATTCCTAAAATTTTAGTTCCAATTAACCTAAACATTCATTTCATAGATTTTAAGAGAGTTTCCTTAGATTTTCTTAAAATCTTGGACACACTTCCACATTAAATATAATATTTAGCTTGCTAACTATCAAATAAAAAATGAAACCAATTAATCTATGATAAAATATTGGATTAGTTGATTTCTCATTTTCATCTTTCTTAAGTTTAATGGTTGGGCTCATAGGGTAGCAATTAACTTAAGGTTTCAAATTCAGATATTTTAAGTATCTATGTAGATACTTAGTTTGTGAAACAAAAAAAATGATTTTTGGTTCTTGCAACCCTATAAAGAAATTTATCTCTTCAATCATGCTTATTTCAAATTTTGTCTTCATCAATTTAGTAAATGCTTCATGCAAGCTTTGATTTGAGGTGCCAATGATGATATCAAGAACATGGACTTGTATTAGAAATACATCTTGATCTAATTTCTTATTGAACTATAAGATTTATTAAGATAAAAGAAGGGATGAAATATAATTTTAGATAAAAACTTATAATTTATTTATGTTGTAAATGTCGTGAAAGAAATAATATTGTATTTTTTGGTGATTTGATTCAAACTTAAATCTATGTCTACTATCAGTCCAATGATTAGGCTTACTCCACTAGATTCCTCTTTTTAAATATCCAATAAGGTAATTCCCTTAAAAGGATAATACACAAGAAACCAATGGGATGCCAAAAGGAGCAAAATATGCAAGATTCATATGAGCATATTACAATTATGACAAGAAAGCAAATACAGGAGCTTCATAATAAGATTTTACAAAGAAAATAACATCCTTTACCAATTTCTCAAGTGCCACATTTTATATGTAAATAAGTATGAAGTAATGTTGCCAAATGAATACAATAGAAGAAAATGAAGCACTTGAAATTAACTATTGAGAAAGCTCAATCACAACCACAATGCTTGAATGTACAAGTGAATAGAAAGTAGATGATTGATGCCCAAGCTCCTCTTGAATCAATGTATGAAATCTCATTAGCTTTTTTAAAGTATTCTTAGGATGTATTTATATTGGAGGAATGCTTAACAAGCTTCTTATGACAACCCTAATAGTCAATAGTTATTTTTAATTTTTAAAGTGATTAACTCGTAGTTGCAAGATTTTCACATCCATTTGTGTGGTATGATTAGAAATATCATACTATACGATATCACTAAATAATTTGATTTTTTAGTCCATCAAAGTTCTTTGCCTTAGTGTTCTTAGTTCATACAAATGATCATGCCATACAAAATTTAAGAAATTATTTGGTTCAATTCAATCTACACTTATATTCTCTTTGTAAGGCATGATCATGTATGCATAATGGAACAAATTGTATAGTATGAACTCTATGGTCTTCCATTTTCTTATACTATTAAATCCTCTATATGATCATACTATATGATACAATGTATTTTACTATATGAAACTTTCAAGTTTTTGTTTCATTGAAGTTATTTAGTTTTGAATAGGTCAAATTGTATGATATGTATATATCATATTGTATTAAAGCTTTTTTGTTCTTTTGCTTTCCTAGGTTACTTAGCACTTATATTAATCACACTTGCAAGAAACCCTTATATCACATTATATAACTTTCTTTGTTTATGCTTTAACTTAATATGATTAGCACAAAATATGAGTCATATAATAAAATAATAGATATCATATTATATAATAAACTTAATAATACTAAATAAGATGTTGTCATACACTTTGATCCATTGTCTTATATGTTTAATAACCGTATTGTATTGCAGAACAATAATATCATGCAATACAATTAGTCTAATTTATATAATTTTAAGCTTAGTTTGTTCTCATTTTAATCTCTAGTTGATTAAGATGAATAATGATATTTTTAATTCATACCACCTAATTTGATAGTGAAATCAAGTTGTTAGTGTATGAAAAACTCATGTTTTAAAGGTGATACCAACTTAGTATAAAAAGACCAACTTAGCTTGTATTAGGTTTTAGAGAAAGGTTGAAATGTTGCTTGAACCTATGTTCCACAAGCAGATTAGTGAAGGATTTGGCATTTTACCATAGTAAAGTAAAAGAAATTTCCTTAGATAGTCTCCACTCCATCAAGAGGAAGAACCACCATGGAAACTCAATTTTAAAAGTTACTAGTCATAAAGCCAACATGTCCAACATCATTCCCTACTAATCCAAATAAATTTACTAAAAAAATCACATTAATAATCAATAGGATATGCTTTTGATAGCATTAAACCATCACATGAGGACATGGGTTCAACAATCTCCCTTTTTTAATGAGTAAAAAACCATTGCTATAATTAAAACAACATGAAAGGAAATATACATAAGCATATTAAGAAACTATGTAGACACAAGGATATATACATGAGCATATTAAGAAAGGGTGCAGATACTTCAATCAAATGTAGGATAACTTCCCCAAAATTTTAGCTCCACATGAATCACCTCACTTTCTTCTTCCACTTTTTTTTATCACTCAAAAGAGTTGATTATCCTTAGAACTACTTGAATCCTTATAAATACTTTTGATGATAAGTGTTTGGTAAAGATGTTGCAAGCTGTGCATTAGATGATAGAAAACAAATGTAACATTATTTTGATCAACTTATTCCCAAATGAATGGTATCTTATATCAATATGCTTAATTTGCTATAAGATTATAGTTAAACAAGTAGCACTTGTATTATTATAATGAATTGGTGTATTTTCAAAGTGATGTCATAGTATTTTAGTTGTTTTATATTCCATAAAAGCTGAGCTACACAATTACTAGTTGCAATATACTTAGATTCAATAATGGAAGCTACATAATTTTGTTTGCAAATGGCCCAAGAAATAAGTGAGTGCTCAAGTAACTAACATGTGTCAAAGTTCTTTCCCTATTAATTTTATTATTTACAAAATCAACATCCATGTAGGCAATTAAGTTAAATCCTTCCTCACACCTTGGGTACCAAAGCCTTAACGTTTTGGATCCTTTAAGGTACTTAAAGGTGTTCTTTACAACTTGATGAGATTTTGAAAGATCTACTTGGAACTTAGCACAACGACCAACACTAAACACAATATCTATATTCCTAACTGTGAGATTATGTGTGGTTCAATAATGCTTATTAGGATAACCTTCTCACAAGAGAGGGTTGAATTATACTTTATAAGAATTTGAGCAAGTAATCTTAGACCAAATTATATTATCTTATTATTATTGCTAACTAAGTTAAGTATTTCTTTTAGAAAAGTATTTATTAAAATTTAAAATTATATTTCATTGTAATAAATAAAAAACATAGGTTTTTTAGGTAGATTGGCAAACACATATGCCTACATCCACCCCTAGCCATGAAATACTTGGATTACTAATATAAACTACCTTTTGTTTAAAGATGAGTAGGTGAAATACCCTTACACATAAGATCCATAAGAATAAAAAAGCTACCAAAAAGATTTATATAAAAATGTATCTTATAGTATTTATAATATAATAACAAATACAAGAAGCAAAGAAAAAATAAACATAAATTTTTTACAATAAATCTTAAACAACAAAGCCTATAACTAGTACAAATCTTCATTATCACACTAAATAGTAATATGTAATGATGTTACCAATTGAGAGATGAAAGAAAGATGAAGAATTTAATAGTATGAAAGATTGTACAAGAAGTCCAAGGGATCTAAATGGATAAAGCTTTTGCAACCCTATAATGATGATGAAAATGATTCCTTTAGTTGGATATTTTTGCATTAGATTATTCTTTAATACTTTATCTCTCTATTAATAGGAAAAGGATTCTCAAAGAGTTAAATATCATAGTGTCAATAGCTAAAAAAATGCTAAAATCCATTTTCCAAAAGGACAAATTAGCTATTATAGGTTTTTAACATCGATCATATTGTACAATCAAATGGGATTGTACTATATTTGAAAGTCAAGATTCTCTTTTACATTCTCTTATATTTTTAACTCTTAATTAATAAAAATTAGAGTCTTAAGACTTATAAAGATATCATAAATTACTTAATGAAAATGCAAGTGAATATAAAAGATTATTTGTGATGAATCTTAAAAATTGATTTAAAAAGAATGAGATCCTAAGTGCCTCAAGTAAATATTACATAAGTCTTAATATTCTAAGAATACAAAAATTTAATTAAAGAATAGTCATGATGGCCACATACCATCAAGAGAAAAACATAAACAAAGAAATCAAGACCACGTAAGTTGTAGTTCTCATGTGAGGGAAGTCAAGAAATAGAGAAGTATGGATCTTAGCTACTTAAGTCAATGTTCTAACTTTTTAAGTTGTGGCTACTCATGCTATTGGAAGATTTTTGGGATTTTTGTAGGTGCTTACTCAGGATGAGGAGGAAAGAGATTTAGAAAGCTTAAGGTATTAGGATTAATATATGTTAAGTAATAATAAGTAATTTCTTATTAATCCATACTTCCAAAATTTATAACAATTTTGAATGAACTTTGAATGATTGTTCAAGTGTCAATAAATGTGTATTAGTGAGCTTTGTTAAAAATATTGTTTCCAAAATCTACAATATTTACTCAATGTCATACATTATATAGTGATAGTATTTTTAATGCTTTTGTTATAGATATTAATTTTGTAAAATAAAAGGGAATAAAAGATAGGAAAATAATTGTATGAACTTTTTATAGTTTGAAAATAGAATATGAATTACTATTGATGAATATGATAGGAATAATGTAGAAAATAAAAGAAAGAAAAATAAAGAGCAAGACAGTTAAGGAAATCTCTTAGAGCCATACAGTTGATAAACTAAATAATTATAATATAAGTAAGAAATGGGCATGATATACTTATTAAACAAACTATTAGCTACAATTAAGAAGATAATAAAAAAATGCATATATAAAATCAATAATAAGATAGAAAAAAATAAATAAATACTTTGTAGCAAACTATATAAAATATGCATATAATAAATCATTGCATGAATACTGGTATCAATCATACTCATGTATACACAGTGATCATGTAGTAATAACAAAAATACAACACTTATATCATATCGTACATTTTACTTTCTTGCATATCTATATTAATTTTGTTTTTATTTCTTTATTTCTTATTTCTTTTTCATTTTATTTTTTTGTGCTAAGATTTTTATATATGATTATTACCATATACTATAAAGCCATCACCCTTATTGCTAACATCTTATAATGATAAGAAAGAGACATCTATTGTGTTGTGGTCTCTTCTTTAAGTATCCACAATAATAGGATGTGATAGAAATAAAATTTAGACACTCACAGAGCTTGATGTTCTAGATGATACCTAGGAACCTTGAGTGAGAGACTGTGTTTTATTTTACAATTTTCATATTAGATGTTTTGCATGTGATGAGGACTTATTATATTTGTTAATAGTTGATGAATTAGTATTATTATTTCATCTTTCACATTGAGTAGTAGTTTGGAATTTTTTGCATTATTAATTATTTAGCTGTTCCAAAGGAAATGAAGGGTGGTTTGTGATTCTTTTCTTCACTCTACGTAATTTTAATTTTTGTGTCTCTAGAAGCGTTTCTTGCTCTATTTTAACTTGATAATTTGGTATTTGTTTTGTGCAATTTATTAAGTTTTGTTGGATTTTCACTAGTTAGTGCATGACAGATTCACTTATCTTGAAATGTAACACTGAATAATTAAAATTCACATTTAAAAAATTTTGATAAAGTTAGAGATCCCTTAATATCTATAATATAACACATAAATGATTAATATAGTATTTTATATATTTCAAATAAAATGTTATATCATTGGTAAACACTATAATAAATTTGTTCAAATATTCTTTAAAATCTTTATTCTTCAAATTCATAAATACTATAGATGCATATGTTAAACCGAAATGTAAAATAAAAAATTCATAATGCCAATATTGTGCTCTAAAAGTAGCATTTGGTATATCCTCCCATTTAATTCTTAACTAATTGTATCCTAATCTTAGATCTATTTTTAAATAGACTACTACTCTTTGAAGTTGATTGAATTGATCATTTGTCCTTGATAGAGGATATTTATTTTTGATAGTAATTTTTTCTTCTTATAATCAATGCACATCTTTAAGCTTCCATTGTACTTTTTTATTTATAAAAGTAATGCCTCCTAAGGGGAAACACTAGGCCTTATATGACCCTTTTCTAACATTTCTTTCAGCTATAGTTTTACTTCCTATATTTTAATTGAGGTCATTCAATTCAAAATTTTATAAATATTTTTATATTTTAAAACTAACCAAATTTCAAATTCTAACTCTCTTTTATGAGGCAATCATAGCAAGCAATTTGGGAAAAAAACTCAACACACCTTACACCACGAACTTAATATGATCATAACCCAATCTCATTGGTTATATATACTCAATGCATACCTTAATACTTAAAATGCATAAATCCTTATTTTAAACATGTATTGACTAACCTATAATGCAAGTAAGGGGTGAGCTTAAAAAAGGCTCAACAAATAAACCATCAATAAACAAGGCGGCATAACAGCAAATATAATCAATAGTAATAGAATGACTTGAGTAATAAATGATTTAAGAAAAGGGTATCAATTTATGATATACATAAGTAGTAATAAGAAAATAATTTCATTTATTTTCTTTCTATTTCTCTTCTTATGCTTGTTTTGTTGATGCCTTCAACTTTCTTTTTTATTATGATTTTTTTCTTAATGAGGGCCCTTTTCCTATTGACCAATATGCTTACTCAAATAGCATGTCATATCCATTTCATCACCCATAAAAAGATTTCCAATAGATAAACTTCTACTTATAGATATATATAAATCAATTAATATCATACCATCCTAAATATTATGACTCTAGAAACCACAACTTACCATTTATAATCCCAAAGATAAGCTAATGACAATATCTTTAACATAGGCAAAACACCTACACCAAGCCACTCTGCTTAATTCAAAGGTAAGTTATTGAAAACTTCAAGGACGCCATAACGCTTTTTTGGCACAACCATGATATATCATCTAATGTCATATGATATCACAACATGCACTTGTCCATACTTAGTTACCCTATATAAAATACTAACAACACATCTAATATGATCTAAGGTACCATACCTAAGTTGAGGGATAACGTGGTAAGGTTAATGTCCTTTAAATCTAAAATATTGGCTCAATTATGCCCCCTTTTCCCTTAAAGTTCCTTAAAATCCATAAGTCAACTTTTTGTTTTATCATCTTTGCCTTAACCATAATCTAAAGCAATACTTTAGGAATAGGTTTAGAAACAAAAAAGTAATCCATGACTTGGCCAACTCCTACTTGGCATTAACATATTGAAAATAAACTCATCCAACTTAGATCTTACCACATGATAAGGAAAACTAAATAGAAACAAAGTATCCAAACCTTTTAAGTTGTGTCTCTCACATGGAGGAAGTAAGAAATCAAGAAGGAGAGTCATGAATAGCTAGAATCAAGATTCTACTATCTTGATTTATGTCTACTCATATGAGAGGAAAGTTTAAGGCTTTTTGTAGGTGTATGTTTAGGGTGAGGAGAAAGGGGATTTAGAAAGCTTAAAACATTAAAACTAATTTATAATAATAAATAATAAATAATTTGTTATCAATCCATAATTATTAAATTGATGAAAGTTCTAAATGAACTAAAACTAGTGCCATTTAAAGTTATATTAATGTGTTCTTTCAAAAATATAATTATTTTATAAATCTAAAATATTTGCTCAATGACATGCATTATAAGGAAATCTACAAAATGCTTTATTTTGCTTTCTAAAACCTATTCAAAAATTCAAATTATTGCATTTAGGTTAATATTAGATCAAATTTTGGGGTATTACATTTGGTTAAAATAAGAGTGGGGATGAGAAAGGAAGATAGGTTGATGATTTTAATAATGGAGAATGGTTCACTAGCTTTTTGGGTTTTGAGAAGAGAAAGAAATGAGTTGATGCATACATGAGGTGGAAGAAATTGAAAATAAAGAATAAAAAAAATTTAAAGCAGAAGATGGGGGAGAAAATCTAACTATTTAATCTCCTTAAGGTAGTCAACTAGCTATCAAGCACATACAACATATGATTGGCTAACAACCAGAACAAGGAATTTACACTATGTATAATCAACAAAAATAAGGGATAAATAAACTCAACATGGTTCTTTTATTCATGAACATGAAGGGATATGCATTTATACATGTAGAGGACCAAAATTCAAAAACATAAACTAAAAAGGATCATATCGTCATGTTTTGTTTAAATATTAATCAAGAAAGTTATTATCCAAAATTTTCATATCTTCAGGGATGGGTGGGATGTGATTTTGAAGGGAGTCATAGCAAGCTTGAAGTCGACAAGCTCAAAAATCACTCATGAATTCAAAAGCTTTGCAACCAACAATAACATTAAACATTGGGGTGTTTTTCTTATTCTTAGGCCTCTTAGCCTGTAGATTTTCTTCCCTGCAATGAAAACTTTTAGGGGATTCACTGCTCACAATCGGTCCTTTGTGAAGGTGCTAATGAATCCGTAAACTCATGACTTATCAAAAAACAAGCTAAAAACCTTGTTCAAAGGAGAGCTTGAAGTGGTCTTTGAAGAAGGTAACAATTTGAAAATGGTGGTTCCCTTCAAGTTTGCCTTAATTAGGAAACTTTCTCACAAACAACAAACCTTGGAAACAATGTATTTGAAATTTAACAAAACTAAGGTTTTGAGCATGTTTTTACCAAGACTTCTTAATCATTGGCATATTCTTCTTCAATTCAATCAATAGGATGACTATTTGTATAATTGACTATACAGAACATTGTCCATTTTTTAATTCTGGATGTGCATATTCAAATGGTGTCTAGGTTTTTAATTGAATTGTGAACCCTCATTGGCTCCAATGTGGATTTCGTTTGAACATTTCTCAGTTCACTTTTTCAACTGAGTAGCCTTTTATTCTCTGGCATCAACTATTTGTGTATCACTCAAAGTGGATGCAATGAGTTTTACATTTTTAGATATATTATAAGAGCTTGGAAAATAATAAAAGCATTTTAAAGCTCTTTTATAGCATCTTCAAATAATGTAGTAAAACAAAATTTGAAAGTTTAGAAATCTAAGAATTAATGTCAAGATATTGTAAACTCCCAAAAAAGGTAATATGCCTTATTTTTTGCACTTATCCAATTCAAGGGTAGTTGAAGGATATCAAATTTTGATCTTTGTATAGCCTTCCACTTAATCTTCAATCTCCTTTGTAGGCTCTAACTTTCTCTTTAACTTGGAATCTTTTTATACAAATCTATGACCTTCATTTAGAATCTTTAAATTTTTAGACAAAAGAAAGATCTTTCTTGAAGATAGAAAGAACAATTTAAGAATCTTGAATGAGATATGGGTTCCTTTCAAGATTAGTTAAAGATCAAAAACCAATTAAGCTCAAATATTTGAATGGTGGAGGGTGCTTTGATTTTGATCCAAAGGTGTAGCAAAGATAGTTTTTATGATCATTGGCATGAATAAAGAGAGAAAGGAGGGTTTAAGTTACAATTAAAGAGATATAATGGAAAATTATTGTGGTAAAGGACTAAAATGATGAAGTCAACTTTGGTAGGAATAATTTTAAGATTTTAGAAAGGCTTGAAGGCTACATGATAGATATGGACAAAATTTTTAGAACTTGTAAAATTAGAGTTTTTGATTATTGTTGCCTTTGAGATTCTAAAAGGTTTTGATTTTAGAACAAAGTTGGAGTTGATATATGTTTCTTGAAATTTTGTCAAAAACTCATGGTTGAAGATGGGTGCTTGTAGGATTGTTTGGAGAAAGAGAGGATTAGGTTAAGGTATATGGAGTTCTCTTTGAGAAGAAAAGAGGAAATGGGTTGACCAAAGGGGTTTCATTAGTTGGTATAGGGTTTAGAGATGAATTTGTGGTAAGATATGACATTTAAGGTTTAGCCAAGGTAGGGCTTAGTGTAAAACCAAAGATAAGGATGGGGAAGAAACCAAGGGTCAAATGTAGCCCTTCCAAGTTTCCCAACTAGTAACCAAGGGCTATACACACCTTTTAAGTCATCTAAATTCTATTACAAGTTGAACCTATGCCTCTAATGACTCAACCAAGCCATGGCTCAATTCTTCACAAGAGTTTTTGAAGAAAAAGGATACTTGACCACAAGAATTTCTAGGGCTTTAAAGTGAAATTATATATTTCATGATTTAATTTAAGGTGTAAATTGTACCACATGAAATTTTACACATTTTCATTCATGGTTTTGGAAATAAATCATACAATTCTACCATGTCATGCCATTCAATTGAAATTGTGGATATTAGTTGCTTAACATTAATGCTCCATTCCACTTGTAATTTTAAAAAAATAAATTTATTTGGTAACATGGAATTAAGTCTCAATTTTACATATTGCTTGGTTTCTTAGTTTGTTTATGCATCATTGAAGAAGTGAGCATTGCACTCAATCTAAATTATCATATACTAATTATGCTTAGAAGGTAGAGGGATATCATTAGAGATATTAATTTCAAGCAAAAGAGAATAAGGCTAACATGTCTCAGTTATACTCATTTAAATTTGCTCTTGAATGGATTGAAAACTTTTTAACATCTACTACGCTAAAATATGCTTATTACATACATATTTATACGACCAACAAGGCACTAAAATGAATATGCTTTTAACCTTATTTCGTATGATCATGTCTCAAGTAAGAGGTGTTTTTCTTTAATAATAAAAATTAAATCTCTAGCCTTCACATGTATTAATAGCCAAAGTTAATCGTGCAAGCTTATAATCATGGAATTTTATTTTTATTCATGGGTAGTATAAATGTACATATTATTGCATGGGTTCTTCAATAATATTTCATGAGAAAAGAGTGAGAAATAATCCCTTATTTACTCACAATTTTTTTTTTAAAATCCAACATTCACAAATACAAATAAGTGATACTACCATATATTCATGTAACTTAATTTATGCCCTCTAGTTGGACATTATGGCATGTTTTTGCATGAGTCCTTTAACAATTCTTATAAGAAAATGATGTTAGAAAATAATAATATGCTATTTACAATTCTAATTAATCATAATACAACAAATTTGCCTTTTTAAAATAATAATTTCATGGAAGCGAATAACATTTATTTTCTAAGGTTTCCATAACAAGATTATTCCTTTTTTCTTTGCTTAAATCTGAGCTTAATTTAATGTACAATCTCAAAGGTCATCTTACCATGTAACCAAGGTAGAAGACCACTCCAAGAGTAAGATTTTTCATCTTCAAGTCTTGAAATCTTCTTGTTAATGGCGAGGCTCCATTTTCCTTTGCTACCTCTCGAATTTCCTCCTTGCTGCACTCGATGACTAAGGGTTTTTGTTTAAAACCTAGCCAAATCAGAACATCAACCTTTAGCTAAGGATCTTTAAATCAAGGGTTTTTCTTAACAAACCAGCTTCATCCAAGTTCTTTCCAACATCTAGATCAAGTGTAATGTAATTTCAATGATCAGAATTGAGTGTAGTTAATTACAAAAGCATAATTTATTTAGAATTTTTATATTGTATTAATATGATGAGGGCATTATATCCTATGATAATCCAAATATGTTTTTTCCAACTAACAATTTTCTCAGATCATCTTAAATGATTCGTGTGTGTGATTCCACTCTTAATTGATTGTATTTCTACGATGTCAAGTATCATGTCATATGATCTTCAATTCTCTTGACATTTTTGAACTTAGAATATTTTGTTTGATTATTATCATATTTGTGTGATACAATGCTTCTTGCTTATATGATGAACTCTTTTTCTTCTTCATTGATGGTCTTAAACAATAGTGTGATCATCTTTGTACAATCACTCTCACTTTTTATCACTAGATCATCCTTATGATATGATGTGATTGTACTATATGAAACCAATCCCTATTAGACACATCTAAGCTTAACTCTTAAGATTATATTGTGCTTATATGACAACCATGTCATGTATTACTACACCACACTTTCATAACCTATTCATGCATGTATGTCTATTGTCTCTATTATTTGATCATATCGTACGATTAATCAACATACATTATTCAATCTTTATAGTCAAGCATACTTTCAATTCTTTGTGCCCAATCATATTATATGATCTGCAATCATGTATTATAGAATTTTAATCCTATACATAACTAGCAACAACCAAACTTAGTTACTTAAAGTTTCCATGCATTTGTTTAACAAAACTGATACCATATATTGGCTAGTTGAAGGAAGGGTATAACAATCTCCCTACCTTTATTAGGATTTCATCTTCGAAATCAAGGAAACAACCCTAAGAACAAGTGAAAAACCTCACTTTCCACTTCCAGGTAGTCTCTTGGTCATCCTGACCATTCCAAAGAGTCTTTATCATAAGTAGACATTAATTTCTTAGCTATCTAATACAACACTCTAAAATATGCATTGGCTATTATTGATATGACATGTTTGCCTATAATTGAACATCCTCAAGCTCTTATTATTAAAAATGTGATGTATATGGTACATATATTTCCACTTATTTGATGGATAAAAACTTCATGTTCCCCAACTAGTGCCTCTAGTAACTAAAGTTTATATGTCACTAAACCCATCAATTGTACAATTTATTATGGTCCACTATATTATGACCACTATTTGAAAGACTTTCAGAATTTAGTAGCTCTTGTATTGGGCTAACCTTTAGGAATACCTTACCCCAACCTTAAAACTGGCTAATCTATGTTCATTAATAAGGTATTTCTTCTATGGGCCTTAACAACCCATGGTCCATTCTTCAATTTGCAAATCTCAAGTAATTTCCATGAACTAAGGTTCAAAAGCCTATTTGGACCTTCATTTAGCCTAACACAATGGAAAACCTATAATGTTGACTATATGAAGCCACATAATGTGACATGCTAATGGTTGACTGGTAACTATTGCTGTACTTAAATGCTACTAATGGTAGATGTCTAAATGAGTTTAAGAAGTAAGACAACATACTAAGTCTTAAAAGGTCCTTTAAAGTTTGAGTTATCCCCTTGAATACCCATCAATCTGAAGGTGGTAAGATATAGAGATTAATGCAAATTGCTTGATGCTAAAGTTGGAATGTAAACTTTGCATCATAATCTGAAATGATAACTCTGGGTACCTTTCTAAAGTGACCTTAGCTCACCCAATCATTTAACATGGATACTAAGTGAGCTGAGTTGAGCTACTAAAGGTTACATTACTAATTGATCCTAAGTCTGGCTAAAATCAACCATAGCCTCTCCCCTTAATATCCTCATAAGCATGGATCCAAGGGATAGGCCTTTGCTTAAAATATCAATTACTAAATTTACTTTGTCAATGTAATATTTTATATCAAAATCATACCCTTTAATGAGTTCTAATTTGCATTGTTGTCTTATATTAAGCTCTCCTTGAGTGAGAATATATCAAAGATTGTTTTATGGTTGGTATAATGCTTAACTTGAACCCTATATAAATAGTACTACCAATTTTAAGGTTAAATACCATAGCACTCCATGTCATGAGTTGGGTAGTTGCATTAATGATTATGTAAGTGCCTAGATGTGTAGGTTACCAACCATCCCTCCTACAAAAGCACATCCCCTAATCTAATAAGTGATGCATTTATGAATGTCTAAAAGGGATCACCTTACATTGGTAAGGTCAAATTAAAGCTAAACTCAATATACTTTTCAAGTAAAGCTCTAATCATATTGGTTCTACCATAAAAAAGCTATCACTTTTTTGTTAGTTGAGTGAGAGGTGGTACAATCTTAAAATTATTGGCACAAACTTTTGTTTATATTTGGTAATTTCTAAGAAACTCTAGATCTTTATCATAGAAAATGGCCTTTGCATTCAATAAGGACCCATATCTTGATAGGATCCATTAAACCGATTAGTACTAACAATATATTTAAGAGAAGCCGCTACATTGAGTCAAAAGGAGCACTTTGAGAATTTAAGATGGGTTGCTTAGCCTTAAGAAACTCCAACACAATCTATAGTGTTCAACATGAGACTCTTTGCTCTATATCTATAGAGAACTCAATCTCACCTCTCGGCTAATCTCAATAGTACAACTGGTAAAAAAATCATGGTTATCCTGTACAGTTAAGGTATCTTACAGAGCTGGAATCCTTTTCTATGAGTTAGTTAGAAATTTTAACCCATCCAAATAGTCCCTTCAAACCAAATCTATACCTTAAAGTATCAAATAATAGGGATCTATCAATTATCTCCAAAAAAACTAAATCAATTAAGTTTGGCACCCTTTAGTTAGATTTTTCTCTAAATAATCATCACCATATTATGCTAAATAATCCAATTAATTTCCAATATAATATTAAACTCAATATATGCACATAATGAACTCAATCTTAAATTCAAGGCCAAGAATAACTATATCACCACAAACCACACATCTAGCTAGGATCTCTTCTCTAGATGGAAATTTCACCATTAATGGTGATTATAACTGATCTTGTTTGCCTCAATTATCTCCCAAGAAAACTAAACAATAAAAGAGCACAATGAACCAATGCCAAAGAGGACAAAAAATTGAATATTATTGAATAAAGACAAACCAGTGATTACATTAGATGCCCTGATTGCCTATTACTAGGTAAAAGCATAAATGCATGACTATCTTTATGGAGTGGCTCTTGCTTGACTACCACTTTGATTACTTCTTTGTCTCTTGTGACAATTTGCATTTTTATGTCAAAGCTTCAAATGGTTAATTGGACATTTTTTCTCTTGAATCTGTAAGCACCCCTTCCACCTGTCACAACACCTATATCTTTAAGTCTGATCTCTAAGCTAGTCATGATGAGGCTCAATAATTGGATAGGCTAGGATTGGTGCAAACTGATCATTATAGTTTGTTCCTCAACTATTTTTAACCTTGAAATCTATTAGTCTTCTATTCTGAGAAGTGTTAGAATTTTTTAGCTTCTTACCCTCATAGTTTGCATCAATGTTGTGCTTAAGATTTTGTAGCCTCAACCAAATTTCAAATTTTAATAAAATGAGTCACTACTAAATGTCTTTTAAGGGAAGATCTAAGTCCCTTTATGAAAGGATCACATCAAAGCCCTTCTAATATTCTCCACTCATAAGCATATCTAATTAGGAATTTGTGTTAGGATGCAAAAGTTGTAATTGACATCTGACCCTATCAAAGGTATGCCAACTCTTGTCCGCTCTAAACCATGGCCAACTTTAACATAAATAATCTCTATAATTAGCCATAAAATCATCCCATATCACGTTATTATTAAAGGTACCCTCGAACATATTTTGGTGCCAACCATGCCATAATGTAGCCACCTTCCTATCTAAAACTAAGGTTGTAAATGCAACCTTCTACTTATTTATGCACCCTAATGCACCTAACATCTCCTAGAGAGGCTAACCAATCACCAACAACTATGGGGTTAGTTATGTCTACAAATACCTATGACTTTAGCTACATAAGTGACTTTTATTAGTGTTTACCTTGAGACTCAAGCTATGCTTAGGGTATCATAGTTGTAGTAGGCTAGTCAACTACAGGGTTTTCTTGGGCAACCTCACTACCCATCAAGCCTCTTAAGTAACATCACTTGTCTTAACCACCTTGTCCAAGGAAAGGTACTATACAAAGTTAATTGAAGTAAGACTACAATTCATAATTAATCTTTTTAACATGCTTATTCTTAGGACTTATTCTCCCTACCTTATTAAGCTTATGCCTAAGCATGCCCTAACTAACACCTAGGCTCTAATACCACATCTATTATAACTACTTTTGTTTTCTAAAAACAAATAGTATAACCAAAGATCTAAATACTTATAGTATATAATATACATATAATTAAACAATTATAAAAAAATACTAATTTAATAATAATCTAACAAAGTATTAATTTACAAATCTTATACATAAAATAAAATATCTAATGATCATCAACTATACAACCTAAATCCAATTAAAGATAACATAATAAATAAACAAGTCTAATAAAAAATAAAAATAAATAACCACTAAGTCAAAGTATAATAGTGTAATATAATCTCATGTCCATCAATAATATAATGATAATAATATAAAATAATAACTCTATTACTAATTATAGACTAAAAGAAGCTTTTTAATTCAATTAGTGTATTAAATCTACTAGTCTCAAGCATGGCTCTTACACAACTCTTAGTTCTTTGACCCTACAAAAACATAAGGGAGTGAGCTGGGTAGGTCAATAGAGAATGTTCAAGTCAAACTATAAAACTAACATATAATAACCAAGAAATATTTGCATAATTATTAAGTAAATCATGTAAGTAAATAACATCAAATGTTAAATCTCATAAGTATATCACTATCTACCAACTATATTAATATATAATCTTATAATGTGACTAACTAGTTACTTAATATCTTTTTACCAATCAAATATACTCTCTTATTTAAGAGAATCATGATAAGATGTGGTACTCTTATCACATCATGTCATATAGTATTCCTTACGGCAATGATGATCACATGGGCTAACCCTATAGTTCTATTAGCCCTTGACTACTACATATACTCTTTATCATCATCATAGCACATCATCTATTCCTTATAGAATTAAATGTGTAATTATTCTCTCTTAGGATTATTTATACAATGGTTTTCAACACTTCCTAGAGTTCCTTACCATGCAATATGGCACATGCCTTATAAGCTCAGCCAACCACATGTAAGTATTATCTTAGGCCAAGATAGTAGTCACTAACCTACCATCTCTTAGGTGAGCACAAGTGACCAAGGGTCACTACATCTACTCCTCTCCCAATTAAAATGATATCCATGACTTGTAGTATTTTACTAACCCTAATCCTTCACTATTTATTATTATTTAAATTTTCTTAGTTTGAATCTAATGTAGAAGAAGTTGTCAACTTAACCAATAACCTAGTTGGTCAAGGGTTTCCCTTAACCCTAACTCGAATATCTAGTATTCTTCATGCCTTAAATGAGACAATTTAGGGTTTCAAACATAAGTCTTCCTTTAGCTATCTAGTGTTTTAAGTGTTGGTCAAAAAGAGGGGGTGAATTATTAAGGATAAAAATCTTTAAAATAATTTTAAAATTTTTTTAAAAAATAAGCTCAAGTAAACTTATTTTGTGCAAAATTTAATTTTATTTTAAATGACATTACTTTTATTTTAATAATAAATGTTTACAAAAATTATGAAATAAAAATTAACAAATAATTACAAAGTAAACCAATAATTTTTAGGGTCATCTTAAAATCAAGTGTATATCCAACCCCAATAAAAACTAAGAAAAAAATAACTAATTGATGTAAGTCTTACAAGAAAAGACATGTCAACTAAACCATCACAATAGTGAAACAAAAGAGTCATGCTATAAAAACTATATGATGAAATAAAATCAACAATAAAAAAATGAATTTAGTGACAAAAAATCAAACTTAATATAAATAAAAATCCAATACTTGATGAAATTCTTAAGAAGGTACAAATGTTTTAATTTAGTTAATTAGTAATAAAGAAAATTAAAAACTTAGTTGATTTAAGAGGAAAGTAGAATTTAGAGTTTGACGATTAAAAAATGCAATGAGTGGAAGTGATGATGAGCCCTAGCTGCTTACAGCTTTATTGACTTGAAATTGTTCTTCTAATTTTATCAAGTTTCATAATAAATTTATTAATCAATTATACTAAAAAAATTCTATTTATAGATATTTTCTAATGACTAAAAGGAATTATGAATTAGTCATATACTTATTCTAATTGCAATAGTTATATATGAATTCTATATAGTTATATATAGGTTTTGGAGTGATTCCTAACTTAATTACAAGAACAAATGGGTTTTATGAGTAACACCCTAACCAAAGGCATACAGTTGAATTCTAAGCTAGTTTAATGCTAATAGAATTAAGTTTTCTTATTTTAATTTAATTATTAATTTGATTATTATTAATATTTCATTAATTAAATATTTTTATTATAATAAACATTTTATAAAAGTTTTTGAAATATTATTTTCAAAGAATGATCAAAGATAAAATGATTCTTAAGATAATTAAGATAAGATAAATTAAGGTTTTGAAAACCTAACATTTTTTTAAGATGATTAATTAAAATAAAATTTAATTTTTGTGCCTTATTAGAATTATTTCAATCAAAACTATCATTTTAATCAAAATAAAAGTGAAATACTTAAAATTAAATTTAAAATAAATATCATGGTGGTTTATCACTCTAACTAAGATGATAATCATGAGATTTTATAATTACTTCTCTTCTTTTTTAAGTTTTTACATGAATATGAGCATCAATTATCTAAAATTTAAAATTTTACTCAAGTAAATTTATTAGAAATGTATAAGAGTTTTTATCATCAAATAAAGCACTATGATTAGGGTTAAAAACATAATAATCTCTTTCTTTTAATGATAATAATACTTTTAATAAAATTGATAAAAGTATAAATTATTTATAAAAAAATTTCTCTCCTTTACAAGTATCACATGACTAGATTAAGAGTCCCTCTTAATTTATGCTTATCTCTTTAAATTTCTATTTTGTCCTATTTCTTGTTATCATTCGAAGGGATTTAATACTTTTAAACTCAATCAAAGTTTTTTAAATTTTTCATTGTGAGGGGGTTTTAAGAAAATATCATCCAGGCCTATTTTGTTTAGATTACAATTTTATTTTATGGTTAGGGGCCAAATCTCAAAATTCTTTTCAAATTGATTTAATTTATTTTTTGTCACTATTACATGAAACATGTTATTTAAGGTATATTATATTCACATTGGATTAAAGTTTGCTACAAAATCTTAATGGTTATGAAAAGAACAAGCTTTAACATCATCTATAATTTATCTACAACTAATTTTTTAAGATGACTCATATTAAATTTTAAACTCGTAATATTTTCTTCAATTAATTCCTTTTTCCTTATTTATTAAATCTTCTAGACTTAATTTGTCAAATCTTATCTATTCATCATCTATGTATATACTATTTTATTTAGTTGAAATTGATTCATCAAGTTTTACATGTATAGATTCTTCTTCTTGATTTTGATTGTTGTATTTGAGAACCCAAATTGTTTTGGGTTTAGCACATTTAGCAATAGTTAAGTTAATATTTCCTTTTACTATCCATGAAAATATAAGAAATTTGGAATGAATATTAGGTCTAATTCCACATGCATGAGAAGTATGGCTAGGTATCTTACATTAATAGCATGTAAATTTATTATTATAACCATTTAAATGTTCACATGATTATGCAGATGAGACCTTTTAGCATTTGCAAAAAAAGTTCTCTATTAATTAATTTAATTTTTGAAAACGAACAATTAGTTTGTAAAGAGTTAAAATCATTGAATTCCTTAATTATGGATGTATGGTTATTAACTTTTAGTGCTAAATTATCATTGGTATTTTTTATATTCTCTAAATAAGTGCTGGCTTATTTTTAATTTGATAAAGAAAACCTATATATTCATGATGTTTCTTTTTCAATTTTTTATATTTTTTATATCAAAGTTTATATTTATTGTAAACATTAAGTAATTATTGAGCTAATGTTTTATTTGTTTAATTTACCTCTTTTTCAATTGAAAATATTCTCTTTTCTTTTTTTCTTCTTCTCTAGCCATCATACAAAAATGTACTTCATAATTTTCTTCCTTCTCCCTTGTACTTCTCTCTTTTGAATCACTCTATGCTATTTTCAATGCTTTTTTCTTCTTATTCTTCTTTATCTCATTGTTTTTCTTTTCAACTCTTTCTTGTATGACAAGACTTGTTGGTTAGATATATCCTTTTTTATCGCTTTCATAAAAAAAAAGTTCATCTTTTCTTCTTTCTCTTCTCTTAGACTTTTGATTTTTATATTTTTCTACAACACCAAGAACTTTAGGCAAACCATTAGAGATTAAAGTAATATCATTTTCATCATTAAACACCTCATTTAATGAGACTTCCTTTATCTTTAATGTTTTTATTTTCTCCTTTCTCTTTGTTTTATTCTTTTCTATGAATTCTTCTTTTTCTTCTCTTTTTTTTTTTCTTTATTTCTAGCTCATTAGTCATGCAATATCCATCAAGTCATCTAATGTCATAATGCAAATATTTTTAACTATCTTGATGTTGTTGGTCAAGATAGTTAAAAATTGATTTTCTCAAACTATCTCTATTTATAAAATTCTAAGTATCTTTTTCATTTGTTTATTCACAAAAATTGATTTTCTCAAACTAGCAAGTTTATTAATAATGTTAATAAATCCTATAAACATGCTTTTGATAAATTCATTGAAAAGTATCCTAAATAACTTATAGTCATGTGTCGTCATTTTATTTTTCTTTCCTTAATTGAGGAGGTACTTTCATATATTACCTCTAATTTATGCTAAATTTTATAAGCCATTTTAAATTCATAATTTTATTAAATATGGTAGTAGTGAAAGCATAGTGTAAAATATTTATGACTAAATCATTTAATTGTAAGTTATGTTTTTCATTTTCATTCATTTCTCTAAAACATTTAGGTATGAAAATAAAAGGGAATTTGTTTTAGTTTCCACATTTCTCTATCACCCAATTACAAATGACTAGTCATTCTTGTCTTCAAATAGAGATAAGAAACACTATAAAAGTATGATGGTCTATTAGAAGATGCACTTTTACCTAATCTCATAGAAGCATAAATTTAAGTGATATATCTCTTAAAGAATTTGTTCTTATTAGAAGAAGGTTTGCTCTGATACCCATTAAAGTATGGTTCAGTAAGAGAGATGTTAATTGTTAATAATAAAAATTTGATGCCTTAAAAAATATTTAGAGAATATTTTAAAGTAATTTTTAATGAGCTTGAGCAAGTCCTTAAAAGTGATTTTGTATAAAGTTTAATTTTATTTTAAAACATTTTTTTAATAATACATTTTTATAAGAAATATGAAATAAAAAATAAATAAATAACTACAATGCACACCAATGATTTTTAAGAGATTTGACTTAAAAGCATGCTTACATCTACCTTAGACAAAAGCAAGGTAAATACACAACTTATCAATATAGGTCTTTTGCTAAAAGATTGATAAGTTAAACCCCCACAATAATGAAATAAAAGAGAAAGGTTATAATGGCTTTATAATGAAATAAAATTAGTAATAGAAAAAAAGAATTCAGTGATACAAAATCAAATTTAATGCAAATAAAAAAATCTTATGTCTAATAAAATGCTTAATAAGATATAAGTATTTTAATTGAGTCAATTAGGAATAAAGAAAATTAAGAACTTAGTTGATTTAATAAGAAAGTAAAATTTAGAGTTTAAAAGTCAAATGATGCAATGACTGGAAGCAACAATGAGCAGTAACTACTTATGGCTTGAATGACTTGAAATTTTTCTTCCAATTTTATCAAGAGTTTATAAAAGTTGAATTAATCAATTTTGTTAAAAAATCTCTTATAGATATTTTCCAATGGCTAAAAATAGTTTCCAAATAACTAATTAGCTATTACCTCTTATTTTAATTAAAATATGCCAACATATGATTTAATTAAAAACTTACGTAATAATATTTTGGTAAGGATTCAAATGGCTAAAATAGTCATTATGCAAATGGTCCATCAAAAATCATTTGGATTGCTGAATATGAATCAACAAAATGATAGCCACATAATCGAAAAGATTATTAAGCCTTAAAGCAAATAAGTTACACAATCTGATAGTTTAAATTAAATCTAGGAGTATGAGGAAGGTAAAAATAATTGTTGCCATTCAATCTCAAACATGATTAAATAATTATATTCAAATTTTTTTGTACAAATTAATTTTGGACTAGTGATTAGAAAATTACACAATTAGATGGTTGATTGAATTATTACTTAAAAAATAATAGACAAGGTGACGATCATGCGATCACAAATGTGCATGATTGAACAGCTCACATCATTCTTGAAATTCGAAAGTCAACCATGTTAAGAGTATATTTCAATTTAGTCCTGCATGATTTTCTAGGAAAAATTATATATGTTTTAAAGTGATTTTTTGTGCTTTTTAGTTAACCTTTATTTTATGGTTGGTTGCCACTTAGTTCTCTTAATAGATAATGCCCATTCTACCAATGCATACTCTTTCATGGATAACAAATTTATCTGACACACCCTAATCTAGTATGACTATAGACAGGTTTAAGAATGATTCTCTACTGTAATTACAATAGCAAATTAGTTCAGGAGTAATACCTTGATTCGAGACATACAGTTTAGTTCAAAGATAGTTTATGGCTAAGTAGAATTAGGTGTTATTATTATTATTATTAATTATTTATAATTACTATAATATAGTTTTTGCTAAAGTTATTGAAATAATGTTTCTAAAGATATGTTCAAAGATAAAATAATTTTAAGAAAGTTAAGGTAAGATAAATCAAAGTTTTAGAAACTTAACATTTTTTTATGATGATTAATTTAAATAAAATTTAATTTTTTTATTTTGCTAGATATTTTTAATTAAGCTTAACATTTCAATCAAAATAAAATTGAAATATCTATAATTAAAATCAATATAAATCTCTTGGTGGTGTGTCACTCTAATAAAGATGATATTTATGGGATTTAATATTTACTCTTCTTTTTTAAGTTCTCCTATGAACATAAACATTGATTATCTAAAATATAAAAATTCACTCAACTAAATTTATTAAAAATACTTAAGGGTCCTTATTATCAAACAAAATACCATGGCTAGGAGACAACACAACAAGGTTGCCATCATCCAGTTATTTTAAGATTTCCATAAAACCCAAGTTCAACTATCATGAATAACTTAACAAATTTTTATTATACTTAATATTGCATTGATTTCGTCTAGTACCTTGCTTCTTTAGACAATCCTTAGTGTTCATATAGTCTTATCCTTTTTTTTCTTTTAGGATAATGTATAGTTAATTGCTGTTATAATAAAGTTTAGGTTCACACAAGTTTCATTATTAACCCTTATAACTTCATGAAAACCTTGAATCACTATACTCATTATAAGGCCTCTTTTGAGCCACTATATAACCACAAAATCACAATATAAGGTGTCATCCCATGGCCTAACTACCTAGTTAAAATCACTCATGCTTATTGAAAGAACTAAGTTAACCAAAGAACTAGCCAAAAGTTTTTTCTTATTAGTTTACTTGGTCAGACCAAGCACATCACTAAGTCTTATTCCAAGTTCTCCAACCTTCTCCCAAGATCTTAGCTAAGAGATTTTTCATCCAAAGCTATGTTTACAATGCATATAAAGGCTCACTAAATGATATTACCTTAATCCAACTCTAGGACTTTTTGTCATGGGTACTATCACCATGGATTATTCTTAAGACTTTAAGGCTAATTCTAAGATTTGGCTTATGTTACATAGTCCTATTTAAGAACCTCAATTCTCATGTTTAGATGTTATTGAGAATTAAATATAAGACTTTAAAATCTATCTTTAGCCTTAGTATTACTAACTATACCCAATTTCTTTATTAACCAACTTTATCCCTAACCAAATTAGCCTTCTTTTAAGGCCCCAAATGAGCCTTTCTAGGCTTCTTAGGCATTCCTAAGGCAAAATAATACTTGATCACTAGATTTTCTAGGGCATTAGCTAAAATTCCAAGTGTTAGTACATGTTTCATGACTTAAGTTATGATGTAAATAGTATCACATGGGATTTTACACATTTTCATTCATAATTTTGGAAATAAAGTGCATATTTTTTCCATGTCATGTATCCAATTGATATTGTAAATGTTATCATGCTTAAACTTGGTGTCTCAAACTATATACACAATTCAAGCGAATATATTTTATGAAAACATAGAATCAAGTCTTGATTTTAAACATATTTGGTTGATCATACAACAAAAGTCTTAGTTTAATTATACAAAAATCAAGAAATACGTATTGCTCAATTAACACTTTCATATTTCAATTATACTTAAAAGAAAGAGAGATCATTAAGGATGTTAATTTCTAACCAAATATAATAAGCAAATAAAGATAATATGTCTTGATTATGAGAGCTATACTTGCTAGAATTTGCTTTTCTATGGTTTAAAAAGTTTATAAATTCAACATGCTAAACTATTCTTATTGCAATCATATTTATACAACCAACAAGAAACTAAAATTAATATGTTTTTAACCTTATTCCATATGATAATGTCTCAAGTAAGAAATGTTTTGCATCAATAATAAATAGTCTTAACCTAGCCTTCAAATATTTTGATAGATAAAGCTAATAGTGCAAGCATATAATCATGGAATTTAACTTACTTTCAAAGGTAGTATGAAAGTACATAGTTTTGCATGGATTATTTTGCAGTATTTCATTTAAAAAAGTGATAAACAAACTCTTATATGCTCACAAAAATTCTCTCAAGTACAATAATAACAAATACAATAAGTGATGCTACCATATACTCATGTAACTTAATTTGCACTCTTAAATTAGACATTAAGACGTGCTTTTTCATGAGTCCTTTAATAATTTCTCACATTAAAATAATGTCAAATGATCATAACATGCTAGTTACAGTTATCCTTAGTAACAGTAAAGAAAATTTCTTCCTTTGTATATAAGAATTTTATAGAAGAGGATCATATTTATTTTCAAAGATTTTTACATGTAATTCAATAATAATTTTTATTTCTTAAATCTTAACTAAATTTAATTTACAATCTCAAGAGTCATCCAACCTTGTAACCTAGGTAAAAGACTTCTCCAAGGGTAAGCTTTTCCTTCTTCAAGTCTTGAGATCTTCTGGCTTATGATAAGGTCCCTTTTTCCTTTGCTACATCTTAGATTCCTCTTTGCTGCATTCCATGGCTAGGGATTTTTTCTATAAAACCTAGCCAAATTAAAACTTTAACCTTAAAAAGGGTTCGCTAAGTATTACCTAAATCAAGGGATTATCTTAACAAAAAAGCCCTATGAAAGTGCCTTCTGACCTTTAGATTAAGGGCGTCATAATTTCAATGGCTAGGATCTACTACAGCTAATTGTGAAATCATGATTTATTTAGCATCTCCTTATCATATTAGTACTATGATGCTATTGTATAGTATGATAATCCAAATCCACTTTTTCCAACTAATAATTTCCTTAAATTGTCATGTATAATTCCTATGTATGATGCTGCTCTTAACTAATAGTATTTGTATGAAGTTGAGCATCATATTGTATGATCTTCATCTTTCCCAACATTTTTGAACTCAAAATACTTCCCTTTTCCTATTATTGTATTTGTTTGATATGATGCTTCGTACCTACAAGATTGACTCTGTCTTCTTCATTGGTGTTCTTAAAGGATGGTGTGATCATCATTGTACTATCACTATCACTTTCTCACACTAGATTATCTTTATGATATTTTATGATTATACTGTATGATACCAAGCCCCATAGAACACATTCGAGCCTAACAATCAGGAGAATAACACACTTATATGATAACCATCTCTTGTTGTATGATTAAACCCTACTTTTACAAGCTATTTACATCTGTTTCTCGATTATCATTGTTAGTCGATCATACCATACAATTAACCATTATTCAATCTTTGTACTCGAGCACTCTTTTGATTATTTCCCCTCATTGTACTATACAAACTACAACTATCATATTGTATGATTTTGATCCCATGAATAATTAACAACATCCAAACTTAGTTAAACAAAATTTGCAAGAATTTATTTAATAAAAATGATAGAATATATTAGTTAACCGAAGTGAAGGTGTAACATATACTTAGTATAAACAACATGAACAATAAAACTCTAATGCTTAACACTTCACTTAGTAAGATGGGAACCTATAATTTTAGGTGCAAAAATGATGGTTTGATTAAGAGAATAATCTAATAATTATTTGGGAAAGAGATGAAGTCATAAGAAGGTTTCACACCTATTTGAAGAGGAATCAAAGGTCCAATGTAGGTGTTGGATGGTTCACTAATTTTGTAAAATTAAATGATTCGATGGTCATTTGATGATTTTCAAATAGTTAGATAGAGGGAATGGATTCTCTGGTAAGGACCTAATGAGGATTAAATGGTGGGTTGGATGGACGCTCCAAATTTCAATTCCTATTAAAATGCATATTTGATAGTCTAACAATTTTGATCAAAATAGTTTGATGGGTAAATAATTTAAAGGGAGAAGGATGATTAAATTTAGCATTTATTCCCTCCTTTATGAAGCATCTCCACTTGACAATCACTATGTCCTTTCTTAAATAACAAGCAAAATATTAAAATCCCAAAATAAAAATTAAGGATTGGAAATGAAATTTATCTACATAGCTTTAAGATGTTACAAATTCTATCTTCATGGAAATTTCATCCCTAAAATTTAGAGCCAATATGGATGAATTTTTGCAACTCTTCCTCCAATTCCAAATGGATTCCCTTTCTGACTTGTTAGCCTATTGAACTTCGACCATTAGATGGATGTTTTGTCTCAATTACTTTATTTCTCTTACTATAACTTTCATGTGTTTTTCTTTATAACATAAATGTAGTTGTACCATTATGCTGCCTATCAAAAGAGTAAGATTAACCACATACTTCATTAAGGTGAATAAAAATAATAAACACATAATGTAGTCCAACCAATGCAAATGGTAAGGTTATCTTGTATGTAGCATCACAAATTCTCTTAAAGATTTGGAAGGGTCCAATGTACCATTGCTTAGGTTTTCTCACTTTCCAAACTTTGTGACTCCTTTTATAGTGCTTACTTTGAGAAATATTTAATCCCTTTTCTAAAATTCTACTTATATTTCATAGTAAAGACTTTCTTTTGGCAATTGTTTTCCTTTTGAATTCTTTACTTGATAATTTTACTTTCTTTATAGTTTCAGAAATCATCTTTAGTCTCATTAATATTATTTCTCAAAAACAAAATGGTTAGTGTTTATAAATGATTATGATTTAAAAATTATATATCATCCAAGAAAGGCCAATTTGGTAATAGATGCTTTGTGTAGAAAAACAAGTATTAGCATGATATTAACATTAATAGATGAGAAACAAATAGTTTTTAAATGAGTAAATACAGCTAGAATATATTGTTCATAAGAATATGCTATTATTATTTCATTTATCTGTAAGATTGGAATTGTTGGACTATATTAATGTTGATCAAGAAGAGAATTTGGAATTACAAAAACTAATTCATAATGTTCGAGGAGGTTGGAACTCTAACTTTAAACTAAATCAGAATGGATTGTTGTGATTTTATGATAAATAATGTAATCTATATAAGTATGATGTCACAAATGTAGGGGTGAGTTGTGAAAATTATAAATTTAAATCAACTCAAAAAATAATAATAAAAGACTTTTAGTAATCTTAATGGCAATTATAAAACCTATTTTAAAAAGTTAATATCTTTCAAAACCTTCATGTGGGAGTGTTAATAAAGTAAAGACAAATGTTATTTGATTCTATCCAATCTCAGATCTAAATTGACCCCTAGTTAAAATAGTTACACAAAAACACTAAATGCCTTTCGCAAAAGTGGGTAGGTCAAATCCCTTTGTTATCAAGAAGACTCTACAAGTGCTAGGCTAAAAAAATACACATATTAGCCCAAAAGAGCTTACAATCACTAGCTAAATGACCTTACACATCAACCCAATGTAGCTTACAATATAAGGCCAAAGAACCTTATACATCAACCCAAAGAGTCTTACAACTCTAAGCCAAAATGTCTTACAAGAATTACCAAAAGGTGAAGCAAATCTCAAAAGAGAAATCCCATAAATGGGATAAATGATACAATAAAAGCTTAAAATACAAAGCACTTATAACTAATATAATTTAAAATAGAGACACATTAAAAGAATAATAAAGTAATGAAACATATATTTAAACTTAGGTCAATATAATGTAATGAAATAATGGCTAAAAATGATGCAGGAAGATGGTCAACATCATAACCTTTCTTTTCTCCCAATCCTCACTAAATGAATGATGGTCTTCAAGTATAGATTTTTACAAAGATATGTAATTGATCATTAGCCCATATTTTATGTTTGGGCCCCTTCATATGGGTATTTTTAAGTTCTCGAATAGCTCTAAACATCTCTCAAATAATTATAATCAACTTTCTTGAAATCTAATCAAACTAAATGTTATTAACATTTTCATTATTGATCATAGATGTCCAATCAAGAATTATACTATATGTTATTCAAAAATTAGCTAATTGTTTGACCTTTAGACTTGTCAAAATAAGTTAAAGTGGTACTAACATATGATTGTGTTTGTATAATGAGACCATCATGCATGTACAAAGCACATATCCTTTCTCTATCCTCTAATTAAATTCATATCTCTCAAGTGTTATAAGGATCATAATAGATGGTGTAAAAGATCACACATGCACAAAGTCCTTAACAACTAATACCACATGTGTTATTAGAGTTTCATATAAGTATACTTAAGAAAATTATATCGTATGAAGCTTTTTGGCTCCCAAAGCAACCTAAGTTTAACTTTCATCTTTATTAAATGAGATCACACTTCGATGATATAAGAAATTATATTTAATGATCTAGAAAATATTTCCACTCAAACCAGGATTTCCTAGTTTGAATGCTTGTGTGATGACATGTATGATATAAATATCATATTGTATGAAGCATATCAGTTTTATGTCTCAACTTACATCTCTCAAAAAAAAAATAATGATGATCTGTGTACGATTAAGAAATTGTACTATATTAACATATAAAATATTTACTTAAAATTATATCAACATGTCCAACTCCCTAACCTTTCTCCCAAATGAACTAATTGTACAAGTGTAATAAGAATATTACATTATATCATTAACATAGTTTTACCAAACTATAATTAACTCATTCTCTTTTTGTTTCTTATTTGATTAACCTCTTATTTGTGACTTTTCCAATCATCTTTATTATATTCTAAGGCATATTTATAAGTTATGATTCCTAAGTGATTGCATGTCTTATAAATGAATGAAAGAATGGTTTTAAAATTTTTTTATCACTTATAGTCTTAGTGCCTTAAGTAAATTGATCTTTCATTTGAAAGAGAACAAAGATAACTTAGAAAAGATCTTATTTTCTCAAACTTTGTATTTCTTTTAGTACTAATTGTGGTTAACACCAAAAAATCACCAATAAGCTCCTTTAGTCAAGAATGATGCTCTTTAATTGATTATCTTATTTAATCTTAAGATACATAACCTATAAAATTTTAAAAAAAATACTAAAAAACTAATACAATGGTTTTGTTGTTATCAAAATGAAGTGGTGCAAAGATCAAGGGTTCAACCTTCAATATTATTAATAACATGGAGAATTGTGACACATAATTCTAAGTAGTTTATTTATTGGAGAGAAATTAAAATATATCAAGAGTTAAAATAAACATATTAGTGTTCAAGATTGAATGGAGATATAATAAGTTTGGTAAAAAAATGTTTAGTCTACTAGTTGAAAGATAGTAGCTAGGATGCTTAAAAAAAGGGGTGAATGATAAAAACTATAAATTAAAGAATAAATAGTAAAATAATGAAAGACTTATATAATTCTTAAGTATAATTGCTATTGAACCTTATTTTAAAAGATCTTATTATCTTTAAAACTCTTTATATAGGGACTATGGGATAACAAATAATATAAGAAATTTTATGTGATTCAGTCCAAACATAAATCTACATCCATCCTAAACAAAAGATCAAATAACTATTAACAAAAGCCTTTCACAGATCTCGTTAAGCAAATTCCACATCTGTGTAAAGGAGTCAACAACATTGGGTTAGAGAATTATAAAAATCATAAGTCTAGATAAGCCTATAAAATAGGATAAAGGACTTTATAACACAAGCTTGGATGAGTATACAAATCATTGGGTCAAGGGATCCTACAAGGTGTGGCTAAAAGAAAAAAAATAAAAATCCAAATAAAATGCCCCATAATGAAACAAAGGAACCAAAATAAAGCTCATAATATAATTCTTTATGATCCAATAACTGAGAAGAACCCTAAGTAGATAAGTGAAAGCTATGTGAGGATATTTAACTTAGCTCAAGGAAATCTTAGCTTGAATACCATAGAAAAGGATGCATTTAATTGCTTCTCACTTCAATCCAATAGTATAAATCAAATCCTTAAGGAATGAGATGATTTTCAAGTGTAAATTTTCCTAAATAATTTATAATTGTCCATTATCCATCATTCTATGTTTGGATCCCTTTTGTAAAATTTTAGAATGCTTTCTTATCACACTAAATACCCTTAGTGGCACTCTAATAGCTATTATAAAAGAAGATAAAAAAGAAGATCTAGAACTGAAAAAGGTGATCCAAAAAATCGAAGAAGATTGGATCTCTGATTTTAACATTGATGAAAATAGAATACTAAAGTTTCAGAATAAGTTGTGTATTCCTTATCACCAACAAATATGATAAATATTATTGTAGGAAGCATACAATTCTAGATATTCTATACATCCAAGAGAGAATAAAATATATCAAAAATTGAAATAAAGATATTGGTGGTCTAGTTTAAAGACAAGCTATCAGAGTGGGTTAAAAAATGTTTAACATGATAACAAGTGAAGTAAAAAAAATTAAAAGCCTAATAGATTACTGTAATTGTTACCCATCCCTGAATAGAAATGAGATGAGATTGCTATGGATTTTATCATGAAATTATGCAGATCACCCTTTGGATATGATTCTATATGGGTGATAGTTGGTAGATTAACTAAATTAACTCAAATCATAGCAATAAAGAAAACTTATGTAGCAAAAAGGTTGACAAAACTTTACTTAGAGAAGATACTAAAACTAAATGGTATACCAAAAATAATTGTATTTGATCAAGACCCAAATTCACATCACATTTTAAAAGATCTATTCATCATGCTTTTGGCACTCAATTGCAATTTAGTATTGTATTTTATCCTCAAACTAAAGGGTAGACAGAAAGAACTATAAAAACATTAGAAGATCTATTATGCCTATGTAGGTTAATGAAAGCACATGAAATATAAGCATTGTCTTGACACCTTGGCATGTCATAATTCTTTGTTTGGTAAGAATATTTTGTGTATGCCTTTTAATTATTAAAATCAATAGGCAATAGCACTTGATTTAATATAGAACATGAAATATATTCACTACTTTGCAAATCCAGCAAGGTATAAAAAATGTAATGTATGCCCTTTCTTGTTAATCCTATTTGTTGTAGCTCATAGTTTAATATAGAACATGATATAAAAGCATTACCTGATTAATCTTGTGTACTACAGCTCACAATTTAATATAAAACACGAGATATACATAGTACCTTGCTAATCCTATATGATGTTGCCCATGGATTAATAAGAACATGAGATATATGCAATATCATTCTACCTTTGCATGCTATGGTATTTGGATTGGGATAGAACATTAGATTTATATAATATTTTGCTAATATTACTTGTTATAGCTTTCAAATTGATAAAAAAATATTAGACTTATGTAATATTGCATGTTACAACTTTCAAACTAAAAAAGAATAGAAATGTATGCATTACCTTGCTATAAATTCCATTTAATAGCTCTTTATTATGATGAAAAAATTTAGATATAGCTCTCAATTGGACAGAACATGATATGCATGCAACAAACACATGCTTACCATAGCTTTACATAGTTCCTACAAGCTAAATTGGGTTGTTATAATTAAATGTTGTTATGATACATTTATCCTCACACAATCTAATGATGCCTTGAATTTTATTTAATGTTGAAATCATGCTAGCCAAAAGTTGGAATTTTAACTTATGACTACAAAGTTGACAAGAATTAAGGTATGTCTAAATTGGAGCTTTAATCTTAATGACATAAATGTTGGAATTTTGGTGGATTGTTCATGGTTGTTACAGAGACGTTATCTTGCTAAAATTTGTTACTGCAATTGATAATTAAAAATGCCATGGCTAGACATACAAATGAAAATATGTTATCAGACTCATTATTAACTTAATGCTTTCTCATGCTTAGAATTAATGCATATGATAATATCTTAATTTTCAAGAAGATGTTTATGTTGTGGAGGTTTATGTTACTAAGTTTAATTTTGTGACATGATGGGGTTACCTAATTATAAATATAAGACTTTGCTAAGGAATTGATGAACTACAATTTTACATAATATGTTCCTTATACTAGGACATAAACATTAAGATAAGAATTGAAAATTTAGCAAAACCCTAAGGTTTTATTGTTGCTAAAAATTGATATATTTCCTTTGGTATGCACATAAAGCATGGTTACAATGGCTCCATTAATGCCATATGAGGCACGATAAATTCCTTAGGATGCACTAGATTACTTTTATGGTGCATATACCTCCCAGTGTCTTAGTGAGATGCTTGGGAAACTCGAGTTAGGCCTTAAAAGAAGGCTAGAATGAAGGCCTTAGTTAGGCTAGCAAGATTGGTTGGTTGTTGGCTATGGATGATAAGATTATGGATATATTAGATTTAGCATAGAATCATGATGAATATTGCTATGTGTTTTCTAGAGATGATGTAAACCCCTTGTTACATGCTTCAATGTTGGGATAACTATGGCATTGATGGCTTGTCAAAATTGATGTTAACATAAACCTTTTAATGTCATTGTGTCGGAATTGCAATCTATGCTTATAATTAAAAGATAACTTGGACATGTCACCCAAAAGAAAATGAATTATCATGCTTATGTTGAAGACTTAAGTTCTTGGAAGCATTGCATGATTGTGCAAATAATGAGGCTTTGAATAATTTAAAATAATTCACAAGTTTCGGTGAAGATTCATCTAAGAATAAATAATATAATAAAATATTACAATTGTGATAAGAATGATTTTATTTAATTATCTCATAAGACACCAACATGAACTAGGTAAGAACTCTTCCCTCAAAAAGAACCAAACCTAGGAATTTGAAAATTGTGACCCAATGAGGCTTTTTGCCTCAGGTTAAGCCTTAGGGTTGATGGTAAGACTAGACTATAACCTTATCAAGAAAGAAGAGGCCTTGAAGGGACCTTAGATGGCTTTAAGGTAAGGTTGAGCTCTTGAGTTCTTTGTGAAGTGGGCTTGGGAATCTCATTTGAGCCTTAAAAGAAGGATAATGTCATATGGAGGCATTAATTAGGTTAATAAGAGGAAGAGTTTAATTTGAAAATGTTATGATGAATACCTTAGGTTTTACTGTCAAGCATTACCCAAGATTTGTAGCATTTTTTTTCTACATTGATTGTAAGGCTTGAACAAGGATTTTTGTTTCCAAAATGAGACTTAAAAAAGGTCCTTATATGGCTTTTAGGGCAAGTGAGCTCTTGAATTTTCTTATGAGGAGCCATAAGAGCTTGGATTGGCTTTAGAAGAAGGCTATGGAAGGTTTAAGTCTTGATTATATGTTGAGAAAATGATTAGATTTGGTTAAGTATTTGTTGGAAACTAGAAAGGACTTGACTCAACTAATAAGCTTAGTTGTCCTCAACTTCATTTATGAAATAGTTGTATGAACAAGAGAGCTAAGGCTAGAAATAAGAACCCAAGTAACCCTAGAGAAGGTTAAGAGAAAATTATGATCTGAAAGGACCTTAAATATGGTCATGGATAATATTGGAATTTATCATGTGTAATTCCTAAGGACTGTGACCTTTGTATGAAGAAAACCCTAAAAGAGGTTATCAAACACTTGGTGAGACCTTGCATACACTCAGAATAAGGTTATAATTTGATGAAGATCTCAATTATTACATAACCATTAGCTGAGATAGAGAGCTTATTTTGGTTTTAAGAGTGGTGCTAAGCTCGACTAAGAGGGTAAATGATCACTTGGATTATTGGCTAAACTTTGTTGTAGCTTGGTTTGATGGGTAAAAACATGAATAATCTTAAATTAGGCTCTTAAACCATGGATTAGCACCCTAGATAATGGTTAGGTGGTGTGTATGACATAAAAGAGGCCTTTAGGAAGGGTGGTGTGAAATAGTAGCATCTTGTACATCATGCAAATGTTCTACTTAGAGTTATACTAGTCATATTTGGACTCAAAATTATGTCAGGATTGATTCATTTATTTCTCATTAGTCTCTATTATTATTACCATTATAGGAGTTAATTATAGTTGACTCTTATTTATTACATATTTTAGTTTATTGTTTATCAATTCTTTAAGTTATTTCTATCTATATTTTAACTAAAGTAATTTAGAGATCAATTAGTAACTTTTTAGATATCTTTATCTTTAAATTCAATCCAATATATTCCTATAATAGTCTCAAAATTTTGTTGGTACAAAATTTAGTTGAAATTGACTTCAAAAAGACTTGAAAATAAAGTTTTATGGGTTTATGCTATCTCTCGTCATTTTGTGCATACATGCCACCTAATTAACTCGTGCCATTGCTTGCATGACTTGTTCACTCAGCTCAACCAGTGTTGTAGCCTACATTGACCCTTAACCCACTTTATCTACTCCAACCCAAGTTAACATGCTATCCATGGACCCATACTAACCTATTAACCCATGTCGATCCTCTTTGACCTGAGATAACCTACAAACAAGACTTGACACATCAAAGCACCTCTCGATCTATTTAGCACCATGTGTGTTGCCTGTTGCCTCATTGCCAGCTAGACTGCCACTTAAAATGTAAGTGTCTATTTAGAAACAACTTGTATTAATTAATTTTGTAACTTTTTAAGGAATTTTTTTCACAAAACTCATAGTATGTTTTTTGTAATTTGTGATAAATTTTGGAATTCTAAAAATACCCTTTAGAATTTCAAAATATATTCTTTAGTTTTATTAAATATTCTTTCATATTCCTAGGTTAACAAGTTATTGTTCCATCTTTAAGGTCTTCATAAATAAAGAAGCTTACCATATTATAAGTAATGTAATTTTAATGAAGTAATAAAGTACTACCACCAAGCTTATTTTACATGAATGTCATGTGTGATTAGTCTGATAATGAGATTCTAGGGGTGTAATGGGAAGGTGAGCAAGATGCTCAAAATAGGAGATCCTAACCACTTATCCAGTATCTTCAAGAGCATCAAATAATCAAAAAAAATAAACTACTTTATTTCATATTCCAAAAAATTTAATCATCACATCCAACGTTTTAGTTTGTATAAGTGATTATGTGATTTTTCTTGTTTAGAATTTTAAGACTTTCACTTGTGTATGTACCTTGCCACCACCATTAATGTCACTACTTTAAGTGATGGTTGTTAAAACTATTTTTTCTTTAGGTTGAGACTGCTCATATTAA
Source organism: Vanilla planifolia (assembly GCA_023846275.1). NCBI lineage: Eukaryota > Viridiplantae > Streptophyta > Magnoliopsida > Asparagales > Orchidaceae > Vanilla > Vanilla planifolia. Next base: position 23,117,103 of record CM043870.1, read on the forward strand.
AGATTAGTGTAACTCTTTGACTTCTAGGAAAGTTTTTATTTGATTAACTATCTTAGGATGCTTTATTCTAAACTTATAACACCTTTAAGTACACCTTTATATGACCACATTTCTTGAACCTAAGAACCTCGCAATTGTTAGTGAGCTAAAAGTAGGTTTTAACTTATGAAGTGAAAACTAATGTGCGAATCTCATAAGAGAGGTGAATTATGGGTTTTAAAATAATTTTTGCTATTAGAAATGTACTTATTTTTTAAATATTCTTTACAAAAATATTTTATGTTATTTAAAAACTTTGATTTATAAATATTTTAATTTATAATTTTTATGAATAAAAATATAAGTTGAAATGGTACACCAAATTTTTTAGGTGGACAATTCAAACAAGAACCTACCTCCACACCCAACTGAGGTCGAGAAAACCTCCAATAGTAAAAGAATTATAACTTGAGGTTTTTTTTTACGATTCATTTCTAACCTACTTACTTTTGTGGATTCAACTATAACTCAACATTTTACGAGCTCAACCCCAAAACTTAATTTTTTAGATCAATTTGAACTTAAGATTTTGTAAATACTGGGCTGTCCAACCCAAAAGAAAAACAAAGATACAATAAGAAATATATTTTTGATAAAAATGTATAAATTTTCTTATGCTTATTGACGATTATAAAAAAGCACAAAGAGTTCAACATTATAAAGAGAATTGAGAAAATAAAAGCTTAAAAGAATTAAGCTAAGCTAGAATAATTTGGAACTTTAAGTAGTCGTAAATCATATGTGCTGGGAGGAAACATTTATGCTAGTAGAATATGATATAGCCCTTCTTTGAGATGTTAAAATCTTGATCACATTCGACAGTTATTTTTTCACAATGGCTAAGTATTTATAGAAAACATTTTGCCATAGTCATTAAAAAGTCAAGCAAAAGCTATTTGAAAAGCTGCTACCAAATAGCCTAAAATGCTTTTCCAAATGCCTCAAAAAATATTATAAAATAACTCCTGCAATGGCCTATATAATAACTAGTTATTTAGCCATTAGACAAGATTAATTGGAGTTGTTGAATTGACATAGAGAAGATCTCTATCGTCCAACCAAACACTATAAAGGCATATGTATTCTAGATAGTTTGATCAAGATAGATTAGATATTGACCATTCAATCAAGTTGGATGAGATTTAGCTCATTCGATTAATCAATAGTAAAGTCAAGAACTATCATAGTTGTAGGATTCAAAATAGATTATTCAGAGCCACACGATTCAAGAACATATTTTTCACAAGAAATGCCATCTGATAAAGTCAGATGAGTTCACAACCATCAAATGTTGAGCAAAGATCAATTAGTTATAGAAGATGAAGTAGTAATCATCTGATCAACTCATCAAATAGATAGTTGGATAGATTAAGATCACTCTTTAAAAGCGAAGGTGATCTCTATCGTGCGATCATGAAAATGCGTGATCAAACGGTGTTGAGTACACCTGATTTTAGAAGCAAATAGGCACAAGGGATTTAGTCCCACATTGCAAGGAAAAGTATTTGGACTTCATAATCATTTGCACAGGAGCAACATACAAAGCTAATTAGGGTTGGCTCTCCTCTTATGTGCTCAAGAATTTATCACTTGGGCAAACTCATAACATATAGGTTTATACTGATCTGATACTTGGTTTGAGTGCTATGTATTTTGATCCAATGGCTTATCCTATCCGATTCAAGAATTCATCATCAACCAGAACGGGCTCGACCTGATTTGGTTCTGATTGTTTGTTAGTTTAAGGCTTGCGAGTACTTGCTCGAGCTTACCTGGCCTGAGAACTTTGCACTTAGACATAAACTAGGATGTGATGGAAATTTTTTTATTAATTTTAATTATGAATAATTTAACAAAATTAATTTTTTTTAATTTAATCAAGGTTTGACAAACAAACTAACTTAGAATTTGAACCAGAAAAGGGGTTATGAGATTCATAAATGGAATCTTATTTGTTTGCTAAATTAAGAAAATTATTAAACAATTTGTTGTTCAAATATGATTTAAAATTGACATAAAATGAGAGTATCTTAAAATCAAAAAGCTAATATTCTATTTCATAGTAAAAAAAATCTTATCAAAATTAATACACTTTGAAGTGTTTTAAAAATCACTAGTTCTTTATCTTCAAAAATACATGGCTTGTTTTTTACTAGTAAACTTATTTTACACTAAACAAGTCTATTAGAATAAAATATTAAATATTTAAGGCTAGACTCATCAAATAAAAGGTTTACTTAACAACTTATCGTCCTATATTAACTTGATATAAAGATATATCAGCTTTAAGAACTTATATGATTTTTAATTTATTATTAAATAAGCATCTTTTAATTTTATGCATTTATTTTTAATTATTAAGAGTTATTCAAAATATATATAAAAAAATAACGAGATCAACAAAAAGAAATCATGTTTTCAAGTTTGATACTATAACATTATTTTATTTTTATGTTCTTTTACTATTACATTGTGGGATTTGTTTATTGTTTTCATGTTTTTATAATTCTAAATTAAGAACTTTATTTTTAACCTAATTATTTATGACCAATATGTCTAGAAAACAATATAAAATATCTAATTCTAAACCAAAATAACCATTTATGGACCCATTAATACAACATTCATTAAAAGAGCAAAGAAAAACCTTAGAAATATATATATATATATATATATATATATATATATATATATATATATATATATATATATATATATATATATATATCAATTAGAACAACATAGAGAGAGTGGATTAGGTGAAACCCTTAGATCAAGTAAGTTTATGGCAAGTGATTTCAAAGTAGAGGAATAGTCTTCAAAAAATGAACCTAAGTAACTAGAATGTCGACATAAGCATTAAGCTACTCCATATACCCATTATAGAAGACACGAAAAGGATAATGATCGCTAAATTAAAATGGTTAAAATAGAAGCTCCAACATTTCATGATAGTTTAGGCCCTAGAGAATATTAAGATTAGAAATAAGAATGAAGCGTTATTTTGACTAATATGATCTTAATATGCATCAAAAATATCAATTTACAAGATCTAAGCTCACATCGTATGCTTGATTATTTGTTCACACATTAAAAAGGTCATATCCTTACAAAGATAGAGCATTACCCTAATCATTGGAAAAACTTAAGATTCGCTTATGAGAAAAATATGCACCACCTCTTATTTTGATAAACTTTTGGATAAATAGCTATGTATATCCTATGTTTAAAGTTTATTGATGAATATATTACTAAATTTGAGAATTATATATACTTAGATGTGATGTTCAAGAGTTGGATCAAGTAATATTGTCTCAATTTTAAGTTAGGTTCAAAAAGTTCATTTTTTAAGTTGAGATATACTTAAGAAATGTTACTAGTTTAGAAAAGATAAATAAAGTGGCTCATTATGTGGAAAGATTTAAAGGATCAATTATCCATAAAAGTGACATTTCTTTGACCACTTCCCAAGCTTATACCATGACATCCACCATTCTTACTACATCTACTCCATAAGTAATTTGTGTCACTCCACCCATCCCACTAACCCATCACATCCAACCCTTGAATAAGCCAACTACTAATTTAGGAGTCAAGTGTTATTGTTGTCTCAGAGGGGGTTGTCTCAGAGGGGGCATGTCACACTTAGTTTTTAAGAGAGCTCTAGACATAGATATAAAAGAAGTTGAAGGAAGTGCCAAAATTAAGGAAGAGATTATACAACCAAGTGAAGAGTTTGAAGAATAAATATAAGTATTAGTTGAAAGTCTTTACTATATTAGACCACCCATAACTATTATGAAATACACATTGATTACACCAAGACCATTTAAAGATTGGTGACAAAATATTTTTTAGTACCTTCATTAGAATTAAAGTCCAATCTTGTAAGATTGTTATAGATAATGATAGCTATATCAATTCTATAACATAAAATACTATCAAAAGAATAGGTTCAACACTCACAAAATAATCTCACCTATACACCATATCTTGGATTGATAAATCCTCAATTTCTATACAATAAAGTTATTATGTTCCTTTAAATTTTTGTAAATATTCTAAAGAATTATTGTGCAATGTTATACCAATATAAGTAGGTAGCCTTATCTTTGGAAGACTTTCATTACATGATTGAGATGCTATATTAAATGGAAGGCTCAATACATGTACTTTTGTATATGAAGAAAAGAAGATCACATTATATCCTTCACCTTCTTTGAAGTAAATTTTTAACCTAAATGCTCTAAATGAAAAAGATAAGGGAAAAGCAAAATTCCTTAATATCATTTCACCAGTTGAGACTAAGATGGATATAGCCATTGGTGAGGTTATATATTTTGTAGCAATTAAGAAAACCCTTACTAATATACCTACCCTACCAACTATAATCTAATCTTTATGAAAAGAAGTTGCAAACATAATTCCCAATGACATTCCAATAATGCTCCCATTTTTAAGAAATATTTAACATGGTATAGATCTAGTTCCTAGTATTTCACACCACATTTACTATATTATCAACTAAATTCATCAACTCATGTAGAACTTAATAAGTAAATGAGCTAATTCAAAAAAGATTTATTAGGGAGTATATTAGTCCATGTGCTATCCCCGATTTGTTAGCTCCAAAAAGAGTAGAATTTTATACATGTGCATATATAGTCACGCCATTTAAAAATGATTAAATATAGGTTTCCAATTCTTAAGCTTGATGATCTATTGATCAAAAGATAGGAGTAAACATATTTTCTAAAATAGATCTAAAAAATAGTTACCATGAGGTTAGAATTCACTTAGATGATGAATAAAAGACTATTTTTAAAATAAAAAATAGACTATATGAATGGTTAGTTATGTCATTCAAATTGTTGAATGAATCAAGTACATTTGTATGACTTATGATTCAAGTTTGAGACATTATCTAAATTATTTTGTACTTTTTAATTTTGATGACATATTAATTTATAGTTGTTCCTCATTTGAAAAATTAGGGCATCTTAGAAAGGTATGTACTACATTATGTGAATAACGTTTATTTACTAGTCTTATGAAGTATAAATTTTGGTCAAAAAGAGTATCATTTCTATGTCTTATAGTTTTAAAAGAAGGATTAACCACTAACCTTAAAAAGATAAAAGCTATTATCAAATGGTTAATTCCAACTAATGTACATGAAGTTCATAGCTTTCATGGATTGGTGACTTTTTAAGGATGATTCATAGGAGGATTTAACATGATAGTGGCCCCAAAAAGGGATTACACGAGGCAAAAGTAGTAGAAGCAACTTTCACTAGATTAAAAGAAGCTATGCCTCAAGCACCAGTCCTTAGATTACCAAACTTTTCAATCACGTTTGAAGTCACTTGTGATGCTTTAGGAGTAGACATTGGAAGAGTTCTAAATCATTGTGTTCATCCTATTACATTCTTCAATGAAAAAATAAATTAAGAAAAGAAGAAATACTCCACTTATGAAAAAGAACTTTATATGATAGTCAAATTACTAAGACATTGAAGACACTATCTATTGTCCCAAGAATTTGTTCATTATTCAAATGATGAAGCACTAAAGTATTTGAATTCATAAAGAAATTTAAGACATTAAAATGGTAAAAGGTTTGAATATTTACAAGAATTTACATTTTTTAAAAGACATAATCTAGGAGTGGAGAATAAACTAGTAGATTCATTAAATCATCTTGTTTGTTTTTAATCGACAATGGTTGTACGTGTTCTTGGATTTAAATGCATCAAGACTTTATATGGTGATTGCCCAAATCTTGGCATTATCTATCAATAATTCATTACTTCACCTACTAAAGTTTTTGGTGATTATCATTTGAAAGATGGGTTTTGTTTTGTGGAAGTCAACTTTGCATTTCCTACATGTCTCTTAGGAATTTTCTTGTTTGGGAAGCACTTGCTGAAGGTCTCACTAAAAATTTTGGTCATGACAAGACCAAAAAAGATTTGGATGACCTACTATATTAGTCAAGATTACCCTAACAAGATGCATTGCTAGTAACACAATGTATAACTTGTGCCATAATTAAAACAGGTAATTACAACTAAGGTGTATATACACCATTACTTGTACCACAATAATAATAGAAAGATGTAAGTCATGTTCCACAACCCCATTAGAAATCATGTTCATAGTTATTGATAGATTTCTAAAATGGATCATTTTATACCCTACCATAAGACATCAAATGCCTCTCGTATCTTGAAGTTATTGCTTGATGAAGTTGTGAAACTATATGGCTTACCTTCAATAATTATGTCAGATCCTGATATCAAATCATGATGTCAAATTTATTAGCTACTTCTTTAAAACACTTTGGCACCTAATGGGAGTAAAATTTAAGTTTTCATCAACTTATTATCCCTAAATAGATGGCGAAAAACAAGTAGTTGATTGAAACATAAGCAATCTTCATTGTAGCCTAATAAGGGAACAAGTTTCAACTTAAGATCTTTTATCGCCACACATTAAAATTGCTTATAATAATTCTATTAATGAAAGAACAAGTTTGAGTCCTTTTAAAAATTATTTTAGAAATTTTCCTCAAAGTCCTATTGATTTGATTCCTTTATCTTATGTTTGTATACTTCTATGTCTATTGAATCTTTTGCTCATCATATTTCATTATTATACAAACATATTGTTGAAAATATTAATTTAAATAATAAAACTTTTAAATGACTAATAGATGCTCATAGACAACCAAGAGAATTTATTAAGGGTGAATATGTAATGATCTGTGTTAGGTCTAAGAGATTCCTACATAAAACCTTAAGAAATTACATGCTTATGGTGCTGAAAAATTTAGAATTGTGAAAAAAACTCGATATTAGTGCCTATGTTTTTTATTTACCAAAAGATTATAAAATTAGCATTATCTTTAATATTTGAGACCTTGTACCTTATAGGAAATAATGCCCAGTACCAAGTGAGTCTTGTAAACTTTCACCATTATTGTCAAGACAACCTATCCATTAATAAATTTAACCCCATTTGTAGAGTTGAGATCAAGAGGAGTGAATCTTAGATGATCAAATATTTTTCATATATGATCAAACACAATAATGATTTTTGGTACATTAGTGAGGCCATTTGACTTCTAAGGACACTTGGATTAATGAGGAGCTTCACCATCTAAACCTAGAGATATTAGAGCAATATTTGAGATTTTACCATACTTCATGAAGTTGAGCACTTCCCCACCTAGAGACGATGACATAGTAGCATCCTATCCATCACTTAAAGGATCCAATTAGAGGCATATTAGTTGTATTTGGACTAGGAGAAATATCAAGATTGGCTCCATTACTTCTCATTAGCCTCTTTATCATTATCATTATAGAAGTCAATTATAACATACCCTTATTTATTACATATTTTAGTTTTTTTTTATTAATTTATCAAATTATTTGTATATATACTTTAGTTTAAGTCATTAGAAGATTAATTGATAACTTTTTGAATATTTTTAGCTTTAAGTTTAGTCTAAGATTATAGTAGTTTTGTAATTCCACTAGCACAAAATTTTGTTGAAAATAACTTCAAAAAGGATTAAAATTGAGTTTATGATGTTTCTACTGCCATCCACTTCCATCCACCATCATTGTTCTGAGACGAGAATTGATCACCTGATTAATCCATGTCATTGCTCATGTGACTTGTTCACTTAACTCAACCCATGCTAACCGTATGGCCTTTATGACCTACATCTTTGCAACACACTACACTGGCTGGCTTTATTCAATCTAATATATATCAACTTGTGATTTATGAACCTATGCCATCTAGTCAACCCATGCTAATTTGCTCTGACCTATGCCAACCCACAAACTAGAGCCAAGGCATCACCATGCTGTCCACTTGCACCACCATGCTATCCACTAGCTCCACATTGATCGCACTATCCGACACCTCACTGCTAGTCAGACCGCCTCCCAAAACACATGCCTTTTTGGGAACTTTTATATCAATTAAATTTTAAGTTTTTAAGCTATGTTTTTAGAAACATTCAAATAATATTTTTATAATTTATGATAACTTTTAAAATTCTAAAAATGTCTTTTAAAGATTCTAAAATGTGTTCTCTTAGTATTCCCAAATATCCTTTCGTATTCCAAGTTTAGCAAATTATCATTCTACCTTTGAGGTCTTTATAAATATAGATACTCATCATATTATAAGAAATAGAATTTTAATAAAGTAATGAAGTGTTGCTACCAAACTTGTTTGATATGAGCATATCAAGTGTAATAAATCTGACAATGTAATTCCGAAGGTGCCTTATGAAGACAAGTGAAAAGCTTGAAAGGAGAGATCCTAGCACATTATCTAACATCTATAAGAGCATCAAATCACAAAAGAATGTGTTTAACTACTTTATTTAATATTTCAAGAAATTTAATTATCAGGTCCAACTTTCTAGTTTATGCAAGTGATTATGTAATTTTCTTGTTTGGTATTCTAAGAACTCTACTTATGTGTATACCATGCCACTCCCCATCATCGTGAGCACTTTAGTTGTGGGTTGTTAAAACCATTTTTTCCATTTGGTTGAGATCCCTCATGTTAAAGATCAGTACAAGTCCTTGATTTTTAGGAAAGTTCTCACTTGTTTGACGATCTTAAAATTTCTAAAACTAAACCTATAGCACCTTTGGGTAGGCCTTTGTATGGATTTATTATTTGAATCTATAAATTTCTCAATTATTAATGAGTTAAAGATGGGTTTTAGTATATCATCCTACATTATTTTGTAACTCAAGTTAGCTTATAAGGTAAAAGAGAGTTACTAGTGAAACCAAACTAAAGTTCAATGACTATGACTTAAAAGACTTGAGCCAAAGACATATAACTTGTATTAGTATTCAAGAGGTAACTTATATTAGCTAAAGGACTTAGGCTTTAAGATTAATAAAATAGATCAAAATTAGAGATGTAGATGGAAAATTAAAAGGGAGGATTACCCTAGATAGATAGATTAGTATTTGGTAAAAACCCTAGATCAACTCATATAATAAAGTAAAATTTGTCAGCAAACCATAATTAAGCATACTAAGGATTGACGTAAACCCTAAATCAGCCCAAATAATATTGTACGATTTGAAGAGATTCTAGATGATTTAGTTACTAGATTAGAGTTTAGAAAAACCTTAAAATTCTTTAGAGGATATATCAAGGTTAGCTAACTCTAGATATATTTAAATAAAACCATATAAATGATTATGAGTTTTACTAGTGATGATATAGATTAGAACACAATGGATCTCAATTGATTGACCCCTTAACTAGAGCGAGGTGGGTCAAATATACTAGATAATAAGGTACCCATCATGTATAGAGATTACAAGCCTCATTACTAAGATATTTTAAGAGATCATTAGTGTATTACTAGAGTACTTGACCACTGTAGGGTGGTCCATGTGATGGAGAGCTCAGCTTTGGACTATCAGATCATGTTTGAAGGATTTTAAGTTAGTTGAGTGCATAAGACATCATGAGTTGAAGTGTGGTTTAGCAAGAGGTGAATTATTATTAATAAAAATTGACTTTGAAAACTTATTAAAAAAATGTTTGAAAATAATTATTTTAAGATTTATAATAAGCTTGAATAAATCTTTGTAATTGAGTTAGTACAAATTTTAATTTTATTTTATAATAACTTATTTTTTTTCTTTTAAATTTTAAGCCAAATTTGTGAAATAAAAAATTTACAAATAATTGTAAAGTATACTAATGATTTTTAGATAGTTTAACTCAAATTCAAGTGTATATCCTCCTCCGATAAAAGTAAGTTAAAAACTAAACTAACTAATATAAGTCTTTCACCCAAAAAATTAGGTAGGCCAAATAATCATAATAATAAAATAAAACAAATAGGTTACAACAACTTTATAAAGAAATAAAACCAATAGCAAAAGAAAAATTATAGTGCCATAAATTTGAATTTTATGCATACAATAATCCTATACTTAATGAAATATTTAATAAGGCACAAATGTATTATGCTTTTACTTGAATCAAGTAGAAAATAAAAGAATAAAAGCTTTACTGATTGAAATAAAAAGTAGAGTTTTAGCTTGAAGAATGAAGGATACAATGAATGAAAATAATAATGAGCACCAATTATTAAGGTTTAAATTGTGTAGCTTGAAATTTTTTTTTCAATCTTTCATCCTTATTTTATGTTCATAAAAATCTATTATTTATAAACATGTTACAAAGGCTAAGAGTAGCTACCAAACACCCCAATTAGTCATTATAAGTTGAATAGCTCAATTTTAATAACGACTATTAGAAAATAGTCATTACATAAAAAAAAATGGTACAATAGTGGAGCATAAAATGCTCTTATGATAACTACTTTTTGCAATTCATCAATCATCAGTAAGATCGTCTGATTCTATATCTAATTAAGGTAAATGAGACCTACATGAATGATTTAGGAGTTAAGATTTAATATGGATCTTTACTTCACTAAAATTGCATGATTAGAGAGATAGATTTGAATATACACAGTTTAAAAAGGTGGAGGCATTTTTTACCATTTGATTTTTCTGCTTGATCAAAAGATGCACATTCACTTTTTCTTTTTTGAAGTGATGCATAATATGAAAAGAGTTGAGAAGTTTAGTCCCTCATTAACAATTTGCGTGTGAGACAACTGTATAAAAGTTTTATCTACCAACAAAAAATTAGTCAAACATATAGGGTTGGTTGTCCCCTGGTTTTCTTGGGAAATCGTGACCTTTGCTTGTCGATAAAATTATAATAGGTTCAGAAGTGATTACCTAACTTTGTATTGGGGCATATAAGTTTAGACATCATGCCCTAACCTGATGCTAACATATCCCACTAGAATTCTAAATTACTAAAAAAATTTTAGGTTTATGTCAGTTAGAATAAGGTTTTTTCAATTTACTTTGTACAACAATATATTGGAAGGAGGTTTTCAAAGATGTGATCAATGTAAGTTGATTTCTAAGGTGATTAAAGTTTTGAAATTTAATATTTTTTTAAGAATATTAATGTAAACCAAAATTTTGGTGATGATGAAATCTAATTTTTGTGCCTTATTAAAATGATTTTAATCAAGCTTAATATTTTAATCAAAATAAAAATATAAAACTTAAAATTAAATTAAATCTTTTAATGGGATGCCACTTTAACTAAGATAATCTTCATAGGATCTAATATTTAATTTTATTCTTCTTTAAATTTTCTCATGAACATAAACATCAATTATATAAAATCTAAAAATTTATTAAACCAAATTCATTAAAAATACTCAAAATTTGTTACCATAAAAAAACACCGTGTCTTGAGGGGCAACACCATAATATGAGAGACCATGGATATATAAGAGTGCTTGTTGGAGTGGTGCATGATTAATGAAGTCCCTTATAGCTCAGTAGGGAGGCCATGTGAGTGAACTTTCCTTTAAGGGAGTGCTAACTTATATGATGAGATAAGAGTTTTAGACTTATGTTATATACGTTAAGGGCTTAAAGGAAGTGATAAATTATTAGAGGGATTATATAGATTGAACTTGATTGTGATTTTATTAAGACTTGTTGGGCCCTAATGAATATGTGATAGGGTTAATGGTTATAGTTTTATACATTAACTCATCTTAGTTGGCTATGGTATTCATCTAATTCTTTTATTTGAGTAAGAAATTGGTACATTTTTTGTAGCACATTTCAAGCTTGAAGATTAGATTAGGGGATCATAACTCCTATTTTGAATATCAAGCCCAAAGGGTGCAAGGTGACTAGCTGAATAAATTTGTTGGTGGGTAGGTCTTTAGTTATACTAAAGGAAAAAAAAGAAATTACTACAAAAGTGGGGTGTAACACACTTAGATGGGTGGAAGAAAAAGAGGAAATTATGAAACACTTACAAAGAAAAAGAGAAAGGTTGAATTAGCAAGGATCAATTTGAGGATTTCTCATAGAAAAGCAAGGTGAAATAATCATTAAATTTTGCTTTGATTTGAAAAGATTTAATACAAATTGAAGTTAAGAGCATGCATAGTTTTGCATGAAAGTTTTTTAATATAATTATGGTCACTTTGATGAGTGATGGGATCTTTAAGAAAGCAAGTAGAAAAAAAAGTGAACTTGTATGAAGAAAGGATTATCATTCAAGGTAATGATTAGATAGTCTGATAAATGGATTGGATAGTCAAGGATAAATCTAAAAAAGAGAGACAAAAGTCTCTACCAAATGATGTCCAAATGATCCAACAATCATCTAATGGAGGATTGAATGGTTTGAAGGGGATATTGAATAGTCTTATAATTTTAGCATTTTGGGTCTTAAATCTAGTTCAAATGCCTAATGGATGACTCAGTATTTGATGGTTATACAATAAGATTAGATGGTTGATAAGATTGTGGAGATGTTTTATAAAGTGGTTCAAAATGATGCTTTAAGAATTTAATAGTTATCAAGCATGCATCAAAAGGTCTGAAAAGTTGGATCATATGATTTGATTGGCTAATTGAAAGTATAAAAAGTAATGATGGACTTTAGTTCTATAGGAAAAAGGCAATGTAATTATTGAAATTAAAGTATTGTAAGTAATATAAGCTATGTTAAAACAAAATATGGGCATGGTACAACTTAGCATGTAGTGTATATATAATAAAAGTTAATGAAATTGCATATATTGACAATTGTCATAAATAAAGAAGGGATAATAAAGGGAAATAACTAGGTAAATGAGGTGGGTAATGTATATAGTAAAAATATATGTTTGTTTGATACTTGGTGAAATTTTATATGCCTTAGTACTTGAAATAGTGAAGAACTCATTTTTTGAGTATTTGGTTAATATAATGCAAATAGTTGTGCTTATAATTCTTAGCACTTATTAATACCTATATATTATATGGCTTTAGATTTTATATTATATTTACTAAAGCATATATTATAGGACATCAAGAAAATATAACTAATATATTATGTTGGTGCTACATAAGATATTTTGTAATGCATAACAAAAGTAGGCTTGATAGCCAAAAATTATTAAGCTTGTAAATGCTGAGGAAATTGAGAAAAATTACAAATTGACTCATAAGGGTATACAAAAATAAGGGATTTGGTCTCCTAAGGGTATAAAATTTTGAAGTTCGGACACTATGAATATCCCATAATAGTATACATTAATATGAGAATGGATCTCCCATAAGATATAGAAGGTTAAAATGAGAAAAACAATATGGCATATACAAATCATTAATAGTAAGAAAAAAATGGTTTCTAAGAGAATAAGAAGATATGATTCACAAAATGCTTAGAACACCTTCTAGAATATAGTTTACAGAATTTGTTACTACAATGTATGAAAAGTTATATTGAAAATGTAAAAAAGATCTTACATAAAACTTGACCCCCAAACTTATAATATCTTGCATGGATATGATAATCTTAAACTTTTCCTATTTATCATTTGTTGGTGGATTGGCTTAGTTTTTAGTTTAACCCTTTTATGTGCTATGGAGAAACATTACAAGACATCAAAGAGAGTAAGCATTGCTAGAAAACTTAGGAATGGACAATGGTATAGTTTTATAATAAGTAAACATTTATATTAGATTCACTGAGATATTTGAAATATTGAAATAATTTGTTAGTGTTGGAACACAAATGATGATAAATGTTTAATTATCATTCATTATGCTGGTTGACAAAGGATTTCATGTTGGTACTTATTTTTATTATTGTGTAGTTTAAGTTATTTTGTAATGTAAAAATTTTATTAAATTTTGATAATTCAAGGCTACATCATATGTTTTAATTCAATGTAAGAACTTATTAATATTGGTGATGATATGTTCATCGCAAACTGATATTAATGTAAAAGAAAATTTTAAGTTTATTAACTTGTTAATTTGATGTTTATATAATAATAAGGTTGGTAATGGACATAGTCGTGATAATATTCCAACCATCACAATGTAAAAATTTTAAATTGAGAAAAATTTTGGAAGAAACACATTTTGTTAAATAAGTTTATTTTAGATTAATCTTTATGCTTTTAAAATTAATTTTCTAAATTCATTTCAATTATATTGTTATTTTGTAATAATCCATCATTCCAAAAAATACTTTGATTCCATTTCATACTCTAAACACTTATGCCATTAACTATGTCATAACTGCATAAGATTCCACTTTGTTCATGGGCTTGAAGAGACTTCATAATTAGATATTTCATTTATGAACTATATTATTTCATCTTCTTTTAGATTTTTACATAAGTGTAATTTACAATCTCATTATGAAACATCAATTAAAAGTTTCCAAACCTGACTATAAAATGTATGTTCATGAAAATTGTATAGCAAATTTAATGTTGCCAAGTTTTGTTAAATTCTTAAAAATTAATCACATTCCACGTGTTAAACTCTACTATATTGCTTCTCATAATGATATTTAAGTTATACTCACATATATTTTATTTGTAGACAATATAAAAATTATTTAGATATTATTTTGTTTGTGACTAATGCATGTGTCAACAATTTATCCCTAGTCAAACATGGTTGAGTTTATAAAATGATGATCAAAGCCTTATATTATATATCCATAAAGTGGTTCATACTGATAGTCTTCAAGTAAAATAGTGCTAATGAAAGCAAGAAAGGACATACCTTTAACCCACACACAATTGGACGACATTGCAACATTTGTCATCCATTTAGTAGCATGACTTCCTTCCTTAAGGTCATGAGCTACCCACTATTCTAGAAAAGACTAAGCTCTAAAAAAGTTTGCAAAAAAGCACCCCAAAATTTTTTTCCAATAAGTGAGTGGGAAAGTCTATTCATCACCACTAAAGAATCTAATTCCAAGAAAATTTTGTAGGAGTGATCAAAGTAGATAAATACCAGTGCAATTGTTTCAAAGATAGCACACTCCTCTATAACATGTGGCATAACAAAAAAATTTGTCATAACCTAAGGCATGAAATAGCTGACCATTAGAGTCTCAAATAATAAGGTCAATCTTAGCCCTACCATCTACTATAAAAGATCCATCACAATTGATCTTGATCCATCTAAGAGGGGAAGACACTAAGAAAAGGAGGAGATATAGGGGCTAGCATAGCCTAGATGGTACCAATGTTCTAAATCCATGACTGAGATCATGCTCCTTAAAGAGTAGATGATATGATGAATTAATATTAAAGGACCCATGAAAGGCCTAGAGTGGAGCTTACAATTCTTATTGAGCTAGAAATAACATAAAGAGGTAGCCATAATCACTAAAGGCATATCATGAGAGTCCTTATATATACATTGTTTCTTCCAATGCAAATTTAAATTTCAAGAAGGAAACATGAAGCCCCAATTCATAATGCTAAAGAAGTGAGGAGATAACATGCCACATTATTGTACAATAAATCAAGGAATGTTTAAGTAATTTCATCACAGTTGCAACCCCATAGGCAATGCAAATCGAATGCCATCCCCCATGTAGTGATCCAATCACAAATCAACAAAGTTCTATAGAATGTGTTAACGAAAATCTTAAATAAGAGGATGTATTCTCATATTCCATACTTATACATTTAGCATGTGCAACCATTATCATGGTCAAGGTAATATTTATAAGGAGTTGGACAATTTTAATTTTCTATCCCTAAGTATCTCCACACTAAACAATTACTCAAGTCACCTGACATTGATGGATGTGAATGATTTGGTAATATAATTAACAAAAAAAAATGGGTTCTAATAGTTCCTACCTCATAGCAACCCAAAACATTAGGAAAACTCATAAGGGATTGTGATAGCACCAAGTACAAAGTAATAAATGTCAACCAATAGTCCAAAGCATTGGCCCAACCTAGTTATAAGAAGAAGCTAAGATGTTTGAGCCATGATTAATGATCCAAACAACATTATCCCATACTAGGTAAACAACAATGTAAAACAACCTCAAAATGATAGAATTATCATGATGGAATTGAAACATAAGGGTGTAATCCTCATTCTTAGCCTTTATAGTGTGTATCTATAAGGAGTTCTCATGAGCCATAAATAAACTTGTATAACAAGAAACAATAGTTATGCACTATTCTCAAAGTTTATGAATGCTTAGCCCACCCATGTCCTTCAATTTAGTAATAGATTATGAATCAACATAGAGTAGAGAAAGATGGGAGTAAGATCCATCCCAAATAAAAAGCTTTTATGATCCTTTCAATATCTAAAAGGACCCTTACAAGGACCATGGTATTAGAAATGCTACTACAACCCTCAAATTAGATAGCCTGGATCGAACCTTGGTCGACCAAAGATATGCACTTTTCCTCTTAATTTATTTGTTTGATGCTTATAAATTAATTGTATAATCTAAATTTTATTATATAGTGTTCTGGTGCTAGAATTAAATCATGTTTAGGCTAGGCTAGGCTTTGCATTATTCCAACCAACCCTAATGTGAGCTAAAGGCTAAGTTGGCATGGAATCCTTAAAATTTAGGAATCAAAAGGGTTATTTAGCATAAAAGGACTTGAATTTTATATTGTTCATGATGTAGGAAAATTAGGAATGAAAATTGTGTGAGTAATAATATTATCAATATAATCCACTTGATCCCTCTATTTTATGAAGGATTTGTACCAACCATTTTTTGTGATGGGGTGGTTTCCATTAAGGTAAGTGAAAGTGCAACCATGAGATAGCAAATAAACACTAGTCAACTTATTTTAGATGTGACTTATCCATAGGAGTTAGATAACTAGATATTTAAGGATCTCATAAGTATTTTTGCTAAAGTTAAGAAAAACCCTAGCTATGAGAGGAAGTAAGAAGGACCATACCTAAGAGGAACCAAAGATGGAAATCAAGACATGAGCAAGGAAAGGAGTAGGAAAATGCAAGTTTGAAGAGAAGAAGAAAGCTAATTCATTTGGGTAGTCTACTACATAAGTTAAGAGGTAGGATAACTCTCAAGACTTGCACATAAACTAAATACATGCTAAGTTAATAATTAAATATTTTGATAAGTATGCATAAGATTATATTTGAATATTTCTACCAAAAAATTGTAATGTTCTCACATGAACTCTAGATCTAAACTTACTAAGATAAATTTATCATATTACAAATTGAACCATGATAATAGACTTTGTGGTTAACTGCATTTATAAGATTAAATGTTGTTGCTATCATGAAACCTATCCCTATGTCCTTTACATTAAAACATAAATCTAGATTATTTAAGATTATGTATGATACCATAATTGGACCATACTAATTTTATTTTTTTTACTATGATTAAGATTATGTAAAATATTAGATTTAATGTTTTACTTAATCACAAGATAACCTAGATTCATTTCATATTTAAGAGGAAAACAATGATGTCAAGATTATTTTTATGATTTTTTACTTGATTTCTTACCTGTTTATGAAGAACATGTTGCCAAGAATAATTCCTTGACATGATGAATTACTTGATTTCTTACCTGTTTAGTTTTTTTCACATGAAAATAAATCCCAAAATTAGGATATGTGCTTCTAGCTTTAATTGTTATAATTTTCTTCTCTTTTGGCCAAAATCTAGTGATGATTTCTTATGGCCAAGTAGAACATTGCCTCAAGTATGACTTCATAACTTAACTTCATGGCTCAGTTAAAGCCATGAAAGGAATGGTTGAGACCTTACAAGGACCTAAATGGCTTTTGGCGTACTTAAGGGCTCCCAACTCTCTAGATGAACATGTAGGAGGCTTTAATTATGCCTTAGAAGAAGGCTAAGTTTGATGGAGATTTTGGGTAAGCGAATAAGATAAGGTTGGGATTGACCATGTATGATTTATTAGGGATTAAAACTATGTTAGACCTAATAAAGAAGGAAGATAACCTTCGAGATGTATGATTAAGGATAGTAAATGATGATCTCAACCATATATAATTTCTAGAAATTGAAAGTTGGATAAGCTTAAAAAGATGAAGACAACCTAACCTATACATGATTACTGATGTGAGAGGAGGTGATGTAATCAGTAATAAAACTAAGTTCCAAGTAAAGTGCTTAGTTAATCCTAGTTAGGCTTGGAAGTGAGTTGTGACTTTTGGTAGAATCCTAGATTTTGATTGTTAAGGTGGATGAAGTCATGGGTAAATTAAGAAAATAGGTTCTAGATAGTGTAGCTCTCAACTAAACCTCAATTAACATAAAACTTAGTACTGGGTTTAAGTCTTAATGGTTCTTTGGAATCAATTTTAGCTTGAGAAAATCCTAAAGAAAGATTGTAAGATTGGCTCAAGAACATGAGCACTTGGTAAGTTCTTAAGCATAATTTAGATAAGGCCTTGGTTTTAAGAGGCTCTTGGCTTAGGCCTTAAATGAAGTTTAAGGTTGAGTGAGGGCTCAGTTATGCCCTGAAGATAGTGTTAGAGCATGGCCAAGGGGTTAATAATTCATATAAGTACTAATAAAACCATAAGCATGGCTTGGATTTATTGGGTAAGATCATAAGTAACCATTTTAGGCTATTATATCATAGAATGACATCATAAATGGTAGTCTCAGGATGTGTGTAACACAAAAGAGAGCTATGATAAAGTATAATGTCTTAAGTAAACTTGAGAGGAATAGGAGTCACTAGTAGATCTTATGTGAATCAAAATTTGAATGAAAAGGATATGGCTTGAAATTGTGCTTAAAGGTTAAGGCCAAGATTATGGGTATGAGTGGAAGCTTGGATGATAACTTAGATAAGGATAAAAAAACATATTGAGGATTCCAAATATTGGTTGAGATTAATAACTAACCTTAGATAAAGAATATAAGAGATTATGATAACCCCAAATAAGGCATTTAAAGTTTAAAAAAATTCTAAGATAACTTAGATAAGATGATTAACATTTAAGAACATCTTAGGAGGCCCAAATATGTTAGTTAAGGTTTTGATAATTGGGTAGGGTCTTAAAAAGCCTTAAGATATCTTAAATGGGTGATATAATGGACCTTAAGTTTGGACTCTTAAGCCTAGGGGGAAACCTTATTACCAATAAAACTAATAAAGGACTATGAAAGAACTATTTTGCATGGTAGGACTCTTCATATTGTGGAGTGTGAGACTACGTGGTATTTATTGAGCAGTCTTGCAAGACCTTAAATGTACAATTTATGTGATTGGACTCCTTGATTGTGGAATACCAAATTACATAATTAATTAAGAAATACAACTTTTAGGTTAGGACTCTCAAAGCCATTGAGAGAGTGCTAGATTACCAGCAAGACACTAGTCATTTAGTTTAGCTACATCATAGGATCATGATATTATAGGGATTGAAGGGGATCCTAATTGTTATTAAGTATGTTAAGATTCTCAAAGATATGTAAAAGGCCTATAATACATGCAATTCTTCTATGATGATATCCAAAGTTTAGATTTGGCTTAGCTTGGTAAGCAGAGTCCCCCTTATTAATATTCTAGTTACTAAGCATGTTGTTTATATATATCTTACTTGTACAAGTTAGTTAGATTTTTATGTTATTGTTACTTACTTTTATAACATGACTTGAGAATTTTTTATTAAGTTTTTTGACTCACCCTTACATTTCATGTAGGTCAAAAGAGTTAAGAGCTTGCATTAAAGTCTTTGTTGGGGTGACAAAATTGATGCATCTTAGTAGTTTTGATGTTCAACATCTCATTTCATGATGACTTAGTTGTAGTAGTGATGTTTCCTTTATAGTAATGGGATTTCTACTTGATGGAATTTTTGGTCATATTAGATATTTATTATGATTAATTGTTAGTTATATTTGTTATATATCAATTTTTATATGATGGTTATTAGTATATGGATTATTTGCAAGTCATGATGGCATATTGGCACTATGGATTATATATGGATTTTATTATAAGTTTTGATAAGTTTGCACTAGCACCATGAACACACTAATGTGTTTTGGTGGGTTACTCTAGCTTAGGATGAAACAATTTCTTAATTTGCTAGATAACTAGTTGGTAGAGGAATAGGATTTATTTAAGGCAATACATCATGAGTTTGATGATCATATTACAAGATTGTGACTCTTATTTTGAGAATAGGGCTTAGAGAATGGAGTGTGACTAGCCAAATACATCAACTGGTGCATGATTTTTATCACACTTATGGATTTTGTAAAAAAATGTATTTTTAAAAAAATTGGGTATGACACGTATAGTAAATAAAGACCAATGACAAAGTAGAGTTTAATTCTACTCTTCATGGATAAGTACCTTGTACTTAGCTTGAATCCTTGCCAATAACATGATTTGTGATATAAGCAAAATTAGCAACCTTGAGTCTCTTATCCATGATTAGGATGTCTGAATGCATATCTTTCTTTGCATGCTTCATTTTTTAGCTTGTTTATAATAATATGCTTGCACTTGTCACTTGTGCCTTTGCTATAGATAACTAGAGTTGTGATAGTTTACCAACTACCTTGTCATATTCCCATAAGAGTGTAAGATGTCCTTAAAAAAAGAAATAGTCAATGAGATAGCAAGACTGTATAATAGCACATTGTCTACATATAAAAGATGAGAAATAATATGCATCAACTTGTACACATGAATGCCCAACTAGACTATCATGCCAGACGATGACATATATGAAATGAGAAGTACTCCAAATGAAAAGGCAAGGGGATAAAGGGCATCCTTTATTATTTGATACCTCTCTTTAAAACTTATTTCTTCTTTTATAGAACTTTGGTCACATCGAATTCATCCCATTAATAATATTGTTAATGACTCGATACTTGTACTTCTATAACATTGCACAACTATTGCTTTTGCATCTTAGCATTCTAGCAATTATATGGCATATAGCATCACATGGGAAAGAATTAAGACCTCTTGAACATTTGTAACTTTTATAAGATTCTTTTGCATAAGATGTCGGAAATACAACTTGACATTTATCTTTAAAATTAACAATTGCCAAATGATTCTGAAAAAAAAAACAAATTGGCATTTAATTAATGCAGCTTGATTTAGTTTGTGATATTATATAATCAGCTCAATCAAACTCCATCTTAATAGGCCAGCCACAGACAATACCAAGGTACTTGCTTACATCATCTAGTGGAACTATTAATGCCATCAGCATCTTTGTTAGCTGTCTTTTGACAGTTTTTTCTTGTGATTTCACTTATGGAAATTTCTGCTTAAAAGCATCCACAAATAACAAAAATATTAATCCAATCTATGAACCAAACAATTAAAATATCAATGCCACTTGAGTCATTGATAAGAACTCATTTGTTTGTTACCAGCTTTTACTAATTGCTTCTGAATCACTATCACGACGTCGTCCTCCTACTCCCACGCGGCCATACTGTCCATAACTGTCCTGCATCCTCTGCACCCCATTTGGGCCATAGAGGTCAGCTCTGTTCTCCGCATTCGCGGTGCTACGGCTCGTGATTTCATGTTCTCCGTCCTCTTCATACTCGTTATCCCCATCGTTGCTGTTGTCATCATCCAACGCCATGAGCTCATCCTCGTACGTAATACTTGAAATCTTCAGGTCGTCCGAGCAATCTGCGCTCGGCACATCCCCGACGGTTTCAGGGCCTCTCAGCGCACCGTTGATGAGGGGATCTGCCGCGGGCGCGGTGCCGAGCAAGATGTCAAGCACGTGACGCATGGTAGGTCGGCGCTCGGGCTCAGACTGCACAGACCGAGCCGCCGCGTGCAGGATGCGGCGCAGTTCGTGGGGTTCGTAGTCGTCCTGGAGGCGTGGGTCGACCAGGTCGGAAAGGAGGCCTGCGGTTATGAGTGGCTCGGCCCACTCGGTGATGGTGCGCTTGATGCCCCCATGGAGTCGCTCGATGGGCTTACGCCCGGAGATTAGCTCCAGGAGTAGGATGCCGAAACTGTAGACGTCGCAGCTCTCGGAGACCTTGCCCCACATGGCGTATTCCGGAGCAAGGTAACCCAGAGTGCCTTTTACTCGGGTCGTCATATGGCTTACACCGTCGGGTATGAGTTTGGCAAACCCAAAGTCGGCCACAAGGGGTTCGAAGTTGGAGTCCAAAAGGACATTGCTGGCCTTTATGTCGCGGTGGATAATGTGCGGGGTAGCCTCGTGGTGTAGGTACCTATATATAAATGTTAGGAGCTTTCATCATAAACGGAGCTGTAAAATTGCCAAAATAAAACCAACTTACACAAGACCTCGCGCAGAGCCGAGGATGATGTTCATTCTTTTCTTCCAGTCCAAACGCCCGTCGTTGGCGAATTGGCCATGGAGATGCGAAAGCAAGCTTAGATTAGGCATGTAGTCGTACACTATAAGCCTCTGATCTGATCCCGCACAATATCCCCTGAGTCCCAGGAGGTTCTTGTGTCGAACCCTTCCAAGTATCTCAACCTCCACCGCAAACTCCATCTCAGCTTTGGAACTCATGGTTTTCAACTTTTTTACAGCAATCTGGTTTATGTCCTCAAAACATAAAATTGTTACCAATCGTATACTTCTTATTATGTGATCACAAAAACTTGGACATAATTGATTTAAATATATCATGTACGAATAAACAATTTATGAAACCAATACCTGATGGCCGTCGGTAGTTTTGCCCCAGTAGACACTTCCAAAGCCGCCCTCCCCAAGCATGTAATCATCGCTGAAGGCGTTGGTAGCCGCATGAAGCTCCTTATAGGTGAATAACCTCCATGTAGTGCTCTCTGGTCCTCCGCCAACAAATCTATTCAAGGATGCAGATTTTAGTTAGAAAACCCATCAAAGCCCTTCCCTTTTAATCATGTTATCAGCCTAATTATCAACATACCCTTGCGCCACTTTCTTCTCTCCACAGCATGAACTCATCGAAGACCCCATGAAGATCGCCGGCTGATTTCCGTCAGATGACTTTAGATGATGAGAGGGAGGGAGGGAGGGATGGATATTTTGGTCTACAAATAATTTGTAAAACGGGCTTCGAAATCATCTTTAATTAACATAATAACGATGGGTTTTTCTACATTTGGAAACCGCAGCGCCCTCCCTAGTAAAGCTGGACAGCAATTCTGGAAGTAGACAACTGGGAGTTAGGTGTCCCATCAGAATTTGCTATGCTACAACAAACGAAAACGTTGCTAATCCGAAAGCAACCTGGAATGGATGATGTTAAAATGGAATCGGAAACGATTTGACGAAGTCTTTTTAAGTTAGACTCCAATTGAGATTCAATTGAGCCCCTATGTTGCATCTCATGTTGATTTTGGTAGCTTCTTTAATACTGCTCATGACTAATGGATTCATTGAGATCTTGTGCTGCTATAGATCGATTTTGCTAAGACTAACTCAACGAATGTTTTTCTCAAAAGCTACTCGAAAGGAATCATCTGAGCTGCTTATTCTGTCACACATCCAAAACTAATGTAATTACATACAAACTGTAGCTAATTGTTTTATCTTAATTCTGTTTTTCTAAATTTCTTATATTATGTTTTATAATTATTTTAGAACTAAAAGATAAATCAAATTAGGCCTAAATGGTTTGCTATCTTTATGACAATTTGGACTTTGGGTTATTGAATTTATCCAAATTGCTTCAAGATAGTCAATGATTTAGAATTGGTTTGGTTTAATTACCTTTAAACTGTTTTCAGGTCAACAAATTCACCCAATCAATGTCAAGATTTAATTTTTGAATATTCATTACATATGTTTTTTGAACTAGCCCATTTTATATTTTTATTTAATCCTAAGCTTATTCAAAGTGAAAGAATTTGAGACCCTCAACTCCATACAAGTCCTTTAGATCTTGAGAGTACTACACTTTGGCACTCAGCACAAGGTCACCAGCTTGCTCGCATGTCCTCTCTTGTCTTACCCAAGATTAACTGCCCTTACGTTGTTGCCAAACCTGCAAAATCTTTCATGAGATCCCACCTTTGAGTGAACTTAGCCATTGAATGAAAATTGCAATGTGTCTTCTTAAGTTCGATTGTTTCTCCTCACTTTTTTTATAAACGTTTTTCAAAAATATTTCACTTGATTTTATTTTTCATTCATATTTCTTGAAGAATGTTTCAAATCTTCTTTTGCATTTAGTTTCACAGTTGCATATCTTCTTATAGAAATATTTTTATTTGCTTTTAGGTAACTTATGCTTATTTGTAGGGACTTCTAGGTTTTGCATGATTAGGCTCTAGGTATAAATTTCTCATCATATTTTGGCATGTCGTGGGAGATAGTGTATACATCTCTTAGATAAGGAATCACAAATGATGGAATAAGATTTGTTAAAACCATTGATTCTAATAAAATACTAAATGTGGATATAAAAAGCCTATCAAATTGTAGAATGTTTTTAGCAAGAAATTATGGGATTTACTAAGATTGTTGAATATCCAAGTTGTAGAGCTATATGCAAAGCAAATGCCACAGAGATCTAAATTAATTTGATATGTCAAGATCATTAGACATTGTGCCTAAGTTGGAAATCCTAAGTACAACATGAATGTTTCTATGGATACAATTTCAAGACAATAGAGGTCACATAAAAGGTAATAATGAACATAAAAGCTGCACAGAACTTATATTCTATCTAGTCTATCACAATAAGATTTCATTTTACCATTTGAGATGTAGAGTTATAGCAAACATTTTTTTTAAGGGTTTTGAACTTGCAATAAATGGAAAGATGGAACACTTCAAGAGGAAGAAATACTTGATGATGGTAACATAACAATTTCAAATTGTAATAGAAAAAGTAGAATAACTTGATTTTTTGTCCTCCCATAGAAGCATTAAAACACTATTTAGAGTCATTGACCAATTCAACGAAGTTAGTGACACACATCCCAATTGCCCAAAATCAATTAGAGTCACACTATTACACAATAAATCCTTCAAACTTTAATTCCATGGCATAAAAATTTCTAAACATCAAAAGAGATAAATTTTGTAGGTTTTTACAACATTTTATACTATTAGAAAAGGATGAAAATTTGTAAAAAATTGAAAAAAAATAAAAATTGCCCAAAACCCACCTAGACATTCCTAGGAAGGCTAGAACTACCAAGGGTTATTCACATTAAAGTGTCAAGTGTGATTCTTGGATTGCATAAGGCTATTGAAGTGAATCACCTATGGCCATCAAGACATAATATAGGTGTAACATCCTAATACATCATATATATAAACAAAGTGTAATTGAATGAAGTACCATTATATTTGAAATTTCAAAATAAATCAAATGCAAAAATGATAAAATAAGTTATTTTTTTAAAAGGTCTCATCAACCATACTTTGCATGAAAACCCTAAAAAAGGGAAAAATGTTTAATTCAATAATAATAAATGTTTAGAATTAGTAATGATAATTTTATAGAGACTAAATGTGATATAACAAAAAAATAGCATTCCAAAGTTTATGAAGGATTTCAAAAAATATTAAGAGAAAGGAAGTCATAAAACCTTAGGATAAATGGTTAGAGAGAAGAGAGTAAATTTGCATAAAGGAAGATTATGGAAAGAAGCTTAATCTAAAGGAGATATTGTGAGCAATGTGAGTTTTCTCTTTTATGCAATTTGGATCTTCCATGGGATTTCATGGATACCCACATTTTATGCTTCTTATGGCATTCACATTTTATGCATATAATGAAGTGTGTGAAGTGAGGGGAAAACTTGTATTGTGAGTTTTTGAGGTTATTGAAACTTGTAATGAACTATAAAAAAGGAGATTCATTACCTAAAATAAAATATGTAACTCTAATAATTATTAGACGAGAAAATGAGAATTGAGAATGAGATAAAGTCTCTATTGGATGCTTACTAGATGATTCATTGGCTATTTGATGGCTATTGGATAGTATGATAGGGCATTCAAGTGGTTCAATAGAATAGCATATGGTATATTATGGGCTAACAAATAATACATGAATATTATTAGAAATGTCTTGGGTCTCAATTAGACATCAGTTAGATTTTAATAAAACTTTTTAATAAGGATCAAACAATCCAACAAAAAGATTAGATGGGTTGATAGGGACTTGGTACTAGTCATATTAAGGGTTAGATGTAGTGAACAAATGGGTCTGATTTATCAAATGCACATTAGATGTTTTATTGAAATAGATTAGATAGTCTATTTAGGGTAGGTTTCCTAAGCTATGGATCATTTGGAACTTAAAGAATGCTATTAGTAATAAGAAATAAGCCAACAAAATAATAGATCATGTTTGACAAAAATACATGAAAATGAGAAATAATATGTATTTTCTATGTGTAATTATAGGAATGAATGGAGAAAAAGAGAAAGGGATTGAATACTCAACTCTCCAACTATAGAGGATGTGAGATCTACTAAGAAGGAGGCCAAGTACTTGGTGTCATGAGTTCTTTTATTATCCTCTAGCAAACCAAGAAATTGAACAAAACTTTAATAATTTGTAATGAATGAGCTACACCTCTTTATCAAATTTTATAAGAAATTGTAATAGTAGTAAGATTATACCTTTGTGTTATTCTATATGAAATTAATAAGTGCAAATTAAGAATATGAAAAGGAGACAAATAATTTTTAGATGGTTTGTCTTATCTTCAACCTTATATTCACCCAAGCAACAAGTCCATATATCATTAAACCAAATAACTATTTTGCTATAGTGAGATGAAAAAAACTAAATATAAATTGTGGTTTTCTGGGATCAACAATCTCCTAAATTCACTTCGCACTCTACACTTGTGAGCTTGGCCAAATCATCCAATATTGTATGTTTTGAAGTCAGACTAAGAAACCAAAGTATAAGAATTACATATAATGCACAAGCTCTCCTAAATGTGAGCTGAGTAAATAAGTAAAATAACATAGTTTAATAGATTATAAAAAAGAATGCTTCATTTGAAATTAAAGATTATGTTGTATGACATTCTTCATTTCTCTCAGCCAAAATAGTTTTGTGATGTAGTGCTTTTGGCTATCTCAAAGTGCTTACAAGGATATGATAGTGGTTTAATGTGGTAAATATGTATCAATCTTTTATTGATCAATCATCAATCACTCATCCATCCTTCATCAATTTGTATTAATGTTTGGGGAGGTATATATAATTTTGCAATGTATGGGACCATCTCATAGAATCACAAATGGCTCTCTTCTTAAGTCATATATAAATTAGTTGTTACCTAACGTTAACTTCTGTTCATAATGTATGAAAGGTGAACTGAGGCATAGATTACTTCATGCTCTTGACTTTCATACTAAAATTGATGTTGACTTAAGAGTTGTAATGATTTATTCTTCTTTATGGTGGAAAATGACTTCACTTTATTGGCTGAACGATCACTCCATTTTGTTATATTCAATACAATCTTCTTTTCCTTCTATTCAAATGCATGTGTTTAGTTTCCCATAATGGATAACCTTAACGTCATATAGCCAAGGTTGACCTAATAAGACATAAGAAACATCCATAGGAATGAAAGCATACCGCATCTTATAAAAAAAACATCTACTAGTTTAGCACACAACACCTCTAAGTGATTAGAATTAGACTTGTGCCCACCCACACAATATGACATGGTTGCAGGTGAGCATCTAAAGTTAATTTCATCTAATTGATCACTAATACAACTATGATATTCATATAAACCCTACCATCTATAATGTCTACATGCTTTATCACCACATTTGAAGTGAGTGTGAAAGATAATGGTCGTCCTCCAATTTGTGTCAACAAATTAAGTAACTAACACACAATGCATCATAGCTAATTCTAGGGCCTCTAAGCCCTCATTAGCTTCTTTAACATCATCATAGAGCTCCTCTCTTACTAAATCCCTCTAGTCATCCTAATGTTCCTCTCTTAGATCTTTCTCTAACAGTTTAATTAATAATATTTATCATGAGCATTTATTAATGTATAGTCTAGTTTTCTTACAAGAAAAATAAATAACACTAGTGGATTAGAAGTAGAAGCTTACCTAATACTTTTCTTACCCATATCTAAACCAATATCTATGCTACTTATCATCACACCACTCACTAGTGTTGGATTTGCCCTTTTGCTAGCAACGTCCACAATTATGTTTTAAATGATTTTCTTCCTTAATGTTTGCAATGGAAGAGAAGGATGCAAGTTTATTCTTCTCTCACATTGATGATAGCAAGGGTTTTAAGATTAAGTGCAATTACAAAATGAATAAGATACCTTAACAAATGAAAGAGACAACATTATATGCATAAAGAGTTACTATTTGTATCTTAAAAAATTTAATTTAAAATGTATTGAATAATAATATTTTGGTGAGTGCTACAAACTTTCTATTGCTTAATTTTTTTCCTACACTTAAATATTTTTTATTCATCAAAATAAGAGATATCATTGAATTGCATGAGCGCAAATGATAATATGTGATTTTTATGATAAAAAGGCTTTGATTTTTTTGTGATAATCTATTTTTTTTAACAAATGATTGAGTTGTGTGTTACAATTAAGATAGTAAAAGAAGATCATGAATGATGGAACCAAAGAGAGCTTACACATAACATTCAAGTGATGCACTGAGTAACTCAAATAAGTAGAATACATGATATAAAAGCCCAAGGAGATAATGCATAACTTTGTGATTAAGCTAATTCACAAAACTTCATAGAACTTTTGTAAGGAATTAAGTCTTGTTTTTACCTTTGTTTGGAAAAGCACTATTTACACCTACTCACTCATACATAAGCTTACATGTCTTCATCATTTAGACTATATTTAGGCATAATTAGTGTTCTTATCTAATAACCTAAAATCTAACAAAAATAATTCTGCTAAATTTTCATTATATATATATATATACCCTAATCCACAACCTCAAGCATGGCTTAAGTGCAAAACACTCAGATCAATCAACCTCGAGCAAGCCTGGGAAGTCTTGGGTCAAAAGACCAACTGGAACCAAGTTAAGTTTGGCCCAAACTTGGTCAGGGTGTTGTCTTAAACCAAATTAAGATAAAGAAGAGAGCTCATCACTTATATGAAGTGTGCAGTGGATCAGAAAGACTTAGAAATGATAAACTTTAATCATGTATATAGTAGCCTAGGTGATGAAATCCCAAGCACATAAGAAAGGACCCCATGTACTAGCTCACATAATGCACTCACAAAAATCTTAATAAATAACAAATTGCATGTGCATTTTAGTAATATGGGACTAAAGTCATAGATGCCTGTATGCTTCCAAAGTAAGAGCAAATTAGTGACATTTGATCATGTATTTTTGCAATCAAATGGTAAATATGTGTCTATCTCTTAAATAAGGATTATAATCCATCTTACTATCCATTATGAATTCTATGAATAGAATCAAATGATTCATATCTCATCCAATATGATCAAATGGTCTAAATATAATCTGTCTTGATGAAATCATCCATAATTCATTTATATTTATATTCATTGATCTAATGATCCATATCTTATTAGATTGAATCCAATTGCCACGACTAATCCGACCCAACGACTATTTCTTTAGCCATTATTTAAGTCATTGAGTAGTTGTTTTGAAAGAAAATTTTTAAACAATTTGATTTTTAAGCTTGTGGCTAAAGCATATGAAGAACATTTCTAATGACTA
Source organism: Vanilla planifolia (assembly GCA_023846275.1). Taxonomy (NCBI): domain Eukaryota; kingdom Viridiplantae; phylum Streptophyta; class Magnoliopsida; order Asparagales; family Orchidaceae; genus Vanilla; species Vanilla planifolia. The sequence continues at coordinate 23,146,774 of CM043870.1, forward strand.
CGATTAAAATTTTTCTATAAAACCCCAACATTTATGAATAAAATGACTAATGAAGGGAAACAAAATTATAAAATCTTTATGAGATGCTACACGATATTCCACTAGAATAAAATCTCTCGACAGCACACTACAACTTAATGATTCTCAAAATGCCAAATACTTTGAGTTAAGCCTAACATTTCTAATATTTTATTTTCCTACTTATTTTCATAAATTTAAGCTTTTTGCATCTTGCATTATTCATCAATAAGCATAAAAAGTTATATTTTAAATTTGAAATTTCATTATTGTATTTTTTTTAGTTTGTTTTGGGCTTGGTGGTCTGGCATTTACAAAAACCCCGAGCTTAATTTGATCTTGTTAAAAAATAGAATTGGGGCTAAACTCACAAAAACCTGGGTTATAATTGAACTCATAAAAATTAATAGGTTGAAAGTGAATGATAACAAAAAAATTTTAAGTTGTAATTTTCCTAATAATGGTGGACATATATTCTAGTTTTAATTAAATCACTTAAAAATTTTGGTATATCTTTCCATTTTTTTTATTATTATTTATAAAAAAATTATATATATATATATATATATGAATATCAAAGTTTTTGTAAAAATAAAATTATTTCTATTAAAAATATTTGAAAAATTAAATATAATTTTAAAATAAAAATATTTTAGAACCCATAATTTGTTCTTCTAGTGTGGGATTCACATACACTCTTTTTTATTTAAGATATGCAAGGATTTAACACTTGGTTGTAATGCAATAAAGTGATCAATTTACCATAAATAGCTTAAATATTTAGCATATTATATTTAATAGTTAAAAACACTCTAAATTCAAGACTTTTAGTTAATTCAATCATGAATCAAATTCATCACACCACTATACTAAAATCAAATGTTTGTCTTAAGATTTATCACAAACTATGTTTATATATGACTAATAAGTTTACAAGAAAAGTTTGAAGAAAACAATTATGTAAAATAAGAATATAAGACATATATGTCAAAACTATGATATTTTAAATTTTAAAAATATTTTAAAAAAAAATTAGAAGATGTCCATTTATTTGTCCATAACCTACACGTAACAAGTACGAACTTTGAACCATCACAAATTTGCCAACGATTACGCTCCTTCCAAACGGTAGTCATTAATTGTTCAGTCTTGAACTACCACACGTAAAGTTCTTCCAACATTTGGTGACGTGGCACTATGCTTGAGAAACCAAACGATTGTTGATGCCTTGCGAACTGATGCTTTCCTGAAATTATAATAAAGCAAAATTAATTTCTCTAACTTCGGCAACCCAAATCAGCATTGTTTCGAAGGGCTGGTATCACAGCATTTAAAACAGAGGAATATCAGCAGAGAAAGCAAGCTGCGGAACAGAGGTATAACGAACCTTCACTCCATTGGACTTCAGTTTGGTAACTAATTAAAAACCAACTTTTAGCTACAGATAAATACCTTCCCACCCTCCCTGAACCATTAAAACAATTTCGTTTAAAGTGGAAATTGAAATTCGACCCGAGTATCAGCCACCGATGGCGGAGTTTGAGGCGCTGCCACCTTCCGTAAGCTCTGTGTGGCGCTCTCCTGTACCCTTCCTTTTGGGCGGCCTCGCCGCTATGCTTGGGCTCGTGGCCATCTCGCTCATTATGCTGTCCTACTCGTATTGGCAGCTTTCCGGATACCGCGACAGCGGCGGCGATGTTCCTGAGAGCTCCGTTGCTCAAGGGTGTGACCTCGGAAAAGATATGGACAAGATGAAGGGGAAGTCTGCCGCCGCATTTGAAGACAGGGTGGTCGTCATCATCGCCGGCGAACATAAACCCACCTTCCTTGCGAAACCTAAATGCTGCCCAACTTTAAATAGTGGCTGTGGAGACGAAGCGTCAATGCCGACGTGCAATGGGAGGCAGATGTAACTTACGGCGGTAAAAAGGTTCAGTGCGAGGGGTTATTTTTGGAATTATTTGGTTATGTATTATTTAAAGTTCATATAAACCTGTATCTTATTTTATTTTGATTAATGTGCTTGTTGACGTCAAATAAGAAATTACTATTGGTGTAGATTCCACTTGAACATTTAGGAGCATGAGGGTACTTAGCAACGTTGGTTGGAGAAGAGTCTCTGGCAAAAAATCACAAGTGGCCATGCATATCATCACAAATAATATTCGGGATTTGGTAATGTGAAAAATGCTTTTAAGGACAAAAACTATGTTTACAAAGGTGAAATATTTGCTCCACTGTTTACGCTAAAGTGCAAAGGGGGAACTCTTTTGCTATAATTGTATAGGAAAGAATTCTATCCATGATCAATGAAAATAGCACTAATCATATATATAAATTATTATTCTTTTCTTTTGATTTTTCTTCTTATGTACTTAAAAAAACTCCCACAAATCTAGGCATCATTTTTCAAATATCTTAAAAATTCTTCAATTAATTTCAAGCAAATTTTCATAATGATATATAATTATTTCATCATAAGCTCTTCAAGATATTGAATTTGACTAGAAGGTTTTTGCTTTATTAGTAGAATTGATCATTATAGTTTTCTTTTAATTATTTTTGTATTATTTTCAAAATTGTTCTTGGATTTTGCTTCATTTATACAAGTTTTGTCTCCCTAATTACCTGACTATTTATCAAGACCTTTTTTTATTTTAGCTATGATAGATTTTTATTTTTATAATATTTTAGGATAAAAATGTTACCTCTTGGTGAGTAGAGAGCTTTGATAATCCCAAAGCTAACATATTTTTCATTGAGGTCATTTGTATGATTTGTTTTTTTTTTGATAGCTTATAAAACTAAGAACCACACCAATACTAGCCTTAATAGCAATAATGAATTCCATGTACATATGAAGACATCATTACAACAATATGTCATGATACTAATGCAAAATGAAAATGTCATAACTTGTGATTTTAGATAACTTAGACCTTAGAAAATAATTTTTCCTTGTATGATTTAGAATTTGTAGCTATTCTATTTATTTTAAAGATTTGAAAGTACTCCTTGGTATGAAAGATCAAATTTACTCAAATTATTAGAACTTAAAATATAGGTTCACACACAAGGAACTTAACTTAAGATCATCACATTGGCTGAAATTAATAAAACACAATGATATAGAAACCATATATCATTCAAGAAAGGCCAACCTTATGACATATGCTTTAAGCATAAGAGTAAATTTATGTAGTTGCAATAATACATTAGAAGAAGCATAATTATGCATTGACATGAATTGATTGCAACTCAATGCAATAACAATTACTGCTAATAAGATCAATCACAAAGAAGCCATGCTAATGGTAGAATGATAATAATATTTAAAAGAATTTCAAAATAGCTCTTAATAATAGTTATCAATCTAGTATTTATATGACACCATTTAAACTATAATATGAAAGAAAGTGCTAATCACTAATATATTGATATTATGGAAATGAAAAGAAACTAGTTAGGCCAAACATATCTCAAACAATATTAAAAAGTTTAAAAAAATTAGAGAAAAGAAATTAAAAGCTTAGGATTGTAATAGGAAGTATTCTAACTCAAAACATAGAAGACCAAATTTAAAAGTGAAAATATTCATTAAAGTCCTACGAAAGTAGCTACTAAATTTTGACAAAGATGTAAGCACAAGAAAAGCTATATATCCTTTCCAAGTTATTTAGAGGATAGATGAAGTGGAATATAAAGTTCCTTATTAATAAACTTATTAAGGATTCATAATGTATTCTAGTTCTCTTCATTAAAAAAATGTGTGGTGGATCCATCATAGGTGCTAAATCTAGACTCACATACATTAGAGCAATAATTAAAGCTAACATAAAATGAGAATTAGTGAAGATTTTAGAAAAAAAAAAAGTTAAGAGATTGATGAACAAGAAATTCTAATGATCAAAGTGCTATAGAAAAATTAAATGAAGTGGGAGGCTACATGGGAGATTAAGGATGAAACGAAAAAAGACATCCTTCTATATTCTAAATTTTAGGGATACAATTCATATTAAGAGGAATGATATATAACATCTCACATTGTGGAAATAAAATATATTTTAGTTTATTGATATTTTTCAAAATTTTGGAACTTTTTTTCAAATTTTTTGTATTAATTTAACTTCTTCAAAACACATATTGTTAAAAGAATGTATTACATCTCAAAGGAAAGAAGTGAACACAGAAATTAGGTACACAAATTATCTAAAAGTTAATGACACCATGTTAACAAAAATTTAAAAGTTTTTTAAAAATTAAAATAAATTATCAAGGACCAACAGGAGTTTATTTATAAATTTTGAAAAATATAAGAAATTACTACAAATATTAAATAGAATAAAAAATAATAAAATTTATTGGGTATAGAGCTTAAAAGAACAGGTTTAATAAAAATTTTCTTAAGACAAGAGACAAAATAATGATCACAGAGTAACTAGTTGAAGAGGGTTTAAAGTACATTTTATGATGATCATTTTTCATGATTTTAAGTATGAAAAAATCACTAAAAATACTAAAAATTATTAAAAAAATTATGAATTTGGCTTATGAGTAGAGTTTATTAATAAGATTTAAATAAAATTAATTAGCTAATTTTTGGAGTTTGAATTGATTGAATAATACAAAAAGTTATGAAAATTAATAAATTTTCTTCAAAATATGAATTTAATTACTCCTTAAATTGCTAAACTTTACCTGAATCTAATGGAGGTAAAATTGAGTGATGGATGATGAATTTAGTAGCGAAAAGCACCCAAAAAAAGGAGAGTTTCTACCTATTGGAGAAGAGGAGGGGTTCTTTGATTGATTAGAGATTTCGATTAAGGAATATGAAGAGATGGAAAGAGGATATGGTGCTTGAGATTTATAAAAGAGGAGGTCAAACTATGTGAAGGAGTTTTTTAAAAAATTGAGGACATTTTTCTTTTGATCAAAGCCTCAGAGAGAAGGGGAGATAGAGAGGAGGTGCTTCTAAGGCATTAGAGAAAATCCATTAGTAGCCAAGCAAGAATTGAGAGAGATTTTCAAGGATTTGGGAAAAGTTATTATAGCACGTTTTGTAGCACTTGAAGTGAAGGAAATGAAATCATCAAAAGACACAACATATGAGATCTATTCCAGAGTGTGTCCACTATAAATGAGAATTAAAATTTGTAAGCTTGTATATTTATTTATTTTTTCAATGTAATGTTGTATAATGTATAGCAACCTTGTAGGAAATGATTTGAAATAAACTACCTTGAAGATGTTTGTTATTTATGTTATTAAAGAAGTGATTTGTATGCTTGATTCAACATGATATTTGTTTAAGTGTATTTAATATGTTATTATCATAGCTTCATTACAAATGTTAACTCACCACATGCTTTAGAAAAATACAAATTTTGTGAAGATGGTCCACAAAGGAAAAGATTAAAAATTGGTTCTCAATAAAATCCATTGAAAAGAAAAAAAGAAGAAATATGATCAAAATAAAAGTGGAAAAGGGCAGGAATAATTAAAAATGTGAAAAATGAATGGGTTTTCAAAGTTATAACTATTATTATTGAATAATGCATTCCATAGATGAGCAAAGTGAGCCATCTATTAGGATTGTTTTGCTCAAACTAATATAATTTTAAAAATAGACTTAATCTATTATGAAAAAGGTCTTATCCTAACTAATTAAAATATGAGTAAAATGTAAATAGATAAATAGAATAATTATAGCAAAATTCCATGTTAATAGAAGACTAGGTAATTTGAAATATAAAAAGAAAATTTATTTTATGTTTTTAACATATTTTACTTATTTATTATATGATATTGACTCTACATGTGACATGACCCAAAAACTTTTTTTTTTTTTCAAATACATATGCATGATTTTTTCACTAAGCAAGTGATGATTTGTCTATCCTGGCCTAACAATTTTTGTTTAAGATATGATACAACATGGGATTACTAACGAGTAGTGAGAGTATCTCATTGGATCTTACTTAGTTGCCATTAATTTTACTTTATTATTGTAAAAGATGTTACATCTATTAGTTAACCACTTGTTATTGTATGGACATATTTAGTGTTTGTATGTACTTGGTTTTGACATGTTTAGTTCCATCGTGGCTATGTGAATATGATAATTTTAAACCCTTGTGAAAGTATTTAAATACTTCCACTTTTATCTAAAATTATAGAACTTTATATTTACTTTTACATTGATTTTAAAAAGCAATGATGAAATTTTTTTTGAAACTTTAGTTATTTTAGTTTTGTTTTTTAGGGGGGAAAACTAAAGGAAAAAGTAAAAAAAAAGATGAAATGGCACCAAACCCAAAATGATGGGTAAGTGTTACCACACATGGATTGGCTATGCAATCATCAAGTGATCATAGAATGAGTTGCAAAGAAAGTGAATTAAGAACTCTAGGTGGAGAAGAAATAATTTATCATGTAAAAAGAAGCGGAAAATCTCTTATTTTTTGGTAAAGTAACAAAAGATATTGAAAGGAAATAAAGATTTTTGTCATTTATGATAGTTATAGATTAAAAGTTTGTGAGGCCTCATGATGTTCATGTCATTTTTGAATATTTATCTCTTTTTGTAAAAGAATTACTAAGTCATACTCCTAATTGAGAGATTGAATTTGAGATAACTATTGCTAAGAGCTAAGCCTATATCAAAAGCTCCTTATGCAATGGTCCTTACAAATTTGTAGAAAGTAAAAGTTCAAATTCAAGATTCATTAAAAAATATTCATTCATGTCAATGTTTTTCCTTAATGAGCACCCATATCATTCATAAAGAAGAGAGATAACAACGTTTGAACATGTATAGACTATAGAGAAATAAATAAGATTACTAGTAAGACTAAATATATCTCACCTAGAATAGTTTATCTTTTTGAAAAATTTCAAGGAGCCACTACCTTCTCAAAAGGAGATTTGAGATTGGGATACCATCAAAAGTGAAAAAAAGAGATCTACAACATAGAATTGAAAACTCCTAAAGGGCACTATGTTTTCTTTTTGTCTTTTGTTATGACTTTTATGGATTTCAGAAATAAAGGGTTTAAGAAATATTTGAATTAGTTGGTCATCTTTTTCATTGGTGTTATATGTCACTATTCAAATAATATCAAGGATCATTTGAAACATTTTCTTATTATTTTATAAATTCTAAGAAAGCATCAACTATATGTTTAATTCTCTAAATGTGAGTTCTTGTTGTCCTAGGTAGTATTCTTGTGACATGTCAATGTAAAAGGTATTTTAATGGATTCTCAAAAGATTGCTACAATTATAAATCAGCCTAGATGAACTACTATCCCAAAAATTAAAATTGTTTTGGGTCTAGTTGTTGTCCTTATGAACTCTATGTAGGAAATTTTATGACAACAATACTATAAATTTTGGATTACTGATATTTCTCTTTAAGTACTTTTAAGATTGCTAAGAAAGATTACTTGGAAATATTACTTTTGATAATGCTAACATCATTTATACTTAGTGCATGGACTAAGTTGGAGTGATTGAAACCATGCATCAACACTTTTGAATTATGTTCTTTGCAAATAGAATGTCAAAACTGATGATCATTAAGGCACAAGAAATAACATTGGGTGAGTTATGAGAGTCATACTCATTTTATAAACCAAACCAAACCTTCATCCATTCACTTTAAAATTCCTTCAAAACCAATTCAATCATTTAATATTCTCATTGGATCATCCATTAAGTAGTTCTTGAATCAATTGATTTTAAAAATTTAAATAGGACCATCATCATATGGCTATCTAACCACTTGATAGATTTATCTAATGGTTATTAAACCATTTGATGAAGGATTCAACCTTAAGGAGATCTAAGGAACAAGACTCATGTCTCTATTAGATGGCCATTAAACCAATTGATGTATAGAGGTTACCAAAAATTGTAATCTCTATCAAAGGACAATTAGACCATAAGATTGATACTAATGGTAATAGACCATTTGGCATTGGGTTTTTGTTTTCTATTGTGTCTTCTCTAGACCTGGTTTAACCATCTAACATCTAAATTGGACCAACCAATACATTTTCAAAAAATCTTACAACATTTCTTCATGTTGGATAAAAATTCAAATTTAATCTTTTTTATTGCTTAGAATCAGCTCAATTCCTTGTCATAACACTTACACCTTATTGCCTATAATTAAGAGTTGGATTCATGCCTTGGTAACTTCATGAACCAAGCCTTCAAGATTCAATAGATGGAAAATTTTAGTGCTATTGGGACCATTGGAAATCTACTTTCAAACATTTCTTCTCTTTACCACCACATCGTTGAAGGAAAGGTACTCTAAGCTAAGTACTTTTCTATGGCTAGTTTGTGTCTCATTGACGCTAAACATTATAAGGTTCTCGTAAAAAAATTAGTATAAGTTTTCTCTTCAAGGTTTTGCTATTTTAGCTCTTGTGAGCATGACTTTTTAATCTCTTTTGAACTTTTGGATTTTGACACTCTTGATTTAATTTGTTTTGTTTCTTGGTTTTCCTTGTGATCCCTCCAGACTTTGTTATAAGGTTTTTCGTCTACCATCATTTGCAATAGATGCTCCAACATTTAGAAAGCTTAGTCATTTATGACTAGGGGTAGATGTAAGTTCATTTTTTAGGGCCAAACCACATAAGTGCCTTTAGTGTGACTTTTTTGCTACATACTTCACATAAAGGTTTTTCAAAACAAAACAAAAGCTCTTCTAAAACATCATTTTTTCAACTTTTACTTGAACACCACAAACGTTTGTTAAGAGACTTCATAGCTAACACTCAAACTTTTATGAAAGACCTCAACTGAATAGAAATTGTTACTTTCGATTTTGTAAGTTACAAAAGTCATAATTCACACCTCCTCTTGTGGGTTAGCTTTTCTTTTAATTGGTGTTGGGGCAATGTTGTATCTTAGAGAAGAAATTCTCTAGAGAAGATCATAACTATGTCTCATAATCTCATTGAAGAATCTACTTCCTTAGTTGAAGGTAGATCCTCCCATTCCTCGCCATTATTTAAATAGGAATTTTATCTATATTGGAAGAACTACATGAGGTTTTTTTTCCTTGAGTTAATTATTTGGATATATGGAAGATTTTAGAAAAACCTTTTAGTTTTCTTAAATAGGTTCTAAATAATGAAGCCATAAGAAAGTATATTAGTGAAATTAAACCCAATGAAAGGCCCAAAGTTGATCTTAACTCTAGAACAACAAACATATTGCATTGTGGTCTATTGACCATGGAGTACAATCACATAATGAAATTGTGGATAACCCAAAAAATTTGGAGCAAACTTGAGGTAACATATTAAAGCAAATCCCAAGTTAAATAGAGCAAGATAAACATGTACACCCATGACTATGAATTATTTTGCATGGTCACTAATGAATCCATTAAATCCTTATTCTTTTGATTTGCTAAGATTACTAATGGTTTAGCTAACCTTAAGGAAGTCATTTTTTATTTTTTTGAATAGGTTATAAAGATCTTAAGAGTACTTCCAAAGGAGTGTGATCCTCTTATCATCATATTCAAGGTGGTTAAGGACACAAAACGTTGCTTAGATGAACTTATAAGGGATTTGATGATTAATGAAATGGAGATAGACTGTTAAAAAGATGAGTAAAGTAGTGATGAAAAGACAAAGATCAAAAAGAAGGAGAAATCTATTACATTAAAAGTGATTTTTCCTTTAATGATGAGACATCTAGGGAGGATAAGGTAGCAAAGATCACATGTGATTAATCTAGAATGCTTAAAATTTATTATATAAGAAAATTAACAAGAAAAGAGTAGAAGTATGAGCATAAACACAAAGCACAAAAAGAGATAGTTTTCCATGAATGCCAAAACTCATGGTGCATTTGCCACAAATGCCCACTATCGTTGGATTGAATTGAAAATATATAAGAATTTGAAGAAGAAGAAGAGGAAGAAGAAAAACAACATTAAAAAGAAGACATTTAATGGCACTTAGAGCGATTCATATGAATCATTTTTAAGTTAAGATGACAAGAAAGAAGGATTAACTCATGGAAAAAGGAGACATTCTTGGAAACTTCACCAATGATGTGGTAATTTCTTGCACATAAAAAGATTTAAAAGATCAATTTATAAATATTTTCCTAAAATTTAAAAAACTTGTAGCAAAGTTTAAAACCTTGAAAAGGAAATACATTAGCTACATTGGCTTATGTGAACCTTTGAATGATACAAATGAAAGGCACTTAGATGATTTGAAAGGTACTAGAGAAGAACTGGCAAATTCTTTTGCTCAAAATTCTATTATGATGACTAATTTAATAAATTCAAAAGAGTGCATTCTCATTATCATATTTCTTATCATTAGCAACATAGCCAAAAGAAACATCATATATCCGTGCTCACACTTCATCTCATCATGAAATGCTTAGATGTCTATTACATGAGGCTTAAACTTATAACAAAAAATTACAAATTAAGGCAAATGTCTACTTTAAATTTCCAATATTTTTATGGGTAGCTAAGGTTAATACAATGAATTGTAGAAATGTTATCTTTATCATTTTTGGACCCAAAATGGCTTGGTTCTCAAAATTTGCCCCTTTGTTCCTTATATATCAACATGCTTCTTTTATTGGATTGAGAGACTGATATGGTATATGAATAGTAGGCATTTTAGTCACATGACAAGAGATTACTCTATGTTCACCTTACTAAGTGAATTTGATATGGGCATGCTTGGGGACAAATCTAAGAATATGGTTAATAACAAAGGTATTGTTTCTAACTCTTCTATCGATCAATATGGTCTTTTTGGTAGATGGTTTAAAATACAACTCAGCATAAGCCAATTGTATGATTATGGTTTTAATGAAAATTTTGACCTTAAGCTATGTGTCATTAGTAAGAATAATATTTCTCTAATCGTTTCCCTATGAAGGAGTAACAGTTACATGCTTAATTAAAATAATGTTGAAGCTAGTGGCCTTAAATTTCTTACAACACAAGTCAATGATGTTGACCTATGGCATTTGAGGCTTTGTCGTTGGAGCTCCCCTACCAAAGAAATATTAGTCAAGTACAACCTAGATTGAGGTCTAGCAAAACTACTATGGAGGGAAGAACATATATGCTCATATCAAAAAGATAAATGAACAAAGTTCGAATCCGATGGTTACATTTCTACTAGAGAACCCTTATAACCTCTTCACTTAGATTTTTTTATCAATACAACCTCAAACCTTAGAAGAAAATATGGATTTATAATAGTAGATGATCTCTCGATATTCACTTTATTTTTTTCTTAGAAAACAAAGAGAAGCCTTTAAAAATTTCTACAATGAACAAAAGAAATTTTAAAAAATGCATAATGCAATAATCATATCAATATATACTAATTATGGTGGAGAGCTTAAAAATAAAGCATGTTTAGATTATTATAAAAAAGGTATTAAACATACTTTCTCATCAACTATAACACCTCTATTGAATGGAGTTGTAGAAATAAAGAATGTGACATTATTTGATATGTTTAGGTGAATGCCAAATGAGTATAATTTGTCTAAGTATTTTTGGGCTAAGGCAATTTACACATGTTATGTTATGAATTCTGTGCCTACTTGTCCCTTTCTTAAAACTATGTCATGTAAACATTTAAATGGTATGAAATTTAAAATATTTCACTTGAATTTTGTTAGTTGTAAGTACTATATTCTTAATAATGGTAAAAATGAACTAGAAAAGTTTGATGCTAAATCTGATGAGGGAATCTTTATAGGTTATTCCATAAGCAATAAATTTTATAGAGTTTTCAATAAAACACCACATTCTAGAAGAGTGGATTCATGTGTTTTTATGAATGTCGTTTAAAAAAATAAAAAATTTTGGTTACAGGAGAGGATGATGAGGATTTTTATAAATTAAGCATAAAAGGAAATAATGTAGATAAAAAGAGCAAAGATGAAATTAAAGGATGTATAGATGGTCAAATACTAATGGATTGGAAATTTAATCACCATCATCCTATAGATTTGATCTTTAGAAATGTAATTGAAGGTGTAATAACTACAAAAATTTTTAGTTATGTAAATTTTGCTTAAAATTGTGAACCCTTAGTAATGAATTTTGGCAAAATTTTTATGAGTAAGAAATTAAATCAATTTGATAAAATGAAATGTCATAAATAATACCATAGGACCAAAATCATACTTCATTTAGAATAAACTACATTTGTATATATAAATTTGATGAGAATGGAATCATTGTTAGGAACTAAGCTAGGCTTGTGAAAAGGGATATAGCTAATTTAAGTGCATTGACTTTGATGAAACCTTTGCACTCTTTACTAGGTTAGAGGCTATTAGCATTCTATCAAATGGATATAAAAAATATATTTTTACTAGTTATGTAAGTGAAGATGTTTATGTGGAAAACCCACCTGGTTTGAAAACCATGATAAGTTAGACCATGTATAGAAATGCGAGAAAGCATTATGTGTTCAAAAGTAAGAACTTAGGTCATGTATGATTGATTTAGTAGTTTTATTAATTTAGATGGCTTTATAAGAGGGAAAATTAACACAACTCTATTCATTAAAAATTCAAATAATGATTAATTAATTTGTTAAATTTATGTAGATGATATTATTATTAGATTGAAAAAATGTAATGCTTTGTGAAAATATTGCAAACTTGATGAAAAATGAGTTTAAGATGAGAATGATGGGAAAGCTCACCTTTTTCCTTGAACTTCAAGTGAGAAAAATGGAAAATAAGACATTCATCTCTCAAACCAAATGTATTATTGAAAATTAAAAAGATTTGGATTTGGCAACCTAAAGTCAAGAATAACTCCCATGGCAAAAAAATATAAATTTAGTTAAGGATGAGAGTGGAACCCCTTGGAAGTAAAATTACATAAAGGCATGATAGGATGATTGTTATTCTTAATCTCCAATAGAATTGACATTATGTTTAGTCTATATCTTTGTTCCCAGTTTCAAGCCATTCTTAAGGAGTTAAATTTGCATTCCATGAAGTACATTTTTATGTACCTCATTGGAACTAAAACTCTAGAACTTTGATAAGTTAGAAATGAATTAGTATGTTCTTATGCTAATATTGTAGGAAGTAAAATTGATTGTAGGAGCTTTGACATTTATCAATTATTAGCAAATTGTATTTTTTAATGGACAAGGAAAAAAAAAATTTGTTACACTTTCTAGAATTGAATTTGTATACATTTTTATTTAAAGTTGTGAAGCTGAAGTAATTTAGGTGAAACAACAATGAGTAGACTATGAAATTTGTTTGTTAGAAACCCACATTTGTCGTTATAATTCAAATGCAATATACTTAACCAAAAACCTAATTCAGTTCTCACAATCAAAACACATAGATATTAGGTAACACTTCATTAGACAACAAGTAAATGAGAAAACCAAGAAAATGGTACTTGCTCTTACTCATGATATAACATATATATTTACAAAACCATTGTCATCAAAAGATTTTATAAGGATTATAATATTTTATTTATTTCTAATTCTTTTGATTAAATCAAACTTTTTCCATGATTCCAAAATGGGAGAGGCTTATATGGCAACAAAATGAATGCTATATAGGTCAAATTAAGGGGGAACTTATACAAAAACTTGTAATAGGGCCTTCATTTCTCTCATTTTTACAAGTATTTTATTTATGCCTATAGCCATGGTTTTTCATCATAAAAAAGGGAAGATTGTTTATCTCATGGACCTTATATGTGAATTTTGATGAGAAAAAATAATACATTTTGGTTAATAATATTTCTCTTGAAGTGTTCTTAAGATTGTTAAACAAGATTACTTTTTGAGGTTGTTTTTACTAATGCTAACATCATTTGGACTTGCAGGATGCACCAAGATAAAGTGATGGACACCATGGGCCAACACTTAATGAATTTATTTTTCTTTACAAATAGACAGTCAAAATCTATGATCATTGAGGTGTCATGAATGACATTGAGTGGTTTATAAGAGTCATACCAAAAGTTTTATAAAACAAACCCAATCTTCATGCACTGACTTTTTAATTCCTTCAAAATTAGTTAAATTGTTTGATATTCTCATCATATTGTTTATTAGATAGTTCATAAATCTATTAATTTCAAAACTTCAAATAAGATCACTATTGGATGATTATTGAACTACATAGATTTATTTGATTGTTATCAGACAATTTGATAGAGGATCTAATCTTGAGGAGTTTTTGAGAAATCAAAATCATTTCTCCATCAGATAGCCATTGAACATCCAATGTATAGTCTAATAAGTGATGAGACCTTCTATTGCTTAGTTTTTTAATCAATATTTAAATATTAAGAAAAATCACATTTATGTGCCTAATAATCATTGAACCAACTAATAATCAATAGAACCTTTGGTAGATCCATCACTTATTCTACATTTTTTTTGGAGTATCTTGTTTTAACGTAGATTGAACCATTTGATAAATTTTTGAAAATCCTACAACGTGGCTCCATGTATGTTGGAAATTAAAGTTTGATTATTGTTTACCATTAAATACCTTGTCACAACACCTACACCTCTGTTCCTATAAATAGGACCTGGATTCATGCATTGGTACCTTTGTTGATCTTCTAAACCATTAAGATTCACAAGCAAAGTAAAGTTATAGTGCTATTGGAATATTTGGCTATTTTTTTGAGATTTTGAATTAGGGCAATTCTAAGAAAAGAACTTTGCTACTAGTTTGTGCCTCATTAACCTTATAGGTTTCAATGTTCATGTAAGAACTTCATTGTTGCTTTTCTCTTCATGCATATGTGGTATTAGCTCTTGTGAGTTTGTTGTCTTTAGCTCTTTTGGGCTATTGATTTTAGCTCCTTTGATTTATTTTGATTGAACTCTTTTAGGCATGTTTATGATCCCTCTACATCTTGTCTTATAGTATTCATCTACCATCTTTTCCATAAGATGCCCAATTTTTAGTAATTTAAATTGTTTGTAAGGGTGGATGTAGTCTCATTATTTGGAACCGGATGTCACTTTCTTTATTGTATACTTCACACAAATATTTTTTAAAATTAAACACAAGATCTTCTAAATCATCATTATTATAGTTCTTACTCAAACCTTACATAATCTATTAAAAGACTTCAAAGTTTACACAAGCTTTTATCAAACACTTCATTTGAATAGAGATTGTTTCTTTTGATTTTAATAAATTGCCAAAGTCATAATTTAACCCCTTATTATGGGTTAACATTTCCTCTACCATCTAAGTATTACAAAACATTTGTGAGAAGTTTTTCTCAAATATCATCTCCATTAATGAACTTTACTTAGAAAAAAGTTAAGTTTGATTGGTATTATTCATGTGAAGATAGCTTCTAGAAGAAGAAAGAAAAAATTAACCATAACTCTAGATCTAATTTTGCTTGAAGGAACCAAAGGATAATAGATTTATGGTGATGTGTAATTATAGGGACAAGTTTGTGTTCTAATACAATTTAGAAAAGTCAATGTATATGCTTCAAGTCAATTGAAACCACATAAGAAAAATTAACTAGTTCATTATCTATAACTTATAGCCATTGTTTTTGCTATCTAGATCTGGTGACATTATTTGTATGGTGTGAAATATGAAGTGTATGCAATCCACTAGAGATGAAATATATTTTTGCTAAAAATAAATTTTAAATTTTGAAAAATGTAGTGGTTTGAGTTTATCAAAGACTATGATCTAGATATAATTTGTTATACTAAAAAACAAAATATTGTTATTGATGCTTTAAGTAGAGATAAGTATTAGTATGACTACGACTTAGCTTAAAGAAAAAAATTAACTTTTGAGGTAAATAAACTCCAAGTAGAAATTGAAATATAGAAAAATATGGAGCTTTTATATCAGCTAACAATAGAACCTAATTGGTTAGACATTGTCAAAGATGATCAGCTTCTAGATGAAGAGTTATAAAAATTGATATCAAAAGTCAATGATGGTTGGGAACTATCTTTACCTTAGGTGAGGATGATGTGTTAAGATTTCAAGGCCATTTTTCCATTCTTGAACATTAACAATTAATGGTATCATAATTCTATCCATTTAAGAAAAAATACATTGTATCAAGAGCTCAAACAAATATATTAATGCTTTGATTTAAAAGATGTTGTAAATTAAGTTAATAAATGTTAGGTTTGTCAATGGTAAAGGCACAGAAACAAAATTCCAAAGGCTTTTTACAACCTTTACTAATTCTAGAATATAAGTGAGAGTGTATTATTATGGACTTTATTGTTGGATTGACCAAAATGATTGTGTACTATGATTTCTAAGGGTAGTAAATGATAGATTGACTAAATTAGTGCCCTTTCTTTTATCAATTATAACAACAAATATTCAGAGAATTTGGAGTAAATTTATTTCTAGTAGATATTAAGTCTCCATGGTGTTCCAAAAGTTATTATCTTAAATAGAGATCCAAACTTCATATTATATTTTTAGAAAAATGGTCATCAAGATTTGGTTACCCAATTGAGATTTAGCACATTCTTCAATTTGTAGACATAAAGGTAGAAAATGAAAGCAATTAAAACCTTAAAGGATTTATTGAGATTATTTTTGCTAAATTTTGGGGGAGATTAGAAGTCATCTACCTTTAATAGAATTTTCTTATAATAATAGATACCAAGGCAGTATTGGAATGACTCCTTATAAAGCTCTTTATTGAAGGATTTATGAATCACCTTTGTGATGGTTTGACGTTAGAAAAATGTAGTTGTTTGGATTATATTTTGTTAACAAGGCCATGGTAAAGTGATGCTTATCAAAGAAAAAACTCAGGATTCTTCAAATAGACAAAAGAAATATTTTATGTTATGCATAAAAATATGGAATTCTAAGAAAGTGAGCATATTTTTTTGAAAAAGTTAGTTCCTTGAAAGGAGTGATTTGATTTAGTAAAGATAAAAATCTAACAACCAAGTACATTGGGCCTTCTTAAATCATAGAAAGAGAAGGACAAGTCATAAATTAGCTTTACTGATATAATTGGCTTGAGATCATGATGTCTTCCATAGTATATTTTTATTCATCTCACATCATATGATATTACTTTGAAGAAATAAATATTCAACTAGATATGTCATAGAGTGAACAATCCAAATTTGATTAATTGAGACAAAGTTTTAAGGAATAAAGTGATTCCTACTGTCAAAGTGCCATGAAAAATCAAGATAAAACAAAATCTATATAGGAAGTTGAAGTTGACATAAAAAGCTAGTATCTGGAGCTTTGCTAAATTTTGGGATGAAATATTTCATAAGGTGTGAAAACTATAATATATAGAAGTTCTATTCAACACAATGTACTTATGTATTTGAAATTATAACATTAGTAACTTGATTTTGAGGCTGCTAAAATTTGATAGTGTAATAAAATATTAATTTTTTGTCATGTCTCGAAAAATATGTCAGTCACAAAGTATTTCAAAATTTGGTGATGATCATTATTTTGGAAGAGCTCATTAAGACCAATCTGTTGATATAATGGCTTATAATTTTTGGCTGCCAAATAAATTTGTTTGGAATTTTCTATGTTAACAAATTTATTTTTTTCAAAAGCAACCACTAATTGTTCTATGTTTTTTGCTCTAACCAACACTGGGTATTTTGGTCTCTTTCCTAAGCATTACCTTAACTCCTCATTATTAGAATTACAGTTTGTGGAGTTATCCCTTACATGCAAGACTACCCTTTGAAGGGAGTCATGAGATAGCTAGGAGTTTGAGAGAGAGATTTTTGTCTTGTTGTAGAAATCAAAGGATTCTTGTAACAACATACAAGCTATGAAGATGTTTGTGTAAGGTAAGATTTGGATGATATTTTGTCTTGACTTTACAAGAGAATTGCTTCAATGATGCATGAGTATTGGTGCTCAAGCTAGCTATGTTAAGATGAGTAAAGAAGAAAGAAGTCCTACATGTGAGATTGAACTACTATAGCAAGTAAAAAAAATGAAAAGAAGCTAGTGGTTGCTGCTACTACTTTTAATAGAATTGAGCAAAGCTATTACAATAGGATAAATATAGGGGAACTAGAATAAAGTTTAGCATAAAAGACTTGGGGAAAGTTTTGGAATGCTATTTTAGGTTTTATTTATTTGTTTTGTTCTCATGTAGTATTGAAATAAATAAGTATTTTATTTTAAATCTTATTGCTTGAGAAGTTTTTAGATTTTATTGAGTTGAATTGCCACTTAGTTTTTAGACCCTTTGTAACTAGCTTGGCAATTTGGTTTGAGGTAAAAATTAATTGTTTCTACAATAAGATTTTGGTTTTTACTAGATAACTACAATAAGTAGGATGAGAAGGTTCATTTATCATTAATGTACCATCATTCAAGTGAATAGATAATGTGCTAAGCCTAGTCAAAAGGTCTAATATGGAAGTTGAATGGTTTGGTTAGGAGGATTTGTTTAATTTAGGAGTTTTGCAATAGTTCAAAGTGGTGTTTCATTCATTTATTTAAGAATTTTAAATCATGTATTGAATAAAAAAGTTTCTACTGTGATGTAATTGTGCAAATTTGATTATGTATAAAGCAAGAAGAAAAGAGAAATTAGAAAGAACCTTATCAAAAGAACCAATTAGGTAAATTAAATTAATTATGATGCATGTTATTTTTATTTACATGAGTAATGAATTGATGTGAACATAATACTATGGCATCATTTAATATATGTCTTTATTTTTTATAATAAATGGCATGCTTATTACCATCATGTGTTGTATGAAATAAACATAAGAAATTTGAATTTATGTAATGCATTGAATGTTATATGTATTAGAACATGAAAAGAGAAAAATGATCTAGAATAAAAAGAAACTAAATAAGAAATGTGAAGTGAAAGAAAGAAAATTCTATGAGTCTTAGGAAGTATGATATGGCTGACATTATAGGTTACCATAAATAGTAGTTATATTTCTGATGAGAAAATTCCATAGCTACCATATATGATAAGTTGAGTTTCATCATCACTAGAACTTGGTATTTAACTTGATGAGCAAAATGGAATCAAACCTCTTTCTTAGCTATCATTAATACTTAGCACATAGCTTAATAGCTAGCCTCCATTATCTCTAGTACTTTGTATAGACCTAGATGAGCAAAGATGATATGATACAATTATTATTACATTCTAGTTGAGTAAAAATGATATGATGTGCCTTTGTTGAGGTGTATATTTGAGATAATGAGATGCTAAATGGATATGAGATGTGATAGAATCCTATGGAACTGGGAGAATGGTCATTTGAGGAAAGTAAGGCCCTTATATTTTGAAAATATGAGATATTATGAATGAATATGAAATTTCATTTTGAGAAAGAAGAGAATAAAATTAGAAATGATAAAAAAATTAAGAGTATGAGAAGTACTATAGTATAAAAATTATGATATATTCATACATACATATGCATGTGCAAAGGAATTAGCATGATATTCATTATACATTAGTGACTTGAGGGATAAAGAGACGAGAAAATAAGGATCATGCAAAGATAAAACAAAATGACTCCTCCAACAATGCAGTATAGCATAGAGGTGAGTGTGAGGGAGTTAATAGAAGCAACATAAGTAATAGAGGTAATGGATGTAAGGATACAAACACATCATGTCGACAAGATGGATTCAACTCTAACAAGGTGTTAAAAATAATAAACTTTGATAGAAGCAAACATATAAGAGTAAAAGTGTCATGACACACAAATATTTATACTTAATAATAAATAAAATATTATAAAATTAAAATAAGTTAGAGCGTAATTTTAATAGTTAAAAAGGAGAGGAGTGGACTTAGAGTAATGACTTGAGAGAGAAATCACTTAATAAGTGACTTTTGTGTAAGAATTTAGTGGTGCATAAATAAATTATTCTATATTTATTATTGAGGGAGAGAACATGGTCTGTATTTCAAATTCCAAGATCTTAAAATGTTAATAAACCTTTTTACAAAAAACTTGCATGAGATCTTAAAAGAACTCCATGGTTAAACAAGCTAGAGTTGGAATAGTTTTGGGATGGTTAACCATGTAAGAAAGATTCCTATATGAAGGGAAAAATCACTCAAGTCAAAATAAGGTTACATGAGATAATCCTTTGACATAGTGAAATCAGGATATTATAATATAATAATAGACTCAACCCTTCTAAAAGTTCATTGTGGTTCTAAGATGTATCATGTAGAAGCTAGTGGGCGTATAACACTTAAGATGGTACATAAAAGTTGTTAAGTGATTCTTGAAAGATAAATCATTAATTAGATAAGGAGTGGCTCATACATAATGCTTTTACTGGTATAAGAATAAATTATTTCACATTTGCTACTAAATCAAAGTTCATGTCTATACCATGATTTTAAATTGTTGAGATATCTTTTAAAAGAAAAACCTACATAAGGTCTTATGAGAATTATATAGTTAAGTATGATAAGGTTGGAGTTGTTTTAGGATGAGTGATCATATAAGAAGGAGCCTTATATGAAGGGAAAAATTCACTCAAGTTAGGATGGGATGACCCAATGGAAGAATATCTCAATATAGTGAAACAAAAAATTACAATAATTAAGATTGAGGATACTTGTAAGCCACCTTAATTAAGGAATAATGGTAAGGCCCATCATTGTTTTTCATAAAAGATACATACAAATGTAAGAAACAAATATACACATTCCATCATCTTAATAGATACAATGTACCGTATCTCATCATGTTTCA
This sequence comes from Vanilla planifolia, assembly GCA_023846275.1. NCBI lineage: Eukaryota > Viridiplantae > Streptophyta > Magnoliopsida > Asparagales > Orchidaceae > Vanilla > Vanilla planifolia. The sequence continues at coordinate 23,167,566 of CM043870.1, forward strand.
ACATACAAACTCAATCTTTCTAAAATGACTCATCTCACATGCGACTTTGGTCCCCCATCTCTTGGTGCATCTATGGCTTGTCCTCAAATGTAAGCAAGTTACTTGATATAATAAAAATATTTTTAGAAACCAATGAAATTGAACAACAAGATAGTCCCATAATAGTAAGGAGCAACAATAAAAACATGTTTGTTAGATAAATATGTAATGAATGTAATTACTATTATGAGGATAGTTGTATGCTAATCAAACAAGGAATAATATCAAAACCCATCTTTTATTAAAACTATTTTTATAATAATTAAAAAATCACAATATCTAAAGTAGCACATGTCCAATGTGCATGCACTTAAAATTGTGAAACATGAATACATATATCCCATCATCTTAAAAGATACAATATATTATATCTCATCATGTTTCACTATATAAACTGAATCGCTTTAGAATGACCCCGCATGACCACTATAGTCCCATTATCTTGGTGTATCTATGATTTATCCTGTAATATAAGTAGGTAACTTATTATAATAAAAATATTTTAAATACTAATAAAATGTAATAGTAAGATAATCTCATAATAATAAAGGAACAATAGCTAAAGTATAACTTCTATAAGATAAACATGTAAAGCATGTATCTGCTTCAATCTCATAATTATTTCTTATGCATATCAACATATACCTATTTCTCTTTTAAAAAATAATATATATATATATATATATATATATATATATATATATATATATATATATATATATATATATATATATATATATATATATATATTACATATGAAGGTGATTACAATTATTTGTTTGATTGGTACATTTGAGAATCAGGCCTATAATAAATTCTTTCCTTTCTTATTGTTTTCATATTAGAGTGCCATCTCTAAATCCAAAGATCATATCATTTTGATAGAAAGGTGATGTTTGTCATTGTTGCATGAAGAAGCATCCACTGAATCCATATCATTAATATAAAACTATATTTGTCTAATTTATAGGGACACTTCAATGGAAAAGTATGAGGACACAATCCTAATTTCACTAAACTTATTAAATCAAATAGTTTTCTTCATGTGATAATTATCCTTACTCCAAAGAACCTCATCTCATGTGATGGAATATTATCATATCATATCTATAGACCTCAACCAATATTATAACTAGTTAGCTATTTAATCCTTTTCTTAGGTCATTAGCCATATACAAAATACTAGTAATAATTGAGCTCAACTTTTAGGCCCTTCACAAAACAATACACTATACTCATTACCCTATACAGAGTGCAAGTGGAAAATCACAAGTAGTGATTGTCATGGGTAATGTCTTAGAAAAAATAAATCATCATTTATCATTCATATTAGATCATGGCATATCCTCATGTCATGTAATATCACTATCATAAATGACGTGTACATATGGCTCATACAGCTTAACCATGCCATTTTTCTTTGTTTTACTCTTTCTCATGTTCTTTTTTTATTCCTCATTTCCTTATTTTCATTTTCTTTGTGGACATTTAAGTCAAATGTATAACAAACATGCATCATATAATATATCAAATACATGCTTTCCACTTATCATAATATATAAGAATATATATGCATTATATGATGATGTCATGTTATCATGCTCATATCAATTCATTGATCATGGATGTATAAAAATAACATACTTATATTATAATTATTTAAATTTATCAACCTAATCTCTTTAAGGTTGCTTCTTTTTCAATCACCCTTTTTGTTTATACACAATGACAATTATGCACAAATCACAATATATGCACTTCTCTATTAATACATAATCTTTATGCCATACTAATCACATTTACATAATTTATAAAATACCCAATTTTGTCCAAATTATAGTTAGTTGGTCCATCCAAACAAATCATCTGATAAAGCATAATATTTCATCTATTAATTGAATAAATGATATATTTAAGCTAATTGGACCATCTATTAGCTTGATAGACCATTCGATCTAGAGCTAAGGTAACCACTAATAATAACTTCTTTCTCATGTTTTCATTAAAAAACTAGTCCAAACTAATGCAAATTTTTTTTTGGAAAATTATAACAATTTACATAAACTAATAACTTTTAATTCATCAACATCTCAAGGATTTGCATATGAAACATTAGCTTTAAAACACCAAAATAGGATTTTCTAGCTAATCAAGCCTTCTTATACATGCTTTACTAAGCTAGAGCAAAACTTCTTTAAAAAACATTAGGAAATACTAACCTTGCTTGATGTATCCATGCTTTTAGTAGCTTAGACATTTCCCAAACCCTTTTTCTTCATGTTGAACATTCATTCTTATTGTACCTCTACTTCTTCCTCTTAGTTTTCTTTATTTTCTAGTTTGTTATGCTAGCTCATCTTAAGGAACACAAAATCTTACAATAGAAACACAAACAACACATCTTTTAATAACACTTTCTTCCTCATGGGATGCCCATCTTAATTTCCTACTATTCTAACTTCTTTCTTTATTGTGACTTTCTTCTATTTTTCAACTACTTCTCTACTATTTCTAGTTTTCTTCTAGTTACCTTTCTAGGTTAGCAAAATTGCCAACTTATTCTGCCTAGTTATCAAAATAGCTTAAGGTGGTGCTTAGGCTAAAATTACCTTAATTTTAAAAACAAATAATTCATTTTTTAATTAAAATAATCCATCTAAATAATTAGCTTTGCAAATTCCATACAAATTCATGTGTTGTTCAAAAATTACATACCAAGTATCATTTAATTTCCATTGATAAGCTCTTTTCAAAATATACTCAATTTCAAAATTTGAATTAGTTACAACATGGAACATTTTTTGGGATGCAACCATATATATATATATATATCTTATTTTTAACACATCAAAATTTTAAAATAACAACTTGATTCATTAAGATACCATATATTTTCATTTGCATAAGCTTATCATATGCAATAAATTTGACCAAACAAACTTTTGAAATATTATAAAATGGTACAAACTAATGAGCCTATATAGGGTTATCCTCTTTTATAGAAGTACTACATGCAATCTTAGAAAGTTCTAAGGTACATTGCTTCTCTAAAATTAGTGGGGGCTGGATTCTCTAGTACATCATCATAATAGAAAAAGACTTATCAATAACACTTGTATGCTCATAGTATAGACAAAAGTTAAGATTAGAGCAACACTGATCATGTATGCTTGCTACTAAAGTGAAAATAAATAAAGAGAAAAAAGGATCTAGGCATATAAAATAGAAAACTTTTTCAAAAGTGTATTATAACATGGAGCTGAGATTAAGCGAGTGAATGAGAGTAATATAAGTAATAAAGGTGATGGATGTAGGGGTACAAACATTTTAACTAGATAGGATATTCACTTTACATGAGGTGTTATAAAAAATGATAAACTTTGATAGAATCAAACATATAGTTGTAATGTAAAATATCTAATTTCATGGATATATGATATATCTCCATCTTTATAAGTAGTACATCCCATCTCAATAAAATAAGAACATAGCATATCTTAAGCTAGTTGGGCAAGATTCACTAAAACATCATCACAAGAGAGAAATGGAACCCATCAATATTACTAGTATGATCATGAGAAAGAGAAAGATAAACATCAAAGATACACTCATCATGTAACACTCCCTCAATAGATGATGGGAAAATTTGAAGGCATAAGGAACTTGCTCATGATAAATAATAGAGAATTATGTGGATGCTCAGCATCAGTAGATATAATCTCATTTTTTGAAGAAAATGAGAAGTAAGCTCACCATTAAATTGTAACTAATGCAGTTCAATCTCACATGAAGGAAAAATGTATATGATATCATCAAATAAAGGTTCCCTTAATAGTGCAAGATTTTGCTCCATAAGAGCCTCTCTCATTAAAGTTGCATATGGCATCCCACTTGAAGATAAAGTTCTCACTCTATGATCTAAGAAATAGAGTACATACAATAGGTACATTAAAGAACATTATATGGTGATTTAGATGAGGTAATAAATGATGTATGATCCTCATAATCATGATCTATGGATAAATTTGTAAGAAACTCCTTATTGTCAATAACTTTGTGATCATAACAATATTATAATTAGAACTAGCCTCTTAGGTACTATTGCCTCTATAAGTAATGATGTGGGAAAAGGAATTTGTTAAAATGTAATGAGAAGTATTAACAAATGTAAGGAAAATAAATGATAAAGGCATTGAAGTGCTAATTATAGGATAATTGTGGGACAAGGAAACCTATAGTAGGTCCAAATGTTGAATCTTACTATGTCATAATAGATGTGACAAGATAAGTGCTTTTGGGTTGGGATGATGAATCATTTAAGGTCTTGAGAGTACACAAAGAAGTAGAGATAGAATAATGGTAAGACTATAATGGCACGTGGCACTTGGAATCAGTGTGGTAGATCTACTTGACATAAAAAGATAAGATGATATTCAAACATCATGGTGAATAGCTACTATGGTTAGCATATCTCCTACAGTAAATAAGAGGCATAAGATAGAAGGATTCAATTCTAACTCAATATAAGATGAGTGATGGTCATATCCTTGACATCAAACTATATGAAGATCAGATAGTTTTCTATATTAAATGCTAAAAGGCATCTAGATAGACCTAACTTAACACCCATTATGTAAACAAATGAATTTTGCTCATTAATAAGGATGAGTTTGTAGATGTATTTCATTAATAACATGAGTAAAAACAATGGTAATCATAAAACAATTACTAATTACTAAATCAATTGATTATAGAATTATACGTAGGTAATAAAGAAGCTAGAATTGTTGATATCATCATTAAGTAATAAGCTTATCTAAAATGAAATACATAAAGCCACATGATCTATTATAGTTAGCTTCATCATTCACAATATATGAATCCAAAATAATCCTTCATAATAATGAAATCACTCAAGAAGTGTAGTGAAAACACTAAGTGAAAAAGTTTCAAAATAGTTTTAACCACAAGAACATTGAAAGTAACAACCATATAGAAGATAACTTAGAGAGCACAACACAACAAAATAAATGGATTGGCAAATTGAATAAAGATCAAATCAACCTAAGCTAAACTTATGATTCCTCATCTATGTGTAGTGATCACATTATGAGAAATTGTCCAAATCAACCATCATAGGTGCCTACTTAGAACATTCATTTTGCTATAAGAAAAAGAATTCTCAAATGATGATGAAACTCCTAAAATAATAAATCAAATTCTACTAAAAACTTAATCCTAACAAATTTAATATTTGTTGTTAACAAGTAAAGACACTAATGGTCTACATTCTCAGATAACTACTAAACCCCTCTAAATAAAATTTCTAATAATTGAGTAATATTCCCCTAATAAGTGTATATCCTTTTATGAAAATGAATCTAAGAGAAAATCCAATGGAATAAAAAGATGAAATGGACAACATGCAAATGGATCAAATAAGGATTGTAAATGACAAAGAAGCTAAAAAGAAAACAAAAACTTTTATGAAATTTGATGTCGATATAGTGTAGAATGGTGTGGGATGCATTGATGATGTCACGATATAGGGGTCAAAGAAAACATATGGGATAAAAAAAGGAGAGGTTTGTGATTTTTTTGAAATCTAGATAGAAAAATGTCACAACTTGTACTGAATTTTTTATGACTAAATTGAGTAAATTTCTAAACTTGTTGAATAATTTTAGTCATAGAATGTAAGAAAAAGATTACAAATTTTTGTATAATTTGGAGTTGATTTGGATATTTAAAGCTACAATGAAATTAGCTTAAGGTTTTGTGATTGAGTACAAGTATGATATAAAGATATTGAAACAATTAGGTTTTGTGATTAAGTTGCTCTTAACCACAATTGCATTAAAAGTGCCCTATATCTAAGGGTTGGAAAACAACTTCATTAGAGATAGTTACACTGGATATAAGGCATTTGGATCATTACATTATCATGGTTTAATCTTAGTCATGAATCTTAAGAAAGAAATTAAGGGTTATGGCTATTTTTATATAAGTTGTTTTAGTAATTAACTTAGAAAACCTATCCATCCTTTTTACCTAAAATTCTAACCAAGACAAGGAGGGGAATAAGAACTACTCATGAGTAAGAAAAGAAGGATCTATGGATTTGAAGAAATATGAACCTCATGATCATACAATTAAGATTATATAATTTAGGAATAAGTAGTCAACTACATTGTTAAGTAATTGCTTGTGGTTGATGCAAAATCAATTCTTTGAATAATTTTTGCCCTTCCATGAATCCTAATGATAAATTGATAAGTTTCACTTAATTGAGACATTTTGGTAGTTTCCAAGAGCAAATTTTAATTCTCTTTATTGATCTTTTTATCAAGGTTCATTATAAGCATTGTACTTTAACTTTAATTGTTCTCTTCATGATCGTTCATTGATAACAATGCATGTTTAAGTTTTTTCCTTCCCTGAGAGGTTATTTTAGGTTTTATTCTTAGATTCTTGTTAATGTTGAGATGCATTATCAATGCGTGCAATATATGAAATTGTAAGGTGGAGGAGCGACTGAGGAGTGACAACTGAGGTGCGAGGCGAATGCGGGGACGTGCCGGGAGGGTGACGGCGGCTCGCCTGACGTGGCGTAGTGGTGGAAGGCGAGGGCTTACTCGATCGCTGCATCTCATCTGGTGGTGGCACCGGAGGTGGTGTGTCGAAGGCGAGGATTGAGGCATCGCGCGGCGGGCTTGTGGTCGCCAGGTGGCGGGCAGTATTGGAGACACCGTGTGGCCGGGAGCGGCGGTGTGTCGCTCAGGCGCGGTAGCTGTCAACGATCTTCGGTCTCACACGTGAGTGGCACGTGGGGCGCTCGACCGTTGCGGGCGTGAGCCGGGTTCGTGTCTTTGAATTCAAATTCTGGTTCACGCGGGGTGTGCTGGGATAGGCTTGATCGGTTCTGGTTCCTACGGTGCATCATACCCATCGTCCCTGTGGTTGCTCCACGGACCCTGCAGCCCTAATCGGACGATTGATGGCGGGAAGCATGCTACGGAGGAGCAGCCAAAAAGTGAGGACTACTGCGAACAACTCCCCAGTGCGGGAGTGCCTATCCTCCTCGTCTGGAGGAGGAATGCCATCTAATGAGGGACCCCTACCTCCAATCCACTTGGAGGTTGGGGGTTTCTCTGGGAACGAAGCCATACTGGAGGCCCAGGACACTGCACAGAAGGGTGTGAGAGCTAAGGAGAACAAATTTACAGGAGATGCAGAGATGAAGGGGGCTGTTGAGAACCTGCCGGCCAAGGTTAGCTTTAGAGATGCTTTGACAGCTCGCAACAATCATAATGGCAACCTGGTGAATTCTTTTATGCTCCCAGCTAATATTGATGTCAAGGAACGTGCCGCAGCTATCCCTGACATTGCTGAGGATGGTGAGGTCTTCGTCTCTTCTAAAGCTTGCCAAAGGTGAATAGACTATCACAAATTCAACCTGGTGGGTCGAATCTATGGGAATACGCTGCCCTTCCCTATCATAGCTAAGGTGCTGCTTAAACGATGGGCCACCACAAGAATTTCAAAGTATTTGATCTGTCCTCTAACTGTTTCTATTTACACTTCGAGTCTATTGAAGACCGGAACGATGTGTGGCTCGGGGGGCCGTGGCAAATCGTCGGCCAAGCTATGGGCCTAGACATTTGGACGCATGAGTTCAGACCCAACGATTCCTATGCGATGTGTGAGCCGATCTGGGTGCGGTTCCCTGGTTTGCCCCTGATTTACTGGGATGTGGACAATATTTTGCGCATCGCGAAGGAGATCGGAGAACCCTTCCTCCTCGACGGGTGGACTGCTGTAATGGAGAGATCATCTTACGCTCGGGTCTGCGTATGAACGGAACTCTCCAAACCATTGAAGCCGGGCGTTTGGCTTAATGGAGACTTTGGGAAAACCTACCAGAGCTTCGAGTACGAGGGGCTGCCGAGGATCTGCTTCTCGTGCGGTCATGTTGGCCACTTAGTAAGCCATTGCGACGCGCAGCTGGTGAAGGCGGTGGATCACCCTGGTGACGGCGAATGTTCTGAGATGGGCGGAAACAGGGGCCAGAGGAAAGGCGGGGAGGACAACCTCGAGGCGGCGGAAGACGCACACGGGTTAGGACCATGGATGCTCGTCCAACCTCGGCGTAGGAAAATGGGTGCAATTGATCGTAGCGGCCCGGCAGCCACGGCAAGCCAAGGCCCCAGGAAGGACGTTAAACGAACTCGTGGGTTGGAGCATGCCGGTTCGTCCAGGGGTGCCCACAACCTCTCGAGGGAATGCGGGAGGAGCAGACCCAGGCGAAATTCGCAATCTCGGGGCCGGGTGTACCAAAAGCTGGCGAGCTTGGGAGGTCAGGCCTCGGTAGCTGAAGGTGCGCGTCGGGTGGCCCGAGGGGACGGAGACAGGGGAAAATTACCCGTGTCATTGGTGGCTCAAGAGGAGTGTACGCCCACGGACCTGGGCGGAAGCGCGACTTAATTGGGCAGGCCATGGCTATGCTTCGTGGGGCGCAGCGGCCATCACGTGCGGTGACGGTGGAGGTTCTGGGAGGTGCTGATGCACGACTACAGGAAATCCTTGTTCTAGCAACACTTTCACTCATGAAGCTTATAATATGGAATATAAGGGGTGTCAAAAAGAGGAAGTCCAGGGGCTACTTGCGCAGGCTTGTCCGTGAGCAGAACGTCACAGCCGTGGCGTTAATGGAGACGAAAGCGCGAACCTTTTCTAAACAAGATGTAGATTGGCTTCTCGGGAGGAGCTGGGAGTTCGCGGCCTACCCCTCGGAGGGCATGTCGGCCGGCTTTGTTCTCATGTGGAGGAATGGGGTGGATCTTAAGGTCACTGGGGCTTCGACTCTTGCCATGGCATGTGCAGTCAAAGTCCAACCCGATGACATGATCAACTGTTTCTTCGTTTATGGCCCCAAACATCATCATATGCGTCGGGTCACTTGGGATGCTATCCGGAATTCCTATGGGGGCAATGAGCCTCTTCCCGTCGTCGGAGATTTTAATTTAGTAATGGCACAGGAGGAGAAGCGTGGCGGGCGGAGTTTTATCTATGGCAGGGATCAGCAGGATCTTGCTGACCTTATGCAGGACCTCCAGCTTGTTGATTTGGGCTTCTCCGGCAACAGGTTCACTTGGTTCAACGGGAAGCAGGGTGGCACGTGCATCCTCGAGCGTCTGGATCGGGCTCTAATGAATTTTGTTGGGCTGCTCGCCTTTCCTGATTGTTCGGTTCACCATCTCAGCAGGCTTGGATCGGATCATTGCCCACTACTAATTAATGTGGGAGGCGGGGATTATTGGCCGGAATCCAGCAGGCCTTTCTTTGACAGTGTTTGGTTGGATTTCCCTCAATCTTTCCAGGTGGTTAATAAGGCTTGGCAAAGACGTGCTAAGGGAGACAGTATGGAGGTAGTCATGACGAAATTTAAGCGCACGTTGATGGCACTGCGCAGATGGAGCCACGAGGAGGTGGGTAACCTTATCGACCAAAACAGGGAGCTGGAACGGGACATCGACGAGCTTCAAAAGAGGGAATCTAGCGAGGGCCTTTCGGAGGAGGACCACACGTGGCTTGGGAACATGGTTACTGCCTTTCACCGTGGCTGTGCTCACGAAGAACAGTGGTGGTGGCAGCGCGCCAAGGTGCACTGGGCACAGCTCGGAGATTGCAACTCACAGTTCTTCCACAATGCGGCCTCGGCTCGGAAACGGGCGAATCGCATAACCTACCTGAGGGATGATGACGGAAACATGACAGACTCCCTCAACAGCATTAGGCACCTTTTCCTCTCCTATTTCGAATGGAAATGGTGTGATGGCAACCAGAGGCCCCTTCCCCCAATTACCTAGCTTCCGGGATCCATCGACGAAGAGTTGGGCTCTAGCCTCTGCCGTAGGGTTACAAAAGATGAAATCATCGTGCCTATAAGAGGAATTAAGAGGAATCGTGCCCCGGGAATTGACGGGATCATGATGGATTTCGTAAATGGTTATTGGGACATCACGCGACGCAATATTATCAAGGCTGTGCTCGCTTTCTTCAAGGAGCGCAGGCTGCCGGAGGGCTGGAAAGACACCCTTGTAGTCCTTATTCCGAAGAAATAGGGGGCCTGCCGGCCAGAGCATTTCCGGTCGATCAGCTTATGCAACACCATCTATAAGGTGGTGGCACGCATTCTTGTTGAGAGGTTAAAGTTGCTGCTGCCGAGCCTTATTTCGCAGGAGCAGGCTGCTTTCGTCCCTAGGCGGAGTATTTCGGATAACATCAACATAGCCCAGGATATGGCAGCGAGGATGTGCTCCTGCACCGCCGCCTCTGGCCTCATGGCTGTGAAAGTCGACATGGAGCAGGCCTACGATAGGGTTCAGTGGGACTTCTTGCTCGAGGTCATGAAGGCCATGCGCTTCCCTCTCATTTGGTGCGAGTGGATCACCGCGTGCATCTCTTGTCCACAGTTTGCTGTTCTCATCAATGGCTCGCGGCTTCCTTGGGTGGTGGCACGTCGGGGCCTCCGGCAGGGCTGCCCGCTCTTGCTTTTCCTCTTTGTCATGGCCACGGAGTACTTGTCGTGCTTGATGCGGGACTATGAGTCCTGACAGTTGCTCGGGTTCAGGCCGGGGAAGCACGCGCCGCGGGTTTCTCCCCTCTTGTTTGCGGATGACGTGCTGGTGTTTGCCCCTACGTCTCGGGAGGCTCCGCACGCCATCCGTCGCATCCTACGGGCCTTCGGGGACAGCTCTGGCCTGAAGGTTAATTTCTCAAAGTCTAATGTTTACTTTAGCAACAAATTCAGCAAGAAGAAATCCCGCCTGATCTCAAGGAAGCTTGGCATGGAGCTCGGCCGGACACTGATGTATCTTGAGGTCCCCATCACTGCGCAGCGATTGACCAAAGCTGATCTCAATTTCCTCGTTCAAAGGATTGATGCTGCTGTGGTTAGCTGGCGCGTCCGGGTGTTGTCGCTTGCGGGTAGAGTTGCCCTGACGTCCTCTATTCTGTGAGCTATTCCCAACCATGTATTGCGGCACTGTGCGGTGCCAGCGGGGATCCTTGATGACATTGAACGGCGCATAAGGCGGTTCCTCTGGGGTGGCACGAGCAATGCGCATGTGCTACACTACGCATCTTGGGACTGCGTGACTATGCCGAGGGTGGCCGGGGGGCTTGGCCTTCGGGATCTTCGTGTCTGGCACCAGGTCCTTCAAATGGAAAATTGCAAACGTATCCTTGGATGCGATGCTGGCTTATGGGCTGACATCATGAGGAGGAAGTACATGTTCAATGATCCGCTGATGAAGGCTCCCCAGAAGACCTCTGCTGTGTGCAAGATGATACTGGAATCGATGCCGGAGGCAATATCGTGCTTTGTGTGGCGTATTGGTGACGGCCGGAGGGTGCGGTTTGCAGAGGACAATTGGGTCGGCGTCCTCCCAATCTGCTGCTGGCCAACGTTCATTAATATGCACTTCAGCAGGCCGGATAGCTTCGCCGAGTGCATAAGGGCTGACGGCGTCTGGGATGTCGAGGCGATTTCCAGTTGGGCGGGTGTGGCGCTCATCGACAGGATCTTGCATCTTTCGCGTGCTCGGGATTCTGTCCAGGATGTCCTGCTCCAAACGTACACCAAACAGCGAAGGTTCACAGCGGCCGGATCTACGCGCATATCAAGTGCAACGGCGGTCTTCCGCTAGGGGTGGCAGCCGGCGTCCTGATGAGATCATGGGGAGGATCTGGAAGATGAAGGTGCTGCCGAGGGTCCGGGTCTTCCTTTGGCGGGCTGCCAGCGACTTTCTTCCCACGGCGTCGTGGATGGCTTGTCGGGGACTCTGTCGGGATCCCTTGTGTCCCTTAGGCTGCACGGTGGCGGAGTCCCTACAGCATGCTCTGTGGGACTGCCCGCGTGCCCAGGACCTATGGGCTGCCAGCCATGCACGTCACATGCTGTTGGAGCTGGGCTGGCCCACGGGTGTGGGATCCGGATTCCGGGTATTGGATCAGCTCTTCCGGCTCATGGGATCACCTGCCGTGTGTCGCGTCGACGGTGCGTGTCACGCGGCCACGATCGCCACTACCATGTACTACATATGGTCGAGGAGGAATGCATTCAAACACAATAGCCAAGTGCCCACGCCTTGCTCGTTGTCCAAGATGATCAGGTTTGAGGTGAACACCGCTCTCAGGAGGCATCTCTTCTATTCATCCCTGTCCAACGAGAATCCTAGCAGATCCTCGGATTTGCTTGTAACGCACGGCTGGCTTCCCCCCTAACAGGATGGATAAAAGTCAATTGTGATGCCGCAGTTGGTGACTACATGGCTGGCCTTGGTGTGGTTATTAGAGACTGTTTGGGTAGACCTCTCATGGTGGCTGTCAAGAGGATGATCTCAGTGGCTGCTGACATGATGGAGGTCCAGGCCATTCTTCTGGCATTCGACCTTCTTAGGGGATCTCTTCCCCTGTATCGTGCCGTGGAGGTCCAGTCATACTCGATGACTGCGCTTCAGGTGGCTCGGGACATGGTTTCCAACCCTATTGGGGAGGGGGCATTTGCTGATACCCTTCAATATGCTAGGGACATTGAGGCTCTCCGGTTCTCTCATATCCACAGGGAGGGGAACGAGCCTGCCGACTGGGTTGCCCGCATTGCTTGTCATCATGAGTTTGTTTGGGTTCTTGGGGGATCCCTTCCCCAGCCCCTTCTTAAACTCATGTTGTCTGATTTTTTGTTTGATCCCCCTTGAGGATCTTATTGTAAAACCTATGTGGCATTGCCACCTTTGATATAATGATATATCCTATTAAAAAAAATATATGAAATTGTAGATTTTAAGATGATTTACATTTGCATGATCACCTCACTTGAGATTGGTGTGCTTTAAATTACTATAATTGATGATTTGATCGAGATGTATTGCATGAAATTAAGGATCAAATATATATTATTAAGGGCTTAGGATATTGATGATTTTTTTAGGAAAACTCATGAATTGAGAACGGATTGAAACATGTTTTATTTATTTTTCAATTTTTGTAAGGTCATCATGTTATATGAAGGTTATTTCTTATTGAATCACTATGTGTTTCTTTAAATATTTACATATTTATAGTGAGATTATTAATTTAGATAGAAAGAGCTTTAATTTGAAGAACAACTTAATAAGAATCTATGCTTTCATGTATGAAATTATTATAATGAATTTGAGAATAAGTCTTGTGCAATTAAACTTAGACTAGTACTTTAGTTAAGATAGAAACCAAAACTTAGCCAAAACCTTAGATATTCTTATGGCCAAGCATTGTCATGCCTCATATTTTCTTGAGAATCTAGAAACATGGCTCAATTAAGTCATGAAGAGGCATGATTTAGACTTTGGAATGACCTAGATAGCTTCTAAGGTTAAGAGGAATCCTTGATTTCTAACTGAGGAATCTAATAAAGCTCATGCTTTGGAGGAGGACTAATTTGGCTATAAATTTTTTTAGGCCTATAAGGATTGGGTGGGGTTCGACTAAGTGAGGTTATTATAAAATTGATATTAATAAATGATTTAAGGTAAATTACTATATATAGATATTATATCTTGTTAGAGACTCTTAAGAGATTAATTATGAGTGATACACATTTTGAATAGCTTGTGATTAGAGGATAATGTAGATAAAATTATGATAAATTAGGTAACTTAAGGCTAATTAGACTTATGTCTTAATTATATTACAAAAAATCCTAGATATGAATTATAGTATTGGATCATGGATAATAGAATTTGGTGAGTCTTGTGCATGCTTGAAATAAAGCATCAAGATGATGAAGTTCTCAAGTAAAGCCTTAGATGAGGAGAAGAGGAATTGGTCTAAGCCTTAGAGGAAGATGCAAAGCTTGACCAAAGAAAAAATTTTCATGTTCTTATGATGGACAAACTCGAAGCATGGCTTGGTTAATTTTGGTAAGACATTAAGTAACTCAATAGTCTCTTACTCCAAGGGTTAGCACCTTAAATAATGATATAAGGAGTTGAGTGAGTGGCTTAGTAGAGACATTGGATAAGCATAGTGACTCAAACTAGGCTGAACAATAAAGGAGTCATTAGTAAGACTCATGTGAATCTAGATTAGTGAGTCACCATGTTTTAAAAAGATGCTTATAAGTAAAGCTATGATATGACTTAGGTGAGAGCCCATGGGTAGCCAATAGGAAAATTGGTTCTAAATAGTATTACAAATAAAGCTAAGGTTAAATACTAATCAATAAGAGAAATTTTTAGATTTATTAGATTTTTATATAATTAAATTAAGGGTTTAGAGATAATCTAAGAATTTTGAAGATAAAATTACGATTCTTAGTTGACTTATTGAAGAATGTTAAGGAAGTCCTTAAATTACTTTGATCTTGATAATAGTGATTTTAATTAGTGGTAATGTGCTAAGATAATTTTAATAGAAGATAAGTATTTTGATATAGTGGAACATAAGATTGGAACCCTTTAGTTATGACAACATATGTTGAAAAATGTGTTTATTTATTTGGCTATGGATGTCATGGAAAATAAGTGCTAGTTTATTTCGCTATGACACTTCTTGCAAAAGAAGTATTAGTTTATATGATTATGGCACTTATTGGAAAAGAGTGTTGATGTTAAATGATAATAGACCTTGACTTGCATTGCATAGGCTTAGAGATAGTTTTAGATCTTGATGGGTCACTAGTCATCAAATTGGTTGCATCATGCATTTATTTAGTTAGGCTTGATAGTCTAGTGGCTTGTTGCATGACATATATAATCGTGATATTGATATGATTTTGATTTATGTTGCTTATATATTATTGTTATAGTATATTGGTTAATGTCATTTTTATAGTATGACTTGAGGGTTCCCAATCAGGATTTGGCTCACACCTTTTATTTTTTTAGAGTAAGATTGGAAGGTAGGGGATTACATAGGATCCTGTGATTGGGATAGTTGTTGATCACTTAGTCTTTCTAGTTATTTTCTTTTACTAGCAGTAGCATGTTGATCTTGTAATTTCATAATGTAATAAATAGACATACCTATTATATTGGACTTTATTAGTGGACTTTGGTTGAACCAAATTTATTTGATGAAATTTATTATTAGATTTTTTTTATTATCAATTTATGTTATTTCTCTATAGATTGGATGATAGATACTATAATTTGTGCATGTAGATTATTTTGTAGCATATTATATTAGAGACATCTTATATGTGCCAATTCTATTTAGATAGTTATCCTATGTTAGGATGAACCATTCTTAAGTTATGTGGATGACCATAAAATAAAAGACCTTAGATCATAATGAGAGGACAATGTGGGCTTGATTATTAGATTGGGAGATTGCAACTCTCAATTTAATATCAAGCTTATGGAGTGAAAAGTTGTTGGCTAAATGTAATGACGATTGTTGCATCCAATGATTTTTTCAAAAAAAAAAGGTTAAAAAGGTTAAGTGCGACAAGAATGGATGACTAAATGAAGTAGAGAGGAGGGATCATGAAAAGCTCTTGGATGAAACCATAGAGTAGATTGGGGTACTGTAGTTGAGAAAGTCAAAAGGAGACCATAAAAATGAAGATAAGGCTATGTCAACAATATGTAGTTGAGTCAAAAGGAGAACCAACATTCCCTTTTTTAATTATATAATAATGTCATGCTCCATCTAGAACAACTTAGGGACTTATAAAGAATTCATTTAGGCAAGGTGATGTTAATACATGCATTACATCTATTATTAAAATATGCAATGATCAATAATGACACAGTAATATCACACTACAAAATTGTAATAAAAATCATGCTATATAAAACAAAATTGATCAAAAGTCCATGTTGTTTAAACCTAAATGTCACTCAACATTATTGGAGTTAAAAAAACATAACTAGAGTAATAGCTTATCTCAATTCTCAAGTCTTGCAACTTTTTAAAACTTAGAACATTCAAACTTTATCCTCATCTTAAATAGTGCAAATATGTGCCCTATGATTAGAGTATGGTGTGAATCTCTAACTGGCTCAATAAGTAAATCTATGTAAAAAAATAGGACCATGCATCAAAAATAACATAACAATTATTAAAGTAAAATATAAGACAAGATAAAACAGTAAAGAAAATCAAGCTTGTTCAATACATCAATGTCAATAATAATAAGATAATGTATTTTCATTCTCTTTCATCATTTAGTTAGTTTTCTTTTATTTTCATAATGTTTCATTTTTTCTCATCAAACCCTATTTCTTATGTCACTATCATCCCGTTCACAAATCATAGCATAAAAAATGTGTTCATGAAACTAGTCCCTTTAGAAAACGTTTAATTGTGATA
This sequence comes from Vanilla planifolia, assembly GCA_023846275.1. Classification (NCBI taxonomy): domain Eukaryota; kingdom Viridiplantae; phylum Streptophyta; class Magnoliopsida; order Asparagales; family Orchidaceae; genus Vanilla; species Vanilla planifolia. The sequence continues at coordinate 23,183,964 of CM043870.1, forward strand.
CCTCTACTTGTAAGCATATACAACATAATCGACAACCACATCATATCTAGTATGATCCCAAAAACCACACTTAATTCACATTAATGTATGAAGCATGTTGTCCACAATCTTAACATTAATTGTCCTTACACTTCGTCTCTATAAAAAAACAAAGGACAACCTAGTGGCAATGAGAGGAGTTAGTTCTCCATAAGCACATATTATATCACATCTCACATGGATCCATAACATAACAATCTCTTCTTTTTTTTATAGTGAATTATACAATAGTCTTAAATAATTACAAAAGAGCTTAATAACATAACTTGATTAATCCCAAAAGAAAATTTTAAAAGAGGTTCCCAATCTAAGTAGACAAGCACTTGATTGTCTTTATTTGTGATTAAATTGGTGAGAAAAATTAATGAATTCCACTATGATTAAGTATACAAGTGCTTTTTTCCTAACCTTGATTAAGAACAGGATGTATAACACTTGAATTAGTGATGTACATGACAACAAAGACCCGAGCATAACTGAATAGACTTGGATGATAGGAAATTAGACATCTTTGGTAAGGAAATGACCACTACATAATGATAGACTAATCTGATAATTAAATTAGATATGTTTGATTAGACAAAGTGCAATTAACAGAGATAATATCATAAGCGAAAACCCTACTTCATTTCATCATATCATATCCTCATAGTATAGCACACAATACATGTCATAATGTTCATCAATCTCATAATTTCATTTTTTTTATCATTTATCATTCTCTCATTTTCTTACACATAATGCTCAAAAATCATGTTTTAATATTTCATATATATATGTATTATAGAGAGAATGAAATACCACATATACCAATATAATCAAACCATAACGATAGAGAACATCCATGAATCACATATAATATATCATGCTAAAATATGACTAGAAACTCACTTGCATCATATGCCACAAAGCATGGTTATGTTTGACCATCATCTATCATATAACTAAAACAATAATCACCATACTAGTAGTATAAATCTTACAATCACACACCTAAATTTTCTATTACATTTCTGTTTCTTGCTTGGATCTCCTCTTCTAATCCTCTAAATATAAAAAATGAAGAATTAAAGATTTTCAAAATTATGTCAATTAACTATGACTCCTTATAGCGATTCTAGAAAAACAGTCCATCAACAACTAATATTAAGAAATTCATCACCCATTTTCTACAAGGTAATCTATATTTTGACCTAACCTTCAAATTTCTCATTATTAAAAAAATCATCAAATTTTCTTATACAAATTCAAGGTGAAATAGGTCAAATTTATCAATCTTGCCAACCTGCCAATTATGTTCCTATATTTTGGTCCTAAATCCAATGCAATCAAATGTCCATCTCTCCATGAAGAATTCACTCCAACATCCAGAGCTATAATAACTTGATGTTATCAAATGGTACCATTGAAAGTTTTGGGTGTCATAAACAAATATCACTTCTAGGTTCTTTAGTATAGGGTACTCATATAAAAATAGCTCCTCAATTGTCACACAAGCATTGGATAATTGAGCTTAGTTAGGAGCATATTAGTCATTCTCAATTAAAACCTCATAAGAATTAAAAGAACTTTCTACATCCTCTTAATCAATGATAGGAACCTTTGTAAGAGAAACAAATCCTTATCTTTGGAAAAGAAACCAAATTTAGTTGTTGAAGCAAAGTGCATAACATATCGATAACACCATGCATGCCATCAAAGCATTATAAGCATGACCAAACAACCAAGCCATGACATTCAAACTATTACATCTCTTTCATGAACTTGATCTTTAGTGAATTAACACAACCCATGAGTCATTCACTCTAATCTTTGTGACAATCTCTGTTTGATCTCTAAAAGCAATTACTTAATCATGCTTTACCGTAGTTCTCCATGCTCATTTGAAGGACCCTTGGGATTGCTCATGAAAACCTCTCCTCAAACTTTTTCTCTCCATTATGAATCCTAGTACTCTAGAATCTATTAATAGTCTTTGACCCACACTATCGTGAATCCTTCACAATATCTCATTGTTGGTGTTCAAGATTGGATTTGTTTATAAGCCATTCACTAGGATCCTCTCCATCCCTAGTGGAGTTGAAGTGATTTTCATGGTTTATCTCATCCTTCACTTATCTTCCTAAATTTTCACCTCAATAAGGGGTTATGAGCAATAAGACAATTAAGTATTTCAAATCAAATTCATGATTATGCTTTTAAAACACAATATTGCATTTTCAAACATTTTTCTTCCAAAGTTCATAATAAATTCATACAATCTCCATAAAATATAAATAAATCTCCATTGGACTTGGCCCAACATGCTTTAGACAAATTATAATCATTTTCAAAATCATAAAAATTTGCATGGTGGCATGCTTCATGTCACTAAGTCAACCCTTTCACTTATCATGTCCAACTTCCCAAATCAAAATATCAAAATACATATAATAAAATCATTTACACACTTATTTATTATATTTATATCATGTAATCACCCGTATGCACACACACACATGCACACATAAAAGTAAGAAATATTAAAGGTGATATAAAAATATTTAAAAAGAAAATAAGTGGATGCCCATAACACAATGGAAAAAATCATATCTCAATCTAAAAATAATAGAACCAACAAAAAAATCAAAAAATAGAAATGAACAAATTTGTAGTAGCACAATAAGATATATCTATGTATCAACTAATAGGCTCATTACAACCATTAAAGTCTTGAAATCCTTTGAGACTTTTTCTCTATGCATTTGCCTTTGATTTAGCCTAAATTTGTAACTACCCTTATGATTTAAGTTGTTTTAAATTAATCTATTCTACCATAAGAAATTATACCCCTTAAAGTTATACTCTAAATATTTCTTCACATGTTCAATACCAAGCTCTCTAATTCCTTAGCAAATAAAACATTATATAAAGGATGCAACATCACAAAAGTACATAAATAAATTTAATTTCTAATATGAAATTTTCATTTTGCAATTTTATTTTTAGCTTATTATTTGGGAAATCTTGTCGTGATCATAATGTGAGGACAACTTCCAATAGAATTGAGTTAAATGCTAAAATTGGAAAAATAAATTAAAGGAATCCTACAATAACAATTTCACTAGAATTGAATAATCTAATCATAAATTAAAAGGTCAGATCATAAAAGAAATTAACTAAAAGACCAAACAAGGTTAAAAAATATGAAACTTGCATAAAAAAGAACAAGCTAATTTTAGAATTTTTCTAACAAAGTTTGAGAGCCAATTGAAAGGGTTAATGTCGGCAATATAATTCTCTTTAAAGTTTTAATTAAAAGATTCTTTATATCCTTAAATAATAAAACCTTAATTTAATTTTCCCTAATACTATATCCTATCCACCAACAAAGGAGAGAGCATAATGATAAGGAAGGGATAGTGATCGAAGGAGGTTTTGTCTTTTGGGAAATAACTAAAAGTGGGGAATTTCATGAAAAGCCATAGTAAAGAAGGATGTTTTCCAATGGCTTTAGGAAGAATTTTGTAAGGTTTGGTTTTCTACATAATCAATCTTGATCAATTCAATAAATGTCCTTCTCTAAAAGCATGAACTAGGTTGTGTGAGGGACTTTAGTGAATATGGTATCAATATTAGTAACACTAAGGAAGGAATCAAAGTGAGAATTAAGACCTTAAAGTTGGGAATTGATACTTCTAAGTGTAGTTTGAAAGGTCTTGTTAGGTGATCAGATGATTCCAATAATTATTTGGGAAAGAGATGAAGTCTCTTTTTTTCATCATAACATTTGATACCCATCCAATAAAGGATCAGATAATTTGATGTGGCTAGTGGATTGTACAATGTGGATATTTGTTTATTCGATGTGGGTATTGGATGGTCAATAATTTTGTAGAATTAGTCTTGAGCCTCCATCAAATGCCCAACAAATAATTTAATGTTCATTTAATGAGTATCAAATAGTCTAATAGTGGGAATAGATAGTATAACTAAGACTTGGAAAAGATCATATGGTGGATCATATAGATGCACCAAAGGTCCAATACATGTCAAAATGCACTTTAGATAGTCAAATAACTATATCATATGGTCTAATGAGTGGATAAGCAAATTGTTCTTAAGGTCAAAGATGATCCAATCAATGTAAATAAGTTCGTTAAAAACTATGGATAAAGTGAGAATAAATATAAGCATGATAAAATGTGATGGGTTTAAGACACACCAAGAAGGGGGTTTGAATTGATGTTGTATAGTTTATTAAAAATATTTCTAACAAGCCTAAGATAAAGTAAGACTTTTATACCTTGGTTTAATTATATCACACCCCTTTATCAAAATTTTCAATATATAACAATATTATCAAGTTGAGTAACTTCTCAAGCCTATAATAAAGTAATAAGGTAATCATGTAAAGTAAATGTAAAAGACAAGATAAGCAATAGAGATAGATATAAGAGTTTTAAGAGATTTGACTTAACCACAAGCCTACATCAACCACCAAGAAACTTGCTTGAGCACCAATATTCAATTCACTCCTTTATTGTAGCAGAGTGGAGAAACTTAAATACAATTTAGGCTTTTCATGGATCAAACAAAGCCAAAATCTTATCCACATTTGACCATCACAAGTTCAACAAATTGCTCCATAGATCCATAACATAAAGTTAGGACAAGTGTACCAAATCACAAGAACAAGTAAAAAGTACAAGCTCACACAATGTTGAATAAGATATACAAATATAAAAACTTTACTTTAGATTGAATGATGAAATTTTTAACAAATCAAAGAGCTTTGAAATGTGAAGCGTGTTGATATAATGTTGCATAAGTTTTCTTCTAAAATCTCATAAGCATGCTCATGTCTTTATGTCTTCTCCAAGGTATAGGGATGAAATCCCTTCAATTATCACTCTTGCATGTATAGATTTAGCAAGGATTTCTTCCAACACTATAGAAGGCGATCAAATGTTTTCCAATTTATTCTCAAACCTTCATCAATGAATTACTTTAGTTTATTTGAGATTATATAGTGTTTCAATGCATAAGAATCATTAAGGAAGGTTGCAATAACTCTTTTAATGACTACATACAAAATTTCTCATGACTATACTAGTTGTTAGACCTTTTCATTCCATTTGCATCATACATTGGTAATGTACCATACATTATACTATATTTTGATATAACTAAATTATTTATTAAAAAATAATGTACCATATAATTTGCTTAGGTTTTCATATTATCAACCTGTGTCATCTCTAACAAAAATGTCTTATACGATGGAAATTACTGTACCATACAATTTTCCCAAATTTGTGTTGAAGGAGTCCCAAATGAGTATAATTAATATTATTAATTGTATTGTACCTCAAAGTGTTATGTACTATATAATATAATGAATATGCATTTGTTTATTATTTATATTCATTGTTATACTTTGTAGAAGACACAAATGTATCAGGCTTTAAAGATTAATGTATCATATGCTATATATTATTCACTCATATTTAATAAATGACCCATTGCAAGAGTGCATTGCTAGTTTAACACAAACATACCAAACATTGATAACACATATTATATGTTACCACTAGGTGCAAATTTAACACTATGCCAAATAATCATTTCCTTCTTCAAGCACTTAGAAATATGCTAGATGTGTTATACATTTAATTTAAACAAATTTTTTACTATCTTTTTTAAACTTCATTATAAATATTTTTAGTAAATATTCTTATATAAATTATATCTTTCTGTTCATTAAATCACATGAAAAAAAATCAAGCACTTATGTTCATGTTTTTAGGAATGTATCATTTAAAACTTGTTGTTCTAAAAGATATGCATGTATAGTATTGTGTTCACCCTTAGATTAGTTAGTAATCTTACTTTCCAATCCTTGTATATTTGCTAACACTTGTATCCCTTGAGAAGCATCTTATACATATGATCTTCAAGGTGCGTGAACATCGTCTTCTTGCCTTCACTTGGCTTAACTAGTCATTCTTAAGGCTTCATCCATCCAACCAAGACAAGTGATCTTTTTCTATCTATCAATCTTATGAGAAACCAGAATACTTAGATATGTTAGATCACAAGATATGCACTTAAAAGTTTTGTCATTATCAAAACAAGATATTGCCTTTAGGGGATCATGAGGTTTTATAATCTCTCTTATTTTGATGATGATGACAAACTATTTTAGCTTTAAGATAAAGATAAAGAAAATAAAAGTTTCACCAAAAATTATGCATAGATATAATGAGCATATCAAGTGTATCATGCAAAGCTTATTTTTAAGGTGGAATAAAAGTGCAAGTAAACAACTTTAATTAGAGAATTGAAACATTAAGCTATCCAAGCAATCATAAATAAAGAATTCAAAATATATGAATTGAAAATTAAAGATGAATCTCCCCCTTTTATCACAATCATAATACTTTTAATTCTACACAACATGATTCTCCCCCTTTTACATCATCAAAGTGAGAACACACTTCGTTTATCAAGTGAGACTCATTGGATTATTGTATTAGTTTGAATAACTCTTTATAGTTTTATATATTTCTTTTAAAAATCTACTTTTAATATCATGTTTGAATTGTGTGTTGGATCAATTATGTAATTTTAGAATATTTATCCTCAAACCATATTATTACTTATGTTATTAGGAGAAAATCCCTCTTTTTAAAATCAAAGATGAAAAACATTTGAAGGATTAGTTGCATAACTTTAATCACAATTTCTTTCTTATAAAGAAAAATTAGTATTAAGTTATACTAACATCACAAATATAGTTAAGATTTTCGTCATCCCAAAAATACACATTTCAATGGGTAGAAAGTTTTACAATCGTATTCCAAAATACATTCAACCAAAGTTATGCATCCAGAAACATACAACTAGTCAACCTTTCTCAAACTACCTAATTTTGAGGAGAGATTTAAGATAGCTTCAAAGATAGAGCTAAGCTGAGCTTGAGTATACAATTAATGTTCTTCAAGTCATGCATAAGACTATGAATCATTCTTTAGCTACTATATGTAATTCTTTTTTTTTAATCCCAACCTTAAGAGCATCAAGCCTTTTACCTTAATTGTAATAAGGATGTGCTTGTTATTCCCTTCTAGCATAAGAAGCTCTTTCACAGATAACTAATGCTTATTCTTATCTGGATCTATTTTCTCATTTTTTTAAATATTCCATTACTAAGGAATTAGGCTTCATTCTTATGTATCCTCTTGAGTAAAGGCCAATGGATACAATTAAGTATTTTAGCCTAGATACTATGTTTATAATTCATGATAAGTGTAATCAGTTGCCTATAACTTAGGATTAGCTTTTTCATAAAGGTTGGATTACTCAAAGCTATAATTTTATTTGTAATCCTAAAGACTATATCACACATCAAATTTCTTTCTATGTAGTGATAAGTAGGCATAAAAATATAAATAGTGATTTGTTGCTTATCACCCCACCCTGGCAATATTGTATTCCTTATGAAATATTGGATCAAATAACCCTTAACATCAAAATGATTTTTCTAAGTAACACGTTCCCTGACTGAGTTTTTTGCAATTACCCTATTTATAGATCCCTAATTATATAAGTATCCTCATAATGTGGCCACAAAGATGGCCTTGAGATAGGCATGTTGAAAAATTGACAGGGATCATTATTTATTATTTCAATCTCTCAGTCACATGTATAAGATGTAGCAACTATAAAATCTTCACTATAGTATAAAACTACAAAAATATAATAGAGTTCCAAGGGTTTTGTGTTATCAATTCCACATGTCTTGATCCTATCATAAGCTTTTAAATTTTTTTTTCTTCTAAATATAGTCTCATCAAAGTCGTGGCTAATTGATTCTCTTGTTGTAGTCTTGGTATGTTTGTGTTGAGTTCTAGCCAACTTAACCATGTTATTAACTATGTTGCTAATAGTGGATTATGTTGTTGATAATTGTAGAGAAGAACTATTATTGCTTGAATCTGAAACTCCCTTTTCAAGATGTAAGACCTTCATTGGTTAGCTAATGTATAAATCTATACTAAAGGGTTACATAATTCAAACTCAAGATCCTAAATAATACATATTCAAATAGAATTTTACCTCTTAGTACAAGATTTGAATCCCACAAACAATGGTGTTCGTTACTAACAAATTAAGATTCAAGAATTAAAATTGAGTTGCTCTAAGAAATACAATGGAATGGATGAAAGTGATTCAAGGAAGAGTGAGAAAAAAGTAATTTAAAGGATTTTGTTCCAATACTTCAAGTAATAAAGCAAAGATCACTTCATGGACATTCTAGTTAACAAAATGGAGAGTATGTTGTGAAGAACCCTAAATTGTTGGTTCTTACATAGCTTGGCACTAATGTACCATAAGTTTATTGACAATGTACTATTCATTACTAACAATTTTCCTAATTTGACTCATACGTGTTGTGTGTTCACTATGTACATATCTTACATTATCTTATGCTTCACAGTCTTATAGGAAGCTTGTTCATTGGATAATACCTATAGAATATTGACTACTAATGTACCATACATTATATTTTTAATAAATAATTGATTTTTAATTAAAGTTTTGTTTTATTTTTCATTATTAGTAAACAAATATTGACATGAATTTAAATGTGCCTTCATAATTCAAACTTTTAATCAATTTCTCAATGTAGTTTAACCTTTTTTATTTTCCTACTTTAGAAAACTTAGCTTGGTTTCTTAGGAATAATTTTTGAAAACATTCACTTGATGTTTGAATTCCTATAGCCAACAAACTTTTTCTTAAGTATAAGGAATCATTATACATTTTCTCAATTAGTTTTTCTTCCTTAACTATGAGCAATTTTGACTAAAGTTTTTAAGTAAGCAAAGACAAAGCCCAGTTTAATAGGCTCACTAAGGACATAGTATACCTATGTCTATTGAATATAGAATCATAGTTTATAAAGTATTTGACTTTCTTATGTATTTTAAGGACCAAGATCAAGGTTAAACCAAATATCTCAAATTTGTTGGACTGAGCAAGAAATTCAATCATCAAGCATGGCTTACAAGACAAGATTTGTCTCCATGTGTCCTTGTCATGGACATACCTACTCATATATCTATGCTTTAAATTTAGAAACCCAAACTATCTTAAGATCACAAGTGATATTGTGTGACTTTTGTGATTTTGAAATTTTTTTAACAAGAAATACATTGGGAATTCACATGAATCTGTTGCTTTTAGAGTTGATGAATTTCCTAATAGGATATTCAATAATAATATGATCAAGATAAGAGCATTAATTATTATAATGAGTGAGTTATAAGGATGGGGGTTGAATTGTACTTATAAATATTTAATGTCACAAGTTATGTAAATGATCTTGATTTTTATAAAAATGGTTTACTACTGTAGAAAACTTATAAGAAAATATCTTGATTAGTTTTAAAAACATGTCGTCTGATACATAAATAAAAACAAATGAAAAGAAATAAAGAATACAAGCCAATTTTATAAGATTTAGCCATAACTAAGGTATGCATCCACCATTAGCTAAATGACTAGGTTTGTACTAAAGAAATTGCTCTCTTTTGAAACAAATAAAGTAGGGCTAATCCTTACATAAAAGTCTATATAGGGATATATAATGAGCTTTAAAGGGACACAAAAAAATACTCACATGAATCAAATATAAATAAAGGTTAGAAAAAAAAATAATTTTAGCACTCGTGCAAGCAAATCTTATAATAAACCTATAACTAATTACTTGTAGAATAATTAGCATAGCTAAAGTATGAATCTAAAAAGATGTTACCAAGATGTATGCAAGGAAACCATGAGAATGTGGATTGAATCAGCAAGGTGAAAACAAATATTTGTTGTGGAATGTAAAGCATAGATAAATCTATTACAGTTTTTGGTTTGGTTGTAACTTGGTATAAAGAATGAAACATTTTTCATCAAATTTATGTCAAGTGCTATTTTATCTCTTTTATACTCATTAATAACATAGAAAATTATTTTAATAAGATCCTAATGATTAAAAGTAAGTTTCCAATGAGATTAACTAATTATAACACTTCACAGGTTACGATCATACAAGTGTGATATAGAGAAAAAATCAATCACCTAGGTGATCGACCTATCTAACTAGATTACTAGGAATACATAATAGGAATAATATAAATATGATACATCACATCATATTTATGCTCAAGTTTATTACAAAGACTTGCTTTTATTGTTCTTTAGTTTATAAACTTCTTACAAGCATGATAAATATACCATATTTGTTCACTGCATTTCAAGGTTAACATATGTATAACACCACACTTTCGATTCTTCATACGAGCATGATAAACATATAATATGTGTATGATTAAGTTTGGAGTTAAGCAAAATGTAAAATTCTTGAGTTATAGTACTCCATTCAGGTGTAATAAACATATCATATTTGTATAAAGCTTTCCAATTTTATTACCATAACAAACAAGTATGAATTGTACATATATGATACATAATTGTGCATGTAAGTCATAGTAAATTTAGGTTTTAAATTTCAAGGATATATAATACCATGATTGTAGACTATATTGTCTTTTACAATGAATATAATTTCTTAACATAATCAATTAAAAGTAATCTCGTGTAAGGCTGATAATGGATATCACTAAGTACAATTATGTTACAACTAAATCAACTATTCGGTAAACCAAAGTTGTAATAATATGATAGGGACATCACACAGTACAACTTTCCTGTCAACCAATGTTAAGCATGGATTTCCTAATTCAATCCCTTGTCTGTTGATGACTATATGTTGATCAAACCAGTATAATGACAATATCATTTTGTATGATCAATAAAAAGTTTATATGTAATACTTTGTATTCAAACTAAATTCTTATTTCTTCTTATAATGTCTATGCTTAAAATATAATAAGTTCTAATATGATTTGGTTGAAAGGTACATCAAAGGCTTATGAATAAGAAATATGTCAGTAATGCTTGCATGAGTCAAATGAATGATGTTGATGTTGCAACCCTAAATACCACATCACTTAGGGTATTGACATTCTAACCATTAAAGTATTAGATGATGAGCTCTATATGGGTAATCACCCTACCAAGAGCAAAGATCACATTGCTTTAAGTTGCAAAAGTTGAACCACCTTCCTTGAGAACAATATTGTAGCTTCTTGCATGTGAATCACTACTATCTTATTGATTCTTCATCTGTGCACCAAATCTTACACGACACTTTAGTCTTCAAATGCTTGATTTTGTTAACATGAACTAATCAAGACATGGGATCAATAATCTATCCCTTTTGATGGTAACAAAACTAATGCTAAAATGAAAACATATGAACATATGAACTTGTCAAAGGTAGAAGTTCAACACGTTATAAGCAAAATTACAACTAAACTAACTTATCAACTACAACTTAACCAAATTATCAAGCCTTCAAACAAATGAAAGATGCTTTGACTTCAACATAATATAATTGGAAGATGTTTCAGCATAAAACACAATTAACCATCAAGGTTCAATTTGAAAGTGGACCACCTAAGTAGGCTTCTCATCAATTCTAACATACCTATTTCTCCCTCTTTTAGGAACCATTCAAAGGGGTTTATAAGACCTAAGGTCATCCTAATCCTACTAAAAGTGGCCAAAGGTAGGGGTTTGGTAAATACGTCAACAAGTCGAGCACGATCATATCAGAGAAATATCCTATTAATTTTTTATAAATAAACATTGTATTCCATAGAGAAGGAAGTTTCATATCATTCACTATTAGAAACATTACAATGATTGGATGTTGTGGCCACATTGATCATATCCATTCCTTAGAGGAGGTTTCTTAATCTGTGCTGTCTGAGGATAAAATTTCTCCAATCAGTTATAATTTGACAAATAGAGTTGTATTATCTACAGTTGCTATAGTCCTTAGAGGTAGGCTAATAAAGGCATTTACAACCTACTATTGATCAATAAAAATGGCCAAATATAAGAAAACAGACATATTATATGAGAGACATATTATATGAAAGATACCCAAATATAGGTGAACAAACATGGCTAAATAAAGATTCAGACTTCTCTTGTAAAGGAATTACTATCGTTAGAATCAAACTGATCTGAATAGGCCAGAGTTATTCAATACATGATGTAAGAGATTGACACATGTATGACTAACAAATAATTTGTTGTGCAATCAGGTGGTATAATAACATAACTCAAATGTGGACTAATGGACTAAAACGATGAGATATCAGTGCATAACAAGTAATAAGCTACGAATGACAACATATTAGATCGAATTGATATGACAAGCAATGATAAAGATATGATCTCAAGAAAAAATAAGTAGAAGGGGTTCTGAACCTTATACGAACACAAAAAATGTCATATTGAGAAGCATGGACATGGAATGAAGGAATAAAATTGAGAATAAATATGATAAAAAATGACAAAAATTGGCAACATGACATGATGTAGCAGAACCCACATGCTAGGCCACCCATAGAGGCTCATTGCAGGCACTCTACAACTTGTGCTACATTGCTTTAGTCGATCACCACATGTTAAGATGCAAGCACACATGTGAAAGGGCAAAGTACATCAGGCTCTAGTGCAAGGCAAACACACATGCACCACAGTGTACCCTATTTGCTTCCTATTAGACACGACTTTTGGCTCATGGGCATAGTACTCACACACATTATCAGTCCCCCTAGAGTGATTATACACTGGTGGGGCATGGACACTCACACACGAACAAATGCATGATTAATTTAGTCTTGTCAAATTTACAAAATTTCAGAAATTTTTATATTTCTTATCAAGATCATATTTTTTTTGTTTTATTATTCAATGTTGTATCCAAACCTCTATATAAATGGATGAGAATGATGTATAAAACAAGTTAAAAGTTCAAAATTCATAATTATAGGAATCAAAACTTCATGAATTTGAAACCCCATGAAGAAAAATTTAATAAAGAATTCAATCTTCTTGTGATAAATATCCTCTTCACCATCTCTTTCTTCTTATGCTCCTTGCCATTATCATGCTTCCACTTTTGTTGTTATTACTTTAAAAAGAAGATCTATTGATAATAGCTCGAGAAGAAAACATATCTTAAATAGATAACTCATTTAAGTCATTGTTGTTATTGGTTTATGTGGGCCTCCCTCTATTCCCTTTGAAACACTTTGTAAGATATTATCCTACCAATCATTTGAACAAAATATGATTATTGAAGTAAACCTTGTCATTGGACTAAGGGTGTATATAAGAACATATGTTGGTGTTAATCCACTTAAAATGATTTGGTGCTATTATTTTAGCTTTCATAATGCAAAGATGTTCAAAAGTAATTACAAGTTTTGATAAAAATCATAATTCACCCCCTCTTATGGTTTGATTACTTCTACATGATGGTTAGTAAATATCTCATATTTTACCCTATATAAATAATGTTTTTTATTTTTTTAGGACAAAAATAATTGTTGCCAATTCTGAATCATATATAAGATAATTCTTCTCATATAATTTCAATACTCTAAAAGCATATGTAATAGTTTTCATAAATGGCATTAATAGATTACTTAATCCTTATAAAAATACATCACTATACACTTGATACTTGTGTTCCTTTTAATAATCCTAAAATTGGAGATGGAGTTAATTTATCTTATAATATTTGGAGACTATCCTCATATGCTAAATCCTAATCAAATTTAATTCTTTTTTGAGTTAACATTGTCAGTGAAAAAGCTATATGTGAAAATCCTTTTATAATTTAATTATCAAGTGTAACCAATAATTCAAAAAAAAACTTTGCATTTTAGATTCTAATATAAGTCTTATCCAATCTACTATTATTGAAATGTTTTTAGGAATTATTAATATTCCTTCAGCACTAACCATATGTCTTATATATACTAATTTAAATAGCTAACATTCACATTTAGAAAATTTAACATATAACTAATATTCTCCTCTTAGGATATGCAATAAATTATGTAAATAAAGGCATGCACTTCTGTATTTTTTGAATAAATCAAGTTATCATCTATGAACAAAAAGACAAAATAATCTAAATAATCCTCAAAACATTGGTTTACTAAATCCATAAATACATCAAAAGGTATGCAACCCAAAGGGTAATACTCAAAACTTAGAATGACCATGCCCTATTCTAGAAGTGGTCTTCTTTATGTCTTTCTTTTTTACTCTTAGTTGATGATAACCAAATCTTAAATTAATCTTATAAAACATAAAGTTCCTTAAAGTTGATCTCATTAATCAATGATAGAGGATAGTTATTCTTAGTAGTAATCTTGTTAATTTCCTTATAATCAATGCATATTTAAAAGGCTATCATCTTTCTTTCTCACAAACAATAAAGTGTTCCCCAAATTTAAACTCTTGGTTGAATCAATAATTCATACAATAATTCTTGAGTCTATAATTTCATGCCTTAAAGTTCTGTTAGTGTAATTCTATATGATGCTTTTGAAATAGGCTTAATACTTTAAACCATTTTAATTTCAAATTTTATTTTCTTCTCAAAAGTTAACCTTAGTAAAACTTTTGGAAATATATCTAAGTACTCAAATACCTCTGCTACCTCTAATGGTCGAGAAAACACTTTATCAATATCCATGATAAAAACCAAATAATCTTCACATCCTTTAATCAGCAACTTCTATGCTTTGATCCCTAAAATATTAGAAAATCTTCTTCCTCGGCTAAAGTAAATCAAATTTTCCTCTCCTAGGAATTTGATCTATACCATCTTCTCTTGACAAACACTTTTAACATAGTGCTATATAACCAATCCATTCCTTGTATAAGGCCAAACTCAACCAATGTTTGAACAAGTGCATATGGAATTTGTTTCTTATGATTCCACCTCCTCATTAATGATTTTTTTGCTCAAGTATTATTTCCATTAGGCATCTTAACAAACAAAGTTCCTTCTAATTATTATAGCTTAACAATCAACTTGTTTATCATGCAAAAATGAAATAAAAAAATCCAAAGCTCTGTAATCTATTAAAATAACAACTAGTAAATTATATTAATATAGTTTACCAATAATAACATCAATAGATTGAGAAGCTTTCTATTGATTAATGGCACAAAGTTTGGGTTGACCTCTTTTATTACATATATTACCTCTACTTGAACCCCTTAATGTTGGAGAAGTTCTAATTCCTTTATCTCTATTTATTAATCCTCTATTTATATCTTATGATACACTGGTTGTCATTACCCTTAGACAATCCCTATAAGAATGTCTTACCTCTTGACATAAAACATCTTATTGGTCTTACAAATTTAAAATAATAATCACCTTTATGTCATCTTCTATATTTACTACATTCACTAATTGCAATTGATACAAAACAAGACATGTTATTGTTATGTCCCTCCTGTCATTTAAATTTGCTAAAAATACCTCTACTATATCCACTACTACCCATACCACTAAAGGTTCATCTTTCGCTATAAACCCACATTTAAATCTTTGAGGTTCAAATGTCTTTTCCTAAATTCTTTTCTAGATTCCATCACAATATGTTTCATCTTAATTGTCCTGGCATACTTCACAAGTTTAGTATAACTGGTAAATCATATAATCATCAAAGTAGTTTTAATAGAATCTCTTAGACCTTATTGAAACATATAACATCATTATTCCTCTAGATTCACCATTTTTGGAACATATGTAATTAAGGATTAAATTTTGCATTCATAAGCAATAGCAATCATTCCTTTTTGCATTAAACTAATTAACTTATCACATATATTTTCTCTAATATATACAAAAATATATCATTTCTCAAACACTTTTATGAAATTATCCCAAGATATTACTTGAACAGATAAATCCTTCATTTGAATTCTCTATTTGGATTCCCACAAAAGACTTGAATCATCCTTTAATGCCATTACTATGAGAGCCACCTTTTATCTTCAAGATAAGATTTTCCATCAAATGAAATAGATGCATTCTTTGTAGTTGTTCCACTTTTCAATCTATATGAGATCTTAAAACCTAGCTACAAGCTCCACAAACTAATTATAATAATGAAGTAAGAGTTTGAAACTATTCATTTTGATTATCTCCCTATTTTCATTCTGTTTTTTCTTTCCTTTGTCCATGTTTATAGATTCAAGTCTTTCAATTTCGTTTCCTAAATTTAGCTTATAAAATTTTCATTATTTCACACACACACACTCTCTCTCTCTTATACACTCATATATGTATATCAATCTTAAATAAACTATTTTTCAAAATTTTTATACTTAATCATTTCCAACTATAATTGTAAACATATATAATAACATATGTTTTATTAATATCCTCACTCACACAATCCTCTTAACCTTAATATCTTTGCTTTGATATCTCCTTATCATAGCCCCCACCTAAACCCAATCTAAAATTACCATCATTAATTATTAAAATTGATAACACTTCTCATATGGGTTATGTTGGTGAGACAAATTGTAATATACCTATTCTTGAAACCAATAATCTAAGATATAACAGCATATTTTCAAATATAATATTGAACTACTATTTAATAAAAATATTATGATTTAAGAACGAGTTGTTATATCTAAGATTTTTTGTTTTAGGAATACGTAGGTTACAATTATTTAATAACATATGAAGTGTATTACCAAACTAAAATAAACCACAAAGTACAAGATATAAATTACAAGCACATACATAACATTGTGATACGATTTAATACTGATATAAATGTCATGTAAAGATACACACACCCTTAAGACTATCCAATTTATAGCTCTTATTATGCGTGACCACCATCCAACTCCTCATGATCAACTCTATTGGTGTGATATTGAAATATCTCCCTTAATATAAGTACTAAATGAAACTCTAAAAAGCTCAATAAATAAAGCTATAAAATAACAAAATAACATGATATGATAAAATAACCCATGTCAAATAAAATAATGTAACAAAAGAGCATAATACTATGTTAAAGCATAACAAGAAATTATTTAAATATTTGATTTATTATTTCAATTATCAATATTTTTATTAAAATAATCTTTCTCATCATCTTTTTATTTGCTAGGGCTCTAGTTTCCTTATGAGTACTATCCTTACTTTCTATATAATAAGTACCATATCCATAGACCATTGTAAGTATTTTTATATTTGACATCAAAATCACATATAGGTATGGCTCCAATAACCACACCTACCCCCTTCAATAGAATATTAGAGTCAAAGTCATAAATATAAATATAGTCTTAAACTAATACCCACTACTCTACATAAAATAATAATGGTAAAATAAAAGATGTCATATATATATATATATATATATATATATATATATATATATATGACACTACCTCATATTAAGGTATAATATAAACCAATATCTATCACCCTACATAAAGTGCAAATATTGAATTTTTAAATAATATTAGCATAAGATATGTAATAATGCCTTAGAAAAACCTAATTTTCATATATTATGTTATTCCATGTTTTTTAAACCATGTCTCATGTTATAAAAGTATGATATTTAATAAAATATCTCCTTATTTTATTTTTCTATATTCATCTAGCATTATTAGCATATATGTTCCTCATGAATTATTATATAACATGCTAAGAAATATTAGATATAACATACCAATAATAAAATGAATGATAATAGGATAATGCATAGAAATCCCAAGTCATGTAAAAATAAAAGCTCAACCCAATTGGTATCACATTATATAAGTGAAATATAAACTAAAATACATACAATGGATAAACTAATAATAATGTATTTACACCAATTACTAGATTTACCTACTTGGATTATTTAATTATACTTCAAATCTTGTCTTGATTTTCCTTTTTTTTAGTTTTCTATATAAGAAAGTTTATGCATATTTAATAACCCATTTTTATTCCTTAATTTTTCCAAACTCAACCATCTTGTAAAACTAAACCTAAGAGCTTAAAAAAATTCAATACATTAATAGCTCTTTTATTCATCAAATCTTCAACTATGCACATTGAGTCTATTCAACATTAAATTTGCTAAGCATGTATCAACCTCCAAAGATACTACTAGAAATCTGAAATAAAAAACAATTTCAAAGTTTTAAGTTATATTTCTTTAAAAAAAATACTAGCCTTGCTTATCTCTTTTGTAGTAATTATGCATTTAAATTCCCAAAACTTATTTTCAATTATTTTAGCTTTTGCACTATTGTTGCAAAGTGTATTGTTTGAAATTGTTTTTCCCTTTCTGTGCTTTTGTGTTACTGTAGCAATCTTCCTTTTTGTTTTTCTAGTTCCGACAACAAGTAAAGCTTTCCCTAGAAATGTTTAAAGAAACAATAACTTCAACATTTTTTTCAAAAAGAAAAACTAATCTCTTCTAAACTGCTCCTACATTTTTTGAAAAGTACTTTTTTCCTTTATCAAAATAATTACACCACCATTCTCTTACATCAACACCCAAACATTTTTATCACGTCTCTTACAATAAAAAAAGACAAACCAAAACAAACATGAGCATCTAGAGCTTTAAAGCCAATCAAATGTACAGGCATTTTTGCATGAAGAGCTATAATTTCATGTCTTGAGAGGAATATCACACCCGCAGTGAAAAAAAAAATGGAAGATGCTACATTTAGAACATAGATTGAATAGAAGCCACAGGTCAAACCCAAAGATAATAGTAGTCTCAACATAGAATCAATTCAGTTTTCTTGTTGAAGCCTTCCCCTTCTCGCAATCCATCAGTTGCTATCTGACTGCCTTCTACATAAACTGTCTTATTAATCATTTGCATCATCCTGCTTGCTGTTAAGCTTCAACAAAAAAAAAAACAATGCTTCGGTTGCTTCTCTATCAAATGCTGATTTAGTCATTTTGAGCTGACATAAGAAGATCCTTGCAACTGAAAGGAGAATAGAAACCAAGGATACAAAGAACAACAACTTCCTTTTGATGGGGATCAAAAGGAAACACCTGAGAGAGCCTGAGTAATTGGGAAGAAATTAATTGAATCAAGAGACAAGAGGATTTCAATTTTCCTTCAAAGAAGGTTTGCCATCCAAGCCCTCCAAGTCTCCCAGCATATAATAATAGGAAGAATTAATATTACATCGCCTAGCTGATGGGAACCCTTCTGTTGAATGGATCCAAGCTACCACTCTAGTAGACCCCTGCTTTTGCTCAAATCTATTCCAAACCCTGTTAACAATTGGGAAATCCATAAAGAAGTGAATGGGATCATCTTTGTGCGCACACTGTGGCCATTTTGAAGGCAGGTTTAAGAAAACTTAGAGCAATGGGGAACGGTAATGTTCCATTAAACAGCCGTCACAAGAGTATTGAAAACTTAAAGAGGAATGTGTCTATTCAAAAAGCTTACTGATTCTGTCCCTATGAGACTAACATCTATAATTGACTCGTAGGCTTTCCTAGAGGAAAACTTCCCAACAACCAAAAGTAAGCTCATAAAATCCTACATATTTCCTATCTCAAGCAGCTCTTTTACTTGAAGAAATTTATACAATTTCAATATTCTACACCACGCTGAGGACATCCTGACCTTCGTTTGAGTCAGGATGTTTGGGTAATTATTATACTATATGCTCTCATGAAGCCTGCCGACAAAGAATTAACAATAGATTGACCACCATAACATACATGCAAATACTTTTGCTCTTGTTGCCACTTTCTTCACCTATAGGCCATTTTCCTCAACTGGAAATGTTATATTCTTCAAAGAGGCCCAATGATGTCTATTTGGTTTACTAGAACTGTTCCAAAAGAAATTAGTCATAACCTTCTCATTGTAGATTCAGTACACTTTTGATATAACACCTTCTTTTAAATAAACATCTAGAGTTCCAACCCCTAACCCTTTTGATAAGTTAATAAATGAGTGATTGATATATGGTCTTTTTGTTCCTACACCTAAAAATCATACGTCCCAAATAATTGAAAAATAGGAACCCTTTAGTGAATCCAATCAATTTCTTAATTGAATTAAAATTCAACTTTAAGATTTTGGTAAAGCTAATAAAAGTGCTCTTTTGATAATTCATAAATTAACTTGGGCATGATGATACATAATAAAAATTTCATTAGATTGCTAATTGAGATCTTCCTTCCTAATGTAAAAATTATAATGTGGTCGATAAAGACGTGTCACAAGTTGGCATCATCTAAGCATACAAAAATAGTCAATTTTCCTTAGTAAGTGCTACACCTTAAAGCCATGGCTTAAAGCTTCATACGCATCATGAAAAGTGAGTGAAAGGGGGTATCCTTCACCCCTTTACCAACTAGAAAAAATCCATGAGGGCTATCATTTATTGGCACAGAGAACCAACTATAATGAAGGTAGTTTTTCACCAATTGGATGAAAAATTGGTGGAACCTAAAAGAACCCAATTAAGCCTATCAAAAGCCAATTGCATGTCCAATTTAATGATAAGGTTATGTCCCCTATTTTTATAATTAACACAATCTATAATTTCCTATCACTTATGGTTCTGGTCTTAATGAAAGTCGTCTATTCCAAGGATATGATATCCTGCAACATGGAAGTTAGTCTAATAGCTAATATTTTTGTAAAAATATTACTTACAAAGTTGCACAAGTGAATAGATTTAATCCTTAAATGATCTAGTTGAGTCTAATTTTGGGATTAAGACAATCCATGTTCTTGCAATAAAACAAGGAATAGACTCCTTCATAAAGAATTCCTATATTGCATCTAGCAAGTCTTACACAATTATGCCCCAACATTGTTTATAAAATTCACCTTTAAATCTGTGAGGTCCCACAATGCTATTGCAATTCAAACTTTCCACCACCCTCTTTAGGTCGCCATGATTCTCTTTTAAAAGAAAATCATTCTAATCTTATGTAATTAAGCCAGGAATGTTTTGCAATAGATTCTATTGAAACTCCTTATTACATGCCTCATTTGATTTTAGTTAAAAGACTTCGATAATATTAGATAGCCTTATGATTAATTTGATCATCCCCTTCAATCCAATTGCCTTATTTTGAATTTTGTTAATGGATAGCTTTGCTATTTTGGCCATAACAAAGAAGTGGAAGAATTGGATGTTGGAATTACCTTCCCTTGGCCACTTCACTCCTACCTTTTGTTTCCAAAACTATTCCGTATAAGCTTGACACTTAATGAGATTAGCTTGTGCATTTGACTACTTCATCCTATTTTCCCAAATGAATTCCTATCATATAACTCCTATCTTTCTAACAATTTCTTCAGCCTCATTTTGCTTCTCAAAAATATTGCCGAATTTCTCTTTGTTCCATTTTTGTAAACACCATTTCAACCTTCTTAATTTAGCGTCAAATCTGAACGTACACAATACAATCATAAATAGGTCCCAATTTTGTTTCATTATGTCTTTAAAGGTTTTATACTGGAACCACATATGCATACACCTAAACTAACTTGTCCTACTCTATCAAGAATTATGCACTTGAACCAGAATAGGTGCATGGTCAGATGACAAGCTATTGAGGTGTTGCACAAAAAAATTAGAAAACAGAGATAACCATCTCATATTGCACGATAATCTATCTAGATGTTTCTAAACAAGAATACCATTCCTTTTACCATGCTAGGTAAAAGGAATTCCAAGGACTTGTGGTTGAATTAGAGAGGTTGTCTCTATGAAGAACTGAAAATCTTCCATTGTAGCAATGGCATGTGATGTTTGACTTACAAACTCCTTTGAGTTTGATATAACATTAAAAATCACCTCCCAATAGCCAATAGATTATTAATTGTCAATTGCTAATGATAAAAAAACTCATACCAGAGAAGCTTCATTTGTCTTCTAAAGTGTTTTGCATACACAATAGACAAACACAAAATTATCTAAATTTCCCTTATTGACATTTATAAGAATAGACTGATTCGAGTTATTTATGGTGTCAACTTGTAATTAGTCACTCTATAGAATCCTATCTTATTTGATTAGTTATTGACGCCATTGTAAAGACCTAGTTTATTTGAGAAATGAGGGACTTTGGTGTCAACCACCATTAGTTCTAATACTGCCAATAGATGAATCCTGTAATTTAATGTGTCATAAGTCTAGTGGAAGAGGCATTGTTTGCAATATCTCAAATATTCCATATGAGGCTGGTTAACATTTGGACATTTGGGCCTAAGGTTTGGCATGCCTTCGACAACGTCAAGGGCCTTAAACCTATTCACCTCTTGTCCTGAATTTGCTACAGATGCCTCAGAAGATTACTAAGTGTGAATTGGAGATCTCTCTTGACTTTTTGATCTTCCTCTTTTTTCTCTTCTAGTTGACACTTCAATGAATCCCATATTTGTATCAGCCGATATGCCGCTTTTTGGGATATTGGCCTCCTTGGGTAACTTTTAATTGCAAGTGGCCACTCAGAAATCTAAAAAGTTAAATTAGCCAATGACTTTGAGCATAACTTTTCTCACCTAACTGCTGATTTTCACCCTTCAGCACAAGTTTAGCAGCATTGCCCCTCAACTTGTTTTCCAAAGGAAGGTATGAATCCTCCCCCGTTACCTCCAGGCATTCAGTAATAGGCATCCTGTTTTCCACAGGAAGGTTTGGTTCCTCCCTCATTACCTCCAAGCATTCAGTAAGAGGCGCATTAAATATTCGATCTTCTTGTTCAATGATGCATTCAACATGGGTATTACAAGACACTGAACTCACTTTCGACATAAGCTGATGGCTTCCACAATTGCGACATGTTGAACTTCCATCTCCTGACCCGCCAAATACTCAACTATTAAAGCAGTCTCTTACAAGATGGCAAGCAGGGAGCCATATTAGACTTGTTAGCTTTGATCTCTAAAGCCTTCTCTTCCTGATTGTTACTTCACTCCACAAAATTCTTTTGATTCTAAGATATCAGTATACAATTTTGCTCATCGTGTCCCTTCTTGAAGTAGTGAAAGAAATACTTTGGAAGGTTCTAATAAGTTACTGACTGCCAAAAACCCTTTTCCCTGTCCTTGCTAAGGTTGATCCCGATCCTCAGTAATTATTTGGCAAGGTCCACCTCAACGCAAAGCCCTGCTACACTAGGTTTAGCGACATTGGCTGTTGGCGTATCCAATTTCAGCGGATTGCCAATGGAACGAGCTAGTGAGAAGAGCACAGATTTACTAAAAAAATGATGCGGAAGTTGATCAAAAGCTACCCACATCAGCACAATAGAAGGTTTAGCATCAACCCTAAAATCTGGAGTCCACTCAAGAAGCCGCATGGGGAATTCAACGATATTCTAATTTCTATGCAATCAACGGTGAAGGAGTTCTTAAATCCCACTGATTGAAATTCACTACGAATGAAGGCCATGCTCGGTCGACCGTGAGAAAACTTCCTAATCAAAGTTTATTTGAACGGCAAGACCATTTGCTGAATCTCTTCTTCTTCAAATAGCAATTCGGGTTTACCAAAGTAGCTGGTGACAGGCTTTAATACAAGGATTAGAAGTACCTTCCAATCCCACGACATCCAAGAAGGAGCGGTTGGGAGAACTAGCGTCAGCTGCAACCAAAGCGAGCCGGCCATTAGGCCAACCGCCGGACAACTCAAGCCCACCAAAACACCACGCTAAGCCACACGCCAAGATCACAGGACTCCCTTTCCCGCCCAAATCGCCCTCCTAATCAAGTGCTCATATAGATGAACTACCTACATTTTAAAATTTACCCATTATTTTAAACATTAAAGCAAATATAAAAAAGACTTTTAACACATCAGGAATTCAAGAATATTTCATTATTATTAGAACTTTAAAATCAAACTTCTAAACCAATCTAAGAAAAATTAAAGCAACCCAAAGAGAAGTTTAGAGAAAGTCATTCTAATTATTTCCAACCCTTAGTTGCCTTTTCAACCTCAGCTGCAACTTCTTTCAATTATTTCCAATTCTCTTTTCCTTAAACTCCTTTCTGCAGCCCCCAGGACTTCTCCAGTTTACTCAGTTTCCACAAGTAACAGCTTCCAAAGTTCCTTCCTCTACTCACTGCCCTTCCTCTCCTCTTCGCAAAAATCTCAGCCGCAGCCCCTCCTCCTTTTTCTTTCTCTTCCTCTATTTCTTCTCTCTAAATTTAAAGCCGTCCGTTCACCCTTCTCTTTTCTCCTTCCAATGAAAACTGTCCTCGCGTAGCTCTCCATCCGCACCTCTGCAACTTTCCCTCTGCTTCTTCCCTCCCCAAAACCAAGACAATATTGCACAGAAGGAGAAGAGAGAAATAAAATTATTGGTCAAGATGATATTTTAAAAAAATCTTATGTACTTAAAATATTCAGTTACTATTTCCTTCCAAGCTCAACAAGAAAAAAGAGCTATTTCCTTATTACTTTTAATAGCGTTAATTAATTTAATGATTAATTAACACATTTTTAATAATTTTTTTTCAATATTTATGATAAATCTATTTTTTTTTCAAAAATTACAAATCAAATATTATTAAATTTCTTTCAAAAAAAGTCTTCTTCATAAGTACCTTAATTTACAATTCTAACATATTTTTATAAATTGACATATTTTTTGAAATATTATAAAATATTAATATTTTAATATATTTTAATTATAATTCTAAAATATCAATTTCATTTGTTAAATTATCTATTTTTATATGAATAATATTTTAACTTTGATATTTACATAAAAACAAAATTCTAATATATTTAAATCTCTATTTTTTATTCTTTTTTTTAATGTTCTCTTAGTCATATTATACTATTTTAATTATCACCTATCAATTTCACCCATAACTCCCTTAATATCATAATAGAAGTATTGAAAAAAATTTTAAATAAAATAATATTTTTATTTTTATATTTTTTTAAAAAAATTTATAATAATTCAAGATTGTTACTGATTTCAACAAAATTATTGTATTAGATTTATCTCGTAAGCATTTTTCAAAAACATAAGTTTTTCAATACTAAAATTTTAACATAGTATGATTTGCAAATTAAGAAGTGTATCTAAATCATAAAAAACTTATAAAAATATCTATTTTATATTACCAAAATATAGCCACATATAATTAAATATTAATTATATGTGTCTTAATAGTAAACAAATTTTAAGATTTTCATTAAGCTTGTTTTATTCCTAGAACTAATACATTTTTCTAAAAAATCAAAGTAAAACAATTTCATGTTAATATGATCATTATCAATGTATCAATATTATTTAGTTGTCATAATATAACTCTATAAGTGCATATGAATTCTCTCATAACCACTAAAAAGTCAATATCTTAACACTGAAGGCTTAATAAGATGATATTTTGCTATTGATGATAGGTCCTTTACCTTGAATATCATGGACAAAAAAAAGAGAATGGAATATTCATAATAGTGTAAATACAATGAAAGTCAAATTTTACCTTTCAGTTCCTCTCTACAATTAATTATGAGTGATTTTTTGAGGATATTTAATGCAATGGTGTCACCACTAATCTTATCTTGTACTATTACATCTAAGTTCTATTTATGATCTTTAAAGGGTATAAATTTTATTTGGGTCATCTCACGTAAAATGGTCATTGACTAAATGACCTAATATAATTTTGCTAGTTCTCTCAAAGTGATCCTTGGTTTCATTTAGTGTTCCTAAAAAATTGCTTAAGGAAGTTTCAAGGATAGTCTAAGCAATTTAGGTGATTAAGGATCTAAGCACTCTCCTCTTGGCATTATTTTAACCTTACTTTAGGGTTATTTGAGAGTGCTGCTAAATTTTAGAAGGTAGTGGAGCTTATTTAATGGGATTTTATGATATTTTTTGAGTGGCTTTGAAAAAGAACACTATAGAAGGTTATGACAAGATGTTGATGATGCAATTATAGATCAATAACCAGTTGCCATGATGTTATCAAACTTATTCTTATTCTATAATGTAAAATCCATCACCTCTCTGCCCTTTAATATTTGGCATCCTTTATCTATATTAAGCTTTTATTTCATGGCTCAACCTCGGCTTACTTCATTGTTAATATTATTTTTAGAAAGGATCATACAAAGAACTTATTATGGGTTTACTCTCTCTTAAAATCCTCAGTTAATGCTCAAGTTTAACTTTTAAATATCTTTCAAGCAAAATTTCAACTTCCAGAACAAGAACTTTGATGTTTTTGCAAGTCTAAAAATTTTCAACACTAAGTTCTACTATATTTGTTTTTCATATTAAATGAGCTATAAATTGCACGAAATTTTATAATGCAAACCCATTTAATAGCTATGATCTTCATTGTTCAAAATTTATATGAGTAAGATAATTTTGCTAGACTCACACAAGTTCAAAGTAAAATGATCACATCAAAGAAGTAAGTAAAATTTTCTCATTAAATGATGTAATATTAAGCTAAAATTTTGAAAGGATTTAGATCTCTAATAGATTAAAAATTTGCATTCTTTAAAGTTCTTGGGATTCAAACTCTATCCCAAAATTCCACTTTTTTTATTCTCAACCACCTTTTATCTCAATTTGTTTTTACTTCTTTAAGTCATACCACAACCCCTCTTTTCCCCCTTTGTGATCACTTTGGTGCCCTTGCACTTTTAATGTGTGAAGGCAAGTGCAATTACGTTATGCCAATGGTTAATGTGCATCTCATTTTTGTTTGTTAATTGACATTGAATCTTTGCATGTTGCCCAACATGCAACACCCTTAGATATAGAAGACAAAGCCAAGGGTGATGACTTCATAGAATTGCTTCAATATCAATCGACATCATTATAGACTCAAATCTAGTTCTCATTTATGTTGGAAAAAGTCTGTTAAAGTTGATCACCAATTAGAACTATTTTGTTATGCATCAAGTCAAGAAAACTTGCACCTTCATTACATTAGCAAAAGACCTATTTGCTTTTGTAATTACAATTGGAACACAATGATTTAAAAATGTGAAAAAATTAATCAATTAAACTAAAATAAATTATAAAACAGAATAAATATACATAAACAACTCGGGAAAGGGTAGAAAGATGGGACCTATTATGGGACATACAATGCATTACAGACGTATGATCATTACGCTTCAATCGGGTTATTCTAGCATTTTATTTCTAACTACCAAAGTCTTTTTTCATACACTTGAAAAATACCCCAAGAAATCAAAGGAAAGTCGGAGAATTGCTTTCTATAGATCCTATCTGGTTGAGACCAAAAGTGAATTTTTCAATTAATTTTTTAAAATTAGTATTAAATTTTTTTTTTCAAGGTTTTAATTTTTAATAGAACTTTATTATAGACCTCACATGAGGTATACCAGCTATTGCCAAAATAGAATCTCATTTGAGGAATTATAATTCTAAAACAAATAATGCAAAATAAGAAAGAGCTCATAAAAATATGTTAATACATGAAATTTGTTTACGAAATACAAATAATAACCAACTTTTCACAAATAAGAGCCTGTAATGAATTTTCTTTGATATTTTTATTCCTCAAACATCAACTAGTATGAAAAATAATGTTTCACAATACTATTTTCATTACCTTCAAAACAATTATAACCGTCAAAAAGTTGAGTTCTGTGAGAAAGATATCATTCGTCTTCAAGCCAATTGCCAACTACATAGATCAAGAAGCCTAAACAGAAAGATACTGAGCTGAAGAACACCAATATCCTAACCCAAATGGATGAGTTAAATGCTTGTAGCACCAAAAGGTGCCACATCCAGAACCATGCAATACTGCTTGCAGATCCTACGGCAGCTCCAACAATTACTTGGTTCACTGTGTGAAGTTGCTGGGATACTCTGAGAGATGACTACAGGCAATGAAGGAAACACCAAATCAATGTTAATTATAAAACATGTTGAAGAGCTAATTAAGAAGCCTAAGTAGGGAAATTTAAGCTTATAGAAGCAAACAATACGATTCATAAGGTAAAAATGTGAATCAACAATGCCAAGTTGTCATCACTTTTTAACAACTTTTGCATAAGACAAATCTTTAATTCCTTGTTTGGGATTGCATGGAGTATTCCACAACCAGATAATCCCATATAAATGTTGTGTTAATGACAAGTAAATGAAGGGTCTACGTCAAAACTTGCTTACAAAGTTAACTGAGCAAAGGTTTCCACATCATCTTGGATAGATGAAACTAAAGGAAGCTAGGTAATTGAAATAGAATTATTAAGGTGGGATTTTGAAATACACTAACTTGCAATTTAATGAAATTGATGGATATCATAATTCATAGGAAGATAAAATTTTGCATACAAGACAATCAGAGGGTGAGATCACCAAAAAACTTATAATTTAGGATTCAAAAATTGGTATTCAATTAAGAACCAAAATAGAACTAGAAATTAGCATAACTTTGGATAAATGTTTGAAAGATGTAATGGATGTTAAGAGGATTGGTAGTATATTCATATCTTTGAAGATTGTTAAATAGGTGCAAGATATCAATGTTATCACTATCTATATACCTTGAACAAGATTAGATGTTGTTAAGAAAAAATTTTGAAATGATGTGAAAGAGTTAATACAAGAGATTCCTGTATGTGGAGAAGGGAAAAAGGAATTAAAAGCTATGATAAGGGTTATGACTTTGGAGCAGCTAATGAAAATACAACTGTTTTAGATTTTGCTATAAATGTATACTTTTATAGTAACCAAAACACGTATAAAAAAACGAGTTGAGCATTTGAATTATTTATATATGTTGAATTGCAGAATACAGATTTATTATTTTATTATCTATGATAGAAAGAAATTAAAAGCAATTCTTGAATATTAATTTTTGCATTTTGCCTGTATGATTGGTGAGAACATCGTGGTCAAAGGAAGCCATAGAGCAACCATACACCGCCTTGTATGCTTGAGATTAGTGCTTTTCTTCTAATTCTTTAGGTTTTTTGGTGGCAATGTTGTTTTTTGTGTTTGGGAAGTGATTTCATTTAGTCTATAAAGGTGCCTCTTAACTTTGGGGAGGCTAATAAAAGTAAAACAATTTTAGACATTGCTGTAATGTATAATTTTCATGTTGCTAATACTCATTTTAGTAAGAAAAGAAAAGAGCATTTAATTACTCATAAGTGCTATGCTTCTAGAACGAATTGATTATTTTCTAATGAGCAAAAAGATCCTCTTAAACTATAAAGACTACAAGATCATATGCCAAGGGAGTGGTTGAGTAATGACCAACTTAAAAATTATATAAGAAAAACAAGTCAATGCAATGTTTTAAGATTAAGTGGTGGACCTTGAAGGATGATAGAAATAGTATATTCAAGAATCAAGTCATAGAGAAATATCCTAAACACAAGAATGAAAGAAATAATCTTTATATGAGATAATTTTAATAGTTATATTTATGAGATAGTTAAAAACATGTTTAAAGAATTTAAAAGACATGCTCCAAATTAAAAGCAAAAATCAATTTATGATAATAAGAAAGAAAACATAATATTTATTAAAAGAATTAGATGTTAAGGTGAGAGATCACAAATATATCACAAAAGTAAGATAAAAAAAAATCGAAGATGAAGATCAACTAAAATATATCAATGATGATAACAAAAAAGTGCCAATCGATAATGAAAATATTATATCTTGATGAAAAATTAAAATTGCTTTCATAGGATTTTCAATAAATATTGCAAAAAAATAAATTGATTTAGAAGAGTTTAATTTTTCAATAGAAAATTTTCTTCTATCAACATATTCATAAAAATAAGTGAATAAAGCACTAAAAATACCCACAAATGTGAACAATACCCTAGTTTGGGCAAATGACACGCACGGCTAGAATGATTGGGGCATGAAATTTGTAGATTTTTTTGTCAAAATTAATATGTTTCTTATAGAAAGTAAAATATTATGTGTATTGTAATAAAATATTATATCTAAACCTCTAGGAGAATAAAACAGTTCAAAACACTAAAATTTAAAACTCTATAGTTCATAACTTTAAAATTCAGAACTCTATGAAGAGAAACTTCTTAGAAAATTCAATCTTTTTTGTAACAAAACCCTCTTCTCCTTCCTTTCTTCCTTAGTTCTTTATTATTTTCATGTTTTATACTATGCTATTATGACTCTAAAAAGAAGATCTGTTGTCAAGGGCTTGGGGTGAAAACATATCAGAGATAGATCAAGAATATAAGAAAAAACAAAATTACTATCTAAAAAGTTAGGGGATGAGTGTCAACGATCAAGCAATTTCTTAGTTTCCTTTATTAATGTGGTGAAATTGCTCCTCTCAACTAATCTCAAGTGTAAAGAACAAATGTACAAGATGCCCAACATGGTGGAATCCAACATATACTATATTGTATTATTTTGGTGTTGTTTTTATATCATTTTTGTATGGTATTTGTCTAAATGG
This sequence comes from Vanilla planifolia, assembly GCA_023846275.1. Taxonomy (NCBI): domain Eukaryota; kingdom Viridiplantae; phylum Streptophyta; class Magnoliopsida; order Asparagales; family Orchidaceae; genus Vanilla; species Vanilla planifolia. The sequence goes on from CM043870.1 coordinate 23,214,419, forward strand.
TTTTGGTATAATAGAACTATGCTTTGTGTTTTGAAGATTCCTAGAGCTATTTCCATGGTTTTGGCATGGTTTTTTCATTAATTTTGTAATATTGATGTCCAAGTGAACGTTTATAATTGTTTATGATATATTTGAGGTTAAATCCCTATTTGAGGGCATTGTTTTTAAGAATGTACCAAGTCGAAATAGATTTTATACTATTGATATATCCCAAAAATCTAAAGGCAAAATCTTGGAGTGATGAAATTTTTTAATAAGAGTCAATAATTTTGATTGTTATGGTGTTCCTACTATTTTAGTTGTATATTAATTGGTGTAGAAAGTCTTTTAAGATTCCAAATCAATATAAATCACAACATATCTCACCAATGCATCATTGTAAATTTGTGAGAGTGAGAAAAGCAACTTTTAATAATTGATTAGCTCAAGAGTGATAAATTACAAGAACTTTATTGTATCCTTGGCTACAAAAATGGTCCCCTAGTACTTGAGGTTTGTTGGCTATGCTTTCTTATGTGAGGCACAAGTACTCAGCATGACAAGTTTAAGTTGTGATGTGCCAACCACAATAACCATTATATAAGGGTAGTTTTGATGGTGCCCTACTCTTTGGTACATCTAGACTACATCTTGATGTTTCCACTATTTGTGGATTATTGACATGGCTCCATTGGAGCCATTCAATAAGACCTTATTAGCTCATTATACCTTCATTTTCCTTTAAAAAGAAGCAACAAATGGATGTTGCAAGAGTGGAACATGTTATGCTTTTTCAAGTATCAATTGGGCTTAACGAGTCATGGGTGTCTCTTGAAATTTATCAAGTCAGTTGTGGCACACTTAATAAGATAAGGGCATGACCAACAATTTTATCATTAGTCCACAACCCAATTCTCTAAGAAAAAATATCTCTAATTGCAATAAAATTATATCAATTGAACTTATAGCTTAAATGAAAGATCTTAATCAACCAAAAGAAACAATGCAATAATATAATCCATATGAAAAAAACAATATAAAAATGGCTTGCCAAGTTGATCACTTGAGGAGTAACAATTCCTAAGGATGTCATGATCATTTGTAACAAAGACTGCATAGGTTGGCTACTACATTGTAAAAAGCATCCTTTTATAATGAGAATGTTTACATGAATAAATAACAAAATATTACTAATAATCTATTTAATCTATGCCGTTAATTTGTAATGTATATTTATTAAGCATGATTGATATTTCTTAACAAACAAAAAAAAAGATTTTTGTAGGATATTGCAAGTCTAATAAGACAAAACAATGAAAAAATATCTTACCAGATAAGAACCAAGGATTAGTGTGATAACGTCAACACCAACAGTAAAAGCATTAACTCCAAAAGAGTAAGTCACTGCATCCAACCATAAAGTGCAGACAATTTACACAATAAATATATGCAACACGATTATAATAATATGACATAATTTGAACAAGTGTATGTTTATATGATATGATGCACACACATACACATATGAGAAAAAAGAAAAGAAATAGCAAGATTACTTGGGGGCGAAGTCTTGACTCCTTGTAGCTAGGATAGAGATACCTTTCTTTTTAAAAAGAGTGAAATTTATAGGCTTATTATTTTAAACTTAGTCTTGGAACGCTCTAAAACATGAGTCATTATAATTGTAATGACCTATGTGGTAGTCTAATTGGTGCACTAAACATATAATTGCTAAGAACTTGGGAGCTCTCAAATTGCTATGTTGGCCACAATGGAAAGCATGATATGGCAACTAAGATAGGTGGCCCAATCATATTTAACAGTTATTTTAGCTGTATTAGGTGGTTCAAACCACTAGTGTGGACTAAACCATCATGGGATGATCTAAGTAGGAAACAAATTAGGAAAAATATCAAAATTATCTAGAATAATAATAAAAATCCCATGGATAGTTGTAATCCTCAATTCCAGATAGTTAACTTGGCAAAACAAATAGCCATAGAAACATGCAAATATAAGTTTAGACACATGGAAAATGTCTAAAATCCCAAATAGCACAACACACTTGTGTCTTAGTGCACCTATTTGCATAAAAACAAAAAACTGAATAATATAATGATACTATGAACATCTCTTGAAAATGATAACTAGACTAGAGTCACTGCAAATCATCTTCAAAGGCTGGAAACACTCTTGGACCATCGTGAAAAACTTTGGATAAACTCAGAAGGCCCCAAACTAGTAAACTATGGCATAACCTGAGTTCCAAATTGAAGAAATCTTGATGATTGGATAAACTATCATGGACATCTTTAATACTCTAAAAATAAACAGAGAGTATATCTACTCTAGATATATGCCAAACACATAATAAAACAAAAAATATGGCATAGAAGAATTAAAAAAGTCCAAAAATGCTAAAATACAGCAAAAAATAAGGATGCTGTAATAGCAAAATATTATCAAGATGTACTCTAATAGACTATATTTTCTTAATAGAGCTAGACCATCAGAGTTTTTGTACTTCAATGGGAACTCCTCGAGGATATTTTGTGCAAGTGAGTTCCCTCACTCTCAACTATCTTTGACAGAGCCAGTTTTTAGTTTCCTCATCAGACAGTCCTCAGATATATGCCCCAAGAGGGAAGAGACCTCCTTGGAGGCTGCTAAACAGAGGGCCCAACTACACTATTGGCCAAGAAAGGAGAGGCTAGAGTGTTTGTTGGTCAGACTTGGTGAGACTGCACTGACAGGGCCATCTCACGTTTGATTTCCCAACATTTGGTAGCAATGGAGATCTAGAAGTGACAATGGCTATGGCCAGAGACATAATCAGGGATATTTGCAATGAAACAACAATCAACATGGCTAGAACAACCATGAATTGAACCATCATCTACTGAAACACCAACATATTTATGTTATGAAGAAAATTGACTTTGACGCCCACATCAAGAGTAGATGCATAAAGAGGGTTGTTCAATGATGGGTTGGGAGAAGCTGAAGGGATTGAGATTCAATGGGTGACGTTCAATTTGGGTAGCCGATGCTTCTTGTCATTCTCTATCTACCAGCCACGTCTCCCAAAAATGGCGCCAACAATATTGAATAATTAGGGAAATGTAAGGAGGATCGTAGGATTGGCAAGGAGAAGTTGAGTGGAATGAGGAGAGTCAAATTCACTTAGAAGAAGATCAATTATAAGGAAGTTGGAGCTTCACAACTATCAAGGTATCAAAGGGCTAAATATCATAAAAGGTGGATTGCCACCTATCCATAAGTAAGGTATTTATAGATAAACTTCAACTAAAGAAACTATTATAATTCATTACAAGTAGTTACAATAATTAGAAAGGCCAAAGTTTTTGGAGGCTTTTGATGGTTTCCAAACGACTTTTCCAAAAGCAAGCTTGAAAAGTGTCTCAAAAAGTGTTGTCATAAAATGAAGGTTTCGCTTAACAAGGGTCCGAAGCTCATATAATGAATCAAAAGTTAGCAGGAAAACAAGCATTGGCTATAAAAAAAAAGCTAACTATAATTAAAATATTTTCCATTAAAAGATAATGCATGTCAATCATCTGATGGTGATAGAGATGTATGACTGATATAAAAGTAAACAAGTTATCATAAAGAACCAACATAGTTTACACAATAACATCTCAAGTGAGTTTATAAAATAGGTCAAATTTTTTATGTTTCTATTATACAACTATAAACTATGCATAATTGTTTCACATCTTACATTATACATGAAATTTCAAAATTCCAAAATCAATAACTGTTCACCTACATAGCTTTATTCATGAGAAATTCATCACATATAAAGATGGAGTTGGATGAAAATCTTACAGGAAAGAGTTACAAAGACTGACACATAAAAGATTGATTGTGCATGTGATGAAGGCATTCCAGGATCAGAACGCAATGCAGATGGTCTATCCTGATTCAGAAACTTCTTCAATGTTTTTGAAAGCCATGCATTCACAACGGATCCCATTGCTGCCCACATAGCTTCTTCATCATGCTTCCAAATAAGGACAATACCAAAAAGAGCAGCTACAAACCATTTGCTCTGTTTAAAACAAACAAATAAGCTGTACAGAACTATACATCATAAGCAGGAAAGTATTACCATTTGAATCAAATTTCCCAAAAAAAATACAATGAGTACCAAATTTCCAGAACTCCATGAAAAGTAGCCATCACTCTATTATTCGTACAATCATATTCATTGGCTGCAAGTTTCTAACATTAAATTAGGAGCATGCGATGTTCGACTGGTATTGCTTTCAAAAAATGATTGATCCCTCTCGTCTTCATAGTTAGATTAGTCCACAGAAGCAAGGCTAAGTAAAGAATGATTGTTATCCCTTTCTTGCCTTGATGGTTAGATTAGTCCACTGAAGCAAACCCAAGTGAACTGACCTCCCAAACCTTAACCCAACATCCACATTGCATTAAGGAAAAAAGTGTTTAAGCCTTGCAATTAACTTCAATTAAAACCAAATCATTGTCTTCCATCAATAAACATTTTTCTTTGAACCTACCTACTCTTTCAAATTTCCAACTGCTGACAGGAGTCTATCTAAACTAACTTTTTTTTTTTTTTTTTTTTTGAAGAGGAGTCTATCTAAACTAACTGTAGAACCATAGAGAAGTTTCGGCAATATGAACCAAGCGTGATTCTAAAACTAAACCAAAATTCGCCAATACATACGACGATATTCAATAATTCATAAAATTCAAACCAGCCAAACTAATAAAATCTAGACCATGAGAAGAACTCATTTGTTCGGTATAAAATGATAGTAGAGCATTACCAAACGATTAAGTGTAGGCTCAAAGCCCTTCGATCCCCACCAACCCTTCCTCCTAAAGGCTGCCTCTGCTTCTTCACCGTCACATTTAATGACCAAATCTCCTCGCTCGGAAGGATCGATCCTTGACAGCTCCAGCACGTTTTGTTGTTTAAAAACCCTCAACTTACGAACAAAACGGCCTTTTGACGCAGACCTACTGATCAAAATTGCAATTTTCGATCTGGGAAAACGACTGGTTAGGATTACACGCTTTGATTTGGAAGACACAATTGGAGCGAAAGAAAGAAGCGGCAAGGGGAGCATCTCCTCTAACTAGCAGAGGGGATGATTGGATTGTCGATTGAAAGCTTCACACAGATTATCGTCTCCGGAGGCAGCTTAGTTTTAATATAGCTGGAACCTGTCCGGCTTCTTTGAAACCATTAAATACTGAGAGTTTACCACCATTTCCTTCAAAAAATTGAAACCATCAATTTTGATTCCTTCAATTGAAACGATGAAATATTTAACGTTTTCCACCATTTGCACATTCCAGAACTCGCAAATAACAAACTTTACCATAATTTCGCACCATTTCCACTTTACTGAAATTGCTAGTAACAAACTTCAATATAATTCTAAAATCAACATTCTTAAAACAAACAGATCTAATAAGTCATAATCTGTCATAATCCAAAGAGATTTACATGACAACAAGCTTAACAAGTTTTTATGTGAATAATGGAAAGTGTAGAGTTTTATAGTACTATGAGAATGGAATAAATAATATTTTTGAAAAATTGCAACAAAAAGCAAAAACACAAGTAAAAATACAAGAGAGAAAAATTACAATCACAAAATAAATGAGAAGACAGAAGAGCAAAGACAATAACTTTTAAGCCATTTGGATATTATTATTTTTTTATGTTCATCTTTGATCATGAAAAACAGAATCCTCATTCAATGTTCTTGAAGAACAATCGATAAATTAAACCCTTACAATTTTGACCTAAAAGAGCCGATGCAATCGAAAAGAGTTGTATTACAACTAAAATAGAACTAAGTAAATAAAATGTCTCAAATGAAGCTACAGGTCTCATTGGAGCAAACAAAGACTTAAAACATACTGCTAGAAATATAAAAAAGTCTTATAACAATACATAATAGCAAAGCCATTTCTTTGGAAGATTATATAAAACAGTTAAATAAATAAAAATAGTTTTATGATAAATACGAACTAAAGATTATACAATGTCAAAAGATTTGACAATTATTCTTTATTGTTGTTGTCTTTGACTTTTTGAATGTGTTAAATATTTTTAAAATGATTAATCCATGATCAAAATCTTTGTAAAAGGTTGTTTTGTAATGTTTTTATGCTAAGGACTATTAAATGGTTTTAATTCATCATTTACATGTTGTAATTTTCAAATTATACAAAAAATATAATTATATTTCTTTAAAATATAATTATTTTTTGTTTTTATATATTAATTAGACTATTTGATTATACAGGGGTTTAGAATTTGGCCTAAAAACCAACAATCTATTATATCATAATTGGTCATTTTTTAAACATATCTACATGGTAATGATCTTAGGATGTTTCAATACGAATAATAGTAAGTGTAGAGTTATATGATATCATGAGAATGGGATAAACTATATTTAAAAAGGTGCCTTAAAAAAAGTTAATTGACTACTTTTTAAGAGATTCAAAATCATTAATATTTAACATGCTATCCTTTTAATTCATCAGTGGGGAATAAGAGGAGAACTAGATGAACCGTTTAAGCTAACATATGATGCCTTGTGAAGGGTGTAATGTGTGCTTAACTTGGAAGCAAGTGTAAGAGCTCAAAATAGTTCATCCATTTCATTAGCATATGATGCCAAGAAAGCATAAATGTATTGTATGTAATGATGAAAATACAGTAAGTTAAGAAGGTTATGAATAGTGAATAAAAACAAAATTCAAGAATTTGTGTAGCTTTATTTGTAATTGCTTTAAGTATGAAAGTCATGCAATGTTTGAGGAATTGAGCAAGGAAAAGAAGAATTTAAATTAAGCTAAGAATTTTGAATACTTTGTAATTGGAAGCAAATATGTATTGATAACTAAAACAAATTTTATATAAGAAATAAAAGGAAACAATAAAGATAAAAAACTATAAAAGAGATCCCAATATCATTAGATAGGCAAATTGAGATGATTGTAATATTAGTATGTTAATTGGTAATTGCTTTGAAAGTATGCCATAAAAAGTAGGAAGTGATTGATTGTATGCATATCATGATTCATAAGACACCATGCTAGCATGAATTATGTGTGCTCGCACACGCACGCACGTGTATACTATTATAAGCATTAAAACATGAATTAAGAAAAAAAAATGAAAGTAAAAGTTGATAAAAAGAAAAGAAATGAATGAAAGAAAAAATATTAGTTATATAAGCTTGATGATCCATATAATCATAAGAAATATGAAACAAAAAGATGATAAGATTTTCTTCAAGACTTATATTGGTTTTGCCTGATATGATGTGATCATACCTGCTATTGTTTAAACTTTGGTTGAGGGCAACGACAGGTAGAGACTCCATTATTGTTAGTACTTTGTGCAAGATAATATTAGGAAATGGTTTTGTTTTTAAGATAATATTAGACCTCATTTCCTATTATCATTTGTGCTTCAATGTAGGGTGATAATAAGTAAAGACTCATTTCCATTAATACTTTAGTATAGAGTATTGACAAGCAGAAGAGAGATGATTTAATGTCCTGGTAAGCTATCAATATAATTCTAATGATATGATTAATGCCATAATGATGTGATATAATATGATATGAGATCTTATGAAGTAGAGATATTGATCATATAAAAAAAATCAATACCCAAATAAAAAGGAAATAGAAAATAAAAAAAATGAAAACTTGAAAAAAGTATGAAATATAAAAAGTAAGAAAAATATGAGCATTATAAATAATTATATACATATGTAAGCATGATATATTTAAACATATGTGTAGTGATTTTAGCATACTATATATATTTTTTAGATACCAAGCATTCTTATTGCTACTCTTTCTATTGCTTACTTGTTACACATTAAAGTTCATAGTTTTTTATTTACTATAGTTATCATTTGTCTGTTAAATATTTTATACTTATTATCTACATACAATATATGTCAAGCTGTAAATATGCATAGAGTTAAGGGTACATAATGGCTTTTGGCTTAGAGCTTGAGAGAAAGAATATTTTATTCTAAAAGCCATGTAAGGTTATAAAGAAATCTATTCTTTAGCTCTATAATAAACTGTTATATAAGGTTAATATTTCAATTTTATTGAGGCTTTGGCATCTTTTAAAGTTTGTGTGTGACTATTTTTCATTTGATTTATTCATTATGAATTGTGAATTTATCAAAAATGTTTCATCACCCTCACTCACGTTTGCATTGTGTTCTTAAGATTCTATTGCATACTTAGTTGTAACATGATATTTTGATATTTCATTAGGTATATTTTATAGTTTTGTTAATTAGGATAGATAGCATAATATTAGAGTTCAAGGTTCAGAACCTAAGAGGGGATTTGAAGTGAAAATACAAAAATAGCAAGCATACGACCTCATTTATTATAGTAATTACTTGTTTTGGTTGAAAAGTTTGGATTTTTTATTAACTAGAGAAATGACAATTCTAAATCAAGGAAGGAGAACTACAAGAGGTTCAAAGACAGTAGAATCCTAGTCTTGCATAAGAATAGAAAGAAGATTTAAGATAGAATTTAAAGAGCATAGTAATTTAGAACAAATGCTTTCCTTTACATTAGGATCTAGGGAAGCTATAGAGATGGCTTCCAAGAACATAAACTGGTCAGTAATTTCATAGAATGCATTCTCCTTACGTCTTGGGGGGATCTAACCCTTTGACAATAAAAAGTTGATTAAGCCAAATAAGTCAAATATTTGATAAGATAGCATGTCCAAATGACATAAAGATGCCTCTTGTATTATTATTCATTGATGGGGTCTTTATCGTATGGTGGGAATCTAACCATGATCAACCATTTAAAGATTAGTTGGCATGAGAAATTTCTTAGAAATAATTTGCTAATGAACTTGAACACTAGTATGTGCCTCCATCTATCAAAGAAATGTTGAGAGAAGAATTAATAATGCTTGAAGGATGGAGACATGTTTGTAATTAACTTGTAAGGAAGTTCTTAGTTCATTATTATCACATGGGAAGGATCAAAGATGTTTTGTTTTTCATCTTGGGATGAAAGATTCTATTAGGGTTACTTTGATCTCTTTTAGAATAATTGATTATGCAAAGCTTGAGAAGCTAGTTACAATAATAGAAGTAAAGTTATAAGTCTTTAAAGCATGTAAAGTAGTAACAAAGAAGAAGAAAAAGGCATATATGCTAATTAAAAGTTCCAACCATTTCAAGAAATTCTTTCATAAAGGAAAAGGTCAGAAATAATTTGTTCATTTTTAGCATAGTTGACAAGATTCCAGTACTTGTAGAGCAAAATGGATACAAAGTCCAATAGCAAGACATTTAATGTGTAGAATATGTAGGGAGGCCAACTCATGTGTTTTAGTTATTGAGAGCTAAGCCATGTAGCTAGAGCATGTTCTCAAGAGGGATCAAAGGTAGCTTCTCCTCCATGGATTTTTGGCTATGGTGCTGGTAGGGAAGGTTTTGGTAGGGCCAATGGCTGTGCTTTAGTAATAACTTTAAGGAGTGTGGGGAAAGGTTAGTTTATAAGCTAAGGCAGCTATCGTAAAGTTTATGTAAATACTTAGCAAGATGCTCTTCATGTAAAAGATGTGAAAAATAAGTGCATTGCTCCTTCAATAAATGCCATAATTATTATGATTGATTATGGTGTCTCTTATTCATTTATATCATATTATATGTTTAATGAATTAATTATTAAATTCAAATAAAAAAAGTAATCATTTTCTCATAAAATTACTAAATAGGAGTAAATTTTAGGTAGATTGATTCATTTAGAAATAGTAGGGACAAGAGATAAGAAATTTACTACTAAATTACTCATTTTTTTATTATCTAAATTTGATACTATGTTGGGCATGGATTGGTTGTGTGAGTACTAAGTATACATTAATTATGTTGAGAAGATAATTAAATTGATGGCTTTAGATGTAGAGGGGATGGTTTAATATGAAAAAGGAAGAGGAATCCTATTTATCTATGTGTTGAAGCCATAGAAGTCATTGAGAAAGGACAACAAATGTTTTTTTTGTTAACTATTATATCTATTGATTAGAAGTATGGATATTCTTTTAGGAGATTTGCATAGTCTATTATCTAATAAGGAGATTTAGTTTGAGGTAGAGCTAGTACTATGGGATAAGGTTATATTTAGGCCTCCTTATAGATTGGAACATGTAAAATTAGCAAAAGTAAAACTTCAAATTTAAGAGTTGTTTATCAAAGGTTTTTTCTACTCTAATGTGCCATAATGGGGAGCACCTATTCTTTTTATAAAGAAGAAAGATAATAATCTACAAATATGTATAAACTATTAGGCGATAAATAAATTAACTTTTAAGAACATATTTCCACTCCTGAGAATTGATAATTTATTTGATCAAATGTAGCATGCTAATTCTCTAATATAGACTTGAGATCTATATATTATTAATTGAAAATCAAAGAGGAGGATGTTGCCAAGTCTACTTTTAGAACTCATTATGGACATTATGAGTTCATAGTGCAACCTTTTGATCTTACTAATGCATCTATGCCTTTATAGATTTGATGAACATGATTTTTAGGAAATTTTTGTATTAGTTTGCAAATAACATTCTTGAGTACTCAAAGTCTTAAAAAGATTATGTATTCTACTTGCAACTTTTATTAAAAATTTTGAGAGAACATCAACTTCAAGAGAAAGTTTTCAAGAATTCTGGTTGACTCGTATAATATTTTTAAGACATAAGCTTGGTATAGTAGAAATATTATTTGACCCTAAGAAGATTGATACTATTATGAATTGGTACCCATTATTGTCTCAAAGATCAACATTTTCTTGGGTCTTACCAATTATTATCAAAATTTGGGTAAGAAGTTTCCTAGATAACAACATTATTAAAAATATTGAATCAAAAAGCTACAAATTTTGAGTAAGATGTTGATTATGATGATAATTCCTTACAATTAAAAGAAAAAATTGACAATATCTCTAGTCTTAGTGTTGGAGATAAGGGATATCAAATTTGTAGTGAAGCTTCACTCCAAGGGCTAGGGTGCATGTTGGTCTAGAATGCTAGAGTTGTTACTTATGCTTCAACTAAAGCATCAAGAATAATTATCCAATGATTTAGAGTTAGTTGTCATAGTTTTTGTTTTTAAAAATTAGGATATATTACTTATATAGGGTGGAGTGTGTGTTCATTAACCATCAAAGTCTAAAATAGTTTTTACTTGGAAAGAGTTGAATTTGAGATAGAGAAAATGATTAAAATTCATTAAAAATAATGATTTTATAATCAATTATTATTTAGATTAAGCTAAGGCTATTATAGATTCTTTGAATAAGAAAGTTATTGTGTATTCCCTTATTGGTTAGTCCAACTAGAAATAGATTTTCTTTAAAATTAATATATTGTAGTTGGAAAGAGTTGTGTAAAGAAATATGAATTTGCTCTATTAACTCTCTATAAGGCTATATTGACTTGTTTCTATCTGTGAATACATGTTGAATTTCAAAAGCTATTTCTAATAGTTAGAGATGAATAAGAATTTGATTTTACTTTAGATGGACATGATGTAATGAGATTCGTAGACAAGTTGTGTATTCCTACTCGATAGTAACTTAGGTAATTGTTATTATCTGAAGCTTGGAATTTTAAGTATTATATCTATCATAGAGGTATAAATTGAGATATAGATAGTATAAGGACATATCTAAAAAGTAATACTATAGAATGGGTTAAGTGTCTTATTTTCCAACAAATTAAGGGTGAATAACAAAAACATAATAGATTGTTGCAACCCTTATCATTTCTTAAATGGAAATGAGATGTGTGATGGATTTTGTTATCCTACAATGTCTATAAGACATGATTTAATATGAGTAATTATGGATAGATTGACTAAGTCTATATATTTTTTAGTTATCAAAATGACCTTTTTTATAGAAAAGTTAACTCATATTTATGTTAAATAGATCATGAGATTACATGGAAATCCAAAAGTGATTATTTTTATAAAGATCTTAAGTCCACATCTTGATTTTGGAGAAATATGCATAGAGCATTTTCTACCTAGATGAGATTTAACATAGCCTTTTACGCTCAAATTAATGAACAACTAATAAAACTCTTAAGAACTTGATAAGACTTTGTGTGTTAGATTTTGAGAATAATTGGGAGAGTTATTATTGATAGAATTTTCTTATAACAATAATTTTTAAGCTAGCAATCAAATGGATCCTAATGAAGTCAAATATGAAAGAAAGTACTGAGGTACTCTATCTTAGTTCGAGGATAAGAAATGATAGTTGATTGGATTAGGTTTTGTTAATGAGGCCAATAAAAAGATAAGAATAATAAAAAAAGGTTATAAATTGCTCAAGATTGAAAAAGAAAATACTTTGATGAGAACCATATAAATATTGAATTCATAAAGGCAAACACATCTCTCTTAAAGCGAGTCCCACAGAAGGAGTAATCAATTTTAGCATAATAAGAAACTTGAGACCAAAATATAATAGATCTTTTGTGATATGAGATAGAGTTAGACTTATTATTTATAGAATGTCTTTGCCTCCACAAATAACAAGGGTGCACAATATTTTTCACATTTTTTCTATGAGTAGATTTGTTCTTGATTCATCTTATAGTATTTGATATGACTCAAAAGATATTGAAATTAAGCCCAACAGTCATATCAAAAATAATCAATCAAAATTTTAGTTAAGCAAGAAAAGTGAATAAGAAATAGGGTTATTCCCATTGTTAAGAAATGAGAGTATGATGTCTCCACAAGATGGGTGAATTATGAAAATCAAACTAAATACTTCTTAAGTAAAATAGTGAAAGAATTTTAGATTCTTAAATTCTCTTAAAATATTAGTTTAGAAAATCTTATTAATTTTGAAACCTTTGTATAGAGAGTTAAATAAAATAAGATACACAAAATATTTTTAGGTGGTTAGATCTAAACTTGGATCTATATCCATTATTGGCCAAAAGGTAAGGAAAATATTAAACAACAACTTTAGTAAAAATAGGTTAACAAAACTCCATTCTGGGATAGAAGATCCTACAAATATTAGGCCAAAGGATCTTGCAAGCATTGGCTATAGGACCTTACACACGTGGCTAAAACATCTTAAAATCATTGGACCAAATTATGTTGGAAGGAGTGCATTGTTCAAAAGATGGGGTAGGGGGAGTGAATTGTGCAAATATAAAATCAATTTAATTTTAATAATTCAAATGATTTCCCAAACTAAACCAAACAACTTAATAAAAGGATGTCCTTACACAAGCCAAATTCACCTATTTTAATTTCTTTATGTAGTGAAGAATTTTTATTCTCTTAATGGTTATGATAAATAAGTTTTTGGAATTATTATAGAGTTTTAGGTATTGTTATTTTGTTTTTTAAGTCCTTTGTGTGAGTACTTGCTATGAAACAATAATCACAAATAAGTTAGAACACATGTGAATCACAAGGAGATTTTTAAGTGATTTTATCTAAACTTAGATCACATACACCCTCAATTGAATGAATTATCTTCCACAAAAAACCATTGCCATTTTCTGGCAGCCAGGTAAAGCAAACCTAACACAACCACTCCTATTTTATCACAATCAAGTGAGGTAAATCTAATATAATCACTTTCATTTTTTCCATAACCTAACATAAATCATTCCCTTTTTTGTCACAACAAGGTATAGGTCAATCTCACTCAAAAGATCATACAACAACTTATAAAAATGTCACAAAACTTATCAAATCAATACATACAAATATCTTATATCATTCACTTGAAAGGAATATATAACACAATGTCTAGTGAAAGGATGTTAATAGTTATTATGCATAGATTTGATGTAATAGATGTAAGATCAATGTAGATGAGCCTTGGGATATAATAATAACAATAATAGGATGAGGATATCTTTCACTATTATTCATAGCCTACAACTCTTAAAATCTTTCACTTCTAAAATGATTTTCTAATTAAATCATTACCTTTTTCTTGCTCAAATCCACTCCAATTTATATCAATCAATATGATATATGCAAATAAAGAAGTTTTAATGGTAGAAATCCTACATCAAAAATAATTGAACCAGCTATTACAAGTTTTGGTGATTGACTGTATTAATGTGATACCATCATCGTACAAAGACAATATACATTACTCATTCACCCAAATGATACACATATTTAATTAGTTCATTTTCACATCTCATAAAATATCGTCATGGATTATATTGATATGTTAAGGTTATTATACCACTATGATATAAATTTTCTCAATATTAGTCTAAGTCTTAACTAAAGCTATTGAGAAGTGCCATCATACCAATATTGAAATGATATCATATAGGTATAAAGGAAATCCATTCACACAAATCCAAGTTTAGTTGGATAGAATGCATTAGTACAAAGGTAATAACATACTTGTATGTCCATGGAATAAATCCTTAATTGGAAAGTAATAGTATAGTAAATGCATCATGCTAATATGTTGCTCAATTCCAACTTATACACTCATTACTCTAGTATGGTTCTTGTTTGACGTTATCAAAATAATATATCAACTAGCACAAAAGGTGATGTACTATACAAATCTTAATGATTTTAAACCTTAAAAAAGCTCTCAAGAAACCTTCAGAGTACTTGTCTAACATGATTAAATAATATATTATACTAGTATGAAAGGTGATATTATATTTTATGAAGATCAATGAGTTTAACCATTATGACACCTATGAGAAAAAACCTTATATTACTAATTTAATAAGGGATATTATACAATTACGATGTGTACAATGCTCAGCTTTAACTTATATCATATATGGTTGATAAAAGGATAAGCACAGTACAACCACTTCAGCTAAGCATCAAGCAACAATTATATTAATATGACGAGAACATCACAACTATACATTATACTATTTAATTATAAATGATAGAGTAGGATATTAGAATATAGACGTATGATGACAGAATCATATTGTATAATTTATATACAGTTTTGAATTCAAAGCTTGTATCAAGGTGATTTTAATTTTTATTGATTTAAAATTCATCCTAAGGTAAAGTTAACTTTTTAGACAAAATTTTTCTTAGATATTAAACTGATTTTTCTTGGTTTGACTTATATGAAAATAGATAGAGATTAACTATGCATGAGATGAATGGATGTCATCCTATGTGCTACATAACAAACAAATGATAAATATAAGATAATATGTAAAGATGAGCTCTAGATTGGTAGCCACACAACCAAGAGTTAAAATAATGGCTTCATAATTTAGAAGTTGAGCTAAGCATAAGTAAAGTCTCAAAACACTTATTGAAATGACTTTATCTATGAATTACTCCATGGAACACTTAATCAATCCTTAGTTGATTTTAAGATATATGATCTAAAAATCACTCAAGAAAAAATATTAATAATAACAACACAATGGTTTTATTGTTATTAAATAAGTACTGAAAAGACTTTAGGTATAATAATCTCTCTTGTTTGATGATGACAAAAACAATGAACAAATAATGAAGTAAAAAGGTATAAAACATGAAAGCACATAAATACTCTTACATTCAAGCCCCCATATATGCAACTTAAATAATTGAGGACTAAATAATGGGATTTCATTCATGTTTATCATTTCACACTTTAATCTCACTTTTTGCTATGCATCAAAAGAAAAAGCAGAGTAAGGACTAAGAGAAAAAGGTGCATAATAATTGACACTTGCATAAAAATATAACAAGGTGAATAACGTAAGTGTGCAATATAAAATTTAATTATATCAATATAACTATGTAGTTGATCGAGCTACAATAAAGCATAAGAACTCAGTTAAATCAACCTATGACATAATTGTGCAAATTTAACAAAATGTATTCTATCTAGAACTAGAATTCAACAAAAAATATGATAAAAAATACATCAGTAACTATACCATATCAATAAGATGCATAATTAGAAAAAAGAAAAAGTAGTCCAACACATTTAGGACAAAAATTCTTATGTTCCTCATGAAAACTTAAATTCTAGATTACTAGTTTATCACCACAATGGGTGTACATCTATTTTGTTGTTGAAAAATTTGGCAATGAAGGACCAAAGGTTTTCAAGGAATTTTTTAAAAGTATTAATTGCCAAAAACACAGATGCATAAGAAGTAAAAATTATTTTAACAAAACACTATTAAGGGATATAATTTTTTCTCCCCTTATATGTTTGCATATAAAAATTTTAAAAACAAAAAAAGGTATAAACATTAAATTAATCAATAAGCTTCTTAAGGTTTCTCCTCTTTTCTAATACAATTAAGGAAACACCTTCACATAAAAATTGTCTCACCAAAATCAAACCTTTAACCTTTTAGGTAAGAATGAGTAGCATAAAATAACCACTTTATAAGGAATCCAATTGAATAAAAAATCCTTCAAATCATTCTTAATTTTAGCACTATAATTTTTTCCCTCTTTTATATGACCATTTGAGGTGGTATTACACTCATTCCTATTGATAAATATGAATTCAACTTATACAACTTGTTATAATTAGCAACTCATCAACATTTTATTCATCAAAAGAATTATATACTAGCACATCTCAAATATATATTATAACATTCTTTTAAGAAAAATTTTTCAAACATCCTTAGAGAAATTATCATTTCTATTCTTTAATTCTATAGTTAAATTTGATAAGATATCTAGTTTAATGAAAAATGTAGTCTCAATTAGTGAAGGTTGATCTTGAATCTTGCTGAACTTAATGTTTTAAATTATGGGAGTATGATTTTCACAAGAGAGAGATAAATTATACAAATTATAAACTTAAACAAATTTCAAGTCAACTCAAATTATTTGACTATGTATAGCAACAATATATATATATATATATATATATATATATATATATATATATATATATATATATATATATATATATATATATAGATTTCTTGGTCTTATTAGGTATTGTAATGCATGTTTTATGAAATGTTGTAAGGATTTGCAAACATAGCTGCACTATAATGCAAATAAAATCAAATATACATAAGAGTTTTAAGTGGTTCAATAGCCAAATAGTTATGCAATCCACTAAATACCAGCTTAGTAAAAGCTTAAAGCATTGTCTTAATAAAAGATTATAATGTTGGCTTAATAAAAATCTATAACACTAGCATAATAAAAGCCTACAATAGGCTTAATAAAAGCCAATACAATAGCTGAATAAAAAGGAACACATAAGCTTGATAAAATCTTACAACTACTTAATAAAAGTCAATAAAAAATAAGTAAAAGATTATACAATAGGAAAAACAAATAAAGTAAAACCTCAATATAATAATTCATATAATCAATGAATAATTAAGTAAAAGGCATATTTTTTCAACACAAGATATATAATGAAGCTCAATGCTCATACAAGAGATAATGCAATAAAAATAATTTGAAATAACAAATTGTAACTTAACTCAAGGTTGAAAAGAAAGGCCATGATGAGTGTTCTAAGATAAATTTCATGACCTTACCCATTGCTCTTCTTAGAAATCAAGAATCTAATGAAGCTTTCTCAAAATAGATTTTTTGATTAAGCATTCCTTATTCTATCATATTTGAATATATTTACATACTTCTAAGAATTCTCTCAAATGGCTCCAAAGCTCCATCAAATGACTATCTAAAAAGTTAGTCAAATTAGGCATTACTTAGATCTTGAATTGGTCGTAGTTTACTATCTAAGTGATCCTATAGGTATGTTGCACTACAAACAACATCATCAAGTTAATCACCAAAGTTTTATTTGTATATTTTCATTATGTAAGATGGATCATAAAGCTTCTTACAAATCTAAATTTTGAGCTTTTGAAAAACTAATGATGTATGGTTGTATACTATGATAGATCCTATGATAAGTACATTTATAATAAACATATGGTATCATATTTGCATGATAAGTGATAGGTACTATTATAATGCAAAATTTTTAAATATTTTGTTAAGTCCTAGAGTTAGGCTCTCAAGTTAAATTATATCATTTATGAATGAAGATTGTGTCATATAGGTACAAAAGAGATTAACATGCTCACAACTTAAGTCCTGAACTCTCACTAAATAGATAAATATATCATATGACTAAAATGAATATCAATGTATTGTACGAAGTCCATCAGTGTCTCACATCACTAGGGATTATAGGTGATGTACTCATATAATATGATGATAATATTTATATGATAGTACATAATTTTCAAACATCTATCATCATTTGGTTTGAAAATCTAGAGTACTAAATCGTAAATTAGATCTCTTGAATAAATAATAAGTGTATTGTATGATAGTGGTATTAAATTGGTACGACTTGTGTAAAATAACTATATTACTTAGGATTATGCTCAGTTGATGCTTTGTTTAATCCAAATATTAATTAATTGATGAGTCCATCGTACAAGGATGATTAGTTCAACCAATGCAAACCCTCCTCAATTCAATCTCTTCTTAATTCTAACTTTATTAGCCTTAATACAAGATTTAACTCACTATGAATGTAATGTCCTAAGGTAGACAACACATGTAAAAAAGTTGAAATACATGTCTTCAAAAAATTGAAAGTGTCTCAAATAAATTATTATAAGATTTGGCATTCTAATTACCAAAATAAAAAGACTTAATAATGATCTCCTCTTTATGCTACTTGAGTTGGTGTTTCTTCTGGTGCTAGTTGCATTTAACACACTCAAAGACCTCCTTTAAGCTTCTTGTGTCACATGATCGAACTCTTCTCATGATTAACCTAAGAGCTCTTAAGATGGGTTATCTAAATTCAACATTGAAGAAAAGTATTAGTAAATATAACATAATAGTTTTCTTGTCATTAAACAAGTGGTGTAATAACCAAAGGATATAATAATCACTCCATTTTGATGATAATAAAATCATTAAAGAAATATAGAAATTAAAAAGTAGTAAATCATGCAAAGCATACAAATGCTTCCCCTTAATGTATGCAGTTAGTCACATAATAAATTAAGCATATGGATGTTGTGAATGCTTATCATTTCTCACTTCTCTCTCCCCATTTTTGTCTTGCATCAAGTGATAAAGAAAAATTAAAAAGAAAGCAAACAAGAGGCGCACACAATTATAGATTTGTTGACAATGTGAACTATAAAAGATCAAAGATTTCCAATAATCATTAAAAGCTAGTCAAAGAATATCTCACTTATTGAAGTGTCTACCAAATAAGAAAACACATTAACAAAGCTTCAAGGGTTTTTTTTTCTTTTCTCCACTAAAATTGATACACATAAGACTTGTATTAAAAAAACAAATAAGCTTGTTAAAAGAATTAAAAAAAATCTACATTCATGATAATTAAACTAAATAATCATGCTTCTAAGGAATTTTCCTTATTTCTATTAATGAACAAGAAACATGCATAAAGCATAACAAATTAAGAACTATATTTTGGAATCCAAACAAATTTTGGTGTAGCCAATTTACAATCAAGTGATAAATATTTCAAGGTATTTTCTTACTTTTCTTTTCAAACCATATATATTTAAGTTACTCAGAATTTACATTGATTCTAATATTATGATCCTTAGAAACATGACCTTTCTTCAAATAATAATCAAAAGTGATGGAGCATAATAGAAATTTTTAACAACATGCATGGACTTAGAATTTTAAATAAATGCTTTATTATGCACATAATCATATGAAACATAATTAGAATGGAAATGTGCCTCAACCTTTATACCTTCATATTTGCTATTAGATTGTACCCTTTTGTCCACTAGCCGTTGCCTTGTGGGCTTACAATCCATAGTGCTTTCCTCCATATGATTGTAAGTGTAATCAATGTCCCTATGCTTATAGAGATTTTCTAACTCATACTAAACATAATAAGTAGTATCAAGGTTCATAATCTTTTCAAATACAACCTTAGAAAACCCATAATGGATAATATTCAAAGCATGATAATTCAATTGAACATGATGCTTTTCTTTTAAAGAAAACTCATTCAAAGTTTTTTTAACAACCTTTTCACTAACCCAAAGGAAATACATAATCATTTTCAACAACATCCCACAATTCAATTTCAAAAAAATACAATGAATACAAGCAAAAAAAATTCAAAATGAATACAACCTTAGAAAAGCCATGGTGAACCCACGCATTTCAAAGGTGGCTTGGCATGGGCAGGTGGCACGTGTGTGCCGCCAAGGCCCTTAAGGTGTGGATTTTGTGAAATTTGTAAAACTGTGTAATTTTGGTAAAAAAACACATGTTTCTTTTAAAAATTAAAATATTATATTTTTTGTAATAAAATATTATATCTAAATCTCTACATAAAAAAATAAGAATGATGAGTAAAGTAGTTCAAAAAATCGATAAATTTAGAAATTCATGAATTAAAAACTCCTTGAAGAGAAGCTTCTTAGGGATTCAATCTCCTTGAAACAAAAAATAGCATTCTCTTTTCTTTCTTCCTTACTTCCTCACAATTATTATGCTCCAACATCTATTATTATAACTCAAAACATAAAGTCTATTGTCAAGGGTTTGGGGCTAGAATACCTCATAGATAGATCATACAACATATGATAACAATCATGGATTGTATTAAGATGACCAACTTTTCATTATCATTATGATGGAAATTTGCTTAGTATTCATTTAAGTCTTAAACTAAGGCTATTGGTTATGTGCTATCATATTAGTATGAAAGGGATATTATATAGTTTTAAGGGAAATTTCCTTGATCTAACCCTTTATTTCATTGGATAAAACGTACTATTATGATGGAAATAACCTCCTTAAATGTCCATAGACAAATCCCATAACCATAATAGTATGACAAATGCATCGTACTAATACATTGCTTAATTCTAACTCATACACTCATTGCTCTAGTATGATCCTTGTCTGACTCTAATAAAAGAATATATAATAGTAATACAAAATGTAATATGGTATTATACAAAACTTAATGATTTTAATCCTTAGGACACCTCTCAAAAAAAACCTAGAGTATTTGCTCAAGCCTAACTAAATAATATATCATAACAATCTAAAAGGTGTATTATATTGTACAAAGATCAATGATTTTAACTCATAAGACACCTCTTTAAAAAAACCTCATAGTACTTATACAATAGGGATATCCTACAAGTATAATGTGTAGAACACTCAACTTTAACTATGATTGTACATGAATGATAGACGGATAAATCTAATATGATGAGGTCAACTAAGAATCAAGGAATTATTCTATCAATATGATTAGAATTTTATAACCATGTAATATGCTATTTAACTATAAATGGTATAGTGAGATGATGAAATGGACAAGTACTATGATAAGAATCATAATACTTGTATAGTTTTGAATTCAAGACTTGTATCAAGATGATCTCAAATTTTTTTATTTCACATTCATCCCAATATAAATTTAACTTTTTAGGAAACATGTTTTGTCAGATATTAAGCCATTTTTCATGATTTGACTCATATGAAAATAGATAAAGATGGACCATGCATAAGATGAATAAATGTAATATTATGTATCATATAAAAGATAAAATGATAGGTTCAATAATTTTGGGCCAAGATAATATGCAAAGGATGAGTGTCAGATGAGTAGCCACTCCACCAAGAGATGAAACAACTGCTCCATGATTCTCAAGTTGAGCCAAGATGAGCAAAGCCACCAACACTTCCTAACATGTCTTCACATGTGGATTGTTTTATGAAATATTTGATTAAACTCTCATTTTTAATTGATTAATCTTGATTTAATTATGAGATACATGATCTATGAATTACTCAAAAAAGTATTAATAAAAACAACACAATTATTTTGTTTTCACCAAACAAGTGGTTGAAGGATAAAGGGTACAATGCAATGGAGCCTACAATATCAAGTTACCCTACAAAGTGGTTAAATGATCAAGCAAAGAGGAAAGAAAAATTCTTAATAATGAAACAAAAGATACAATGAAAAGCTCAAATACAATTGTCTTAGAACCCAAAAAGAGAAACAAAGGACACTCTAAAAACCTTATAAAATAATACAAAATGTTGTTTTGTTAAACCCTTGGTTCTTATACAACTAATTTGATAAAAACAAAATCATTATATAATTTTAATAATGATTTTAAGTGTTTTAGGTTATTTATCTTAATATTAAATTATCAATCATGTAGAGAGCATGATCACTTGACTCAAGGAGCTTAATGATAATGTTTTGGTGCCATGAAAAACACAAGCTTAGGTAGCATAAGGAGTCGATCAATATCAGTTACTTTGTTTTGGCATTATAAAATAAAATCTATAATAATTTACTTGATATAATAGGATTTGATGAGGTTTGAGTGCAGGAGTTAAAAGCTTTAAAATCATTTATGCACTAATTTAGGATTATTTAAGACATACATTTTAACTAAGGTTATTTTCACATAAATACCTTGGAATAGAGAAATATTAATAAATTGAATTAGTTAATATAGAATGATCATGTAGGAGTTGAAAATTGGATGAATAGGTCAAATGTGCAAAAATTGTATAAACATAGTCATACTATAGCTTCGTCATGCAATATAACTAGTTATTCTTAAGACCAAACAAAGAGTTGAACATAGGCTATCCTATGCTAAGTAGATTGAATATGTCATTCATACATGTATGATACTTTTATCACACAAATATAATTGAGAAAATATTTGAGATTTTGAACTTGTGTTCTTTATTTAGTATGAAATACTTATCATGCTTGTATGACCACTTCTATAGTAGAGTAAATAGAGTGATCAAACTGAGTGATGCAAGTGTGATATGAGGTTTATCTATTATACATATATGACCTCAATAATATACAAATACATCATTTTTTTTCATGAGATTTTGGGAGATTAATGGAATTCATGAGGTTTTTATAGTATGATGTTACTTATAATAGCCATTCTATCAAATTTAATAAAGAGTAATTGCTTGGGACTTAGGTAGTAAGAATGCTAAAAGTCAACATACAAGTATGAGTCTCTTATTATATGAATATGATCTTTTATTTACAATGAGAGTAGTGGATGTGAATAACTTAGTACATTTTTAGTACTTTTTATCATATCATATGATCATGTAAAAACTTGAGACCTAAAAATTTAGATCATAAGAGTTATGTTGTTCATACATGTATGATGTAAACAAATATGTATGAAAGTTTATTGGCTAAAAAATGAATTGGATAGATATGTCTAATGGATTAGATGATCACATATAGTATTTATCTTATTTGTATGATCCTTAGATTAGATAATACGATCAATTAATGAAGTATGAGTAAGGATTAGTTTGAGTAGTTTCTAAAAACTTTAATTTAGCTATTTGGGATTACTAGATCCATTATAAAGCATTGTAAGGTTTAGCTTGTGTTAAAGGCTAATGCTTACTTTCATATCTTTTTAAAGAGTAACACTTAAAAATCTTTATTGCTAAAGAGAATGGAAGAATAAGTTCATGGATTACAAGCATTGATCATATTTATTACACCATTCATTCATTCCATAATGAGCTAAGGTGTATATTATTACTTATTTACTTTCATTGAGAAAAATTGAATATCTCTTCTACTTTTTTTAGCCAAGTTTAGAATGCCTATTGCTTAAATTGATTTGGGTTATAAGATATTGTAATTGAGTTTTATACTTGGTTTATTTGCCTTATTCTTGGGACTTTGATCTTTATTTTTTGCTGTGTTTTGACTATTTTTGTTAGGTATAGCTCATTGTTTAGGTTTACCTTTATCATGAAATAATAAAAAGGGAGTGATTACTTGCTGATTTGAATCCTATCTGGTTGTAGCAAAAAAGGAGTGGTTTTAGAGCGAGCCTAGATATTTGGTTGAGGGTGGATGTAGATTTGTGATTAGAGCAAAGAGCCTAAAATTTTTATTGTATACTTTCCTTACTTGTGCTCTCACATAAATGTGTTTTTCAAACCTAAAACTATTTCTAAAATAAATTTTATAAGAGCCATTAAGATTTACAGAAGACTTTCGTTGTTGCATTACTTTATCTTGAATTGACTTAAGTTTATAATTTGCACAATTGACCCCTCTTTTGTGGACATCAAGCTTCCATACTTCTAAAATTGATATTAAAGAGAAGTTGAATCAAAGGGAGAAACTCTCACATGAAAATCCTCTTATTGTTTCACATAATGATTGATGAATTTTCTTCTTTGGGTGATGGATCTTCTTCTTATTATTCTTGTATATTTGATGGAAAATTTTATTTGTATTGAAAAAATTGAATACTCATTTTCATTAAATTGGTT
Organism: Vanilla planifolia; assembly: GCA_023846275.1. Lineage (NCBI taxonomy): Eukaryota > Viridiplantae > Streptophyta > Magnoliopsida > Asparagales > Orchidaceae > Vanilla > Vanilla planifolia. The sequence goes on from CM043870.1 coordinate 23,238,790, forward strand.
GATATACAATTTTGGGATATAGTTGAAAATTCTTTGGAGTTTCCTTTCAAAAATTTTGGTAATTTATTCATTAAAAAGTCATTAAGTGAACTCATCCCATTCAAAAAATAAAGAATTCAACATAATTTTTGTTCCTTAAATAATGTTTGTTGTGCTTTATCAAATATTGTATTTGAAAAAATTATGAATTTTGATATTACACATTATGCTTAGCATGTGTTGTAGACTTTTTATGAGAATCTGGAAAGTATTTGCATCTCTAGTCACATTGAGAATATTGTTGTAGATTATGAGCCTATAAGTTCATGTCTAATGGACAAAAAGGATAAACCCAAGAGTAGTGAGAAAGAATAGATGTTGTGGTACACTGTCATTTATGCGAGAAAGTGGGACACCACCTTGAGTGCCTGATATTTTTTGAAAAAGAGAAACAAGAAGAGGAAACTCAAGAAGAACAATAAGAAGAAGGTGAACAAGCTAACCATATAGAATGATTCATATCCAACATCACCACCTTCAAGAAATAAGGAGAACAAAGAAAAGAAAGAAGTGGCTTGTCTCATGACACTCACCCTGACTCAATTAAGAGTGACGACAATAAGGTAAGAAAACGTTATAATAAAGAATTAGAAAGTAATTTCCTTGAATTAGTTGATACTTTTCAATTGCATGCAAAGAAACATAAAGATTTCAAGAAAGAACATAAATAATGTTTTAGTATTTGTGAATTGTTGAGTGAAACTAATGAATAGTATTTACTTGATTTTCAATCTACTTAAGATGAACTTTTTGGAAAAATTATTTTGAATGCAAAGATAAACCTTTCTTTGAACAATTCAAAAAGTTGCATTCTAATTGTGCTTCTTCTCACATCATGTATATGGAATTTATATTTCCAAATTCTAAATCTATGCATGTTGAATATTTTTCTTATGACTCATCTATTACTTACAAATATTACTTAAAGGATGGCCATATATCTACATATTGCAAGATAAGACTCAATGTAAATTCTAGATATCCTACTTTTATATGAGTAGAAAAGAAAATTTATAATATACCGAAAAATGTTGTATCACTTATTTATAGATTAACAAGATCCAAATGGATTTGAATCCGAAATTTAAATTTTAAATTTGAGAAAATCACTTGAAAAACTTGCTATAATACCTTGTAAGTCTTTAATAATTTTTATGACATTTGTAAGCTTAGTCTAGTTAACCACTATTTCAATTTTTTGTTAATCTAATCCTATAGCAATAATTGCATATCCAAAGAATGAGACACTTGTTAGCAAAAAAATGTAGTTGGAAAATTTGGCATATAATTGATTTTCATTCAAAAACTACAAATACCTTATTTAAGTGCAATGCATGCTCCATGGTACCCTTTGAGTATATGAAAATGTCATTAATAAATACAAATAAAATTATCTAACCATTGTTTGAAGACCCATTTCATCTAGTCCATGTAGGTTGTTGAAGTTAGCCCAAAAAGTTGTACAAAGAACTTATATTAACATACATGGTCCTGAATGTTATCATTCATATGGCTTCCTTCTTGAATTTTAATTGGCTATACCTAGATCACAAGTCATTCTTTGAAAATACCATTAATTCTTACAATTGATCAAAGAGCTCAACCATCCATGATAATGGATATTAATTCTTTATTGTGATCATGTAAAGCTCCCTATACTCTATGCACATTCATATTCCCTGTTAATGGATCTTTCGTCAAGTATTTCCTCTTGTAACTCCATTTCCACCATCTTATATGATTCTTTAGAGATAGGTTCAACTCTTGGTAATAGATTGATGTGAAACTTAATTTATATATTAAGAGGTAGTTCTAATAGATCCTTAAGAAACACCTCAACACATTCATTCACACATTATAAGGACATCTTATGGTTGAGGTTTTTTTTTATCAATTAGTTATGCTAAAATTTTCTACTTTTTTATACCAAATTTTCTACTTTTAGTGCAAAAATAAGGGGTTTTCTTGGCCCTTACCAAAGAAAATTACGTTGCTATCATCATCCATATAAATGTTTACTCTCTTTTCCTAATAATGAATGATAACTCTATAGATTATTAGCCAATACATTCTCAGTATATGGTCAAATTCCTTTAGGCTAATGATATTAAATTTTGATTTGATAGATTTCCCATTTATTTCAACATTTTCACTTAGGAATTCAACTACTTCAATCTCTCTAGTTGGTAGTGTAAGCAATAAAGGGCTACTTAGTAGATAATAATACATAATTAGGCATGTAACTTGTAATAGCCCACTTTAATTATAGGTTTTCTTACTAAATGTAGGTATTGCAAATCCATAACTCAATAATTATTATAATTCTAAGTACTTTGAATTATGTGCAAAGATGAGAATAGTAAGATCTAGGTTTGACCTTATCATTATGATGGTCTCAACTTGAGGAATCCTTGGTATGTTGTTTATAATTTTTGAAAGTCAATCGAATTTTTAAAAAATTTCTAATATAAAAAATAAATATAAATAATTATTAAAATAATTCTTTTATTATGGAAGCTATAATTATCTCTAACCATGGAAACTATACTTGCATGAAACTTGGTGCAAAAAAGGAAAGACCAAAGATGAAGGAAGCAAAACTACTAAAGGAGTGTTGAGGCTCATAACAACTATTGTAAGCAAGGCTGCTTTTGAGAGTTTTTAGCATGAACCTAGGTTTGGGGAAGGTGAAAAATGCTAGACATTTTTTAAGCAAAAGTTCAATTCAAGTATAATTTTTCTTGTGTTTCCCTTCTTTGAGATGTGCATAGTATGAGGGATAGAATGAGGTTGAATTTTGGATGTGGTGAGAATTTAGTTAAAAATCTCCCAATTTGCTATTTTCAACTATGTAAATTATGTAGTGTGATTGGCCTCATCATATTCCACAATCTAAATAACTTAGCATGGTGATAAGGTTATTAGTTAGCTCTTAGAGGAGCAAAATTTGGTTGATTGGAGCATGATTAGATCATACAATTTTATAAAGATGATTAAATAGTACAATCTTCTTTAAGAAGTGCACAATTGTGATTAGCTCATCTAATCCATTATCAAATCAACTTATGTTAGAGGTGGTACAATATAATTTAAGAAATTTGATTGTACGATTTTAAACCTAAACTAATGGATCATAAGCAAGTTTCCATGGCATTTAGGGATCACTTTTGATAGTTTTTGTAAGTGCTTTTAATACAAAAAATGAGTAGCTTTAGGAAATAAGAAGAAATAAAAGGTAGAAAATAAGAAATTTAAACTTTTTAAAGTTTCAAAATAGATTTTGAACCATTATTAATTAAACACAACAAGAATTGTGTAAGAAATGAAAGGAAGAGATAAGAAAAAGAAAAGATAATTAAGGAGAAATCTTAGAGCCATCAAATAGTGATGCTAAATAACTATGATTGAAGTTGGTTGAATTGTTTTAATTTCCTTGAAATATCATGGAATGCAATATGGTGTGAGCATTTTGCATGTTAAGAAATTATTTACATATGCTCTATTTTATGTGACTGTTTATCGTTACAATGAGTGCATACACACACACACATACACATATCTTGAAATATTATATAAAAACATTTGTGTATATGATGTCATACAAATAACAGCCATGACATAGTAGAGACCCATCCTCATCAATAAAGAATATTGGCAATAAAGGGCAATGGTTTCATGATAGATGGTGATATGATATGCAATATTAAGGAGAAAGATAACAATCATATAAGAAAAAGTCCAGTTTAAATAAAAAAATAAGAAAAAAATGAAAGAAAAATTTGAATACAAAAAAGGAAGGCAAAAGATATGAAACGATATTAGTATTATATGATGCTTATGTTTATACATGAGCATGATGTATATGAACATTCATTCAATGATTTAGTACTTTCATATTTTTATGTAGATTATGCATCAATTATTTATTACTCTTTCCTTATTATTGGCTACATTTTTTACTTTTATGCTATCTTTATTCTTGTAGCTAGTAGTTTGCCCATTGAGCATATCATGCTTATTCCTTACATTATGAACTAGGATGCAAACACTCATAGAACTAAGGGAATGGAAGATTAAGACCCCAAGTTAGAGAGATTCTATTGTATTTTGTAAGCTCCATTAGAGATATTTTATCTGTGAGGACTTGTTATACTCTTCAATAATTGTTGTATCAATATTGTTATTATAGTTTTTACTTTGTATTACAATTTTAAATTATGTGCATTGTTTTTTATTTGGTTTCCAACATAGATAATTTATGAATTATGATATTTCTACATCACTCTTAGTCATTTTTAGTTTTGTGCCTTTGAAATTGCTACTATGCTATTCCCTTTTTTGGGCTTGCATTCTTGTAGCCATCTCCTATATTGTTTTATCACTCTATTTCTAAGGGTAAACTTCAATTTTTAATGTATTGTTAGAACTTGTTACTTTCTCATCACATATATTAGGATGTTTATATTCCATTCTATGCATTGCAAGTTCTTAAACCATATATATAATAATATATGTAAAAATCTCTAGTACACAATCATTAATTCATAAAGATAAAAGCAAAAATTTTATAAATAATTATGTATGCTTCTCTTTATGATAGGAGGAGTATTTCATAATAAAGGTATTTAACATTCATTAATATGATATTGTCATGGTCATACCATGATCTATCCAAAATTTTTCCAAACTGATATTCATTTTTTTAAAACATCAGATTAAATACTTTCACCTCTATTATCATTTCAAAAAATCACAAATATCACATATGCATATAAGAGAACCCAAAGTGTTAAAGATAACAAAAACCAATTTCCTTTTCTTGTTGTAGTGAAAATACAAAATAAATAAATATAAAACCCATGTTTACTTATGGAACAACATATTATTACATTATCAAATATCTAAATCTTAGTACATTATTTTTCTAATATAAAGCCAAGATAGTGATGCTGAAACATCATCTCTAACCATCACTCTCCTATATTCCTATGATGTGAGTCCAAGTTAACTAAAAATATGGCAAAATATATAATATTGTTATTGGGGAATTTGATAATTAGCCATGTAAAATAAGGTGCTAAAAATATTATCGAAAGATGAAATGGTAAATGAAGGCGTGCATGATCATGTTGTAAATCTAATTAGTTTGCATTAAAAATATGAATGACAAAAATTATGTTTTTTTAGAAATGACTACCACAAAATGGCACCAGATTGACCTCTTTATGAAATGTGATAATAAGATTGAGTTGCCATGTTCTTGTAGTAGTTGAAGAGAAATATAATTGATAACTAATTCAACACAAAATGGGACACCAAATTGACTACCAAATTAAACTGGTAATAAGATTGAGCTACTATAGAAGTATAACAACTTAAAAGGAAATAAAGTTGATAACCAACATATTGTTAACCCTATTGGTCTCGATGGGAGTTCTTTGATGATGTCAAAATCATATGTTATGATTAATAATGCTTTGTTTGAGCTGTTGTCTTAAGATAATTACTAATTATCAATCTTTAAAAAGGTGATAACATAGTGATTCACCTATGGGATTTCATAAATAAGGTGCTTTAAATAATGTTTCACCCCATGAAAAAATTTTCTCTTAATAATGTTGCAACCATCATGAGTAGTCTTTGCATATTCTTGGTGTTATTAGTTTGTTAAAACCCATACATTATTCTCATTGGCACATAGGTCTTGCATTAGTTTTGTACATATTTTTATACTCATGCACAACTGGCTATTTTTATTCATAATTCTTGAGTAACATCATAGGTTATAATTGAATTGAATGAAACTTAAAATACAAATAATAAAACTTGTAATATGTTAAATGTGCACTAATCATATAGTATGACTAGTTCATTCATGTGATTGGACATGGGTTTAGACACGACAATCTAGCATTTGAATTGATTAGTTAGGTTGTTCATATAAAACGATGTCTTCCATCATATAGCACAACATCTACATAGTATCTATATATTTAAGAGATAATAAAACAATCGAAGTTCATATAGTATGCTATCTTGCATTGTACCTATATAATAGTAGATTAATAGAGAGTGTGTAGACTATATGATATAGCTAAAGTACTCTAAATAGTCAAATGTTTGTTAATCTTATAATATAATGATATTGTGTAGTTTATCAAAAAAGAAACCCAATGTCATCATATAGTACAATCTTGTTCAATGTATAGTACAATGCATTTTAAATCAGAGAGTTGAGAATGTCATTGAGACAATTAGTGAAACTAAAGATCTTTGAATAATTTAATGTTCAGATATCATATAGTATGATTTATATCAAAATAAAGATATGTAAATTAATACTTAAGTATGTGAATAAGCTAAAGTTTTTTATAGTATGATGACTATCATAATACTTGTATTATCATTCTTAATAAATGAATATGATGAATTGAACAGGTTAATGGATTTGATGATCAAAATATTCAACACTATAATATAATGCTATCCTTTTTGTCATATAACATGAATGAAAACCAAAGACTAGTTAATCTTATTAAAAATTAGAATTTAGCTATTTGTTTCCTTTGGGATTTCTTGAAGTAAGGTAATAGCTTTTCTTCTCTTGTAAATAGCATTAAAATTAATTTAGAAGAGACTAATGCAACTTTCATATCTTTCTACTAAGAACTTGCTTTAGCCATGCTTAATTATGTGAATCACAATTTAAGAAACATTCTTATAGTGAGAAGAGAACTTATAGTTGATTACAATGAGGAGCATTACTAACTTCTATGCATACATTTACTTAATGTGCCACTTAAAAGGATTTTCTTTGGTTATAGGTTTCATGCACAATTGCTTTATCATTAAAGCTATAATTACATTTTTCATTATAATTTGTTGTTTCTTGTGTATTGAGGTCATTTTGAGCCTATTTTGTTTAGCACTTTTGGTCTAATTTGATTCATGTGGACCATTGGTTTGTAAGGTGTTTCATGTCTGACAAATGGTGGTTGCCAAATAATGTAAGACTAGTCTTCTTTGGTCAAGAGTGGATGTTGGCCTTTCATAAGTGATTGAAGCCCCTAAAAATTCTTTTATAATTTAGTTTTGCACTCTCACACAAAGTATTTCAAACCTAATAAAGATTTTGCATTGAAAAGATTCTTAGAATAACCATAAATACCAAATTTGAAATTTTGCTCATAGTTGTGTTAAAATTTTATATAATATAATTCACCCACTTAATGGAAGTTTATTCTTTCACATATCACAAAATAGGCCACATGATTGTTTATTATATGAAATGGGGTAATATAATCAAATAGCAATATGGGTATAATTTGTTAAAATAAAATATAATCAATTATTAATATACAACAAAATTGGGCACTTCATTGATCATTATATGAAATGGTGTAGAATGAGTGAGTTATCATGTGGGTATGAGTAATTATGATAAGTTGACATGAGCACAAATTTTGGCTTTGTTTATAAATAGAGAAGATTTTTTGGTACATATCAATTCATCACTACAAGGCTTCAGCATTGTTCTAATGTAAAACTATAAGATTATAACATATGTTTCAAGGTATCTATGATTTCATAAAAAATACTCAATTACTGACTAGAACTTCTTATTATTGTTGCTTTGAAAATATGAAGACACTACTTTTATGGAATAAGTGCACCATGGATCAAAAATATCTTTACTTCAAAGAAATTAACTTTGAGATGAAGGAGGTGATTGGAATTGATCAATGATTGTAATATATAAATATATGTCATATATAATCCTAGAAAATCTAATTCAGCAACAAATGCTCTAAGTTGGAGACTAAGTTTAAAAAAATATAATGAGAAATCTAGAAGAAGAATAAATGTGGATGGAAATAGATCATTAAAAGATGAATGGCATATGAAACATCTCAGTCTCATAATATTGAGACATTATCCTCTTAGGTCACCCCATCTCAACCAAAGTAATTAAGATAATCCTTAGGCTAAAGATAAAGATGGGCCTAGATCATGCTCCTAATTACGTGGCACCAAGAAAACTCCTTAAAAATGATGCCTCCTAAGAAATTTCCTCTTTTAGTGTCACAAATATTATCTTAATCACTCAACCAATTAAATTAACTAACTCATAAAAAATAACTCAATAGTTATAAATTTTGTTCAATTTGTTACATGCTTCAAAATACAAGAAAATAAGGCAAACTATTAAAGACTAAATTAGCACAATGTCATCCCAATAGTGGCATCCTTACTCTATTTCTACTTTGCTACATTTCCTTAGTGTGGGCTCTGTGACTAGTCGATGTATTACTTAGTGTCTATGCATATTTAGGCTATCTAGCTTTGTTAAAAACTCTATGTGAGTTTTTATCTCTAGATGATCATACTTTGACGTCTGTGCCACATTAATTGTCTCTTTGAAAAACTTTACTTTGTAAAATTGAACTCCATGCAGTCTTCAAGAAAGTTTGTAGTAACTTCTACAAATCTTCCATGCTCAATCATGTATCCTTTGATGAAGCATTTTTTCATCTAAAAAGGAACATATGTGTAACATTATGGCTCAAAGATATCTCATTAGCTAAGATATAGCCAATATCAAAGAACTTTGGAGCCAAACATTAGGATGCTACACACCTCTTAAATCACCTGTATTAGATTTATCCTAAAAATTTTCTTGATAAATATTACCTTTAAAACACAAAAAATCTTTAACATTAAAAGCATTTCTTATTAACATGTCTAAATGCAATTGAACGATTCAACTATTATCATTAATTGTCTTTAAAACTTTGTAAGGGACAAAAGATCATCATGTAATTTCTTATATTTGTTGGATGCACACTAAAGCATACCTTAAATTCTCTAATGACTCTACTCTTATTCACTATTTTAGAATACCTTAAATTATTAGACTCAATTAGCTTCTTTAAATTATCATGCAAGGTTTGGAAACCAAGCTTAAATGAAATTGCAAAATTAGAATACAAATGAGATGGTAAATCAATCAAATCAATAGGTTGATTAGGTTTTATTTCTTAAATAATTTCAAATGGGGATAACTTTGCAGTCTTAGAAATTTTGCTATTGTAAGAAAATTCAACAAATTATAGGTGTAAATTCCTATTTCTAATACTTTTATCAACTGGCATGCTCAAAGTATTTATTTATGACTAAGTCTAAACCTAATTTGATGACATCTACTTTTAAGATAAATTTTACTAAACTAATTTTCATTAGATACTAAATCCAAAAGTTCATTAAGTACAAGCATAGGAAATATATATTTGATAGAAATATTACTTAAAGCCTAATATAAATAGAGATTCTCCAAGTATCATCTTTCTTAGGTGTCAACAATACAAGAACAAAAAAAGGGCTCATACTCTCTCCCAAAACTACTTTTTAAGGATTTCATGAACTTGTCTTTTAAGCTAAGTATTCTTAGCTTGATTCGTCCTATGATATGATAAGTTTGGTAGTTATGAACTTAAGATGCTATTTATTGCATGATATATGCCTCTTAATGGTGGTATTCATTTGGAAGCTCCTCAAGTATGACATTAGCAAGCATTTTAAGTGGATTAGCAACTTTCTTAATAATGAGTACCTATAATGGCACAAGAAAGGTTTCTTTCAATGCAAAAGAAATAAAAAAACTACTAGTTGTGAACTTTCTTCTCAAATTATTAAATCCCAGATAGGTTTTCAAATCATTCTTAGCATGAAAAAGAATTTTTAAGAAATGTTGGAGTGTGATATTCATACAAGAGATGGGCGAATTGTGTGAATCACAAATTTTAAAAAATCTTCAATGACACAATGGAAATTTTCTATACTATTGATGGTTCTTATAAAGCCTTTTTTAGAAAAAGTTGGTAGCCTAGAAATCTTGTGTTAGACAACAAAAATAAAGTACAAAAGTATTTTTAGGTGATTAGATCCAAACTCATATCTATATATATTATTGTCCAAAAGGATAGGAAAAAATATTAAATGCTTTTTACAAAAGTAGGTAAGGCAAAATCTTACATTGGGCTAAAGGATCCTACAAACACTTGGCAAAATACCATACACACTAACCTAAAAGTGCTTACAATCACCTAGTCAAAGGACCCTATAATATCAGTTTCCTACAATACTATGTTATAAGACCTTACAAATAATTAGGTTAAAAGATGATACCACTCAGGAAAAAGGCCAATACAAGATTAAGTTTGAAATCCCAATAATAAAATAAAGAAACCATAGTCAAAGCTTAATATAGGCCTTATAATCAAAATACAATTTATGCAAGAAGGTAATGTAGTAGAGCAATGAGAAGTAAATTTCAAATAACTCTATGAATGAAGATTATATGAAGGCTTGGAATATGATTTATGCTTGAGTACCATAAGCTTCTACTTCACTTCCTTTAGAAGAGATAATCTCATTGTGTAGCTCTTCACAAAGATGTGCAAGTTAACATTAACCTCTTCTCCTATGTTTAAACCATTTTATATAGTCAATTGCAAGTAGAACAACATCTCAATACAACTCTATTATGATTATATTAATCTTTCCTAAAAACTACTTAAACTATCTATTACTCACTATTTTGAATTGGTCATATTGTTTGATCTAATTTATCATACAAGTATAATAAAACAGTAAGCACATCATCTGACTTACTAGATAGGTTCAATTAGCTCATTTTGCAAATCAAAAGTGATTGTACTTATACAATGTGTACATCCTATAAGTATGAATAGTATAACTCTTTTAAGTCAAATTTTTTCAACTCTCATGTTTTTCTTATCTAATGCAAAAATATATTAGCTTGAAACATTTTAGAGCTAACAACATCTCTATACATAAAGAATCATATTATTATGCTATTTTGATCATACATATATGGTGTAGATCAACTCAATGAATGCTTAAGTACCAAACCATACCTTTTTTAAAAAAGGTATCATATTGGTGTACAATAAAAACAAGCTCACTCACTACCTAAGTTTTCAACTTTTTTTGAAGTAAATTGTTTATTGAATAAAGAAAAGATTACATGTGTCTACCATTAAATCCACAATGGATTTTTAAGCTAAGTGAGTGATGCATGAGAATTGCTTGTAATAGATCAAGATGTGATGTGGTTATCATAAGGTGTTGTATAGAGATGATGCACAACCATGCGATTTAATTGTCATATTAAATTGATGTCCTCTTATTATTGATGATAGCATTGTTGCAAAATAAATCATGTTTGTTTGACCAATTATTATTATTTATTATAACTTGCTAATTTGAACAACCAAAGTATAGTATCTATAATTCAAACATATCATGATGAAAGTGTCATGTTGATACATTTATATGTGCCTTTTCACAATGCTTGCACTAATAGTACTTGTCTAGTTTAGATTTCCACCAATCTATAGTATTACAGTGCTTCCATTTGTAGTAGCATTTAATATGCTTGTTTGATTAATGATTGATAATAACCTTAAATTGATGATACTCATGATCAAAGAATAGAATTTGCATTCTTGACATACCATGATGATTGAAATATTGCCTTGATATGTTGTTTTCTACCCTTGCATAAAGTATGCACTATTAGAAGTACTTGTCTGATGTGTATCTCAACCCATCCACATTAGTATGATGTTGTAACACACAGTAGCATTGAGCATGATTGCATGATCAAATCAGCCAAATTATCATATGATAGTTATATATGTGATTAGTCAATGCCTACTAATTTGACATCTCATGATGAAAGAAGTGCCACTCAGATATGGTGCATTATACATTTGAATAGTATTTGTAATAGCACATGACAGTGGATGAGTTTATGCAGCAACTAGTAGATCCTTGACTCAAACTATATGATGAAAAACTAAACCTTTGAGTGGTTACCAACAAAATTATCATCAAGTATGGTGACTATGATCATGTTGTGTGATCTCCTAACAACCTAGTAATAACAATAGATTTTGCAAAACATCCTAATCCTAATCGATTAGAGCAATAGACCATACCATGTAAAATGAAAAAATATATGTAATTTGAGCTTCATCCATCTTAACCAAAGCTTTTTAGAATTTAGAATGGTATATTGCATCCTATGCTTTAAGTTTGATTTATTTTGATGCTATTTTTGCCAAAAAGATGCAACTTGTTACCCTCTTTATATATATACAGCTCTAGTTGATGTATATTGAATCCATTTGCTATTTGATTAGATGAATCAAGTGAGATAGATGGCATTGTATTTTAACTCATCGATTTACCTTCAATCTAACTCAATAGCTATTCTATTGATTTATTTTTGCATGATTTCAAACCTTGTAGCAAAGCCCAAAAATTTAACTATTTGATGATTTATAACCTACAACATTGAAGAAAACTTCTAAAGTTTTTCCTTTATGATTATAAATAATTCCCTCATAACCTCCTAAGACAAAGACATGTTGGTAGTTGGCGTAGCCATGAATGTTAAGTTTGTGCATCTAAAATAAAGGTGGGATCTATCAAATTACTTTGCAATGTCTATTTCTTGTTAATATGAATGATTGGACAAGTCCAAACTAAATTACTTAAGGGTCCTCATATGCCATTTGCAAGAGTGGTAAGCTTTTGAAAGTTGTGGGGCTAAGAAAAGTGGCCTTAATAATGATATTTAGAGTAAATTGATTTATCTCCTTATATATTAATATGTTTCTAGTTTTCAAAATTTGCCAGTAGATGAGTAGTGGAATGCAAGCAAATTTAATTGGTAACTACTCAATGGAAACTTAAAATGATTTATATAAAGTTAGGATGTTCTTGGAAAGCCCTCAATAGCTTCTAAATGTTGGAAAATGCTTTAATATACCTCCCAAATAATCATAATAACATCTACATACAATAGGTGGGTGATTGTTTTGCAACCCATTGGTTGAGCATAGTATGAGGTTTTCCCATGATTGAGAATCTTATTTAGAGCTTTACTAAAGACTTCCATTTCTAAAATGAATAGCAAAGGACAAACTGGATTCCCTTGTTTAAGTGCACTAGATGCACTGAAAAAGCCATTGGTCTTCTTATTGATGATAATTGAGATTTAGAAACTACCAGGGATATTAAGAATCACATTGATAAATTTCTTAGCAAAGTTCAATTTTGTAGGAACCTAAATTAAAAAAATCAAAAAAAATATAGTCAAATGAACTCTTTATATTCAATTTTATCACACAATTCTTCCTTCTTACTTTCCTATTAAATAACCTAATTAATTCTTAAGCAAGCTGAATGTTATTAATGATATCTCTTCCTTTAACAATGTCTAAATGTTTAGGTGAAATTACTTTAGGAAGAAAAATGTTGAATCTTATTTGCAAGAAGTTTGACAAATAACTTTTCTATAAAATTACCCATACAAATGAATCTTTAATTATTAAAATTTTCAAGCTTCTTATTTTTTAGAATTAAAACTAGATGAGCACTTAAAATTCCTTTAGAATTATGGGAGCCTAAAAAGAATCCCTAGCCACAAGTAGTATATGCTTAACAATGATATCATAACATTTATTGAAAAACCGTCCATTAAAACCATCTGGTATAAGAGCATTATGTTAATCCATTAGAAATAGAATCTTTTTAACTCCTCCATTGTAATCTCTATCAGCAATTCCTTATTTCTTGTCATTGTAATTAGAGAAGGGATGTAGTTGAGTAAATTTTCATTGTCTATACAATTAGTAGCAGTTAATAGCTTTGGAAAATGGTGAATAACCACTTCTTTAATTTTTTTTCTTCTTGCTAAATGATCAATCCCAAACTATTTAAATATAACATATATTCAATCTTTCTCTTTTATCCTTTATTATAACATGGAAGAATCTAGTATTTTTGTCACATTCTTTAGGCCATTTATTTCTCTTCTTTTACTACCAATAAATTTCCTCCTTAGCAATTGCATCCAGTAAATAATCATTGGCATTAATTAGCTCTCCTCTTATTCACTCACTTTAATAAGCTTGAAATTTTTCTTCCTTTTCTTTTACCTATTCTTCAACTTATTTTATTATGTAAAATATATTTCCAAAGCTCTTTATATTCCACTACTTCAAACATTCCTTAAGCCTCTTCAGCTTGATATCCAAAACTTGCATACCTATATAATTAACTTAATTTACCTTATTCCTTACTACAGTTTGCATGAATGTGTTTTATTTAAGCCACATATTTTGAAATTTAAATTTCTTAGACACTAGGTTTGACATCTTTGTGAATTGTAGCAATAGTTAGGTGTGATCTCAACTTATTTTACTCAATTGTTTCACCATGGATGTTGGTAATTGATCTATCCAAGCTATATTCCCTAAAATTCTATCAAGTATTTTCCAAAGCCATCTCCCTTTCCTTTTCCAACCCAAGTAAATGAAGAGCCACTGAAAGTCAGAACATTCAACCTACATTGATTTATATAGTCTAAAAAATCACGCATCTCCTCCAATATCAGGAGGAATTCCCCTTATATTCATTCTTTGTTGCAATCACATTAAAATCTCCCTCCATAAACTAAGGGTTAGAAATGCCCTCTATCATATTACTGAGGTTATTTTAAATAGTTTTTCTTTCTATGCATGGAGCTTTTTACATAAATAAAGGTGTAGTTAACTTCTAAATTTCATATTGAGTTTTTTATTAGCAAGTGAATGAGTTGTGCATTATCAATCACCATGTGACACTTGAATGCATCCTTCAATAACACCCAAATTTTATAGGATGTGATTTGAGTACAATGATCAAGTTTTAGTCTCCTCATTAGTTTTATTCTTATGAGATAAGTTGCATTAGCACAATTAGACCTTTTTTATTTTGCTCCTCTAATCAAACTAGGATGCTATTCATTATGGTTTAACTAAGCTATTATTTGAATGGCAAGAATGCTTCTATGGGTTTATTTAAGCTGTTAAGCTTGTCTTGAACTTTCTTCAGATTCCTTATTAAATGCTTACATAAAACTATACTGAATTCCTCCTCCTTAAAATGAGTTAGCAAAGAAGCTTTGGCCCTCTTCTAAAACTCCTCATTGAATCTTTTAAATGATTGAATAAATGCTTCTAGACATACTCATTAGATGCTTCTAGGTTTGAAAGATATTTTTTATTCTTACTTTTTGATTTCTTTAAGACTATGTGATCATTAATTTGATTTAAAATTCTACTAAGTTCAATGTTAGTAGATTTTGTGCCAATAGTTTTGTTGTAAATTTGCATGGCTTCCTCTAGGGCTTTCTTTTGTTCTTATCTTGAGGTTTATCCCTGAATTAGATCCTTCTTTCCATTGTTTATTTGTTCTTGCCTTTAGATTTCTATTGGATCATCTCATACATTTATTTCTATTTTCCTTTCTTTCTATGTAATTGTTGTGTGATGTAGTTTTATCTTTCTCTATTGATTTTTCTAATTGTTGACCCCATTGTTGTGTTTGCAACAACCTCCATAGTAGCTAGACATGTTATTGTATTGTAGCTTTTACGAGAAGGCATTTGACCATCCACATTTTTTAGTGATTTTGATTCTATTAGACAAATCTTTAGCTAACTCAATCTCTAAACATTGTTGAGCAATGCTTGTCTATGTCAAATTCATTGTAATTCCTTTACATTATTGTTTGTACTCCTTGTGGAAAGATTAGTTTTTAATGAAGTTCCTATAGAGAAGCAATTGAATAGAGTGCTACCTTGTTGGAAAATGAATCAATGGATATTTGAATGAGACTCATATTGAAGCCAAAGATGGTTCCATGTTAAGAAGAAAGTTTGTGTGTCATTTGAAGACCATCATCTAAAAATCAAGGATGTTACTTGTCCTATGTAACTAGCAATGTAAATAATCTTCTTCCTTGGAGAATCAAATGAGAATGTGCTGTTTGTCTAAAAATTTAACTATAAAAGTACTAAGAAAGCCAATCTTATTGAAAGCTGAGTAGATTGTCTCCATATTTGGGCATCTATAAGAATGTTTCCTAATTAGGATGTTTTTGAATAGGGCTATGATTTTTGCAATTTCATCCTTGGAAAAGATGATCTTAAGCTTACCTTTGAAAAGTGTTATGGATTTGACTCTAATCAAAGATGAATCCATTACCTCCCTAAGACTTGAATAAAAGGAATGTTTGGGAGACATATGATCATTCGGAATCATCATGACAACATTTTAGGCCACGCAACCTAAATTTCTTTAAGGAAAATAATAGAAAATGGAAAAGTGTAAATGTTGCCTCTCCAGAGCTTTGAATGGAAGATCGATAGCTTTTATAACCTGAAACTTCAAACTCCATGTTGCTCGCTAAGTCAACCACTTTGTTTTTTCTTACATCTAGGTTTTATGATAAATTCAAACTTTGATGAAGATATTGCACTTCTATGAAATATATGTCATTCATGTACAAAAATATAAATTGTAGATCATACTAATATCACCCAGACAATCATCATGTTTGATCCTACTGAAGAATTAATTGTACAAGTATGGTAGGCATATCGTAATGTACGAAGAACATAATTCAACATCTCGACTAACACTTCTTACAAAATGGTAGACATACTTGTACAATAATGGTATTATATATATTTAAATTGCTTAACCTAAGATTGCTCATTATCAACTCTCTATTTGATTCAAAGAATAATTACTTATGACGAGGTCATCATACAAGTATGATTAGTAGAAATATGTTTTGCCTTAAGTTTTTTTGCAAACTATGAGAGTTGATAATGTCATACACAAGAAAAATTATATCTTTAATATTCATTAAAGCATATTTATATGTTTTATGAAATGAATTCCTAAAGATTAGAACAATATAAATGAGAAGTTGGTTTTAAAAATGCTTAACACTCACACTCAAAATCTCATTGAATCAAAGTGCCTGAAGATAAATTGTTATAAGCTTATATTCTAAAACTAATAAATATGACTCAATAAAGGTCTTCCTCTTATCTTGCTCAAAATTGTGTTTTTCTTAGTTCTAATTACAATTCACAACACAAACACTATTATTAAGCATCATAAGCCAAGTGATCAATCTCTCAAAATAATTGACGTATTTGATCTTGAGTTGCATGATATAAAAATACTAAATACAATAATAAAAGGAATACAATGGTTTTATTGTCATGAAACAATTGGTGTATGGACCAAAGGTATAATAATCTCTTCCTTTTATTGATGTGTTAAGTAAATATTGAAATGAAAATATGTTTCATAAGTAAACACAACTATTCCCCTTACATTCATATTTTCTCCAAGTTTATGTAATTTAACTAATTGATCAATCAAAAATTGGAATGTATGGGATATCTTTGATTTCTCACATCACTCTCCTTTTTTGTATCATGCATGAAAATATAAAAAATAAGAATTGTTAAGTATATGATCAAAAGAGATCAAGGGGTACACAATACCATACCAATGTTGAAAAATTAATAAAAAAAGACCAAGGGTTCATAATAGAAATTTATATTTAAAAATAATGCAATAGCACCTCTTGTACATATGTGAAAAGATAAATTACTTTAGAGTCTGATGATTCAATTTCATTTCTCCCCTCATACATATGCATTTAATGATTTAAAAATTAATTTAAAATAACTAAAATTTAAACATGCTAAGAATTTATAGCTAAACAACATTTTTCCTATGGATTTCTCCTCTTTTCTAATTTAATCATGAAGGCATACACACAATCATAACAACTTAAAAACTAGATTTTAAAACCTAATTAGATTTGGGTCCATCCAATCTACAATAAAAATATACAATATTTCTAGGTGTATTATTATTTTTGTTTTCAACCAACATATAGGTAAGGTACCTAGTAGTAACATTTAATTTAATGTTACAATATTTAAAGATATGACTACTTATTATACAATAATTCCAATTAATGAACAATGAGTAAAATTACTTGCAACATTCATAGATTTATAACTCTAAATTGAAAAAATTCTTACGCATTTGATAAGATGTAACACAATTTAATTGTAATTTCTTAAGTTAATAAAAATAAAATTTTATTTTATATTTTTACAAATGGTTATGACATCATCCCTAGTTTGATGAAGCACATGTAAGTACTTGAGTTCCTTCCATTCAAATCTTCACACAAACCAAGGTAATTTTTGTGCTTTTTCTTGAAACTTTTTTGCTTATTTGTAAGGGATTGAAAAACATTAATTAAAGAAAATTTCTTTTTAATTATTTATGGGATAATTTTCTTACCTCATTGTGTTAACTCTTAGATGAGTCATCAAGGTCTGTCATGAATCAAATGATACTCCTTCATCAGCTTCCTCACTATTTGACAGTTCTTCATGCATTGTTTGAAGAAATATTAATTTCTTTTCTTCCTCATTCTCCTCTGAACTTAAGGAGGATGTAGATTCCTCTGAATGATTCCATGTGGTCATTATGACCTTCTTCTTCCTATCATTCTTGCAATTGTTCTTCTTCATACCTCTCTTTTTTACCAATTTGAGACAATTAGGGAGGTAATCACTTAACTCTTGATATTCATGGTAGCATACTTATTTTATTCTTTTATCTTTATAACTCCTCTCCTTATTTGAATCACCTATAGCCATCATCATTAAAAATTTGTCATATGTTTAGATAGTTGTTTTACCTCACTATTGCATGGGAGTCATTATCAAATATTGATGGTGTAACATTCATTGCAAAATCCTTCTCTTTCTTGTGCTATTTAGGTTATAGCTAATCTTCTTTTCTCTTTAACATCTCCATCTTATTAATCATGAGACTTCTAAGAAGTACATTTGAAGATAAATGGTGCAAGTCCTTAGAGGCTTTGATGGAGGTCACCAAGGGGTCAAACTCTACTAAGATTTGAGAAACCAATAATAAAGTTAGTAAAATAAGTAAATACAACCTTAATTGACTCTCCATCTTTCATTTGAAAAAGTTCATAATGAAGCATAAGCAAGTTAATCTTGGGTTCCTTTACTTGGCTATACCTTCAAATTTAACTTGAAGTTTTTCCTAAACCTCATGAACAATCATAGGGTTCATAACACCATTGAATTCAATGGTTGAGAAGCCACAATAAAGGATACTCAAACCCTTTGAATTAAGTTGAACATTGTTCTCTTTTGGAGTAAATTCACACAAAGGCTTTTTAACCAAGATAATATCCATTTTCTTAGTAAGAAACTCAAAGCCATTTTTAATTATAGCCTAAATTTCTAAATGAATTGATTCAAGAAAAATACACATCAAACTTTTCTAAAACAAATAAAATTTTTTGTAAAAAGAGATGGATGACCACAAAAATCTCTACTAATAATAAATGATCAAATACCAAATTGTGTGATATCAAGGGGTTCTTATGTAAGGTCTTTAGTCACTATAAGTAATCTAATACCACTTTTTAGAAATGCAAAATATAATGTCCACACAAGAGAGGGATGAATTGAAAAAAATTTTTAAATTACTTTAAATATCATAACGGAAGACTTTTTATACTCTTAATGGCTCTTGTAAAAATTGTTTTAAAAATTGTTGTTAGCCTTAAAAATTTTGTTGTGGTAGAGGAAAAAATAAAGTATACAAGTATTTCTAAGCGAGTCAATCCAAACTCAAATCTATATTCACCAACAACAAAAATGGTAGATAAAAACACTAAATAGCTTTCATAAAAGTGGTTAGGATAAAATCCCCATACTAAACCAAAAAACATAAAAAACATTAGGCCAAAAAACCTTACACATTGGTCCAAAAGAGCCTATAATCAATGAGTCAAAAGACCGTATAACT
Source organism: Vanilla planifolia (assembly GCA_023846275.1). Taxonomy (NCBI): domain Eukaryota; kingdom Viridiplantae; phylum Streptophyta; class Magnoliopsida; order Asparagales; family Orchidaceae; genus Vanilla; species Vanilla planifolia. The sequence continues at coordinate 23,258,637 of CM043870.1, forward strand.
TTGGCACAATGACTAGTATATATGGCCAAAAGACCCTTTAAATCACTAGAATAAATGTTATACCCGGTAAAATATTATAGGTTTAATCTTCAATAATTCAAATTGTGGCTTGGATGATTTCAGATCGACAGTAGGATGAGCCAGGAGCTCAATTGGAGGCTATTGGAATTTCTGAAATTTTCTGGGAATTTTTCGGAGCACCGAGGAATTTTTAAGTAATTTTCCCTGTTTAATTGGATTTTTGGAAATTCGAAAATCTATTTAAATCGGTCCATTAGACCGGAATTTGGTTTTTACTGCGCGTGAACCGGACCGGAGCGGTTCAGCGAAGGCGGGGGCGGTTCGCCGAGTGCGTTTGCGCGTGCGGTTGGATAAGCCGCGGATAAGCGGATCGGACGGACAAGATCAGCGGGGGAGATTAACCGGCTGATCGGGGTTAAGCGGCGTTATTTGAAAGTCAACCGGCACTTAATGGATCCTTAACAGGTTATTACCGGTTTAAGCGGGGGTATTTAACCGAAACTGTTCGGCTGTTAGGGTTTCGAGCGGTGGCCGTAGACGAAGCTTTCGCGGCGAACGACGATATTTTCCGGCAGCCTTTCAAGGGGCTTTTTGTACCTGGAGGTTCGCGGGACCGAGGAGAATCGATTGGTACCGGATTCGTTCAGCGAGGAGCAGCGGTTGGTCGCGTGCGAGCTTCACCGTCGCCGGAGAAGAAAGGTAGGGAATTCGGTTTAAATTAGTTAATTAGCAAATTAAAAATATGGATTATTTTGCAATTAGCTACTTGAGCATGCGGATAAGGTTTTTTTTGGAATTGATTAATGCAAATTATTGATTTTAGTAGGAAATTCGGTTTTAAATTAGTTAATTAGCAATTTAAAAATATGGATTATTTTGCAATTAGCTACCGGAGCATGCGAATTGTGGTTTTTGAAATTTATTAATGCAAATTATTGATTTTAGCATTTTAGGGTTTTCGGAAAAAAAAAAATTACACCGCCAAATTTGGAAATTTTACCGAGCAATTGTTGATTCGATTATGTGCTTAACATGTTAAGATAGTATCAAATGCTGAAATTTGTTTAATTTCATAGAATTGTTAAAATGAGAATTGGATGAAACTTCGGCGGAAATTTTGATTTGAATCTTAGAAATTAGTGACATTATTGACAAATTAGGATAGTACGAACATCGGATGTTACTTCTCTTTGATCTCGGTCGCCGGAAATCGACGGGGAAAACGAAATTTTCCGGAGGAATCGTCGGCTAGGGTTTCGCGGGCGCCGGGCGGAGGAAGGAGATGGATTAGATTAATTTCGGTTTAGTTAATTAAGTAATTGTAATTATTTAATAATTAATAATAATTAAATACTAAACGTCGGCTGGAAAATTTGATTAAATGTTCGGCCGGTGGGTTCGCGGTTCAGCGCGAGGATTCCGAACCGGCAGCGAAAACCGGTTCAGAAATTAATTCGAATTTTCGGGAAATATGTGGAATTTAAATTTTAATTCGGAAATTAATCCGAATTTTTGGGAAAAGGATATATGTGGAATTTAAAATTTAAATTCGGAAATTTATTCCGAATTTCGGAAAATGGATAAGGGCAGAAATTGATATTGGAAATTAAAATTTCCTGAAGTAAGAAAAATGTGATTTTTGGAAATCACGTAGCCAGTTGAAATTGACTGTTGGAAATTATCCATAAATTCAATGCAGCTGGATTAGTTGGAAGGAAGTGTGACACTTGGGTAAGTGCTACCAGAATAGTCAGAATTTTGGTACAGTTTGTGTTACTTGGATGGCAATGGCATGATTTGAGTCAGTTTACTCAGTGTTGGCATATTTCACGGATTGGCATATTGGATCGGACTACTATAGACCCTATATGATGTTTTAGGGTAGTTGTGGTAGGTAACTGTGCGGTTCAGACTTAACTTTCACAGTATACATGTGGACTGGTATGCGCCTTGTTGTATCTGGACACATGTTGCCGAATCTTGGAGTTAAAGCTTGGCAATGACTGTAGGGGCGTGGCTTCTATGGAAATTGTTGGGAGAGGACTTCTTGGGATGGTGGCTGAGTCGATCTCTTCTGGTCCATGAGTGTAGGCCTGCGCGCCTGAGAGTGGCAGCGGCAGGGGTGACTCGTCGTGGCTAGCCAAGTGTGTAGGCTTGCGTGCCTGAGGGTGGCAGGGGTGTCTCACGTTGGCTAGAGATCTATGTGACGGGTTTGTCTATAGTCTCCAGAAGATTGATTGACGAGAGACGCTGCGGTGTCGGGTGCTAGGCGTTGTGATGCGTGCGCAGAGATGGGCGTGTCCCGCTGGCATGCTTTGCCTAGGCGCCATGCGTGCGCAGAGATGGGCGTGTCCCACTGGCATGCTACCTGGAAGCCCAGAGGAGAGCTACTCTGGTGTGACTAGGGTGACTGTGGATGGTCAGAGTCTGGGACTGAGAGTGCCTTTCCACCCTACATTGTTATGCTGTATTCCTATACTCTTGCTATTATCCTTCTCTTGCATGTGAGTTTTTACTAGCTGTCTTTCCTACTGGGCGTAGCTCATTCCCTTTTTATCTATATTTTTCCAGTGGCTCGGCAGACTTGACGCCACCCAGCTTTAGGTGGGATCGTGATCAGTAGGCTAGTGGAGGAGATCTGATCTGTGATTTTCTGAGACATTCTGGTTAGTTGATTGTTGCTGTTGGATGTATTTAGTGAGACTGTTATTCTTATGTCTTGTATTATGTGAGGGTGATTCTGACTTATGTATCTAGTTGAATGATATTGTATTTGTTGGACTTGGATCTTATTCTTGTGATGTAGTTTCCATTCACTGTTTTACTTTATTGTCTTGGTGGTATAGTGTGTGGAGTGCCATATTTTATCTGAGGATGATATGTATTTTATCTTTGATGGTGAGGTCATTACATGACTATAGAACTTAACCGTGGGGATTCAGACTTCTATTAGATCGTTTCTCCTACCGGTATGGGTTAGGAGTATGGGGTCTAGTAGGAGTAACATTGCGCGAGTCCATCTGTTAATTCAGGAGTCATGAACCTGATTTGACGGTGTACCCGGGAGATGGGATCCACATTGTTAAGGAAAGTAGGTGTGTAATGATGTGTTATATCCTATGTTTTTCATAGGCTACTCAGGTTGGTATAGGACGATCTGAGCTGTCTATATGTAAAAGAAAAAAAAAAAATGTATGCCAAAAATCAGCCTAGGAAAAAATGGGGTGTAACAATAAAAGACCCTACAACTCAACCAAATGACCAATACAAAGATTAAAGTATTGATAATGAGACTAAAAAACCAAAGATAAAGCTCAATAAAGTGTAATATAACCTAAATATAACAAGGTAACATGAAAAGTGAATTTTAACTTATCTCAAATAATGAAAAATGTATGAAGGATTGGAATATGTTGTATGGTTGAGTCCTACAAGCTGCCATTTCACTTCACTTAGAAATGTTAATCTCAATATGTAGCTCTTCACAAAAATATGCAACTTAACATTAACCTCTTCTTCTATGTTTGAACCTCTTCATATAGTCTTTTGCAAGCTCTCTAACATTTCCAAACAACCCTCCAAGGGTTATATCAATCTAAAATAAAGATTAGTTAAATTAGTTGTTTCTTATTGTTTTGAGTTGATTATACTATTTGATACAATTAATTGTACATGTATGTCGAAAGTATAAGCACATCATTCTACTTACCAAGTCCAATTTGTTTTTTTTTTGTAACTAACAGATAATTGTACTTATTGGATGTGTGCATCATATATGTAATAATAGTATAATTCTTCCAAGTGCAATTTTTTTAGCTATTAAGTTTTTCTTGTTTGATGTGGAAATATATTAGTACAAAACTAGTTTGAACTAACACCCTCTTTATACAAAAAGGATCATATTAATACAACATTTAGATCATGCATATATGGTGCAAATAAACTCGCTGATTGCCAAAGTCCCAAACTATACGTCTATGAAAAAGAGTATTACATTGGTATGAAAGTGATATCATACTAATATAATAAAAATAGTCTCACTCATAGCTTAAGTTCTTAACTATCAATACTTTATTAAAGGTATCATACTTATATGAAAAAGGTATTGTACATGTATGATGATATAAACTGTAGATCATTCTAACATCCTAAATGGCATGATCTAAAAATTATCAAGAAAATGTGTTCGAAAAATTAATGTAATTATTTTGTTATCATCAAACAAGTGGAGCAAGGACCAAGGGTACAATTAATGGTATTATAAGCCCCCTAGTTAAAAAAAGTAATGTGCTTCAAATTCTTTTTCTCAATAGATATTCTTTTTAAATTAGATGATGGTTTAGGGAGTGAAACATTTTCAAAAGGCTTTATATGGAGGAGCCTTATCCTTTGACCTTTGAATTTAAAAAATTAAGTGTTTTTCTTACCATAATTAACTACTCTTAAGTCATATAGCCTTGGCTTACCCGATGTGGGTTGTCTTCATTGGAAGAATATTACACCATACCTGATCCTCATAAGTACTAATCTTAAGTTGGACTAGCAATCTACTTATGACTAATAATGAGGTTTACATAACCTAACTAGCATTCAAAGGATGAAGAAAACATTCAATTTTTGAACTCTATCTTTTATTTGCATTTGTTTATATAATATCATAATGCTACCACCATAAATAGTTAACCTTAATCTTCTATGAACAAAAGACAAAGGTATTGAAGATGTTTTTGCACCTCTAATTCTTTGTTTCACCTTATAGCATAGATAAGCATCTGATGATACTTATGTATTCAACCTTTTCTTGATAATGATCTTCCTCATTTGAAGGTCCTATCCTCTTCAATGATCTCTTCTACATCACTCTTACTCATATTCCTAGCACATATTAATTTCTTATAAATTACCTCCTTATGCATTGGATTTCCATACTTGAAATCATTTTTTTCTCTTCTCTAACACATATTAGTAGTAGGTCTAGAAGTGATTTATATTCCAAGTGTAGAACATTGCTTCTTAGGTTTAGTAGTAGACATAGGTGCACTTAACATCCTCCCTTGAAATATAGGCTTATTAATTGAGGAAGTAGACCTTTTTTGTCTCTTGATGTATTATTGTAAGGAAAATGGATCATCTATAATTTATGTGTCATGTAAGACCACATCATTCTTAATATAAATTTTAAAGTTAATAAATTACTCTACTTAAGGCTATGGAGTTTACTATAGAATTCCTTATCATAAAATCTTTGGTACCATAAGATATGGTTCATCTCAAGCAAAGTGATGGAATTTTTATCTAACCTTTACTTTGTAAACCAACTGTTATTTTAGAAAATTTAGTTGGGCTTACTAAGTTCATTTTGGAAAGGCTAGTTTTTTATACTCATCACCACTTAAAAGAAGTCTTATAATTAACAAGCCTTATATAGGAAATTATTTGTGTCATCACTTTAGTCAGAAATAGGAACATTTAGCTTAATTCTCTTTTAATCTTTAAACTATCATCCTTAGGGTATTATCTCTAATGAATTCTATTCTATCCATTTGTAGTGTCTTTATTTCGTTATGATGTTGTTCATCAAATTAAATATTCAATTGTAGTAAAGATTTTCTTCATCTATTATTATATTTCTTTAAATATCTTATTATAATGTGAAATTCATGAATTAATTTTTTTTATTTTGTAATTTGAGTTCTATATTTTTTAAAGTGCCCAAATTAATTATTAATTCTTTAAAGTTTTTCATTTTGATTTTGTCTTGGTGGAATGATGATTTTAACTTAAGTTCATAAATAAATGACAAGATATGAATTTCTTAAAGATTCTAAAATAAAATTCAATCAATATGTGGTGCAATGTAAGGTGAGGCTAAGTTGAAATAATTTCTTTAAAAGAGTTGGATACCCAATTGAATTCAAGGATAGTAATAAAAACCTAAACTTAAACTAATTATTATGCTTTGAAGGGGTCATCCATGAGCATTTAAAGGTGATATGCTGATGCAAATGTATGCAAAATATGTTCAATTTTAAAAAAGGATAGTAGCTGAAGACTCCTACAATACAATTTTCAAGTACAATGGTTCAATTATTTAAATGAAGTTCATATACAATAGATTACACTTTAGGTGACCTATATTTTGTAGATATCTCCTTCACAAGTGCCACTCAAACTTGGGTAAGGATAGGTTAAAGAAAAATAAGTCAAGCTTGAACTAGAGGAAATTGATGTACATTTATCAATAGGATTACTAAGAGGCATGTTTCTTTAGTAAACTCTATTGAGTTTATATTCAAAATTTAAATAAGATAGCGTAAATTTAGGCTCTTTTGCAAAATAACTTTCCAAATGAACAAACTCTTTTGGATTTAACTTTGAATCCTTTAATGTTGAATGCACTTGTTTAATTTCCTTCTTAATTTTGTGGAAATTGCATCCAAATCGATGAGTACTCTATGTGGCCAAGAAAATGTAGAGGTTTGCAAAGGTAGCTTAAGTGCAATAGGATTTCTAAGGTAGTAAGTGATGCTACTTGCATGAAATGTAGGATTAAAGTGAACAATTAATTGACTCACACATGTAGGCTACAAAATTTTTGCACTAGTTTAGCAATTGCATTATTTGATCACACTAGTAGTCTAGATTAGGATTAGAACTTCTCTCCTATTTTACACTTTTGAAGTCATTGAGTGGCATGCAATAAGGATTTCACATGGAAAGGTTAAATGTTGTGAGGGTTTGTAATGAAAACAATAAGTGTGAGATATTACATGGACTTTACCCCAATGGTTGCGATAAGCATAAGGCAATGCCACAAAGGTAGTGGAAAAGGTTCTCATGGGCCAAAAAAGGGCTCACATGCATTAGGTATTACAAAAGAGGTAGAGTAAAATGCATTAGCACACTGTACATAGGGTAGACCACTTTAAGCTACATATAGCAAGGGTCATGCATGTTGATGCACTACATAGTAGAGTTATGTGCATTTAAGAAGATAACTATGCATGTGTAGAATGGTTGCATTTAGAGATATATATGCTTTGACTAAACTAAAAATGTCATATTGATTATATGTTTGCATCATAGCATTTCCTTAGTATGAGATTTAGTGAATGGTATATGAATACTTGGTGTCTATGCACAATCGAGCTATCTAGTTTTGTTGTAGACTTTATTTTGGTATTTAGATCTGGATGATCATCTTTTGATGCTTATGTTGCATCAAAAACACCAAAGCCAAGTGCATTATTGTAATCTCTTCTTATATTTGCATGAATATGAAACGTAGTACATATGAGCTTATTGGTTGACTTTTCTAACATTAGCCATGGGCAAGATGTGATATGATGTTTAGTTGATAGATGAAAAAGATATCACATTCTTACTCACAATCTATCATATAATATGGGGATTCAAATGTTACATCATACTTTTTATGCAAGGTAAGAGTTGCCTTTGGTACATAGTTGAAATTTAGCATAGTATTCTACCTTCTAACTAATAGTTAGACTAAGAGGATGGTAAAGAATTTGTAAGACATAGATTATGTATATTGAACTATCACAAAACTAGGACATGAATTCACTTTTAATAGAGTTTGTAATTAGCAATAGTTACTAATCAAGCATTCAAATGGCTCTGTATAAGGCATTATACAAAAGAAAATGTTAATCACTATTTCTTTGGCTTGATGAATTAGAAACATCACTTGTATGACCAAAAATGATATCTAAAATATAAAAAAGGTAAAACTTATTAAGTAAAGGTTATTAATGAAACAAGTTTGCCAGAGGAAATATTATGATACATAACACAAGAAAATGGAATTTTAGGAAGGGGAACATAGTCCTGTATTTCCTAAAATAAGCCTTATGAAAGGATTTGAAATTTTAGTAAGAGAAGGAAATTGAAATAAAGACACATTAAACTCTTCAAAATAATTGTAAGGAATGATCAAGTAATATGGTGGCTTTATCTTTGTCTTTGGCTAGAGTGCATAATGTATTCCATGTATCCTTATCAAGACAACATGTTGCAATCATTATATATATGTTATAGTATGATTCATGTATTATGAAAGTACAACCAAATTTGAGTTATAAGGAAAATTTAGTAAGGATTTTTGTAAAAGAAATCAAATAAGAAAAAAGGCCATTCCTATGGTCAAAGTTCAATGTGCTAACCTAATAGAGAGAAAAGCCATTTGGGAACTAAAGTAGTTAATGCAAAAAAGCATCCTATCTTGTTTTGAAACTTGGGAATGAAATTCTAATGAAAGTAGAATTTGTGACATCTCAAAATTATGTAGACCAATATAATAATAATTTCATATTTTATACATTATTTGATAAAATTATAACATTCACAAGATTATGCCAATCCAATGAAGGAGGTAAACTTAAAAAGGGTTATTTAAAATAGAAAATATGGTAAAAAATGTGAGACAAATTATAAAATCAAGGATTAATGGAATAAAAATTTTATATTTTATAAATGAAGGAGTCAAATAAAATAGATGTGGGAAATAAAAATTCCAAAATAGTTTTAATCTAAAGAAATTATTAAATTCTTTTACTTTCTAATTAACTAAAACCTAAACAAAAATTCATACTTTCCTTAAGCTCCTAAAATTTGTATGTGTGTCTATATAAAGGATTGCATCAGTATGGGATATGAATTGTATTTGTAAATATCTTAATGCTTTGGAGAAGATTTAAAAAGGTTAATCTCATTGAACAATGATGAGAATAAGATAGTTTTTGTAGAGTAGAAAAAGTCTTACTTTAAAAGCAATGGTATGATTCCCCTCTAAATTCAATTTTATTTTTGATAAATTCAATTTAATTTTTTATTTGAAATAATTTCATGGGTTGCTTAAGGGTCATTAGTAAGAAGTATATCACATTAGCAGCATTATGGAAATAATTTGAATGGTAATTGGATGGTTTAATCATCTTTAGGTAGAAGATACTAATAGTCTCCATCAAATAATCTGATATGGATGTCGAATGGTCCAACAATTCTATGTAGAGGAAAGATTTTTCCAATTAACAATTAAAAGGCATGACATTAATCTAATGAGAGATTGGCTGGTTTGATGCGGATATTAAATGGCTTAATAATTTTGAAAAAAATTGTCCAATGCCTTAATCAAACATTTAACAAATGGTCAAGTTCTTCTAATGTTAATTAGATAGACATATAAAGGAACTAGACAATTCCATAAGGGACTTGAGAATTATCAAATTGAGGATCAGATGATATGATGGACCAACAAATAGTCTGATAAAAAAATTTATATTAATGAGTTATGGGTCAAAGTTTTTCTAGCCAAGCAATGAGTTTAATAAACACTACAAGAGTTGTAAAAAATAAATAATGGGAATGACACATGGAAGTAACCTCATAATACAATACGCATAATTTCATAAAATAAGAAAAAAGATATAATTATGGGTGACAACTCTACAATACTTCAAGTAAGAAAACTAATTAATTATGCATTTTTTTGTTGATTAATGCATTACAAGTAAAATGAATCTTTTATATGCTATGGTTGAATACTCATGGATGAGTGATGATGTTATATCTATTTGTCATTTTTACAATAGGTTTACCTTCATGCTATATAGCTTACTTCAAAGTAAAAATGGTAATAGCTTACCTAGAATGATTACAAGATGCAAAATAAAGCTTAATAGTAATATAAATTGATCAAATTTGTTTTCTTAGGATGTTGTGTGTTAAATGATTATAGTTTATTCATCTTGGAGAAAATGGCATTAAATAGAAAAGGCAATGATCTAAGGGGTACTAGTTATAGTTTACTAGGTTTTAAAAAGAGTATAATCCAAGTTTGATGTGGTTTGTAATAATGCCTCTATATATGGGAACAATGATATGATTAGTCCAAAGACAAAAGATGAAGCACTAGATTATATGTGAACATGGTTTCTTTTAGTTAATAAAAGATCTCAAGCAAAATAATGGACTAATGAAAATAAAACCTTAAAAAACAAAAAAATGAAGGATTTGAAATAGGGTTGTAAACATTGTATTGGCATGCATTATTTATTTAATTATTGTTATAGTAATGCTTTTTTATTTTTAATATGTTATGAAGTATTATAGACCCAACACACAAAATGACCTATATTTGTAATGTCTTGCATGTATTATTGTTTAGTCATTTCTTACTAAGATATGATGGTGGATTAACCTATATTTTGCTTACATTGTAGATTACTTAGATGTATATTACAAGTCTCTGGAGCAAAGAGTGGAGATGATTTTTTAGTATCAGTAGTTTGACTATATTAGAGAAATAATGCATAAATATTTGCACATTTCATAATGTTATAATGTGTGTGCATCAACAAAACATGGTTTATACATTAATTTCTTTCATATTTCCACTATAAACACAAAAAGAGAATTGGTCTTTTTTTGTTTTTTTTGTAAACAAAACATTAGGTAAGGCATGATCATATTGGTGCATTTGAAACTTGAGAGGAACAAATTAACTTATATAAATAATATTAGTAATCAAAATAATTGAAATTTTATATAAATAAATATTCAAGAACAATTTATTAGCTTCACTACTAACAATATTTTCTTATCATTCCATTTAAGACACTAGCATTTCATAAAGTAGAGAAAATCTAACATCAATGATAGTTTTATGAAGCACATATAGAGGCAAATATGAAAAATGTGTAATTTTACTCTTTTTTCAATATATTAATAATGGAAGGTAAAATTCTCTAGGAATATACATATTAATAATTTTTTGCTTCTTTCAAATTTTTTGATAGATTCAAATTATTTCACTAACTCAAAACTTAGAAATTATTTTTAATAAATCTATAATTTAGTTAAGGTAAGATGTAATCAAAATCAATTTTAGATGCATATTGAGAAGAAGTAAACATATATATAGATGTGTCCAAAATATTGTTTAAATCTTAAAGATACTTTTATAGGTTATTTTAACATCTTGTAGTTCAAAATTTCTATCTTCTACTATTTCATCCTTATCAATAAGGAAAATGCCTCCTTCTTCATATATATAGATAAGATTTTGAAGGTCATTTTTCTTATCATTACTAAGGGAACAATTTTTCATATAAATTTAGACATTGTTGAACAAAGTGTGCACATGGGCAAAAATTTCAAATGTGAATGTTTAAATGAAATATATAATAAAAGTAATTTTTAGATGCAAATGGAAAAGAAGTAAAAATATGCATAAGTGCATCTAAAATATCTTTTAGATTCTTAAAGCTAAGGTAATAGGTTATTTAAACCTTTTTTTAAGTCAAGTTTTATATTCTCTACTCTTTGATCCTTATTAGCAATGAGAAACTCACCTTCCTCCCATTTATGAATAGTCATTTAAAGGTTAATTTTTTTTATAGTTCTCAAGGGCAATCAAACAAAATATTCTTAGAAGAATTGGTGCCCATATGTGGCATATATGTTGGAAGTGAATGTGGTTTCCCAATGTCTTGTGGGGCTAATAGTTTTTTTTTTCAATGCTAGAATTATAAGTCTTTTCAAAAGTCTTATGAGGATGTGTTGTACCGTGTGTGGCCATTGACAACTTCATTTGTAAACAAGTGAAAATATTGCAATCCAATCCTAATTCATTATTTATAGTGATTGATAAAAAGTACTTAGTAAGACTTATAAAGTTTAACTTATCAAAGTTTACTCTATGAAAATCTTCCATGCTATAATTAAAAAAAATAATCAATCTAATTTAAGTAATGAAGAAATTTATAAATCTAATATGCACTATCAAATTTGGTTGCATTACTTGAAAATTTTTATGTAAGTCATAATGGCCATCTTCATGATTTCTATTAGTTAATAATTTGGGTACTCTATTTTGATCTACCAATATTTTGATCATAGTCATTATAGCTTCTATCTCATCAAGTCAAATGAATTATCTACCACATTATATAATATGCCTATCTTATTCTTCAAAGTCTCTAAATTCTCAACCTAGATGTTTTTTTTATAATATCGTGATATCTTAAAACATCAAGATGATTAATGATGAGAAATCTATTTTTTAGGCAAAGGTTAAATATTTAATATTTATACATTTTTTTATAAATTTAAAATTAATTAATTAATATAAAATAAGAAACAAGGTAATGTAAAACTTTTAAATATTAAATTGAATTAGTCAAATAATATTTAAAAAATGTAAAAAAGTATGTAATTTGTTTTTAATAATCGGTAGACAAAAAGTTGTAGTAAGGTATTATGTTACTTTCTTTATGGCTTGTCAGGTATGCTATTTTCTCCTAATTTTATTGATTAAAATAGTATAAATTTTATTAATTATGAGAACCATATAGTATAATAGTAGAAGATTGTATGGTACCATTAGTAAAAGTGGAAATTAGGATGTACTGTAAACAACTATGACCATTTTTTATTGTACAGTACAATCTGAATTGATCATATAGGAATATCGGTTGAATTAGAATGTTATCTGAAGAAAAATTTTAGTTGGACATGTTATTGTACAAGTATTATATAGTGATCACATAAGTATGACAATGTAGAGTCTGACAACATGCTAATACAAAAGAAGCTTATCGTACAGTAGGATCAAATAAGAAAGAATGAACTTGAAACTAATGAGAATAGGAACAAAAGTGGGGTTTTAATTATACAAAGGAGAACATACAATTGTTCAAGTATGATAGAAAGAGAATGAAAAATTGGCTAGGTTTAATAAGTATTAAGTTAGTCTATGGGTCATATACTATCATTTTTTTAATTGGATAAAAATGATTGTCAGACATGGGAATCGTTAGTTATGACATGGTATAATTATGGAACTATATTAGTATGATATAGAGAGAACGACTAAGTTGATTAGGTTAAAATGTATTGTACAGGCACGAATAATGGGATTATATAAGTATGATTAGTAAGGATAAGTCTGGAAATTTAATGCATCATATAGTACAAAGATAGAATAATATTAATACAATGCAAATCACATGGATGGATTTTCAAGTTTTAACCATCATATTGTTGAATGATTGGTGCTAGGGTAGTTTCTTTCATTAAATTCGAAAGGATAATTATAACAATATGCATGAATATTTAAGATAAGGTTAAGTATAATCCACTATATCAAGTGCATATCCTAGCCTTAGGAACCATGTTTTAGGACTTGAGGAGGTAAACAAAGTAAGCTTGTATGAGGATGTTTATCTTTATGATGAGCTATTTGCATTAAGATATGATCCTAATCTATTTTGTTGAGATTATCCCTTAATTTTAGTTGATCCTATTTAAGGCAATATTTATGTCTTAGCTAGGTTTTAGAAAACCCTAATTGTGAAAAGTAGTAAGGACGAAAATCAAGAGGTAGCATGAGCAAGAAAAGGAAAAAGATCTCTTAAAACTTGATGATGGAAGAGCTTAAACCTAGGAGAACTACTTAGAAAAGGTAAGATGAAACTTGAGATTATACAACTAAACATAATTAAATTCTAGGTAATTAAATTGGTGACTTTGATAAAATGTTTGTGGATTTTGTGAACATGAATATAATGAGATTTGCTAAGCTGCTTCTTTATGAATCATAATCTAAGTAATAAAATTGAACTATGTTGATAATGCTTGTTAATTCTTTAAATCAAAACTTGGTTATTTATGATAAAAGCATGATTATATATCACTTGAATGATTTTTTTTCCAAAAAACTTTCAAAAATTCATGCCAATTCAACAATCTTGCTTACCAGAGATGTTAATACTTTGGTTTTGGGATTAATTGATTGATAATGTTAAGATCCATTGATAAGACACGAAGTGAATTTAAAATTTGAAATTTAGAATCACTTTTGCTAACATGATTCACCTTACCCAAGTCATGTTGGTTAATTACTTTATTAAATAGAATGTTTAAGAAATTAGTTTATGCTTCTCCACATAAAGTAAGTGCAATGTATTGTTCAATGTGTTTCCTTACTTGAGAGGATGAAGCTATTGTTTGTCATTAATTATTTGATAAAGATAAGATAACTTGCTGGTCTAGGTTCACTCGAGCACCACCAATAACTTTCTTGTAATCTAGTCTAGTTTAAGCCACTGTGCCCATCCAAAGTCTCCCTTAAATAATTCTAATAACTCCTTATATCACTATCTAGGGTGATAACTCATGGCCTAAGGGACTGATATTATTACTAAGTATCTTAGACAAATTGACCAATCTATGTCTAAGATTTAGCCATCTTTAAGAACAAGCAAATTCTCATTAGGTCGAACGTTTCATCTTTCTTTATGGCATGGATCAAGCCCTTCAATCTTCATCCAAGGCTTTACCTAAGGACTTCTCTATCTTAAGACCTTATTCCAAACATGCACAAAACTCACTAAGTAATAATATAAATATTAATGATCCATTCTTAAGTTCATATATCTAGGTCTTTCTTCAAAGCAACCTAGATCTAAAATCTAACTAAAGCATGCCTTACTTAGTGTACTTTAAATTAATTTTATATTAACCACAAGCTATTCAAAACTTTATATCACACCTTGATGATCAGTTAAGAGTTTCTAATAGAAACATCAAGTCTAGAGATTTACCTTAAATTAATGATAATGGCTATCAATCCTAACTAACCTCACAAGAACAACACTTAGTCAAACCCTGCCTAACTCTTGTGAGCCTAATTAAGTCTCAACCATCCTTGTCCTCTTCTAAGGATTCCAATAGAGCTCTATTAGATTCCTCAACTAAAAGAGGACTTCAATTAATTGTAGAAGCCTTATAGATCTTTCCAAATTCTAACCTGAGCCATTTCAAGGTTTGCAAGAATACTTAGGATTTTGGATAAGTTCAAGTTTCTATCCTAGTGTCTATTGTTCTAATTAAGGTTACATAGCACAATTGAAGTGCTTCTCATCTCCTTAACTATGTTTTCATGTTTATAAGTACAAGTTCTCATTTTGAATCATGTCCAAGGTGAGATTTTAAATTCAACAAGCATGATCTTTACATTATCAAACTAAGCTTTTCTTGATAATTTGTGCTAATATGGAAAGATATTCAACAAAATAAAAGATCCATGTAGTTTTATATAAGACTCAAATTCAAAAGTTTCTCTTAATAAAAAATTCAACATAATAATTCTTTCTTTTAATCAAGGATTTCAATCATCAAATACATGCTAAATCACAATACAAAACATCAAAACATGCTTAATGAAATTTTAGAAACATCGTAAACATGCTAAGAAAATAAATTTCTAATTCTTATTGTTACACATAGAATTCAAGGAAATTGCTAGATCTCAATGGTATTAGTAATAAATTTAGAAACATTTACATAATCTTCATGGTTAATAGGAAACTATAAAACATATAAATTATTTACTAACCTTAAAAAGATTTCATTTAAGGAAGCAAAATAAACATGCTTTTAAAAGAACAAATAATATCAATTATGGCAATTTTATCATGTTATCAACAAAATTCATGAAGGGAAAGAAGAATAATCATAGCATAAATTTGATTCCATATTAAAGATAAACATTTTTTTAGCAATATATCTAGTTAATTAATCCCAAGATTAGCTAGTTTTAATTGTATGATTTTAAGATTCATCCTACCTTAACTATTAAAAGTTCTTTTATAAGGAATTCTTTTTCTTTTTTCTTCAATTATTGTGCTTGCTTCCTTATCCTCTTGCTCATGACAATGTCTCTCCTCTTTCTTTTTTACTAAGTTCAGCCTTCAAGGTTAGAAGCATCACTAGGCTTCTGTTACACCCCATTTTTTCCTAGGCTGATTTTTGGCATACATTTTTTTTTTTTTTTATATAGACAGCTCAGATCGTCCCATACCAACCTGAGCAGCCTACGAAAACATAGGATATAACACATCATTACACACCTACTTTCCTTAACAATGTGGATCCCATCTCCCGGGTACACCGTCAAGTCAGGTTCATGACTCCTGAGTTAACAGATGGACTCGCGCAATGTTACTCCTACTAGACCAAATACTCCTTACCCACACCGGTAGGAGAACCGATCTAATAGAAGTCTGAACCCCCACGGTTAAGTTCCATAGTCATGTAATGACCTCACCATCAAACAGAAAGATATATAACATCCACAGATAAATGTAGCACTCCACTCACCATACTCCAAGACAATAAGATAAGACAGTAAATGGAACTACATTACAAGAATAAGATACAAGTCCACAAGTGTAATATTGTTCATCCAGATACATAATTCCGAATTACCCTCAAATTATATGTAACATATGAGAATGACAGTCTCACTGAAACATCCAACAGCAACAATCAACTAACCAGAATATATCAGACAATCACCAATCAGAAATCCTTCACAAGCCTGCTGACCACGATCCCACCTAATCCGGTAGCGTCAAGTCTGCCGAGCCACTGAAAATATATAATACAGGAATGAGCTACGCCCAGTAGGAAAGTCAGCTAGTAAAACTCACATGCAAGAGAAGGATAATAGCAAAAATACAGGAATACAGCATAACAATGTACGGTGGATAGGCACTCTCAGTCCCAGACTCCGACCAACCACAGCCACCCCAGTCACACCAGAGTAGCTCTCCTCTGGGCTACCAGGCAACGTGCCAGTGGGAACGCCCATCTCGAAACACGCATGGCGCCTAAGCACCCGACACCGCAGTGTCTCTCGTCAATCAATCTCCTGGAGACTACAGACAGATCCAGTCACATAATCTCTAGCCAACGTGAGACACCCCTGCCACCCTAAGGCGCGCAGGCCTACACACTTGGCTAGCCACTGCGAGACACCCCTGCCACCCTCAGGCGCGCAGGCCTACACACATGGACCAGGAGAGATCGACTCAGCCACCGTCCCAAGGAGTCCTCTACCAACAACTTCCATAGAAGCTCACGCCCCTACAGTCATTGCCAATCTCTAACTCCAAGATTCGGCAACATGTGTCCAGGTACAACAAGGCGTATACCAGTCTACATGTATACTGTGGAAGCTAAGTCCGAACCGCACAGTTACCTACCACAACTACCCTAAAACATCATATAGGGTCTATAGTAGTCCGGTCCAATATGCCAATCCATGAAATATGCCAATACTGAATAAACTGACTCAATCCATGCCGTTGCCATCAAAGCAACACAATTGTCAATTACTGACTGTTCTGGTAGCATCCGTGTACCATACCTTTGTCTGACTGTTTCCAGCTGTACTGTCATCAGTGATAACATTTTTCCCCACTTCAGGAAATTTGTTCTTTACCCACTGATCTCTAGAATTTTCGAAATTTCTCATTTCCAAGTTTTCTGATTTTCCTTGAATTTTCTAAATGTAAATAATTCCTAAAACTCAATTATCGAATTTTTCCTAAATTTGAAATATCAAATTTTGCATTTTATCCATTTTTTCCAAAATTCGGAATAATTCCCCGAATTTAAAATTTTGCTAATCACTATACCGCGCCGAATCCCCTGAATCGCATCTTGCCACCGGTTCGGGCTTTCATGCTGAACCAAACCCCGCCGGTCAGTTATTAATCCGAAATTCAGCCGACGCTTATATATAATATTAATGATTAATATTATTATTATTCTCTTAATAATTCAACTAATCCCTAATTAATCCTTAATTCGTCTCCTTCCTTCGCCCGTCGTCCGCGAAACCCTAGCCGCCGCAATAGCCGACCAATACGATCATTCCGTCGATTTCCGGCGACTGCGAACAAGGAGAACATGTTCGTACTATCCTAATGTTCCAATAATGTCGCTAATTTCCTAAGGTTTAAATCAAGTTTTCCGCCGAGCAGTTTCGTCTAATCCTCATGTTGACAATTCACGAAATTATAGTTCTAGCATTATACAATCATATTAACATGAATAAAGTGGCATATTTAAATCCTCATGCTTGGTAATTTTCCAATTTCGGCGAAACAAATTAACGTCCCGAAAACCCTAACATGCAATTTTCGATAATTTGTACAATTAGCTTCAAAAATCACATTCGCATGCTTAGATAGAGATTTGCAAACTAATACATGCTTCAATTTGCTAATTATCTAATTTAAATATCTGAAATTCCTACCTCGAAGACGCCGGCGACGGTGAAGCTCGTCCGCAGCTCGCCGCAGCTCCTCGCCGAACGAATTTGGTCTCAATCGACTCTCCTCGGTCTCGTGAATCTCCGGGCACAAAAAGCCCCTTGCCAGGCCGCCGGAATCACGCGCCGTACGCCGGGAATTTCCTCACTATCGCCGTCGAACGAAAACCCTATTCGCTGCTTCGCGAGGGTTTTTATACCCCGGGCCGACACGGTGAACCCGTTACGCGTTCGACACGTTTTCGACACGTGAGCACCCGATACGCGCTGTCGACACGCTATCCACACGGTAAGCACACAATACGCGCTGTCGACACGCTATCGACACGGTAAGCACCCGATCAGCCGGTTCGATCTCACCCGCCGATCTCGACCGTCCGATCCGCTTATTAGAACGCACACGCAAACTCACCCGGCGAACCGCCTCCGCCTCCGCTGAACCGTTCAGGTCCGGTTCACGCGCGATAAAAAAAACGATTTCCGGTTTAATTTAATTAGATTTTCGAATTTCTAAAAATCTAATAAATCCAATTAAATAGGGAAAATTAATTAAAAATTCCTCGGTGCTCCGAAAAATTCCCAAAAGATTTCAGAAATTCCAATAGCCTACAATTGAGTTCCTGGCTCATCCTACTGTCGATTCGAAATCATCCAAGCCACAATTAATTTATTAAAGATCAAATACATAAAATTTTACCGGGTATAACAGCTTCACTAAAGAATTAGGCAAAACATCTCATATAGTATTTATAGACATGGCCACAACACCTTTAATCCATCTCATCAAGGTTTAAGGTTAGGATTAAGCCATGCTTATCACATGGTCTAACTTACCTTAATCCTAATGTCAATATCTCCATTCTAATCCAAGGTCAGTTTCCACCTTTAGATCTATGGCACTATATGATTCAATTATTAGATGGAATGAAAGGTCAATTACCTAACTAATATAAAAGATTACTTGTTACTTTGAAATCAAAGCTTATTTAGTTTCTTTGTATCGTACTAGTGCATACTTATTTCATATTACATAATAAGCTAAATCTCTCTTTACTAACTATTAACTCTATTGATCATATTCATATGATACACTTATATATCACTTCACATATTGTAATCTAATAGTTCTTATGTCTAATGTTTCTCTTAGTTTGATTAACTTATATAATATGTTAATCATACTGTACTTTCCATCAGCTCTCTTGATACTCAATTCACCAAACTTAGCAAATCTTTCTTCATTTTTATTCATATCTTATGATTCATGATATGTAACTAAACAACCATGACATTGCTTACCAATCCTCTATTTTCTTCACAATGTCTTTATACGATAGTGTGGTTGGCTTTGTACGATCATAAGCCACTTTTGTGCCTAGTCACATTTTCCTCAACTTCATTCTCTCGCTTGATCATATCATATGATATGATCTTATCATATTGTATGGTACCATTGTTCTTTCTTAACATATCAGACTCATCCAACTTTTAACATTTATGATATTATCATACTTATATGGTTACAATGTTATACTTTTATGACAAAAATCCATATTTATAACATGTTCATATTACATCCTGATTTCTTATCTTAACTAATCATACCATACAATTTTCTTATATCATACAATACGATATTCCTAATTGAGCTTTCATTTAGATTTCTTTTCTTATGATATCATAAAACCTCCCACCATCTTATTGCATGATTCTTAACAAACACATAATTAATAAAAAAACTAATTTAATTATTTAAATTTATAAGTATTTAATTAATAAAATCAAGTAAAAATAACATATTTGGCTAACCTAAAGAGAGGTGTAACAAGTAAGAAAAATTGTTGGAAACCTTAAAATTATCAAAGTATATTTTTCTCTTTTATAAGAGGATTATCTCAACTTGATGAATAATACATTAACTTGCAAATCTATTAATTATGATTATGGTGTTTATTACATTTTGCATAATTCGAAAGTGAAGCCGTAAATCTTAAGTGAACTTTTTATGAAACTTAAAAGTGACCATTAAAGAGAGTGTTGAGCCCTATGATTCCAAGTGACAATACAAAGTTTTGATAATAACAAAACATTTAAATGTCCTCCTCTTGATCTAACTTGTCTACTTAGTATGCTAAAAGTTAAACAAACGGTAGATAAATAAAGTGGTTTTTCAATCTTAGTTTAATGGAAGGAACTTTAAACAATCTTGCTAAGATACTTAAACAAGGAAGATGCCATCCAACAACTCAAGTGATGATAAAGATTGAAGAATGTTCTCTTCAAGCTACCAATGGGTCACATCTTCTAAGACATGTGTAAGGATTATATGTACTTATTAATCATATATGAGAGCTTGTACATCATGCATTAAACATTTACATTTTGTTTAGTCAAATATGCACAAATAACATTATTTGCATATCACTAAGAGAAAATAAGATTAATATAACTCATCATGTAGAGATTAATGTATAATATTATAAAGGTTGATGATAAAGAAAATTAGAACTTAAATTGAAGATAAAATAAAAAAATGGTTAAAATTTGTATTGTTCTTATAGTGTGAAACCAACTTCATATAATACATTAAAATTTAAGTGGCACTCTATGAAATTGAATAGTACAATCTTGTCATCAGACTATACAATGTGTTCAAATGTGCTAAATACAATTAATAAAATGGATAGAAGACTTAAAGAATATTGTTTAATATGTATGATAAGGAATCTTGAGAATTTCATTGGTGTTGTATTTTTTTACTATAAAGTATGATCAATTCAAAGGAATGTTATCAAAAGCATTTTAGAGTTGGTCAATATTAAAATAATATCAAACTTTATGTTGAAACACATCATACAATAAATAATGTTCAAATCACACTTTATATTTGCACAATTCTAAAACTTTTATGTGGTCATTAATTTATATTGTAAAGTATAATTAGTTAAAAGTACTTATACAAAGCATAATAAAGAAAACTTGAAAGTTTTATATGGTATGTTGATATTTCAGTGAAGAGTACAAATAATTCAATATAGATTTATTATATACTACTTAATCTACAATATGAATAGGGTGATAGTCACATAACAACAAGGTTAAACATGTCATAAATGCAAACTAGTCATTGTAAAAGATAACAATATTATCTTTATACCTTTGGATGGTTTGATGATAACAAAGGAAGACATTTGATGACTAAAGTGGGTTGTGAGTTTTGATGAGCAAGGTTAGACTAAATAAAATAAAGATTCTACAACCTTTCCAAGAATTTAAGGCAATGGATGGAGTGATGGATGGGGTGATGGAATAGGTAATGGATGGGGAAATGGTCAATAAATGATGAGCATTACTCAAACAATAGCTGATGGTTGATGGGAGATAAATAGTGGACAATGATTGTCTAGACAGTGAAACATCAATAAATATCAAACAATTTTACTTACCACAATTGGAGATAGAAGCTAAAAATATTCCATACAATTTTAAGGACCATCCTTAGAGGAATCAATAATTGATTCAACATGAAAACTAATCACATGTAAGCTTAAAACTTATTGTTGATCCTTAATCAATAATGTCAAATTCTTGGGGAATCCCCTCCTTGAATTGTTCATTTGAGGAAATGACTAGTGGTTCATAAAGAGATTCTCAATCATAATAAAGGCACCTACAATGTTTAAGGGGAAAATAAAAATCATCTTTAAAGAGGATGAAATAAGGAAGACGGTAGCTAACTTTAAACTTACATTAATTGGAAAATTTTCATATGAGAGACCAAGCCTAGAACTTGTTAAGAAAGCTTTCTTAACAATTGGGTTATATGTCAAAGTTAAAATTGACTCCTTGGATAGTTGGCACGTTCTAGTTAGATTTGATAGGGAGGATGACTTCCTCTATTACTTGTTACATAGGTCATGGAATGTTGGAAAATTTCAAATGTGAGCCTTTAAATGACACCCAGAGTTTCACCTTAACATGAAGCCTTCTCTTTTCCCTATTTGGATGTCACTGGAATGCTTACCTATATGTCTATTTAACAAGGAAATAATGTATTCAATTGCATCTATAACAGGGAAGCCATTAAAAGTGGAATAGCCAACTGTTGCTAAAGTTTATTTGGAATTCAACTTGCTAAAGGAATATCTCAAGTTTATTAGAATTACACAAAAGGTAATAACTTTAGTTTTTTTTACAAAGGATTGAATGTGAGCATTTACCACTTTATTATAGTCAATGTTGCAAGAAACGACATGATATTGATATGAAAATATAACTTAACTAAATTGGAAACCTGGGCTTAATGATAATCTCTCTATCAGTCAACATGATTAGTTAAAAGAAAAGGAAACTTATGAACAAACTATGAGTAAATCATCCACTGAGCCTAAGGCTCATGTAGAGAAAGGCCACCATACCCATCCATAGCTTAGACATGGATTAAATGTTTTTCTTGCACAGTCTAAATAGAAAGGAGACTTGGGCCAGACCAATAATAAATGCAACATGATTGGCAATGTGAGAAGTACAATGCCAACAAAATCAGTGGATGATTAGGAAATGATTTGGAAGGGAACCCATCTAAATAAAGAGGGATCACTATTAAATTTTGAAGCAACCTTTTAACAAAAAACCCTAATACCCTTTTGATATCAAAGCATTGTAGGAATTTGGATTTGAATTTCACGAAAAAGCCATAAACTCTGGCCTAATTCCCCTAGAACATGATGGCTTTAACTCTATGTAAACAAGAAGATAAAAAAAGACAACGAAGAACAACACTAAAAACTATACTAAAAATCATAGAAGTGTAAGTATAATTCAAATTATAGAAGCTAACTTGATAAATGAATAATATGCTTATATAAAACATTAGAGGGCTTTGAACACCAAATCAATTGTGCATTTGAATCTCCTACTTGGAACTAATAAGATATTGTTGCTTGCCTTCTTGAAACTATGGCTCATGAAATGAAGTTACTTAAACTAGTTTCTACTTTAAGATATACACACTACATTCGTCATAAATTCAACAAATTTTAGGTACTATGGTAAAACAAAGTTCATTGTAGATGTGGATGAGCAATGTATTCATATATAAGTAATCAAAATTGAAAACCAATTAGTATTTAATTACACCTTTCTATATGCTAAATGTATAAGAATTCAAAGAAAAAGCTATGGAGAAGGTAATAGAAATTACAAACAACTAGAAGGTGCCATGGCTAGTTGGGAGGATTTTATTGTTATAGCCTCTATGGATGGGTACAAGGTGCCTCAATCATGTTTTATTTTTACAATTAAGGAGTTTATAGATTGTATAAATCAATGTAGCCTCTTATAACTCCCATTCAATGGTCCATCCTTTACCTAGGTTGGTAAAAAGTAAGGCAATTAGGTCTAAAAAAGACAAGATAGGGCACAACTAAATAAAGCATGGATGGACATTAATTCAACTACAATTGTTTAACATCTATATAAAAAAGGGTTTGATCATTCCCCTCTATTTTTTCAACATTCAACTAAGTAAGCTTCTATATCTAAGTAATTTAAATTCTAAAATATGTGGATAGCACATCCAAGTCTTTATAAAGTGGTAGAAAATAATTAGTAATTCTTATACAAGTAAGTGGAATATTAGCACTAGCTTTCAAACTCAGACATCTAAAAGATTGTCTCATGCAATGGAATAAAAGCACTTTTGGTGACATCTTTCAAAATAAAAAAGAGCAAAAAGATAAGTGAAACATAAAGAGAACCAATTTTTGGAGAGTGGCATAAAAGAAGATAAGATTAATCTAAATAAGGCTAATCAACAACTCATGGAAGAATGAAACAAAGAAGAAGCCCTTAGAGCTAAAAAATAAGAGCAAAATAGTAGAAAGAAAGTAAGAAAAATACTAGATTCTTTCATACTCTACTACTAGCTAGAAGGACAAGACTTGACATTAACTAGATCAAAGATTCCAATGGCCTTGCGGTGTATGGTTAAGATCAATTACAAGTTGTTGTTTTGAAATATTTTAAAGATCTTTTTATTGAAAAATAAACTATCACTAATGAAGAAACTATAAATTGCATACCTTAGCTAATTAATGAAGAAGAGAATTATCTTCTTGTTTAATATGTTGATTTTGAGGATGTGGGTCAACTGGTTTTCCAATTGGACAAAGGAAAGTTCTTTAGGAAATTCTAGAACATAATTGCTTTAGATATTTTGGATGCTACAGCAAACTTCATTGTCATTAATGCAATTCCTAAGGGGATTTCTAGTTTACACTAAGTTCTTATCCTAAGTCCAACAATCCTATGACATTTTTAGATTTTTGACCTATATATGTTTGCCATTTTATAGGAATGATTCTTAATAAGATCTTAACTAAAAAATGCAAAACTTTTCTTAACAAGATAATATCATTAGAGAAAGCTAGAATTGCTAAGGGAAGAGTGATAGTTGATAAGTTTATGATTGCACAAGAGCTTATGGGTTCCCTGAGTAAGAAAATCAGTTCGAGAAATTGTGTAATAAAAATGGATATTAAGAATACTTTCAATAGTCTTTCTAGATATTTTATATTTAAAGTTCTAGACAAATTTCATTTCTCAACTAGGTTCAACACATTTGTTAGAAATCTCATAAGTAGAACATGGATATCTATCACAATAGCTGGCTCTCTACATAAGTATTTTCAATCAATAAGGGAATTGATTCTAGGTAGCCAAATCTAACCATTAGTTTTCATCGTTATAATGAAGGCTTTTAATAGAGCTTTAAAATGACATTAAGAAGAGGAAAATAATTTACTATGCCACTACAAGGACTTCTCCAATGACAATCCAACTCCACTATGTTGATAACATCATTATTTTTTGTAGATAAAACATTAGATCTTTAAAATTCATTAATGATCTTCTTAATATATTCCAACAAAACTCAAGAATGTAGTTAAACAATTACAAATGTGGCTAAAAGTAGAATTTTCTATCAATGGATGGTAGACTCATACTTGTAAAGCATTATTTAATTTTGTAGTAGTTTATTTCTTAATGACTATAAATCACTCAATATAGATCATAAATAGACTAGAAAAGATAATGAATGCATTTTTATGGGATAATATGGAGAAAAATCACAAGCATCACTAGATAAAATGGGATAAGATAAGTGAGCCACTTGACAAGAATGGGTTGGGCATAGGGAAACTAGATGACCTTATGGCAAAACATAATTGGAAGCAATTAATGGATCAATTCCTCTAGGTGGAACTTATGAAAAATGAAATATTTGAATATGAATCAAAAGAATATCAAATGGAACACATGAAGGAACTTGGATAAATATACTTAGTATTAGCCTTTTCACATAGATCTCCTATCAATATTAAATTCTATTAAACCTTAAGCAATAATAGTAGGATCAATTTAAAATTACCTAAGAATAAAATAAAGAGCAAGAGTTTTGAGAAGCACTCAAGAAAGAGAACTTGAAATGAGAAATTCACTATTAAGATGTTAATTTTGGTTTGCAGGATATCTATAATGTACTACCTTTCTTAAGTCAACTAAAAAGAATTAAGTTATAGGATGCATCCAAATGCACACACTCTTCTAATGATAATAATATTGATGATGCATTTACTAATTGCCATCTTGCATAGTGACTTTGAACTTTTCATGGTAGGAATTAAACATTCAAATAATGGTAAATCAAAGCATTAAAACTCTTCTAAACCATTAGTGATAGTGTATCTAAGGAAGTATCGGCTCTTGTGAAGTCATGCAATTGATACCTCTCTTGATATATTGGCATGTTTGGAAAGTGAGAAATAAAAAAAATATACATGGACATTAATGCATCAGGATTGGGAACCATACAAAGGATAAATTGGTAATTCTAAACATCTTCAAGGTCTTCTTAATGGTAGAATAGAGTAAAAAGATTTAATATTAGTCTAGATTTGTCTACTTCATTAATTCAAGCATAGGGCGATCAAGCACTATGAAAGGATATATCAGAATCCCCTTAGTCTGCTTAATTAAAAGAAGCAATTACAAAGTCTATAAAGAAAATGAAGCTATTATGAGAGGCATCATTAGAGACCATAATTCAAATGTGCTTCAAGTTTTTTCTCACTTTGTAAGTCAATATCTACAATGGAAGCTATAGTGTTCGGAATTAGTAAAGGTCTATAATGATGCATTAACTTCCACTTCATTGAGGCACACATTAATCTTGAGTGCACTACTTTAGCCAAAATTCAACAAGGTAAAATAAGGTCGTGTTGGAGTATTGTGGATGGCATCCAATAGATAAAACAGATGTTGAAACATCTCGTAATAACATAGAATGATATCTTAAAGAAGGAAAATAATGCTATGAGAGCCCATGCAAAATTAGTGAGGCAAGCAAGCGAATCACAAGTGAAGAAAAACTCATAATGAGAACTTACAGTGCTATTGAAGTAATGGAAAAAACCAGAATAACTTACATTAGATTATACATGACCCAAATCCTAATCGTATAGGATGACTAGAAAGTTGGCTTCCAAAATCAATGATCTAGTTATGGATATCGTGGCATCATCTGGTACATTTGTTACCATTATACCATACCATTTTTCAATTTTGGATACCCCACTTTAGAACACAACTATCTTCATATTATCTAATGTATCATCTCAATGCATGGATGCCCCTTCAAGTACTATTCACATTCATGGCTCATCGGATGACGAAGTTTTTACCTTCAACTTTGTATGTCCCTTTGAGTTCGCTATTCAAATTCCTCTTTCTAGTAGTATGACATTATCACATGCAATTGTGTGGACTCAGATGATTCTAAAAATACCTTTCAAGCACATTGTAACTTTGGCATTTTGGTACTAAAGTAGTATGATTTTTTATAATTATTCATTTGAGCCCTTACATTATTAAGACAACTTCACCTCTGTACTTTAATGACATATGAATATTACTTTTCAAATCAATACTCCTTCATGTCATTACAATGTGGATCTAGTATCTACATTGAACATATCTGTCAAAGCACTCATATATGTATGATGTTAGTCTATTGGAGCATTCAAACTCATATTTTTAGATCCCAAATCTTGATATGGTATGCCACACTACCAATGATCAATTGTTTATATACATTTCATAATACAATATCGCACTTCTTCCAATCAATAAAAAATATTTTTCTTTTAAAAAAACCTATATTTTACAACGCTCATTCAAGCAATGGCCAAGGACTGTGGTAGTATTGTTTAAAGATATGGTGCCTTAACTTTTACATGATAGTAAAGTGTTATTCAATAAAAGGGAGGTAGTTTGAATTACTAGAAATAAAAATTTGATTTCTTACAAAAGTATTTAAAGAAAATATGTAAACATAATTATTTTAAAATTTTTAAGAAAATCTTTTTAAGTGATTTAATGCAAATTTTGACTTTATTTTAAAATACGTTAATTTTTTGTTGAAATAAGAAATTTTTAAAGAAATTGCAAAATAAAAAGGTAAAAATTTAAAAATATACAAAAGCAATTTTTAGGTCATTTGGCTTAAAATAAAGCTTACATCCACCCTCAAAGAAAACTAGGCAAAAAATAGATAATCTATAAGTTTCTCATTAAAAGATTGGTAATTTTAACCCTTCATAATAATAAATTAAAAAATAGTATAGAATAGTCTTACAAAGAAATAAAATTGATAAAAAGAGGAAAGAAAGAAGTGATAAAAAGCCATATAAACAAATTCTTATACTTGATAAAATGATCAACAAGACATAAGTATTTTAATTTAATTAATTAGAAAATAAGAGCTTAACTCATTTGTAAAGGAAAAAGAAATTAGAGTTCGATGAAGAAGGACATTGCGTAAGGACATGATGATGAGCACTAGCTACTAATGGTTTCAATGTCATGAATTAAATTTTTTTTAATTTTTATAAAAATTTCATCAATAAATTTTGTTTAAGATTTCTCCTATTTATATATATTTTTTAAGAACTAAAAGAATTTACCAAACTAACTAATTAGTCAATACTGGTCACTACTGTACATTTGTTAATTAAAAAATTATTATTTAAATGAAAATCCTAATAGCTTGTATATCAGCTCAAATTGCCATTGTGTATGAGTCGAACGATCAAAACCATCCTAGATCATTCAATTGTGAAAACTACATGATTGGACAACTAGGATTAGAAATTAGAACCATGTGATTACAAAATTGTGCGATTAAATAATAGATCTAATTAGTTGATTATAAAAGTAGTTGAGATTAAGATCAATTGATTGTGAAATTTCATGATTGGATGGCTCACATAACACCTACAATTCATATGTTAGCCACACAAAAAAGCTTTATGTTTTTGTCTTACATGGTGGATTTGCACTTCATTCTTCTCCTAATAAGACTTTTCCTACAATTTAGAAGTAGGCTTATTTGAGGGTTGGCACCCTGATTTGTTTGGAAGTTAGTCACCCATGTCCATCAGTCACCTGTGCATGCCAATAACATGTGAAATTAAGAGAATTAAGAACTAATGCCCCAATCCAATACACTTGCAGTAAGTTTAGGAGTGATTCCCTAACTTGATTATTATAGCAAATGGGTTGGAGATTAATTTATTGGCCTAAAATCAATTAGTATATCTTAGGTTGAAGTAGGATTAGGTTTTTTTGTAATTTGTTTTTAAATTAATTTATTATTTTTGAAACAAAATTTCTAAATATAGGGCGATGGACAAAATGATTCTTACGATGATGAGGACGTAAAATATTAAAAATGAAATTTTTTTCTAAGGTAATTAATTTGAATAAAATTTAATTTTTTATATTCGTTATAGGAATAATTTTAATCAAGTTTAATATTCTAAATAAAATTAAAAGTTAAATACCTAAAAGTAAAGTCAAAATATATCTCTTGATAGTCTATCACTTCAATCGACATGATATTTATGAGATTTGAGATTTACTCTTCTTCTTTAATTTCTCTCATGAATATGATTATTGACTATCAAAAATCTGAATATTCACTTTACCAAATTTATTTAAAATACTAAAGATTTATTATCATCAAATAAAGTAACATGACTAGTAGTCAACACTATAATAATCTCCTTCTTTTGAAGATAACAAAACCTCTAATAAAAGTGATAGAAATATGAGTAATTCATAAAAATATTATACAAAACAATAAAAGCTAAAGTCTTACATATTTGCCAATACTAGATTAAGGCTCTCCTTTAATTTATTTTCTATCTTTCATTTCTATATTGTTTTTTATTCTCTTCCCATTTTTTTATCATCTAAATGGATTTAACACTTGTATAAACAAAACAAAAGGGTTTTGTAAAAACATAAGCCAATTGATCATTAATAGGAAAATTTTCTAATTAAACATGATTAAGTTCAATATATTTTCTTATAAAATAATATATATTAGTTATATTTTTTCTTAAACCTATTGTACTTAAATTTTCTTAATAAATGAAACTTTGTTATATTTTAACACCATAGTCTCTTAGTTGTCATTTGATCCATAAGACTTGTGTTACACAGCTACTTATAGCTATATATTCTAATTTTATAGTGGATAGTGCAATATAATTTTATTTCTTACTACTCCATAAATTTATAATTTTTTTAAAAAATTCACATATTCCACTTATGCTTTTTTATATGTTGTACTCCTAGTAAAATCTACTTCTAAGAATGTTCTTAATTAAAAATTTAAATCTTCTTTTGTATACCAAAGTTTTAATTTACTTGCTCCAGTTACATATCTAAATATGTGTTTTATCAATGTTAAATGAGATTCTTTGGAACAACTTCGAACTTAGAATATACAAAAATATTACTGATTATATCAAGTCTACTTATTATAAGGTATTAAAGTGAATCAATTAGACCTTCATACGTTTTAGTATCTATTGAGTTTTTTTCTTTATCTAAATGTGTGTTAGTGGTCATAGATATGTTTTTATGTTTGACGATAATAAAACCATATTATTTTCAATAATTTTAAAGTTTATTTAGGTTGCGATATAAAGATTTCATTTGTAGTTTTTATAACTCGAAGGGCTAATAAGAAAGTTGACACACTCATTTCAAGTTCATTCTTCATTAAATTTGAAAATTCTTTAGACAAGTTTTCTTTGCTACCTCCAAATACTATGTTATTTACGTTTATTTGACATATAAGTTGTTTTTCTCCTTTTCTTTTAATAAATAATATCTATCTATTTTTCATCTTATAAGACTATTTGAAACTAGAAAACTATATAATCTATCATACTATGCTCTAAGTGCATACATAATCTATATAAAGTTTTATTTAATTTATAAATGTGATCTAATTTATCATAAAGTTTAAATCCTATGGGTTGTTCTACATAAACTTTGTTACTTATATAACCATTTAAAAATACACATTCAATATCCATTTGATAATAATTTGAAGTTCTTGTGACAAGTTAAGCTATCAAAATTATATTACCTTAAGCCTTCCTATGAGTGCAAAGATTACTTCAACTTTTACATCTTCAATTTGATTGTAACCCTTTATAACTAATCTTGTATTATTCCTAATCACATTTTCATTTTTATCTTGTTTGTTTTTAAAGATTCACTTTGCTCTAGTTATACTTTTATCTAATAATCTAGGGGTTAACTCCCAAACATAATTCTTTTCAAATTGATTTAATTCTTTATTCATAGATATTATTCAAAATTCATTATTTAAGGCATCTTTTGTTGAGGTTGGTTTACAATTTTCTTTAATGATTATGATAAGATCTATTTAAAAAAAACCTAAAACCATTAGAAATTTCATATGCTACTTGATCTTTAGGATGATCCTTATTAAATTTTAAGGTTTTAGGAATTACATTTTTTCAACTATTTTCTTTTTCTTATTTATTATACTTGAGTCATTGAAACTTAATTTCACAAACCCTATTTATTCATCATCTATGTTTACACTATTTAGTGTGGTAGAAAATGTTTCATCAAAGTTTACATGTTTGAATTTTTCTACATGATTAGTGGTTTTGTTGTAAACTCTATATACTCTACTACTAAATGGGTATCCTAAGAAGATTTTTTTCATTTGATTTTAGATCAAATTTCTTTAATTTTCTCTTTTAATTATATAACACTACAACCAAATATTTGTAAATAAGTAATATTTGATTTCACATCAAATACTAGTTCATTTGGTGATTTGTTTAATGTAAGTCTAAAAAATATCTTATTCGAAATATAGCCAGCTATAAGCATAGCTTTTACAAAAAATAATTTAGATGTATCATACTCATTCAACATACTTCTAGCTAAATCTAATGAGATTCTATTTTTTTCTACTATATAATTTTGTTGTAGAGTTTTAGGTGTAAAAAAATGGGTGAAAAATTCCATTATTATTATAAAAAATAAATTTTTATTTCTAAATTTTCTTTTATTATCACTTGTAATGATAATTAAGTTATGACTTAATACATTTTGTAAATTGCTTATGAATATTTAAAATTGTTTACATTATTCACTCTTTCTTTAAAAAAATGACCCATGTATACCTAGAATAGTCATCTACTATAACTAATATACATTTTTATCTCTTAAGTTCATGTGATGTACAAGTCTAAATTAGTCTATGTATAAAAGTTCTAAAATTCTTTCCGAGGTTACATCCTCCTTGGTTTTAAAACTTGATTATGTTATTTTGTCTCGATTATATGGTCTACAAATAAAATCATTTACAAAGGTCAATTTGGGTGAACCTCTTACTAACTCATGTTTAATCATTTTTCTTAATGTATGTGTGCTAGCATGATAAAATCTCTTATGCCATAAGTTTGAGTCTCTAGTATGTGATGCAAAACATTTTATTTGAGAATTATTTATGATTTTCAAAGCAAGAAAATATGTCTTATTTATTTTAAGTGTAATAGTTATTACATCTTCATTTTTATTAATTTTACATACAATAGTATCAAATGATATACTAAACCATTATTACTAAGTTGATAATACTAAGTAAATTATACTTTAGGTCTTTAATAATAAAATTTAGTAATTAAAAATGTAATGATTCTAATGGTACCTATCTTTTGATAAATTTCTTTGTATTCTAATCTTGCACAATTATACCTCTACTATAGGCCTTTAGTTAGGTGAATAAGTTGATATTTTTCATCATGTGTCATGAACAGCCACTATCCAAGTACCATTGTCTTCCTTGGCCTTCATAAGAAGACATGTCTACACTCATAAATTAATTATTAGATTACGAAACTCAAACCATTTTAGGTCCAACACATTTAAGGGTGGTTAAGCTATTATTTGCCTTCAATACTCATGCATAAATAGGAAATTTTGAATGGATATTATTTCTAATCTTACATGCATATGAAGTGTGACCAAGAAGCATGTAATAATGGTATGTAAGTTTATTATTATATCCATGTTAACATTGCCATTAGTTATATGCATATGAAATCTATTTGTAACAAAGATTTCTTTATTAATTTGTTTCTTTTGGAAGTGAGGATATAGTGAGCAAAGATTTAAATTCCATGAATTCCTTAACTAAGGATGCATGTTTATTAACTTTTTGCACTAGATCATCATTGGTTTTTTTCATATTTTCTAAATAAGTATCAATCTTATTTTTAATTTGATCACAAAGACTTACATATTCAAAATGCTCCTTTTTATATTTCTTATATTTTTTACTCAAAGTTTCATACTTTTTGAAAACATAAAGTATCTATTTAGCTAATTTTTAATCTAAGTAATTTACCTCTTTCTCCATGATGCATTCTCTTCTTCTTCTACTTCTTTTGGAATCATGCAAAAGAAACCTTCATTATTATCTTTCTTTTCACTTGTACATGTCTCCTTTGAATTACTCCAAGTTTCTTTCAATGCTTTCTTTTTCTTCTTATTATTCTTCTTCTTACTTTTCTTCATCTCATTTTTTTTCCTTTTTAACTCTTTCTTACATGATAGAATATTCTGGTTTGATATGTCTTAGAATGGCAAATAATCTCTTCTTTTCTTCTTTCTCTTCTCTTAGCCCTTTGATTTCTATATTTTTATAGCACTAAGAACTTTAGATAAACCTTTACAGATTAAAACAACATCATCAATATCAGTAGACTTCTCTTTTATAGTGCCTTCTTCCATCTTCAAAGCTATTGTTTTCTTTTTTTGTTCTTCTTTATCAATTCTTCTTCCTTTTCTCTCTTCTATATTTCTAACTCATTTGTCATGATCTCACTCATCAAGTCATCTAATATCATACTAAAAATATTTTTAGTTATCTTAATGGTGATGGTCAATAGATCAAACACTTTTGGTAAGATTCTAAGTATCTTCTTCACCTATTCAATCATAGAAATTGGCTTTCCTAAATTAATAAGTCTATTAGTAATATTATTAAAGTTTATAAACATGCTTTCAATAGAATAATTTGAAAGCATCCTAAATAATTCATAATCATTCATCATCACATTTATTTTATTTTTCTTAACTAAAGAGGTGTCTTTATATGTTACTTCTAACTTATGTCAAATTTTATAAGCCATTTTTAAATTCATAATTCTATTAACATTGCTGGCATTCAAAGTTTAAAAAAAAATATTATATAATCTTTTCATTTAATTATAGTTTATGTTTTTTATTTTCATCCATTTCATAAAAAGACTTACATACAAAAGTACCTTATGCATTTTTCTTAGTAGAAAAATAAAATGGTGCTTGTATTAATTCCCATTTTTCTTTATTAGTAGTTTCAAATCACTAGTCATCCAATCTTCTAATAGGGATAAAACTACTGTAAAATAATGGTGGCCAATTGGAAGATGCACCTTCACCTAATCTCATTAAAGCATCAATTTAAGCTATAAATCTTTCATAGAATTTCTTTACACAAGAAAGAGACCTTACTTGGATACCTATTCAAGTGTGGTTTAATAAGTGGGGAGTGAATTGCTAAGAATATAAATTTGATTTCTTAGAAAAATATTTAAAAAATAATTTTAATGAAATTTCTTTAAAATATATAAGGATATATTTATTAGTGATTTAGAACAAACTTAATTTTATTATAAATTATATTAATTTTTGTTTAATAATAAATTTTAAGAGAAATTATGAAATAAAAAGATGCAAAAATTTAAAATTGTGTACAAGTGATTTTTAAGTGGTTTGATTTAAAATAAAGCATACATCCACACCTCAAAAAAATCAGGCATAAAACAATATTCTATGTAAGCCTTTTCCTAGAAGATGGGTATGTCAAACCCTCATAATGATGAAGCAAAACTTGGGCTACAATGGCCTTACAACAAAATAAAATTGGCAAAAAGAGGAAAGAAAAGTGGCGATAAAAATCTGTACAAACTAATTCCTATGCTTAATAAAATGTACAATAAGGCATGATAATTTTAATTTAATTAATCAAAAAATAAGGGCTTAACTAGTTTGAAGAAGAGGAAATTGGAGTTTGATGAAGAAGGATGTATCATAAGGATGCATTGATGACCACTAGCTACTAAAGGCTTTAATGTCATGAGTTGAAAATGTTTTTTCAATTTTTGTAAAAAATTTTTCAATCAAATGTTTTTAAGAATTCTTCTATTTATAGATTTTTTTAATGGCTAAAATCACTTACCAAATAGACCAATAAGCTATTATTAGTTATCAAGGTACTATGGTTAATTAAACAAATTTATTATTTAAAAAAACTTCTAATGACTCATATAATTACTTAGAGCCATATGATTGAAACAAACCTAAACCATTTGATCTTGAAAAATACACTATTAGATGTCTGGGATAAAATTGGCATTGTTTAGAAATTAGGATTTTATCTTGATTGTTAAATCCAAAATGTGATCTAAGGGCTAGATTTTAATCTTTTGCCTAGATTAATCATGGGATGTGCAATCATGAAGTTGCATGATTAGACTATGAATATAATATGGTGTTTTTAAAAGGTCAAATGAGATTAAGAATTTTTTATTATGAAATTGAATGATCAGATGGCTCATGTAACTCCTATAATTTAGAAGCTAGCTTCATAGAAAAAGCTTTATGCTTTAGTTCCTTATTACATATTTGTGCTTCATTTTGCTCGTTAGAAGACTTTTCCTGAACTTTAGAAGTAGACTAATTTTGGATTTGGCTACCGTTAGTCCATTTTAGATTTAGTCACCCATGTATACTAGTAACATATGAAATTAACAATTGCAGAAAGTAATGTGTTGATCTGATACACTTGCATCTAAGTTAGGGAGTGATGCCCCAGTTGATTACTATAGAAAACAATTTTTGGATTAATTTCTTAGCTCAAAATTTGTTAGAATAGTATTGGTCCAAGTAGAATTAGTTTTTTTTGTTATTTATTTTTAAATTAATTTTTTATTATTGAAACCATTTTTCCAAATAGAGGATCATAGATAAAATTATTCTTAAGATGATGATCTAAAAAAATATTAAAGACCTAAATATTTTTATAAGATGATTAATTTGAAAAACTTTAATTTAATTTTTTTATATATATTATAGAATTAATTTAAATCAAGCTTAATATTTTAATTAAAAATAAAATTAAAATACCTAAAGGTAAAGTCAAACTATATCTTTTAATGGTATGCCACTCCAATAATAATGATCTTTATAAGATTTGATATTTACTCCTCTTCTTTTTTAATTTCTCTCATGTACACATGCATTCACTATCTAAAATCTAAAACTTTGCTTAACCAAATTTATTAGAAATA
The DNA here is from genome assembly GCA_023846275.1 of Vanilla planifolia. Classification (NCBI taxonomy): domain Eukaryota; kingdom Viridiplantae; phylum Streptophyta; class Magnoliopsida; order Asparagales; family Orchidaceae; genus Vanilla; species Vanilla planifolia. The sequence continues at coordinate 23,294,595 of CM043870.1, forward strand.
CTTAGAGTATGTTATCATCAAACAAAAACACTATGACTAGAGGTCAACATCACAACAAATGGAGTTATGTGAAATTTCTCTTTATGGGGTGGCATTCCACTTGAGTGAATCATCACCTACTTTACTTGTGCTACTTAAGGCACATATTTGTTTTATATCTTTCAACTCATGCACAAATAAGTCTATTATTTATCAATAATGAGTGTGCATTAGGTTTAAGAGTAAAATCAAGTTACAAACTAAGTAAATATTGTAGAAATATTATAAGACATATTGAAATCAAGAATAAAAAAAAACTTTGATCAATACAAGTAGTGAAATGCTGAAATTTTGCTGATCATTTATGTATGATGGAGTCTTCATATAATACAATGAGTTCATATATACTGAGTAGAAAGTGATAGATTACGTGATCCAAGGTTGAGTTCTTCTGGCATGATATTTATATAGTATGATATCATCTATCATGTTATATGATATTATCTATTATCAAATATATATATAAATATATATATATATATATATATATATATATATATATATATATATATATATATATATATATATATATATATATATATATATATATATATATATATTATTTTGGTAGGGTATTCAGGCTTTATGATATTATCTATTGTATAATATGATATCCTCACTATATATATCAATATAATAAAAAATAAAAAAAAAAACTATAAGTATTCATATAGTATGATGTTCAACATTGTAATGGTATGATCATAATCTAATAAAGAAATGTAAGAAGATCTACAATTTTGTGCAATATGATATAACTTTTTAGATAGTAAGATCATGATAAAAAATCTATAAAGTAATGAAAGAAATGTAATTTACAATACAATATCTTTTATCATAGTTGTACAATTCATAAGAAACTAGAGAGATTTAAGGTGAGATTTGGGTATGTACAAGATGAACTACTTTGTATAAATAATATCATTTGTCATACATGTACAATTCATGCGAAACCAAAGAGATGTAACTTGAAGAGTAAGTTGAGGGTCTTCATACATTATGATGCCCTTCATTGTACTTGTATGAACCTTATCAAATTGGCACATAAGATAGGTCAGTCAAGAGACTAGTTTGGATAATCAATACAAATATGTATATCATATAGTACTATATCCTAATTATACAAGCATGAATGAAAACCAAAAAGTGCAATGACTACTTTACCCCATTGTAAATATGGATTTAACCATTAACACCTCTTAAAATAGCTTGTTAGCTATTGTTCAACTATAAATAGTAAAAGAACACAATGTAGAAAAAGCTAATTTAATTTTCAAATCATTCATAAAAGAGTAATCTTGCTTTATTTGAGTTAATATTATGGAATACTTGAACCTTTTATTCAAGAAGAAGGAGCTATGTTAAAGTTGTTCATTCAACATTCTCTTCATTACTTTACATTCTCCTTAGGTAACATCATTTCATATATATTTATATTTAGTTGTGCTGCAAGATAATTCTTAAGAATGTTGGATTATTATAAGAGCTTGATTTCTAAGAGATGTAATATTTGATCTAATCTGTGTCAGACTAATGCACAATTAGGAGTAAGGAAGGCGATTGTGCTTTTGAACTTTTCTCCATTTTGAGAATCTTTTCCTAAATGAAAAATTGATAAACATAAAGCCATTGATTTAATATTTTTTAAAATAACAACGCAAAAGGAAAATAAAAATTTTATGATTTTAAAACATTTTTTAATTAAATGTTTTATGAATGATTAAATGATTTTGATAAATTTCTTTTATACATGTTTTTTAATCGAATACTACCGAATAAATAAAGCATCATAAATTGCACAATAACAAATAAGGACAAGAGAGATAAAGAGATTTTTAGGTGATTCGACCTAAAAATCTCTTTCATCATAGCAGGTAGAGATAACCCTTACAATTTACTCTCTTTTGTCACAATAAGTGATGGTTCACCATCACAATCTAAATTATAAAAACTTTCAATAATAAAGTACAATATTAAAAAATAGGTAATCATAATATTTCACTATTTACTTATAAAAGCATATATGCCACAAGTCTATGGATTATGTTTGATATGATATTAGAATATAATGCACATCTAAAAAAGCTTGTAACAACCTAAAGCACCTCATTTTGAAATATTAAATCAAAGGATTTATCTATGTGCATTAATAAAAATGGAAACAACAAGGATCTTATATTAATAATAAAATTTCTTAAAAAAATGAAAAAGCAATAAGAAAATAAAAAATAATTGTAAAGAAGTCACCAACATAGGAAAAAAACTATCAATGCAGTAAAATGACATTCAATATTTAAAAATGTTAGTGAGAACTTATAGGAAAGCCCTTGAATCCTATCTTTTTAATTGAACCAAGAAGGATTCACAATAATATCAAATAAAAAAAACAAGAAAAAAAAATCAAAAGTGACTTTATAAAAGTAAGTAATCAAAAGCTATAAGAGGAAGCTATTGAGTCACTAAGATTGCAAAAAACTTGCATTACAATGAATAACCTCCTTGTTTGGAGCATTAGCGGGATATTTTATAAAGAAGCATTTTGTTGTCTTAAATCTATATAAATCTTCACAAGTTATCTCTTATTGCTTTATTGGATCCTATGGAAAGTAAATAGTAGCGAGAACCACATAGAAGGAAACTTAATTTTGACTTAGGTAAATGTAATTCATTGAAAAAAAATATAGGTGTTATGGAAAAAAGAATTCTTTTGTCAAGTTGTTCAGAATAAATAACATGCATGCACATGATAGTCAAATAGGAAGATTAGAAATTCAATGTATTATTCATTTGTTTAAACAAAGTGCTCATTTATTGATAGAAGTGTTTGGAATGAACTCAACATAATGGCTAATGCCACCAATCTTCCTTGGTTGGTTGATTGGTGAAGATCTTAATGTAACCACCTCTTTTGATGAATATAAAGCTCATTTTAACCCCAAGATTGTTCCCATTATAGATTTTATATATTGCATTGAATAATACACTCTCAATGAGTTTTCCTTCTTTGATAATAGGTTCACATGGTTGGGGGTGCATAAAGTTAAATGGGCACAAAAAAATTAGATTTTATACTATGAATAAGGACTAAATAAACTCATTTCATTTAGTTATCATTCAACATCTCAACAAAGCCAAAAATGATCACACCCCTCTACTTCTTCTATGTCCCTTGGAAACAATCTTGATTGTGAGATAATTCAGGTTCCAAAATGGGTGTACTAGGAGCAATGATTTTCTACTATTATGAAGCAAAACAATAGCCTTTGAATGATGGATTCAGGCATAAGAAAATACAAACTTAATAACCTCAAATGTTGTCTCAAAGATTGGAAAAATTGAAATTTGTTAACATATTTGACACATTATATTTAGTTGAAGAGCAAGTTAGGAGAAGAAGAAGCAATTAAATCAATACAAACTAAGGAATCATGACTGGATTTATTGAAAGCTCAATATCAATTACTCGTAGTTATTAAAGTGGAAGAGAAACTTTGCTACCAGAAAGTGTGTGTCAGATGGCTAATGAAAGGTGATAAAAATACTAAATTCTTCCATTTGATTATAAAGGATAAACAAAGAAAATTGAAGATTCAAAGAACCAAAGACCTATTTGGTAATAGAATAGTTAAGGAAGATAAAGTCACAAAGACAATAATACAACACTTTTAGCATCTTTTATCAATAATTCTTACAAAGCATTTTCTTTTTAGTTCCTAAGAAGCTTAATGATTCAATGATTAACCTAATCACTTCAATTGTATCTTTTGAGAATAATTAAACATTACTATAACAATTGACCATCGAGGAAATCTAACATATCATGCTAGATGGGCTCAAGAGTGCTCTAAGTATTGTGGATTCAGTAGGTTCTTTTTCAAGAACTATTGGTTAGTATTTGTGATTGATGTGTTAGAGATAGCTAAAGACTTTCTTGTGGCTCTCCAATCCAAGAGAAATAACTAGGCCTAACTTAATACTAAACCACAAAATCAAGGACCCAACAACGTTAGATAATTTCAAGCATATCTTTTTGTATAACTTTATAGAGAATGTTTTCTTAAACTACTTGAGATTGCAAAAATTCCTAAATTCTTAAGATCACTATAATAATAAAAATTTGTGATAAATTGAGATTTCACTATGAAAGTTATTCTTGCATAGGAAATGGTTGACAAGATTAAACAAAAAATAAGAGGAAATAATTGAATAATCAAACTCTGTTTCAAAATAGAATTTGACCACTTGCCTTAGGACTTTCTAAGACATGTTATTTATAACTTCAATTTTGATGATAGATTTATCAATCTCGTCATGAACATCCTTAATATTAACTAAGTCTCCATCATACTTAATGAAAAGGCAATGAGTATTTTCAACCAACTCGGGGACTCAAGCAAAGTAATCCATTTCTAGCCTATTATTCATTCTAGTTGTATAATTCATTAGCTATGGATTGAACAATCTTCATACCCAAGGAAAAGTATGAAATTACACATTACCAAGAGGTTATGAAACCATTTCTCATTTGAGTTTTACTGATGACTTTGTTATTTTCAGTATGTGCAATAAGAAATCAATAGTAAACATTAATGCAAATTCATGCACAAAAGTACTTTTTATAGGCAATAAAAATATGAAACAGAGCTAAGAAAAACTTTTAGAGAGGTCATAGGATTCAAGAAGAAAGGTCTACATATACTTTACCTTAGAAGCATCTTAATTAAGGACAAAAAAATGATTATGCATTTTCAATACTTTGTAGACAAGACTAGCAAGAATATGGCTAGTTGGAAGAAGGCTTTTATATCAATGGGTAGAAAAGTGAAAGAATTATGAATGTTTTTTTGTGATGACACATAGATTATCATCATAGCCGTTATTGAGCCAATTGGACTAGTTTGAGTTTACCTCTTGAGGAAAATGTTTTGGGCTTAAAGAAACTAGAGGTGATTATGATAGCTCTTAGTACAAAAGCTTATTGGTAGGACAACACTTCTAACTTGCTATGGACTCTATTCATGAAAGCCAAGAACTCATTAAGGAAAAAGGGCACTGCATTATGGACAACCTAAAACCGCATGGAAGGGACTAAGCAAAATGGTACAAAATACATGGTGCAATTTAATGCAACTAGCCATACCTATTAGATGCTTACCAAGGATGGAAATTTCAACATTAAATAGGAATGGTAAGAGTTAAGAAGTAAAAGCCTCATCTTAAAATCATGGAAAATAATTTGGAATAAAAACACTCCACTAAAACTTTTCATATTAATGTTGAGGATTCTTAACAATTTGCTACATTTCTTTGAGAATTTATTTAAGCTCAACAATCAACTAGCTAATAAATTCCCTTTCTATTCAATTGATTACTCATTCAATCATTCTTTTATTCATTATACTTGGTCAAACTAGTTATGGATCTTTTTTGCAATCCTTTTGGAAATTCATGATATAAATCACAACACCATTCATTAAAATCTATAGCATAGGTGGAGAAATGGTTCTACAAATACTATAAGAGGTGATTTTTTTAAGGGTGTTGCCCTTTGTTATTTGCTAGAATATATGAAATGAATGTAATTTAAGATTATTTGAGTAAAACACATCAGTGAGTAGAATGCTTAAAAAAGTTTTAACAAGCATCTATAATATATCTTCAATTGGTGCAACATGAGTTTGCCACTTCCTTCTCAAAGATAAAGTGTTGAAATACACAAATTATGCAATGGACACCTCCTCGATGGATTGCAAACTATATTGAAGTTTGCAAGCATTCACTTTCAACAAATTTATAATGAGAGAAATGTAGTGGCAAATCATTCGGCTCAATTGGCTAGCACTAGTATTTAATTAAATACTTTTGATTCGTAATCTATACCAAAACTATGAAAATCTCCCATAAAATTAGATGGAATTCAATATCATTATCTAAGGTTTGCATACACCTTAACTTAGGGGCAACCCAAAAAATCAAATCAAACTTATGGGTTAATCTAAAACCAAGAAGCTATTAAATTTTGCCACCCTTTCTTGTGTTCTAGCTAGATTTTAGTTTCACATAAATCATATAATATGATTTTAGTGCTCCTGCTTGTATAGTCATGTCATACAACCCCTTCATAGTCTTATTTCTCAATTGAGCAATGATTTTACTTTACAAAGCATTTTTTCATACTAATTCATTATACATAGTCTCCTTCTAATCCCTTTACTAATTTGAATCATTCTCTATGATCTCTCACTTCATCTAAGTCTATTATCAGTGAAGGTGTTGCTTTCCATGACAATGATTGTTCTTTGTTTAGTATGATAAGTCTTCTCATACATAAACAATTTGTCTACTATTAATTATTATCCATCATTATGTTACTACAACAACAATCACTCTTGAATTGATGAAGTTCTACATTTTCCTATCTATAGAAATGTGTTATAGATGGACTATCAAACTTCCTCTCTGATCATTTAGTACATATACATGACATTCTTTCTTATTAGCTAAGCCTAAACTCCTTGTCAGCTTTGCCTATGTATCCCACATTCTTAGTTGCAATTCACATATTACAAAGCTTTTCTTTGTATATTACAAATATGTGCTAAATTAATGGCACTCATCATCATCTGAATATTTTTCCCCTTTAACATTAATAGACTAGTACGTGTTGCTATGGTCAATTTTTTCTCATCAATTAAGTCTAATTAGTTTATTAGCCTTGTATTTTTCATTTATTTTACTCAATCAACAATTGTCTAGTACAAAATTCATGTTTGTATTATATCATCTTGTGTGTTCAATCATCGTTTCTCATAATTGACCATGTATTATCGCACCTAACTCCTTATCAAACTATATCAGTTACATCTGCTTACATCATCGACCTTGCATGAAAATTTAATAGTGATTATATATGAGTTAGGTAGTATTGACATATCATACAATATGATACTCCTCATCATATGTTATTATTATCCCCCTTTGACATTCTATGATACTAACAAAAAACCTGGTGAGCAAACTAATTTAAGTAGCAATTTCTCATACAATTTATTATGAAACATGGGTAAATCTTTACTCAAAGCTATACTAAAGTATGAAGGTAAGCTAGTTCAATTATTACAAACCTATTAAATACAATTTGGCACAACTCTTCAACTCATTACATTCTAAATCTTTTAAGATTTGGACTATTTTAGGCTACAACAATTCTGTGTTGTGCAGCGCACTTTGTGTTTACCTTTATTTTAAAAAACTTAACAAACCTTCAATGTTGTAAACCTTTTATAAAGTAATTAAATTTATAATTTTCAAAAGAAAAACACATCTTCTTATATGGGCATTTCAACTAACCATCTTTGACTAAAGGGGATTATGTTTACTATCCTTGGTCTTACATGGCCAAGGGTGGATGTAGGAATGTGTTTATTTAATCACCTAAAAATTATTGAACATTTCATTTATTATTATTATAACATAATCTCTTCCAAAACTGAGCAAGAGGATTAAAATAAGCTTTTAGTTTAAACAACATTACGCTCTAAATCTCATAATATTTTTATGTGTACTTTACAAATTAAAAAGACCAATAATTTATCCCCTCTTGTGGGATACCTATTCTTATGCATATGACCTTTCTAAATATCTTGGTTAGTTAAATTAAATAAATTTTATGGCATGAATGCCCACCATATAAAAAAATTTGTCAACTTAGAATCAGAAAGACATGGCCAAAAATTTTGATCAAACACATGAGATAGATAACAAAAGTTGGATGGGAGAGTTTTTTCTTGATTATAAATGAAGGAATTATTAAGGGAACAATATTACATTTAATACCTTGATAATAAATATAAAAATAATATTTGTAGGATTAAATTTTAAAATACTAGAACTTTCTTAGTCCTAAAATATCGTAAGAAGCCACATTCATTTTCAATCAACATATACTCCATTAGGCATATGCTTGATTTGAAAAATTCTTGTCCAAAAGATGATCAAGAAAGTGGCCTTCATATTCATACCTCATGCTAGATAGAGATGACCTTTCACTTATTGATAAGGAAAATAAATTCAAGATAATAAAAGTAAAAGAAAAATAAGCGATCCATAACATAAGTTCTAAAAAACAACTTATTGTTTTAGACACATCTCTGCATGTTTTTTCTCATTCTGTGTACATCTAAAGAATGTTTTTATTGAATACATAAATTAATTAAGAAATAACTATGTTCAATAGTTTTAAGTGTGCTAAATCACTAAAATCTAATAGATATCTTAGGAAATTTGATAGGTAATACACATGTACCAAGATAGTTACAGCTCTTTTGCTATTTCAATGTGAGAAGTTTTTAATTATGTAGTAATATAAGTACTATTGCATGTTTTTACCTTTTTCCACATTACTTCATGAGAATGTTTTTGATGTTATGTAATCTTTACTTTATGATGATTGGTACATGGAAAAAATTGCAAGAAAGCATTTTTAATGGTAAAGGTGATAAATAATTCTTAAAAATCTATATGCATAAGTATTTTATTTACTATCTTTATTCAAATATTGTTCCTACAAACTATTTTGTTCTTCTCTAAATTTAGATGTGCTAGATTAACCAATCTTTACTTGGTGTTCTGTTCATTAAGGACTTAGAGATATTAATATCAGGTTTTATAAAGATAATGTAAGGCAAAGCTTCTTATGGTGGGCTAGATGATGGACAATAGATTGCATTAAAACAATGATTCCAAGGCAAAGCTTATCAATTCAATTTAAAACAAATTTGTAAAAAGATCAAGGCTTAAATTCATGAATAAAGGCATCTAAAGCATGTTTAAAAGTTTTCAAATCATTTAACAAGTCATTCAAGTCATTAGAATCCTATATAGATACTTTTAAAATGATGTTACCTTCTTACATTATGTAGAGGCACAACCATAGTAAGAATAAGCATGGTTTCCATTTGAATTTGCATAGAACTATTATGATTACTTGAACCTTCCAACTTTTGTTAAATTTGAACTTGTTTGTAGAATTTTATGTTTGATTTCATTAGGTATAATTATGTTATGAATTAATGGAATGTAATAGTTAACTTTTTAAGGAACTTTTCTAATGGCATTTATGTTTCTTCCTAATTTCTCTTAAAACCCTGGCAAGAGGTTGGGTTTCCTATTGTTTCTCTTTAAAATTTCCATTTGCTTAGTAAAATATGTGTTTTCTCTTTCTCCAAGTGAGACAAACCCACATTCTTACTTATATTAACTCACAAAAATAATCAAAATAAAACAAAGCTATAAGTTTGGATATGCTTTGCTTGTAACTTGATCTAAAGTTCTAATGGATTAAGAAGTTAAGGTGACAAGAAGGAAACTGAAATTCTTCGGGATTTATGTTGAAGTCAAAAATAAAAAATCTAATTCTCACAATACAAGAGCAAGCTCGACAATAATGGTATGCATCTATCCTGATTCTATTAATTTGAATTAAGCATTTTGGTTTGATTGCTCTTATGATGGGATTGCGGTGCCTGTTCTCCACCCAATGGTTCATTCATTGAGGTTCTAGCTAAGTCAATTGACTCATCGCCCATCCAAATAAAATCAATGATGACCTTCAAATGTGATATTGAAAAACATTTCAAGGATGAGAAAATTGAGAAAATGCCACCCTTTTTAAGCTTACATTGATTGGGAAATTCTCTTATGGGCATCTTAGTATGGAAAGCATTCATAAGGAATTCAAAAAAGTTGGAGTTTAGAACGAGGTCAAAGTGGGTTCTTTGAAAAGTAGGCATGTTTCAGGAAAAGTAGGCATGTTTCGATCAGATTTAAAAAGGAAGAAAATTTCTCAAGATGTAGGCTTCACCAATCATGGAATATATTGGATTTTTAGATGAGGATATTCAAGTGATATTATTGGGTCACCCTTGTGTTTAATGAGGCAATCCTTAAACATTTAGTACGTCTTCAAAGTACCTTGGAGTGTTCAACAAAGTTTTAAGGATTGAAGACATATGCACCAAGCTTTAATAAGTCTTTTTAAAAAAAAATAGAATATCAACTTGTTGATTTTAAGGGACTCTTATTTTATATCAATTTCAAAATCATTTCAAGCATCAAATTGTTCAATCATCTCCTTGATTTAGTAAAAGAATAAGATTCCAATTTTGAATCCCACAACCTTTTTCTTGGTTAAATTCTATCTTAATCAAATTTCATGTTAATTTATTTGTTAAACCTTGATTAAATCAGAAAAATTAATTCTATTATTTTTTAATAATTAAAATTAAAAAAATTGTCACATCTCAGCTTGAGCCCAAGTGCAAAGCTTTCAGGCTAGGTAAGCTTGATCAGACAAGCAGCGCAAGCTTCGGGTCAGGTAACAGTCATAAAGAAATCAGGTCGATCCCATTCTGACTAACAACAAATTATTGAATTGAATGGGATAAGACATTGGGTCGAGTCGGGCAACACTTGAACTAAGTATACGTAAGGGTCAACCCATATAAACCTGTATATTACTAGTATGCCCAGGAGATGAATTCCTGAGCACACAAAGAAGAGCCAACACAATTAGGCTCTACATAATACCACCACATGAATAACTATAAAGTCCAAATTCTTATCTTTGCCTATAATGCTAGACTAAATCCCTTGTGTCTGTCTGCATAAAAAATCAAGAGCACTCAATGCCATTCGATAGTGCATCTTTGTGATCGCATGATAGAGCATGTATCTACTATGTTTATCGATAATGATCATCCATCCCATTATCCAATTTCTTCTCCTAGACCTAACGGTGATTACTTAGATCTAATGATCATAGCTTCATCCTAATTTATCGGATGACTAGAGCTCTTTATGCCTTGTTCTTGAATCATGTGGCTCTTATTATCTTATTTGAATCCTATGGCTAAGATCAACTCTGACTTTCTCATTATTAAATCAAATGACCTAGATCTCATTCGACATGATTAGATGGCCACGATCAAATTTGTCATGATCAGACCCTTTCATAATTCATCAGCTTATTCAACATTAGATCTGACGATCTATACCACCTCCTTTTGGATCCAACAGACTTTGTCCATTCGACTTAATGACTAATTATTTAGTCATTGTGTTAGCCATTTCAAAAAATTATGTTAACATATTTTTAAGCTATTTGGTTGCAACTTTTTAAAAATCTTTCTACACTTTCTAACGACTATAATCAAAATGTTTTCTATAAATACCTAAAGATTGTAAATGGAATTACTAGTGAAAGTGAATTAATTTTTGAGATCTCAATAAAGCACTGCTCCATATTCTACTAGCACAAATTCTATTGGTAGCAATTACAACTTCTCTTACTCAAGTCGATAAAGTTTTTCAGCTAAGTTCTCCAAATCTAAACTTTCAAATTCTTATTTTTTTCCTTAAATTTTAGCTCATTATGTCTTATTTCATTAATCAAAAAGTATAGGAAGTTTCACAAATTTATCAAAATTTTTTTATCTTGCTGTATTTTTTTCTCTTGGGTTGGGCAGCCTAGCATTTACGAAAACCTGAGTTTGGTTTGACCTCGTAAAAACCTATGTTGGGTTCGAACTCACAAAATCCAGGGTTATAATTGAACCCATAAATGCTAGTAGGTTGAAGGTAAATCTTAAGGAAAAAACCTCAAGTTGTAATCTTTTGTTAGTGGTATTTTTCACGACCTTAGTTGGGGGTGAAAGTAGGTTCTAATTTGAATTGAATCAGCTAGAAATTATGGTGTCTCATTTTAATTTTTATCTTTATTTTTTTATCATATTAAAAATAATATATAAATAATTGAATTTTTCTACAAACATAAAATTATTTTTGAGAAATAAATACATTAAAAAATAACCAAAATTGTTTTTAAGACCATAATTCATCCCCCTCCCCTCTTGTGAGATTTGTGCACAAGTTTTCACTTCAGGTATCTTGATTTTTGCATGAAAATTGAGCCTTCTCTAGCCCTAGTTTGGGTCTCCTTTGACCTTTACCAATTTACTTTAACAAAATAACCATATACTCCTTAGCTTCAATGATCTATAACCCTTTAAAGGTCAATGTTGCAACCTTAAGCTTAACTAAACTAATGTGGTTAGAGTTTGGGGCAAAGTGGATTTAGTTAAAGAGTTGCTTAACTAAATTAGGATTATGAAAAAGGGAAGCAATGCAAATAGGTTTTAGCAACATATTCAAATGATAATTTATCGATCTACTGCATAGTTTTTTATAAGTAGAGCCACACCTCACTTCAATGCAAACATTAAAAATAGAATCTAATGCAGAGGAGCCAACTAAAGTTTTTAAAGCACCAATTAATCTACATTTGTATAACACTACTAATGTCATTCTTATGAAAGATTCTAATAGAACATCAACTGAATTTGACAAGGCCCCAAATTACACACTCAATAAGGAACAACCACATTGTTATACCCCAATGCAAGATCAAAAAGTACTAAAAAATGGTTTTGCTAGCTTATATGATGCCTTAAACAAGCACTCAATCAAGGACATGATAGGTCGTAATTCACTTGAAAGGGATCAACAAGTAATTTCGAATAAAATTTTGTATGACTAGGCTACGCTTAAAAAAGTTCTAGGAAGGACAATCATGGAGGCTTTATGTCTAATTCAAAAGCATCTTAAAAAAGATCTCGATGGAATTTTGACCTACAATCTCTTAAAGATTTAAGTCACAACTTACTTGAAAGAGCAACTAACTCTAGATTAATGCAAATTAAAGAAGATGATTTCATTCCAATTCAGAATTAGTGTTCAAAATGGTACACCATGAAAAGATAAGAGAGTTAAATGAGATAGAAAGGGACATGTAGAAGTGCAAGATCATTACAAAATATAGAAAAAAATAACTAGTAATGGATAACACCCTTATTTATAACATTAGAGAGACTATAAATAAGAGTTTTAACTCTTGACATAAACATTTAATTAATACTAATAACATTACTTTAATTGCCCTTATGGAATTGTTGTCTCATTATAAGAAGTTGCCCACCTTGCTAAGAGATTGGCTTTGAATGTTATGTAGGTAACTTATCCAATAAGATTGGGGTCCTATAGAAAGGAAAAATTTAATGTCAAACATTGTGTGAAGATAAGAAAACAATTCATTTACCAATTAGGAAAAAAGGGGATTAAAATGTTGGTTTGTTGAATGTTTTTCAATTCTAAATGTGCAAGGGTTGATAGAAGGAAATTTGTGCATAATTAACTCAACTTGTAATAGAATTTAAAGGACCATGACTTATTGGTGGACAATTTAATCTAATCAGCTCTATAAATGAATTTAAGGGCTCTTCTAATCCTTGTTTAGTAATAATGAATGAATTTAAATATTATAAAACTGATGTAGCTTAAGAGATCTTTCTTACATAGGATCAGTTTTCACTTGGGTTGGAAAAACAAAAGGTAAATGGATTTGGAAAAAGCTACATAGACTATTATTTAATTAAGAATGGATAGATTACTTCCATTTAGTAGTCATATAGCACTTATGCAAAACTAGTTATGAATACTCACTATCGCTACTTCAAACTTCCAAGGCTTCTACCTCTGGCCTCAAAGGCTTCAAATTCAAAATTTGTGGTTATAGCACCTAGTACTTTACACTATTGTAGAAAGAAACTTGTTAATTCCTACCCATCTCTTTCGTATAAAGGCTCTACCATTTAAACTTTGGTGGCTGAAAGACTATCTTAAAGAATAGAATAAGTGCACCTTTGGAAAAATCTTTTAGTCAATCAAAATGGCTAAAGAAATGGTTAAAATTAGAGAAGCACAATTTCAAGAAAGCCAAACTGAAAAGGATAGACTCAAACTCATTAAGGCCAATGATCAATTAATGGAGCTCCATAAAGGCTAGTACTAGAAAGCTTAAAAGAGACAAGAATAAAAAATTCTTTCATTCTATTGTAAAAAGATAAAAAGATAAGGCTCAACATCAGTTTCTTAAAAGATTTCAATGGAAAGGTGATCTATCATAATGAGGAAATTTGACATATAGTCATACAAAATTTCCAAAAATTGCTTTCCTCCAACAAGGCAACTACGAATGAGGAACTACTTGATAGCATACCATCTATGATTTATCAGGAAGATAATAGATGGTGTTGAAAGATATCATAATGGAGGATATTAAGATAACAATATTTCAAATGGATAAGGTTAGTGCACCAAAGCTTCAAAGCTATAATAGCCATTTCTTCATTCAATGTCGGGATATCATTACTTGGGTTGTGTTGAAAGTTGCCAAGGATTTTATAATGGGCAAGTCCATCCCCAAAGGTTTTTCAAGTGAAAATTTGGTATTTATTCCAAGGAATGACACTCCTAAATCATTTAATGATTTTAAGCCAATATGCTTATGTAACTTTAGTGAAATTCTTCTCTACAAGTTGCTAGTGAATAGACTTCCCACATGTCTATCTAAAATCATTTCATCTAAACAAGTTGGCTTTATAAAAGGTGAAGATATCAGAGAAAAACCTTTACTTATATAAGAATTGATAAGTTGTTTCAACAACAAAGTTAGAGATAGAAATTGCATCAAGTTGGATGTAAAAAGTGTATTTCATAATTTATCATAGGAATTGTTATGAAAAATCATGACAAATTTCAACTTCTCTAAGCAAAACACCAAGCTTATCAAGAATATCATGGGCAACTCTTGGATGTCTATTATGGTAAATGGCATACAATATGGATTCTTCCAATCTTCTAAGAGTCTCAAATAAGGAAATCTTGTTTGCCCTCTTTTTTTATTTATCTTATCTATGGAGGTTTTTAGTAGGGCTATAAAAAACTTTATTTGTCAATAGAAATGCCCTTCACTATGCACTATCTAAAGGAAGCCCAATTATAACACACTTAAGCTTTGTTGATGATATCATTATATTTAGTAGAAGGCACTTGAGATCAATCTCCAATAATTGTAGATTTCTGAAGAAATTCTAAGATGCTTCAGGTATTCAAATAAATCTACTTAAGCGTAAATTTTTTACTAGCAAAAAAAATGATGCAAGCTCAATTAAAAGGTAAGCAAGAAACTTGGCTTCTAGTGCAGTAACATATCTAGAATGCCCCTTATACATTGGCAAGAAAAAAGTTGTTTATTGTTAGAAAATATTAGATAAAAATTTATAAAAATGGCTAGATGGACAAAGAAATTGCTTTGCATGGGTGGAACATCAACCCTATTGAGAGTTGCCATACCCTTGCTTCTAACCTTTTCACTCATGATGGTTAATTAATCACTACAAAATATTATTGGGCTGTGTGGGATAAAATCTATTCTCCAAAGGAGGAAAATTACTTAAGGCTTAAAAAACACAAGGATATTATGGCTACTTCCTTTAAAAAGCTAAATTGGATGCTTCTAAATGGAAAATCACTTAGGGCTAAATACATGAAAGATAATATAAAGGTTAGTAATTCTAATACCTAGAAGCATATGGGAGGTACTTTTAATTTAGTAGTAGATAATTTAAACTTTTGCACAAAGACTAATTCTCTTATATAGACTATTACAATTGATGGTATTTTTAGTTTACGCTTTACCTGGAATACCATTAAAAATAAGTTTCTCATCTTGAAGTTTATAAAGATGATTTGGAATTTAATACGTTTTATCAAAGTATCCATCTTAGTATGGAGAATCCTAAATAAACTACTTCCTTTCTCATTTCCATTAAAGAAACTAAACATTCAACTGGTGTCTAATTGCTTTCATAATTCTAGTGAGGATTCCTTAAGTCGTGCTTCTATTTTCTAAGAATTGGAAAACAAAAGTATGGTCTTTCGTATCAAATGCATTGAAACTTCAACATGAGAAGTAGTGCAACATATAAGAAATATTTCATAAGTGGTAGTAGAAAGTTAATAGAAATTCAACAATGGGTGAAGTTCTTCAAATTCTACCTCTACTAATATGTTGGAGCATTTAGAATACTAAGAATCTTAAATGAACAAGAAAATAAGACAATAAGATAGGGAAACTATAAACAACATCAATTATAGCTATTACAACACATTCATATGTTTTGCTCTCATGCAAACATCGCAAGAGAACTAGATTCTAGTACAACTAGACTTAGCCCCTCCATTCAAGTTCATGCAATTTAGAACATGTAGACTAATTATTTAGATCCTGCCACATGATAACAAAATGAAGCACAATGTTCATATTCTAACAAGTAGCAAGAGTACATTCCCAAATATTATGGAATCATCTACAATCACATAGTTAATGTAGTAGAAGCATTTTCCTTTTTTATTAGAAAATGCTTACAAATGGAAACAACTAGCTTTTATCAAAGCTTTGATTCTATGAAAGTGTAATAAAATTAAAATGGTTATGATTGAGTTACATTATATTACATTGCTCAAAATAATTCAAGGGTATCAAAAATTCATTAGAATTAGCCAAATACATCCAATAAATCAAATAAGACATAGAAGCAATTAGGGTGAATTCATTGACAAAGAGGGAAACAAGAAACTAGATTACTTGCAAAAATGTTTGCTCAATTGGACAAAAAGAACACATGGGATCCTTTTAACATTTTAGTGAATTGTAAAGCCTTAAAATACATAGATAAAGCTCACTTTCCTTCCATTCATATATCATACAAGGTATAATGTCTAATTGTTTCAAATTGAACGAAATAAATTGATGAATATTAAGAATTATTTTTCCACCTTCAAAATAATGTACACAATAATCTTCTAAATTGTACCATATGAAATTTCATTTTCTTCCTTCTCATCACTAAAACTTTGGACCACAGATCATGACATATATGATCAAATATCACCACTTAAATGATTGAACTATAAATTTATTGTTACATTGGCACATCTATGTACTTGACCACTTTCCATTTTGTTCTAATACAGAGCAGCAGTAGTCACAGTTCACATTTAGCACCAATCATATCTTGATGATCTATCCACTTCGACGATTAGCAACATACTTTCACATTTGAATGAGTTGGCGTGCTCAGACCAATAAGATGTCATAAGAAAATCCTCTAGAAATTTAGAATCATCAAATCAAGTACTTTGTTTCATATCTTTTGGATTGGATCAGCTTAATATAAAAATTAAATCATCTTATGTATGCAATTTGATTAGATATGTACTATAGATCAAACTTCTATGGCAATCACTCTCATTGGTGCATCACCATTCTACAATTTTGCAATTGTCTTTGTATGGTAAATAAATTTCAACATGTGCAACAAATTATACTAAAACTAACCTAGGTTGTACTTTTGCATTTTAAATAATGTATATCTTATTTTTAGGAACAAAATCATCAAAAAAACAAATTTCTTCGAGTTAATTAGGTACTCATTTTCTCTCTCTCTCTCTCTCTCTCTCTCTCTTAATCTTATTCCTTTATTATCCATTACACAACACACAAACCTTTTGCAAAACATTAATTTCTTTATGAAATTCTTAGGTGCAACACAACCTATGCACCATACATGATGTTCAAACTAGAAGTTATCATCTCCTAATTTAATCATTATGCTTATGACATGTCACCTTAAATGAACATTATTACCCTACTAACTAATCACCAACTAATTGAGAGATAAGTTCACTTGAGACTGGGGTGACCCACCAGCATACACTAATGGGTACATGGTACCTACATGCAAACCTATTAATAACCTTCACATACCCTCATAATACCAATATATATAACAAAACACCAATGAGAAAAATGCATGAATCCGATAACAAAGTGCAATAAGTGTCTAATATAATCAAGATGACTAATAAATACAAATATCATTGCTATAAATAAAAACATGTTGACTACAATTAAAACATCATGAGCTAGAATGCTAAATTCCAAAGTACAATTATGCACTGACTTGTCACCTAAACTTTGACTCCAAATGCAAGCATCTAACTTCTTAGACTTTCATGTAATGGAAAGGGTGAGTTAGGAAGGTCAACATAGAATCCTCCAGATATGCTATAATTATAAGAACTAGATAGATTTCTTTTTTCTTATATGGGCTTTCATATAAGCTTGCACAAAAAGTTGAAAACCCCAGACTCTAAGTATAAATTTATCTCTTTCTCTATTTATAATTTATCTTAGTTCTTCTCTCTAAGCTCCCTTCTAAGCCATTCCTCACAAAGTCTACACCTAACATGAGTTTCATCAATGCTTCTTTCATGCTCACAAGGATAACTCGAGCCATTAGACCTCATTCTAAAGGTTCTTCTTGACCTAATCCCAACCTCATACTATCATTTAAAGTTTTCAATCCATGACTTAAGTGCCTTAAAGGGATAACTCATGATCTTACTCTTAATCCTAACTTATTTATAGGGTTTAACTAAGGCCTAACATCACCATTAGCTTCTTTGTCAAGTTGTAATACCTTTCTTATGGCCATTCCTAAGCCCTTCCCTTAACCCTAGCCTTCATTTAGGGTATATCCAAGAGTCGCTCCAAACTAAGGCTTCATTTAAGGTATCCTTACGGATTCATCAAGTGTTCTAAGTCTTTGGTCCTAACCTTAAATCTTACTCTAGGGGTACACATGCCATATTAAGTCATATTCTCCTTTATAAGCCAAAAATCAAGACTATCATTATTCCATTTTCATTGTTTACCCACAAGACTCCTCACACTAGACGTCTCTTTCTAAGGCTACTCATGGCCTTATCCAACTTTAAATTACAAAACCTAGGATCACATAAGAGCAACAACCTACCTATAAAGCCAAACCTTAGGGTAGTCAAGCATTTTCACCTAACCCTAGGTTTATTTTCAAAGAAAAACTAACCACCACAAACTAAAATTTAACCATGACCCTCTCTTAACCTTAGCTTTCTTCCAAACCAAAAATCAAGACCTTCAATAATCTTAAAAGGAAACATGAGAGCTCTACATGTCCTAAAAGTGACCTTAGATCCTTAAAAGGTCTTCCCAATACTTCCAATACCCTAGTTTAAGCCTTGTCACCTAGCCCTAAGGCTTACCAATACCATAATCCTCTATTAGCAATAAGAAGTCACCATCTAAGGTTCAGGTATTGTAGGAAAATTTAAAGTTTGTAAGATCTCTTCATATAGTATAAATTTAGGAATTATTATGGTATTAACATGCTAGTAATTATCACATGAAGATATGGGTTTGATCAAGGAAAGCACAAGTTCATAACAAAAATTAATAGATATAAGTTTTTTGTATGAAACAAGATTCCAAAGATCATCTTAATGAGAACTTGGAAATTATCTAAACATGGATTCAAACATGCAATCACAAGCTCATGAACTCTTTTATTTGACTAGAATCTATAGAGAGGAATGTCTTATAGGATGATGAGAAGAATAGCCTTGCTCTTGGGAATGACAAAAGAATGAAAAAGGAAGTGAGTTTGAGGGATAATAGGTTTACACAATGCAATGGAAAAGATTTAAGAGGTGGGACACAATGTCATGACTAGTGACTTAATGGCATCAAAAAAGAAAATAAAATAAGCATGAGTTTTTACATGGGAAGTCCCCCAAAGATGGAAGAACCATTACTTCACAACCACTTGTATGAAATCCTCTATTTGACTAGCATTCATAAAAGGATCACAAGGGCTTTATAGAGAGGATGAGATGATGGAAATAATTCCCTTGTTCTTAGGAATGATAAATGAGTGAAAAAGGAAGAGAATTTGAGATATAATAGGTTTACCCAAGGAGATGGATATGATCCTAGAGGTGTTACAAAATGTCTTACAATTCCATAAGTAGTGACTAATGGTAATAAAAAATAAACTATATAAGTATAAATGAGTTTTTATATTAGAAAACCCTTAAAATAAGGAAACCCCAATACTACACAACAACTATGTGAAATTTCTTATTTGATTAGTATCTATAAGGATCAAAAGGACTTTAAAGAGAGAAAAAAGTTGCATGGGATAACAAATAGATTACCCTTGTTCTTAAGAATGATAAATAAGTGAAAGAGGAAAGAAAATTGAGGGATAATACTTTACACAAGGTAAATGTATATGGTCAAATAGGTGGAACACGATGCCTTACAATGCCATAAGTAGTGACCTAAAGACAGTTGTTAAATTTGATCAACAATAATAATCATTTCACTTTTCTTTAGGTTGGACTTTATCTACTTTTAGATAGTACATCTAGGATTCTTATTCATTGTTTGAGAATGGTTCCTTCCTCCTTAAGTTCTTTGGTTTTAGAATAGGTTCACGTCACCTTTGTAAAGACATTGGTCCATGTGATGTCCATATGCAATTGTTTGTAATGATCAATAAATAGAGAATTTTTGTAATTAGAGAAAATGGGCATATCCAACAACCTTTTTTTCCTGAATTAAATTTTCTACTACTAGGTTAGAAGGGCAAGATTTACCTTATTTCCTAATATGTTAGAGTGAAAAAAATTTATTGGACACTAGCTCATCAAAAGTTTTATTCTCTCTAGCCTCTTTTATTACAAGAGTTTTCAAACTTCTTATCTAGTTTATAATTTCTAGTGGGAGTTTTTAATTTCTATTACCTTATGTTAATTCTCCACCTAACAAAATTTTTTGTTACTTAAAATCCAAATATTCTTTGATATAATGGGGACTGCATAAAATGGTCTTCTCCTTTGAATAAATTATACAATTTATAGAAAATCTCTTTAGATTCTCAAGTAATTCATCAAATATGCCTTCTAGCTTCTATTACTTACCCATTACATGTACATATCTACCTCCAAACAAGGTGAGATGAATGCATAATAAAATTTCATTATCTTTCTCTTCCTTTGAACTAGACAATTCCTGGACATGTAAAACTCTCGATCAACT
Source organism: Vanilla planifolia (assembly GCA_023846275.1). Classification (NCBI taxonomy): domain Eukaryota; kingdom Viridiplantae; phylum Streptophyta; class Magnoliopsida; order Asparagales; family Orchidaceae; genus Vanilla; species Vanilla planifolia. The sequence continues at coordinate 23,315,515 of CM043870.1, forward strand.
TGTTTATTTATTAAAAGATCATGTCATCCCATTCTTCTCTAATGCTTTAGCAAAGTACTTTATGTTTGCAAAATGCAATCATTTATAACAAATGATGATTTGCAATGGTCTATGTGCTTAAAAAAGTACCATCTTAGTGGAATAAATAATCCACAAGGAAAAAGTTACCAATTATGCAAAGTTCATTTACTTGTTTATGAATGACCCATCAATTTCTCTTTTTTTATTACTTCTAATTCTTAAAGTTAATAAACCTATTAAAGAAGTTGAAGGCCCCTTCTTCACTAGAGTTGACTATCATTTAACTCTTCTCAAGTGATATTGGATTATTAAAAGAGATGGGATCTTAGAATATAAAATGTTAAACAAAGCAAAATTAAAGCACATGTAAAGTGGAAGATTATCATAGGAAAGAAATTAGAGATTCTTTCATTCTTTTCAAAAAAACTTGGTTAATGTTTTGTTCTTAATCAAATATGTTTTAAAGACCAAATAGAAGATGTTAAGCATGGTTGCTTATTTGAAAGGTTTTTCTTGCTCATTTCTTGTTATATGTTATTTGGTTGCATGTTACTTTCCCATCAAGACATCCTTCTTTGATATATATATGCATGTTATCAATGCTTCTATAAAAAAAATAGATGAAGGTTTTGAAGGGTCTAAGGATTGAAAGATGATACATGAAATATTCTTTTGACCTCAATAATTGATCATGGCCCAAAGGTTTAAAATCATGGCTTTTGGATGATATCTCAAGATGTTTACTCCTCTCACAAATGAAAGAGAGTGCATGAATGATGTGTTTCTTTCATCAAGGAACATCATAGATCATACAATTTTTAGGATTAGGGAGGGTTAAAATAAATATGATAGTTTTGGTGTTGGAAATGTAGGTATTATAATGAAACAAACTTTAAGCCAACATGTAGTTGTTAAATTAAAAACTGAATTTGGTATAGATTGGCATAGTAAGGTTTAGGATAGTTTAATGTTTTGTCCATAAGAATTTAGGAATGTGGATGAACATATGACTTATATCGTATGCTTCATTTTTATAACAATTTTGCAAGTAAAGCCTAAACCAAATGCACAAACAAAGAAAAGTTACGATGTGTATATTTCAACAAACTTAGTAATTTTCATCTCATTTCAAAATTTAATAACTTATTATAGAAAAAACTAAGGAAATGAAACTTTACAATTATTTAGATGGATCACTTAAGGGTGCTCATTTATATGCATAAGGATTGTCACATGTGCACAGAATATGCATGCATTCTACATGAGTAGTTGGTGTTACTTGTTATGTGCATGAACTATGTGCATCAATATGTAATCATCACACCTTGGTGATGCACATGTCCAATAAGCAAGCCTAACCATGGCACATGATGTAAGTGTGGTGGTGGGTCCAATGCATGCCATGTTTGCTATAGTTCCTATACCCTACTTTTTACATGCACACCATTTTCATACAAGTTATCAAATGCTATCTCGTGCACTATCCCACACAAAGCTATACACTTTATCATGAAATCTATGCATTGTTGCACATGTGTTACATGCTTGCAACACTATTTCATGTGCAGTTAAACGAGTTGTGGCATCGCATTTGTGTTGCTCAATAAATGTTTGTCATATATTCTCTCTTGAGTTGTCTTCAAATATTGATTTCTTGATAATCGGATGATCCTATAATTCATCCTCTAATCATAGGGAAATAATCAAGTTTTATTAAATCTTTTTTTCTAAAAATGGATTATTTCTTTGTAGGATAAAATTTTGTTATCTTTTTGAGTGATTATGAGCTTAATTTTAGATTTATTAAACTCAAAAAGTATGAAAAAATCAAGGGAGGAGACAAAACAATGAAAATTGTTGTAACAAAACAAGGCAACAAGATTACGTGCGATAGCTTACTACAAGATGGTTGGAGCATGCATTGCAGTGTGTTGGTCAGGCATCTCACACATAGATGTAGGAATACATTCAGGAAGGCCCGATGCAATAGAAACCCACACATGCTAGGGATGCATGACCATACGAGATAGGTGCCCATGCGCTCTTTGTTAGAACTATATATAATTCAAGAAACATAAGTACATGGGATACAGTAGCTTTCTAAAAGCTTAAACAAACATCATATGCATTGCATGACAACGAAGGACCTAACAGTAATCCTAACCTTAATATGCAGAGGGAGACATGGAGCAAGAAACAGTATTACACAAGATACAACTTATTTATACAAGTTGCCTGCATAGGCTACCACCAGCTGTGACTCTAACTATGTTCAGCTGGATTATCTTTGACCATTGCTTCACATAAGGTGGCCTGCAGGGAGACAAGACACACACACAGAGAGACGAGATATGGCGGCATGTAGAGGAGGCAGTAAGGAAAAAATGAATTAATATTCAATAAACTTTCCCTTTAATTCATTTTTTTCAACACCGATTTGTTCATGATTGCATACTAATGTTTCTCGTGATAATGCCTTTGTGAAAATGTCGGCTAGCATTCGTCGTGCAAAACTTAAAGCTGTATCTCTTGATGCTCGACTACTTCACGAATATAATGGTATTTGATAGCGATGTGTTTTGTTCTATCATGACTCACTGGATTTTCTCTAATAGCAATTGCAGACTTGCTATCACAAAATATCGTCACTTGTTCTTCTTGCTTCTTGTCAATATCTTCAAGAATTCTTTTAATCCAAACTGCTTGTGCTACTACACGAGCTGCTGCTACATATTCGACTTCGACTGATGACAAAGCCACTATACTTTGCTTCTTTGATGACCACGAACAAAAACCTGATCCAAGTGAGAAGGCATAACCCGACGTACTTTTCATGTCATCTACACATGCAGCTTAAATCGCTTTCTGTGTAACCTATCAATTTTGAATTTTCAACTGACTTGTACCATATGCCATAATCTGATAGTTGCTACTGACTTACAATCTTGCATCTTGAATTTTTTTAGAATGCTTTGTGCATATTTTTTTGTGATATAAAGATGCTTGTATTATCTTGGCATACCTCTATACCCAGAAAATAATGCAACAAGCCAAGATCACTCATCTCATAGGTGTCAATCATATCTGTCTTGAATTCTTTCAGCATCTCATTATTATTGCCTATGTAAATCAAATCATCAACATATAATGAGACAATTAAAATATTTGTACCTCGTTTCTTGACATATAAAGTTGGCTCGCTCTTGCTTTTCTTAAATTCGTTCTACGTGAAGTACTTATCAATCTAACTGTACCATGTTCTCGGTGCCTGCTTTAAGCTGTATAATGCCTTCTTTAGCTTGTAAATTTTGTTCTCTCCCCCTTCAGAGAGAAATCCATCTGGCTGTTCAACATATATTTCTTCTTCAAGGTAGCCATTCAAGAAAGCAGACTTGACATCAAGCTGATACAATTGCCACTTCTTTTGAGCAGTTAAAGCAGTAATTGTTCTTATTGTCTCTAGCTTTCCTATAGGAGCATATGTCTCATAATAATTAATACCATGTTTCTATTTGAAACCTTTCGCCATGGGCCTTGCTTTAAATTTTTGAACTGTGCCATCTGGGTTTAGCTTTGTCTTGTAAACCCATTTCACACCAATCACCACGATCTTTCGGTCGATCTACCAACTCCCAAGTATTATTCTTTTCTTTCATGTGAATTTCATGTTCCATAGCTGTTATCCAGTTCTTGTGTTTTCCAACTTCTTCAAAGCTTTAAGGCTCAACTAGTGAAAAATTACATGACTCATATATTTCTGTTAAACTTTGTACTCATCTCAGAGCTGACTCTGGTGTTGTTAACTCTTTTTCGGAGCTAGTACTACATCTTGAGCTCAAACTAGGGCTTGAACTCGAACTTGACTCATCTGGTCTTTGAGTGTCATCTGGAGTAATTGACTATCCCAATGAGATAGTAGTTAGTAATGATTGATTTTCACGTACCTTTTCTTCTTCCCAATTCCAGGAAGCTTTCTCATCAAACACTACATCTCTACTGATTATTAACTTTTTCTTTTCTAAATTTTACAACCAATACCCTTTTGTTCCATCAGTATAGTCAACAAATATGCATGTTTCACTCTTGTCATCCAATTTTGATATTTTCTCGACTGGTATATGAGCAAAACACACAACCAAAGATCTTCATGTGATTGATCACTGGCATCAAACCACTCCATGCTTCAAATGGAGTTCAATTTGGAACTGATTTTGTTGGACATCTATTCAAGATATAAATAACAGTATTAACAGCTTCTGCCCAAAATGTATTAGGCATACCTTTTTCTTTAATCATTGATCTAGCCATCTCAACAATCGTATGATTCCTTCTTTCAGCTACACCATTCTGTTGAGGAGTATAGGCAGTCGTCAACTGTCTTCGAATGCCTTGTTCTTCATAGAAATAATCAAAGTTTCTTGAAGTAAATTCACCACCTCTATCGCTTCGTAACACTTTAATTTTGTGATTGCTTTGATTCTCAACCATAGCCTGAACTTTTTAAATACTTCAAAAACTTCTGACTTTTCTTTCAAAAAATAAACCCATGTCATCCTCATATAATCATCAATGAAGATTAGGAAATACCAATTTTGACATTGTGATGGGGTCTGCATCCTTCCACATATGTCAATGTGGATTAGCTCTAGTGGTGCATGTGCTTGCCAGGATCCTCCACGTGGAAAACAAGCTCGATGTTATTTGCCAAAAATACATCCTTCACAAATGCTCGATGTTGTGTTGATAAATGGTAAACCTTGTACCATGTTTTCAACTTTTAACAAATTCAAAGCTTTATAGTTTAAATGATCATACCTTTTATGCCATAAGTCTGAGTAATATATTACTTCAGTTTGTAATGCCATTTCTGAAGCATAATTGATTTTCAGTAGCAATTTTCTGGACCTTTCCATGTCAACTTTTTCCAACAACTGATTTTTATTTCTTCGATCAAATATCTTGCAACCACCATCTTCAAAATGAACTGCGTACCCATTTTGTAATAGCTATCCAACAGTTAATAGATTTTGCTTTAAATCAGGAACTAGCAGCACGTCTTGAAGAAACATTGGCCCTATCTTTGTTTGCACAAGAATATTGCCCTTGCCATTAGCTTGAGCTAGAGAACCATTTGCCATACATACCCTAGTTTCATAGGATGCATCAATGTCTTGGAATAATTTTTTATTACCAATCATGTGATTTGTGCAACCACTGTCAAGGAATCAAGTATCATCCTTTTCTTCTTTTGCAGAATGGTACGCATAGAATATAGTTTTCGAATCTTCCTTTTCTTCAGTGAAATTTGCTCGAACATTAAATTGACTTTTACAATACTTTGCGATATGGTCGAACTTCTTACAGTTATTGCACCGCATCTTTGTCCAACATTTTGACGTGCTATGATTCGATTTTTTGCATATGTTGCACCATAAATTTGAATTACTAGAGCTTGATTCTCTTTCTCTTTGACCTTGTTGCTTTGGGACATTATGTCTACCTCTTTGAAAAAATCTTTGTTCTTTCGCTAACTTTTGCGCTTTGAAACTGGTAGCAAAAACACTTTCAGTTGAGCTGCTTCCAAACTGCAATTTCCTTGTTTCGTGTGACTCCAAGGAACTCATCAATTGTTGAAGCGTAAGGGTGGCCAAATCTCTAGACTTTTCGATTGCTGCAACTATATATTCATACCTTTCTGGTAGACTAATCAAAATTTTCTCCACCACCTTTTGATCGAAAATATCTTCACCGTTGGTACACATCTGGTTCACAATCTCAATCACCTTCGAAAAATACTTTTTTATTTTCTCTGATTCCTTCATTTGTAGGTTCTGGAATTGCCTTCGTAAAGTTTGCAACTTTACAGCGATCAATTTTGCCGATCCTTGAAACTCCTCTTTTAATATATCCTATGCTTCTTTCGATTGCACAAATTATACGTGAAAACAAGCTCTCTGCGACACCTTGTTGGATTAAATATAGAGCCTTTGCATACCTCATGTGATCTTCCTTCTGCTTTTTGACTGTTCTGGTGTTAACTGTTGGCCAGCAACATGTTGAGTATAACCGTTCTCAACTATGTCCCACAAACCTTGCAAAAGTAGCATGGTTTTTGTTTAAGTTTGCAAATTCACTTTTAGCCAATAAAATTTTCATTTTGATCTCTTGCGAAAAGAAAGAACCAAACCAAGTATAAATAGAAAATAGATAGTATCCAACATATTAAGAAAATGGAAAACCAATCCAAAATCTCTCAGAATAGCATTAAAAAGGAGTAAAACAAAGTTGTGAGAGCTCTTGCAATGATTATAAGCCAACAAGATGGAAAAGTAATTGTCTTAATTGATAGATGCAAGGTCATCACAATAACAAAGAAAGACACAATTATTATATACATAGCTCATACAAGATATAAAATATAAAATATGAGATGACAAAAATGACAACATTCAAATTTGATGATTGAGCTCAGTTAATACTATCTTTGTATAGTATGTCAGCATTCATTGTACTGTACATTTTTTCAATTCAAGGCCACCTGCTAGCCATCATTTCAATACGATAAAACTTTGTATCATTACATGGGCCATTCTTTGGGTACTGTTTATTCTAAAGGGTCTTTAGATTAGGATTCTCACTAATTTAGCCTTCTATACTCTCTGGAAATTACTGTTACTTCTCTTATTCACTACAAGTTACAATTCCCTTAAGCACAATTGACCAAATAGATACATTTCAATCAAAGCATGTTAAACACACCATAGGCTTCGATCCATATTCTCATAACATTATATCTCTTCAATTTGATACGATATAAGGCTTCAAACATGTATGTCATGCCAAACTCCTTGTGTAACCTTGTATTCATATAATGTTAGGCACTTCTTAATCACCAAAGATTCAATTGAACAAACACTATATGAGGACATTGTACACTCTGGTTAGGTCCCAATAAATTATGAAGTTTAACCATTATTTATTTGGGTGCTTCATCAAACTTAGATGACTATCTCATCATACTCCAATGATGACTCATTAGTATTATTCAAATTATAGCTCTCTGGTTTAGTACAAGGCAAATCTATTTTTTTCATCAAACAAATGTTGGAGCAGCCACCTTGCATTGTCTTATACATGTATAATGTTAGTATATTGCTGAATCAATTTGTACATTGTTATCAAAGTTATGTTGTGGTATGCCATAGACCTTGGATAACTTTTTCATGTGCTTTATAATGCAATCCTTATATTTTCATATTATCTATAAAATTGTTTTTTAAAGTAGTCCTATTAATAAATTTCTAATCAATAAGACACTCCCATTTCAAAATTGCTTTGAATTCTATTACCTCAATTCCTGTGGCTATTCATCATCAAGTGGATTGCATTTTTCATTGCTCGAATATTGTCTTTGCATTCCTTTTTCCAAAAGACAAAAGCATTCAATGTAACCATCATTTTCATCACATTGTGCCTTCAGAACAACTTTCATTAAGAATATAATGTTCTTTTTTGTTTTGCTTATTCTAGAACAATCTATAATTTGTTAAATACTATTCTATTTTGTGAAATGTTTGTTGTTTCTTCCTTATTTTCTCTTTAGTTTTGTCAACCTTGCCTTCTAAGAATCAATTTCTTCATTAGTCCTATAGCCACATTCTCTTAAAATGAAATGTGAGTAAGGGATTAATTAGAAGTTTATTTAATCATCAAACAATCCATTTGAGAAAAACTCAAGGTAAGAGAAAATAAAAAGACAAAGTATTGAGCAACATAAAGTGGTGCCACCCACATTTGTAGCTACATGCAGACAAGAGCATGCATTGTAGTGTGCAGATCATCTAGTTATGTATGGAAGCACTGGCATACACAAGGGAAGGCACAACACATACGACATCCCAATGTGAGCAGCATGCATGATAATGTGGGACCACTACACGTGTAACATGTGCCATAGTGGGTATATACACTACACACTTATATTATGTGCACTTGTGCACATAGGTGGAGGCACTTATAACCACAACCAATCCAAACACAAGGTAAGTGTACTATCTTATCACACATAATGCATTTTCATGGCTGGTGTGCATCTATATGTGTGAATAGTAACACAAGAATAAAATAATATGTATTTTATAATAAAAATATTATATCTAAATCTCTATAGAAAAAGATAAGAATAATGAATGAAAGCATTTTTAAAAATTATTAAAAAAATTTCTTCTTTAGTTCCTTCTCATCCTCACTCTTTAATTAGGCTATTGCTTCCTAAAAGGATCACATATTAGTATCAAAATTTCTTAATTCTATTAGGTCACTCTTGTGTTTGATAAGTTAAGTTATATATATCCAATATTTTGTTCTAATATGCCTGTTTAGTATAAACCTGGTGTAATTTTTAATAAATAAATCATGCACTTTTAAAGATAAATGGCCATCTATGGGGAATGAAAAGAGATATAGTGATAAGAAAAATTATCATTGAAAAGCCTTAATATATAACACACGAAAGTATGAAAAATGATGGAAGATAGTCCTCTTTTAAATGCCATTTTTAATTATATTGCATTTTAGTTATTGCTTTTTTTGGCTCAATAAACCTGCATAAATAACATTCCCAAAGAGTCATGAAACTATTGTTAACCTCTTAAGTGACTTATATTCCTGATCATCTGTATGTATTGCAATCTATAAGCATTCAGCTAGTGCTCTTGAAATCATAGTACAAGGGATGAGCCTCCAAGCAAAGAAGATATGATGGTGAGTATCATAAAGTATATTTTGAAGAAAAGCGTAGTGTTCAATTATGGAAAGAAAGCTCATAATGTTATGCCTTGTATATAAAAGTTATATCACAAGCATGTGGTCGTGACTTAAAGCTGATAGTCAAGAGTTATAGGAATATGTTTAATTAATTTATGTCAAGAACTTCTTTATCTCGTCAACAAATGACATTTCTTAAGTGTTAGATCTCAGTAAGAGAGCTAGTGGATCAGCGGTAAAGCCATCCCTTTCCTTCACATGCATCAATCAAATAAACTAGAGAATGGATTCCTTACGAGAGGCGAGAGAAATGTACAAATGTTACATTTCATCGTACATCTTGTACTGGAAAACATCAACAGACGTGCACTCAAACTGTTAAAACCAAGTACATTCTTTGAAGTAGAATAATTACATTATTTTTAATTCAAACTGGAATAGAAGATGTTCCATCTGGACTTGGAGTTTGAGAGCGCTGCCCTTGTGAAAGCTGGGTAGAGAAGAAAGAGATGCCGAACAGTGATGGAAGAGACGAAGGCCATGGCCATCGACGCTACCAAGCCGCACAGCACTCCTGCAGCTATTTGATAGCAGAATCGCGTGTAAATATTGCAGAGTTTGGACCACTGCAGTTGCTTCACTCCGGTTAACCCCACCATCGAACCCTGTATTGCAGCCACCGTCACTGCAAACATGACATATGCTACTCCCTGCTTTGTTCATATGAACGGTTGGTGTTAGGATCCATTTCGTTGGAGAAGTTTAAACTCATTTTTTTGAGAAAATGGCTTTTCTAAATTAAAAGTTGAATTTATTTGATCGGCTGGAAGCTCATAGTTCAATTTTTTTTTATATCGAAAAATTTGTTCTAGTTTTCAGCAAATTTCATAGGTTAAGGGAAACTTAAATATGAGTGAGCTGGGATTGTTGGGAAACAAAATTCCTTCAGTTGTTTGGCTGATTCAGGGATTGATATCCATAATGTTTTGTTCTTAATTTTTTTTATTTTATAAAGAAGTTAATATTCATGCGTGATTCTGGATGCGATCGTTGTATGCTTTTGTGATTGTTAACCAACATATTACATTTCATAATTTCAAATATATAGTGAAAACCTTATAAGACATGCAACTTTTCTATAATATTGAAAACTTATTGCTGCTTATTCCCATCTTGATACTTTTCTACTCCATTGAAAGTAATAATTTTTTCAAGGTATAAAGGGGTTAGCATTTTTTTGCCTTTAGATACGTGTTGTTAATTTGTACTTCTTTCCCTTAGTTTGAAAACTTATTAAGTGCCAATTATGTCGCTTGTATTGTTTGTTCACCGTAGAATTCAGGGAAGTCTTCTCATCTGCCCTTAGTGGCATTAACCATGTTTAGCTTTAATCTATCATTCTTTTGTTGCTTGTATTTTCTCAAAACTCTTTTAAGTCATAAGAAATAGATAAAGACCCATTAGTAGTACCATTGTTCTGAGTGGTTGCTCCTAATGAAGTGCATATTCAAGTACCTCTACTAAACTAGGTTTAGCAAAGTCTCTTAACTCTAATTCTAGCTTGGAACACTCATTACATGAATGGCCATGTTAGTCCGACTTTGTTCCCAATAGGAACAACTTTGTATCTTTGATCAGGCCATCCACTACTATGTATTTTTTTTGTAAAACCCTATATTTGTTACTAACCTCGTATGAACTTTGTTTTTCTAGCTTGTATATTAATTACTTGATTTACTACTTGGCTTGCCTATCATCTTATCAGATCTTGTTTCTTGAATTTCCAATTGCAAGTCATGTCAAAATCTTGTCTGAAATAACTTTTTAGTCATGCCTTCCTTTTAAAGCTTCTTTATGGTGTTCGAGGTAAGGCCAAGGGAGATACATAAAACAAAAAGGTATGCATTAGAAAACTAGGTGTGGATTAAGGAATGCATTGAGAAAGGATTTGTTCTAGCACTTTTTTGTATAGTAGTTTCATTTCTTGTGTGATAGTCAATCATCTTCTATTGATTGCCTTTGTAATGGTGGGAGTCCTTGTGCTTGGACCCAAAAACATATTTGAGCTCTTTCTATATTTGTTATTGCAATTTGTTTTATCTTTTTGGGGGTTCATCACCAAGCCTTCTCTCGCATCCCATAGTTCACAAATGACATGTAGGTATGCTGGTGGTGGTGGGATGACTCACAATAATGATTTTCACATCAAGGATCATAGTAAAAATTAAGAGAAGCCTCAAGTAGTATCTAAATGATAATCTCATAAATATCTAATTGCCAAGATAGTGATTCATATGTTTAGGTGTTGAACTTCATGAGCTTTAAAGAAAAACATTGTTTGGCTGATAAGACTCTCTTGTGACCTAACTATCTACTTAATGTATCATAGTTTAATTTTAGAGGTAGGTAAACAAAGGTGATCTCTAAACTTGGACGAATGAAGCTTCGAATAATCAAGTTAAGATACTTGAAGACCAAAGAGAAAGATATCATCCAATGATTTTAAGTGAAGAAGAAGGTTGAATCATGTGTCCTTCAAGCTATCAAGAGTTATATTTTCTAAGACATATGTTAGGATTATAGACAAGTTACTAATTGTACATGAGAGTTTCACTTCACTTACTAAGTATTTGTATTTCATTTAAGTAATCTTACCTTAATAGCTCCAATTGTATATCACAAAGAGTTATGAGATTAATATAACTCATAATGTGGATATTAGTGTCTAAGTTTATAAGGATTAATGAGTTTAGTATGGTAGAATATAATTTGAAGACAAACTTAGACAGTTAAAATTTGTATTGATCATATAATATGAAAGTTACTTTCTATAGTATGATCAATTTAATATGAAGTAGTAGATTTTTGGAACATGCTATTTAATCTAGGTCATTAGTGATGATCAATGCAATTGGATGGTACAATCTTGTAATCGAATTATACAATATCATTACATGAGTTCAGTATAGTTGACATAATGGTTTGAAGAAGTAAAGAATACCATGTGATTTGTTTAGCATTGGAATCTTAAGAATTTTGTGTGTTATGATATTAGTTACCATAAAGTATGATTGATTTAAAGGAAAAGCATCAAAAACACATCAGAATGATCAATTAATAAGCAATATCATACTTCATGTCATGCATGACATGCATGACATCTACATAATCCTAAAACTTTCATATATACAATAATTTCTAAAATAAAATATGTTTAGTTTAGAATATTTATACATAGAATATACTAGAAGACTTGTAATGTTTGCATGCTGCATTAATATTCTAACAAATACTATGAAAAATTCATTGTATGGATATTATCACATTCATTAAAATGTTGGATTTCAAAGCAATTAGTTAATGGTTGTTAATATTCTCTCTTATGCTTTATCATTTATTTTTAATTATTACATGAAGAAAAGATATATTTTAAATGATTATAAGATCGAATTAAATAATAACTTTATGCTTTGCACATGTGTTTGGATTCAAAGAAAGAATAATAATGTACCTAGAAATGTTGATGCACTAGATTATAGGTCGATTACACAAATTTTTTTGGGTTACAAAACCTAAATTTTAAATGTTTAAATTCATGTGCTTGCTTCCTTTGTATGAATTAAAAAGGGGGAGAAATTCTTACGTGAGCATGTTAATTAATTTTAATAACTAATTATTTTATATTTATCATTTTAAATTTTATTTGCATAAAGATAAGGAGAGAAAGAATGAAGTGATCCTCTTAATCCTCTATTTGTTATATTTATATTGAATAGCATTTGTAATCTCTTGGCTTTTTGTTATGCGTGTGTGTGTGTCTATATTTGAACAAATGTTTTATTCATCTTTTGATACATGACAAGAACAAGGAGACATTTTACATATAAAATAAAAATATTCTAGCTTCTCATTGTTTTTATTTAGTATTATTTAATTACATATATTGAGGGGGAGCAATTATATTCTTATATGCTCTTCAATATCCTTTAATTTTAATACTTATTTAATGGCTTTGTCATCATCCCAAAAGGGAGACTATTATATCCTTGGTTAATGAACTACTAATTTGATGATAATAAAACCATTCATTGTTTATTAATATTTTTTCTTATATTTTTTAGATCATACATCTCAGAATTAAATAAATGAATTAAATAGAGGGTTTGTTCTTAACTCAAATGGCTAATTACTAGTGTGTGATGTGAACTGTAACTGGCACCAATATGAAGCTTGAGGAAATAAACAAAAAGATATCTAAGTTATATTTATTTGTCTTAAAATATAAGACCTATAATAATATTAATGAAGAACTGACACTGATGAGATTTTAGGATAGTAAAACATTTTTCTAGCATCTTTTTATATTCACATAAGCTTATATTAAATCTATCTCTAAATATTCTTAGCATGCCAAACTTTAATAGTGTTAAAAAATTAACCATGTTGCACTATATGAAGAGTTATCAAACAATACAATTAGTTTATTTGAATGAGAATTTTTGGTGATAATATTATCCAATTAGGTAATATATTTGTTGCTTTAAATTTTGTATAGTAAAATGGAATTTATTGTATAGTTTTCTTAGTTTAATTGAGCATATGTTGTCTATTGGTCAATGTGTTAGTGAGATAACTTGAGAGGTTCATGTAGTACAATTATACTTGTTGTACAACATAATTAATAAGAAATAAATTAAAATGTTCAACTATTAATTGGATTGTGAATCTTGAGAAGTTTATATAGAATGATCATTATTATCATACAATATGATTAATCATTTAAGATATACCTCTTATGTTAAGAGTCAACTAAAAAATTTCATACAATATGATATGTTATTATAGTGCAATATAAACAACTTATTTCATGGGCACTGTGTAAGATGATCCTTGAATGGTAAATGACACAATCAGCATAATTTATTGAATAATAACTAGTTTGATTATATTTTGAAAAATTATAAATTAATCATTAGTGAGACAATGAGGTGGGATAAAGCCATTAAAATTCTAGAGTAATCTTAATAAATAGCTTCCAAAGATTAAGAAATGACTAATGAATAATTCCATATCATATAAAAAGATTTACACTTGAAAATCAACATTTAAAAGCGATTAAGCATTGTTTATCATTCTTACTCAGCTTTCCTTTAATTTATCTCATTGAGCTAAGTTATAAATCTATTTTATAATACTTTAACTTTGATTTAATGTTCCCCTTGATATTATTATCAAGTTATATTACTTTGTATCTTTGAGCTTTTACATTATTTTCATTGTCTATTGTTAAGACTTTTACTTGAATTTTTTTATTAGTTTTTTAACAAAACTTGTTGAGTCCTTTAGCTTGGTACTGGTAGCTATTATAAGCCAGTATTATAGTGTCTTTTTTCCTAATGCATTGTGGATCCTTTGGATCCATTGTGGAGGTATTTTCTTGCAAGTGTTTTAGTAAAAGACAACTATTTGAGTAAACCTAATTGTTATATTAGAGATGGATGCATATCTAAATTTGGTTTAAAGCATCTTAAAATACTTATCTCATTTACTTTATTCTTTATCATAAAAAGATTTTACATTATAATAAGCACTTTTTAAAATAAGATTTATAAGAAAAATTAAGAATTCAGAAGACTTTTGTAGTGTTACTTATAATTATTAAGTTTATGATTTTTATAATTCACTCATCTCATGTGAGAATAATACATGCCAATTTTTCTATTACTCATGATCTCTTTAGTACATCACAATCATCCACAATACTATTAAAAGGATAGATCTACTCACCTGTTTTGTAATCTTCTTCAAAGCTAAAGAAAACATTCACCTCTTATTAATCTCCTTTAGCTAGGTATAGGTGATGGCACCATATTAATGCTTCAATAGCTTTACCCTAGCCTCAAACTAAGAAATCCTCTTTTAATAAGATATAATTTTGTTCCCTAAATTTTCTTGCAAGAGTCCTAGAGCAAAATTTTCATCATATTGATCTTTTATAACTTTCTTTATCTTTGCTAATGTGTCATCTTAGAGAATATAAGAGACTAGCTAGTTTGCACTTGTAAATATTAAGGATCATGACACTTCATGAACCTTCTCAAAGTTTGTCTCAAAGTTTCCTTCACATAATTTGAGAGGGGAATTGGATAATTGACAAAACTAATGCTAATGAGATCAAAATACTCAGAATAAAGTTTCTTACTACTAAGATCAAGTATATCTCCTTCATTCAAAAGTTTTTTTAGATCATGCTATTGTAATCTTGTCATCTAGCAAAGAAGCTGTGGTCTTTCTTTGTCAATAATAGCATGTGAAGACACATTACATTCAAAATACTCTCAATAACTAATGGAAATAAAGCATTAGGAGCTTAATAAGATATGAAGTGCTCAGATCATTCCAATACTAATAAACTAAAATATATGCAAGATTTAAAATAAAAAATTGTATCAAAAAATTAATGAATAAGAGATAATCATTATCAACAATATTATCAACTACTGTTACAACATATCTGAGTATTTTTTTCTCTAATGCAAATTGACTAAGAGGATAAGCTTATGGTATAGATGGGTTTGGTTCCCTCCTTTAGGAAAATGAAAATAGAACATGTAATTTAGTGTTTTGAAGTTTCCCACTTGCCAACACTATGAAGCTTAATGTCCATGGAAGTTGCAAGAAAGAAAGAACTACATTGGAAGGTACATTTTAGATCCTTTAGGTAATTTGATATGAGCCTATTGTATGGTCATAGCTTGCCTTTAGAGGCAATAATGAACATAGTTAGGAAAGGATTGTAACAGTACAAAAATAACAACCACATTACAATTGAAATTGAACCTGATTTCTTTACATTAATTAAAATGATCCAATGGAGCATAAAACTACATTAAAAACTTGATTATATTTAGCAAATTAAATTTGAGTTTGTTACATCTCAGTGAAATGGAATTTCATTTATTAGGAGGGAAACAAAGCAGTCAAAAGTTTAGCTAAAATGGAGGGGCAACTTAAGAATACATAGACATGGGATGGTCATAATGTTTCATTCAATGTAAGGCTTTTATAAAAATGAAAAAAGCTTTTCTATCTTATATTCATTCATTGTACAAAATATGAAATATAGTTGCTTTAGGGGAACATTGATACAATACACAAATTCAAAGACATTAATGTTACCACCAAATCAAGATATAAAACAAATCACCACATCATATAAGGTAACATTTTATTTCCTTGCCTCCTTCACTAAATCATTTATTGGAGTCTTATAGGTTGCTATTACAAAGGTGGCTCTTTGGTCTTGGTCGATAGCTGCTTTAGTCTCTTACAAAGTGAGGCTGGTACTATTAAGATTTTATTCTCATCATAACTGGATGCTCGACCTACTCTAGTGATCAAAAAAATACATTCACACATAATAAGTGGAATAATAAACTAAGTCATAATAGTATGCTTATGTTTGTTTCAAGATGATAGAGCCAAGTATTGTTCACCATGTCACAAACTCAGACTAGGCCAATTGTCATTTCATTATGCAATGATGTGGAGTTGGTACTATTTAGTTTTGCACTTATCATCATTGGAAAAAATGGTAGACACTTGCATTAGATAAATATGTCAACATACAATAAAATTGGCACGATCATTCTATTACATTGTGCATGTTTTAACTCACCAAATTACTACGATCAAATAATAGAACATGTGTAACACATTGTTTGACACGTAGCAAAAGGAGATAATGCCTTATTCAGCCAAAAGCATCATTGAAATTTGCTTTTCTAGTGAAATACATCAATTTCTAAGTAAGATGCATAATAAAATGTGTGGGACACTTCATAAGCTAGTGTCGACTTATATTCTTTGCAAATCTTAATACAAAATATCTTTAGATTTAAAAAAAATGAGATCTTAAGAGGAGCTTTTATTTCTTTAAGTAAAGACCAATTTTCTATCAAAGCAATCCCCATATCCTTTTCAATCCTAAACAAAGAAGTGATTAGGCTCAGATCAAATAAGCTTTTAAAGAAACGTTCCTAATCCCCCTTTTCTCCTCCTTCCCTAGCTCCTTCAACACTTCATTTATCTCCATCTCCAAAGGTATTTATCTCCTCAAACAATAATCAAAGAGATATTTTTCTTCTTCCCATGGATATTACAAAAAATAATTGAGAAGAAAAGAATGGACACATCAAAAGGCCTTTAAAAATCTAGGGATCTTCTAGTTATCTTCGTAGTGTCAATAGACTTGGAAGGGTAGCTTCAAATCTCTAGTAGTTTCAATCACTACCAAGGATGTCTCTAATAGTTGAGAAGTACTCTCCTTAGTTTCCACAATAAGAAAATCTTTAAAAACACTATTGGAAGCACTTGATAATTGTAAGAAACCAATTTCCCATATGGGATTTAGCATTAAACCCCTATACTTTACTCCCAATGATGGATCTGACATATTAGCCATCACTAGCATCCTTCCTCTTTCTCTTGAGGAACTCATTGCCCATCGAAGGAAGGCCATCTAAGGTGATTAACATTGCACATAATTGGCTTACTTCTTTTGACCAAGAAAATTAAGAAAGCTTGTGAGGACTCAAGTTACTCAATATTGTTTTAGGTTCTAATGAATAGTTGTAGATAAATCTTCATTCCAATAGAAATAATAGCACAAAGAGTTTGGTGACCAAAAATCTCAACCAATGATTCAAAAAATAGTCATGTGATCTACATCGATGATAGTAGCCCAAGCATTTAAAGGCTAGAATCTCAAGAATAACTTCTTAATGCTAGATCCTAGAATCCATGTTCTTGAAGCCAACCCTTTGATGCTTGCTCTTCATGGTCATTCTTCAACGCATTGTTGATAATGTTTTGCATGAGGGCTAACGTAACAAGTCATGGAGCTATTCATCTACTACAAATGCCAAACTTGGAAGAAAGGAGAATATGTTATTCTACTATAATATCATGATTTTTTTTCTTGCATTTGCACATATAGCTTTTAGCTAATTTGTAGCGGGAAAAAAATGAAGACCTCACAAGCAAAACACTTTTACAAACATCTTTCTCATACACCATTAGTCAAAGTAAGCTACTGCGCATGCATCTCCAATCGGTGAAAAAATGTAAGGAAAATTGTCGTTTATTACCTGGTCTAATACAAGGTGAACCCATGCCGAGAGTTTCTTATTCCTCTGAGAACGATGCTCTCGCAGTGACGCACAGATAAAACCTCGAAAGAGTTGTAGAATGTTATAGGCGGAAGAAACCGAAGAAATGACAGTAAATAACCTACAAATAAAGGAGCCAAATTGAATGAAAACTACCTGCAATAACAAAAAAAAAATATATATATATATATATTGATAGCTAACCTTAAAATGCTGACACTATACGTACTAGTGGAAACTTGGCTTCTTTGTTAATCCAATTATTCTTTTTTATACGTTTTTATTTTTATTCTTTTGTAGTTATAAATGCACAATAAAAATATTACTTCTAAATAATATATTTCATTCATTGAATTTTTTTAAAAACTGCATTGAAGTTTTCTTGAAAGTATCAGTTGCTGTAGTGCAGTCAGTTGCGAATCCACTTAGTTCAACTCTCATGTTTAACTCCTATTATTGTCTTCCCTCATTTTCGAGAATCAACTCTTCATTATCATTGAGAAGTCTCCAGGATCCTCCTGAAAATACCAATAGATGAAATCTTTTTTCATCATTATACCAGCTTGGTTTCTTCTTTCCACAAGTTTTTCACATCTAATCTCATGTATCTCTTTTTACTTTCTTTTATAACTTTTGTTCGTGATAACCAATCTATCAGGAGCATTAATAAATCCCTCATTTGGACTTCACTCTCATAATTTACAAAATTTTAAAAAGTCATATTTCAAATATCAACATCTTTTTGATATCATCTGTGGATGATAGGCAAATTATATACAACATAAAAGACAGAAGTGTCTCCTCCTACCTTAAAATATATTCCTTTCCCAATCTCAAGCAACTTGTCATTATGCTCCAAGTCATACAAAATCAAGAAGAAATATTCTAGGCTATCTCAAGACTCATTGCTGAACATGTTCAAGAGATATAAATCCCTGCAACTCGTGGTGACAACTCCACCTATAGTGCTTGCTTTGTGGGTGATCTAACTAACTAGCAACCAATCTAAGCCGATGGCTCATTTTCCCATTCTACAGGCCACGAATTGGCTGATATTAGCCCATCCTAATCATAGACGTCCCATCTAACCTAACCCCTCCCTCCAACTCCGCATGCTTCAAGAGGAAGCATGATGAACTAGCAGAACTCGATCCTTTCTCTCCAATAATCTTTTTGAGTAAAAGTCTCTTTTACTTGGGGAATATGATCACAATTGTGTTCTTCTAGATTTGTTTATCGAAATTGTGTAGCTAAACATATAAAAGTAGTAATTTTCTTGTTTTTAAAAATTGATGAATTAAAGTTTGCTTATAAATGATGTTTTTGTATCATAAAATATTGATATAAAAATAGTAATTTTCTTATTTTTAAAAATTGATGAATTAAAGTTTGCTTATAAATGACGCTTTTGTATCATAAAATATTGATATCTATTTTGTATAAATAAAAAAGACAAAAAATAGAATTTAAAGTAGAAGCAAGTGATTCAAAATTTGAAAGCCTTAATAGCTTTTTATAGGCTTTGTTCAAAACAAGAACAATTCTTATTTCTTTCTCACAATTCGACATCGTTGGAGACTCAAAAATAAAAAAAAAATGTTAAAAAGATAAATTAAGCACTCAAACATACACGTATACTCACACACATCTTTTGTATGCATGTGTACACACACACACATACAGTATCCACATGCAAACACATATATATACATGAAATTTAAGCTCAAATTGTATTAATATAACTCTAAGAGTCATATAAACTTACATTTCAAAAATACAAGCTGCATTTGAAAGTACTCAATATCGCTTGGTCATCCAAAGCCACAATAAAATAACCACTAAAACTATTATGAATCAACGATTAATATAATTATATTATACTGAGTTTTTTATGTGAAATAAAATAGGAAAATAAATGAAACTTCAAATATTGATTACTTAAAGATATAAGCTGATCACCTATAGTTTTGTTAAATTGAAAATTCATTAAAAAAATTTCAAATGGGTAAATATTAAGTAAAAAATAAAAAGATGAAAAATAGAAGTTGTTTGGTTCTAAATGTTTTAAGTATATTACAATAATCTTGATAAGATGATTCTAATGACAATCTTTCCATTGCCAAATGATAGGATATTATCACCCAAAGTCTTAGTTAAACTATATGTTTAAAAGTTAAAAAATGAAAAATAATAATTATATCATTATGGATAACTTTTTGGCTACTTTGTGGTTGAGGAATAGCCAATCAAGTGATGCTTGGGGAGGAGAATTAATTGGAAGGCATTAAGAGAGAGAAGAAGAGAGTGAGGGAGGGAGAGAGAGGAAGTAGGAAGGAAGCAAATAAGAAGATAGAAAGGAAGAGTGTAACTAGTTTGAGGAGTAGGGTTGAAAAACATAAGAGAAAGGAGCTTATGAGAAGAAGAAAAAAATAATAAGAATAGATCATTTATAATTAGTGAAAAAATAAGAGGTATTGTACTAAGTTAGAGAAGCAGATCATAAAGGGTAAGTACTAATTTAAAATAAAAGTCATATTTTTTTATTTGAACCTAATTATGCTTTGTAAATCATTTAAGGGTTGATTAGCTTTGTGAGCTAAAATTTCTTAATTTGGAGTGTTTACATATAATTCCATTACCATTTCAATAGTTCTTAAGCTTAGGTTAGTTAACATCAGATTGTTTAGTTATGGTGGTAGCTCAAGAAAAAGGTGAGATTAATCAGGTAGTTTGATCAACTAATTGCACAATCAAATCAATCAGTAGATTTATCAAGTGATTGCATTACTTGGAATGATAGAGTTCTAAAAATCAGATGATTTATTCTAATAATTGAAGACTCCATTAAGGTGAATTAGATTGTCCAATTCCCATTTAGAAGGTTCAATCCTAAAGGAACAATTTGCAAAAGGACTTTCAAAATTTAAAGTAGATATTATCATGAAAGCAAGGTTTGATATTTTTGAAAGATAATTATCCGTTAAAGTAGTAGGATTGTATAGAAGTGTGTTGTTTCAAGTTGTTCATCGAAAGAATTAAAAAAAAGTTTAGATAGACTTGAGATAAGAAAATACTTAAATCATAGAATCATTTTATTTTTAGTATGTTATGATTAACTTATATAAAATTTATTTTACTTCACTTATTTTGCAAAAATATGGGTGGTGATGTAGAAATAAAATATTTGGATTTTTTATCTACAAAATAAATTGTTATCATGATGATTAACATCATGAAATATTTTATTATACACATGCTATAAATGCAATTGTAATAGATTGATAAATGTCATATAGCATAATTCATATGTTATAGTTTAAAGCTTGCCAAAGAAATGATAGTTATGAAGCTTTTGTTGTTATGATGCTATTATACCTATCAAGCTTGCCAACTATGAAATTTGTGATGCACTTAAAGTTCTTTCAACATAGTATTGCTATTCATATGTGAACATTAAATTGAGAAAAAATGATTTAAATGTGACAATCATGAAATATGTAAAGTGTATAGCTAGTGAAACATATCAGCAAGTGGAACATATGAAGAATAATCAAGCAAAATGAAAATGTAATTGTGTATAGGAAAAGCAAAAGAAAAGAAAGTATCATGTGCTCGCCAAAATCGAATAAGAAGTAGCATTAAGCAAGGATATTATTGATAAGGATTTCTCCTAATAGACATTTAAGAAAAGAGACATAAGGATAAGTTAAAGAATGAAAAGAAACATAACGGTAAAGTAAACTAGTTTCTCTCTGTAATCATGTCCATTTAAGATCATGCTAATATAGATTTCATGTCTTGACATATTTGATAACATGTTAAGGGATGATGATGATTAAGGATGAGAGTGTGTAACACTAGGCCTTCGATTTGTTTGAGGATGATGATGATCATAATGATGAGAGTATGAATCCTACACTTAAACTAAGATAAAGATGATGATGATGATCATCATCATCATCAAGGGTTTGATTCTTATCTCTAAGTCTATTTTGTTGCTTTTGGATAAGGATGATGATGATCAATGTGTTGAGCGTGTGACTCTTAACCATGGTCCTTTGTGTTTATTTTAGTCAAGGATGATGATGACCATTATGAAGGTGTAAGCCTTCATTGGATGTTCTACCATAAATTAAGTGGGAAATGGTGCCCAAAAAATGAGAAAAATAAAGTTACTCAGCATGGGAAAATGCATTAAGAAATTAATAAACGAGAAAGAATATGAAATATTATAAATAAGAAAATTAAGAATAGGTTCACTACAATTAGAATATACACAAAATCTAGCAATCATTTATCCACTTTTTTATTTCTACTTTGTATTATGTATTGTTATCTATTAACATTTAAGTGTTGACTAATTTTATATTAATTAGTTTTGTCAATTGAGTTTCTGGTAGGCCACATTCGATATTATTTGTACTTCAACATGGCCATAATTAATGTGATCAAAGATGTAAGTTGAGTTGTTATTTATCTATAGTTCCTTTTAGCACTTATTTTGATACTATGATGGGATTTAGAAGTAGTGAATTTTTAGTTATTTTCAAATTTTGGACATAATAGCTTATTTGATTATAGTCTGATAAATTAGCATGTTGTTTCCTAATTATATTAAAGTCTTATTGACTTATTGATTTTTTAACTCGATAAGTTTAGTTTCAAAAACTAGTATGCAAGAAAATTATTATAAATTAAAGGATGATTTGAAAGAAAATAGAAAAGAAAAACATAACTCTACTAATTCCCTAAGTAGGCTAGCAAAGTTCATATGTCACATCTGACTCAATTTTAATTAAGAAAAGGATTCAATATTTTCAAGTGCTTCTCATTGATTCAAACAAATGCTCAGATTCCAACCTAGTTCAATACGATTTACTTCCTCCATTCTCCGAAGTAAAAAAAAAGTTTATAGATTGTAAGCTGGAACTCTCTTCCCATTAGCATTCTTAAACCAAATATTAGTGGATTGGTTCATGAAAATCTCAAAACTACAAGCTATGAAGGAATCTTAAAAGACTATCTTGGTGAAATAACGAGGACATTTTTCACACTAATTTTCTTAATAATTAATGTGGAAGCAAATGGTTTTGCATTTCTATTATGTCTCCAATTATGCTATGGCATGGATCATTTAAAAAGTTATGTGGACCTGAACTATTATACTATTCTTAACATGATCTATGAAAAACCACCATGCCTTGGAATATGCATGATCAAATACAACAAATCAAATACTTGTTGAATCTTATAATAGTCATGTCACTCCACCACTTCACATAGTTATATTTCAATTGAACAATGATTGTACTTTATGAATACACTATTGTCATGGTCCATTCTATCCAACTCTTCCCCTGCTCTCAATCAACTTATATGATTTTTTGTCATGATTGAGTACAATACCTCTCTAGGTGTTCTGCTCTATTGCTCTATCCTTATTTCTTTTGGTATAATATGTAAATTGTTTTGAACCATCTATTCACTATTCATAATAGGTCATCATTACAATATTATGAGGCATTCCACTCCCACATTAAACAATGCCTATCCTCTCACATCTCTTGCTCCATATTATACATGTACCACCATCTCTCTTCTTAGATTAGCAAAGTACATGTTTCTATATGCCAAAATTGCTTCTCAGTTAAGGTTGAATTTCTTATCGACCTTGTCCATAGAACCATTCTCCTTAGTCACAGATCATATGGTACAAGCAGCATCACACTATATGATTACATAGTGGTCTAATCATCGAAGTTGAATTGCTCCCCTATTTATATTGGCTTAATCATCTTGTTATAGCTCATTGTTACTAATCAGGTAAGTCTGGTCTATTAACCAATCTTGTTTGCCCACCAACTTTACTCAATCCTCAATTGTATAGTATGATATAAAGGTTCACATTGTTCAACCTTGAACTAGATCAATGCTAGTTGTCATTTCTTTTATATTACCGACTCACCTCCTTATCCAACATGTTCAACATATTGCATCTCATACTCCATTATCAGTTAAGTTTAGTCTCATCATTGAGCTTGTACATTAATTGATTATTCCTGAACTGACTATTAATGACATATCGTACAGTATGATTCTACACTTTGTATTGTACAATCATTGACTAATGAACTCCTTAAATGTGGGTAGAACACTTTAGCATGAAACATTAGTGAAGTTCTAGTTGAAATATTAGCTTCTCGTGTAATTAATTATGTCAAATCAGCAAAATCTCGTTCAGACTTAAGCAAAGAGAATGAGGGATAACTATCCCCATGAATGGGAAAACTAATCTAATGAAATCAACTCTCTTACGATCAGCTTAATCTTAACCTAGTGTTCTAATATAATAGATTTGTTATATTCTTTAATTTCACAAATGTAACAAATCTCTAATATTATAAAATATTTGGAATCCAATAAAAAATTATATTTCAAAAAAATATTCAAATGTAAGGAAGCATGAAATACTATAAGAAAAGATTTAGAGATTCTAAAAAAAGATTATTTTTTTAAAAAAAACCCTATAAAAAGTTAAGTTTGAGTGATATCCTACTTAGACAAGTTGAGACATGAAAGGTGGTATTAATGCATGTCCATATCCGAGGATGAAAATCGAGTTGATATTCATGTAGGATTGTGAACTTCACTTTCATGTGATGTTGTATAGCACAAAGTTTACCTCATAATAAGGATGAATGTTGAGTATTAAGAAAATAATTTGGCAAAGAATATAATAAATTGAATTCTTTTTATTTTAATTCTTGATTAAAATAAAAAGTAAATTTGATATATAACTTCATGCATTAGCATATGTGATAGCTCGTTAGGGGATTATAACAATCACTGCATGAGGGTGTGATTCTTGCCTCTAAGTTTGTTGTCTAAATATAAGGTGAGGATGATGATTATCATCGTGATTAAAGTATGACACTTGCTCCTAAACTAGTATAAGGATGATGATGATCATCATCATCACAAGAGTATTCCTATTCTTGGTTCCCTTATGTTCGTTTTAGCTAAGGAGGATGATGACCAACTTGACAAGGATGTGAATCTTAGCTTAGTCAATTGTGTTGTTTTTGGTCAAAGATGATGATCACCATCATGTTAGTTTGAGCCGTGATTGGAAATTTTCAAAAGAGTGAAGAAATGCATTAAGAAAATAATAAATGAGAAAGAATATGAAATAAATTAAGTTTGACCTATAAATAATCTTTTGTATCACAAAAGATTGATATTTATTTCCTTATAATGAAAAATGACTACAAATAAAATTTTAGATAAAAGTGAGTATAGAAAAGTCTGAATGTCATGGAGACTTAAATACTAATGGAGAAGAGAACAATGCATATTGCTTAATTGCAATAAAAATAAGTTCAAAGATAAATTAATTAAACCTAAGAAACATTAGAAACTACTTACTAAGGGGATCTCAAATTGGTGTTGTGTCTATGTTGGATGTCTATGTTGGACATTGTTTTGTCTTCCAAAAGAATGGTTAAATAACTATGCTAATATTTTTGGTTCACTAATAAGAAATATAAATGTTTTATACTAAGTTTTCTTTAGAAAATAAAAGAAATATGCAAACGAGCACCAAATCTAGAAGTTGGTGCTATTAAAAAGGACTTATTAAGATGAATCCAATGGCTATAATTTTGTTAAATTTAAAATTCATTGAGGCCAAATGTGAATAAGTAAGAATAAATCAATAAAATAAAATGTCATAAAATGGAAGTGGTTTGCTCGCAAGGGTTTTGGGTGCTGAAAATGATATTAATGAGATGAAGCAAGTTATAGTGTTTTCATGATGATTAGACAACATTTGCTTTTTGAAATCTCAACCAAACTAAGAGTTTAAATGTTAAAAACATAAAATAAAAATATAAATGTAATACTAATTAAAATATTATTAGTATTAATTTAAACCACTTTGTGGCATAAGAATGAGTAGGTATATAATGCTAGGAGGAAAGGAATAATTGATGGAGAATAAGAAAGAAAGAGAGGTAATGATAATGAAAATGAGTAATAAGAGAAGAGGAAGAAGTGTGTGCGACTAGATGGAGGTGAAGGACAAAGAAAAAGAAGAAAAAAATTGTGAGTAAAAAAAAATAGTAAAAGAAGAGGAGAATAAATCAACTATTATTCCAAAAAGAAAAATAGATGTAATAGTGAGTTAAAAAAGAGATAATCAAGAGATAAGATCTTTTTTAGAACATAATTGTTTTTATTCTAATCAAATTATTTGCTTAACATCCTTTAAGAACTAATAGATTGGTGTTTCTAGTCAATTTTGTAAGTTGGATTTGCCTAAAAATGGATTTGAAGTGTGTTTACATAATCTAACCACCATTTTCACCATTGTTGGGCTTCAATGAGCTAATTGGGTCATTCAATCATCAACATTGGATTGATGGGAGAAGAAAGTGGCATCAATTTGATGTTTTGATCAATTTATCGAATAGTTCAATCAATAAGTATGTTGGCCACCCAACAACATAGTGTAGAAAAACATAATTATGAAGAAGATTGAGATGTATGATTTAAGAACCAAATGGTTTGATTAAGTGATTCCAATAGTTTAATCCTTAGTTGTATAAATTGATCCTTAATCAAATTGTATAATTTGAAAGGGAAAAAGTTGTAAAAGAAAATTTCAAGAATTAAATTAGAGTTATTTTAAAAAGGAGGTTTGATAATTTGGAAAGATAATTACATAAGATAGTAGCATGATTGTATGAAAGTGCACTATTTTAGGTTGTTTATAGAAAAAATTTGGAAAATAATTTGATTTTTTTAGGTTGCCAAATACCTAAATATTGTGTCCTTTTATTCCCATTATGTAGCAAATGCAAAACTTATGTTGCTTAATTTGAAAAAAAAACATGATGTTGTGACTCTTTTCCTTTGAAATAAAATATTGATGCTTTGTTTGTAAGATCAAATATTATTATTGTGTTTGACAATAAGAAATATTTTATTATTCACATGTTGCAAATACAATTGTAATGACATTATAAATATTATGCAATACAATATTGGAACAGCAAGCCGCTAAATGGCAAGTTAGGCCGCTGTCTATGGCGGGCAGGGTCCTCATGATCAACTCGGTGATCGCTGCCATTCCCAGCCATATTATTGCTCACTGCATGGTGCCCAAGAGGGTACTTGATGCTATTGAAAAAGCAATAAGGAGATTCTTGTGGTGCAGAACTTCTAGTGCAAGGTCGATACATTATGTGGAGTGGGACACCGTCACTCTACTTAAGGAGATGAGGCGACTAGGTATCTGCGACATGCGCTTATGGCAGCGCGTCCTGCAAATGAAGCAATGCAGGAGAATCATCGCTAGGGAAGACAGCCTGTGGACTAAAATCATGAGCAGCAAACTTGCTGGCACACGCATACCCCACAATGCCCCGTGCGGTGCATCCCATGCTTGCAGGCTCACCCTGGACGCCATGCCGGATGCCATCTCAAGTTTTGTATAGAAGCTTGGTGATGGTTTGACCACCTTATTCATGGAGGATAACTGGTTGGGGTTCTTGCCTATTATGTGGTGGCCTACTTATGTTAATATGGATGCGGTTTGGCCAATTTTTGTGAGGGATTGCATGGCTGCGTCTAGAGTGTGGGACGAACAAAAAATTCATCTGTGGGCTAACGAATGACTGTTTGACAAAGTTATGCACGTGCCATGGGGTCAAAAACATGCTAAGGACATGGTGCTCCAGTCACTCATCGAGTCAACCATGATCAACAATGGCAAATTTTATGCGCACTTAATCAATCGTGCTCGCAGCCTTGAGACGGTAAGACCTTTGCATGATTATAACCAATTTAAGTGGATATGGAGGCTTAAGGCGGCTCCCAGAATTCGTGTCTTCATCTGGCACATCATTTGGAAGTCTTTGCCCTCGGTGGCATGGCTCACGCACAGGGGCCTGGCCGGGAGTAGCAATTGCCCGTAGGGCTGCCCCGTCGCCGAGAACCTCAGCCACGCCCTCTGGGATTGCCCACATGCTCAAGAGGTGTGGGGCTCGCGGCATGTACGGGACGTTGTTGCGGCTGTGTGCGGTGGCCCCTGTGATCGCAGCAGAAAGTTCTTTCTGCAGCGCTTTTCCTGCTATGGGGAGGTGGCTGGTCGTAGTCGCAGTCGTGATATGCTGCACGTGGCTACAATTGCCACTACTCTTCATAGTATTTGGGTGAACAGATATGCTAGAAAACACAATGAACCAACTATGAGCAGCGTTATGTTAATTCGCAAGGTGCATATGGATGTTACTATTGCAGATTATCGACTTAATGAGTATGCATCTAAGCTCAACGGGAACCTCTCCAACTCGCTTGAGTTGACTGCAGCCCTACAATGGGTTCCCCCTCCTGCTGGATGGATATTGATTAATTGCGACGCCGCGGTTGGAAATGACATTGCTGGAGTGGGTATAGTAATTAGAGACCATCTGGGCAAGCCCTTACTGATTGTAAGCAAAAGATTCATTTCACAAGCTAGTGAGGCCATGGAGACTCTTGCTATCCTGGAGGCCTTAATGTTGTGAGGCACTCGTTCCCGAATTCCCCCACTATGGAAATCCAAACGGACTCTCATATTGCTTTGCAGGAAACCCAAACCATGCTGAGGCGCCCACCTTTGGGCGGGCATTTTCTTCCCGCACTCTCACACACCACGCGTCTGAGCACATTGCGCATTGGCCACGTGCACCGTGAGGGAAACTCTTCTACGGATTGGGTTGCACATACTAATTGTACCTGCGAATTTGCATGGGAGTGAGGAATGCCCCTTCCTGAGCAACTCCTTAAACTTTTGTTATCTGACTTTTTGTTTGATCCTCTTTAGAGGACCCTTTGTATTGGCCATTTAATAAATTAGAACCCAATTTCAGAGAAGACGTGATAGTTGTGATACGTTTTTAATTATGTTGTTATTTATATTTGTTGTGCATTATAGTTGCATGATCTGTAATTTATTTGACACTCATTAATATAGTGATTCATAAGTAAACATTATGATAAGAGTAAAATGATTTAATTGGACAATTGTGATATTTGGAAAAGCATATAGCATGAAACTTTAACTGATTTAAAATATGAATTAGTGAAATATATGAAGAAATGACAAAAAAGATGTAAATGAAAGTTGTGTAATGCAAAAAGAAAAGAAAAGAAAGTATCTAATCGTGCCTAAAATAAGAGAGGCTAAGAAGTGGCATTGGGTGAGGACTTCATTAATAAAGAGTAACTCCTACAAGGAATTTAGCTATAGACACATAAGGACCATAGTATGAAAACAAAAGTACAAAAAAAAGAAAGGAAAGGAAAAGTTGGTTTTCTTTATAATCATTCTTACCATATCTCAAGTTGAGATATGACTTGATGTAGTTGCATATATAATGATTTCACCAAAGATGATTATGAGTATAGTAAGAGAGTGAATCTTACCCTTAAGCCTCTTATGATGCTTTAGGTTAGGGATGATGATGATTTATATAACAAGGCTATCACTTCTGCTTCTTGATCAAGATAAGGATGACGATGATCACTATGAGGGCGTGACTCTTATCCTTTATTCCATTGTGTTACTTTTAAGAAGGGATAATAATTATCATAATGATGAGGGTGTTGTGATCTTACCCTTAGTTTGCATTATTTTTAATCAAGTATGATAATGATTATCATGACGATGGTCTGACTATTATCATAGGACCTTTGTTGATGATACATGATATGATATTTTGTTAGAGATGATGATGATGATCACCATCACCATTTTGTGAATCATATTCCTAATTTGAAAAAGGTCAAACATTGATTACACGAAAAAATATGCCCAATGAAATGAGAAAAAAAGTTCTAAATGTGTTACAAAACAATGAGCAATCATATTGAAACAATTAATAATGGAGAAAGAGTATGAAACATCATAGATAACACAATTAAGAATGGGTTCCTTCCATGTACCACGCGTATGAAATCTAATATTAATTGTTGGTTTTTCATTTTTATTTTATTTTATTATTTTTTATTATTAATTCAAATTGTATTGTTGTATATTATCAATTTATTTTGTTCTATCTATTTAGTTAATGGATGATTCACATTGAGATATACATCCAAGGAGCACTAGTATATGGGATTAGGTGTTATCTAGTGTCCCAAGCTAGTTGGAGCATGAGGTAGAGTTGATCATCATTTTCAACACAATATAAACAAAGATGTTTTTTATAAATTAAAATGCAAAAAAGAAAAAGAAAGTCTAAGAAAAGATTTAGAAATTTTGACAAGAAAGATATTTAAGAAAAACATCCCATTAAAAGTTAGAATGTAAGTTTAATCATGTTTAAGCAAGCCAAAGTATGGCATCGATATGTACTTACAAGAATTTGATAGCATAACGATGATACATGCAATATCAAGCATTGCTTGTTGTGTATCTTTTTCATTTTCCTCAAGGTCTTGACCTTAAGTTGTTTTGTAGATTACCTCAAGCATCCATTGTATCATACACTTTGTATGTTCATTCCTTTTTGATAGGCTTCACTAATAGCTGTTGTGCCCAAAAATAAGTTGATTATCTCTCTTAGATTTTTCTAGAGGATGAGCATCTTTACCACAATCCTAAGTAGTTGACATTAGAAAATGACACATGAAATTAATCTCTGCCGAGGTCCTATGTGTGGTGTATTTTGGTGAGCTAACTAGATTAGTTTTTGTGGTGAACATGCTAAAAAGCATCAATATGTATATTAAATCCATGGAATACTGTAATAAAAATCTCTTGTAGCTCAAACACATACTTGGGGTAGTCAAACACATTGATGAAAAGTGAACTTGCCTTTTTGATCCTTCACTTTAGTAGCATCAACTTCAATAACAATAGTGGTTTTAGGCCCATAAGCTATAGAACAATTCCCTCTTTGGCTTTACCCTCCCAAAGCTCCATGAGAAACTCCATTATTAGGAGAAACCAAAAAAAGACCCACGTTAAAGAGCATAATTCTCTAGATATCCACTAAGAACTAGCTCAAAAGCTAAAAGGCCCAACCCTCAAGGAACATGGGATCTCCTCCCACCTTAACTAACCCAAGATATCTTGGGTTTGTTTACTTTTCAATTAGAAAGGGAAACATCTCTAATAGATGAAAGCATTATTTATAACATCCATAATAAAAAATGAGGATTCCTCTTAATCCTTACTTTGTCAGTTTAAGAGCATAACTACTTTCAAGGCAACCATAGTACCTTCATCTTACAATCTTATCATATTCGAATCTTGATATCTACTATATCTCAACAACTTAGACACTTACATGCTAATCATCCCTTACCATCATAAACTTGGAAGTGTGGTAAGAAAAAGGTGGAGCAATAAAAGAAGGAAATAAGTGTTTCTACACCCACAATGACTAACCTAGTATGCATTGGGCCATGAATAAGGGTTATGTTGAGAGCTTGTTAATGGATAAAGGTCTTTATTAGAATTGGCCTTACTTTTGAGACAATATTGGAGTATATCACAAAGATTAACTCCTAACAAATCCCTATCCCAAATGACAAAACATTTTCGTATACAACATGTGAAAAACCTTAGTTATAGTGAAAATTATTTTAAGAGAATATTATCATTTGTAGAAGAAAACTCATAAATAAATTAGAGGTGTAGTAGATAAAGTGCAAAGGCTTCTTAGGCCCTTTATCAAATATAACAACTACCTTATCTGGTTGAAGATAGAGCGAAGGATGAGTTGACATCTCTAAGATTACTTCAATAGATTTGTTTTTGTAGATACCACCATAATTTTCATGGGATTTCATGTTAGTATTAGATCATGGAAAAAGATAGATACCTTTGTTGATCTACGTGAGTTGGTGAAATTTGTGCAAGATTATATGTTTCTTAAAAAGTGTCATTCTAATGCATATTAGCTAAAGAAAGAAGGAATTGCCTTTGAGGCCTAATCTTGAGAGTTAGACCTTCTTGACATGGCCTCTTTAATTCCATCGAATATTTGATGAACAAGACCATTACTACAAGTTCCAAGGATTTAAGGATCTTTTATAAGACAAGTGGCTTAAGGGATGTGACCCTTTTATGAAATAAATAATTCTTCTTTTTTTTCTTCCCAACACCATGGATGTGCTATGTTTAATTTTCATGACTTATGTCAAATCAAGCTATCTCTTATAAAGACAGTCAATTCTCAAACCTTCTCAAGTGTTTAGAATTAGAAAACATGGGTCAATCATTTAGATGGGCCTTAACACACTTCTTATGAGACATTATTATGCTTGGGTAGTTGAGGTAAACATTAAGAGGCCATGTTCTTCAAATGGTTAATTTCTCAACAAAGATATGCTTTTAAATGAGTTATTTTATGTGATAAAAAAAACTATCATAAGAAACTAACTTTGTTGTGGGCATCAAAATTCTTGTTGGGTAACTTTAACACATTGGGATTTTAAGGTTTTGAGTGATAAAGTCACAGAGGCATAAAATGTCTTCTAGATGATCCAAGGCTTAGATTTTACCAAGGCTTAAGATGTCTAAGGCTATTAGAGATTTAAATGCTTAATTTGTTAAGGCTAAAAGTGCTTATGATTGGAACTTATCTTATATTACTTATGTAAAAAAAGACTTTAGATGCTTAGGTTGAGAGTGTTTTAGATAGTACATGAAGGATTAAGCTACTTAGGTATGACCAAAGATATACAGTGATGAAATATATCCTGATTCTAGTTGATCGAGGTTGCCGATGCTTGATAAGATCACTTGGATTGGCTAAGGCTTTAAAAGGTATTCAATGAGTCTAGGGATTATATTCTGGGAATTAAAGTTTTTCTTAGGTAAGTTAGGGATTTTGAATTCTTTGAATGTTAAGGCTTGGTATTACTCTGGATTATTAAGCCACTAGAATTTGATTATGGCTTACATTATAGTGGTAGGTAGTAGCTTACACTTCTCAAACTAACAACTACATGTTTAAATGATCACTAAAGGAAAATCTCTTGTTGGGTGTTCCCTAGTGTTTGGATAGGGTCCTAGAGATGCCCAATTCATTTTAGTAGTTGCTAACATAATAAGGTGCTCAAGACAATAGCTTGGTATTCAAAGTGCTTAGCAAACCCATAACTTTGATTATTAAAATTTGTGAATAAAAAATTAGGTAAATGAACAAAAAATGAATTACATTAGAATTACTAAGAAGATTATAAACATGTCATAGACAATAATAATACAAATCATCTTCCTAAATACTTGGATACTCAACCTTTTTTCTTTTTGGGCTTACAAGGAATAGGCCCACCTTCCCTTTAATTAGTTAAGGCTCCTCCTTATTTGATTTTCATGGCTCCTTCTTGCTCTCTAGACACCTCAAATTTACACAACATAATATATATATATATATATACATATGCTCTATTTTGATAAAGATGTATCGTTTAAGTTACTTGTTAATGTAGCACTTAATGGTATGCTGATTAAACCATAGATAAAGTTAGAATGATGTTGACATAATTAATACTAGTGGAAGAGAGAAGATATGGATTTACTCATTCTTAGTGATAAGTTAATTGATAAAGTACAGTAAAGAGTAGGCTAGAAGTTTTTATAGGAAATAAAATTGAAATTTTAGAAAACTCTTAGTAATGATATAAAGAGGGAAGCATGAACTTTGAGATTAAGTACTTGGGACCTTTGGAGAGATAAAGTTTTAAGCACTTATAAATAGGTAGATCTTAACAAGCAAGTTATAAATAATCTGATTAGAGAATAGGAGACAATGTTAGTTAAGGAATACTTTTTAGGATTATATAATTGTTGTGACTAGGATCCAAGAGCAATCAAATCTTCATTCTTCTCGACTTAGGGCACATTTATGTTGTATTTCTAACAAAGATATTTGAGACCTTGGAAAGACATAAAAAATTCATACTAGTTATTTGGACCATCGCATTACATGAGGTCCTTTATTATAATGAGATGAGAAAAGTGGCATAATAGACTGTTACAATCTAATCTTGTTATGTCAAGTTAGTGTTTTCTTAGGTTGTCCCATTTCATCCAATGCAAGTTTTTTTATCAAAATATGTCTTAACATATTAAAATCATAATATCTCATATGAAAATAAGAATCTCTTCTCAGTAGCAAATATGAAAACAACTTATTTCTATGTCATTAGAAGCTTTTTAACAAAAATTTCTAATAATTCTTGTTACTAGGAACTTACTCGATGATTTCTCTCTACCCTCTTTAGGTATTATGTAGAGACTACTATGACATATTTTGTTTATCTGGGCTCTTCACTAGTGATATATAGACAGAAGAATGGTTAGTCAATGGATAAGAATAACACAACAATACCTATGACATCAATAAGTTATTATGGGATGGGAAATTATGTATGAATTGGATGATTTGTCCCTCAGGGCAATACTTCGATCCATAACTACATAACATAAGCTATATTGATAGAATCATCTATACTGTTGTCACTAAATAGGGAAATTGATTCTTGAACATCGCAAACCATTGTATGTAAACGTAATATTCCCATAATATTCTAGGTTATTTCAATAAGTAAAATCGAAGTAAACAAACTGAATTTTGAAAAAATCCAATCCCTAAACATAGAAACCCGTTGGATCCAAAACAAAGCATCGAAGTCAAACCAAGCTTTAACGAATAGAGAATAGCACTCATATTACTTACCAAAGCACATGGAGGTCTCGGTATCCTGCTCTCCTTTGGACGAAGAACACCGTCTTTGTCTCGGCTGCCAGCCCCACCAAAGCGGCTCCTATAGCTGAAAACACCATGGAAACCAGCCTCATGAATCTTTCGCATCTCGCTACAAATTCATCCATCTTTCTGTCTCACACACATGCACAGTTTTCCACTGAGATGCTGCGTCGTAAGAGATAATTTAAAGAGTAGCCTATTCTTCTACATGAGATGTGAGACAAGTAGGAAAGCACTTATTGAGCCTACGGCAGGTAAGCTAGCGCGATTTTACATTAAAAATGTCATTACAAATCATAAATGTGAGCAATTAGTTTGACGGCAAGCTCTCCTACCAAACTTTTAATAAAGTGGCTGAGAACTGAGACATGTGACCGGTACACGTTCAGCTTGCTGAAGTGGAAAACTCTTTGGAACGTCAAAATTAGTGCGGTCAAATATTTGTGATGTAAATCTCTCCACTGTAGAAGTTAATAGTCAAGGGTTCTGTTTAGTGATTGCTACTGTTGACGACAAAAAAATAATTTAAAAGTTTTATTTTTGAAAAGTATTATTGAAAGGGAGGCATGTTGTTCTTTTTTGATGGATGAAAAGATTTTTAGAATGATTGAGATGTAAAGTTATATAATAAACTATAAATAAATAATAATAATTTTGATGTTTTGGCAATTTTTTTTAGCAAATTAAGCCTTCTTCAAAGATATCAAAGAGGCACCCTTGAAATTAGGATATGCCATCTCTTCTAGCACACTTAATATTTTGCATGCAAGACAAAGAACAATGAAGCACATTGTGAATGCCTGATGCAATTGTTCATATTGTTTTTGTTGTTGTAATAAGGTTTGCAATGTGGCTCATTTTTGTAGTTGGTGACCTAGTTATACGATTGGTTGTTGCTCTTTTGGTATGTGTTGATAGTGCATGTGAACTTGTAAGAGTAATGACCTTAGGAAGTTTTGCAACAAAGACAACCAATGTGTGCAATGATGAAAATAGTAAAAAGGCACTTGAGAGGGAATCTCTTGGGCCTACTAAGGATGGAAATGGAAGAAAGGCACTATGCCCAATCATAATAATATAAAAACAAGTCATTTTACCTCCTTCAACAAATCACATGAGAACAACAAATGGCTCCAACGTTATGCATGAAAAGCATCTTTTTTTTTGCAACTCATTCAATGCACACGGAAGGTATCTAAAAAGCTAGAAACCAACGGTGAAATATAATTGCTAAACAAGGCCAAAGTTGTTAACTCTATAACAAATTTCTTACTTCTAATAAAATTTTATTTCTTGAAGGTCACATGCTTTAGATCAATTTATGTATTAGAATAAAGGAGACCCTCAATGGAAATAATCAAAATTGCTATCTTCTGATAGATTTTTCATAGCCATGCCATTAACTTGTTTAAACTCTATGCTAAAATGTCACATTAGATAGCAGCTATAATTGTTCATCAATAGTTGATCCTATTTGTTACATAATGACAATCATTGTATGTTAAAATGTTTGTTTTACTCAATTCATGGCATAGGAATCCCATATAATATATTAATGGGCACTCAGAGACTCAATCAAGCATCATATGAAATATCTCAAAGTTCAGATAAGCCTTTTTGCTTGACTCATCCCAAGTCACTAACTCTTGGAAATAGAAGGAAGAAGAGAATTTAATCCAAAAGTATATTGAACATTATCAAGATAAACCTTGATAAGTTTGGAAGATAGTTTGAAAGAAACTTTTTGGCCTTAAGAAGGCTCAAGTATATTAAGAAGGCATTAGGAAGTTGCTCTCAAGAGGTATTGAAGTAGCTTAAGCAGGTTTTGAGACGATGTGATTTGACGTAAGGATATATTAAGAGCTGTTGTAATAGTATGAAAATCATCATAATGAAGAAGAATGAATTGAATAGATAGATCATGATGTTTTTGACAATCAATTATCAAAAAAAAGTTATGACTTCAAGGGAAAAACTCAAGGTATTAGCTAGAGTTCTCAAACATTTCACCTAATGGAGAATAAAAATGTATTGAGAGGATTGTTGATGAATTTGGGAAAGAATGAATTGTTTTTTCAATGTCTTAAGAATGTTAGATAGCTCAAGGACGATCCAAGGGAAATGTTGCAAGGCTCATAGGTGTTTTTGAGCATGATTAAAATGATTATGACTAAACCAAATTATTCTATTCATTTTAATACATTTTTTAACCTAATACTATTGGATTTAGGTTAATTTTGATCAACTTGTTAGCTTTTTAACATGTTTTGAATAAAAAAAACTTCTAAGTATTTTAGAAAAAAGCTATGCACAATTTATTATAATTATGGTAGAAGTCTCTAGATATGCATAAATTCTAGATTTGAATGATATAAAACTAAGATATGATCTAGATTCAAATAATCAATATTTGATTTTTATCTTTTTTTGGTCTATTAAGATTTGATTTGTATGCTTTTATTGTTCTATATTATTTTAGGATCTCTTTAATTATAAAGGGTACACATAGTGATAATGACACAGGGAGAGAATTTAGTTAAGAAAGAGAATAAAGAAAGAGAGAGGTAAAAAGAGGCTACCAAGCACTCTTCAAAGTGAATCTACTACCAACTCCCATCAAAATGCATGCCATCACTGTGCACGAATTCTATTCATAATCATTCATCTCCCTCAAAACTTTTATTCAACTCATATCTCTTTAAATACAAAAGTTCATGAAATTTATAAAAATAGAAAGAACTATTCATAACACTAGAAATCTAAAACAAATTCTTCCTAATGCATAATAAAATATTTTAGGAGGATTGACATGAAAAAATAAGAATAGATCACAAATAAAATCAAAGTCAAAGCCAAGTCATATTTTGACACTTATTTTAGAAAATTCAAATAGAGTGTAAGAGAGATTTTATGTATCTTAGAAGGGAATTAAAGAATATCTTCATGATAAACCAATCTCCTATGAAGCTTGATGAGCAATCATAAGAAATTATCCAGGAAACTTTTTGTCACACACAAAAAATAAACCAAAATAACTCATCATAAGAAACAAATTATATCATGTGTCATCCATACTAGTTTGGGTACAACTCATGTTATTTAACATCACTTTAGATAAATGAGGAATCATGTTTTTGGTTAATCTATCTTGGTCTATGTTTTGGATTGATAGTATTGAAAAAATCAACTCATGATTGTTGACAAGTAGTTTGATCCTACAAGTGATAGATTAGTTATAGCTGTTTTTAATTAAATATTAGAGTTTTCTTACTTAGTTCTTATATGTTTCTACTTTCTTATTGCATTCTTTGTTCATCTCACTACTTTCTATTGCCACCATTTTAAACAACCCATCTTGGATAATGTACATTAAATTATATAGTATTAGAGCATTAGATTTTATCAGGAGGTAGATCTTGGTTAATAAAGTCGTTATATTCATTGGTCCAATTAAGATATGAGTGAGTTCCTTATAAATTTGATGAGACACAAGGAAACAATGGTACTTACCTGTATGAACCACTAGTTGATGGGGATAAATCTACTTCAAGGAGACTAAGATTGTTAGTAAAAGTAAGAGGAGATAGACCATTAGGATGTAATACTAATGACCATCAAAGATATACCATCTAAGCCTTTTAAGGTGAAGGAATGAGTGAATATCCTATCCTATATAGGATAGGTTGATACCTAAAAGTTGGATGTGTGACCATATTAATTGGGAACATATTTCTTCATTGAAAGGCATATCAGTTTCAACAAAATGTTATTTGTAAGGTTGAAGCTACCCTTGAGATATATTACAATGGTGGATCAATCCTCTAGATTATATTGTTGTATAATAGCATAGCTGGAGTCAATTCTAAGAAGTTATATAAGACTAGTTTTATCCCATGAATTTTTAAGAAGAAAGATTGAGGAAGTTGTATGAGCATTGACATCAAAAAGAGTAGTTGATGTAGGATTACATCATTGAGCTTTATAAATAGTGATGCACTCGACATAAATTTAGGAGGGAAAAAACCCTTCCTAAGTATTTGGTACATTTCCTTCTCACATGTCATGTCAAAACCTAATAAATGTAACGTAATTATTTCTCCTCAACTCTACTTTTTATGTGTGATATGTGTACTTCAAATTAAAAGCCCAAAAATATAGTCCAACTAGTGCCTTGAAAAGCATGCTAAGATGATGGTAGTTAGATGTCAATATTGGTCATGTTATTGTGAAGATCTCATTATAAGGAATCTATATATATATATAGTTTACATTTTTTTGAGGACAATTATATTTTTAGCAAAATTTTAAAGAATAAAAAATGATGATAATAATAATAATAATAAACTAATAAACTGGATAAATAATGAGTATATTGGTTGACTATTATCTCATATTAAATGAGAGGATATGCTCCCTCTCATACTTGATGGTCATTTTAGTGTTTGGTGAGCAAGTGAGAAAGCACAAGGGAGGGAGAGGGGGAGCTTGGAAGAGGAAGGGAACCCTTTTAACTTACAAATCATGCGCACTTGCAACATTGTAATGAGATCAAAAAGAAAGAGGAAGTGCTCTAAGGAAATAGGAACCTTTAATCTCAAGTAGTGGAAATGATATTTCAAGGTAAGAATTCATTGAAGTTTCTCTTCTCAAAGCTTGTAGTCATCATTGGATGAGTAAATACATGGATTTCATAAAGATTGTGTTGTCTCCATGGAGGACAGAGACCCTCGTCTTTTAACTATACAGATTGTATTAAAAGGTTGCTTAGATTGTTTGGTATGAGCTTATAGTGGAAGCTAGTGAGAGAGTTTTTTGCTAAGCAATCATGGTCAATGTAGTGATCATATTGGTACGACACAAGTTTTAGATAGTATAATAAGCACATATTATTACTAAAATTGTTTGTTAGATCATTGGTTAGAATAATGAAATAAACGAATTGTATAAGTATGTTGATCATACTATATAATACAAAGAAAGAAAATATAATATAAGAGTATCCATACATTCATCATGATAGTACAACTATATTATAAAATGATTATGATTGGGGTTGGTTACTATACAAATATATTACCCATCATACAATGCAAAATTTATAATGAACTAGAACGATTTGAGTGTGGTATTATGCATTAAAATGATTGATCATACTAGTATGAAACCTAAATTGCCTTATACGATAAAAATTGAGATGGATTAATAAAGATAGACAATATGATTCATTGTTTGACTAGCATTAAGCATGAATCATATAGTATGATATTTGATATCATACCATACATTGTGAAATAAGAAGAATAAGTAATGCATTTATCATATCATATGAAATTAATATTAGACTAGATGGTATTTGATGAACAAGCTTATTATGAATCATCCATCTAATCTCTAATATGACCTCATTGATTTTGTTAGGTTGGTATGATAGTGATATCATATTACTATGATCATAATAATGTAGCAACCTGATCATGATAAAGCCCTGACCTTATAGTATAATAGACTTGATCATACTGTATGATATAATGACAATAATAAAAAAAACATAGTTTGATAAACATAGTTTTTGAAAAGTACTTTTATAATGGGAATTGAATAATTATTGATAAGCATTCTTGTGAGTTATTGTATGAATTGAGGAGAACTGATAAATGAAAAACAGTAAAAAGAGGCATCTCAAAACTATTAGGTTGGCAAACCAAATTAACTATAATGTGAGCAGGTTGTTAAATATTCCTTGATATTATTATAAAATTCTTAATAATATGGGTAATGCATGACATAACATTGTTTTACATGTGTTCTAATCTCATTATAGGTCTCTATGAGAATGAATGTGTATATATATGTGTATGTATATAAGTATACATCTATATAGTTAGACATCTATAATTTTATGGGTATCATGATTTTATAAATTAGAAAATATGATAAGATAAAAGAAAATAAAAAGAAAAAAGAAATAAAATATGTTAATATAACTTGAAGAAAAGCAAGACCCTATTGAACAACAACCTGATTAATGTAATACCCTTAGTGTTGTGGTGTTTAGAGATAGGGCTATGGTACGTAGGGGGCCCAACTTAGTGTTGATGATAAGATACTTCACTTTTGAGTATCTTGGATACTCAGAGATGAGACTCCAACATTTCAAGCATCTCATACCCTGTTAGCATAAGAATTTGTAATTTGAGAGTAAAACTTAGTGATGATAAGATACTTTACTCTCAAGTATCATAAGTACTTAATGATGGGACTGTAACATTTTGAGCACTTCATACCTCATCAATATAGGATGTTGGCATTAAAAAGAGAGATAGAGTGATAATGAGATATTTTACTCCCTATTATTGTGATACTCAAAGATGTAGTCATGACATTTGAGAGCATCAAAGTTAGTGATAATGAGATATGATATGAAATCTCTAGGTGCTAAGATAAGGGTCATGAAAAACTCTAAATCAAAAGGAAGAAAGAATATGTGAAAAGAAAAAGGAATGAGAAAATAAAGAAAAGAAATGAATATAAAAGAAATGAAAGAAAAATAAGACAAAAAGTTCTATGTATATGGGATGGAGCTTGATATGTATATGTATATAGCCATATACACATTATTATTATATTTTTATATAAATTATATTTCATCCTTTTTATATGCTATTTTATCTTATTTCTTAGTTAATTTATTTTTACTTTATACTACTTTATTACATACAATGAGATGTTTGTTTGTTGAGCATATCAAGATTATTTTATGCTTATATTATAGGGCATGTTATTGATGCTCACTGAGCTAGGGTTGTTAGATGATATTTTTGGACCCAAGAGCTAAGAGACTGATGTAGTAGGTGAGTATTAGAGCTATTACATACATATGGGTATAGTTATATCTTATTTTGGTGTTTCATATCAGTATCAATTTTAGACTTTTATGTTCTATGATAGTTGTTAATTTTTGTGTTATTATTTATGTTAAATGTTTTTATTATTATGAATTTTTATGTCATATTCTTTCATTTTAGTAATATGTGTTGTCCTTTTTTATATTATGAGCTTTGTTTTAACCTAATAGATTTGTATTATAGATATATTTGATTAAGTTGTATAGATTGATGTTGGGTAGGGTATGACATTTTCATAAAAGGCCACTTCTCCCATCACCAATATTAAGTAAGAGAGAACATTGAAAAAGATTTGAAGTCTAGATAAGAATCCCAAAGAGGATAGCTTCTAAAATAGCAACAACAAGAACAAATTCTTGGGTGAAGGTACTTTCAGTTATATAAAACCTATTTTTACATCATTACAAAAACCTTAATCATATCAATGGGTATTACTAGGAGCTGCATTCAAATTCTAGGAAGAAGAGAAGTAAGAATTTAGAAGAATGTAATTTTGAAGGATTTGAATATCTTTAAACCCAAGTTTATCATTGAAGGTGAGGACCTAAGATAAAGGGAGAGAAGACTATTAAAGACAAGCATACTAGAAGGACTAACCCTTAAGAAAAGTTGTTATCAATTCAAATCTAGGTTATAAATGAGATTATGAGATTGTTCTTTTATTTTAGATGTCAAGACAATCTAGTTACAAGTCTAATAGAGATGCTCGTTTTGTAGATAAAATTGCATATGAATTCATGTATGCGTAGAGGTTAAAATACAATATAAGTGAGGTGTGCTAATACTCAGGATGATGTTTATAAGATAATGTGCAATATGATGCCGCTTGGTGCTTGTCAAGTTATTTTAGTAACTAATTCTTATGAGACTATGATGTTGTTTACTATTTGAAACACTAAAGCAAGTAAAGACTTATCCATTCTATAGAGATTGAATTATTCAATCATTTAAGGTTAGGTAGTGATGTGCTAGTTTTGTTTGTAAGAAACTATTAAAAACACCAATAATTGGAAAGAAAAACAACACTTAAAGTATTTACTTTAGAAGGTGATCCCATGAAGAAGATTGTGTAGCATTCCAATGGTATAAAAAATTTTATTATTTATTTTTATATTATTTGAAACATGTTGAGATTTTATTTGATTTTTTTAGACATTTTATACCACCAAAAGAGGGTATGACACCTAAAAGAAGAGAAATAAACTATAAAAATGAAATGTGATTTAATAGGAACTCAATGAAACCAAGCTTATGTAAATTAGAGGCATCTAAATCATAAACTAAAAGATCAAAGATTAACAAAATTAAATAATAATTTAAACTATAGGGTTTGTAAAAATTTTCAAGTGCAATTCCTATTTAATATTTGCTTCCTTTATGGGACACATAATTAGTGTTGAATGGCTAAAAGTGTATGTACAAAAGCAACAACAATAATTGAGAGGCTTAAATCTAAAAATGTTATAAAGATTTCCTATCTTTAGCTAGATATTATAAGAAATTTGTCAAATTCTTTTCCTTTATTTCTTTGAACACACTCACACATAAGGTAGTTTCATTCATTTTATATCATAAATATAAGGAAAGCTTCCAAACGTTAAAGAAGAAATTTATGTCAGCAACTGTGTTAGCTTTACCTATATATTATGTGAAGTTTCAAATTTATATTAATACATCATTACAAACATTAGGAGTTGAAAAATGGTAAGATTATAGTTTACTTGGATCATTAGAGTCTTAAATATATTTCCATGTAGAAGGAACCACATTTATGACATAGGCATTAATTAAAATTAATAAATGATTATGTATTAGATATCATATATCATTAGAGAAAAGGCAACATGATAGTTGATGCATTAAGTTAAAAAGAAAGTTTGAACAACTTGAATCTCAAATTAAATGAAGCATAATTATTTATTGAAATGAATAAATTACAATTGAATTCCATGTATGTTATAAACAAGAAAAACTTTATGTAAGTTATAATTTTTCATAAAATAGCTATGAAACCTTAAAGATTTCCAAGATAATGGTGAGTAATGATAAAAGATCAAAGAAAAACCCTTTGATAGTTAAGAATCTAAATTTTATTTAAAGAAAAAGTTTTGGTCATGTAAACTATAAGAATAGGATATTTACTTAATCAAGATGTGACAAAGTAGATATTATGATAGGAAGCACATGTAATGAGATGTACTATACATCTTGTGGTGAACAAAATGCATCAAGATATGAATATGAGTTTTTGGTGGATATGAATAAATAAAGATATCTAAGATTATACAAATAAGTGTTTAATCTATCAACAAGTTAAAGGAGAATATTAAAAACCAGTGAAATATTACAATATCTTCATATCTAGTGTCAAAATGAGAAAAACATCCATGGATTTTATGGTTAGTCTTCCTAAGACTAACTCAGAATGAGATGGTATATGGTATTTGTTGATAACTTGATAAAAGTGTCACATTTTTTACCAATTAAGATGACTTTTATAATAGAAAAATTGAGACAAATTTAAGTAAAGTAGATAACAAAATACATTGTGAGCCAAAGTATATAGTTTTTAATCATAATTTGAAGTTTAACTGATAGTATTGGATGAAAATTGAAGAGAAATTTTTAACTCAAGTAAAGTTAAGCATGACTTTCCATCCTCGAATAAATAGTTAAAAAAAAGAACAATTAAGACTTTGGAAGGTATGTTAACACTATATATTAGATTTTAGAGGAAGCAAAAACAAAAATCTATCATTAATGGAGTTCACCTATAATTATAGTTATTAGTTAAATATAAAAAGGACTTTGATAGAATATATAGAAGAAAACATTAATCTTCATGATGATGGTATGATGAATATGAAAAGGCATCAGGGAGCTTAGAAATAATATAAAAAATTATAAAGAAGGTGTACTTAATTAGAGAAAGATTAAAAAACACAAATCTCTAAAAGTATTATACATCTAAGCATAAAAATATAGAATTTAAATATTGAGATTGTCTTCATCAATGTAAGCTCTATGAAAAGGGTTACAAGATCTTGTAAAAGAAAGAAATTAAATCTAAGTTACATCAATCCATTCAAAATTATAAAACTGGACTACTTATAATATGGCATTGTCAATAACTTTTCCTAGAATACACAATGCATTCCATATATCTTCATTAGGGAAGTATGTGACAAATCTATCAAATGTGAGTGATTTTGATTCAAGTAAGTTAGAGATACAATCATATTTGGGTTATGAAGAAAATCAATAAGAATATTTGTAAAAGAACCCAATAAGTTAGGGAACAAAGAAATACTAATGATCAAAGTAT
Organism: Vanilla planifolia; assembly: GCA_023846275.1. Lineage (NCBI taxonomy): Eukaryota > Viridiplantae > Streptophyta > Magnoliopsida > Asparagales > Orchidaceae > Vanilla > Vanilla planifolia. The sequence continues at coordinate 23,360,471 of CM043870.1, forward strand.
TATGGGTAAATAAAGTAAAATTTGAAACTACTTAGGAAATGGAAGAGAAGATTAAGAAAAAGTGCTCTTATGTAGTTTTAATTTTGCAAATAAAATTCTCATAAGTTGGGAGAAATTTGTAGCATTCCAAAGGTATAAAAAAATAATGTTATTAATTATTTTTATGTTGTTTTGAAACTTTTGAGAATTTATTTGATTTTTTAAAAAATAATTTATCACCAAAAAGGGGTGTGAAATTTAAAAGGAGGGTGGTAAGCGATAAAAATAAGAGTACAATTCATAAAAGAGTCAATAAACCAAGTTGGTGTCAATGGAAGGTGTCCAGATTGCAAAAATAGATTAGAGATTAATGAGAATTAAATAATAATTTAAGCCATATAATTGGTAAAATTAAGAAATTATAATAAATATCAAATTAAATTAAATAAATTATGAAGTTTGATAGAGAAATAAAGCTTATAAAGAAGCCTAATATAAAAGTATCTTGACAAGAAAATGTATCATGATCACAAAATTAAAGGTCAAACATTAAAAAGGGCAAATAATAAAATGATTATTGTAAGTGTCGTTACATTAAAAAGTATTTAAAATATCAAACAATTTTGCAAAATTATGAAAAGTTGACAGCTAATATAACTTGTTGAATAGATTCATATGAAATTGGTCGAAGAATCTTTGGGGCCAATTGGATTGAAAATTATGAGAAATATTAGAAAAGTTAAAGTTTTAATTTTATGGTTTTCTCTAAGATAATTAATTTCTAACTTAATTGATGGTGTTAACTTCAAGCAGTAGTAATAGCTAGTAGTCAAACGATCCAAAGGCAAAGAAGTGTTTAGTAAAGGATTAATGAAGAAGGACTTAAAAAGGGGATGTTGGGTTGTTGCAAGGATCTTTAGGAATTTGGGAGAATCTATTTTAAGTACCAATCAAGCAAGGGAGTGAAAGAAGGAAAGAGAAGGAACTTGAGAAGAAGAATTGGAGATCTGGAGTTTTGGAAGTCAATAATAGTGAGGGAGCATTGAGCAAAAGAAAGAAGACAAAGGCAAAATCTTGGTTCATAAAAGCAATTTAGTGAATAAAAGCAAACTTAAAAGCTTGACCACTTCTTAAAAAATAAGGTATGCATATTTTATAGCCTAAGTGCAAGTGTTTGATATCTATTGTATTGTAGTTTAGTGATCCTAAATTTAGCTAAAATATTACATGTCCATAAATTATGTATAATTATTTTTTATGAAATGATGATATAATAATTGATTAGTTGGTTAATTAAGAAGGTTAATTTCTTCACATTCTTTCTAAAGCATTTTTTGAAAACTCTATTTATGGCCTTTTTATCTTCTAAATCATATTCCACTATTGGTTTAATGTTATATAGCAAAAGGGAAAGGGAAATTTGGATATTTGAAATGCTAATTTTACAAAATTCTAATAAGAATATTTTTAAAATAGTGCAACAAAGGTTAGTTAAAAAAATAAGGATTTGATTTTCAAAAAGAAAAACTCATTGTGATGCCAATGGGTGAATCTTGCCTTGGAGAAAGGAGCAAAGGTGGAAGACAATGTTTAAACAAAGATAGAGCCTTTGTTCTAAATACTTATATAAAATTAAATGGGAGAGAAAGTTTGATAAGAAAAAGATTAAGCCAAAAGTTTGCAAAAAGTTGGTCCAAATGTGAAATCAAAACAATTATAAAAGAATTCAAAAAGGATTTTCTTCAAAAAAATGGGAGCAATGCATTACCATGTTTTATTGTAAAAATATTATGGAATGTTTATTATTTGGATCCAACATACAACAAGACCTAGGATTCCAATGTATTGCATTTTTGTTATATATTTCTTCTCCATTAAGAAATGTTAGTTCACTTAGCCTATTATATAGCCTAATAATTTTAGGTAATGAAGATGCACATTATAGGATTCTAGGAAGCCATGAATGAGAGCTATCACTTTATAATTCTTTACTTCTACATTGATGATTGTTTTATTAGATGGTGGCATATATGATGTATTGAAAGTTACCACCATAGCTACTTTTATCAAAATACAATAGTGTACTACTACATAATTTTTGTTGCAGGGATACAAAGTATGAATTATGCTTTTGAAAAGAAATGTAAGCTTTTATTTATATTGTTATTTATTTTTATTTTAAAAATATTTTTTGATTTGATAAAAAAATGGTACAAAAATGAGGGAAATTAATGTCACCATAGATTATAAAACAAAATAGGTAGTAATAGAGACTAAAGGATGCAACTTAATTATTGTGGATACTTGATGTTCCATAGCTAAGAGCATGATGAAACATGAGTGAATCCAATTTTTCAAAAAAAGGGCCATTTGGAGATTCTTAAGGGAGGTATCAATAGTTAGAAGAACACTTAAAGGAAGCTATGGACCTTTAAAATCTTCAACATAAAATAGAAAGTCCTTGAAAAGTTGCTTTAAAGAGGTATTGTGGTGGAATTAGTAGGTCTTGAGAGGTTTTGAATGGCTTAAGGAGTTCTTGAAAAGTTTTGAAAAGTGTTAAGGCCCTCATGTAGCAAAGAGGAAGCCTTAAAGAGCTTACTTGAGAAGGTTTTGACACATGAGAATGAGTCTCAAGGAGAAATATTGTCTTAAGGAGCATATGAGGTGTTAACCAAAGAATAAGAAGGCCTTAAGAAGCTTCTTGTAATCACTTTGAAAGATATAAACTTCTTGCTAAGTCTTAAACGGATTAATAAGCTCATGAAAGCTTAACGTAACCAAAGAAAGGCTTGATGATTATTTCCAAGGATAACGAGAACAAGTACATGCTAAACCTAATTGACTCATGCATTATAAGCTATTTTTGGACCTATTGTAGTCGGATTTTGATTAAACCATGTACTAAAAATTTTGATTCATTTAGAAACTAATGCATTTTTAATTGCCAAATTTGGTGCTTAGTAAAGGATTTTACTCCTAACTTATTAGGATTGTACTAAAGGTTTTTAGATATGTAGAAATTTAGGGTTTAGATTTCATTAAATTATAATTTAATTACAATTTTACTTAAATAGTCAATGTTTGTATTCATTTCTCTTCTAATATGTTATAATTATATTTTCAATGCATATCTCCTTTTATATCGTTTCAAATGCTCTTAGACTATAAATGGACCCATAAGAGATATAAGAATCATGTTTTTGGGTCATCTAATATATGATAACTTGAGAGGAACAATATTGAGATGATCCACTTTAGATTAAGAGTTTATGGGTGCTAGATTTTAGATAAGAAGTTTAAGTCCACTTTTATTGTATTTGTTTTATTTTTTCAACTTATTTGCTAAAGTTTGCTTTCGTAATTCTATTAGTTTTATTTCTATCACATTCTGTCTTAGTCTATAGCATCTTAAATTTGTAAAATAATAATGTTTTTAAGTTAATTATATCTATGAAATTTTTAATAATATTTTTATGAAAATTTTAATTTTTGTAAAGGCTCATATAGTATGATAAAATAATTTATTCAATGCAATTTAATAAAAAAAAACCTAAATCAAGGTCATTGCATGGTATGATCATGAAAATTATGCAATATGCTAGAATGTGTAATTGAACTAAAGAAGATAAACTATATAATACTATAAGATTTGAAACATCATATATGTATGATCAAGTATTGAACTTTGTATTGCCATAAGAGGTCGAATGAGTCTGATAGTAAGAGAAAAGATTCAAATTTTAAAGTACAACATAAAAAATTATATAAGTACGATTGAGTGAGAACGAAAACATAACTAAATATGATGGAATGATTAATGAATGAAAAAAATCCAAAATGCTTCATACATTATTATTTGGACAAATGTATTAGTATGATGACTTTAATTGAGAAAGGATATAGATTAGACAATTATTATAAGAGACATCGTAGAATATGATGTGATGAAAAAAATTAGGTTGAATGAACAAAAAAGGATAGTACAAATACAATTAAGGATATCGTATAATTACAATTAAATTTGAGGAATGAATTGAGAGTGTCATTAATGGACATCATGCATTAAAACACAACAAGAATATGAACTAAAAGGTATCATATAAGTGTAATTCAAGAACTAAATAAGTATGATTAATATGATTAAAAATAAATATATATAAATACCAAGAATTGCATTATACAAGGTGAAGGGATAGTATAGTATGACAATATATAACTCAAAAAGTTTCTAAAATCTAAATAACATATTGTTGAATAAATCATCTTGAAGTTAACTCCAATCGATGGAAAAATTTTAGAGTTAAGAAGGGAAGAAGTTGAGAAGGAACTCAAATGAAAAGGAATGGTCATCATAAGGAAATTAAAGACAAGGAATGTGAGTGGAATTTGGAAGTGTATAAAAGAGAGAGTGGCCAAACATAAGAAAAATCTAGGTAGTTTGCTTCAAACAAGGCACTAGTCTAAAAAGAAAGAGAAGGAAGAAGTATCTCCATGAGTTTTATGGGACTTTGGGAAGAGTTGAAGATATGACAAGTGCAAACTAAATGAGATTTAATATGGGTACAATAGCACTAAGAGGTGAAAGTGAAATTGTGCAAAAATTTGATTATGGGTGTGACCACTACATGAAAACAAAGGTAAGAAAATTTGTACCATACATATATGATTTGATGTACTATTGATTTTAGGCTAGAGGCCTTAAGTGAATATATGAAATGTCAAATTAAGGATGCTTATGAAATAATATTGTTAATTTGTGTATATTTTTGATATAATATGTTTGTTATATATGTAGAAACTTTAGAAATTATGATAAATGAATATCATAAGAATGATTATTTTTATTTGAATTTCAATGATTTAATAACATTCTTGATTTTCACATGTTTCTTAATGATATACTTGTGTTGATTTATTTCCACATTTCATCTATGTTCAAGTTATTCTAATAATATTCACAAAAAATGATAAGTAAAATACTACTTGTGATAATAGTTAACAAAGAAAAGCGAAGATAAGAATGTGAAAAAAAGAAAAGGAAATACAAAGAGAAATAAAAAAATTTTTTTGGTGAAAAGTGAAAAACTTAAATAGATGAAAACATGAATAGTTGTTTTAAGTGACAACTACCATTCCAAAATAATGATTTCAAAGATGAGCCAATGGAGCCAATTTATTTAGGATGTTTACATTGGAATGACATTCCTAAATAGACACAATCATTTATAAAATGGCCTTATCCTAAAGCAATACCTAAATAAGATGAAAAGTTAAAAGAAATAATGCCAACTTCCAAAGAAGATAAAAGATAAAATAGTTAATGACTTTTGCATGAAAAATTGGCCTTACTTTTGTTGTTCATTTATAACCTCTTTTATATTTTATTACTTAAAATTGACCCATTCCTAATGTGTTTTATTTTATATATATATATATATAATTATTTGTCATCGAGCTAGTGATGATAGGCTCAGTCAATTTTTGGTCCAACACTTTTAGGTCAAAATGAGTCACATCACGAAGTTACCAAAAGGTAGTGAGGTATAAAGCATGTTCATTTAATATAATGGATGCTTATTTTCCCAATTAGTTGTATAGCTATTATGACAATATTTACTTTATTTGAGAAAGAGAAAATATAATAGAATTTTAAATAGTGATGTTGACTTAGAGCTTATTTTTTTAAAACATTGTATGAGTCCTTAAGTTTTAAAATTTTTTGGTAATTTTAATGCTCAAATGGTTTGTTATCGATAGATATGATTTCAATGTAAAATGGGTTCTAAAAGTGATTTATTTACAGGAAAGGTTTTCTATTCACTTTTGTAATCTTTTAAAACATTTTATTTTAAAGAGTTTTTAAAGTTTCTTCTACTATATGTTTTGGTAAAAGGAAAGAAAAATTATGTTTTTTTAAATTTGAAAAGAAAATTCTAAAAGAATTAGTTAATGTGATATTAAAACTTAGAAATGCAAGGTTGGGGTCACCTCATTGAGTGGTACCAAAGCTGTTGAAGTCCTATAGTGCAGAACAATAGAAACCAAACAATCAAAGTGACATAGAATGAAACTTAGGATGCAAAACTAGATGGTAGTGTCTGGGAAGGCATTCCAAAAATGTCCATAACCTAGGGTGTGAACTTTAGAAAGAAATAAAAATTGTAGGTGGTGAGCATAGGTAGACCTTCTAGAGAGAAAACACACTTGTTGCACATCTTTATGACATTGTTTAATGCCATTTTCTTTAAAAAACATAGTAAGAAACCTATAATCAATATAGAAAACTACAAAACTATTTGGGGGTAAATAGTACAATACGATTAAATGAATTGTATGGTATTATATATATAAGACAAAGGTTAGTTAATTTAGACAAAACCCATCGTACAATATGATAACAAAACATCACACAATATGATCTAGAAAGCTACAAAGCATCTAAGATAATTGGAATTATTGTATTGAATGATATCATACCATCATGTAGTATGATATAATAGATAGAAAAATAAACAAGTTAATTGATAACATTGTATACCACATTATAGTACAATATGATGAGTAAGAATTAGCTTTGAACATCATGTTATATGATATCAAGCCACCATATAATATGACAGAGTGAGTGGTGAAGTAAACAAGCTAATTGAAACCATGGTATTATATGATATAATAAGATAGTTAACCCAAAAATTATATATTTTGACCTCAAACTGTTGGATAGTATAAATAAAGAAGGAATGAAACATTGGCTATTTAAAATTTTATGCAATATAATATAAAGCATTATATAATATGATATGATAAGATGAGTAGTCCAAAAAGGATCAAATAATACAATTAGGAATATAGTACAATATGATGACTTATAACATTGTTTAATGCTCAACTAATTGAATCAGTCTAATGAGATAAATTAGTGGTTATGTAGAATTGTATAGTATGAAAAATTGCATATTAATAGAACTAAAGGAAAATCATGTAGTATGATAGTAGATATTGCATATTATGATGAAAAAAATGATGATGATGAGATGATAATGTATAGATACATATATACAAAAGATTTTTGGTGAATGTTAGAACTTTTAGCATTTTCTTATGCTATCATCATAATGTTAAATTACTAAGCTATGATGCTTGGTCATTGTCCATAATGGCATCAAGGAACTAGATTAACTATGATTAAGGAGAAGTGAACAACAAAAATAATTCAAGGACTTTTAATTCATAAGCTAGAAATGAACATACTATAAGGAAACAACATATAGAGTATTGTCAATGGAGGCACCTAATGAATATGAAAGAAGTTCAAATTCATTGCATTCCAATATGCTAGTGGAACAATTTTTATGATTATAACCATCGCATTTGGGAAATAATGTAACTCCATTTCAAGCTAAAGACTAGATGGAAAGTATTGAAATGTATTTTAATGGCATAGCATGTGAAGAGCAAAAGAGGGTATCATTGATTGTAATGATACTAGATTATGCTATTAGGAATTATTGGAGAGGATAAAAGAGAATCTTACTCACAGACAAATCAAATTCAAGGATATTCTAGAGAGAATTTTATCATGTATTTCTAAATGGATTGTTCCTTAATCAGACAAGGAGAAAACGCATGATGAATTATTAAGGCTTTATTAGAGGAACCTTACCATAAATGAATATGAAAATAACTCTTAAAGCTCATCAAGTATGCTTAAAAAATAATGGCATTAGAGAACTAGTGATGCCATCTCTTCAGGAAGAGCTTTAAGGATGCAGTAAATGCAATGCTACCACCACTAGAGTTTAACTCTTATAGAAAATTGGTCAAAGTAGCCCTAACGATTAAACAAGATCATGAAATAACCAAATCAAGGAAGAAAAGAAGAGGAAAGGAAACTTTGTCACATAGAAATGATAAGAATAGCCAAACAACTGAATAAACCTCCAATAAGGATACTAGAATGTATCACAATGCCAAGTGTGTGTAAAACATCATAGAAAAGAATGTAGAAATAAGGGAATCAAATGTTTCAATAATAAAAAATTCTAACATTATGCCAAACAATGCCCATAAGAGTGGAAGTAAACTACTGGGAGAGAAATTCTATAGGGAGGACCTTCAAATGCTTATAAGATCAACAACAACAAAGAAAGGGGCCAAACCCATTTGCAACCATAGATGGCACAATCTAGAATCTATGCCAACTTATGGTAGTTCTTTCTAACTATGTTGCATCACATTCTTTTGTATTTGAAACTATAATCTAAGAATCAATGATGGAATCAAGGATACCCAAAAATCCTTTCATACTTTTCCAACTAGAGCAATAATATCAATAAATTGGTGTATTGTTTAGGATGAAAAAAGAAAATAAAATACCATTCAATTACAGATTAATTTTAATTTACATTATGAAATTTGATATAACATTGCTGATATATTAGCTTATGACACATAGGATTACAATTGGTTTTGGGAGAGAACAGTAATTATTATATTAGAAAATGGTTCAAAATTAGTTTACTTTAGAAAGTAAAGAATGGTGCCAACTATATCCATAATGAAAGCCAAGAAATCATTATAAAAAGGGTGTGTTAAAGTGCTACTTAGTATCTATTCAAAGCACATACACAACCAAAACCATAATTACAAGAAATTTCAATGGTTTGTAAATATCTAGAGTTTTTTTCCTAAAGACCTACTTAGGTAACCACTGGACTAGGATATTGAATTTGTTAATGAGTTGATGCTTGGTATAGAGCCAGTCTCTAAGGCACCATATTGGATGGTATTGGAAGAGATGAAAGAGATGAAGAATCAATTATAGGAACTACTAGATAAAGGGTTTATTAAATTGAGTGTTTCCCATAGGGAGAATTGATACTTATCAAACGAAGGATGGAAGTCCTTGTTAGTGCATAAATTATTAGGATTTAAATATAATTACCATCAGGAATAAATACCCATTGCCTTGGTTTAATTAATTATTTGATTAGTTTCTAGGGGTGAAGGTATTTACAAAGTTGATTTAAGTTCAAGATAACATCAACTAAAGGATCAAGAAGAGGACATCTCAAAGATAACTTTCAAAGCTTGATATGGTCACTTTGAGTTTCTACTACTCTCATTTAGGTTGAAAAATGCACTAGCTACTCTCATTTGGATGAACTTATTATAATCTTTATTGATGACATTCTAATTTACTCTAGAACTTAATATGGCACACATGACATCTTAAAGTAGTACTACAATGGTTAAACGAACATCAGCTATTAGCACATTTTCAAAAGTGTAGCTTATAGTAAAAAACCTTTCTCATTTATTATACATGTTATCAATGATAAAAGGGTAACAACGGATAACCAAAATGTGACAATGGTAATAATTGGCCTAAGCCTACAAATGTCACCAAGGTTCAAAGTTTCTTGGGACTAACAAATTATTATTGAAACTTCTCCTAAGTGTTTTCTCAAAATTGCTTCACCTTTTACAAGATTAACTTAAAAGGAAAAACCCTTTTTTTGGGAACAAAAGTGTGAGGATAGCTTTCAAACATTAAAATAAAAATTGGCCATAGCACCATTATTAACTCTGCTAGTTCCATATGAAGAGTTCTAGGTCTATATCAATGCACCATTACAATGGTTGGAGGCAATACTAATGCAAAAAGGAAGTCATTGCCAATGCTTCCTGACAACTCAGAACTCATAAAAAGAATTAATTGGTGCATTATTTGGAGTTTGCAGTTATTATTTTTGTTCTAAAAATTTGGAGGCATTATTTGTTTGGAGTGATAGCTCAAATCTATTTAGATCATTAGAGCTTAAGATATATCTTTACCCAAAAATACTAATTATGTGATAGATTGTACATTTCTAACCAAGAAAATGTGGCAAACATTATTACAAGAAGAGCATAGATCCTGGTATTTGATACATCCTAACATGACCAAGATACATCAAGATATTAAAGCTAAATTTTTGTGACCAAGATTAAAAATAGATATACATGAGATGATGAGTAAATGTTTGATATATCAACAAGTCAAATAAAAGCACCAAAAACCCAATAGAACTCTACAACCTCTTCTTATACCATTATAAAAGTGGGAGAAAGGTTTCATGAATTTCATAGTTGGCCTACCGAATACAAATCAAGGAAAGGATATTATATGGGTTTTAGTGGCCTAATTAACAAAATAGGCATATTTGTTATTTATTAAGATGAAAGATATATTGGAAAGATTGGCACAATTATATATAGATCAAATGGTAAGATTACATAAAGTGTGATAAACAATAGTATCTAATAGAGACTTTAAGTTTCATAATTTTGGAAGAAATTATAAGAGGCTTTCAATACTTAATTAAAATTTAGTATGGTCTTCCATCCACAAACAGATGGGCAAATTAAACAAATAATTAAAACATTATAGACGTGTTTAGGCTATTTGTCCTATATTTTAGAGGTGTTAGGATTTGCATCTTCCAATACTTAAGCTTCTATTACAACAACTATCAGTCCAATATCGAGATGAAACCATTTGAAGTACTATATGGAAGGAAATACTAATCATCTATGTGTTAGTAAGAAGAATATTAAAAGGTGCTCATTTGGCCAAATATTATTACTAAAACTATAGAAAAGGTGAAGAAGTTCAGAGAAAATATATTAAAGGCTTAAGATCAATAAAAAAGTATTATGATTTTGAAAATAGGAAGGTTGAATTTTAGGAAGGAGATCAATTATTTATAAAGATAAGTCTTAGTTACTAGATTTGGTTAAGGAGAAAACCTCAAGGAAATAAATATTAGACTTTTCCAAATTATTGAAAAGACAAGAGAAGTGGCTTATAAAGTTGCACTACCAACAAACCTAGCAAATATTCATAACATATTCCTTGTCGCTTCATTAAGCTACAACCAAATTTGACCTATGAAGAAAGACTAATAAAGATTTTAATAAAGTGAAGAAATTAAGAAACAAAAAGATTTTGATAGTTAAGGTGGATAAATGAAATGGAAAGTTAGGCTACATAGGGATTAGAAGATGAGATGATAGGAAAGTACCCCAACATGTTCTAAATTTTTAGACAATTTTTCTAAGGATGGAGAATTGTAATATACTAAATTTTTAAAATAAAACTATTTTTAAGTTAATTATATCTTTTGGATTTTTAATAATTTTTTTTGAATTTTTTTGTGAAAATATTAATTATGTAAAGGATTATATAATATGATAGAGCAAATCATAAAATACTATAATATGAAAACCTAAACTAAAGACATTGCATAGTATGATCATGAAATCATATGATATGATAGAAAGTATAACTAAACAAGTAAAAGTGGATCATATGGTACAATTTGGAACATCATGTACATATGACCATGTATTGGATAATCATCACCATAAGAGGTTAGATACGTCCAACAGAAAAGAGAAGATTTGGATTGTATAGTATGACATAAAAAATTGTTCAAATATGATCAAGTGGGAATGAATATTTAACTAAGTACAATAGAATAAGTAGTATGACTTTTAGTGAAAAAGAACACACATCAAACAATTATAATAAGATAAGTCATAGACTATGATGTCAAGAGAATAAGTTGAATAAACAAAAAGGATTCATACAAGTATCATTAAGGATACTATATAAGTATGATCAAATTAGAGGGTTGAATTGAGAGCATCATACATGGACATCACGTATTATAATATAACAAAAATATGAACTAAAAGGTATCATACAAGTATGATTAAGAAACTATATAAGTACAATAATATGATTAATAACAAAAAAAACATAAATATCATGCATCATTGGTGCAAAGTGAAGGGATTGTATAATACAACATTATATATTCAAAAAGTTTTTGAAACCAAAATGGTGAATGACTCTGAAAATCATTATGGAAGAGAGTTGAATTGATGAAAAATTGTTGGAGTTTAGAAGGAAAGAAGGTGATGAGGCACTTGAAAAGACATTGTTGTTGGAAGGAACTAAAGGGACAAGAATGCAAGTATATTTTGGAAGTGAAGAAGGTGAAGAGGCACTCAAATGAAAAGACATGACTATTAAAAGGAAATTAAGGGTTGAGAATGTAAGTAAACTTTGGATGTGAAAAAAAAATGTTTGAGGTCAAACTTGGGAAAAATTTTTAAGACAAATTTAAGTATCTAACTTTAACCAAGGGCACTAGAGTAGATGAAAGAGAAGGCAGAATTACTACAAGATTTTGGAGGGAATCTAAGAAAAGTTTGGTATTAGACAAAACAAACAAAGGGAGATTCAATTGTCGGTGTTGTTACACAAAGAGGTGAAGATGAAATTTTACAAAGATCTAATTCTTGGCATGATAGTTATCCAAGAAATAAAAGGTAGGAAAATGTGTACTATATATGCATTATTTCATTTATTATTTATTGTAGGTTAGAGGCCTTAAGTCATGATGTGAAATGTCAAATTGTGGATATTTGTGTATGCAATAATGTGCATATGTGTAAATATTTGTTATAAGATGTTTTGATGAGGTATAGATCCTTAGAACATAATTTTAAATTAATATCTTAAAGATTATTATTTTTTGAATTACATTGCTTTTATAACATGTTTGATTTTCACATGTTTCTCGGGCATGATATACTTGTATTGATTTATTTACACATTTCATCTATATTTATTCTAGTGTGAAAATGTTCACAAAAGGGAAAAGAAAAAGAGAAGTAAAATATACTTGTGATTATAGTCACAAAAATGGAAAGATAAGAATGTGCAAAGAGAAAATTAAGATAAAGAAACATAAAAAATATTTTGTGAAGGGAAGGCAAAGTCAAAACATTAAAATATGAATGGTTTTCCAAAGTAGCAACTATAATTTCAAAATTATAATTCTAGAGATGAGCTAAAGGAGTCATGAATTTGGGTTATTTACATTAGAATGACATGTTTCCTAACATGCCTAATCATTCATGAAATGACCTTACCATATGCTAGTACCCAAATGAGATGACAATTTAAAAAAAATAAAGCCAACTCCCAAAGAAGATAAAAGATAAAATATTTATATACTTTTACATGAAAAATTAGCTTTACTTTTACCGTTCACTCACATGCTCTTCTTGTGTAATTTTTTATATGTTTGCCACTAAGCTAGTGATGCCTAAACATTTAACACGTTTAAGTAAAAATGAGGTGCATCATGGGGTTACCAGAAGGTAGTGATGGATAAAGTATGTTCATGTGATCTAGCAGATGCTTATTTTCCATTTAGTTGTGTAACTGTAATAACAAAATTTACTTTATTTGAAAGGGCATATAATAGAATCATGTTGAATGAATAATTATATTTTAAAAAATTTAAATTTTTTTTGTTAAAATGGTTTTTTATTGGTAAATATGATTTCAATGCAAAGTGGGTTTTAAAAGTAATTTATTTATAAGTATTATTTTATATTTACTTCTATAATCTTGTAAAAGGTTTTGTATTAAAGAGTTTTTAAATTTGCTTTTGCTTCATGTTTTTTTGCTTCTGATATATGTTTTTTATTAAAAGAAAAGAAAAATATATAATTTTCAAAACTATAAAGGAAACTACAGAAGAATTTAATGACATGACACTGAATTTGGGGTATACTGGGTTGGGGTTATTACAAAATACCATTATGTATTGGTCATTCTAATGGATCCACCCAAAGTAGATAGATCAAATAAGGATTATAAGAGAAGAATTGGAAGTGTGCCCATTTCTTCCTTTTTGTTGATGCTTTCTCTCATGAATCCTTCGTCCATTACAAAAAATAAATGACTATGGCAATAGGTTTGGTAACTACAAGGTTATGCCATCAAAATGATTTAAATATTTGTGATTAATCAATGATAACTCTTACTATTCTACCACGAAAGTGGAATGTTCAATTCTTTCACAATGGTTTCAAACCATGATAATAAATAGTCAATGGTAGTAGTTGATAACAGGATGAGTGAGGCACAAGAAGGGAGAAGAAGTAAATTCTACCTTTTATAAATTTAAAATAATAAGCTATGAGTACGAACTAGATAGTTGTCACTATAGCTAATTATTCTAAGACTCTTTTAATGAAATACTTGAATAGGTTTGTAAGCTTATTGCATGATAAATAAATAAAATAAAAGTAAATAAAGAACACAACTATTTTTAGGTGATCTAGACACAAGCAAAGCCTACATCCATCCCTAATCAGATGACTAAACTTGAATTAACTAATCCATTCCATTTTGCTCACAACTAAAAAAAGATCCATAAGGGGATCTATGTTATGCCGAAGGGAGCCACAAACACAAAATCACAAGAGTCAACGAAACAATAGTTAAAGAATAAGATTAAAATACCTTAACAATATATGTTTACAAATATCCTATACCTTTTGTCTATTAATTTAAGTGGCATAGCTAATGAACAAAATTGTAAAGAAGTTATCAACAAAAATTAGAGAGATGATGAGATTTTAGATAATAAGATGTAGTAGCTGCACTCAAACTAGATGATCTATCTATGAGGTATTCTAATTCCAATAACTTAATAGTAAACCTTATTAGAGTCACAAAAATGGAAGTTAAGCATAAAAAATAATAAGGAATTAAGGAAGAAAGAGAAGAGAAGTAAAGTTTTTGTCATTAGAAGATTGAATACTTTAAAATGTTTTCATTGCTTCATTCATCATTCTTACCCCTTTAAATAAGACTTAGATATAATATTTTATTACAAAATATATAATATTTTAATTAGTAGAAGACAAATGATATTCAACCAAACTCATAATTTTGCATATTTTGAGTTGGTTAGCACAATGACCTATGCACTGAGGCCCAAAATGCACATGAATTTGGTGCTCCCCCTAGATGTTGCATGCATGCAAGAAAGTGTGATAGGTGGTACTTAGCACATGCATGGTCCATAAGGGCCCCACCTTAGCATGCTCCATGCATGTTGTAGTCAAAACACCTACTTGTCATGTGGTCAAAACACCTTAGCATGCTCCATGCCCCACTTGACCTAAGTCAGCATCGTGCATGCTTCTATCTATGCATAGTGCTCAAAGTATGACATGCACATGAATAGCTTCTATTTTTTAATGCTCCAAACCTTCCTTTGGGTCTAAACCTATAATAGACCTCTTAATCATAGTCCCTTTTCTATGATTTGAGTTTGATAAAATTAAACTTGATTAGATCTTATAGTCCTCTCTCTCTCTCTTTCATTATTATTAATAACCAAGATAAAAGAATAACCCTTTTCCAAACTTTACCATTTTGTAATATTAAATATTTTTTCCTAATTCAACATGAAGTCTTGGTCCCTCTCCTTATTGTAGTGATTTTTTTCTTAAAGATGTTACCGTTATTTAGGATCTTGTCATTATTCATGACTAAGTCATTCATTGGCGATAAGTGTTCCTGAGACTCTTCATTAAGTATAGATAGCTCAAATGCCTTTAGGTTATCCACATTCAATACTACATATATTTTCATATATGTTGGTAGCTTGAGTTGATAAGGATCATTATTAATCCTTCATATTATCTTGAAAGGACCATACTATATCAGTTTTAACTTCTTTCTATATTCTTTTAATCATTTCTTGCAATTATAAAGCCAAACAAGGTCACCTCCTATGAACTTATTTTCAACTAGATGATGGTTGTGTCTCTTTTTATACTTTCTTTGTAATTTGAGTAGTTGTCTTTTTGACATTGGCATGCATTTCTTATATTCCTTTTAGAAATCTTTTTAGCTTTTTGTCAAGTGTCACTTCTAGTTTCTCCTATTTCTAACATCTTGAATTCCACGTCTAGTTTGGGGTGGAATCTCATACAAGCTTCAAATGGACTCATTGATGTCGATCCATGCACTACTTGATTGTGTGCAAACTATGCATATGCAATACCCTCATTCCATATTTTTAGGTGATGTAAATTATATTATTTAATTAAATAAATAACTATTCTTTTTACCACTTCAATTTATATATCTATTTGTGGATGAAAAGTTGTTACTTTGCATCAAAGTGGTATCCATCATTCACCATAGTGCTCACCAGAATTTGTCCAATAATTAATATCCTAATCTTATATGATTGAGGATGGTAATATAAAATATAGGCATATATTTTGAAAGAAAAGGATATTTGATTATTCACTTTATTCTCTCGTATGTACAACATTAGCATGATCATCTCAGAAAATCTATCTCCTAACATGAACAAATAGTTATGTCCCCATTCAGTTATTAGAATTCCACCCAAAAATCCACTAAGAAACACTTTTAGTGACTTATCAATACTAGTGGTGGCATATACAGTCCCTGACTATAATTTGTTGGTTTTGATGTACAACAAAGTGTACACCCACAAATAAATTTCTTAATATTTGAATTCATGTAGAGCCATTAAGTATACATTTATAAGTTTATAATTATCTTTGAGACACTAAAGTGTATTGAAATAGTAAAAGTATGAGCCTCACATATCCATCATTTTCTATCACCATATTGAAGTACACAACTTCTTTCCTTGGTAGATCACTTCATTTTTTATAGCATGCTGAAAGTGTTTACCTCTTTTTGCTTCTTGATCAAGTTTTTCAAAATTGGGGTTATCTTTATACCTCATAGTATATTCAAATTCTATAAGTTTTATTTACATAATAGTTTTCAAATATAATAGTATTGAAGGAGGTTAGGAAAGAATATCTACTAGTATGTTCTTAATGTCCTGTATTTAATAATTAAGTTAAATTGTAGTATATATGACATCCACTTTAGGTTTTGTGCTTGTTGTAGCTTTTATTAAGCCTTCAAATATTAGAGTGGTCATGATCTAAGTATAAAATGATTTCTTTCTCGAGGATGTATGACCTCAAATATTTTACAACTTGATGTGAAGCTAGATGCTCTTTATCATAGATCTGATACTTCTTTTATGCTTCTTGTAATAAATCAAAATGATAAGCTACAAGCTTGTCTTCCTATGTTAGAATTACCTTGATAACATACCTTAATATATCTACTTAAATTTAAATGGATGTTATAGATTTGGTAGAGCTAAAACTAGTACTTTACAAATTATCTCTTTTAATTTTTGAAATATTTATCGATGTAATTTTGTTCAATTAAACTTTAGATATAAGTGAGTCAATGCATGTAATAGTGCTATTATTTTAGAGAATCTTTTGATGAATTTTCATAGGTATCGAAAAAATCCAAGAAAATTGCTAACATTAGTAACATTTTAAAGTCTAGACCATTTCTCAATTGCATTAACCTTCTCCTTATTGATCCTTATTTTTCCATTACCAGCTTCAAATCCATAACATAAAAGGGTTTTTCTTTCCTACTCATATTTCTTCTAGTTCAACTTTAATTGATGAGACTATAAGATATTAAACATTTTTCTCATATGCTCTATCTTCACTTCAAGTGTATTACTATAAATGAGAATATTATCAAGATAGACTATTTAAAAATCTTCTAAGCAGTGGTGAAGAATATCATTCATTAGTCTCAAGAATATTGTTGGAGCATTATGGCATTACCAACCACTCATTCAATCCCCATCAAGTCATAAATTTTTGTTTCCTAGTTGTCTCCATCTACAATACAAACTTGATGGTATCTTACTTTGATATCTAATTTTGTAAATACTCATGAATACTTTAACTAATTTAAGAGATCATCAATTGTTGTCAAGCTTGATCCTTCTTTGGCAAGAAGGCAACTAGAGAGTCATATGGAGAATTATTAGCTTGAGTACTCCACTCTAAAGTAACTTTATGACTTGTCTCTTAATCCCTTCATTTTTTACTACTGACTTATGATGTGTACCAATATTTAGAAGTGTTTAATATGATAAAAGTTAAATCTTATGTTCCATATTTGGGGGTAGTCTTTTAGGTTCACTAAATAGTATAGGATAATCTTTTAATATCTCTTAAAGTGGTCTTAGTGGTTATTGCATTCTTTGGTAACAATATTTAGCTTCAATCAGACTAATAATAACACTTAATTCAGAATTATATTTATTCACTCTTTACTTAGCTAATAGTAATAATATCTATTATTAACTTTCTCTTATCCTATGTTATAATAAATTTTTGTCCATCCTTTGTGAATTGATACTATTGAGCTTGACAAAAGTATATAACTTCTTGATCCTATTATTATAAGAAACCAAATAACATTTAGCAAATATCTAATGGTACTACTTCATAGACAACTTTGTTTATATATTCCTAGGTGATTACAAATTCTATCTTATATTTTTTTCAAATATTACTTCAAAATATTTTTGAATCCACCTAAAAGAATAGGATTTTGAATGAGTAGTTTTTAAGAAAAGTTTCTTCATAAGACTTTCAAAAATCAAACTATCTTCTAACTACTAGTGTCGATGATATTATTCATCAAGTTCACTACTTAAATGTTGGTTATAAAAAGTTCTTATTTCTACTATGCTTTCATTAATCTTGATTTTTTAGTCTTACCATGAGAGATGGACTCTCATCTGGTTGTTGCATATTCTCAAGAATTGTTTCACTTTTAGCTACAATAAGGATCTTATTTTTCCTAAGTGACTATGAAAAGAAATTCATAAAAAATAATTCCTAAATAATTTTAAAAAATTAAATACCAATGTCTATACTTTTCATCAATAATGCTTGGCCTAAAAATTAAAATTCAATAATTATTAACTTATAATATTTTCAAATATTAATATTACTAGTGTGTTACATCATCTCAAAATTTAGACATATCAAATTCAAGAAAATAAAGAGAAATTCAAGTATAAAAATTTTAGTACATGTCTTCAATTTTCTTGAAGCTTGCCATGACTACAAGAGCCTTGAAGACCACTATTTTAGACATTTAAAATTTATGACTTGACTTAACTGAATATTAACAGACTTAAAGCAAGCTCATATGAGATATTTATAAACATTTATGCTTGACTCATCAAACACAAGAGTGTAACACTATCTTCTTATAGGATGCTACTAGACCTGGGGGAAAAAGTAATCACAAATGAAGGGGAAGCCATTTCTTGCCTCAACCCCCTTAATTGAAATAAGAAGATAGGTACTTTATTATTTACTAATAAAACTAATATGGGGCAATTGTATCACACCTTACTATAAGGAACCCATCAATACTTTAATCTTTAGTGCCTTAGAGGGGGCTCTACCATCCACCTTCAATTTGAATGGTGTTGATCTTATGGATCATGAATAGATTCACCTCTAGCCTTTGGGCCCAAAAGGGCTTCACCTCCTTGTCCCACCTTGATAAACCTATAAAATGGCAACCATAATAAAAATACATCATGGTTACTCAAACTCTTAAGTATAATCTTTTAGATGCTATTTGAGAACTAGAAGTTTTTGTTAACATGTGACTATCTAGGGTTGCATGAAAACAACATAGGATCCAATACACTTGGACACTAAAAGTTATAATACCATCTATAATGTAGCCATTAAGATAGGAAAAACAACACATGTCTAAAAAATGCATAAAAACACATGATACCCATCCAATACACAAATTTCTTTAGTGAACCAATACAAAGGACTCATAATTTGTATATCATAAACAAGAATACATTAATCAAATACATCAAACATAGGAGAAGATATTGAAAATTCTAATTTAATTTTCAAAAAAGTATAAACGACCTCCAAAGGGAAGAAATTTGCTTAAGTTATTTTAGAAGCCTCTTGCCTATTCCAAATTATCATGGACCAATTATATGGGAATTGATTAATCTTTAGATCTCCAAAATGATCATCGATAAATCTATTATGAACATTCTTTTTACTCCAAATGCTAAAATCAGTTTTGAATACACATCTAGATATATGTTTTGTCAACATAAATACAAATATGATACAAATTTGGCATTATTTACATGAGAATTTTATATCTTAAATATTCTCTTTTTACTCGTCTCTTTTAGTGAGCACCTCAAATATGCATTACTCTCAAAAGAGAGACAAAAATCAATCTACTATTTAGCTTTTGAATCTCTTGTTTCTTGTGCTCCATAAATCTTTACTCAATATTCCTACACTAAATTTTTCATAAATTCATTGCACTTTACAACAAGAGCTAACATTGAAAGTTTAGAATCAAGCATATTCATAATTATCATGACTAAAACAATAAAATTTACTCAAAGATTTTTGAATGAGAGCATCAACCACATGCCATTTGAGCACTACATTTAACTAACTTCAAAATAAGTGTAGTTATTATATATATTTTAAGTGATTCCATGTTAATACAACCCTTGTATTTTGTACTCCAAAATCCAATTTCAATGATCATAAACCAACCTTTAATAATTTCCAATCTATCAAATTATGAGCTAACATACCATGTTGGGTATTAAGGTAACTTTCATCCAAGGCAAAGTCTATCTTATTTACAGTTGTTAACACATCAAATCATCATTCATACACACATGCACTCATGCATATATATATATATATATATATATATATATATATATATATATATATATATATATATCCAATTAGTTTTCTTTCTCTCTCTCTCTCTCTCCATATATATATATATATATATATATATATATATATATATATATATATGGAGAGAGAGAGAGAGAGAAAGAAAACTAATTGGATCTATTTTAGATCTAATAACTCAGCCTATGCAACCAAATCTTTTTAGAATTATCAAATTAGATTTTGAATCTAATCTAACCCAATTTGATAATAGGCCAACCTTAATGGTGTGTAATAAACCATAAAATATTTTATATTTGTTAGAATGTTATTTTTGTTCATGCTAAGGTTAGATAATAATAAGACAACATTCTTATCAAAAAAATTAATGAAGATATTAAATAATTATTCTCTTTTTTAATATCAATATCTTTTAGAAGTTAGTGTTTTGTAATTATGTTGATGATGATTTTAATTAAGTAATATTTAAACACCTACTAATTAGTTTGATCACTATTAAATTTGGATTTTTAAATTTGATCCAACTAAGGTAACAAATCAAATTGAAACCTATCAAGTCAATTTTCAATTGGATCAAATTTAATCTAAGTCTGACTTGTTTATAGCCTTAACCTTATTATGCATACATAATGCCACACTTTAAAGTAATCACCAAGCAAATTTTGAGATTACTATGTAATTACTTTCTATATTTGATATAAACTTTGGATCTTATTCTACCCTAGTGTACATCTTGCATTTACATGCAAAAATTATAAAAAAAAAGTCTCCATGTCATTAAATCAAATATATTGTCAAAACATTGTCATAATATAATATATTTATATTTATGGTAATTTAGGAAATTTTATTTTTATATTGATTCAATTGAACAAAATTTGAAAGTGACACATAAAATAAAAGAAAATTGAACATCTAAAAGAATAACATAATACTCAAATAAAACAATATTGCCTAATTATTTAATATGATTTTGAGAGGTTTTAGTAGCACATCCTTTTTTTTTTCAAACATTCATACTCTATCTTTCATTGTGTCAAACTTATTTGTAAAAACATATTCTCACTCATTGTTCTCACAAGTGATCTTGCATTGATAGCAAAACATAAGGTTGCTTAAAGAAACCTTGGATATGGTTAGAAACTTTTAATTGGTATTTGCAAAAGATCAATCTTATTTTGACATTCTAAAATGGAGCAACTTGAATTCTTTAAAAATCATAATGAAAATCTTAATTTGACACCTATGCATTTAAAGTTCATTTAGCAATTAGATTTCTAAAAGTCGTGTTTTTTCATGCATTTTAACTACAAATAAATCATGGGTATTTAAATTAAATCAATATCTAAAAACTCCAAAATATCTTATTTAATTGACTCATAAAGTTATCCTAATTCACTATAAATTATATCCTAGATCTTATTTGTTGGAATTATGGAATATCAATCTTTTTCAATAATGGCTATAATTATTTAATTTATATCTAATAGTTTATTAGATAAAATATTATTTAAATACACTTAATGAGAAAAAATAAATAAATTTAATGTGAAAATTGTAACAATTAATAATATCAAGATATTAAATTTTCAAGTGATATATTTTAGACCTAAATAAATAAAAATGTAAATAAATATATTACTTACAAGTTTCCAAAGTAATAAATGAACATGATTCCACAAAAAATTATAATCCAAATTATGACTAAAAATACGAATTCATATATAATAAAAAAATTTTGAAAAAGAGATGTCCAATTAGGATTAGCATTTGAAAAATAGATGTTCAAATTTGTTATAAGCACATTTTTTTATCTATGCATTTGAGCAAACAAAAAAGATAATCGAGATTTCTTATTAAATAATGAATAACTAAAAATTAACAATAAAAATAAAAAATTTTACATTGTGCCATCTTCATATCTAATAATAAATATTTGATTTGATTTTGTTAAACTATCTTTGATTATTTATTAATTTGGTGATGATTTAATAACCTGATCTCATTATGTCGATTTATTATCCTATTGAGTTAGCCTATCCCAGTCTAAACATGTCTTATTCTAAAGAAACATATCGACATCTTAAAATTATGATATCAAGTATAAAAAAATGTTTCTTTTATAGATAATGAGAAAAATTCATCCTTACACCCTTAAAATTCTTGTATAAGAGACATATTATTTAATAATTCATCTCTTTGGGACATCATTAAGTGATTACTTTGTATTATCTCTTATTATATTAAGATATTATCCCATTAGATTATCCTATTCTAACTCGAGCAAGTTTTGCCCTCAAAATACATCTCGACTTCTAAAGGTCATAATCTCTCATATAAAGATCAAGATTTCTCATTAATTGTCAATATAAAATAATTCATACCTATACTCATAGAAGTTTGTTAGCAAAAGTTGCACATTGTCTGATGATTTTTTTCCTTAAGATCTTATCCAATTATAACTCTTTACCCTCTTCATGTGTTATAGGCCCACTAACTTTAACTTGGTTTATATTTGAAGTACATAAAAATAGTTAAAGTACTATGCTGATACTATGTTTATAACACCTCTATTTTGTCATACTAAAATATTATCTCTTTAACTCATCTTACCCCAACCCTTGCAAGTTTTGTCCTCATAAGATTTCTTGACATCTTAAATTTACTATATCATATCTAAAATTCAAAATTTTTTCTTTATAATCAATGTAAGACAATTCATTCCTATATTCGTAGAAATCTTATATAGTAACTATATCTTATCTATTAATTTCTCTTTTTGAAATAACACTTTACAATTCCTCTTCACTTTCTTTAAGCATTACATGATCCTTTTTATTCCTACAAATTGATCACATAAGCATCTAATCAATTATTCTAAAATATGAAAAATAAATAAATAAATTCATATCTAACATTCAATATCACTATATAACATTTTGTGTTTTCTAGAAGTTTTAAAGCATTGTTATTGGACCCAATTTTTACCTCATTTAGATCAACTATCGATGCATGCTCATCTATTATTAAACAAAAAATTCTATGTTTCTATTATTTTACATTTATCAACCCTTTATTCTTTAACAAGATATTCCACAATTTCTCCCCTTTCATTTTGCTCAATTTGTTCACTTAAATTCATTTAACCTCCCAATTCATAGACTTTAACACCCCCAAAAAGTATATCATTCTCATCTACTATTGTACAGTAGGCACATTTTCAAACTCCACTTCAACTATCTTTCATCAAAACTTCATTTTGTCCAATATAAAATAATTTTCAAAAAACCTTTCTTCAAACCTTCATTTTCAAAAGATTTTTCTAAACCCCTTAATATCAAACAGAATCCTTGGTTCACATAATAGTTATTCTATAAGAACAACATTTATTAGGCTCCTGATTAAAAAGAAAACAAACAAACTATTCCACCTCATAATGAAAATTCCAACAGAGATTTTCATTAATAGCTACCACACTCCATACGCAAGCTTATCCATCAAGGTATTATTAACCTGGGTCCGTAGCATGAAATAGTAGGTCAAAACTTCGTAAACATTTATTACAATTATAGCTATGGTCAGTGAGGAATAAAAGGAAATAATGCCCTTAAGCTATTGTCAAATGGATTACAAAAAACGGTATTTATATCAGTCTTTCAAAAAAACTAATAACTATTCAGTTCAAAAGGCTATTCATCTGGGCATTCAGAATGTAAAAGTTAAAGCAGTTCCTATAGGAAAACTAAACAGTAACGATTTGCAAAAATTCAAAGCTGATAATTTATCAAATGATTGCGAAATATAAGAACAGAAAAAAAAAAACATAGCAAATTTACATTTTGCTTCATTTAGCACTTTTTTTCAATCAGCATTTGCAAGATATTGGTAATATTAGTTTTTCAATTTGCAAATCAAAATTCCATTAGGTTTTGAATAAACAAGATATAAAGAAATGTTGATGAGGTTTTAAGAGCTTCTGAAGTAGTTTTATTGCCCTCCACAATTTCATCCTCAAATTTTGTCTCTTCTATTCATATGACGAAATACAAACTTACACCATGTATTGAATGGGTCTCTATTTAACATATCTAATCTATCTCAAAAGGGGTTATTATTAATCAAAATTACACAAACTATCTCTCCTTATTTTAACCAGTGTTAATAAATTTAAGTTCGAAGTTCATAAAATAACATTCATGCCATATTATTATATTATTTATCTTATTATTATATTACAAAACTTTTTTTAAATTTAAATAGAATATTTTGATAATAGAATAAGCTAGAAATATATCTTCATTTCATCCTCGTTTAAATCCTATTAATAATATCTCTTATCAATTTGAAAGAGTAAAGCAAAAAAAAAAAAAATTTCATTCTTTATTTTATAATTTTTAATAATAATCTCTGTCATTTATATATCTATCATGAATAAATTTGCACTCTATATATTTAATTTTAAAACCTTTAAGATAAATACCTCAGGACTTCGTAGCTTCCATAGACTAATTTAGCTTTAGCACTTGCAAGCTTATCAGCAAAAAGATAATAAGAAAATAATACAAACATTGTAGCAATTACTATTCACTCCGAATTTACAAATCATGTAAAGTATGTTCTGATGCAGTAAGATGTAGAATATGTTTGCTTATAGTTCGAAATGTAGAAAGTCCTTTAGAAAATCATCTTTTAAGAAGAGGTTTCTTGTGAGAAAAAATTTGTAAAACTATATAATGTGCATTTTGCTCTTTTGAATTTGCAAAGAGAAAACTTTCAAAAAAACACTTAAATACAAGTTTATCAATCGAAGTTATAATAGAATTTATAGATTCAGAAGTTTCCAATTGCAATACAACTAGCCAATTTGCAATTTTAAATTGTCAAAATCAACAATACTTAAGCAAATTTAGCTCTAATAAAAATTCAACCACAAATAATTATTTTAATCAAAATTAAAGAAATATAACTCATAAAAAAGTAAACGAAAATTCGGATACAATGTAGAAGATTTGAAAACCACCGAATAAATATTGCAACACAATCAAATGAAGAATCACACAAGAAATTAAGGTTACTTTGGAAATCATTGGCAAAGAGGAGATTTTAAATGTAAATCCTTCCAAGTGTTTAGCCAAGGTAGGAGAATTCGTCTCACTAGATTAATAAAAACAAAAATATTGCATTATTTTACTAATATGTTTTTTAAATATTTCAATTTATACATCTTAAAACTAAATAAACTAATCAATTAGAGAGCTTAATCATTACAACTTAAACAACAAATTGACAATATTTGGTGTTCATCATATCTAACACCAAAGGAAATACAAATCTTGAATAAGAAAAAAATTTTATGAGATATCTTTTTTAACTTATAATACAAGACTTATAACAATTTACTGAAAAAGACAAATATTTAATAAAATTAAGTATAAATGTCAAATGTTTTTAAAATCATATTACCACTCATACAGAATCAAGATTTCTTAAAACATGCATTCCACTTATACCTTCTAACTTATAAATATGCTTTAAAATAAAGAAAAATTAATAAATTATATTATTTAGTATAGCTTAATCAAGTAATAATTTAAAACTAAATAAAATGAGTTAACCTAACAAATTTTGTACTATTAATATTTTTGTATAATCTAACTTAAGATATTAGATAAAGAGTTGAATTTGAGTATTTTGTTGTGAGTTGATGTTAATATATAAACCATATCATTATCACAAAAGTATGATCATTATTTTTCAAGAGGTGTAAGTTAAGACATAAACTAATCTACCTCGTAAAAAATGATATCCTTATCGTACTTATACAATTAATTCTTTAGTAGATCGAATGAGTGTTTGAATTGGACAATTTAGATATAAATAAAATTTTGTTTATTTTTATATGTATAATCTCCATATCATACAAGTACATTTCTTATTTTCTCAAGAGATATAATATGAGATTTGAACTTGATGTGCCTCGTGATATATGATAGTATTCATGTCATGTAGATTGTATTTAACAGAGAGACATGATTTGAAACTTAAGAAACTAGTGGGTTGAAATTCTTCATACATCTATATGATGCCATCATCTTACGAATACAATCCAACATTTACAAAGAGAGCATTACATGAAAAAGTTTTCATATAAATATAATCATCATCATAATCATATTATATAATCTTTATAAAACTTGAGAGATGAAAAATTGCATCCAATAATCTATATATTTCATTTATGTATTGTACAAATATGATCTTTTAGTATGTGTAAAATAAAATTAATCTAACTGGTCTGATTAGTCAGATGATCTACATAAAGTTGTAACATATTAATACTATCCTTGGAACAAAAGTATAATCAATTCAAAATTGTGTGATTACTAATTTAATTGGTTTTTAAGAAAATTTGATTTAATTATTGAGGATTGTTTGAAGTGTTGGGAAACCATCAAACAATTATATAAAAAGATCCAAACTTGAGTGAAAAGGTTAATGATTATTACACATACATTTTTGAAAGCTTCACTTGAAAATCATCATTTTTAAAGAGAAGGGAAGCACAAGCTTGCAAGATTTAAGCATGGATCATATTTCAAACTTTTATTCTTTATTTATTGAGCTAAATTGATTTAGTCTAGAGCAAGATAAAGAAATGATGAAATTTGATTAGAGCAAGATTAAGAGAAAAGGAAAATCTTTTGTAGTTAAGTGAAAATAGGGTAAAGGTAATGTGAGATGTTAGTTAACTTGCACTCATAAGTTTCATGTCTCTACAAAAAAGTATGTTTTTTAAAAGTAGGGTAAAGATTATGTGAGAAGCTAAGCCAATTTACGCTTACTATTTTTATGTCTTTATAAGAATTGTTTTTTAGATTATCTCATAGTTCATGCAAAACGAATATCTTCTTAAACATGAGTTATTCAATTATAAAAATAATGATATATTAAGAATCAATAGAATGAGATACGCAAGAGAAAGGTTCAATTATACAATTACAAATTTTAAATAATCTCAAATATTATAACAAAAGATTTCTAAAAATCTTAATAATTTTTATCAAACTTATTTTAAAAAATATCGTTAATTTCGAAAATTTATTATGTGAGAGCAAAAAATAAAATATAAATATTTTTAGATGATTTGATCAAAATTTAATTCTACAATTAAAAAAATTAAATGTTTTTTTGTAAAAATAAGTAGACTAAAACTTTACATAGGTTAAATGACTCTTCAAGCCATGAGTTCAAAGACCTTACACACTAACTAAATTATAATGTCTTATAAATTAATTATAATTACAAAGAAACAAGAAATGGAACAAATCAATGTGAGAGAGTTTTTCAATTTAGCTCAAAAAATAAAAAATAAAAGTTTGAAAGATGATCCATGCTTAAATCTTGCAAGCTTGTGCTTCCCTTCTCTTTAGAAATGATGATTTTCAAATGTAGCTTTCAAAAATGTATGTATAATAATCATTAAACTTTTCATTCAAGTTTGGATCTTTTTATATAATAGTTTGCTGTTTTCCAACACTTCAAACAATCCTCAATAATTAAATCCTTAAAAACCAATTAAATTAGTAATTACACAATTTTGAATTGATTATACTTTTGTTCCAAGGTTCGTATAAATATGTTACAACTTTATGCAGATCATCTGACTAATCAGACAAAGATTAATTTTATTTTACAGATACAAAAAGAACATACTTATACAATAAATGCATAAAATATATAGATTATTGGATGCAATTTTTCATCTCTCAAAGTTTTATAAAGATTATGTAATATGATGATGATGATTGTATTTATATGGAAAACCTTTTCATTTTCATGTAATGCTCTCTTTGTATATATTAGATTGTACTCATAAAATGAAGGCATCATATAGATGTATGAAGATTTCAACCCACTTGTTTCTTAAGTTTCAAATTATGTCTCTCTGTTAAATACAATTCTACATGACATGAATACTATCGTATATCACGAGGCACATCAAATTCAAATATCATATTATATCTCTCGAGAAAATAAGAAATGTACTTGTTGTATGATATGGAGATCATACATATAAAAAAAAACAAATTTTTATTTATGTCTAAATTGTCCAATTCAAACACTCATTCGATTTGCTAAAGAACTAATTGTACAAGTATGATAAGGATACTGTTTTTTACGAGATACATTATTTTATGTCTTAACTTACACCTCATGAAAAACAATGATCATACTTTTGTGATAATGATATGGTTTATATATTAACATCAACTCAAAACTAAACACTCAAATTCAACTCTTTATCTAAGGATCAACCTTTCAAATGGAAATTATGGTATGTGTTTTTATTGAACTTTTGTTTTATGCTCTTTCACTTTCCATCAATCCTAGTTCATTTTTAAGTTCTTAATCACTTGAGATTCCTATGATCAATTAAATCCCAATGTTACGATGATTATATATCAATTTTGCTAAAGAATTGAGAAAAAAATTTTCTTGACCTCTAAATAAATTTTACCAATAAAGATGATGAACTCAAGGTCAAGGACAGACCTTGTGGAGGGAGAAGAGAGATAAAGTTCACCTGAATTAGAACTCCTCTATGGAAAGAGAACGGCTAAGCAGGAGAAAAAGAATAGTATCATCCACGAGGAATGCTCTAAATCTCCTACAATTGTTGAAGTGTATGTGAAGAACAACCTCAAGAAGGGAAAGCTTCATGATGAGTCAAAGCCTATCCCAGAGCATGCTCTTCTGATGCTTCCAGACGTAATAATTTATGTACGAGACGTGCTAAAATAAAGATCATTTTTGAAGAATTTGGCAGTGAGTTTTGAATTATCAAAGCATGCTTTCCACCATTGAAGAAAAACAATAGTCAATAGAAGAACTTTATATAAGTCCAGAAACAATTAGTGAAGGAAAATTCTGTTCCATATGTCATTCTGAAAACAAAAAATGTCAAGGTTTCATCCACAGATGTACATATTAACCCGGTGTTTGTCAATAACGTCCCTACAATTCCAGTTTACTCCATCTCCAATCATCAAATCTTTCACATCGTAAAGCTTCAAGAGAAGCTATCCAGTGAGAAGTAAAGGAAAAAAAGAAACTACCTTAGAAATTAATCCTGTAGGTAAAATTACTAGAGTTGTCAGACCATATAGAAATAAAGCTGCCAATTTAAGTTTAGCATTGACTGATACCTAAAATAATTAATCCAAAGCAGTCAATTCTGAATGTTAGAGGTGGGAAACTTGACACCTTATTCCTGATTCTGTGGCTGCATTGAAGGGAGTAGAACCTATAATAATTTGCATATACTCTAAAATGAATGGATAATATAAGTCTTGAGAGAGAAGTGAAACAGTTTCAACACTTGGCTAAATTTCTACATCATCAATGTGCAACAATAAATTCTAAGAGCATAATGAAATATGTATGAAATTTGAACCAAGGGGTTTCGTGAAGCCAGAGAAGAATATTGGAGTGGTTATTGATCAATAACTATGTAAGAACATATAACATGGGTTAACGGAGTGTGGCTGAGACTTTGAGCAAGCATAACCATGAAATTGATCTTGGATGAAGGAAATGGAATCCTTAAATATGAAGAACTAGTAAAGACAAAATTGATAGCTTTGCTAGTGCACAAAGCAGCCTAGCTTACCTTGAACCAATGCATAAAGAGATTTCATAAGCACTTAAATCAATGCATTGAATGATTTGTCGAGGATCAATTATCTTGAACCAGGAAGAAAACCTCATGAGCTTCCCATGCCAACGTAGAGGATAAGGTGAAATATGAAATTATTTGAATTATTTGAATAACCTCCTTCTCAAGTTTACTAACCTCATCACATGGCAACCTAAATAGCATTTTGGTTTACCATGTTTATCAAAAACGAAAGACTTTAGAACTCTTTTTATTCAAACCTTATACCTCAAGCTAACCTTGACAAAATCACAAAGACAATTGACATTAGAGTTTAACAAGAATTTTCATGCCATGAAATATTATGACCTGCTCACATGGGATAATGGCACATGAAATATGCTCTCTTGACATAACACATCACAAGCAATTATAAGCCAATTATATGGACCAAAAATATGAATACTCTCAATTCATTTACATATGAGTTACCACATCCTTCAAAAGAGTGTGGCACAGTAGGTCTAGGATTGATACTAGTGCAAAACAAGGTTTGGATGATAAATGAACTTATTGAGAGATTCCTCATCATGAGTTAACTTTCAAGCCTACCCACATAGAATTGACATATGATTTTTTAATGAATTTTATGTCTCAAGTGATAATCTATACTTGACAATATTACCTTATAAGCCAAATGACATATGAAACCAATCCTTAAGATGATTCACAAAATTGAGGGAAGTCCTTAACTAGCAAAACTGCCACCTCAATTGATTTATAAGGTAAGAAACAAAAGGAATTTGCACGCCAAATATTGACTCAAGTTTGAATCATTAAAAATATCTTAAGACAGCATGAGGATATGTCTATGAACCGTCCAAGTGATAGACCAAATCACCAAGGTATTATCTGAGTTAAAAATTTTGGTATAATGAAATAAAATCTAGGTTAAGTAATGAAACAATTGAGAAGAAAAAATAAATTCATACAACAAACACAAAGCGAATAATCATGGATTGGATATGACCCAACAAATTCCTAGAATAACATTTGAGTCTCAAGAATGAATTTAATGTTGTTTAACATCATTAAAATGTATCTTAAAGTCGTGTCGATGAAATGAGAGACTATCTAAAGGCTATGCTCGCCATGCTTGATCCCAATCTAAGAGTGCAAAGAGTTCTTTATTTCCAACTATGGCAATATGCTTGCAAGTACATGAGAAATTGTACGAATGTGTACCTCAAAAGCTTAAATGAGATGAACAAGAACTCATTTTCATGGGGTAAAAATCTTCAATTAGTCTCTACACCATGTTTGTAGTAATTCTCAGCTTTCTTGTATTTGGCACGAGGACCCCCCACTGTCAACATGATTGATCATTTCCCTTGGTCTTCTTGTCAATGAGGAACTTTGCATTCTTTAGTACAAGATTGCCAACTTTGAAGTTACTTTTGCATATATGTCCATTGCAATACTTTTCTAAACTTCACTTCTTATTAGGTAAGTTCATGTGCACTAGAATACACTTTTCCTATAAAAATCCAATGCAAGTAATGTGCTTCATTTTTAGTATACTATTATTGGTGTTCAAGAAATCTCTTCAATAATTGCACTTGATAAGCTGAATGTTCAATTTCAACAAGAAAGATAGCTTTTGATTCATAAAGAGAAAGGAGATTTTCAAGAAGTTGAGGATATGGTCCAATAGACTAAAAAAATTGATTACAAGGGAGAGAAAAAAAACAAAGAAAAAACTGCATTAAATTGATTATGAAAAAAAAATTCAACTAGAGAAGGTGCCACAAATTGTAGTATTGAGACCAAATTTATATGCAAAATCAATTGGATAAATCATTTTTTCACATACTTATATACAAATGACATTTGTTATTAAGAAAATGCTAAACAATTCTTGACACACTAGCTTTCTTCTCAATCGCCATGGGACAAAATCGTAATGTCTTAAGAATTGAATCTCTTATTTATAACCAAAATTAGATTTAAGGATTTTTGCATCTCTAAATATCACACCAAACATCTCACATGGTTGTCTAAGCTCACATTGACAACTTAGATTCAAAAAACTTCATTTCCATCAACTTTCATAGGATTTTCAAAAAATAATTAGCAAATTTAATTTCCATGTTATAAAATCTTTATGTAATCTAATGAATGCGCAAAAGAATAGCACTTAGCCATGGTAAAAGCATCATTTGTCTTAATATAAGCTTAGAAGTATTCTATCAAAAAAATTAATCCACACTTTCAAACATAAAATCATGCCTTGTAAATATTATAAATAGTTTTAAAATAAAGTTTATACAAATATCTTTTAAAATCACAAAACTAATCAACAAAGGAGTATACAATCCAATAATTAGTATAGTACACTTAACATTGTTGATAGTCTAACAACATGCATCTAGTTTAATAGCCTAGATCTTAAGACCATGATAGAAAAATCTATTTTGAACTAGAACCATGATCTTAGTGCACCAAAGCATCATTTTTAAGCTCCTAAATGTAACTCTCAAAATGGAAAAATTCTTAAAAAATAGCCGAATATGCATATAGTTTATTTCCCTTGTGTAAGTAAATACATACCTTGTAAAATATAATCATGAATTAATTATAGAGAATCTTAACATGGTGATCTAAACTCAACAAAATCATTAAAAACAAAGCATTATCATTCATCTTATCAACACCAATGATTGAAGCTTCTAGAGGATGTAAGACATCGAAATCTACTTAGTGCATTGATAAGCTTATTATCAATTCCCATGCAATATGACGATGAAAAGTTTCTCATATGAAACTATTAGGTATATGTTTCAATTAAACTCAACAATAAACAATTCAAGTCAATCAATTCAACAAGATGCCACCTTTCTTAATATCAAGCTACCCTCATTTGCCACAACTATCAAAAGAGTCAATTACCAACCCCAAGCTCCCAAACCTCATACCATCATGCCTAAGTCATTTAGCTTAGCATTCCTAAGTGTCTTGGGTACTTCAAGATGTTACAAAAATGTTAGTAATCTCTACACTCCTTCCAAGCTAACCCAAATAATTATGCTATGAGACTACAATGGATAGTTTCAAGAGCCACCACACACACTTCAAAAAAACAAGAAAGAATACTATTCAAGTGCTACTTATAAAGAAATAAAAGATTAATTAACAAAAAAAAAAGGACAACACATAAGAAAGACTGTGTAACCAACTCACTATCTGAGTTCACCTCAAGAGTATTCTACACTCCATCTCCAATTCTTCTCCTACTCTTAAATTATCAGAGGCTAATTAGAAGTCTCTTTCCATTCTTCCCAATAACGTAACCCTAAAACTACTATATCCTTAGATCTCAACCTTATTGCAAAGACTCAAATTCCTATTAGACCCACAATATCATTGTATATTTTCTCTGCTACATGGTTATAGTTTTTTTTCCTAATTCCCAATGTTTTCCATGAAAGAAATCTTAACACACTTTTTCTTCATCTTCCAAAGTTTAGTCAATATAGATGCCAAATAAATCCATGTATAGTATTACACCTATATTAAACAAAATTACAAAATAAGCATCAACATAATGCTTCAAAATTGAAGTATGTGTTTGACCAAGCGAAACCCAAGTAGAATGTCAAGGTGCCAAATTGGATTAAGAGTTGATATGTCTAAGGAATTGATCATCTAACAAAAGAAACCCATTAGGTAAAAGTTCAGTGTCTATAATACCTCAAGGAATGTACTATCACACACAACTCTTACTCGTAATTAAAACATTCAAGTTGGTTCACTAGGCTTTTGACCACATTATTAATAGCTATTGTGAAGCAAAGTACAACTTTCTCAAGATGATCCATATGGTCATCAATCACCATATGATATGCCAAGGTATCGTCAAAATATACTAATAAAGTTTCTAATAAAAGTTTTCAATGTATCATCATTAACAATTGATAACTGATACTATCACATCAATAAAATCACACACTCTTATCCTCTGTAATTAAATTATTATCAAGGTAACAATTGTAATTTCCCATGCATCAAATGAAGTCAGCATACATCATGCATTCCATCTACTTTAAAAAGGCTCACCAAAAGTCTAGATTTGGAGACACAAATCAATTGCCAACTCTAAGGCCAATTCTCTTCTAGAGAAATTTTTTCTAACTTCTTATCATAGCTTTTTTGTTCCTTGGTCATTCTCAACGTATAAGGATACAACCTTACTCTATTTTATAAACCTCTTTAAATTCTCAATAAAATTTTTATTACATTTCCTTCCAAATTCCATATCAAAAAATACTAAAGCCTTTATAAAGTTTATATGGACGAAGTATCACATTATCATTTAACCTTAATTTACATGTTTTGGTCTTTATTCAAACAGCCACTGATACATAGTTGTAAAACTCTCAAACATGAAATGTGCATCCAAGCTTTTCTATAAAGCATAATGTTGATGATATAAGATATAATTGGAATTACATATTCAATCTTAGGTTTCCAATCACAATCATAACCAAATAATTTGCAATACTAAATAGTAAAAAATTTCCAAAACTTCGTTTTATTGGAAGTAACTTTAATCAAGATCCAACCACCAAATATTTCCAAGCAGGATTAAAAAAAGATACTTCAATTGCAAAGAGAATTTGAAATTAGAGCACACAACAAATGTAGATCTAAAAACTATTGCATCACAATTGAATTAAACAAAAATCACATGTAAAAAATGAGGGGAAGAAGATAAAAATACAAACCCAATCTAAAGAGGCCCCTTTCAATGAATACATGCAGATGAAGAAATCGATAAAATCTGTTAATTTGGTGGTTTGAAAGATCGGGCAAACCAAAATATCATAAACTAATTTTTAAATATTAAAAACCTCAAAAGTCTTAGCAATAATTTGCAATAAAATATTAACCCACAAATCTTGAAACATGAACTAAATACCTACTAAGTTTTAATCTTTTGTTATTGAATAGTTCAATCAATAATAAGAAAAACTTATTTCTTGTCTTTTCAATGGACAAGGGCATTTGATCAACCTAATAATTCCAAAGACAAAAAATCATCCACTACTACCATTGTTCAATAACAAATACAAATAATCCATATTACTAATCAACACCCATCCAAAACAATAACAAAACCATTCCTTTACACCACAACTTGTTCTAGAAGTAATTACAAAAATAATAAAAATAACATGTAAAAACAAAACCAAATAGTAAATAATAATTTCAAAATCTCTAAAGACATGCCTATACAAATACATTAGATGAAGCTCCCTAATCCCTAATATCAAAAAACCTAAAATTCTAAGCAATAATTTGCAATAGAAAACTAAACCTTAGTTCTCGAAACAACAACTAAATACTAGGTTTCAATCTCTCATTATCAAACAATCCGATCAATAATGGGACACAAACTTACTTTTTGCCTTTAATATCAAATCAATGGACAACGGCATTTGATCAACCTAATAGTTCCAAAGACAAAAAATCATCCTCTATTGCTTTGTTCAATAACAAATACAAATAATCCATAGTGCTCATCAACACCCATCCAAAACAATAACAAAACCTT
This sequence comes from Vanilla planifolia, assembly GCA_023846275.1. NCBI lineage: Eukaryota > Viridiplantae > Streptophyta > Magnoliopsida > Asparagales > Orchidaceae > Vanilla > Vanilla planifolia. Next base: position 23,396,239 of record CM043870.1, read on the forward strand.
TCCTTTACACCACCACAAGTTGTTCTAGAAGTAATTACAAAAATAATAAATAACATGTAAAAACAAAACCAAATAATAAATGGTAGCCATAAAATCTCTAAAGACATGCCTATACAAATACATTAGATGAAGCTCCCGAATCCCTAATATCAAAAAACCTAAAATTCTAAGCAATAATTTGCAATAGAAAACAAAACCTTAGTTCTCGAAACAACAACTAAATACTAGGTTTCAATCTCTCATTATCAAACAATCCGATCAATAATAGGACACCAACTTACTTTTTGCCTTTAATATCAAATCAATGGACAAAGGCATTTGATCAACCTAATAGTTCCAAAGACAAAAAATCATCCTCTATTGCTTTGTTCAATAACAAATACAAATAATCCATAGTGCTCATCAACACCCATCCAAAACAATAACAAAACCTTTCCTTTACACCACCACAAGTTGTTCTAGAAGAAATTACAAAAATAATAAATAACATGTAAAAACAAAACCAAATAGTAAATAATAATTTCAAAATCTCTAAAGAAATGCCTATACAAATACATTAGATGAAGCTCCCTAATCCCTAATATCAAAAAACCTAAAATTCTAAGCAATAATTTGCAATAGAAAACTAAACCTTAGTTCTCGAAACAACAACTAAATACTAGGTTTCAATCTCTCATTATCAAACAATCCGATCAATAATAGAACACAAACTTACTTTTTGCCTTTAATATCAAATCAATGGACAAAGGCATATGATCAACCTAATAGTTCCCAAGACAAAAATTCATCCTCTATTGCTTTGTTCAATAACAAATACAAATAATCCATAGTGCTCATCAACACCCATCCAAAACAATAACAAAACCTTTCCTTTACACCACCACAAGTTGTTCTAGAAGAAATTACAAAAATAATAAATAACATGTAAAAACAAAACCAAATAGTAAATAATAATTTCAAAATCTCTAAAGAAATGCCTATACAAATACATTAGATGAAGCTCCCTAATCCCTAATATCAAAAAACCTAAAATTCTAAGCAATAATTTGCAATAGAAAACTAAACCTTAGTTCTCGAAACAACAACTAAATACTAGGTTTCAATCTCTCATTATCAAACAATCCGATCAATAATAGAACACAAACTTACTTTTTGCCTTTAATATCAAATCAATGGACAAAGGCATATGATCAACCTAATAGTTCCCAAGACAAAAATTCATCCTCTATTGCTTTGTTCAATAACAAATACAAATAATCCATAGTGCTCATCAACACCCATCCAAAACAATAACAAAACCTTTCCTTTACACCACCACAAGTTGTTCTAGAAGTAATTGCAAAAATAATAAATAACATGTAAAAACAAAACCAAATAATAAATGGTAGTCATAAAATCTCTAAGGACATGCCTATACAAATACATTAGATGAAGCTCCCTAATCCCTAATATCAAAAACCTAAAATTCTTAGCAATAATTTGCAACAGAGCACTAAACCTTAGTTCTTGAAACAAGAACTAAATACTCACTAGGTTTCAATTTCTCATTATCGAACAATCCGATCAATAATAGGACACAAACTTACTTTTTGCCTTTAATATCAAATCAATGGACAAAGGCATTTGATCAACCTAATAGTTCCCAAGATAAAAATTCATCCTCTATTGCTTTGTTCAATAACAAATACAAATAATCCATAGTGCTCATCAACACCCATCCAAAACAATAAAAAAACCTTTCCTTTACACCACCACAAGTTGTTCTAGAAGTAATTACAAAAAAAATAAATAACATGTAAAAACAAAACCAAATAATAAATGGTAGTCATAAAATCTCTAAGGACATGCCTATACAAATACATTAGATGAAGCTCCCTAATCCCTAATATCAAAAACCTAAAATTCTTAGCAATAATTTGCAACAGAGCACTAAACCTTAGTTCTTGAAACAAGAACTAAATACTCACTAGGTTTCAATTTCTCATTATCGAACAATCCGATCAATAATAGGACACAAACTTACTTTTTGCCTTTAATATCAAATCAATGGACAAAGGCATTTGATCAACCTAATAGTTCCCAAGACAAAAATTCATCCTCTATTGCTTTGTTCAATAACAAATACAAATAATCCATAGTGCTCATCAACACCCATCCAAAACAATAACAAAACCTTTCCTTTACACCACCACAAGTTGTTCTAGAAGTAATTACAAAAATAATAAATAACATGTAAAAACAAAACCAAATAATAAATGGTAGTTATAAAATCTCTAAAGACATGCCTATACAAATACATTAGATGAAGCTCCCTAATCCCTAATATCAAAAACCTAAAATTCTTAGCAATAATTTACAACAGAGCACTAAACCTTAGTTCTTGAAACAAGAACTAAATACTCACTAGGTTTCAATTTCTCATTATCGAACAATCTGATCAATAATAGGATAAAAACTTACTATTTGTCTTTACCATCAAATCAATGGACACAGGCATTTGATCAACCTAATAGTTCCAAAGACAAAAAAGCATCCTCTATTGCCTTGTTCAATAACAAATACACATAGTCTATAGTGCTAATCAAAACCCATCCAAAACAATAACAAAAACTTTCCTTTACACCCCTGCAACTTGTTCTAGAATTAATTACAAAACTAATAAATTACATGTAAAAACAAAACCAAATAGAAAATGGTAGTTTCAAAATCTCTAAAAATATGCCTAAATAAATACATTAGATGATGCTCCTAAAATTTTATCTTTGCTTCTATGATATCTATCTTGAAATGCCTACATCATGGTAGAGTTCAATACTTCAGCTAGGATTTGATTAATAAAAGCACATGCAACAAGCACAAAAGCAAGGTATGTGGAGCCTTGATTTAATCCCCCTTGAAGGTGCATACAAGTCATTGCTCCATTTTACATGTCTTGAATGAATTTAATATATGCAATGCTAGCCACTTTTTATTAAGAAATTTAGTTCTATTGTTATTCACATAGCATCTTTAGCCCAATAGGATAAAACGAAAATTTTCTTTTTCTTGTCCTACACTTCCATATGAAATCTTTTAAAAAAGTATGTAGACTCAACGGCTAATCTTGCCAATCATTTAAATTTCTAGTTTGATAGCACTTTTTATAACATCATTGAAAATTAAAAATTTTCCAATTTAAACTAACATCTAAATATCATTAAAATTTAGAGCATTAAAATATTGGGCTTCTCTATAATGAAATATAGGATAGAAAGCTATTTAGATGGAATTGGGACACAAAATATATCAAAAGCATTTAAATAACATTAACATTCAAGATAACATTCAATCAAATAGTCTTAAAACATGTTATCACAAAATTCAAGTTCAGATCAAAAAATAAATTTTATATATCACCAACCAAAATAGCTACAAAGAAAAACTGGCATTTGATAAAAAAAGTTGTCTTCCATTCTTCAAACTCGCAGTCAAAGCTAACTAGATCATGCAGTAACTGGATGATTAGATATTTCTTCGTTGCAAGCAGATCCATCAGCCTGGCATAAGAGGCTACAAGTACCTTAAACCATAATTAAGGTCGTTCAACAACCCACAATAATAGCATAAAAATTGAAAATTGCAGCTTCATAAGAACAAACCAAACAACGTACAATTAAATATTACTCGTAGGAAACCCGCCTGGCTTTATTAAGGATGATTGACAGTTGAAAACTAGCGAAAAGATGTTATTTTCGTATAGAACGGCAATGCATTTAACAATTGAATAACCCAATAATTTACATCTTAAAATATAGATTAAGAATTTAGAAGAAAAATTTTACTTGCTAGTAAACTATCTCGATCAGGTTTATGTAGGAAATAAAGTTGAAAACAAAAAAACAAAATAAAATTTCTTCGCAGCGAACAGAAGTCGAAATTTTTTAATAGCCAAAGATATACACCTATCACGAAAAAGGAAAAAAAAAATTGGAGTTGGTTAAGCCCGCGCAAGCGTCACTGCATTGCTTCTCACAAAGAAGCTCTATGGTGCTCCGCCTGCGGGCAGTCTTCATCGCAGGGCCTGCCAGGCCCTTCGCCGATTCCTCTTTTCACTTGAAAGGAAGAGGCGTGAGGCGGCTTCCACTTACTCGGATAAGATCAAGTACATGATTCACCTTTGCTATCTTCTTCGTTATATATATAAACTCCATGACGGGCCCGAAATTGGGAAAACCCTATAGTACGGACATGCGTTTAACAACGTTAAAAACTTACAAGAAACTTTTTTTAAAATATTTTTATTGACATAATCATTTTTTTATTTTGATAACATAAAGTTTCCAATAAAAGTAATATAAAACATGTAAAACAGCATTAATTACTATATTTTAAAAACAAGAATTTTTCTAGTTTAATTTTTTTACTTGTAATTTTGAAAAACAATCTCAAACATTATATCAACCTAAATATTTTACAAGATATTTTTTATTTATAAATAATAGATTTTATTAAAATTGTTCAATTTTTTAACTTTATCATTATTCAATACCAATTAAATGATTAAATTTTTATCTGCAACATCTTGATGTAAATTGATAAATGTTCTATTTTGAATCAAAGTATTTTGTATAAACAATATTTAATCTAATCTTTATTGTACTCTATATTTTTCATATATTTAGTTAAAATAATCATGATTTGATATTGTCTTAATGTTTAATAATGGAATTAAAATTAGGTATAAAAAAATGTATAAAGAGAGTACAAATTAATAGGTTTTTGGTGGCCTATTTTACTAAGGCCCAAAGAAACATACTCAAGTTGCTTTAATTCAAAAGACTCAAATTTAAAAATTAATTTTGTCTAAAAGAGAGTTGACACCAAGTGGATTAATTTCATAAAGTTTAAGAGGCTATGGTTCATATAAAAGAAATCCATCTATTTTTTTGGATATTGAAAATGAAATTAATTCATATGAATATAAATAACTTATTAATCATTTATAGTAATAATTATTACTTAAATTAAATGTCAAGCACTTATTAAACAACCAAATTTAAACACAATAAAATTATGAGAAGGCAAATTAATTACATCACATTAAATATTATTTGAATACTTTTTAATGTATTGAAATAAAATATATTTGTGTTACCTTAATTTGATTATCATCATAAAACATAATTGTATAAACTTTAGGGTGAAAATATATGTAGTTTTTAAAGTTTTAACAAAACAATATCACAAAATTAATTCTATAGTTATTATGAATGTAAATAATACTACATAAAGTACTTTAAAAGAGGTTATATAAAGAGAGATTAAATCACATAGATATATAAATCTAAAGAAAGATGGAATAATATAGTTCATATATGAGATATGTAATTCCAAAAACTCTTTATCACTATTCTTATAATAAAATCCAATGTAGTAATAACATAATTGCCAACATGAAGGTTTTTGGATATGGAATGAACAAAAGTTTTGAATATGGAATGAAATAATCAACATTTTTTAAAAATGATAAATTTTATATAAGATAATAATTAGATTAAATTAATTTAGCAGTTGAATTTTAAAAGTAAAAAAATAAATCTAATCCTTAAAAAATTTGTTTCTCTAAAATTTTTCTCAATCTAAAATAAGAACCATCAATGTGGTTGGAATACCACAAAACATGCTCAAAACTTCTCAGATTGCATGGTGAATTGGACATTATGAAAATTTCTTCTAACATTATCAATGTCCTACATAACCTACTTTTATTATAGATTAAAAATAATAATTTAGCATAGATAAATCAATGATAAAAACTTGAAGCACTTCAATTTCTCAAAAGTGAGACTTGATAACATATTTTTAGAGCTTTGGTATAAGGTTAAGTTAGTTATGTAAGAGAGAACACCAACACAATATCTATAATTGTATTTTTTTATTTATTTTTAATATAGTTATAAATGGTCATATATAGAAAATTTGAAAAAGTGTAAGTGTTTTATTATATAGAAGTAGTGGATCAAGAAAAATTAAGAAACATGGGAAAAAAAAAAAGGAATTGAATAATAATGTGACACCCAAAATGAGCTAGCACAGATTTTGATTTCTTTATTATAATTGATGAGAAGAATAAGTGGTTAAACTTCATGGTCATAAATTAATAAAATGATGTATTCCAATGAATATTTCTACCTTTTTTTTATAGGAGAGAAGGACCCTATGGTGGTAGAGAATTAACTCAAACAAATGGTAAGAAACTTTAATGACACATCATGTCCTGAAGATAAACAAATTTCTTTGACTATAATGGCACTTAAATAGATAGGAAACTTATAGTAGAGTTTTAGGAAAAAAATTCAATTTCATGATAAATTCGTCAGAAAAATAACTTGGAAGGAATTTACAAAGAAATTTGAAAGATGATTTATTCCCATTCTAATTAGAGCTAAAATGAGAGATTAGTTAAACTGCTTGATATTGGCTAGAATGATAATTATAGCTTGTGAGTACAAATTCACTTACTAAACAAGATATGTACCAAATATGATCACCCCAAGTGAAAAAGGTATTATATATTTTGTAAGGTATTAGAGGGTGAGATTAAATGACTTTAATGTTAATAAGAACTACAAGCTATATAAAAACATGTAAAGCATGTAAAAATTATAAATAATGGAATAAAATGTGATTGAAATAAAACGATAAGGAGAAAAAAGTGAAATTGAACCTCAACGATCAAAGATAGATTTCTATAAAAAGAGTTGATTTTAGTAGTTCTAGTGGTTGTACCTTTGTAGAGTGTGTTTTAATAGATTTAAACTTTTAGAAGGCCCCTAATAGTAATAAAATTAGTTTTAGATCTGCTAGCACTACTAAGTGTAATAAATATGATAAATGGCATAAAGGTGAGTGTAGGAAAAAATATAAAAAGATAGTAAAATGTTTTCTTTGTAAATAATTGAGACATATTTCTAAAGATTATCTTAACGTGTGAAATTAAAAGGATCTAGCACATCAGTGAGCAATGGCTAAAGTACTTCAAATAAAGTTAGAGTGATTGGTTCTTCTGTAACATTAAGGTGGTATAAGTAGAGGTGATAGGGTTGATAGAGGTGGTCAAGCTTGAGTATACTCTATTACTCAGTAGAAAGCTCTTTAGTCAATCAACATTATTATTGTATGTTATATTTATAGAGTTTCTTTGTTATAATTTTATTTGATTTTAGAGTATCACATTCATTTATTTTCACTTATATGTAAGTAAATTAAATATTAAACTACTACTATTGAAAGAACTATTAACAACCAAGATGCTTAATAAGAATTATATTGGATTTAAAAATTATAACAAGAATAAAAAAGGAATTAAATGGAGAAATTTCTCTATGTTATTAAATATTCTATATATGATATAGTTTGATATTGTATTGGACATAGATCAATTGTTGGATCATTAAGTTAAATTGATTTATTTTGAACAAGGTAAAAAAGTCCCTATTATCACTATATTAAAGGCATAGAAGTTGCTAAACATAAGACGTAACGATTGTTTTTATTTATTATAGACATTGGTAAAAACTTTTCTCAACCATCAAATGTATTGGTAGTCAGAGAATACCCAGATGTTTTATTAAAAGATTTACTAAGATTACATTTAGAAAGAGAAATAGAATTCAAAATTCAATTAGTCATAAATGTTGAGCTAATTTCTAAAGCTCTATATAGGATAACACTAATTGAATTATAAGAAGCTAAAGTATAGATTCTAGAATTGTTAGATAAAATATTTATAAAACTAATTGTATCATTGTAGGGAGCACCTGTTTTGTTTGTGAAGAAGAATGATGATAATTTTGGATGTATTGACTATAGAGAAGTCAACAAGAATATTATTAAAAATTAATATACTTTATTAAAGATTGATAGTTTATTTGAATAATTAAAAAAGTAGTAATATTTTTTAAGATTTACCTAAGATCATGTTATCTTTAACTAAAAATTATGAAGAAAGATATTTCTAAAACTATTTTTAAAACAAGATATGGATACTATGAGTTTTTAATGTTACCATTTAGTTTAACAAATCATATATAGTATTCAAAGACCTAATGAAAAGAGTTTTTAAGAAATATTTAGATCAATTTGTTATTATATTTTTAGATGATATTTTAATAATACTCAAAGTATAAAAAAGTATGCTAATCATTTGCACATAATATTATAAATTTTCAAAAAAATCAATTTTAAACAAAACTTTCTAAATGTGAAATTTGATTACAAAACTAGTATTTTGACTCCTATTGTTGGTAGTGAGGAAATATCAATTGATTCTCAAAAAAATTGTATAATCATAGATTTGATAAGATCTACATTAATATGAGAAATAAGATATTTTTGGGAGATAATAGGCTATTATAAGAAATTTGTCAAGATAGTCTCACAAATAGTATCTTCTTTAGCTAAATATACTTAAAAGGCAATTAACTTTGATTAAGATTCAATCTATTAAAATATTTTCTAGCTATTAAAAGATAAATTAACTATAGCTATAATCTTAATTTTATTAGAAAATACAAAAGAGTACCAAGTTTATGATGCTGCATCTTATAATGGTTGAGATGTATATTAATGTGAAATAATAAAATGATTACATATGCCTTCAGATAACTAAACCTCATCAAAAGAATTATCATATTCATGATTTCAAATTAATAGTTATAATGTTTGTATTAAAAATTTATAAACATAATTTATATAAGGTTAAATGTGAAATCTTTATAGATTTTTAAGATATTATATATATATATATATATATATATATATATATATATATATATATATATATATATATATATATATATATATATATATATATATATATATATATATATATATATAATTAGGAGTTGAATTTAGAATTTATTAAATATTATGATATAGAAATTATTTATGATCCTAAAAAACTAATTTAGTGGCAGATGGTTCAAGTAAGAAAAAATAAGTGTTGTATTATCTGTAAAGGAGAAAAACAACTAATGTTTGAAATGATTAAATTATAATTTGAAATAACTATCAAAGAAATACAACATTGTATTTATATTTTATCAATAAAACTAGACTGGTTAGAATCAATAAAGGAAGATCAAATTAAAGATTTAAAATAACAAAAGTTAAATAAAAAAAGTCAAAGAATGATTAGAATTTCAATTTAAACTAGATCATGATGGAGTGTTAAGATATCAAAATAAATGATTAATTCTTGAGCATTAACAACTTAGGGAATTGCTATTAAAAGAAACATATAATTCAAAATATTTAATTCAATAAGGGCAAAACAAAATATACAAGGAATTAAGCAAAGATATTGTTACCCAAGAACAAGAAATGATATCTCAAATTGGATTAGAAGGTGTTTAATTTGTTAGCAAGTTAAAGAGGAAAGTAAGAAGGTATGGATTTTTTTCTTTCTATAAACTAAAACATATACATATTTATTAGAACTTACATAAGTTGAATCGTAGTATTTTATTCCATGAATAAGAGTCATTATTACTAAATCAAGTAATAAAATTAAGAGAAAATAGAGGGAGACATATATTTAAATTGTAACCAAACTAAGGGAGGGAGAAAAAATGAGGAAAAGATAAAACAAGTGAATAAGATTAGAATCTAATACATCTTATAACTAGGCTAATAAACTTAACACTACACGAAGAGCAAGTTGATGATTTTAAAATGTAATGGTAAAAAAACATAGTATTTTGTTCTCATGAGAAGTTAATCGAGGAGGAGCATCAATTATTAGCTATTGGTAAATAAAAGTTAAGGTATTTTTGAGAGAGAGAAAAAAAAGAGATTATATATATATATATATATATATATATATATATATATATATATATATATATATATATATATATATATATATATATATATATATATATATATATATATATATATATGCATGTATACAAAATAAATAAATACTTTAATGGAATATAAAATGAGAAGAAGTATTATAGAATGAAGAACTCAAGAAAAGAAAAGTTTAAAGTGAAGAAAGATTTGGAAAATTCAAGTAGCTGAGAAATTATAAGGAAGTAATCATTATTAATATATTATTTTAAAATTAATTTAATTTTCTTTTTTAAATCTTATAAAATTTGGATAAATTGAGTTTAGCATAGTTTTGAATTACGAATTACTATAATTATTACAAAACAATAAGAGTTCACATATGTAAGAACTGAAAGTATTTGATTTAAGTTAAATTAAATATATTGAAATAAATAAAGAAAATGTGAATGAATAATAAAAATAGATGCAAATAAAAATATAATAAAATAATATGAAATTTTAAGATAATAAAAATATGTAATTTGTTCATGTGTAGGGCTAAAGAAGAAAGTTTAGGTAGAAATCTAAGCATTGTTAAATAGTCCAAATATTTTAAATTTATTAGCTATGGTACAAATACAATAGTAAATTAACATATAATATATTTTTTAAATTGTATGCTTCAAAACTATCAGATCTCACTTTACAGCAACTTTCTTCCATGAAATGTAACTAGACTTATGCATCAATCAATATATTCGACTAGTCACCTTTTACTCTCCACATTTAAAATTTAAATCATGAATTGCAATTTCCTAATATGTACATCAAGCTTATGATGTGCCACCCAAAATGAACCACATTCCTGCCTAACTGAGATCTCAATTATGTTGAGAACTGGTCCATCTCAATTTAGGTAACTTGTTTAGTACACTGCCATACATATGATATTAAAGCAATCTATACTTATAAATAATCATATCAATATGATTTATAATGTGTATAAATAAAACTTTTCCTTAGGCTGCCAAATATTTCATGGACTCAAAAGGTAATTGAACAAGAATGTTCTTGGTCATCAAAATCTTGTTCAATTTCTTTCTCTCTAGAAATGTTTCAAGATACTACCTTTCCAAAGTCTTTTCCTATTCTTCTTTTTTGGTCCAAATAAATCCATATTTATATATCCAATTCATTTAAGAATAGTTTTAAACTATATGTAGTTATCAATGTGTATGTTATATCAATGTGTATGTTATATCAATGTGTTCATTCTTTAAGTCTCTCATTTTATCAATTATAGGGTCTAATACCACTATGTCATGCCCCACTTGACATTTTTGCTTGATAAAACATAAATTGTAAAAGAAATTGTGAAAAGATCAAGGTTAGTAGATAACTAAAGATCTTTCAATTTCTTAAGTGAGGGTGACAATAAAATACAAAAAGCTTTGTTGAACCCTTAGTTGTTGCATACCTAATTTGATGACAACAAGACTATTATATTATCTTTCTAATGTTTTTTCTTAAGTGTTTCAAATCATATATTTTAAGATTTATAAATAAATCAGTCAAAGAGGTTGGTTCTGACTCATTGAGCTTATAACAATCTCATAATATTAATCATAATTGGCATTCAAGGAAACACAATGCTTGAACAAATAAGAAGAAAATCTAAGTCATCTTTACCTACATTAAAAAGTAAAATCTATACCAATTTATTTGATACACTATGATTCGATAATGTTAAGTGTGATTGATTAACTGTTTTTAAAAATACTATAATATTTAAGATTTTGAAAGACATGCATTTCATATAAGTTTCTTTACTCATAAATATGTCTTATGATAGAGAGAGTTAATAGGTATCATCTCTTATTAGAGTTTAATCAAGTAACAATTAAAAAAAACATAAATTTAAGAGAAATATAACAGAATTATACTAATTGTATAATACAATATACATTTCTATCATACTTGTACGATAGATTCTTTTGTGGCTTGGCCTAATGTTCAGCATGAGGTGACATTAGTTTGACTATAATTTATCTTGTCATATAAGTAGGATCTCTCATATCATATGCATTAATCTCATCTAACAGATAATTGATATTAAAGTTATCCTTCATTTATGTTTGATTTTCTTATCGTACAAGTACAACCATTTTTTAACAAAGATGATAACTGAGAAAAGCAATTATAGGAGCAAAAATGCTTCATACAATATGATTCTCCTAATCATACTTGTATAAATTTGTGTTTTCATAAAGGGTATTAAATATAAAAGATATCATACAAGTATGATCCTCGTCATCAAATTACACATTATGTATAAAACCAAAGAGATGTAAATTGAATCTAAAGAAAATGAAAAGCTATGTACTTCGCACATGTATCATAATCTCATCGCACTAAATAGTAAAATGACCTACTAAGACTAACCTGAATAGTCAAATGATTAGCTCATTTGTGCATATTGTGCAATATGATCCTTGGATCACACAATATGACCAATTCAAGAATTGTAATGACTAGTTTGATAAGCCTTTAAGAAAGTTTTATTTAACTATTTAGTAGTCTTTGGATCCATTGGAGTATTTGGTAATGCATTTATCATGGTGTCCAAACATAAAAAGTTAATGACCTATTGCATATTTTTAAGAAGATTTACTTGATGATTAATTCCAAATTGAGAGGAAAAACAAGGCTACATTCCTAAAGGCTTTCTCATCCTTCACACCCTTCATTCATGTTCATAATCACATTGAGTTAAGTTGTATCTCCAAGCTATTTTATATATTCTTTTTAATAAAAACTTTAGGCTAAATTGTATATCTCTATTACATTATTCTATACCTATTTAGTATGCTTCTTTATAATTGTAATTGGGCTATAAGACTTTTATAATTTAGTTTTGTATTATACATTTTGTCCTATTATGAGAACTTTGTATTAGTGTTTTGACCTTTATTGTAAAGTCCTTTAACAATGTTGTAAGCACTATTGGGCTGGTGTGTGTAAGATCTTTTGACCCAATACTTTGTAAGTCTTCTAGCTCATTGTATGGTTTTACCCTTGTTGATTTCTTGATAAAAAAATAGTTTTAGTCAAGCTTAACCTGTTGGTCAGGAGTTCGTCTACATTCAAGTTTAAATCGAACAACTAAAATTGATTATAGATCTTTATTTAATCACACTCACAAAAAGATTTTTCAAACTAACAACATTTTTAAAACAAGTTTATAAGTCACAAAAAATTATAAAAATCTTTCGTTGAACTATTTGATATTATTTAAATTTATAATTTTCATAATTCATCCCCTCTTATGTAGATATTATACTCTTGCATATAAGATTTTCAAGCCAAAATCTAAAAACAAAAAAATTAATAAATCATAATAAATAATAACAAACATTGCAAAGTCTATAATCCAAAGACAATGCTAGAAAATTGCAATGTATGATAACAACAAACCATACTCACCCACTGAACTCTCAAAACCTATGTTAATTGCTATGAGGTTCCACTACTTTGTGCATTCCTATGGGCAAACCTATAATATAAGAGAAGCACTTCATAACTTTTGCACTTTCATAGCTTAACAAATAAACTATAATAGCAACTAGCAATTTGTAAATAAATAATATAATAGGGGAAAATTATCTATAATAATAATAGAGTAATAAAAAATACATGTAATTTATAAAATATTTAAAATAAAAGCATTTTACTGAGCTATAATAAATACCATGTTCATACCCGTGAATATGTATAATCAAAACCTGATTTTCATACTAATATTTTTCTCATTATTCCTTACTCATTTCATATATTATTATTTCATTCTTCGCTTTCTTCAAATTAATAGCTCAACTTTCCTAAATGATTATCATTCCTAACCCCATAAGATTTCATCGCATATCGTAATCTATCTAGCATATCATCATCTCAAGTCAATAATTCAATCTATGAGCATATCAACTTATTACAACTCATCCAACTCATAGTGATAGTTGTATCATATTGATTTTACACATTTAGCTCATGGTAATAGTGCTATCATATCTCCACTCATTCATCCTGCAACAATAACAATATCAAATCATCTATGCTCATCCAACCCAAAGTGATACTTGAGAAGAGGTTTAATGCTAGACTGCCTACAAAGCCTGAAGTGATAACAGTGTCACGTCGACTCTATTCATCTAGCTCATAGCGATAATGGAGTCCAGTTGCTAATAATAATGTCGTTGGGAAAGTATAATTTCTTCAAAACATGTTTTAGTACACATAAAAATTAAATATATTATATAAATAAAATATATCTATATCACATCTCATATAATAAATAACACTAATAAACATATTCTTGTATTTCGTAACAAATGCATACTCATAATAGATAATGTCATGCTTTTATATTCATATAAATAAAAGACTTCAAAAATATAATAATCCCTACTTACAACACAAATGTATAAGTTTGCCTATATTATTTCAATGGGAAGGTTCTTTTTCTATTGTTTTGTTTCCTTTCTCTATTGCACAATCAAAATGTGCATAAATCATCACATGTTCATATTGTTGAATATGACATTTTTAAAAGTCTGATTTTGCTCAAAGCATTAAAATGTATAATTGCAGCAAGATGACAACTCAAGTTTTCCAAAAAAATAATCATTTTATAGCTTCAAAAACTTCCTAAATCATGCAGACAAAACTTGTGGCAAAAACCTCCATAAAACATAACTCTAAATTCTTCCTAAAATAACCTTCATTAATGCATACAAACTGAATGGAAAGGAAGCAAGTTCAAACATGAAGGCTGGAGCAAACTTCAATAAACTTGAAAAAAGCTGTTTAACAAACTTTAATAAACTTTAATAAACTTTAATAAAGCAACACTGACAATACTTCTGCTAAAAACCCTTGCCTTCTACTCAACACAGCTACTTCCTTGCTTCCTGCACTTTCCTCAAGATTTTTGGCAAGCTTTACTGCTTTAGATGCCCTGTTGCTCTCTAATTTCTTCCTTCGCTGCAGCAAGGACTAGTTTTCTTCTTCCTCTAGTTGTAGTTTTCTCAAGCTTAGAGCAGCTCAACTAACAGCATCTACTTCATAAGCTTCCTCTTTTTTAAATGATTCTAATAGCAGCAGCCATTGCTTCATCTTCTCCCAATCTCCAGCTCGAAGCTCCTTCAAGGCTTGCTTTTCCCGCAAGGAAAGGTACTCCATTATCTTTATTTCTCCTCCCAATACAATCATCAGTGCTTTAGCTCAAATACTCCACTTGTCGTGAACTCTTCCAAGCAAGGGACCTTAAGGAATCTTAGTAAGCTAGACAACTACCTAATAAAATGCATCTAGACTCACAATATTATGATGCTTGCCAAAGGGTTACATTATTTGTTTTGTGTTCTTTAGATCCATTAGTTGAGTTCACATTAATCAATGACATTTTTTACAACATTTTCAAATCTTCCTAATTTTGAAGTTTTTCTACCCAGAGTGATCGTTAGGTTATTTGTGATGTGATAGCACCTAATATAGCCAACTATTTGGATCAAAGTGATCAAGGCCTCCCATGCAATCTAAATGACCACCTAGTATAGTTTGGACAAAAACCCAATGATATGGATCAATCCAACTAGAGTTAGACTTCAATTAAGATTTTTTACTAAGCTTTTATTAGGTCGTATCCAACGATTGTAATGAATTGTTCGACTACTTTAGTGCTTCCTCTTCCTCACTTTCAAATGCTTTTGAAAAGCCATGCATATTATGCAAAATTCAACTTGGTTCAACTATAGTGTAAAACCGACATGAAACTCACTCAACATTCTACCTATCTTTCTTGCATGTTTTACACTCATCTCATATCTGTGACTTTTGACATTTGCATCCATTTTATAACATGTGGTTTTTGACATGTAAGTGATTAACATAACAATTTGACTATAAGAATGTGGATAGTTTGGTGTAACCAACCATCATTAAATTGGGTTTTCATTTTTGTGTATTTTGTTGATCCCCTTTATAGTCCCCTTTTCACTATATGTTCACCAACTTCACCACAAAGGCTTGCGCAAATAGATGTGAAAATAAACATGTTACATGCTAATCGCATCGCAAATGTTATTGGGAAAAATGCTTTCTTCTGTTGCTTAGTTAACTTCAACACATGGTTGCCATATCCCTTTGTGGAGATCAAACAGTGCATTTTTAGTTTTATTTGCTGTATATGAACATATTCATTTCACCTTGTAATTCCTGTAGCACTTCTTATCACTACATCACAATCATATTGTTAGTAAAACTTGCATTTAACCATTTGTCTATTACAAAACCGATACAAACACCATGTCTAGAGGCATGCAAACCTTCTCATAAGAGACAAATCTTGACAACATGAAGATCACCGGGCGTACTTCATGTAAATGCTAAAGCCAATCTAATCACATAAATGCCTAGAGTGACTCGGCTACTTCAAACTTTGTTTGGTGCGTTCAAAATCTCTTAAATCTAACCCTCGAGATCGAACTCGTATAACACAATACAAATTGAGCTTTGAGGTTTCACACCCATAATCTTTACATGGAGGCAAGTTCCTTTACCATATGAGATCAAGTTTAGTACAAACTGAATCCTTAATAACACGGAGACAAATCCACAAGGGTTTCTCAGCCAGTTATATATATGTGTAATTAAAAAAATAAATATCATCTAATAGATAGCCTTATAAGGAGACATGCATAGTGTTCAAATTCTTCATCTCTCGTAGGCACGTTTCCAAAAACTTGAGCTTTAAAAAGGGCAGACAAAGAAAACGAAAACTATATGCATTCTCTTCAGCTCAGACCCATTTCAGGGCAAAGGGAGTGGAGTTCTCCAACTGTGGAACTCAATCAAGTCCCTGTTAACAATTGATCTATTGTGCAGCCAAAAGGTTTCTGCAGATTGGTGGAATCTCCTTACCTTCTTCTGCAACTCCCACAAGATTCCCAGCATTGAAGAGCACGGCTCTGTATCAGGGGCATAAACCCAGAGGCACTTCACTTCTCTGCCATGAGAAATCATGTTCTCGATCACCTCATCTAGCAAAGAAAACCTCGATCACTCCACGACAGAAGAAAATATAAAAGAAGAGAAAGATTAGAGAAATGAAAATACCAGGTATCGATTCCAGGTATTCCAGAAGTTGAGGACCTATTCGAGTTGATGGCCACTTGATGGATATCAGGGTATAATCGATCACATTCTGGAATGGGAGCTCTATCTGATCTGATAGGATAACAGGTACACATTCCTATATGCAAAAAGCTCTATTAGGTCCTTTAAAAAAAAGAGGTCTTTAAAAAAAGTACCATATCTGGGAATTAATAAGAGCAAAATAAGAGCAAAACAGTGGAATAGAGCACCTTCCTTCTCTTTCACAGGAAATTCTTAAACTGACTCATCATTATCGGTGAATTTATGCAAAAAAAAAAATTATTTAGATGAACCGTGATTTATAAACTTTCGGTCAAGCTATCATATAGTGGCTTTCACAATAGAGATAAGTTCGTTGCTATTTGCAAGCAAAATCTTATGAACATCTAGTTGGAAAAAAATAATATCAATGAGATCAAGGAAGCATTGTTCTCAAATTAATAAATTTAAATTGAACGTTATTTGTTTGAAAGGTGAAGTTTCAATGAGATTCATTCTATAATTTTGTTTTAACTCATGTTTTGTTTAGAATCAAAGCCATTACAATTGTGAGATTTTCATAAGAATGAGATTAATCCAACCATTTACTCTTATTCAAGTAAGATATTTTCAAATTACAAAGAGCCAAGTCCTCATGGATATTGGACAGTATTTTATTTGGTACCATGATTAGAGCGACAATGATAATTAATTATGGAATATGATAAAGAGCCAAATGTTTTCTAATACAATGAGGACTAATTAACATAGTAGCATCTGATCTTTTTGCACATTTTTAAAACTATAACAATATATTGTTTTTGTTACAAATGTTTTAAATAAGCTACAAAAAAAAGAAGAAATAACTATAAGAGAAGATAAGCAAAAGTTGACAAAAGAATTCCTTGTTATTGCTATGAATACACTTAATATTCAGTGGTCTAAATCCTCATCAAAGAAAAAAAATTAGCTCTTTATTCTATAGAATTAAAAGGCCCCTTATTCGGTATTAAATGCTATAAAAATAGGAATAATAAAAGAAAAAAAATTATCTTTTTCCAACGATAACAACAGGAAGATTTCCTACATACAGTATTCCTGCAGTTAGGGCTTAATATTTTCAGATGCTTGCAATGAAAATTGAATATTTTCAAATCTTCCAAAAGATAACTATTTGCTGCTTCACCAAAAGAAAGTGACTAGAACCAGTAAAAAACACAATTAACAGTCAAATTCATAACTACGCAGCTAAAGTCAATAAAAATGCTTATGAAACCTTCAATCATGTTCTGAAAAAAGATAGTATAAGTTGACATGTTGACAAGCTTTTTGAACAAAAAAAGAATGAATTCAAATTTCTTGCAATGCTAAACTGGTATTGAAATAGCATAGCCAATCAAGTTTCAGGTTTCAAGATATAATTAATATTTCTATTAATCATGTTATTGTTTCTGTAGTATAACAGAAGTTACTGAAGAACTGGAGTATAGGTATACCACAAAGAAAGATTCAAAGAATCGAAGTGTCCAAGATGATTCCCCACGTGGAGACAAGCAAAATTTGGCATTCCTCAAGTGATTGAAGTAGTCAACTCTTGCCAACTTATTAGGTCCAGTAAGTTGCAACTCTGGCGATTCTAACTGTTAATAAAAACAAAATGCAATGCTTGTTAATAAAAACAAAATGCAATGCCATCTGTACAAAAGAAGGATTGTGAAACAAAACCAAAAAAAAAAACTTCAATAAAATGAAAATTGATCTAAGGGATATATAGCATATTGCAATGAACATGATCGGTATTATATGACCAATTGGTCAATCATATAAAAATCAGCAGCACTAAAAATCAATTAAAAAAAGTATGAGCAACACAATGTAAATTAGTATAGATACAGGGACTTATTCAATCTAAACTCGGACAACAAAAGATAGATCTCTTCGTTTGGCAAAACAAGAAAAGAAAATACAATCAGCAAAAAATGACTTCGGATAACTAGGATGGAGTTGTCCCCTTTTCATTGGAGACAAGGTGCTTCAACCATGTACCACCTACATCCACCCTCAACCATATCAGGTTTCCTCTACAACAATCCTTCACAACAGCGGGTGGTCAAAAACCCATATAAAAGATCCAATAGAGATTTGCAGCAAATCAAAGGTCTCTAAAAACACCATCTCAAAGGAGGCTCATGGAATCAGACGATCCTACACATACAGCACAAGCATCACACGAACAAAAAAGACACCAGAAAATCTAACTACAGTAGATGGAAAGATTTAGCGGCAGTTTGGAACAAGTCAGAGATCAGAGAATCAAATCCTTGCAGTAAACTTCTCTAGAAATTGCTTTGACAAGACAACTACATGACAAAACCTAAAGGATTAAGGCTTGTGAAGGAGTCTAAGGTTGTCTCCAAAACTTGCAAAAACACTTCAACTATTCTAAACTTATATAATACAATTATATATAGTGATCTTGCAATTGAAGAACCCCAAATAACATAATAATCCAAACATGGAAGATCTAAACCAAACTTTCAGAAACAAATATGAGATTTTCAAATTTCCTTTGCAGCATTGGACACTAGATAAAAAATATAATCAATCATTCGACTAGCTCAATCAAAGGAAACTAAGTTGCCTATCCGACCAAAAATAACAAGTCGGTCATGTAACACGAACAAATACCAAAATACATATGTGCTATCACAATGTCCAATGATAATAGTTTGAATGTCTTAGTCCAAATATCCTCCAATAATGTATTTTGTTGGGTCATTCCATATGATAGGCTTCATTTATCTAACAAACATAAAGTCTATATTTTGAAATAACATAGTCTAAGACCATATTGAAAATTTGAACTGTATGTCAAATAATCCATCTTCTATTCAATAAGCATACAAACCATCTGACTAGATCAACAGTTCAATATACATTTAAAAAATTCAGTAATTAAGTAATGTAAACATCAATGATTTCTAAAATATAAATGCATATAAAAAAATGAGATTTTATCAAAACTTAGGCATAAAATGATATGTAACCAACTAATATTTTCAAAATACTAGATCATGTTAAAAACAAATATTTAAAGATTTCAAGGGCCCCAATGAATGTAATCTCAAGTTAAAACCTAAAACTAAGTGTCATTTACCAATGCCAAGAAGCTATTATTTTTCGACTTGCTGATTCTTAACATTCTATGCTTGACACTAGACACAAACTACTCCAAATAATTTTATTGGCTTAACTAATCTCATCCTCCATGTATAGATTCATTGAGTTATTCTAGTTCCATATTCATTTTGTTTCATAAAACTCTATGCTTGAAGGTACTCAAAAAACGAGAAAACTTATGAAGAATTTGTGTTTTTGTCATCAAACACTAAGATAAGTGATGAAACATTCCCAAGTTAGTAACATCAAATATTGTGGCTAGGATCATGGAACTAACATAAGCCTCCTTGCTATGAAGCCATCTACATCAACTACTTTGCTTGTTGACATCCACACATTCATTGGATCAACCTTTGGAGAATGCTACATCCATAATTACTGCTACCTTGGACACATCCCTATATGGTCTACCCTACCAAAACAAGAAGTCGTTCCAATGCCCAAGCTTGCGCCAAGAATAATTTACTAAAATTGATTTAATAAGATGATTTGTCATATTTCGTATCATTAAGAACATCGATTGCTAAAACCCGATAAGAGACAAGGTTAGGTTTAGCATCCTTAGCTAAATTTCCTCCTTTTTCTTCAAGGTATATTCTTACCTCAATAAAGTTGGAACTATTGCAAAAGTTCATCCTTTAGAATTACCTTAATAGATATTTTTAATTGCAAGCATTCTTTTGTACCACGAATTGATTCACATGAAATATATAAAGTTAGGTTCAGTCATGTCCCATTATAGTAGGGTATTTGTATAATCTTTTCTTTGTAATGTTGCCTAGATTTTCATTTGAAGCTTAATAAATGAAGTTTAGTTCTCTAATAGATCTTTTGGAACTCGATTTGGTAGTTGTCAAACCTTATAAAACCAATCAATATACTTTGGTATGTTGCAGATTTCTTCTCTTTCTTGATTCCAATTTAGAGCATATAATCCAAAAACTATTGTTATTTCTTGCACAGAAGTTAATATACCTTTGAGCTTTGTCTAATACCACTACTAAGTTAGTTGTAGTACATGTCAATTAAGACTTAGTGAACAAAATAATAAATCAAGTAGAGCATCATATCAGCTTTGGAGACTTCCACAGTGTAATTGAAGCAATGGTAGAAAGCTCATTTCAAGTCCACCATCTTGCCTAAATGAGAGAAGTTCGGCCTAATCTCCCTGACTTCTTGGAGCTAGTAAACGAAGACAAAAATTTCATTAAGCAATGCACCTTTCTTGAGTTGTAAATGATTTACACCTAAAAAGGCCAAAAATAGGGTGCTTGGGCTTGATGTGTAGAATCATCCTAAGAAAACCTCCATGTCATACTTCTATCCATAAATAGTTTCTATCATGATCGTTAATTTTGATGAATATATCTCTTAAAAGATTAGCACTTAAATGGTGGTTTTTATCCTTATGTCACCAATGACTTAGAACATGGCATACTTTGCCTCTTCAACTCTCATCACTATCAAATAGAGTTAATCAATAACAGATTTTCTTTCCACTGGTGGAGGAAAAAGATTTTGAGAACATGCAAGAACTCCTTGGATGGGAGGATGCACATGTGGAATAGGCAATCAATGATTAGTCTATCAAGAAGGAAGAGGAGATCTTAACAACAAGTGTTCTAGAGCCGTAATCATTGTTACAATGAAAATGCTAGGTCAAAATAGTCTTGTAGCTTCTTGATGGGCAAAAATTTTGTTTACTCTTAGAATTTCTTCCACAAACCTTCCCATCGCCTAAGCAAATGAATGAAGTTAACTGTTCAACATTAAGAGAAGATGATTTATCATAGTTTTAATAAAAATCACCTAATCCATTGAAAAGATTTTCATTGTATAATGGGCAAGAAGCTCTTTATGTTGCAAGTGACCAGTGACAAGTATTCAATCAGTTTGCCATCTTCCTATAAATAGAAACAAATTATTTTGTAGATATATTAATGAGATTGGGACCTAACAACATCACATGGTTATTACGTAACTCCCTCCTCTCTCACTTGCTCACCCTTTCTCACTTTGTCTCACCATTAAAACATGGTGAAGTAACATGAAGTATAAGAGGAAACATCTTGACTTTTGGATACAAAGATGTCCCTTCTTGAGAAAGACAGGAATGGATAAGCTTTGGTTATCTCAAAACCAATATTGCTTTGAATGCCAACAAAAATAGTAGTCCAATTGATGCCACAACTGCTTAGCCACTTAGCTGGTTTGAGATGATGACATCAAGGAGCTATTTCATGGTCGTGGTTATAAAAAATAGAGTAATGTGCTGAATAACTTGGCCTTCCAAGTTAATTTTGCATTCTTCTTGAGCTAAATATTGATACATATAAATCCAAGGGCTTCAATGCCGAGTTATATAGAATCAAATAAATAATAGATGATTGAAAATTCAATTGGCTCATTTCAAAAGTACATAGCAAGTTCTTGATTAACCCAAAAATGAGTCTGGAAAAAAAGTCCAGCAAAATCCGAGTTGGCAGGAGATGTTGAGAAGTGCTCTAAAAAATTAAAATAGGAGTTTTAAGCCCCTTAGAATTTGACCTCCCACTTAGAATGCTTAAATCCAATGACTAAACAATCGCTCATCTACCATGACTAACTTTTGTAACACCATATGTCTAGAGACAAAATTTAAGAAACTCTTCAAACAAAGCCAATTTAAAAACATGCATCCAATTAATTCCAACAAGCAAATAATGCTTTATGTCTAAACATGTAGATGAACCGCACGTAAAATTGTAGCAATGACAATGGTATATGAAGCCCAACTTTGTAGTATGTCAATAGCATCAACCCAATCGAAGACTCCCTAAACTATTGTGCTGCAGTGAAAAAAAATTTTTTCCAGAAAAAATTAGAAGAAAAATTTTTACCAAAAAATTAATAATCGGACAAGGATTGATGCTACCTTATCAGGATATTGCCTGGCAAGCTCAACCAGCTGAAGACGACCAACTTTCCCTTGGGCACGACCAAGGAAGTTTGCCAAATACTTCCTTTTTGATAGAGGAATTGGTTGTACTACTGTAGATCCATAAAATGCAGTCATTCCATCATCAACATTACCAGGTATGATTATATCTTTCCATGTGTGAAAAGAACTTACTGGACGTTTATCAGTCCGATCACCCTGTATGAATACTTGCAAAACTGAATAATTGATTCAAAATGACTTGCTATTAAGACAAGATTTCCAGTTTCAAGAATGGATTTCCAAAAAGAAGGGCATTAAAGCAACTTGTGTAACACTACAAATGTAATTTTTAGAAACACTTCAAGATAATTATGTTGAGATCTATTAGTTTTGCCAACAAGAAAAGCTTGAACTTCCACCTGTTTTCTATTAACCAGAAGCAGATACAACGCATACACATATTTGTTGGTAAGGCAACAGATGCGCACACCAAGTCAAAGGAACCAAATCAAGCAAAAGCATATTCCTAATATAAATTTTATGGAGTTAATTTTTTTTTTCTTTTAAATTTCAATCCAACTGGATAAATGTTCCCTAGAATATTCGTTTATATTTGACTTATAAATTTATCAAAATGTTAATTTTGAATTTCATCTTGGGTGACCAACCATTTATCCTATGAGTTTGTTACTGTGGCTTGTGAATCAACCAGTGACAATCTTGATGGATTCCATTTTGCATCATAAAAGTCCCCCATGCTTTGGAAAAACAGAAAGATGAAATAAAGAAGTCAACGCAACAAACACAAATGAATACAATTGTACAGTAAACTAAAATTAGTCCAACCAATAATTCTAAAACATGAAATTATCACGCTACTTATTTGTTTCCTTTAATTAGAAATTAAATTTGACAGATAATTATTTCCATTGCTGTCTGCCTGCCATAAATTCCTAAATTCCCCTCAAAATCATTTTTTTGTGAGCCTACCTATTCTATAAGATTCCTTGTTATTTCTTAAAATAAATGATCTTCCAAGCCACTATTTAAAACTTCTGCATGTCCATTGCTGGAATAAAATGAAAAACTCCCTATTCCACAAAATCTGAATAGCATCGAAGCTATGTATCCTTCCTGTGGAGAATGATGCTCTAATTCTTGCCGAAACCTGATCCTCTTTTCACTCATTGCAGTGAAAAAGAAGAAAGGTTGCTGAGCACCAAGCAGCCTCTAGGAGTGTTCAAGGGCCTCAGCAAAGCTTGTATCCACCTTGAAATCTCACTGGCATGGATACCAAGAAACAAAGCACTACTCTTCTTTTCCTCCATCAGAGATTGTCCAAGTCATGAGCACAGTAACTGATGATTATAAGACTATCATGTCTAGCACATAACACAAATTGAATGAACAAAATTATCTGTAGTAGCTCCAATAAATTATGATGTTTACGAGTGGCAGTGCAAGAGATATTCTTCAGTGGTGATATATTTATATAAATTTGTGATCTAAAGGCAACCAAGAGTATTTGACAAAGGCAGCCTTTCAATCGAAGGAAGAATATCTAAACCATTGTGAGTAGAGATCCCAAAACATGATTAGGTATTGGATGATTAAATCGATGACCACCAATAGGTGAGAAACCTTCCTCTTTTACTAGATAACAAAAGAAATTGGCATATTCAAGCATGGAAAACAAGTCAAAACAGTTTAGGATAGAAACCCAATACTTTGTTTCCTTAATTTTATTGGCTGCACTTGGATAAACTCAAAGAGCTCAAGTGGGATGATCCAACAGCAACAAAGTGCAATGTATTTATCCAATTATTCTTCATTTGTTAGTAATTCGACATGTACCCTCCAAGTCCTCATTTGCCAATGTGGTCGTCAACAGGCTTTCGTCAAACTTTATTCAATCTATTCGGTTCCACTATTCTTAGCTTCATGCTAGCAGTTCCAGTCAGCTTGCACGTCCATTCAACCAAATGCTCTCTTTTCCGAGGTTCCAAACTCAGTCCTAGGCTCCATTTCTGTTTGGTCTGCCTACATCCCAATTCGGGCTATAAGAACCCTGCTCCAACTTGAGTATTTCACCCAATCCTTCATTTTGAATGTTCAATTATTACTTTATGTATCTCTCTGTACCTTACGAACTTCATGCTTATTAAATGCTACAAGATTCTTGACTAATAAGTCATCATTCAATTTTATCCCGACTCGCCATCTAACCAGTCTTGTAAAACCTATCTTGGCTGTTCTCTTTGCCCCTCCATAATCCCATTTCTAACCAAAGACTCCAATCATCTTTTACTACCTAAAGGTCATTGGATAAACAAAAAAGATTTGCATGCTCTTGTTGACAGCATCCTGCCTCTACTTTCTCTCTTTTTACTCTCTGATTTTTCCTTAGTTGGAGATTCATCTACTCTAGTGAGGACTTCTTCATTATAACCTGGAGATAATGGAAGTTTTTTGCCATTTGTTGCAGTTGATTTGCCCTAGAGGATATTTTGTGGTATTGTGTCTTGGTGTTATATTTTCTCTGTTTCCAAACATCAATTTTCCTCTCTAAACAAAAAGTTCTTACATGGAACAAGTGCTTATACAGATATTGAAGACCAAATTCAACATGAACATGCTTTTTGGTACTTCCATTGAAACTTTTATTCTCAAGACCTAAAAATGCCTTCTCATAAGAACACCAAATCAATACAGGCGAATGTAGGCTATGATCCTATAGTGGTAGGTAAGTATTGAGAACTCTATCAGACATGCTGACTATCTCACTTAGGAGGATTCTAAAACCTCACCGCTCATATGACAAAGTTGTAAAATTTCCTCAGACTAGATAAAATAAATAACCAAAACCACCCTATCTACATGGTTCTTCTCTATCTTTAGGGTTTTTCATGCAAAAACTTGTGACATTTTCATATTCACCCTCTTATCCTAACCAAATTCCATTTGATGATTAATATATCTCTATGCTAATTTCACCCACTAAACCTTTTAACAACAATACACTTAAAAGGGAGAAAAGTTTGTCATGTAAAGAGCAAAAGATGTTTATGAACTTCTCCAAATCATCTCCATTACATCTATGGGATTAGGAATTAGATAGGTTGAAAGCAATCATTCCATAAACCTCGTGTAAATAAGAGGGGGTCGAACTAGACTGACTTTGCAAACCTTGTTATCTAGCAGATTTGTCATCCAATCTAGCCTCTTCACCCTCGATTGATCTTTATTCTAACCCATGGCTCCTATGGATGAGCAGTACATTTTTTTTTGCTGGCCAATTTCATCCAGTGCATCCTCACCCGAGTCTCTTTACCAAAGCCACTCAGTTGTATTATCCTAGGCGTCTCTCCCAAGTTTGGATGAACTATCTTCTTTGGCTACTTTGTGTCATCCAAGACTTCCTCTCCTACGTATCCTCACCAAAACTCTTGGCCAAGTCACTCAGTTGTCTCGTCTAAGACATCTCTCACCCAACTCTAGACAAAAAATACTTCTTTGGTTGGTCAATATCACTCAAGTTATTGGATCGTATCATCCAAGGTAATATTCGTACAAGTCTAGTTCGTATTGCCATAACTCTTCTAGATGGACAATGGTTTAGTAGGATCGTATTGTCCAATAATTTTAATAAATATATAGCCAAATTTTCTTTTTTGGAATGCTTACAATTGGCATATAGAGGTCAAAACAGATGTGTAAAGATATATGCTCTTCTAGCTTGTCACATTCTAATCATTGATTTTTTTCTATGGTTTTTCGAGGTTTTTCTTCTACAAGCTCACTACTATTTTGTTAATCTGACATTTTGGCCACCGAGACAATCTCTTGAAATGTTTAACAGTCGACTTTATATCTTTCTAATTTACTTTTATAGTTATGAAGTATGGCTATTTCTTCAACTCAAAAAAAAAAAAATTCAAAAGAACCTAACCTTGGGCTCCAATAAAGGCTTACGGGGATCCATGAATTAAGTATAAATCTCCAATCAAAAGGAGATTTCCTGATACAATAGTGAATAAAAGAAGTCTTTCTCAATTATCTTAAACATTTTTTATTATTTTATTTTCTGCATAAAATCACTCTCTTATACTTTCCACCCAACACTACCCACATAACGAAAGGCCATCTAAGAAAGAAGGAAAAAGACCAGTAGATGTAAACAAGGGATCAAATAAGGAGGTTTGGAGAGTAGGAATCATAAAATTTCAACTTCTATGACTATTTCATCCAATTGTATTAAAAAGAGAAATGAGCTACTAGAGCATCAAGTAGACCAGTAATAACGCTAGTCAAAAAATACCTTGAAGGCCCCCCTGAGTCCAAGTCAACAAGTTTGCTACTAGAAGCAAATATGATAATTGAATGGTATGCTCTATTTCTCGCCCATCAACAATTCTCACACCCATCCTACCACAACCCACCCCAACAAGTGGGCCTTTCTCATCTTTTGATGGTACATTGAGGTTGAGATATCAATCACTAGGTCATTACTTGCAAATTCTCATAAAACATAATTGAAATTTTTGCATCAAATAATATGCCGTGAATTCAAAAATTTAAAAACTTGTATTTATCTTTCCAGCATCATCATATATGAGTCCGTACAACTTAAGCTCTATAACACAACCTTTCAAAACACATTAGAAGTATACTTACCCTCAAAACTTTGAAGAAAGTTTGCGCCCACACATAATATTGATGATTAGAAATTATGGACATAAACTTTGTTGTTTCCACAACATGGCTTACAAGATATATGTTTATGTAATAAAGCGTAGATGCAATTTTCACTTACATCAACTTCAATATTAACAGAATCGCATTTTCTCAAAAAGGTTCAAACATTCAACAAATCATTCCCCAACCTTAATTCACTGCAATCCAAAAATAACTTGGTGTAAAAACTAATAATTGCTTAATATCCATACTATCTTATTCGAGTTAACGATAAAAATTTCCAAATATCAAAATTTTAAGTTTTCCATTTTTAAAGGAAATAGAAAAATAATAAAAGAAAACAGCAAGACACAGGGATCCTATAAGATAATAGAAAATGTTATTTAATGCCTAGAAATTTAGTTCAAGCAGTAAAATAAATATAATTTCTTGATATTCACAATATTTTTGAAGCAATGAAAGATCATGGTATGCATAGGAGGCAAAATTATAAACCAAAATCTAGATATTTTTCATGAATTTACTTTTTTCCCTTGTAATAATAAAATACTAACTGTGAGATGTACACCGTTACCTCTGGAGTAAGAATAATTGATCGATTTAGAAAGGCTTCCCAAGAGCGAAATAAATAAGCACCAGCTCCACTACAATGTTGAAAAACTTAATGTCACAACAACAGGTCCTATGAATTGAGAAGTGCACAATATGAAAATAGAAACATAGAATATGCCAAATAGTGCTTACAAAGGACAATGTGAGTTGAATTAACCTCTGTCAGGAATAACAAATTACCTTGGAAATACAAAAACATGGTCTCGACCACCTGAGAGGCGAAAATAAGGCATCTGACGTAAAACCTGACTTAAAATGTGAAATTTTATGAGCAAAACGTTTCCATATACTTTATATTTTATAGGAATGAACCAAACATAGAAGAATACCATTATTTTTAACCCAAAAATAAAATAAAACTATTATTTTTGAGGCACAAAAACAAAGCAAAAATTTAGAACAATTAGAAACTGACCAAAAGAAGGTAAGTGGCCAATCAACATTTCATCACTACCATTGCTATTTCTTCAGTAGTGAGTGGAACAAAACAACATGCAACTCATGAGAGAAAGTAGTTAAATGGTACTGTGGGCAAAAGGAATGGTTTTTGAGATTTGAGGAAGAGGGAAAAAAAAGCAGAAAGAGGGTTTTTACATGAGAACTCCTTCAAATGGTTTAAACATGATAGTAGAAGTTGAACAAATTGCTAGCTCTTGAAAAGTACAATGCACTCTTATGGAGGTGACTTTGAGTGCTTTTTATAAGAGATGGAAGGGTTTTCAATGGGAAGCTCTACAAAGGGGATTTCCCATAATGAATAGGGAAGAGCAAGGTGGTTTTGTTCCAATAGCACTAGAACCTATTAGAGAGTTTATGATGTAAAAAAAAGATGCTCTTTCCCATTGAACAAAGGTTTTGTTTTTTATTTTCCTTCCAAGACTTGTTTTGATAACAAATGGATCACCTAAGCAATATGCAAGATTGGTATGGAGCTCAGAGCATGGACACAATCTTACACTCATAGATCCACCATCTTCTCAATTGGTGATGATCATATTGTATGAGATCAAAGGTCAATGTGCACCTTGCTTAGGTGACACATCTCGATGAGCTAGATGCACGAGAGCCTTTGGTGATGCTTTATAGGTGACGCCTTTGGCAAGGAACCTTCTTAGTCTGAGCCATTTTAGAGGTGTTACCCATCAAGTTTAATAACTCTTCATATAAGAACAAATCCATTTGGATAAAATCATTGGATTTAGGCTTGTTTTGAATCTTTATTGTGTTGCATCAAAAAATAAGCCCTTTCTCTTCCTCTAACACTCTAATTCTTCATTATTGTACAACACAAGATTGTTGCTCTCAACTTGCTTGTAAACTTGAGCTCTATTATGCACCCTCCATGCAATAGAGTCAGAGCATAATTGAGGCGGCAATACCACTAGTGGGATTGAGTCGAATTCAATGTTAAACAAAGCCTGTAAAACTTTCATTCCACTCTTTGATAGCTTTAGAAGTTTTTAGAGTTTTATCGACTACATTCTTTGAGCTGATAAACATTTGCTAAAGTGTTTTCTTAAGAGCGTAATAGGTCCTTTGGTTTAGGATTATGGTTTAAAGCCAGTAGATCTTCCTCTTTTTGTAAGGAATATAATAACAGGTACCTGGAGATTTCTCTTGTCTTGAACATATATCAAAACATGCTAGCTCCATAAGAAGTCACAATTAGATAT
This sequence comes from Vanilla planifolia, assembly GCA_023846275.1. Classification (NCBI taxonomy): domain Eukaryota; kingdom Viridiplantae; phylum Streptophyta; class Magnoliopsida; order Asparagales; family Orchidaceae; genus Vanilla; species Vanilla planifolia. The sequence goes on from CM043870.1 coordinate 23,426,323, forward strand.
CACTTTTACAAAACAAATATTAGCACGATTATGCTTGGCCTAACCTCTTTATGTATGACTACATTTTATCACCGGTGCAAGGATGTTTGGAAATATAGTACAACCCACATAGTAAAAACTCTAGCAAGACATAAAGGAGATCATCAAAGATATTGTTTGGCTGATTGGTTGCTTTTGGATGGTAATTGTAATGTCTGGATGGTGGTGAAACTCTTGCAGATTTTGGTGGATATCCTTATCATCATTTGTCGACAATCTTTGTTTATATCTATTTTTGAACCTCTTGATTAGGCCCACGTCAACATTGTCAACCTTCTAGCCCTTTCCTTAATCCTTACTTGGAGAAAAGAGAGAGAGTGGAGGAAGTTGCATGGATAGAATCATAAGAGTTTCTTGGCTGAACTATTAGTTTAGTGGAGCAGATCTCCAAGATGACAGCAATTCCAAATGAAGTACAGCCATGGCTTCTAGTTGCACTAGGAGTGAACAAAATACCTCTTGCTCAAGATAATAAAGTAACCTACGAAGGCATTTGTAGATTATGCATGACTAACAAAAATAGTAATGCATACAAAATTTTTCATCTATCATTCCTTCTAAGGATAATGTGTATATAAACTATTTTACATGCGTAAAAATATCTTCGACAAACCATCCAATGACAACGTACAATATCTAGGATATGTGTGCCTATTGAAATTAATACCCACAGAAAATTTAAAACATTGCAAATACAGCTCATAGTGTAGTCACAGTAACTATGTTTACAAAAATAGAATGTTAATGCGAAGTTCTGAGCTAATGAAAGCTTTTGTATGTGTGCAGAAGGAATAATGCATGAACAAAATCAGAGTATAGTTAGAGAATGAAAATGTTGTTGTACACATATAGAACAAGTAATGCACATATAAAATGAGAGACAAGCAGCCATTCATCAGAGGATTAATATTTGTTTATGTTATTTTATTCATTGAATAATTTTATTGGTTAAGTATGGTAATCTAATCGTTGTTCATTTAGGTGTTTTAAATTTGAATTAAGGACCAACAATCTTTTGAAAGAACTCTATTAAAAGAGATTTTACAATTTGTAATCAATTTAGAATTGTTGATGAAAGAGATCTCATGTTTTCACCATGGTTGTTTTCTGACAAGCAACTTTCCCATCTCAATAACAAGACTTCACTAAAAACTGTGAGACTCACACGATTATGTACACTTCTACACCATGATATTTCCCATCAAATCCAAGCTCATGTACTAACATCCTCAAAATTCATCTCCAATACATCTTTTCCACATCAACTTGATAGCAAGGTCTATCCTCATAGTGTTTTGATCACAATGATGATCTGGGGATGCAATGTACGAACGTATAATATGAAAACTTTTCTTAGTAACATCAAAAATGGAGGATGGTGATGTATGAATGCAATAAACAAACTGCAAATGAACTAAGCTGCATATGTCAAATAAAATGCTATAATACCAAGCCTAATCAACTCACTCTAATACGAAAAACTAACCAAAGAGACCATCAAATAAAAATAAAAAACCAAGCTGGCCCACTATGGTCAAGAAGTCATCACTAATTCAACTAAAGACATTCAAAAACCTTGACAGTCCAGTTATGAAGAAAAATAGTAGGTTGCAACATCTACATAGTAGCAATCAATTGCTTTACACAAATAAGGATGTGGTTTGCAAGAAACACTCAATTGCACAAAATGGTAATATAGATTTAGCCATTCACATATTACGCACAATTTAAAAGAAATATGCCACCTAGTTAATGAAGAATGTAAGATAGAGATGACCAATAAATTAGCATTTATTAGCGATGTGACCTAACGTCAAGGCCTTGCATCCCTATAAACCTCATAATCCCTCCCCCATGAAGCGATGCATTCAATTGGAAGTGAACCTGAGCTAAATAGTTCATTAAATTCATCAATGAGTCATATCAAGGTTTACGTGGCTATTTATATTCAAGAAGGGATTAGCCTCCATACATTCCAGCATAAGTCAATCTATTATGTATAAGAAAAAAAAATCTTAATTGCCTCTTTGCCAACACAATTTCACAATAAGGTCAAGAACAATTCAATCAAGTCATCTAACAACAAAATCAAGCCAACAATCAATCTGATTGAAACATGCATAGATACCTCATCAAAAGATAGGACGATTTAAAAGAACAACTAATTTCGATTTTCCATAAGTCCTTAGTCCTCTATTGCCATTGTATGACTAGAAACATAGGATGGATGATCAATATAATAGAAGATACAACATAAAGTGTGCATGATCTAATGATTGATCAAATGGCTCATTCTTCACATTTGAACAATCTAATCTCTAGTTTGCACTCATGGCCCTAGTCACTATTACCAGTAGCAAATCCCCTTATCCTAGTCATGATTGACATTATTCAATCAAGGATAAGACGACAAAATCTTCTTAACTACTCAAAAATCAAGCTCTTAATATGAAATTCAAATGAGGCCTATATTCAATTGATGCTTGAAATAATTTTATTTTGTTAAGCATGACTATTTAGTATATGTTAATTTATTTAATTTAAATTTGAATTACGAAGCTTTTAACCTTGTGAAGGAACTCTATTAAAAGGAGTTTTAGCAATTTGGAATTAGTTAACATCGCTGTTAACGAATGAGATTTCTAGCCTCCAACATGGTTACTTTTGGGCATATGATTTTTCCATCTTATGATGAGAGTTCACTAAAAATACCTATGTGACTCGCAAGTTTATCTCTAAGTGCCATCGTCGTTAGCTCAGCACGCATCTATACCATAACATTTCCTTTCCAAGGCACAGACATACACCAACCATCCCTAATTTGGCATGTTTTCATCTGCATCACAAGGGGCACATCTACATGAAAATAAAAAACAACACAATAAAAGCCGTAGAATCATGCACAACTGTGCCAAATAGCAACAATTACAACAATCAACAAAGCTAAAGCCATCATCACTCTTCAATCTACTTCAAGGATGGGAATACTTGTGAACACATGTCCAACAAGGAAAGGAAAAGCCAAAATCTTGAGCAATTGAGAGGGAAAGAGATAATAATAGCATTGGCAATGATAGTCACAAAAATGAAATGTATGAGAATGCATCTAATAATGGAATAAACTATATGCCATATGATCTAGTACAAACCAAAGTGCAATATAAGCTCCTCATTTAGTATGGTATAGCAAAGAAGCTTTAATTCCTAGTGAATCTAACAATGTGCCCTTTGGATTGCTTGCTCTAATTAATCATCTCCTTATTGCTAATTTGGATCAATGGAGGGTTGAAAGTATAAGGTTAAAATTGCTTAGTTTTGCTATCAAAACCAAAGAGCCACCTTAAAACCCACATGTCTAGCTAATCTAGTTCATGTTTTTCTTGGGGCCAATTGAGTTGGAGAAAATCAATCTCAAGAAGTAGTTCCTCCCCTTAGCATCTACCCCCACCCCCCAACACACAACTAAGCTTCTCAAGGAAAGATTTATTTGAAAGCCTTCCAAAAATTTACTACTCTTCTTCCCCACAACTCCATTAACCTTGGCTTCTTTCCTTCCCTTCGACATCACCAATAGCCAAAGCCCAACATTAAGCTCATCAAAAAATGATTAGGCTTGCTTTCCCTTGATCTAAACTATAACACACTATAGTTATGGGTTCTTCCTTTGTCGACTAGAGCAAAGCTAATTAGTTGAACCCATCAAGTTAGCAAGATGCAACATTATCGAAAACATAAATATTCCAATTAGAGAATTTTTTACTTCTTCATCGTTGCCTCCTTACCATTCAAGTAATTTTTGGACAAATGCCCAATGTTATCATAATGTTAACTAACCTCCAGTAGGCTTTTATATTAAGACTTTTGAAAGAAACGACCATAGCTCACATTGAACCAAGTTTCCAACCTTCATAAGGATATGAGCAAAGGCAACTTGTTCGCTTCAAAAGTGAATCAGTTAATTCACAAGGGAATCCCTACTTGCAAACCAATCCATCCAAGATTCATAGCACCTCAACGATATCGTAGCAAGCTCAACAAACCAATTCACGTAGGTCAATTGAAGATCTGAAATTCGAACTCAATCCACTAACCAAGGACCACTTCTCCAATTTAAGTCACTAGCCACTTTTTATTGAAGTGAAAAACAAGATAATTACTACAAGGTAGCCAAACATAAAATCATGAAGTTGGTCCCATCTATTGCGCAAATCAACAAAACACCAATGAAAAGGGATCCTTTTCACATATAGCCATCCCACTTATCAAAGCAAGCTTGGGGTCTTAGATATTACCTGCATTGGTTGAATTAAATACTACATCAACCATGAAAGAGTCATCTATAAATAAAGTAGAAATGATGCCTATAGAAGACTTCTTAACACAAGTTTCCTTATATGGAGAAGCATTATGAACCTAAAGCATGAACTAATCTAGCCTCCCTCTCCATTACCCCCCCAAACCTACAGAAAACTTTTTACAAAGTGGTTATTGAAGCCATGGTCAACCCTTGAAACTTCACCTTTAATCCCAAAAAGACAAAAGGCCCTTAGCTAACACACAATTAACTTATGCATTACCTTGCACTCATTCTCCCATGAATCATAATGGGAAAATAAAACCTACATGTAAGCATTTGAACTATGGAAGGATGGCTAATTAGAAGAGCAATCACTCAATAAGGCAGCAACATTTTCCCCTTCAAAGAAAGCAAAAGCACACCAATAATCTCCACAATGATAACCCTGATATTCAAAGCCAACATCTTTTGATTATCACAACCAACTTAACAAAGCCTATGCTCTTTTATGACATCCTTGACCTCTTCACAATCATCCTTGATAACTGATTCTTAGCAGTCCAACATGCAAATGAAATAGCATTAACACTCCTCTCTCCATGGCACCTTGGTTAAAAGATGAAACTTGCATGTGAACACTCTTAAGTGAAAGACCTATAGCACCATGCAACTTCACTTTATATGACACAATACCCATAGAAATTGACCACTCACTCCACTGCCACCAACTCCCATTAGCCGATAACAAGCCACTACGCCACCTTATACTGATCCTTACCCACTACACAAGCTTTGGAGATAAACTCAAAATAGCTAGAGATTGTCATTGAAAGTTGTATAACTCTTATGAGAGCTAAGCATATGCATCAAAGGGTCCTTCTCAAGACATCTTATCATCTCAAATAATGTCGCAGGACCTCTCTCAAGACCAAAGATGAACTCAAGAAAAATCCCTCAAGAGGGAAGCATATGCCTTGAGACAACCTATCACAAGACCCAAGATGTTCTCAAGAATGTCCACAAGAGTTGGGAATCACCTTCAATAAGAACATTACTCCCTTGAGGTTCATTCTCAAGACATCCATGATCTCAAATAATTAAATGGCAACACCAACAAAAGGGATATTGTTTTATTGCGGATCTATCCTACAAACAACAATTGTTTTGAGGAATCAAACTTAAGAGTACTATGGCCTTGAGAAAACCCTTGAATGTTTGAATAGCCTCAAGCGTCAAGATACCCTAGGTCTCCTAAGGTTAAACTATTATCATATGATGAGCTTGGAAATTGGCAAATCATTTGTAGTAAGAGTTAAATGCAGGACAAGTTCCATATCATGAAAAACACAAGTACTTCATTTTTTTCTCTTTAATCCTTGGATAATATCTAAAGGTATTCAAGAGCATAAAGAATATGGGAAGATTCTACTCAATAATCAAAAAACTCTCTAAAATTGAATTTTGAGAATTGATTACTCTTCTATTTTCTCTCATTAGATCTTTCTCTCTATTTTCTCTTTCTTCTCGTCTTTTAATGAATTACAAAATATCTATCATCTACATCATACATCTCGTCGTAAATAAAATGAAGGAATTAGAAGAATTTGATCATTAATTTTTTTAGAGCTCCCAAATCCAAAGATCCATGGATAGAGTGATCATATGAAAGCAAAAAGCAAGCCCCTCTATTATGCCAACTGCTTGTCAATACCCATTAGCCAGTGACAAGAGGCCACACATCCCTCACATCTATCCTTAGCCATTGCACACACTCAACTCCCCTTGGTCAATAAAAAGAGAAAACTCACCCAAAATAAAGGTTTTGTCACCAACTATCAATGACAACATATGAAAATCCAGCATAGGAATCAAATGGTCAAGTGATAAAATTGGAAGGTCAGATCTTATAGCAAATCAAAAAAAAAACTCTACCTCTTATAATATAATGAACACAATCCACACCAATACTTAAAAAGATATGAGGTTAATCTAATACAAGTAGCTTATCAATAATTCAAAATAAACAACTAGAGCAAAATGGGGTGAAGTACTACAAGAAAACCCATCCCACGTGAAGGAATTGTCACCGCAATTTATCTAATCCAAGAAAGAGAATCAATGTGCATGTCATGTCCCCACTAATCCTCTTGAGGTGAAGAGAACTAGATCCCATTAAGTAACAATTAAGTCGCCTATCTTAGTACTCAAGCAAGTAAGGGTGAAACATTGCATATCTTCCTTTAATATTCATGCATCCTCTGATGAAAGATATTCCACTACACCAAGCATTGTTGATAATCATGTGCCATAATGAAAAAAAACTTGGTCAATAAAGATTTGTTTGATCCATTTGCTCTTTTATCCTATTATGGGTGGTGGATTCTTACAAGACAATCAGGGGAATAGAGCCACTACATGACAACCAAGGGAATAGCTCAAATCTTAATCTAATGACAACCAAATCACCCACATCAAATTTTTGTTTTCTTTTATGATTATCAACATAGATCCTATAGGACTCATTGCTAAGCCTCAATCACATTTGAATCTCTTCATTTATGTTCCAAATCCACTTAACAAAAGCTCTTATTAATTAAGTGCATGCAGCATGCACAAAGGGATAAGGTAAATTGGTTTCCTAGGCTTGAAGCAATGTAAGGCTTTAAACGAGCTCTTGAACATAGGCCAGTTCATCAAAATATAACGTTTGAATTCTACATGCATTGAGATTAGATAACTCAAATTGATCTACTAAACAACACAACAACTTTCCCAAACTTTGTTTAAACGCCTCCATTTGAGTATTGTACTGTGGATAAAAAAAGTACGTAATTTTAGGTTTACATCAAATACTCCTCAAATTGTCTTCCAAAAATAGCTTGCAAATTTCATACTTCTATTGGAAACAATAATCTTTTGGTAGATTATGCAAGTTTATTACTTCATTAAGAAATAAGCATTGTATTTGTTAAACAACAAATATTTTTCTACATAAATGAAATGTATCATTTTGGAAAAACAACTCAAAATCACAAAACACTGAATTATGCTTCATAAGCATTTTGGGCAATAACACAAAATTCTTGTTGATCTTTCCCCGTTCTCTCAAGTAGGGATAAAGCAATATATAACTCCTTGTTTTGTTTGACTTGCTTTGCCACCACGCAAGCGCAACATTGAGCCAAAATTTTGGCACATTTCTCTTGATTATGCCTAGAATTGTTTCTCAATGTTGGTAATATCTCAATTAAGATGACTACAAAGGAAGCCCACATGCATCTTATAGTCTAGAAATCCCTAATGGAGATCTAAGGAATGCATAACTAGCATGTATGAAAAGATACACATCCTGAAGAATACACCTTCAGATTTGTGAGCACAGTCATCATTAAACTCACTAGAAAGTGCCAAAATTCAAGCAGCCAGCACATGCAAATAGTCAAAACCAGCCAACTCAACACTGACGACAACTAACCAAAAACATTGCTGTCTGCAATGTGATTCTCAACTCCCGACTTATGGATTCAACATAAAGGCCTACTCTTGAATGTATTCAAGTGATTTGGCATGTTTAGCACCAAACTTTTTTCGTGAATTGAGATAATGCAAAGCCTTGTGGTTGGGAAACAGCAATGTCGGGGCTTGGGTCATCCAAGGTTTGATTTTGTTAAGAGCTTGGTCAGCAGCTTTGATCCACCCAAGGGGACCTTTCCAAATGCTATGGTTGAGTCTGCCATGATGTTGATGAAATTCCAAAGGAATTTCATATAAAATATGGCTTGGTCATGAAAAGTATGAGCATGTTATATGTATGGCGCAATGGACCACTCTGCTATAGCATACACCTCAATTCGGTGGAGATACTCTCACCCGAAAATATGACAAAAGGTAATAATATGATCCTAAATTTATTTGCATTTTGTTAAGCTTTCCATAAAGGTTTTGTTAACACAGAATGGTGCAAATTTGTAAAAGTTTCCCAAGATGGTCCTTTCTTGAGTGCCTAAGTGGCTATATACTAGATGTCATCAGAATAGATGACAGGAAAAGTGCATGTGTATGAAATCAAAGGTTATAATGCCATGTCTAATCAATCCAATCTAATACCAACAAACTAATGGAAACAAGTAAATGCATGAACATTGAATTTAACACAAAGGAAATAAGCATGCAAAGGATATCCTTAGTCATTAGCTAATTAATGCACCTCAATAAGTTATCCACTCAACACCAATAATCAAGTTGGCCAACAACAAGATTAGGCTAAAGGCATTTGACAATCTTAGAACTCGAGTTACACTACAAAAGCAAGGTTTTAGAAGTCTACACAATAACAGTCAATTGATTTAGACAAACATAGATATGGATTACAAGACACCCTCAAGTGCATAGAGAAACAATTCAAATTTAGTAATACGCATAGTTAATCGTAATTAAAAGGGAGTATAATGTAGGAGAAAGAAGACTTATCAAATTTGTGGGAAATATGAGAAAGAGATGAGTGTTAGTTGTGAAGTGTTGTGGTAGAGAGGAAATGGAGGTGAAGGAAATAGTAGTGCTGGATGATGTGATAGTAGATATAGATCAAGGAATCACATCTCATGCACTTACGTCCCATAGAGTTCTCTCAGAAAATGCCATCAACTACAAGTCGATGTTAATCCTTTTATTTCATTCTCTTAAGTCCTATCAAAGTTTATATGGGAATGGACAAAGCAAGAAGGGATTAAACCTAATACATTCCAATCTACCCAAATCTAATCATTTATGAGAAAAGATTAAAACCTCATTACCTTTGTGCTACCATAATTTGGTGAGATTGTGTCATGCTTGGCTTCCTAAATCAAATAGTTAAATCTACCATAAGTCCTCTAAATAGGTTCACAATCACCACTATCTAACAGAGGCATCGAAAGGACAAACCATACATCGAACATAATATCCTAAAATTCAGGTATCTTATCTCCTATCTATGCCTCTCATTATCATGTCTATTCAATAAGGGGGTTGAGCTTCTAAGACCACCCACAAATGGCAATAAGCAAAAAATGCAAAAGCTGAACCATTCCCTCAGTATGCAGTCCATACAATCCTTGGCACCACACAAAGAAATACAAGTCATGCAAAAAACAAGTTAGCTCAAGAATACAATAAAATAAGCAGCTATAACAAAATAATTTGAAGTGCAAAAAGAAAATGATGAAGTAAAACCTATCTTAAGTACAAGTACTTCACAACTAATCCATCAAAAGAGTGTCATACACCCACAATGAAAGTAGTGCAAACACTAAAAGTTTTTACCTTTATGAATGCTGCATTGATTTCTTTATCATTTAATCCACCAAGCATGCGCACACATTTGACATAAGAAGGAACAAAGAAAAGGTCTGCTTCCTCTTTTTTCATAGTCCGAAATTTTGATTTGAGAAGCAATCGATGTATTTTTACCTAAACAGAGCACACAAACAAGACACATTAGATAATAAGAGACAAGAAAAAAAAAGTTCAATAACAAATATTGATAAATCTAAATAGTAAATCATCCTTCTAAAGCAATGAAAAGGGGATCTTTTTTTTTTCTTTTGTAGGAAGTACTAATGGAATAACACCATAAACTAACTATTATATCAACATAACCCAAAGAAATCTTCAATATTAATAACATCCTACCTAGGTCACTAAATTTTTATAGATATTTCAATTTGTTTATACACATCAAAAAGTTACAAAAAATATTCAACTTTGTAAGTGAAAATAATTTTAATTAAACATACCAACATTCAACTTTTGTCCCAAATGCCCATAATAGACACAAGCAACTAAATTCCCCCTAAACTTTTCTATTCATTCTCATCTTCCACAAGTACACCTGTTGTTGGTTACAAATCCCCCAACTCATGTCTTCACTATTTTCCCCTCTTTCCTAACCCAACGCACTTGCAAAGGTTCCATTGATTCAAGAAGATACATGAATCTTCCTCTAGATGAACATAATGCAAGTGTTAAGTTCCATATAACTCAACATCAAGAGAGCAAATCAAATACATGAACACCACATCTACCATGCTTGTGTTACAACAAAAGATATTTTGTCAAGAACCATAAAATTAGATCGGCAATAACAATCCTATCAAATTATGCTCAAAAAAATATATCTTAATAATAAAATGCAATGTCTTAACTAAACCAACTTGAACCTTTTTGTTGAGAACACTCTATTTCTAAAAAAACATAAGGACAATGCAAAATTTTGTTTTGAATTTTCACGCAATTGCAAGTTGGTTTGTCATTATGATCATTGTTACTACACAAAAATCTAATCACTGGTTAAATCTTATCTTACATGAACCATCGTAAGGTCAGTTTTAGAATTCATTCTTATAACCATAGGTATGTAGTGCTTTGTCAGCAAATTGAATGTGTACCTATATATAAGCTTCATAGAGAAGAATGAATGGAAAGTGAATGTACAAGAAACGAAAGTTACGAAAGTAATATTGTACGGCTTCAACTTTTGCTCAATGTTTAATTGGAGTTGGCATAGCCTATACAATTGTGGATGCAACTATCTCCAACAAGTTGACTAAAATGAGATTAATAGACCTGCCAATGTCTAAAGCAAGCTAAAAGCTTTTAACCAAAGAGAATCAGAAGAATTATTGTTTATAAAAGAGAAAGGTTTTTTATCTTGTTTACTATGATTTATAGCAATAAAAACTAAGAAAGAAAAACAAAATTCCTCATCAAACCACAAAATTGTTGCTAAGGAAACTAGCCACTTCATGTAGTTCACCAATCCTTTTACATAAGGCCAACCCATATCTAATGAATCCAACTAACATAGAATTCATCAAAGATCCTTTTACAAGGCAATAAGGATTCCCCCAATCCTTGGAAAAAAATTATGAAGTATAATGGGTGCCTTCCATCATCATGTCAAAGGGGAGAAAAGAGCTCAAATTTCTTCTTTCTAATGGTGCAAGCACCTTTGACTTTCATTCTAGTGAAATCAACCTACCTAGCAAACAGTCATTTGGAGTTTGGCAATTTTAGCTTTTGATTAATTCAAAGATTCAACCATATAGCATAAATATTCATTCAACTATGCTCTCCACTCTTTCATATATTTGAGATTTGGATGATTCATGAATCAATTGAGTTGGAGATTCAACTGAGAATGAATAGAAGCTAGAACTCTTATCTATTATTGATCAATTTGGAAATTTAGAAAATGACACCAAATGAACCAAACAACTCAAAAACCTTGATTGTTCATGTTTGCTTGGCAATTCATTCCACTAATTTTTAGAAAGTGGTTTTGGGTTCCTTAGGCAACTCCTAAACTAATCCCCAAATCATAAGTTCCTCCTTCTGAAAGAGAATTCACTTTAAGCCATAATGAAAGTGAAGCAAAAGAGTCTATAGTAACTTTACAACTTCCTTTGCTATGAAACTTTGCTTGGAAAATTGAAAGGCACTATTGGTTGTCGTCATCACACCAAGCTTCTTGTCTATAATAAAGTTGAGAGGAATCTTCTTCATAGGAGAGCACAAGAATGTGCTCATATTATTGATTGCATGGCACTCTCTTGGATATTTTATATGCTAGTTCTTGGGGTTGAGTTGTAATTATTTAATTACTCATTTTTTATGAAGAGACCTTTCTAGATGCTCTCTTCTTCTCCAAGATAAACATCAAGGGTGGGCTAATATTGTTATACTTCAACCTATGAAATAACTTGTCACAATATTCTAACTACAATTTTGTCTTTCATCTTTTTAAGCGTAATATCAGTATCATATGTAAGATAGTAAGTAGTACCATCTTAGGAGAAGATATTATTGAGCATGGCAATGGTAAGTGCAAGTTGCTCGTACATGTAAGCAGTCCAAAAGATCACTGGCACATGTTAAGCAACACCACATTGCATATTGTCTTGTCAATGAAGCCGTTGATGATGGCAAAGAGGTGATGATTTTTTTGCTCCACCTTAACTTAATAAAACCTTGAAGCCACCCCAAAAGTGTATGGTTAGGGAAGTTGTATAGTCTCCAAACAAGAACTCTGGAGAATAGGTTGCTTTAGCAACTTACATCAAAGACCGCATGAATAATTTTTTTTTGTTTTGCTTAAATGCACATGGTGAATAGCTCTTTCCATGTGTTCTATTTGCTTTTTAGTTTGACCATCACAAATAAGTCATGCAAATAAGCATATCTATCTTTTTTTAGGACATTTTTCTTGAACTTCTATATTAAAAGATCCAAACAAAGTTTCTAGCATTCTTCTTTAGATGAACCATTTGTTTTACAAAGATCATGACATTTTTTAAATTTCGGGGAAGAGGGTGACTAAGCAAACATACCATTGATGTTGCTTGGTTCTTCATTCCTTAACCCTTAAAGGATCGTCCACCAAATGATTCTTCCAATCTTCTACCTCCATCAATGCCCTTCTTTTTTTATGTCCATAAAATAAGTGCTTGTTTGGCTTGGTTAGTAATGGCACTGTCAAGGTGTAGTCCAATATTGAACATCATTAGAATTGGCACTTCATCTAGAGCAACAACAACAATCACCTATCATTAAAACTTCATGGCATACTCTTAGATAAATATGCTTCATTGTTGAGAAAGCTCACATTATCAATGTCATTGTTCATGGATTCCATAAGATAGAACTCTTGATTAATCAATTTTTTGAATTAATCCAATGATATTTTGAATATCTATTAAGGAGAAAATGTTCAATCAAGCCAAAGTACAATGAGGAAGTTTTAATCTAGCAAAAGATACCTTATTTGTTAAACAAATAATAACAAAAGATGAAGTATGTCTCTTTAGGTCAATTCATATGTCAATTTTGTCCACATCAATCATCCCATAATAAGTGAAACTCTCCACATTAGTCTCACCCTTAAAAAGTCTTCACAGATTCTTAGATAAGAAGGGTATTTTATTGAGAATATTTTCATCATAGTACCAATTCTCCTCATAGGTTTTAAAAGGGTCCCATGATGTGCTTCTCATTGTAGTGATCCCACTCTCACTCAATTGTATCCCATCTTTGTGGGTCATCATTTGCCACTGTCCTACATCACTTTTGGAAAATCTCCATCAATATGGCAATTTGTTACATCTATGTGCAAACATTGTTGATCGTAAGCATGAGCACTATACCCTCCTCGGCTTGCATCCTTCTTAGTACGTTGCCTATCTCAACAAGGAACTCGCCACAACCAAGGAACTCAACACAATTTATCCCGATAAAACTAGTTTCGTCAGATCTCCCCACAACTATAAGTTGAAAGCCTTTGTCACACGAGAACAAATCATAGAAATAGATGTTCTCTATTTTCCCATTTCTATAATTTGAATTAGCAAAAATCAATGAAGAAGAAAGAACAAGTGTAACCATTTTCAACTAAGGCAATCTACCCATATATATAGGATCTTGTACAATATCTTCATGAAGGATGATACTTTTACAAAGCAATAAGAATCCCTTAATCATCCATAGTAAGAAATTCAAAACATACGATACCCCTGCCATAAACATGTCAAAAGAAAATAATATCTCAAAAAACCTCTTTACTAAGTTGCAAACACTCTTAAGTTTTTTTTTTTAAAAAAAGCAACACATGTAGCAAAAATATTTTATAGATCAATTTTGGCATCCACTCCATTCAAAGATAAGAAAAAAAAAAGTACAGAACTTCAATCTATTCTGCTCTCCTCCTTTTAGTCTTATCAATCAATGAATCGCAATACTGAAAATTCGACTAAGAACCAAATTTAAAAGAAACTCCCACAACACTCATTTGTTCGATTGATTTGGTAATTTAGTTAATGCTTAATTTAAAAAAAAATCTTAAATCAAGTGTACGTTTCAAAATTTGATTATTCAAATGTGTTTGTGGTTTGTTGTGATGACCATCAAAGCTGGCTGGTTGCCTTGATTAAGTGATTCCCTATGATCTAATGCATTGATCAATCAACCAAAGCTCAGTTAACTTGAATTTGGGCATGAAGAAGTTTGCTGCACTTTTCAACAACTAGTACACAATGCTGTTATGTTCTACGTCTACTACAATTGCAGCTGCTTTTATGTTGTTTATTCTCTATATCTTACTCAAGGAAAAGCACAAACATTCCTTCAAGTTATGCCACACGGCCTTATAATGAATGCACCATCCGGTAAAACATTTGAAAAAGATACGTTGTTTTTTCTTATTTGAGATCTCAATGAACCTCTCTTTGGCCACCTTTTCTCTTGGTTCATCCTATGGTAGCCATAGCAAAACTGCAACCTCAAAAGAGCTTTAGATAGGAGAAGAGGAAGTGAGACATTAGCAATATCTAGGGATATCATAGAGATGCACATTATTAGTTTTAACCTCTAACTACAACCATAAGGAAACCACTTAAACCTAAAACTTGATCTTGTACTCATGTATGATCAGATTCTATTATTTTCACAAATTTTTATTTCACTTGTATTCTTTTGTACAACCCATTCAGTAAAACTCCTATAACAACAACCATTTAAACAACCCACAAGTCACATATTTATGGCTATTTCTTCTAGGTGAGCATTACATAATGCCAAGCAAGGTGGCTTAACCGTAAACAAAAAAAGCATACCTTATCATGTCTTTCATTCCAATATAGCATAAAAAAGTACTCTGAATCATAAACAACTCACCAAGATTTTTTATATTGAAAAAACCAACATAATTGGAGATTATTTTCACCAACAACATATAGATCTACCATACTTTTTATATTTGATAGCAATGTTAATTCTATAATCCTTTTATAGTAATATTTTTGGTATGTTAAAAAAATATTGGTATTTTCTCAAAAGAAAGTTAAGAAATTAAGTGTATGAGTTTAATGTGTAGAAAATGCAAGAGAATTGGGATTTAGAAGAATATCACCTTTCCCTCTCCACCTTGAAGATTTTATAATAAAAAGACTCTTTATATACTATGACAAAGGCCATCCCATTCCTGGGTGTAAAATAGGACTAAACCTATAATTACAAGAAGAGGACAGATTTAAAAATGCGTGTCATTGCTAAAATAAAACAACTATTATGGACTAATTAAAATAAAAAGTTTTCAACTCCCATTTATCCTCATACTAAAAGAAGTAAAATAAAAAATTAATAAAAATTCCTCCTTAGATGGTTTAATAAACTAAAAATCACATGCAAGTTTAATTTTTTAGACTTATTCATTTGTAAGGTTAATGGTAAACAATAACTTAAGAATGAAGACATAGCTAGGCCAAAACTAATTGGAAAAACTATCTTTATCATGCAAGTCATAATCCTCATTCTTCCACATAAATTCATTTATTTGAAGATATTAAAGTCAATTTTAGCTTGGTAATAGAAGATAAAATAAATCAAGAATGCTACAAGTAGGAATAATTCATTACAAAATTTCCCAGAAGATTGAACTTAAAGAGTATCCTAGGCCAAAATATATGATAATCCAAGCTCCTGTGATGCACCGAAAATGCAGGAGAAACCTAACAGCAAAAAGGGTCATACCGCCTAAAACAGCTTTACAATACAGAAATCTAAATCCGCACACCTGCGTCCCCCACTGTCCCTTTACGCAGGAGTTGACAGAAATCTTGCCGTCCCTTCCGTGCATAAGCTCGCGCAGCCCATCCACCTCGCCTTCCTCGTAAACGTAAATTTTGAGGGAAAGCAGGTTCCCATCGCCACCGTTAGGACAGGAAAGAGCACTGGCACGGTCACTGAACCTGGATGCCTCATATACGCCGTAAGCGACGGGCGAAGACGACGACGTGGAGACGGGAATGACGTAGAGGCGGTCGACGGACCTGGTGAAAAGGAACGTGGAGACAACAAGGGCCAGGGAACCAATCAGGTGCAGCCGCCCGCATGCGCCGTGATTGTGGGGAGCACCGACGGAGAAGAGCGTACGATCACGGCTCATGCTCCTGACGGCGGAAGAAGAGGAGCAAGGCGAATCACATACGGGAGGCGGAGGAGACTCGAGTAGTTTTATTATAAAATATAATTAATAGTTATGATATAGTTTCATATATTTTCGATGAAATGGGTAATTTTTTTTTTCATATAAAATTAGCATTTCATGATTTTATAAAAAAGAAATATGTTTGTTCATTTTATAAATATGTTTTATATTATAAAATTTTAATATTAATTTTGAATGAATAAAAAAACGTCTATGAACAATTTTTACTTACTTCAGTGAATAAGCTAAGTTGAAAATATTAGTGGCTTTGTGAAGGACACATCAAGACAAGTTCCGCGCATGTAATAATCTAATTAATAAATAATTAGATTATTACATTATGTAATTGTTCTAATGAAATAAAGTTTAGAAGAGACGAGATCCAAAAAAAAAGCTTTAGCAGCTTTGGAAATGTCTCAACCAGACGAATCAAATACGAAGATGATATATTAATAAATGTTTATAAAATGTTGAAAAATAAAATTCTATGATTTTAAAAGTCTTGGATACTTTGAAAAGTGATATTGTGACTAGTTCAATAACAATATCAACATGAATGTATACATTTTGTTATGCATAATCAAAATTGACCTTTTATGCTTTGGAAAATAAGAAAATTTTGGAAATTTGCCAAAAACAAATGTGATTTCAAGATTTTTAGGATGCTTTTAGAAAGTTGTGTTTTATTTTAGTAAATTTAAGCATTGTGCAAATAGAGGTAAAAAATTACTTTGGTATTTTAAGGTAGCTAAAATCATAAATAATATGTAATTATTTTTTTCCTTTTGTTATACTTATAAAATATATAAAAAAAATTGTTAGTAAATACAATGTTGTTATGCTTGATACTATTTGATTTCTTATATCAAACATATCATGAATTAATTGCAAAATGAGAAGAATCCTATACAATGGTGCATCAGATCTTTTAGTAATTATCGGATGATTATAGAAGGCATTAAGTCATCTAAGTCTTTTTACACTTCTGTATCTATATATTCATCTAATTTGGTTATATGTGTGCATATCTGTATAAGATATTGTACTAAGAGTTGTATTTTGTTGTAGTACATAGAATAAGGTGCACTACAATGATGAGGATATCAACAAGCACCACATGCTTTTATAGAAGCTTTAAATGTATTGCATCTATTTCATTCCATCATAGCATTTAACATTATTGGGTTCTCATAAGAATCTATATTTTACTAAAGCTGCTAAATGATTTCTAAATTGTTTCAAATAATTTGGATGATCATGTGATAAATGGCTAATGCCAATTTGCAATAAAATAAATTCAATTACTCTAGGAGACAATCAATTGCTTGGGTTTACCATTTTTTCCTTCTTCTAGAACATGCTTACTAGTGCATTTTAATATTCTAATAGCATGACAATTTATTTAAATAAATATTGTTGGAGAATTAGACACAATTTTGCATAAATAAATGTAAATTTATAAATTTATTTAAAATGTCAAAAACTTTAACATCGATACAAAAAATACTAGTCTTAAAAGAAGGGAGATATGTTTTAAATATTGAAGTACACTTCATCAGAAATTCAACATACCAATTTGTGAAAATTGGACAATATTTGCTAATAAAACAAGATGTCAAATTCATAGAAAACCGTTCTATTTTAATAAATATATGAATTTAAAAAAATTAATTAAAATGTCAAGTAATATAAAAAAATTTATAAAAATTTTAAGATTGATAAAGCTCATAGAATACAAAGTTTTAAAGTTAACTAATTAATTTTTTAAATAATTTGGATCAAACAATTTTAGATATACTAATGAGCTTATGTTTTAAATAAAATTAAATTATTTTTTATTTTTTTATTTTTTATTCTTTTAAACCCTTTCAACTAGTGAGTTTAAGAGGTGCCAAATGATGACTAAATCCCAACTATTGGTAGACAAATTAATGAGGTAAAGGAGTGGCTACTAAAGAATTATCCTTAAAGTTCATAGCCCTTTCAAGTAAAAGAGTTGGTGCATATGCAAGAAACTGCTCAAGAGGAATAATAAAAAGAAAAGGTATAGATGCAAGTGAATTTTTTAGAGCACTTTTTAGAAAATCTCTTGTAATGTTGTGACAAGAGATTAGAGGGAAATCTCTTAAGTTGCTTTAGAAACAATTAAGAAGGGTTAAGAGTGATCCGAGAGAAGGAAAACATGCTACAGTCATGTGAGGAAAAATGGAAGAAAAGAGCAATCAGAAAAGGAAACAAAAAGAATTGAGCTTGGCAAATTTTGAAGCGAGCACAAAAATAAGAAAAAAAAACCCTTTTTAGTATGATTGCTACATTGAAATTGAGGTAAGCAAGCCATATAATACATGATGTATTTGTTTGATGTATAAATGAATACAAATAAATGTCTTCTACATTCGATGACTAAACTATTAAAAAAGTATGATAAATTTGTAATTTTTCATTGTCATTATAACTTAATAATAAATTATTAATATTTGATATAAGTAATAATTGTCTTCAATATAAATAAATTTGAACTTAGTGAATGAACAAAAAGGATGTGTACATCTTGGTGTGTCTACTTCATGTATAATATATTAAAATTCATTAGCCTAATTATATGCTTTATTTGAAGTCATGATTGAGGATGACAATTAGTTGTTAATAAACTACATCATATATATTATGCAATGTATATGACATTACATGCATTTATTATGATTGCATAGAATAAAAAAAAACATGATAGTTTGATAAAAATAAATAAACAAGGTTTTTCTAACTTCCAAAAACTAGAGTTAGTCACCCAAGAATAGACACATATAAAATAAGAAAAACCACCAATAATAAGGAACAATGTTCTAAGGGTAATGACATAGAACTTTAAGCACAAAATATTGCAACTGATTCAAAAAGTAGTACATAAAGATGTACCTAAACATGAGAACAATGATAATGGGCATTATTAGATTCAAAAAATAATTCCTTAGAGTGCATTTAATATTGATTTGGATCATTTAATCATAGAAAAAAGTATTGTTTAATTTAAAAAATAGTTTGTAAGGGTACACCTAAATGTGAGAACAATAACATTGAGTGCAACTTAATTTAGAAAATACTTTATAAAGATACAACTTAATATGTTAAAATGATATGATTTAACTTGTTATTAGAGATTTAACTCTAGTTACAATAATAAACAATAAAATTACTAATTAAAAAAAGTATCCCAAGAAAGTAAGGTATAAAAATGAAAAATTGAAAAGAAAAATAAAAAACTTGAATTTAAATTTAAAAGCATGGGTGTATTTCATTTGCATATGATTATATTTTTTTTAAAATGTATAGCAAAGCTCTTGTGAATTTTTTTTATGCTTTTATATGTATATGGATTCCAATTTGCAACATGATTTTGTAGACTTTGACTATTAAGAAGCTATAATAGTTAGCTCAACTTATCTATGGCTTAATATTTATATATAATAACAATGCATTACATGAAACTTGAAAGGAGCTTTTGAGTGGAGTTATCACATTATTAGATTTAATCACTTTCATCAACATATAATAGAATAATAGTACTTCTGCTATAGTTGACATAGTTATGATAGCAATTTGACATAGTATTTTGAATTTACTTATTTTACTTCAACTACAAGATTGCAAATATTTAGGTGGCCTACAATAAATGGCAATATATGATTTATTATATTCCACATCACTAAATAAAAAGGGTTTAGTATATGATTTTCAAACAAGAAAGTTTTATATCAAGAAGAAGATCTTCTAATACAAGGTTTTCTAAAAAGAAAGTATATGGCTTAAAAAATCAACTCTAAAGTGAAGAACCACATGCATAAAGACCAATAGTGCTTTGGTAATGAGAAAATTTTGTTATTGTAAGTTTAAGATATTATTTATGAGTTTTTTCTCATGAAATAGGTTATATTAGTGAATCCAAGCTTAGTGTAAGCCCTTCTTAACAATCTTTTCTCCTTTATCCTTTACCACAATCTCCATATTGCTCTTTGGCTTACACAAATTTGTGTACTTCATCTATGTAATCTCATTTAAAAAAACAAATATGAAAATATGAACAAACATTATTTTTTGTACACATTGATTACCTTAAGTCTTGTTAGGATTTCCAATATGTTCTTAGTTGTTTCTCATCAAATATACCATTTTCACCCTTTTTTTCACTCCTTGACACCACCAAAATCTTTAAAGCTACATGAAACTTTAGAGCATGATAATTTAACAAATTTTCATAGTAGGATTTTAGTGAGATTAGAAACCTAGGGTTTCCATTTATTTTCCTAATCTAAACTATCCAAAAAAATGAATGTTTTTTTAATAAACTCATTGTTTTGAACATCATAACCTCATTGTCTATTGCCATAATACTTTCAAACTTTTTCAAATGGCCTTAAAGTTTTCAAGGGTTGTTAATCTCTTATAGACCAACAATATTTATGTTCATCAATTTATGAGATTTCTAATCAACTTCCTTCCAAAAAAATTGCCTTGCTATTTTAGTATTTCCAAATTTTTAGTTTAGGGTTTATATGTTTCTAATGCTTTCCCTTATTGTTATTACCATCAATACCACAAATAATATTTGCTCTTAGATATTTGTAAGTTTCTTTAATCAATCTTAATAGTCCTTTTAATGTTTGCTTTAGTTTTGTAATTAGGTTGAGTTATGATTTCATGCAACTTCTTATTTTATAACATTGTTATTTAGCCAATTTTAGTGCAATTCACTTACCATTTTTTCTTGCATGTCTTTAGCATTCCCTAGGCTTCTTTGAGATAACCACAATAAGCTCTCCATCCACCCTACATGAATTTTCATATCAAAACAAGTTGTGTAACACTCTTTAGCTACTTGTGGTCCTTTATAAGTAATCTTTCTCCACTTTTCCTTGTCATCTTGCTTACATCTTCACTAAATGCCCTTATTGTAATAATTCTTTTACTAAGATCACTTTATGTATTTACTAAATATTTTTATATGAACCAACAAACTTTGTGAGCTTGTAATGTGTTTGATGGTTGAACTTATGAAAAATAGATGATGAATCAATTATAGATGACTTGGAGTCTGATATGCACTTTCATAGTATTCAATAGGATTCCTTACAGTGATGTACAAGACTTGATAATGTGTGATAGCTGACTTGAACTTTAGCGCTTATCTCTAAAATCTACTATCGCATAATGATTAATGCTTTTGAGAGGGGAGATTGATGCTATAACACCTAATGTTTTTCAATGACCATTGAATGAATATAGATGACATATGTTCATTTATAAATCATCACATTTTTGTAGCTATTTGTTCTATTAATTTATTATATGTGTGTGTATCAATAATTATATTTTACTATGATGAGTAAGACTAAGTGTTCAGGGATCATGGAGATAAAGATAATTATTGTGTGTTTTTGCATGACTATTAAATGTAGCAGATCTATTACAACTTATTTTGTATACATCAAATATTATCAAGTTTTGTTTTAAGAATTAAGGGTGTGACACCAATGATAAAAAAAGTGGAGAGTGACTATTAAATATTATAATAAGAAAAGAAATCATTCGATAAAGAACAACTTCTAACAGGCTTTTAAGTTAAGGTTTATAGAGATGAATAGTTCCATATTGAAAAAAAAAGAAAAATATTGTCATACATTTAAGATCATAATTTTGGGATAAAAACCTACTTTAATTAATATAGGATAGATGAATTATGATAATACATCACTAGAAAAAAGAGTAGGTAATGAAATTATGGTATTGAAGTGATATCTCTTTCAATATGATAGGGACCAAGCAAAAGTTCATGCTCTTAAGCATTTGAGACCAAATAAGGAAAAGAATGATCATCGTGTGATGCATTAAAGAGAGAAATCATCAAGCAAGGAGTAGCCTAAATAGAGAGATACAATGATGGATAGTCTCAAAACATATATATATATATATGGGTTATATATGTAAAATAATGGTTTTATATGTTAAGATGATTTTGGGCAGAAAATCTATTTTGGTTAACATTGAATGATCAAAAAGGGACAACAATAATAGGTCATTAAATAAATCCATTCTAAAATTTATCTTAAAGAGAATAATATATGAACTTTTTTTTGGATATTTGCCTAATTAACAAGAGCTATTTTAGATAAAACCATAATCTAACAAAATTCTTTCACAAAGTGGTTACAATCATAATCAAATCAATCAAATACAAGTGATAATATAAGATTTTATAATCATATGTAAACTTAAAGTTCCAAAATTTGAAAAAACAAATTTTGATGCAAAAAATTTCTTGTGTAAACTTTACTATTTTAATGAACACTAAACATAAGGATCATAAAAAAAGATTTAAAAGTTATGAATGAACTAAAGCCTTTTAAAGATTTAATAAGTAAAGTTTTCATTTGAATGTTACCACCAAAGAGGGATCTCAAAGTCTTTAGAAATGATAAGAGAAGTCAAAAAGAATAAGAAGCTTTGACAAAAGATAAAAAGAGTAAGTTAGATGAAGCGACTTTCTAAGATCACTTATTCAATTATTCTAAATCCTTAGCTCTCACAAAATAATTCACAAAAGCACATCAAGTAGGAGAAATGTATTGTAGACCTTAAGCATGAGCTTTAAAAAAGCTTAGGGAAAGTATGTATCTTGTGCAAGAGGCTAAAGAATAAGGAAGAGAAGTGATATAACATGAGATTAACAAAACTTATGATGTCAAGTATAGAAAATGTTTCCAACACTTAAGTAAAGGTTAAACCTAACCAAGTTGGTATTTTATTGATTTTATAATGCATTACTCAAAGAGTTTTAATCTCAATCAAATTAAAATTTTTAAGTAAATCAATCCTCTAGAAATTAAGAGATACTTTTTTACAATTCTTAAATAATATTTAATGAAGTAAATAAATTCTTAATTTTTTTAAATTTCTATTAGTTTTCACTTAGAGAAAAATTTAAGTAATGGAACTAATTTTTAGAGTTTGCATAAATTTTAAAACAATTATATCTTTTAGTCTAGAAACAAAAATTAAGAGGTTAATTTAGATTTTATTATGCAATTAATTTTCAAATGTACTTTGTAGAAAACAAATCAAATGTGTTGAAAAAAGGCACATAGCCTTGAAAAGAATAGTGTTTTAATGCAGAGCAAAATCGAGATTTTCAACTAACTAAAAATCTTTAAAAATCTTGTCCAAACTAGTTGTCTATTAGCACCAAAATTTGACTTAGTAGTGAAATGTCTAGATTTTCCTTATTTACTTTGCATGAATTTAAAATGTTTGTATTTTTCAAACCACTTATCAAAATTAAATTTGTAAACTTGTTCTAGAAAGTGGTCTAATCAATCTTTGTGATTTGAACTCTAATGAGACTTCATGTATTTTATGGCCTCATGACTTGAAAACAAAGAAAACTCTTATGGAATGTTTGAACACTCATATACATCTCTTTTTTGAAGATTGAATATTTCAATGAGCTTCATTGGATATCACATTGAATTGTGTAATAAGATGTCCTGGTTTGCTTAACATGCCACAAATGTTGATGTTATATACATTGCAAACAACTTAAAAAATAATGGAATAGTAAGGTATTCTAAGGATGGACATATATGTCATTGCCTCTTTGAAGAGTTGAAAAGTACAGTTTATGACCTTACTTTATTCAAACGCTCCCTTTCTCCTGCCTTTCTTATTGATTTGTTCTTTATTGAGGGAATATGTGAAGCTAAAGCTCTTAATTATGTTATTATAGATAGTATCTAGACTAAAAAATTTGTATGGTTTGAAATGTGGTTCAATAAAAGTGATATAAATTATTATGAATAAAAATTTTAATTTTTTTAAAACTTATTTAAATAAACTATTTTAAGGTAATTGTTTTATGTTATCTAATAAGTCAAGAAAATCTTTATAAGTGATTTTGTGTAAATTTTAATTTTATTTTAAAACACGTTAATTTTTTTAATATTGTTTAAAAAACTATAAAATAAAAAAATTACAAATAATCATAAAGCACAACAATGATTTTTGAATGTTTTATTCTTAAATTCAAGATTACGTCCATCATTGATAAAAATTAGGCAAAAATAAAACTAATCAATATAAGTTTTTCATTAAAAAAATAAGTAGACTAAACTCTTATA
Source organism: Vanilla planifolia (assembly GCA_023846275.1). Classification (NCBI taxonomy): domain Eukaryota; kingdom Viridiplantae; phylum Streptophyta; class Magnoliopsida; order Asparagales; family Orchidaceae; genus Vanilla; species Vanilla planifolia. The sequence goes on from CM043870.1 coordinate 23,450,843, forward strand.
ATAATGAAATAACACAAACATGCTATAATGACCTTACAAAAAATAGCAATAAAAAATTGTGATGACACAAATCATATTTGAGGCAAACAATAATCTTATCCTTGATGAAATATTTAACAACAATCTCCATCATGTATAATAATGAAAACCTTATACCATACATTGCTCGATCTGATAAAATGTTTTGTCCTACTAAATAATGCATTGCGTAAGTATGATGGATGCATTATATTATACAAAGAGTAATTATTCGAAAACTCGATAAACATCTCTCAAGAAAATCAACAACATACTTGTACGATAAAAACATTATATATATATAAACAATATAATCAGCGTCTATAACTCAAGATCGCCTATGAATAATTTTCTATCTAATCTCATGAGATAACTAGTCATATTATATGATAGTGACACCATACAAGTATGATTAATACAAATGATGCAGACCTCACTTAATTTCCATTCATTTTTAACTATTTCATCATTGAGCCTTAACAAATGATGCACATTCTATAAACTTTTTTATGTTCTAAGGCAGAAATATATGTAAATTAACTTAGATGAGATGTGTGCCTTATGGCTATAACAATATAAATGAAAAGATGATTTTAAAAAACATTTATTACTTATACTTAATCTTAAAGAATTCTTGTATCTCATGTAAATTATTATAAGTTTACATTCTAAAACCAAAATAAGATGACTATATAAAAATCTCCTCCTTATGATTTTCAAGCTTATTTTTCTCTTAGTGTCTATTATAATTCTCACCGTAAATACCATTGTTAAGCTCTTTGAATTAAGTGATCAAACTCTTGACATGATTAACTTATTTGCTATTAAAATATATGATTCAAAAATACTTAATAAAAAATATTAGTAAAAAATAATGCAATAATTTTATTATTATCGAACTAGTAGTGCCAAGACTAAGCATTTAATAATAATTAGTTGAGAAATATAACAAAGTTACAAAATGTATTATTTTTCTTTAAAATAATCTATAAAATAGAAAAAAGGAAATAATCCAAAATTACATTGAATGAGAACACATACTTATTCTTCAATTGAAAATTACGATGAATGAAAACAAGGCCATTTTAATAATCTAAAACAACATCAAAATTTTAGAAAAATATTATATCGCATTCGTAATATATATCATATCATCATAATATCAATGTCTACATAATCATTGCATGATTTATTAATAATACAAATAACTATATATAATCAAACATAAATTTAAATTAATTAGTATATGCAACTAAATATAACTACACAAATCTATCAACATAAACCAAGCCAACCATTGTATTCTTCAAGGTTGTCACCACCAAAGGGTGAAAGTCAAAGCCTTCTACTTATGTAGTCCTTAATCTATAATCATTAAATTTGTTCCATAATTATTGCCTTGATTAATCTACTGTTCACTAAAGTGAATGCTATTAAGATCATTCTATCACGAAAACTCTTGATCGGACTACACTAAGTCACTCTACTTTGGATGCAACGGGTGCCGAAAGTTAATCCCACATTCTCTAATTGCTACGGATTTTACATGTTATAAGGATTCCTCACATCTCGCATTACAAGCCTGTACATGGGGTTGGCTCCCCCCTCCCTTTGTGCTCGGGAATACATACCCTGGGCCACTCACATAATTATCGAATTAAATGGCATTTTGGGTCCAATCCGACCCACTTCGTCACTTGATATTTCATGAGTTAATTATGACTCGCTGTGCGTCCAAGCCATATTGGGTTTCATCGAGACTTAAGCCCGACTCAAATCAATTCACACAGTCTCCTTACTCGCTGCTCCTTAGGCTCATTGCTCAGTGCTTCGAGCCACTTGGCTCAAGCCTATAAGCTTGGTCGTGTGTTGGGTTCTTTGGCCAAATTTTTTTTTTGAAAACATATTTTATATATTTATTATTATTATTTTATTAATTTAAAAAAATTTAGCTGTTAAAATAATAAAATATTTTTATAACTTCTAAAAATAATAATGCAAGTGAATGAATGATATGCAACTTAATTGTGTCATATATAAACAAGTGATAGAACAAACAATCAAACTTGGTTGATATTTTGAAGATGGATTTTAAATGGTTAGCTACTCCACCAAGAGTTTAATTAATGGCTCTTTGATATGTTATTAAGCCAAAGTTAGAGCATATCTACAAGCACTACTTAACATTGCTTCACTTGTAGATTATTCCATAAGACATCTGGTCAAAGCTCAGTAATTAGTGGACCCTGTAAGGTCTTGAGATGCATGACCTGAAAGACACGCGATAAAAATATTAAAGAAGCTATCATAATAGTTTTGTTATCATCAAATAAATAATGCCATAACTAAGGGTATAATAATGACCTCCCAAGTGAACTAGTGGACAACCAACTACAAAACGTTGCCATAGGAGATCACACAAAGTTATAAAAGCAATGTTTCGAAGTTCTACTTCACCATTTGGGACAAAAATATAAAGCATTTACCATGGGACTAACTTCCTGATCTTGGGAGTAACCAGAATCATCCGATAATTCAATTTTGAAATCGAATTATCCTAATCTTCTCCACCATTTTATAATACATAATTATAACCTTCATTGGATCATGTCATTTTGTGATCGCAAAGTCCATGCGTATTCCACCCATAGGATGTATATCTGATCATCTGATCCGGATTTAGATATAACGACTCTAATCAAATTTTATTTCTAAACCTCTCCAATTAAATTTCATCAGTCTGATCGCACAGTTTTGCGATCGAATGGTCCAGGACATTAAAATCGAATGGCTCCTACAAAATGACTTTTTAAGCCATTTTTTTGAGCCAATATGATCTTTTATTTAAATAATAATTTTTAATTAAAATATACAAATGCTAACGAAAGCTTGATTAATTTTCTTGTTTGGTAAGTACTTTTAGCTGTTGGAACTTATCTCTAAATAGAAGAATTTTTGTACAAAATTAATATATTAGTTTTTATGTAATACAAATAAAAGTTTCAAGTCGCAATGATCATCCATTAACAGACAAGTCTCATTGTCGCTTCCATATGCTCCTGTGCCTTTCAACCATCAAACGCTTAAAATTTTATTTTCTTCTCAAATAAGCTAAGTAATCAATTTTCTCTACTCTTAATTGATTTAATTAAAATATTTTACCTCATTAATTATTTTGTCAAGCATAAGATTTTGTTTCTATTAATTTTGATTTTATATCATAAAATATTTTTCTTCTATTATCATTTCATTATAAGGCCATTGTAGCTTGTCCTATTTATTTCACTGTAAGGTAGTAGTAGCATGTCTTATTTATTTTATTATTTTGAGAGTTTAGCTTACCCGTCTTCTGATAAAAGACTTATATTTAGTATTTTAGTTTTGTCTAGCTTTTGTTAGGGTTGGATGTAGGCTTAGTTTTAACCAAATGCCTAAACATTATTAGTATACAATTTTAATTAGTTGATTTTTTATAACATAATTTGTATAAAAATTAATTTATTTTAAAACAGAATTAAAATTTGTACAAAATCATTTTTACAAATCTTTAAAATACTTTTAAACTATACCTTTAAATATATTTATAAGAAATCAAAATTTTTATTTTTAACAATTCCACTCCCCTGTTGCTAAACCACACTTCGGTCTTTTCTTTTATCAAAGACTATAATGGATAATAACAAAATCATTTAACATTTCTATGCTCTAAGCAATTTCTATTTTTATATCAATCCTTTCATAAACACTTCATTTTTTTTAAACCAAGTGAAGATGTAGTTTGACTTAGAATTGAATAGCTAATTTTTATAGATTGTTACCATCAAGATACATGTTGTTAAAATGATTACAAATATATCATATAGTGTACAACAATATGATATAACATAGTATCCAAAAATGTTTTTGATCTTTACTTAAACACATACTTTTACATAAGATGTAAGCATGCTGTATTTCAAAATCCTTCAATTAGAAATAAGATGGCTTCATCAACTAGTTTAGTTTTACTTGAAATCTTATGTTCAATCACTTCTAAAAGCCTAATAGTTAATCTAACTTGTGACATAATGTCTTTTAATCATATTGAAAAGTTATTACATAGATGTATTTCTTTACACAATTGCTTATTACAGTGTTTTCTCACAATCTCAACACAACATTGATATAAATTTTTATTCTTAATGATTGTTTCATTGATATCATTTATCACTCTATACATGCCTCATAAGCATAGGTTATCCTCCTGGTGGTCAGAGACTACATGGGGAGGCCGCTCCTGGTGGCTGGTAAGAGGGTTTTCTCTCATGCTGGTGAAGCGATGGAGGTCCAGACTATGCTTGAGGCCCTCAACATGCTAAGAGTTCCCTTCCCCATTACAATGTCGTAGAGATTCAGACTGACTCGATGATGGCACTTCAGGAGGTCCGTAAGTTGATATCCTACCCCCCTGTGGTAGGCCATTTTGCTGAGACTATCAGGTACGCAAGATGTCTGGAGGCAATCAGATTTTCCCACATTTATAGAGAAGGGAATGTGCCTGTTGATTGGGTGGCACGTACTGCATGCTGTAACGAGTTCGTCTGGGAATGGGGGGGAATCCCTTCCTAAGCCCCTCATTAAACTTATGCTGTTAGATTTCATGTTTGATCCTCCCTGAGGATTTCATATGCGAAATCTTTTTATATGGCTTATGCCACTCTTTGAATAGTTTAATATATTATATATTATAAAAAAAAAGAAGCATAGGATATCATTTAAATTCATAATACTCAATAAATACAAAACTTGGGTAATAACTTTAATAATTATAAAATAATCATTATAATTTTTTTAATAAAAATTATGTCTTTAAGTACTTTAGTCCTTTGAGATTCTAAAACATTTTACAAACCAAAATCAAAAGAAGAAGAAGAAGAAGAAGAAGAAGAAAAAGGAAGAGAAGAAGAAGAATGAGAAGAAGAAGCAGAACAAGAACAAGAACAAGAAGAAGAAGCAGAAGGAGAAGAAGAAGTAAAAGGAGAAGAAGAAGAAGAAGAAGAAGAAGAAGAAGAAGAAGAGGAAGAAGAAGAAGAAGAAGAAGAATAGAAGGAGAAGAAGAAGAAAAGAAGGAGAAGAAGAAGAAGATGATGAAGAAGGAGAAGAAGAAGAAGATGATGAAGAAGGAGAAGAAGGAGAAAAAGAAAGAGAAGAAGGAGAAGAAGAAGGAGAAGGAGAAGGAGAAGAAGAAGAAGAAGAAGAAGAAGAAGAAGAAGTAGTAGTAGAATGAGAAGAAGAAGAAGAAGAAGAAGAAGATGATGATGATGATGAAAAAGAAGAAGAAAAAGACGAAGAAGAAGAAGTAGAAGAAGAAGATGATGATGAAGAAGAAGAAGAAGAAGAGGAAGAGGAAGAAGAAGAAGAAGATGATGATGATGATGAAGTAGAAAAAGATGATGATAAAGAAGAAGAAGAAGAAGAAGAAGAAAGAAGAAGAAGAAGAAGACAAAGAAGAAGAAAAAGTTAAAGAAGAAGAAGAATAAGAATAAGAATAAGAAGAAGATGAAGAAGTCAAAGAAGACGAAGAAGAAGAAGACGAACAAGACAAAGAAGACTAAGAAGAAGAAGAAGATAGACTGTAAGTCAAAATAGTGGCCATGAATGCTCTTCAATACGATAAACATAGTAGCAAAATGAGCTTTATCAAGTCCATTTCTCAACCAATATAGGCTCTACAAATGATTATAAACAAAAAAGTGGTGGATGATGCATATAATGAGCTAAGCTTTGTACATAAGACTTATTAGCAATGTCTTTCAAAATTAATTTAAAATAATAGGCAACAAATTAAGCCCAATGATTATTTTAATATTTCACACAAAGAAGATTTTTAATGAATTTTTAGTTACCAATATTATATATTATGACAAGAATGACATTTTTTGTAAATGCCATAAAATCAAAAGCATATGTAAACTTTCTAGATGATATACTTTAAGAGAGTAAACTACAAGGTACTCAAAGATCTTAAAAAGTTATCCTTCAATCGACTTCTCATTATAGTATAACTACAGTTTATACAAAAACTTCAAAAAGATTTAATAATCAACTACACTTTTTCTTTTTCTTTTTTCATATTGTAGTAATATAACTACCTAGGCATGATAGGATTGACCTTTATATCCCAACTCATAAAAGGCTTCATCTGACATTCGTTGATGATAAGGCAAATTAGAAGTATTTATAGGTACATAAAAATCATATATATCACTACCATGAAATTGCCATGTCAATTTTATATTGCCTTTCTTTAATTTGAAATGTAGCATTTATGGTTGGTTGAGATGCAAGTGCAACAGCATTAGTAAAATAATCTCCAATACAATTTTGTCTTTTGTCATCACACCCCTAAAATGAAAATTTTGAGAAGTTGATGATGCATCATTAAATGCATTGTTATTTCATGTATTATAACTTATTTTTTTATTATCGAACAAACTCATTGAAGATTTCTTATATTCTAAATGAAATACCACCTCTAGTAGCCTTATTACAAAATATACAAATGAGAACCATTTTCTATTATATTCTAGTTTTTTTTGCACAATTTCATGTGAAGTCATTTTTTGTCTAATTAATTATGAAGGATTCAATGGAAATGGTGCAAAATTGATATTTTTCATGATTTCATTATTGTTACAAAAGCAGTAATAACAATCCAAAACAAATATTATACACAAAAAACTTACTAAAACTTAATTAATTGATTAATAAAATAAATATTACTACTAAGTATGTATGGTTTTACATCCATCAAAAAGCTATGGTCAGTGAATCATGACATTGTGGCTATAGTTGCAAGTGAAAGACCTATGTGATAGTTAAGGTGATATCAATGAACTCAAGAGACCATAGCCATGAGCTTATCAGTACAAGTATGCAACATGCAAAACTTGAGGCAAGAGGCAACATCTTGTTGTCCATCAAACCTTTTCATAATGCAAGCATGGCTCCAACTAACATCAAAGATTTAATAGATAAGATTATTATTACCATAGTGTTAGTAAAAAAAATAATTATTTTTACCTTGCAATGTATAGTAGAATTGAAATGGGGGTGAGAACTAACAAAAACATGAACAACAAAAATGGTGGAATAGGAGATAGATCCTTAGAAAGCCAAAGACTCAAAAATGAAACTAGGAAACCCTAAGAAGCCTACTTAAAGTGTAAACAATCTCATTCTAGCCTAGTTAGAATAATAGAAAATTCCAAGTAGATATTGAATCAATGAATTAAACAGTCCAATATATTGGTACTTTTACGAATTCAATCATTTTTGGTTCAATGTTCATACTTGGATTGGACCCTTAGTCAATTAATGATTGAACAATTTGAATTGAATAGTTTGATCAAATTTTAAAGCTATTGAATATTTTGATAATTTGACATCAAATTAGGTTTCCCAATTTTATTTGTAAGTTCAAAAAAATAATATCATTTGTGTTAAGAAATCCAATATGATTTGTGATTATAAGATCTTATTATCATTAGCTTGCATCCTAGTATTTAGGCAATCATTCTGGCTACACAAGTTATGGGCTAGACCATGTGTATTGAGATTCATCAAAGGCTAATAAATTATGACGACTAGTGATCTGCTATAAAATAATATATAATCTAAAGATAAGTCTTGGTGAAAGAATTTTAGAAAAGCTAAGAAAGATTCAATTACAAATGAAGATCCAAGTTTGAAACAAAATGTATTTTAACTAAAACTAATGAATAAAAAATCAAATCTTTTCTCACATTTTTACTTTTTTCATATTATGAAGTACAATGTAAGTACTTTTTCACCTTTACATAATATGACTTTTTACAAAATATTAAACTTGATCATTTTAAATTTTTTTTAGCTTTCTAATATCAGAGTAAAAATATTATGCCTAAAATAAAAAAGGCTATTAGGAGATCTAAGCCAAATCACCCAATTTAAAGAGTGAACGGGCCAATCCAATCTAGCTAAAAATGGAATTTTAAGGAAAAAAACATTTTTGAAGTGGGGATTTTGGATTTTGTTTCAAAATAGAGTTACACCAATTATTTAAGGATATATTTACTTCAAATTTGTCTTACTTTACTAATATTTAATATTGATTGGATATAATTAATAGATGTTGTATTTGTCATAAATAGTTCTAATTTTAAAAGCTTAGATTGTCACAACTTGATAGATCTATGTTCTTATTTTTGTCTCAACATAACTTCCACAAGTTACTAATGCAAGAGACGTAAAAGGACCAATTGTAATCATGTAATCTTATTCTTATGATTTTAAGAATAAAATCCTCTTGATCATTTTTTTTTTCTTTGAAAGACCAAGGCATGATTGTAAGAAACCTCCAAAGGGTATTGAACACTCTTAGCCAATTCTCCTGCTACATCTTCCATCTTTTAGAATAAGTTATTAGGTATTCTTAAGGTAACAAAAAAACTTAGTTACTTGTAAAGTCATTTTAATGCATATAATTTGTATACAATAATAAAGCATGACCAATCAAAGACGAACCATCTCAACTCACATGTATATGATACACTTAATCTGGTGTAAATGCACCAAAATGTTGTGCAATTCAACACTATGTAGGTCTTGCACAATGAAGATAAATGATGCAGGACAAGAATGACCAACTAAACAAGAGCATAAAGATTGTGAAGTACATGAATATCAAAAACAATTTGGGCTTAAATTTCATAGGAAAAATATTTATCAGTCCCATCATATAAACATGATAAAAAGAGTTAGTCATGACCCAATGGAGCTAATTATAGGCTAATAAAAGAGAAATAAATTAATAAATTATGAAATATAATAATTTATTTTTTTAGTCTAAAATAAATCTTCTAAAATATTTAAGTAATTAGAGACAAAATATCATATATTTTATAGACAAAATCTACAAAATTAATAATAAACTATAAAACATATAAAATATACATTATAATTACTCTGATAATATAACAATATTAACTAGTGACAAAAATCTAAATATATCATAATCACATAACAAATATCTCCAACATCTACTCATTGCATACTTAAATATTTAATTCTGCTAGGGTATCCAACTTTGTGTTGTAAACCAGGCTTACCTGTAATATAAGTATGAGAAATAAGCATAAAAAAGTTTAGTGGATAAATCATAAATAACAAGACAATATAATACAATAATATAAAAAACAACAAAACTATAAAATCAAATAACAAAATGGTATACGAAAGAACAAATATATTAAATTAAAATAATAGTAATAAAGAAATGACTTTTCTGATTGATTTGTATTTTCTACTTATATCTTTTTTTCTATATTTATTTTATTTTATTTTATTTTTCTCAGTTCATTTCTTAAGTCAATTTAGGTCATGTTTACTTTTGACTATTATCCTTATTCATATCAAAACTCATCAAACTATATCTAAAGATTTATTATATCATGTTCATATTAATATTTATTGAACTATATCTAATATGTTATCGTATCATTTCTAAATTAATATCCATCACAAATGGGTAGGTCTTTACGAATAGACATATCAATATGTTGACATTATATCAATTATCATTAGTATGATTTTAGAAATCACGTTTAAACCATGAGAAAACATTGTAAGTAAAAAATATATTTCTTATCATTTTATTATTTCTATTCAATGTTTCACTTTCATATGTTATATCACAAAAATAATCATATATTTCTCAGTTTCTTGCATTATTTTTTCTTTTATTTTTATTCACATATGAATTGTGTTTATTTAGTAATAATAAACTATATAAATCTGATTATTAAAATTCAAAAAGATAAACAGTTTCAATTTTATGATTATAAAAAGTACTACTTATTTCAACATGTTCAAGAAATATAAATAAATAAACATACTTATTTCACATTTAATTTATTTTTCTAACTAATCTATGTGTTGAAGATTTATCTCCTGAATTGATTTGTCTTTTAGTTCTTAACTTTTTTTCTTCACATTTTTGTTCTTGAGAGTATAAAATTCTCAAATTTTGTTAAAAGTAATTATTATCAGAATTTCATAAAATATCAATTTATTGTGAATAGAAATCAATATATGTACCTCAATTTCAATTTCATAACGAACAACCACGTCAAATTAGGGCAATCCTCAATTTTGTAAATTAAACAAAAAATGATTCTTAGTCTTTTAATTCTTAATTGAAATTTGACCTTCAATTTGCAGCTGTCTATGCACGAAAAAATGACTTTTTTTTACGGTAGCTTGCGGTTTCCGTTCGAACAACGAAATCTCCTGCAGCTATTGTTGCAATGGAGAAATTGATTGACGAGGAAAAGCTTCTCTTTCCTCCAATTAATAATTTCTCAAATTTTCCTAAGCTTCCCGTGAGAAATCGGCGGAGATTCTGGGCATGCGGTCACCGACGACGAGAACAATAAGGTTTGAAGATTTTTTTTTCCAAATTCCGCCGCTTAGGTTAGGTTTGATATTTAACTATAATATTATTTAATTATTAAGTCGATTTATATATATATTTATATTTAAATATTTAATTATAATATATTAATTAATTATATAAAAATTTTGTAACAATTTCGAACAAACTCTAATTGACATGAAACAAATATCGCTAAATTCATCTAAAAAAGCTCTATTTCAAAATATTTTAATTATAAAATGTTAAAATATTTTTTATAATATATATTATGAGAAATGTTACAAATAACATTTAAATTCGTTAGAATAATAGCATTTAACAAATATATGTTATAAAACTAAAATAATTTCATTATAATATTTTAAAATTCAAGATATTATATATTCAATCTCTTAAAAAAAATATATAAAATATGTTTTTATATTGAAAAATTAGATTAACATAAAAACCTTTAAGAGATAAGTAAAAAACACATTTTTATATTACAAAATTATGTGAACATAAATTTTTTAAAAAATAAATAATTTTTTTATTTTATATTAAATAATTATTTATAATATCCTATTTAAAAAAAATTTATGAATAAATAAATAATGAATTAATTGTGACTAAAAAATATATTTTTTTATGACTTAAATATTTGAATTGATTTGATGATTTTCTTTTGAATTCAATTAGGTAAATAAATTTTTATTTTTTTTATCTTCTCTATTATATTTTTTTCTTAATTTAAATCCTTATTTTTCATAATTCTTATTTTATTTAATCCAAAAAATTATTTCATTCCATCACATGACCTAATCTCCCTTTTATCTACATCAACAAATCATAATAGGTACATGAGTAAAAAAACATTATGCTTAGGCAAAGTCCAATCTTACACTTGTATAAATGTAACAATGTGTATATAATTCAACAAAGGTAAATTCCATTCTTATCCAAGTAAGAATTATGTGCAACAAGGTTCAACCACAAAGTCGTTATTCTATGTTCACAGCTAAGAAAAATGTGCATACAAATATAAGGAAGATTCATGATTTAAAACTATTCCTCCCCAATATAAAATTAATGACAAAAGAGCTGGCAAATCTTTGGCCTTCTATGAAGTTAAAAGAGCAATTATTTATAACAACTAAGACTTGGTTTCAAAAGTGTGTAATCAAAGAAACATTATGATGGTCTTCTCATTAGATTTTGAAAGATAAAATTAACTAAATAGACAACAAATCAAGAATTCTACATAAAAACCCTATCAAACAATAAACATATCATTAAATTTCTTGGTCATAGAGTCTACATGTGATGAGAAGTTAACGTTGAATGGAACTGTTTTCATACAAGATAACACCTTATTTCAATCCTCAGATTTAAATATAGCACAACAACAATTCTCTTGCATAATGGAACGACTATTGACAATGAAATAAAACACAATGGCATTTGAACAAGTGTATCAAACTATTTACCATCCTTCCTTAAATCTTCTTTCAAAGGACATAAAAAAGACTAGAAGAACATATAAACTAAATGTGAAAGAATGGAAGGGAAATGAAAAACAAATGAGAAGAAATGAGCAAAAAAAGGAATACCAGATGAAGCGATCTTGTGAGACATCAGTTTTTTTTTTTTTTTTTAATATCATTCTTCATCAGTGAGACAATTACTACGAAAAGATTTCAAAATAGAAGAGTCACTTTTTGCATGCTGTTTTCTTACAAATCAATGTGCTATTAAAAAGCATTCAAGGACAACAAATCCAAAGTCTTTCAGAATTAAATCATCTACCAAAACAATGCTTATCTTCTACCATACATTCTCATTTATAATTCTTGATACAATGTGTCTTGGATGCTTGTTCTCTGATAAAGTACCCAGTATATATGCAGAAACATGCAACAAAACAATATCGCATTTAACAACCAAAACTAAAACATCCTTCTTCATCGAGTATCCTCTAATGTACAAGATACAGCTGTCATACACAGAATTTAATTAATACGATGAGCCTTCAAAAGACACAAGTGCATGAATTGTTCGCTTGCCACTTCCTAGCAAGTAATCAGGCTACACAAAATAGAATAAAAACCAAAAAACACAAAATAAAAAGATATCTATCTAATTATATAACGTTCAGCTAACTAGTTCATATAGACGATATCAAAGATTGCACAAGCATTCAGAAAGCAGATGAACATCTCACCCCAACAAAAATGAACGCTATGACACAATTACCAAATAAAAACCCAGCAACGAGCAAAAACAAGATCTTAGGGAAAACAACTTTTACAAGACCCAAATCAGTTGCACATAATAATTCCCATATTAATTCTATCTACAGCTCTTCATCCGGTAATAATGCTGTCAAAAGTGAGTATTTAACACGCAGTGAAATTTTACCCCTCTCCACATTAAGCTTAGCCCCAGACACTACCCAATAGCCTGGTGAATCCTGGGGTCCCCTCACCATCTCAGTTGTATCAATATATCTAAGCATCTTTGGAGTTTGAACCGGTACCGGAGGGCCGCCGGGATACACAGCCGAGTTTATGTTCACGTCTGAAGGCTTAGGAGGAGGTTTCTGAATGTTCGTAGTGAAGTGAGTGCTGATCAAAGTTGAGATGAGACCAGATTTATGTGCTGCACCAGGTGATCCTTCCCATTCTGGATTCCTAAGAAGGGATACGTTTGATACAGTAGAAAACTGTAGACGAAGGAAGAGTACTCTCTTGAAGCCATGGTGAGCAACATGTAGTTGGGCTCCAGTGACGATGGAGTTATCATCATCTGCTTCTATGGGTGCAGTGCAAATATGAGAGAAATTACGATGTTGAAGAGGCTCGTAGTAACTCCGTTCATCGAATTCGCGTGAATAAGCGCTACATGGGTTGTCTTGGAGATGGAAGATGCGAGGCAGAGAGGACAGGTGTTGGAGATGAATGGCTAGTTTATTGCTTCTTTTTCCCTCGAGATACAGACGAAGGCCTGTGACTGGCCTCCTTCCTACATCAACCTGCATTATGGAAGTTTCAATATGAAAATCATGTATAACTAGTATCAGTTAAGACTGCAGTCTTACATCCAAATATTATGATTGAAGAGAACTTACTATATCATCAAACCAACATTTAAGTAGGACACAAATCTAGCTTTGAAAAATTAATCATAGGAATTGGTAAGATAAGCAGAATGGAACAGAAGCTTCTCTTTACAACTCCTACAGGCTAGACAATAGGTTTCTTCTGCGAAAGCTTTAACCCACGCCATACTAGCCGTGGAACACACCAAAGAAATTAAGTTTTTTTCACAATCACAACCTTTAAAAGACTTAAAATAGCGAGCAAGGTTATATTACTTGAGAGAAAACAACTGATCAAACTTCAAATGGATTCTTCCGAGTTGTGACAAAATTAACAACCAGTGAAATAAAAAATAGTAGACTAAATTAAGTTGCAATGTAAAGCTGTTGTATATGAAGATACACAACAGAAGTCATTGGTTTAACAGACATATAATTTGGTTGGAGTAGTAAAATTACCCTATCAAACAAAGAGTGAGTTTATTTCAAATTATTCAAACATATGTGGAAACGAACATAGAAAAAATTGCAGGATGGTCAACAGTAAATTATAGATCACAAGAATGTAATATGAAGATTAATTACCACACTAGTATTGACATAAAGCCTTGGACCCATAAATTTAAACTGTAGTGATGCACTGCTTTGCTGTTTCCTTTGAGGACCAAGGGGAAGATCACTGAAAACAGGTGCCCATTGTCTTGGCAACTGAAACTCCAGAAATTGATGAAGTTCCTCTATCGGTGGTTTATCTGTAAGAGTTTGATATTACTCTTGTATACAGTTTCTAACCTCAAAACAAAAAAAGAATAGAATAGCTTCTCCTCTAATTGACATGTTTAAGATAAATCGATAGTACTAATCTTGATATGGCATTGTCTTGCATATATAAACAATGAATGCTAGTTTCTTTCTGTCATTGACATGTTAAATGCGAGATATAAAGAACACTGATGTGGATGATATCTAATAAATACATCAAACCCATGAATCAACAAAACTGAAATCAAATATCTTAACAGTTTGATCACTGAGTGTAAAGCTCATATTTAGCTTTAGTTTCATGATTCTCTCCTCACAAAACAACCCATAATTTCAAAGAGACTATATTGGTCAATTACAGGGAAAGACAAGAAAAATTGGAATTTCAACTCAATTTAATGTCATGGTGCACATCTGTCATTCTCCTGAATTTTTGCGGAAAGTGCAGGTAAGTGATGAAAATCTATAGTAAATTGGAATTACTATTTCAATTTAATGGTGTTAATTTAGTTCAAATTTCTGAGAAAAGACAATCAAATATAAATGCCATGCATAATATAATAAATTTAAAAGGAATATGCAGCATGTAATATTATAGATAACATAACAAATCAAAGCAAATATGTCTGTAAAATATATAAATTAAAGCTACAAAATTATTTCAAGCTTAACGAATGATCCATATCTATCATAATAGAATTAAAAAAACCAAAAGATGTGAAAGCAAACAAATTTTGGGGCAAAGGTGATAAATTGGAATGAATTTTGGTCAGCAAAGTTTCATAATAGGCTTCAGCAGTAATTTTTTAATAAAAAAGTTTAACACTCAGTTCGCCTCGTGAGTTTATGTAGAAAATTACTATCATTGGACTGATTTCTTGATTGATTTGGGTGACATCAAAATTAGATTTTTTAAGATGGTTTGGGGATTTAACAAATCAGATTCCTTGGTTGATTTTGCTAATATATCGATCCAATTTCTTAGCCTATTTGAGTGACAATACCAAATAAATTATTTTTAGCTCCTTTTTGGGATCATTGGTATCTCTATTTCCTTCTTTATCCTAAGTTGGTATTCCTTCAATGAATGGCCTATGGGTCATATCTTTTAAGGGGTTGCTTCCTTTTTGAAGAACAAATGGTTTCCTCATCACTTAAATATTGTTTATTGATGAATCAATGGGAGCTCGAGACAAATATTTCTCCCTAAAAAATTTTATAGAATCATAGTTGTTAGCCCTTTCTTTCTCTTCACATAATTTTTCCCTTTTGCCACCTTTGATGTTACACGAAGATGAGCATCAATGAGGAGAGTATAGTGTCTAGTCAACAAAAAGATGCATCTTCATCAACTAAATCCGAGTCCATTTCACCACCAATTTTGTAAACCATTTGATTTATAGTATCATACCCTTTTGGAGAAAATTCTTCTATGCAAATTACATACATGTTAGATGAAAATTTTCTTTATAATAGTCTCGGTTAGACCTCTAAGTAATTAGAGGGTATAGAAATTCATTTACATCATCAATAAAGCAAAGCCTGAGTATGAACAACCTAATATATTTTAATAAGAAAATTAATGATTTCATTGAAATAATAGAGTTAATAACTTCTACACGTCAACCCCGACCTACTTGTTCCTTCGAATTGCCAAGGCAATCTAGGATGTCGTTAAGGGGGATTATTTCAACCTAGAAAACACTTAACAAGTTTTCAAGAGTAAGAATAAATTTAAGAAATAAATGGTGGAACAATAAGGATATTACTACGTACTATAATGCACTAAAAAACTTCAACAAGAATTGGATATGAATTGTGAGGTAAATTAGGAAGACATTGAGAAGAATGTGAAGCTTCAACATAACCTTGCATAGGAATGCTTATATGAACTTTATGCAAACTTCAATAGAGTTAGATGAAATTTAGATCCAATATTGGGTAAGAACACTTGCATGAATTTCATGCAGGCTTCAACAAAGAGTTAGATGAAGTTTAAATCCAATATTACATAGACAACTGTTACCATTTATCAAAGAAGCTGTCTTTAAGGTGTATTGAAAAACAAATAAGTATAAAGTCATGTTTGGTGGGAAAACAAACTCACTCATTGTTTTTTTAGGTGAGAGATCCGTAGAAATTACAACTCTTGTGGCAAAAAACATGCAAAATCAACCTAGTAGAGATAAAAAAAACAAGTGCAATGGCCATGATGTAGTCATTATTACAAAATTGGGCATGTTAAAGAAAAATGTTGGAACCTCCATAGAATCACAAATCCCTAACTACATTGTGGGAAAATCATGGCAAGAGCTTTGCAGCTTCTATTAAGAAAAAGCCAAAAAAATGCATGAGCAAAGAGCCAACTGAAATTTTCCTAAACAAATGACTACTAGAAGAACAGTAACACCTCCTAGCCAACAGGTAATATTAGACTCCAACTATTGCAAGCGCAATTTTACTAATAAAGAAACAATCTTGCATGTGAAAAGTAAGAATCATTGGACATTTGATCTTGGTGTCTCAAGACTATAAGTAAACCATCTCTATTTTACTCTTACATTACTTATCATAGTAACTCTAGAGTAACAATAGCATATAGGACTTACTCTTTTATTATTAGAATAAACTCAATTTATTTGTTGAATTCACTTATTGTACATCCAATTCTTCATGATCCCAAACTAGCATGTAATCTTATTTCAATTAACAAGTTGACTCACAATTTTAAGTAAATTACTAAATCCTCTAATATATTGTGTGAAATGCAAAGCTAAGATTGGAGTAGATGATTGACACTACCACAAAAGATGGTGGATTATACTTTCTTAACAATGAAGTGTAGAAAAACAACTCACTATGGTCAAGATCCTTTGTTTCAAATCATGATGCATAAATATTGTCGCACTACAGGCTTGGTCACCCAAATTTTTATTATTTGAAACATATGTTCCCTAGTTTGTTCATTAATAAAAATCCTAGTTCTTTTAGTTATGAAGTCTATCATTTAGCCTAACACACTCATACTTCATTCCTTGTTAGACCACACAAAAAGTCATATTAATTGGCTATCACATCTCAACAACCACAACATTTACCAAAGTTGAAGTACAGAGATATATCCAACAAGCTCTTGCCTACCTGAAGGGAAGACTAGTAGAAGAAACGGGCACCTTGGAAAAAAATGGTACATGAGAGATGGCTAAACTATTTGACGAAAATGGGTTGTCGCAAAAAATTACCTATAACCAAGGGATTCACACAGAAATATGGTTTAAATTACCATAAGATAGTTTGGCCCTATTGTCACGCTTAATTCTATAAGAGTTATTCTATCTATTACAACTGATCTTAACTAACCTCTGCAACAATCAAATATAAAAAATGCCTTTTTGAACAATTAATTAGATGAACTCTAAATGGATTCTCCTCTGGATTTGAAAAGAAAGAAAAATATTTTAGTGCATAAATTGTAGAAAACACTTTATGATTTGAAACAATTCTCAAGCAAGTTGTTTGGAAAATTTAAGTGATCAAGAAAATAATTTTATACAGGATACTCTATTCTAAGAATTCTCAAACAATGAAAAGTTTGCTACCTTTGTAGTGTATCTGCATGATATGATTATTACCAATGATGATAGTGATGAATTAACTCCTTTAAATAGGTACCTAGTTGGAGAGTTTGAATTAAAAAACCTTGGGCCACTTAGATATTTTTTGGCAATGGAAGTCACAAGAAAGGATCACTATCTCTTACAAAAAGTGTGTGCTTGACCTTTTGTAAGATATAGTTCTGTTGGGATGTAAATAAGCCAAACACCTAAGGTTAAACTAGAAATTAAAGGTGGTGAGGAGGTTGATCCAAAGTAATATCAAAGATTGTTAAAAAAGTTTATTCTACTAATCACATAATTAGACATAACCAAGGAGAAGGTTGATCCAAAGTAGCACCAAAGATTGGTAGACAAGATTATTCCACTTATCACATATTCAATCATACATAGCCTTTGCAATTAGTGTTGTCAACCACTAATGCACTCACCCAAAGGAAAACATCTTAATGCTGCCTATAGCATCTAGGTATCTAAAGAATACTATGGAAAAGCACTCTTCTTCAAGAACGATGATCATATGATGACTCAAAGTCTACATTTAAGCAAATTAGATAGGTTCCTCAGTAGATAGAAGCTCTACATCTAGGTATTGTACCATTGTCTGAGGAAATCTTATAAAATACATAAATAAGAAACAATAAATCATGAGTAATGCAAAATTAAAGTTCATAGCTTTGGCATAAGGCATATTTTATGGCTAGGAAGGCTATTTATTTAAAATTTGTTAATTATTCACCTACGAAGCTATATTGTGACAACAAAGTAGTGGCTGCCCACAATCCTATAAACCACAATCAAGCTAAGCATCTTGAAACAAACTATCATTTCATCAAAGAAAGATTAATAATGAGAATATTTACATGATATGTATTCCCATAGGGAACAAATAGACATTGTTTTGAAAAAGAGCCTCTATAAACCAAACTTTAAAAGACTTTGTGAGCAAACTATGAATGATTTACTGATTTAATCCAACTTAATAAAAATTGTTGAAATTCATGTTTTTTAAGCTAACTTCTTGGCTGATTTTTGTGATATTATACCAAATCTGATTTTTTGGCAAATTTGGGTGGTTATAACAAATCAAATTTTTTGATTGATTTGGGTGACAATACCACGTCAGATTTCTTGACGAATAGAAGATACATCAAATCAATTATTTTTGGCTCCTTTATTAGATAATTGATATTTTTATTACCTTTTTTATTGTTAAAACTTTAATAGATGGCCAATGTGTTATCGTTTTGCTTCTTTTTTTATAGAACAGATGATTTCCTTATTTGTTTATGCGTTGTTTGACGAAGAATCAATAAAACTCAAAAACTTAAATTTCTCTCTCAAAATTTTATTTTTAAAATTCCATTTGATAAAAAGCACATTTTCAAGCTCTATTCCAATCAAATACTTCTCACCAAAATCCTCTTTTCTCTCACATAAAGCTCATTTTTAACAATTCTTTTTCAAAAATTCTTTCTAAACTCACAAAATATATACAAACAGAACCCAAATTATTGAATTAAAACATTTGATCAGTAGAAATAAGTAGTAAAGCATTAATAATTAATATAAGAAAAAATATATTTATAAAATATTTAAATGACAACAAAAGCTTCAAAAATACTCAAGTAATCAAGTTTGAATGCATGCTATGAGGTAAGGTCACCCCTTTGTCATCATGAACCTCTAAGGGAGTGGAACTACTTGCATGTTTGTACGATCCTAAAATGTTTAAAAATCATGCATAAGAAAGAGTTCAAACATGCTTTATCATGGCCAGGCAAGTGTACGCATGCTCATAGAAACCATGATTGAAAGGACCGGGACAGTGTGCAGCAGCAAGTGGGCTGGCTCGCAACCCTGTATGCATGGCCGATATCTAGATGTGTTCAAACTAATTTAACTTACTTGAACTAAAGATTTTGATTTCTAGCTCAATTTGAAATTGAATTCAATAATTATAACCAACTGGCACAATATCATCCAATTCCTAGTCAGCTTGACAAGGAAGATGGGCTGGATCCAAAGGAAAATAAAAGTTGCAAGTCGGAAATCCTGGCAATTCAAAATTTTTATTGAATTCATTAGACAACAAAAAAACACTTTAAAGTACACATGAATGACCTCCCACAGGATTTATTTGAATTCATAACTAGCCTATGCCAAGAAGATGCCACAAGCAGGTAGCACACACAATTTGATGGGCAAAATTGTACATACCAACAACGAATTACAAACAAATTACAACAAATTTAACAAAATAATTTTTTGGATTCTGATGGTTAGGATATATCAAAACAGCAGTGACCTAAGCCTTCAACCGAAATTGAAAGGAAAGGGCACTATAATCCAAATAAACATTACATATGAAAAGAGCAAGGAGGTCCCAAAACCAAAATCTTGCTAACAAAAATAAAAAAAAGGCTCAGAAGAAACCACAAAGAATGCAGAAGAAATAGGATGATGCATTGGAAAGGTTCGAGGCAGAAAAACAACGTAGGTTATGAAGAATGATAGATGCCCTTGAAGGAAGTGTGAGGCCTTAAACCAAAAAAATAGAGTTACTAAAGAAAAAATTTAAAATATACTGAGACTGAACAAATTTATTGATTTCTGTCCCTACCTTGAGCCCCTTAAAAGGATAAACTCCATTATAACAAAGTTCAAGTGGGACAGGTTTAAAGCAGAACTGTAGAAAATAGAACAATTTCTACGTATGAATTTTGTTGTTGTTGCACAATCCTTATTCCGATAGAATCAAGGGCTAAAATACTCCACATGCAAGGAATGATTCAAAAATTATAAAGAATTTAGTGGAGAAGAAAAGCTGTAAAGCAACTAAACTCTATTTCTAAGATTACTACAAATAGCAAAATATTGGCTAAAAACCATAATGCGATCCTCCTTTACAAACCAGATAACTAGGAACAAATTTACCTCTCATCTTATCTTTTTCTAACCCCTAAGAACTTCTAAGAGACTTACATATGCAATTAAATTTAAGTTTACAGAATAATTACAATCACAAGGAGTAATATGAACTTGAAATTAAAAAGATCCAAATCATGGACCAAAAACTCATATAAATAATCCCAATCAATTGTTGGATCTGTAGGAGAATGAAATTCAAAATATCATACCACAATTTAAAGACTTCAATCACAGTGGGTGGTGGGAAGATACAAGTTGGCAAAGATGTCAAAAACCTACAATCTAAGCCATGCTAAACTCAATGGCTTGAATGGTTGATGCTCAAGGGCCAGAAGTTCAATTAGTTCATCCATCTAAAATGTTGATAACTCATCTCGATCACCCATGTATAATTGCCCATTAGATGTCTAATAAATTTTCTTGAATATGATTGCATTCTACTTGTCTCGGATGTCATCGTCCAACCTATCGTTTGAATGATTCAATCAAGCTAACTGGACAATAGATCTATGTTGCATAACTGTTTTGGTCTGTTTATCTTCAATCTTCGCACTTTCTTCAAGTTCTTAATATTGCTTATTTCACTGATGTTCATAGCCAACAAAATAAACTCATGGTTGATCCCTAATTAAGGCCTCCCATTGAAGAGAGGACTCACTCCCAAGAGTCAAATAACAGTCGCAAAGTAAATCCAAACCCACATTGTGTTAAAGCTCTCCTTGATCTTCTCCTACTATATCAATGCCAAGTAGAAAGCCCTCAAATCCTGGTTTCACTCTTATCACACTTCTCATGCCAAGTCATGCAACAATGTCCATATTGTCTTCGGATGCTAAAATCATCAAATTAATATTCCTTAATCACATTGTGCAAGATCACGTTCCTTAGATAAGGAAAATGTCATCATACTTTCTTTTTGGGAAATTTTCTCCCTCAAAGATGACTTTATTGTAATCTTCTTACAAAATAGGCTTCTAGAAAGTAAATGATTTGCTTTACCTTCATTCTCGTGAGGGCAATATGATCTCCCAAGCATAATAATACCACATGGCAAAAAACCTTACAAATAAAATCGATTGAAATTATAAATTTGAAGGATGTTTTGTCATGTCATCTCATACTACACATCATCAAAAATCCACTTACGAACATGGGCAACAATGTGGCCTTGCAGCCAAGCTCAACTACTTCACCAAACTTGTAGAAACAAAGTGGTCAAACATCTAGTATCAATGATCGCTTTCAACAACTCACACTTTCAATAGACTTTGATATGGAAAACCTCATTCATCTGTTCATAAACAAATTTTCCTATTCTTTTTTATTTTGTTGCCAAAGAAAGAGTAGGATCTACGGCTTTCAATCCTTCCAAAGCTACTTCTTCAAAATCAAGGTTAGCTCTCTTCTCTTGTTGTCTCTTCCTTTTTAGATCAAGATAGCTCAACATCTTTCGTTAGAATACTTAGGCTTCTCACAATCCACATCAACATGCCTAAAATCTCCCAATAAAGTAGAACTAGGATTAGAAGGCTTTCATTCTTCTTAACATTATCATTGTTGTTTTCTCAATCATCATGATAACATAAGCATGTTTGGTTAATCATCAAGATAGGAAACAAAGTTAACTTAGTGACCAAATGTGCACACAAGCCAAAGAGATATTTTCCTAGAATATATGAATAATTGAAATTCATGTCAAGCTTCACTTTTTCTCAAAGTAACTCTGTAATGTACTCATGAACCAATTGCCTCTATCATTGGGTCAAGCTATGCCATATTCTCTCATGCTCATTTTAATATATAAGAGGATAAAACTCATCTCATAAGAGTTTCTTGAAATTGCTCCACCTAAATGCATCTCCTACCTTAACATGTAAAAGTGCACTGCACCACGCTAAGGTTTGATGGCAAAGTTTAAGGTATGTAAATGCAACCTTAGCTTTGCTATAATAGCCATATGCAAAGAAGTAAGTCTCCAATTGATCAACCCAAGAATTCAACTTTTCAGCATTAATCTTCCCATAAAAAGTTAGCAATTCAATCTTGGCCTCCAACTTGAAAGACCTAGTATAACCTTCACTAATTTGTAGTGTGAGGATATCAAAGCCATGTCTGCAACATCAAAAGCTCAAGATTCCCACCCACACCTTGATCATCATTCACATTCCCTTCCACATGGTTAGGGACCTTTTTTGCTTGATGAGGCACAATGATTTCCACCAAACACTATTGCTTTAGAATCTCCATTTACCTAGACTTGCTTAATAAGCATTGCAAAAGGCACTTTCCATGCAATGAACATCTCTTTTCTTTGAGCCATTATTGCTACTAGAACTATGATTGAAATCATAGCAATTGTGTAACTGTCATACAATCCTATAAAGAACTATGACATACTAATTCCACAAATGCTAAAAAAAAGGCCCTTACACCAAAACTTAACATATGTTCAAGCTCTATCCTTTTTAAGAGACAAAATTCTTGCCAATGAAGGTCATAGAGGGCAAGTTTAGTGTGGAAGATAAGAAAACATATTTTGTATACAACAATTTTTCTTGTTGTTGTAAACTCCTTAATCCAATGAGATCAAGGACTCAAACACATGCAAGGAATAAATTAGAAATTATAAAGAATTTAGTAGAGAAGAAGAGATGTAAAAAAGCTAAACTCTATGCTGTTCAAAACAATAAAAAGTGGCAAAAAATCTTGCTTGAAGCAAGCCACTCCAAATTTTATAAAGGTACAAATTTGTCAAATCCTCGCCCCTTGATTGTGGTTCATCCCTCGTGTAGGCCTCAACCTTAATGAGGATACTCCTTTACAAGGCTAGATAACCGAGATGATTGATCTCTCACCTTATCTTCCTCAAAACCCTTGGTGATGCATACTTATACTTAAGAGCCCCCAAGAATTTAACTAAATTTGAAATTACATGATAAGGGCAATCACATGAACTTCACATTTAGAATGATCCAAAAGTTGGATAAACAAACCATATAAATGCTCCGAATCAATTGTTGAATACGCTAGAAGATAAAATTTTTAATATTAAACTTCAAGTTCAAAGATTCGAATCACTATAATCAGTGGAAAGAACCAAGTTGGAAAACATGCAATTTAAACCAATCTAAACTCCATGGATTGGATAGCAACATGTATAGATTGGATGCCTGATCAATCATCGGTGTCACGCCTAAAAAGTCATTTGCCTCTCTTATGTCCAATTGACCAGTTGGATGTTTGATCGACAATCTTGAATCTCTGTCTTTTTTCTTCTCTCAATCCTTGTCACCTAATCACAAGAATCAAACGTTCAACTGAGCTAATCAAGGTGCCAATCTACACTATAGATTTTTGGGGGACTAATTCAATGCTATATATTGCCAATTTAATTGAAGATCATGTCTATCAATATTGACTCATGATAAATCTCTTGATTAATTACGCAACAAACTTATAATTGATATTAATTGTTACAATATATCATAGTCATAGACACAATTAAAATGTTAACAAAAGGACTACTAAGCTAGTAAAGTACCACATTATGAAACCAACATTTCAGGCAATCAACACTATGATCTTATAACTTGTTATAATTCAAGTTGGATTCAATAAGAAAATGAGCAAAAAAATAAAAAAACAAGACAAGCAATTCTTTCCAAGGTTCATGTTGTGGGTTCTTTCTCATGATTCGACTTGAATTGGCATGAGTCCATTTCGATTAACATGTTAAGCACCTTTTGATCTTCAAGAATTCACACCAACCCTACTTTTATTGAAAGGCATTCAAGCTTTGCAAAGTTTGATTCATAATTTTAAATTAAATTATATATTTTAATAATATTAAGAATTTTTTAAATTAAGTATTACATAAACACTAATAAGAATATAAATGTAAACCTATAACAAATTAAATTAAACTAAACCAAAATATCATTTTTATGATAAAGAATATTCTATTAATAAACATATCATAAGCTTCTAGTACATATCCAACTATTAATTTTGCCATGAACAACAAAGCATGTAAGCATCATATAATGCACATATATGGTAAGGTAAACCAAAATATCATTTTTATGATAAAGAATATTCTATTAATAAACATATCATAAGCTTCTAGTACATATCCAACTATTAATTTTGCCATGAACAACAAAGCATGTAAGCATCATATAATGCACATATATGGTAAGGTAATAAAAGAATGTGAAGAGATTATGTCAAAATTCTTTTCTATTCTATTCATGGTTAATAACTACAACCTAGAGAACCATGTCATGAAGACAAGAGGACCAACTCAACAATTGTTTTTGCTTATTATTGATTACTCTTAATATATGTTATCTACAATTCAAGGTCATTGTCTTAGTCAAAGAGAGGGTTTAACATAAAGGCCCTACAATAATGATGTAAAAAAGTAAAAAAAAAAAAAAAGAATATGAGCCATATGTTAGAAGTTTGTTCGAGCATACAATTTTTCAATAATGACAAGTGCAAAATTGTTATTATTAACTTCATAACAAAAGTTCTCACTCCATAAAAGGTTCAACAGCTAACTCAACCTTGACAACATATAATACACATTGTCTATTACTTGAAGTACCAAATGGCCTATTTTGACACATCCTACTAAATCCTTCATATTTCAAAAAAGAACCTTGTAAAAGCTGTGGTGACTGTTTCCAACATGTTTGTATCCAAAAATGCTAGTCATATAACAAGGCCCACACAAATATAAAGAATATTCACAAATTAAGCAATCAAACCATTACCACTAAAGGACAATATGGATTAGCAATAAACAAACAAAAGCTTGAGTTAGTTATGATAATTTGAACATGTTAAGCATAGCTCTAAAGCAATTAGGCAAAAACACTCGTAAAAGAGTACCAATATATATTTTAAAACAACTAAACAAAGAGAACTTAGAATATTTAAATGCTCATTTTGCTAATGTCAAACGCTTGGATTGCAATGAACCATACGAAATATACTCCTATATTTCAATACAAAATCTAAAATATCATGCAAGTTTAACCTAAAAATCTCATTTGTATGGAAGTCTTTTTAAAAATAGCATTCTGAACATATTTCATGTATTCTGAAATGTTGATTATAATTCCATGCTTATGAATGAAGTTTATAAGATATTCATGGTAATATCTAGGTCATTAGTGCAAACATATTATCTATTTGTAATATCATAAGTATATATATTGACATGCATAATTTTTTTCTTGTACTTGGAAAAGAATTAGGGTAGTTATATTTATACTAAGATTCTTTTAAGTCATATTGCCTTCTCTGTGTTTAGTTTTTATTTGAGCCATCAGCGTTCACATGTCAGCTCGTTTTATACACATATTCATAACAATATTCATAAGAGAAAGAAAAATCAATAATGAAGTATTTAAGTATCTAAATTTACCAAAAAACTAAAATATTAATTCTTGAAGTGTCATATTAAGCTAAATCAAAACTAATGGAAACTGCAACCAAATATATTTTACTTACATCGAAGGTATAGATTGATGGCATGGCTCAGAAAACCGCTGCCAGGAACTCCATTCAAGAGGGAAGTAACAGGAATAAATGACATTAAGATCACATCTGGTTCATATGGGACAGTATTCAACCATTCATAATGTGGTAAATCCTCGTTATCATGCCCCCCTCTCCTCTTGAAGATTCTCATAATATCCTGAAAATATAAGACTTGGGCATATTAGCTTACAAGTTAGACTCAGATAAAAAATCAGTAAGATATTCCTTATTAACTAAGAACACCTTTGTTTCATAAGAGTTTGAAGGACTAGACCCAGCAAATCTTAACCGTTGTTCTTTAGCTTCAAACTGCAATAGAAACTTTACATGGATTCAAATGACATTAAAATAAGGACAATTTGAAGCTACATGAGTAACAATTCAAACCATTGGAGGCACATAAAATAATGAAAATGAATTGTAAAGTACTGAAACTACATACTGGATATGTCTTTATGATGAAAAGAGCACATCTATTTTTCAAGAATTGTAAACTCATCTTAGAACAACGTCTAATCACTCAACATCCATTAACTCCTTCAACAAGTTAAAAAAACCCAACCCAATAATTCACAATTAGAAAGGTTTTTCACCATAATAGCAATCATTAACAATATTTGTATAGTCATTAAAAAATGTTCAAGTTGAACTTATAAAGTTTAATGCTAAACAATTCCCTTGGATGTCAAGTTTAAAAGAAGTAGAACAAACAATTCCAAAAATGCCTGAAAATAAGATTATAGAATCTTAAGGATGAAAGAAGGACTTTATTCAAGAACGACATCTTAGGCATTGTCCTCGAGATAGAGATGTGGGGGAAATCTTATGTCGAATAATGTTCGTAGTTTTATTTATAACATAGCTAAGGATCAATTAGGCTATGTTAATAGAGATATCAGCAACAAGTGGGGCAACGTGTGGGCTAGCTGAGGGGGCATCGAATGCAGGTGGTGATCGGCAGCCAAGTACTTTCGGATGGCTAACTATAGTCAACAAGCTTCAATGAAATTTCTTCCAGCGAAATCAGGGCTTAAAGTTGAATTACCCGTAGGATGAACTGATAAGGAAATCCAGCATGGAATCAACTCATGGTATGCTCAAAACCTTAATTTTGTCGTTTAATTAACATCATTGTAGGGTCAGTGGAGAACTTGGGGGAAGCCCCTCTAAACTGATCGTTTGCTGAGGTTATGAGTCTCTAGTGTGAAATCTCCAATTAAAATAAAGACACCTATTGTGTTTAAGGGAGAGCCAGAAATCATATTCAAAGAGGATATTGGGAAAAAGGCAACAGATTTTAAACTCTAACTGGAAAATTCTCATATGGGAGGCAGAGTATGGAATCCATTAGAAAGGCATTTTTGACAATCGGTTTTCAAGGCAAGGTTAAAATTGGTTCATTAGACAGCAAACACATCCTATTATGTTTTGATAAAGAGTCTGATTATCTATTTTGCTGGTTATATAGGTCATGGAATGTTAGTGAACTCCAGATGAGAGTCTGCAAATGGCATACTGAATTCCATCTTAAGACTGAGTTGTCGCATGCCCTAGCTTGGATTTAGTCGCACATCTACCAATACATTTTCTTAAAAAAGCTGCACTTTATTCAATTGCAAAGGCAATTAGGAAACCACTACAAGTGGACACTGCTACTATGAATTTAATTTGGCCAAGCATTGCAAGAATTTGTGTGGAAATCAATCTGATTAAAGATTCACCAAAACAAATTCGTATAACACAACAGGGTAGCAGTTCATATGGATTCTGGCAGCCAATGCTGCAAACAATGTCATACCAAATCAATATGTAAACACAGCTCAGCGAAATCAGGAAATCAGATGGAACCAGCTGTTGTAACTACTTACATTACACAACTGGACCACAACAGCGAAGAGGGCACTCATACACAAGTTGTTAAAAAACTATATAATGAACTGGAAGAACAAGCAGGATCAGGCATTCTCACTCAACTAAAATCTGGTAATGAGGCTAACACCATGCCTGTACAGATGGAGCAAAATACAAATTTGTTTAAAGAAAAAACTCATCTAAATACAACATATAATATGGAGAGAACACTGCAAACTAAAATTGTGGATGATCAAGCAGTGATAGCAAAGGAGCTCAAGTTGATAAAGGCTCATTATCTGATTTCGAAACAACATCACAACAAAAATCTCAATATCCATTAAATGTTCAGGTGCTAAATGTTTTTGGACTAAAATTCCATGAAAAAGCAATGAAATAAGGATTAATCTTGATGGAGCATGATGACTTCACTCCTATTCAAACAAGAAATCAAAAAAGTTAATCTAAAAAGGGAACCGAGCTATGTACTAGTCCAAAAGGAAATCGTAGGGGTGTCAGATCAACACGGATTACTGAAGCAAATTCAATCAATGGACAATATGATCATATGGAACATTAAGAAAGCTTTGAACCCCAAATCTATTATGCATAAACTAAATCAAAATTGGGGCATTGTAAATTTCACAATGAATACAGAAAGCAGCAACTTCAGGTCAACAACATTTTAAAGTGAATAAAGCGATGGCACAATCGATATCATAAAATAATAGATATTAACAAAAAATCAACAACATGCAGCCAAAACAATAAAAAAAATATGTTAAAACTGATTATTTTCTATAAGAAATCTCTAAGAGGTGAAAATGAACACAACTTCTGATAACGCACACATGAATGACTGCTCACATGTGTCCTCAAAAACCAAACAAATTCAACTTGCATGATAGTAAAATCCTAGTATTAATTAGCTTCATATTAACCATTCAGAAGTAAACTTCAGAAATATTACCTTATCCTTCACAAACATATGCTCTGGCATGCCAATATGTGAATCCAGATCCAGAAATCTTTTGTCTGCCGTTTCTTTCAGTCTCTTCTGTACTTCAACAGGTTGTAAGTTAGAAGAATTCTGCTGCCTTACATATACAACATCCTTCCCTCCCATCTTCAAACCAATAATAACATGCGTACCGAACTTTTCAATAAACCTAGAATAGAATAGAAAAAAAGAAATAACCACCTCAGAATTATATAAGATAGCATTCATATATTATAATTTTTAAAAATAATTTTTAAATTGCAAAAATGTCATTAATATATACAGTTTAAATGAGAAGTAAATCTTTTTTTTGAAATTTGAGTCCCAAAAATTATGGATAACTTGAAAAGTGAATAAATCTCTTGAAATTTGAATCTCACTAATTATAGACAAGTTACATAAAAACTTGTATGTATAATCTAAGAAAATTTATCTTCTATGTATAGCAAAGTAACTATGATTACATGTATCATTTTTTTCTATATAATTCATATAAATCCAACATTGTATAAAAAATATTCCTGTAAAGCATTTTTTCATTATTCATAATATAAGAACCAATCAACTGGCTCAAAAATCTTCATTACAAGAATTTTTCACTCAGTTATGTTTCGCTTAAGTTGTAATGAACCTAAAATACAGCAGAATATGACTCTTGTATATCACGAATCAAGACAGATAAATTTTGTTGTCAGTTTTGCGTCCATCTAACAACCTGAAAGACCAAGGTAAATAGTGGCAAAGTGGACTGATGCATCAGCCCCTGCGGAAAGGGTTTATACTACATTCAACATAATAGAAAGAGAAATGTAGTTTTTTTTTTCTTCTATATTCGATGACCAATGATGAGTTTTAATGCCAAACTAATAGCAAAATCTTATGAGGTTTTGATAGTTTCAAACCCTTGATTATCTTTTACTCATTCCAAATATGATAATCATTTAATACAAATTATAATACATAAGTTAAATGATAGTACTTTTGAATAATGATACCAATCTATTTTATTAGTAATTAAAGGAAGATTGGTCACCTAACTTAAGGCGATATGTGAAGCAAACTCAACAACATATAACACTTAGGAAGCAAAGAATTCTATTGTAATGACATGACTAATAAATTTCATAGAGCCCAATATTGGAAAACTACATCTTTTTCATTAGACGGTAAAAGAAATTTGAAACACTATATAGGAGATGTAATCTGACCTATATAAAATCCATTCTATTACCCAAAATACCGAACAATGTATCACACATATAACAAATTATTTTATCACAATTTTGAACATATGGCAACAAATAAACTTTTTTTATGATGTAAAGTGAAGATGTCCTAATGATATAGAGTCATGTATAACAAAATATTGAAAAAAGATCAAATCTTTGATACTTTACAAGATTTAGATAAAGGTATAGATGAAGTTCATAGGTATATCATTAGCACAAAACCTCTATCAACATTAAAAAAAATTCTTTTCTAAGACGTTATGAATATAAAAGATAATACTTTTAGTTTCTCAGAATATGGTCACAAATGTTATATCTCACAAAACAATTTTGGTACTAAATCATAATGAAAAGAATAATCCAAAAAAGGATGAAAAAGATAAAACACAATGGCTTAAGCACTATAATAAATCTCATCACACAGAATATATATTGAGAGATCCACAATAAATCAATAGATTGAAAGCCATAAAGTCAAAGTACGAACAACAAGCCTATATACATGGCATAATACAATACAAGCCCAAAGCTATTTACAACAAAACAAATAAATATGATTAAAAAATTATTAAATCCTTCACAAGTTATTCAAAAGTCCAAACTTATATTATCAACTCTAGTTGCTCTTACAACTAAAAAAGGCAAACCAAGATTAATCTTCTCATTCCTCTCTTTTCAAGACTCAATGAATTGTAGACATTGGTACATTTGATTATATGACATGCTCAACAATGAGGCTAATGAATTACAAACCTTGTAAGGATGCTATTAGGTTCAAAATAGTATATAGTCAATGTGCAAGGCTACAGAACATAGAGATATACAATATTTTGGTTTAAAATTGAATTTAATACTTTAAGTTCCCAATTTAAAATACAATTTATTATTTGTAACTAAGATAACTAACAACTCAAATTGTTTTGTAGATTTTTAGTTTATAATTATAAATTTTAGAATTTGACTTTAGGGAAAATGATTAGCAATGCTAAGAAGAAAAATGCTCTTTATTTTTCTTTAAAGTCTAATATATCAATTATTTTTTACTTTTTCTAATTTAAATATCAAATCTTGAAAAAATCAATTAAGACATCTAAGTTTTTTAAATTTGAAACAATTTTATCCTCAATTTTTTATTAATAAAGCTTCTTATTCATTTCATTGTGATTACTATGTTTTGGCAAAACAATCTTGAGTACATTACTCTCGACCTTACAAACCATCAAAACCATTTCATCTTATTCGTAATGATATATACAGTCTATCTTGAATAAGAAATCCAACTATAAGGCATTAGTTTATTACATTTTTTTGAAATAAATCTAATATGAGAAAAATTAAAAGGGAACATTATATTTAAATAATGTTATAAGTTTATTAAAAATATCTTTCAATCTTCCATTCATATCCTCCATACAGATAATAAAAGAAAGAATATCTCTTAAGAATTATCTTAATATCTTATAGAATATAATATATTTTACCAAAGCTCATGTACCTCTACTCCCCCCACCCCAAAACAAAGAAAAAAATCATCATTTGAGATTGCAAGATCAATCATGTTTGCTAGTCATATTTGCCAGTCATGTACCACATTAGTTTTGGGAGGAAATCATTTTTACTTCAACCTATCTCATTAATTGTCTTGCATCAAAAGTTTTACAATATCATATCTCTCATAATGCAATAATAATGAAATTTTCATCCTAGTGTGTTCATAACTCTTATATTTCATGTTTTTAGATGTGTCAGCTTTGCTCATATGTCTAACCTAACAAAAATAAACTTAATTCTAAAACTTTTATGTGTATTAGTTATTTATCAACACAAAAATGCTATAAACATTATTCTCCTTCAAAATGTTTCTTTGTTTCATGTGATGTCTCATTTGAAAAAAAATCAAATTTTCTATTCATAAAGTTCTCTCCAGGGAGAAAAAAATAATCAAGGGGACAAACATTGGAATTCACTTATTTCCATTCATATACCTAAGTCGTATCAACCCAAGCCTACCATTACTCGAGCCCTAGGATAAAGGGGAGAGTTTAAGTCAATAAATTAGTAACCAAATCTTGGTTTACTCCAGGAGACTAAAAGCTCCAATGTTACACAAAGAATCTGAACAATTAGCAAATCTTTTTGTTACAAACTCACATGAGAAAGAAGGGTGTTTAAAGGATAATAGAGGAATAAATTAGTTGGATCTCACAATTGCAATAAGAATAGGGATAAGGACTACGGCTAAGCATCTATTTTCAAACCAACTCATATATTCCTAGTTGTCTAATAATTACAAGAAATTATTTATTAAGTTGACAAGATTGAAGCATCAAGAGATAACAATGAAACTTTCCAAAATGCAAATTGGAAGAAAGTTGTGCTAAAGGAAAAAGAGGCACTCAATAAAGAAAAGACATGAGAACTAGTAGAGTTGCACATAGGAAAGAAGACAGTTGAATGCAAATGCAAATGTATATTCACAATCACATATAAACCAAATGAAAAAATTGATTGATACAAAGCTAGACTTGTGGCACAAGGTTTTAGTTAGACAGCAATAAATCAAGTACTTCATTCCCATTAGCAGACAAGATCAACATTTACCAACATATTGTAACCAACAGCTAATTAACACTTTCCAGTAACCAATAAATTTGTCAAATACTAAGAGGCTAAGGTAATTCATATTTCTTTTAGTATCTATCATGATGCTTAAAATGTTAATTGATACCTTCAGCCTTTCATCTTAAGTTTAAGATAATATGGCAAAAGAAAAGCAACTCCATCAAGTTGTAACTATAATCGGAGCACACATAATGTGATCACTAGTTGTGGGTATTGGACTATGCATTTCTCTATAATGGCAGCACTTATTCCAAAATGTAAATACAAAACTTTACCTTGCCAAAGAAGCTGGGTCCCATGATGATGGAACGGCCTTTTTGACATGATCTCTAAGTTCAATGTGAGATTTTGCAAGAGCAATTGTGTAAAGCGTTATAAACCATCCATCAAATGCAAGAGCTTTGGTATTTGCAGCATCCTTTTGCCAACTATTAGAGAACTCAAACACATGATTGAACAAGCCAGAAGGAATTTTCCCTGACAAAGAAAGCTCCTGGTTAAACTGCTCTGACATCTGCATAAGAATAAATATTGAACTTTAAAAGTGACCATTTTCAGTGGAATGCCAAACAATAAATAATAGCAACCACATGATAATACAAAATGATTAAGCAAAATCCAGTTAGAAGTCAAGACAACTTCCTCTCAACAAACCTAAAATATGCCATAGACTAAGACTTGGTGAAGATGATATGTTATGTTCTCTACGACAGAACAATTGCAACACTTGAACAAGTACATAAAATGCTTAATTAGTATTCAAGGATATGAAGCCAAATGAGGGGGTTGCACATGCAATCTTATACCCTAGGCTGCAAAGTCATTAAGGCTGCATAAAATAAAAGAAACATGATATGTTTGAACAAAGACAATAAAATAAAAGCATGATAAGAAAAATAAAGGCAACCTTCTTCAGTTATTAACAAAAAAAATTAGTCATGCTTTAATAAAGCTTAACAAAAAGTGATATTGAACCAACTCTAGTTTGTAACTTTCATATTTGTAATCAGTTAAATTGCATCCATTTCTTGATATGTAACCTCCACATTCAAACTCATGATCCATTTTTCAGTAGCTAAAACCATCAAAATTTTACCTTTTTGCGATCCTTCCTTTATAACCTTTTTAGCACCACCCAAACAATCACCATAAAACTATTCTATGCACATATTAGTCATGCATTAATGGCAATGAGGCATCATACATCTTTATTGAAGACTTACATATTCAATCAAAAAGGAATAAAACAATGCCAAGTAGAGAATAAACCATTCCTGAATATTTTAATATTCTATATAATTTAACTTTTGAATGCTTCTACACATCAACAAAAGAATTGCAAAGATCTTTCAAAACGTATTTACTGAAGGCACATGCATGCCCCATAGAGTGCTAGAAGACAACAAATAGAGCTTTTGCCCCAAAACACTTTGATTGGAAAGAAACCAACAATAATAACAAAAAAAGAATTCTTCACACTAAATGGGATATGTACTTGTAACTTTTTACAATTGAGCTTTACTTGTATTAGCTTTCACCAAAACATCTTGTCTTCTTATTATAGTGACTCTTGCTCCCATGAAGTATGTATGGAGTTCTCCAAGCATTTGTTCCTTTTGTAAAAAATTGACTAAGTTTAGCTCTCATAAGGAGAGTTTGTGAGGTTTTCAAGCCATTTACCCCATTGTAAAAATTTCCAAGTGTTTACTCCTTGGGTGGAGCATTACTATAAGGGTCTCAAACCCTTAAGCCTATGTAAGAAGTGCTAGTTTGTTCCTCATATTGGGTTTGAGCTTGCCCTAGGTTGAATAAGGTTAGATTAGTTGAATATAATATAAGTTGCCCATGTATTATATTATTGCAAAGCAAACCATACAAATCTAGCTAATGATAATCATTTTTCAATATATTTTAGTTTACTAATTCATTTATTTAAATATTTTATTTTGGATCATTTTAGTGTATTGGAATAAAACTATAATAAGATATAATTATGTATAACTATTATTTATTTGCAATCATATAGGTCATGTGTCAAGTGAATCAAGTAATGCAATCAATAAATGGGAGTTAGGATGTACTTTTTAGAGATCTTTTGGTCATGGATAAAATCCAATGCTTTGAAGATTCATCACACTTGTAGAAGTGTTGTTTGGGGTGGTTTCCATTAGTGTTGCTTGCATAGAAAAGGGCATCAAACAGGTTTAAGTTCATCTTTCCTCTATCTAATTCATAATTACCTTCTTATTTCATCATTTTGTGTACATATTTTTGCTCCATACCCATATTTTTGTTAATTTCAAAGAATTTCTCTATCACTCCATTTTCCCAGATTAATCTTACATGCAAT
The DNA here is from genome assembly GCA_023846275.1 of Vanilla planifolia. Taxonomy (NCBI): domain Eukaryota; kingdom Viridiplantae; phylum Streptophyta; class Magnoliopsida; order Asparagales; family Orchidaceae; genus Vanilla; species Vanilla planifolia. Next base: position 23,486,299 of record CM043870.1, read on the forward strand.
TTTCAAGGACCCTATATTTTGATATCCCACCATAAATTTCTTGATATTATGTTGCATCAAATACCAGGCGGTAAGGGCATGGAGTATGTTGATTCAACTCAACATGCTATATCTTCATGCATTTCAAGTTTTTTTTGTTCTTTTAAAATCCCATTTAATCACATTAAATTATGATTCACTTTGTTTATTCCTAAATTGACACACAAACTCCCTCTCAAGTGATCCTATATGCACTCCTTTGCTTTGAAATGGCTATGTTTATTCCATGCATTAATATCACCCACGTATTCTAACTTGAAGTTATTCAAAAAAATGTCACTTGAACAAATACTCACCCAATCAAGTTTAATTCAAGTAAAAGAGCCAAGTGTTCTCAGCCATACAGTTACACAACTCTCCTAAGCTACTGGCATCACTCATAATGTAACATTGTGAAGGTTGGATTGCGAACTTTAAAATTTCTTTTTATTGGTGCACTCTTACATTTATTTGCTCATTTATTTTTCTTATTATCTCTCTTATAGAGAACAAAAAGAATAATGTCTACTCAAAAGGGAGGAGAATTGTGATCTTTTGATGATTTTAACAAGTATAGCAACAAATTGAGTAGAAGTCTAAATTAAGTTTATATTAAAATTTTTTAAGTGATGATATAGTAATAAAAGAGCAGAAATTTCATGTAATTTGGCCCCAAACAATAAGCCAATGTCCCCCCCCCCCAATTTTCAACAATTAGGGTTTAAAATCAAAATGCTTTTTGTAAAAATAGATAGATAAAATCCTCAAAATGATCACCATAGATCAACATCAATCTAGAAGGATATATATAAATCACCACAAATCAAATCACCAGTCCAAAAGAGCCTACAAATGATTACCATGGGTCACAAACACCAACCTAAATAAAGCATACAAAAGTTGATCATCATGAATCAAATAACTGGTCCAAAAGAACCTACAAACTGATCACCACAAATTGAATCCACGTACCCAAAAAACAGCTAACTAGGAAAAGCAGTTACACTAAAAATACATAATCCTATAACTAGAGAAATAGTTTAAGGCACAATAAAATGTTATGAATTAATCATAGAAAGATATTATCAATTGGCACAATAATGATGCTTCACTTCAAAGGCTAAAATGATCAACTAGAAGCAACTTCCAGCTTTTTGCTCTCCTTGGAAATATTTTGATAGATTTGAAATAAAATTGTAGAAGATATTCAAGTATAAAGCTCCTTTTGTTCTTATTTAACTTCCTATTTATTGGTAAAGCTTAACTACAACCTTCAGTAATGGCAACTTGTCCATTTGAACTACAAAAGAAATCATAAAGTTTTGGAAAATCTGGTGATTGTTGCAAACTTTTTATAAACATATCAGACAATCTAATTATGTATTGGGTAATATAATTATGACAATCCTAAACTATCCAAATTATCAAATTGTACATCAAATTGTACAAAACTCAATCTAATAACTATTGGACGATCTGATAGTCATCCTACAAAAACTCTATCTTCGTCTTCATTGAGCAACTTAGGCCAATGGACAGTCTAACCTTCATCGGATGGTTTGATGGACATCCAATAGTGAATCAATTCATCACACATTAATACACTATCAGATCCACCAATGGATGGTCTGATCACATCAAACACCCATCAAACGGAGCATTCGACAAAAATCCATTTTGCAAGTTCATAAATCTGTATCTTATTAAACCAAGGACTAAATAGTTTGATGTCTGATAAAACCAATATAAAAATCTAAAGTTCTATATTTGTAAAAAAAATGTTTATTGTATCAAAATTCATTTTGTCAAGTTTATTATGATTTCACACACTGATGATCTCAATGGTTTAAATCCTAATTGTTAAAGATTAAGTTATAAGTTTTCACATTTTATATCACAAATAAAGAGATAAATCAAAATTGCACATCTAGTCAACAGCCACATCAACCACAAACTTCTTGTCAATTTTGCTCGAATCTTCTCATCCGATTAACAGTGATGTCACCAAACCTTATGCAAACGAACTTTTTTGAGTGGCAGATCTATGCTCTAATTTTTTTTCCAATCAACCATTAAATCACCCTTGAACATATTCCTAATTTGATTTAGAGGCAATATATATATAACGATTAAGAGAAAAGCTTTAGTTTACAAATATTATAATTTTATTGTCATCAAATTATTTACACCAGGCCAAGGAGTTAACAACCCTTTTTTAACCTATTTGAATCACAAACCCAATCTAACATTGTGCAGGTTGGATTACTAACTCTAAGACTTCTCTTTCCGAGCTCACTCTTATATCTATTTGCTCATTTATTTCTCTTATTATCTTTCTTGTTCACAAAATTTTAAATTCTATTTTTTAATAACACCATTCACCCCATCCCAACCGCCTCTCCTCTTGCAGGAACAGGTTGTCTTTGATAATACATGAAATTGTTCATAAAATTGAAAAAAAAAAACACCATTGCATAACTCAGGAACTAAGACCAAACAAAAATGAATACAGCAATGCAACATTCTGAACAACTAAAAGCACATAACTGAAATGCAGGAGTTCCAAAGTAATCAAATTTGTATCACAACAGGTGGACAGGCTTGAAAAGAGGTGAAAGAAAAGCAACAAAATCAGAAAACTGTACAACAGCAAGAACCTTACCTGTTGAAATGAGAGGACATCAGATCTAAATCGCATCCTTTCACCTTTGTCGCATTTTATAGATTTAGGAACATTTGGTATAGTTATACCGCCAGGAAGTACAATATCATGGGTCTGATCCCAGTCAAGCTCGATCAGACATGGATCAGCGGACTCCCGTTTACAATATTTGAGCCGAATATCAGCAGCAATGTCATAACCAAGCCCAATCGATGAAATTGCAATCTCGGCAGCCTTATGCGGTGGAACTTTTAAAGCCATTTAACCATTCCGGTTTCTTATCTCCCCAAAAAATTTAATATGCTACACATAACGAACTAACAATAGTAAATCTCTATCTCGATGACGTACAATGATATCAATGAGTAGCATAGATCAAATCTGCACGCGCTCAAACAGCTAGCGAGCTTTCCTTCAACTAGATCAATGCAATAGGATAGATGCCTCCAAAGGGAAAAGGGAGGTGAACAGCCACTCAAGCTCAATAAAACTTGCCAAAGAAATGATAATCCTGTGAAGATTTTACCCACGCCAACAGAAGAGAACTCGGGATACACACAGAGAACGATATTCCTTCCAGATATCCGAAGTTACCTCAGATATTCAACTACGGTCAGCAGATAAGTTTCTCGAAGAAGCGCCGCAAAACCTCGATTCACCAAATAAAGATAAATAGAGAAAGCAAATGGAAAGGTCAGGTAGTTTCTCATCGTTCAATCAAAGCATGTCAGAAGATGCAACAGCCTGGCTTTGCAATTTTTCAGCCAAGACAGAAGTGAACCCTAGGATTTTGCGACTCGTATCACAATGTGCGAGGGAGAGAGAGAGTGTTTGTGTGCGTGCGTGCTCGGCTCCTTGGGTTGTCGGTAAAAAATGCTAGGGAGAGCATATATTTTGGTCGAGCCATTCTTACGGCAGTATTTTCTGACTTGAGACGAGTCAATAGTGGCAAAATGCTGAGGAGCTACGCACCTGCGCAGCGGTTCACCGGCCAACTGCCTAATATCCATATCACGTGGTTGAAGCACCTTAACCTGTTCGTCATCTTCCTACCTACCATGTCTCAAATTTCAAACGGTCAAAACGCCATCCGTTTTGCTGTTACAACTTGATTGGACAAAATGTGAACTTAATAAAACATTTCAGTCTTGAGTTCGCTTCCTGCCCTACTTTGACAAAACTTTCTCAAATCTTTGGATATATGTGTAACCCTTTTTTTTATGTTGATTTACAAGTCTTAAAAATAATTTTTTCAATGTTAAAATTATCAAAAAAAAAAAAATCAATAATTTTTATAATTTTTTTTTGCATAAAATTTCTCTTTAAAACCACATATCTAAAATAATTTTTAAGGCACTTTTTTAATGAAAAAATTATAATAAAAAAACATTAACTTCAATGAGTCTTTTCAATCTAAATATCTAAATAACTTTCATGTGAGATAACTAATAAAAACATCATTCTATCAATGAGAAAAAGTTAAGACCATGATCCTTTATATGTCATTTAATTTTGTGGTACTCAATCACTGTGCAATTAAAAAATTATCAAGTCATTAAAGATCATTAAATAAATATAATTATATATATTACATTTATATTGGATATTATATTTTGTCAAAAAATATATATGATAAATGCAATGACAATCACAAAACAAATACAAGCATTGCATATTTTTGTATAAGTTTTGGATGTTTTTAAGATGTTTCAACTTATTCTTTGCACAACTAGCATTATTTGGGGCTTTCCTATATTCTAAAATTTCTCATGAGCAATCCTTAAATTGTTCTTGGAGGTTTGGAGATGATCAAACATGTGACTTACCTCCATGGCAACTACATAAGAAAAACCATTATAATCAATTAAAAAACCTCGCCAAGTTATTTAACCTAATCACCTTAAGTAGTTTGGGCACAACTCAGTATATTATAGCTTTTTTATTTAATTTATTTTAGGTATATATTAATTACTCTATTAAACTTTTGAAGAAGAGATTTAGAGTATTGATATCAAGAGGACTTCGAAGTACATGAATGCATGAAAATATGATAATTTTCTCTTAATGTAATCATCCAAGTAAGTGATTGTTGAAACTAAGAATGGTTTGATGTCCATATCCAAAGGTGATTTTCTACAAATTTATGATGTTATTAAAATATATGTCTTCATGAAGGAAAAGGACTTGAAAAGAAAAATAGGCATAATGGTAGAGAAAAAAAAAGGGTTTTGAGGAGGGAAGGAGAGAGAGACAGAGAGGGTAGCTAAAACAAGAATATTGTATAAAGATAAGAATTAAAGAAAAGATGCAAATGAAATGAGTGTTTTGATAGAAGAGAGAGAAAGTATAAAGAGAAAGAGAAAGATTGAGAAGAGAGAGAGAGAGAGATAAGGGGTTTCATTGACTTGCATGCTTCTTTATAAAAAGAGAAAAATAAGAGAAGGAAAGGAGGAGATTGAGTGTAGAGAGAGGAGAAAGAATTGTAAGAGAGAGGGACATGAGAGTTTCTAGCATGTGAATCAAAATAAAAAAATCTTTTGAAAACTTTGTAGCTTTCATAAATGGTCTATTAAAACTCAAACTCACCTATTAATTTAAAAGAGACATTCTAAAAATATTTTTACTCTTTTTAGACATTTGCACGTGCTCTTCTTAATGGTTTATTATTAACTTGATTTTTTGCATTTTAGGCCATTTTGCATCTCTTATTACTACATCAATTCTACTCTACTAAAAAAATCTTTGCCAATTCAAATAATCTTATACCAAGTTCAATTCTAATTTATCTATGCCCTCATTGGTTTGTTAAGTATTCTCTAATAATTACTAATCTTACTAATAAACAAAAAACTATAAGGAACATTAAAACTAGAAGATTCATTTGTTAAGATATTATTAACTTAAAATAACTTCAAATGATACAACATAAGAAGTTAATCATCACGTGAAAACAAAATCAATCATTTTGTGTACTAATCTTTTGTAGAAAATGTCAAAGTACAAAAATTAGATGTTGAACAATTGGCAAGAAAGAACAAACTATATATGATGATAAGTCAAGTAATGATGTTGGCACTACTCAATAACATGGCTCAACTTTTAAACTATGAAGCTAATAGATTCAATCATAGAATAGTTAATGAACAAACATTCTTCACAAAAAATATATTTATATGATAATAAATATTCTACATTATAGACATTACAAATAAACATGTTAGGAAATAATCTTATAATCTAATCATGTGTGTATAGCTTTTTGATAATTTTGAAAGTGCTATGAGTTTTCACATAAAATTTATTATATTTGAAGGTTGAAAATCTCTTATAGTGAGTACACATTAATAAATAATATTTTTATTAATTTTTTAAAATTTATACTTTTATTAATGTTTTTAAAATAATTGATTTTAATTCATTATCTTATTGTTATGAAAGTTATGAAAATATTTTATAAATATAAATGTGGCGTCAAAAAATAAAATGGTAAAAAAAACTATCAAGTCATGAGCCCTTTAGAATTTTAGCCATAAGTTGATTTAAAAGGTGATAATTTGGTTTTTTTAGAGATATGTTGTTGTAAATAAATTCAATTATAGGAAAATATTTAGTCAAAAAATTGTATATATGCCCTTAATAAATTTTTCATTTCTTTATTAAGACTTTAGTTTATCCAAGGTTTAAGGAGGAATATAAAGAAAACTTCAATTTGATATTAAATAATTTAATAAAAAAAATCATTTCAACATATCTATTTAAAATTGTAGTGTTTAGAAGCTAATATAATCTTATAATCTTTAAAAAAATAATTTCACTATATAAGATGCATCAATAGCCTCTCAAAAAGAGACAAAGTATGGTATCTTCAAAAAGTGATCTATTGCTATATCATTATTGAATCGATAATTGATAAATGATTCACAGAAGCCAATGTCGTTGTGTGATGCCCACAAAAAGAATGAATTGTTATCTTTTAAAAACTTTAATGCAATAATAAATATATAATAATAATTTTAGCTCAAATTTTTTAAATATAATGTACTATTACTTTTAGCAAATAGTAGTGGACTAATTTTTTAAAATCCTTTGTGTGAATAGAAAGACGAGAGCACTTTAGTAAAAAAATAGTAATAAAAAATTTTTTGATAACTAAATTTAACTAGTGCCAATATCTATCATTTGTTTAATGACTAAGCTTGCCCTAAAACAATCACTCCCTTTTATCGCAGTTGATAAAGATAAACTTTAATATAAAAGATCTATGAGGGGACCTATGAGGTGTTCAAAGATGCAACACAACAAACTCAAATGAGTTATTACAGTAACTAGAAAATTATTTTTTAACACTTATATGAGATAGTAGTCACAGATCTTATGCCTTCACTTATAAACATAATATAATAGATTTTATATGAGGTAGAGAGGTATTACCAAGTAATATGAATGTGTAGATTAGAAAACAAAGATCAGAGAGCAATTATGCTCAGAAAAATAATAGTTTGACATAATGTTTTAATAAATGCAGAAGTTTCAATAGCTAGTATTCGTGTACTTTCTCATAGAGATATATATAAGTTATATTGCATGGCATTAAATTTTACTAACTTTGGCATTAACATTAACATAAATGTAGAAATTTGTAATAAAAAAGATTTAATATGAAATTCCTTAAAAAAATTTAATATGTAAAAGTGATTAAAAGATGTTACTTGGGTTATAAGGGATACAATTAATGTATCATTCAATATATAAAAATAAATATAGTTCCTAAACATAATTAAATAATGGATATTACTATGCTAGAGAGCGAAAGATAATGCATCTTATGATTAATCAACATACCACTAGTTACTTAGGTTAGATGGGACCCTCTAAAGTGCATCTTATGATTTGATGGGTGAAATCAAAGTAATTAAAAAATTTGTAAATTTAAAGGTTAAGGGATTGTTAAGGATTAAAGAAAATGATAAAATAATTAACAAAAATGCTAAATAGGCAAAGGGAGATATTATGCATTACATTGGGACAAATAGTAAAAACATCTTATTATTATATATATTTGCATGATTAATTTATTATGTTTTACTAGCTATGATGTATTATTTAGCCCAACAAATTACATGTCTTAAAAATGTAATATTTTGCTTGTAGGTTATATACTTTTTTGTTAACTGAACCAATGCTAATTGGTTCAATCATTTCTTTGGCTTAATAATTATGTTTAAATTATAACATTAAATCAATTAGAGGATATGGTTATTAGCTTACTAGGTGATTGATTTTATTTTGACTTAAAAATCATGAATTATGAATGCTTTAATATTGTAATACTATCACAATGAAAACAAGGACATGGGTTCTACATTTGTACTTTTTATTTTTATTGTATGAACTTAGTTTTGAAAAAAATATAATATATTTTTATTTGACTATTTTCTAGTGTTAAAAAGAACGATCTCTAAAAAGTTGGTGATGCCAAGGTAGGTACCATATAAACTTGTGATATTAATTATATGGTTGAGTATATATGCATTTAATTAATTAGAAGAATAATAAAATAATAGTAGTTCTTTTAAATGTTTTTATTAAATGTTGCATAAATGGAATATATGCACATTTTCATAATTAAGGATATAAAGGAAAGTGACCAAATGGGTTATGTAGGAAATATCAAAAAGGAAAATTTGTTCATGGATAAATTAAGAATTGATCAATCAATTCCAACTAAATAAATAAGAATACATTAAAAATTTTGTGAGTATAAGTATAGAAGAGACTCATAAATAGTTATAATTGTCACTTAAAATAAAATATACAGATGATCTTATGAAGAAATCAATTGAAATAGAAGAATAATATAGGCAAATTATTGAACATATTAATAGGGGTTCACCTCAAGATCAAAGAATACTAAAAAACCATTTTATAAATGTGATCAAGATAAAGGTATTAATAGTTGTTTAAAAAAACAAATATTTTAATAAAATAATAATAATGATGAAATGACTTATAAGACTTATTGATATCAAATACAAAGTAGGATAGTAATCAAAGCTTTTGTTTTAATAATACTAGCTCAAATAATTTTTCAAAGTAAAATAATTTTTTAATCTTAAATAAACTCAAAATCTTATTAAGAAAATATTTATTAATTTTTTAAATCCTTCTATGACAGTACTACTCATTATGTAATTGTGAAACTAATGAAATACACAAAACAAACTAAGTAAAAGAGGTATATGATTTTTTAGATAATTCAACCTAACCAATATCTATATCCACTCTCAATCCATCTAATTAAGATTTTATTAATAATCCATACACTTTTGTTACAACATAGGGATAAACCCCACAATATCATACTCTTTTGACAAAATTGGTAAGGCTACACCATATAAAGGAATAAGTACAATAGCTTTATAATTATTTAACATGCCTAAAATAATAAAACTTATAAATATTAGATCATACACTTGTAAAATTTATATGACACTAAAACTAAGTGATTAAATGATATTACCACACAAGATGAAGCTTAGCATAATGTAAAAAAAGTGAAATCAAAGACTGGAATAATTGAAGCAATAGAATCAAAACTCTTCTTAGTTTAGCATAACTTATATTCAAATGTTTTGCCTATTATGATATTTTAAAATATTTATCAATTTGTGCATTAGCAATCATCAATATCAATTTATTCTAACTAATTTTTTTACCTTATTTATATGCATGAGTGAGTTAGATGCAAATAAAATAGTCTCAATGACTATAGTGGCATTTTTAAGATACTTTAACTAATCATTATAGGTTTTGAAAATATATCATATTAGCTTGTCAACATCATCATATTAGGACAATGAGCTCAATATTTAGATCATTTAAATGATGTGATGATATGATTAGCATAAATCTATTATTAAAGGCTTTAAATATGAGAATTATATTTATACTATATAATGTTGATTCTTGATAAAGTGCTTACATTAAGAATACATCGTATCAGATGATCACAAGAATTATACAAGTATAATACATTCAATTCTGTTACTCAAATAAATCATACAAATGTAATATGGATTATCATCATAAAATAACTATTTTTGTTAAGAGTTGAGCTCTTAAAAACATACAATACTATATAATCATAAAAGATGAATTGTTATATGTTCATATAACTATTAACTTAACTAAACTTAATAAGATAATCATTTATATACAATAAGATTATTATAATAGTACGATAACTTTGTATCAATTTTATTCTAAGTTTTATGTAAGAGTAAATCGTACAAGTGAGATATATAGATTATCATTATATGATAATATAGACAAAGCAAAATTTGGTCTTCTTAGATAATGATCATATTCTTATGATACAAATATTGTATTGATATCATAATAAAAATATTTTTATCCTAAAGTTTAAATGTTTTTATGAGGTAAGATGGATCATAAAGATATAATAATATACTTTTTATTATACAATATAATAATTATAAACACAAAAAATATAACTTAACGATCACATAAGAACTTTTGATTGTATGACCAAGCTATATATCATGATATGGTTAAACATTTGGTCAAATTAGTATGATATATTAGCTATATATATATATGTGATAAATTTTAAGAAGAAATAAGTTATATACTCATAAAAAATAATTTTTGTACTTTTACAATATTATTAAATACTTAACTCTTAGAGAACAAATAACACACATATAAAGCCAACATCTTGTAAGACCAAGTTTGCATACTCTTACTAAGTTAGGATGATAATTGCACCTATAAAATGGACCTATCATATCTTTTGATTCCATGATAAATCTCAACTTCAAATACTATTATAAACTTAAATGCTAATCATATAAGCACAATATTAAGTATCATATCGTATAATCATTAGGTACTGAAGAACATGACTTCTTTTAATTTTAGTAACGTAAAGCTCAAATTTAATCTAAAATGATTTGTAATAATACTACAAATATACTAATACAAATCTAGAAGGCTTAATAACTCTATAAATGATTTGATAAGGAAATGCATGTGTCAGTTGAATGATTCTTAAGTATCATATAAATCAAATGATGGGTTAATAAATCAAACTAAGTAAATAACTTATTGATGAACTTCTGATGGACATTCACTTTATCACGAGTTAAGATAATGGCTTTATGATATGCAAGATAAGCCAAGCTTAAGCATAAATCTTAAAATTTTTCTAATTCTAAGTGAATGACCCTTACTCATTTTCAAAATTCACTACATTCATTAATTAAATTTACATATGCAAACAATTCAAATATTCATTAATAAACATGAGCTTAATTTTATGATTATTATTCTCAAAGTATAATAATAAATGATAATGATCTTAATTATGGTTGTGAAATTTGACAAGAAATAATGACTAAAGATACTAAATACGAAGAATAGTTAATCACTCTAAAACCAATAACATGATAATTAGATGAATTCAAATAGGTTCAAAATCAAAATGAAATACAATGATTATGTGAAAAGAGAATGTAGAAAAAGGATTACATATTACTAAAGTGAGTATGTAAACAAAGTTACTAAAAATATTAGTATAATTTTTGTTCAAAGGAATAAAATAATTTTTTATGACTAAAGCCAAAGGAAAATTAAATTAAAGAATGAATCAGTTGGGAGATAAAAGGAAAGATATGGAGGAAACATTTTGTGATTAGAGCACCTAATAACAAATGCATTCTAATTATGAGCAATTTCCTCACAAGAAAGCGGATGATTAGATGGACAAATTTGTAAATCAATTATATATAATGCATTCTCTTTCTTTTTTATGAGGATTTGATCCAATGATAACTAATGGTTAGCTAAAATAAATATCTCAAATTTTGATGGCATAACTTGCCTTAATGTTAAAAGGGTATTTCAAAGGTATTTCTTATTGCAATGAAATTAGAGAGCGTAATAGATATATGGTAGGAGTTTTATTTGATTTAAAGAATATCCTATATATGAGATTTATTAGATGGAATTTAAAAACGAATTTGAAAACTGGTATGTTCTTTGCTCGATGAGAGAGAAAATGAAAAGGATATTAGCTTCACTAACACTAATAAATATTTATATCACTAATTATGAGCAAAAATTTTTATCACTAACCCAACATGCTCCTTATCTGGTCAATCCATATGAGCAAAGATGCTTTTGGTTTCATTGAAGATTAAATATTACTATCAGATCAACTCTCATTTTATTTTGGACTTCCAACTATTCAAAACTTGTTGAGCAAATAAGAACAATTGAGTATGAATTATTGGCCTTAGATATTTAGATGAGAAAGAAAAAGAAGATTCTATTGGAGTTAAAAGTATAAATTTATTTAAGAAAGGTATTCGAAGAGGAAGAGATGATATAAAATTTGACAAGTTTGGATTTAGAAAGCAAGTATATGATACAACTAATGATAAATCTCATACAATATTCAATGAGAAAACACTCCAATGCTTCAAATGTGAAACTTTTCATACATGTACTTATTGGTTTGGTCAAGAAGGTAAGAGAAGAATGTTTGGTTTTGTTTTTATTGCATGTGGTTCTAATAGAGGAAATTTTGGCATAAAAAGGATAGTATTTCACATGTAGAATCTAGTAGTGTAGACAGAAGATACACTATTGTGGAGAAGGCTAGTCTCAAGTTTATGTAATCTTGTAGCCAGATAATGCTTATGCTATAAAAGTGATTTCGAGCACTTTATCTTTTAATAGTTTTCTATTGTTGCTTTATTTGATTGTGGAGTATTTCATTCATCTTGATGTATACTTGATATATTGCCTATTGAATTATAATTATTTAATAATCTTTTATTAGTAAAACTTTCTAATAAGAGTGAATTTAAGATAGATGCATATATTCATTGAGAAATTATAATTAAAGGAAAAGAATTTTATACTTACTTTTTGGTGTTACCTATAGAAGAATTCAATATAATTTTGAAGCATATGCATGCTATTTGAAGCACTTAATATTTCAAACATATTCATTTTCATATCTCTTTATATTAATTTATATACAATTCTTATCTAATTTTAAATAATTTCACCTTCAATTAATATCAATTTTCAAATGATAATATTTTTAAATAATATCAATTTTTAATTAATATGTGTTCTATTTTTTCCCAAATGACTCTCATCCTCAAAATTCTTATCTGATTTCTTCTTGCACTCACCATATCAATTGTCAAATCACATCATCATCTATGCCTTAAGTAGCTATCTACCTACCTATCAAGCACCCATAATGACTCTAAAGAAAACTATATTTCCTTAAGCATGATCATTTACTACTTATGAAGGAAATGTAGTAAGAAGTAATTTTAAGGCCGAGTAGTACATATATACATCACTTCTATAATCTCAACAGCCAAATCACATAACAAGTGATAATTGTTAGATCATACATCAGGTGATAGCTCTTGATTACTTTATAAATAGTTTTAATTAGAAGATTACATGCCAATGATATCAAATACTACTAAATCACATAGTAATCGACATTAAGAGATAAGTCTACAATGAAAACATATATTTAACATTAATTCACTGTTATTTTTTTATAAAATACTAGGCTCAATAGCCAGAAGTTTTTCATATATCTTTCTTTCTATAGCCTTTATCATACACATACAATTCATTTTATTCTTTTTTTGTCTCTTCTTCAATATTATTTCTATTAAACATAGTATTCTTATATGTATTATATATAATTGCATACACACACACACACATCATTCATATGCATGTTGATATTCACATCTTTAATATTTTCATCTCTGACATATAAGCACTTATGCCATGTCACCAATGTAATATTATACATGTAATTATTTTATATATATATATATATATATATATATATATATATATATATATATATATATATATATATATCAATAATGTCATGCTATTTACATTAACTAATGTGATGTATAAAATATAAAATAATTATTATTTATATTAAAAATATCTTAATTTGACAAATGTATAAAAGACTAACTATTTATATCATAATGAATTCATTTTATCTATTTATATCCTTAGAGACTACTCTATTGTTGATTCTCTTTTTCTTTTACTTACTCTTACTTATTCCCACACAAGAAATCAAAAGAAATTTTTTTGCTCTATCATCCTTATGATACAAAAATTGAATGGAAATCTTCCAAGATAAAGCTCCCCAATACTTTCTTCCCTTAACTACAATAATAGCCCTACTCAAAAAGCACAAATTATGTAAAGCATAAGTTGGGGTTTTGTATAAATCACACCCTTTTTACACAAATCTCTCACCTCACACAATTAAATGCTAGAGGGAACTTGTCATAGCCGCAAGAGACCACAAAATTTTGCTAAACCCTTAGTTTCTTCATATGAGTTTGACTTGTTGAAAAAAAAATTTCAAGCCCTTAGCTGGGCCATTGAGGTCGTTAGATCATACTCATTCTCATTGAGAAGTCAATCCTAATGAGTCAAGCACCTCGTTGGAAAAAACAAAAAATTATAGTTGGGATGTAAAATTAAAATAATATTAATAAATTAAAAAAATTGTGAATTTATTATTTATTTTTTTATAAAAAATCTAAATGGTATAAAAAAATTGCAATAAGCATATTGATAGATTCTTTGAAACTTAGTCTTCGCAAAAAGTATATTCAAAGCTAGATTATGCATTACTTTGTTGTACTTATTTTTTTCAAGTGTATCAAAATAATATTATTTTATCTTGATCAAGATAAATTTTAAAATATTAAACACCTATATTGAATATAATAGTTGAGCAAAGAAAGTATAGTTTGTTATAATTTTTCTACCTTACAAAAAAATTATCATGAAATTTACAATAATTCTAGATACCAACTTCTCAAAACAACTTTAACTTCTTATGTTACTTCTCTTTCAATTTGATTATGTTATCTCGACAATGGAAATCATTTTGCTTTTATAAAACTTTATTTTATCAAACTAGTATACAAATAGGGTATTTCGAATATAACATACATAGTAAGATTTGCAAATCTTTTGAATCATATTTAATGATATGTAATGGGTCTGAAATATACATCTTAAAAAATAATATATGGAAAACATCATGAACTCCTGTTAATTGATGAGACAAGGCTAATCTTTAAGCAACTGGGCTTACTCTTTCAAGAATCTAAAAAGGTTTGAAATATATGGGTATTAATTTTCCTGTATTATCAAAATGAGTCACTCTTTTCAAAGGATTAATTTTAACAAAGATATGTTCATCCTTTTAAACTCAATATTTTTGTGCTTCTTGTCAAAATATTTTTTCATGTCATAAGAAATCTTAATTCTTTCTCTAATCAACTTTGCTTTTTTAATAGCTACTTCGATGAACTTTAGCCCCATTAATTATTTTTCACTTCTCATAAACCAACACAAAAGTGATTGATATTTTCTTCTATGAACAACATTATAGGGAGGTATTCCAATGTTAGATTAAAAGCTATTATTATATATAAATTCTATTAAAGACAAGTGGTTTGTCTAATTTATTATAAAATCAAGCACACATAATTGAAGTCTTCCAAAATCTTAATCATTTTTTAGATTTTCTATAACTTTGAGGTAAAAAGCATTGAAATTTAATTAAATTCTCAAAGTCTTATATGCATTTCTTCATAAGTGAGTGAAAAATTTTGAATTTTTGATAGAAACAGTGACTTTCGACACCTCATGGAGTTTCACGATCTATTGTACATACATGTGAGATAACTTTTTGTTGAATTAGTCTTCATCTTATAATTAGTCCTCATTGATAAATTCAAGTCAATCTAATATGATAGATAAGTGGTGCAATAACAAAATATTTTATTTCACCTTTTTTCACATTGCAATATATTAATTTCAAAGGATATTTGCCTTCTATCTAGTTGTGATGTCGTCAAATTAAGTCTTAACTTTATGGGAGGAGCATCACAATAATATTTGCTTTATTAAGATGATAAAAAATTTCTAAATCATATTCTTTAATGAATTCAAGCTATTCCTTTATCTAAGATTTAATTATCTTTGAGAAAAAATATATTTTAAACTTTGATTATTAATAAGGAGCTTTCATTTCATCCCATAAACATAATGTTGTCACATTTTGAGAGCAAACACAATTGCGAACAAGTTCTAAATCATGGACAATATGCCTTTTCTCATGTAGTTTTAATTGTTTAAAAGTATAAGCAATGACTTTACCAAATTGCATCAACACATATAAAGCATTCTAAAAATCTAATATCCTTTCTTACCTTCAGGTAAAGTTAAAATTAAAGTTGAAGCCAATTTTTTTAAGATTTGAAAGCTTTCTTCACAATCTGAATGTTACATAAATTTTGTTAATTTCTAGGATAATCTTGTCAAAGTTATAGCTAACTTTGAAAATCCTTTAACAATTTTTTTATGACATCTTGCTAGACCCATGAAACTTTTAATATTTAAAGTATTCAATAGTTTAGGTCAATTTATAACTGTAGCTATCTTCTGAGGTGCTCATTATATACCATAAGAAGGAGATTTGAGGTAACCAAAACTCATAATTTCAAAATTTGGCAAATAACTAATTATCCTTTGAAGTTTGTAGAATGATATGTAGATGTCAGACATACTCTTTAAATTACTTATAATATAAAAGAACATCATCGATGAAAATAACCATATATGGTCCAGATAATTTTCAAATATTATTTTTATCAAATCCACAAATATGACCAAAGCACCAAAGCATTAGTAAGACCAAAAAAGCAAAATAAAAAACTCATAATGCCTATACTGAGTCTTAAAAGTTGTCTTCTTTATATCGTCTTATTTCACTTTCAAGTGATGGCATCCTGATCGAAAATTATTTTTCGAGAAAATTGTTGCTTCATGTAATTGACAAAAAAAGATTAACAATTCTTGACAAAGGTACTTTTTTATGATAAGCTTATTAGTTCTTTGTAATTGATACATATCTAGATATTATCATTTTTTTGTCCAATGAAATAAGTTTTTCTTAAAGGGATATACTAAAATGGATAAATCATTTATGTAGTAATTATTGAACTTGAATTTTGACTTTTGACAATTTTATAAGAGCTACTATGTTTGGAATGTTTGATAATGGTTTGACTCTAAGAAATAACTTAATCTCAAATTATATGTCACACTATCAAGAGAAATCCTAGTAAATCCTCTAAAACGACATCAAGATATTTACAAATAATTAGCATCTCATGAGGTTTTTTATCTTTCGAATTAAAAGCTAAGATAAAAACTTGTAATAATTTGCATTATTTTATAATAATTTTTGTGCTTTCAATATAGAAATAAGAAAAACCTTTTTATCTACTAAGATAACTAATTTCTTCCCCATCAAAAGCCATAATTTTACTATTTTTTTAAAACAATCAATGAAAACTTGATACCTAAATAACTAATTCATACTTAAATTATATTGAATTCTTCTATAGGTAACACCAAAAAGTAAGTATAAAATTCTTTTCCTTTAATTATAATTTCTCAATGAATATATGCATCTATCTTAAATTCACTCTTATTAGAAAGTTTTACTAATAAAAGATTATTAAATAATTATAATTCAATAGGCAATATATCAAGTATACATCAAGATGAATGAAATACTCCACAATCAAATAAAGCAACAATAGAAAACTATTAAAAGATAAAGTGCTCGAAATCACTTTTATAGCATAAGCATTATCTGGCTACAAGATTACATAAACTTGAGACTAGCCTTCTCCACAATAGTGTATCTTCTGTCTACACTACTAGATTCTACATGTGAAATACTATCCTTTTTATGCCAAAATTTCCTCTATTAGAACCACATGCAATAAAAACAAAACCAAACATTCTTCTCTTACCTTCTTGACCAAACCAATAAGTACATGTATGAAAAGTTTCACATTTGAAGCATTGGAGTGTTTTCTCATTGAATATTGTATGAGATTTATCATTAGTTGTATCATATACTTGCTTTCTAAATCCAAACTTGTCAAATTTTATATCATCTCTTCCTCTTCGAATACCTTTCTTAAATAAATTTATACTTTTAACTCCAATAGAATCTTCTTTTTCTTTCTCATCTAAATATCTAAGGCCAATAATTCATACTCAATTGTTCTTATTTGCTCAACAAGTTTTGAATAGTTGGAAGTCCAAAATAAAATGAGAGTTGATCTGATAGTAATATTTAATCTTCAATGAAACCAAAAGCATCTTTGCTCATATGGATTGACCAGATAAGGAGCATGTTGGGTTAGTGATAAAAATTTATGCTCATAATTAGTGATAGAAATATTTATTAGTGTTAGTGAAGCTAATATCCTTTTCATTTTCTCTCTCATCGAGCAAAGAACATGCCAGTTTTCAAATTCGTTTTTAAATTCCATCTAATAAATCTCATATATAGGATATTCTTTAAATCAAATAAAACTCCTACCATATATCTATTACGCTCTCTAATTTCATTGCAATAAGAAATACCTTTGAAATACCCTTTTAACATTAAGGCAAGTTATGCCATCAAAATTTGAGATATTTATTTTAGCTAACCATTAGTTATCATTGGATCAAATCCTCATAAAAAAGAAAGAGAATGCATTATATATAATTGATTTACAAATTTGTCCATCTAATCATCCGCTTTCTTGTGAGGAAATTGCTCATAATTAGAATGCATTTGTTATTAGGTGCTCTAATCATAAAATTTCTTCTCAACCTATTTTTTTATGAGTTATATTTAATTATTAAATATTTTTCTAAGTTTTGATTAAATTCTTTTTCTTAAACGAATAATTTTACACTAGCATTTATCAAGGTTTTCAATTAAATATGACATTTATCATAAAAACAATAATATACCCCTAAGTTTTCAAGTCCTACCATATTAACATTTTCCCTAGAATATCATCTATTAATATATGTATGTATTGGCTAACAAGGAAGCACATTTTAATATAATAAAAGTTCTTATTAATCTAAGGAAAAGAATAACGTTCATTTATTTTTCTGTTGACAACAACATATTATACAAATTACTTATGTGGCTACTTGTGGTAATGGATATGCATCTCTTTCTCAAGATGCAGTATTTGATTGCGCGTTTTTTCCACAAGACTTAGGGTAGTCAACTCTCCTTCATAGAAACGAGTAACTCATTTAATGCTTTCACAGCTTCCATTGCTTTTGAGAAAATGTCCAAAGTAGAAGTCATTGCCTGCAGTTTCAATGTACAATAGGAAAACCTCTAATATGTTGGCCATATCAATTCTATTTTTATCATCACATTTGCTCCAATCCTCTCCAACTCATCAATCAGTTAATTTCTCTATTATACACCAAGCAGGTTGCTCTTCGTTTCGTTCATAACCATGCCAAAAAACATTACAAAGTATTTTGAAAATTTTATAATAAAAACATTTTTGAGACGAATTTAATAGCATTCGTTTCATGTTAATTGGATAATTAAATATTTAAATGTAAATATTTATAAACTGACTTAATAATTAAATAATATTATAATTAAATATAAAACTAAACATCAGCAGCAGAATTTGGACAAAACCCCGAAACCCTCTCCTTCCCGTTACCGGCGACCGCAAGCCAAAAATCTCTGTCGATTTAACTTAGGAAAACTTGAGAAATGGTTAATTCGACGAAGGAGAAGCATTCCTCTGCAATCAATTTATTCATTTCAACACTCGCTGTGGGAGATTTCGTTGTTCGGACGGGAACAGCAAGCTACGGCCAAAAAATTCATTTTTCCGTGCTCCTACGGCGGCAAATTTAAGATGAAATTTCAATTTCTTGCCGGGACAACCAAAATTAAGTATATGTATTGATTTATATTAGTAATAAATTAATATTTTAAAAAATTATGATAATAATCATTTTTAGTAAAATTTAAGAATTTAAAATTCTTGATTGTAAATACAAATATGTGAAGTAGAAGTCAATCTAGGACGTAGATCTTGAGTGCATAGATCACGCGAGTAAATCGATTAATAGTAATGTAAATATATTTATTTGCATTCCTTGAACATGTTGAAAAAGTTACTTTTCTTTTTTATGATTATAAAATTGAACTGTTCATATATTAAAATTTGAATAATAAGATTTGTATAATTTATTTTATAAATAAATAAGATTCATATGTAAATAAATAGAAAAGAAAAAGAACATATAAAAAACTGATAAATATATAATTGTTTATGATATAATACATGAGAATGACAAATTGAATGAAATTGATAAGAAATACACTTTTTCTTGTTATGTTATCTCTTGGCTCAAGTGTAGTTTCTAGAGTCATATAGGTGATGATCGATATGATGATAACAAATTGATATGCCTTTGAGCAGAGACTTATCAATTAAATATAATCTGATGGGTATTGATATGAATACAATAAGATAGACTATTGAATATACTCTAATGTGTATTGATATAATCATAATCTATTAGATGTAACCTAATGAGTATTGATATGGACATGAATGATAATCCATTAGATATAGTTTGATGAGTATTGATGTGAATATAATATGTTTGATATAATTTGATAAGTATTAATATGAATATGATATGATATGTGAGTAGAGATAATAGTTAAAAAAATATGACCTAAATTAAATTAAGAAATAAATTGAGAAAAGAATAAATAAAATAGATAAATACAAAAAATATTAGAAAAAGATATAAATCAATCAGATAAGTCATTTCTTTATTACTATTATTTTAATTTTATATAATTATTCTTTCTTACTTGTGTCATTTGTTATTCGATTTATAGTTTTGTTGTTTTTTTATATTTATCATATTATATTATCTTATTATTTATGATTTATCTATTGAACACTTTAAGACTTATTATTTATACTTACATTACTGGTTATTTAGGTTTACAATATTGAGATAGAGATTCTAATAGGACTAAAAATTCAAGTATATAAATATGTATGTGTTTGTAAAATCTATCATATGATCATGATATATATAGATTTTAATACTAGTTGATATTATATTATCAGAGTAGTTATAATGTATATTTTAAATATTTTATAAATTATCAATGATTTTGATGATTTGGTTAATAAAATATATGGTATGAATGTGAATCTTAGTTTTATATTTATTGTGGATGATATATTTTATTATTTGATTATATAATTATTAATATATATGTGATGATAAATATTATATATAAAAAGTAGACAATTTATAAGGGAAATTTTATCCATTTGATTTTTAGCTTTAAGAATAATTTAATTTATTTTAAATATTATAAAAAAATAAATTAGGTTTAAATGAGGTTAAGTGAGGTGTGATAGATTGGTACCAAAGTAGTTGATATTCTAGAAAAAACATTTTTGAGGATATAATATTTGGATGAGTAATATATATATATATATATATATATATATATATATATATATATATATATATATATATATATATATATTTGTAGGATGTTGAATCAATTTAAAATGATATTTCAGGGTTAGAAATAGAACAAAGTCATAAGATTTTGAGTAGATTAGAAATAGGTGAGTGAGGATACTCTTAGAACATCTATATATGTATGATTTTAGTATATTTTTAAATTTATGGTTATGTTTAGTAAAACAAAAGCTTAAATTAATAAGAGGTGGTTGACCATGAGTTTATGTTATCAATCAATAGAAATCATCAAGGTCTACTGATGTGATTATAGGTACCTTTTTTTACAAAGTTTATGAGTTGTTGCATTTTTTATTATGAAGCTTCACACTCCTTTATATCATTATGCATGAAAAGAAATTTAAATGTACAACTTCAAAAAATAGAGAAATTTTTATTAGTTAAATTACCTGGTAAGAGTAAAATTAGAGTAAAATTTTTCATCCAAGAAGAAATAAAAATAGAGAAGAAAATTTTTTTTATAATTAATTATGTTACCAATACTAAAATTTGATGTTATTTTGGGTATGGATTACTATTAGATCATAGGATAGTCATAGAGTATTAGTAAAAAAAGTGAAAATAAAAGTTTTTGGTGAGAAAGAATTAACATATTTTGGGCAAGAACAAAGAGTTCTTATTATTTCTATGCTGAAGACACAGAGGTTATTATCAAAAGGACGATACTTGATATCTATGATGGATACAGATAATAAATTTTCTTAACCTCCTGAGGTGCCCATAGTATGTGAATACTTGGATATTTTTTTAGTTGAATTATTAGGGTTACCACTTAAAAGAGAGTTAGGATTTGAAATACAAATGATTCCTGAAGCTGAATTAATTTATAAAGTTCATTATCGAATGGCTCCAATTGAGTTATAGTAGATAAAAGTGTAAATACAAGAATTATTAGAAAAGGGTGTTATAAGACATATTATAACTCTATAGGGAGCCCTAATCTTATTTTTAAAAAATAAAGATGAAAGCTTAAGGATGTGTATTAACTATTGAGAACTTAATAGAATCACTATAAAGAATAAATATCTTTTACCAAGGATAGAAGATTTATTTGATCAACGTTAAGGTATAATATTTTTTTAAAGATAGACTTGAGATCAAGATACCACCAGTTGAGAATTAAAAGGGAGGATATTTTAAAGTTAGCTTTTAGAACTCGATATGAGTATTATGAATTTCTAGTATTATCCTTTGGGTTAACTAATGCACCTATAGTATTTATGAACTTAATGAATAGAGTATTTAAAAAATATTTGGATTAGTTTGTTATAGTATTTATTGATGATATTCTTGTTATTCAAAAAGTGAAGAAGAACGTGCTTATCATTTATATGCAGTATCATAAATATTGAGAGATCATCAACTTTATGTTAAATTCTCAAAATATGATTTTTGGTTATCTAATATAGTATTCCTTAGGAATGTAGTTAGTTTAAAAGGTATTTCAATATATTCTTAGAATATTTTTGTAATTATGGATTGGCTTAAACCAACTACAATGATAAGAATCCAAAGGTTTTTAGAAATGGCTAGATATTATAGAAAGTTGTGAAAGGATTTTCTTAGATAGCTTAATCTCTTTTGCCACATTTAACTCAAAAAATAATAAAGTTTGCGTGGGACTGTGTGTGAACAAAGTTTTTAAACATTAAAATATAAGTTGATTACTATTCCAAAGTTAATGTTGCCAAAAGTATTATGCGGATATCAGATTATTAATGATACATCTTATCAAGGTTTGGGTTATGTGTTGATGTAATTTTGAAAAGTGATTACATATGCATCTTGTCAATTAAAAATCCATAAAAAGAATTATCCAATGCATGACTTAGAATTAATAGTGATTGTTTTTGTTTTTAAAATATGAAGAGATTACCTTTTTGAGGTTAAATGTGATGTATTCACAAATCATTAAGGTTTGACATATATCTTTACTCAAAAAGAGTTAAATTTGAGACAAAAAATAATTGAAATTAATTAAAAATTATGACTTAGAAATCATTTATCATCTAGGAAAACAAATAGAGAGGTTGATGCTTTAAACATAAAAGCAAGTATTAATATCATAATAATAAAAAAAGATGAGAAGAAATTAATTTTTGAGTTTAATATGCTATAGTTAGAAGTGAAGTTATGAAGAAATATGAGAATTTTGTTTTAGTTGTCATTAAAAGCTGGTTGGTTGGAAAAAACAAAAGAAGATAAAAAAGAAGACCTAGAATTACAAAAGATGATTTAAAACATTAAAAAAGTTTTGATCTTTAATTTTAACATTGCTGAAAAAGGAATACTAAAGTTTTAGAATATATTATGTATTCTTGATCACCAACAAATATGACAAACATTATTACAGGAAGCACATAATTTTATATATTCTATACATCTAGGAGAGAATAAAATATATAAAAAATTAAGATAGAGATATTATTGGCCTGGTCAAAAGAGAGATATATTAGAGTGTGTTAGAAGATGTTTAATATTTTAGCAAATGAAAAGAGAAAATCTAAAGCCTTATGGATTATTGAAATCGTTACCCATTGTTGAGTAGAAGTTGGAAGAGATTACTATGGACTTTATCATGGGATTATCTAGATCACCCTCTAGACATGATTTTATATGGGTGATAATTGGTAGTTTAACTAAATCATCTCATTTCATAGCAATAAAGATAGCTTATGTAATAGAAAGATTGATAAAAATCTACTTAGAGTAGAGAGTAAAACTACATAGTATATCAAAAGTAATTATCTTTGATTGAAACCCAAAATTCACATCACATTTTTTGAGATCTGTTTATTAGGCTTTTGCCACTCAATTATGATTTAGTATTGTATTTCATCCTCAACTAATGGGTAGACAAAAAAAATAATAAAAATATTTGAAGATCTATTATGCTTGTGTGTATTTGATTTGGAGGTGATTGGGAATGTCATTTAACATTAATAGAATATGCCTATAATAATAATTATCAGTGTAGCATTAACAATATAATTTATGAAGCCTTATATGAAAAAAATGTCAATCACCTTTGTGTTTGTATAAAGATAAAGAAAGAATAATTTTGGGTCCTAATTTTGTGGATGAAGCCATGAAAAAGATAAAGATCATTCATAAAAGATTTAAGAAGCATATGATAGACAAAATAAGTACTTTGATGCAAGACAAAAAAACACAAAATTTGAAGAAAGTAATTATGTGTTTTTAAAGTTAAGTCCAACAAGAAGTGTAAAACATTTTGGTAAGCTAAAAAGCATAAGCCTAAATTTATAAGACCTTTTCAAATCTTGGAAAGAGTGGGACAAATAGCTTATCAATTAGTATTGCTATTACAGATGACAAATATTTAGAACATGTTTCAAGTTTCATCCCTAAGAAAGTATATTTCATATTCTTCGCATATTATAAGCTATGATACAGAGAATATTATAATTCAACTAGATGTGACATATGAGAAAATTTCTATGCAAATTTTAGATCATACTAAAAAGATGTTAAGAAATGAAGTAATTTTAATGGTAAGATGCTTAGGCTGAACTATTCTAAATGAGAAGTTACTTAAAAATTAGAAGTATATTTGATGACAAAATATCCTAAATTGTTTAAATTTTGGGATAATTTTTTTATAAGAAGGGAATAATTATAATATCCCAAATTTTGAAATGTTATAATGAAATTTATTTGGTTTTATAACAAATACTTAATATTTTAAATATTATTATTCTATTAGTTTAATATTATGACCACAAGATGCATGTTAAAAACAAATCTAAATGATAATTATGACATTTCTCATAATACATGCCATAAAAAAGTATTTCAAAATTTAATAATAAAAATAGTTTTGAATAGATCTTTTAGAGATGGATTTAACGACATTCGTTTTATGTTATGGAGTTTGTTTGAAATTATTATTAATTTATGCAGTTATTAAATAATTAACTAATATATTATAATTAAATATTTAAATACAAATATTTATGAACCGACTTAATAATTAAATAATATTTTAAATAAAAAACCTAAACCTAAGCAATGGAATTTTGAAAACATCTTAAAACCATCTAATTCCAATCACCAGCAATCGTAGGCCAAAAATCTCTATCGATTTCGCATATGAAGCTTAGGAAAAATTGAGAAATCGTTAATTTGAGAAATGAGAAGCATTCCTTTATAATCAATTTCTCCATTTCTATCCTCTCTATAAGTGATTTTTCTATCCAGAATGAAATCATAAGCTACGACCAAAAAATCTATTTTTCCATGGACGTACAATGATGAATTGAAGGTGGAATATTAATTTCCTAGAAGATTAAGCATTATTTTGAATTTAATTTACAAAATTAAAATTTCTCTTAATTTAATGTGGTTACTTGTCGAGACAACTAAAATTAAGATATATGTAGTGATTTTTGTTAATAATAAATTTATATTTCATGAAATTCTAACAAGAATCACTTTTAGTGAAATTTAGAAATTTAAAATTTCCAACTATAAGTACAAAAATACAAAGGAGAAGTTGAGATTAAAAAGACAAATCAATTCAGGAGGTATGTCATTAACACATAGATCAACTAGATAAATCAACTAATTATAATGCAGGTATTTTTATTTATATTCCTTGAGTATATTGAAATAAAGTAATATTTCTTATTGATTATAAAAGCGAACATATTCATGCATTTAAATTTGAATAATAAGATTTGTATAATTTATTGTTGATAAATATGTAAGATTCATATGTAAATAAAAAAAAAATAAAAGAAAAATGCAAGAAACTAAGAAGCTTATAATTGTTTATGTGGTATAGTGCATGAGAATGACAAGTTGAATAAAAATGATAAAATAATAAGAAATATATATTTTTTTATGATGTTATTTGTTGGCTCAAGTGTGATTTCTAGTGCCATACTGATGATGATTGATATGATACTGACAGATTGATATGCCTACAAACAGAGGCCTACTTGTTAAATATAATCTGATAGGTGTGGATATTGATAAGATATGATAAGTCATTGGATATAGTCTGATAGATATTAATATAAGTATAAACTATTAGATATAGTCTTATGGGTATTGAAGTAGACATGATATGATATCCTATTAGATATAATTTGATGGGTATTGATATAGATATGATATAATAACTATTAATTATAGTCTAATAGATATTAATATGGATATAATGTGATATGTGAGTAGAGATAATAATCAAGAAAAAATAGAACCCAAATTAAATTAAGAAATAAATTAAGAAAAAAATTAAATAAATAAATACAAAAAATTCATAAGTAAAATATACAAATCAATTAGATAAGTCATTTTTTATTACTATTATTTTAATTTTATATAGCTATTCTTTCTTATTTATGTCATTTATTATTCAATTTATTGATTTGTTATTTTTATGTTTATTATATTATATTATATTATTATTTATGATTTATTATATTATATTATTTTTTACATTTATCTCCAGTAAATCATTATATATGATACAACATAAATCAACACACAATATTATTTGTACAAAATATCTTGCTCCCAAGATAGAGACCCTAACTCATATATCATTAAGTTTCCCCCATTCAATGAATACATTCATCATTTCCTACAATGTGATTAGACGAGTGAGCATAATAGATTTAGTAGATAAAGTAATAGTTAAAATAAAATAGACAAATGGTATGGATTTAATAGTACTTAATCTTTCAAACATACTTAGTTTCATAATCAAATTTCAAACAATTTTCACCTTCGATTAATATATGTTTTGAAATAATATCTTCTTCAAATAACATTTATTTTTAATTAATATGGGTCATATTTTTCTCAAATAGCTCTTATTCTAGGGATATCCAACTCATCTCTCATGACATCTCATCATATCAACCATCATATCACATAACAAATGGTGTTGTCATATCTCACAATAAGTTAAATACATACATATATATATATATATATATAAAATTTCCATTAACCATTAAATCATACAAGTGATGGCTATTAGATCACACAATAAATGACATGTCTTAATCACATAGCAGGTAGTTCTAATCATGAGACTAGATATTAGTGGTACCAAATATCGACAATTTTTATAGCAAGTGGTAACTGCTAAATCATAGAACAAGTGATACTAAGGGATAAGATCATAGGAAAAACACATATTTAGCATTAATTCTCTTTTATTTCTATGTAATATTAGGCTTAATAACTAGAATTCTTTCATATCTATTTCTTTTATAATCTTTATTACATCACATAAATTTACTTTCTCTATTTTTTATTTTTTTACTTTTACTTTCTTTAAGTCGATTATTCTCAAATGTGCTATTGTGTATGCCTTTAACCGCAACCATTCATTTATATGTTGATATTCATGTCTTTAACCTTTTCATCCTTGATATACAAAATTTATACCATGTCACCCATGTATTTATACATGTAATTATTAATATGCATACACATATCAATAATACAATGGTACACCAAGTAATGCAATATGCAAAGTATAAAAAAATAATTATTTATATCATAGATATCTCAATTTGACAAATGTATTAAGGATTATGTATTTGTACTGTAATATGATTCATCAATGGTTATATGAATAGATTCTAATATTAGAGTCTTCTTGTTGAATACTTTATATTTTTTTGTTACTTAATGATTACCTTATGAAGACTCCTTTATTAGATTTTACTTCAAAGTTAATTCTCACTTTTTCCAATATTAAGTACATAACATTTGTATAGAAAAAGATGTGAGTAATCTAATGTTTTTAGCATACTAAAGCTTATGTGGTGTAATTTTCAAAAAAAGGTAAGCATGTACAGAATTCATAACATAACAAGCAATGGTAATTACTTTGACCCAAAAATACTTTGATAAGTCGTACTCTTTAGTATGTATCTAGTCATATCAACTAAAGTTTTATTTTTTTTCTCTTTATAACTTTACTTTTTTGAGGGGTGATGAGAAGATATGAGTGATGCCATATTTATTTCAATAATCTATAAAAGATCTATTCTTAAATTCTCCATTGTGATTACTCTTAACTAATATTATCAATGCATCATGCTTGTTCTAAATTTTGGTGATCAATTGAATATGTTTCTAAAAAATCTCACTTTTCTACCTAAGAATATAATCCAAGTAAACTTATAATAATCATTTATAATTATAAAACCATTTTTTTATTCCTAGACTTTGGAGTTGAATAGGTCCAAATAGGTAAAAATGGAGTGTTTCTAAAGGCCTTCTAGTACAGATGTCAAACTTAGGTTGCAAGGGACCTTGGTTTGCTTGTACATTTTATATGGTTTACAAATATGCTCAACTTTCCAATGCAATTAAGATAACCCTCTAATTAAAATTATATTTGACTAATTTTTTAATAGTTGGCATGCTTGCATGACAAAGTCTTCAATGCTAAAGGTCGACATCATTAGCTTGCGACGTAAGACACTTAATGTCACATGCTTTTACATTTTTTTATTTTAATATATACATATCATTTCTCTTAAAAGATATAATTAAAAGATCATTATTTTTTCTAATTACATATAATTTAGAATCAAAACTAACTTTAAAATCAAAATTACATGATTTACTAATACTAACCAAATTGTATTGTAAATCATTTTCAAGTAGGACTTTTTAATAGATATAGAAGAATTATTTATTATACATTTATCAACAACCCTCTTCTTGGAGTTCTCCACTAAGATGACTTTTCCACTATCAATAGTCTTAATCTAGGTGAAAATAAAAGGATTTCTCATTACATGTCTTGAGCATCCACTACCCATATACCCCATGCACTCCTCGGTCTTATTTTGGAGGCATGTTAAAACAAAAAGAATCAAGCATCGATTTTGGGGACCAAAGTCATTTTTGCTCCAAAAGAGTATGACTAGACCTGACATAATGTGATACATTATCCTTAACTACCCATACAAAAGTAGAACATCTAGAGTGAATATTGGCTTTGATTTTATAGTATTTAACTACATGTATATGTATGATGCAACAATTGTAACAAAATTTACCATTGATGAAAAATGAGTGTGCACAAATGAAGCTCTCAAATATTCAAAATTATGATGTCGTGAAATAAAATAATGTGAATGAAAACTCTTAAAAAACATGGAAATCAGCTACCATTATTGAATGTTGAGCAATCATGCTAGCTAATTCGTTTCTAGTGCCATTTAAATTAGCTAAATACCTTTAATTAGTTATTTTTAAAGATTCACACAAGCCAAGATAGCTTGTGTGCACTCTTTTTTATTTTTTATATTTTTCTAAAAGTGCTTCATATTTAAGACATACATCAATATGTTGCTCTTCAAGCTCATCTTGAGATATATGACATACCTCATCATCCGAAGTGCACTTAAGCTCATTTCCTTTGGCCATAAGACATAATAATCCTTTTTTCTTTTCATCATCACTTGAAGAAGACTCCTTCAAGTCACATCAACTTGCCTTCATTATTTTCTTCTTATCATTGCTCTTGTATTTCTCAATCCTTTCAAGGAGCTTGAGGCATTCATGACAAAAATGTCTTGGCTTTCTACATTTATGGCAAACAATCTTTTCTTTAGCCATGAGCTTATGTCTAAGTAAATGAAATAAACATCTAGAGACGAGGCCTACTTCATCATTGTTAAAAGTGTTTATCGTTAAGGAGGATTCCATTCTTAAAGCAATGCCTTCATCTTTCTTCTTTCCTTTTTGTTATTCTACACTCATCTCTTCCTCTTTGAAGTGTTGAAAATATAGGAGTATAATATCTATAAGAGGGGGAAGGGGTTGAATTATGTAAATTATAAACTCAAAGTAACTTTAATTCAAGTAGTAAATAGTAATGGAATTCTTTTGTAGTCCTTAATCTAGTTGGCTCCTATAACACCTACTTTAGAAAAATGTTATTAGACTTAGAAAACACTTTATTGGAAATCCAAGTAAGATAAAAAGATAATATTACAAGTAGTTTGAACCAAATTTAGATTTACATCCACCCTTAATCAAATACTAGGCAAGCTATTGGACATTAGGTTAATAGATCTAATAAGTACTAACTTAATAAAAATTGATAACACTAGCTTAATAAAAGATTATAATACTAGCTTGATAAAGTCTATAATATCACCTTAATAAAAGCAAACAACAAGGATAAAAGATTGATACAAAAGAATAAGTATAATGTCTTAATAATGGGATAAAAAACCAAATAAAAAGCTAAATACAAATAACTTTATAACCTAAGCATAATTTAAAATAAGATACACATTACTAAGAGGTTGAATCAATGCAAAAGTAATATGCAAGGAATTTGAAAGCTCTTATAAGAAAGAATGTTACAGAGATAACTTGAAATACTAATTTAAAAATGAAAAGAATGTTGTGATGAATGATCAAATTAGAAGTTACAACCTAACCTTCTCTCATCCCATGTAATGAAGCTTTTCATGTTATTTTCTTTACAAAAGTATCTAAATGATTATTAGTCTTTTCTCATAAGTTTAAAACCTTTATATAAACTCTAACGTCTTCTCAAATGTCTCTAAATATCTCTATGATTGTTATAATCAAAATTTTAAAATATACGCAAACTAGCTGTTACTTGCATTCCAGAACTGATCTATTGTGTGATCCAACATATCATACAAGTATGATACAACTGTTAAGCATATTATCCAGGCAAATAGAATTGTTCAACTAGTTCATTTTCTCAACATAAATTGTATCATATAGAAGCGATGAGAACATCGTAAAACACAAATATAACAAAATATTCTCAAGTCCAATTTTTGAGCTTCTCAGGTATTTGATGTAATATGCAAGATCATTCATTACGATACCTTCTGCAACAAGCTCACTTATATTGACCATAAAGGGATCACGCTTGAACTATTGATGGATTATACTCATGTGACATAAATTTGTTCAATACATGACAAAATTCCTAATATTAAAATTCTTGGATAAATGATATTATGCGTGTGTGAAAGTGGTGGTATCATACAAATATGATAAAATTTTGACCAAAAATAGCAAAGTCCTCAACTCTTATTACTCTGATATATAGATTGTACTAACACAAACAGAAAATCATACTTATTCGACACTATAATCTTTAAATTCATGCTTAACATCATCATGTTTGACCTGATGTTTGATCTTAGTGAAGGAAATACATACAAGCATGAAAGTTAATATTGTATTGTACAAAGTTTAATAACTCAAAATCTTAGTACTCACCTCTTAGAAAAATAAAAAAATTTGCTTGTACAATAGCTATATCATACTCATATGAACAACGTAATCAGAAGTATAGTATAGGATACCTTATAATCAATTCTTGTTCGATCCAATGTGATAACTAACTGTATTGTGTGAACGTGGACTCATACAATATGATTAATAATAATAATACAATCCTTGCTCAATTCTTATTCCTTTTTAATTTCAACTTGATTTTGGAATAATGAATGATATAATTTATAATAAATACATTATTATAAGACATAAAATACATAAGTAAACAAATCTAATAAGTTGCTTCCTTTAAGCTAAATTCTACATAAGTGAAACAACTGACTTATGGCCATTTAAACACTTTCACTCGTATCTCACTGAATCATAATGCTTCAAAGCATTGTTATAATTTTTAACATTTTATCACCAATAAAGACGACTCAATAAACATCTTTTTCAATTGTTGCTCAAGCTTGTGTTTCTTCTACTGTTAGTTATATTTACATCTAAATACTTTCATTAAGCTCTTTGAGTTAATTGATCAAATTTTTTGCATGATTAATCTATTTGTTTATGAGATTAAAGATCTAGAAATACTTGAGACAATCACTAATAATAATAATATAATAGTTTTATTATCATCAAATAAATAGCACAGTGACTAAGGGTATAATATTTAATGTATTATCGCCATTTTGTTTGTCATGAAGTCTCTCATGAACTCATTAGGAGAGAACTTGGAGATAACTTTTTATGCTCCAATTATTATGATGAGAGGATGATATTCCTTAGGTAAGGCTCTAAGAATCTTGTGCACCTATTGATTGTTAGAGACAACATTTGCTAAACTTGTAAGGCCATTGGTGATATTTATGAAGCAAGTAATCCTGATTTAATTGTTTCATTTGATGTCATTTTAAAAAGTTCATAGTTGTTAGTATGTTAATTTTGTGAATGATCTTTAGTATCACATGTGTATGGGCATAAGTTTTGGCAATCTAACTAACAAAAATAAATTAAAGTATGTAAAAGATGACTGCTAATCTATCAAGAGCAAAGATCCATCAATGACTTAAAAAGTATGAAATTCTTTAGCCTTGTCAAAACACTTCTTTTAAGCATCATCTTCTAATATCTTAAAAGAGAAATCTAAAAGAAAAATATATTAGTAAATTTGGATATTGCTTGTTTTATCATCAAACTCTCACATTAGACAATGGGTTAACAAGTGCAAGTGCTTGATATTAAGGAAGTGTTGAGACTATGGTTCATACGAGAAGAAAAAGTGAAACATATATTATAAAAATATGTAATTGAATAAAAACTATCTGCAAGAAAATAAACTTTATAGGTTTTATTATTGTTTTCCCAACAATGGCATACATTGATCCTTAACCATGAACGGTTGGGCTTCCATAAACTTTTGCCCCTTGTAAAAATCACCCCGTAGGAGGCTACATAATCAAAAGGTCTCAAAGACTTGTGAAAAAAATACTATACACAAATGTGTCTTACATACTAATCAAAAGAACATACAAGCACAAAACCAAAATGAGTCTTTAATAAATATAGCCTAATCCAAAAGAATCGTGCATATAAAATATCAAAAGAAATTAAAAAAATATATAAATTTAGCAATACAACTCTTATAATGATTTTATAATTCCACCCTAGATTGCATTAGGAAAAAGAGAGGTTTTGGCACATATTTGTTAAGATAATCATCCATAACATTCACACATTCTTCTCTTTTAAAAAATTTTACAAATGAAATCTTTTAGGTAATATTTTAATATAGTTCAAGAGGTGATAAATAATTTGTATATCAAAACATATTAGAAAAAAATAACATAACTGTATAGATCATATCTTCATAAAAACAAAATTTTCTCTTTTATAGCTGACGACATTTTATGATATTTATTGTTGTAATGCTGTTAATAATTCTTAACATCCTATAACTAAGAATTTAAATAATGATATTCCATAGGTAGGGCTTTGAGAAACTTGTGCACCTATTGATCATTAGAGAACTTTTCCAAAACTTGTAAGGCCATTGGTGATATTTGTGAAGCAAGTAATCATTGATTTAATTGTTTCACTTGACATCATTTTTAAAAGTTCATATGTTAGAATATATGTTGATTTTGTGAATGATCTTTAATACCACATGTGTATTAGCATAGGCTTTGATAATCTAACTAACAAAAAGAAATTACAGTATGCCAAAGATGACTACAAATCTATCAAGAGCAAAGATCCATCAATGGCTAAAAAATATGATATTCTTTAGCCTTGTCAAAACACTTATTCTAAGCAACATCTTTTAATATCTTAAGAAAGAAATCTCAAAAAAATATTAGTGAATTTGGATATATGCTTTTTTTATCATCAAACTTTCACATTAAGCCATGGGTTCACAAGTGCAAGTGCTTGATATAGAGGAAGTGTTGAGACTATGGTTCATATAAGAAGAAGGGTGAAACATATATTATGAAAATATGTAATTGAATAAAACATGCCAGCAAGAAAATAAAATTCATCAATTTTATTTCTATTTTTTTAAAAATGTCATACATCCATTCCCTACCATGAACGATTGGGCTTCCATAAACTTCTGACCTTTGCAAACATCACCCCGAAGAAGGTACATGCATAATCAAAAGGCCTAAAAGACTTGTGAAAAAAACACTAGACACAAATGTGTCTTAGACACTAATAAAAAAGACTTACATTCACAAAAGCCAAATGAGTCTTTAATGATTATAGCTTGATCCAAAAGGATTATACATATAAAATATCATAAGAAAATAAAAATATATGTAAATTTAACAATTCAACTCTTATAATGCTTTTATCAATTTACTTTAGATTGCATTAGGAAACAGAGAGGTTTTAGCACATATTTGTAAGGAAATCATCCACAATATTCACACAACCTTCTCCTTTAACAAATTTCACAAATGAAATCTTTTAGGTAATATTTTATTATAGTTCGAGAGGAGATAAATAATTTGTATATCAAAACATATCAAAAATAAATAACATGACTATATAGATCATATCTTCATAAAAAACAAATTTTTTCTTAAATTGTTTTCTCAAATATGATGAATTTTATGATATTTATTGTTGCAATGTTTCTTATGATTCTTGACATCATATAACTAAGAATTGAAATAACGATATTCCTTAGGTAGGCTTGGAGAATCTTGTGCACCTATTGATTTTTAGAGACAATTTTTCTTGAACTTGTAAAGCCATTGATGATATTTGTGAAGCAAGTAATCGCTGATTTAATTGTTTCACTTCATGTCATTTTTAAAAAAATTCATAGTTGTTAGTAAGTATGTTTATTTCATGAATGATCTTTAGTATCACATGTGTATTAGCATACATTTTGACAATCTAACTAAAAAAAATAAATTAAAGTATTCTAGAGATGGCTTCTAATTTATCATGAGCAAAGATCCATCAATTACTCAAAAAGTATGAAAATTCTTTAGCTTTGTCAAAATGCTTCTTCTAAGCATCATCTTCTAATATCTTAAGAAATAAATCTCAAAACAATATATTAGTAAATTTGGATATGCTTTTTTTATCATCAAACTCTCACATTAGGCCATGGGTTAACAAGTGCAAGTGCTTGATATAGAGGAAGTGTTGAGTCTATGGTTCATACAAGAAGAAGGGTGAAACATATATTATGAAAATGTGTAATTGAATAATACATTCTAGAAAGAAAATAAAATTTATAAGTTTTATTATTATTTTCCTAATAATGGCATACATCCATCCCTAACCATGAAAGGTTTGGCTTCCATTAACTTCTACCCTTTGCAAAAATCACCCCACAGGAGGCTACATAATCAAAAGGTCTTAAAGACATAAAAAATACTAGACACAAATGTGTTTTACACACTAACCAAAAGGACTTACAAGCATAAAATCCAAATGAGCCTTTAATGAATATAGCTTGATCCAAAGGAATAGTGCATATAAAATATCAAAAGAAATTATAAATATACATAAATTTAGCAATACAACTCTTATAATATTTTTATAAATCCACCCTAGATTGCATTAGGAAAAAGAGAAGTTCTAGCATATACTTGTAAGGTATTCATCTACAAAATTATCACAATCTTCTCCTTTAACAAATCTTACAAATGAAATCTTTCAGGTAATATTTTATTATAGTTCAAGAGGTGATAAATAATTTGTATATCAAAACATACCAGAAAAAAATAACATGACTATATAGATCATATCTTCATAAAAAACAAATCTTTTTCTTAAATATTTCCTGTCATAGATGACGACATTTTATGATATTTATAATTATACTATTTCTTATGATTCTTGACATCCTATAACTAAGAATTGAAATAACAATATTCTATAGGTAGGGCTCTAAGAATCTTGTGCACTTATTGATCGTTAGAGACAACTTTTCCTAATTTTTTAAGGCCATTAGTGATATTTATGAAGTGAGTAATCACTAATTTAGTTATATCACTTAATGTCATTTTCAAAAGGTAATAATTGTTAGTATGTTGATTTCATAAATGATCTTTAGTATTATATGTCTTAAGTATACATTTTGATAATCTAACTAATAAAAAATAAATTATAGTATACCTAAGATGGTTGTTAATCTATCAAGAGCAAAGATCCATTAATGGCTCAAAAAGTAAGAAATTTTTTAGCATTGTCAAAACAATGTTTTTGGGCATCATCTTCCAATATCTTAAGAAAGAAATCTCAAACAAAAATATTAGTAAATTTGGATATATGTTTTTTATCATTAAATTTTCATATTAGGTCATGGGTTAATAAGTGCAAGTACTTGATATAAAGGAAGTGTTGAGACTATGGTTCATACAAGAAGAAAGTCGAAACATATATTATGAAAATATGTAATTGAATAAAAAATGCTGACAAGAAAATAAAATTTATAGATTTTATTATTGTTTTTCCAACAATTGCATACATCCATCCCCAATCATCAAGAGTTAGGCTTCCATAAACTTCTACCCTTTGCAAAAATCACCCTATAAGAGGCTACATAATCAGAAGGCCTCAATGACTTGTAAAACAAAATACTAGACACAAAAGTGTCTTTCACACTAATCAAAATAATTTACAAGTACAAAACTCAATTGAGTCTTTAGTGAATATAATCTGATTTAAAAGAATTGTGCATAAAAAATATCAAAAGAAGTTAAAAATGTACATGAATTAAGTAATACAGCTCTTACAATGCTTTTATAAATCCATCTTAGATTGCATTTAGAAAAAGATAGATTTTAGTATTTATTTGTAAGATAATCATCCACAACTTTCACACAACCTTCTCTTTTAACAAATTTTACAAATGAAAATTTTCAAGTAATATTTTATTATAGTTTAACAATTGACAAATAATTTGTATATCAAAACATATTAAAAAAATAATATAATTATATCGATCATATTTTCATAAAAAACAAATTTGTTTCTTAAATGTTTTTCTCTCATATGTGATGACATTTTATGATATTTATTATTATAATGTTTCTTATTATCCTTGACATCCTATACTTAAGAATTAAAACAATGATATTTCTTAGATAGGGCTATGAGAATCTAGTTCATTTATTCATCATTAGAGACAACTTTTCTTAAACTTGTAAAGCCATTGGTGATATTTGTGAAGCAAGTAATCACTGATTTAATTGTTTCACATGATGTCATTTTAAAAAGTTCATAATTGTTAGTATGGTGATTTTTGAATGATCTTTAGTATCATATGTGCATTAGTTTTGACAATCTAATTAACAAAAATATATTAAAGTATACCCAAGATGGCTGTTAATCTATCAAGAGCAAAGATCCATCAATGGCTCAAAAGTATGAAATTCTTTAGCCTTGTCAAAACACTTTTTCTAAGCATTATCTTATAATATCTTAAGAAAGATATCTCAAAAAAGAAAATATATTAGTAAATTTTGATATATGTTTCTTTTTATCTTCAAACTCTCACATGAGACCATGAGTTAACAAGGGCAAGTGCTTGCTATAGAAGATGTGTTGAGACTATGGTTCATATAAGAAGAAGGGTGAAACATATATTATGAAAATGTGTAATTGAATAAAAAATGCTAACAAAAAAAATAAAATTTATTAGTTTTATTATTATTTTCTGAACAATGCCATACATCCATTTCCAACCATGAATGGTTGGGCTTCCATAAACTTCTGACCATTGCAAACATCACCCCAAAGGAGGCTACATATCAAAAGGCTTAAAAAACTTGTAAAAAAAACATGACACAAATATGTTTTAGACACTAATAAAAAGACTTACAAGCACAAAAACCAAATGAGTCTTTAATGAATATAGCTTCATAAAAAAGAATTATGCACATAAAATATCAAAAGAAAATAAAAATATATGTAAATTTAGCAATATAACTCTTGCATTGCTTTTATACATCCACCTTAGATTACAATAGAAAAAAATAAGAGGTTTTAACATATATTTGTAAGGTAATCATCCACAACATTCACAAAACTTTCTCCTTTAACAAATTTTACAAATGCAATGTTTTAAGTGATATTTTTTTTATAGTTCAAGAGATGATAAATTATTTATATAATAAAACATATAAAAAATAACATAACTATAGAGGTCACATCTTCATAAAAAATAGATTTTTTTCTTAAACATCTCTTAGATGATGACATTTTAAGATATTTTTTTTGGCAATGTTTCTTATGATTCTTGACATTCTATAACTATGAATTCAAATAACAATATTCTTAACTTAAAAAACTTGATACTCCAAACAATGATCATGTCGTTCACCAAAAAACATTTTACATTAATCAATATAAGCATTAAAATTTTATCATTAAATTTGTTATCATTAAACACTATTATATGCTCATTGGACTTAATAGAGAGCAAATAAGAGAAAAAATAGGTAGTTAGTAGATAACAGTTGTTCATATGTTTCAAGCTTACTTCGGAGGTGTGATAAATGGAATGATCAAAGCTGTTCTCTTACTCCATGGAGGTGAACATTGGCCAAAAGGTTGGCAACTAGTCTTTAAAATTTTTTATGAGAGACTATAAAAGCTTAAGATAATTTTGTTGACTTGTGGAGTCCTAAAAACCTATTCGACTTATATAAACAAGACTCATGGTTTATATGTGTATGCCCTAGGGTATCATGTGAGTATATAATAAATAAGTGAGAAGAAAATATTAAGTATAACTAAAATATAAGAAAATGAAGGGCAATTTACATTGATGTGTATGACAATCATGATTATGAGTTTGGAGGGTATATCATGACAAATTATTTTGAATCTTGAGCAAGTAGATTTATAATTAATAGAGATGTTTCTAGGGAAAGAATTCAAGGATACAACTCACATTGATTTATTATCTCCAACTTATCTTTGTCATTTATTGTATTGTTTATATTCTATTTTTGCATTTATTCTTTTTATTTGAGTCCATCTTTTTGTCAATTTTATTGGCTTCAATCATTGTCAACTTTAAAATATTATTATCATTTGATATTAAAAGGTGCTTATTTAATCATTTAATATTTAAAATTAATTATTTTAAAAAAAACGATAAAACTATCTTTTAATTCTTTAGCTTATAAAAATAATAATTATATATTATGAATTAAAAATATTTTGAAGTATTAAAGTTAATAATAATAAAGATCGTTATGACTCTTACTATTTAAAAAATAAATACATTTTATTAAACTGTTGGACACAATTTAAATAGCTTTTTTTAATCATGATAAATATTTACTTAATCATACCATATGCAATCTAAATGCCAATTCCATTGAACCAAGGAACGGCCACTACGACCCGCGTCTTGCCTCTGTTACGGTGCTAATTCTTGCCATACAAGTACCCCGAAAGCTAGAATTACGCTTCAACCTCTCGCTATGTCAGCAATTCCTTGCCGCCTATCAGCTGCTCGAGCGCCGAATGCCCGTCTGCCTACCGGTTGTGAGTGTCTCGCCTCAGCGGTGCTCCAGCGGTCCTCTCCTTAACTGCGCCCATTCCCAATTCTCACCATTAGATATACGCTGACGGCAGCTACGCCTTTCCGGTTGTCGTGGTGAGTTTTTGGTGCCTTCGTTGACTTCCGTGCGTCTTCCACCGCGCTCTTTCGCTTCGCTGTTTCAAAGAGATCTGGTGGCCATCCTCGCGGAGGCCGTCATCCACACGTTATTATCTCTTCTTCTCCGACCTCACTACCTAGTTTCACTCGGACGAAACGCACATCTGTTTCACGGCCTTCCCTACCCGGTTCAAAACCACCGCTACTTTCTTTTTGTTGCATCGACATCACCATCGGACCCCTTTCCCGTGGCTCTTCACCCACCTCATTGTCTCCATCGCCAAGGCCTAGCAACCACTCCAATACCATTCTTAACTAGCTCGTCACTGCTGCCAATCTGTGGTGCTATCTCAAGCTGCCAGCTCTACTCGTGCCACTTTGTGACATTTAGTTGATTTCAAATGGCAATTGATCGAAGGCGAAATTCTTCAAAAAAAAATCAGTGCTCATACGCAGCAATGCATTCATTGGTTGATCAATTTCAATTTGGCCGATGGGCATTTGATCGAGCAGCAGAGAGGTATGCAAAGATCAAGAGATGTACTTCTATAGCTTATATTGGATTTTTCTTCTATTTATTCTTTAAATAGATGCGAGTGATTGCATTTGGTCCTTAATTCCTATTAATTCATGATGTTCATGCCATTTTTTTTTTCCAAGCAATTGACATCTAACTGGTATTTCTACAAGCGCTAGATATATTAAGTCCTTAAATAATGAAGGATTTCATAATTGTTTAGTCTTCTTATATGAGCATAATTGTTGGACAAATATAGGTTGTCATCTCTTATTGGTTGACTTTATTGCAAATGATGTAATATGCTTGCTATTGTTTAAACATGCTAAGATCTTTTGTACCTTTATGCATATTATGAACATAATCTTAATGTTGAAATTTATTGCTATTCCATTACCAATTTCATTTTCTTTGAATATATTAAATCCTTAAATCTTCCACTTTAGATTCATCCAAGGCCTTACAAGTTTGCATGCCATGATAAAATAAACTAAAAATTATTTGGAGATTTCTTGTGCCTATTATTCTTGACCATTATCTGAGACTTGTTTGGTATGTTTTAATGCTAATATCAAGTATTGATATTATCCAAGGATAAATCTGAATCTTTGAAAACGATGTCATCATCTATGCTTATGATAGATACCATTGAGTTTGCTTGTTATCATTAACAAAATATCCTCTTCCTATCATACTTTGCTTCATTCAAGGTTAAACTTATATAATGTAGATGACAAAAGCCAATTAAAGTGTCTGAATGTCTGGCATCCCCTTGTCATGTCCTAGTTGCAAAGGCAATTGTTGGAATTGATTAAAGAAGATTAAAAAATCCCTCCAATCCTTATAAGATCTTGACCTAAAAAGTGCTCTTATGGTCTAGTACACATCTTATATTTGTTCCTATTGCATCTAACAATATCGACATTATCTATAATTGTTGAACTAGCTCCTTATTACCTTAGAATTCTCAGACATGCTAAAGAAGCAGATTTGCCTCACATGGAATAATCTAAATCTAGATTTATGGTTTGCATTATCCTATTATTTGATTTAGATGTTCAATGCTTGAACTTAAAAGTTTTAACCAATACTACTTCTATTGTGATGCCTTTTCACTTTTTATAACATTCAATTCATATAAGGTTATCAATAATTTTATTATTTAAAGTCAATTGACTTCGAGATTATTATTGAGCTTGATAATCTTGTACTTTTCATTTCACAATCCATTGTTGAAACTTAGTATACATTGAGAATTTGATAACCAAATAGCATAATTACATCGATAGACTAGTATGCTTTCATTTTTGATTTATTATGAATATTAGTCATTTTTTATTATTAAATCCATGCTTTCTTTTTGGATATATTTGTTCTACCAATGTATACAAATGACATATTTTTGATGCATGGAGTGTTATTCTTGAGAAAGTCACCACTTGTTAGGCCTCTTGAATTGATGATCCTTTTTCATGTTCTCCTTTTGGAGGTTGCATGCACTTCGTAATCAACATTAGATAATTTAATTGGTGATCTTCTCTCATGTTCCCTCTTTGGTGGTTGCATGAACATCATAATCTTAATGTGAGATAATTGTAAATGTCAACGAAGACAAGATCTTTTTGGTTTCTTTGGATGTATCAAATCACAAAACTTTTGCTGCTTAGTTGCTTTAAAATGAAGGAAGAGTTCTTCATAAAAGGTGTTTTAATGTAGAACAACTAGTTGCTTTTGCAGCTTTTTTGTATTAGCTAAGGTTCCAAATTAAGACGAGGGAAGATTGCTCATCAGTAGCATTTTTTAGTGGTGTTAAGTCATGTTCTTGATTGAGTTACTTGAGTTGATATTAGTGTTAGTGGTGTTTGAGTGAATGTGTAGTGAAGCTATTGTTGCATGTGAGGGAGTCTTACCTATTGTATCATTTAGGTTGATGATCAAAAAACCAATTTTTTTATTAATAATGGATATTTGAGGTTTTATGCATCTATGGATTTAGATTATGAAATTAGTGAGCGTTATTTGGAACGAGGTCAATGCATTTGAAGTTGGAAGAAGTTTGAAAACCTTTGGTCATGGATGACTCAATTTGCAAATTATAGAGTTTTTCTTGTGGAGTGGCTAACCACTTGGTGTTGATCATTTCCTATAACCACATGAGTTAGAGTGTCAAACTTTTATCTTTTAACAAAAGTGATAATTATGATCATTTAAGTCATGCATGTATTATTTTGACAAATCAATATTTTTGAGTTTTATAGTCTTTTAGAATTGCATTAGTGCATTGGTAACATGAATACAAATTAATCTACATTTAATTCAAATATCAAGTTAATGAAACCAAATTTAAAACAAGTCATGTTTTTCACTGTCTAGTGATTGTACAATGCAATGATTAATAACGTAGTCGTATGGTCAACCTTTAGGCTTATAGTAACTAATGTAGTTGAATTTTGTTATAGCATTGTATAGGTATGATGGGTCCAACGTATCGATACAATGGTCATCTAAACTTGGAATTAGTATACAAATGTGGTTGTACAAAATATTGGCATTGTATGTATGTTTTTCGTTCTGTAAGATTTGATTATTCCCTATCATTCTATGAGTACGAAACTTTCCTTGTGTGATTACGTAGTTCATTTCCTCTCAGAGTCTGTCATATATGTGA
Source organism: Vanilla planifolia (assembly GCA_023846275.1). Classification (NCBI taxonomy): domain Eukaryota; kingdom Viridiplantae; phylum Streptophyta; class Magnoliopsida; order Asparagales; family Orchidaceae; genus Vanilla; species Vanilla planifolia. The sequence goes on from CM043870.1 coordinate 23,529,110, forward strand.
GGTTAGTTGTTGTCGGACATGCATGATTAATATGTTGTATTAATATGGTCATGTGTTTAACTTAAATCATGATGTTATGGTTTGGTCGTACAACTGAAAATACTTGTACAATGTCCAAACTCAATTTTGTTTGGTTAATAATTGGTTAATAATTGTTATATTATACAACATGAAGTAAAGTATCATATCTTATTATTCATTTTACTTCACAGATAAAACTTTAAACCTTAGGATAGAAATAGTTTCTTCATGTTGTATGAATATGATATCTATATTGTATTAGTATGGTCATTATCTAATAACACTTCATATTGATCATCTACATTTACATATGATAGTAATCTATATATTATATTTGTATGATTCCATTCCTACAAAGGACTTAATACAGACATTGATACAATGCTATCATATTGCTATAATCTTATTGTATGTGTATGATTATCTTATGGAGTTGATTATTGTATGATCGTATAACAGTTTGTTTTTATTTGATTACATTGTATAGATTTTTCAAGAGTTTTGCATTTAGTGAAAATAATTATCATATGGTAATAATCTACCATCATACTTGTATGATTTATTTGAATAATAGCATAGAACTCAGATTATATTGGTCTAGCATGATGGTTTCAAATCTTAAGTAATGCATTAAGAATTTATGTCATCAGTATAAAGATATTTCTCGTACTTGTATGATAAGTCTCTAACAGTTGATTTGTGCTAATCAAATTGTCCCATCATCAGGATGATCTGAGTTCTATGCTTATTGTTCTGATATGATAAATGCAATGTACTAATGCAAACGTAATCCCAACAATATAACAACTATTTTTAACATCTTTGGAAAGCTCAATTAATTGTTGGAAGTACTGTAATTGGCTTTAGGATTCTCACTAGTGTAAATATAATTGAAGTTTAAAGAGAAAAAGCAAATGATAACATTGCAAAATCTTAAGTTAAGGAAAAGAGCTCAGTGTGAACGTTTTTCCTTCAACTAGAGCACCTTCTTAATTACTACAATGCATCTCTCATTCTAGTGCATTTCTTTCTATTGAGATCATATTAGTAATATTATATATTCATTTAGTTTGATGTCACTCTTGTTTTTAAAGGTTTAAAGGTATAGGATATTTGTATATTATATTGTGTAAGACTAAGTTTGATTTAGTTAAAACTATTGTACTATTTTTGTTATCTTCTTTAAGCATTGTTGTTTGTAATTGGTTATTGATATTAATTGTGGTGAATGAGAGTGGTTTAGTGGAAACCCGATTAGGTTGATTGGGGTTTGATGTAGGCATGTTAGGTCGAACAACCTAGAGAATTATTTTTGTAATTTTTCACTCATTTGTTGTTTTGTTTTTATTTCAGTATTGTTGCAATCGCTTTTCTAGTTAGTTAAAAAGTAATTTCAAAGTTTTACTATAATTTTATTAAATTTTTATTGAAACCATAATTCATTCTTCTTGTAATATTTAACCCTCATCAAAACTAGCATTATATTTTTTGTTTGTTTTGGGTGTGTCAATATTATATAGTGTCTTACTAGATTACACACCTCTTAGAGATCCAAATTTGAACATTTAATTGATTTTGGCATTTGGGTGAATCAGTTGATTCCTCCATGTAACTAATTTGAGAATCAATGGAAACTTGGATTTTCTAGATCTTTTTGTTGATTTTGGCATTTGAGCTATTTGCTTATTTCATGCATTCAACGGCAAATTGACCAAATCCCTCTATGCACTTGTTTGCTTGTTGTAGGTTCATCTTTGCTATTTTTTTTTAGCTATAGCTGCTGGGCCATCCATGTTCCGTTCTCATTAATGATTTGATTGGGTTTATTTCTGCAGGCGTTGGGATGCGGTTGTAGGGCTAATTGGTGTTTTCTCTTATTTCCACTTTGTATCATATGTGGGGTGTGTAGTGGTAAAGTTTATGGCAAGCCTTATTTGTTGATATTAGTGATTATTGCAAATATTGTTTTCAGCATCCATCCTTGTACGACACCTTGAGAATTGAGAGTTGTAACCCTTTGTTGTTAACCCCTTACACTCCTGCTAATCTCCATCTCTCTCTCAATGGCTCGAGATAATCTTTTTTGGATCTCTTGATGCCAATGATTTGACTAGCTAGCTATAGTTATATGTAATAACTGAGGGAGATTTATAGCTACAATTGGCAAGCACCTTTTTTCTCTTGCATTGCACGCCATTCAACTTATTGGATTGTCCCTCTTGGTTTACTTTCATGATCCGTAGGGATTAGTGATTAAGCATGACTTTACTATCGTTATTGATAGTATCCTATTAGAAGCTGATGCTTCCCACGTAGTAGTCCATTTAATAGATTGGCTTTTTGCCTTTTTTTTTTATTTAGTTATTGTGATACATGTTGATAGATATTTTAATTGTGCTGCGTTTTTTTTTATTTTGTTAACGTGCATTTTGATGATATTCGTTAGGTGGAAAAATCCTTCTCAGATGATTTTGTGTGATCTTTGATGCAATTATAACTTCTGTACTTGGCCTCACTTTGATATATGATATACAGCCTATGATAGAATATTGATAATTTTTTTTTGGAAATTTATATGCTGTGGAATTGTTGCCTTAATTGGAATTTCTGTGTCATCGATCTTAAGGTTGATGATGATTTCAATATATCTTACTGAAATGAGCTCAAATTGCCCTTAAAATTTCAATTCCACATATCTGGGAGATCAAGGTTTATCCTCTAACTGTGAAACTAGTTGCAGAAGTTTTTATTAGCGGAGACTTGATATGGTGCACTAAAACTTCATGGAAGATTTCCGTTGTCATGCTGATGGCAAATACAATTTGTTTGACAAAGAAAATTGAGTTTCCTTTGAATGGCCACACTTTTTGTTAAAAGCAATGTGGCAAGTTTTATTCAGAGTGCTTGTGCTTGTGTTGTTAAAGGAAATTGGGGTAAATTGTCAAACGGCACTATTGTTCATTGTCTTACATCAGTGACTGTAAACCAAATCTTGCTTCAATTATCTACAGACGTCTCCTTATCTTGGGCTTTCTTTAGATGGGTAAGATCTATGCCCCACTATGAACATTCCCTCCAGTCCAACTGGATTATGGTTCATCTCCTCACAAAGAGTAGGCAATTCAAGACTGCTAGGGAGCTACTTGAAAAGTTTGTTTTAAAGGGGTTTGTCTCATCCCCTATAGCGTTAAGTCTATTATTAAATGCTCATGGCGATCAAGAAACAAATACACAAATCTTAAGCTGGCTTATGATCTTGTGTACACAATCAAAGTCAGTAGATGATGCGATTCAAATATTTGATCAGATGAAGGCCAAAGGCCTTAGACCAGATCATCATGCTTGTAATGCTCTCTTGAGCTTGCTAGCGAAGTCTAGACAAACAGCAGCAGCATGGAAGGTTTACCGTGAAATCCTGAGAATTGGGGTTGTCCCAAATATCTACATCTACAATGTCATGCTTCATGTTTGCTTCAAATCTAGTGATGTGGAGAAGGCCGAGAAGTTAGTGAGGGAGATGGATGGTAAGGGCATTGTTCTTGATCTATTCACTTTTAATACCTTGATATCACTTTTCTCCAAGAGGGGTCTGCATTATGAGGCTCTGGCTATTCAGGAGAGAATGACAAGGGCTGGGGTTAATCTAGATATCATGTCTTATAATTCTCTCATTCATGGGTTTTGTAGAGAAGGAAGAATGAGAGAGGCACTTAGACTTTTCAAAGAAATTAAGGGTGCTATACCAAATGTTGTTACTTACACAACTCTCATTGATGGCTATTGCAGAGCTAATGATCTTGATGCAGCACTTAATTTGTATGAAGAAATGCAGGTGAGAGGTTTGCAGCCCAGTGTTCCCACGTATAATTCGATCATCCGAAAGCTCTGTGAGGAGGGGAAAATGAAGGATGCAAATAATTTTCTAAATGATATGGATCTTAAGAATATTGAACCTGATAACATTACTTGCAATACGCTGATTAATGCATATTGCAAGCGTGGGAATATGGATTTTGCTTGGAAACTTAGGAATAAGATGGTTGAAAAAGGAATGGCTCTGGACCATTTTACTTTCAAGGCTCTAATTCATGGTTTTTGCAAGGTTCAGGAGTTCAATAATGCCAAAGAAGTTCTGTTTGAAATGCTCGATACTGGTAATGTCCATTCATTAAACAACTTGTTTATTATATCTCCTGCCCAATATTTTCCTTTACCTATAATGCATTTATGCTTTCCATAATCTTTACATAAAAAATCACTGTTTTGTTCAGCTTTGTCCTTTGGTACCATTTTATATAGCTTTGAACTGAAAATTATTTTCTTGTTTCATAATCTGAAATTGAAAACAAAGATTTTGATTCTGTAACTATTATGATGCATTTTGAAAACTAAATGAAATTTTGCACTAGAATAAGCAATTAGGTAATTTATCTCCTGGCCTTGAAAACATATATTTTTTTCTTTTGTCATTTCTTGTGTTACTAATGTTTCCATTACAATGATCTCCTATGGCACTAGTAAGCTACAGTTTGGGGTTCCTCAAATAATCAAATGACTGTTGATACTACAGGATATCGAGACAACGTCCCATTACAATCAATGCCGATCAAATCTAGATTCATTTTGTTAGTTTTAAGATGCAACTTTTATTAGATGTTCATCCTCTAGATAAAGTTACAATGGGGTAATTGTCTTATGTCTCAGTAAATGGTTCCCATTTAATGTATTAACTGTATTATTATTTGTTATTTAGGAAAAATAAATGTAGTTTTTTATATTAAGAACTTTGTTTTTTATGTGGTCTCAATTATTTCAGGCTTATTCTACATTTCAATTGCAAACACCGTGCCTAAATTTTCCCAAACAAAAGGACTTACCTTTGCAAGATGATTCCTAAGTGATGGGACTTTCAGTGATTCATATACTTATTATTTCCCATAATGCTTTCAACTTCCTTTGTAATTTAAAGTTCCTTGTAAAATTGGGGCAAAATCGTACGCAATAACTAGATGCAATCAATAAGAGGGAGAGTTTATTCTTTCATAAAGTAATGAAAAGTACAGGATTGGAATAGAACCCCTTATGCATGGGAAGAGTGGGTGAAAGAAATAATAGGAGCTGAATTCAAAATGAAAACAACCAAATACAGCAATTAGAATACTAGTACAGTAATAGGCTTCTAAATTGGAGAATGATTCCTAGAAATGAAACCCATAACCTTCTTTTATTGATGAGAAGTCAGTATGGTTCATGACGTTTATCCTTCTCTTGGCTTGACACCTGATAGACCATTATAAAAATCATTGAAGTGACCTTCTGCATGCTTATGCTGCTGATCAAGTTCATTATAACAAACTGATGTGATGATGCTTCTCGAGTTGGCTTTCTTAACACCTGCAGCTCAAGATGAAAAATAGCCTTGAGCTAGCTTTCTCCATATAAGAGCAGAATGTACATTTATTGCCGGTAGTTTGAGTTTTTCCTTTGTCATTGTCATTTGCTTTGTGGTCCTTGGCTCATTTGCTGCTTAGAATGGAACGATGGACTAGAAAGGTTTTTTCTTAGGAGATCTTAGTTGGAGTTCGCATGTGAGAGAAAAGAGCAAGGGATGAGGTTTGTGAAGATGAACTACTTGCAAAGAAGCTTAGGGAAAAATCTTCCACTATATTGCCTTTGAATTAATCTTTTGTGTATCAGGAGACAATGAATATTACTGCTGCAGTTCCCCCCACTTCAGCTAAGTTGAATTGAAGTTGATAAAGAATTGAAGGGGAGAAATTGAACAGACTGAAGCTACAGATATGGGGGATGAGCTGACGACTATTGAAGACGTACCGCCCATAATTGTTAATTCTGAGATTATTGTGTAGCCGATGTGCAAATTGATAAAAGTTATGTAAAAGTTTTTATGGAGAAAAAGGCTGCCTAAGTTGTCAAGGGTCTTGTAAATTAAAAAGACCAAGGTGGTTTCTTTTGAGAAGGAAACTCCTAACATATCTAATCAGCTGCCCTATTAAGTGTTTGGCCATCTTCTAGTTGAAGTGATCTAAAGATGCAGAACTTTACATAATATTGATTGTATATAACAAGATCTGATTTGAAGCAAGCATGTAGCCATGTGTGTGTTGGAACACTTGTTGAAGTCAAACCCATTTCTCACTGCCTCGAGGGAACTATTCTCCATTTTGATGACATTATTAATCTTAGTAGAAATTCCTCCCTGTCGAGAGAGATGACTCAACTGCTCTTTATGTCGTGAAGTTGGGTCTAGGTTATACTTCATCCATGGTTGTGTTGTCGAGGCCATATCAAGAGTAGTTGTCATGTCAGTTTGTTATAACTAAATCTACCAACTCAACCAAAGAAAAAAAGCCACTCCAAACAAAAACAATTTGTTTGGTGTCTTCCAATGTGGAAGTTCATACCAGCACTCCTTCCATTAACCTTCTCTTCTATAGGAGGTCAAAAGCACGATGGTAAGACTTGGTTAAGCCTTCTTTTCTTTTTTTAGGAATGTAAGTCTACTTTTGATTTGATCATATTTGAATATTAAATTCATATACTTCTTTCTTATCCACATAGGATTTAGCTCAACTTTCTGTTAGAATGTCTTCTTTGGTCAATGGCTTCACTCATGTCTTCTATTGCTTTCGCTAGAATGAAGAAACCCTCTTTTCCCTTTCTTACCAAACTATCGAAAATAAGTGTCGTGTGCATACTTTATCATTTCTTTTCTTTTATTTTATTTAGCTAGGATTTGCCTTTTTGCTGGATGAGTTAGAAGTTTGTTTTGATAACAAAACGTAAAATATATCTTTTTTGGAGAAATGTACAAAAAAATGGAATGCTTTTGAATAATGTGAAGCTTGTGTATTTGATGGGTTAGCATATTTTTTTTGACAAAATAAGAGTAAAATATATTCTTCTGGGAAAAATTGTATAAAAAAGTGAAATGCTTTTGAATAATGTGAACCATGAACTTGATAAATGAAAACATGAAAATTCTTATTCTGCTTCTTTAACTGATGTTAAAGATTGATAATTGGAGTAAAACAAATCTTTAGAGCACAATTCATTTATTCATTTTCTTAAATTATGTAATGAAGAGACTCATGTCAAGGAGATTTAGATGATCTTAAACCATGCAACTAATTAATTAACCTTGTTTCTATGATTTTAGCTTAGCCTAGGAAACTTAACTTATGAGCATTAGAATAGAACTTAAAAAGATCAAGTCAAAATTCATTAAGCATTTTTGAAATAGATAAGTGAAAAGGTGATCTAGGATTTAAATCAATTAAATAAAATTCAATTACAAGTGCATAAAAGAGAGTAGATTTTTTTATCATGATTAAAATTTTTCATTTCTTAGGCATGGAACCTTATAAATATATATATAACATATCAAACACATATATGCATAGGGTTGGAGCACATGATCTCTTGGGTTTAAAATGAAGTAAACATCAAATGATGAAGCATGCTTTGGTTTGGATTTGATTGAACATGCAAATAAAGTAGAGCAAACAATGCAAATATTTAGAAATATTTTTGCAAGCTGGTTTGCTTAATGATTTTCCAATAGGAGACCTCTTGCTAAGAAAATGATGAATCTTGAGAATGCTTGAAGGTGTTAGGAAACTTGCACTTATTTGGGAATGCTGGTATAAAATTGAATCCTGACCATGTTCATATTTCCTTGGATGAACAAGGTGTGGAAACCTGAAGATTATAAAACTTTCATGGAAGTTTTCATGGCTAATTGTTTCAAAGTCCAGTGGAAGTTTTCAAGGTTAATTGTTTTGAACAACTTGAAAAAGTTTTATGTATAAAAAAATGTTTCAAAGTCCAATGAAAGTTTACACTTTCTTGATAGTGTATTCATAGTTCTTGGCAGCCTTAACATTAAAGACCACATGGAGTGCTTGTGCCCAGACCAATTCAAGACCTTGAGAGGATATGTGAACACATGACCACTCCCTTTAGGTTCTAGACCAATTCAATATTCATTGTTGTCAAGAGCTTTTTGTGCTTGTTTCTAAATTTCTATTGTTTATTTTATTCTAGGAGTTTCTTGATGAGAGATGTAAGAGCTACACACTTCGAGGTAGTGATTATGAACATCATGATACTTATAACAATTTTCTTAGATTATGGTTGTAGCCCTTGAGTGGATAGGATGTGATCAATAACCCCTTTTGATGCTACCAACATCTCTTCATGAGAAGCATTTAGTGGGGTCTCCTTATTTTGTCAAGGATTTTGAAGGCTTAGTGTTGTTTTGGCTGAAATATCCTGGCCTGGACTAGTTTGCCAATCCTTCCTCTTGTTCTTGATCTCTTAAATGGTTGAATTTTTTTCCTCATTGATATAGCATTGTGATCTCTAGAAGATTTCTTGAAGTGAATGAGAGAATTGCAAGGACTTCTTGAAGTTGCTCAGCTGTAACAAGCAAATTAAAGCTACTTTGATTAGCCTCGAGTCTTGTTCATCTCTGTTCGTGTTGCTTTGTAAATTTGTGGGGCTAGGCTCAGTGTGTTTCCATTCAATTCTGCAGGCGAGAAAACTCACCACTTCTTTCCTTGGTTTATGGCTGATTAGCAAACGCTAATCTCCATAATTGCTTGAAATAATGAATTGAGGCAGGAAAAAGCTTCAACCACACTGATGCAACATCCTTGAGCAATGCTGACCTGGCACTTGACTCATTTTGCCATCTCTTACAATTGATTGGATTTGAGACGAAGACGGGTGACATTGCTATCTCAAACTTGCGTGGGAAGATGAGTGGTCAAATTTGTTGAAGTAGGCAATAGATGTTGAAATCTGGAGCTGTGTTCAGAGGAACTGTTGAATATATTTTTTAAACGTGTTCACTTCTCTAAGCTAGAAAGATCTTGCTTCTTCATTCGGTAAGGGTTTAAAAGGTCAGAGGCATAGGATGGAATTCTTAGATCTATCCTTTGCAGTGATAACGAAGCTCCTTAAATACTGACTGGACCAGATGCCCAATGACATCTAGCTTAGGAATGCATATAGATAGATCATCAGGTGGATGAAGGAAAGTGGCGTTGTCATAGAAGAGTCCAGAGTACATTAGCTGTGCTAGATTTGCCTTGGCGGGAGCAGAGGAATTGAACAACAGATTTACAACCAAAATTTGAACCAAAGCAGACAGCATGCATGTGGCTGTTAGTGCTGTTGGAACAGTTGAACAGATCCTGCAAAAGCAGCTGGATCTTTTGTAGGATGGTTTATCTGTGTGGTCAATGATGCCTTGTGGACGAAGGAAGTCAAATTTGAGTTGTACTGATTATCAACTGTGGAAGAGAGCACTTCATAGCCTTAAATATGTCAATCTACTACTGGAGAGCTTGGATGATGGGTTCAAATATAGATTGTATCTCTGGTTGTTGCTTGATTTGACCAATGGTCTTCAACCTTTTGATCTACTGGTTCAAGTGAACTGCTGGAGATGGAAGCTTAATGATGTGATCTTGTTCTCATATTCGAGTCTTTCTAGTTCTTTTCATTAGATGATGCCTAAAAATGTTGATAAAGTATGGTAAGGGAAATTGGTAATAGAGTTACTACAATTGAGCTAGGCCTAATTGTGGAGAGAGAGAGCTGTTTTCTTATCATAAAGAGTAGTGCATGACGAACAGAATTTCCCAGACAAATAATGACAACATAAGAAAGAGGGAGAATTGATATCAAAGAGAAAAGAACTAAATAAAGGATTTAGAATTTTAGCATAAAGAATAGCTCAAAATGTCTATAAAAACCTCTTGAAACATAGCCTTGGACCTCCTCCTATAGACGAGAATGTCTGTGGAGTTGCTAACCTCATTCTCCATGATCTTTAGCACTTGATGGTTCGTTATAACCATTTAAGTGGCCTTTAGACCCTTGATTGAGATGAAAGAGATGACAACACATCTTGTGCTATAGCCTTGTCACTCTACATTTGAGATGTACAACAGCCTCTGGCCAGCTTCTTCTATAAATGTTGGAGAACATGTGCTGGGGTGAACAATATTGTCAAGGCTAATAAACAATCCCCGCAAGACCGATGATAGTGCTCTCAAGTCAAATAGGCACACTTGCCAGCAAAAATATTTGAAGAACTTTTGTAGATTCCCTTGTCTCAAGCATATGCCATCAATGATCTGAATTTCCTTGGAAAGTTTTACAACTCAAATGGTTTGTTCCTGCTAATTGGTCATGTGCAAGGCCAAGATTTACTTGACTCCTTTTCAATGTTCAGATTATTTCATATCTGAAAGTTGTTGAAGTTTGAACTGAAGACATGCCAACTAATTTGTATTCTTATCTATGCATTAGCTTATAATGTTGCAATCAGGGTAATTTAATGTATCTGTTCTTCTTCCTCGCTTGTGAAAATGTCTCTTACTGTAATAAAAAATGCAGGAATCACACCCAATTATAGTACCTTATCCTGGCTAGTGGATGGTTACTGCAATAAGAACAAGGAGGAAGAAGTGCTGAGCATACCTGACGAGCTCATAAAAAGAGGTTTTTATGTGGACAAATCCATATACAGATCATTGATCCGCAGATTCTGTAAACGAGGACTGATTGACTATGCTCAACAATTATATGTGCAGATGGAAGCAAAGGGCATACCAGGAGATAGTCTTGTGTATGCAGTTCTGTCTTGTGCTTATCTGAGTGGAGGAAACCTTGTTGCTGCCAATGAAGTTTTGAATAAGATGCTTAATAGAAAGTTGATAATAACTACAAAGGTTTACAAATGTCTTTGTGATTCGTATGCTGATGAACGTCACGTACTACAACTGCTTCAGAATCTTGCTGTTGAGAAAGGTTTGATTTCAAAAAATGTCTACAAGTTGATACAAGAAGCAGTGTAAAGCAGGAATAGTATATGGTAGTATGTGATGAGCCCCAAAGTAGGGTTTATTAAATGCAGATTTAAAACATTTTTGCCACTATTGTGACTTACTACTGCCTGTTGGAGAAGATCATGCAGCAAGAAAGTACGGGAACCAGGGAATACATTAAAAAGCAGAGAACGGGTGTATTTTCAATCTGTTATTCCAAAATTCGACATAGGCATATTCCATTTTGAGTCAGAGAAGCTACTTCTTTTCTCTACCGAGCGTGGTTGAAAGTGCTGTTCTTGAACCCAACTAGTGCTAGGGTTTTAGCTTGTTTCAATTTCTTTTTCTAGTAATCTTTCTCTCTCTTGTGATCAATGAATTTTCTTTTGTTGTCCATGGTTTGTACGTTACAACCTTTTTTTTTACATCTCGTGGAGTAATTTACTTGAGAATCTCTTGTAATATCTAAACCCTTATTATTAGTCTTTGCCTGTGCTTTTCCGTCAAAACATTGTTCTCTTTCTGAAGATTTCTTTTCATCTTTAGCATTGAATTACGTTCATTGCATGTCAAATTTGGCATTAGTTTTTTGGAGTGCTTTGTATGTTAGATCTTAACCCATTTATACCACTAGATACGGCAAAGAAATATGCAATGATTTTTGCTGATTGATTTTGAATTTGCAGAACTGCAGGAACTGTTCAAAATAGAATGGGTCGATATAACATATGGAAGCTGGGTAAGGCTAATTCTCAGCTAATTTAAGTAAATATATCAAAGCCCAGTAATGTTTGGCAGACTGTTACAAACTCCTTGAGCTTGAAATAGACATTTTTACTTTCAGTTACTACTAAATTGTTGATCGCTCAAACGCAGAAAAAGTAGAACTTGATGAGAGCAGAAGATCAGCAAAATTACATATATAAAACAAGGAGTTAGAAGATTAAAGCTTGACACAACAAATTCTAAGATAAAACAAAAAAAAAAAACTGTTGTTGCATTTAGAAGAACTTCAATAGAGCATAATTGAAATTGTAAGCATTATCTTATAGTGTGAGAACACATGTAGCTTTAATGGGCAAAACCAAGAAGGTTCTACATGTTGTATTAGGACACACAAAGATTTGAGTTTTGTTTATTGCAGGTTCTACCAAGAGCTCATCCCTTTTAAATTCATCTTCCCAGTTATTAACAGCTTTTCAGAAAGCATGTTGGTCAGTTGCTTAGTGCTTTTGTGCCATAAATATTCATATCCATAAGTTTGTGTAGTTGGATACAACCATTGTGTTACACCATCCATCTGTTATATGGGTTGTCCCAGCATCTTTATAACTTTGTCTTGTGACTACAACTATTGTACAAACACTTGCTATCTATCCATATTGAGCTTTAACATTTGTATTGAGCCTACACATCTGTATAACATTCTATATTTAAAAAATCTCCCCACTTGGAGACTTATGTAAGTTGTGTTCCAAGAGTTAATTATTTGGTTCCACAAATGTTTCTCATCTCTAATGTGAGTGCTTATTGTTTATTTTATACATAAGACAACTAACGTAGAGCAAACTATGAATTCATTGTATATGGTGGATTTTCCTTTCCAAAGATTTTTTCTTAATGATGACTTACTTTGATCATTCAAGATTATAATATGATGATACTTTAGTTGAATGTGCTTTAACCTTATATAGGATTCTTTGTAACATAAAAAATACTGTCATTTAAATGATGAAATTGTGTTACTCGTTTTTTTTTGCTTTTTTAAGATGATATTTGAATGATTGTATTTCCTTTTATGTATTTGAAATGACATAGTACTCATCTTCTGTGGCTAGGAGACCATGCACTTTTGATTTAGTAGAATCTAACTTATTGTTGCATTTGCACATTAATCATATACGCATATCTAGAGGTGAGTCTTTTTTTACTATTTCATCTCTAATATTGATATTAGTGTACCCTCATAAAATCATGTTATTCCATCCAAAGTATAATCTCATATCTTTTATTCATTTTAGATAACAAAGAAGCCATTTAGCCTTTTTCCAAAGCTTCCACAATGGATTAGTAATATAACAAGAAACAAATACTACAACATATGCAATATCTTGTGTAAGTTTGAACATAGCACATGTAAGACTAACCATTGTTGAGGTGTATGGAACCCTTGTCATAAATTTTCATTCTTCTTTTGTATATGGTCTCCATTTATTATTTAATTTGATATTGTTTTATAATGGTTTATCCTTGGATCTAGACTATGAAACTTTGAATTTGTCTACTAACTTCTAATTGTGTTGATTAATTTGGTTTAGTGACCATCACTTAATTCTTATATATTTATTTCTCAAAATTCTCATATCACTTTACACTTTATGAATGATTTTTTTTTATTGTATGGTATACTACAATGCAACCATTTTTAACTAAAGATAGCACCACTCTTTCTAATAATTTTACATAATAGTAGTAGATCACAAAAGTGATAGCAAAATTATCTATGCGTATCCAATTATGTAATAGTACACAACTTTTTGCATTATATTTATCCTATTCTTCAGGTTGATTGCACATATGACAAATATCCAAAAGCACATGGTTTATATTTTTAACCCTCATACTCTTCTTTAATTAACTTGAAGTTTTTGCTTTGCATAAGTATACTACCCTATTTAAATCATCTTCTTATACAAATATAGGTAATTCAGCTATTAATCTAATACTCTCAATACCCATGTGCCCATAAATAAGATATAGATTGCTTTATCATAGTTCTTAACTTGTTTTAAAGGAACTCACCCATAATGTTTGTTAAGAACATTCTTGTTTGAATGTAATAATACTTATAGAATTTAAATTCTTTATGTGGCCCCTTCATACCATAATATTAATTCCTTTCTCACTTATGTTAGCTAACCAATTGTGTTATATTAGGATCTCCAATGGAGCTTAATGAGATGAAGCTATTATTTCTTTATAGCAATCCACCATATATACATGGTACTTTTTTGTGCCACAAAAAATTATCAATGCAACTTCAACAATCTTTTATGTACCATCTCCAAATATTTTACAATATCCAACAATATTTAGTTAACAAAAATGAGATTTCTTTTCAAACCTGAAATATTTTATTTCTTGCAATGTAAACCTTATGAATGGTGCGGTGCATTCTACCACTCTAGCTAGTTAATAATTGTGTTGATGTTGTGACATTTGCTTTTGATTATATTTTGAATATTTGTTATTATTTGGTCATCTTGTACACTTATGACCCCTAGAATGTGTCTAGTTTAGTCATTATAATATTTTGTGATCTATTCTTGGTGATAGATATTTTTGTTGTTGGTCTTGTGCAAATTGGAAGTAGCTTGAAGGAAACCCTGGATCTTGAGAAGGCTTGAGGATGATATGTTGAAGCTTTTGAAGTTGTGTTCATGGGGTATTTAGGTGGCTCAAAGTATAGTTAAAAGGATTTGCTTTGAGTCAATAAGGTCTTAAGAGCAACTACAAGAGTGTGAAGACTCTTGTATAGTGGGAGAAGTTTCTCAAAGATATGGCTCAAGATACTTTTGGCTTTCAAGGAGTCTCAAATTGAATAATGGTTTCAAGAGGCATACTTGAGGTATTTGTTAGAGTTCTTGAAGGGTTTAACGTACTAGAGTAGGATGGTTTCGATGGTCTAGCAATAGCCTTTTTAAAGGAGTGTATTGGCTTGAGAATGTTTCAAGAGAGTTGAAAAAACTAATCAAATACTTGAGGAAGGCTTGAGAGGGGTTTTTGAGATAGATCACAAGTATATGTTAAACTAGATCAAGTCACACATTTTGGGAAGATACTATGACAAAAATAAGAAAAACCATGACAAGAATAAGAAGGCTATTAAGGAGAAACCTAATATAAGGTTTAGCTCTTAGGATGTGTTATTTTTGACTTTGAGTCCAAGTCAAGAAGGAGATGGTGTGAGCTACATGGGAATTTGGATGTTAGTTCATATTCTTCTTCTTCTTCTTCTTTCTTCTTGTTCTTCTTCTTCTTCCTTTTCTTTTTCTTCTTTCTTCTTCTCCTTTTTTTTCTTTTTCTTCTTCTTCTACTTCTTCTTCTTCTTCTTCTTCTTCTTTTTCTTCTTCTTCTTCTACTACTACTACTACTACTTCTTCTTCTTCTACTTCTTCTTCTTTTTCTTCTTCTTTTTCTTCTTCTTCTTCTTCTTTTTATTTTTTATTCTTCTTCTTCTTATTCTTCATACATGAGTTGTACAACCCTTTATTGGGAATTAGCTTTATTTACTTATCACTTATGTACAATCCCTAGTCATGATAATACAAATACAACTTGAGACCACTAACTATTAGATAATATATTTGTAAACATAATTTTTGAGTGGTTAAAACATCTTAAATTGTGTTTAATTAGTTATAAAATATAAATATAAAAAATATCACTTAAGAATAAGCTAATGATTCCACTTACATATCTCTCTTAAGAAAAAAAGAGTCATGACTTGCTAAAATAGTTTGTTTTCACTGCAACATCTTCCTATTATTATTGTGTGAGCTTACCTGCATTTTGATTTCTAATTTCTTATCTTCACATTTCATTTTGCTTGGTAACATATTTTTACATCGTTTAGAATTAGTGACTTATTGTTTTAATAAATGAAATGTATAAGTATTGTGATTATTATCTTACATAAGTGTTGAAATATTTTTTTACAGCTACTTTTGTGTTGACTCTTTTGAGTTTATTATGTGACTCCTTTAAACATGGAATAGATCACCTAGTGATTCTCTTCTTATAAGGTTTTCCCTTATTGGTTGTGATGAAAGGGAGTGTAATTTTTTTAGTGCAATCCAATTATCAGACTAGATGTATGTCTTGGTTTGGGTTAAATCACATAAAAATATGATATTATTATCCTTTTTTATTTGAATTTATTCAACACAAATGTTTTGGAAATTTAATCTATTATTTACTAAAAAAATCTTTAATTGTATCTAATAACATTGAGTTAAATTATTATATATCTTGGTTATTGAACTAAAGTTTTTGAAAGACTATAATTCATCCGCCTTCTTGTGTTCATCACACCTCATCACATATACCTTTTTTATCATGACCTTGTCCTCTTCTTCTTATGCAATGAGGCAAAGGACCACCTTGTTGCTTACTTTATTTTATGTTGAATCTTCTTCTAAATCATTCCATGTGGCCATCATTACTTTCTTCTTTTTCTCTTATATCAACTTTGAAAGGATAGTCTAGTTGAGTTTGACAAAACTTTTGCAGCCATAATAGATTAATTTTAGTTTTTCTTTCTTCATAGATAACTCCTTTGAGTTTGAGCATTGTGCCTTCTAGAGTTCCTTTGATCTTTGTCTTGACTTTTCATTAGTTAAAAAACCCTTTTAGTAAAATGTAATTTCATTATCAAATTTTAATATTTTTCATTCTTTGTTGAACTTTGTGAATAAGATTCTTTCAATGATAAGGCTTTCTTTTTCTTTTTGGAATTGTCTTCTTCAAGTTCTTGTCTTTTCTTCACTAGGTGATCCCATTAGGTTGTTGATAGAGTAGGTGCTTAGGTCCTTTGCCTCCAGATGTTTGTTGCTTCAACATCTTACTACTTTGGCAAACTTTAGAGAATCTTAATGAAATATGATTGGAAAATATTTTTCCAAGATATTTCAAATTTTATGTAATATTTTTATGTTAGTTAAATATATTAGAAATGCATTTACTAAGCTTCATAGAAAATAACTCATGGTCTTGTGAAAGAATATTAATTTTTGATTTTTGTTAGAAATGACTAATCTATCTTAGAACTCTTTTCTAGAATTTAACTTCCAAAAATTGAAATAATCATAAGGGTTAAGAACATAATATAAACAAGTAATAGATTTCACATTAACTTTAAGAGGTAGTATTTCTTGGGAAGTTTGTTCACTAAAATTTATCAATTTTCATTTCATCTACTAATTTCTTAGGAGAACTATAACCTACTTGAATCAAATTCCACATTCTAGAATCTATAAATTACAAATCCCTAGTCATGCATATTTTGCAATAAACCACTTTTAGAAAAAACTATACCATATAGTGTTAGTCCCATAGTCCTATTTTGAAGTTTCATAATAACAAAAACATAGTATAAAGCTTATTAATATACTGTTTGAGATGTTTCCTTAATAATAGTAGAAGATATTTGATCATTCATGATGTGAGAGCATTATATATCATCTTAGGGCTTATTTAAGGATGTTTTTCACACAAATGGGTAACCTATGGAGGACCTTATTCTTGATAATGTGGTGGCCATCATGGATATTTTGTATTTTATTCTTGTATGCTTACCATGTTAAGATTTATATAATATTTACTTATGACACTTAGGATCTCATTTAATCTTCATCTTAATCTATCTTGTATTTCCATCATATAGTTTGAATATAAAAAAATCCTAATATTCAAATAAGATAAATGCACACTTATTGTATGGTGTGATATACTTATCATATAATATGATTAAAATTAAATCTAATGTATAAAGAAAAATGAAATAGTCTAATTAGCATGTTAAACGAATTCCAACATTTTTTATGATATGATCCTTCATATCATATACTAGATTTTTTTTGTAGTAACAATGCACTCCTAAGAAGATAAAGAGAAAATGGCTAAGTTATAGTACAAAAGTATTCATATGATATGGTATATTATATTATATAATACAACACCTTCAAACTTAAGATAATAAGAGAAAAGATAAATTCAAAGAAGTTTGTATAGTTCAACCAATAATTAGAGTTGGAAAGATGAGTGCATAGAAATCCCAAGAATTTTATAAGGTATGATAATTATCTATGATTATTTTTTTAGACTAAAATAAAGAAATCTCAAGAATTTTGTATGATATAGTATTATTTTTTCAAGTGATATAATCAAGCCAAGCATATGAACTTATTGTGTTATAACTGACCAAAGAATTTTAGAAGGTATGAAAACATTTATTGTATAGTTCCAATAATTAATTTTCATGTCAATATATCATGCATTCATGTTGATCACATAGTAGATCACATTGAAAACTTATAACAAGTTTAACCTTTGTAGAAAATTAATTATAACCATTGTTTAGCCATCAACACTATTATATTGGACCATTTGAGAATCCTTTTCCTATAAATAAAGGACTAACCATGAGAGAAAATCCAACACAAAAATATTCAAGTTAAGTGATCATTTCCTTCATCATTATTGTATGAAAAAGTTTAATTATTTCATTCATCTTGGACTCACTTCTAACATCCCTTGTGCTCTAAATCTTTTCATATTTTCTTTAACTCTTAATCGATAAAATGTTTACATATTCTTGTTTAATGTGCTACAATAGAGTTGCATTGGTTATAGATAATTGTTGTGCAAAATATATTGCTAAGAAGCTATACTTTATCTTGCTTTTATTTGTTATATTGGTAGTTGTATTTTTATTCCTATAAGCCACCTTTTGTATAGCTCTTTTAGCTTGCTTTCCTAGTGGATCTTTTTGGCTACTCTTTTGGATGAATGGTATTTATTTAGTAACTTAATTTTTTATGATAGGGGTGCACATGTGCATTTGCTAAACTACTTAAAAACTTTTATGTTTTTTATTATTGTAATCACATACAATATCTTTCAAAGCTTAATAATAGTTTTTCTAAAGAAGTGCTTATAGTTAACATTAATAATAAGACTACTAAACCTTCTTTAAACTTGTTTGTTTGATTTTTTTGAATAATACAATTCACCCTTGGTGAGAAAACTAGTGACATTCTAATTTGCGATGCACATGACCTAGTTAGGCACACACCTACACTTCAAAATGGTCGAGGGATTTATTTTTCATGCGTAGGTATAATGGTGTGCCTAAAATGCATTTAGGCTCAAATTTGGCTTCTGAACTATTGCTCGGGCCTTTATCAACCATCAACAAACCATTGAGCCCATTTCCTATCAGCACACTTTGACTTACCATATGTTCATTTAGCCCATCGCTTGATTCACACCTTGATTGGTGTTCACCTTTGGAGTCACCCAAATTGCATATGTGAGTAAGTCTCTAGGGTTCGCGGAACCCACCTTTGTGTGTGGATCATCTTGTTTGCTCACAAGTTAGCACGCCCACAAGCATACATAGATTCCCTACTTTTACTCAACCAGTCAATTCAACCCGTAAGGTCATGTTGACTTGCAACCTATTTTTGATGCCAAACCACTGATCTAACTTGCAAACTAGCAATTGACCTATGACCCATTTCCACCATTGACCATAATTCAATTAGTAAGACAATGTTGAACCGTTGGCAGTGATTTGCAAACTTGTGACTTTCTTGAGCGGTTGTCAACTTGACCCACAAATCTAATTACCAAAAGTGGACATGTCGACCTCAATCCATTGTTACCACTAGGCCTTTATTAACTAGTCACTCAAAAAGAGATAAAAATTTTAGAAAGTTATTAGGAACAACTTATAGTAATAGAATTTAAGGCTTTTTAAGATTTTTTTTTGAAATATCAAGTACTTTTACTAATGTACCCCTAAAATCTATAAAAAGAGAGGCCTATCCTTATGTTTGAAATATTTTTGGTGTGAATTAAATTTTTTCTTTTTTTTTCCTTTGCATGTTGTTGAGATCTTAAACTTGATTACAATAAGAACTTTTATGTGTCAATTTGTTAGGTCTTGGGTATTGAGAGGATGGGTGTGAAGCCTTAGTAGTGAGGTGTAATACTAATTTATCATTGAATTAACCACAACATATTCATACCACCACAAGCATAACCCTTTGATTCTTTATTCTCACATTGTCTTTAATGGTTTGATTAGAATTTTTATCCCCACCATCTTGCTTAATAACTCTTGTACATGAACCTTAGGTTTTTATCACTTTTTTTTCTCTTTCTTATGATTCAATTTTTTTTAGTAATTTTGGATCACATTTTCATATACAATTATGTTGTTACATTAGATTTTTATGTGATGGTTTAGTGGTATTGTTTCGTGCTTTCAATATGCACTTATGTGACATTTACTTGTTAATTACTTGATTAAGATGAATATCATTAAACCCTTTTCGAGCACCTTGTTTACTTGTAATAAAAAATGTTGTAGGCTTAGCGTATGAATCTTTCATTATGTTGCTACCAGTCTCCTCTTGACTAAGATTGTCTTTGAAAAGTATCTCTTGCATATCTCTTTTTTTAGATTTCTCATATTTGTCCTTTGTGTTTCTTTTTCTCCTAACATGTGTAGTTTAATCCTTCTTATTGCTCATTACATGGTTTATTTTTTATCTAGAATCAACCCCCTCTTTTGGGAAGAATATCATCACTTTTGTTATCAAAGCATGGTGTATTGATGATAAGCAATTCTCTAGATTGGATTCATACATGGCTCATAATATTATTAAAGCCTTAGGCATATTGGGTGAAGGTATTTCTTGTCACTATCCTTCTTTGTTTGCTAAAAAAACATTATCTATAATGGAAGAACAGATAAAGATTTATTTAATTTTTGTTGATTTAGAGTTTTAGGATATTAGCTAATGTCCTCTTCATTTCCTCACAAATGTTGTTAATAGTGTTTTATAAAAAAAATGAAATTTTTGTGTTGAATGTTTAGGAAAAACATAGATTTAATTGAATGCTTGTGTTGTGAATATTTTTCATTGTGTTTTAAATGACAGAAAACATAATAGAATAATGAATTTAAAAGCTATATATAAGATCTAGAGCAAGCCTAAGTTAACTTTCTAGGAAACTTTACAGGTGAAAGAAAATAAGATAAACATGCTTACCTATGTTTATGAGTTATTTAGGATGCATTTGGGTGAAATCCTTAAGTCTATATTTATGCATTTCATCAACATTACTAATACTCTTGCTAGTTTGGGAAACATTTTTTTTCCAAATGATGAACAAGTAATGAAGGATCCTAATGGAGTCACCTAATGAGTGTAATTCACTAGTTATTATTATTCTCTCCTTTGATGATCTTATGGGGTAAAAATGACAACTAAAATGAAGTTGACAAAGAGAAAGGAAGAAAAGATTGTTTTAGAGAAGAGTAAAATTTAGAAAAAGGAAGAAGCCACTACTTGAATATTGAGGAAACCTTAGAATCCAACACCTTCAAAGTAGTTGAAGTAGATTTAAAAACTAAAGGTTTAGCATGATTATTTAGGTATTGTGGTGCAAGAAAAATAGGCAATAAGGAATGAAGATGAAGGTCCAAGGTAAAAACTAAAGAGGAGTTAGTCTACTATGAGAGTAAATAGCCAAGACACATCCATCCCAAAAGCCCAAGAGTGTTGGAAAGGTTGGAAAAGTATAGGGACAATACAAAGAAGAAGGTTATAAAGGAAACTTGGAGTGATTTGGAGGAATCATCTTCAGGTGAAGGTGAAAAACATGAAGGGCTAATTTCTCCCATGGCCATGGAGATGATGTTGAAAGTTTTTCCTTCAACAATGAGGTACGCCCTTCCATTTTAGAAGAATTATAGGAAGAACTAATGAAAAGGTATACTTCAAAAGTATGAAAATTTGTTAAGAAAATATAAGAGATTAAAGAAAGAGTGTAATGATTACTTTGGTTATTGAGAACATCTAAATGAAAATTATGAAAAATATTTGGTTGATTTGAAAAGTTGTAGAGATGAACTTATTGCTCCTATTTCTTAATATTCTTCATTTGTAAATAAATGTAATGAGTTTAAGAAGTTAATTCTCATCATTTCACTCATCATTATCACTATCATCATCATCATCATCATATAGAACACAAGAACATTTCATTTGCCTGTGCTTATGCTTTGTCTCATCATAATAAATTCTATTATAATTATTACATTAGACTAAGACATATGCCACAATTTTGTAGAATTAAGATAAATCTGTATTCCAGATATCTTATGTGTGCTTGGGTAATCAATAATATATTATCTTCAACCACTAAGATTTATATAATGGTTTGTGTCTTTAAGATTAATACTTAGATTTTTATATTTAGACATGTCCCTTTAATAGAACCAAGAAGGACATGTGGTACTTGGAATGTAGGTGTCAAGTAACCTGATCAAGAATTTGAAATTGTTCACCTAATTAAAGGCATTTGATAGTGGAGAAGTCACTCTAGGAGATTACTTTAAGAAGAGGGTTATGGGCACTACAACCATTAATAATTCATTTACATCTATTTGAAGGTTTAAAATATAATTTGTTAAGTAATCATTAGTTGTATGATTCATGATTTAAAGTTACATTTAATATTATATTTTGTGTGATTAGTAGAAATGAACAACCATTAGTCATAGCTTTTGGGAGGAGCAACACATATATGCTAGATTTAAGAAAGGTAGAAGCAAGTAGAATAAAATGTCTTACCACTTAAGGAAATGATATAAACCTTTGGAATATAAGAGCTTGTCATCTAGTAGTTCAACATTGAAGAAATTAATTAGAGACAAATTAGAGACTTACCAAATTTGTAATGGATTGATGATCACATTTGTGGTCCATGTCATATAAGTAAATAAACAAAAGCACACCTAAAAATTAAGAAAGATATTTCTACGAGAAGATTTTTAGAGAAAAAAGAAATATGAATTTGTAATTACAGATGATTATTCTATATATATTTATGTTCTATTTCTTAAGAATGAAGCTTTTTAGAATTTTGTTAGCTTATTTATTGAAATACAAATAAGCTTGGAGTGACAATGGTTTCTGTTAGGAGTGATTATGGTGGAGAATTTCAAAATGAATATTTCATTAAATATTGTAGCAAGTATAGGATTACACATTCATTCTCATCTCCTAAGACTCCACAATAAAATAGACTAGTTGAAAGAAAGAATAAGTATTTAGTAGACATGGTTAGGTGCATGCTATATGAGTTTAAGTTTATCAAACACTCCTTGGCCAAAGGGATTAATATGGAGTGTTATGTCATGAATCGTATTTTTTCCTAACCATTATCAAAAGTGATACCTTGTAAATTGTTATACTCAGATAAGCTTACAATAGCTCACTTACATGTTTTTGGTTGTTAAATGCTATATCTTAATAATGGTAAAATTAAGTTAGATAAGTTTGACCCAAAATCTGATGAAGGAATCTTAGGATACTTAATGGTAGAGCTTATATAGTATTAAATATGAACACTCAATTAATAAAAGAGTAAATCTATGTAACATTTGATGAGTCATTTCCAATTAACTGTGATGTTGGAATAATGAAAGATCATAAGGAATTTGAGAAGCTAAGTATTGAGGATAGTAGTATATCTAAGTGAGACAAAGAGTAGATAAAGTCTCAATAAAAAAACAAGTCCTTAGAGAGTTGAGATTTAAAAAGTCCTTTCCAAAGAGCAAGTTTTAAGAGAAGTTGAGAAAAGAGTTTGAACTAGAGAAAATTATAACATTCAACTTTTGTATCATGCTACAAACCTTAATCGATTGAAGTTGTATTACATGATGAATTTTGATTGTTAACAATGAATAAGAGACCTATTCAATTTGAAAGAAATAAAGTAGGAGTTAACCCCAATCCTCCTAACCATTCAATAATTGTAACAAAATAAATATTCAAGAATAAGTTAGATGGGAATGGTATTGTTGGTAGAAATAAGACCAAGTTAGTTACTAAAAGCTATTGTCAAATATAATAAATAGATGTTGTAGAGACATTTCCACAAATTGTTAGATTTGATGCCATTGCGATATTATTATCATATGCATGTTATAAAGGTTTTAAGCTATATCGAATGGACTACAAATTGCTTTTCTAATTGGTTATATTAATGAAGCAGTTTATGTGAAACAACCTCTAAGTTTTGAGGTGATGATAAACTACTTTATATATATAGATTGAAGAAAGTATTTTATGGATTGAAATATACCCATAGAGGATGGCATGAGAGATTATGTGGTTTCTTAATTTCAAATAGTTTTGTTAGAAGGTAGATTATACTCTTTTAATTAAAAATACAAAATAACATCAATTGGTATATCAAATTTATGTAGACAACATAGATTTTAGCTTAACTATCAATGAGTTAAGTGATGAATTTGAAACTTTTATGAACAATTTTGAAATGAGCTTGATAAGAGAGTTGAATTTCTTTTTTAGATTACAAGCTAAGCAAGTAGAGAATGATACTTTTATATCATGAAATAAGTACACTTTAAAATTGTTAAAGAAGTTTGGATTTGAGAATTTGAATGCTAGAGTAACCTTCATGTAAATGATTACATTTACATGAAGATCTTTTTTGTATCCTACAATGAGTAGATAAAGCATAATATATATAATGTGTGTATGTGTGTTCATGCATGCACGTGTGAACTAGATTTAATCTAATCTTAAAAAATCTCATTTGTAGGTAGTAAAACATATAATTTAGATATCTTGTTTGGACATCTACTTTAGGCCTTTAATACCCTATGAGTGGGGTATTATTTGATCTTAGAACTATTGGATGTTAATTTTTTTTGGAAGCAAAACTAATAGGAAGAGTACATCAGATACTTGTCAATTATTTGTCAATTCACTTATCTTTTGGGTTAGTAGAAAATAAAATTGATTAAGTCTATCCATTATTAAATATAAATATATAACTACAAATAGTTGTGTGGTGTATGTCTTGTGGATAAGACAATAACTATAAAACTATGATATTAAGCTAGATGAAACTCCAATCTATTGTGATTATGTCCAGTACCATTTACCTTACCAAGAGTTTAATTCAACACTCCCTAGATGAGTATATAGACATTAGATATCACTTTATTTGGAAACAAGTAAACTTTAAGGGTGTTTCTTTGAATTTTGTCCTTTCAAGTGCATAATTAGTTAACATTGTCACTAAACCTTTACCATCCAAGAGATTTGTTAAGATTAGAATGTCATTAGAAGTAATCAAACCCTTTGAATGACTTGTATTTCTATTGATAACAAAAAAGGGGAGAGAAGGTTAGTAGCTTGTATATGCCATCAATTATTTCATTAAAAGAGAAGATTAATAACTAATATATGCCATGAATTAAATGGAGCTTGGATTTAGGGAAGGTAAAAATATATGCATTATATCATTTGCTTGTATTTTAATGATCATTTAATTTGTTTTCCATATTTCAATCATATTCTTAAAATGATATTTTTGTCATCATTAAAAAGGAGAGATTGTAACTTTATGATCCTTTATGGAAGTTTGATGATAATGAAACTATATGATAATATTTACTAATATACTA
This sequence comes from Vanilla planifolia, assembly GCA_023846275.1. Taxonomy (NCBI): domain Eukaryota; kingdom Viridiplantae; phylum Streptophyta; class Magnoliopsida; order Asparagales; family Orchidaceae; genus Vanilla; species Vanilla planifolia. The sequence continues at coordinate 23,554,292 of CM043870.1, forward strand.
TTTGGATTGATGTCTTAGGAATAATAGGAGATGATGATTATTTGAGGTATGATTTCATCATGTATCACCATGGGACTTAGTCAAGGATGTGCTTCATATAAGTGATCAATCTATAGAGGAACTTTTTCTTAATGGTGTGGTGGACATCATAAATTTTTGTATTTGATTCTAGAATGCATAGAATGCTAAGACCCATATATTATTTATTTATATCACTTTGAATCTTATTATCTTTATCTCACTTGCATTTTCATTAAATTATTTATGATATCTTTCTAAGTATTGTAAAGAAATTATCATCAATTAAGTCATCTTAATAATAATGAGCTATTATGAAAGGCCTTATTGATTGTTAGCATGTCCAAGGAGAGGAGAACCTATGATTGACCAACTTGCTTAGGATATGGCACCCTAAGTACACCTTGAGTCTCGAGGGTTTTGCTAGTTGGAGGTTTTTATGTGGTTGAGGACACGTGTATTTGGGGTTTTGTTATACCCAACAATAGTTGAAGACCAATTTGCTCATATCCTTAAGCTATTTGATGTATTAAGATGTGTAGCAGAGTGGAAGATCATGCTAGAGGGTATTGGTTTTAGGTGATGAGATTGTTACTTAGTGATGTGGGTAATGCCAAATAATGTTTAGGGACACTTTAAATAATAAGGTACCATGGGATGGGTTTAAGGTCACTTGTAGATATTACTATGTGTCTGAGAGAACCAAGGCTTAGATTAGCAAGGAGATGACCTACTTGAGGTAGGGTTAGAGCAAGATTCAGGATATTGGCCAAGTAGGAGCCACTCCAGGAGGCTGGCCTCATATTTTTGCACTTAATAATAAGATATAAAGGCATCTGATATCATTACTAATATTCTATTATTTTGTATTATTAGTTTTATTATTCTTTTTGCCATTGATGCATCATATTTCTTTATATGTGAGTCTACTTAAGAGAGAGTTGATTGTGATAATGTCATCTATAGTCACCAATAATGATGATATTATCTACTAGTGATGAGATTCTATCTAGATTTAAAGTTTGAGATGCTTTGGTTATTCTTGACTGGGGCTTTGAGGCCAAGATCATTTGTGTACCCATGAATTAGATGACCCAACATGGTGTGGTTTTCAACTACTGGGAGAAGAAGGTCTATATTAAGATATTAGATTGGGTTAATAATAGTTATTATTGAGCCAACTATTAAATCCCTATCATATCAATAGTTCAGCCTACATATTTGATTTGTAGGGGTTGTTTTGCATTGCTAGCATTTGTAGCTAATTGCCAGGCTATGACCTCGATGCTGTAAGATACCCTAATCATGTGGATTATCCTTGTCTTTCTTGATGAGTTACATGGATTGCTATTAGAGTGAGAGTTAGAGTTATTTATTGATTTGGAGATAGGATCCATTCCTAAAGCAAAGGCATCTTATTGTATGGCTTTAGCAGAACTACAAGAGCTCAAAGTCCAGTTACAAGACTTAATGATCAAGGGTTTGATCAGGCCCAATTCTTCACCTTGGAGTGCTCCTATTCTTTTTGTCAAAATGAAGAATAGGAGTTGCATATGTGTATGGATTACCAGGAGTTGAACAATGTAACCATCAAGAATCAATATCCACTACCTCATATAAATGACTTTCTTGACTATCTACAGAGTGCATCAAGTTTCTCAAAGATTGGATTTTGATCTGGATACCATAATATCATAATTTATGAGGACATTATTAAGTCAGCTTTTAAGACTTGACATGAGCTTTTCAAGTTCATAATTTTTCCTTTTGGGTTTCTTAATACTTATGTAGTGTTAATGGATCTCATAAATTACACTTTTTAGCCTTATCTTAATTAGTTTATCATTTTTTTATTGATAACATTTTGATTTACTCTAGAACTATTTAACAACATGTTGGGCATATCTAGATTGAGTTGGAGTTGCTTAGAAAGAATTTACTCAAACAAAATTCTCAAAATACTCTTTTTGGTTGAATTTGGTTTCTTTTCTTGGGTGTACAGTTAATGCAACGAGAGTTTTAGTGGGTACAATTAAAGTGAAAGCTATCACTTATTGGATGTGACCCATTAATGTATCTGGGATTTGTAGCTTCTTGAACCTTGTGAGGTATTATCATAAGTGTGTACCCAATTTCTTTAGAATTGTAGCAACCCTCACACAACTAACAAAGAAGTATGTATCTTTTTTTTGTTCAGGCCAATGTGAGCTGAGCTTTGCTAAGTTGAAGAACTGATTGAGTAAGACAGGTTAAACCCTATCTGGTTTTCATTGATGCTTCCCATATTGAATTAAAGACAATTCTTATGTAGAATGGTTGGGTTATAACTTATGCATTTGGGTAATTAAATGACCATGAGTGCAATTGCTTAACACATGACTTGGAGTTGGCAATAGTTGTTTTTTCTCTCAAGATTTGGCAACATCATCTATTTAGAATTGATGTTGAGCTCTTCATAGACCATAAAAGTTTCAACTATGTATTTACCTAGAGGGACCTTAAACTAAGATAGAGGTATTTGTTGAAACTCATAAAGGATTATGATTTGGACTATAAATATAATAAGGGGAGGTAATTTCGATTAATCAATACTTTGCACAGAGGTGAAACCCATGATTCTATGCTTGTGGTTGACTCTGATGGATAGATCATGTTTGATTTTGATAGGTTTCAAGATCATCTAGTAGTGCAATCTTTAGTAGCTTAGTTTAGTTCCCTTATTATTCATGGTAATTGGTTAGATGAGTTAAGGGCACTTTAGTAGGAGGACTTAGAGCTTTAGAAGGTGCTAGTGACATTACAATAGGGAGAGTTTGAGGACTTTACATTGAGGGATGTCATTCTAACCTATTGTAGTGGATGGTGTGTCCTTTAGCTCTGGGATTTCAAGGAGAGCCTATTGAGGGAGGTTCATAATAGCAGATTAGCATTTCTTTCTAAAAGAATAAAGATGTATCATGACCTTAAGACCTATTTTTGGTGAAAGATTTAAAGAAAGAAGTGTCATTATGTTCATAATTGCTTGATTTGTTAGAGAATTATAGTGGAACATTAGAGTTGAATAGTCTACTATAGAATTTTGCTATATTAAAGTGAAAATGAGATCAAGTCACTATGGATTTTGTCTTAGTTTGTTGAGGATCAGAGAGGGATATGATGAGATTTTGATGATTGTGGACTAATTGATTAAATTAGCTCTCTTCCTTATTGTGTTGAAGATAGATTCAATAGATAAATTAGTAAAGCTTTACATATAATAGATTTTTTCCTTTGTAAGGAGTGGATAAGGTGATCATTTCATATTGAGATATGAAGTTTACATCTTAGTTTTGGAATCATCTGCATTAAGCCTTGGGTATTACTCTCATATTTAGTAGAACCTACCATCTTTAGACTTACTAGTAGTCAAAGAGGATGATTTATACTTTGGAGGACCTCTTGAGGCTGTGTGTAGTCCTACTCAAATTGATTTAGATTGTTGCCATTAATAGAGCTTTCATAGAACAATAACTATTAGTAAGCTATTGGCATGGAACCTTATGAGGCTTTGTATGGTCAATGTTGATCTCCCTTAATGTTAGGCTAAGGGTGAATCCAGGAAAGCTTTTCGATTGCAAATCATTGAGGGGACCACTAAGAAGATTCGTAGATTGTGGAAGAGGTTACAAGCAATTCAAGACTTTCAGAAGTGCTTTGATAAAAAACTTAGGTTAGATAGTTTTGAGATTGGAGATCAGGTTATCCTCTAGGTTAGTTATATGAGAGGCTTATTTAGATTTGGAAAGACTTCAAATTATGACCTAGGTACATCTTACCATATTAGATTATGGAGAATAATGGATCATTGGCTTACAAACTTCGGTTAGTATGGTCTCATATAATTTGAAGAAATGTGTTTCAAACCCTTCACATAATCTAATATGATAAAATGTACTTATCAACTAAAGTTTGTAATTGATAGGGTCTCAAGCATCTAATATGATAGAATGTACCTATCATATAGTTGATAGGGTCTCATATATATTAGCTTAGCAATGAGCAAGGAAGGAAGTGGTGATCTCAGGTCTTGTAGAAAAAAGAAGATCCCTTAGGTGTAAATGTAGTTAAACCCTAGGACATGAATCAGCTATATTTCTTAAAGGTGAATGTGATTTGTGTAGAAATTTATTCATTCTATGATTATTAATCCTTCTTCTCATGAATCTCTTTAATAACAAGAAATAAATGGCTTAACTAAGACTAGTTGGAATTGTTAAAGAGCATGATTAAGTTCTTAAACTAGATTTTGTAAGATTCATTAATTTTAATATTCGTTCTTAATCAAGAAGTTTGGGTTAGGGATTAAGGATAATTGCTTGATAATGTTGAGATCTAGATTAATTCATGAATTCCATGCAAAACTATGAAAATTAGAAGGAGTTATGTTAGCATTAACCTCTTTACCATGATTAAAATGCCTATAAATTTATGATAAGCATGATGTTATTTCTTAGTTATGTTGATTTGGCATGAAATTTGTGAATAAAACCCTATCTTATTAGGAGTATATGATAGTGATAGTTTTCCTTTGGAAAAAAAATCTCTGATCTAAAATTGATATAAAACATGCATTATTATTTCCTTCCAATTTAACAAAGTATCATGCTTTGTAAATGAATAAGCTATGAAGAAACCTCTTGATTTGGGCATAAAAAGTACCATGTTTTCTTATGATATTTCTTCTTAGACATGATGACATGAATCTTCAATTTGAAACAGGTGATAATGATGATAACCCATGCTTACACACATGAAACCATGATAAGGAAGTTGTTAACAAATCATTTTTGCAAATTAACTTAGACTATGATATGGACACTAGGATAGAGACTTGAAACTTTGTTAAAGCCTTACCACTTCTTATAGCCAAGCATTTCTTTACCTTAATTTTTCATGGGTAGCTAGAAATATGGCTTAATTAAGCCATGGGATGCTCAATTTAGTTATTAGGTGAATTTAGATGGCTTCTAAGATGACATGTATTTCTTAATTTCTAGTTGAGGAACCTAAAAGGATAGAGTTTGGACCTTATCAAAATCCTAAATAATATTTAAGGGTGAGTGAGAGCTTATTTTGGACCTTATTAGAATCCCAAATTGAGTCTAAGGTTTAGTAAGGCTATAATTTGAATATCATAAGGTATCCAAGGATGATAAGGTTTAGAAGAAACCCTATATTACCTAATTAATTGACTTAGGGTTTGGATGAAACCCTAGTATAGTCAAGATAATGGAATTCGAAGTGTGGTTAGTAAAGAGTAGGGGTGAGAAGGGTGAATTATAAGGAATAAAATTTTGATTTCTTAAAATATTTAAAGTAAATATTTTAAAGTAATTAATTGAATATGTTTGAGCAAGTATTTATAATTAATTTTGCATAAATTTTAATTTTAATTTAAAAATATTAATTTTATTTTAATAATAATTTTTTTAAAAATATATGAAATAAAAAAATTAATAAAAATTAAAAAGATATATCAATTATTTTAAGATGATTCAACTTAAAATTAAACCTATATCTATCATCAACAAAAACTAGGTAAGAGAAAGAATAATTAATATAAATCTTTCACCAAAAGAGTGGTTGACTAAACTTTGACAAAAATGAAATAAAGAGACATGTTAAAATGGTTTTACAACAAAATAACATTAGTAGAAGAAAAGAATGTGGCAATATAAATCCATATTTAACACAAAGTAATTTTTTATGCTTAATAAAATGTTCAACAATGCTCAAGTTTTTTAACTGAATCAATTAGAAAATGAGAAAATGAGTGCTTAGTTGATTTGAAGAAGAAAGTGGAATTTGGAGCTCGATTATGAAGGATGCAACATATGGAAGCAATGATAGCATAAGCTACGAATGGCTTGAATGTTATTACTTGAAACTTTTCTACAAGTTTTACCCAAATTTTACTAATTAATTATGATAAAAAATCTCTTATTTATACACAATTTTTAATGACTAAAAGTAGTTATCAAATCGATTATAGTAATTACTACTTATTTTAATTAAAAAGGAGGTCAACATAGTTTTTAATAAGAAAATTAGATATTATTATTTAAATAAAAGATCTAATGGCTTGTAATAATAATTATCATGCAGAGGGACACGTGATAAAAAATAGTCTTGACCATTTGATTGTGCAAATTATGATCGAATGACTGTATTTAAATTGGTGTTGTTTCTAAGGGAGGATTTGGTCTAGACCACTATACCTATATTGTGATATGATAACTAGATTAGGATTTGCTCTTATTTGAAAATCAAATTACATATAGACCATTCATTTATGAAATTACATGATCAGATTATTGATTGAATTAGTGCTTTAGAAGAACCAATGAGATGATGACCGTTTGATCGTGAAATTATGCGATCGAAAAGTGATTGTCACTTCCACAATTTGGATGGTAGGTGCACAGAAACAAAACTAAGATTTAGTCTAACAATGTGTGTTTAAGCTTAGAATATAAGCATATAAGCATTTGCCTACTCTTAATAAGCAGCCGAATATTGGGGTTGGCTACCCCCCGTTTCTTTTAAAAATTGATCACTTGTACTATTAGTAATTGATTAATGAATACAAGAGGCGATACCTTGATCTGACACTATTTCATTTGGGTTTGAGAGTGATGCCACCCGATAGCAAATGAGTTTAGGGGTATTGCTCTAGTTTGAAATTTAGGAAAGAAGTTTATAAACTAGTCTAGGTTAATGAGAATTAGGTTTTTTTAATAATTTTTAATAATTAATTATTATTATTACTATAATATACTTTTTGTAATATATTATTGAAACAAAATTTTCAAAGATAGGATGAAAAGTGAAATTATTCTTAAGATAGTCATGTAAGATAGATCAAAATTTTAGAATCCTAAAAAGTTTTTTAAGATGATTAATTTAAATAAAATTTAATTTTTATGCATTACAAGAATGGTTTTAATAAAGTTTAAAATTCTAATCAAATTAAGGTAAAATACCTATAATTAAACTCAAAATAAAGCCTTTAATGGTGTGCCAATTTAACTAAGATGATTTTCATGGGGTTTGATATTTTCTCTTTTTCTTCTTTAAGGTCTCCTCTGAGCATGAACATCAAATATCCAAAATTTAAAATATTGCTCAACCAAATTCATTAGAACTACTTAGGATTTGTTATCATTGAATACAACACCATGACCATGGGTCAACACCGTAATAATCTCTCTATTTTGATGATAACAAAATTTCTAAAAAAATTAGTAAAAGTATGAATTATTTGTAAAAGAAATGTGCAAAACAATTAATGATAAACTCCATCTACAAGTTTGCATTACTAGATTAGGACTTCCCCTTAATTTATATGTATATCTTTTAATTTTGACTAAATTAGGGCTCTTCTTTTTTTATGCTTATTTCTTTCAATTTTTTTTTCAATTTATATTCTTTTCCCATTTTTGTTATCACTTAAATAGATTTAACACTCTTAAATTTAATCTAGATTTTTTAAAGTATTCAGAACTTGAGATTTTTAAGAAAATATCATCCAATTAATTGTTAATAGACACATTCTAAAGAAATATGATTAATTTTAATATATTTTCTTATAAAATGATATATGCTATTTATATGTTTTGCTCTAAAATAATTTGTTGTATTTTTACTTAAATATATTATAGTTGAATAATCACAATAAATGTGAATTTGTCGTAATGTAACACCATAATCTCCTAGTTGTTGTTTGGTCTTTATGGCTTGTGCAACATAATTACTTGTTATATATTTTGATCTATAGTGGATAATACAATGCAGTTTTATTTCTTATTACTCTAGAAAATTAGTGATTTTTTTAAACTTTGGCATATTTCACTCGTGCTTTTTCTAACTATTTTATTTCTAAAAAAATCTACATGTATGAATACTTTTAATTGAAAATTTGGATAATCTTTTGGATACCAAAGTCCTAATTTGATTATTCTAACTATGTTTCTAAACATGTGATTATATTGTTAAATGATATTATTTGGGACAAACTTGAATCTTAACACATATACAAATACTATATATTACATCCGGTCTAGTTGTGGTAAGATATAAAAGTGAATCAATTAGACATCTATATATTTTAGTGTCCATTAGTTTTTTTCATCTTTATCTAAATATATTTGAATGGCTACAAGCATGTTTCTAGGTTTGATAGTCATGAAATCATATTATTTTAATAATTTTGAAGTATATTTAGTTTATAATGTGAAAATTTCACTTGTAGGTCATTTAACTTGAAGACCAAAAAATAAAAGTTATTTCACACATTAAACTCATTTTAAATTCTTTTTTCATTAATTTGAAATATCTTTACATAAGTCATAATTACTAGCTCCAAACATTAGGTCATCTATACATATTTGCTATATACATTGATATTCTCTTTTATTTTTAATAAACAAAATGTTATCTATTTTTTCTTATATATATAACTATTCAAAACTAGAAAATTACAGTCTTGATACTATGCTTCTGGTATTTGCTCAAGTCCATATGGAGCTTTATTTAATTTATATACATGATTTAATTTATCGTAAACTTCAAATTTTGGAATAATTATTCATAAATTTCTTCATTTATATAACCATTTTAAAATATACTTTTAACTTTTATTTGATTTAGTTTGAAGTTCTTGTAGCAAGCATAAGCTAGCAAATTTCTTACTGCCATAGACTTTACTATGAATGTGAAGGTTTCTTCAATATTTATTATTTTAATTTGACTATAACCCTTTGCAACTAGTCTTGCTTTATTCTTAATTACATTTTCATTTTTATTTATCTCATTTCTGAATGTCAATTTCATTCTAATTGTACTTTATCCAATAATTTAAGGGTTAACTCTTACACATAAGTTTTTTCAAATTGATTTAATTTTCGTTCATAGCTATTACACAAAATTCATTATTTAAGGCATCTTATATTGAGGTTGGTTCAAAATTTTTTATAAAGACAGAATAATGGCTTAGATAAAATCTAGTTTTAACACTATTTATGATTTTACATACTATTTGAACTTTAGGATGATTTTTATTACATTTTAAGATTTTAAGAATTATATTTTATTTATTTATTTTATTTATTTATTTATTTATTTAATTTGAATCTTTTAAACTTAATTTCTCAAATCCTATTTGTTCATCATCTATTATTACACCATTTTGTTTGGTTAGAATTTATTCATCAAAGTTATCATATATGAATTCTACTTGATTAATTATCTTGTTATAAATTTTATATGCTCTGCCACTAAATGAGTATCTTAAGAATATCCCTTCATTTGATTTTCGATTAAAAGTTTTTAATTCTCTTTTTTCAATACTTAAAATATAACATCTATAACTAAATACATGTAAATGAATAATATTTTATTTCTTATTATATTCTAGTTTATATAGCAATTTGTTTAATTTGGGCCTAGAAAATATCTTATTTGAAACATAACAAGTTGTAAGCACAACTTCTATCCAAAATAATTTAAGTATATCATACCCATTAAACATATTTTGAGCCAAATCTATTAAATTTTTATTTTTTTCCCTTTATTATTCCATTTTGTTGTAGAGTTCTAAGTGCTCAAAATATTTTTAAAATTTTATTATTATTATTATTATTATTATTATTATTATTATTGTATTTAATAAATTTATTATTTCTAAATTCTTCTCTATTATTACTTTTAATGATAATTACATCGTGAAATAACATATTTTGTAATTTAGTAATTAATAATTCAAATTATTTATATGTTTCACTATTATTTCTTAAAAATATAACCTATGTATATCTAGAATAGTCATCTACAATGACTAATTCATTTTTTTTTATCTATGAAGCTTTTGGGATGTATAGGTCCAAACAAATCTATATGTAAAAGTTTCAAAATTCTTTTAGATGTTACTTTCTTCTTAGTTTTAAAATATGATTTTGTTGCTTTAGCTAAATTACATGGTTTACAAATAAAATAACTTATAAAGATTAATCTAAATAAGCCTCTTACGAAGTTATATTTAATCATTTCCTTAATATATGTGTACCATAATGAAAAACTCTCCTATGCCATAAGTTTGAGACACGTGCATGTGATACAAAACATTTTATTTGAGAATTATTTATGATTTTTGGATCAAGTAAATAGGTATTATTTCTTCTAGGTATAATAATTAATAAATCTTAATTTTTTCCAATTTTACATGTAATGGTGTCAAATAAAATACTAAAATCTTTATCATGTAGTTGACTTATATTAAGTAAATTATATTTAAAACATTGATCAAATAAAATATTATTAATTAAAAATATAAATTTTTCAACAATACTTATTTCTTTGATAGATTTCTTTGAATTATCACAAAGCAATACTTTTCATTTATTATAGGCCTTTAGTATGATGAATAACTTGATATTTCTTATTATGTGTCTTGAGCACCTATTATCTAAGAACTAACTGTCTTTCTTGGCTTTGTAAAGAAGATATACCTATACTTACAAATTAATTTTTAGATTTTTTAATCCAAACTTTTTTGTGTCAAGAACATTTAAGAGTATTTTACTATTTGTCTTCACTACCCATACATAAGTAGAAAATTTAAAATGAATATTATTTTTAATTCTACATGCATATGCAGTATGATTTCATACATTTAATAATAATATGTAAGTTTTTAATTATAACAATGTAAGCTGTCGCCATTGCCATTAAGCTTATGCATATAAAATCTATTTGTAAAAAATGTTTCTTTACTAATTGGTTTTCTTTTTGAAAGTGAACCGGTGGTGTGCAAGCATTTAAAATCATTAAATTCTTTAACTAAGGATACATACTCATTAACTCTTTGTACTAAATCATCTTTTGCTTTCTCATATTCTCTCAATAAATGTCAACTTTTTTAATTTGATCATAAAGACTTAAATATTCACAATTTTCATCTTTTAATTCTTATAATTTTTCCACAATAATAAAATAGAAAAAGATAGACAACAACGACTTTACAACAAAATAAAATTGATAGAAAGAAAGAAAGAAAGAAAGAAGCAATACAAATTCATAGTCAATACAAATTATTTTCCTTGATGAAATACTCAACAAGAAAGAAGTATTTTAATTGAATCAATTAAAAAAATGAGAAATAAAAGCTTAGTTGATTTGATGAATATAATTGAATTTGGAGTTCAATGATGAAGGATGCAGCTTTTGGAAGCGACGATGAGCATTGGTTATGAATGCATGAACGTTTTGACTTCAAAATTTTCTTTTGATTTCATTAAAACTCCATCAATTGATTTTGTTAAAAAAATCCTTATTTATAAAAATTTTCTAATGATTAAAAACTGTTATCAAATTAATAAAAATAGTTGTTAATACTTATTTTAATTAAAAATGAGATGAGTATAAGGTTTAAATTAAAGCATTAGATATTATTTTTTAAATTAAAGTCCTAATGGCTCATAATAACAGCTAAAATGGCAATTACATACAGAGTCGCATGATAAAAAAGAGTTTCGATCATTTTGTCGTAAAAATTGAGTGATCAGATGACTTGATTTAAATTGGTGTTGTTTAAAGGGGAGCATCTAATTTGGACTATTGGATCTGCATCGTGATTGGATGACTGGATCATGTTTTGCACTTATTTAAATATTAGATTACATATGGGTTGACTAATTGCATGATTGGTTGGTTGATCTAATGAGCACTTCGATAGAACTGGATGAGATGAAGACCATTCAACTACAAAAGTGTTTAATCAAATAATTCATTTCACTTCAATAATTTGGAAGTTAGCCATGTTGAAATAATAATGAGTTTTAGTCCCACATTGGATGTTTGAGATTGGAATATTAGCTTATATGCATTTGCTTATTCCTAATAATCAACCTAATATTGGGGTTGGTTGCTCCTTGGTTTTTTTCAAGAATTTATCACCTATGCTACTAGTGTCTGATAGCCCTGATTTGACACTATTTCATTTAAGTTAGTGAGCGATGCCCTAACCTAATTTCTATAGTGAATGGTCAAAATTTAAGTTATAAGTTTATAAAGTAGTCTAAGTCAAGTAGAATTAGGTCTTTTTATTATTTTTTATTTATAAATTATTATTAGTATAATGTACTCTTTGTCAAAAGTTATTGAAATAAAATTTTCAAAGATAGGATCTTAGATCAAATGATTATTAAGATTATTAAGATAAGAGAGATCAAATTTTTGAAAATCTAAATATTTTTTTAAGATGATTAATTTAAATAAAACTTAATTTTTGTATCTTATAAGAATGGTTTCAATCAAATTTAATATTCTAATCAAAATAAAAATAAAATACCTAAAGTTAAACTCAAAATGGATTTTTTAGTGATTTATCACTCAAATTAAGATGATTTTCATGGGATCTATTATTTGCTTCTTTTCTTCTTTAAGGTCTCCCATGAATATGCCTAAGGGTAAAGCTAAGGATGTGGACACGAGTGAGAGCTCGTGTGTGGCTAGATAAGTAAGGTGGTCTTAAGTAGGATTCTAAATAAGGTTGAAGAAAAAGACTTCGTATTAGGGTTGACATCATTATAAGTTAGGGTAATCCATATAAATGGATTAGGGTTTAAAGGAATCCTTAAAGTAGCCTAGATAAATGGGTTAGTGTTTAGAGAAAATCTTAAGCTATCTTAAATAATTAGATTAAGATTCAAAGAAAACTCTAGATTATCCCAAATAATAGATAGGAACCTTAGATAATGGGTGAATGGATTTGAGAAAATCTTAATAATACTTAGTGAATCTTAGTTGGTTGGATCAATGGCAATGTGTCATTTGAGTTGAACTTGATGAAGATGACAATATTAGTGTAGTGTACTTTTTGTTTTGTGCCTTTAGCTTGAGATTGGTAGGTTAGTTGTTGAGACTCTCATAAGATGGGCACCATAAGAGGATAATTTTTATTTACCTCCATGAAAAGATTGTTTCTCAATGAACCCTGTTTCTCAATGAACCCCATGAAAAGACATTTCATGTTAAGTTCTGTGGTGGGGACAGTGTTACGTTGAGTCTTGTAGAGGAACAATGGATGTGTTGATGCATAGTGGGGAGTTTCATATGTTATTGTGGACTCCCAGAGCACCATGGGGTAGTTTTATGTGGTTGGGTGTTATGAACTTAGAGGGAGCTCCAAAATACTAATGGGACATTGAACATCAAAATGGTTTTATCATAATCTTACACATTAGTCTCATTTTAGACTTAATAGTTTAACATACATTTGCTTGACATTTTTTTATTGTATTATTTGTTTTATATTGTTTATACTAATTGATAAAGAACCCAGTCACTATATGCTTATTTTTATAGTATGACTTGAGGATTTCCAATTGAGTTATAATTCACTCTTCCTTATTTTTGCATGTAGGATCGAGGAGATAAGAGCATACTTAGGAGCCAATTATTAGGGCCATTTGGTTGAAGATCTAGTAGTTCATCAGTTTTATTTGCATCTTTTGCTTAGATGTGTTGATATTGATTTTATAATAATATAATTTGATGGCATTTAGGTTGTATCAAACATTGTTATTGGATTCTTATAATGCATATTATATTGTCTTTGATATTTCGAGCTTGATAGTTTTATGTATGTGGATTGTATGGTTTCATTTACTTGTTGCTATAGTTCCATGTACACAATAATGTGTGTTGGTTAGTTGCCTCAACTTGTTGTGAACAGGCCTCAAAGTCAATTAGGTAATAATTTGGTAAAGGGACAAGGTTCATTTTTTGTGTCATGCATCGTAAACATGATGATTAAATTAGGAGATCATGACTCCTAATTTGAATAACAAGCCTAGGGAAGAAAAAGGTGGCTATCAAAGTGCATTGACTAGTATATGGGTCCTTGTTGTACCTCAGGATTTTTGTAAAAAAACTATTTTGATAAAATTGTTGTGTAAATATTCTCCCCAAAGTTTTTCATAGTGGGGAGGAGGGCTCCTATATTGTTTGTGGAAAAGAGTTATAATATTTTTCAAATGTGCATTGAATATAGAAAATTGAATAAACTTATGGTGAACAAATGGTTTTTATCCCTATGAATGATTTATTTTATTAACCATTAGGATTATCTATCTTTTTTTAAAGTTGAATTGGGATTGGGTACCATCAACTAAAAGTAAAAGAATTTGATATTATTAGAACTACCTTTCATACTAGGTATAACGAATTTATAATGTAGCCTTTTAGTTTGACCAATTAATTAGTGATTCTTATGGATCTTATGAATAAAGTGTTCAAAAAATATTTAGATTATTTTGTGAGTTTTCTATTGATGATATCTTAATATATTTTAAGAGTATAGAAGAGCACGTAAATCATTAGAATGTGATATTGAAAAAATTAAGCGAGGAATAACTTTATGCAAAATTTTTGAAGTGTGAGTTTTTGTTGTCTCAAGTTTTTGGTAGATCCACAAAAAAATTCAGCAATTGTGAAAAGTCTTGGCCCACTAATGTGTTAAAGGTACAGAGTTTCTGAGGGTTAGATAGGTATTGCCATAAGCTTGTAAAATAAATTTCTCAACTATCAAGATCTTCGACAAATTTGACTTAAAAAAGTATTTAACTTTTAGTAGAATTCAACTCGTGAAGCAAGGTTTTATGCGTTAAACGAAAAATTAACTATAATCTCATTTCTTAGTTTACGAGATGGTAGTGAAGGATATCAAATGTTTAGTGATGTACCATCCTAGGGCTAGGCTATGTATTAACACAAAAGAGCAAAGTAATTACCTATGTGTCTTATCAATTGAAGCACCATGAGGGAACTATCTAGTCTATTGAACTTGTAATTTTTTATTTTGCTCTAAAAAGTTAGAGTCATTATTATATGAAGTAAAATCTGAATTTTATATGAATCAAAAAATCTTGAAATACATTTTTACATAAAAGAATTGAATCTAGGACAAAGAAAATGACTTAACTATATTAAAGATTATGACATGGAAATCTTATATCATCTGGGAAAAGCTAATGTTGTTGATGATGCATTAAGTTTAAAAGCAGCATTATTCTACTCTTAGCCAAAGTTTTGACTATCAGTTTGAGTTGATTGGCTAGATTCCATCAAAGAAGATTAGCAAGAAGACAAGGAATTATGTAAACTAATCCAAAAGTTAAAACAAGGTTAAATTTTTAATTTTACTTTAAATGCTAATAGAATTCTTCATTTTCAAAATAGATGATGCATGCTAACTCATCAACAACTTAAGCAATTTTTGTTACATGAAGCTCATAATTCTAAATATTCTATTCATTTAGGAGCTTCGATGTATCATGAATTGAAATAGAGCTATTGATGGCCAAGAATGAAGTATGATTTGTTGAATTGACTATTGAATATTTAATGTGCCAACAAAACAAGGGAGAACAATGAAAGAAAAGCAAACTTTTGTAGCCTATATCAATTCTTGAATTGAAATAGGAGAGAATTGCAATGGACATTTTGCTGAGAGTGCTATATCCTCTACAGGGCATGATCGTATAAGAGTGATAGTTGATAAACTAACTAAATAAGCTCAATGTTTTCTACCTATTAGGCTAACTTACTTCATAAAAAAGTTATCTATATTATATGTGAATCAAATAGTATGCCTACATGGTGCACCAAAGGAGATTATCACATATACAGATCTAAAGTTTATGTGACATTTTTGAGAAGAAGTACATCAAGAGTTTGACACAAAACTAAATTTCAATACTATATTTCATTCCCAGACTAATGGTTAAACAGAAAGAATAACAAAGACTTTAAAATATTTATTTTAGATTTCTGTTTTAAATTTTAAGGGTGATTAGGAAAGTCACCTACCTCTTATAAAATGTTCATATGGTAATAGTTTCCACTCAAGTATTGGCACAACATCCTATGCAATCTTGTATGGGAGAAAATGTCAATCTCTTTTGTGTCGGACAAATAAATAAAGAAAGCTTTTGGAAAAGTAAAACTAAAGAGATTAAGAATCCAAATTATCTAAGATAAGCCAAAAAAATACTATGATGCTAAGCATAAATCATCAAATCCAATGTGAGAGATCATGTTTTGTGAAAAGAAGTCCACAATAAGGAATCATTAGATTTGGAAAAATAAAGAAGTTGAAGTCAAGGTACACAGGTCCTTTATAGATTTTAGAAAGAATAAGTCAATTGGATTATAGATTTGCATTACTATTGCACATGGATGGAGTCCATGATGTTTTTCATGTATCATTCTGCAAAAAGTATATTCTTGATCATTCATTCCCACATTATTAATTTTGATTCTAAAAATGTTAATTCACAACCAAACTTGACATATGGTGAGAAACCAATTTTAATTAAGCATTATTAAAATAAAGTCCTGAGAAAGAAGATAATCCCAATGGTGAAGGTGCTATGGATAAACTAGATTGAATGAGAAACTACCAGAGAAAGAATTTCATAAGAGAACTTAATATCTTGAGCTCTTTTAAATTTTAGAACAAAATTTCTCTAAAGGGTGTAATATCCTTATGATATAATTACTATGTAATTACATAATTAGGATATGAAGAGTGTAACATCCTAGCATTCATTAGTGATTTATTATCCTAAACTAATTTAGTTTTGTCCTTATCTAGGGGACCTTTCTTGTTTGATCACCCATCCTAAAATTTCTTAAACTTTAATATTCTTAACTATGGAGTTCTCATAGGATCCAAGCTTAGGTTGTCTCCAAAAGGTGCCTTTTGACATATGACTTATAAAGCTTAGGACCTACCCTCCTATAGTCAATATGAGACTTATTCATAATTATACAATTACACCTAAAAGCCTATTAAGACCCATCCCTTATCTAGTGTTTCCTTTTTAGGGAAAATAGTTGATGATTATTTCTTACTCTCTTTGATCATAGGTGTTATAAGCCCATTAGCTTCTTCATGATTCATTCGTAAACCACATCGAGCTATGATTTTATATTAAGTTAGAAAAGTTGAGTTTAATGCCTAAAAGTTTGGGTTAAACTTATAAAGTATATAGCATATGTTATAAATGGAAGTAATGAGTTTACTATCATAAATATTTTTGTATGCTTAATGTGTAAGAAAGATAGAGAAAGAAGAAAAGAAAAAAGACCAACCACAAAAGGGGCAAGAAATGAAAGGAAAATGTAAAGATAAGAGAAAAAGCTATGAAAGAGAGTTTAAGAATCAAAGAATCAATGAAATCTAGTTAAAATTATATAATGAATTAAAAAAGAAAAGAATGGTGAGTGATTTATGTATTTCTATAATTTATAACTTAATTTAGTTACAAAGAAATAGAATTAGGAATTTCATTTTCACTATAAGTTGAGCATGCAATGGAAGAATGGCTATCTTTAATTAATTTCTTAATCATCAATGTGTAAGAACCCAAAGGAAAAGAAAAAACTAGTGTAGGGATTTTCCCTAGAAGTGTAGGTAAGTAAATTAAAATAAATATAATTTAAAGATGTTATTGATTATTATTCTTGAGTATTATATTGGTTTGAACATGATAAATAGCACTGCTTTCTTTATGCATCTATGTTTTAATATAATGCACCATGTTCCCAACATCATTTTTTGTGTGCTTTGTGATGTGGATTATGCATAAAGAGGTAAGACACTTGATTAATTAGGTGATGTCAAAATAAGGAAAGAAGAAATGATAAAAGAAAGAAATGGGATGACAAATAAAAATAGAGCAAATTAGATGTGAAAAAAGAATAAGAGTAGGAGATAGATGATGTGATATGATGGATATGATACGGTGGTACAATAATGTTTGATAAGATTTATGATATATAAATGATCTATTCATAAGGTATTCTTCCGTAAGCCCTTGACAGTAGACTTTCTTTTTGGAGTCGTAGTAGTGGAAGTGGAAATGTAGAAATAGGAAGGAACTAAGAAATGAAAGGAAGAAAAAAAGAGTTTTATCACAAAGAAATTAAATTTATCCTAAAATTTCTTTTAAAGGGGTTCTAAATTCCTGAAGTTCTAATTTTTAGAGTTCTAAATTACTTAATATGTCTTTCTCACCCATTTATATAAAGATTTATATATAATATTTTATTACAAAATAAAACACATATGATTTTTACCAATAGTATAAAATTATGCAAATTCTACACCTGCATTACTTCATTCTATGACGACATTTTTTGTTGTTTTATATCCTCCTTTGATTTTTTTCATAAGTTTAGGATTTAATGAACTTGGAATTGTGCTTTTGATTTTACATCCCTTCCTTTTATGATTTGAGTCATATCAAATGTTTTTTGAAATGATTTTTTCTAAGATATTATTTTGTTAACATCTTTAAGAGGATAAGACTTTTGTTATTCTTATCAAGCGATTTCTTTAACTTTGTTATTAGTAGCACATAACTTTGTAAGGTATTCACTAGCTTCTTCATTTGGTCAACACCAATTTTTTATTTTGACAAATCTTCTTTATCTCATGTCACGAAGAAATGTTGTCCATCCTTTATAAATTATCATTATTATGTTTGTCAATAGCATATGACATCTTGAGTCCCATAATTGTAGGTCTCATAGTATAATTTGGTAGACATCTAGAGGTATAATTTCATAAATAATCTCATTAATATGGTCTTTGGTAGTAAAAAATTTCATTTTTTATTTTTTGTCAACTCGTATCTCATAGTATTTATGAATCCAAGCCAGAGAATAGAGTCTTGGATGTCAGTCTAACTTTAACATTTTCATAAGATTTTTTTATATTAGTTTTTTTTTACTTCTATTGTTAATAATAATATTGTTTAGCTCTTTCTTCACTTGAATTCTAATAATGAAGAGTTTTTCTCTTTATTTTATTTCTAACTTATTCTTTTTAATTTCAAGCATTTTTTTGTAGCTATCTTATTGTATTGATCATAATACTTCTAATTTTTATTAGAGTATTATTTATTATAGTCATAATATATTTTATTAGAGAATACTCTTCTTTTTACTATCAAAGGTCAAACTTATACTTAAACTTTCTTGTTTTATCTCTTTGTAAATTTATTCTTCTTCTTAATAGTTATTATAAATGCATTAAATTATTTTAAAGATTTAATAAAAAATATATAATTTAATTATAATAATATAGTATAGATCTATCATATAATTTGATAATATTTAGATCTCATTGATAAGTATTCACAAACTCATTGTTTGTTGTCATAATTGTATAGTATATTTATACACTATTTGTCCTTATTAATGTCATAGGTTATACCACTTTCTCCAACTTTCCTTCATGTAACTCATAGGATAAAATTCATCTTTAATTAATTTTTTAAATTAGTTTTATGTCACTTCTACAACTATACTTATTCATAAGTTAGCATTCCACTAGGCTAATGTATGACTCATTATTTTTAATCAATTATATGTTATTTTATTAGTTGATAAATATTAATATAGAGAGAAATATATCTTTAATTAATTAAACTAAGTAGTTAATTTTGTTGCATCCACTATTCCATCATACATTAATAAATCAGGTGTAACAACTACTCTGAAAGGATGTTACTAATTTTCATGCATCAAAAGGATGAGTTTTATGTCATTCTCACATTTATCTTTATTTTAGAATTACTACTTAATCCAAAATTTCTCTAATTAAGTGTATTTTTTAGTAGATTATCTTTTGAATTTCTTTAAAAAGGGATTGAGATTTTAACACCATCTTTATTAGCACTTGTATTTATTGTGTTATAGAGCTACATCTATCTTTAGGCTTGATGGTAAAATAATCAACATAGTCACTTTGATTAAAGTTTTCTTAATCTCTTTATTTCTTTTTGTAACATGCAATTCAACTATCTTCTTCTTTTTATATGCCATCAACATCAAATCAAAGTACTTTGATGCAAAAATAATATGATATGCTTGTGAGGTGTTCTTATCGTGAGCCTTTGATAACAAATCTTCATTTTTGAGTCATAATAGTAGAAGTGAAAGTGTGGTAAATAGTGTAGAGCTAAGTAAGAAAAGGAAGGAGAAGAATATTTTGTTAAAGAGAGATTAAATTTTTTAAGAAGTTTTCCTACAAGGAATTCTAAATTCACAAAATTTTAATTTCTAGAATTCTAAATTACTTCATACATCCTTCTAACCCATTTATTTGAAAGTTTGGATACAATATTTTTTTTTAAAAACAAAAATATAGTTTTGAGAAAAAAATATAAAATTTCTTGCCCAACTTGCTTGATTTCGTGCACGTGCTCTCATTACTTCATGCGACAATGACATTTTTTATAGTTTTGTTTCCTCTATTTTTTTTTCATAATTTTTCGATTTAATGAACCTTGAATTAAGCTCTTTATCAATAAGCCTTAATATGATTATTATATTATTGATGGTCTTGATGTGTCATGAAGATATTGTTTAATGGAATTATTTAGGTATTTTTACCAACCCTATAGCCTTACTATGCTATTGCTATGACTTAAGGATAAGTAGAGAAAATATGATGACATAATATGATATGGCACCACTGATTTTAGACTTAATATTTAGTTATTTTTATGAGATGAGATCCACTAGTTACATGTTATTATAGAGTTGGTATAAGTGAGACTTGATAACTATATGTTGATGTAGAGCAAGTATAAGTTGAGAACTATATATTGTGTGTTAGTGTAGTGATGAAATTAGATAAGATGACATTATTAACACCATAGATTGGATGAGAGATGAGAATATGATATGCTTGCACACTATCAAGTGATGTGATATAAGATAAGATATGATCTTATGACATTAGAATAATAGGCCTTCAGGGAATAGCTAATCCTTTATAATAATTATGAGAGATATGAGTCAAATTAGGAATATTAAGAATATAAAAGCTAAGAAACTAAGAGAATAAACAAAATAATTTGATTGTTAAAGTAAAAATGTATAAAAAGATTGGATTTAGATAGTTAGATAGAAATGAAGTTGATATAGAGATGTATAAGAATAAAAATAATTTGGAGTTACATTTGTGCATCCTTTTACATTTAATTACTTTATATGCTTTCATATGTGTATCACCTATGTTACTTGCTCACACTATTTATTTTTTTACACATGATTACTCCTTTATTATACCGTATCTTATTATGGTATTTTGTTTCATATTATTACTTATAGATAACAATTTATTTACTAAGTTTTTAAGCTTTTATCTACTTATAGTATAGGTTAGGGTTCTAAGACACCAAGAATCATAGTTGCACTTAAGATGAGTTTGATAACATATTTTTGTGGAGACTTGTAATTTTTCTTTTTGGATATTGCTTGTGTATTTAAAAAAGAAGAGACATTATAGATGGTTGTATTTGTGGCATGTGATATCTTTTTAGAGATGTGTATAGATGTATATATTTGTATTTATTTTTTTGATATACATAGCTTGATATGTAGTTTTCAATTGATACTCTATGAATTGATAGTAGCATAATGATTTTATAATATTGTATACCATTGGTGTTATTTACATAACACTCATGTTAGCGTTAAATGGAAGAAGGCTCTATTCATGTATCTCAAGACACACATGGTTACAGCGCTTCACATTTGTTTTCTAGTCGAGAAGCCATCCCTTTTATAGTTGTTCTGCCGATTCATGTGTCTACATCTTCGTACCCACAATTAAGAAGCAAAATTAACGTTGTATTCATACACATCAATAATTTCCTTCCAGATGTGCCCATGTCATTATGCATTGTTTATACTAAATATGGACTATCACATAAATATGTGCCCATGTCATTATCCATTTTTTCAGATAAAATTTCCTTCATAAAATTCTCTTTTTTAAAAATTATTTTCAAACCTCCTTTAGAAGTGGACAAACTGCTATTAAATAGTTTTAACAAGTTAATGCCTGTTATAATACAACATTAAAAAAATCCTGACATTCAAAGTTGAGCACTATTTCTTGCTTTGTTTCCAAGTTCATTGTTCCGAAAATCTGTATTTTGAAACTGGTTAGGCATTTGGTTAACTGTTTTTAAAATGCAAGTTTTATTAAAAATTGAAAGATATTTTTAAATTCTCAAAATAATTTGTAAAAATTTTTTTTTTACTTTTTCATAATAAAGTCAAAGGATACTCTCATATTTAGATCTTCTGAAGCTATTTTTTTAACAAATAAAAAACCTCATATTTCAGTTCTGTTCTTTTTTTTTTTCCAGAGTAATCTCTTATTTTTGGTTTTTTTAGAGCTATCATCGTACATTCCAATACAACATTTGGTTACGTTTTTGTAGCAGATTTTCTTGCCATTTCACATTGGTTTTTCCTGGGTTGGAAAATTCGCATATTGGAACTGTAGAAAAATAAACTTGACACGTCTTTCCATTAGCTAATAGTACTTATAATATGTTTTTTAAGCTTGAAAACAGAGCAGCAACGGATTTAAATGACCATCCGCAGTTACATTGCTTTGCATTTTGCAAGTATTTTGTTTAATAATGATACATGAATATTCAACTATCAATACCGTTTGTATGATTTTTTTGTTGTACTTAGCCATGTGGCTCTGCTTGCAAGGCAGACTAACCTCTATTCAACCTGCTTTCTTTTATCAATCATATAATAAAAATTTAGTCATAGTTCTGTATGCAGGTGCCTGTGCTCTATAGTGTTAACAAGCGAACCACCATTGCAATGGGAGGTACCATCGTAGTGTAGGCAGTCTGCTGCTGGCTTAACATATCCATAGTCAAAACCCATAGCGCAGTTACAGAAGGTCTCTGCTGTTCCGTTTTCTGTTTCCAAGTTAATATTGTTCAACACTATGTTGCTGCATGGCACTGTGTCACTACATGAAAATTTCATTGCCTTTGGAGTTTTTGAGGTGCCGTGAATGTTTCTATATATGACTTGACTTATCTTTACTGCTGATGTCTGCATAAACAAAAGAACGAAATCTTGTTTAAGAAAATGCTTCTGAATTGGGGAAGCAAAGCTAACGATGAATCACTAAGTACAGGTTTCCAACGTGCATTTATTGCCAGCATTACAAATTCTTGAATTGAAAAGCATGTAAATTCAAGATTATATGAAATTTTAATTTCATTAGTCATGAAAATTCAAAATGAAATGGAGTTCGAATTACACTCAACTACAATGCTTAACCATTTGTTCACTCTCTCTCTTTCGTAAATATTTCTATAGCATGTACAGTTGAAGCTGTTTTGTTATCGACTGAAAAATCAAACTTTAATAACATTAAAAGGATTCTATACCTGGTTCATACAGGCTTTTGGCGAGTCACAATAAAACTGATCAATAATGATTGGATTTTGGACATCCTCCATCTTTACATTTTCAAATCGAACGGATTGAACATAACCTGATCCTCCCTGTCGAGGCAAACAGGAGAGTAGGCAACGTGCAGAAAGGTTTAAATGGACAAAAGTATAGCCGCCGTTATAGAAAATTGATGCCTGGATTCCATATAATGACTTCATTTTGAAATAAACTAAGTGCTTACTTGCCAAGTTTTGATTCGTAAGCCATTTGTAGTTCCTTGGAGTGTTGCAGTGTCTAGAACAACCCCTTTAACTACTGCCATAGTGTTATCTTTCCCCAGGCTCCCAATGCTAGGATAACATTTCCATGAATCAAATAAAGAATCAGTTGTTCTTGTATAACCCTTTGAAAGAACATTTACCTTATTCCATGGCCTGGTCCACACTCAATCTGCTTCATCACGATGTTTGAGCTTGCATTCACGATTGAAATACAATCATCTCCTGTTAATAAAAGAAAAGCATGTTCTCGTTTAATATGAAAAAAAAAATGATATTGTTTGTGAATTTACTCACCCGTTCCAATCTTGCAATTATGGATGCTCACATCAGAGGACTCACTGATGTGTATACCATCTGTGTTAGGACTATCTGGAGGGGACTTTACTCGAACACCTGAGACTCTTATTGTTTTTGATCTGAAGATAGTGAAATGCATCTGTTGAGCACTCTGGATGGTAAGGCCTTTAACTCTTACCTTGGAGCTGGAGTCGATGGTTAATGCCTGCTTAAAAAGTTGATGAATTGATTTTTGTGTTAAGTCAATTGGGATTACTGCATTTTTTTAATCATTTGAAGATGCTCAGATTTTGGAGGAATATTTCGTGACAAATATTGCGCTAAAGTTTGCAAGAGTTGGAAAAGGCAATACCGTTGGTGCTCCTCTGCATGGCTGTCAATGGGAAAAAAAATTATAAAGTAAGAAAAATTTATTACTGGTTTAAAGGAAGAAAATATAAACTTGTTATAAATTACATTGGTTTTGTTGAGCTTGCAAGATGAAGCCCACCATTTGCTGCCTGAACCATCAATGACTCCACCACCCTGTATTCTGATGCCCTGTAGGTTTGAGAAAACTAACCAAACCCGTGGATTTTTTGGATCCCAATGGTCAGGCTCTTCTGGGGCTACGATTGTTCCACTTAACTGCACAAATACAACAGTTGTAATATTTGTAGCAAGTACACGATGAGTAGTAATAGATTTGTCCTTTAGAAGATCTAAATCCCAAGAAAATATCAACTTATTTAAAAAAACAAACAAATAATTGTAAGACATCATGCAGGGGCAGTCAATCAAACTCGCAAATTAGATTGATACCAAATCTTTCGATTGATGTTGAGAATATTTTTAGAGAGGATGGAGATAAGAGGAACTTTACTAGAGTTTGAGTGGCCAAAATGTCACGTTGTTGAAGATGTTAAGCATCGTGTTAGAAATACTAGAGTGAGAGAAATGAATATGAAATTTTACATTGAAAGTCCCTTCCATGAAGAAAAATCATGGTGCTCATTTTGAATGATACACTGTGGGTTGTGAGTACATAGAAAGCCTCATGTAGAGGCAAGTTTGAGCAATTTAAGGATGAATGCGATGTGGAGCTCTCAAAGTGGACAAATTATTGCACTAAGAATAGTTCTTAGAGGCTATCCAAATTTTCTAGCTACAAGTTGAGGGTCTATCTCATGGAAATTTGAGATGAAAATCTATATCAAATATCTAGTGTCCCTCTGAGAACTCCTTTGAATGGCCAACTTCTACCCCATGTTTGGAGTGAACCTAACTTGAAACTTGATGTGATATGCTGGAGCTAACAAGTAACGTGTAGATTGTTGGACATGAGAAACATGATAGCTTAAGCACTATAAACACCTTTAGTGGTGGTTTGGAAGATTTCCCAATATTTTGTCCCATTAGACCTTCCAATTATATCATATTTTGAAGATAAGTTTTTCTCATGATAATCTAATGTAATTCAAAAGAGTTTTCAATTCATTTATATAGACATTATTATTTATAATTAGTATGACTACAAACATCTTTACACTTGAACATGATATGTGAAAATTGTTACATATCTTAGGAATGAAGAAAAATTATAGAACTCCCTTAAAATGAATACATTAGTCATAGGTTCTATTTCCTTTACATCAATTAAATCATATCTAAAAGTTAAGGTACGAGTTTATCTTTCTATGCAAAAATTGCATCTGTATCACCTTATTAAATGGCATATCTATTATGTGGTATTCATGTAGGAATAATGTGTAATTAAACAAAATTAAGTTAATCTTCACTATTTCCTAAATTAGTTGTTTCATTATATTGATAATTTGGTCATTGGAAAATTATAGCACTAGTGGCCAAAAGAATTCAATGGCTTATGTTCCAACTTGGAAACATAGCCAAATTGATCAATCTATGGGCAACTGACTTAGAACTTGAGAAACAATGTTTAAACCCTATATGAATATTGATTTAAGTTAGTGAATGAATTGAATTGGAGTTGGTTTTAGTAATTTTAGACCTTAGGTTCGAAAATTGAGCTTAAAAGAATCTTAAAAATGCTCAATATGAAAGATGTCGTAATTCTTATTACAAGCCATAACATATATCTTATTACAAGCCAATATCTAGTTTGTAAAGAATATTGGAATTATCTTTTTTATGTTATCATCTAAGTTTGTTTATATCTGAAGATCACTCTTCTTACTTGCACTAATTAGTTCCATGAGTTAAGAGTGCCATGTATGGTGCATATATTGTTATCTTTCTATATATATGGCTCTACCTAGGTTTAGTATAAGTAACCCATTTTAAATATCATTTACAAAGCATTATCAAGTTTCACTTCATTTGGACACCATTTTTTTTATTTTGGATACCTAATGCATTGGATTAAATTTTAAGGTTTTATCAATAACAACTCAATTCCCTAAATCATATATCTTTAGGATAAAACAATAAAAGTTTTTAGTTACTTAAATCTCATATTTACAAGTATACATTTGTGAAATTTATTTTTTAAATAATTAAAAAAATTCAATGTATTTACAAAGTTTGTAAGTGTTTTGAATAATAAATGAATAGCTTGGATTTTATATGTGGACAATTCACTATTTGTATGAGCATATACTATAGTCTTGCATTTCTCATTTTATATAGGAGTAAATTTTAGAAAGTTTGTTCATTTTATACATACAAGAAGCATTATATGCATGTGCAAATATACAACACAATGCATGATAATTTATGCACATTATACATGCACAAGATTCTTATATTTGAAGAGTTGTGTTACATACATAATGAATTATGTGTTTATAGTTAGCTAGTGCAACTAAAGGAAGTAAGCAGATGATGAAACTTTATCAACTATAAGTACATATCTTCATTCATTGACTTATTTTTTATTTATCTTACCAAATATTAAGTCTTAATTTAGTTCAAGTGAGATAACCTTCAGTGTTTTGCATTGCCAATTCAACTTGGTTCAAAATATTACATGTATTTATGGGTTTTACGGGTTCATTGCAAATCTATATACTTACACTTCTCTTGGATAATTTGGTGGCCCCTCTTCTCTACCTATCAATGGTCTTCACTTAAATATTTTCAACTAAAGACAAAGTTGAACCTTTACTTTCCTTTGAATTCATTATATGACATCTACCTTAGTTTGCACATAAGGTGTCCATTTAATCTTGTGTTGAGAGGGATTTTTAGCTACCACTCCTTGGCTTTATGTACGGAGGGGAGTTCGTTTTAGCATTATAGTTTGGTATAGAAGGTTTGTAGGTTATGGTTTAGCATGGTGTTCTAAAGGCATTTGTATTATGCTTCTTTACCCCCTCTAACAATGAGGATAGGAGTGTTTGATTTATACACAATAACAATCACCTTAAAGGGATTAGTAGCAATACTCAAGTATGTGATTGGTGATAGATTTTGGCTTATGTTTATTATATTACTTAGCAATCAATTTTGGGCTCCATCTTCATTGTTCTTTTATTTCATTACTTTCTTTCTTACCTTTATTTTAATGCTCTAAAATATAATTTTCTTTATATAAATTTGTTAAATGATGTACATGTGATGAATAAAAGTGTAAAAGTGAAGATGTAGATTTTTTGCAATGTGTCTAATAAAGTTTGCCATTTTGCAAAGTATTTTGAATTTTAAAAATAATTTATTTTGAAGGATTAGGAAAACCTTTGCTAAGTATCTTCAAAGCCTAATGAGGAATGATGATCCCTTTGTCATACTTCTTCTAAAGATGATGGTGGAGTAATCCTTTTCTTGGCAAGTGGTTGATAAACTTGTTGGTTAACATTAGGAATTATATGTGATCCCCTCTATTGGGAAGTATGGTGGCATTATTATTCTATTAATTTGTCACCTTATCAAGGTCCAACTAGTCAACTCTCTCAAGTAGGTCATTATTGTTGAGGTTGGGCATGGGGCTCTACTAGCTAGTGCTTTTGTGTTGTCAATTTTAATGCCATTATCATGAAAAGAGAGAGACCTAAAGTACCCCTCCATCTTATATTGATGATAACACTCCCACAATAATAAGAGTTGTCATATGGAGCATGTTAATCTCAGTCCAATAATGTTTTATTTATAATCTTTAAAGGTTTTATATTTATTATGATTTTTGAAGGAAAATTTTTGAAAATGCATTAATTGTGTTTTGGAAGCACATCTAAACTTTCTATTTAATTCCTCCTAATACAAATTATCTTAAGCTTCATACCTCCCCTTTATTTGAATATGTGGCCAAGATGATGGTTTTATAATGAAACCATGAGAGCATAGGATTTTAGAAAGAAAAAGGATAGAGGTTTGGATTAGAGAGAGAAAGGGAACAACTAGTTAAGGAAAGAGTGGAATTAAAGAGAAAAATCACTAAAAATGAAGAGGAGAAGTAACGTAATGCAAATATAGTATTTTTCTTTTGATTTTATAATTCATTTCCTTCCTAAAATTCCATGGGGCTTTACTTATCATGAATTAATGAAATTGATTTTATGCTAAAAGAATTACAATTGGTTTTGAAATAAAAATTTAATTTTGTTTTAAAAAATAATAAAGTTCATGTGAAAAAAATATTTAGATTATGTGGTTATGAAAAAAATGAAGAGTTTGGATTATTAGGAAATAGAAAAAAATATAAAAACTAAGTTCCTAATCCATGATCAGATGGACATATTAGCTGGTCTAACCATCCATTTGATCAAGTAAGAGAATCATGGTTTAGAATGAGGGATCATATGGTTTAATTAGATATTAGAATCTTTGATCAAATGGTTAGACCTAAGCAATTGTAAAAATATTTAATAAGATGACATTTTAGAAAAAGTATGAAAATTAATTATTGAATGTTGAGAAATAAATAAACTCATAAGGAATATGAAATTAATGAAAATTGTATATTTTGATAATATATAGATCCAAATGGGAAAATCTAAACAAGAAACAAAATGATAAAAGATGATTCAAGTAAGTGAATTTAATATTTATGGTACTAATATGGTGATTACGACATTAGTTACATGATATATTATACGATAGATGATAGTTATATGTTGCCATGTTACATGAAAATAGTGCAAGTGAGATGATCATAATCTAGCATAATATATGATATGTGATATATGTATGCACTCTTTTGTTATGATAGGATTACATTCACATATGTACTATCTCTCTCTCTTATATATTACACAAATATGAGAAATTTAAATAATATGATACTTTGCATGATATATATATAAGAAGAGAAGAGAATGACATGGATATGATATAAAATTATGTTATAAGATGAATGAACATTATGACAAATATTAAATGTCATGTCATTAAGATATGATTTGATGAGATGAGATAGAGATTTTCTCTATGATATTATCCCCAATTTAATTGTGATGATATTGATATGATATAATATCATATAAGATGTGATATAATGGGTGCCCATGGGACAATAAGATCTCTTGTGGTTGTCTTTAGCTTGCCCTTTGGGTTCATTAAAGAGATTGAATATGGACAAAACCCATGCTAGGATTTGGCACCAACTTGTTCTCATGATTGTTGGGCGACAAGTATAGTTTATGGGTTCATTCTAGATATGAGATGATGTGATTGTCATCTATTCTTAAGATATATTCCTATGGCTAGAGATCTGCCCATTGGTGTTCTTGAAATGGAGCTTGTTTTATGGATATCTTTGATACATGTGATATGTTATAATTTGGGATTATGATATTAGTCATATAAAAAACAAGGCTCTAGATGTGAAAGTAATGAAAAGTATGAAATATGAAGAGCTTAATGATGAAAGAGAATGAAAGACATTTTCTTATTTTCATTATTATTGATGCATTAGTAAAGAATGATTATCTTTATCATGTTATCTTATCTTACTATTTACTTTGATAATTGTTATGATATTATTTGTTTGGTTTTTATTTACTACATAGATTTACCCTTTAAGCTAGTTGGAGGCTCATACCATACTTATGTCATAGGATGTGTAGTTGCACTACATTGAAATAAGGACTAGAATTTGAAGGTATAGATATATTCTAAGTGCTATTGATTTGTAAAACTTGAGAATTTGAAAGCTAAAAAATAGAAGTTTTCTTGTTAAGCTTAAATGAGTTAAGCATATATAAATATTATGTGACAAACTAAATATATAAAATATTTTTTTACAAAAAAATACTAGAATGAGCATTCTTATATGAGTGAATTACATGATTACATTAACAAGTTTATGGTAGTCCTTTTTTAGCATGTTTCTATTTGTGATTCTTAATGATTTAAAATTAAATTCTAAAAAATAAGAATAATGAATTTGTTATAGAGCCATTTTGTATATAATATATTCTCATACTCATCTTAATATTCTATACAATTAGTAGTCTAAATTTGGTCAAACTTCATTTGGCCTGATAAACCCAAAGATTAGACAGATTTATAGGTGTGTCTCCATGCTTAAAACAAATAGACATATATTGTGACTTTTAAGCATATATTATTTGAATCCTCAAGTTACTAAAGTCTGAACCTCGTGTTATTGAATTGGCAACTCAAATCTTATGGACTAATTGTCAATATCCTTATCTTATTTCTTATTTATTTTATGTTATTGTGACATCAATTTTGATTGTGAGAATACAATATTTTTAGAAATAGATTTATATAGAAACATTATTTTATATTATTTGAGAATAATAACATCATCAAGCGTAACTAAAATCCATTCCACCATAAGTTTAAATTAGAATTACTTAAATCCTTACCTTAGACTAATATTGCATATTATTAGTTTAAAAGAAAACAAAAAATTATGCTCTTGGTCACCTAAAATATTTTTCATAATTCTTATGAGCTTAAGTTATTAATATTTTTTGAACCTTTGTATGTTAGCCAAAGCATAAGGATTTTACTTTATGGCATATATCATTTGAGTATTTCACATCATCAAATTTAAGCATTTGAAAATATGTTTTATGACCCTCAAATTCTTTGAAATTCTTTTTTAGCATGTCTCTTAACATGTCTCATATAGAAGTTTTAACTCCATAGATTAACTACATTTATGTTAATAGCAAAAAGTCTTCTCTTGCTCCTTTTAGTTCTACATATTTATGTAATTATATATGATATAATAATCAAGTCATATGCTTGATGCTTAATTTGTTTACCTAGATTAGAATTTAAAAGGTTATATCACAAAAAGTCTAAGTAGAACAAAATATTGTTCTTTAAATGTAAAAAATAAATTTGTTCACATCATTATGCTTTTCAAATTGATTTAAAAGCATTCATAGATGAAATTTGTGTTTTAAGTTGTAACTATTGTCAAGCAACACTGTTTAAGTTGAATTGCTCTTAGTTTACACTTGAAATTGATCTACTCATAACCAAACAATGCATACTAATAAGCATGGTGAGATTTGAATTACATATCTTAACTTCCCATTAGGTATTAGTAATATTAATTGCTGTCTACCTACTCAACTTGATTGCTTGAAAGCATGAAAGTAATTTTTGTTTGCCTATGAACTAATAATCCTTACGATAAATAAGATAATTACTAGATAATTAAGGACTAAGGTATCTTATTTTTACTATGAAACACAAATATTCACAAGCATATATAGATACGTATAGATACACAGACATGCTTTCATGCACAATCATATGTGCATACTACACAATCATACACTTCAACATGTATATATATGCATGTGTATACATAAGCATATGCATATACATATACAACTTACACATAGAAGCACATGAGAACATGCACACGCACACACAAACACACAAGCATTTATGCATATGCACACATGCAAACACACACAAACATACACACACTCACACACATGTGGATGTAGGCACACATAAATACCCACTCACATACAAACACATGTACATGCACACACACAACACACATGCACATATGCAAATGCACACATGCTCATAAACACACAGATAAAAATTTAGAACATTTAAATCACATTTTTATACTAAATGAAATTATTATTATAAACATGCAAATTAAAAAAAATGTAAGAGAATTTATTATATGAACCTACTTGCATAGTTTTATATGAATTAAATATATCATAACATGATGCCTCCAATCTCACAAAAATTTGTAGATGCAAATTAAGGCATGATAATTGCACATTACGTGCCTTCATCTCTTCCATCACTTGGTTCAATTTTCTTAACTATTAAGTGATGTTGTCTATTCATATCATCTTTAAGTTATTGGTGTATGCTTGATTTCTTATATGATGAACAAATCTATACACTTGTTGAATACACCATATTATGTATTTTTAATTTAATAAAATATTTTATATTATTAGATATAAAGTAACATTATTGTTTCACCATAGAATATTCTAACCACTTTTCTCCATTTATGGTTTCTTGAAATTATGTGATCCTTGTATTAATGATTCATGAGTATTTATCACAATTTTAAGACAAACAAGTATTCTCATAATGTGTTCTAATTATCTCATTCATAAATATTTGTGAAATGATCTTCTAGCTTGTAGTTTGAGTTTAAAGGGACTAGCAACTTACCATGTTTCATCAAATGCTCATGAATTGAAAATTGTCTTCTTATGGTCCATGTGTAATAAAGAAGCTATACAAGCTACATGAATTATACTAACAGATACAAGCTTGGTGTATACCCACAATATGGTTGATGGATAAAGATAAGCTACAAGTCATCATTTTATTTTTATTGAATTTAGTTCATCTTGTGATACTTATAAGCTAGTTATAAAGAATATTTTCTATATATATATATATATAACATCTTAAAAGTAAGGATAATTTATTTTAAAATAATATATGATATTAAGAATGATTATTAATCTTAAGAAGAGAAGAATTATAAAATAATGATTTTGATTTGAATATATTTTGAGAAATTTTATAACTTTTTTCAGAATTTTTTAAGGATGTTTTAAAATTTTAAGATATCCTATAATATAATGTCATAGGATCGTACAATATGATCAAGTAATAAACTCAATCAAGTAAGATGGGATTGTGTCTTCAAGTATGATTACAACAACATATCAATATAATAGAGTGTAATTAGCGCATTATTATAGTGGGTTAGAGTAGTCTGATAGGTTAAGATTACCATATAGTATAATCTTAGAGTATCATATGGAATAATCAAAATAAAAGAGAGAATGAACTTAGAAGAAGTATGAACACATACAAAAGGGAGTTGAGAATTATACAAGATGACCAAGTCATTGTACTAAAATATTAATGCATAAACACAAATGATCGATAGATAACACATTATCATACAATATAAAAGTAACTAACATATAAGTACAAATAATTGAGAATGAATAATTAATTGAGTCCTATGGGTTGATTAACAGATAAATAAATAGTGCAATACGAGGAGTTTTAATGCATAAGTATGATCACTTACATAATGCATAATGTATAGGAGAATTGTCATGATATAACAACAAAAGAAAGATATATAATACTGTATGATGATGATAATTGTATAAGTATAAAGTAGGGTGAACGCATGCATGGCTGACAAAGAATGAATGGATCATTAGCACAAGTGGTGTTTTATATCGCTATAATTAGTGCAAATAAGCATAGTGATGGAAGATTTAACTTAATGTATAGTATAAAACTAAATATCATATAAGTATGATCAAGTCAAAAGTAACAATGTAAGAGAAAAATCATCTGTATGACATTAGATTAATAACATATCATACCAGTATGATATGAAATCATAATAACAAGATAAGAAGAATTTAAGACAAGTTTAGGAAAGGTTGAGAATCATTTAGTATAAAGCTAGTAATCATACATTTATGATTAATAGAAATTGAATATATCTTAAAACCTAAAAAAAGAAATAGCTTAAAAAAATAATATAAATCCAATTTTAATTGACTAGAAACCTTTGTAAATGAGAGGATAAAAGGTGAAAAAATATTCACTTAAAAGGGACAAACTTATTAGAAGCATTTGAAAGTTTAGGAATGTAAGAAATCATGGAAACAACTATAAAAGAAGGGTTGTCCATAACTTAATGACCATAATTAGAAGAGTAAATAAGATAATACGTGAAGTTGTTTCTAAGAGATTTAAAAATATGTTTGTAAGTGGGAAAGGCAAAACAAAGAAAAAAAAGCTCTAGATTACTATATCAACTGAGACTTGGAGCAAAGATTTATGTTTGGTGAGACCAGTACATGGATTTGAAAAGTAGATTGGACTTGTACTTAATGTATCTAAATTCATGTGGTATATATTGCTAAGTTAAAAGTCGTAAATGATATATGAAAAAGGATAGATGATAACACATTTTTCTAAAGATTTTTTAATAATATATATATATTATTGCATAAAAAAGTGATTACAGTTGCCAGTTTGTCTAGTGCATTTTGGAATCAGTTATATGCTAAATTCTACCCTTTCAAATGTGTACAAATTAGAGTGCCATCATTGAAAAGAAAGCTTGTTGGATGAAGAGGTGTTGAATAATTAATGTGGAACCATATGTGTCTAATTTGTAGGGGCCCTCTGGTAGAGAAGTACGATGGTGTTGATGTTGATTTCATTGAACGCATTAGATTAAAGAATTTTCTATTTATTATAATAACATATTTCTATGGTTATCTTGTCACATATTTTGATTACTTACATGTAAAATATCACATGTTGATATGATAATTTAATATTACTTGAGCATTATGATATTATGTTGTTTTAGAGATATGCTAAATGTTTATCATATCAAATGTATTAAAAAGCAAAATGAATGATTAACAAAATGCTAATATAAATGAATTGAAAAGGTCATAATAAAGTGAAGCAGTATGAGAAGAATCAATGATTATTTTCTAAAGAGAGTTTGAAATCTAGAATAAAATTTCTTCAAAAGTAAGTGTTTTGTTATCCAAAATAATATT
The DNA here is from genome assembly GCA_023846275.1 of Vanilla planifolia. Classification (NCBI taxonomy): domain Eukaryota; kingdom Viridiplantae; phylum Streptophyta; class Magnoliopsida; order Asparagales; family Orchidaceae; genus Vanilla; species Vanilla planifolia. The sequence goes on from CM043870.1 coordinate 23,589,207, forward strand.
TCTCAAAAAGTAAGACTGCTACTTAAAATAATATTTCTTTGGGAGTGTTATTATGAAGATACGATTGGTCTAGAATAAATATTTTAGATACATAAATAATAAAAAAAGGGATTAAAAAGATTCTTTAAATTTGAAATTTGGTTTTAAATAAATCCAAAGAAAAAGTGAAATAGCTTGTTTTTTATTAGTTTATATTATTATTGATACAAACCATACATGTGATTATCCAACAATTGTTTATTTTACAATATGTTACTTGTTTTGTCATTGATTTAGTGTCGTTTGGCATACCTATCTTGGCTTAATACCTTTAAGTAAAATGTGATGTCAAATGAGACTACAAGGGAGAAATGAGATCTTGTTTATGATACCATGTTATAGAAGATGATCATTTGCAATAGTAGTATTGTTATAAATTATGTTTACTAGAGAAAACATATATGTAAAATCATTGATATTGTATGTACATCTGATTTTAAAAAGTGATGTGAAAACTTTGATGTTTCCATGATTTGTAAATGATTGATGTTTATATCGCTTCCATTATCAATTTACAAAGGTTAAAAGGAAAATGCTTCTATTATTGCAAAGGAAAATTTGATAGTTTTCAAAATATGAATAAGGAAAAAAAGATAAAAGAAAAAAAGTGTTATGTTGCATCCAAGACTGGTGGAGGACAGAGATGAAAAAAGTGACACCACAATATGTTCTTTAGCATACATGACAATTTAGAGAGCTTAATTGGTATTTGTCTACACCTTGTCTTCTTGAAGGAAAGTTTTGAGTTTAAGCTTGATTTTACATGATTAGGAGTGGAGGTAGGCATATTGTTTTGTAACCACTTAACAACCTTTGTTCCTTCTAATTATTGCATTTATATCACAATGATCTTTCAACTTATGAAACTAACTTTAAATTTATGCTAGAGTTTTTTAAAAGGAATTATCATAACCTTCAAAGAAAATTCATAAGTTTTATTAAAATGATTTTAAGTGAAGATTTTTGTTCACATTTTATTGTTACTCTTGGCTTTATTATTGTTATAAAAGTTCATAATGCACCCCCATCTTGTGTATTTGACTAGCACCTCTCATTTCAATAGGTCCTACTTTGGACCTCATGTGAACAAAGTTTGGAGTATACTTTTGCCTCTAGAAAATAATGTTGTTGTAAGTGCTTTTCTACCAAAAATCACAAAGGAGTAATAAGGGTGATAAGCTCAAACTAGTTGCATGAGATAGATATTGGTTCAATGGTTAAAAGTCAAAGTTTATAATTAACCCTCTTCGTGTGTTTGACTAGCACCTCTCATTTGAACTAGTGGTATTAAAGTAATGTCATTTTTAAAGTGCAAAATCTTTAAAAAAGATCTTTGTGATATCACATGTAATTATAGATAAAGGTATTATAATGAGAGAAGGTGCTTCTTCTTTTTTTGTCCTTTAGGGATGAGTTTTAACTTTGTTGGAAAAATCAAATATGTTTTTTCTCACATCCATATATTTTGAAATCTAGATTGTTGTTGAAAACCCTTTTGAATTTTCTTCTAAAATGATCAATAATGACTTTGTGAATAAGTCTTCAAGGGAAATTTCTTTAAAAGAAAAATGTAAAGTACAACTTAATTCTAACGTATTTAATATCATTTATTTTGGTTTATCAATCACAGTGTATAATAAGGTAATGTATTATAAGATTGCATATGAGATTTTGGTAAAATTAGAGATTACCTATGTAAGAACCTATCTGGTAAAATAAAATAAAGTTAACTTGGTAATACATGACTTAGAGTAATTACATATAAAAGCTAATGTGTCTATTAAGAAAATGATGAGTGAATTTATTAATAATGTAGATGGGCTCACAAATATTGTAAAAGTTCCTAATAATGTTGAATAGGTAAGAAAGGTTTTGCAAAGTGTTGTCTAAGGAGTTTGATCCCTAGCCAACAATCATCAAAGTAACAAAAAATTTGGATCATCTAATGTTGGATGAACTAGATGAAAATCTCATGACCAATGAGATTAAGATGGAAAGAAGAAAAAAGGGGAGACATAGCCAAAGACAAAGAAGAAAGATGACTATGGAAGAATTGCATTACTATGAATGTTGGAATCCAAGACACAAATGACTAAATTGTCTAAAATTAGGCAAGAAGGGAAATTCTAGGAGGGAGAAGAAGAAGTTCATGAAGGTGCATGAAGTGACTCAGATGAGTTACTTTCAAGTGAAGAGAAAGTTCTAAAGAGGATCCAATTTTTCTAATAGCAAAACTTGAAACTAAAAAAGAATAATGAGGTAAGCCTACTCTCTAGTGATGAATAAGAAAATAATTTGGTTTAATTGATTCACACATTTAAAAGGATCTCAAATAAATACAAAAATTTGAAGGGAGAACATTCCAATCATCTTAGCTTGTGTGAATCTCTAATGAAAAAAATGAAAGATATTTACAAGGGTGTACAACAACTAGAGAAGAACTTGCTTAAGCCAATGTTGAAAATTGAAAAAATAAAACTATTTTTTCAATTTTCAACATTGGCACTTTAAAAAGCTACATTCTAGTTGTGTTATTCTAATCATAATCAATATTTTCTAACAAAGATAAGTTGTAACATTTAAAAAATGTTGAAATTTCTCAAAATGTCCCATCATTACCTCACCACTATGGCATAAAAAGGACATATTTAGAAGTTGTAGAATTAGAACTAATGTAAACTTTAAGTTTGCTTCATTCATTTGGATTAAAAAAAGCAATATGACTAATTATAAAATAATTGATTTTAGTCTTCCTAGATCCAAATTTGTTTTGGTTTCAAAACTCAAATCTTAAATTGATGATCATATGCATGCCTCCATGAATGACTAATGAAAGCATGTTAAATGCTCTTACAACCTATGGTACATGTAAATGAATGTTAATTGATATCATAAAAAATTATAGATTTTTTAAATATATCTCTAAAACCTTGGAATTTAACACCTCTAGTGTTAAGAATGGTTTTTTTTATATGAAAAGTGAAAGAGTGAAAAAGTGATGATGAAAAATGTAATCTAACAATAAGGGAGAGAAATTCCTTGGCATATTGTCCATAAGACATTCTTATCTTATAGATGAATAACTAAAAATTTTAAATTACGTTTTAAGAAATGGCAAAAAGGAGAGGAATAAGAATTGAAATGAATAATTATGATATGTATTCTTTGTTTGATGACAAAACAACCACTTTTTATGACTTAATATTTCTCTCTTAATATTTATTTAGGTCACGTCTCCAAGCTTATTTGGTGCAACATCTGGAAGTGATATAATAGTTATTTGAACAAAAGAATTAAAAGCAATAGTCTTGACTTAAAAAGCTAATTGGCAAAGAGTCCAAAGGTGACATAACTATTAGAAATAAAGCACTTTAGAAAGACAAGAGTGTATGTTTGAATTCATCTTTATTTGATATAGATTTAAAAATATGAAAATATTCTATAAGTATTAGGAATTTAATCGGTGAGATTAAGTTTGTATGATATCATAGTAACTTTATCTAAATTATTATTATGCAACAAAATAATTTTCTACAAAGTTTAAGCTTGAGATTTTCACAATCATATGCTTTTTTGGACAACCATCAAACCATCTAATCCTTGGTTTGATAAGAAAGTTTTTGAAACGAAAGGGGATCTCTATCAAATGGTTATTGGATTATTCAATGAAATATATTTTGGCTATTTGATCATGATCAGACCATCTGATGGAGGATTTGATTTCAAATAATATGACACCATGAACTAGCTAACTGCTAGATGTCCATTGAATAATTTGAGTAGCATACGGTTGACTGATTAAATAAGGATCATAACATTTGTTGGCAAAGATAACAAAATAAAGATGGAAGTAGAGTCTTTGTTGGACACATCAAACTGGCTAATATAGAATCTAACATTTCAAACAATTTAGGTTTGAGTTGATCAGATTATTCGATAGATGAATTAGATCATCTACTATATTTTAGACTACTTGTAACAATCACCTACTTTTCCTAATCATTAACTAGTTTCTTAATTTCAGCCTCAAATAATTATTTGTCATTAATTATGCACATAATTGACCTTGGGCTATAAATGTGACTTAATCAAAATTAATTTTAGTGCAATTAAAAGCTTTCACACATGATATCATAACAATCTCATAGCAAAATTGATATTTTCTACTAAATTTACTCAAAGACTTAAAGAATTTTATAAATCATTATTCTACATCATAGAAGAAAGAGTAGTTAGTGAAGCATAATTGGTTGAATGTTATTGTATTTTGAGTTGTAATTATTTACTCGGTTCTTTATGATATAGAGGACTAAGTCACACAAGCTTGAATACAATTCATTAACTATCAAACTTAAAACTAATAAGGGGATGACCATCATTAGATTTCAAAACCAATAGCTTATGAAAGCATTATTTAAATCAAACAATGAAAATGCTGCAATTGAGCATTAGAATTTTTGCATATGACTTATTTGGACTAATGCAAATCATAAACTTAAGTGGAAATAAATATGTCATAGAAACTATAAATAACTATACAAGATATATATATGGGTTTCATAGTTGGAAAACAAAAGTGAAACATTTGAATTTCTTGGGAAGTTAGCAAAATGGATACAAAATTAAAAAACATGTATAATCAATAATATTTGTAGTGATCATGACAAAGAAATTGAAAATAATCAAACTTGAATGACTTTGTGAAGAAAATAGAATTAAATACAAATTTTGATCACCATGTTAATAGAATGGATTAATTGAAAGGAAAAATGGAACTTTAATAGGACTAGTTAAGACAATGTTAAATGAATAAAATTTAAATACTTTTGTGTTGAAGTGATTAATACCACTGGTTATGTACTAAATCAAGCTTCAATTAGACATTGCTTAAGAAAATGCCATACAAATTAATCAATGAGAGAAAACCAAAAATTATACTTTGGATTATTTGGATGAAAATACTATGTATTAAGAAATGGAAAAATATAAATCATAAAACTTGATTCAAAATGGGATGAAACTTTACTCTTAGTATATTCAAACCATAATAAGACTTATAGGATATAAAACAAGAAGGCATTTGTTGTAGAAGAATCAATTAATGTAGTATTTGATGAAAATAATATTTGTATGAAAATATACAAATATTCATGAAATGGAAAATTTCAAAGACTAAGTCTAGAAGATAATGACAAAAAAACAAAAGAAAAGGCATTATATTTGGATGATCATGAAAAAGATTGAAAATATTATAAAAATCATCCAAGAGAATTTATATTTGATGGCCCATCAAATAAAGTTCAAAATCAATCTTCTTTAAGAAAAGAGTTAATGCAATGGCATTTCTTTCAAAAATTGAATCTAAGAGTGTAGATGAAGTGCTAAAAATTGAAAATTTGTAATCTAACTATGCAAGAAGAGTTAAATCAATTTATGCAAAATGGTGTTTGAGAATTAATCATTGTATTAGAACAAAATAGGAATGTAAAATAAACTAAAAGATGGGGAATTACTATTAAAAACAATCTAGATTAGTAGTAAAAGGTAACCTTAAATCAAAGGAATTAATTTTGAAAAAATGTGCACACTAGTGGCATATTTGGAAGCAATTAAACTCTTATTAGTATTCTTATGATATATGGGATTTAAATTATTACAAAAAGATATTAAAATTTATGTTTTTAAATAGAATAATTGAAGAACAAGTATATGTTAAACAACTATCAAGATTTGAAGATCACATTAATCCAAATTACATATACAACCTTAAAAAGACATTATATGGATTGAAACAAGAACTAAGAGCTTGGTACATCCAATTAAGCAAATTTTTTCTTTAATAACAATTTCATAAAGGAAAATATAGATAATCCTTTATTCAAAAAAAAAAGAAAATGATAATCTATTAATTATATAGATTTACATTGATGGCTTTATATTTGGATTAACAAATGAGTGCTTATAGTAGAAATTTATAAAACCATGAGTAAAGAATTGGGAATTAGTATGATTGATGAATTAAAATAGACTTCAAATCAAACAAAATGCAAATGAAATTTTTATTTCACAAACTAACTATGTAGGTCAATTACTTAAAAGGTTTGGAATGAAAATCTTAAATTACAACTCTCAAGAGAAAATCAACAAAGCTAGATAAAGATGAAAAAGAAACATCAATTAATGTTAAAATGTATTATAAAATGATAGGTTTCTTAATATGTGTAACCAAAAGTGGATCCAATATCATGCTTAGCGTGTGTTTATATGCAAGATTTTAAGACAATCATAAGGAATTGCATCTAAAAGGACTAAAAATAACATTTTGATATCTCTTAGGAACAAAATCATCAATGATGTGATATCTTGAAATGATTGTACATGTGCATTAATAGGATATTTTGACATGAATTGTGTGGGATGTAAAATTGATAAGAAGAGTATGTTTGAATAATTACTTAAGAAATTAACTAATTTCTTAGTTAAATAAAAAACAAAATACTATTAGATTATACATGGCCATGACATTTTATTCCTCTATATCAAGGTATTGTCCCATCAGGTTCACAAGAGAATTGAAGATGGTAGAGAGTAAATGATGGGTGATATCCTAGTGAAAGAAATCACTATATAAAGTGTGGCTCCTGACCAGCTTCACATGAATGAGAGCAAAAATGAATTGTCCTATATGCTACTAAGGGATTGATCTTGGTGTTTATATGAGAAGATATAATTTTAAGCTATCAAAAAACCTTTTGAGAGCAAAATCTACTAGGTCATGAACTTGAAGAAACAACATATCAACATAATGAAACCCAAAATATCACATATAAAATTAATATCCTAAAGAAAAAAATAAGAATGAAATAAAAAAATGAAAACAATTATAATATAAAAGAAAGAAAGTAAATGATATGCTACAATATAAATATTATGTATTAGTATTATATAATAACTATATATATTCATGATTATGATGCATATGAGCACTCATGTAACAATGCAGTACCTTCATATCATTTACAGATTGCATTGAATTATTTTATTTACTACTTCATCTTATATTATTTTATTGTTTGTAGTAAATAGTTTATTAATTGAACATATCATGCTTGTTACTTATTTTATAAGAAAGATATAAATATTTATAGAGCTAATAATTCTTAAATGATAGTTTAAGAGCTTGAGTGTGAGAGATTATGTTTTATTTTGTAAGCTTTGAGAGAGATGTTTTATGATAAGAACCTTTTGTTGTATGTTTTAATAGATGATGTATCTATACTCTATTTTAGTCTTCATGTTACTTGGCAACTTTTGAGATTATGTGTAATACTTTTACTTGGTTATATGAGTTGGGATGATATATGGACTACAATGATTTATTGTTACCCTCTCTAGTTTTGGTTTTAAGCCCTCTAAAAATCTATGTACTCTATTTTGACCTTGTATTTTGATTTTTCATGTGATTATCAGGTATTATTTAGATTATACCAAGTGGGGATGTGATAGTGATAGAGGTAAAATGTGTTTTCATTGGTGATGTGTAGCTCAAATGTTATGGTTGAAAAGATAATTAGAAGATTTTGTTCAATGCAAACATTCCAATTAAGTTTGATAATATAAGTGTGGTTTGTCTTACAAAACAATCTAATGTAATACTTGAGAACAAAGCATATTAAAATTCTACACCATTTTATAAGAGATAATATGGACAAGGGAGAGGTTGAAATTCAATTCATAAAAATAAGAAAGCAATTAGTTGATATTTTTACTAAACCTCTAAGTGAAGATACATTTTGTCAAACTAGAAGAAAACTACTAATTCTCGATTCCACTTATCAAGAAAGCTATTTAGGTATCTTTTTTATGATGAAAAGTGGAGGGAATGGTATAAAAAGAAGGAATGAGAATGATATTGAATAGTATGGATTAAGAGAAGTAAGGATACGCTTAAAGATTCATTTGTCAATACATTTTTTTTAATAATACAAAAGAAGGAAGATAGTATAAAAAGAAGAACAAAAATTTTTATCAAGAGTAGTATGGATTAAGGGGTAGCAATAAGGATACACTTAAAAGATTCATGTGTCAAAAATTTGTTCTTTAACTCTATTTTCCAAGAAGTGGATTCATTTATTTTTCATACTTTTTTTCAACATGTGAAATCAACTAATGTCTAAACAAGTTATCTTTTCTTCTTACGGTATCAAAAGTGAGAATAAAATAGTATTCATTTAAAAAAAATTCCAACGTGTAGTATCTTTTCAAATGAATGTGAATTATGAAAGTTATTTTCCAAACAAATGGTATCCTTTTTAAGTTTTTAACAAGTGTTATGAATCAACAATTAGTATCATATATTCTATTTATAAAATTCAACACTTGGTATTATCTTACTTTCATAAAGTGAAGCATTAGATTCATTTTAAACCTATTGACAAGGAGAGTTATTGGATTCATTTTAAGCCATTTAAAGAAAGTAATAATTAAGTCAAGACTTATTTTGATTTCAAATATTTTTTATTGCTTTATTTTTTTCATTATACTTTGATTAAGTTTTCATCATAAAAAATGGAAAGATTGTTAGCTCTTTAAGTCCAAGATGGTTTAGATTGAGCTTTGATGATAACAACTCACTGTAGTGAATGACTAATGATCATCTAGTACCTATACACAACATTATATTAGAAATTTCATCATCGAAATATACATGTATTAGAATTATTTAATGATTATGAAGGAACAATTGTACATACCATTGGAAGAAAAAGACTAAGGACAAGATGAACAGGCTAAGGTCAACCAAGGGAATAATTATCTTAGAATTTTGTATAATTGATATAGTATAGTCGGTTTAATTGTATTGTATAATTTTTCAAATATTCATTTCATATTTTTCAAAATTGAAAAATAATCTTTGTATATCTTGAAATTATATTGCATGAAAAAATTTTAAAGTTTTACACTTCTTAGATAACTTAGCTAAGTAAAGCATTATGAGAATAAGAACATAGTGGTGGAAGGATTTATGTTAGATGGACCATTAAACCATCCAGTTAGGCATTTGATCGATATCAAACCTTCTAGCATAACAGTTCCATTAATCAAATCTCGACCATCATTTAGATGTTTTGTTGGAAGGCCACTGGACTATCCAATAGTTGTAAATGGCTAATTTGATGAAAGTCGACATAATATGTTAAGTGGTTAGATTGAATTTTATTAAATGAACATTATGTTGTTTGATAGTTGTCCAATAATTCTAATATTAGTTAGACAATCTAATGAAAAAGAATCTAAAATTAAGTTTTATTAGAAGGTTATCACACAATCTAATAGATAGTCCAATCTTCATCAAATAACACATTATTTAGTCTGATAAACAATTTGTTAAACTTGCCATGATCAGAATTGAACTGATCGAACCATCTAATGGGGCGCTAATGGCTATGTTTGGTAATGAGCTTTTGATATTATCCCATTCAAGCCATTACCAACAAGCTTCTATACATTGAGCAAGATGAGGAAAACGTTGAGCAAGAGCTCAAGGATTGGTAAGCTAAACATCAATACCATCAAGCACATATCATATTCCATCACAGTGTTGGAGTTACTCTATGTGCCTCTTCTTTGAGTGATTTTCTACTTTGCATGAATGTTCTAACACCTGTTCTTACTTGTTGCCACTTCTTTTTCCTCTCTGCTTAATTTTCATTGTGAAAGATCTTGATTGACTGATCTTTTAGATAAAAAAAAGAATGGCAATAGCTAAGTATGAATGCAGGCTGGAGATGTAATTCCCATGGAAGACTTCTCATTGTTTTCCTTCCCAACTTTAGTTGTCATTCTACAAAACCTGATTGTATGCTCTTATATTAGTAGTCCATACCTCTGCTTTAGGCTGTTCTATGTGAGAGCGTAGAAGTGCATTCCACCACATTATGGCCTTAAGATTTTAATGCAACTTTCTCTTGACTTGAATGCCCATATAACTAAAAAGTTTGTTTCTAATTGATCAATCAAAGAATTAAACTTCTTGGTATTGGTTTGCATATCATGAATAAATCAATTTTGGCTTTCTTCCATTGACGAGTCTCCTTCCATATACGCATGGAATCGCTTTTTGGATATATTTGTGTATCAGCAATCCAACTTTAAAATTTTTACTTTGACGAAGGATAAACTAGGCTTAATAATTTTGAGACTAAGTCATTATTGGATCAGATAGACTAATTGAAAAAACTAGGCTTTAATTAAGTAGGCACAGATTGTTATTGTAATGCGAGAATACGTCTTCCCAACAGGTTATCTACAGTGCGAAACTTCTCATGTCCAGGTATCAGGTTTTGTCATGTTAATTAAGACACGAAAAGCCAAAGTTTAACGTTAGAACTTCATATGAAACCAGCAGATTTTACCAATTAAACTAATTGGCTTCTAAATGATTTGAAAATCTTCTTCAAGTTTCATAATATACATAACTAATAGTCTTAATATGAATTTTCTTTTATCCTGCAAAATAGAAAGGGGGAAAAATATAAAGATTTGGCATCATATTGCTTCACGTGTTAATACCCCCTGTTTGATTTGGGCTTTCCAAACTCTGTTTCATAACAATCTTTTTTTTTTTTTTTTTTTTATGTCAAATTCTATTCTTGGAAAATACTTCTTACATTGTTTAAACTGGTAAACTATCAATAAATAAAATCTTAAACATGTGTGCGAAATCCAAACATGCCTTGACACAAGAAAATCTTTACAGTAATAAGAAGTTGAAATATGATAATATCAAGTGCCCATAAATGAAAGCTTCATACTTGGATGATTAGTTTGTCTTGGCATGGTCCTTTGAATCTTGTGGCATTGACTTTGTAACGGCGTTGTTCTGGAACCAAGAAGACAGCATCGTTCAAAGAGCACGCCTTCTTCCATGCGCTAACAAAAGCCTAGAAGAAGATGTTCTGATTTACTTAAAATTTCATGCAAGGTAGAGTTAAGGAGATGTTTGTTTGAATATTATTTAGATAACGTTAATATTTACTAAATATATATATTCTTTTGATCTTATTTTTGACATGAAACTAAACTAAACTCTCTCTAACTTATTTCATGGATTGGTTTACTCAGCATGGCAGAGAGTTTAGAATTGATCACCTGCGTATCATCCGCAATGCCATCTCCAACTGCACCAAAGGTTTCGACGTTCACTGGTATTCTTCCAGCCCCATTGCTTCTCCACACAGCCAGTTCGACATCACAACCCATGTCATCTGCTCCAATTGGGATCAGCAAAAGCAGAATGGTGGTCAGCAATGAAACTACATCCATTTCTCCCTCTCCTTCTTTCAGAAAAATTCTGGGCTCCAAATAACTAAGATTTGCTGCAACATGGCTCATATGCTTCAAGTTGTATGGCGGAAAAATTTTCTTGGCTTGGAAGGTGGATTACAGAAGTGGAGGTTGTGGTGGTGGCCATCAGCTATCCTTTTTCCTTGCTGCTATAATATATCCCAGGTTGAACTTATAGTCCAAGGCAGTGGAACATGGGTGTGGCTTGGCTTGGCTTTGTTTGCTTTGCTTTGGGAAATTTGACATCTCCTTCTTCCTGTATCTCCTTGTTTATGCTTTACTTTTCTCCTGGTCCCATGGAGATAGTAGAATTGGTATATGTGGTTACCTTTAATGGTCAGGATCTTTTCCTCACAGCTCAGATCCACCCACAACGAATTTTGGTGAAGTGCATTAAAATTAACTATATAATAAAATTAGTATTTTTCTTAATTTTCTTGGAAGAAGACACTTCCATTGATCTGTTCTGTTGCAGAGGATTACCCAAATTTAGGTTGCTCAAATGTGCAGTAAAGAACACGAAATTCTAACATATGTACTTGTCTAATTGAAGTTTGGACAATAATGTAGTGTAACACAAGAAAAAGCGATGGAATGCACTTAAATTTTAAATGAAGAATGTGAATTTAGCCGTTTTAAGTATTTGGAATTAGGTTTACTACTGTCATAAGAGGGGTGCATGTGTAGAAGATAATCAAGTGACACCAACATGACAATGACGTGTTAATATGACATCAATAATGTCAAAGTCTTCATTCTGAATCGTGAGCATTTCCCAAAAAGGGTTGTAACCTTGAATGATAGTTATAATGTTTCTTAAGTCATTCAAGTCTATCATGATAACTTTTGGCTTGTTGGAGAGGATCAATAATTTTTTTAGTAGTCAACAATGACATCTTTGTTGTCCTAACATTTTATATGTCTTGTTGTATTTGCCACATCTACTGACTGCCTTTAAAAAATTTATTGACTTGTAATGATATTATAGATAAGAACATAAGACTTTACTTTTATCTTAACCTCCATGTATCTCATGACTAAAGAGATTCCCCTCTTTGTATTACCTCACTTTCACATCATTGTCTTTCTCCCTTTTCCATCCTTACTCCCTCTCTTTATGTCTTGCTTATTCATGGCCCTAACAATCTACTTGCATGAACTCATGGATAGTAAGAACCTCTATGATAGAGGAATTTTGCAATCGATATGTATATTGTTGAAAGTCTTTTGGTGTAAACATGGAAGAAGAAATAGGTTCATAAGGCTAGAATTATCTAACTAGAATTTAAAATAAAATAGGGCTTCTTAGACAATTTATGATCTCTCGATCACTATTGTCTTTGAGTTTTTATGAGAAAAAGTCATTACATAATACCTCTTCAATTACCCCTATAATATTCTAGCCTTCTTAGTGAGGTATTATCCCAAAACTTTTCCAACTCTAGTATGCATCACCATGGAGTTCTCATGGGATGCAAACCCATGGCTCCAAAAAGTGCTTCACCAATTTATGGCTTATGAGTTTTCTTATAAAGTTTAGGATATGCCCTTCTATATCCAATGTGGGACTTATTATTCATCTCTATATCATTATACTTAGAAGCCTATTAAGACTCACTCCTCTCCTAATGATTTCTCTTTTTAGACATCACATGGTATTCATTCCCTGCCCTCTTCGATCCCAAGTGTTACAATCCCCATTGAACTTCATAGAATTGCTTGATTAGTATAGAAGCTTAATTACTTTGATTCTCGACCTTTAATTTTAAGAAGAAAAAACATAAATTCTAGCTTCTCTATCATCAAGGAGACTCTCTTTTGATAAACAAAATTCATAAACAAAGCTCTAATCCTAATGTTTAAATGCTAAAAGGTGCAAGAAGGAGATCAACTATAAAGGGGTTAACCACCTCTTTGGCCTTCACTACACAAGCTATCTTTCTCTCATGAAAAAGAACTCTAAAATTAAACTTTTATACTAGAACTATACTTATTACAACATTTACCGTAGAATCCCATTTCTAAGCAACCTATGAATGCTAAATTGTGAAATAAGCTTGGCAAAACATCAAGATAAACTTGATTATTTACAACCTTAAATTAAGATCTAATGGTGAAAAGAAGTGGAACTTTTATAAACTCAAATCAATCGCTAGCCATCGTTAAAACAAGAAAAATTCAAAATAAAGTTAGACTTAAGAAAATTGAAATGACAACAATTTGAAAAGTTACAACTTCCTAACGTCAAATTATGAAAATTTGCTTAAATTAGTTAGTTTCCACCAAGTTAGATATTTTGATTATGAAATCAAACAAGTCAATTAGTCACTTCTTAATAAACCTCATTCTATTTCACTTTTTTTAATAGCTAAAAATCATTGCAAACATGTCAAAATAGTTATTGTATAATATTTGATAAAATAAATAATGACTAGCAACTACAATAAAAATGAACTTTATATTGTAATTGTTTAGACCAACTTATATCTAAAGCTTAAATTTATGCAGTGGTTGCTCTATCAATTGTAGTATAAAGCTTGACTTTAGATAACAATTCTATTAAGAATCCTTGTATTAATTCATACAATTACTCATACATTAAATGTCATATAAAGTAGCTTTATACAATGTTTTTGGAACAATCTATTGTATAAATTGATTTTGCATAGCAATTGGGCTAAACAAACATTAGGGAAAGTTCATCTTTATTTTAAATTTTATTGTTTGGCGCAATCAAACTATTGCATAAATTAGTTTAATCAACCAATTGATGTAGATGCAAATATGCATTATCAAATTCTAGAAAACACTACCATTAATATAAGGTTCATTCACAATATTAACATTCATTAACATATCATTCACTCACAACATTACAATCTATAACTCACAAACAATATAAAAAAGTGTCAAAACAAACATATGCAAGGGTGTCAAAAGAATCAATGAAGTATTACAAAATGGTAACTAAACAAATAAAGACTGCTACAATGGTCATCCACAATCTTGCTTCTTATATTCACAGTCATGCAAATCCTTTTAGAAATTTCAAACTCCAAAGAAATCTCACACGGCTTAGCTGTGAATATGAGAAGAATATAAGTTTAGCCAATCTCATTGAGACAAAAAATAAAAGAAAAATATACATCTGACTTTCAATGGGCTTTGTCTAATTTATTTGAACTATATTTGTGAATAACTCCTACAAAATTGATACTTCAAATCAAACTATAATCCTAATATTTATAATTCTTATTTTTGTTTATTTAAAAAACTAAGTATATAAAAAATTAAATATGATTTTTTATTCCACATGCCTTCCACTTTTTCCAAAACTAAAAAATTAGTTTCTTGTTGGTTTTGTCCAATTCACTTAGATTGTATGTAGTTTTGTTTCTAAACGATTATGAATAAAAAAAATATATAATCAATTATTATTAATTCAAATACACAAAAGTTGGTATTAATATGATAAATTTTCAAAACAAATATTATAATAGGTATATTTATAATAATTTTTTTGGTTTTTATGGAGATTTTCTTGTCTACTTATAAGCAAATGAAATATTAGAATAAAATATTATCATTTTATTGCAGATATTTATGTAAATAATAATAACAATAATAGGTTAGATCATCCTTGAAAAGAGATGATGTAAAGAAAACATTCTAATTATTTTATGAGTATTATCATTATAGATCTCAACAAAATTTACAGTTTTATTTATTTAGTTTTATCAAATTAAATATTATCATTATTTTATTAAAAATAATTAGTTATTATTGTGTTAAGAATACTTGTTATTTAAAAACTTCTAAATTCTTATAGGCCAATAGTATTTTTGATATTATTTGAATTAAACTTTTAATATAATTCAATCTAATACTTACTACAATCATAAGAATCTAAAACATTTAATGATCTACCTCAAAATTTATTGTTATGAATAAAATATAGTAAAAGAAACTTCACAAAAGTTACCCATTCTTATATGAAATAATAATTAATGAATTATTCTTGACTTCAGTTACAATAGCACATAATGCAAGTATGAGATCAATCATGTTTTATACGACAATAAAACCAATGAGTTATCAAAAACAAATGCAATGACTATTTGAAATTTTTTTTTATTTAATTCTTCAAACGTTTACATAGCAAATGAGGAAACATTAAAAAATTTATATTTTCTAAATTAAGCTGTCATGCCAATAGAATTTGTATGATTGGGCATCATATTTACTTGTAGTAGCTTATTCGTTGATAATTTCTATAATTTTAATATAAAACTATTTATATATATTCATAACAATAAGTTAAAAATATTAGTGAAGCAAAATGGTAAATTATGCCTAATTTTTTTTACTATTGTTTGTGATTTTATTGGAGCTTATAATATTTTATCAAACCTCGAGAATGATTATTATAATTTTTACACTAAATCACTAACACATATTAATGTAAAGACAGAAAGGATATTTTAAACTGAATTACAAAATTAACCTAAATTTCTATACTTAATCTAATTTTGAATTAAATTTGATTTAGGTTGACTTATGTAAAATTTATTATCATTAAGATTGTTACTAGTATTATTATTCACCCACTTGCATTTGAAATAAGAATACAAACACCAATGTAGTCGTGTCCCTAAACATCTTTAATAATACCATAATAAGATATGAATTTTTATTTATTTTATATTCTACAATTACATTATGTGGGTAATCAAAGCAACTTTAATATTTTATACCTCATGCTATCCCAATCTTTAGTAAAAACTCGAACTCAATTATTGATATATTGTTATACTTGATTATACATTGACTAGTTGAATATGATAAATATTACAATAATTGGTTGAGATTACCAGATTCTGATCCATCTAATGATACAATAATTTGATATTCAAATCAGTTGATAAATTTTTTAATTATTTATTTCGAATCTACAAATCATTTCAAATAAGATAGAATCTCTATGAACTATTTCATGTTCTCTTTAATATACAAATCATCAATCATTGTATTGTGCTCTACTATACAAATAAACGTACCTTAGCTTAAATAAACAAAAGTCTTTTTTATTGTAATATATATTCCATATTTTTAGGACCATTATAATTGATGGGAATCCTAATCAAATTTATATCATATAATTATTTGATGCAAAACTTTACTCTTTTACCACATAGTTCTCAACCATGAAAGTTTTTAGCCTATAGTGATTAGAACACACCCTTTGAGTACTTTCATATATCACTTACAAAGGTACATCGTAAGTATAGGCTAACATAACTTTACCTCCCTTATTAAGTGCACAATCAAATGTATTGTTATTTTAGAAATGGATGGAAGAAGTTTCTAACTCACAAAGAAGATTCATAACATTTCCTTGAAGAACACCTAATTTGTAAGGTTCCACCACCATTGAACAAGCTAAAGAAACAAAATCTCACAATTGCATTTAGAAGTTCTATGTCCAAGCTCCCCTTAATAGCCAATAACAACAATTATTGCATCAAAATATGACAATTGTGAGATTTGAAATTAATCAGCTTCAATTTTTAAGTTCTATTTGACTTTTCATTTTTGAGGAGTACTTTAAGGTACCAATTCATATAGAACTTCAAAAAATTATCGTTTCTTCTCCTTGATGATGGTGTAATAAGAATATTAATAAATTTAGTTTCTTTTAACTCTAAGAGCAAGTTCATCTCTTATTAGCATATTTAATTATGTTTTGAGACTATCTTTTGTTTGTCATAGAAGATTCAATAAAGTGATAATATTATTCTTACATGCATTCTTTTCTATTTGCATAATGTCTTGTTGATCCTAAGGATCTATGTTGTATGTGGAGAAATATTTGAAACCATAAACCATGCAAGAGTTGTTTGATAACAAAACAATTCTTATTGATATCTTATATTCTTAAGTTGAAGTACATTTTAGGTTATGGTCTTGAAGAATTGACCTATGACTCAAGAGCTTATAGTCAAGATCATCTTTAGCTTATATGGGCATGTGGTCTAGCATGATGGAATTGGACGTGTTTATTGTGTCACCTTAATTTGAATAGTATTTGTTAAAACCAATTGGTATAATCTTTGATACATTTAGGTCTATTGTATTTATCTTTTGACCTTACACACACTTTGAAGATCCAATTTACTACTTAATATGCACTAAGGATTATAATATTTGCATTTGAACTAAAGATCTCATGTGCTAAGTCAATTGACTAAAGCTTGTTACATACATCCTATTTGTATTATTCTTTGCATTATGATTAATAATAGTTGGTATCTTTACACAATCACTAAATTAAATCTAGATTATTATGATATAACAATATCTATTACATCCAAACTAATTAAAAAATGATACATTCATAAATTTTTCAAAGGATCGTTATGAGATTATTATTATACCATTTCATTGGACCATTTAACCCATGATCCTATACGCTCATTCTTTTTTTATTTTAGGATTAATACTTTATCAGAAAATCATGAGATCATTTGATATGTGTTTGATGTATATTTGATAAAGGATTGGACCATTTGTTGTCTTTGCATAGTGTTTTTATATTTAAAACCCTATCTCTATCAAATGTAGATCAAAAAATCCAATGTAACATTAAACATTCATCAATGTTATCTCAAAACATCCAACAAATCTATCTTATTTATTGAAATATTTTTGTGATGACTTAAGTGGACTATCTAATACTTGGATTGAACTGTCTAATACTTTTCCAAGATTTTAGCAACATGTTCCCCTATTTGATAAAATTTGAAAATTATGTCTTCTTTAGATGTTTAGGCTACAAGCGACCTATGGTTTTCTTTTCATAACTTCATGACCTATAAGTATGACTCTTTCTTACCTTTCCAAAGCTTGAGCACTTAGAAATTTTATTAGATTCAAGCCTACTTTTTTAAGCTTATGTTTCTTAACCTCCATTAGTTTGGTGCTAAATTTTTTCATCCTAATGTTGGAGAGTTGAAGTTCTATATAACAAATATCAATTGTTTTATCTTCTTTCTAACATGCAACAATCTTTATGCATCACATTCATAGCATTTCATCAATAATAGAGTGTGCCTTAAGATTAATATCTTAGCTATATACTCGAGCTTGTAATTTTCTTTTGCTCTCTATTTTCTTTTGTTAAATCTTGTAAGGATCCTCTAGGCCATTTTATTTTGCTCATTTGCGTACTTGTTATTTAACTCTTTTGAGTCATTTGTAGGGTTTTTTCGCTTAACAATTTTAAGGTTTTTTTCCCATTATTGTGTGCTTTTTTTGGACAGGTACAATCCTTATGAATTTTTCTTGTGAGAGTTTTGTCCACCTGCATTTGTGAAAGGTGTTTATTAATTTGGTAAGCTCAATATTTTGCTACCATGGGTGGATGTAGGATCATTGTTTGGGTTCAAACCACTTAAATTTCCTATTAAGTAAAGATCTACAAGTTCTAGCTTAAGATTGAACATTTACATTGGTTTCAAAAGAGCAAAATTAGTGTGAAGAGATCTTGATTTGCAACAAAATATCTTCAACTCTTATCTTAAGTCTTTAAATTAATAAAAGACAATTCATGACCCTCATGTGATTGTCTTTGTTCTTTCATTCTCAACATATCTAAATTCTGATGTATGTACAATAAGTCCCAATATTTGAGCTCAATTTTTTTTTTGTAAAAACATTTGAATTATATAGGAATATGAATTTATTATATATATTTTAAGTTTTCCACTATATATATTGATAGGTCCTGAAAGTGGTGATCCAATACAAGCTAAATATTTAGAGAAGCTTGAAGAGAAGATTATGTATGGATCAAATATGTACAAGAAAAGGAGAGTGAATTGACAAGTTCTACTTTTATAATTTTTTTTTCATTCCATTATATTTAAAATTTTAGATAGAAATCATGGCATTGATGTTACCATTCAATTAAAGAATATAACTATAAGTATGAAAAATGTTGATAAAGGAAACATATAGCAAATTTTCAAGTAGTTTGACATCCATCCAGCTAACTCAATGTCCACTCCCAAGCAATAAGTTTTAGTCTTGCTATTTTCTTTTAAACTCTTTTGTTAAAACTGGTGGAATAATCATTACGAGTTGTCTTTTTCTTTGAGGCTCAAGCATAACCTCTTAAGTCATTCTAGGGCTAAAATTCAACCACCTACCCTTCCTTCTTTTTTTCAAAATGTTGAATGCTAACTTAACTTTTTTAATAAGGTTAAACCTAACCTCATTTGACTTTTTAAAGAGCTCAACTCTATCTACTCTCTTTGATTTTTATATGCTAAAATCTAACCTACGTTTTTGAAAGTTAAACTCTAATGATAACAAGTTTTCTTAGGCTAAAACATAACTCTCATGGATCCTTTAAGTCTCAAACTCAACTCTTGCAATAAGAACCACATAAAAGGTAATTCTCATAATTATAACTTAGCAATACTTCAAAAATAAGATGAATAAGAAGCAACATCAAGTAATTAAGCCAAAATACCCAAGAGCTATTTAACACTTAGACTCAAGAGGGCAAAGAGCAATCATCATATAATGCCCTAAATAAAGGAATCATTGGATAAGGAGCAACTTATGATAAGATTCTAAATGGAGGGATACAGAGTTAATAAGTCTCATATTGATTATAAAAGGGCAAATCGTGAGGTTTATAAGTAAAATCATAAGCTTTAAAATTGTGAGATGTCTTTTAGGGAAAACCTATATAGGATCTCATGAGAACACCATTTAACATTCTGGAGATAGAGAAGTTTTGGGATGGATGAATAAGTAAAAAAATCCCTTGGATAGAGACAAAACTTGATTGTTTTCAAATAATACCTCACCAACAAAAGCTATGATATTACAAGCTATGTGTAGAGAGTGTGTTTTATGAATGCAAGCACTAGGTGAATTAACATTTCAACAACTATGCCTTAGGTTCCTTCACATTGAGCTTAAATTTGAGCAATAATTAGAGGTAACAATTTTTATTTCTTTTCAATTAGATGTGCTTTTAGTAGTAGGAGGTCAACACTTTAAATTCCCCCCAAGGATCATGAATGTAATAACAAGAGGACAAAGTAGAAAGAATATTATAATGTAGCTTTTTTCACATTTATTTTGTCATAGTTATCTCTAGAATTATTAATTTATTCATTATGGTCAATGAGGTATTTATAGATGAAATATAATTGTTAGAAACTCCCCTAAAACTTAATCTATATAAATGTTTTAATAAATTTGCAACTAGTCATTTATAATTGTTTATGCAACTCAAGTGAACTAGACACATCATATGTTTGTCTCAAGTTATAAAATGTTTCAAGTATTGTATTGGACATATCATATGTCACCCTCAGCATACCATACAATTTGGGATGTATTGTATATCTAAAAGGAACATACCATGCATTGTTTCAATAATTCCAATATTTACAAAAATAATTTCAAGATTACTATAGTAGTTTTAATATTTTTCAAAATCTTTTAAGAAATGATAGTTTATTATAATGGAAGAAATGTTTTTTGAAACATATTTAAAATAATTTTTTTAGTGCATAAAAGTAATGCAATCTAATTAATTTAGTTTGCATGAGTAATCCACTTGATTAACATATGAAAGGTATATAAGGTATTGCATGACCAAACTTCTTCTTAAGTTTCTTGCTTCCAATTTCTTAATATATAGATTAGGGATTGTAGAAACTATGCATAAAGAATTTAACTTTGAACAAGAATTTTATTTTGATTAAAATAGACATAATACTTTTAATGATCATTAGGTAAATTGAAGTATTCTTAATCTTGACATAAACAAATGATGACAACTACCCTAAAACCTAAATGTACTCTAGATGATGAAACATGTATGCATAGGTGTGCAAAGTTATAAGTTCAAATAGCTCTTGATCAAAAAAAGGTAAATTAAGGTTTAATCCTTTACATAAGATCTTTAATGCTTTGTCATTTGATGACAAACTTATGCTTCAAGTTTACTTTAGAGTTTTGTATCATATGTTTCACTTTTATGAACTAATTGATAATCACTTCAAAACTTTCTTGACTCCATAAGATATAGATCATTATCGTTTTTTCTATTTTATTTGCAACTTAAACATTAGTGATTGTGTATATAGAATACCACAAAACCAACTTAAATATTTTGTTTCCATTAAAATTACATATGGCTATTTGGGCTAATGGGGATCAACATATGTTTCATAAAAATGTTTTTAATGTTGGGTTTTTTTTCTAATTTATAAAATATGATAGCATAAAAAATAGTATAAAAAATTTTTTAGTGATTAAATTGAAAAAGATCATATGAATATCCATTTATCTATGTATTCAAATAAATTATTGTCTTTATTTTGATATTATCTATCTTACATTTCAAATGTTTTAAAAGAATCAACCCTCACTTAATGTTGTATTTGAAGTGTGGTTCGACAAGAGGGGAGTAAATCGTTAGAAATAAAAATTTTTGTTTCTTACAAAATATTTCAAAAAAATATTTAAAGTAATTTTTGTAATAAAGTTTAACAAATATATAAAAGTAATTTTCTATAAATTTTAATTTTATTTTAAAACATATTAAGTTTTATGAAATTTGTGTAATTAAAAATATATACAATAATTAAAAACATAGACAATCGATTTTTAGGTGGTTCGACTTATAAAACAAGTTTATGTCCACCTTCGATAAAAACTAGACAAAAGCAAACAAATATAAGTATTTGGCTAAAAGACAAGTAGGCTAAACCCTTACAACAAAGAAACAAACAAGATAGACTAGTATGGCCTTATAACGAAATAAATAGAACAAGTTACTCTAGCCTTATAATGAAGTAAAATGGAAGTAGAAGAAAAATATTCAACGACATAAAATGGAAATCAATACAATCAAAATCTTATGCTTAATGAAATCATTAAAGATGCATAAATATTTTAATTAAATGAATTAATGATTGATAAAATTAATAACTTAACTAATTTGAGAAGAAGTAAAATTTCAGGAGTTTGACAACTAATGGACATAGTGCGTATTGAAGTGATGATGAGAATGGGCTGTTAACAGCTTGAATATTTTGACTTAAGGTTTTTCTTTTGATTGTATAAAAATTCATCTCTTAATTTTGTACCAAAATTCTTTTATTTATAGATATATTCTAATGACTAAAAGCACTTACCAAACACACAATTTAGTAATTACAATTTTTAAAGTTCTTAAAATATTCTATTAGGAAATTAATAATTAAAAAAATCACCAACGGTTTAAAAAAAATAGCTAAAATAGTCGTTGCGTAGGATCTATTCGATTGGAACAATTTGTGATCGTTCGATCTTCAAAACTACATGATCAGACGGATGACAACAAACTAGTGCTTTTTAGAAATATGAAATTGATCTGGACTGTTAAATCTAAAACGTGATCAGACAACTAAATTTAAATCCTACGCATAAAATAAACAAGGATCGAGCGATCATAAAATAATGCGATCGAATGGAATATATGATAAGGTATTATAAAAAAATGGATGAGGCCAAGATCATTCGATCATGAAATTGTGTGATCGGATGACCATGGTTCCTCCCACAATTTGGAGAGGCACACACAAAAGCAAGATAGAGTTTTAGTCCCACATGGTGAAGCAAAACTTGGAAATGTTGGTTTTATAGGTTTATGTAAACTACTAAGGTAGTCTATTTAGGGTTAGCTACCCCGTGGTTCACTCGGGAGGTTATTACTCTTATAGTCAGCGATTAATTACACTTAATTTATGGAAGTGGGATTAATAACCCAATTCTTGTTCATGATTTGGGTTATGGACCCGTTAACTGTATCGAATATGTTCGGGCTTAATTGTCTTAACTCAAAATGACATGTATAGCAGCTGCATAGAACGGGCCGATAATTTTTAAGTTTTTACTAATTAATTAAAATATTTATAATATATTTATTATTTTTTTACAAAAATTGTTGAAGAATTTCAAAGATATTATTAGAATAAAAATGATGATCAAGATAATCAAGAAGAATGGATAAAAAATATTAGAAATCTAAATATTTTTTAGGTAATTAATTTTAATTTAATTTATATGCTTTTTAATAAATATTTTAATCAAGCTTAAAATTCTAATTAAAATAAAATTAAAAGTAGTTCACTTCAACCAAGATGATCTTCATAAGATTTGATATCTGTATGTTTTTTTTTAGTTCTCCCACAAATATGAGTATTGACTACCTAAAATGTGAAAATATACTTAAATAAATTCATTAGAAATACTTAAAATTTATTATTATCAAATAAAATATCATGTTAGAGGTTAGCAATATAACATTATTTACTAAACTTAGAAAGAGTGGTTTTAATTTGATAAAGATACATTTAAAATTTATCTCAATGAGGTAAATTTTGTCATAGTAAATGGAGTGATGTAAAATATGTTAATTGGAAGGATGGTTGCAAAGCAATTCTTATTAAAATTGATCTAGAATTAATTTAAATCTAAATTAGAGCCCAAATACTAGAAAAGAAGACATCCATAACATTTTAAATGGTTCAAATCAGTTAGGTTTAATTGGTTGTCCAACTTATTTATGAGACATTGAATTATAGAAGCCTTCTAATATGTTGTTAAAATGGTGTCACATTCTTAAGACATGGATAGGGCATTATTAAAGTAGGAATATGCATACATTTTATTTGAATTCAAAAACTTTTGTTAGGATATGACTTAGTCTTTCATTTTTGTGAAATTTAAACTTGTTTTTTAAATTTTTTGTTTGATTTTTCTGTGTGTGCGTGCGTGTGTGCGTGCGTGCATGCGTGTGATAAATTAATGAAAATAAATAAATGTATTAGAATGTATTACCTCTCTTCTATCTCCTATTATAACTCTGATAATAAGCCAATTTTCTCTCTTTTTTTTTTTTAATTTCTTTAAATTCTTGAGAATATCTCTCATTTATCCATTTAATTAAGATCAAACCATATCACCAATCAACTTAGTTTATAAAATATCTCTAAAACTAAACCAAATTCCTTTGAACAAATTTGATCATATAATCTCTCTTTCAACCTTCTTTTTCTATTATATCTTAAACCTAAAACTTCTTTCACTAATCCAAATACTCTCAAACCATCTTATCAATATTCTTTCATCCTTTGAACCTTAATTCTATATTCATCTAATCCCTTTCTCATGTCTTCCAAAAGAATCTTCTAAACAAATTTTTAAACCGAAATTTATATATTTTCTTTTTTTTTAAACCAACTTCTCTCTATAATCATAGACACTAATTTCAACCTCTCTAAAAGTTCTCTTCACATCATTATAATACTATCCCAATAATATATCTAATAAAAAAACCTTAAAATCAATCATATCTTTAAAAAATCTCAAAATTTCTCTCAACATTTTTCTCTCTTGCTAATTCCAAACTTTATCAAAATCAAATTTAGTTCACACTAAATCACCTCCTCACATATCTTATATCTTCTCGACTAAAATTCATAAGATTTTTTATATTATTATTTTTTCTTTTTTTTATCATATCACTTTTTTTTTTATAACTCATCATCTTCCTTACCACAACTCCATCACAAAGTGAGACGAGATTATGCCTCCAACCTACCTCTCACTAACTTTTAGTGCACAGATGTTCAAAGTAAAATGGAGGTGTGAACACAATTTGCAACGACTGCAAGTGACGAGGTCTGGGTTGTCGCATAGGTTCGAGAAGCGGTTGGATCATGCATCATCCGTTCGGGTTCACAGCGGACCAACGATGGAGGAGCAAACAACTCGCTCTCCGCTTTGGAAAATACGAACAGCGACAGTGCAGATGGGTGGATCAGGTACCCTAGTGATGGTGGACCTTGGGAGATTGATAGAGGGCCTTCTTTTGGCAGTTAGTGCAATACAGAGATGGTTAGCTTGCATCCAGTGAGGAGAACCCCGCAAGGACGTCGCTCCACAGGCATGACAGACGAAGATGCCAGCAATAGGTTTAGTTAGCAGAGGTCGGAGAGGTGCACACGGCCGATGACGGTAAAGATGAAGAAGACGGATCACATCCGACCACGGAGACGGACGGTCTCGGGTTCTTTTCGTTCCTAGATCACATTAAAACTTCAACCATTTTAATATTAAAAGTAAACTAAAAAATTCTCTTTTTTTTTTTTCATTCATAATAAAATCTTTCAATAAATTGCTAATGATTTCCTATGGGTCTTATAAACAGCTCGTAATAAACTAATAACTCTAATATACTAAATAACTCCTTATTTCTTGCTCTTTTCAACCCTTTGTTTTTATTTGAATCTTATTTGATAATGAATTAGAGTCTTTTATATCCTCTTTTTGTTTTACATCAACTTTATGTTTGTCTTCTCTTGTTTATATATATTAAATGATTTAGTATAAAACCTGATATTTGATGGTTTGGGTTTTTTTTTTTTTAATGCTTGTATACTTGTTATCAAGCCTTCTGTATGTTACGCCAACTGCCTAACTATTAATAACACTAAAAAAACATGTGCTAAAGTAGAAACTTTTAATTTCATATCTTACATTTATTCATGGAGGTCATGAAAACTTGCATATAACAAATTGTTTTTGCATGAAAACATATTCACACATCCTTACTTATTCCTATAATAAACTTTTTGGTCATCATTGATGCTCATACTATGTGAAAACCACATAATAATGATCTTATCTATTATCTATGATAATAATATTATTACTATGCCAACCTAGCATCTTATAATATATTTGTTTTGAATGTCATCTTCAAAGTTGGTTTGAAGTGTTTTGAGTCACCACTTCTAAGCTTACATAAAAGGGATTTTAAAAAAGGCTCCATTTTCTTTTGTGTGCTATTAGTCTATAACATTTCTTATTAACAATTTACTTGTGAAACTTATTATTATTTTGGTGGCAAAGTTTAAATCATAAAAAGAAGCCATAAAAATCCAATTTAACCCTATTTTAAGTAAGCCAATAGGTAAACATTGGTGCTAAAGCAATCACTAGATTTTCAACTTAGCTAGGAAGCATGTTGACATGGATGAAAGCTATGTTGCAATCAAGTTTCTAATCATTTTCATTGCTTAATTCCTATCAAAATCACACCAAAATAGCTTTAATAAATGAATTGTGCTCCAAAGAAAAAATAAATGTGTGAATACAAAACAACTTATAGCCATTTGTATTGATAAATTGTTTAAATACAATGCCATTACAGACGCATTAAATATTGGTTGGCTGATGTGAAAAAAATGCATCATCTTTCAAACAAGAAAAATCTTAATATCGCCCAGAATCCATCACTCAAATGTTTCAAAGAAAGCTTCTTCAAAATGCCGTTGAATCAAATTTCATAACAAGATGAACTTGTAATGGTTCCTTCTAGGAAAACAAAGTTTAATGGACTTGCAATAGATAATTACTTTCAAACCTGCAGAATTACAACTAAAAACCATTGGATAATGCACATTCCTGAGACGTCCACAAATGCTCTTCAAACAGGCAAATGCAGATACCTTGATAGCCTTTCCTCATCTAAAAAGTACACTAAATGCTCTGCATTGATTTGTATGGAGGGGGGAATAAAGCATTGGCATCAGAAAACTGCCCTTCATGACTTAAAGGACTGTTCACGATAGTTGAATCCAATACATTATCAGGAAGAGCCACTAAAGTTTCCTCCAGAAATGATTTCACAGTCTGCCCTACAATAAACCTTCACTTAGTTTATAACGAAGGCAGAGAAAACAAGAGTATAAGAAATTACTGTTCACGATAAGAAAGCAAATGGAGAAGATAAAGTGTATACGAGTAACCAATGCCATGTGTATTTCTTGGGCAAGCAAAAGAAAGAAACTTAGGAGGAGCATGGCTTGAAGACATTTTTGTGTTTGATAATTTCTTTAAATGAGAATAAAACCATAGGCATATAAGAGAAGCAATAATTTTGAGATTTTATAGCCATAGTAACTCTGTTATTCCACTAAAAACCTATTTATAATTTTTTTGAATTTGAGGGACCTAGTTGTCTATTACTAAAATACTATGAATTAACTTGCAAAGTACATAAAACTTGAACGACCTAGTTGCCATTTACCTAATAAACTATGGTGTTCATTTAGGTTTGGGGTGGTGGCAAAGTAAAAAAAAAAAAAAAAAACCAAGGCATTATTGCACATAAATATGGGATACTCTTAGTGTGATTGATGGATTACTGTAAAAATTTCAACTGACTAAACATTCATGAGATTAATAAAAAGTTGAAGTTCAACATTGATGGGAAAAGTTGATAACACAAAAGAGACTGTTAACAGCTAAAGGCATGGATTTCCATACCAAAAAAACTGATTTATAAGAACCTTAAAAAGAAACTGAGATACTCAACCGCTTGTTAAGAAATGAAGTGCAGGAAATATTTTGCATACCTTGCAATGCTTTAATGCTGCATCAGCCATGCGTTTCCATTGACCATTTCCAGGTTCGGAATGGAAAAGGTTTAGCAGAGGCTGTGATGAAGTAGGATAACATGATCAAGAGCATCTTAATTACAAAGATGGAAATGATAACTTCAGAAACTTGAGTTGAAGATAAACTTTCTTCTTTGCAAAAAAAAGGGCTAACAGAAATCTGATTAAAAGAACAAAACATACCAGTTGGACATATCAAAAGATACATTTGTGGGAGAAACAACAGCTGAAGGTACACCACAGGTTTGCTTTTTACCTAATTTTATTTTAGTTTGACATTTTAAATGTTGAATTTATTAAAGATGCACGTTTTTTGAATTTTTCTACTACCCAGGAAGAGAAATGCCGAAACTACCCAACAAGAGAACATAAGAATGGTCATCTCCTTCCTTGGGTTTACTAAACCTTTTTCCTCATCCTCCTGCAAATGGGAACTATGACTTAACATGTTCAGATAAAATTTATAAGATAATTCAAAATCTCCCCTAACCACAACTCCACTAGTCATGGGGAATTTGATATAAACATGGGATCATGTGGATACCACAGCTTTAAAAGTATTTAATTAGGACCTCTCAAGAATTACGATATAAGAGAAAGAGCTAATTTACCATAAAGTTCATGATATGCATTACTTGATTGGCTCCAATTCCCAAAGTTAGTGTTGGGATACCATTATGTTGTTTGTTATTCATTGTCCAGTAAGCTCTGAGTAGAATTCAATTGTGATCTATCTCAATTTGGTCCAAAGGTAATCCAAAAGTTATATATCAACTAAACTCCCTTATCGGCAAGTTCGTGCCTTGAACAGTGGAAATTATGGCAGTGATGATGATTGCTTCATTAGACAAATTCCCTTGTTGAGAAAGATTTTTGTCACTAAAAGAAATGAGAGTTTTATCCATTGATAGCCTCTCCATGCTCCAAATGGTTTTGCACACTTAATGAACAGAGCAGCGATACATGACCATTTCCTTTATATGAATTTAATATATTTTCAGAGTCTTGTGTTATATAGGGAATGTTCGTATGAGTTCTTGTTGATGTAGACAAAGAGGGGATTAGGTTGTGGAATGGAATGAAGTAATTTCATAGATTAAATAGAGTAAAAAGCATGACAAAAGAGCTTAAATGAAGAGGAAGAGTTAAAAAAGATAAAAAAAACAATGATTCACTCACTAAAGTGAACCCAAGAGAAGGTCACTAAGCCAACTCAAGCACTCGAACTACAAAGTAATACACTTTCTTTAGTCATAATTAATTTACCATTCATCTATTTATGAGAGATCTTTTAAATAAAAGATTACAAATAAAAAATTATTTAATACAAAAAGAAAACTTCTTACCTACTTTTTGAAGACTTTCATGCTCATATAATTTTTTTAATACATCATTATGTTTTCTACCTAACTTTTGAAAACTTTCATATCCATATCATTCTTTAATACAAAAACATATTTTTTATATATCTCTTAAAGACTTTTATACCCAAATAATAAAAGCTTACTTCCTACGTACTTTTTAAAGACTTTCATCTAAAATTTAGACATCTTCAGTACTAACTATATACTTATGATGATATATGAATAAAGTATGACTTCACAAGACTATCATTTGTATGCTCTCTAAATTGTCATGCATATATTAAATTTTGGAGAGCTTTAGCATGATTGATTCTAATTTGAAACCATATTATGAGTCGACATTGTTGTTTTGTCATCATTTCTTTCTTTTGTACTGCATCGTTTACTCCTGATTGAATCGAACTCTACTCCAGAAAATTAAAGTCAAAATAATCATCTACAAGTTGTAGAACAAGCTTTTCCAATTCTTCATGGGTCATCCAAGTATCTTTGGACGACGGTTGATTTTTCCAAGCAAGGAACCTGCGAGGCATATCAATACTAGAGGAGTGCTCATAATAATAATCTTATTAACTTCAAAAAATTTTGGTATTGATGATATTGTTAATGACTATTATGTCCTGCACAAGAGTCAGATTATGCCAAGCTATTTTATGAAGTACTTTTATAAGATAAAAAGTTGTCAATATTGAAATTGGATTAATAATATGTCTAGTGGCAAATCAAGAATATAAGAATTTGTACAAATTTTCTTAACAATTTTGAAAAGCCCACAAGCTCGTGTATCTAATTTTTTGTATTTTGTGAAAGAATAATGCTTTAGGCAAATGCGAATTAGAACATGATCTCCTTCATTGAATTCCTTTAAAGATCTATTTTGATTAATAGATTTGACATATTTTGCATTATTTGTTTCAATTTGTTCATTGAGTTCTTTTTGTTTTGATTGAAAATCATTTGCAAAAGTAAAAGCTGAATAAAAAAATATGTGTATAAGCATGTCAAACAAGTCAATAGGACATTTTGGATTATAATCATACAAAATTTAAAATGATGTTTGTTTAATTGTTTTGAAGATAGTATTATTATATAAAAATTCTGATATAGGTAAGTACAAGTCTCAAATTCCTAGATTTTGTTTCACAAAATATCTTAAAAGATTTCATAATGTATGATAAACAATTTTTGTTTGTCCATCTGTTTGGAGATGAAAGACTGAAGAGAATTTAAGTTGTATTTCAAATAATTTCCAAAGTATTTTTCAAAAGTAAGAGATAAATCTAACATCACGATCAAAAACAACATTTGAAGGCAAGCTAAGCGAACTATCTCTCGTTGTCTAATAACGTTTAGTTTTTCATTAAAGTAAACAATTAGGTGATTATCTTGACTAAATATATTATCAATTCCAATCTCAAAAACATCACATGACACTTCAAAGACTTTACAAAAATCAGATAAAACACAGAACAGAGGATGATGTCATGTATAGTTTAATTTGATCGAAAGTATTTTGTGCATTAACATTCCATATAAATTTATCATTTTTTAAGGCATCGATAATTGGAGTTACTATTATACTAAAATTTCTTATGAATCTTCTATAGAATGTTGTAAGGCCATGAAAATTTCTAATTTCTATTACATTTTTTAGGATTGGTCAACCCAAAATGATTTTAATTTTTTATGGGTCAGAGTAAAGGTCAATAGATGATACTATAAATCTTAAGAATTTTTTTTTTGCATGAAGGGGCATTTCTTTAATTTTATATATAATTTTTCATGTCTAAGTTTATTTAAAACAAGTTTAAGGTGTTTCAAATGGGTTGTCTCATCAAGACTAAGATTAAAATGTCATTAAAATACAAAACTAAGAATGTTTCAATAAATGGTTTGAGAATAATGTTCATCAAACGTATGAATATACTTGGTGCATTTGAGAGGTCAAAAGGCATCACTAACCACTGGTAAAGACTATTAAGAATTTTATAAGTAATTTTCTATTAATCACTAGGACGAATCTCAATTTGATGATAATCACTATAGAGGTCTATTTTTGAGAAGATGTTTGAACCAAAAATAAGATAAAATAAATCTAGTTGTGGAATTAAAAATCAATATTTTATTGTTATTTTGTTAATAACTATTATCAATATATATACTCCACGAGCTATCTTTTTTAGGAGTTAAAAGTATAAGAACTGCACATAGCTTAAGACTTTTTTGTAAGAACCCTTTTTTCAATAGTTCATTGACTTGTTTTTTTAGTTCGACATGTTTAGTGGAGTTCATTCGATAATAAGAAAGATTTGACAATTGAGATCCAAGTATTAGATCAATGGCATGCTAGATGTTATGCATCAAAGGTAATTCCTTAGAAAACTCCTCAAGAGTAATGTCACTAAATTTAGATAAAAGATCATGTATTAAAGGTGGACGAGATACGTCATCTTCATTTTATCAACTTCTTTACATGCATAATAAAGAATAAATTTGGATAAAAAAAATTTTTATATAAGCTCTTAAAACCTAGTTTATTAATAGTCATTATAAGTTTAAGCATACAAAAATCATCTCTCAACAAAATAATTGATGTGTTTTGCACCTGTATTGTGGTTGTGTAGGTTGTATTTTAAGTTGAGTTTTATAGATTGTAGGCTTGTCTATAGGTTTTAAAGGTCATAGTTTGATAGTTTTATCATTAAATTTGAATATATGTATATTCTCTCTATCGTAATGAATGACATTTATGTCATAAAGCCATAATCTTCCAAGTAAGATGTGCTATGTCCATGGGGAGGATATCACACCACACATTGTCTTCATAATTATCCACTAAGGAAACAAGACATCTAGATGTCATGAGAAATGTTCGATCTTAAGATTGGTTCTTGTTAAAGTATATGAAAAAAATGATATTCATAACACTACCATCATCTATGACCAATCTACATCTTTTGTCATTTCATGTATAAAATATACTAAATATGTTTTTCTTCTAATCCTCTATATTAGTTTTAGACACTGACAACTCATAACTCCTAAGTGTTCATTATCATCTATCCCAAGTTCATCAAATAAAATTTAATCTTCATCTTGAAGTTCTTTTGGTCAAATTCAATAGAGGCATCATTTTGTATATATAAGATTTGTGCTCTCCATTGGTGTTACGTGTGACCAGATTTAAGACATTTAAAGCAAACTATGTCTCTGCTTTTTCCTTTAGAATTTTCAAGGTAAGTTTTTGAGGGGTAAGATGTTGAGCTTTTGGTATTATAAGAGCTTTAGTATGTTGCAATAAAATTTGAAAGTGATTTTATGCATGTGCGAAGTATAAGATTTAATCTTATTAGTGGAGGATGTAAGCTTTTTATATTTTTCTACTAATTGTAAGAGGTAAAAAACATTTTTTAAAATTTATGGGTCATAAAGTTTCATCTTTTATCTAATTGCTATGAGTTATCTTAAGATAAATTTATTTGCTAACTGTTAATTATTATAACTACATTCTATTATGAAAACTAAATCCTCAAATTGATTCAAATAATCATTCACGCTTAAAAATCTCTAACATAAGGTAAAAAATTGCCTATGAAGTTTTTTATCATGATGTCTTGGATAATATTTTGTTCTTAACATTTCTTTCATTTACAACTTGTTACTCTTCTACTTATTCGTTCTTCTTTTATAAGAATGTTTGAACAATAAGTTTTATATTTACAAAACTAATTTTTTAATAGTCATCCATCTTGTACCAATGGAAGAAGTCTTCCATTTGATTGAGCCAATATAAGAATTTGTTTAGGTCACTGACCCTATAAAAATGTTTTCTTTTATATTAACATTTTTGTGAAATTTTAAGTTAAAATCTTTGTAGCGTAGTTTATTATCATAATTCCTTTTAAATATTTAATCCTTATATTGGCTATTAACATCCCCCTCATATGAAGTAGCATAAGTAATCTAATAGGGATACTTGATTACATTTGTAGGGCTTTCATTTTAGTAAGTTAAGCAATCATTGAAAAAATTTTATTAAAATTTTCAATTTGAGCTTCTTTAGTTGTTCAATCTTAAGATTTGTGATTTGTTCTAATCTATCTAGTTGGACAATTGTTACAGATTTAGGAAGCATTATGTAATGTGAAAAAAACAAAACGAAGTTATGCAATAAAAATTAAAGTCTATAGATAAAAAAAAGATGAATTTTTAAGAAAAAAAGATATTTTTTTTAAAATTTTTGTTTTGTAATATTAAGGTAACAAATAAGCAACAAATCGAAGTAAACTAAAACAACTAAGCCATAGTATTAATAAAATAATTATTTTTAATCATTCATTCAAAATTTCATACAATAATTAGCATTTGATGGGAGGGTTAATGAAATAAACTACTTCCTTACAAGTTACACTCAATAAGGATAATGATATATTTAAAAAACAATGATTTGGTTTTATGAAGTAAAGTTATAATTACTTTAGTATCAAAATCAAATATTCAAATAACTACAACAAGATATGCAAGTTCTCTTTTGTTTTGAGAACTATTAACCGAATAAAGATATACAATAAGAAAGGGCAAGATCCTATGGGGCTTAATGAATTGTAAAGTATAAAAAATCAAGCATTGATTTGATGACACTATTAAGATCTTTTCTTCAAGGTGTTCTGTTCTCCCAAGACAATGGTGAGGATCTTTGCTATGATACCAAATGATGTAGAAGAAGGGATTGGGTCGTGGGATGAAATGAAGTAAATTTTTGGATTAAATGAAGTGAAAAGTATGACAAAAGAACTTAAATGAAGAGAAATAGAGTTAACGAGGATAAAGAAGAAAAAAAAGGATTCACTTATCAAAGTAAACCCAAGAAAAGGCCACCAAGTTAACTTAAACACTAAAGCCACAAAACAATGTACTTTCTTTAATCACAACTAATTCATCATTCATCTATTTACGAGAGATCTTTTAAATAACATATCATAAATAATTATTTAATACAAAAAAAAGTTTTTTATCTATTTTTTAAAGACTTTCATACCCATATAATTGTTTTAATACATAATCATACTTCTTATTTAACTTTTGAAGGCTTTCATGTCCATATCATTTTTTAATATAAAAATATATTTCTTACCTATCTCTTGAAGACTTTTATACCCAAATAATAAAAATGTACTTCCTACCTACTTCTTAAAGATTTTCATCTAAAATTTAAATATTTTTATTAATATAATACCAACTATACACTTATGATGATGTATAGATGAATTATGACTTCTTAACACTATCATCTGCATATTCTCTAAATTATCATATATATATTAAATTTTGGAGCGTTTTAACTTGATTAATTCTAGTTTGAGATCTTGTTATAAGTCTATGTTATTGTTTTGTCATCATTTCTTTCTTTTGTACTACATCACTTGTGTAACTTGTTTTAACATTGGCTAGTTTGGCAAGTTCTATGAAGGAGCAAATGGTAATCTTCATCTTTTATCACTTCTTTCTTTAGGTAAATGAGTTCCCACTTGCTCGAGTAGCTTAAGTATCAAGCTTTTTAAAGCATGACAATCCTGTGTATGGCAACCATAATTATTGTAGAATTGGCAGAATCATCTATTGTCTAGATTAGCAACTAGATTTATCATAGGTGGCAACATTGAGTACACTCCTTGATCTTCATCATTACTACAATTTCTTCTAAAGAGCAAAAAATAGACAAAACTTCATTTGCAGCCATATCAACAAATGAATCATACTTGCCATCATCCTAATTTACTTTAATGCATGTAACACGACCATGGTCAAGGCAAGACCTTCTTACGACTTGATTTTCATGAAGAGCACTCCTTACATCTATTGTACTATTAGTCGTTATATTACTTATTTGATAACAACAAAATTATTTTGTTATTACTAATATTATTATTAAGTGCTATTAGATTATGCATTTTAAGAACATAAGTTAATCATGTTGAGAGTTTGATCAATTGACTCAAGGAGTATAATGAAGATATTTTGGTATAAATTGTAACTAACACTAAGAGAAATACAAGCTAAAGTAATACTTAAAAAAAATTTATTGAACCATTTTATTTATTAAAAAAATGTTGAAAAGCTATAACAATTTTTTGATGCACTTAGATTCGATGAGATTTGAGTATGTTTAAATGATCTCGAATCTATTTTTACTCATATAGATTATAAACTAAGGCAGCATTTCATTTAGGTTTATTTTCAAATAAATATGCCTTAGAACAATGCCAAGATATCTTCCCACCTCGTGCAGCTCGAACATGTGGCGAACAATGTTTATAGGTTGCATAATTTAATATTGCACAATTGAGTTGGCTTTGAATAGTAAATGAATTGAGTGTGGAATGTACTGTTGGTACTAATCGTACTTGCACAATGTCATTATCATACAATATGACTAATTATCTCAAGGCATCGAATAGAGAATCAATTAAAGTTGATCCTTAATTATATGCCTAATTACACTATTCATATTAGTACGATACACCTACCGTATAAGTACGCTCTTGATTTACCCAAAAGGTAAGTTAAAGTTTAGTACTATTAAGCCGTAGATATATATGATACTATTATCATAAAAGTAAGTTGATGAGTTACTCGAGAGGTAAGTTAAGTTTTAGAAGTATTGAACTTTGCACAATACAATATTACCTATTGTAATTATATGATATATTCTTTTGTAGGATCAGACATGGGATTGGACCAAATAATGAAAGTATGAATTGAATTATCATGCCATATAAGTATGATATGCTTTTCTAACTACATATCAGAATAATGAGTTGAGGACTTTAGTTGTGAACAAATAGATTTCCATCATACCAGTGTAATACCAATTTAACCAAGAGAATTAACATGGGACTTGGTCAACAAGTGAGTAGTTTTGCGCACATTAGTACAATCCACTTATTGTACAAATGCGATATATTATAATCAATATGAGTGAGCTTATTGTGAAGTCATCGTATTGTACGATCTTGTATTATACAATATTTTTTAAGAACTCAGAAATTGAAATTGAAAAAATTTTGTTCTATTTATATAATATGATGTTGTCATCGAATTTGTACAATTCATCTGCAATGAGAAAATAGACTAATTGGATATTTTGTTTGGCTAAATGATATGTTTCGTGTTGCTTTGTACTTGTATGATCCATTGAATCGGATAATACGATAAGTTCTAGAATATAACGACTAGTTTGACTAATCTTTTAAGGAATTAAATATAGCTATTGGAGAGTGTTTTAGAGCTGTTTGAGAGGGCTCTATGAGATATATTAAGAGATTTAAGCATAAGAGAAGAGATTAATGCACAACTTATTATTTGAAAGACCTACTCACTTAAATCATCTTACACAGAGGACTTGAAAGAAAAAGCTGTGGGCTTTACATCATCTCTTAATATTTCAACCATCATTTTATCCTTATTTCATTGAACTAAGTCACAAGTTTTCATATACTCATTTCTTTAAGCAACGTTACATATATTGTTGAATTGTTATAATTACATTAGTGTGCTTATTGCTCTTAATTGTACTTGGATTATAAGATTATTTTATTGAACATTATATTTGTTTAAATGTCCTATTATTAAGATTTTTCCTTCTATTGTTTTTGTGTCATCCTTTTGTCATGTTGTAGGCCTTTATTAAGCCAACGTTGTGGGTTTGTATCAAGCTAATTTTAGTCTTTTATTAAGCTGATGTTATATGTCTTATTAAGCTGCTGCTTGTACGAATCTTTGGTCCAATGTTTAGTGGATTACCTAGTTTTTCAACCATTGTGGACATAGATCTGGGTTTTATATCGAACCACTCAAAATTATTATCTTTGTATTTGCACTTACACAAATACTTTCAAAACCTAACAACATTTTTCTAAAGTAAATATTATTAGAGCTAACAAGATTAAGGACACAAAAGTCTTATGTTGTTATCTACTACTTGAATTTGAGTTGTCTTAAAATTAAAGTTTGCATAATTCATCCTCCTATAATGGCCATTGCACTCCTTATTTTTTTAATAAATGGTATCGGAGTGTAAATGCTTCTAATGTCTAAACAATCTGGATAAAATTCACAAAATGTTACGCAATATCATAGTCGATCATGTTATCCTTGAAGGGGGTTTTTTGATTTGTCCACCTTTGTTTAAAAGCGTTATCTATTTGTATTACAAAAGTTGAATGTGTATTTTTCTTGAGCCTATTAATGTAAAGATTTGGGATATTGTGGAGAATAGTTTTGAATTTCTTATTAAGAAAGTAGATGTTGCCTTGGTTAGAAAGACTTTAAACAAACCCACTCCATGAGAAAGCATAAAATGCAACTCAATGCCAAAACTTTAAACATCCTTCATTGTGGTCTCTTGGCCATCAAATTTAATAGTCCTGAACCTTAAGATAGCCAATGAAGTGTGGGAGAAGCTTAAAGCTATATATGAAGGGGCTAGCCAAGCAAAGATTAGCTTGCTTATGCATGATTATGAACTGCTTTGTATAAAAGGAAAGATAATTAAAGTTATGCTTATTCGTTTTACATGATTGTGGATTTGTAGAACACAAATCCATTTGAATTCCAAAATCTAAATCTTAATTTGTGATGTTCGTATTCATGCCTCCCTTCTTTTAATCAGAAAGGGATAGAAATATTTTGAAAGCATGTTGTTTAGTATTAATTCTTAAGAATGTTTATTTACTAGTTTTATGGTGTTTCTTTAAATTTTTATATGCATCAATTTAAGAGATAAGATAATAAACCCTTTGACTAAATTTATATAGTTTCTCTACTAGTAATATTTAATTTCATTTTAATCTATGATTTCAACACTTGGTTTTTTATTGTTAAATTATTCAATTTTATAGTTGTGTTTGTTTGATTTTATTTTTGTTTTATCTTTTGATGCATAAAAAATAAGATAAAAAATGTGAGAATGAAAATTATTCATTGCATCCTAAGCTTAAACAATAATTGTGTTAGTTGTAATACCAATTATGTTAATTATGTACTTTGAGAAGGAGCATAAATGTAAGGAGAGCATTTTTATGCTCGAATGATTTAATATCTTCTTATTTCTATATTTATTCAATGATTCTATCATCATTCAAAAGAAGAAATTACTATATCTAAGTCATTGCATCACTTGTTTACTAATAATAAAATTATTATATTATTATTATTAATATTGTTTTTAAGTGTTTTTAGATCACATAGATTAATCATATAACGAGTTTGATC
Organism: Vanilla planifolia; assembly: GCA_023846275.1. Taxonomy (NCBI): domain Eukaryota; kingdom Viridiplantae; phylum Streptophyta; class Magnoliopsida; order Asparagales; family Orchidaceae; genus Vanilla; species Vanilla planifolia. The sequence goes on from CM043870.1 coordinate 23,627,764, forward strand.
AGTTGGCTTAAAGAGAATAACAGAGGCATTTGGGTATAAACTATAACTGGCACAAAGAGAAACACATGCTTGAGCAATACTTAGAGAACATTTTTATAAAATCATCTTTATTAATAATAGAATATTAAAATTTATAACAATTTCTTGGGACATTAGGATTCGGTGAGATTTAAGTAAATGTTTAAATGATTTCAAATTCACCAATATAGATTTTTGGCTAAAGCGTACATCTCATTTAGGTTTATATTCATATAAATATGCATCAAACTAGTATAATGCTCATATGTTATATCATTTATTATTGCATAATCAAGTTAACATTGAAGAATGAATGAATTGAGTGTAGAATGCATTGTTAATATTAATCATACTTGTGCAATGTCACTATCGTATAATATGACTAATTATCTTATGGTATCAAATAAAGAATTGATCTAATGTGATCCTGAATTATATTCCTGATTATAATATTTTCATAAGTACAATATACTTATCGTATAAGTATACTCTTGATTTACCTGAGAGATAGTTGTGGTTTAGTACTGTTGAGCTTGTACATGTACGATACCATTATCATACAAGTATGTTGATGAATTACCCGAAAGGTGAGACTTAAGATTTAGAAGTACTAAGCTATATACAATACGATCATCTATAGTAATTGTATGAAGTATTCTTCCTTAGGATCAGACATGGGATTGAACCGAGTGAAGAGAGTGTGAACTGAATTGTAGTATCGTATAATTATGATATACTTGTCGTACTACATGTTAGAATATGAGTTGAAGACTTAGGTTGTGAGCGAGTAGATTTTTGTTATATTAGTAGGATACCAATTCCATACCAATACGATATCAATTTACTTGAGAAGCCTAAAATAAGCCTTGGTTCGTGAGCAATTTTGAGTAGTATTAATATGGTTACTATCATATAAATATGATATATTATAATTAGTATTTGTGATCTTGCTATAATAGTCATTATATTATATGAATGTGCATTGTATAGCATATTCCTAAGAGCACAAAAATTGAACTTAAAAAGATTTTGTTATATTCGTATTAGACAATGTCATCATTGTATTTGTACGATTTATCTATATTAAGAAAATGAACTAGTGGGATAGTTTCATTTAGGTGGACGATGCTTAATGTTGCATCGTACTTGTAAGATCTATTGAATCGGATAGTACAATCAATTCTAGAATGTAATGACTAGCTTGAATAGTTTCTTGTAGATGTTAGAGTGTTTTTGAGCCATTTGAGAGGACTAAACATTAGAGAAAAGGTTGACACTCAATTTATTATTTGAGAGAGCTACTTATTAAAATCATCTTACACTTAAAGGACTTAGAGAAAGAAAAAACTAGATTTTATATTATCTCTCATCATTTTCGCCATCATTTCAATCTTCTTTCATCGAGCTAAGTTGCAAGTTTTCTTATACTCATTTCTTAAAGCAACAATGCATATGTTGTTGAATTTTTATAATCACCTTAATGTGCTTCTTACTTAATTATACTTAAGTTATAAGAGCTTTATATTTACTTTGTCCCATTGTTGAAACTTTATCTTTGTCACTTTTGTATCTGTGTTTTGACCATATTGGTAGGCTTTTATGAAGCTAGTGTTGTAGGTCTTTATTAAGCTGAAGTTATAGGATTTTATTAATCTAGTACTTTCAAGGTCTTTTGGCCCAATGTTTAATAGATTTCTTAACTTTTTAGTCAGGGATAGATGTAGATTTAAGTTTGGATAGAACTATTGGAATTATTCTCTTTACCTTACTAGCACTTACACAAGGGTTTTCAAAGCCTAAAAACATTTTTTAAAACAAATTTTGTTAGAGTTAATAAGATTAAGAATGCAAAAGTCTTTCATAGCCATTTGTTATTTGAATTTGAGTTAGCTTGAAATTGAAGTTCGCATAATTCACCCTCTTTGTAGATATTGTGCTTTCTGCTTATTTTTCAATGGCATCATGTTTATTGGCCTTGCAATTAAGCTTTTCATCGCCTTGCTCCTTTTCTCTAATATCATTCTGTAGTTTTCCTTTACTGCTTAAAGGTACTTTAGGCTATGTCCAAAAACTAAGTGAAGCTCAAAAAAAGTTTCTTAACCAAGTTTGTTTTAAAGGATAGTTATGGTGTAAGCCTTCCTTAAATACAAATACGGCCTTTTCATGGTTATTACCATAAATCTCCATCGTCATCATGTTACAGGGATTCACAAACACTTACAAGGATTCTAGTGTTCCTTGTTTGAATTTAAATAGATATTGATTTATTCTTATAGAAAAAATGAAAATAACATTCTTCTTCAATTTAATGAAGGACTAGCCTTGAGCCGAGCCATTTAAAAGGCAAAGATTTGGTATTTGCACCTTCAACAATTCTTGAGGTGCTAATTGTTCACTTAATGGTGAATATGTGATCCCTTAGATCAATATTCCTCTCGTAGATGTGTTAAGGTGGTAAAGCACAAAATGATTCAATGACTTCATTAATAAGCTCTTCTAAGAAAGGGAAAAACTACCATTGGTGTCTTGCTCTTTTCATGAGAAGATTGCCCTAGCAGCATTGCATAGTTCATGACAAACATTATGTTGCCTTGAACGGCAATAGTCCTCCTTTTCCCAAAACTTCTCTAGCCTTTTCTGGAGCTTGTAGTAGAAGCCTGAGGATCTATTCAGCAAGGAATGATAGATGAAGTAACAATTGGTTCAAACTCAAATGTCATCTCCATTGTTGACTATAATTTTTATGAGTAAAATAGGATCCACCAAAAACTTTCTTCAGAAAAAATGAAATATATCATAATCAAAGGTCCAGAGTATAGAGTCAAAAGGACAGAAAGGAGTATATATGTGGTTTCAGCTTCTAAAGGTGCAACCAATTATCAACGGAAGGCTTAATATACAGCTTTCACCTGAACCCCAAGGGGTTTATTTCATGATTCACATTAAATAAAACCAGTATCGTGTTTTGCAAACAAACCTTGACAAGCTGCCTAACATTTACTCTTTTAGATCCATACTTCTCACAAATAGAATCAGCATAAACCTCATATTGTTCAAGAATCTGCAAAAAAGTTTAAAGGAATTAATTAGTTAATGCACGCTGCTTTGGTTTTTACTAGACAATGGATGGCTGAAAAGATATAGAAATTGTTTTGCTTAGTGTACCTGGCGACGTGAAAGATTATGAGAAGGAACTCCATATATTGCACCATCAACACGTCCAATAGTGTACCATGGGCTGCAGGTGCAGTAAACCGTTGCCATCACCAAAGTAAACAAAATCAACGACACACAATAAGACATTTTATATAAACAATTGTTCTAATAGGCAACATCCAGACTAGCACAAAAACCTAAAGAAGGATAAAAAACACTGCACTGGTTGATTATCCAGCCTGAGCATGGCTATTTGCAGAGTTTTTGGTCGGCTGCAGATATTATATTAATAGTTACTTTTTTGTAAACCCAATTTCATTTCTAAAATGAAAAAGCTACATATGATGTGATGAGATGTTATAAAATAAAAATTGTAAGCTTTCCAACCAGGCATATGGAAAGCTAAACAATCATGAAGTGTGAATAACTCACACCAATATATCCCACAAAAATCAAAGAAAGTGGCCACCCCATAGGAACAAGAAGCAAGTATCAGATGGTCTATAATAATCGTTGAATCTATAATAGACAAGCACTCTTAAGTCGTTTAATGTGGTTGGACAATCTAATGCAATAACATCTTTCAGCATCTTCTTATCAATGGAATTGAACAACTCAAAGCACACAAAAGATCAAACTACCCAACCAAATCATTTGGTAGATTCAAACAGAACAATCATCCAAAAAAACATGTACTATTGCCATCTGCAAGGTGAGTGGAGCATCTGACGAAGCTAGAAGAGCTATTTGGATAGTTTGATCAATTAAATCAAACCATACACCCATAAGCACAGAACATGTAGAACCAGGAAAGTGCCCACGAGATGAAAGCAAATGAATAATGAGAAAGGCCATGGGTTGAATAATATTCAATGGCGGAAGAGCAAGTGGAGGAAATGACAAGGGAGAATTCATCAGCAAAGATAGCAATGGTATAATCCACGTTACTGGGGGTCCTTTTGAATGGAATATTCTATTTTTTTTTTTTTTCAAATATGATAATCCAATAGTGCCAGAATAGTGCTTCTCTTTGCAGGCGCATTGTTTGCTTAAAACCAATGAATAAACTCGGAATGTGCAGTCCAAGATATCTCTACAAAGCATGCCCAAGTGTAAGTTATTGAGAAAGCCCTTGGAAGGCCAACATTAAGAAAATAAAAGGGGGACCACATCAATGTAAGAATTACAAAAACAGCATAAAGATGTCCAACTTAGGCCAATATGAGCCATGGAATAGAGGATTTGAACTTTCCCCAATAGTTTATCCAAAGAAAGAGTTATCACGAGACAAAATGATCCACGCGTGGCTCCAAGGTATAAGATGTTCTTAACCAATCACCATCTTTTTAAATGCAAATAAAGGTAGATACATCAAACTTCTAATGCCAACAAGCATTCATCAGACCTCTTATTTGCTATTTGCCATTGAACATTATCATACTGCCAAAGGAATTGTCTAAGGGAGACAAGTCCTTTGGCTAAAAAATGAAGGCTCCAATGTTACTTAGAAGTGACAATTGCACTAAGTATCATCTTGAAACTCTTCATAGTCGATCGTCTCAAGTTTAGCTTGCCTTCCTCATAGGATTCTTACCCTTGTTGATTCTGAGAATGACTACCTTAGGCCAACTTATGGCTCTCGACTAGCTCCATTTATATTGCTATCAAGGCCTTTTGATGGTATGGCTAATTTATCATCGTTCTTTAATCTATACTTAAACTTGCCCTTGTTGCCTCTCAAAAAAAGATTTTAGGGCTCAACATGTAGTAGTATGGTCGTGAACTTTGACGCAATACAAAAAGGGTTCCTCCTCACAACCTAACTTGTAAGATTCAAATGTAAGTCAACCTTCTGTTCATATTCATTTTAGCCCTTACAACTCCTCTCAACATCACTCTCATCTGACAACCTTTACCTACACCTAAACACATCATAAGACCTCCCTCTAAACTTGGTTGAGCATGATTGGATAAAACATGAGAAAACGTATTATAATTTTATCAAAATAAAGATAATAAACATATTAATTAATTTCATTTGCCTACAATGTCTTAAAGAACTAATGTTGTCGCACACGCAATATCAAAACTGTTATTTTAGTTGGTAAGTCCAGAATAATTGACATCTGTTTATTGATTTGAGAGAAAATACTAGGAAACAAGAATAAAGTCTTTGTTATTATGGCATTGAACCAATAGGAACAAAGTTAAATTTCTTAGTATTAATGAGATGAATATTAATAGCTTTCCAAAGAAATAAGGCTGCCACATAGACAATGGTGCTGCAATGCTTTCAGATTAAGGACAAGTGAGACAAGTCGAGCTGGTCATGTGAGAAGGATAAATTGCTTTGTAAAGGCTTTGAAATGAGGGATTCTTTGATGCGACATAGGCATGTTCTCTGAGGTTAGCATCTCCAACCAACCTCCTATCCCAAGTCCACATTGGAATAATAGACAATCTCCTTGGTGATTGGCTATCCCAAGCAATTCTTCTAGCGAATCTGCCAACTACTTTGCTTCAATACAACAACCTAATATCTCCTATGCTCTCTCAGCCACATTGCTTACCATCTTCCAGTGGGGCCATGGAAGTGGATGTGTCAATTCCTCCTATCTAGTTATGGAGTCACACAAGTTTTCACAAAACCTTGTTTTTGACTCTCGCATTGCTAGCTATTTTGTTGTTTGTCAAGACCTTAACCCAAAAGGAGAATTTGTTGAGGCATGCCAATCCACTCCTTGGAATTTGGCAACAATGATTGTCTGTAGAGAGAAAAAGAAAAAAAAAAGGAGAAGATTCTTAGGAGGGAAGTGATAGCCCTTTGTCACTAGCATCTTGCCGTTGTGCCACAAATCGCGATGGATAATCCTCTTTTGGTCTCCATTCCACCCCATTTAGTAGTTGTTCCATTTTCTTTGACTCCCATTTCTACTTCAATTTCGGCTTATGTAGCAGTCTCTTTTTGCTCAAGTAGTTAAGGGAGTTATAATCCCATCTTTTTCTTCGATTGCAGCATTTCGCAGCCTTTCTAGAGGTCCGCAGCACATTCATGACAATCCTCTGCGAACATCGTTTCATTGCACCCCAAGCCTTCTACTATTGTGGATCTGTTGACATCAATCGCACGTTCATCATAGATCAACAGGCTATTATGAGAATGCCACCGCTTAAAAGGCAAGTCTTTAATTATTTTCTCTAAAGAGGATGTGAATTCTCTTTCTAGAATTTCAAGTTTGTTTTGATTGAAAAATTCTCTTTAGACCCCCTAACAACTGGATTTGCAGATTGCTTCTCAATTGAACTCTTAGATCCTAAACATTTTAATTCAATTTAAACAAAAAGAAGATTTCCTTAGGTGTTGGTTGCATGGAATTTGAACCTTCTACGAATTTCCCAAGATAACGTTCAAGTGGTCCCCTTTTTTCTTCACCGAGTTCGATTCTCCAATTATGCCTATTTGAATCCCACTTCTCCATTTGTTAGTGCATGTCTTTAGTAAGAATCTCCTTTTCTTTATAGGTCAACTTATTAGGAAACCCCTTAAGGTTGATATAGCAATTGTTTCCCTTATTAGCTCACTGTTTGCCTTACTTTGTTGTGTGATGAGCTTAAGCTGAAAGTAGGATAAGCATAAAATAATGTCAAACAAAAATACAAAACATTAATGTGAATGTCACTAAAAAAATAACGAAATAGAATCACTTAATGTAAGATCAACTATGCCTTTGAGATTAGCAATAGTTGCCAAATTCAACAACAAAATGAAATTTCAGTAAACCACATCAAAATGCCTGGAAAGGTTAGTATAACTCTTCATACTTGTTATATGCAGCACGACCAACCATTACGCCACTTGCCCCTTTCCCTAATGCTGCATCAACCTGCAAAATTTACAAATTAAGAAAGAAATGAAAAACAAATATCACATACAATTTTTTTATTGAAAGAACAGTAAAAAATATAGTTTCAGGCCCAACGTTCAACACAAAAGATATGATGACAAAGAAAAAGACCACCTTGGCTAATGTCACATGCATGTCAGACTAGCTAGAAATAGCCCAACAAATCTATATCAATAAATAAAAAAAAAATTCTTCTCTGAGGGGGTTATAAGAACATGAAGTAGAAAATTAGGATTAAAATGGTGGACAAAAGTACTACAACCTGCTGAAATAAGAGGAAAAGCAAATTCAGAATGAAATTGTGGACAAAGACACTGCAGCTTGCTAAAACAATAGAGTAAAAGCAATTTTTGACAATTGATAAGTATGGGTACAAGATGATTTTAATTCATGGTAAAACAATATCAGCAATAACAACAAATAAACTTCAATCTTACCAAGTGAGATCAATTACAAGAATTCTCTAATTTTATTTCCCTCTTTCAAATAATACCTCTTTTTTCTTGAAAACATGGCCAAAGCCTACATTGAACTCAATTAAGGAAGATCATAGATGAAGTTAACAAACAAAATAGTCTAAAGCTCATGTGACAGGAGCATACACCTAACCCAAAGAAAATTAAGATGCATAGCTTGTTTAGCAACCCAATTGGCAATAGCATTCCATTCCTAGTAGATGTAAGGTCGTAGTGGCCGAAGAGTTGCCTGGTATCTGGAAGAATTTAGATCCAACTTCAGGAAGGTCAGCAGCTCAATGCAAAAAACAAATTGTCGAATTGGACTCAAAACAAATGTTGTGGTGGAAGTGGAAGTGAGAGGAGGCCAAGTTGATAGCCCGAATGAGTGCTATCCTCCATAATAAAAGGAGCAAAGGAGAATTCCCTACAGTCATAGATTAGCAAGGGACAGCTTAAGTGATCTCAAAATACAATCCTAATGCTAGCTCTACTATTGTCAACAACTGCAGCATCACAGTTTGCTTTATCCACTGAGCATAGGACGTTAAGGTGGGACCCAAGGGACAGGATGGTCCCACCGATCTAGATTTGCATGAAGAAAAGCACCTACTTTTGAGTAATGAGCTAAAGCAAAGCACCTAAATGTAACGTAAGCTTTGCATGGATTTTCAAATTCCTGTTCCTCCAAATATAATATAATGCAACAGCAGCATATGTAATGACATCCCATTGTATACTCATTCATTGCCCTTCATCTATTCTAGTAATGACAGAAGAGAGTTTAAATTCCTGTGAACGAAGGGACATTGCTGGGCCATACGGCCTATAGGCTATTTTTCATGACCATAATGCATAATCAATAGTTTCAACTGTAGAATAGCTCCAAAGAAAGCCGAGCTCGACCACCAAACCCTCGTCAGTACAACAACCCTCCAAACTTTTCAAACGAAGACAAGGAAATGCGACTACACCTTAAGTTTCCACAACCACACTCCCAATGGTGCAATTCTGCTCCGGACTTTGAGGGAATTGTAGTAAAGACATCTGCTACTTGGTTGAATGGTTTCCAAATGTTTTCATGACAATGTGTCATCCTTACCTTTCGGTGCCCGATTGCTGTAAGCAATTCTACATGAAACCTACATCCCAAAAAACTATTGTAGCATCTCAAAATTCCACTTTCTTGCCTCATCAATAAATGAGTCCATCCCATATGGCAATTCCTTATTCATGTTCAAAAAGGTAGGCTAACGACTAATAGCTTCAGGACCAATCCAATTATCAGCCATAGTAGAGCATTTAACCTCATAAAGTTGTCTACCATAAAAAAAAGTTTCTATGCTAAAGAGTCACCCCTCCTGAGCTCAAACATTGACTGTCGACAACCATATTTTGCATGCAAAACCCTCACCATAAGGCATCTTCATGGCCAAAACTTTGTGAACATGCCAAGCAACCAGTGCAATCTGCCATACTTCAAAATCTATGAATGCCCAGTCCATCTAACTCAGGCAGAGTGACTATATCCCAATCAACATAGTGGAGGGAGTGCAGCTGGGTAGACCCATTCCAAATAAATTGTCTTGGGATGCACTCAATTTTGGTTGTAATACCAACTGGCACGAGCGTGACTCAAATAGAAAACTGAAATTGCAGTGAGGACAGAATTTATCAGATCAATTCTACCAGCCGAAGATAGGGACCTTACAGCCTAAAAAGCAAGCCAATTGATGGTAGCTTGAGTCAGGTGAGCAAACTTAGATATTTTCAGCCTTCTATCAGACAAAGGCATACTCAAGTACTTGATTAAAGTGGCTTGTTTCATCTTTAGTTTTTAGCAATCATTTTCCACTTTTTGGAATTCAACACTATACTAAAAATAACACATTTGCTGTAGTTGACAATCTGGCCTGAAGCCTCACAATATTAGTTAAAAATCTTTTTGAAGGTGGAAGCAACTAAGGTTGTGGCCAAACCATAAGGTAACACATCATTAGCACACAATAAGTGAGCAATATTTGGTTCGGTCAAGCAAATCTATGTACAAATTGGAGAACAAGTACTATCCTGCTTATGAATTAGAACGGAAAAGAATTTACATGTGATGATAAATAGGTATGGTGACATGGGACATCCTTGGCAAAGCCCACACTCTGCCATGATCCATAGAAGCCTCCAACCATTGCATAGAATGCCAAACCTTGGAAAAGTAACACAGACACTGATCCAAGCACACCAAACATCAAGAAATCTCATCTGTTTAAGCATGGAAAATTCCATTTCGTTTTGTCACATGCTTGTTCTATGTCTAGATTCAAAGCTATAAGGCTGTCCCATGATGTTGAAATTTGCATAAGATGCACCAGATTTTGAGCCATAATAATGTTATCATATATAGATCTATCACTCGTAAACACATCTAGCTTAGAGACAATAATACCCAAATGGACCTTTTGTAATTGTCTAACCAGAATATTGGCAGCAAGCTCATATATAGAATTGGAAAGACTTATGGGTCAAAAATGGCCCAGGTGAGATGCTCTTGGCCACTTTGGAATAAGCACTATTAGAGTGCCCCGTCATTGTGAAGGCATCTGAGCAAAAGTGAGAGAATCTGATAGACAGCCCTTAAAATGTCAACATCAACGAAGTCACAAAAGCCCATGAGATACTCAGCCGTGATTCTAGCCAGCCTTAGTGCCTTATTCATATGAAGGGAGTGCATGGCCCACTTAATCTCCTACTCAAATATAAGAAAAGCAAGCCTAGCAACCTACTGGACTGTGAGAATAGATCTTAATGGAGGAAAAGCTAGCTTCTGCAATACTGGAATATCAGGCGTCTATTTCAAAAATATTGCATCAAAAGTATTTAATAAGAACTATAGTGATGTCATCCATTTGTGTCACAACCTGTCCAATAGTTACTATAATTATTTACTAACAATGCAGTAAAATCAAAACATAACAGTATAAAATAAGGATACTAATACTAACAATAGACAAGGGTAACAAAAAACAACTAATTATTTTTATATTTAAACCATTTTCATTAACAAAATTATAACAAAAGATATTACTTGCATACCTACTACAGCTCAACTCAGAGACAGTGTGTTAACAAAATCTATATGTACAAAACACCATATTCACAATCAACTCATACACAACTTTATACATCCTCTATTTGTGAATTTATAACATGTCCTATAACATAAATAAAGATGTGAACATACAATGTTCAGCAAGTGAATTTTTATATAACAAATAACATGGTATGATAACAAGCACAACATAAAAAACAACATGCTTAAAACATAAGTGCACACACACACACACAAACTTTCGATTTTATATATATATTCGATAATTTCCAAATACACATTGCGTAATTTTTCTTTTTCAATTCTGTTTTACAATTTTTTTCTTTCTTTTTATTTTATTCTATTTTTAACTAGGCCAAAATTTTTCCAAAAAATCATACCCAATATTCCTATTATATCTCATCTCATTTCTATATAAAATAAATCACATTATCACTAGATCTCTACTCATAGACATAACATAGCTAAACGATCATATCAATCACATATAAAATGCATAATATGCTAATAGTAATAGCAAAGGTTTATGATGACATCTCATAATTCAATATAAAACTAATACCTACCATACCCAGCACCATGTGTCAAAACTCATCATTTATCATAGAATCATGAGGGGTCTAAAAAAATTTCACTTTTTATTCTTTTTTCTTTTTAAACAAGGTATTTGATCATATTACACTTATATTATATTATATCATGTACTTATCTTTTTATTTTCTATTTCACTCTTATATCAAAACATATAATGATGCACAATAAAGCTAAAAATTATATTTACTTATATTAAAATTTAACTGAATTCACCTACCTGGGTTTTCGATTATCTCTCAACTTCCCATCACTTCTTTTTCCCTTCATTTCTTACAAAACAAATTAATAATTTATCAAATTTTATTATTTAATCTTCTTCTTCCAACTATTTTGATTAACCTATACAAATGTCAATACCAAAAGGAATCATAATTAAATACTAAACTTATTACTTTTTCTTTAAATTCCATAACAGCCCAATATCTGACCTTAATTTCCCCACTTGCCCAATTGAAGCTTTACAGTTTTAACCTGAAGTTGTGTTCCCAACAAGAAGCTTCCTTTGCCACTCTTAGTAATACAACAGCAACAACAAATCCTTTGAACATCCAAGGAGCTATATCTAGATACATGCTCAAATATAACTGAAATGAAAGCAAATCACCTTAGATACAGCTTTTACAATACTAGCCGCTTAATAGCTTTTAACTGCATGACAGCCATTACAGCCACCTTACCTAAACAATATAAATGAAATTTCAAGCTAAATTCCCTTGGAAGCCAGGAAAACCAAAAGTTTCACCCAAATAAATCGATTATCTTACCCACTATGTACAGCTTTGTTGAAAAACACAAGGAAGACAGCATTTACTGATTTACTTTCTTCCCACAAGACCAAGGCATGGAATCCCTTCGCACCTTGGCAAAACTCTCCCCTTCTTTTTTTTGGTTTGTTTTTTTTACTGATAAAAAAATGGAAAGCCTTAATGCCTGTGGCCGAGAAATAAAATGCTGCAAAAGCCTTACCTGCTATGACGTCTCTCTCTCAATTGTGGAAGCTCAACTTCTCAACTCTCTCCCAATCCATCCTTAATAGGGTTGGGGTGCTTCTCCTTGCCTTTGCTCTCGTCGCCCTCATGCTCTTCCTTGCTCGAGATCACCAATGCGATGCCTATAACCCCCTCGATTTCTTCCTGAGCAAAGGGATCTCGAAGCTTTAGGTTGTCCCAGCAACTAAGGGAAAATTTTTAAAAAAAACACTTAATTAATTAATACAAATAAAATTTATTTCTTCTTATTATTTTTTTATTATTTTAAATAACAATGGCTTTAAAAATTAGTTAAAATTCAATGAGGACTCCAAAAATTTTGCAACAAAAATAGAATTTTTCTTTCAATTTTCTACTCAAAATTACAAAATATACATACCTCATTTTACAATATTTGTAGAAATTAAGACATAATTTGGTTGTAAAAAACACTCCTGACATCCATTTTAGTGTGAAATCTATCTTTAATTACTTAACTTGGGTTGGTGATATTGGCAGTGATTCCACCATGTTAATATGAGTCTCTTATTAAGAGAGGATTAGATCAGTTGATCTACGATTGTAGGGAGAGAAATTTTTCTTTTTCTTGTTTTGCAATGCTGAATTAATTGGAGAGATCCTTGGTTGAGTTTTTCTATCCATAGTTTTCTCTAAAAAAATAACATCTTTTTACTTCTGTATTTTTCTATGTGAGATCTTTTATCATAGCAATACAACTATGCCTAGAAGGGATTCTTCCAAAATTCATGCTAGTTTTACATTTTCTTTCTCCAAGACCACCCCTTGTAAATCCTTACCAATGCAAAGTATACCACCTAAAGGGGTTTTTCAAAGGTATGCCACAAGTTTGGTATCAACGAAATCACTTCTATATAAGGAAGAATTTCCATAGAATATCTATAAAAAAACCTTGCATAGAACAATTGAGAAGCAAAAAGATTGTAGAGTTTGACAATTTTTGCAACAACAATACAACAAAGGAATAAAGAAACATCTTGGCGCAAAAAGAGGAACCAACTGAGCACTTATTGCAACACTGGCTCAAAAAGTACAAATAAAGGAGTTACTAAGATAGAAAGACATTGATAGTATCTCTATACAAGAGCCAAAGGACAACCCTACTCTAATTCAAGTGGGGCATGGAAAAAGCTCGTCAATTGATATTGACAATGATGATGTAAATACCACAAATCCTTTTAGCAACAACAAACTAAAGCCTTCTAAGACAGAGGCCAACATCAACTTGCCAAATTATGGTGAGAAGACGGAAGCCAAAAAGATTCTTGAGAGGATCAACTAGAGATCTATTTCTCTACTTATGGTAACTCTAATGTTGATAAAGTTTCTGTCATGTGTTTGAAGCTCAATCATCATGATCTTATATAGTGGAACAAGCATCTTAATCCAAGAAAAGCACAAAGGCATAGATAAAGCAATTTAAAGAGAGACTTATATGCAAACTAGCCAATGACAAATGAACATGAGGAATGCCAAACTTGGCATAGCTTGTGATATCATAGAATTTTGATAGTAGGCTATTATGCTTATAGTTGACCTAGAGATGGCATTAACAAGTACCTTTTAGTCTACCTGTCTACATCGCATTAAAGCTACATTTGTTCCCAATCCTAGAAATTAGTTAGGCCAATCTATTTTAGAGATGGCAAAGCATAAATTGAAGAGGGGCGAGGAGCAATCACAGAGCAACATAGGTTTCAATTGTGATTACATTAAGCAAAAAAAGACAAATTGAATGCATAAATCATCAACAAATAATTCTAAAAAGATTTGTGAGCATTTGCATTGCAAGTAAACTAAAGATCTTAATGAAAAATATTAGGAACTTCCTCCTAAACTAAAGTCACCAAAGGCTAAGGAGAAGCAAAAGAAAGAGCATGACAACCATGTTGTCAGTTAAGATACTTTGCTTTAGAAGGGATGAAGATTATTCATGTCTTTCAATAACAATAATGTTGAGGGAAAAGGAGGAGAGCATTGTTCAACCAAGGGAGAAGCTTTTCCACATTAAAGTTTTGTTTAAACATACATTGGTGTGGGCAATCTTTGAAACAAGATGCTCAACCAACCTATTATCGCAAGACTAGTATAGGAGCTAAGCTTAAATACAAAGGCAAATACAAAGCCATATATGCAAGGGTAAACATCTAATGACATGTAACACAAAGTGATAAGACAATGCATTTTCTAATTATTCATTCCAAGAAACATTGTCAACGAGATTATCTATGATGCGGTTCTGCTTGAAATATTCAATATGATGCAATGGAGACCCTACTTACGGGACAAAGAGCCCATCTACTATTGTCCAGCTCATAATATTGTCTAATTAAGGGTAATATCTATTATCTTGTCACATTTAGCCTTAAAAAAGATGATGGTAAAGAAATTGATTATATATTTTCTTAAACCTATTTTACAAGAAAATTTTGGCAAAGTTAAAGCTATCTTGATAAGATATTCCTTTTGGGCTGAAGAAGAAATAAGTTTCCTTGGTGAAAGAGATATGGCCCTATATGACTCGAATAGAGACTATTTAGTGATTCTAGCATTTGACAACAGTAATAATATTGTTGTTTGGCTTCCTATTGGGCAACATAAATAGAGCAACCCTTTTACGAAGCATAATCTTTGCTGAAATGGCTTAAGGAGAGTTTTAATCTTACTAATGAGATTTGAGTGACTTCATCTAAAACAACAAAACCAATAGTGAGTCTTCTCTTCTTTAAGAAAGGGATCCCAAGATCACAGGGGGTCTTTCGTTGATGCATGATATTGTGATCCCCAAGTTGCAAAACTTAAAAATCAAAATCCATAATCAAGACAAAAAATGGTTTTTCTACCCAACTTGATTGGATTATTCAATCATGCAAGACCATCTAATTCATAACATGAAAAATTGGGGAACGCGATCAGTTTGTTCAATATGCCTAATTGGACTGTCCAATTAGATTGATCGAAATGTCAGATTAATCCAATCATGATATGACAACATAGGCAATGGCATAATGTTAAGGAAATGTAATAGGCTCGATCAAACGGCACAATTCCATGATCAAGACATAATTTTTAGCTGGAGAAAATTCCAAAGACAAAGTTTGCAGAATTATCCAAATTTTTAATTTGATAAATCTACTTGGACTGATAATTCCTAAAGCTATCCGAAGGGATTCTAGGATAGATCCTAAGAGCTTAAATGAGGATTTGTGCTTATCTAATTTCTCACTTAGATAAGAATTATTTCAAAATTAAAGGTGCCGTTCAAATTGTGAACCATGAGACCTTAAACATATAAAGGCACTTAAAAACTCCCAAATGGATAATTCTGCTTTTCTAACTTTGGGAAATCCAAAGCAATCCCAAAGAGAGAAGCCTAGCTATAGTTGAGTGCCCTAATTGGGTTGATGAGATTGCTAAAGTTTTCATCAAAAAAATTTCCATTCTATGCTATATCTGCTAGTCACAGTCAGAAATTCAGCACAACATAGTAGCAATGCAAACTATCACAATGGGACTAAATTAGCCCAATGCTCCATAAAAAAAGTTTCTTACAGAATTTAAATGCATACAAGGGGTAATGCATGCAAATTCCTACAATAGTTTCATTCAAAAGAAAGATAAAATTAAAAACTACCTACCTTTTTACCTGTTCAATACTAGTAATGCCTCCATTTAGTGTGAACTGCAGTTCAGGGAAATCACGTAATAGAGCAAAATAATACTCATATCTGTAGACAACAAAACAAGTTAAGAAAATCTGGAAGATATAGATCACATAACTGTACGAATTACCTCAGAAAATGATGATAGTTCATGATAGTAACAAGGTCAAAGTTAATATCCATGGAATCACCCGCCTAGCAAACTGCCATTTTGCAAATTATTTGTTACTCATGAAATTTTTCCTTTCTAAGCATTCTCAAATACCTAAGATTTTAACAAAATCACAAAAACAACAAACAAACTTTAGTTGATTTCCTTGAGAAATTTTTAGGTCAGCAAGTTTTTGTTGAGCATTAGAACATGATACTTGGGAAAAAAAATAGGGTGCTCTTAAGTTTGTTCGTCCTTTAAAGTAATGGTTTTGATGATAACAATTCAGTAAGTGATTTTTGACTTGCTAATTCTTTTGTCTAGTGTATTTTTGAGAACAGTAGGTAAAGTTGGTAAGATCCGATTGCTTGAAGATCTAAGCTTTGAGGAGGATATCAAAGAATCTATCCATATGATGTCTCAAGACATGCAATTACAAGAGTTGTTCTTCAAGCTATATGTGCATGGATCTTGTTATTATTATTGTACAATATTCAGATCATTGAACATGATATGGATAGCTTTATCATTAGAGCTCAAAAACAAGGGCGAACAAACATTTCACGCCATGGAATAAATTTCAGTCCATTGGACAAATTAATATATCAGATATTCAAAACCTAGCAATGAGTTATAGAAAATGGAGTTTAGGGGTAGTTAATTTCAAAAAGTTAATCAAGATGGAATGATGCCTATTATCAAACAAACATTTAGTTCATCAAATTATATTAGTTTGTGAAGAAGAATCATATAATGTTGATCTATTATTTTCATAGAAAACTATTGTAAATTATAATATTTAATTAAACACAAATATGTAAACTATCACAATGGGACTATAACAACGTAAACTATCAAAATCAGCCTTCAGCCTGGAGGGACAAACAAAACGGCTGATATGTTATGCTTACTGTCCATTCCCTTTAAAGCAAAAAAAGTAGAAAATGAAAATTTGGATGACGCCATCCAGAAGGTCGAGCACTAACGAACAGAGATGATCAACTGATCGTTTGAATGATTTACCATGGCCAAAAACAGTAACTAAGTCCCAGTTCAATTAATAAGGGTAGTTGATTGTGACTTGGAGGATCTAGATTAATTAGGTAATAAACAGTATAGAAGAAGTAAAAATAGAATACTTCGAGCTAGAATCAAAGAAAATATTCCTACGTCATTTAGGTGAGATTTCACTACAAGATCATTATCTAAAGAAGCTTAAAAATGTTGTGATAATTTTTACATTCAATGGTATATCAAGATTGCAATTTGCATTAATATTCATTCTTTTCTCAAGCCACACTGCTTAATTTATGGTGATACTTTTTTCATATTCATACAGGGCTTCTTTGTATAATTCTCAAGTGCATTCTTAATTTATAATCACTTGTTCAAGCAACCCCCTTAGCTCATTTTCTAAGGAGGGCTTACCCTTGTGCTTTGTGTTAATGGTTTGCTTGAAACTATTACATGATGGCAATTTTTGGGATGTGCTTTATCGTGAAGAAAAGCAGTTGTATTAGGCTTATTTGTTAAATCAAATGAGTAGAGAGAGGATAGTAGAATCCTAAGGGTGTCTAGGGGTAGATGTCGACCAATTGAGGGAATATTATTCAAAAAAAATCTAGTGTGTGCTTCATGGTATGCTACTTAATGAATCTCATGCTTTATTGCAATTGCACATAATTTGTCCACCTCATAATTAGTAAATCTCTACTTACACAAGAAATTTAACCTATTATCTATATCCTTAACTGCTAAACCTTAAGCAAAAGCACCAAAAAAATAAAGGCATTTAGATAATAATCCTCATTTGCACATCATCTATTACATTGACATCAAGGCTTTGGGACCTTTTGGAATAAGAAATATAATTCTAGGACCATTAAGGGCACATTATTATGCATGATCAATCTATGTTGTTGGTGCACAAAGGATGCTAACTCATTAAAAAAAATGCCAAAAGCCTTATTAATATACTTACATGCACTTAAAGATGAGAGTGACTGATTTCAAAGACAATGCAGCTTCTAGTAGCCAATACATATATAATTTCAAGAGAATCTTATTGAGAATTCCTTGACTAAGGATTGATTGAAAGTTCATTTCATTGGAATAGTACAATTGTCAAATTGAAGATAAATTCAAGAGCCCTTTTCTTTTATTGATTGTCCCTATATCTTTTCAAATTCAACTAAAGCATCTTTCTATACTTTTGACATATGAAAAAAAGAAAATGCATCCACTAGATGTAGTCTTTTTGAAATCGTTCCCTTGCTTCTAATCCTTCTTTGTAGCATGTATCATTAATAAGGAACAATGAAATGATAAACTCATCCTAAAGAGACACGAGGGTTTAACACTATCATATATCTAAGAATGTTATGCTCTATTAGTTGTCAAATACTTTATAACCAAAAATTGAAAGTCTAAAATAATGACTCATGCAATACACATAAACAATATATATATGAATAATTGTTCTCAAACATGCAAGAGATACCCAACATCAATGGAGGCAATGAGAAGAAATTTGGTTGACAATGCAACTTATCATTTGTGTCCTCATGTCTTGGGATAGTCATGAGCAATATGCGAAGACATCTTAGCATGATGTGAGCACCAATTACCCATTCTATATCACATTGGTATAAGAGGTATGTCTTAGGCATAACAACACATAGCCACCATGACAATCAAATATATGGTCCCAACAGAAAATTAAGAAGTTATTCATCCAATGGATAACGAACAATAAGTCATAAATGCACAAAGAGACCTATTGATTGATAATGATCATGCACTTGAAAGATGAAGTCACAATCCCATATGACAACAACGGCTTCTAACCTTATGCATTTGTACAATCCCATATGAGAATAACAGCTTCTAATCTTATCCATTTGTAGCATGTTTGAAAGCTTGAGATTGATCACATGGAGAGGTTCATATTTTTTTTTGTTATATTCCACGTGATCTTTTCTATTTTTTGGTATATCAAGCCTTAAACAGTCCATGAAATGTAAGTTATGATCTTATAATCATAAATTACATTAATATGCACATATCATGAAACCTTACAGTTTATTTATGTGGTTATATATTTGTGCCATATTATAGCTAAATTAAGTTATGGATAATTTCATTTCATACTAACAAAACAATTATGCATCTACTCCACACTCTTCTAAAAGTAAAGTAGGAAGCTTTTTACACTTAGTGTTTAGACTAAACACCATGGGTTGTGGTCATTGAAGGCAAGGTGTGATCTGGCCAAATTATGCTATTTTTAAGATTCATCTTCAATTTCTAAAGATAATATAAAGCCATAGAAATATTTTTGTAAACCCTAAAGATTCTTTATAATGAATGTGAAAGAAATTAAAAATTCCCTATTCCTGCAAATGTCATGATATTGGTGTTGATGCTGAGAACATTTGGCATTGAGTCCAAAGAAAACCTCTGGTATTAACTTCAAAGGCTGGTTGCCAGTTGGCAAGGGTAAAGAAAAGCATGCATTGCAAAGCCTTGCAACTATTCATCTCCCTTTCTTAATGATATCCATAATATTAATGATGTAAGACGATTTGGGTTAACTAATATTAAACGAAGCTAATAATTTCCCCATGGCTGATACAAGAAAACATGCATTAAGAAATTGTTGATGCTTAAACTGCCGAGAAGAATTAACATAGACATGAGGCTTCGAAATTGGTGCCAAACTTAGGTCTTTTGCATCTTGGGCTTTTTTGAATTCTCTTGTTATGCTGCATTACTCCATGATGCATGCATCGTGCCTTCTCTCTCTTACAATGCTAAAAAATGGGCACAAAAGCTAGATGTCTAACATTTGCTAACATAAAGTTGCTAAAAGATGCTCATATATACACAAAAGGTGTATATTTACCACATCAAGCTTTGCCATCCAAAGTTGCATACAATATGAATGCATAAAAAAAACTTAAATATTTGAAGTTAACAATCTATATAGACTCGTCAACTCTAATTGCCTTTCTAGAGCCAAACTACAATTGCCAATGCATCGATCAAATGCATCTAGCTAAGACGAGCTTCTTTACCTAAACTTTGATAAATCCAACTTTTTTTGGTTGACAGACCTTTTCTTTTACTTTATTGGGACTAGCACACATTTAACATTGAGATGATTTTCGATTATGTCTGACAAAACTCCAAGCATGTCTGTCGATTGCCAAGCAAACACATCGAAATAATGTGACAAAATTTGGAGAAGTAGCCACTCCATAAACAATGCTTGAACGTTATTGATGCATATTGGTAGCTAGATGGAAATCAATCCATATGAAAATATTGTTCATCACAAAATACACTATAGGAGAAATCATCTTCATTTACAAATTGATGCAACATAGAGCATGCAAGAAAAATAAAATGAGTAACATAATGTTCATATAATCTTCACATTATCTCTTGCTCCAATCCAACTAGTTATTATGGATGTGTTCCATTGGATGAGCCCTATTGGCTCAACCTTGTTACTACCTCAGGCTTACTTAATAGTGATAGCCCTTTCCCATTAATAGTTGGATCAATAGAGTCATTGCTCCTCCCTTGAAGTTCACTATTTTGAAGTTATAGAAAAGCTTCGTCTCTAATTGTGCACAGGCATCCCACTTTTATAGCACTTCAACAATAGTCCCTAATTATTACTACCTTGTTAGCTATCTTGAGCAAACTTCAATCCCAATTGAACACTCAAGGGGACACCAATATTTGTCATCTAACACCTACACAAATGATGAGGACTCCAATTATGAAATCTACTTCACACCTTAATTCCCCTCAATGGTCCCCGTGAACCTTCAAGATTCGGCTAAGAAGAGCTTTCGATCCTTCTTCATCTTCCACGTCATTACTTAATTCTCCATCTAGAGTTTCTCGCAATTAGTGTAGAGGATCATTCAACAATAGCTATTGCCAATCATCCACTTGCAGAGATCCAACAATTTAACCTTTTCCCATATGAAAATGGCAACAATTAGAATGAATCTTCATCCTTCACGTTGAAGATGATTCTTTCTGAGAAAATTGAAGGCCCCTAGTTGCTCCAAGCTCTTCTCCTTAGTAGGCCTAAAATATCTAACATATGCAAAATGTTTAGTTAATTCTGTTGTAAATTGTCTGTGGCAAAACATATAAGAGGAGATGGGTGAATTATGCATTTAACAAATTTTCTATTTTGAAAACTTAAAAAAAAAAATTTATGCCTAAAAATAAACTTTGATTTTTTAATTTATTAACAAATAATATCAAAGAAACGAGACACCAAAATCTACAAAAAAAATTTGGCTATACGAAAAAATTCAAAAACTTTACTATTTTCACCTACAAAATTCCTACATTTTTAAATCTTTAAAACAAGAGTTACACAACTAATAAATGATGTAAATGTTACTTCGATGATATAGAAAAAGATTGTAGACAAAAGCAAGAAAAATAAAAACTGAAGGAAACTCACAGCTCCTATAATTGCACAGAAATTCATTGCTCATGATTTTGAATTTCACTTGAGCTCTGAATTTTTCACGTTTGATTCAATAGTTTAAATGTTTGATAAATGAATTCTATTTATAGTTGAAATAAATTCTCCAAAAATAATTCTCCCAATGGCTACAATCAGCTTTTCTGAAAGCTAGCCGTTACAGGTGATACGAACAAAGACAACAGTACAACTGTCATCCGATTTTGGGCGCACGGAGCAGATACAGTCCAATCGTAATCATTGATAAAGGGTCAAGATCTAATCGTAGTGAGATAAAAACTAGAATATTAGATTCGAAAATTGG
Organism: Vanilla planifolia; assembly: GCA_023846275.1. NCBI lineage: Eukaryota > Viridiplantae > Streptophyta > Magnoliopsida > Asparagales > Orchidaceae > Vanilla > Vanilla planifolia. The sequence continues at coordinate 23,649,640 of CM043870.1, forward strand.
ATGGACGGTGATGATAAACGGATTAATGTTCACAAAGGTGAAGAGACATTTAGTCGTTTGATCAACCATTTCAGATGAAAGGATAGATGTAAGTAAATTGTTCACAAATGCTGGTGCAATCTAGACCGTTCCATCGCGAACATGCGCAATCGGTTGGTGCACAAATACTCAAGTTTGGCAACAAGTTTTTTTAGTCCCATATGCAAAACAAGTCACATAATTTGTGCTTATATTATTTCCACTGCACTTAATATGCAGCTTACTGAGGTAGGCTATCCCCTAGTGTTCTCGGGTAGTGATGACTCGGGTCACCAATGCATATATGTAAATATGGGTCCGACCTAACCCAATTCCTTAACCAATTCATGAGTCTAGCCTGACTCATTACGCCTAAGCCGGTTCAGGATTTATTCCTTGAATCGATTGACCCAAAAACGCTGCAGGAACTGTACCTTAGACCGATACTCGGGCCTAACCCGTCTCGGTTTTGGGCTCTTCGCTCATGGCTCCCCAAGGCCCATGCCCAGTACTACAGGCCACTTGAACCGAGCCCTTTGGGCTTAGTGGTGGGGTTATGTGGTTAGGCAAAAAAAAATTTATATATATTTTTTCATTTGAAAAATTATTTAAAAATTTATAAGATTTCAAAAGCTCAAATAATATAATTTAAAAAACAAATACAACTTAATACAAACTCAAATATACATAAAAGATAATAATCTTATGTGCCACAATTACAAAAAAAAAGTTAAAGATTTAACATACTAACCATAAAGATTTAGAAATATATTTCTTTGTAGATTAACCACTCCATAAAGACCATTGTTCTTAGCTCCAAAGTCAGCAAGTTGAGCTATCAAATTTCATTCACTACAAATGCTACAATCCTTGCTCTAATAAACCCCGACTGTTACAATATTCCTTGAGATTTAACTAAATAATGCTAAGCTCAACAAAGAATTAGTAGACATTTAGCTTGGTTTTGTGATTATCATATCAAAGGGTACAACAAATTCAAGTAGCATTGAGTTAGAGGTCTTGGATAATCCTCAACAAGTTCTCTACATACAATAAGCCACTTTCATGGGTCTCCAAGATTGTTTTAGAGGTCTCAAGGAGGGAGTCTAATCATTACCAATGATCCCTCAAAGACCTACTATCCATCAAGTTCAAGCTCATTGCTAAGAACATCCCAACTATTCATGAAAAAATGGTTCAATCCACAATCAATTAGTGGTAAAAAAGAAGATATCTTCTCCAATTTCCTTGAGATGCTCTTGTTTAGGTTGCTCTTTTCCCTCCAAAAACAAGGGTTTAGTAGAAAACTCAACAAGTCCCTACTTTTCAACAAAAATCAAAGAGGTAGCAACTATTGCAATCTTCTTTATCTTCACTATCTTATCAGAATTCTTCTTTTTAGTTACTAAAAGTCTTCCCTTCAGTTCTTCAAAAGGATTGGCTTAATAAGCATTGTGGCTGCACATTCTTCCTAAGGCTACCTCTTGGCCAATCTATAAAGGAACTCCGACACAAGAAAAATGAGGCTAGCATCACAACTACCTCCTTTTCTTCCTAAAGAGATTTTTAGCACTAAAGGATAATCATTGAAGGAGATTCTACATCTAATGGAACTTCTACGTCACAAAGTCGCTACTAAGATGCTAAAATTATTAGAACATCAGTGTTTTATTTGCTATCAAAGATACACTCGATGGCATCTATCTCTTGTTCAATCAATTTGGTATCTTCTAAGTCATGGCCATTTACATACCTTATGAAATTGAACTTACAAGGGAGCTTATTGACATTAGATGTAACAAGTAACAAGTCCTCCAATAAAAAAAGAAAGTTAGGAAGTTCAACACTATTCAACCACTCTATTGTCTAAAGAAACCATTTATCTTCGATATCACTTTCACTTTGAATATGAATCGAAACCACCTTAAGCTCCATGAGATTTTCTCATAGCCAAGATTGGAAGGAAGAAAAAAATAACTACCATAATGTTAGGTTTAAGATAAGTCAAAATACAACCATAATGATCATTCTACACAACTTGTGTTAACAAGTATAGGCCCCAAAGCATAAACTCAATAGAGATAAACAAAAGGACACCAAAGATTGCACTTGTCCTAACCATAGTTGTCGTGACTATTATCACCATATCCTCTAACACGTTGAGGGTCATACAAGAAGTCAGTGGATTCCATTGTTAAAGCACGATGCATTTCATTCTCACAGAAGCGCTTCAGTAACACCAAATTGAAGCTTAAATTTATCTCAGTAGTAGTTAAAGTTTAGCATGTGCAAAGGAGCAAGGGGCCTCCAAACTAAGGATATGGAAGTTAAATGCATTAGGATACCAAGGTTTCTCCAACACTATTTGAAGGCATAGGAATCGACATGTTCTCTTGCAAGGAATCACTATGTTAGAATGAACCCATTCATAACACAAGATCAATATGCTAATATATGCCATGGCTTATCTCTTACTAGTTCACCTGAAATCATCTTGAGATCCTTTAGGTAGGTCATGCCTAACATGCAAACTTTTCCAAGACACTTCTAGTGTTGTCCTCCTTGGTAGCCCCTAAAATGAGGTGATTTTTTAGCTCCCTTAGCTTGCCAATTGTCACAAAGGGCCTCAATCTCCTGCCTCAATCTCTCCACCTTAGCTCCCTTCAAAAATATATCCTTGGCCAACCCATTGACTAATTTGTAGAGATACACATAAGAAAATTGGCATTATTCATCTTCCATACTAATCTTTCCTCGTCATGCCAAGAGAAAACCCAATAATTGTATAATTATCAATCACTTAACCAAGCTAGAAGATCTAGCTATGAAGCTCACAATCTACTTTTGCTCCAAAAGTTTTTCCTCAACACCATGAGGAAAAGACCTAAATCTCTCAGGTGAGGGTTCAAAAGGCTCGTACTCTAGCCTACGACCCATAATGGCTCCACTATCTTAGTAAAGCCTAAACTTAGCACTCGACATCTTCCTTTACAATAACTGGCTAGGTGAGTCTTTTTTGTGACCTTTGACCAAAAAGCATTAACCAATTCAAGAGTTACTTCCTCAACCTCCTTACGCTCTACTAACAAAAACCATGCTCCAAACTCGATCACTAATGTCATGGTTTCTAACACAACTACAGCAATTTTAATTCTCTCTTACCTCCATTTTAGGCATGCAAATGCACTTGAACACCTTCTTGAAGGCATCCATTATTCATCTTTTACAACCCATCCATGCCAACAAGAAGAGACAAAAAACAAATCCAAGAGAAAAGATAGATCAAAAATATTAGAGGTTATCACAAGAGAGCACTTTTTAAGTAGCGAAGGGGTAATCCAATGATCACCTTAGACATAAGAAATCTTCTTTGCCTAAAACTTAAAATTTACAAGCCAAAACAAATCACTTGATGAAACACCATTTCAAGTTCCTTCTCAAAGAAGGCAATGGTTACAACACTTTGTACTCTACATAAATAAAGAAACGAAGTGTCACAGGAAGAAAGAAGACTTGGCTTTAATTAATCCTTTTGTTGCATGATAAAACAGGATGGCAAGACAAGGCAGGGTCAACAAGAAATCAGCCCATCAAAGGACTCATCTCTTGCAAATAATGGCTCCAACGATAAGAAGAATGCAATGAATCCATTACACCACTTCATGCAAAAGGGAAATTGTCACCAAAGTTACCATTGATGCTAAGAAGTTCACCCTTCCATTATCGAAGGAGCCAACATCATTACTATTACCATGGATGACACTTGAGGATATGCACATTATCTTCCAACATTTGCACACATAGCCAAATTGAAAAGCAAGTTTGCGCCAAAGAAAAGATTTGAAGTATAACAAGGCCTACTGATGAGGAAACAAAGCATTAGTATTCCTACTCTACATTAAGTCTTAAAGAATAATTAAGTATTTTTCTCAAAATCCACTCGAAGACATTACCTCCTACCAAGAGCTCTACATCCAATTCCTTACACAAAGACCCCAAGCTCACCTATCTAAGAAGCATTACTATGATCATCACTTAAATTGCATCCTCTCTGGCTCTAAGAATAGTGGCTTTTTCCAATCAAAGGTTCTTGACCTAAAGACTTAGTCAAGTGTTTTTTTTTCTCTCCCTTTCAGTATACTCACATTCACTCTTGGTTGCTTAAACTCCTTACAATGTCAATAAACCCCTACTACTTCCACCTTTCCTTCAAACCTTATTAACATAATCAATTTACATTGATGCTAACATAGATTATATTGCTTTTTATCACAAGATATGACTATCTTCTAATTTGTGTTAACATTGTTCTCTAGCAATTTGAAAAAGATGGTGTGGTTTAGATGATTTTCGCTACAAAGATAACGTTAGGATATATGCATAGGCATTGAGTGAAGGAATCATTACATTCAAATATGAAACCTCAATTACCCAACTGCATCATTGGTATATTGAAAGCAGATAAAAGACTGTTTGACTGAAGTGTAAAACCATGAAAAAACAACACAGAAGAAAAAAATAAATTCAGGCAAAGCATAAATTTTAGCACTACCAATCAAAAAAAATAACATTGATAAACAAAGCAATAACAAAAAAAAACAAGAAAACCAAGTCAAGATTCTTAATAAAATAAATATAAACAAAGATTGATACAGAAGAGAAATCATTTTTGAGGACAGCATTTGCAAGGAAAACAAAAAATGCAGAATCAAATTGAAATCAATCTAAAAACCCTCTTCTTCAAGTCACATCAAGATCATATTTTCCAATGAAATTTTATTTGCACTATTAAGTTCATGTGTCTTAGCCAATTTGATCCCCTCAATCAAATTTCAACTATACAAGCTTTTATTTGGAATGGTTGTTGAATTATTCAGATAAATGTTTTCATTTATTTTAAATCTTCAAATACATTACACTAATCAAAGAATACAGTAATTAAGAAAAGAGAATTCTAAATTACAGAGTTTATTGCAGATCTTACTGCATTTATTGGCTTCAGATTTTCATTGCATTGCATCAGAAACTATAAGAACACATAAATAGGATAACTGAAGAAATCATACACCATGACAACAATAAGCCTGTCTTTTCAAGGTATGTTGCAAGGATATGTATTGTTCTCCCAGAACCAACACTGCTAGTAGATGCATTAATTAAAAAGCAGCTCAAAATATGTATTGTCCATGATTGCAATACAATTGAGATGAGACCAAGCAATAAACTTTATATTGTACGCTCTTCAAAATGCATATCAGTGATCAAAAAAATTGCCCCTTATTCAAGTCATAGTAACAGATGTTGGGATGTTTACAAGTTGTCAAGTCATCTTTACAAGTTGCTATAAATGGATGCTGGGATGTTTCTACAAGAACATTTCCTTTTTTTTATTTGAAAATGTTGAGTGCATTCAGTTGATTAATTATAAAAATATATTATAAAATTACCACAAGAGAATGCTTACAATTCCAAAAGAATGGATGATTATAAAAAATCAGAACAACAAAAGATACAAAGAATTACAGAACCTAAGACGACGTGCCTGACAACAAAGAGAGTGTCCAACAGAAAAAACTATGAACACGTTCTAGTATATGATTTCCCTAAATATATGCATATGAAAAGAAATGACAATCTATTGAAAACATTTAATTTTGGAACAATCACAAACATTCATAGAGAGTTCAATTAAAATCATTGTAGACAAACATACTTCAGAGGAGGAACCTTTCTATTTGCAGCTGGACTAAGACCGTTAAGTAAAGCTTTTCGTGCATGTATGATAAAATGCTTTGTTGGTGAACGGGAAGAAACTTCAGATATAAAGTCACCTACCACAAGGTAAAGCATAAGCCAAAAATTCACAAATGCCCAATAAGTCAACAATGCATGAGCATATAACCATACCAATAACACCAAAAACAACTTGTAATCATTTTTGACAAAGAAGAGGAACATCAAAGCATGCTAATACACCAAGAAGTCCGGTTCTACTTGCTTCTTGGCAATAAAAAGTTAAAAAAATCAGAAAATAAGCAAACATCGTCTTGTGTTAAAAAGATAAAGAGTGAAGAAAAATTTTTGGAACAGAAAAAACAAGTAGAATATCTTCATCAAATTATATGTAACAACCACACCCAATACAAATAAAATGTCTGAAAAAATATGTTCTCATAAGTCTTGGTAAGTATACCAAATTCTAAATTTTTGAATTAAAACAAGCTTGAGATTTTCACCAAAATATTAGGACCTCTATGGACATAAAAACAGAAATGGATACTATCTTAAATCACAAAAAGCTACGTCATCACCTTCTACTGCATTTACATAGGCATTCTGAAATGATCAATGTCTAGGAAAGGCATAATAATCATTATCTCAGGAATTTTAACCATTAGTAATAAAAAAGAAACCTAGTATGGACTAAAATTTAAGTTTCAAAAACCATTGAAAATAACTTCATCAAGACAGTTTTCTGAAAGAAAAACACGCAAAGGCTTCCACAGAAATCAATAGAAATTAGCAAGTTGGTCATTGCATCAAACTTTCTGCTCATAGCAAAATAGAAGAAATTCAGAGCATGATGCTCCTTGACACCTTAAGTAATTTCAGTTTGAATATGCTCTAGAAGCAAGTAAATTTAAGCATGTCTACATCGCAAGTCTATTGCAGTGTATACTAAATAATAGTTAAATCAGTATTCTATAGAAAATATATGAAAAGAAAATTAGGACTGAAAGAGTGCTTACATAGTTCATTATATGAATCACGATAGTCAACTCCTATTCTGCACTTCACACTGACAGGAATGTCTGAATTGGCAGCAATAGTTGACATAGCATCTCCAACAAGCTTTGAAAATAAAAATTTTTTAAAAAATTAGAAGCCAATCCATGAAAGAGAAGAGAAAATCAGATTGTAAAAACATCAAAAGCAAGCTACTAGTTCTAGAGTTAAAAAACCAAACCTTTGGATTGAACATAAGACTTGCTCCAAAACAACCATGACCAGCGACTTTATCACTAGGGCAACCACAGCTGAACAAATATCGACAAGAAATGAAGGATTATCACTACCAGCAGACACGTGATGTGAGAGATAATCAATTAAAAAGGACTAACTTCAAGTTAATTTCATCAAAAGAGTAAAAATTTGCCAGTTCAGCTGCCTTAGCTAAGTTTTTCAAGTTGCTACCACCAATTTGGAGAACAACAGGATGTTGCTCTACGGAGAATGCCAAGAACCTATCCTGAAAAGTTAAAAGTAAAAATGATCATTAAATCAATGATAACTTAATATCCTTCATAATTAAATTAAATAAAAGTTAAAGAAATACCATTATATGGAAGAAAATGCATGCCAACTAAATGCACATAGAATACACTTGAATTATCTTAATTCCATCACACAACATTCACTAAAAAAAGTCCTTAACTGAAGTACTTATAATTGGCTTTACAGAAATCATTAATTATGCCCTTTCTTATTATTAGGTTCTATGGTATGCACTGATACCAAATGTTAGATTTGATAGACTGTTTTGATACCGCTTGTATAGATTGAATAAGACCAAGAGAGGTGGTCAACATAGTTATCATAGATTTTAAAATTTCTTTTTTCTCCAAGTGTCATAGAAAGCATATATCGTTGTTTGTTGTAATTAAAGCAATTAAAGCATCCAAGAAAAGATAAAAATAAAGATGCAAATAAGTAAAGGCTAAAAGATTTTCAAGTTTAAACCTTGGCCTACTCCACCCTTAAGGCGACAAAGTTGAGGCTAGCACCATTGCTTTCTCTCTTTCATCACTGCTGGTGGAGAAACAACTTTTATCTTGTCTTTTCTTGAGGCTAAAACTAAGTCTTATCTCCAAATAAAGCATAGAGTGAGCTATCTCACCCTCACAAGGCCTCAAAGTTTACCTTTACACAAAGCCTCAAAGTAGATCAATCTCACTTTCATACAAAGCCTTGAATTAGGCTCTCACAGCAATAACAAATTCCAAATACAACTCAAAACAATCTTTTGAGAAATAAAACAATTAAAACCACTATGAATTAAATTAGTACTACCATAGTAAGAACAAGAGTTGTGCTATGAAGGGAGTGTTGTGATAAGAACGTAGTTGGTAGATGCAGTTTTTCTAGAATCATTTTCATTTTCCCAAATTGATGAAGCAATAGCAGCAGCATAGAATTTTCCAATAGGAAGGATGTAATAAATTTTCCAGAATACTGTTTTCTTTTTCCAGAATTTACCAACAGAATATCAATCAATTCGTTAAGCTTTAGATGGCATTTTTAAATGGAATTATATAGTTAAAGTCCCCCTAAAATTAAATGAATGTAACTAAGTTTTATCAACATTTTATTGAACATATTAACCCAAGAAACCAAAATGTTAACTAGCTACCAAGTAAATGTTAGCTTATTGGATAGTCCATTCCATTCATTTGGTTATAATGGATTGATTATCAAATGGTCTGATGAGTGTCCAACAGAGACCTTATTTTCAACTCATACCTATCTGGGTGTCTATTGGACTGATCGATCACCAGACAAACCGACAGGCTTCTAATAAAAGCTCAATTTTTTTTCTAAACCTATCAAATTTACTATTAAATTGATCATCAAACCTTCCTATTAGATCATTTTTTTCAATTACATTCATTGAAATATCCATCAAATGGTTCGATGCTTTGTCCGATAGATCCTTCTATCAATTTATATTCAATTTTTTTTCATACTTGAAAGTAATGCATATGTAAAAATTTATCTAAATAAACTTATGCATTTTTATAGATATACTTCATGAAATAAAATAATTGAAAGTACATATAATTTCAAGAGATTATCTACAATCCCTGTCAAGTTTTTCCTATACATTAAATTCTAACATTTTTGGATCATTCTCAACATTTAAATCTTATATCTTATATTAGGCATTAGGTCTACGCTCAATTCTATGTAATACCTAAAATGTAAGAAAATAATGTAGCAAGTTAATTCAAGTGTTATGGTACATTTGTAGCTCTTGATAAATCTAAGGTAAATAGTAATTGAACTCTTACATAATCCTTAATTGTTTTGTCAATATCTTAATCACAGACTCATGCTATACTTGGAGTTCTACACTGATTGTTCCACTACCTTGAACTAATTTGATGTCATCACATAACTTTTATAGGATGTATTTAGCTTTTTTGGCTTCATAAGATAGTAATGATCATTTCTACTTGTTTAAGTTGCTAAAAAAAAAGCATGCACTAAGGAAAACATAAGATTAAAAAAGTAAATAACTTAAATAATTTAGTATCATCAAAATTATATTTGACCTTTTGGGCTCATAAACCAACACTTATTAAGAGCTGCATAACACAATTAGAAAAATTTACCAAATCAGAATTTAAATTTAAAATAATTATTTTGTTTTGCAAGTATCAATAGAAAGCTAAACCGCATCCTCTACCTAAAGGATAAAGTAATGAACCTAAAGAATTAAGTGATGTGCCTTGTGGTCAATATAACTTTTATATTTTACTTGGTGAACATTCTCAAGATTAAAAACCTTAATAGACGTGAATCTTTCAAGATTGGTGTATGTAGTAATATTTACCAATTTCATCATGCTTCATCTCAAGTTTTTTTTAAATTGCAAAAGTCCTTTTTTTGAACATTGGGATTTTAGAAAAAGAATGTGAACCAAGATTCAACCAAATCATTTCTAAATATTCTCTCACAACATTTTTGTTCTTCCTCTTCCCCTATTCATTGGAGACAATTCTTTTAACTCACATGGCTTGCTAAAAGTAGTCTACACTCAACATGTTCAAATAAACTAAGTTGGCTCTCCTTGAGCTTATCCTTTATCAATGTTACATAGCTTTCTTCAACATGCACTTAGTTCCAATCAACTCATTTTTCAGGTTAGAAACTTATCCATATTTTCAACACATTCCATTCATATATTTATGTTTCTCAAGCAACCATTCCATACCATATAACAATATTGACCTCACTAACCCCTAAAAAACTTACATTAAATGTTATTTTGGAAGTATTGATCACAGAATCTATAAAAAATACTCCATTCATCAAACCTGCATGTGCCTCGACAATGACATCCTCATCAATTTTTCCAACATTTTGAAATATAATTTTGAGATAACAAAAGCTTTAATTTTTAAATACCTTATGATTATTAATCATTATCTTTATCTAATTTTTGCTACTGCTAAGATTAAACTTGTATTGAATATATTTAACTTAAAGAGCCTAGCAACATTTTCTGTAACTCCAAATTTGCCTTAGCCCCTTAGTCTTAACAATAATTACAATGTCGTTAACAAATAGAATAGACCAAAATGCTTCTTCTAACATATAATTAATAAAAAATATTCATAACAATTAAAAGAAGTAGAGCAATGATTAGCCCAAATAGTAATAGAGAAAGCATTAATTCATATGCTTTTACTATTACATCTTTGCTTTTCAATATTTCAATATATTCAATGACAACTATTTTTAAGGACCTTTTGTAGCAACTTTATTGAAACTCTGTAATACATCTTTTCTTTCTCAATAAAAAGATCAAGTGAGGATCTTCCTTGTTTATCCTAATCTTTTCTATAAAACCTTTCAGCAATTGTATAAACTCCATGATGTACTTTTCTAGTATTAAACCAAAAACAAAAAGAATTGACCAAAGATCCAATTCACCAAAGACAAAGAAGAAGCATCTAGAGCGTGAGCAACTAGGCCGTTAACCAAGTGTAAACCCCTTCTCCTTACTCTTAGAAGCAACATCCAAAAGACAAGAAAAGGTAATGGCAAATGGCAATAGACAATAAAACAATAATAAGGAGTGGCAGACATAAAAATTTGGCCTAGGGAGAGGTGTACATCCCAAAACCAATTGAAGATCCAGAAGGATGTGAAGCCATACCAAGAGGTAGCACATTGGCCTCATAGGAAGAAGAGGAGTGCCCCATAGTGTTGCTAACTTGATAGGTGGTAAGAATCCAATTGTAGGCCACTTCAACATAAGAAAATACACCATTGAAGGCCACGATAATAGAAATACGAAAAGAGCAAGTCTGGAGTTGTCGACAATAAGCCTATCAATCATGGTAGGTTTACCCACAAAACTTGCAATCTTAGATTGACAAAGAAGACTTGAAATGAAGTAGAATGTCCAAAAATCATAAACATAACCATTCTCAAATGAAATATCGGGACTACATGTTTTAAGGATGAGGTTGCAGTCACTTAGTGTCCAAATGAGCTTGCAAAACATGGTCAAGAATGCGTCACTTCAACAACCCCAACCCTTATTGTTTTGCACACCCCATCTTGCCAATTATTTCAACTTATATCCTAAACCCAAAAAACCTTCTCATTCAAGTTTGTCTCTACCTGCCCCTACTGTCACAATCAATTTGGATTGAACCACCAAGACATTAAGATGGCAGGTGAGCCTGTAGCTCCTTCAACACTCCTTCCCACCCACCCAGTTGGCTCCTCCCTCAACTAGGAGAGCCTCTTTGATAGATCTTATTAGTCTTTCCAGGAGCTAGATTTCATCACTTGACATGACAACTCCATAGATATTTCAATAAAAGATTCTGCTAGTGATTCGTGGGCTCTCCAAATTGTTATCTAATGCATTGGGATATGTCTCCAATCTTCATGGTGCTCAATGTCATCAATGGATGAGGAACACTAAAGGACCATTTTTATTTTTTATGAAGTTCATAAAAAATGTCAGACATAAATTTCACTCACAAAATTTCATGAGAATGAAATTTAATCACATATATGTCAAATATTTTTTATGGATTATTCATCATCTACAACTACTCTGTAAAGCCTACCATAAGCATCAACCTTCACCTAGCAAAGCTCAAAGCAATTCCTCAAGATCCATTCAGCAACTATCATATCACAAATGCATTATGATTTCCATGGCAGACAATTAATTGATATAGTATTTGTCAACCATCAAAGAAAATGGAAATATTACAGCATCAGCTTGGCATTCTATGTGGAAGCTAAGAAATACAAGAAAAGATCCTTGCATCAACACTAAGAGTGAAATGTTTCCCACATAAGAAGGAACATATAACCGCAGACAGGAATGGCACAGCTTCTCAGGGTATAGACCATGCAAAAGCTCAAGCATGAATAAAATTTGTTTATCAGTACATAACTAATAAATATTGAAAATACGAATCATTAATTGGATAACATCAACTTCCATCTTCATGTTCAATGCTAGAAGCTTCCAAGAAGAAACAAGTACAATGTGTTAGCATACTGGAAGAAATAAATTTGACTAACATATTACAATAACATTAACTCCTCATAAAAAGTTCAGAGTTACAAGCCTCCAACGAGAAACAAGAACTACAAAATGTCAAAGTATCGTTAGAAATGAATCTACTGATATACTAGATGATTACTGGTTTTTAATTGCAACCTCTTTGGCATGATACTAACTATTTCTTCAAAATATGGACCCTTTCTTACCAAATCATCCTTTTGATGAACAATTGTCTCCGCTACCACCATTTCAGTATAGAGCCATGCATGTTTGGACATAAGTCGGGCAAGGGTCCGGTAATGATTATCTGTCCAACCCATCATTGGAGCAACACTGGAATTGAGAAGAATATTTCAGATTGGCAATTGGCAAGCTTTTCTAAGAGGTGCAATATGAAGGCTCACCTGAACCAACGAGGATATAATGCTTCTCCATTAATTTGAATTTTCTGCTTAAAAGAATGAAAGTTCCTGAATTGGACATAAACTCCTCGAAACATACTAAAGGATTTCTTCTTGTGTTTCATAAATATGCCATGGTAAACAGGTAACTGTGTGCAAAGACGAGAATGTATCACCATCTTCATGATCTAGTATGTTCCACAAACATCTGAACAAGTTAAATTAGCTCAAACTGGGGGTTAAAAGAAAACTATCATAGGCACTTGAATTTTAAAAGTTTCAAGGGAAATTTCAGTAAAAAAATCATTGATTAAGGTCCGCTGTTTTTCTAGTTCTGACATCCCTCAAATTCCATAGTAAAATAAAGAAAGTATCCAAAGGCCTAAACTTCAGCACATCCCAGCAGGTATTTTTGCAAGTGAAACCATGACCCAAATGTTGCTCCACATTAGAATGTATACCAATGTAGACTTTTTTTTTTCAAACATCCAATAAGCACCATCTGCCCCTGTTTGCAATCAGGGCTGGTAAGTCTAACCTAAAATAAGTGATTAAGGGATTGATCAATGGCCCAAAGCACTTTGGTGAACCTCTTTTTAGAAGGCAACAAACACAAGCAATAAAAAGATCAGCCAAAGAAGAGGCAAAAAACATTAGATAAAATTGATGGATCAGATTACCTAATATTCTCAACTAATACAAGGTCCAAACAACATCTGATCACAAACAAACCATGTGATATACATATCAAACAAAAGCAACAAAACAAGCTTTCTAACATTCTATGAGACTTGAACTGAATAGATGATAGCAACAAGAATGGATTATAGGCATAGGCAGAGATGTGCTTGATTTAATGAAAAATTTTGATTTTGCAAACAAATAGTCAAATAATCTAAAAGACCAATCTCTAGGTTTAGTTTTTCACTAGATTTAATCTTTTTTCAATTAATTAGGATCAATTTGATGTGATTTTGCTTAGTTTTGATACATTATAAAGAAACTTTCCATTGAGATGAGAGAGGAATTGATTGATATCTATTAGTGTCTCTCTACTTTTTCCAAAAGTTTTCATTAGATGCTTAGAAGGGATCTTCACTTAATATTTTTGGCTATAACTTGCAAACCCATAAAGGTAGTTGAAATTTATGAAAACTTCTCTATAGACCCTTAAATGAAGGATTTTTTATGTACCAAAAAATGAGAACGTCTCTTAGAAAATAGACAATGATCTATATAGGACTAACCCAAGGGATGGTAGATCATCCCCCAACCTACTTAGAGCTTGAAGATCTTATTCTTAGATATATCGACCAAAGAGCTCTTTATTTCTTCATCATCTTCAATCCATTTGACCTTGATCCTCAATGGCATTGGATAAACCTCCTTCATTGAGCATGAGGCAGCACATGGATCAAAAGATCTAACGTTTTTGAAATAGGAATAATCCTCTAAGATTAGTTGGTTTAAAGAGCATTTCACAAAGATTTTTCACTTAAAATTAGAGAATTAGTGATCTGTGAAGGCTATTCTACTTCTCTTAAATGATAGCTTTTTGGTTTACCAATAAATAAGAACTTTTCTTAATTTGTTTTGCTATAAATTTTAAACCCTTGTGAGCCATGATCTATATAGGAGTACCTTGAGGGATGAGGAATCATCCCACAACTTACTTAAAACTTATCTTGTTCTTATAGATACCATCCATAGAACTTTATCTAATAAATACCTTCAAATTACTCCACTCCTTATTTCTTTGTCTTCTATAATCCATTCCATCTCGACTCTCATTGGCACTAGAATGACCCTTCATCGTTTATCCAAGGTGACACATGGATGAAACAATTGAACTAGTTTCAATTAGGACTAATCCTTTAGGATTATTTTGTTTAACAAGCATTCTAGAAAGATTTTCACTTGAGATAAGTGTAGAACTAGTTGAGTTCTATGATCGCATCTCTGCTTTTCCTTAAATGATGGGTTTTTGGTTTATTAAAAAAAATGGGAATTCCTAATTTGTCTTGCTACAAATTTTAACCTCTCATGCTCCATGATCTACATAGGACTACCCCAAGGGATGGGTGATCCTCCCCTGACTTACTTAGAACTTGTAGATCTTGTTCTTAAAGAGATCGTTAAAGAGTTTTTATATAATACATAGTTTCAATTTACTCTACTCTTTATTTCTTTGTGCTTTATCTAATAAATAGTTTCAAATTACTCTTTCACTCATTAATTCATTGTCTTATAAAATCTATTACACCTTAACCCTCATTGGCATTAAGATGAGCCTCCTTCATTGATCTATTTCAAGACATGGATCAAAGGATTGCATTGTTTTGAATTAGGATTAACCCTCTAAGGTTAGTTTTTTTAAAGAGCTTTCCAGAGAGAATTTTTACTTAAGGAGACAATTAGCTGAGATCTATAGACTACTAACACTTAAATGATAGTTCTTTTGATTTGATAGAAAACGAGATCTCTTAATTTGTTTTGCTACAAATTTTAAACCCTTGTGGGTCATAATCAACATAGGACTACCCAAGGGATGAGGGATCAACTCCCAACCTATTTAGAGCTTGTAGATCTTGCTTTTAAAGAGATATATAAAGAGCATTTATCTAATAAATAGTTTCAAATTATTCCTTCACTCTTTATTTCTTTGTCTTCTACAATCCTTTCCACCTCAACCATCATTGGTATCAAGATGAACCTCATTTGTTGATTTGTGAAGACACATGGATCAAAGGATTAAACTTTTTTGAATTAGGATTAATCCTTTTGTTTAAAGAGTATTCTAGAGAGATTTTTCACTTGACATAAGGGAAGAATTAATTGAGATCTATGAAGGCTTCTCTACTTTCCCTTGGATGATAGGTTTTTGGTTTATTAACAAATAAAAACTCTTAATCTAAAAATTTTAAACCATTTTAGGCCATGATCTATATAAGACTACCCCAATGGATGAGAGATTCTCCCCCCAATTTGCTTAGAACTTGTAGATCTTGTTCTAGAAGAGATCATATAAAAAGCTTTGATCTAAATAATAGATTCAAATTAATCCTCAACTTTTTATTTCTTTGCCTTCTACATTCTTCTAGCAATATTCTACATTTGTGTAAACTCTATAAGGAAAGCCTCGTCTATGGTAGGTAGGAGATTTAGGAAAATGCACAAAATATTACCATCAAATTTCTTGTGGTAACTCCACTCCAAGATTAACTAGTTGTTCTATCTAATTGAAACTTGTACTTCAATTTTCAAGGTCGTTCATTCTAGACCATTATCAATGCAGATTTACCTTCCAAAAAGACTTCATGATAAGATTGCATTTATAAATAAGAGATTAATTCCCAAATTTCATTTTGCTAGTAACCTATATTTTAACTTATTATCTTAGTTTTATGTTTGATTGTTTATTATTGTAACTCAACGTAAAAATTGAAACTTGTACTTTTATTTTCCTAGTTTTATGTTTGATTGTTCATTATTGTAACTAGTTGTTCCATCTAATTGAAACTTGCACTTTTATTTTCAAGGTCGTTCACTCTAAACCATTGTCAATGCAGGTAATCTCCAAAAAAGAGTTCATGATAAGATTGAATTTATAAATAAGAGATTGATTCCCAAATTTCATTTTGCTAGTAATATTATCCTAGTTTTATGTTTGATTGTTTATTACTATAACTCAAAGTAAAAATTTAAAACAAACCCTAGACTATTCCAACATTTTTCTTTCTTTCTAGTGAGAGTTGCTCCCTTCATGATCTCTTCCATTTCGGTATGAGCCGAACCCTCACTAACACCATCCCCTTTCACCTCCCTTCAACCAAGAGCCAAATGCTCACTAACTTAATTGACATTCTCTTCTTTTCAAGAGCCATCACAAAAAACTATTGACTTCCCAACCAAACCCATTGACAAACTATCCTACCACCATCTCATTCCTCTCTCTTAGTGTTTTTATATACATTGAACTTTCCATCCTAGCCAAAGTTTGTCGTCATAAGCAAAGCCAACACTTCCTCTTCTCTTCATTTCCAACTAGCACAATCAAAGTTATTTCTTCCATCACTTTTTCTAGGCCTTCACTTCTTATTTTAGATCATGTTTAGCTTAGAAGAGTTAAATGAAGTTAACATAAGCTAACCACACAACCATAGCCAAATGCCTTAGCTCCGCAATTTTGGAAACCAAGTTCCCTTCACTTAAACACATCCTAAGACCCCAAATCCATATCCAATTCCCCATCAAGTTAGGCTATGCCCTTTCTTGTTGAGGTATCTTGTATTCTCTCTCACCCGTCTCCTTAGTAGAAATCTTCTTGCAATGACAGGGTCATCACAACCATCCTTTGACCTTTTTAATGAGTACATTTTTCATCCACTCCTTGTCAACAAGTTCTCTACTAAGGTGGCTTTCGTTTCCAAGGCACATCATTATTGTTACATCAAGGAGTAGTCTTGAACTATATTGGTAATCTTGATTAAGATGAGTTTTGTTTGCTCAATTCCTATACATAATCATATTATTTAGGATTCTTTGTATTTTTGCATTAGATTGCAATCCTAATCTTGGTGTGCTTTAGATAGAACATTGATGATGGATGTTAGTCAATGCCAATGATGGCACCCTTGACCACAATCCTAGCAACATAAAAAAAATTTGGAACACATTGGTGATTCTTGGCAATGACTTAAGGGCTACCTACCAATAAAATTCCATTAAATCAGATAAGCTACCAAACAAAATTTTGACTTAAACCTAACAAATCAAGGTAATAACCAAACATAAATGTTCTCTTAACTTGACAAACCTAGTGCTAACAAGATTATATTAACCCCAAGTAACTTAATACAATCCTATTTCAAACAAGGTCTAAATGCCAATGAATATAACAGGAAGTAGCCCACTGGAGGGTGTATGGGATAAGAAAACTTGGTGTTAAGAAGTGTTAACTAGCTGGGACGGGGACGCCAGGGTTAAGGAAGGTGGCAATTTGGCATTTGGTGGGGTAAAAGTGTGTTAGTGTTAATACGAAATCAAACGGACTCAAGGAATTTCCATATATTACCCATAAAAACAACTTTTCCTTCATATAGAAACCTTTGCATTCTATCGGAAGGACTCATACACATTATCCAATTTCGAACCCACGGTACCAAATGAAATGAAAAAGGGAAACCGCTTTTTAATCTCTCAGATGTCTTATGATGATTCAAAGGATCTCCTTTGGGGAAATAAATGAAAGCAACTGATCCCAAAGATGGCGCCTCGGTTACCATAGCTCGAATAATGAAGAAATCGTTATAAGCAAATCGCAATAAGAA
The DNA here is from genome assembly GCA_023846275.1 of Vanilla planifolia. NCBI lineage: Eukaryota > Viridiplantae > Streptophyta > Magnoliopsida > Asparagales > Orchidaceae > Vanilla > Vanilla planifolia. The sequence goes on from CM043870.1 coordinate 23,667,708, forward strand.
TGTATGCTATAAAACGTATAAGGATGGCACTACTCTTTACAGGCGCTTTGGTCGATAGCGCTGGTACCAATGATCGGCGAAGAGCAAAAGAAAGAGTGGCTACGAGCAAAAGAAAGAGTATATCACCCCCGGAAAGAGGCCTCGGTTATTCGCTTATCTTACCATTAGTTTTGGAAGGCCTTCGATGCAAGCTGCAATTATCCAAATGCAAATTTTTTAAAAAATAAATATATTTTAAAAATAATTTAAAAGGGAAAGCTTCAAAAAAGAACAAAACTATTATTAGATAGACTATTACAAAGTCATCATCGTATAATGTTAGGATATCTTTCATGAATTACATAGAATCTATCAATATATTACATAATTAAAATGATATAATGAGCTATTAGTATAATCCTTGATGTGTTTGTAGATTATCTTTCATGAGTCCTATTCATGGATTTGAACTTGATAATATATGTTAGAATGTGTAAACCACAACAAAAAAATAAATTATAATTTTTAAAAAACTTTTAATTAAATCTAAACCACTATTTTGTGATATATAAGTAAAAGTAAATATTTAAGATAAAAAAATATAAGCTATTTTTAAATGATTTAGCTATAATCAAATCATAAATATACCTCTAGTATGATGATTAAGTTTACATTAAATAATCTACTCTCTTTTTATCAAATGATTGATAAAGGTAAATCTTAAAAAAAAATTCATGAAGAGCCTTACAAGTGCTCATAAGAGCCACAAAAACCATGATTCTCACAAGTAAAAAAATGAGTAACTGCTAGAGAAACAATTGTAGTACTAGTACAAGTAATTCTTATAATAAACTTACAATCAATCACTTATGCTTTAGGTACACAACTAAAAGTATGAGATTAGAAAGATGTTATCAATATGTGTGCAAAGAAATGATGAGAATGTAAATTGATAGAAAAAAAATGAAACAACTCCTTGATCTCAAATGCAAAGCAAAAATAGAGATATTGTAATTTAACTCTTTGTTTGATGTTCAGTATACATTTAAAATGATGTAGAAATTTTTTATGGTTCTTTTCTTAGGTGTCTTTTTATCTATTTTACACTCCATAATAAGATAATCAATTATTTTAAGAATATCCTAATAGCTAAAATTAAGTTTTCAAGAAGATTAACTAATTGTTATGCTTTACAGATTACAATCATACTAAAATGATCAAACAATCATACTAGGACATCATAAAGAAAGAATTGGTCACATAGATAATCAATTTATTTGACCAACTTATTTGGCATATTTAAAAGGTATCATACAAGTTTGATAATGGACATATTCTTATACAATACTTGCAAAATAGAAGCTCAATTTTAATGCTCTTAAGTTTTATGAAATTTGTACAATTACTATAACCATATTATATTTGTTCAAATCTTTTTAGCTTTGTTATTATAGTATACTCATATAAATTATATAAGTATGATACACAATCATATTTGCACAATGACTTTTAATTTAATTTTTTTCCTAAGTTAGTTTAAGTATTATGAATGAAAAATTGATCATACAAAGATAGTAAACTACACTATCTTATATAATACATTAATTTTCTTAAAAAAATTAATTTAAAATAGTTTCGTATAAAGTCGATAGCAAACATTAACAAAACAAACATGTTAAAGCTAATTATCTCTTATGTAAACCATAGTTGTACTAGTACAATGAGACCATCACTTATTTATGACATACCTTTGTACAAACATTAAGCATGGATCACTAGTTTGATTGTTTGTTAATTGACGAATATATGTTATTCATACAAGTATGATAGTACTATCATTTTGTATGATTAGTAAGCAGCTTATATATAATATTTTGTGCTAATTCAATTCATTTTCAAACAAGATTCTTATTACTTCTTAAAATGTTTTAGCTATAGTATGCTTAAGTTGGAACATGTCTTGGCTATTAAATAGAACATAGACTTATGGATGATGAATATATCACTAATGCTTGCATAAGAAAATTGGATAAGATTGATGCATGCATTCTTAAGTGCCAAAAGACTTCAAGTGTGCATTCTTAACTATAAAGTAATAAATGATAATCTCTAGATGGATAGCTACTCCACTAAAAGCTAGGTCTACATGGCTCTCTCATATAAAAGGAGAGCCACAAGTCCTTAAGTAATGCCATCAACTACCTTAAACTTTCTTGCATGTAGATTACTACCTTCTTCTTGAATCTTCATTTGCGCATCAAAGCTTGCAATATGAATTAGTCCTTAAATACTTGGGTTTTGTTATTATCAAATCACCAAGATCTACAACATATTGATTTCATATCATATTTTATAAAATTAGAGCATAATAAAAAACATAAATCATTTACTTAAGAGAGGATGATGATAAAACTCAGTTTTTAGAACTATTTCTCATAATCACATAAAATTATCTTACAACATAAAATGATAAACACATCACTTCTCTAAAAATATCTAGGCATAAACATATTATGTACAAAACCAGAATATACATCACACATCCCTTTCCTTCACAATATTTAACTCATATGCCAATGTGATTCCCCTCTCTCTATGTATCCATGAAATGACCTATTATATAAGTAAGAAATAAGTTTTATAAAGTTCAATAAGTGAGCTTTATCTATAAGTAATAACTCAATATTAAATAATAACAAAGTGTTGTAATAATGACAAGACATTTATATAGTACTCATGTATAAGGATATTGCTAATAAGCACATAAATATTATATTGTTCCTTATACATATAAACAAATACACATCTCATGTCTTTCACTATTATACTTTAATCATTTCTTTCTCATCATTTAATATATTTATCATAATTTTCAAAATAAGAAAGCCTAATTTTGTTGATAACCATTATCCAATATCCATATAATCTCATCCCATCTCTATGTGGTACCTTAACATTTCATATCTAGACCTATGCCATAAGCACATCAAAATTAGTTTTTTATATCAATTATATTGTCTATGTTCATCCATCCTACATAATGTGTTAATAATAATGAAGCTTAACTTATCGAGACAATCACAATATAATATCAATAACTAAGTATAAAGTTTTTAATGTCATCTCATAACACAATCCATAGCTTGTATTCATCAAGTCATTCACTGTGATCTAGTGATCAATCATATCTAATAGTAGTCATTGGATAATATCTTATAAAAACTTATTTTTATTTTTATTCCATTCATATCATGTTATATCATTATTTCATATCATCATATCATATTATAGTGCTATCATAGATGATATGTATATAAGATTTAGATAATCCAATGATATCATTTCTTTCTTCTCTTTTGTTCTTTATCATATTTCTCTTTCTTTTTTGTTTTGATATATCTATTATATAACATAAATTATGTGCATGTAACTAATATGTACTCATAGCATATACAATAATATATTACATTTTATATTTAAATATCAAAACGCTTACATGTATAAAAAATAATGTCATGCTTAAACCATATATTTTCATAATAAAAACACTAGTTCATTTATATTATAGTTAATTTAATTCACCTATTTAGTTTCTTAGAGATTGCTATGTGTCTATTCATCATTTTCCTTTGGCTTCCTACACAATTAATAAGCATGCACAAAACCATTACAATATGCTCACTTATTCATTAATTACATGTTCCTTATTCTAAAATTGAAATATTAATAATGTAGGAATGTTTTGTACTTTACGACTCTTGCCATTATATTGTATGGAAAATTTGCAGCTCTATGGCTCATCACATTGTATTTGGTTATGTACATTAATGCACATTTAGAATACCACATCAAACAATTACATTTATCAAGACCAAACAAGTGTTTTCACCACAAGTATTACTAGTCACTAGTCAGATTAATCATAAAAGCTTAAAAGATCCTAGCAATATAATTAGAAAATCATGATCAGAAGACTAATTATTTAACATCACAGTTCACATTAAGACTACAAATCTAATATTTTGTGTTGGGAGATCAAACAATTGTGCCACAAAACAAACATCAAGAATCGAAGTACCAATATGATACGACAACACAATAAAATAATATAAATATGATTAACAATTCTCTTGATTGAATCAATGCATTATACAAATGGCCTTATACTAGTATGCTAGTGTAATTAGCAAAATGCATAAGGGGGAATTACAATCACAATGAACCAAATCTTCAAACATGTATCCAAAAATATAATAGTTATTGATCATCAAGGTAGAAGAATATATAGAAACAACTTAGACACTTTATTAATCAAACTAGTATGAATTTTGAATGTGAATATAGACCAATCACAACTTGAAGTATACTAAACAATCTTCATAGCTGACATTATCACTCTAATACATTCAAAAACACAAAGGTTCCATCATCTTATTTCAAAAGAAAAATAAATTATATCAAACAAATAATAGCATAAAACAAGCTTATGTGACAACATAACAGACTGTCGCACCTTCATTGGTGATCAGACATTACAATATTATAGCATCATAGGCGCAAATTAGCACACAAGAAGAAATGTTATTTCCAATAAACTTGTATGAAGACTAACACTACCTTGAACATAAGCTTTCAAACTTTGCTTATGCGACAATTTGTAATCGATTTGATTAAGAAATAAAATAACTAGTATGTTAAAAACGACATATTCTTTATTATATTCTATTATATTCATATTTTTCTTAATTGCAAGTCTCATAGTTTTCACAAAACACATACTTGATCAAACAGTCTAACATTCGTTATTGAACCATCTGATTAAACTTATTGAATAATCTTTCTATGGGATAGAACATTTGAAAGAATATTTGACTCTCCAATACATCGATCGAATCGTTCAATGGGTTTCCTTCAATCTCTAGTTCTTTACCAATCAAATTACCCATTGGATATTCTAACTAACTATTAGAACAATCATTGAACCAGCTGATGGGTCTGCTTGCTACAATCTAATACATAAATATAATTAATCAAACATGCTTCAAATCATCTGATTTGATAATTCAATTCCATAATAGAAATCTAAAACTTCTTTTTCCCTTTATTTCTTTACTCAATTATGTCTAAGCTTTATGAAATAAACATCTTATGACCTTGCATTAGTTTACTATCAAATAAACACTTCAGTTTAACACTATCTCATTAATTTCAACTCAAAGCCTAACCTAACTTTCCTAAACAAAGGTTTCTAATTATACTTTATAAAGCTTGTAAGGAATAAATTCTGAAGTAATTCTAACCCAAATCTTAAGAAATTTTGTTTAGAAACTAACCTTATTTCATGCTTGCAATAACTAGTAATCATTTTGCAATTTTTTTCTAAAATTTTACCAACTCTACTTATTACAACTTTGTCTTTCCCTTCTTTGCTCTATTTTTTTTATGTCTTCTCTTTCCCCATCTACAACTAGAAGTACAAGGAACTTCATAATAATAGTTAGCTCCTTCAATAATTCTTTCTTATTGCATGTCTTCTATGCTCTTCCTCAGAGCAACCTCAAGAATTAAAATTCTCATAATACCCATAACAATGAGAAAAATAACCATTTAATTATTTTTTTCAAAATTTCAAAATAATTTAATTAAATCTTCAAAAATACAAAGAAAATATATTAGATTTCTCTCATTAAACTCTTTTAAAAAATGCATTCATATTCAAATTTTGTAATACTTTACAAATTGGCATATTTTTAAAGATGAGTCTAAAATATTAATACTTTGTTCTGAAATTTTAAAATTTTAAAATAACAACTTCATTTTTTCAAATATAATTATTTATATACTCCAATTTACAATTTCTTATTCACAACATATTATATAAAAGAAAAATCTTAGGGTGATAAAATTTTCTTTAAGAAAATTCTTATCAAAATTTATAACAACTCTAAAAACTAAGCTTTTTCGTATTTAATTTCACTTCACATGTAACTTCTTTTTTAATTTGATTTTTTCTATATCATTATGATCATAAGAATTATTTTATTTCTCAACATTTTGTCTTTTCTATGTAAAATTTGAATTGGCTTCTCCTAATATGTCAATTTGGTTTGTATCTTATCAAATGACATGTGATGAATAAAAAATACACTTAATGATAAGACATGAAAAATATTATCAAATTTAGTCACATATAATGCTAAAGCTATGTTATAAGTCACTTAAAATACTCTTTTTGTAATATGAAATGGCCAATGTACTTATGTTTTTGCTTTCTTACCTTACCAAATTTGATAACAGTTTTAAAAAGATTAAGTTCCATTAAGAGATGGCCTCCTTCTTAGAATTCTACTTTTATATATTTTGTATTAAAACTTTTATTTTACCTATCTTAAGTAATCTTAATTCTTTCTTCAAATAGTTTAACTTTTTTAGTAGTCTTATCGACAAAATCAAATCTAATTAATTATCTTTCTCTACTCTCAAATTAGTATTATAAAGATTGATATTTTCTTTCATAAAGAACTTTATAAGGAGTCATTCTAATACAAGTTTATTGATTATTATTGTATACAAATTCTATCATAAATAACCTTCTCAATCTCCTCCAAAATCTATAACACATAATCTTAATAAATCTTTTAGAGTTTTGATAATTCTTTATGTCTAGCCATTTGTTTGAAGATGAAAAGTTTGTTGGATGCTATAAGCCCAACGAAAAAATTTGATTTTGATAATAACAAACTTTTTAAGTATTTATTGTGATGATTTATTATGTCTATTTAGCATATTTTATATGCCACATCAAAGTTATGTAGACTTGAGGATCACATACCACAGAGTGGCTAAAGAGGTGCTCAACTTGTTTAATCTTCAAAAAGATTTTATGAAATGAAGGATAAAGGGGAAGCTCCATTGGTGCACATGAGTTCAAGTCTTTTAGAAAGGGCTTTTTATTTTTGAAGGACTTATGTTAAAGATTAATGTGATGTTCACCTTGATTATCAAGAACTTACACATACATATATTTGCATATATATATACATACATACATACATACATATATATATATATATATATATATAAGATTTCATCTTATGATAAATTGCATATATGATTGAGTAAATTGAATTAATCATGTAAGACATGACATGAAACTCATTGATTACCCATTTAATTCATGACTTGACATTATAATAAAATCAATAATGGGAAGTAAGAGGGAATAATTTTGATTACAAAATTCTATATATCCTAGAAGAAATTTTGAGCATAACTTAACTTCTAACATTCACAAAATTCATCTTAATTCATTTGAATGCACTACATAAAAAAATTAAAATTATATTAACACTAAGGATGCATCATTTCAAATCTTAAAAAATTCTAAAATTATTGTAGTAATTGCAATGGAGTGGAATCTGTGTTACCTACATGCACACCTACCACATTGCATGCCTTATATACATGTCGCACAACCCTTACTACGTGTGCCTACCAATCATGTATGTTCATAATCCAAGGATTGGGTAAGGTATACCATTGTGATACACAATACATCTAGTTATGAAATTCTATAACTATTAGTTTAACAGATTTTGTGAAAAAGTTTATAATTATTGCAGGAGCCTCAAGAGATGTTTTGTGGGACTTTTTGAGATCTTTACTTATAAATAAGCATCTAAAATATAAGAATACATTATTGAACTTGCAAAATATTTTCTAAACCATTTGAGATTCTCTTTCCATATATTGTATGTCTAGAGATGACGTTTTGTGAGCCATAAAGCAAATCATTTTAAGGATCATCCAAGTGTATGCATGAGGGAATTATCAAAGCATTCAACACTTGTATTCTCTCATCAAAGTATTTTCAACATTTTTTTGCATCATCTACACACCTTCATCTTAAAAGCTCTAAGTTTTAATTTATTTCTCTATAGTGTATACATATTCTAAGACTATAATATTTCTTCTTTTCAAATCCATCTTTATGATTCCTATGATGTCATTATCTCCAATTCAATCCATTTTTCTTAAGAGTGTGTAGCTCTTCTTTTTTAGGTTCATTTGTTAGAGGTCATGTTGGGTAATCATTCATCTTGCCATGGAATTTAATAAAACATTCATAGCCTCCAATAGAACCTCTAGGTTAGGCAACTTTTGATTTATGTCTTGGCACATTGTATTCGACTTAGTCATAATGGTCTGTAGATTACTATTGAGTTTATCTTTGGAGGCATAATATAGTTTCAATATGTCAAGAAAATATGTTGAAATGAGAAAATAATATTAAATTAATAAAATCAATAATTTTTAATGAAAGGGATTTATGAAAAAGAAGAAAAACATTAATCAAAGGCTATTGATAGGTTCAATTAGTTTAAGGCTAGTTAATATTTGTAAACTATGCTAACCACATGATGTTCATAGGAATTTCAACAAAACATGTTCATGATAATTTTAATGTAAAAAATTAACGTTATAATTAGGAATGAAAAAATCAAGTAATTTATTGATTACCTCCTTTCAGCAATTCTTTTAACTCATAGACTTTTTAGCTCTTAGGTTAGTCCTCTTCTTACTAATATAACCATTTTTGATGTTGAATATTCAAGCCATTTAATTCTCATTTTAGAAAAATTTGATGCCAAAATAATCTTGCCAAAAATCCTTTGAAAAATAGCTCGATGAGCTATTCTAAATTGAAATTAAAATAAGCTAAATTTTAGGTTCAAATTAACCTATTTTTCATGGTTTGATTCAATCTTAGTTCATGTTGAGGTGGTTAAAGTTCAGTTTAAAACTATAGATGATTTGTGGTTCAAACTTGTTGAATCATTGGTCATTACATCACTTGTTTATTAATAACAAAAATATTGTGTTATTGTTTACTAATATTTTTCACAAGTATTTTTAGATTATGCATCTCAAAATCAAATAGGTTAATTTAATCAAGTGCTTGATCAATAAGAGTTTAATCAATTGATTCATGGAATAATCCATAAGTAATGATAAGTTAAAGAGCTTTAGTGGCTTTGCTCAACCTTGGCTAAACTTACAAATCTTGAAACTTTTTTCCCAACTATCGGTGAAGCGTTTGCCCATTTAGAACTTATCTTCAATACATTATATGAGATAGAATTATTCAACTTATCACTTAATATTCATATAGCACACTAAATATCATTTAACCTACTCATGCATAATTCATATATTTATTTATTTTTCACATGAGTCAAATAGCAAAGAAATAGCTTACATATATATATATAATAAAATATGATTCCCTTTATTGTACTTATAAAAATGTTCTGATCATCATATAATCATTAGTTGTGCATCTTCTATGTGTTCTAGTAAATAAGTGATGGGACCAAATGTACTACCTCATTTCTTATAGAAGTTGTAGAGTTATTTCTTCACCAGTGTTTTAGATTTATTGAATGGTGTTATGATTCCCTTCTTAAATTTTTATATAGAATGCAAAAAATTTCCACATTTGAATTGATTTTGTGAATTCCATAAAAGACATTTGTCAGTTGATTAATAATTTAGCATATGTAAATTCTTTGGGAAAGAAAACAAGTTATTGAGTATCCACCACATTAATATTGAGATTTTTAGAGTGTTATTGTTCCATATACTTTTCTTTGAATTTTGAATGAAACTTTTTCTACTTTGCTCCTTTTATGTTTATAGATGCCAAAACTACCATCCTTAGTAAGCATGTAATAGGTGTGATCAGATGTTTTAGGTTGCTCTACGTACTTTAAAATAATTTGATTAATCCCTTACATGAAACTCCATGTTGCTGAACATAAGCTACTCTTTTTTCTTAAGACATATTTTGCCCTAATGAATTGAGCTCCTAGGGTATTCAAAGCATGGAACTTTTAGAATTGTTTAACATTAATAGTTATCATAAGCTCAACAAGTTTCTTTACATCTTGTCCATTTTCTTCAAGAAAAAACTCAGTTAGTTACAACTTAGCCAATGGTGTTTCTGATTTTGAGCACTGTCTCTCTAAAGAAACCCAATCATAGCTCTTTCAATTATTAAAAAGATCTTTGAATTACATAAGATGGCAATAAAGTGAAATTGATTATAGCACGTGTTTCACAAGAAACAACCAATCACCTATGGATAATAATCCTTTCTTTCAATCTATATTTGTTTCTAATCTTGTCTCCCACATAATAAAAATGTATAATTTTTTTCCTACCCTTGAATAAGGTTTTTCCAAGATACACAATAGTGAGGAATTGTCTCTTAAAATCTCAAACCTTAATAAGTATTTTTTTCTATCTTTGTTTGATGTGTTTGTTGCATAAAAAACGCACTTTCATCCATTGATTTGAAGAATTGATACACCTTGAAGCTCAAGAAATGTTTTTTTAAATATTTTCATTTGATTTCTTATAAGCTCTTGTGAAAATCATAAAATCTTCACCAAAACTCAAGTAAGAGAGATAAAGCATAATTCCTCACTTTTCCTTAACTATTTAGATTATTTAAATCATGACTAAAGACTTTCGTAACTAGAATGAAAAGCATAGGATATAATAGGGTACCTTGCTTGAGCCCATGAGTTGGTTGAAAGAACTCATTATATTTTTCCATTGAGTATGATGGAGAACCAATTATTTTTTATGGTGTTTATGATGAGACTGATGAATCTGATATCAAAGTTGAACTTGTACAAGACTTATTTTAAAAAAATCTTAGAACACAAAATCCAAGGGCCTTTTAAAATTTAACTTATAAGTAGATGTTACATCTAGTGTTACTATTGATTTTCTCAACCAATTCTTGAGCTAATAGTATATTCTTATTTAAGTCTCTATTCATCACAAACCTTGATTGCTCCAGTAAGATTATGTTGTGAGGAATTTCGATAACCTTGATACAAGTAGCTTAGAGAAAATCTTCTCTATGGAATTACATAGATAGATCTAAATTCCTCAAAAGTAATTAGGTTCTCAATTTTGAGAGTAACTATTAAGATAATGTTGGATATTTCTCTTAGAATATGGAAGCTAGCAAGGAAGTCTTTAACCATCTATAATGATGATTCTTGATCATTGCTAGTAGTGTTTTTAAGAAGAGCCAAATAAAACCATTATAACTTAAGAGGGCATTATGAGGGTCCATCTAGAAGACACTCCGTTGAATTTCCTCTTTTGTCACTTGTTTTAGTAATGTATGATCATTCTCAAAGGGTGTCAAGGGTATAATTGAGTTTATTAGAGAGCTATTTTGATTACCAGGATTTCTAAGTAATAAGAGCTTGCAATGTTGAATGGATACAAAATTTTGTCCTCCACTATAATCCAATTTTCAAGTGAATATTTGGTTCTTTAGATTTGTAACTTTCTTTGCTTGTCTTTGAAAATAATATGGAAGAATTTGTTATTTCTATCTCCTTTAGCAAGCCATCTATTCTAGTGCCAAACTTCCTCTTTTGTTTTCATAACTGTAAGTATCTTAAGCTTTGACTTATTCCATCCTTAAAACTTTAATCTGCATTAATTCAAATTAGATTTCTTTCTCTAAGGCTTGTACTTCAACTACTTGTAATGTCTTAAATATATTACCAAAACTTGATTTATTTCATTCATTAAGGCAACATTTGAGTTTATGAGCTAAGACTATCTTTCCCAAAATTATCATTAGCAGACTCTAGTTTTCTTTCATAATGGGAAGGAAGTCTTTACTATTGGTTCACACATTTTAGAATCTAAATTTTCTATGGGATGAGCTTTCTTTGGGTGTCAAATTGAGCAACAAAGGGGCATTATTGGATGGGGCTTTGTTGATGTGTTGAATGGTTGCTGAAGGGAATGAATTTAACTCATCCTGATTTTCTAATACTTTATCAAGTCTTTTCAATTCTCATTTCCATTTTTGCACCTCCAACTAAGTTAATTTATTACTAGAGAAGGAGGGCTCTTTAAGAGAATAATAAAGCATTTTGTAAACTCTATGTAGAGATAATTTTTTTTGGGGGGGTGGGGGGGGGTGAATGTATTTTATATTCATTTATGGAGTCAATAATATTGAAATCACCAACAACCAGCTTGGAGAGATTTTTATCATTTACTAATATTCTAAGTTCATTCCAAAGATTTCTTCTTTCAATAAATTGGTTTTTAGTGTACATGAAAGAGTAGCACACTTGAGTTCTTCAATCCTCATGTTTGACTAACATATGCAAAATTTATTCTTCATGCCATACTAATTGACATGAGAATTCAATTTTCCATATCACTCGAACTTTTTTGATGAATTGCATTCACAACAAATCAAAATTGAGTTTTCTTGTGCGATTTTCTAGCTATTTTTTACTTGCCATGGGTTCCAACAAGGCCATAAGGAATATCATGTGGAGATTTATAAGTACTTTAAGGTAGCAAATTACTTCTTTTATGACTTCCCCTTAATGTTCCAACTCAAGAGGTTATTCATTGTAATCCAAGTTGTTAGCACTTTAAGTGGCTCGATAGCTCAGATATTCTTTTACTTTTTTTTTTCTATCTTTTTACTTGATATAATTCTGAAACTATCTTGGTCTAGTTAAAAGAGATTAGATGCCAAGGGTCTTTCTTATATATCCTTATTGAATTTTTTAAGAGTCTAAATGACAGTTTATTGGGAAACTTCCTTTCTTGTGTTAGAATTAGTTAATAATTCTTCTTTCTATTTCCCAATTTTTTCTTATCTTGGATTTTATAGTCATTAGAAATTTGAATAGTTTTTTAGTTATTTTCTAATGCAAGAATTTGCTTTTCAATTAAATAGTGGAGAATAAAGTTATTTGCTTCATTATGTGTAAGGTTTCCTTTTGTTTAAGATTAGGAGAATTGACTAGCCAAAATCTTTCCTTTCTCGGATCTTCCCATAAATTGAATTTAAATAAAAACAATTACAAATGTGAAAATTTATTACATACTTTGGTAAAAAAGAAAAAATAAACAAAAAAAATAATATTTTCATCATATGACAAATTTCTCTTATTAAAAAAGCTTGTCATAAACATTTCTTACTAAAGAAGAGAAATGTGGAACATTAATATTGCTGAACAAGGTGATGTTGACTCTAATACTAAACTGATATAGTGTTATAAATGAAAATGAAAGCTTGTAGAGAGAAAAATGGAAGGAAAATTATAAGTGAGAGAAGTGAAAAGCTAACCTCTTACTGGGGGAAGCGTGTTAAAGGGAGAAAGAAAGCTAGTCTTTTATTAAATGTTAAAGAGAAATGGAAAGCTAATATCCTCATGAGGATTGAAGAGCAAATGGCCCATGCATGCTATACAAAAAAATTAATTTCAAATCACTAATTTTATTGCTCAAATAAGTTTTAATTTATACACAAGAGACCATGATGTTTAAATTTAACAATTTTGTGTTAATCTTAATAAACTAATCATAATCCAAAATATTTTTAAGATTCAAACCAAGAAAAAAAAAAGCAATAATAAATTTAAATTTAAATTTATTTAAATATAAAATATAAATAAAAAATAGAAGTATAAAAAATATCCAAATAAATTTAAATTTAGTTTTAAAATTTTAAATTTACATTTATTAATTTTTATCATAAAAAACAAAATAAGTAAATATAACATTTTCATCCTACATCTCATAATTACTTAGTGTAAGGTTAATAATTCTTTATCTCATGTGATGTAGGATTATTGTGTTATAAGTAGCTTCTCAAAGTAGTATACCATTAGCCTTATTTTAATAGTACTACTCCATTGGTGTTATGTTATGCATTTACCTTAACCTTAAAGGATAACAATATGTAAAATAAGTCAAATATATAATAAATCACTACTTTTAATAAGAGGAAAAAACTTTTTTATGCTTCTTTACACAAATTATAAAATAGAGGATCAATTAAGGTATTATAGAATCATACATGTGCAAAAATAGATATCATAAAAGTATGACAAATTAAGAAAGAAAATTAATTAAGTTTGATAAGTTTAGTAATAAATGGATATATCATATATATCATGATGATGAACATATAAATATGATCTAGTGAATAATAAGTATTATTCTAGAGAGTCATCACATTATGAAGTATTAAGAGATGAATTGTACTAGTACAATTAATGAACCATATATGAAGTAGAGATATTCCTAAGTGGTGTAAATAGAAATGGAATATACTAATATGATAATAGATTTTATTTTTATGATTAGAATGAATAAACACAATTGATGGAGTGTTCAACTGATATTGTAATGTAAAGTATGGTATCATATTAGTACAATACATACTAAACTGAAAGGGTTTTGGAACTTGAAATGTTAAACAACTAGTTTATTCAATGCAAAGGTTGATTAAGTGACAAGAAAATTATAAGAATTAAGATGTAAATGTTATCGTATACGCACGAAATCATTTAGATGCAATTGTTGGTAGAATTTAATAGCTTGAAATGCCATGAGGTCATGAGTCGAGTATAAAATTGGTGAGGTTCAATTTGGGAGAATTTTTTTAGAAATGATTTAGTGTAATTAACTTTGTCTAAGTGTGATAAAGTAAAGAAAGAGAGAGAGAGAGAGAGAGAGAGAGAGAGAGAGAGAGAGAAAGTGCTCTCTAAAAATTAAAAGGAATCTAAGAGAAGCAGGTAGATGATAAAGGGCAAAACCTATGGGATTTTAGCCATGAGCATTGTAGCATTGAGAAAAAGCTAAGTACTTGGAGAGACCACTACTCAGATTGAAAGGTAAGTAAGCTTACACTATTTGAATATTGTATAATATTGGTTAGAAGCCTTAGTAATTTAGAAAACACAGATTTGATATCATATTGTCTTGATGTTGATGTGTGTTGCATGTTATTTTGATAAAATTTTAAGAGAGTTTTATAATTATTTGAGGTTGATTTATGACTTCATTTTATAAAAGATGTTTCACATATTTTATTTCATATTAGATTAGAGCATGCTAAACATGATTTATTTTATTTATATGTTTTTCATAAAATAAGAAATGATAAAAAAATAAGTAAAATTATCATGGTTATGATAACCAAAAAGAAAAAAGATAAGATTCTAAAAAAAGAAATAAAAGAGAAAGAAAAGAGAAAAAACTTTGGAGATAAGATAACAAAGTTTCATGTTATGATTAAGAAGAATGTTGGTCTTAAAAGGCAATAATGAATTCCAAAATAATTAGTTTTTGAGAAAAAAAAGAGGGACTATTCTATCTAAGACATACCCAATTTCTATGAAGTAGTCTTGCCTTAAATCAAATCTTAAAGAAGAGAAAGAGTTAAGATAATGAGTAAGTGCGTAAGATGATAGAAAGATGAGAACAAATATATTTTATTTTACTACAATCAACAACATTATGCTTGTTATCTTACATGTCATCATTGACATGCTCTTATTTCTTTATATTCTTATTATTGAACATGCATGCAACTATCTTAAACATTATGTTTTTTACATATATGTGTATGTTTTGCCATTAAGCTAGTGTCTATTGATTCATGACTATATTATCCTATCTCTTTCATAAAAAAATGAGGCACCACATGGGTCTACAGGAGACCATTAAGGGATAGCATATTGATGTTATCATTAGAAGATGTGATTCAATAGATGTGTTAAGTTCTTTTTATTTTATTATGTGAGCAAAAAGCTATGTAATAAAGAGTGGTATGACTCTTGGCCATTGCAAGGTTATGTTTGAAATTTATGTTTAAAACTATGTTTAAAAGTTGGTCTTTATTGAACAAGTATTTTTATATGCTTTCGCATTAAGTTAAAAAGAAAATTTTTATGTGAAAAGAGTTTCCTTTGAAAGGATGATTCTGTTATTGTATTGTTTTTTAAAAAATACAAATGATGATTTGACATTGAAATCTAGGGATACTTAATGAGGGGTTGTTACATCTTAATACTTAATGAAAGTCTTAAATAAAAATATAATCAAATAAAAACATTTATGCCATATATGTAATCAATAAAAATATTCAAGTCATAATAGATGTAAAACATATATGACAATTTGTAGCACTTAATACATGATTTCAACTCCTTTTTTCTTTGTAGAAAGATAAATAAATATTGTACTTATCATCAAGGTGGGAATGATTATTTATGTATTTTTAACTCGTTAATAATAAGAATTAAGGAATTTCATAACTTATGAAGCTAGTAATTTTAACTTGCATTTCTTCCTTATTTTTATCATCAAAATTGAGGATTTTTTTGAACAATTCATTAGGGAATTAAAAAAAAAAACCTTATATGCTAGATGCTATTTTTCTCTCTTGTTATTTAATAATAAATTTCTACATCCTAGTTCAAAGAAATATAATTCCATAAGATTGCTAAAGCTAAACACACAAAATGTAGAAAGTTTTGAAATGATGCAACTTTTGAATAAGTAAAATATTAATTGAAGATAAGATGTCAAGTGTATCTATTTAATATTTATAAGATGAAATACTGATTAAAAGGATAAAATACCTAAGTTAAAAAAGTAGAGAAATAAAAAAGGTACTAACTCTTGGAATGAGCTAATTTTAGATCAACCAACTTATTAGATGATAACAAGTAAAAAATTGATACCACTTATTAAAAGTTAACAAATTATATTAAATATTGATGCCAATTATTGATAATATGAATTGACGAACTTTATAGTAATTGATTGTTTCATAGATGAACTTGAAAATTTGAAATTTAAAAATGAATCTAACATATAGATTAATTCTTTATAATACAAAATTTAAGAAAAATCTAGTAACTCCTCGCTTCTAAATTAGCTTGATACAAAGTGTTGAAAAATATTGTAATACCTTTCAATTCACAACACTTGTTTAAAAAATAATAAAAACTATGATACCAATTGTAATAAATTAAGTTATCAAATAGATTAGGATAAAAGAGTATTTAAATTTATAACAATTAAAATTTAAAAATATCATTAAAAAGTTTGATAATCAAAGATACAAATTAGTAAATTTGGATATTAAATAAATAAATAATTGATTATAGTTGTTAGGTGTAAACAACAAATACGATACAAATTATTGAATAAATTAAAAAGATGTCAATTGTTAAGATATTGATTGATTTAATACTAGTTGTGAGGCATATTCATTTTGATATGCAATTTTAGAAAGTTTGTTTTCGATTTGATAACAATTGTTGCATATATGATTTAATGCCAAATGTTAGGTATCGATAGGATACAAATTGGATTGATGCCAAATGTTACAAATGGATAACATATTAATTGAATTGATACCAGTTAAAATAAGGGATTATTTAAATATTTTTTATGCCAAATTTTAAAATTACTTAAAATAATAAGAAAATTTTTATTTTCTTATTATTACTTATTGGACTTAAGAATATTAAGCTCATTGGAAAATATCATAATTATTTCACTTCATTCTTGGTGCATCAATCTTCAATCTGGTTGATTTTATTAAGAGAAATCAAACATCGAAAAAACAAAATTTGCTAAAAACGATCATACTTACTATGTGTATGACATAATTCATCCCTTAATTCTCAAATTCTAAAATTCTAAATGTTTTCATGTAGATATTAAATCAAATTTTTGTTTAAGTAATATTGATCTAATTTCATCATGATCAAGTTATTACCTTTCCTAAACGTGATTCATTCTCTTTGCATCTTATAATGTAGAATTAGAAAAACCATGAAAGTGAGAAAAATTCATTAGGTTGTAGAGCATTTATCAATGAATTGTAAGCATTTGAACATACATTAACTACATGCCCAAAATAGTTTAGAGGCAATTAGATTTCATAATCACTTCTTAGCAACCATCATTCTTGCTTACGTTGTTATAGATTTCAATTTAAAATTAAATTTTAATGTGTAGAAACTAAATAACCAAATTAGAACCTTATATTAAAACATTCAAAATTAAACTTTTTTTCATAATTCTTTTTTAATCTAAAAAACTAATACAAATATTTTGTACTTTAGCTTTTACAAAAATTAAACTTGTCGTGGGTTTGAATTTTGAAATTTTGGATTTTCACATCAACAATATTCTAATTCACTATGAATTTATAGTTGGTTGCAAATTTAAATTTTAAGATGATTTTGAATTTCAAGCATTTTTTATATAACTCAAAAAATTAAAATACATTTACAAAAAGAATTTTGCATCTAAAATTAAATTTTTTTTATTTAAAATTAAAATAAAAAATTTAGTATTTCAAATTGCTTCAAATGATTTATGAGTTGAAGTAGCGTAAATGAGTTTAGTAAGCATTTTTTCAATTGTTTTTTGAATTTTGAATAATATTAAAAAAATTTTATATAACACAAATGTATTCACTAAAATTTAATTAACATTTTTAATTAAATATTAAAATAAACAATTTAGCATTTCAAATTTCTTCAATTTTTTTTTTGTGAATTGAAGTAGCTTAAATGAATTAAGTAAGCATTTCTCTTAATGTTTTTATATTTTTAGTAATATTAAAAATTGTTGATATAGCTTAAGTGCATTCACTAAGGTCTTATCAAGGATTTTCATTAATGTTTCAATTTTATGATGCTAAAATTTATAAAGATGAATTTTGAAATTCTAATGAATCTTTAAAGGCTTTCATAACTAATTTAATCACAAAATAATGCAAATACCTTAAGATAAAAAATATTATTTCCTTGTACTGTTAATGACTAAAATGAGGTGTAGGCACTATTCTTATTGAATAAGTTGATAACTCTTTATTATTGTAATTTTAACTATAGTGAGCAAGGGGTTAGTCAATTTAACACAATGTTCATAACTCAACTCATGTCACCAAGGGTCCTTAACACAAAGACACACCTAGCTTACTATCTATCTTTGATTTTATGAACCATAATCTAGTCAAGTTCACTTGTATTGTAGTGTGTGATGATTATGACAATTTATCTTTTTTAGTTGTCACAATTGTTTCTTTAGGAATCCACATAAATTTGTTTGCATTAGATATAGTTGATTTCCCAAAATGTTAATCTAAGGTTATACAAGCAACTTTGAAACAATAATTGCACACCTCTTTAGATGAAGCATTGAATAATAAAGCATACAATTAGTTCCTTAATATGGATATTAAATTTGAAGAAATAAATAAATATCCTATTGTCTTGTTCATTTGTAGGATTTTGCAATGATGGAAAGAAATCTATGAATGTACATAAACAAGAAATTTTCTCTTTTAAACATTTCATTTCATCCTTAGTCAAAGTAAAAACATCAACTTTACTTTACAATTTTACATTTGCATTTTTATGCTAATTCAAAATGTTAATGGTATGGACATGCTCTAATAATATGTTTTCATACATTTCCAACACATTACTAAGGAAAGTAGAGTTCACGCTAGCATCATTTCTCAAAGTCTCATTTTCTTTCCTAAGTTCTTTATATTTATTTTCTAGCTCATGGATAAAATCTTCAAGTAAAATACATGTTTTCTTAATATTTATATATTTATTTACAAACTTATTATGTTGTTCAACCAATTCATTAAACAAATTTGGTAACCCATTATGAGATAAAGCATTTGAAGAGCTTACATCACTACTTGATTAGTATTTATTCTATATTCACTATGGACAACATACATAAAAGCAAAATATTTGTCCTTTGATATAAAAGGCTATGCATCTAAAACATGGATACAGATGCAAAAAACCAAGGAGATGGTACTTAATCAAATAAGACTATCAAATTCTAAGGATAATATCATTTGAACACTCACAATGTATGGGAGATTTATAACCCAATTAGCCTAGGTGGCAACAAGAACAAAAAGCATGATTGCAAAATCTAGACAACATCTATGGAATTCAAAATGTCGAGTGAAAATAGCAATCTTCTAAGTAGAATTTTAATAATCTACTATACTTCTTTAAAAATTTAAGAAGGCTTCAAAGTATTCTCATGGCCTAAATGAAGATTCAATTGATCATGCTTTTGTGAGTTGTAACATAGCCAGGAAAGTATGGTGCATGTAATTTACAAATACAATAGGCTAACACAAATAAGACAACTAATCTAATATGTTATTGGTAAAAATAAGGAATTAGAACTCTACTAAAGGAGAGGTTACACTCAAACTCCCATAATTAACAAGCTTGAACTAATTGAAGGCCAAAAATGCTAACCTTTTTGAGGAGGTCAACCAAATAGGAAACTTCATCATTAGCAACATTATAACAAAGTTGTTTCTATATTTTTAATTACTTCCCTCTGGATCAAAGATCCCATGAAGACCACATGTTTATTCAACTAGGAATTGTCCTAAAATTCATAACCAAACAAGTCAAAATTGTTGAAACAATTAAATGGTTTTTCCCTCCAAAGCATATGCTAAAATAAAACATTTCTAAAGTATGCTAAGCCTTAATCAAATTATGGCTTGTGGAGGAATTCTTCATAATCACGCAAAGAAATAGTACTGGCATTTTGTTGGGAACAAAACATTGATGAAAGTGAAAGGCACCACTTCACTCAAAGGTCTATAATTATGCAACAAAATAGATTTACATAATTTGGCAGTTGAAATGGATTGCTAAGAAATCCTAAGGATAGTGCAAGGGTAGGAAGATATACCTTAGAAGCTACCAAATATCTTTCTGCTAATTAGATAGAAATGGATTTAGTAAACGTTAGTGGAATATCATGTATAAAGAGGGAAATAAGGTGTTGAGATTTCTTGCAAAAAATGGTTGCAAAATCGACAACAACTGCAATCTAGAACTTCCAATCCATCCCTAACTTCTACAAGGCTATAATTAAGCTCAATGAACTTTAATATCCATATATCTACCTAATATATAAGGTAGAAAATATCATTTGTCAAAACTCACACTAGTACGATAAGGAACGTTTTGAATTATTTTAACATAAGAAATCTTCATATAGTACGAATCCATGCTTTATATTATACGAAGCACCCATAAATCACTTGATCATAACATTATCCCATGTCAATATGGGTAGTCAAGGTAACACATCATATGTCTAATCCCTATTCACTTTGAGGATTAACCATTTCAATATGATAATTTATAATAATTGATACAAAAGATATGTTCGTTGTCCAACACTCCTTACTTATAGGACTACTATGGCAGTATACTTCAAATTATTCCAATATGATTAACAGATTTTAGAAAAACAATCATGCTACCACTATGACAATTTGTATGAAATTAGATATATATGTTAAAACATTTAGGATTCTTCTCAATGTACAATTATGATTAGTTCTAATTCACTGATAGGATAAGTTCTCCCATCCCATGCATTTTGCTCATCAAGTGATAATATCATACTCTAACGAAATAATTGCTTCACACATCGGACAAGTAGGTAGTTTGTGCACTATTCACTTAGGCACATCATCGTACAATAGTGCCTTTATCAGAACACTCCTTAGTTTAATATATTAAATGAAATCAACAGTGGTGCCACCATACTTCTTTATCAGAGGGCCCATGTAAGTCAAACAGATATAGTCCCACATCACTTGCGTGGATTCATTCCACAATTCTTCATCAGGCAAACCCTCCTATTAGAATAATATGATCTCTAGACCTAGTATTGGCACTGTGATTCACACACATTAGCAAGCATGAAATTGAGCACAAAAGTGATTCTAAAGCATACAGACCAAATAAAAAATTTTAATCACTTTCTTATGCAATAGTACATGTATGTATGTATGTATGTATGTATGTATATATATATATATATATATATATATATATCTAAAAAATCTAAGAAAATTATTTCCAAGGTGTTTCTTGCTATACATTCTCCACCTCTTATCCTTTTTCTTCATCTTTCTCTTCAAACTCTTTATCTCAATAACTAGAGGCTTTTCTTTGTATAACACATCATTTATGTCAATTTTTTAAGTTCTTGAGCAAGTGCACAAAAAAAAATATTTAACCTCTTTGCATTTTGTTGTGCTAGTCTCATAGAATCTTCATTTTGATCTAAAATAAAGATTTGAAAGCATTTTTTCAAAAAAAAAAGATGTTATCTAGTAAATAAAGGAGAGTTCTTCGTGAGTTTAAAAAGAAATTTTGAAAATCTTAAAACCAAGTGCAAGGTATGTTGGATCTACTTTATGTTGTTAAATATATTAGAGAAATGCTCTCCAAATGGAACTAACCCTTGAGTAATTAATTTTTAATAGAAAACTATTAAGCTTTATAGTTTAGCATGGTTACATTAAATAGGCCAAGTGAGAAAGCCTAAGAGCAAGTGAATTAAGCAATCTCAGATTTTTAAAAACATTTTTGCAAAGCATTGTAGTGGATCACACATAGTTTCTTTTAAACATTTAAAGAAATGTTTGGTGCATAAGGAAATAGGAAATGAAAGCAAAATAAATAAAAACATTGAAGAGTTTTAGGTTGTTTCATTGTCAACTATTGGCCTACTCCACCTCCAAGAACCTATGTATAAGCCTAGCATTATTCTTATATCTCCTTCTACAAAAAAAGAAGCCCATAAAATCTTTTCATGACCAAAGAATCAACTCCTTAATCTCTCCAAACAAGGCCTAAAGTTGGGCATATTCTCTCTTCAACAGCCTTAGAGTGGGTTCTTCTCTCCATGCTAGGTTTAGAGTAGGCTTTTTTCCATGCCAAGCAAGGTGTAGAACTCTCTTGCTCATGAGTTGAGCCAAGGGAAACAAAAAGATTTAATAAAGACAGAAGTAATAAATCCTAATTTCCTCTTGAGAAATAAACAATGAAAATCACTATATATTGAATTAAATTTATTAGATAGAGATCTAAAGCAAGTGTTGGTAAAGAGTCAAAATGGAGGTGATGTTAAGAAATTCTTCCATAATGTACTTCAAGTATTATTCCTAATAATGCTTACTAATTGAAATAAATGTGGGAGATAATAGTTCATTGATTTTTAGTGTTTAAATATTATAGAATTTTATTATGTATTAGATTTAACAAGTAAAAATTCTTCATTCTTTTAGCCAAAGTGTCCTATTTATAGATATCATAAAGTTGTTGAGGTCCTCAAAGGATAAGAGTATCTTCTAAATGATTTGATTATCATCAAACTAA
The DNA here is from genome assembly GCA_023846275.1 of Vanilla planifolia. Lineage (NCBI taxonomy): Eukaryota > Viridiplantae > Streptophyta > Magnoliopsida > Asparagales > Orchidaceae > Vanilla > Vanilla planifolia. The sequence continues at coordinate 23,690,798 of CM043870.1, forward strand.
CTATCAAAGTATTAATTAGAGAGTTTGATGACCTTCTAACATAAGTTTTAATTGAGGACCAAATTAAGCTAATGGATCATTCCCATCGAAGGGTCTAGTTTATATTAGGTAGTTGATTAGGTAATATATGTACCATTTAATGGAGATCCTTTTTCTCAATTTACTTTTACTTAATTTTCTCACTTGAACTAAAGCATGTTTAAAGCTTTACCTTACTAATCCTCATGCAATTTTAAATATTAGTTTTATGAAATTAAGTATTAATAATATGAGCATATCATTAGCTTGTAATGTTATTGCTACATGTACAAAGTAAGTTTTCCTAGCTTGTGATATGTGCATTAGTTTTGATACCAGTTAGACTTTATCTAAGAATTTAATTATTCTTTCACAATGTCGGCATTAGGTTTCAATTCATTCCATCCCTTGCCTAATGAATTATAAGGATATAAAAATGCGTGCATGTGTAAACTCTTCATCAAACTATGATGTGTCATAACTCAATCCTTACATAAGTCTTTAGAAGAGTTGAGCATATCCTAATCTTAAGCTCATGATGTCTTTTGGAGTACTTCATTGATTCATCACTTTCGCGAGCTATTTTGTTGTCTTCTACTTGTCTTCTTTAAGCTTTTTTCATGTTTTTTTACTTCAAGGGACGGTTAGTCTTCTTTACCTTTTGGAGTCATGGTGCTATGCGTATATACATATATGCATATAATATGCCCCAGCATGCTTGCATGTATATATGTTTCTATATATGTATATATATTTGCATGCATGTATATGAATTCCTTTCCATCCTCTTCCACTGTCTCTATGCCTATAAATTAAGCCTTTTACTCTTGTATATGAATGACAATACTTTGTGCTCCTATTCATCTTATTTATATATGTGAATTCATTATTATCTAACTCTTCTCTTTTTCTTTCCCCCTCTCTTTCTTTATATATATATATATATATATATTTGTGTGTGTGTGTGTGTAAATTCTAGTTTTCTTCTTTTTTATACATACAAACAAATATACACACATACGTGTGCATGCACATACACACACATGCACAAACAATGCATATGAATACACACATATATATATATATATATATGTGCACACACTCATACATACACACAAGAGGAAATGTGCATATGTATTGACACACAAGCACAAACATGTACAAAAATAATACACAAACACAAACACACACACACACACACCTACACATTCATGTCTTTCTCCTAAACTATACACATATGAATTTCTCAATATATTATTCTCATCATCACATAAATTAGTTCCTTTGTTTGCTTCAATACCCCTCACCATCTTTATATTAATATATATTTTTCATCCTCCTTATTATCCTCTCTATATATATGAAGTCTCATCCTTCTTCATAGTAATAAAAGCATTATCTCCATATTCTCCTCTTTATATATAAGAATTAATCCTCCTCCTCATATTTGTGTATATACATGTATATATATGACCAACTTCATTTTTGTATTTCATCTTTAAGATTTGTGCCAATATTTTAATCAATTTTTCTTTATCATCATTTGTTAATGAATTTAATCTATTCATTTATATAATTGATTTATAATAATTTTCTTTCAAGAAATTTTGTAGCATTCATTGAGTCATTTGCATCAATGAACAAATTCTATATTTTAGTTAGAGAAGAAAGCGAAGTAGAAATTTATGGATAGAGTAAGTGAAGAAAAAGATTATGGAGCAATTTATATATGCAAAGAAGAAGGAGAAGGAATGTTAATATATTTATAATGAGTAAAGAAGTAGAAATTTATATTTATATATGAATTCTTACATACATTCATGCATAAATGCACACACACACACACACACACACACATATACACACATATATAAAGGAGGAGGGGGAGGAAGAAGAGGTGAAAAAATTTATGAATATGAAATGGAGGTTAAAGAGAGAATTATATACTTATTTAAGAGGAGATGGAGGGTGGGGTAAGGATATAAAGAAGAAGAGAAATATGAAGAAATGTAAAGAAATTTATGTATATACAAAATAAAGAAAGAGGAGCAATTTGTGCATAATGAAAGGAGGAGGAAATTTAGGAGTCCATGTCTATCAAGGGGAGGAGTTGAAGGAGAAGGTTAAGAAATAAAGGGAGGAAATTCATGCTTATGCAGAGGATATGATGCAGTCTAACAAATTTAAGATGAGGAGAATGAAGATAAAGAGTAGTAAAAAAATTTTCTTGTATTCAAATGAGTAAGAGAAGGAGCAATTGACAAGCACACACACAGATAATTGACAAGGAACACAAATAGGGGATTTGTAAGTCATATATGTTACACCTCTCTTTTCTTTAGCCAAAATATGTTAGTTTTTCTTTTTCTTATTAAATACATATGTATAAATTTAATTGATTGATGATATTATAATATAATGATAGAATATTGTATTGTTTAATAAGGAAAGAAACTTATTTGAAAGATCCAATTATGAATATTATATTGTATGATATTAGTTAATCATATAATATGATTGAGAAAGAGAAGTAATCAGGATGCTATTATGAATAGGTAGTTAAAGTAGACTTTGGTTGTATAAGTGCAATTTGATTATTGTGTGAATATGATGATATTATGGACGCTAATGATCGAACTTGTCCAAAAAGTTAAGAAAGAAGTTTTGGTATTATACACTGCAACCACAACACATTATATAGTGCAATTTAGTAAGAGAAAGAGACCAATATGATTGGGTGTAATGTTATCTAATGATCATATCAGGGTGATTACACTAGCTTACAAGAGTGATAATGTAAGAATCAGAGGTTAGTTCTTATAGGTACAAAGCTATAGATGATACAAGTAAGATAATAAGAGAAGAAAAATTTTCTAAGTCTGACGAGTTAAGTATCAGGTGAGCTAATGAATTGTACAATATGATTAGTATAATTGTATAAGTATGATGAAGCTAAGGGAAGCATCAAACATAAGAAATCATTAGGTTACAACAAATGAATGTTGTGCAAAGTGTATCATACTATATAATATAGTATTATACCATCATGATCAATGGGATAAGTATACTTGAAGAAATATTTCACTTAGTGTAACATATAAAGATAAGCAATGCACTGATATGATATAAAGAATATAACCTAAATGCTATGAATTCACACAAAAAAAGTAAGGGAATTAGATGCTTGGAATCCCATCCATTAAATTCTTAGAATCCCATTATACAATCATACATTAAAAGAATTAGAGGTAGCATTTCTATTAAGGATGTGAAGGATTAATAGTAAGATTAGTTAGCTCCCATCTAAGTTATCACTCTTGATTTTAAGATGAAAACCCATGTATATAAGCTTTAAATTAAGCCCTTGCATAAGTATTTGTGAAACACTAACCATGATTTACACCAAGGATAGAAACTCAAGATAAAGAGGAAGAGAAGAAGGTTTAGTCATAAGAGGTGAAGGTTGTGATCTTAAGAGTTGAAGGAAGTGAAGCCAAACCTTTATGCAACCCTCTACAAGGGTAATAAGGTAGGTTGAACTTCAACATCATACTTTTAAGTCCATATAAATCCTAGGTTAAAATTAGGTGCTTTGTTAAACTTGTATGTGAATTTATGTGGATCCATGATCATAAATCTTTATGCTTAGATTCCTTTTTTTGAACACTAATTGAAGGATATCTAATGTTACAACCAAAATATGATGATGATCATCTTTATTAAAAGCATGCTTACAATGATTTGTTCACGTTATTTCTTGAAGATTGAATTTTTAATCTATGAAAGTCATGCATGTAACCAAAGAACGAGATGTGCATTGTTACGATTTTGTGATTTAAGCATGCTAAATTGGATCCAAATTTATACTAGGTTCAATTGCATAAAATGTGAAATTACATGATGAACATTTAATACTTCATCTTAACCTAGAAATTCATTTTGGGGTTTATTGCTTGTTATGTTGAGTTTTAGTCATAATTAGTGCACTCCATGCAAACTCAAGAATTTGGAATGAAATTTGATAACATGATCTCCTTCACTAAGATTAGAAAGGTTTTAAATTTTTGTAAACATGATGTTGTGGCTTAACTATAAAGTTTGGCATGATATTTGTGATTCAAATCTATGCTTATAAAGACATATGATATTGATAACTTCAAAAAAGCCTTAATATGAATTTAAGATAATGTATGATTTATTTCCAATTTTGCAAGATGTCGTGCTATGTGAACCAAATTTTATGATGAAAATTCTTAGTTGGCAATTTAAAATATTATGCTTGTTAAGATAACCTTTATTTAAACAAAATCACTTTAAACTTTGTCATGATCTATGGCTTGATGATGAGAATTTGTGTTTTCCACATCAAACTAAGGCTAAGAAATTGAGAAACCTTTGATGTAAATCAACATAGACTAGGTCATGAACTCTAAGGTAGAATATTGGAACATAACCAAAAAAAGGAAACTTTATGACTTCTTATGGTGGACTCTTCCTTACATTAATTTTACTTGGGTAGTTAACATCACAACTTGGTTAAGCTTTGGAGAGGGTTGGCTTGGACATTAAAATAAAAAACCTAGATGGCTTCTAAGGTAAGTTGTAGCTCATGATTTCTAATATAAGAACCAAGAAGGGCTTGGTCTTAGACCTTAAAAGAAGGCTATGTTGTTTAGGACTTGGCTACACTTGCAAGAGTTGGTGGGGTTTTGACTAAGTGGGTAATGGTGATGCATTAGGATGTTTATTAATCATAAACTTGGATTAATGTCCTAGATTGGTTTATCTTAAAGGAAAACTCTTGAGTTAATTAGTTAAAAAATAATTAATGCTTGATTTTAATCCTTAAAAGAAGGTTACGTTACATGAGATCATGATTAGGCTAGCAAGAAGTGATGGAGTTATGATAAGAAGGCCTAAGGATGAAGCTAGATTAAGTTTATCTTGTGGTATGATCATAATTTCTTTATTTATCTATGAAAAATTATTGATGTCATGGCCATGCATGATAAGAGTAGAAGATGATTTACTTGGCTATATTACATTTTAGTTTGATGATGATGTTCTTGTCATGTATGAGTAAAGCTTAGAGGAGGAATGATTTAAGCCACTCATAATTTATAAGAATAAGGGATTGATTAAACATAGTAAAGTGTATGAGAGAATTTAATAGATAATGAAATTATGTTTAAGTAAAGTTCTAGATTAACTTAGGCTTAGAAATTTGTAATGGCTTTAAAAAGAATCCTAAGGCTTAATGACTATGATAGATGTGAAATTTTATGTGTAAACTTTGGACATAGGTAAAAATACTTCTAAACCAAACCCAATAGTAATCTTTTGGGGTTAAAAAGGGCTTATTCCTTAGGTTAAGCTTTAGGACTTAGTGGAAAAGCTTAGCCAAGGACTTTGGATGTATGATGAGACCTTAAAAAGGACCTTAGATGTCTTGTAGGGCAAGGAGATCTATACAATTTCTTGAGCATTATCTTAAGTAGTTTGAGTTTGGCCCTAAAAAAAGGCTAAGGTTGCGTAATGATCTCAGAATACTTAACAAAATAATGCCAATTTGGTGAAGGAAGATATAAGAGGTAAGCATTTATGGTTAGCTTTTAGATCTAATTAACTTTAGGTTAGCACTAAGATACTTTAGGATTTTAATAAGCCTTAGAATTTAAATATCTAATGCTAGATTAGAGATTTGTATGCTTAGGATTTGAATGTGAGTACATTTTTGTTTGAAATGTAAACTAGTTAATGTCACAAGTAGCCTTGGAAATAGAGATCTAGGGTATGAAAACTTGTGATGTACCTTAACATGATAAGGCCACAAGTATGTCAAGTAATTAGGCATCACATGATATAGTATTTTGGTTAAACCTTAAATAAGGCTTAAGTTAGTCTTAGATTAAGCTTGCATAATAACTAAATTTTGGTTTTTAGCATAAGGGCACCCTAAATATGGAATTGATGGATGAATTGAGAGCATAAAACTTAATGTATCTTGTGCACGTTATGGATATGGCATTGGGCTTATGAGTTTCTTGGCTAAACATTAGATAAAGGATGGTTGAGTTGTAGAGCTTAGTCTTGGCCTAAAGGAAAACCATGGGGCTAGTTGCCCCTATGATGTTGGCTAAACCTTAGGCATGGCTTGGTTGTTGCATTAGACACTGAGTAACCCTATTTATTCAATTGGGCAATGGGTTGACACCCTATGAGATGATCCAGTGAGTTATAGGAGTGGCTCAAAAGGGACTTGTGAGATGGGCATGTGGTAAAAGCCATTATTGGAACTCATATGAACCTAGATATATAAGATTAATCATGACATTAGAAATGTGCCTATAGGTGAAGCAAAGGATAGAACTTAAGCTAGAGCTTAAGTGATAGTCATAATAGGTGAAATAATCTTAGTGAATATCCCAAATAAAGGAATGTAAAAGCAACTTTAAGTGTAACCTTTAGGTATATTTGGATGCTTTGAATGGTTGCATCAAGGTATAGAAGCAACTTTAATGTACCCTAGATAATAGTTAGTGATCTAGATAGATTGTATTAATACTTTAGAATAATAATTGATATGATAAGAAAGATGAACTTAATATTAATGATGTTTGGGGTATAGTGGACCCTAAGATTTGATTCATCTAATTAGCAATTAGCAAGCAAGAGTATTTGACTCCCATTCAATTTTGTAGCCCACTTTAAACCTATGGAAGACCATGAACCTGGTTGTTTATATATTGTGGAAACATGGTACAATCCCATTGTCCCAAGGGAAATCGTGGACTTGGCCATGTATTTGATGGAGTACTTGCTATGTGCTTATATGATTAGGATGAGAGTGGTGCTAACTAGTTAGTGAGACACTACCCATCCAATAGGTTGTATCCTAGATAAGATCAAGATATCATATAGATTTGAGAATTCTCGATGGTTATTGAATAAGCTCCTTAGAGTTATGACAGTAGGGTTATTGAACTCTATAGTTCTTATGCGTTAGAATAGTTTTGTGATATGACATACATCTATATTATATTTGATTATAATATTAATTATATGCTACTTTACATATTTGATTTAGTATATTATTGCTTATATGTTATTTTTATAGTATGAATTGAGGTTTTCACATTGAGTCTCTTCTCACTTACTTTATTTTCACATATAGGTTTGAGGAGATAAGATCTTGTATAGGTGCTAGAGTTGTGGAGAGACCTTGGTAGTGCATCTAACAATTTCAACATTTTCTATTTGTTGCTTTGATTTTAATGGTAGTGATGTTTATCTTTATGAATCTGACATTTGTATCTAGATAAACTTGGGATGTATTAGACATTTTATTATAGATTTGGATATTAACATTTGTATATTATTTTATTTGTTAAGTTTGTAGGGTTATGGATTGTCTTTGAGCTTGTTATTTTGTTTGTGTATCATGTATAGATGATGTTGTAGTCTTTCATGTTGTTTTAACACTATGTACCCATTAGTGTGATTGATGAGTTTTCTCAACCTAGGGTAAACCAGTTCAATGTTTGTCAGATGATTAGATGGTAAAGGACATGGTTAATTTTCAATCATATACCACCATTTTTATGATCAAATTACGTGATCAAGACTCCTAGTTTGAATGTCAAGTCGAAGGGGTGAAAGGAGAAAATAATAATAAAAGTTAGTTTCAATAATATATTTATAGTGGAAGAAGAATAAGATGAGTAGGTGGAAGTATAAGAGGAAGAATTTACATTTATATTGATTATGAAGAGATAAAGGAGAAAGAGGATGGTTAGAAGAAGGAAAAATTTATACTCATATACAAAGAAACCAATAAAGAATGGGGATGAGGAGGAGGAGGAGGATGATGATGATGAAGAGAAGGAATAATTTATCCATATATAATGGAGAAAGATGGGTTATCTAAATATATAAAAACTAAGAGCCAAGTTTATACACATACATAAATAAGTAATATGAGGAGAAGAACAAATCTATATAAAGGAGGAAGAAGAAGAGGTGAAGGGAGAATTTATATAAAGAAAATAAGAGGCTAAAGGAAAGGAATTCATTTAAATATAGAAGACAAATGAGCCTTAAAGGCTATATCTTGTTTTGATTATAATAACTTTTTTAAGTATCTATTATGTAATTTAACATGTCTACTTTGTATGTTATATAGGTTATCTTAAGATAAGTAGACTCATGAATAACCTACCATGGAGTGAATGGAAGAATATTCTAAAGTTGCAAATCAAGATACACATTAAGAAAAAGAACGAATGTGTACTATTACCATGTTGATCATGTGTCCAAGATGCACTTTGAAAGACTTTTCAATTGCTTAAGACATGTGTAAGGTTTGAAATCTAATTTTCTAAGATTTTTCAAGAGCTTGCATTGAACTACACTTATATAAGCATTATATAAGATTGATCATGTATATAACTAGGGAGATAAAGACCTAGTGGTTTATCTTCAATTCCATACCTAAAGAGCCATAGATTATATACAAATGCATTTGAGAGTATAAATGAGTGGTTTTATAAGCATATTTAAAGGATTTTAAGAATTAAGTTTAGATTGATTAATAAGATTTGAACTAAATATACGATACGTGACTTACCACGTATAGTTTGCATAGCATATTTCGTAAGCTACACTTTTGCAAAGTATGGTGGACACAAGAGAGATAAGTGAAAATCAAGAATTATGTATGGAACATTAATTTTAACATGCAGTATGTATAATTCAAATGAACTAAGTACTTAGGCAAAAGATGGTACATCAATGATTAATATTAGTGCCCAAGGATTATGTATGGTACATTAATTATTAAGATATAATACATGTAATTAAAATAAATAATGTATGTATGCTAGTAGACTATGCATTAAAAGGAATATAAGAAAATCAAGATTTATGTATGATATAGTATTTTTAACATATAATACATATAGCTAAAATGGGTAGTATAGAAACCCAATGGATGATGCATCAAGAAGGATAATTGAACATAAGATTGGTATGCTATTTTTAACATACTATACATCTAATAGAGAATGACTAGTGGAAAGTATATAATGGAGGAAACTTAGGACTTGACTATGATGTATTATTTTTATTGTACAGTACTTGTAGTAGAAAACAATGATTTACATATGGTAACTATCTTGCTACATACAATACATATGGATGCCACAATGTCTAAGTTTGAATAGTTTAAAAAGTTTATCATAGTTATTATATGAATGTTGCAAGCTAGTTGAGAAAGATTTTGAGAATGACACCTTCATAAATCAACCATAAGTACAACTTTATATGGTTAATGACTAATCAATGGAGGATTGATCTTCTATAACATTCTTCTTGAGATTATTTTGTGAGCATATTGAGAGTGTTTGTGTAGTTAACTTGCAATATCCATTTAAAAAGTGATTTTGAATGGTTACTCAGTCTACATCATTGAAGAAGCTTATTTTACATTCACAAAACTGATGGGCATCATTACAACATCCACTCACACCATCTTAGAAAGAAATCTTGATTTAATTGGTGACATTACTTTTTAATCTAATAACTTTCGTATTTGTATATTTTCTAAACTTAGTGGACTTATTTTGTAATCCATTTTTGCTATCTTTTTGGTCTAGTTCTTTGTTTAATATGGACATGACCCAATTCTAGGCTATTTAATATAAAGGGATTTGTAAAATATAAAGTGTTGGTTATGCCTTATCCATGAAAAGACTCACTTGTAATGGGTTTCTCCACCTAGCTATGGCAAAAGAGTGACGAAAAGAATCGAAAGACAATACTATTTGGATTGAAGGTGGACATAGGTTTAAAATTTTATGTTGTACCACTTGAAGTTTCTTGTGCCATCTCTTTATTTCCTTTGCATTTGTATTCTTTCTTTCCTTTAACCTTAAACATTATTGACACTAAAATGGTTTTACTAATTTATCTTTTGAAAAGATAACCTGCATAACCAATTCACACCCTCCACCCTTTTCATGTACCTTGTGAGCTTAACAAATGATATCAAAGCTAGGGTCTGATTTTAAGGTCTCACATGCTTAAGTAGAACCTATCTTAGCACCCTCAATTCTTGCATTTATTTCTACACCTTTGGTATCATAAATGTTATTTTTCAAAACATGGAAAATCCTACAACATTTATAGCAAGAGATTTTGATTTGTGGAATAAGTAATTCTAATCTTTTGAAAAAATATTAATAAAAAACTAAATGTTGTATTTGAAAGTTTTCTTAAGGTTCAACTTATAATACATTGGCATTCAATGAAAACCAATTTATTGAGTACTATCATTCGAGATTTGTGTACAAGATTCTATAATTACCACTTATTTTGAGCTTTGAATGAATTAGAAAAGCTACATGGAAGAGAGCATCAAATAGTGAAGAGAAGAAGGTAAAGAGGAGATTAAAGATTGGAAACACACTTGAAGATAATAGCATGGATGAAAGCACTCTAGGTGAGCCTTAATTAATAATGTATGTTAATCCAATATTTCTTTATAGTGTGATATTATTTATTCTTATGATGAATTAATTGAGTATGGAAACTTAAGTAGTAAATATAGTAATCTTAAATGATCATGTTACAAGCATGAAAAAATATATTCTTGAGCATGAGAAGGAATTTGAGTCATTTAAGAAGTAAAATGAATCTCTTCTAAAGTTGAATTATATTTATTTTCAATGAATTGCTTGTAAACTATGTTAAACATTAAATTTCTTTTATTAAGCATATTACATGTATTGATTCCTTAAGATTAGAAAATGATTAGATAAAAATAGAAAATTTTGAATTAAAAAACAAATTAAATGCATTTACTCCATCCAAAATTAATTAAATCATTTAAAGGCGAAGTAGTACGTTGTTACCTCATGCATGCATATTAATGATTTATCAAAAATTCATATGAAGGGTAAAAATGAAAGAAAATCTATTCATATGTATTCATAATTGTCTATAATCTCCATGCATATACCACATTATCATGCCCAAACAAATGTTGCAAGCAATTACTATTCAAAATTCGGTCATACATCCTTTCAATTCTCTATTTGGAGATTCATGCATTTTAAGACAAACAATTTTATTTAGATTTCTAAAGAATGCAAGTTGGGTCCAAAAATTGCAAAATCATATGATTTATATTACTCCCATTTGTGAACCCAAGATGGTTTATGTTCCTAAATTTAAAGCTTAGGTAAATATTTTGAGATGTATCGACTTGTAAGTATAGGTTAATAACCTAAAATGCTTGTTCACTTCATCAAAATTTTGGTTAAATTGAGCTAGCAGTTTATTCTTTGTAAAAGGTGCTTATATCTTACCCTTGGCACTTATAAACAATTTTAAAATCTACCTTGAGTAAAATATGATTATATTATTTCTTTTTGTTATATTATTATTATTTTAAAAGTCACTTCTTATTGTTAGCTAATAAGCATCTTGGAAAGTATCTTGCTTTATTATAATTCAAAGTTGAGTTGAATTTGGGATTTAAAAATTGACAACAAAAATTAAAGAATTGATTTTTTTTAAGATGTCTATAATTGATTATAAAGCACTTTTCTATGATACCAATGTGAAAAAATAGTAAGACAACAATTACAATTGTAAAATATTTAATTTACTTTAATCTTATAAAGAGGAATTGTGCTATCGTTTGTTTCATGGACGATTGAAAATAGAAAATGTTAAATTGTAGAAATATTCGAAGGACAATTGGTCATATGAATTTAAAAGTTTTGATACTTAAATTCTTTACAAAACTAGTTAAAATATCTCTTTTAATTTTAACATCCATGGTTTGTTATTTTACTAGTGCAATCTTTAAACAAAAGTTTCTCTTATTTCACACAAATCTAAATGGACATGATATATATATATATATATATAGAGAGAGAGAGAGAGAGAGAGAGAGAGAGAGAGAGAGAGAGAGAGAGAGAGAGAGAAGAAAGAGAGCGCAAATAGTGGATACTTGTGAATGTGAAAATGAATAACTTTATTTAATTAAAATCACATTATATATATATATATATCAAATGATTAATAATAAATTTTATTAATAATCAAGTCATAATCAATTAATAAAAGTATAATTAAGAACTATATTAATATTTAAAAATTTATTATTAAAAGAGAAATATTTAACTTTACATATAATATGCTAACAACATTCTCTACAAGCACACATGGAAAATAAAAAAAATAGCGAATAATTTATGATATATTAATAGTTGATATATAGTACATGAGAGTCAAAGTTACCCAAACAAGTATGATATTAGGGACTTCTTTTTACCCTTATAGCCTATGATAAAGAGTGCATCATAATGTAAGAGAAAATGTGGAAGATTTCATGTTAGTCATGGTGTATGTTGAAATCTTAATAGGATGTCTCTTAAAATATCAAGATCAAGTCCATTTTCTAGAAATTGAGATATTTGGATCCTTCATACTGGCTATCTTACATCGACGTCACTATCAAATCACACTTTAATTGAATCTTTGTAAAGTCTTGAGTTAATAATTCTATTTGGATGATAGGATTTAAAGATGAAAATCTCTACAATATTAGTTATAAATCAAGTTCAAGTAAAGATTTAAATTCTATTGAGACGAGCTTCTTAAAGGGCATGGAAGGACATTAGAATTTACTTTTAGAAAAGCAAAATCAATAGATTTAGATTTGAACAAGAGTTTAAAGAAAGGAAGATTATAACACTCATATACTTATAATGAATTATATGATGAACGATATTAAGCTAGTAGATCCTTACTTGTGATGTCACCCAAAAGAGTCAATGGTTAAGTTTTTTTAAGGGACTAACTTAGAATGTGACCTACAAGTAAGACATGCTTTTAATTCTAGGCTAATTAAGCATTTTTACCACAACCTAAATGTGAGATCATATATTTATATTGCAACCTCTTATACTTGTAACTCAAAAATTGAGATCACTAAAAGTGATCTAAATCAATTTGTTGGGTACCAATCATTGGATTGCCATTGTGGACAAATTGTGAAGATAATTTATTTTATTTGAATTAAGTCAACAAACATATTAAATAATCCATAAAGATTCTATGTTAGAGAGGTAAAAAAAACTTGTGTTGGATTCTTATTTCATACAACATTTCTTAATAAAAGCTATTTTGCCAAAAGGGGGAGATACACAACAAGTTAACCCTTACTTCTTAATGGTGACCTACTATTATATGAAAAAGGAGTAATGTGATGTGGGCAATGCAATCCTTAGACTAATGAAGAAAATAACTAGAATGAGAAGCCTTACATTCTAGAGGAATATGAACCTCACTTTTAGTCACTTAATTGCACCCCTTTTCCATTCATAAGAAAATTTAACTCTTCAAACTTCTTGGATATGAAAGAAAAAAGAAAGTGAGGATGAACATGATCAAAATTAGTTGTTCATCGCTAAATTTGGGGAATCCTTCCATAATATAGGACACCAACATTATTAAGACCCACCCTTACCCTAATATGTCAACAAGGCTATGTGCAATAGAAATTTCCTTAAGTCAACTATAGGTTAAAATTAGGGAAAATTAAATACAAACTCATGTTGGAGCAATCATCAGTCTCACCTCCCAATTAGAAAGTAGATTGCTAGAGCACTTTGGACCATCTTTAGAGGATGTGTAATATTGGAGTGAAATTAGTGTGATTGATGCAATGTCAATCTTGTGTTAAATGATTATCAAAATGAAAAACATTATGAGTGTTTTTATTTCCCTTTTTTTTGATATAATGTAATTGCAAAACCAATTATCAATAACAATTATGAATGTTCCCAAAGTATGGAGGAATATTTCTTAAAAGTAGAAAATAAAACTTTAATACTCAATAAAACATTATATTTTTATAATTTTTTCAATAAAGAATATTAATTGACCCACATGAGCCCATAATATTTTGGCATAATAAAGAAGAAAAAAATACACCTATAATCCTCACTTTGGTTATTTATTTGTGTTATTTGTTGAACATACAAATCATGCCATTGTATACTTTTCAATTGTTTAATTGATTAAAAATTATGCATAAATTATGAGGGAGTTTTCTTTTTCTTATATGTTTTTTACACTTAAACATTTTTCATCATGATAACAAGCTCTTTTAAATTCTTATTATACGATTTAGCATTTCTACTTGATGTTCTTTATATATTATCTTAAAATAAGTAGACTTATGGATCATATACCATAGAGTGAATGAAAGAATGCTCTAAAGTAAGAAATCAAGATACTAAGATGCATTATACCATGGTGCTTATGTGTCCAAGATGCAATTCAAAGAACTTTACAAATGTTTAAGACATCTATAAGGGTTGAAATATAATAAGTTAATTCAAGAACTTGCATCACACTACACATAAGCATTCTAAGTTTAATTGTGTACATAACTAGAGAGATAAGGACCTTGTGGTTTATCTTGAATTGCATGCACAAAGAGTCTTGGATTACAGACAAATGTTTTTGAAAGTATAAATGAGTGTTTTTATAAGCATGCTTGTTAAAGGATTTTAAGAATTAATTTTAAATAAACAAATGATATGATTGGAAAACTTTTAACTAATGTATAGTATTTGACCGACCGCGTATAGTATATATAATACATTTTGTTAGGTATTCTAATGAGAAGGACTATGACATAGAAGAGATAAGTTAAAATTGAGAATTATGTAGGGTATGTTAATTTTAATGTATAGTATGAACAATTCAAATGAGCTTGGTATGCTAGGCAATAATTATACACCAAAGGTTAATATTAGCACCCAAGACTTGTATATGATATGTTATTTATTAACATATAATACATGTAGTTTCAAATGACAATATATGTAAGTTGGTAAAGCATACATTAAAAGGAATATAGAAAACTTGAGATCTATGTACAATACATTATTTTTAACATACAATACATATATTATAAATGAATAGTGTACATAACCCAATAGACAATGCATTAAGAAGGATAATTGTACTTGAGACTTGCATATGATATGTTGTGTTTAATGTGTAATACATCTATAGGGAACAAATCGTAAAAAAAGATTAATGGAAGCATGGTTGAGACTTGAGTATAATATGTGTAGTAAAAAGCTACAACCTACATACAATACTTACCTTGTTGTGTATGGCATGTACATAAGTGAAAATGTGTAACAAGTTTAATCAGCTTAAAAACTTTATTCTAGCCATTATATGGCCATTGCTAGCTACTTGATGATGTATTTGAGGCTACCATGGCTATACAAACCCCTAAAAACAAGTTAAAGGATTGATGCTCTTTAACATTCTTTTAGACATTTATCTGTGAGTTTGAGAGTGTTGTGTGCACTTATATTGCAATATTCATTCAATAAAGTGATTGTGAAAGTAAACCCAATCTAACTCATTAAAGAAGCATTCTTACACATTCAGAAAGGTGTTGGACATCAATACATTATCCACTCACTCAAACTCATAAAGAACTCTTAATTTAATTAGAAACATTACTTTTCAATCTATTAGCTATTATATTTATATGCTTGTGAGAATTGAGTGGACTTATCTTATAATCTGTTATTTCTAGCTTAGGCTTAGCTTTCTAGGCTATTTAACATGGAGAGAGCCAAACACCAAGTTGTTTAATGTGAAGAGTAACCTAACTCTTAGCTATTTAATTTGGAGAATGAACTAGCACTAAGATATTTGCTATAGAGGGATTTTGCTTAGATTTGGGCTATATAATTTGGAGAGTGGCCTAGCTTTCAATGTGGACTATTGATTGTGTCATATCTATAAAAAGACTCATTTGTAATAGATTTCTCTATCTATTTGTGACAAAGGAGTGAAAAATGAAAGAAAGTCTAATACCATTTGGAATGGAGGTAAAACTAAGTTCAAAGGTTTGAGCTAAACTATCTAAATATTATCATATCAACTCTTTATTTCCTCTCCATTTGTACTCTTGCTTTGCTTTAGTCTTGCATGCTTTTAACCCTTGAAGAAGCTTTCCATAATTAACTTATGAAAATAAAATTTACACAACTAGATTACCCCCCTCTCTCCTCCCTTTCCCCATCTTTGTGTGTCTTATGGACTTAAGAAGAATGGTTAAGAATGTGTATGTGTATGTGTATGCGTGTGTGAGTAAGATGAAAATGTTTGATATATTTAGAGAAGGAAAAAGAAGTGAGTGAGGAGAAATTTTGTAATAGGAGAGGATGCAAAATTCATCGAATTTATGTGCATGCATAAGAGGATGAGGAATTTACATATATAAAGGAAAAATGAAAAGAGATGAAATTTACATTTATACATTAAATAAGCAAGAGAATAAGGAAAATTTTTATAGACGAAGATTTAAAATTATATACACACAAACACACATATTATTGCATAGGAAGGACAATATAGTTACTAGTTTGGTTGATGCATTTTAGAAACAATAATCTCGATTTTGTACTTTTCGAATGTGTTAGAATTAGAACACCATTGCTAGGTCTTGAGATCATATTAGTCTGATAAGAAATTTAGTTAGATGAAGAAGAGTCAAATAAATCTATGCAATTAATGTAGGATCATATTTATTAAATTTGTAAGGCCCTCTAAGAGAGAAGTACAATGAAGTCAAAGTTGATTTCATTAAACATATTAAAGTGAAGCATTTTCTACTGAAAGTGGTATGATTATGAACTTGAGTGGATAATGCTTGCATACAAACTACATACTGGTTTAGTTCGTGAGGCGGTTATGTCGTTCTAGTACCACGCTATCACTTGATGAACAATAAATGCAGAGGTTGAGTTGACACATTCGAACAAAAGACTGAAGTTTATTATAATTGTTCAATGAGAAGAGAATCTTGTATGCTATGTCATAAAAGTATAATTTCATATGTGATGTTAGAGTGATAGTACAAATGTTGTTTTACAAATTCTATTAATTGTATTGTGACCATTTGAAGGGGTTGATCATCATAGTAGTACAGTAAGTAAAATGTGTTAGTCAGTGAACGTACTTTCTCGATCAGCGATCAAAGAATGCCATACTAAAATAGTTGATCATTAAAGTGAATAGTGATTAAACATACTTGGCTAATGCCTCGAAAGCCCATATAGACATGATATGATAATGTAGCCAAGTGAGCCCTTGATGTTTTTAACAATATGAAGGTTGAATTCATATGGTATAAAGAATTCCTATAGCATAGCAAAATCAAAATTTTTCCCATCATACTAGTATTAGTTTTATGGCTCTATTTCATACCTTATTGACATTTGTATATATGGGTACTAGAGTTCATCAAGCTTGAACAAAACCTTGCCTAATTTGGGATATATTACAAGCCTTAGTTGTAGATGTTGACAATTTTATAGCCATTTTTTATAAGAAATCTTGCCACTTTATTTCCTTCTTTATATATGAAATTCCATTATATTTCTATTAATTCCTTTTCCTATCTAATTTGTTGGAAAATGTTCAATAGCCTCCAAGGAATGTTTTCTTAACCTTGCACTATTCTTGAGGTTTCTTGATAATTCATTTCAATAATCAGATTATGTAAATCTATTTCGTTGCATAATTGTAGACATGCAAGTAAAGTTGTACCTTTCACTTCTACCAATGTTTGTTCCCAACAAACTTGGACAAAGCTAGAACTATTTTTTCTATGTGATTATGAATAATTCTTCCATAGGTTGTAATCTAGTTCTGGCTCAACATAGCTTTAGCAATGTTTAATTTTGATAAATGCTCAAGAGGGGGTGGTGAGTGAACTATTTTAATAATTTTCACTTGTTTGGTTTTGAATTTTGTGATAATTCCCAATAGAGTAAGCATGTCAGGCACCCCACCTTACCAACTACAGTAAATTAAGGATGCTGCATAAGAAATAATCTCGAGTGAGGACAAACCATGCCTAGGTGGGGACCCGACGGTGAGACAATTCTAACCCTCGAACCAATCTGGTATATTTTTTAAAACATTTTAACCATATCCATACCATGGAGCTGAAATGAAAACATGTGTATATTAAACTGTATATATATATACAATAAACCACAAAACTGAAGTACCAAAATGAAACCAAATCCACTCCCACCATAAATCTATCCCCTCTCACATGTCAGGAGTATAGTCCTCTCCTGTACTATTATAATCCCCAGCTCTCGGTGTAGTGGATACATGACCTGTGATAAAGCACTAATGAGACATATATATCTCAGCAGATAAATCCATTATGTAACCAAGTAAAATAAATCTCCAGATATAAAAGACAAGCCGTGAAACATGATAAAACAAAATCCATCTCATAAGCGGTGAAAAATAAACCATATGAATACCTTCTTATCAAATGTCATGCAGTATCAAAAGTAAACCAGATAAACATGTATACCAAATTTCCATTTCCATTATTTTATATGTTATATACTTACTGGGCCCGATTCCCTTCTGAATCATTATCCTCTGGATCCAATCATCATATCAAATGACCTTCAGCCGGCATCCATCCAGTCATAACACTAGGCAGATATCTGATCCGAAGACCGATACCCTGCGATCTCATCCGCTAGGCCTAGTGCCACCAGGCAGGTATAGTACTGATACCCTGCGATCACATCCGCTAGGCCTGGTGTCATCAATATATCGAAGGTCATGGTACACATACACACTAGGCAGATATCTGATCCGAAGATCGATACCCTGCAATCTCATCCGCTAGGCCTAGTGGTGAGGATAATGTCTCCAGGAATCCAATTTTCAATTTTTATTTTCCAACCATGTCACACATGTGATAAATATGCCAAAACCATATCAATATGTCCAACCAATTATATTTTATCTCATATTATGCTTTTTGTTTCAATTTCCTTTTTGTCATCTTTTATGCTTTCAGTTCAATCAGAAAATAACACCATAAAACATATATCAAGCCATGAGATAAAAGTCATGTAAAGAAAAACTGTAATGCAGCCCGTAAGAAACCATGTATCGAAATATAAATAAATACTATTGTGCTATATCACAGGTTACGAATTTATCTACCTCAATTTGCTGTACCAACTGTCTTACTCACTTCTGCTTCTTCTTGATGTCCTATAAGCCCGTAAAATACAAAAATAATTAATTTAAATATGCTTATTAGTCAAAACTGCTTTCTAAAAGCTTTCCCAAACACACCCCAAAATAATCCCAAAAATGGGCTTACGCGGCACTGAACCGCCCGCTGGACCGCGCACGCAGAAAAGCTTTCTAAAAGCCCTGCCAAACACTTCCCAAAATCCCCAAAAATCCCAATTTTTCTCTTGTTTCTCGCCGCGCCTGGACCGCGCCTCCGCTGAACCGGCCTGCGGTTCAGCTCCGCGGTTCAGCCGACTGAACCGCTCCTCTCTCCCTCTCTCTCTCCTCCGCCTCAGCCCGAACCGGGCGCCTTCCGGTTCGGTTAACCCGAACCGGTTCAAACAGGATCATCCCTGTTTCTCACCCGTCGCTGCTTCCCTCTCTCCTCGTCGCCGCTCGCGTCCGGCGGCTTCTAGCCGCTTCCACGGTAAATTTCTCTTTTCCCCGAATCCCTCTCCGGAATTACCAAGCTCCTTTCGACTTCTTTCGCACTCCTCGATGACCAATTTGCCGGAAAAATATTCCGCATCTCGCGGCCGACAACTCCGGCCACTCCTTCGGCAACCCACTACGTCTCCGGCCGAAAATAAACATTCGGCCGGCCTCTCTTACTCTCCCCCCACTCAACAGAACCCCAATACAGCAAAATAAAACGAACCATCTTACCTTGCCGCAGTTTTTCCGGCGAGCTTCCGAGCTTCCGTTAAATTTCTGGCAGCTTTTCGCAATCGCTAAAACTTTTCCAAACCGCTTCTGTATTTAAGGGGATTAATTCACCCGGACTGGACACGTATGTGTTGATTTCGCCTTGTACCGACACGTTCGTGATTTTTTTGCAGAACACCCCCTGAACTTTTCCAAATTACAAATCTACCTTCCGCCATCCGATTTTAAACTAAATCGGAAATCCTAAATTGCAGATATATCCCGGATCTGAAATCCTGAAATTACAAATATATCCAAAACTTTAAAAATTCATAATTAATTATCCAAAATTCCAAAAATTACAAACTTACCATCGTTGGACTCGTCTCAAAGAGCTCTTTCTATAAAAAAAATATAAAAAATACAAATAAAAGAAAACTAGGGCTGTTACAAAGCAGGTGGTTTTCATGGGATGTTTGAACAAGTAGGAAGCATTTAAAAATGTTGGACCAATTTATTATAGTGTTCTGATGATGGAGTTTGTTTTTTAATTAACCTTCTTATAAAACTTAGTATTTCTAGCCTTTCATAAGTTTCAACTTATTATTAATGGGAGTGCAAGTATGACCTCTCCTTTAGCAAAATTCTTATTCTCTTATTTTCACCATGAAGCAATTAGATCAATTGTCTTGTGTTAGCTTACTACATTTACAAATTACTTGCAAATGTAGCCCATATCTACTTCAGTATATCACAACTCATGAAAGTGTGATAAATTAAATCTTCATTTGGGCAGTCAGGACACTTTAAAGCTATCTGAATGTTAAGATTCCTTAGATTCTCGGGTAATGGTAATAGTTTATTGAAATTTTCCTGACAACAATAATTATTTTCATTGAGCATTTTGAATTCCATAGATGTTGCCTTGATTTAAAAATCAAACTTTTTTGCTCTTGTTGCCTCCTAAATTGATTGGATGTTAAATTTCCTATTTATGGAGAATGTTTAGATGTTATTGTTATTTGGGTCAAACAATCTTATGTGATTAAGTGTCATCTCCTTTATTTTTTATATTTGTGTCTAAGTGATGGATGCACAATCTTTTGTATCAAAGGACATATATTTTTCTTTCATGTATGTTTTCCATAATGAATTACTTGATGTCAATTCCTGTTGTATGTAAATTGTTAGTGTTTCCAATAAATTTGTTTGAGTACATCTTTAGATTGTAAATATTTGATTCTCATGTTTATGAGAGAAAAAATAAGAGAAGTAAATGTCACTTCCCATGAAGAGTATTTTTGTTAGAGTGGTAGACTACTAAGAAATTTATTTTTTAGTTTACTTTATCTATTTCACTTTAATTAAAATAAAAAATAAATTTGATTAAAATCATTCTCTTAAAAATTATAGTTTATTTACATTAATCATCTTAAAAAATAATTTTAAGTTTCAATATTTTTTATTATCTTATCTTAACCATCTTAAAAATAATTTACTTTGATCATATATTTAAAAATATTCCTTCACTAACATGTTATAAAAAGTATATTATTATAATAAATAAATAATTAATAAATTTAATAATAAAAAAAATACCTAATTATATTATAACTCTATAACACACATCTTATATCAAAAGTACTACTCCAGAACTTGATTGACTATAGTAATTAGGTTGGAGGTTCCAAAACCATTATGTAAGTGTAACGGATCAAGGCGTGACTTTCAAATCTTGTATTTGTTAAAGAGTACTGATAGCATAGGTAATCACCTCTTGGAAGAATTAGGGGATAGCCAACCCTAATAAGTTGATCAAAAAGTGTAGGGAAATTCTATGAACATATTAACACACCAAATAAACAATGTATGACTAAACATATAGCTTCATTTGCATGATTGACTTCCAAATTGTAGGAGTGATTTCTATCATCCGATCATGCAATTTAGCGATTGAATGGTAATCATCTCATTCAATCTTTTTAAATGGGCTAATTTAATCAACCATCTAATCATGCAATAACACAATCACACAGTCCATGCTTAACACATGCATAATGTCTAAATTTAGCTATTTGATCACAATTGATATCTAAATATCCAAATTAAATCCAAATGTTTAAATAACACTAGTTTAGTTCCTTACTTGTTGATCTCCTTCATTATGAGTTTGTTTTCTTCATTTGATGCCAATGGGGGTATACAACTAACAAGAGTCTCATTTTCTTTTATTTTGTAGTCATTCATAGGTTCTAAAAAATTTAGCATAACAATTTAACCAAATTTATCTTCTTATTAAATCCACATATCTTTAGAGTTTTTAATATTCATAATCTTCAATTTAGATCATCATTTTAAAAACTTTAGCCATGACATAGAAGAATTTGGTATTTCTTTCTCCCTCTGTGAGCCATTTAATACCTACTTTTTGCTACTAATAAGACTCTTCCCTATCAGTGGCTTCTAGTAGAGTTTTATTGGCTTAAGTCAACTCCTCCCACTTTTGATCATTTGGAGTTTCTTGGAATTGTGATCCTTTAGGAGTAACTGCATTTCAATAGATTTTATAGCCACAATAATGTTACCGGAAGTTGTTTTATTCAAATCCTTTAAGCATGTTTTTAGTCTTCTTAATTTGAAAGAAAAGGCCTTCATGCCTACATAATTAATAGAATGATTCCTATTACTTTCCATTATGTGAAGAAATAAATAATGCTTTAGTCACATGTTATAAATTCTAAATCATTTGGAAGTTGTTAGAAATTCTGTGGGAAAATATACAAGGCGTTGTGCATGATCATATCTTTTTTTTGCATAGAAGTTGAATTACAGACGTAGGAATTTGATTCGATCAATATTGATTCACAAGCACCTTGTCTAATCTTTCCCATACCAATCTAGCCCTTCTTCCTGCAAGACCAAGTATTGGAGGAACCTAAGAAAGGGAGATGTTTGAGGTTACACTAGTTAATTTAATTAGAGGATTCCTACATATCTTCAAAATAGAGTGCCCCTTCTACACATTAAGTGAAATTATTTCATCAAAGACCCCACCTACAAGCTATAGCAAACTAAAATTCTCAACAATTTGATAGAGGTTTTGCTATAATATTGTTCTCTTAGTGACTAAGCTCTTAGCATAAACAAAAGTGTAGTTGGTAGAGAACTTCTAATCTTGGTGTTTAACTAAGAGGTGAATGAACTAAACCTCATCCATCACCATCTCGCAAGAAAATTCATTTTTTCTAGAGAACTCAAATCTTGTTCATCATATTGCCAATGCAATGATCAACATCTAGCTTATAAGATAATTGGTATATTCTTTTATTGTGTATTATAGGTTCCAATTAAGGTTACTAAGCCAATGTTTTGAGATTTTATAATGTTTTTGAGTTGGCTAATTGAGCCTTTATTTGCAACTCCTTCATTGTTCCATGTAAGAATGTTAATCATTGGGCTTCTTATTGTCTATAATTTGAACAACACTAAAGCTTCTCCTAATTCCTTTGAGACTATTTGGTTTATATAGATTCATTTTTTATTTGTATTTTGTCTTTTTGCTCTACACAAAAGTGAATGCTTCTTCCTTTTATAAAAGTATGCATGAGGCCAATGCCTTTTGTTGTAATTTTTCATTAAAGTTCTTAATGGATTGAAGATCATAATGTGTTATAATTTTACCTGAAAAAACTTTTGAATCAGATAATAACTCATTTTCTCTATTTGATTTTTGAACTTTTTTTAAGATGTTGAAATCATTTAGTATCTTATTGCTTAGCCTATTTGATTTCTTCCAATGCATCAGATTTCTAAGTGAAGAATTAGATACTCCATTTATTATAGATGTTGTTGGAGAAGAAGACCTATAACTATTTGAGTTAGATTCTTAGATGATTATATGTTCAACCAATTTTGGAGAGATCTTTGTTGGATTTTCTTTGTTTGACTGTTTTAGTTTTCCTTCCTTATTTGTTCCATTTTCATTCAACTTAGAAGCTAATTGGATCCCTTCAACTAAATCATTGATTGCCTTTTGATTGTTTTTAATTGGTTGTGAGATAGTTGTTATTTTGTTGTGCTTACATTAATAGATGGCATGTCCTTATTTGCAACATCTATGAAAATATCTGGGCAAGTTGTCATATTGATTTTTTTACGAAAAGTCGATGTTATTTCCTCTTTTTAATTGAAATTCTAATTCTGTTAGGCAATTCTTTTGCCAAATCTATCTTAACACAGACTTTGACTACATTAGGTTGGGTATGATTTATTATTGATTGCACTTTTAATGGAGTATCAATTGTCGAGGCTAAGGAGTAGAGGGATGTTTTATTAAACAAATGTATAGAGAGGCATTTCAATGAGATCCAATCTAGTGCACAAGAGAGATTCTAATTCAATTGAAAAGGTTTGAATGTCATTTTAGAATTATCATTTGGAAGTCTACAATGTTCAGTGCATCTAACACCATAGGTATTCTTCTTCTCTATTGATTTTGGCTAGAATGTGTCAATGATCTAGCAAAAACACTTCGAAGGAATTTAAAAATCTAGTTTTGTTGAAAGCTAGATTGAAGATGTCTTTATCAACTCACCCAAAACATTTGCAATGGAGCGATAGAGGGAGTTGAGGCCCCAAAGATCTGCCATTACTGGGGAGTTGCTCCGCAAGCCGAGATTCCAGTAGCTTAAAGCAAAAAAAAAAATGAATGGAGAGGAAGAACTTACCTGCTTTGTTTTGATGAGAATGGAAAATTTAGCTCGATAATGAATTGGTAATTTTGAGAAACACTAGGCCCCGATTGATGTTATTGAAATCGAGTGGTTACCACTATGTCAACTTGGCAAACAATTAGGCTACCACCTTGTCTAACGACCCTATTTTCATTGCCCAACACCCTCGTCTCCCATCGCTTATCCACCAATTCTTGATCATTCTCCCTTACTACACATTTTAGCCATAGAATGAAGTAGGTTAAGTTATTGCATTGCAAAGTACCAAAATTTACTTTTGGATTTGGAATTTTCGTAAGCAAATATATGTTAGCATACAAATGTTACCAATTAATGTGGAATGTTTACTTCATTTTTTTAGCACATTAATGGCTCAATACCTCATTACTCATGCTTTAACATAGAATTTGCCTTATAACATAAAAGCATAGTTATATAGTCCAAGTTGCATCAAAAGGCTTCAAAAAGACCAACAAGGTTTCAAAAAACTTAATAAGTCAAGTAGATCATTGAACACCTTTTTCAAGAATAATTGGTTCATCTTTTACTTTTTGTGATAAGTTGATATAGACTAAAACTTTATAGTAATCAATAAGAGTTATTAAAATCTAAAAAAATTCAAAACTTATTCAAAATTTATTATTTATTTTAATTATTTATAATTTGGATTCTTGATATAACCTTAGTGCTATCATAAACTATTTTATTAAAATTTTATCATTTTTTTGCTTTAACTTATTTGAATAAATCAATAAGACATAAAAATTCTTAATATTTAGATTGAGTTTAAAGTTCTAAAATTGTTATCCATATCCAAATACTCTTATGTTCATAAATGAAAAATATGTTTGGATTGATTATAAATTTTTCCTTATTTTTTTACTTGGTTTTAAATTCTTTAATATATGATGTGTGTGTTGATAGATAGTAAACAACTAAAAAGAGATAAAAAATAATTTAATAATATCTCTCATAATGTACTCTCTCTCTCTCTCTCTCTCCTCTTCTTCTAACATAAAATTGTTTTCCTTCTCCTTACTTGTCAACTATCTCTTCTTTAATGCATTGATTAATCATCCATTTAGAATCAAAACATCATTCTACTATTTATTTTGGTGTCTCAGTGCAACTCTACAATATATCCTTGGTTAAGTTTAGATTCCTACGACAAACTATCTTAATCATGACACAAATGCACTTACAATATATCACATCATAATGCATCAAACTAATACAATACTCAAACTTTACAACAATACTTTATTACTCATACTTCTCCCAACACGAGTTGCATCAAATGAATACATTAGTCAAAACTACAATATTCAACAATCAGAAACGAAATCTCCTATTTAGGATAAGAGGTGTGTTTTTAATGTACAATCATGTGCCCAATTATGTCATCATTGTATGATACCCAATTAAGATTACAAGTTGTCTCTCTCATTTAATAAAATATAAATTTTATAAACAAAGAAAAGACAACAAACCTCCATCAACTTAGAACATCCATCCTTTGTTTTTAAGTTTGTTATAATTAAATACCAACATTAACTCATTGAATCAATATTGTCATTACTTTCAAAATAAAGTTATATTACCTAGTATTAATCTAGTCTTATGTTGAACAATTGTCAATTCGATGCCTCTATCATATTGAGCTAAAGCCATTTGGGCCTATCATGAGATGTAGATACATTTCTACAAAAACAACCAAAACCTGTTTAAACCCACAATTTATATGCGCCTTCAAATCTGAAACAATTTGAAACATAAGTAAAAACGAAATACCTTGTGACAAAATCACATGAATCTAAGTCACTATAGCAACCAAATACGAAATCTAACTAGGCATAGATAAATTAAGAATTGCTTTTATTGGACTAAATACATAAGCTTCACAAGAAATGAAACTTTTGCCGTAAGAATTTCCACAAAGAAAATCATCCATATTTCATCGAATTTGCATCTCATTCTCTCGAATACCACAAGCACGAGTGAGAAAGATTATCCATCTCAGAATTTAAACCACAATCGTTGGCTTTAAGACCACATGCTGTACATCAAAAAAATGAGCAATCAAGAAAAAACAATGGCAAGGCTAAACAAATTAAAACATGAATGCTAAAACAAGGTAACTTAACCTTAATCTGTGTCCTGTTGTAGGTGAAGGTGATATGAACAAGCTCGTCCATGGTCTGGATCACTGCAGGGTAGGAGAATTCCATCCCATCTGTTTCCTCAAGAGTCATTACTTCATACCAGGAATCACCATCGTCTTCGGAGCAGGCCACTTTGAGAACTTCCCTTGACATGGTATTATATGCTAGAATCAAACGGCCATCTCTCAGTTTCACCCCATCAATACCTGAAGCAAGAATTCGTGTCAAGAAAGACACGTTAACATATATCTGCGTTTTCTTGCAATAGCCAACCTGAATTGGGATTAGGAAGTTGAGTAGGTCTGGCCAAGCTCCATGTATTACCCCCATCAACTGATTCTGACATACAAACTTGGCCGATGTCGTCGAAGGATCTCATCAGAACTCGTAGAGTACCCGTAGCAGTTTTGTATGGTACAGGTTGAATGACGCTGAGAGTTTCATTTTCTATATATATGGGGCCATATTTGTCCCAGGAATAGCCACCATCAGCTGTAACCTATACAAAGAAAAAAAATTTAATATCTAAATTATAATATGATATTGAGATGAAGAATAATTTGTTATATATTATGAAATGAGAATAATATCGAAGTTATTAGACATTTTTATGTACATCGTGCCTAACTTAAGCTCCAATTTGATACAACTATTTTGAAATGTTATCATGACGTTAATGTTGTCTTTAATATTTTTTTTATTGTTGGCTTAATGATATCCAAAAAATCTTTTAGTCTTTACTTCAACATCAAGATGATCAACATCTAGAAGATACTGAAATTAGAATGATATCTAAATGTCATTTTTAGTGATAAAATTATAATTTTTATTATAATATTTTAAATATTAATAAACCAAACACCCCTTTACCTCCATCCAAGATCCCCAAGAATTCCAACTCTCCACAGAAGATCCACAAAGTAAGCGACCATCTTCAAGCAAAAGTGGCTGTTCCAAGATTTATAAATGGCTTAAGTCAGGAAAAATCCTTGCGTTTGTTAATGCATATAGTACGTTAAAGCTGCATGCCTTGTTCTTGGATGGACCAATGATCCCTGGAGGAAGCTGTTCTCTTTCTGACCAAGTAATACCACCATCGATAGACCTCTTCAAACTTCCACTCCATCTGCAGATATAGAGCAAAGTTTTGGAAAATAAGCATAGTAGAATGGATAACGATCGGGCAACCTTGAAGGGAATGCTCTATGTGTGCATCCCAGGGGTTGTCATAAAACAAGGATTTAACATATATGGATTTCCACTATCTAAGAAAGATGTGATTTATAGATAGTTCAAATTTAAATATTTTTCTCTGTTGGGCCAAATTATTAGAGTAGATAATAAGTAATTAGAGTTTTAGCTGACCATGAATGTGGATATGAAAGTGTTTTGATAATTATGGGACAAAACTTTGGTATTTAATGATCAACGAACCATCCAATTAGTAGGAAAAATCTATCAAAAATTCAACAACCACACGGATGTTTTGTGTGCTTGTAATAGGTGCACCAATAAGCGTGAAGGGTTTGTTCGTATGTAGGAACAGAACCCGCATGCGTGAACAATGCCCTGACGTGGTTGTAAGCGTGCAAGCCATGTGCAAGCATGTGCAAGGTCAGATCGTGAGTTAACAGAACTTATGAAATTTTTATATTTATGGTAAATAATATATGTTTTTTTTGTTTTGTAATAAAATATTATATCTAGATTTCTATATAAAGGAGTGAAAATGAAACATAAAACAATTCAAAACTTTGGAAATTAAAATTTCGTGAATTTAGAATCCTTTAAAAAGAAACTTCTTAGGGAATTTAATCTCCTTCTGACAAAAAACTTTCTCGTCCTCCTCTAGCTCATCTCCATTATTATGCTTCCACTTTTGTTGTTGTAACTCGAAAAGTAAGGTCTGCTGCTGACGACTTAGGACAAGCACACATTGCAAACAAATTATGTTATTCTTGGTATCAGAGAGTTACGATTCAATGCCAATGGTAAGTGCAAAGAAGAAGATAATTGAAGAATAAACCACAAAAGGGAATTAGGAGATTGAGGAGGTTTTAGTCGAGGTGACTGTGTCGACTATTCCACTCTTAAGCTTGAAGGCACACAGCTCCATTAACCCAACAAATGCAAGTGCTAATAAAGATGATGCTAAAATCCCAATCTATTTTTATGACAGATCCAAAAGACAATATGTCAAAAAAAAATACTCTTAATCAAAGAAATTTTAAATTAAGTAATACTCTCAAGATAGTTGGAGATAAATATGGAGATGATATCAATCTCATACTTTAGATACATGAGAATCAACAACATCCTTTTAAGGAAAATGTTATACTTGATTTATCAAATTATGACAGTACAATAAATATAGAAAAATTAAATGCCTAACTGGAGCAACTAGAAACATATTTTTTTCTGTATAACTATTTATCATTAGATAAGGTGATGTATGTTTGATTGAAAATAACAAGTCATACGTTAGCTTGGTGGAATACTAAAAAAATAACATAGTTACATAAGAAATTTAAAGCTAATTTAAAAATTACTCAAAAAACTTTTATCCCATTAATTACATAAAGGAAAGATAAAAAAAAATAGCATAGTCTATGATACCAATAAGGGCAAACAATACAAGAATATATCACACAATTCTAACAATAAGCCGTGAGTTTGGGAATACCTATTGGGAGGTGTAGACATTAGCAAAGTATATTATAAGTTTGTAAAATCTTATTGTCATAGAATTATTTTTTTTTATTATTCAGTTTTTAAAGCAAACCAATACATTTGTGATGGCTATTGAAAAGAAGAATAATTAAAAAAAGTAAAATCAGAAAAACAAAATATCAAGAAGTTTGAGTTTATGTTCGGAATTAGGGATTAGGGATTAGGGATTAAGTTGATAAAAATTTATCTCTTATGATCAATACAAAGAATATTTCTCATGAAACAAAACAAAGAGAAGAATTTTTCACTATCGAAATATAATAAAGAAAGAATTTATCAGTTATATTATCGACATTAGAAGAGAAAAAAAATCTAATATCAATAATTCTTGTGAAGAAATTAAAATTAAAGACCACATCTAAGAACTTAATCCATAAGGTGGATTCATAGACTTTGAAATGAGACTACACAATATAATGTGAAGTTTATTATTACTAAGTATTATATTGATGAGGTTATCTATTAAGTGATACCTCTAGATGTTTGTCAAATTATACTGAATAATCCATATTTATGGGATAGAGATGTTTATTATCGACAAACACAATAACATGGTTTTATGAAGGATAGACAATACTTCCTTCTAACTCAAGACAAAGAACCATTGACAAAGGACGTGTTAGTACTGATTAAGTGCTACTAGTAACAAAATTGAAGTAACCACTTAATAGGGATAACAATAGTCTTAACCTTTTAAAAAAGACTAAAAATAAATCTACCAAAGAAATAATAACACTTAGCTAAAAACCATCAGCCAAATTTATAAATAATAAACATCAAAGAAATGCCCCAAATGATGCTTGTTGCATGTCTTAAACTCCTTGAAGAATTCTTTACTCATGACTAGAAAACTAATTCAAGACTCATTGAATCCAAAATTATGGGAAAAAAATTGAGATAAAATAACGAAAATCGTCGTTGCAGCACAAAGCAATGTTGGGTCACGTAAGGTAACTCTCTGCAAGCACGTCAGAGCATGTGGTAACCGGACACCTACGCAAGCTAGAGCGCACGATAACATGGGAAGGGTGCACGTGCAAAGACAGTGTAGATGTTCTGTGTGCTCACGGTAAGTGCACCTATCGCGTATATGGAGGGCTTGTTCACGTGCAAGAACAGTATCCAAGTGTGTGAACAATGCCCTGGCATGGTCGTAGGCGTGCAAATGGCACGGGCATGTATGCGGGGTTAGGCTGAGACTTTGTAAAATTTGTGAAATTTTTATATTTATAATCAAAATCACATGTTTTTTTATTTTTTAATAAAATATTATATCTAAACTTCTATATAAATAGGTGAAAAGGATGTATAAAACAATTTAAAATTTTATAAATCAAAATTTTATTAATTCAAAATCACTTGAAGAAAAACTTCTTAAAAGATTCAATCTCTTTATGACAAAACTCTTTTTTCTTCTCCTTCTTCCTCAACCCATTGCCAATATCACGCTTTCACTTTAGCTGTTGCGACTCGAAAAAGAAGGTCTAATGTCATAGGTTCGGAGCGAGCACACCTCGCAAACAGATCATATTATTTTTGTTATTAAAGAGTTTTGATTTGATGCCAATGGTAGGTGTAAAAAAGAATGTAATTGAAGAGCAAGCCAAAAAGGGAATAAGGAAATTGAGGTTTCAGTCGAGGTGACTGTTGATTATTCTACCATAAAAAATATAGGCACGAATAGCTCTAAAATCCCAATCCCTTCCTACGTCAGATTCAAAAGACAACCCGCTAAAAAAATACATTTAATCAAAAAAATTTTGGATTAAGTAATAATCCTAAGATAGTTGAAGATAAAGATGAGGATGACATCAATCTCATGCTTTTGATGTAAGGAAATCGATAGCGTCCTTTCAAGGTAGATGTTATACTTGATTTACCAAACTACGATAATACAACAAATGCAAAGAAATTATAAGATTATAAAAAACAATATGTATATACTTGGTAGCACTCATGCATTTTCAATCAATTCATTTTTACATCTCTTAAAATACCATATTTATAAATTATACTAGTACGAAGTATGTAATGTACTTGTATGACAATACACATTTAAATTAGTTAAGTTGATCATACTGGTACAACTATGAGATCATACAGGTAAAACGTGGACATCATCAAAATATATTATAAGTCCATATTATTACTGAACTATCATTTTTCCTATTCAATCTTCAAAACAAGTTAGTACATTTGCGACGACTAATGAAACAAAGAATAAATATAAAAGGGTAAAACCAAAAGGACAAAATACCAGGAAGTTTGAATATAAATTTGATCATTAGTGACAAAAAAAAGGAAATTCTCTAACAAAAGATATTACAACAATACTAAAAACACTCATAACAACAAAAAACAGAAGTATTGTGATCACTGTAACAACACAAGACACATGACGAAAATGATAAAAATTGCATCTTGAACTTTTTCTAAACAATTTCAAGAAAAACAAATATAAGTAAAATCAAGACTAAAAAAGTACTTACAACTCTTTTTTAAGTTGATAAAAACTTATATCTTATAGTAAGTCTAAAGAACATATCTCATGAAACAGAGCAAATAAAAGAACTCTTCACCATCCAAATATAAGTAAATAAAAACCTTATCGATGCTATTATCAACATGGGAAGCGAAAAGAACTTAACATAAACAATTCTTGTGAAGAGATTAAAATTAAAGACTACATCACATTGAAGAACCTACTCTTTGAGATAGATTCATAAAAACTCCGAGATAAGAGTTGAAAAACAATACAAAGTGAAGTTTATAATTACCAAATATTATATTGACAAGATTATCTATGAAATGATACTTCCAGATATTTGTCAAATTATACTGAGAAATCCATATTTATGAGATTGAGATGTCGTTTGCTATCGATGAGCACAATAATATTAATTTATGAAGGATGGACAACAATTTCTTTTAGCTCAAGACAAATAAGCATTGACAAAAGCATATTAATACTAACCAAATGAAGCAACTAATGAACACTTGAACAAAATTAAAATAACTACTTGATGGGGATGACAGAAGTCTCAACCTCCTTAAGAAGATAATAGAAATAGATCTGCCAAAGAATCAATTAAAAAAAAAAGATTTGATTGGACTCAATCTCAAAAAAAATAAACCAATGATTAGAAGATCAATATTTGGTTCATTTAATAAAAAATTGTAGAATATCAAGGGAAAAGATAAAATGGTGAAAATCGTTGTCGCAGCACAAAGCAGTAAGAGCCGCGTGCAAAAGCGCATATGCTTATAGGGAAGGGTGCGGTGCACCAGACACCCATGCACAGGATGAGTGCAAGGGTACCTAGTCGGCCATTTGCCGTGCATGCGTTCCACACTCGCACTGTGGCAATCAATGTGCATTTGAATAATGCCCTGGCATGGTTGTATGCGTGTAGATAGCATCGGTGCGAGTGTAGGCCAAGAATTTTCAAAATTTGTGGAATTTTTATATTCATGGTCGAAACTATATGTTTTTTGTTTTGTAATAAAATATTATCTATAAATCTCTATATAAAATGATGAAAAAGATGTATGAAACAATTTTTCTTTTTGGAAATCAGAACTATGTGAATTTAGAATATTTAGAATCTCTTGAAAAAAACTTCTTAGAAAATTCAATCTCGTAACAAAACCCTCTTCTCCTTCCTCTTTTCCTCAGCTTCTCGTCATTTTCTCACGCTTCTACTTCTGTTGTTGCGACTTGGAAAAGATCTGCTATTGAAGACTCGGAACGAGAATACCTCACAGACAGATCAACTCAGAAGTTATATATGGATATTTCAATGGAATAATACTTGATTGCTGCCAAAATTAACGAAAAACATGACATTACGGATGAAAATAAGGAGCTCTCCATGCTTTATCATTTGTTTTCTATTAGCAATTGATGTTCACAATTAGCCATTACTACTTCTAAGTGTCTATTACGAGGATTTCTCAAGTCCTAATGGCAAAAATAAAAACCATTTATTTGTAATAGAGATTTGCATGGCTACCTTAAGTACTACTACCTTATTCAACCTTGTACACGTTGAAGGAACATAATTTGATGCCTAACATTTGTAGGATCAATACCTCATAGAAGAGGAACACTTGCTTAGCGACATTACTAGTAGCATGCCAAAGCCTAAGCAAAAGTATAAGAACCCAACAAGGCAACAACTGGTTTAATTGCTACAGGTTAGCATCAGAAGGTAAGCAATATAGTTGCATGAATCTTTATGCTTAACTAAAATGTAAAGTAATCATTAATTTATGTTTTAGAAGCACTGCAAATGAAGCAGGACAAGAGGGGTAGGCCCTAGTAAGTTTGTCTTCAAAAAATTCACAATTCCAACTAGAAGAAAAAAAATGCTACAAAACTAATGTTTATATCCAACCTAACAATTAAATTCCTTAAAACAATGCTTGGATTCACAAGGGTAGACATCTAACGTTAAATCTTATCAAGCAACAATTAGAATGCAACCTAATAATTACTTTGTACAAAGGTCACAAATGCATAGATTAAACAAGTTATCTCTTAAATGAGAAATCACAAAGTAATGGATGATTAAAGTTTGAGTTAACACAACAAAAATTACACCTTAGGTTACAGATGCCAGCCTTTGTATTCTAGGAGGACACAATAATATTGACCTCCAGATCAAACATTATGTGGGTCATTAGGAGGTCTAGGAAAACAAATAGTAAAGGTTTGTGGGTAATGTTAGGGGGAAGACATGAATTTAAATGTTGGCATAAGTTGGGATTGGAATGGGATAAGATAGGTTAAAAACAAGGATGTCTATAAGAGTAGAGCAGTAAAAAATGTGGTTACCCCTTCGACGAAGTCAATACAGACAATGAAGATAGAAGTTGACACAACCATAATGGGTAGGGTATCAGAGTTCTTGAAGTCTCAACACTCACTCCTACCATGGAGTTTAATGCTTTGCATAGAATCTAATTCAATCCGCAATCAAGGGAAGTAAATTTCCTACAATTAGCACTGGAAGCCAAAGTGGAACTACTTTTATTTAATAACATAGCGTAATGTGGCTTACAAGAGAAGAATCCTAACCTATTTATGGAGATCCCTCACAAGATGAGGAATTCTCTTATTTTAATCCAAATGAAAACTGATACATACTAACTCTAACAAACATCAAAAACCAATAGTTGCATCATATAGTCCACACATAATCATAATGCAGAATATTGAACCAACCAATCAGTTCCACTTCATACAATGCTACAATAACAATCCATGGCTATCATAAACACAACAAAACATTAATATTCTAACTAAAAATCAACACAATAGGAAACTAGAACAGATAACAGCAATAATACAAGTCTTGATAATTGACCTGGTCAACAAGCCATAAAAGAACACTCAAGAAAATAACCTAGCCCTTCCCTCACTTATCCATTCTTTTTTGGGGTGGTGGATCAAAGAAAAATTCATAAAAGTTCTAGAAGACCTTCAAAATTCTTCATGGACTTGTGTTCGGAATATCATAGCATTGTCAATGATGGTGGATGCCAGGATTTCAATCATGCAAAAGATTTTACACCACAAGAATTTGTATACCTCAATGATGGTCTATTTGACAAGTTTGGCCTTGATTCACTATGTGAAGTGGTTGATCAAGATGAGTAGATAGTTGTGGCCTCTTTTAGCTAAGAAAAGACCTAAAAAGTCCACACAATGGAGAGGGGAATAAGAGATGATGTTATTTAGGGTTTTGATCAATTGGAAAGAGAAGCTTACATGCACTTAGCCATTGTGCCAATGATGAGAAAAGGTATATACATCTTATGGAGTGTATGAAAGGAATATCCCAATGAAAGTATTTTGGAGGTAAGGGGTTCAATTAAAGGAATGATTATTTCACTCTCTAAAGAGCACTTTAAGGATGTTGTTAACTTCTTTGTTCCTACGGGACTAGAGAACAAACTAGTACCCCTTTTGGTACAAATTCCAATAGATCAGGTAATATTGAGATGGTCGAACTCTAGCACATTGAACTTGGCCATTTAAAGGAGGAAGCATGTCTTCCACTAGGTAATTGACAAGAGGATATATCACTGAGATGATCGAACTCTAGTACTACGACTTTTTCAAAACTTTGCATAAGAAAGTCATAAACTTGCAGTGCCTCATTCTTGTTTCTTTCCAAAGGGTTTGTCATCATGTTCTCTTCCCTCGGGATTTGCTAGAGGTTCACCTAAACAAAGAAAAGAAAGTATCTTTGTGTTAATCCTAATATTTTTTGAGAATACAATCTTGTTTTTAGTAAATGTCTACATATAGCTAATGCAAAGATGGAAGTTACTTAGAATAAATGGGAGTTTGATAAATAAGACCAAAGATGGTAGTTACTCAAAATAAAAGGGAGTTTGATGAAAAAGACCAAAGATGGCAGTTAATCTGGAACGTGGTATGAAAGGCTTGGTGAATGATGACTTCCTTAGAGCTTATTAGGAGACCCAAAGTCTATTACTTTAATCCTCTCAAGTCCTAAGATATAAACTAATAAGGTAAGAAAACCTCAGGCTAAATAAAATCCTACATGATGTCTTCCACAAAAAATTAGCAAATATTTTGAGAGGATGTCAATCCTTTAAATGATGTTGATTTTATAATTTCCCAGCTCCGCAATCCTATTTTGTAAGTGACCAAATACCACAACAAGTGAAGGATTTGCAAGAGTGTCTTGTTTGTTATCACGTTGATCTCATTGGCTTGGAAGTATGGTGTAAGACTCCTTGAAGCCTCAACTAGAGCCTGACTCAAACTTTCTAAAAGTAGGTACCATGCATCCACATCCTTCAAGACATGTGTAGAATAGTAGATTGGTCTTTGCTTGTGGTTGTCTTCTCAAGACAAAATAATACTAACTACTAACTCTAACAATAAGATAAAAGGATTCTCCTAGCTCAACTTTACTAAGGAAAGGAGGGATCATAAAGTATTGTCTTAGCTATTGAAAGACAGACCCACAATCCTCCATCCAATCCATCATTCCATTGTTGCATTGTACTTCGAAGAATGCGGAGAGATCCCCCACTTTAGAAAAGAAGCTAAGGCAAACAATCCTTCTTGTGAACGAACCATTCTAAAAGCAAGTATTCCGTATCCTCATCCTTCAAGGCATGTGTAGTGTAGTAGACTGGTCTCTACATGTGGCTGTCTTCTCAAGAAAAAATAATACTAACTACTAACTCCAAAAATAAGATAAAAGGGCTCCTCCCAAATCAAGTTTACTAAGGAGGGATCATGACTTATTGCTTTAGCTATTGAAAGACATGTCCACAAGGAACTAGGGAAACTTAAGATTTTCTTGGGCAATATCTTGAAAGTTCACTTGAAAGGTTTGAGACACATTTAGATGAGCCTAAAGATCTAAGGTGACTCTTGTTTGTTTTGTATATGTTCATTGAATGTATGACTTTTAATGAGAAGGTCATCTTGGTATGCATCTCCTAATTTGGTTGTGCTAGACGACGCCAACTATCCTCCGATAGGTAGAGCCCACATTTTCAAGACAAAGCTTATTACTTCGCAACCAAATGTATCGATGTTCATGATGAAGGGTACATTAACTATATCAGACTACTGCAGCCTAATCAAGTGATAACCTGAGAAAGCATCCAAAAAGTTCAGATGCTATAAATTGACAATCAATTTTACTAATTCATCGATGCAAAAAAATGGTACTCATTTTAACATGAGTGAAGTCAATGTGGAATTGTCAGTTTTGGTTGTCTCTTCACAAAAACTGTGTTTGCTAGCCAATTTGGGTACCAGAAAGGCCTTATGAAGTCTACTTTAAGAGCTTTTCAATGTTGGCCTTAATGATCTCTTTCTTCCCTATTAAATGGCATTTTTTTATGAACCATGATGATGATGTGCTTGACATTTAGTAATAGACAACATTGTGGTGCATCTTTCGCAAATCTTATAACTTACATACAAATAAATCAATAAATTAAAACAATAATTTCTGAACAGAAACACTAAAAATTTCATTTAATTGAGTAAAAAGATTTAAATTTTTCTTTGGATCCCAAGGATGAAGAGATTCAAAAATAAAAACCTCGTTGGGATTTGCTTATTGCCAACTTTCATTTTCTCCAACTCTCCTTTGCGCTTCCACTTTTTCTTCCCTTCGTTGAGGATGCTTAAATAGTGGTATCTAGATTGGATAAGGCACCCCAAACCACAATGGTGCCACCCATGATTGAGAATTTCAAAAAAATTAATACTCAAAGATATAACTTAAAATTACTCAACATCCTCTACTCAAGAATGCAACTTCATGTCGACTTGGCACACATCATTAGAAAGCCAATCATTTGCATTGAAGATAAATCATTGCCCTAAGGATCAATGGAAGGCTAATTTTTCCCTCAAGAGCAATCTCTCCTAAGAAGCCAATTAGCACAATAACAAATAGTGATTAGGCTTTGCTCCAACCCATTCTCTTGAAAGCATGCAGAAGGGGGCGTTTGTTAAGCTTTCTATGTCGACAAAATTGTGTTACACTTTCAAATTTACAATACCAAATGAGTTGACGAGATCAACACTATATAGATTGTGAAGCTTTGGAAGACTTATAAGACCAAAAATGATTAGGTCATAAGGAGTTAAAGAGGAGGATACTTGGCAAACTAATGCATTCTCCTAATAGGGAGGGTCAAGCATCAAGATGAACTTAATTACCATTGAACATGGCATATTTCTACAAACTATTTGCCATGTTGAAGTATAAGGCCTTAACTTGGTTGAAGTTAATGGTTGTTGGTTGGCTTGTTACTCCTTGAACAACCCTATCTTGTTGCTTCTTGAACGACCACCACTTGGCACTACTAACTAATGATAATGGCTGATGTCTAGCTTGCTAGACCTTAAATGACCCTCACTTAGTTTGGGGAGGAGCTTCCTTATGAAAGCTTCTTATACTTCACAAGCTCAACAATCAGAGCTTGAAGGGTCTTGAAATGTTTGGTATCGGGGTGAAAGATTGGTATTTGCAAAAGCGACACTAACCATCACCAATGTCTCCTCTTTAGAATAAGGGTGCCAATAATACATCATCAATTCAATACCACCAAGATCTCTAAGAGAGAGGCATTCGAGAACCATTGTGGGATGGCTTAAGGGGTCTAGAATCATTCCTCCAAGGTCCTTTTAACTATTGCTAACTATAGGGATGCAACTTCTTCTTGGCCAATATTTAACTTTCTACAGGTGTTACATCCTCTTCTTCGCCATGAACTTTTGAAATCCTCCTTGAAAGTGATTTACTTCTGAATGCAGCTATAAGCATCCTTGAGGGATGTCGAAGGATAAGTAGGGAAGTATGTGATGATGCCCTAAGCTAGAGCCCATTGATCAAGTCCATCTAGATGGCTTATGGGGAGGTAAACTCCACTTTGTGCATCTCTTTATTGAAGCTTTGCTAGAATCATTGAAAAGACTGTTCCCTATAAGAGATGGTGAAAAGTGCTTGGCAGGCTTCTTCGGGCATCAATTGCTAGAGAAACTGATAGTGAAGGCCCAATGTAGAACATCTAACAAGGTGATAAACATTGAGTCATTAACAACTTTAAGGTTGCACCCGTAAGAAGAGTTATGAAGAGGTAGCAACACACAACATTTGAGACTATCCACATTGCTATGTTAGTCTCAAACCCCCAAAGCAGCCATCAAGTTTTTCTCTATTAGAAGAAAGAATGGAGACAACTTAATCTTCAGAACAACCTCCTGAATAATATCCTCAAAGAGAGGGGAGAGTGTCACTAATGTTGATGTGTAAGGTGCCAAGTGCAACAGAGATTTTGTCTCTCTTAAGAACAAGAGAGCGTAGGCTAATGACATAACATAAAACCAAAGTTTAAGCATATAAAAAGGAGACTAATGGAAAGGACTTGAGTAGATTATTTTGATAATTGAGGAGTCTTAATGATCACTCAACTAACAATGATAATGCACTAAAAATAGGTACACGTATAGCAAAGCGATGGTGAGAAGAACAACACTTGGTGTTAGTCAATAAGAATAGGACTATAATTCAACCTAATTAGAAGTTTTATTGAATTATGCTAATTTTAGATTTTGATAATTTTGGTTCAAAATCTCCCCTCCAAATTAATTTTCAAGAACTCCACATAATTTGATTTGGACATGGTTAAGGACAGGCCAAACCAAGATTTTTTTTTATAACTTGTGCAATAAATATACTAAAGAAAGGAGGATATCAAAGATGTTTGAGTCATCTAAAGTTCAACAAGGGCAATCAAGAACTTAAAAGCTGACTAGTGCATTTTAAGAAACTTAGAAGAGCTAAATGGATCACTTAAGTAATTTGTTACTAGTAGGGGTAAACCAACATGATGTTTCCAATCATCAACATCATCAGAGATAGGGAGTGTGAAATTGAACGACACAAATTCCATATGGAAGGTATAACCCTCCAACAATCCATAATAGCTAAATACTCGAAATAATGATGAGAAAACGAAAAAGTGGAATCTCACTTCTGGACTTCCTGTCCAATCTTGTAGAAGAGTAGCAACTCGTGGGAAGGAAGCTGAAACAGCACAGGATTCCACAAAGGTACCTCCGGTTGCTCATCAGCAATATACGGAGGATGCCAGGAGCCATCCTGCAGATGCAAGCAATCATCTCAAAGGGACTACCTTAAGCTTTTGAGTGTGGAGCTTAATATACGCACACTGTAGTTCTGAAGCCAAATCTTGACATTCGGTGCCCCCTCGGCATCTCCTCCAAAGTAGGCTACCAGCAACTTGTCCTTCTCAATCTAAGCTCACAGAAGAACCAGATTACTTTCTAATCAATTCATCTTTGATCCTTGCATGAGAAATCAAACAACGAGGGCTCACCTCAACGATTGTGGAAGCATGGCAGCTGTTAAAAGGGGCACTCCCCGCCTGGAAGGTGAATTCCTCTTTCAACACCGGCCAATGGCCGCCATTAATGCCGTTATTACTGTGGTGGTCAGGCATGATGTTGCTTTCGCTTCTTTTCAGCATATCATGCGACCTGGGTATGAGCTGTAAACAATTATATGGTGAAAATTTGCACTATAACATTATGAGTGCATATTTTATTACCGGTGGCTACCGTAGAGCTGGGCACGCTTCCAGTGAGTAGACATCGCAAGTTTAGGAAATCGGGTACCTTGAAACAGCTTCTGTTGCAGGTAGGAAGAGTTCCACAGCAACAAGGAGAGAAATCCCAAGCCGAGGGCCAAACGCAACACTCTCTCCGGCCAAGAGCTCCGGCTGCTTCCATTCATGCTTAAACTATACAAGGCAACAATGGCCCGGAAGAGCAGATGTTAAAGCCAAAATTTAAAAAAGAAACTGCGAAATTAAATACATCGGGCAATAACTTCAAAACAAACTGTGGTCATTTCTCAAACGTGGCAACAATAATGGTCAAACAATCGATGGGCTATTCTTAATATAAGAATCATTATATATTATATTATTAATAATATTCAACCATAATAATCATAATCAATGTCCCAATGGCCATTGATATTGTTATCCAGTAATTGGATGACACTGCAAAAACTTTATTTTCTTTGGCTTCTCTTAACTCTATTTTTTTATCCTTCATTGTGGTTTTATAGTATATCATTGATTGAGTTCTTGTCAACACATTATGTGTTTTTTAAATCAATTGCTTTTATTCAACAAATAAACTTTGATAATTACTCTTTAGTTCACAAAATATTATTTTTTAGAAGCTTATTTTGAGTTATGGATCAAAATAATTAGTCACATACCATTTTTAATTTTTATAGATTTTTTTTGTGTCAATAAACTATCATAGGCCATTTAAGTACTCCTAAAAAACATTGCAAGGTAAGCACACTTCTTAGTTAGTAAAAGTAATATTGGGTTCATAATAAAATGGTTTTAATCCTGTACTCGGGATCACATTTGTTGCTAGAATGACCACCTATGGTGCAAAATTCATTGGGAGTGAGATATGATTGCTTTGGACATAAGAACAAAAGTCATCCTTTTCTAAAGACGAAGAAGATGATTGATGTTGAACAATATTCAAACCAAAGTTAATTAGATACAATGATAAATTCAAATTTTAAATTTTAGTTTATAGAACATTTGTTAATTTGTCAAATGAATATATAAATCCAATATGACACACATAGGATAATTAAATAATTTAAAATATTTTAAAGATTTATTCATATTAGTAAAAAAATATAGCAAAGCTAGATAATATTTTAACTATTTACTAAAGTTGATCAAAACCAACTTAGTTGGTGATTAGAATTGTCTAATAATGAGATACATAATAAACTTGGAAAATATTGAGATAAAGATTTAACTGGGTGCACAAAATTAAATGAATACATAAAAAACCAAAACCATATACATATAAAACATACAACCTCAGACTAATATGAAAGAGACAAAAACCTTCCTTATAATGAGGGCTATCTTAAAAGCTTAGATAGCTCTCAAGTATGGGTTTGAGAAGGGTGATTATCATGTGTAGACAAAGGATTCGTCTAGGAAAGTTTCAAGAACTATCGTGTATGCATCTAGTGTCATATTGTGTAGTTCGGTTATATCACTTAAAGCAGTTTTGGACCTTCTTGAGTAAAAAAGCTTAAGTTATAAAGGATAAAGGTTTAAAGACAACATTACAAAATAAAATTAAAGAGAGATTATGCTTGTGTGGAGTTGAGATAAAAAACATGAAGATAATGATAGAGATCTCCTTCAAGATTCAATAGTCTTACTTTTAACAACTATTAGAGTTGACATTATTCTAATGTTCACTCATGGTAATAAACACGATCTCATATGATGAGAAAGTAGTTGGTTAATGAACTAAAAAACATTGAAACTAAGTTCTTATTCTTTTTTATATGTAAAGCATTCATAAAGTCTTGAGTGTTTCTCTATGATTTGGAACTATGGAGGAAAACATGAATGTAAATACCCTAAGAATAGAGTTTACCTAAAAGAGGTTTCCTTATAATATGGAATAAAAATAGTTAAATATAAAAAAAGTGACAAAAAAGTTGAAATATAAGTATTGATGATCACTCAATGGATCAAGAGATCATTTTTAAGATCATTAAATCTAAAGTAGATAAACAAAAATCAAGTGAAATAAACAAAATAATGAAAATTGATGACACAGTATAAAGTAGCAAGACTGTGCATTGGGCCATGCACAAAAAGAAGTTGCAAGTGCACCAACTGAGCACCCACATGCATAGACTAGCATGGATAGGTGTAAGATTTGCAAAATTTTGAAAATTTTTAATTTTTAAATAAAATCATATATTTTTTGTTTTATAATTAAAACTTATATCCTAATTACTTTATAGAGGAGTGAGAAGGATGTATGAAATAATTTAGAAAAATTTAAAGAGAATTCATAGAAAGTCAAAACTTGTAAGAAACGAGAAGTTACAAAATTTAAAGAATTTTAAGAATTAGAATTTTATGAATTTAGAAGCTCTTAAAAAATTTTCTTGAAGATTTTAATCTCCTTGTAGTAAAAACTCCACTTCTCCTTCCTCTTTTTCTCCTTGCCATTTCCCATGCTTCTACTTCTTTTACTGTTATTCTAAAAAAAAGGTTTGCTGACAAAGACTCAGGGTGAGAACACATCGCAAATAGATCATATATTATATAATCTTATAATCATCAAGATTTCATGACCTATTTCCATTATTCATTCAACTTCTTGACATTATATTTCACTTTCACATTTTATTCTTCTAATAGTTATAGCAATATATATATATATATATATATATATATATATATATATATATATATATATATATATATATATATATATATACAACACATGATGTTATATTATATATGATAAGAACATATATATGTAGTCAATTAATACCATGCAATTTTGCTTACATCACATCAATGGATTTTAGGGTATATAATAACAGCTTATTTATACCATAGTTACCTAAGTTTACATACTTGATAATTTTGGGATGTTTTCTCTATCATTTTTCTCTTTTCTTTCACTTTATTTTTCCCTTTCATTACCTACAAAAATAATTCAAATATCATAACGTGCTTATTTCTTTGTATACAATATTTTTATAATTCCAAGTTTTTTAAAGCTTCCTTTTCCTAGTTCCTCATAATATTGAATGAATCACACTTTCTTAATTATTTGCATTCTCTTTCTACAAGCACTCATGAACATAATTACTACTCTAGGCAATTAATAATCCTCTTTAAATATGCTTCTATTCTCCTTCACATACATCTGGCCACATTGATATATGATACATTGGGCTCAATGTATGAAACTCTAGCCATGACATATATCACAATAGCATTGATGCAATGTTTAAAGGTTCTTATATGAAAAAGGGAGTCTTAACTACTATTCACTTAACATTCACATATTATTCAAGGGTTCTCCATATATGATACATTTGCTTAATATACTACACATAAAATTATTGGCTTACCATTTGAATCTCTTGGGCAATAAGAACTTTCCATTTGCTTCATTAAGTATCATCTATTAGCACCTAATGTACAGTACATTAGCCTTTATGTACAATATGTAAGTGGCAAACAAGGGCTTAAACTACTCAAATTCCTATTAAATCCAAATACAAACAAAACCAACTTCAAATAACACCAAAACACAATTTTGAGATAATTTAAGAAAGGTATAATCATAAATAAATCATACCTTAATGATTACTTTTTTGTCTCTTCATTAGATTTCT
The DNA here is from genome assembly GCA_023846275.1 of Vanilla planifolia. Lineage (NCBI taxonomy): Eukaryota > Viridiplantae > Streptophyta > Magnoliopsida > Asparagales > Orchidaceae > Vanilla > Vanilla planifolia. Next base: position 23,735,057 of record CM043870.1, read on the forward strand.
AGGACTATCACTACAAATATTAAATCCTTGGCCTTTTACTATTATTGTCCTTTGAAAGCCTTCTTTTAAGTTTTCTTAGTTTGTTTCTTCTTTCTCCTTCTCCAACTCTACTTCTTAAAAGCTTCTCACATATTTTAGTTAGCCCAACAAAGTTGCCAAAAAATTCCTCTTTTTTAATATATTAAATAATAATTAAACAATATATTAGATAAATTTAATAATAACTTTATTCTTCAAAAATTCCTTAAAAATTTAAATGAATTTTAAAAATTGTAGATTACTTACCATCAAATTCCTTAGAGAGGCTCCTCCTAATGGCATGTTCTAAACAAACTCTGAGCTACTTTAAATCTTGTCACATACTTTAAGGGATGTTAAAAATCATATAGTTCTTAAAAGAGCTTTGCACACAACAAGTACATTTTTAATGACTATCATATTTTTGGGTGGTACATATTCAATGGAGAGTTCTCTTGATAAAAACCAATGCAAATGGATTTTAAGAAACCAATGAAAGTAGATTTGAAAGCTACTTTATCTATGATAAAATGTTCACTTGATAGAAGATAGAATTTAGTAGGCATGAGTTTAAAGACAACTAGTTAAAGTTTTTGCCAATTATTACAAATGTGTACTAGACAAAGTCTAGATAAAATCCACAAGAATCTTGTACTTTGTTTCCTTTCCTAAATGACTAGGAGAATACATATTTTGTTGTAGGTCTTCATAAAATAAAGTGTGAACATGATTCTATATTTATAATGGTTGACAAATTCTTGAAAATAAGTAGATTTGTGCTTTGTTCTAAAACATCAAATGTTATAAATATTTCTAGGTTATTCTAAGATGAGATTATTTAAATACATTATGGAACTTATTGGAAATGAAGATTAATATTTTTATGAAATATCACCCTTACCCTAATGGCTAGACAGATGTGGTCAATTGGAGCTTAGGGAACCTCTTATGTAATCTCACAAGAAAACATGCCAAAAATTTAGATCTTCTTCTTTCTTGTGTAGAGTATGCTTATAATATTTTTGTAAATCATTCTATCAACATGAATTCTTTTGACATAGGTTTTCTATTATGGAGTTTAATAGATTTGATTTATTTACTTATTATTCTTATGTATCTAAAGCAATTGAATCTTTTTGCATCACACCTCATCATTATATAAGTATATAGTAGAACAAGTAAATTCAAGTAATGAATTAGATTAAAGATTAGCTAATGCATATAGTCATCGATGTGATTTTTTTAAGGGTGAGCAAGACATGATTCATATTAAGTTTTGGATATTCTCATTAGTAACCATTTAAAAGTTGTACACTAATAAGCTAGCTTATTTAAAATATTAAAAAATTAGGGCTCAAAAGTGTATGCTTTGCACTTGCCACATGACTATGTATTAGTGTTACCATTAATTTTGCTACTATTGTGCCTCACATGGAGCCACTAATAATTCTTATTGATCTTTTTAAACCTTCATTTCCTTTATTGAGTGAACAAGTCCTTATCATTCTATTAGCTCCATCTTGTAAGTTGATAGTAGGTAGATTAGATACTAGATGAGTATATTAGTATCACTTAAACTAAGCTTATGTGAGGTACTTAGTATATTGTAGAGATCAACCCAATTAAAAGGACAAATGGATCTTTAAAGAGGACTTGCAAATGGAGAGGTATCATAATGAAGATTCACTTTCCCCTAACTTGAGTTGCACCCACATTGAAGAGCTAGTAAAGGAGCACACCATACCACCAAAGATCATCATTCACGATGTAGTCCAATCCAAACTCAAAGTTGGTCCTTCCTTGACTCTCTAATTAGGCTAGCTTACTTAAACACAAGGAAATCATAAAATACAAAATTCTAACCTTGATGTTCCAAGTCCCCATTATAAAAGTCATTTAATTTGTAGGCTGACCATAACACTTAACATACGATGCATCTGTCATAGGAAAATGATAACACATCCCCCCAACCTTGCTCTCTCTTATATTCACTATTCCAAATGACAAGAAGATGGCAATTGAACAAAACTTAACAAAGATAACTTTAGAGCTAATTTCATTAGGTAGTTCTATATCTACACTTGGAAGTTACTTATCAACTACCAAGTGTAATTACTTTTCTATAGGTGATTTATTTACTAGGTGTTCTTACCCAAAGTCCTCATTAGTAGACCATCTTTTTGGATTAGCAATACAGAAGTTGAAGTGTGATAATGGCAATGAGCAAAGGAAGAAAGGGAAGGAGAAGATGATTTTTTTCACAAAAGATACTAAATTTTCTCAGATGTTTTGCTTTACTGGGTTTTATATTCATGAAGTTCTTATTTTTAGACTTTATAAATTTCTCAACTTCTCCCTTTCTATAAGTTCTAACTCTTTCTAAATTTTGTTAAATTCTCACTAAATTCTTTTAGATTATTTCATACATTCTTCACACTCCTTTATATAATGATTGAGATATAATTTTTAATTATAAAATAAGAACATGTGATTTTGACTAAAAATTAAAAAATTAAAAAATTTCTAAATTTTGCAAATTTTGCACCTATTAATGGCAATGCATGCACGTAGGCACTCGACTAATGTGCTTGTAGTGTCTCTCCATGCTAAATCATATTGCTTTGTGCTACGTCATTATTTTTTGTCATTTTGCCTCCTTTACTTGATTTTTGTTCACCTATTTTGGATTCAATAAGCTTAATAATGATTTCTTAATCATAGGTTTCTTCTTTTAAAAATTTGAGTCTCATCACTTCTTCTTTGTTGAACTATTTCAATGATAGGTATAGTTCACTTCTTTGAGATGTTGAGACTTCAATTGGTCTCATCAAGTGATTTTTATTATTTTGTTTTCATCACATCCTTAATAAGTTTCACTAGTCTTTTTTTAGCTAGAATCAATAGCATCTTTTTTCTATGCTTCTTTGTCTTAAGTTAGAAGGAATTTTGTCCATCCCTCTTTAACTGATACCATTATGTTAGTTGATCATAAATGACACTTCGACCATAATATTGATTCCCTAGTATGATTTGATAAACATTTAGAGGTATCACTTTGTAGATAATCTTAATAATATAGTCTTTGATGATGAAAAACTTTCATCTTATATTATGTTTCATCTCTTGCAACTGAGCATTTATAAATCTATCTTAGGAAAAAGAGTCTTAAATATTGTGTAGTATCTAACATTAGTCTTTTCATAAGACTTACTGACATTAGATTCTTTTTCATTTTAGAAGTTATTTCTTCACTTGCATTCAAATAGTTAAGAGTTCTTTTCTTTATTTTGTTTAATGTGATATCTCTTTTGGACTCATCATAAGTGAAGGTTTCATGATTTGTAAAGGACTTTGAAGTGTCTTTTTAGTATTCATTTTAATAAGTACTTTATTCTTCTTTAATTTTTTTGGAAAAAGTTTATTATGTATTTCTAATATTTTTCTTATGTCATATATTCTTATAGAGATCAAATACTTTTAATTTTTATTGATAAAAAGAATAATATTAATTGTGACTATAATAAACTTTGTTGAAGAATATTATTTCTTTTGTCACTAATTTTAAAACTTATACTTAGACCTTCTAATATTTTATTCTTTTAGGTTTATCCTTATATATTTATTCTTTTTTTGATAATCATAAGAAATGTACTAACTTACTTCAAAGATTGAATAGAGAAAAGATATAATTAATAGTAATAGGATAACATAGACCAATAATATATTTTGATAATATCTACATCTCTTTAATAGGTATTCTCATACTAATAACTATCATAAATATTTTGTGGTATATTCTTACATCGTTTATCCTTATTGGTTTTGTAGACAATGCCACTTTCTCTATAATTCCTCAATGTAATTATGAAATTAAATTCTTTTTAGATTAATCACTTAATGAAGATCCAATTACTTTTATAATCCTATCATTTCTTAGGTGAGCATTCCACTAGGCTAATGCATTGTTTATCATTTTCAATCAAGCATATTTTAGTTTATTATTTAATGAATAGTTATATAAAGAGAAATATATCTCAAATTATTTCAACTAGGAATTTAATTTTTTTACATCTAATGTACCATCATAAATTGGATAATCAAATATAACATCTACTTTAAAAAGATGTTGTCAATTCTCATGCATAAAAAAAGTGAGATTAATATGATCATCTTTATCTCTAGCTATTTTGAGATTATTACTTAAACTAAAATTTTGTTGATTAAGAGTATTTTTTTTGGTAGATTTTTTTTTTGAATCCATCATATGAAAGAATTGAGATTTTAGCATATCTTTATTAACACTTGTATTTGTTGAGTTAATAAAACTGCTTGTATGTCCAGACTTAATAGTGAAATAGTTAGTACAGTCACCTTAATTGATGCCAGTTTAATCTCGTGATTCCTTTTTATGATTTTCTCTTCAATGAACATCATTTTTGCACATTTCATTGGTACCAAATCAAAATAATCTAATATAAAAAATAGTATGATGTATCTGCAAGGTGTTCTTACCCTGGGCCCTCATTAGTAGACTTTTTTTTTCATATTAGTAATGGAAGTTAAGAAATAGTGAGGAGCAAAAGAGGAAGTAAAAGGAGAAGATAAGTGGATTTTTTTATCACAAGGAGATAGAATTTCTTATAAAGTTTTTCTTTAGAGGGTTTTGAATTTATGAACTTATGATTCCTAAAATTCTCTAAATTTCTTAACATTTACCTTCTTATAAGTTCTAACATTCTTTAAATTTTTTTCATTACTTCATTCATCTTTTTTATCCTTTTATATAATGGTTAGAATATAATTTTTAATTATAAATAAAAAATATATGATTTTGACCAAAATTAAAATTCTTCAAATTTTGTAAATTTTTCACCTCTTTGTGCTAGTCTGCACATGCAAGCACTTGGCTAGCCCTTCTATAGTGCCTCAGAAGCACAACCAAGTGCACGATCCTATTGCTTTGTAAGACATCATTAATTTTTATTATTTTTCATCATTTTGTCTTTTTCATTTAATGTTTTCACCTATTTTGAATTTAATAAGCTTAAAAATGATCTTTTGATCGATATAAGATGAAAAAAATAATGAGATTTCTTAATAACATTATTATATAGATGTTTGATTAGATGAGATACTTTGTTATCACTAGTATTTTATATAGGGTGATGATATGATTGAGATGGTATCAAATCTCTTACTTTGCTATCACCAATACTCTGTTACGGGTGATGATAGATAGAGGCTTTGCTATCACTAATACTATTTATGCATGGTGATGATAAGAAAATTTGATATGATTTGGGATTCATAAGCATCTATTGATAAGGATTTATAAATGCAAAAATATCATAGAGATATGATATGATATAAGAACTAATGGAGATAGGATAATAGTCACTAGGAGAAATCAAGATTTTTAAAAGTAAAAATATGAAAAGATGAGAAATATAAAACTTAAAAAAAAGTAAGAAATAATAAAAGAGAAGTATTATATGATAGCGTGCATAGGTGCATACATGGCATGGCATATATGAGCACATACATATGTAAATCAACAACCAATTTACTTTTGATACTTCTCCAATGCCATGCATATTTGTTATTGTTCCCATATTTTTATTTATATACTATTTATTACATTTCATACTACTTTATTTCCTATAGTTATTAGTTTTCTTGCTAAGGAATTTTATGATCTTTACTTGTATAATAGGTTAGAATTTAGATTTATACAAAGTCAATGATATCTAGTAACATATGTCATAGGATACTAAGTAAAAGTGATATTATATTGAGCTCTATGAGAGATATTGTATGGAATGCTTTTGTATTTTATCTTATATGTATGTTGGTGTTATATAATGTTATATAAGGTTCAAGTTCAGATTGGGTGTTGCTTTTAGCTTATAAGGTAATTATGTATTGCTATTGTTCAATTATATTATTATATAGCTAAGAAATGTGAATTTTATCAATGCCTTTCATCAACTTAGCCTAATTTTTTTGTTTGGATCATCAAGAATTTTTTTATTACTCTAATGTAAGTTGATATATTTATGATTTAAGTTTCAATTATCAAGTTTTAGTTAATGAATAGTTCAGAAAAGTGTGATATAAGTGGTAACAAAGCTCAAGGTTAAGAACTTAAAGAGAGGTTTAATGTGTGAGGAAACCAAAACACACTTCATTACATATAATGATTGCTAACTTTTATTGAAAAATTAAAATATTTGATTATTTGATATCTGACATACTTTGGATGAAGGAAGAAGGATTTAGTAACACTAAAGAAAGGTTAAAACTTGATAAAATACTACAAGAAGAAGAGGATCTAAGATAAAATTAAATGAACATAATAAAATAGTACAATTACAATCCTCTTCTTTAAAACCTTTGGGAATCACTAAAGAAGACTTTCAGTTGGACAAGCATGTTGACCAATTTTATAAGATGCATCCTTCTCAATTCTTAAAGGGATTTGTTCCTTGTTAAAGAGAGGTTAGCTAAAATTAATGAAACGAATATGTTATTAGCTTCTTCAAGCGATAGAAAAGTATCACTTACCATTTTAGTTCTTAATGGGTCATTGATTTGAGGTGGGAATCTTATTATCTCATTTGGTTTTGGGAATGGCTAGTGCAAGAATTTTCACGAAAAGTGTTCATACAAACTTTGATAAGTGGTATGTGACTTTATTTATTAGAGAAAAGATGAGAGAAGATGCAGAAGTGCTAATATGAAGTGACATGTCTGTGATTGACTATGAAAGAAAGTTTTTTCTTTGACTAATTATGCATGACATATAGTAGAATTAAAAAGCAATAATGCTTTGTTTTTTTCATGGGTTGAAAACATCCATTATGGCCACTTTGAGTTCCTTCAAAACTTCTAATTATACTAAACTAGTTGAGAAAACAAGATTGGTTGAGCAAGCTAGAAGCTTTTGAAGCACATAAAGAAGTTTGAAAGAAGAAAGTGATAGCTTTGGAAAGAAGAAAGAGACATATTTTGCATAAGTGATAAGACTCTTGTGTAGGTCGAAGAAGAGTTTACATTGAATCCAATAGGAAGGCATCTTAATGCCTTTAGTGTGAAAGATTTCATTAAGGAACTTGCTAGCCCAATTATGAAGGATAGATCAAATGATTTACTTGTTAAGCATTGGGTCATGTAGCCAAAGTTTGTCCTTAAGAAAGATTCAAGGTTACTTTCAGACCCTAGAGATTTGGTTGTATTGTTAGTAGAGAAGGCCTCGACAAAGGTTGAGGTGGCACAACTTTTGTAGTTTTAGAAAGTGTGGACAGAGGCTTAGTCTATAGGTGAAGAAGGGCACCTCAGAGTTTATGTTATCACATAGTTTAATGCTCCTCATGCTACATCTCTGATCATAAATATTATGCTCTTTTAGAAATTATTAATTATTATTTTATTTGATTATGGAGCTTTATGTTCATTCATATCCCATCATGCTTAATGTATTATTTAATGAAATGAAAGAAATGAGTGATCATTTAATTATAAATTTATCTGATGGGAGTGAATTCTAAGTAGATTAATTTGCTCAAGGAAAGATACATATTAGAAGTAAGAAGTTTTCCATTAAATTGCTTACCCTTATCAGAATTTGATATTATCTTAGGCTTAGATTAGTTGTGTGAGCATCAATGTTCATTGATTTGTTGAAAAGGAAGTAAAATTGAAAGATTTAGGTAGAGAATAAATAATTTATTATGAAAATAGAGGTGGAAATATCTTATTTATATATTGAAGTTAAAAAGTGGTTGCAAAGGGTAATGAAGACTTTTTGGTATCAAATATTTCTACTAGTAAAAAAGTTGAAGTGCTAAAAGTTATGCATATGATTTTTGAATACTTGGATGTATTTTTACAGGTATCGGTCTTCCTCTTGAAAGGAAAATTGAGTTTAAAATATAATTTACACTAGGAGCTTAGCATATATTAAAAGCTCCTTATATGACACCTATAGAATTGTTAGAAGTGATGATGAAAATTCAAAAGCTTTTGGGTAATGTCTTTATTTGCTCTAATGTGACTCCTTAGATAGCACTTATTCTTTTTGTTAAGAAGAAAGATGGTAATATATGCAAGGTACTATAATAGGTTATAAAATAGATTTGAGATCTAGATACTATCAACTTAAGATAAAAGAAGAAAATATCACTAAAATTTATTTTAAAGCTTGCTATAATCATTTTGAGTCCTTAGTATTATCTTTTGGTCTTATTAATGCACATGAAACCTTTATAGATTTAATGAAGAAAAAGTTTTTAACCTTTTATGATAGTTTGATAATAATTAAAATCATACATTCTTATTGATTTGACTGTGAGATTTTCTCACCTTGAGCCATTAACAATAGGACTTTTCAAAGTAGTAACAATGGAAGTAAAAACATGATGATGATGAAGAACACAAGAAGAGGGAGAAGAGGGCTTTATCACAAGGAGATTGAAATCCCAAAGATGTTTTTCTTCAAGGGGTTTTGAATTTACAAAGTTTTGATTCCCAAAATTGTGAATTTCTTCATAGATCATTCCTAATCATTTATATAGAGTTTTAGATATAGTATTTAATTATAAAACAAAATAAAATATAATTTTTACTAGAAATATAAAACTTTCTCAAATTTTGTAAATTTTTCAAGTCTTATAATTGATCATGCCCATGCACTCATGTCCCATGCCCCTTGCTCAACATGCACATGACCATGCCAGGGGATTGTTCACACACACAGGATACTATTCCTATGCATAGATAGTCCTCTACTTTCTTATTAACTATGATAGTGTAGTAGGTACATATACTACATGCATGCAAAATGTGTAGTAGTATGTGGTTGATATGGTGCATGTGCAGACTACTTCTCTTTGTTTTGCTTCATAAGAGATGTCATTTGGACTCATCATAAGTGATAAGCTTTCGTCAAATTGTAGAGAAGTTTGAAATATCTTTTGTCTTTGTTGTAATAAGTTCTTTTTCATTTTTGAACTTTTCTAAAAAAAAGTTTAGAATACAATTTCTGGTATTTTTGTCATGTGTTCTATCTTATTATGGTAATCATAATATTTTTATTTTTATTGGTAGAAGAAATGTTATTATTTGAGACTATTACATATTGTATTAGAGAATACTTTTCTTTTTATTACCAATATTCAAACTTGTAATTAGACCTCTTAGCATTTTATCTTTATGGTTTTATCCTTTTGCATTCATTCTTTTTTTGATATCTATTATTAATATTCTGACTTATTTTAAAACTTAAATAAGAAAAATCAATAATTTAGTAATAATATGATAGTATAGAGCTATAGTATACTTTGATAATACATCTCTTCAATAAGTATTCCAAAACTATAACTTGTTATTAAAAATTTGTGGTATATTCTTGCATCATTTGTCCTTATCAATTTTATAGAATATGCCACTTTCTTCACCTTTATCTATATAACCCATGAGATAAAATTCTTCTTAGAATAATAGCTTCGACTCACTTTTGTAATTGTGCTATTTCTTAGGTAAGCATTCTATTAGGTTAAAACATAACTCATCATTTTCAATCAAGCATACACCATTTTATCAGTTGATGAATAGTCATTTAGAGAGATATATAACTCTAATTACTTTCACTAAGTATCTAATTTATTATATTTATTAAATCATAAAAAATTAGTAAATCAAGTGTAATATCTACCTTGAAAGGATACTATCAATTTCTCGTACATTGAAAATGTGAGATTAATGTCATTTTCATTTTATCTCCAATTATCTTGAGATTACTACTTAATCTAATTTTTTTAATTAAGTGTATTTTCTTTAAGCAAGTTATCTTTTAGATTCAACATTGGAAAGGATTAAGATTTTAGAACCACCTTAATTAATATTTGCATTTAGTGGGTTAATAAAGCTACTTGTGCCTCTAGGATTGATGAAGAAATAGTTGGTGCAATCACCTCAACTCTAGCCTTTTTAAGCTTTTGATTACTTTTGTGACTTACTCATCAACTATATTCTTGCATCTGTCATTAACATCAAATCAAAGTACTCTGATACCAATAATAATATGATTTATCTACAAGATGTTCATATCTTTAGTCCTTGAAAACAAACATTCTTTTTAGAGTAGTAGTAGTGAAAGTGGAAGCATGATAAAGGCGAAGAACAAAGGAAGTAGAGGATTTTACCTTAAAGAGATAGAATTTCTCTTAAAAGTTTTCTTTTAAGGTATTTTAAATTTAGGAAGTTCTTATTCTTATAATTTAAATTTCTTCATACATCTTTCTCATCATTTTATATAGATATTTGACTATAATATTTAATTATAAAACAAAAAAATTTGTGTTTATCCAAAAATATAAAGATTTTCCAAATTTTGCAAGTCCTACACTTAATCGTGTGCACGCACCCACACCTCTGCATGCATATGGCTATGTTAGGGGACTATTCCTGCATGTAGGTACTATTCCTAGTCACCAGCAACTCTACTTGCATGCCAATGTGCATAAGCAACTAGCATATCACTCCCTTTTGCATGCATGCTTGCTCCTTTGCATGTGACTCATAGCATTTAACTGTAGCATGCACTTTGGCATGCCTACAACGAGCCTCCATGCACGACTCTTACTACTGCATATTACAAAGATGATTTTAGTCATTTTATCTCCTTCTTTGATTTTTTTCTATATCGTATTTAAAATTCTTGGAATTGACTTCTTAATACTTGTTTATTAATGCTTTACTTTTAGTGTGTCTTTATTAGGATTAATTGGAGAAGAATGATCTTGGACAAGATATGATTGGCAACTTTCATACTGGAGAAGCCATGGTGGTGCTTACTCTTGATGGTGTGACAATTGTTATTTTATTTTGTCATAGTAGAATGTTAATACCTATACCAATTAATATGGCACATAAAATCATGCATTTTCATAAATCATTTTGCATGCCAATTTGATTTCACTCTTAAACTATGCACCTACATAAAACTCTAGTTAGTTTTCATTAAGAAAAATCATCCTTTAAGGCTTAATGAAGTAGGAGTTAGTAAGAGAACAAATTAAGTCATAATTAACGAAAATTATGCTAATCATATAATAGGATAAGTGTATCATATAATAAGAATAGTTAATAATACACATAGTACTGTTAACTAGAATGTGTTATTAGAGGCAAATGTTGTAATACTAAGTTGGTGGTATGATATGATAATTGATATCATATAGTATGACTAGTATTTGAGCTAATCATGCTGACAAGAAGCATAAATAGAAACTTTCATATAGTATGATACTTGGGTATCATATAAGTACAATCAATTTATTAGTTGAGAAACCTAAGTGAAAGAAAAATAAAAAAACTTTTGTATAGTATGATATATGAGATCATAAAAGTATAATCAATTAGTGAACTAAGGAATCTGAGTAAAAAGAACATCAGTGAGTTATATATAGCACAATATGTCTTATTGTATAAGTATAATCAATTAGTCAATTAAACAACTTAAAGAAAATTAGAAACCTTCATATAGTATGATATATGAGGTATTGCATGAGTAAGATTAATTAGTGAGTCAAGTATTCTAAGAGAAATAAAAACAAGAGAGTTTTGTAAAGTATGAAATGTCATATCTCATAAGTACAAGCATCAATTGAAGTGCGATATACATAGAAAGAAAAGAACTAAAGAATTTCATATCACACAATACATACACATCATATAGTATGATTGATTGTGTGAATTAAGAGCATTGAGAGAAACAAAAGTCATACAATATGATATATTAGACAAACAGTTCATTTATAGTTATTGTATGGTATAATCCTTCCAATCATAGGATAAGAATAATTAAGAAATGGCTACTTAATCACCTTGAAAATCAAAATTAGTCATTGTGTAATCATTGGGGTTTCCTTAAGTAACATATTAAGCACTCGTTTCTATAAATATCCCTTAAGAACACATGATAAAGAGCTAATGCAAGTTAATACAATCATTTTTAAAATCTAAGTAATTTGTGCTTCAACCTTCAACATTCTTTCCACCTCTACATTTTAGCAAAATACTTAATTGTTCAAAAAATATTTTCAAGTGCATCATTCTCTTACATTTGGTTGTTCTTATTGTTAACATCATTTAATACTTCCTTTACATTTAGTTTGCTACTTCAAATTGGTAAATGTTTTTAGTTTATCTTGTGAAATTATTATAAAGTTCTTATATTTGTTTCCTACCATTCTTGTATTAAACTCATTTAAAGCATCGTAGTTAAAGTCTCATTTAGGGTCAGATTCTAAAGGTATTTGCATATCAATCATTTGATGAAAGGTAGTTAGTAGAGTAAGCCTAGTAGTTGGAGTAAGGTTAGACATAAACTCAGGTTTGAATTAAACTATGTAAAAGTCTTGGTATTCTTTTCATTATATTATAATGCAAAGGTTTCCAAAAATAATTATAATTTTCATTAAAAATTATAATTAAGCTCTTCTTATGTATTGACCATTCTCATAGAATCTTCAAGAAGCACTTGGATTAGCTTATGATTGTGTTTATTGAAGGTATACTTGTGTTTTCAAAATCTCCTATATATCTTGTCAACCACTTGCAAATTGTTTGGCAAATGCTATGAGAACACAACTCTATGTTAACTTTTCTAAATGTGAATTTTGGCAATCTTAGCTGATATTTTTTAAACATGTGATGTGTGTAATAGAATTCATTTTATATCCTCAAAACATTGATACTATTTTTGGTTAGCCTAGAAACATTACTATTTCTAAAATTCAAAGCTTGTTTTGGTTCTAGCTAAATATTATAGACAATTTGTAAAGAGTTTCTCTCATATACCATCAACATTGACAAGAATGACATCAAAAGTCATGAAATTTGAGTGAGATTTAGATTATAAAAGTAGTTTCATAACATTAATAGAGAAATTGACAATAAAAGCAATCTTAATTCTTCCACAAGGATTGAAAGGATATCAAATTTTTAGTGATTTTCCTTCCAAGGATTGGGATGTATATTAATGTTGTTTGACAAGGTTGTTGCATACATCTCAAAGCACCTAAAGTCATATGAAAGAAACTATCAAATCCATAATTTATAATTATTGGCTATAGTTTTCCTTTAAAAATGTGAAGACATTTTTATACAAAGTGAAAAATGAAAATGAGGTGCTTACAAATCATCAAATTTTGAAATTTGTTTTCACTAAAAAATAATTGATTTGTGGAAAAGGAGGTGACTAGAATTTATTAAAGATTATAATTTGACTATTAATTATCACTTTGGCAAAATCAATATTATTTCAATGCATTGAATATGAAAGCTAGCATTTATTTAATTGTGAGTTAGCCAAAATAAATGCAAATCTATTTTGTAGTTTATAGATAGTAATTAGATAGAGTTATATAAAGAAATACAAAATTATTGCATTAGCTCTCCACAAGGCTGATTGGCTTGAGCCCACTAGAAAAGATCAACTCTATGATTGATTTAGAGAGCCAAATATGGATGTGTTTCTAATTTTTCCTAAATGTGTATGTGTTAAAATTCCAAGGTCAAGTTTGTATTCCTACACATTAGCAACTCTGATAGTTATTATTATGTGAAGCTCACAATTCCAAGTATGCTATTTATCTTAGAAGAAATAAAATGTACAAGGAGTTGAAATAGATATATGAATGTCCATGATTGAAAAGAGATGTTGCAAATTGGGATTGAAAGTGTCTTATATTAAAAAACATAATAACATTGCAACTCTTACTAATTTCTATATGGAAAAGGAAATATGTGGCTAAGGACTTTGTTATTGAACTATCTAAGGCATCTATAGGTAATCACTCTATGCGATAGTTATTGATAGATTGATTAATTTTATATATCTTTTAACAATCAAAGAAATTCTATAGAGAAGTTGGCCCAAACTTATGCAAGAAGAATTTAAGACTTCATGGGCTATAGAAAGAGATTATTTTTTATAAATATTCAAAATTTACATCACATTTTTGGAGAAATGCGTATAGAGCCTTGGCAACTCAATTGAAATTTAACATAATATTTCATCTTTAAATAGATGAGAGAATTAAAAGAATTATCAAAATCCTTAAGGATTTATTAAGATTATGTTTGCTAGACTTTGGGGGTGGTTAGGAGAGTCATTTTCTTTTGATAGAATTTGCTCATAATAATGGCTTCCAAGATATTAATGGCTCATTGTGAAGCACTTGATGTAAGGACCCTTTTTTAAGTTAGTTTGAGGTTGAGAAAAATAAATAATTTGGTCTAATATAGGTGATGAACCTATTAAGAAAATAAGAATAATTAGAGATAGAATGTACACTACTCATAAATAAAAGCAATATTTTGATGTAAAATATAAAAGTGTTGAATTTCACATCTTGATTAAAGTGAGTGATGTTTGGAAAAGGTGGAAAGTTGAAACCCATTATAATTAGGCATTTTCAAATTCTAGAAAGAGTTGGTCCAATTATTTATAAAGTGGCTTTACCTCTGTATTGGTTGGAGTTCATAATGTGCTTACACTTCTTTGATAAAATATATTCCTGAGTCATCTCATATCATTTAATATAATTTAGAAGAGATAAAGATTTAAATAGATATGTCATATAAGGAGTGAAAAATTAGAATTTTATCTAAGAAAAATAAAATATTGAGGAATAATGTCATTCTCATGATTAAAGTACTCTAAAACAATTAAACTAAAAGAGAAGTGATATGGAAAGTTAAAGTAGATATGGTTCACTAGTATCCTAAGTGATTTTAAATTGTAGAACAAATTGTTCACAATTTAAGAAGATTATGTGACATTCTAGTGGTACGAATATTTTTAATTAATTGTTATTAAGAAAATTATATTATTAGACAATGAAACAAATTAGATGCTTATTAGATGATGGATCAATGCTTATAGAAGGGAGGAAATGCATTATTATTAGGAGAGGTATGGAACCGAGTAAAGGATATATTATCATGAATTATTGTCATTTTCTAAAAATCGTACTTCCTAAAAAGAGAGAATAAAGTCATATGGAGAGAGGTGAATGTCAAATACAAAGTTTTAAATTATTAGAAATTTTATAATATAAATTTCTTAAAATTTAGATTTTAGTTGATCATAAAATATAGAACAAAAGTATTAAAAAGGTTATTATAATTAATATAGATGGAGAAACTACTAAATTATAGAATTATGTTAAAAAAATTATAAAAATTATAAAACATATATTTTATTTAGAGTTTAATGGCATAATGTTTGTGAAAATTTTATTTGTCTAAGAGAACTTATGAAAAAAGCATCATTTATATAATTTTTAGTGAGGAAAAAATGATTAAAAATATTAAATGTTACTAAAAAATTATGAAAAGTTTTGAGATGTAAAGTTTGAATGAGTAATTTAATGCAAAGTTTATTTAAGAGATTTTTGGAGCATTTGTTGGTTAAAATTTAAAAAATTTTAAATTTTTAAGGTTTTAATTTTAATTTTCTTAAAAACCTAGATTTTTAAATGTTAATTGATAGAGGATTAGCAAAATAATAAATTTAGATGCAATAATTTATCCTTTTCTTTGATATCTTGGATTTGTGTTCTTATGTTGCTGAAAGTTGGTTTTGTTTTGATTTGTATTTGGTAGGAATTTGAGTAGTTGTAGCTTTTGGTATGTTAATCACATACTGTATATGGAGGTTGACCCAATGTATATTAGGCATACTTACATTAGATGCTAAAAGATGGTACTTAACGAAGCAACTATAAAGAACTTGTCCAAGACTTTTTGATGATATGTGAATAATCTGATGTACTATACAGTAGGACAACATTCCAAACACGGATGACTCTTAAATAGTACATGAAGGCTAAGTGAAGATTAGATGAAAGCCCTTTCTTCTAGAAGATTTAGGATGACCCATTATATATATCTATAGGAATGGTCAAGCCAGAACATGGGAGTAAATTGTGATTTTTAAACAAAACTTGTAATTATTTTAACATCTTTTGCATGAGGTTTGCATTATAATAAATGGCACAAGTATTTATAGGTTGCTCAATTCAAACATGAATGTACATCCACCTCCATTCTAATGACTAGGCTTACTCCATTAAATGCCTTTTATCAAATGAAAGGTGAGCAAAAACCCTTACAAAGCTAATTCACAAAGGACCAATGAGAGGCCCAAATGAGAAAAAAGCCATAAAGACTCAAATAAGTCAAATACAAGAATGGAAAAAAGAAACAAGTGCAAGAGTTTTACACTGATAAATTTATAAAGAAATCCATAACCATTACCAATTTTGTAAGAGATGCAATCCTAGTAAATAAAATTTGAAACAATGTTTACCAAATTAATGAACACAATAGATGAGAATGAAGCACTTTAAAACTTGTTTTGAGCAAGATCTTTTGCAACCACGACAATGTAACATAAAGGTGTAGATGAAATGGATGATTAAAGCACAAACACCTCTTTGATTTTAAAGTAAATGTATAAAATCTCAATAGGCTTTTATTTAATATTCTTAAGTGGTATTTATAAAGAGGGAATGCTTGAAGGAAATCCAAATGGTTACCTAATGGCTAATTTTGATTTTTGAGGTGATTAGATAACCATTACTTGATTTTCTCTTTTGTTATACTATTCTATTAGATGGATCATTCTATAAGATGCTTATTGATGAACTAATCATCTAGGGCATCATATTTCTTAACCTTTCTTCTCTTAATGTTCTTTTTCTTACAAATAATCATATCATATGATGATAAGTATTGTATTATACAAAATTCTCTAATTCAATTTCTCTATGCTTATTTATTCTTCAATATTGATGTACCTATATGATGGGATACATTGTACTATATAAAATTCTTTGGTCATTGGTTCCTTAAGTTGTTGAGTTTACTAAATAATTATATTTTATGATAACAATATATTAAACTATATTAAAGTCTTTATTTTTAATTTCACTTACATTAACTAATTCACTCAATGGTCATGCTATATGATACTTACATATTGTATCATATGAAACTCTTTGGTTCTTCTTTTATTGAGGTTGGGTGGTTTTCTTAATGGTCATATTGTATTATAAAAATATATCATATGAAATTCTTCGATCATTTTTTAACTTAGTTTTCTCAACTCACAACTTGAACTTACTTTTATGATACCTATGTATTATGCTATACAAAATTTTTTAGTTGTGTTGTCACTCACATGACTAGGCCTAAGTGCTAGTCATACTATATAATAATAGATATCATATTATAAAATAAACTTGACATTACTAATAAGGGAAAAAATAACATGTCTGATCGACTATACAATAAGTATAATGATTTAATCATATTATACTGGGATCTTATCATTCTATAAGATTAATAAACTTTTTCTTATTCTGGACTTCAGTTGTTCCCTAAATAATTCTTACTTAATTAAGCCTTGAATTATGATTTGTTTGAATGCAAACCACATAATGGAAAAGTGAAATAAAAATGTTCATTTTTGAAAACTCATGTTTTAAAAAAGGGATGAACTTGTCATGCATGGTGTTTTGTGAAAAGTTAGAATGATGTATGATCTTGTGTGTTATAAGATTATTGGTATATGTTTTGACATTTAATCATAATTAAGTAATGTAAGATTTTTTCTAGTCAATTTTCTCTCCATTAAGAGAAAGAATCATCATGGCTACTTTAATGTGAATATTACATGACATCACGTGTACAACATCATTCATCCCTGCTAATCTTAGTAAGATAATTAATGAAAAGAATTATTAATTGAGATTGTTTAATTTTATTATCATCAAACCACCATATGGGGGATTGGGGTTAATAATATCAATGTACATTACATTAAGGTTGACATGCAATACAATGAAGCTAGTGTGCAATATGTTGAGCCAAACGTACCATGCATTAAGGATACTGGATGGTACATGAAGGAGAATGAAAGAAGAATTAATAATTATTATTAGGGGCTTGGAGTGATTTCTGTGTTTATTAAAGCTTAACTAGAAAGTGAATATAGTAATTAAGAAAGTGTGTTTCCTTTGTTATTAGAAGGAACTAGGAATAGACTTTAAGATTTGAAATTGTGAAAATATTATGTATGAAAAAGTGATTATGTTATGATATTTGAATTTTTTGTGCAAGAAATGAAAAGAAAAGAGAAAGTGAAAAGAAAAGAAGGAATGATAAGAGAAACATCCCAAAGCTATTTCATAAGTAAAGTTAGGTAATTTTGATTTAAGTAGGCTATCTGTATGCATTATAAAATGCATGGATATCATGTGAACATAATTACATGACATAAATTGATTACGTGCATATGTTCTCATACAATATACTATTATGTGTTGTATATATAAGTATTTCTCTAAGTATTAGAACATGAAATATGAAGAAGAAATGAAATGAGAAATTGAAATGAAATATGAAAATGAAATGTGATGATAAGGAAATGAATGAATAATGTAATCAAGCTAAGAGAGTTTGATGATATGTATGTTCATATGATATAATATAATAATATAATGATAAGTTTTCAATATGATATTATCTTACAACTATTCAATATGAAGAGATCTATGCCATCACTAGACTTTATGTAGGATGATGATAGGCAAAGGCATCGTTCTCACTATTACTTTGTTTAAAGCAATTATAATAAGAGTTGATGTGATTAAGGATTTTTTTTTCCAATTTTTAATAGACATCTAGAGATGTGATAATATTATAAAAATATGATATGATATGAGTACCCATGAAGCATGGATAATAATTATTAGGAAAAATCAAGGCCTTGAAGTGAAAAAATAAAAAATGCAAGAAGCTAAGAAGTGTGAACCTTAAAAAAAGGATGAGGTGATAAAAGAGAGCACTATATGATAAATAGCATACATGTATACATATGAATGACATATATGAGCACATACATATGTACATTAGTAGTATATTAATTTTGAGTACTTCTCAAATACTATGCATATTTGATAATGCTTCTACTTCTTCTTTATTTATACATTATTTATTGTATTTCAAAGTATTTTATTTCCTATAGTTATCAATTCACATGTTGTGCATTTTTATGCTTATTAGTTACTTACACTATAGGATAGGATTTAGACTTAGATAGAACTAGGGTACTTTAATAGCATATGACATAGGTCCCTAAATAATAGTGAGATTATATTGAGCTCTATGAAAGAAATTGTATAAAATGTTATTATAATTTATCTTATATGTATTCTAGCATTTTATCATGTTTAATATGGATACTAATTTAGACATGATGGTTGCTAATAGCTTATGAAGTATATTTTGCATTGCTATGATCCAATTTTTTAATTATCCCATTGAGTAGTGTGGATTTTATAGATTTTTCCACCCTCTCACTATATTTGGAGTTTGTTCTTGAGATGTTTTTGCATGTGTCCTAATATTTTTTAATCTTTACATATGAATTATTGATATTAATAAATGATTGGTTAGAGTGGCATGATAAAAAACATTGATTAGATTGTTATTCACTTCCCAATAGATATTTCTAAAATTTGAGCAATAAGAGTACAAATTGCATTGGAAATCAAAACAAAAATTATTTAACATTATAGTTATGAGCAAAAATGCTATCCTACTTAAGTGCCTACTTTATGGTTTTCAACTTAATGCTTATGTTCCAAAACAAATGTATTTCCAAGAAGGTAATCAAACCACCTAGCATGCTGCCAATTTAAACTCCGTTTGGATTTCAAGTATTTTGATATTTTGTGGTTTAGAATGAATATAAACTCTTGTAGCAATGAATGTTAGAAATAATGTAATATTTATACTAATGGATACAACTCCTTGTGAGTATAATTTTTTTCCATCCTTCATTGAGTGTTTTGCCAAATAAAGTGATAAAGTTTCCTCCTTTACTTGATATTCTACCAATTCTTATGCTAGAAATGTCATAACGACCCTTACAAATAGTGGACAATTTAGGAATTCTTAGTATGATTACTTCAACTATTGCATTCTTACAGTTTTGAGAGCCACAATTCGTAGCCTTGCTCCACCAAGCCACCACTTTCGTTGTTATGTATTATTGATATGACCTTTTGATAAAAAGTCAATACAGTGTAGCTAATCCATGGAAACTATTGACTTCATGGTCATTTCTAAGGGTAAGCTATTCTATCATGGCTTTGAATATTTTTTTGGTTCAATGGAAAAGGATTTTTTTCTAAACTATAAATCTATAGAAGAATATTGAGGTGCCATAAAAGTTCATTTCTTCAAGTTTCTAAATAAATGTTAGTATATTAACGTTATGCAGACTTGATAGATGCGGTTTAATTGCTTTGTAGGGGACATGCTTCACACCAAGATATTGTCAAACTATAACAAAGATTGAAAGTTATTGTTTAAAAACATAAGCTATAAGGCCCAAAATTGTATTACTAGAATTATAAGCAGAAAAAGGCATTATCAACCACTTGTAGAGACCATCCTTCATCATTCATCTCATTTTTCCTTCATCTCTAAAATAAATATAAATTTGGTGATATCTACTTTTTAAGTTGGCTTTAGAAGAGATGGTAGCCCAAAACATTTGGTTGAGAAAGTCAACTAAGCAACATATTAGAAAGTAAACTTAATAGTAATTTTATTTATGGTTTGATTGTCAATATACATGCATAAAAATTTTTTAAGAGCTATTGAAGTGGGAACTACACATGAAATATACTTCCTCTAATGATACCTTTGATGAGTTTATCAACTCATTAGGATAAGTCAAGATGTGATGAATGACTAGAGTAGTAGTGAGAATGATTTGGAAAGGTGGCACTCTGAACTAAGTCAATTTTGTTTTGAATGTCATTCATAAGTGGAAATATTTTGGTTGGGATTTGATAGAAAATAGAGTATGATGGTTCAACTAAGTGTGATAGTGAAGTTTAATCAACAACTTCTTTTATAATTACAAATAGTATGACTTGGCTAGCATGGGGTTGATCATGCTTAATACCTTTTCTTTTTCATTTTGACTCCCCTATTAAGGACAGAATTTTAGTTATATAAACAAGTCATCTTAAAATGGTGTTTCCTACATGCATTGGGATGACATTGTAGTGTATCTCATTTGCATAATTATCAAGTAATAGTAGAACTTGGCATCATTGTCTTACAAATGATAGTCATTTTGTCAACCTAAGAGATAGTACAAGTGTTTGGATGATTCACAATAGTAAAGCCAACTTGAGTGGTAGTAAGATTGGAAATAATATCTATTCAACTAACACTATTTATCATAACTTCAAAGGGTTTATCTTTTATGCAAGAATAAGTGAAGAATGTTGAGGTCAATCTCTAATCTTTAGACAAATTTGGTAAGTATAGTAGGCATCTAAAAACTACAAGGAATGGTTCTAATGCTCATGAAATTCACAAACTAGATAAAGGCTTTCACCAGACTCTTATAGCTATTCCACTACTTCTTCCTCTAATTCTTCTAATTTCTTTTCAGGTTATTTGTCTCCATTTTCCTTACTTTAGTTGTGGACACTAAAATACAAAATAATGAAAGAATGATTTAATATGACTATAGCAAACCATAATGCATTATGTAGTCCTTGTAATGTACTTATTTGCATTTTTTTGTCCTTTGTGATAGAAACTATTGGAAAAAAATGAAAAAGGAATAATCTTAAAACTAATGCCAAAAAGATTGTGGAAATAGGAGTTTTCATGACTCTACCCTCAACAAAGTGTAGAAGTATGGTTTCTTGAATGTTTATTAACTAATTAATGGCCCACTATCATAAAATCTTGGTGGCCTTGCTTCCTTAAAATAGAGAATGTAGTTAAAGTTGAAGCATGGTCCTGTTCTAGGGATTACTTTTTGTTTTACTATGGTTAAGGAGTTGTTTAGTATATGACATGAGTACATACGTCTCTCACAATTAGGGCTCAATCCATGATATGGCCTATCATTAGCAACATAATATTGCTTTAAGTTATGTACAAATAAGAGTTTTTGGGTCTAGTCTTGGGAAAATTAGATAATATCACTAATTTCTTATGTTATACTTTTAAAAGTAGTGTTCTATCCTAAATGATAATCAAGGAAACCTTTGGGATTTGAATTCCATCAATTATATAAGCTTCCTTCTTGATCGCTCTTATAATGTGGTCTTTACTATCCTTATAAAACTATTTGTGTCTACATTTATTTAAAGATATGGGTGGCGATGTCCTCTTGGAGATTCTACTAGGTTGATGTGTAAGGAGAGCTTTAGCTACTCGTCATACTTTTTCCTTCCTTTACTCCCTCTACGAACTTGTTGATCAACACGTGTAAGTTGGGTATTCATTCCTAGATGATGCAATCATCTTAAGCTCTTGAAATAATTTTAAAATGCATTCCAATAGTGGTTGAGCTATCCCCCTAATTAGTATTTGTAAGTTGATATGGTGAGCATAAAAGTTTAGTTCTTCATTGTCCTAATAATGGGGCGAGCTTAACTAGTGATTCTAGTTACATGGAACACTTGATGTCTTTGATCATTCTTAGAAGAACTATGCATGAATTGGTAGTATGTCATGTAGGAAAACTTGTGTAAAAATTAAAATGAGCTTTATTATTTAATCCTCCTAGTGGCATTGGATGGAATTCATGTGTAGAGTTATTTTGTATTTCAAAAATTTCATAAATTTTTTAAATCTTTTATAATTTCTGTTACTAAAGTTTTCTAATTATTTTAAATACATTTTAAAACATAAATTGTAAAAAACAATTAATGATAATTTTTGTTTGTATAGTTGTCATGTGAAATTCTGTGTAGAAAACATTCAAGAAACTTTTGTCATAAAATAAAAAATCATTTAAAATTTTTCTTTGGCTGTGGAATTAGTATGGTATGAGCTATGAAGAAATCTTTTTCATGTTGCCTTTCAAAAATAACCAAGAGTGTTCTCAAAACTAGAAAATTGATTTTGTTTATTTATGTGATGTGATATTCAATGTCACATTTCTTTTAATAATAAAAAAAATTTAAAAAATATTTCTATAAAAATTACAAAAAATAAAGAAGAAAGAAGATTACGAACTATCAATAAAAAATTCAATAAGTCAAGTAACCAAAAGGAAATTATATAAAGTAAAGTGTGAAGAGTGGAAAACTATAAAAAGTGAAAATTATTGAAAATTTGAGTACGAAAAATAAAATAGCAGCAAACAGACAAGCGTATGGTCAATGGCTGATTTTTAAGCTATCAAGCACAATAGTCTATATTTCTTGGTACTACAATTTGTTAGTAGAAATCACAACCATAAGAAATCCTATGGCTCAAGTATTTAAAATAAACTTAATAGGTTAGATAAGATGTAATTCAAACAAAAAACTTTGAAGAAAATCACAAATCAATGAGAGACTCATTTTGACTAAATTAATTGTCATGTGAAATGAATTGTATAATATCCAATCATAATTGCAATTCTCTATAACCAAGATTAATGTTAGATAATTGTAAAAGAAATTTTATTAGGTGCAATGATGCATTCTAATTTTGAAGCCAAGCATGTAAATCCTTTGTTTATTTTCATCAAGCATGTCAATTTGGTAGGCAATATAAGATAGCTAAACCATTTAAAATGTTTCAAAAGATGGAACTACTAATAGTGCTAAAAAATGATATACACTTTAATACCAACAAAACCAACTTGGAGGCTAACCACTAATGAAGTCATAATGAATATGGAAAATAATGATGTCTATGTTTCACACAGGTGTACGTGTTGAGTGAATATGTCAAAAGCTAAAAACACGTGTATATAAAACTAACAACCTAGGAATAATACATAAGAGAAAAGAGCCTTCCTTGCATGAAGGGAACCGCAAAGGATCTATGAGACTCTCAGGTATAGGTGGTGAAGGATGATCACTTGTGTCAATAAAGGATCTAATTGTGTTGAACCATTCCATGTGGTAGGTTGCCCAGGGCTATTTTGGATAATGGTACTTCTAGATAGCAATCTCTTGAAATCCTTCTTGGTGATCAATATGTTAGGTGAATGATGGTACTTCTAGTACATCCACAATCTAAGAGGAATAAAGCAACCTAAAAGAATAACATAAAGTAAATGATAATAATCATAATACTTAGATAAAAAGATATTAAAGAATTATTCATTAGTTTTATTACTAATAGACTTCACTTATAATTCTTTTTCATATACTAGTTTATTATAAAGTGGAGATAACTATAAATGAATGGCATTTTTTAGAAATAATACATTATGAGAAATTTAAAACATGTGTAGTCGTACTCATTTTCATACATAATTCAAAAGTGTTTACATAAAAGCTTTTGAATAATGAAAGGGTATAACTCATTAAGAAAATACAAATCAATAATTAGTTACTTCTATAAAACTTCAAAGAGACCTAATTTATTTCATTAACACAATACATTTAAAATTAATAAACCTAATATATTAATTAAGTTAAGCATTCAATATAAATCATTTTTGGACGTATGTGGAGAAAAAAATAAGAATATGCATAGATATGTCCAAAATACTTTTAAGAATCAAGATTCTTAAGGAAAAGATTATGTGTTATTTTAGTTTCTTTTAAATTAATTTTCTTTTTTTGTTTTCAGTGGTAGGGAAAATACCTTCATTCTCTAAGTTACGGTGCCTGCAAAGGCTACCTTTTAGTTTATCTTTAGGAAAAATAATTTCAAATGAAGCTTAGTATGCATAGAAAAATTTGTGACTTTGTAGATTAGATATTAGAAATAAATGTGGCTTCTTAAGATCTTTTGGAGCTAAAAAATTTCTATTATTCTGAAACCAAATATATTAATGTTATTTTGTTAACCTTGATCTTGTTATTCAAGATAATATGTATCCATTAATTTTTAAGCAAGTAAAAACTTCCGACCAAACCATTGTTTTTTGTCTAAGGTAGTCAACAAAAATTTCTTAGCATGATTTATTAATTTAATTTTCAAACTTTACTCTCTAATTGTTATCTATTTCATGATAGTTTAAAAAGGTCTATCTCATTTAATTTAACCAATAAAAAAATTATAAGATTCATATGAACAATTAAATATGGATGCATTAATTATAACTTTTCATGTAGGTAATAATAGTGATCTTTAAAATTTCTAAAAATCAATGATGTGACTAGTCTGCTCTAATCTACATACTTTTTTATCTCAACCTTCTATCTCATCTAGTTAAGTATTAAAATTAGTTCTTTGCCTAAGTGACAAGGTAATCAAGATGGATATTCAAGATACTATAATTATAGTTTTTTCCTAAAAATCCAACTCAAACACTAAAACTAATGATTTTCTTTGAGATAAAAATCAATATGGAATTATGTTTTAGTTGTCATCAAAAGCTTCAATATAGGTTCATCAAAGGTTTTACTCAGACTTCCAAATAGAAGAAAATCTAATTAGTTTCACAATCATTGTTTATAGATTTGTAACATAATATATAATTTTTAAGTTTAAATAATTTTACCAAGTGAAAGATAATTATAATTTTTAAGAAAATTTAAGACTACCTCTTCTATGGAGTAATTAACTAAAAGAACCATCACAATTTCACCTTGGAGATTTTTAAATTCCTTCAATTTCAATATGAAACTTGAACTATCATGATTGTTGCAATAGAGCACAAAGTTGCTCTAAACTCTTTAGATAGTTACATGATTAATACACCACAAAAACTTTTCTTTAATACCACATTGGCATATGTAAATTTAGCTCTAATACAAAATTATGCATAGAGATATGGAGTTGGTTGAAACTTGGCTTTGATATGTAATTGTTACAGAATGAATGTATGGTGACCCCTCACCAAAAATCCTCATATTTTGGTGACATGTCATCTATTTCCTTTTACCTTTCCTTTATTAATTTAGAAAAACATGTGAGTAATCTTTTTATAAAACAAACCAATAGTGAGAGCAACATTCTAAATAAGGCTCTTTTAAATAAAATCTTTAAAATCAATGTGAAAGTGAATATAATTTTTTGCACATAAAGATTAACTTTTAGAGAACCTTTAAAACCAGAAGTTTAAACATCTCCTTACATTAATAAGGTTCCATGCATTATCACTGATTTAACTTATATCACATGTTTTTTTCAAAAAAAATAAAATTAAGTGGTAATTAATACATCTTGACGGCAAATAAATTTCTTTATGTCATCAAATGATTTAGTCTCACTGCTCTTATGTAGCCACTTGTAGAACATCATCCTAACCTAAAAGTATTAGGCCAAAAATAGACTAAGTCAATCGTCACTAGTTTAGTGGCAATACATGTACATATATATAAAAAAGCAAATGTTTTTACAGCTGCATGCATGGTCAATTGCAACAATTCCAATATATAAAATAAGCATATGATTCTATGAATAAACAATAACAGTAAAGCAAATTATCATGTTCAATTCTTTATCATTTTTATCTTTTATCATATTTATGCATTGCTGTATTACCTTTACATTTCATATTTTTAAGGTTTGACTTAGGGAAAGAATACTTTTCTAAATAAATTGGATATATTTAAAAACACATTATCATAAACTTAAACAACTCCAACAAATGCTCCTTTGGCTTATCTTTAGAACTCATTATTATGTAATGCATTGTTTCCACTATGAACATTATCTCATTCTTTCATTAGTTTGATTATTTCTCTCCCTTCATCAAAATGTTTTCTTTCTATCTTTTCAACTTCTTGTCTTTTCCTTCCTTTTGTGACTACTAGCACAAATACAATTTCTTTCTTTTTCTTTACCTTTTAATGGCCATTATCATGATAACATGTTCCTTTTTTTTTTCTACTTTGCGAGTATTATGAAACAATTTATGAAACAATGATGCTTATAAAGACATTGTATGCTTAAGTAACATATATAATTGAACATGTCATAAGAACGTTTCCAATCATAGAAAATCAAACATCTTGAGGAGGTTCCCTTTTAATCATCTCCTTAAGATCTACCATACTAGCAAGCATCAATGTATAAATCTTATTTTCACTTCAATTAATAAGCAATCCACAATAATTTTGATAACATAACAAGAAAATGTAGCTTTTTATCCTCAAGTTGATTTGATCAAATTCATTATCTTGATGGGCTTATTACAATCAATTCATGTTATATAAATAAGCATTAATACACAATATTTTAAACAAATTCACATAATATTAATACAAGTACCCTCAATTCACATTTCACAAATTATTAAGGGATTCTATTTTATAATACACATCACATAAAATAGATATGCATAACTACAAGTTTTCATACCTTTGATTTATATATAATGGCCTCATTAAGGATCAAATCCTATTCTTAACTTCTTCATTGCTATGATAACCGTGGCTAGAACTCCTTCGGTTTGTTACTACTACAAGCTTAACTCCTTTCCAACTTAATCTATACTCTTGGAGATTCATATTTTCTCTCATTCTTTCACTCTTATGTAGTTGGATGAAGTTAACCACACTGAGTTTTCTTAAATCATTGTTCTGAAGCTCTATCTCACTTTCTTTTATATTCAACTAACATCTCTTTGCATTCCCATCTATTCATCTTCCCCTTAATGGTAGTGTTCCTTCAATTTTGTTTCTTTTACCCTTCTTTACACTTAATTTTGATGGTTCCTCATCAATTGAATCATTTATTGCAATGTTAACCCTAGCATTCATCATTTTGAGCCATAATTCATTTTGTTTTGCATTAATCATACTAATATGCTTCCAATCTTCATATTACATGATGCTTTCATTCATCTAAATTTGTTATTTTTTTCTCCTATCATACTAATATAATTATCATATCATGTGTATGATGAATGGTCATCTTATATATAAATCTTCACTTTATTGTATTTATATGATGTAGATCATCATACTATACACTAAATAATTGCATAAACCATCACACATTCTTCTTATCATGTTAATATGCATCCATCATTACACTAGCAATATATGTTATTTCTTATATTTTAAAACAACATTTCTCCATATGTCGCTATTCTTCGCATTCTCTTATGCAATTCTTATCATCATACTGTATGATGAAAGTATCTACCACTCAAGTCATTGTACTTAGATATAATTTCCTTCTCATATTATCATACTTTATGTTATTTTCTTTTGTATTGTATGATACTTTTTTCCTATATTGACCATTTGATCTTATGCATTAATTTGCCTTGTACAATACTGTATTACCTTATACTATCCTTAGACAACTTTTGTGCATGTTCATGTTTCTCCCAAGTTTATTCTCTTACTTAATTATCCCATACAATATTCTTCAATCATATTATTTGATAAAATCTTTCCTTACCCAGGCTATCAAACTCATATGACCCAAAATGATGATGCATTGACTATACACTATTGTACTTATACGATTATATTATTGTACTTGTTTGATACATTCCCATCTTATGAATTTGCGATTCTCTCACTCGATTATATTGTATGATCTAATGATGTCATGCTATATAATTCACTTAATATAGCTTTCCTTGTTATGTTACTCTTCATCATATTATATGATTTGTTGTATCATACTATATGATCAATTTTTCATAACTTTAAAACATTCATAAATAAATCTGAAAAATTATAAAATTCTTAAGAATATTTCTTAAATCAAAATCATGATTATTTTCCTAAAGTTTTTCCTCTCTTCCTTTGTTAGAGTTATTAATAATTTCTAATATTCTTTATTTTAATATTCAATAAATTTTAATTTTCTTAAACTTATTTGTCTCCACTTTTGTGATGTTATAGAATATGAAACAATAGATTCAAATTTAATTGTTGATAAGGATTCACATATATCACTCATTTTGTAAGGTGTAAGATCAATCATAGAGTTTGGTGTAAAGGTGCACATGTATAGATGCGTGCAATTGGGAAAGCATGTGGTAGTGCAAATGAGCAAGCATATAGAGATGCATGGATGAGCATTATGAGGGCAAGATGGAAGTGCATGAATGAGTGCAAGGGTGTTGTACAAACATGAACTCATAAGCTTGCATGAATAGGAGATGAGGGTTGGTATTGAGCAAATGAGAGATGTTATAATGAATCAATTCATGGAAGCATGGCTTAATAGGTTGGGTGCATGAATGAATAATGGTCATAGCCAAGTAGTGCATGAACAATGGACTACTGGGGTTGTAATACCTTATAGAGAGAGAGATGATAAAAAATCAAGAGGGGAAAGAAATGAAAGAGGAAGAAATAAGAAACTAGTTTCCTATTGGGGTTTAGAGAGTGGGTAAACGCATGTAAGACAACAATAATTGCTTCCAAAATCCCTTACTTCCTTCTTCCTTCTCTCTTTCTTTTCCTCTCTCACTTGCTTTGCTCGATTGCTATGCTAAGGAAAGTTTTCCTAAAATTCCATGTAGTAGTTGACATCACCTCTTTTAAATCTTCATGCATCATTTCTCCTTCTTAACACCTTAATTCTTCAATTACAATTTCATTCATTGCCTTGACCCTTCCTTTCCTCTCAATCACTTTGTTCTTTGGCAATATATGTTACTTAGATTCACCAAAAGGTTTGGTTTTACTATTATAAATTGGGCTTAGGTTTTAGGATATTAGAAATAAAATTTAGGCTTATTAAAACTTATTGAATGATTTAATTTATGCTGTCTTTCCTTTGATTAAATGTCCAAAAAGTTGTTTTCAACATCCATGTGTTTTCATTGAACGAGTTCAACCTGTTGGTCAATGCATATTTTTTTGACATTATTTAGAATTTTTAATCATTTTTTAAACCTAAATTTTTTTTATAAAAATTATTTTAATATTTTTTTTGGAAATTTTATAGCTTTTAATTTTGTGATAATCACTCAAACAAATAAAGGTCCTATATAGACTAAATGCCTAAAAAAATTTATTAAACACATCTTTATAAGCATAATGTCACATTTCAAAATCATAATTTTGAGTCCATTTTTGTAATTTTACTTATTTTTGGGACATTGTCAAGCTTATCAATTTAGTGATTATTTAATCTTATAAAACTATAATATTCAATTTATTACTAGAAAATTCCAATTTCATCCAACTTGTGTTATTATAATCCAAATAATTTGTACACTTAAATTTATAATTCACCTCTCTCCTTCAAGGTGTTGTATATCATTTTAATAGTGTAGGACTTTCTAGGAAAATGAAATATACTTTAAAAATTTCTTAGGAATTCTCAAAAATTGTAAGTAATTAGAAATATTTGTAAAACAAAAATCTATTACATTTGTGACACTTCAACTCTTTCCTCAAAATAATTTTTCCTTTAAAATTCATAATATATAGGGGTATTTATTTTTTATTTCATATTCTAATTCCTATGTAATCTCTTATTCTGATTGAATAGGACCATAAAATTTTAAATATTGAAATTTCCATTTTCCTTAACATTTTGGCTTCCTTTTCCAAGAATTTTACATGTTTTTCTTCATATGATAGATCTTGTTATAACTCGAACATTCTTAAAAAAAAAGGTTAGGCACATTTGATGTATCTATCACATAATTCCTTGTTGAAGAAATGTGAAATGCATTATAGATTTAAATAGATTCATTAGTACTTTCTTTGTATGCAACTTCACCTATCTTTTCAATAATTTGGAAATGATTGATGTACCTTCATTCAATCTTTTCTCTTTGTCCAAATCTTGAGAATAATTTTTCTCTTTGTTGAAACCTTGTGAATCATTTTATATGGCTTACTTTGATAAAGACTTGGTCTTCTTCTTAGAACCCTTTCTTACATTACTAAAGATCATGTACTTCTTCTAACAATCCTATTCTTTTTATATCATCTCCTTGATTAGTTTTATTGTCTCGATGGTTTTGATATGATCTCTAGTCTTATTAGTGCTTTTTCATTTCTATCATACCAAAGTAGTGGCAATTGACACTTTCTCCCATATAATGCCTCAAATAAGGCTATTTCAATACTTGATTGATAAATGGTATTGGAAATGAACTCGATTAATGATAGGTGTGTATCCCAACTTCCACAAAAGTCCAATACACATAGCCTTAATATGCTTTATAATGTCTTGATCATTCTTTATTTTTGACCATCAATTTGAGGATGGAGTATCATATTAATCTTTAATTTGGTTTCGAATGCCTCTTTTACTTTTCCTTAGAAGCCTAAAATAAATTTAAAATCTTTGTTAAACACTATTAGTTTTGGCCCACTATGTAATTTATTATTTAAGCTATGTAAAGTGTGTCAACATTGTTAATCTTTCATTATTTACATGTATTGCATCTTTTCCTTGGTTAGTCATAGGAAAACCAACAATAAAATATATGTAAATTTCTTTTCGTTTCTACACTAATAAAAGAAGATGTTGTAATATCTCTCTTGGTTTTTTATGCTTTTCATTAACTTATTGATAGACTAAGCATTTACTGAAAAAATTATGCACATCCTTTTTCATTCATGGACACCAAAATCTCCATTTCATATCTTGACACATCTTTATAATATGAGGATATACTACTTATCTCCACTTGCTTATTATGATAATATCTATCACATTTCATCCCAATTTGGTATATATAATTTATTTTTTTAATACACAAGGCCATTATTTTAGATTAAAATCCAATTGCTCATCTTAGAATTTGGATTTGGTATTTTACACTTCCTTATCATTGTCTTAAAATTCTTTAAGGTCTATCTCATAGCCATTTTTTCTAAGATTACAACTTGATTAAATCTCCTCTAATTACTAGCATATATAGCATTCAATTATAATTTGGTTTTCTCAATGCATAATTGTTCTTCATCCAACCTATGATTCAAACTATTCAAGCTTTCTCTTTGGATTAATTTTCTACCACAACATTGGCCTTTTTTTAGTGATATATAATATCTATATCATACTCCTGCTAGTTAATACCATTTCTTCATGTTGCATTTATTGTGTGTGAATTTGTATTTTTGACTCTAATGATTAGAGTATTCACACCAAATCAATGATACCTCCAATTCTTTAAGGCAAAATAGAAATCTACTAACTCCAATTTGTTCATGAGATAAATCTTCTCATTTGGTCAAAGTTGTTTAGAAGCATATCCTATAACGTTCACATTTTACATTAATACAATTTTGAATCTTTGTAGTGACCCATCAATATAGACATAATTCATCATTTATAGGTAAGACTAATATTGGTGATATTATTAATTTCTTATTCAATGTTCAAAAACTTTCTTCACGCTTTGGTTCCTAATTAAACATAATCACCATTCATATAAATCTTGTCAATGGAATGACAATTTAAGAGAAACCTTTGACAAACTTTTTGTAGAATTGGTTAGCCCCACGAAGCTCCTGATTTTCATAGAATTTGTAGGTATGAGCCAAGAATTATTGATACCACATTTTGATTTTTGTGCCTAAAAAATGAAATGCACTTTAGCCACAAGCTACACTTAGAAAACTTTGCATTTAATTAATGCTCTTTTAATTTCTATGACACCATATCCATACAAGGTGTATGCATGTATTCACTTTTAGAATATATTATGATACCATCAATATCACAATATTATCTAACCACATATTGAATAATTAATTTATTATGTTTATGAATTCAACTAGTGCATTTGTTAACTTGTAAGGCACTACTTAAATTTCATAATAACTGTATGTAGCCTTGAATGCCATCTATGATATATCTTTCTTTTACACATTTAGTTTGTGATATCCTAATCTCAAATCAATTTAGAGAATATCTTATCTCCTTGAATTTGATCAAATAGTTTATTTATCTGAGGTAAAGGATATTTGTTCTTGATTATGATCCAGTTTAATTCTCTATTGTTTATACATAAGTGTAGAGTTTCATCCTTCTTCTTAACAATGAATATTAGATCTCTCCAAGGTTAAACATTGAATCTAATAATTCTTTATCTAGAAGTTTTTGTAGTTAACATTTCATCTCTTTTGACTCTATAAGTGCTATCCTATATGGTGCTTTAGATACTAGTTATTGTTTAGGTAAAAGTTAATAACAAACTATATCTCTTTGTCTAGTGGTAACCATAATAAGTTTTCTAGAAACACCACTGGGTATTTACAAACTATTAGCACATCATGTGATAGTGGCTTTTTTTGTTTTGCACATTATATGAAAATTAAATAACATTCAAATTCTATGTAATAGCTTTTTAACTTTTGTTGTTGAAATAAGTGTACTATCCTTTCTTTACCAATGTAAAATATTTTAATTTCTTCCTCCATAAGAGTACTTATCTTCCTCTCCCAAAAATCAATAGTGACTCTATTAGATAAAAATATATCATTGCCTCCAATCAAATTAGGAGGATGGCATTTGAAAGAATTTTCTTTTTACCCTTCTTTTACAATACATAGAAACCTAGGTAAATGGGATTCTCTATCATCTTTAACATATAAAGGTCTTGTAGACCACTTCATCTTATTTTTTTTTCTAAACCCTCATTAACTAATAATACACTTCAATTGATTGTCTTCTAAATTGTCATTGAAATGAAAATAGCTATCATCATGTTGAATGCTAATAGAGCTAGAATGATGTCAAAAAAAATTCATCAGCCCTACAAAAATTGATTGAAAAGTAATAAGAAAGCCATGATGAGAAAAATTGGTAAAAATATAAATCCAGTCGTGCCTATCAATGAAATTGTGCTCCTTTAATGAAGAAACAGGCAGGGTTTTAAGTTGAAAATCATGAGAATTAGAAATTTATCTTTGGTATAAATAAGTATTGACATCTTGAAGCTACCATTTCAGCAAAGTTCAATGTGATCTAACTTTCTCTCATATGCTTATTGATATTTAATGTGATATTCATTTTTTGAACATGACTTAAAGCTACTTGGGTTGCTAAGGCTTTGGGAAAAAGGATGTAAGAAAGTAGAAAGATCTTATAACCATTGGATAAAGGCTCTATTATGGGTACTAAGGTTTATATAATCACCCTAAAAATTATCTATGATTAGACATTACTAACGGATTAGATGCTCAAACAATTGATAATGACCATATCTCTTTTAACTTTTTAAATAACATCTTGTCCAATTATTATAGAACAGTATTGGCATTCAAGGAATAAAAATTGCCATTCCATTCGAAAGGACATAAAAACAATCTTGATAAAGAGAAATGTACACAAGTTTTCATAAATGTCTATTTATCGTTATTAATTTAAAAGTTCTATAGCTCTACATATTGCAAAAAGGAAGAAATAGAAAAATTACAAAAAATTTCCTCCAAAGTTTCCCCCTTGAGAACATTTTTCTAAATCTTGGCCTTATCCATGATGTTTTTCAAGCTAGTTTCTCTCAAAAGCATTTTCAAAGATACATAACATAAATATCCTCAAGTTGCAGTTCCATTTTCTTTAGAAAAACAAAATAATAATCTCAAGACCCTTTTGATACACCATAGCTAACTACAATGCTACCTATAGAATGGATAAGCTCAACTTCTCTTTAAATCCTTTGAATCTGAGGTGAAGTTCCCCTTAGCCTTAATTTCTTTCATCCATGTATAATGGATTATGCTAGACTAATACTTTAACTACTTCACCCAGGTCTCAAGTTAAGTTACATCTCTTGTTAAAAGATGATTAAATTCTCTAAGCTATCTTTTGAAATCCTTAAAGTAATATCTTCATCATATTGATCTTTCATAATCTTATTTATCTCTGTGGCTATATTATTTAGGAGCTAATTTGGGATCAATCAACTTGAACTCATAATCTTGTTGTCCTTCAACACCTCTTGAAAGTCTTTGAGGTTTTGTTTCAAAACATCCCTTAAGTCATTTGAGATCTAACTAGAGCCTTGCCAAAATCAATAGAGGAATCTTGATGCTCAGATGAAGTTGCCTTTATCTGAAACCATAAGCATCCCTTTTTTGGTAATAGGGAACTTTAAGAGAATCCATCTCATCCATAGCTAGAGAAAGACTATCACTTAAGTTGATTCCCATTCCTTCAACTTTTAATAACATGATTGCTAGTTTGGGTTTCTAAGAGTCATCTTGACCTTTCTTCCATTTCTTCTTTCTTTTTCTTTCTATGAGATCCCCTGGAACTTTAGCAATGACTTGCTTTGATGGAAACCTATTCCTTCTAGTAATAGTCATGGAAGTCTTCATCTTATCATGAAGTTAGCAAAGCCCACCAAGAAAAGTAAAATTGGAAATAACAAATCCATTTAAAATCAAGGGTTACTTTAGATTTCTTTGTTTCTTCAACAAAATAATGAATATTTTTCAAATCCTAAGTAACTTCAATCTTCACCAAGGAAACCTTCAATAGTGAAGGGGATCTCCCTTGTTCTTATAACAAAAAAATCTTTTAAAGTGCTAAGGGGCATCCACTTATGGGCCTAGATATTTTCAACAATGATTTTAAAATATTTACCATCTTGGTTTCTTCTATTAGGCATCTTAACTTCTACTTGTTTTGTTTTCTTATTGATAGATTCATCATCAATAAGGGGAAGGTCATTAAAAGCATCCAATGTTGTGCTTAGCTGACTTATAATAATACTTCCTTGCTTTAGAATATCAACGATAAGTTCGTAAAGAGTTTTCCATTGCTAATCCAATTTAAAGATAAAGATTATAATTCATTCTTCGTATATGATAAGTTAAATTGTCTCATCATATTTAAATTCAAAGTACTTATTACATTTTATTATTTCATATTTCTATGAGTATTTATTGGTAACTCTATATTATAAAATGAATGTTGGCATGAAGAGTTTAAGGATTGAATAAAGATGCAAATATTCATCATTTAAATATTAGTCCTGATTCAAAGCATAACCACATGGCAAATATTTGTGACAAGTTCTTAGGTTCTTAATCTTAATTCCTCATGACTAGACCCTCAAGGCCATATTCTCAATACCAATCTCTCGAGGTCAGATCCTCAAGATAAGTCTCACAAGATCATAACCTCAAAACTAACCTCTTGAGTCCAATATCTTTGAGATTAGACCCTTGAGGCCAAACTCATAGGTGAAGACTTTTGAGACCAACTAATTAAAGCTAATTCTTCGAGGGTGACTTTAAAGTTGGCATCTTGAGACCACTTTTGAAGACATAGCTCCTGTTTCTTTTAATAGGCATTAGATACATAAAACTCAAATTCATTATGTTAAGACACGATGAGTTTAGCAATTTGTTATTGACTCAAGCATGTTATTAATGATCAAACTCTCTACATGGTGACTACAATTTAGTTTGCCATGTGATCAATAATTAAGCTCTTATTTGGTGATTATAACTAACAAGGTCATGTTAGTAAGAGGTACACATTAGCCTCAAAAGGTTAAGCTGTTATAACCAAATAAAGGAATGATAGTTGTAATTCTATACATGCAAGATGAAGTTAGCATATGCCATTTATTTTATCATCTATAAATAGAATCCCAAGAAAACATTCTAAGGAACCCACCCTCAATTAGATGCAAGATTGATATTCTACATAGTTTAACTTTGTGCAACTTCATGCAATTCACTTTTTTCCCTATGAAAAGTTCTTTCCTTCTTTTTCTCTTCTCTTTTCTTCTTCCTTGCTCATCATTGATCTGTGAGAATCTAAAACTCTATTTTTCTCCTTTGACTACATAACCCTTTTTATGCTATCAATAAAATAAATTATATATATATATATATATATATATATATATATATATATATATATATATATATATATATATATATATATATATATATATATTTACTCCAAAAATAAACATCAAAATTTGGGCAACTGTACAAAATTTTGTAGAGTACAATCATCAATAAATAATAATTGCATTACTCTAAAAAGTTGTAAAGAGGAAGATATGAAAATTGAAATGAACAATGTAGAAAATGTATTGAATACTTGATTGAAACACTCTTACAAGAAAGAAGCATTTAAAAAAATTGCACTAACTCATTTGATGATACAAAGAAAGAAGTGAAAAATACTATTATAATTATATGATCAATTAGATATTTATTTCATAGTTTTGATTTTTTACAATCCAATGTTTGGAGCAATTATTAATGAATTAATTCTTTGATAAAGTATTGAAAATACTTTTAATTATTCAAGCTTAAAATTATTTTTTGAGCACAAAAATGATTGGTTTGAATGAAATTCTTGGATGTATAAACATTTGTAATATTTTGTGAGATTAGAAAATTTATAAGTACTTTGAATAAGGTTTCAAAGTGGGATTCAATGTTTAAAAGTATTATATTAATTATTGTAGAGAATCAAAGAGCATAAATTTTGAGAATCATATGTTCAAAGGAATGATCTAAATGATTAAAAAGCAAAACAATTATATAAATGAAATTTAAGAAAATGGATGGAATGTGATTGTGTAGCTATTATTTAATTCATTGTATGAATAGATAGTGAATCAAATGCACATTGGCTTAATTAGAATTATTTCCATCCATTAGCAATTGTGTATGATTAATATTGATTAAGGCCACATTATTTAGTAAGCACTCTCAATCAGAAGATTTAAAGATAATGGTCTCAACTAGCTTTAAATCAAAAGATGCATATTCATTTTTTATATATGATGTTAATGGTACTAAATTTGTAGGATTTACTAAAAGGATGTGCATAATTTATTTGGAAAAGAAAATGATATATTAAGTGTAGTTGATGCAAAACAACTAATTAGTTTATTTGGACAATGTTAAGGATTATGACACAATGTTTGATTAGAATGCTCATCAAATTTTGTGAAGCCAAATCGAAGAAGCAAGATTAAATGTGAATGCTTTAGAGATGTAATTTTTCCTATTTTAGCTATTGGATGA
Source organism: Vanilla planifolia (assembly GCA_023846275.1). Classification (NCBI taxonomy): domain Eukaryota; kingdom Viridiplantae; phylum Streptophyta; class Magnoliopsida; order Asparagales; family Orchidaceae; genus Vanilla; species Vanilla planifolia. The sequence goes on from CM043870.1 coordinate 23,773,024, forward strand.
ATAAATAAGTTTTGTATGTGCTCATATGCTAGAGTTAGCATCCATCAAAAATAATGTTGTATTTGCTCTTGCATATTTAACTGATGAAAATATTGAACCTTCCAGTGGTTATTTAAATATTTATTGACATAATGAGAGGTAAAATATTAAATACAATTTTCATAGATAAAAGAAAAATTACACAAATCTATATGTAGACTTTGTTGATAACATATTGCTTGAAAAGATCTATCAAGCATTTACCAATATAATAGAATTAAGATGGCTAAAACTCTATCCAATTATTATTTATCCAACTGTATTGATCTTTAAAAATTTTAGAAATGTTCAATAGATATTGGCAACTTGTATGAAAATAAATGATTACAAAAGGAATATAAAATAAGATATAAGTGGTCTCGACTTTGAATCATGTGTTTTTATGTGGCAGAATTATCAACACAACCCTAAAAGTATTGATAATGTTTGCCATGTTGAATCAAAGATTTAAGAATTAACTAAGTGTTTTTAGGGTATGAAAAAATGATGGTAGGTTTGAGGAAAAAGGAATCAAAAGAGGGTTTGAAGTGCAAAACAAGTGTAATCAATCTTATAGTATTGAATAATCCTTAAAGGAACTACATAGATTCACACCAAAAAATTGTATGACTTCTTCAATAAAAAGTGTTGGCCAATATAGCTTCAATAAAAATTAGAGTGATTGCAATATTCAAATAGCACATTAAGTGAAACCTACACCCACTTGGCTAAATATACATACAATAGAGTTTAGCATCTAAAAAAAAAATGAAAATTGAGTGAATGTACATTAAGTTTGAAAAAATTGAAATTCTATATTATTGTATAACACATGCCTAATTCTTAATAATATATGCTTGCTTTCAAAAAAATATCTTCTAATATATTTGTGTTGAGTATAAGTGAGAATAAGTTCAGTCATATAATATAAATTAAGAATATATAATTAATATGATCATTACATGTGAACTTAAGCTTTTAAATTATTAGGTGTCACATAATAGTATATTGGGTCACTCTTAGAACCTCATTTAGTTCAAATCCCTCAACACATGGTATATGATTTATATGTGATTTAATTTAGATGAAATAATACAAGACAAGGGCACAATCGAATTGATACAAAATTGTTGATTGGGCTGATGTGATGCAATTTCTACTACAAGTAATATCAAAGGCAATTGCTCAATTAGGATTAAGTAATTCATGTAGTTGGTCACTCCTATAGGTCTTTTGATCTCTTTCCACCATTATTGACTTAAGATTTAGTGAACTCATATTATTCTTTCATACAATCAAGTAGATCATAGAGCATATGATATTTTTTGTCACTGATAAAATTTTTAAAGAGTTACTTCTGTAGAGCCACATAGGCTTTGTTTGTGTGACTAACACATGGCTCCATGATTTGGTCATTCATAATGGATTAATTAATATAAGCCATGCATAATATGAACTTTATAGAGTATGATGACATTCTTGATGTTTAACATGACATTAAACTTAATTAGTCAACCAAATCCACTATGAAATGATGGCTAAAAATGATGAAGGAAGATGATCAACACCATGGCCTTGCTTTTCTCTCAATTCTCACTAAGTCAATGAAGATCTTTAAGTGTAGGTCTTGGCAAAGATATGAAATTGATCATTATCCTCTACACTATGTTTGCACTCCTTTGTATGTGTATTTATATGCTTTTAAATAACTCTAAATAATCCTCAATGACTATAAAAAATTTTTAAAAATTCAATTAAATTAGCTATTACTCATAATTATTAAACTGATCATACTACCTTATTCAAGGATTCAACTATGATATCTTTTATATATTGATCATAAGTTCAATTAATTTAAATTAATATTAAAAAAGATCACATTGATATGATGAGACTATTACAAATGTATGAGAAATAAATGCAAAATGTAGCTCTCAGGTCCTATAAGGATAATACTGGATGATGATAAAGATCATAATATGAAGTCCTTAATGCTTATACCATCTCTAGTATCATAATATCTTATGTATATGTTTAGGAAATCATCCTTGTACAAAGCATGCTAGCTTCCACATTTTCTTATCTTGACTATCACCATCCTATTAAATATAATATTGCATAGTATAAGAAATTGTACATATACAAAAAAACATCTCAGCCTTCATGGAACGACCATTATGACACTTTATTTATTGGTTAAATGTAATCATACCTGTAGGAAACAAGAAATCATGTAAATAAGATAAGACAAACTTCAACTTAGATCTAAGTCACCCTATTTGAACTTATTATGCAAGTATTATAAGAATATCATATTATAAGATTATCATAGTTTTACTAGATTTTACTTGATTTATATCTCTTTTAATTGTTACATGATTAAGTTTTATGAAGCGATGAAACCTATTAACTTTGGTCTATTCTATGACATATTTTATATGTAAAGTAACTTGGTTAAAATGCATGACTTAAGCTTAAATCTATATGATGATAAGGATGGTTTTAAACACTTTTGAGCACTTACATTCAAGGTATTTGAATTCTAGCACCTCACTAAATTATTATAGGAATTATGTTCTAAATCAAATAAAGATGATTTTGAAAAGATCTTATCTATGTTTACTCAATATTTGTATTTCTCTTGGTGCAAGTTATGATTAACACCAAAATATTTTCAATTAGCTTCTTGACTTACTAATCAAGCTTTCTAATTGATCTATTCAATCTTGAGATGTATGATAAAAAATAATTAAAAAAATAATATAAAAATAATATAATGATTTTATTATCATCAAACTAGTGGTGCAAGAACCAAAGATTCAAGAAAGAGAGATGGCAATAAGAAGATTAGTATAGTTGCTTTCATCAACAACATCTAACAAGCCTAAATATTGACTAGCAACCAAGAGATAAATAAAACATCATTATAGGCTTTGCAAAGTGGAGAAAGGTCTTTTAGCTCAAAGAAAATTGAAGCTTGATCGATCCACTAGCAGTCACATTGGCGACTAAAAATTTTTATAGAAATAGCAAAGTTGACTTTTGAGAGTAAGCTTGATTTCATTTTGGATATAATATAAAAAATCTTAACAGGAGCCTTGCTTATATTCTTGAACATCTAAGGTAAGGCGAAGACATCATGAGTAACAAAAAATGAAGCAACACTTGATGCCTGTTGATTTCAAGAGAAATAGATGGTACTTACTTGTTGGCTTAGTACTTTGAAAAGTATCCTTCTTTTAATAGTCTTTGACTCAATGAATTTAAGATCTTATATTAATGGTCAAAAGAAGAAATTGACCTTGGATAATAGCTTCAAAAATATGAACCTAAATTTTCAAAAAAAAATATAGAAAACTTAATACCTTACATAGCTACTCATAACATGCCATCTCACTACAAAAGAAAAAACCAACAATAACACCTATAGCTTAAGAGGAAGTAGAGTTTCTTCAAGAAAATGTAAAATCTCTTTCATGACATGTGGGTCATACTTTATGCCAAAAGGTATTGAGATTCCTTATCATATTGATTAAGAAACCACAAAAGACTTATAAAAGATGAAATAAGCACCAAGTGGGAGGTATTGAATTGATTGTGCATGTTTTCTTTTCAAAATATAATCAAGAAAGAATTTTCTAATGTTTAAGAAAATTTAAGACTAGAAAGTAAGAATTTAAATGCAAAAGCAATGACATGAGTTTTAGGTGGTTTCGCTCTAACCCTTGAGCATATGTCTGCCACCAAGCCAAATCACTACTTTATCATAATTAGGTGAAGAAACCTATTACAAATAAGCATTTTTCATATATAAAGAACAACTGACACTCCAAATCAAATAGCTTAGAGCTGGCCAAATCTTTACACATTAAATAGTTTAGAAATAGGACAAATCACTCCACAATAAATAACATAAAGCTAGGACAACATATAAATATCATAAGCTAACAAAGCACCATCAAACTACAACTGGATATCTTTACAAATAAATCCCACTAAAAGATTCACTAAGAATATTACCAATAAAACCAAGAGCTTGTCAATATGCAGATGATGTAAAAAATATACGAAAACCTTAATGTGAGAATACAAGTGTTGAATTCCTTAACAAACACCCTCTTGCATGCACTTGGTTAATCTCCAAAGTGATTTTACTTAGTAGCTCACAAATAACCTCTTTAAATGTAAAATGTAATGCAAGGAGGCTCTTAAATTGTTTAGAAGTGATTTGGTGTTGTTAATGACCTATTCTTAATTTTTAAAAGATTATGTGTAAGGAAAATATCAAAAAATATCTCCTAAATTAGCTCTAATTCTTTTCTTAATAACTATGTCAAAATTCAAATTTTTGGTCAAACTAACCCTTGTAGTTCATGTGTTAAGAGTTAACAAACCTGACAAGGTAGCACAAGATGACATTAGACACACAAGTGCATGAAAGTGGTGCATTTTGTAGGGCGCATGACATGGCAGGTGCAAGCACATGCATGTAATGTGATGTAACTTAAGCACCATGTGTGTGACATGTGACAATTTGTTTTTCTCAAGTACCATCCATTTGGACATGTATCTTGTAAATTATACATGATGTATCATATATTAATAATTTACTCTAACAAATTGATGATTTTATTGCATTCTATTGAGTCATGATGAATGCTCTAAGTTAAGTCAATACAAGCCTAAGATTCATTTATTAAATCACAATTAAAACCTTTTTCTCTTACTTCTCAATGCTAATTTAATCATAATGCCATGTAACGGATTAAAAATATAGTTAATAAGTTCCACTTCTTGTCATGACTTAACAAGAAAAGCATCAATTGAATTTATTTAGTCATGTTATATAATGAACTCTTAAGATACCTTATGGCCAGTAAACTCTATGTTTATTTATATTGAATGTAACTTATTAGATCATCAAAAAGAGAACTTAAAAGGATTTATTATCATCAAAAACAAATCTTTCCTTTACACTAATGGGGAACATATGGTGGATCACCTCATAGATATGGATGTGGAACCAATAGAACATCAAATCTAAATTGGGGAAGGAATGAAATGATGATTGATTTGGAGTTAAAAGACCTAGAGTTGTAAGGTAGTGGTGCAGTACAAATTGGATGGAATTGAGATTGGATCTGTGAGTAAGATCTTTAGAAGTGGAAGCAGAGTGAAGATGTTTGGGAGTAATGGGTGTTGCTTCATAGGAATTTTGTGTCAGATAAAAGTAGATAGGTTTGGTATTATTTCCTTTAGAGGAGTAGCTATCTTAATTGTTCTCTTTTATTATTAAAGAAGTAAGAGTCAAAAAGGCTTTCATAAAAGAATCCATCTAGTGTTAGGAGAAATTGAAGAAAGAGCTAAAAGAAGGAGAGAGATCAATGACAAGTGGTAGCTAAGGTAGAGGATATGAAATCTTTACTACCTCTTGATCATAGAGGCATTGAAATTCTCTTAACTAATATTTTCCTCTTTTGGTTTGCATTTTTTACTTTCTTGTTAATTTTTTTTGTTAATAATGCTAGAGAAATGTTGATGAAAGTTTTAGATTCAAAGAAATGTAGTAGAAACTAACTTAATTGAGAGCTTATGGAAGGAGGATTTATATTGTAGAGAGAGAGAGAGAATGATATTGGATCCTTAGATGTTAAGTATATTCAAGATAGAAGAAGGCTAAAAGAAAGCTAGAACTATCTCAAAGGAAGAGGAACTCAGATAATAAACACACATCTAAGATCTTAAATTGGAATGGATCTAAAAAGTGATATACTTATCCATCAAACTACACCCTTAATATACATTTAAAGAAGTGAATACATTTGATAATGTCATTGGCACATGAAAGAATTGCATCTATTATTCTAATAAATAATCTAATCATTTTGGGTTTATCTTCTACTAATTTGGTATAATAAATTATAACTTCCACGTTAAGCACATAGCTAAAAGTTGGGCTTGAATACCAAATTGTGTGTAATTGATTTTGAGTGTTTGTCTTCAAGCAATTGGTCTTGGGGATTTGTCATTGAGTGGTTGATTATGAGGGTTTGACTATGAGTGATTAGTCTAGAAGGTTTGGCCTCAAGAAATTGCTCTCTAAGATCTGGTAACAAATGGTTGGTCACAAGGGTCTATCTTATGCATGTGGTCATGAGGGTTTGACCTCAAGCGAATGGAGCGCATTAATTGATGTTAGCCATGTGACTATTTTTTGAATCGATAGTTGAGATTTATTTTGCAAGCTTTTCCCTCTTAGGTTAATAAGATTTCATAGAGGATTGCTATAACTAAATGCAATGATCTTTTGTCGAATTATGCTTGCTAAATTGCTTGGCCTTTGTGTCAAAATCCAACAAGTCACATGTATTGTCATTTGAAATATAACATATGAAAAACTAGAACTTTTAATTTTTTTTATTATTTTAAATTATATATATATATATATATATATATATATATATATATATATATATATATATATATATATATATATATATATATATATATATATATATATATATATATATTTGTCTTATAACAACAAGAAGAATAAGCAACATATACAAACAACCATCATATACAAAGATGTTATGTACACAAGTTCTTCATTTGTATTATTATTTTCAACACCTACCATGCAAAACTTCTATGAAATCGTTCAAAATGTTGCTTAAAATATATTGTTTTGCAATAATTAATGTATATTATCTCTACAAGTAATTACTTCATCAACACTAAAACTACATCATTTTGAAGCTTGTAAATTTCTAAAATGCTATCTATGAAGAAGTCCTTGAATGAATAAAATGTTTTCTAAGAAGATTATCAAAAAATATTTTAAAAGCAAGTAATCTATTCTTAGATTTCTCATCAACAAATATCTCTAACTCAAAAACCTTATTTTCACGAGCATGTTCTAATTGAGCATTGTGTTTTCTTTACAAGGCATAATAATAAGCAACGTTTGTGATGTTTCAACAACTATAATAGCTTTTAATTTGGTAGAAACTAGCTCAAGATGCTAAGGATTATCACCGTACTACACATTAAATAATACATAAATTTTTACTTTGTTATCTCACTTAGCTTTAATCCTCCACGAAAAAGTTTCATTTGTCGCAAAAGTTGACAAAGATGTATATCCTTAGCAACAAAAGCAAAGAACACTTCTGCTAAAATCAATATAATATTCACTAAAATTAATTAACAATAACTTTGAAAAAGACACTTAATATAACATAAGTACTCTTCAATACCTTCATTCCTCATATAAGTTGGATAATTAAAAAATAATATTTACCAAACACATTTTTGAATGGAACAATGTTTACGTCTAGTTTTTCAAAATAGTTTATCTCAAAAGATCCAAAATATCTGCAATTATTGCATGAACAGTCCTTGATCAGCTACAGCGATTACTTATATTTATCAATATCAAATCTTATCTCAAACAAAGTTTTGAGGAATATTATAGTTTATAGTTCACTAATCTTCCAAGGAATAGTAGAAAAAAAATTTCAAATACTTAGGTTAGGTTTTAAATATTTAAAAGACTTAGTAAGTATTTAAATATCTATCAAATGTTATTCATATCATTTTCATTAAAATTGCTTAAAATATTTATAAGAATAAAAATAAAAAAAATATCCAAATACTCATAGAAAGTATTTGTTTTATCAACTTTTAAAAGTTTTAGTAGTATCCATAACAACTTTAATGAATTTGTTTTAAAACTATTTATGAGACACAAATGTCAAAAGTTTTCATGAGAAATATTCATTTCAACTACTTTCAAACATTTTAAAGTATTTAATATTTTATTTCAAAAATAATAACTATTTAAATTGACTTAATTATGTAAAAACTTATGAGAAAAATTCTTAGCGACTTTATTATTTTTTTTAAAAAAATACTTATGACTAAAAAGCCGAAAGTAATCAAATACTTTTGAGAAGTGTTCATTTCAACTACATTTAAGCCTTTTTTTTTTTAAATATTCATTATTAAATCCAAAAAACGTACAGAATAATTTATGCACTGGATTGCATCTGACCAGATGATTTCAAATAGAAGGATAAACAAATGATGTTTGATAATTATCTATGAGAAATTAAAAAATGAAAAAAAAATAGTGTTTTGAATAAATGGAATAAGAGAAGTTGTTAAGTTGAAATTCATCTTAATGTTTTTAAGTTTAAAATAGGAAAAGTTTGTTTTTCATAAGTGGCTGGTTGATTTCATAAATTTCAAGATATGTTTATAAGATAATAAAATTAATGAAATTATTTTATTCGATTAAAGGGATATGTATCTATGTGTAACTAAAATTGTACCAATACAATGGATTTGTTATTATCTAAGTCAATTGGGATGTTATCGCCTAATGCCATTGGTTAGCCATTTTCATGAGCATTGGTAGTTATAAGAATGGCAACGGCTCAACATCGTTTTAGAGTCTTGTACCACTAGTGGTTGGTTATTTGCTAATAATTAATTGGTGGTAACTTACAACTTATTTATTTATTATTTTAACAAACTTAAATTTCAAATATAAAAAGTCAACTAATAGTTTTTAGTTTATCATAATTAATGAATTCAATTAACATATTACTCAAGTAGGGCATATTAACGAACATTCTCAAAGCTCTCGTGACTCAACAAATTCTTCATAACATGTGCTAAACAGGACAATGCAATTCAACCACATTAGACTAAATTTTTATAACAAGAAATTAGGATCCATCTGCATATCATGATAATTATAATATTTAAATATTTAAATATATACATACACACATACATATATATATATATATATATATATATATATATATATATATATATATATATATTAAAACTTTACAATTATATCATTGGATGGTTATGCAACTTAAAACAAGTCCTCAAACTTTAAGGAGAGACTATTACATAATCCATTTGTTTTCATTAGCTCATCCATCTTATCATTGGGTTATGAGCTATTGATGAAGAACAAAATAGAGTATTAAAAAAATTATTTAATGAAAAATAGAGGTAAATTTAACTTGATCTTATTATTTGACAAATTATCCAATGAAAAATATCAAAACCAATAACAAAGGTATTAAGGATTAATGTACTTCATTATTGATTGCACTTAGATGAGTTTTTAGTAATTTAAGGAGAGTGGATGACGTCGAAGTCCTTCAAATTAAAACTATTATGCATTTTGCAGTAATAAATTAATTAGCCATTTGTCAATGAATGGACTAAACTTGATAATAAAATACAATACACCTTCCATGATAGGATCAAATATAAAATTCAACTTATTTATAATAATTTATATTTTATTTTTAAAATTTGTCATATAAAACAAGTTGCATCTAGTAGAACTAATGGAATCATAATATTAAGAAATAAATGTTCATTTCAAATACTAACGTAATTTCTGTTAATTGAATTATCTTCTACATGATATATTTGAATAACAATATCAAGAGATTTTCAAAGCATTTGAAGTACATATGATGAAATTTTTATCATTAATAATATGATAATTCCTATAACTAAATATACTAGAATGAAATATATTTTATGAGTTGGCTTGTTTAAATGATATCACCAAAATTCCTAACCTTAACTCTCTAAAGTATTATAACTATTTTGTATAGCGAAGATTATTGATGATCCAATTAACTTCCTTAGTTAACCTTTGAATTAAACTTCCTGCAGTTGAGACTTAGGGATTTCACATTGGATTATCAAAGACTTGAATCCATTGGTAATGCACTTATAGTTCAATGATTTTTAAGTTCATTTTTGGTGTCTTCAAACACTTATCGAAGGACGAAGAAAGAATTATAACTTACTTTGCCAACAAATGAGAATTACTTATAACCATGTGAAGATAACACAAAAGTCATGATTATCATTTTTATAAAGATTAATTATCAAGATAATTGAGGCAAGATATAAACATCATTATTTTAAATATTTTATTTTTAGAAAAATAATTGATTAAATTTATTTAATTTTAAATATATTTAGATGACTTTCTCCATTTTACTCAAAATTATCATTTAATTTTTTTTAATTTAGTTTATCATATTATTTTTTTAAAATTTTAGATCATTTAGATTAGGTATAAGGTATCAAGATTATAAAAAAAAGGTTAGACTTTTAAATTTGAATGTTATTAGTTATTTGTATAAATAAGACTTAAAGGAATAAAAAAATTAGTGTTAAAGATTTAGATGAACTTTTTAATTTTGTATATATTTGCATACTATTTTAGGAAGGCATATGTGACCAACACATTTTCTATCTTTAAGAAGGTATAGATAATTTTTTTTCTCCTCCATCTTCTTTATTCCTCAACATCTACTATGCCGATTTGGTATCTAAGCCCCATTTCAATTTGTTTTGTCCAAAATAATGATTTGCATGACTTCTTTTTTTTCTCTAATATTCATGTTTGTATGCTTTCAAAGTTCATAATTCTGACAACATTGGTTGCAATGTGCTTGCAATTGAACTACATTCCATTAGCAACAAAACTTGCGAAACTTCACCAATGACTTCATCTAAATGACCATCACCAACAAAAAAAATTCTTTCTCTTATTTTTCATATCAAATCACATAATCACTTTAACTTCCAACATAGCTACACAACCATCATCTTTGCATTCTTTGATTAGGCAAAAGCCATAATTTGGCCACTATTCTAGTTGTCATGCTACCAATCTTCCTAGAAGCTAATAGCATCCTTTTTTCTGAAGCTATTTGTATTGATAACATAAAATTACAAGGACAATGTTATAAAAAACATAAGACAAATGTCCATAGGTCTCATTGGTATACCGAGTGAGGATAATGATGATGATGTATTATAATTGTTATGTAACTTTCCCTTCATCACATATATAAGAGAAGGTGCAAGATACCTGCTTCCACATACATTTTTCATATGAAAGGTAGCTTGACATCTCTGTTATTTGATAAGTAATTGATGAGAACAGTGTTGAAGAGTCATCGTAGTTGGATGTTGAAGCAATTGCTTGTGTTCAAAGAGGAGCTTAAATAAATAGTGAGTAAATCAAACATACTAAGGTGATACCAGGCTAGAGTTTACAAAGTGTTCAATAGAAGTTTAGTTGGTCATATCAATGCTGATTGAGCAGAAACAAGCATTATACATATACGATGATGAGCAAAATGTTATGTTATGACGTACAAGTCCAATGAGCCATAATATATCAAACCAAAGAGAAATTTTTTGAATAGTGCAAAGTGCATATCATTGAAGAATGATAAAGGTAATCATCCAAATTTGATGACGCACAAAAATGAATAGTAAAGTTTTTGTTCCTTCTTTTATTTGATCGACTATGCTTGAGAACATCATAATTTGCATTGGATGTATGGAGAAATAATTACTTCTAGAGAGCATACCAATCTAAGAAGAAAGGTGGCCCCATTTAACTACTCATTAAAATGAAAAATACCAGATGAAGTGCCCGCATAATGATACAAATTATAATTAGATTGAGATGATACAAGTAGAGAATATTGACGAGGTATTGTGAGATGAAAAAATGTACAGTGCAATGCCCAGTAATGTATTGGATGAAGGAAAATCCAACTAAGCTTGATCATTAATTTTGAATGTCAACTTTTAACTTATCTTGTATGCCTATATGGAGTATCTTACACAAACTCCAAGTTGTAAGAAATTTTGACTTTTCCTATTGTAATTATAGCCTTACATTTATTAGTTAGGTAGTTCCTTCACTAGCTTGCTGGCATACTATTTTAGCAAGTACCCTTGTAGCTTTGTTTTTCTCTTTTTATTGTTATCCTAGTAATTTGAGCATATTTTTCCATTTTCTTATGCTACTTAATGCTCTCCATATAGATTAATGTGGGGCTTTCATACTTAAAACCATCTTAATAAGATTGAAGCATTCAAGATCAATGACCACTTAAGTATATTTGTTGCCATTACACCATTGAGGACTCATTAAAATGCTAATTACAATGGCTTTCAATGCTGATTGAAGCACCTTCGAATATTTATCACGAATGAGCACTACCACTTTTACTTTGTTCTATTTGTAAAGTTCATGAACATTCACTTTAATAACTTGTGCTAGGGAGGAGGCCATGTGATATTTTGATAATATTTAACTTTCCTAAATTAAGAAGGGGTTAGTAAGCCAAACAGCACTAGAACATGATTTGTTTGCAATGTTTGTACCAATGGATAAGCAATAAAAATACTCATGCATTACTAATTAATATTTTTAATTATCTACCATATTGATTTACTTGTCTCATCATATAACCACTTATTTCTAGCTTTCCATATCTGCTAGCATATTAGAATAGGAATGAGGGTCAGTACTTCCCTATTAACCAAGCTACAATTGGTACCTTGCCATCATTGCTTTAAGAATGATGTAATCAATTGATGAATATTGACATGATTGTCTAAAGTTGTGTCATAGGAATCCCAATGATGTGCAATATATCATTTAGTGAAAGAATGATCTAGAGTATCCTCATTAGAACAATGTAGGCACTTGCAAGCATGTAGAACTTGTAATATTTACAAATGAGTTGAAAAGGGGAGAGTCTAATTAAGTATTTCCCAAACTAGAATAAAAATATTGATGGGAAGTTTCTCATTCCATATTCTTTCCTTTGGAAGAAATCTCAAAACTTTTGCTTCTAATAGCATTTTAGGTTAATTTTAAGGTGAATCTATTATCATCACTTAAGGTCTAAGAGATTTTACCATCTATAAGAGATTTATATAACTAAGATGAAATCAATTATCTTATTTTCCCCTTATTTCTCCATATATCAAATGAGATCTTCATGTGCTTCCCATTCATGTATTTGGCCTTAATGAATTCCACCAAATGTGTTTGGTCTAACAACACTTTTCAATTTTACTTAGAGATGAATAGGCTAGAGCAATGTCATTTAACTTATACCAAGTCCATTATCCTCACATGATTCACTTATTTTTCCCAATTGATCCAATGATGTTTGTGATTGCCCTTAAGATCGCTCCACTAGAAAGCATTCATAACCTTTTCAAGCCTCATTATAATCATGCATGGTCATTAATGTATAACTTGAAACTGAGTTGAGTACGTGCTTAACGAGTATTAATTACTAGAAATATATTCTTCCCATTGATAATAGATTTTCTAACACATTATTCTTTGCAATTTTTCTAATAATTGCTAGAAATATAAAATTTCTTTCTGTCAAGATATATTGGATATTTTAGGTAAGTTATAAGAATAGATCCTTGCTTAAATCCTAGAATGTTCTTAATTCTCTTACATGCAATTGCTTTTAACTTGGTTGAGACATAAAATTTGTATTTTTTCTTATTTAATAGTAAGCCTAATGTCTATTGGAAGGTTTCAAGCAATTTATGAATATCCTTCAAGGATATTAAATCCCCTGTACAAACAATTATGATGTCGTCACCATGGCTAAGATGTGTAATTAGTGTTGTACCCCTTGTTGTAGTGTAATGCAATATTGCCATATTATGAAAAAGTAGATTTAGCCTTTTAGAGAAAAATTCTATTATAATGATGAAGAGTAGTAGGAAGATAGGGATACCTGACAAAATGCCCCTTTTGTGGTTGAAAATACCCATATGGATAGCCATTAACTATAATGGATAACTATAGGATATTAATAAGACTCTTTACAAAAAAGTATAACTTTGTTAAAAAAATTTAATTTTTAAAGTACTTTACAAATAAAGTCCCATGAAATAATATCAAATGCACTTTTAATCTTCAACTTTATCATACAATTCGTTTCCCTAATTTTTTTGTTTAATGAAACCTTTAATTCTTGAGCAATCAAAATATTATCAGCCAATTTCCTATCTTAAATAAAATCAGATTACTTTGGTAAAATAGGTTTGCTTAAAAGATGTTGCAATCTAATAGTTAAGAACTTGCTCAAAATTCTTCTAGCAAAATTTGTATTACAAATATGCATGAATTCTTGAAAGGTGACTAGATTGTTGGATTTTAGAATAAGAACACAATTCCTTTAAGAATAACACCATGCCACTCTTATGTTTTTAACCATATGTGCAACCAAACTCTAATGATCATAATATAAAAGTATAACTATAATTTATAATATAATATTTTACAAAATACTATCATGTGAAGAATCTAACAATTTTTTTTATACATAAGACTAAAACATAAATAAAATATCCACAAAATTAATAAACCACTTGAATTAATTTTAATTAGAGGCAACATCATTATAACTATTAAAGTTTGATAGAAAAATATAACAAGAAATTACAAAGTCTAATACGATATTTTAATATAATCCAATGTCCAATTAAATATCAAATCTACTACTACTAATAATGAAATAAAGATAAGAAATCATCTAATTGATCCACTAACTCTAATAATCTTCAGCTCTACTCCTACTCAACACCACCTCTTTGATTTTTTAAAAATATAAGTTGGGTGGGTTTAGAGGTTCAATAAGAAATCCTTGAGTTATAATATAAAATTAATATGCAATAGCCAAGAAATATGTATGTAACAACAAAATAAATCATGTAAAAATGAAATGACATCTTTTCTAACTGCAATAAAGACATTGCCATCTACCAGCTTAGTCAATATATATTCTTGTAGTATGAAAAACTAGATACTTAGTATCCCTACTTAATCTAATACACTCTCTTTTCTAAGAGAATCATAACAAGACCTAGTACTCTTATCACGTCATGTAAGCTAGCACTTTATAATACAATGTCAATCACATGAGCTAATCTTACATAGTTTTAAGAGTCTTTAACAACCACATGTACTTTCACAACATAGCACATCGAGAGATTTCCCAAGAGACTAAATATATATTTTTTTCCTTCCTAGCATTATTTTATAATAATTTCTAACCAATCTTGGGGATTCTTATCATGTGGTCTAACTTCTATATATGGCCAATTGCTTTTATAACTAAGATTGGGTTCACACAAGTAGCACTAGTGACCCTTATGCATCTAAGACAATCTTGAGTTACCATATCCATCCTAAGGCCTCTCTTAAGCTACCATACATCCTCAGATCACTAACTAGGATGTCATCACATGGCCTAAGAGCCTAAATAAAGTTACATGTGATTTTACTCAATGAGCTTGGTCAACTAAAAGCCTTATCAACATCTTTACCTTATTTCTTCTTTGATTAAACTTAACACATTCCTAAGTTTTATTTTGAACTCTTTTACCTTTTCTTAAGGTCTTGATAGAGAGCTTATCCATCTAGAGATTTATTTATGATGTGCATAAAAGTTTACTAATAATACTTCTACACTCTATCATTAGTACCTTTTATTATGGGTCTCTTTTTATTAGATTATTTTTATTTTTTAAAACCTAATTACAAGGTTATGGTAGCCTTGCACAACCATAGCTAACACCTAAAATCTCAAATTTTAACTTTACAAAAGATTATCCATAAGACCTTAAAGTCTAACCTTGATGTTAGCACTTTTAGTCATAACCAAACCTCTTTACTTGCCAATCATATCCCTACCCAACTTAGCTTTCTTCCAAGTTCTTAAACTGAGCTTTCCAAGGCTTTTCAATGAGAAACCAAAAGCAACACACACCTTAAAAGCATCTAGATTATGTTAAGGGTTGAATTCATGTCATTTATGACTTGACCAAGCCATGGCTCCTTGCTCCCCAAGCATACCCAAGGGAAAGGTATACTTGGCCACAATATTTTTTTAAAGATTTTTCTATATTTAAAAGCTCCAAATCATGGTTGGACTTCTATGATAAGGTTTAAATTATTTATATAACATGTGACATACTTTCATGCTTGATTTTGTTACTCATATGCTCATTCATGTCATGTCATCAAGTGAGATAGCATATATCTTCTTGTTAGTTCAAATTTTCTATTTCTTATGAGTTACAACTTGAAAAATAAATTATATATAAGCTAGGAGTTTAATTTCTAGAAACGAAATAATAAGAATAAAAAGTTAGCATGTTTAAGTTATGAGAGCCATATACATTAAAATTTATTATTTTATGGTTTAATAATTTTATAACATCAATCATACTAAATCTTGTATATTGAATACATGCTTAGACTACAATATTAGCATGCTTCATGATCAAGTCTCGATTATGAGGTGGTTTGTAACCATAAATATTCATTTCAAGTCCATCTTCTCTTTATTTTCAATAAACAAAGCTAAATATGTATGCATATGAATATGAATTTCACTTACATTCATAGTAGTTAATGTCACACATTTTTGTATGGTTCCTTTAACAAAATTGCACAAGAAAGGAATAATAAACAACCTTTATATGATAATAAAAATTCTTTTAATCAAGGAAATAAGAGGTTCCTCCCTTTTTTTAAAAATAAAGTTCCTAGAAGAAGATTGACTAGCTTTTACCCAAATACTTTTCTAATGATTTCACATGTAATTTTAACAAGATAATTTTTTTTTCATTCTTCTTTAGATAATATCTAAATTATTGTATGTACTCAAGGGTCATCTTATGTAGAAATTCATGTAGAGGAATTCTCCTTCATTAGGTCCTTCTTTTCTTCAAAGTGTGAACCCTCGTTCTTCTTCTTCTCATAATTGTTTTCTTAAGATATTCCTTTCTACATCACAAACATTTTCCTCTTTTTAATCCCCTCGTCTTCACCAACTCCAAACTCTTAGAAATCTTGTCCATATTTTTATTATGTATTCATGGTTAGATAAGAATAAAGATAAGGAATACAATTAGTAATATTCTCATTTTAAAGGATTAAGCTTAATCTTATTAAGGCTAATGTTGTGAAACTCAAGTCTTGTTATTCAACCATGTCTTTAAATTCTATAATTTCAAATTTCAAATTTCAAAATTCAATTTATTTATATTAAAAATTTAAATATATTCAATTCAAATCTTAAATTTTTGTTCATAATGAAGTATATATTTTAATCAATTAAATTGTAATAATATAGCCAAGAATATTAGATATAATATTCTCCCCACTTTAATTTAGATTTTGTCTTCAAACTCCAATAAACATTTCTATCTATTTGAGACATTTGCCAGACACAACTTTCCAAGTGACTTGACACTCTTCTCCATCCCTTTAGAAGGCCTTAAACATATGCAATTTCTTATTTCTTAATTAATTAATACCAAACTTCAAAATATGCACTCATTACTTTTAGTATGATTCTCTTGCTATAATTGAAGATCTTCAGGCCCCTCTAGATAATATGAGATGGGTTTGGAACATATTTTTTTAAATTGGATATATGAAAATTAGTATGTATTTTTTTATATTATCTAATAATTTTAGCATATAGGCAACTAATCTAATTTTCTCCATAAAAAGATAGGGCCTAATGTATATATTTCATAATTTCAAAGCTTCTCAAACTCTAATTTATCAATGAATAAGATTAACTTTAAGAAATATCTAATAACTAATTTTGAAATTAATAGATCTATGTTTATTATCAAAATATTTCTTTTAAAAATTTTGAACTATCGCACCACCTCTATACTCTTATTTATAATTTGAGATCCAAATGTCAGCCTAGTCTCACCATTAAAGGAGATCTACAACAACAACAACCATTAGAGGCCTTGTATGGTGCATTGCTAATAGTTCATTAATAACTATCAGTGTACACAAACTCTATCATTAGTAGTTCTCTAAACCAATTTGTTGAGTAGGAATGTCTACTTAGCCTTAAAAGATCCTTTAAGGTTTGAATAATCCTCTTAGATTGACCATCAACATAATAATGGTAGGTAGTGCAAAATTTCAAAGTCGTGCCTAAGGCATGATGTACGTGGCTCCAAAATTACGAAGTAAACTTTGCAACTTTATTAGAAATAATTGCTTTAGCTTCTCTATGTAGTCATATTATCTATTGAACATATAAATCAACCAACTTACTTACTGAATTAGTCTTTCTCATTACTAAGGAATGAGCTAATTTAGTCAATTAATCTATTACCACCAAAATCATATCATAATAATGTGTATACTTTGGAGACTTGAAACAAAATCTATAGTAACATCTTCTTATTTTCACTCTAGTATGGCCAAAGTCTAAATCAAGATACTAGGATTTTGATGTTTTGCTTTAACTTTTTAAAAAATTAAATATTTCTAAACATATTGACCCACAACTTTCTTTAATCCATACCACTAAAATGGGGTCTAAGATTTCTACACATTTTAGTCTCACTTAGGCGTATCACCATTTTATTATCATGAGGCTATTTTAAGAAATTATTCTTAAACATCTAATATTATGGAACATACCATCAACAAAGATAGGTTAATACACTATTCTTAAAAGAGAAATTTGATGTCCCATCCTTCTATAGTAAGCCAATTTCAACCAAAAGCTTTGGATTCTTCTATTGTGGTGACTTGAATTCATCTACCCAATTAGTATGGAAAGTAAGATGAATTAGGTTACTAAAGATTACATTTTCAATTACTCTTGAATCTTATTGAATTCACACTCATTCTTTATCTTTGATTTGCAAGTAAGCATGGATGTAATGATTAGACTTTTATTCAAAGAATTAGTTATTAAATTAGATTTGCCATCTAATATTTTATATCCAAATCATAATCTTTAATATGTTTAAACAAATTTTATTATTAGAAATTTAATTCCATTGAATGAGAATATATTTAAGACTTTTATGATTAGTATAAAGCTCAATCCATACCTCAAATAAATAATGACACCAAACTTTCAAAATAAATACTAGAATTGCTTACTCCAAATCATGAGTCAAGTAGTTAAATTCATGATCACATAATTGCCTAGTTTCATAAATCATAACCTATCACTCTTGCATAAGCACATCCTCCAATCAAACAAGTGATGCATTTGTCTATACCTGATAGAACTTAACTTGTATCTCAAAGGTTAAAATTGGAGCTAAACTCAAATTTTCTTTTAACTCAATGAAGTTTTGTTCACATTGGTTTGATCTAAAGAAGACTACCCCTTGTTTATTTGATAAGTGGTGTTGTAATCATAGAGAAATTAGGCAGAAACTTACAATAATATCTTGCAAGTCCTAAAAAACTATAAATCTTTATCACCATAGTAGATCTCTACCATTTAGTGATTGCTTGTATTTTTTTTGAAATCTATTGAAACTCATCAATACTAACATGTCCAAGAAAACCCACTAAATCTAGCAAAAATAAGCAATAAAAAATTTTGCATAAAGTTTCTTAGTTCTAAGTGACTCCAATACCATTTTGAGATGCTTTGCATGAAGCTCTTTATTTTTGGAATACACAAATATATCATCTATGAATATTATCACAAAATGATCAAGATATGGTTGGAAAATGTAATTCATAAGATCAATGAACACTATGGAAGTATTGGATAACCCAAATATTAGGACAATGAATTCAAAATATCCATAATGAGTTCTAAAAGCTACTTTTGAAATACCTTTCTCTCATATTCATATTTGATTATAGCTTGATAAAAGACTTATTTTAGAGAAGGCTAATGCTCCTTATAGTTGATCAAGTAAATCATTAATATAAGATAGTAGATACTTATTCTTTATTATCATCTTATTTAATTTCAATTATTCCACACACATTCTCATACTTCAATGTTTCTCGTTGATAAAAAGAATAGGGGCTCCTCAAGGTGAAACACTAGATCTAATCAACCACATTCCTAATAAGTCATATAACTAGGCTTTGGGTACTTGTAGCTTAGTTGGTGCCATACAATAAGGTGCTTTCGTAATAAATATAACTCGTGACTCCAAATCTATAGGGAACTTGTTCTTATGTCATAATGACCTTTAAGATCATACAATAAATTTAGCTAAGATCTGAAGAAAGATAAAATGGTACTATTTTATTAAATTAGATGTGAAAATCATAGAAAATGAATCTAATAATAACTTGCTAATCCTCTTCCATAAAATTGCTATGTAAAAAGGAGAATATTTTCTATATTATGACTAAGAATAATTATAACTAGCTTGTAATGGATTATTTGATAAAATAAAAAATTACTAAAGGACCCACGAAAAAGCCTACTCTAATGTCCAACCTAAGAGTACAAATTAAGTTATACAAATATATGCTTGTTTGGGTAGCATTATTTATTTGTATTTGTACATGTGAGACTTAAGGAAATTTTTGTGAGCATATAATAAAGTCATTTTGTTATATCCTTGCACAATTTCTTAAGAATTTCATGCTTAATTCTTACTATAATCTTATTTGAAAAGGTGAAAAATTGATATCATAATTATCTATTAACAATGGTAACATTACTTTATTAATGTATATGTGAATTCAATTGTTGCACTTGGAACAATGATTATTAATGCAACTTCTCTCTTAATCAAGAAATGATTTATGGTTAAAAGCATAAGTTGTAATTCTTTGTTGGTTATGAGAATATGTATGCAAAATAAGCTTGTTTTATCATGGAAAAAGTTATACAGTATTCAATCCATGAAAGGATTTTATTAATGATTAGCTCAACCCTCTTAGCTTTGAAAAGGTAACATGTTTTATTTAAATGTACAACATGCTAAAATTAAGATATTTAGAGATCTTTTTTCCTTTTATGTAATTGATAATACTAATGTAAATTATTAGCATGTGTAGTTATATTGATTGATAGATGAATAACTTAGGATTTCATCACATGTTAAATTTCTAATTCTATAAACTGAGACATTATATTGTAAGGAATGTTTTAGTAATATTTTATTTTATTACATTTTGAATGTCTTACAACATTAGATATTTTTTACATTTATGAAAATAAGACTCCTTCACAAGCTCCTATGTAATTTACTGCCTCTTCGATCTATGATGCCCACACTCTAATGTTGTATTAATTACAAACTCCTTACACAAACACACCCTCTAATGCTGTGATGATCATAATAATCAAAGAGAGTAGCACCTACTTGTCACCTAGCATGACTAGCACATTAAGAATTTGTTAATTGTAAAGATCCAATTTGACATTGCTTGGTACGATTACCACTAGCACTGGAGAGAAGATTATAATGCTTTGATGTATACTTGTACACCTTACAAAAAGTACCATGCAAACCAAATTTGAATTTAAACTATGATAAACTATTTAAGTCTGATAGATGAGTTATAACTATTTGAGTTTAATTCTTTAGTAATAGTAAAGTATTTATCAAATCATACTAAATGATGTTGGAGTCTTATTGGTACATCAGGGTCCATACACTTAGTAGCTATTAGCGAAGGCAACTGAGCCATCAAAATATTGGGATCAAAACATATGATCTGCAATGACTTGTACAAGCCCAAACCTACAAGAGAAGTCTAGTAATTTTTGCATCATATCAATTCTTTGGTGTCCATTCATCGATCATGCCACATACGATAGCCAAATGTAAGGCAATTTTCTTACATTCCCCTTGCAATAATCCTTAGAATTTTTGCATCCATGATTATTTGTAACAAACATTTGTATCCTTTGAACTAAAAACTTCTACAGTCATTGTTCTAGCAAGCCTATTAAGTCTTTTGCACAAAATTGACCACTAAAAATTGCAAATCTTAATCGTTTTTCTTAGATTTAAAATCTCTCCCTTTAGCTACCAATTGAATATTTGTTTGTTAGCTAACATACTATACAACTGGCTATTATCTATTTTAATAATAAATTAATACATGTGCAAAATCTTTACAACGATTAAAAAGCTCCCAAGATTAACTTTATCATTGCTTCCAACAATGAGCCACCATTGTATTCCCTACAAATTGCCAACAAGTTTTTCTTATGATTCCTTATAATTATAGTAGCCACCATTTTTTCCAATCTCTTTTTTTTGTGGAACCATGAATATTCATCCTAATCTCTTTGCAATTGGAAGGAATCCACATAATGATTTCTTGTTTGACATAACTTTTGAAAATAAATGGTAGAATAAATCCTATTTAAACCAACTTTTATCATTATGAGCTTCCCACATAAACCAGCAAATCAAATATGGAATCAAATTAACCACCTTCCTTCTTTTTGAATTTCTATTGTATCTTGAATATATCTATCATACAACTAAATGTTTTCAACTTTTTATGTGAACCTATAGTGCATTAAAGCCACACCTTATTTTCTTTTAAATAGTCATAGAACTCATGAAAAATCGTATCTTCATTACAACAAAAGGGCACTTTGAGGTGAGCTGCAAATTGTTTTTTTGGTAAATATGCCAGGATTGATGAATGTTGCTCAAGATGCACCAAGCCAAAATATTTATTTCTGTATAGCATTTAGTAATCTATAAATTTTTACTTGAGGTCATCAGCACTGTTTCTTTCAGATCTTATTCCATGTCAAGTTTAGTGTGAAGATGTCATGGTTAGAGTCCAAATGAATTGTCTCATTACTGTACACTTTAGTGAGTATGCTTCCACCAAGTCCATAGATTCTTCAATCTTAGGCCATATGAATGATTTATAACTTTTCATTTATATTTTGAATATTTTCATTGCATTTAGCATGCACTATTAAAAATCTCCACATAATTGTGGTTGAAAAAGGATCCCTTATCTCTTTGAGTCATTTTATTCAAAGCCCATTCTCCTAAGGGGGAAAGATAATTTTCTTCCATGAAGTCCAATGTCTCTTACTAATGTTTTGTGAATCACTCAAAAAGAAACTAGTTATGATTTTTTCCACTTTGTTAAGGATACAATAAGGAAGGGTGGTTGTCATCAATGTGTACATAAGAAAAGAAACTATGACAAGATTAACTAAAATTATCATACTCCCAATGAAAAGAATGCTCCTCTACCATCCCACCAATCTTTTTCGAATCCTATCTAAGATTTGTTGTAAGTTGGCAATTTTAGGTTAAACCACTAAAAGTGGGCATCCTCAGTACAATATTGGTAATGATTCATGTAGAAATCCAATTTTCATTTTTATCCTATTCAGAATTTCCAAATTCATTTGTTTGATGGGATGAGTTTTCTTTTGCTAGAGTTGATTGCTAATCCTATAGAGTCTTCAAATAGCTGAAAAAATTTCTATAAATTGTTGATAGATCTCAAATTAGCTCTACAAAAAATCAATATGTCAACATAACTCAAGTGGGAGACCATTGGGCATCCTTTTCATTGACAGTAGTACTGAGTTTTCCCAAGCCACACTAACTTATTAAGAGACTTGCTAAATGCTTCCTTGGTAATGATGAAAAACAAAGGAGAGAGTGGATTTTTTTTCAATCCCTATGATTGTTGGGAAAAAAATTAATGAGCTATGTGCTAGCAAAAAACTTCATAATTAACTTTATAAAATTGTTTGAGAAGTTGAATTTTACAAGTATGTTGTTGAGGAATTGCCATGAGATATTGTTAAAAGTGTGTGATGAGTCATGTTTGAATAAGTAATTATTTCCTCTAGTTTTTTACTTTAAGGATCCCATTAGTTCTTAAGCTAATAAAATATTGTCCATGATCTCCCTACCTTTAACAATAATTTTACAAAGTTTTTCTATGAAATCACAAAGACTAATTGCTTAGAAATCTTTGAAAGATACCAAGTCATTATTTTTTGGGATCAATGCCATATTTGAACTATCAAAGCTTTTTTATTTTATTGCTCATAAAAGAAACTCATTAGATATGTTTAATACATCCTTCGTAACTATATCCTAATAATAGACATAAATTATCTATTGAAATCATTAGGCCTGAGGGTACTATCTAAGTTCATTTGGAAAACCACAGCTTTTAATTTCTCCATTATGATTTTACTTAACAACCACTTATTATCTTCCTCAAAGATAATTTCAATATTTCTTCAAACAACTTTTCATAAATTTTAGGTTCTCTATATTTAAAGAGTGGTTGGAAGTATTAAACTATCTCTTGTTGAATTTCCTACAAATCTTGTAATATATTGCCTTTAGAGTCTTTAAATGCCATTGATGTGTAGTATTGGCCTTCTCCCATTAAGTATTGCATGAAAATATTTGGTGTTCTTTTCCTCATCTTTCATCGATGCTATTCCTACATTTTGGTTCAAATAATTTTCCAATTCCACTTGTAGTTGATTGGTTGCAATTGCTAGCTCAATTTTTTCTTCCTCTATTTGTTGTTCTTGAACTTTTTTTTTCCAATCTTCTAATTTTCTACCCCACTAGGTTGAGTGCCTAAAAGATGTTGCCAAATATATTTTTATTCCAAGCTTTTAAACAATATTTAATCCTTCTAAGCTTGAAGGCTAATGCTTGCATTATGGTGAGATGAGTTGGGATAATCCAATTGTTTGCTATGAATTCCCTAAAAGAAGGATGTTTGATCCACATCTTTTTAGAATTTGATTTTTTTTGGTCTTTCTATCATTGAATTTGCAATCTACAAGAGGAATGGAGAGTGATTTGATACCACTTGTTGAAGTGCTACATTAAAGCAAAAAAAAATATGTCCACTTCTTGATTTGTAAAGATTCCTCCAACCTTTTTCAAATCCACCTACCCTATCTCTTCAAAAACCATGTGAATTAAGGGCAAGAAATTGGAAGCTTCTTGAAGTAGCATTTATTTATGTAATCATTGAATTCAAACATGGCCTTTGAGTTAGAAGTAAAGTGATCTTTATATTCCATAGTAGATATAATGTTGAAATCTCCACCCACCCAACATGGGTCATGTTTGATTGATGCAATTTGTATTAGATTAGCCCATAGATCCCTTCTTTCCCTTCTATTACATTTTTCATATATTAATGTAAAGTATAAATACTTCTTATGAAAACTATTAAACACTTGAAGATGCACATATGGGTTGGGAAGAATCCAAGTTAAATTCAAATTAATCATTTGGAATTTGGCCCTGCATATATTCCCTCCATAGAATCCATATTTGTCAGATAAATTTGTTGAGTAATGATTGAAACCCAATTTGTAAGCAATGCTTTGCTCTTTACTTAACTAAACCATAGGCTCTAATAAAATTAGCAAACTAATTTGATTTACCAGGATTAATTATTTAAGCCTTGTAATTGTGTCTTTATTATTTGTCTCTTTATAACAAAATTAAATCCTATGCTTGTATTTAGTTTTGTTCTAAATAGTAACCTATAAGAGGTAAGGGATATCTCAATTAAACAAGATAGTACTTCTAATTCAACTTAAGTATTATGCCATGATGTCATTGTACATTTATATTACAAAACCATGCATGGAAGTTTGTAAAATGCTATGTGGTCAAACTAAAACTTATGTTAAGAGATGAACCATGAATTGGTAATTAGAAAACTTAGCCAAAATCATATGCATTGTTGTGGCCAAGTGTCCTTTTGCCTTAAGTATATACTTGGGAAGCATTGAGCCATGGCTTGGTTGGGTCATGCGAGACATGGGTTCAACCCTTAAGGGAACTTAGATGGCTTTTCCAATGTTTATGGCCTTTGGTTTCCAGTTAAGAAGCTTAGAAGGGCTTGATTTAGGACCTTAAAAGAATGCTAAGTTGGTTAGGGATACTATTGTTTAGCAAAAAGATTTGTTATGGTTAGTAATGTTAAGGCTAACGATAATTATTAAGGTCTTATACTTAATTCCAAGCAGGGTTTAAAAAGTAGACTTGAGGTACTTAAATAAGATTTTGTTGAGTAAGCTTATCCTTAGAATTAGGCTTAAAAGTTCAAGAATAAGTCATGATAAAGAAAACTATAATAAAGGCTCTAAAGTTGGATTGAGATAATACCATTTAAAGAGCCTTTATACACATTGTAAATAAATCTTTGGATAATCAAGCTCTCAATTAAGACCTTGAGAGAAGGTTGGAGAGCTTGGATTAAAACATAAAGATGCACTATGTTTGGCTAAGGAACTAATAACATAAAAATATTGATTTAACGCTTGGGTTGACCCAAAGCTTTGGGTAAGATCATAAGTGATCCTACGTAGCTCTTAGGTTATAGCATAATTCCTTGGTAGGTGATTCAAGGATGTGTTGTGGGATAAGATAGGTCTTAGGATAAGTATAGTGACTTTAAGGTTTGTTGGGAGTCATGCAAAACATGTACAAAACTAGACATAGATGTAATAAAAATTAGCTATATAATGAACCTTGAGATAAAAGTTTATACTATGTGAATACTAAGGAAAGCATAAGTAGAGGTCTTAGATGAAATCAAGGAAAGATTAAATACAAGAAAATGGGTTAAGATATTCTTGATAGTTGAATTAAGGTTTGATGAAAATCTTAAGATATCTAGATGATAGTAATCCTAGATAATTGAAATAGGACTTATTGTATCTTAGATTATCTTAATGAGAGCATGAAGAATTTTAGATAATGATTTTAGGGTTATAAGAAACTTTTAACTAATTAAGTTGTTGGTTAAATTGAGAACTCCTTACATATTAAATTTAAATTTTAGAAATCTAAATAATATTAAATAATAGTGAATTAGGATTAGTAGGATTTTAGGAGTCATGGACATGATTCTACTAGGTGAAGACTAGAGGTAATGGATCATTGATTATGTATGCTCACCCAAGAAATAGACAAGCTAGATATTTTATTTCCCTAGCCTAAAGTAATAGTTACATGTGGTTAGTTAAGCCTATAATAGTGAAAGATTATATGATAAGAATCTTTAGGGTTGGTTGAATGCCATAATATGATAGTTTTAAGAGATAATAGTGCATGTTTAGTCCCATGTGAAACAAATTATGTAATATGTATAGTGAGGAGTACATGTTCTTGATGGGAACTCTTAACACCTTATAAGATTAGCCCATGTTATTGACATTGTCTTGAGGATTGTTAGATTATATGATGTGATAGGAGTACTAGGTCTTATCATGATTCTCTTTAATAAGAGAGTATATTAGATCTATAAAGTAATACTAAGTATCTGGTTAATCACAATATAAGGTTATATATTAACTTAGCTATGATACTCTTGTAGGAGTTAGTGCTGATGTTATTTATTTATATGATTTATTCAATTGTACATGCATATAACTTAACTACTATATATTAGTTTTATGGTATGACTCAAGGATTATCTATTGAGTTTCAAGATCATCCCTCTTATATTCATATAAAATTAGGTAGCTAAGAGTTGTATATGAGTTGAGCTAGAGATTATCAAAGTTAGTGTATTAGTTGGATGGTAGATTTGTTTGTATTTTATCATTAGTAGTAATAAAGTTATTATTTTATATAATTATTAATTGTATTATTATTAGATAAGAGACTATACTAGACTATCATCTTATACTTGATAGTTGTGTATTTATGCTATTTTTGTTTGACTTTGGTGGTTATTTATGTTTACTATTTTTTGTTAGATTTTGGTCGTATAGTTGATGACAATTAGATACTTTGTTTATGTTTTGAATTTAGGGATGAAGATTTTTGTTGGATTCTTATTTTGTTAGTATTTTACATTTTGTTATATTTGTTACTTGCATGTATATTGTATTTTTTTAAGCTTTTAGATTTTGGTTATGCTTAATGTTTACAAACAAAACACTTGATGTTACATCTTTATTACATGAATTTACATAAGTTAAAAACTTAATTCAACTTGCACATAGATGATATGCATTAAAAGTATCATGATTCATTTCCTAATCAAGAAATAAAAATGAGAACAAAGTGTTAAATTATGGAAAGCACACTAGTCATACAATACAATACTATTATGATATTGTATGACTAGAACATTTAACATATAGAAGAGTTAATTATTGTCTACAATCCATGCTCTAGTTAATATAGTAAAGTGGATCATACGATATGATATTGTTTATAATAAAATATGACTTGGCTGTAGAACTAATCATGATAAATGAGAGTACAAATAAAAATATTCATATTGTATAATATTATATTACACAAATATATTCGACAAAAGAGCTAAGTAACCCAAGTGAATAGTTAACTCTTAAAAGTCCTATATGATACTATACATGGGTATCATAATGTATGATAATTTAGAGAGTTTAGCATCATAAGGAATAAAAGATAAGAATGCTTCATACATTAAGATGTAACCTATGTTATAAGTACGATCATACCTAGCATAAAGATCAAGTATTAAATGAACAAACTGAGAATATCATATAATAATATGACTTATCATACAACTATGATATTAGCCAACAAAGAGATTAAGTATTGAATAAGCCAAATTAAAGAATATTATACAATGTGATTGTTTATCAAGACTAAGAATGCTAAAGAAAAAAAGAGTTAGATAGTTTGATGCAATTGACGATCAGGTCATTTAGTAGTATCTTACAATATAATCATTATGATCATACAGCTCAAACATAAGTGAAAACTAACTAGTTATTAGGTAAACACTAAGGTTACCAAAGAATACCTATTATGTGTTCTTACACTATAAATAAAACATAAGAACAACTTAGAAAGAATGAATGTAATTTCATACATTGATTAAAAGGATGTGTTGAGCTTTATTTCCATACTTCTTGTTTACGTCTGCAATATGAATGTGTTAAAGTTATTCTAAAAGCATATTTCAAAGGCTTCATCTTCTCTCGTTTCATTATTTTGGATAATATTGTTTCATATTTATTTATATATAGATTGTATCACTTGAAATCTTAGTAAGGATTATAGTTTGAGTTGTTAATCTATTATTGTAATGATTTGTCATCATTGCTCTTATCAATGTTGCTTGTGACTCCTTTAGGCTCTTCATTGGTATCTTATTGATTAGCTTTGTATGGGTTTCATTTAGAAGTTGTTTAACAAAGGGCATTTAATGGAATAGATATTGTTCTTATTGTTATAGGGGTATTGTAAATGTTGGCACTTGTTGTTGTTGAGTAGCAAGTAAGGCACTTCTTAGTTGAGGCAATTTTCTATTCCCAACACTTACATTTCTTTGGGACTAAATGTGAGCTACAATCAAGAAGCTCTTAGATGTTCCTTTCACTTAAATTAACTTAACAAAGTTGCTTAAAACCTAATATTAATAAATTTTGTTCAACTGGTAGAGTCATATGTTTTTTCTAAAAAAAAATTATGCACTGGAGATGGATAGAAAATCTTTTTTTTCAATTTTTCTTTATTATAGAGGAATTATTCATATGTCCTCCCATCTTAATCTTTGAGCCACTCAGATATATTATAAAAATCCTCAATGAAAATTCGCAAAAGACGTAATGAACATATGTAAAGTTCCAAAAATCAACCCAATATTGAAAATTCAATATTGTTGCAACTAACACATGATGCCGACTGGCAGATGGAAGAAGTCAAATTTATTTTCTAAGGCTACAACATATACTCTCAGGAAGTCTCCCCTTGATCTCATTTGTCAATATAACTCATGGAATTTGGGAGATTTTCCTGTTTGTATATCATGTGATGTGGTGCTTGTAACCATTAAGTACAAGGTTTTGGTACGATCTACGTATAAAAATAGAATAAGCTAAAAGAAAGTGGAGAACAAAATATAACAGTATAAAGTCTCGTTTATTTTATTTAATAAATATAACAGGAACACAACGAGAACAAAATATAACACTGTAAAATTATAATATCTACTTAAAACAGCATAACATTCATATGTTAACGTTGAAAATGATATTTGAAATACAAAAAATGTGCTAAGATAAAATATTTTTAATTTCTTAAAAACAAGATAAACTAAAAACTCATAATTTTAAGCATGAAATAATAGATTAAACTTTTTAATTTATGTTTGAAAATTTAGTAATAAGTTTTGTATGAGATCTGTCATCTACTGTGAAAATACATACATTTTTTTAAGGATTATGTTCAAATATAATTTAACAAGTCTTAAACGATTGATAAAAACTTTAAAACAAACATAACCTTACACTGCTACTCATTAGCAAATCCTTCATTCGTTTCAAAATTATTATAAAACATATAGGTCCAGGCTGTTCATCTTCCTATGTTGACAACCTCATTCAAATCATTAGTAGAATTTCGTATGCCGCTCAACCATCTTTTTGCTTATCATGCACATGGCCAATTATTACTTCATCCTATATGGCCCCTTTATTATGTCCATTAATGTCAACATTTGATTGGGATTCTTGTTTTATTTGCATCTCTTGGTATTCTTTATAAAGATCAATAAAAAAGTTCAGGTATGTTGTTCAAATCGTGAAGCAATAATGGGAAGGATTTTTACTGCAACTTTTTGTAGGTTCTTACCTGTCTGCCTCTCCGAGTAATTTGTTACAAGAATTTTATCAGAAGCTTAAAAGAATACATGAGTTTTATGTACTAGATAAAGCAATGAAATAAAGATTTTTTGAAACCTAAACTAATATTTTTAATAAATTGATTAGGCTCTAAAGTATTTTTTCTTTTTGCAACATCACATGTTATAAAGTATTGTTGCTAAAATTTGATAGCCATAATTTATTGAAATAAATTTGTATGATATGCTAAAAACCTTTTTAAAGAGTTAAAGAAACTTTATAGAAAGAAATAATTTTGTCAAATTATTTTAAGGGTCATTTGATTGAATATTATTTACATAAAATTAAAATTTAGATATCAATACTATGTAGATGTTAGTGTTGCCTAATATTTAATGATGCTTTCTTTCTATTTAGTTTAACAAATTTTATGCACCGTTTTATTTTAATTTTTATAAGGATAATTAACATACAGATATTGTCAAAATTTAAGGGACACCTTAAATATCATTTTTGTGCGATAAATTTTTTATTTTTAATAGTATGGTTTAAGAATCTAGCGAACTAAATATTCAAAAGTTTTGATAACAAATATATTACATGACACTATTCTTAAGAACATCCCATCTTTTGAACTGCTTGAAGCTAGCAACATATATTTATTTTTATCATTTTTCTTTTTAAAAACATTGAGAAGTTGAGCAATCTGTCACACGTGTAGGTGACACTTACCATACGCGTGGCGCACACGGCCGCTAACCCCTAATGCGGTGCACTTCCTGGTTAAGTTTAGGGATTAGGGATTTGGGTTAGACTTTTTTTATCTATGAAAAACTACATTAAGAGATTTCCATCATGCCCATGTAATGATTTTTCTTAGTTATTTAGATTTTTAGTTTTTATTATATTATAATGGATTATGTGCAAGACTTATATGGTGTTTTTAACTTTCATTACATATTATCTTATTTTTGAATTATTTTGTCAGATTAGAATATTTTCATCATTTTACTTTTGATTTAAAGCACTTTATTATAAGCTATTTAATAATCTCTTAAAGAATGAAAAAGAGATACGATATTTGGTGGTCAATTTGAGATTGTGAGGGTTTCTTGTTGTGCATGCATGCATATGAGTGATGTATATGCTTGCTTTCCCTAATGCTTATTTGTTATATAGAGTTCTCTCTTTGTGATGCATGCATGCATTAAAGAAATATGTAGGTTGGCTATTTCTCACTACCAAGATGCATTCAGGTTTATGTTTCTCTTGGGTAGTGACAAAGTTTATTTGAGTTGTGATTCACACCTCTATTACACATTTATTCTTGTCATCATCATCACTTTCCCCTTATCAAGGTGCATGATTTCTATCCTATCTAACTATCAATTTTGGTATTAAAGTATTATTTAGAACTAGCTAATGAGTTCCACTTCTACCCCTTCTACACTAATTTGGTATCATAACTTATTTTTTAGTGTCCCGACAACAAAAATGATAGATACTGGCATTGGTGATTCCAACTACTTTCCTTGTTCATGGTTTTCACTTGCTTTAGCCATCACTCTTGTTTCTAGTAAACAACAACAAAGTTTTGCTATCATTTGCCTCTGAATGCTTGTATGAAGCAACTCCATCTCTTTTCCCACCTATATTCATCATTGACCTCCCATGTTTGAAGGTTCTTTTGTCTAATACAACAACCAATCCTATCATGTGCTCCTTATATGATGTCTCTATGACTATGCATACTCTAGTATCTAAAGTACAACCATGTTGTCTAAATATTTTGTAAATAGTCATCACCTTCTTCCTTTCCTTAATATCATGAACCATCCTACTAAGCAAGCTAAGCCATGATCAAACTAGCTCACCATTAAACTTGGTTAGATGTTAACCAAACTTATGGCC
Source organism: Vanilla planifolia (assembly GCA_023846275.1). Lineage (NCBI taxonomy): Eukaryota > Viridiplantae > Streptophyta > Magnoliopsida > Asparagales > Orchidaceae > Vanilla > Vanilla planifolia. The sequence continues at coordinate 23,805,225 of CM043870.1, forward strand.
CATTTCACAACTATTTAGGAACTCTATTTCAAATTTCTTTCAAAGAGCTTCTTATTGAAGTTTTTCTTGCAAGCTTTATTGTTGAACCTAATAAAGATACACTTAGAGAGCAATTCTATAAGACAAAGTTTTGCTTGATAGAAAGGACTAATATTATATAATTTATATGAGGAGATTGACATAATGTCCATATAAGCATTTTTCTTAGATTGCAATAGGTCATGTATGAGGCTTGCAATGAGTTTTTATCTTTTTTATATATGTTCCTATTTTTGCACTATTTTCTTGGGTTGGGGTACATTTGTTATTTTACTTTTGGTCTAGAGCTTCCCATTGTGAGTTTTTTAAATGCTTCTTATGGAATAAAAAAATAAATCTAGTGTTTATTATTAATTTTATATCATGACTGCTTCCTATTGTGCAAGCAAGTAAAGGAGGAGCTATAAGATGGCCTTCCCTCATCTTGGATTAGAATTTATAGTGTCTCTTTGTGGTGCGTGCATGCATTAAAGAAAGGTGTGAACTAGTCTTTTTTCACCTCTAAGGTATGATTCATGTTTACCTCACCTTTGGGTTAAGATCCAAAGTTCATATGAGTTGTAATTCAAACATCTACCATAAACTTTATGAATGTTTGTTGTCTCCATCCACTCATCCACTTGTATAATTTACATCCTTCTTATCTTCCATTAGTTTTGGTATGAATTCCTAATTTAGTTCCAACTCAAAAGTTTCACTCCAACCCTTTTTACTTTAATTATGTATCTTTTCTTGTTGTTTTCCTTGAATGGAATAATGTTATCATTCATAAGTGAAAGTTGTGGTTTCTTGTAGATGTGTGAAAGGATTTGAAGAAAAGTTTTACTTAAGAAAAGAGTTAATGACATTAGGTCTTATTAAAAAGATAGATGCAAATAAAAAGTAGTTTCTTCTTGAAGTTAAGCTACCATCCCCTTTTCTACAACATTATTTACATGTACTTAGTTCTTACTTTATTATTATTTAAAGCATCTCATCTTATGGATTCAATATGTCTTATAATTGCACAAAAATTAAGAATTGGATTCATGTGGATGCCCATGATCTCAAACAAAGCAAATTGATTCACATAACTCATTGTATTACTAATCCCTAATCATGATACTTTACTTGATGATAATAAATTTTAAATATTTTTAATAAATTTTTTAAAGTAAATTTTTAAATTTTAGATAGCTGATACTTATGTTTATGAGAGATTTAAAAAAAGATGAGTAAATATCAAATCCCATGAAGATCATCTTGATTTGAGCAACAAACCACAAAGAGATATATTTTAAATTTTATTTTGATTAGAATGTTAAGTTTGTTTGAAATAATTTTTATAAAACATATAAATTAAATTAAAATTAATTATCTTAGAAACATATTTAGGTTTTTTAATGTCATTGATTCTATCTTATCTTGGTCATAAATTTTTATCATATCTTTGAAATTATTAATTAACTTATTACATAAAAGTATATCATAGTAGTTTTAATTAAATAGTAAAAAAGAATTTTCCAAACTTACCTAAGATGCAAATGGTTCACTAGAGTTAACTACTTCAGGTTGGTACAGTGAACAGGTTAAGAAACCTAATCCCAAACACGAATTTGATTATTAATCCTACTTCCATAAATTAAGTATAACGAATCGCTGACCACACAGGTAATGCAAATCAGAAGATAGCTAACGCCAAATATAGGCAACTTGCAAAATGCATGAAAAGTCCTATAAAGAGACAGATCACAAATGTATCACATGGGACAAAACTAAGCTTTGTTTTTGCATGGCTAGCTTTAAAATTATGAGAGTAACTAAAATTGTCTGATCATGCAATTTCACGATTAAACAATCTTAATTTCCTCTGCATCTTTATAATGCATGTTTATATCTTATTTTAAATTGTGTCATTTCATGATCACATGATTCTTTTTTATTCTATTCATTGGATCAAAATTTAACCATCTTATCAGTATTCAAACCTAATGGCCCTGATCAAACTTTATTTCTAAATACCTTAAGTTGAATTTCATCCATCCAATCACACATTTTTAGTAATCGAATGATCCTGAACATTCTGATCGAATAGCTCCTACACAACAGTACTTTTACCCATTATTTTGAGCTATTAGAATATTTATTTAATTGATAATTTTTTAATTAAAAAATGACAAAAATAAGCAAAACAATAATGCCTTTTTTGCTTATTTAGTAAATACTTTAGCCATTAAAAAATGTCTATAAATAAGAGAATTATTTAGAGAAATTGATTGATGAACTTTTTTTGTAATATAAAAAAGAGTTTAAGCCACAACATTCAATCTATTAGCAGCTTATTCTCATCTCCACTTTCATACATTACTATGCCATTTAGTCATCAAACTTTTGAAATTCTATTTTCTTCTCAAATTAACTAAATAATCAATTATCTCTATTCTTAATTAACTTAATTAAAATATATGTGTCTCATTAATTATTTTATCAATTATTTTATTGTAAAGTTGTAGTAGCCTATTCAATTTATTTCGTTGTTGTGAGCGTTTAACCTACTCGTATTTTAACGAATGACTTATATTGAGTGTTTTATTTTTTTCTTAGTTTTTGTCAGAGGTGGACATAAGGTTATTTTAAGCTGACTATCTAAAAATTATTGGTATAAATATTTTAATTTTTATCTATTTTTATATTTTATAATTTTTTAAAAAATTAAAATTTAAAAACTTAATATATTTTAAATTAAATTTAAATTTTTTTTATACAAAATCACTTTTAGAGATTGTTGAACCTTATTAAAAATACTTCAAAATATTTTCTTGAAATATTTTATAAGAAACAAAAAAAAAACTTTTATTTCTAACAATTCACTCTCCTCTTGTTAAACCATATTTCATAGCTAGCCCAAGATTTTTAGATTAATTAATACAACCACTTGTAGCATTTTTACAACACTATAAGTATCTTCTTCATTATAGTCCTTAAATTGCTCCTCTACGTGTCATAGAGCTATTGTTACAACTTACCACTTGTGTCAAGAATTTATACTCAATGCACATTGTCCTTTGTAAGGCATCATTGGACCTTGTTAAGGTCATTGGAGACTTCTTGTGGCATTTGTTTCCTCTCAACATGTCATCTTCCCTTAATGTTATTAATATCATGCCAATAATTCTATCAATCTTTCCTTAATATTGTATAGTTTTAAGTAGACATTCTTATTACTTGTCCTTCAAAGCATTCAAGTGTGAGTCTTCATGCTTCAAGCCAATTTGATAGAACTTGGTCTTCCTTCATTATTTGTTAGTCCACATGTATTGTTAAAGGAAATTGATCATTCTTTTCTACTTGAAAAGATGACTTCATATTATGATAAGTTATAATACTCTTGTTCAATAAGGTCCTATCATCTTGGATTGGCTCCTCTTATCACAACACAAGGTGCTTTCCTATCCAACATAAAAGGCTCTTAAGATCCTTAATGTTCACCACCGATTTGGTCTCCAGTTATGGTGTGCTATCTAGCTAGTAGATGTAGTTATTGATGTTTGTAGATAATGAATAAGTATTGCATCAAGTTGAGCTTCCTCACTTTGCCCTTCAAGTGGTCCTTGCAAGCATAGATCCAAAAAAGATCTTTAAACTTGACACGATAATACATTAGATGCTTGTTGTACCACTCTTTCTACTTTTCCAAAGACATCTACAATTGTTTCTTAACATCAAAGTATGTTCTATCATTCATGTTAAAGTTTATTCTCTCAATTGTGTGAATGACTTGAAAACTTTAAATGTGTCAATTAAGAAATCAAAGAAAAGCCAACTACAAGAAGTGAATCTCAAGAAAAATCCAAATGATAAAACCTTGGATCACACTTTTGCAAAGCAATTGACATACAAGTTATCATCCCATCTTTAAGAATTTATTTATTTATAACCCATTAATTAGTCTTATTTCAATCCTACTAATGACCATTATTTATTTAGTTGTAAGTGAAGGCTATACTACTCTTTAATATGTATTTATCATTGACTAAAGGATGAGCCATAATCAACTCATGAACGTTGTATACATGCTAGATGCTATTGAAGTAGACAATCCAATACAATAGGAGAATGGAATTGTCAACTTTTTAATCTAAACCTCCTATGTACGTGTTACTAGAACCTCCATTTTCTAGATAACATTGGCTCACAAGTATTTCTCTATGCACAAGCTCTTTATAAGAGGAATGCATGCATTTATTGATTATAAATTACTTTGTTCATCAAAATGTGGCTTATCAACTTCGATGTGTGAGCATCTTTGATTCATCTTTATTGATCTTCATCATAAGGGATGTAGAGTTTTATCACTCAATATAGTATTCTTCTAGTATATGGAACTTATAGACATGTAGTCCCCATGCTTCTTCAATTTTGCTTAAATCATGATAGTTTCACATAAGTTGCTTACTTTTGTTTAGAAGTAGATGTTAGCCAATTTGTTTAGGAATCCCTTCTTGTTATTGATGATAATGTTGAATAGTTATGCATTGTACATTTATTTTTGGTTGTGATGTAACACCAAGAGAGTGTTAAACCTTAAACATTTTTAAAAGACCAACACAATGGATCAAATTTTCTTAAAAGGGCTTCTAAAAGGCCCAACAAGGATCTCAAAGAACAAGTATGACAAGTTAGTAATTAGGCACCTATCGTAAAAAGTTGGGTCGCTTTCAGCTCTTCATTAATGATCATATGGATTAAGAGTTCATGATAATGCTTAGAAATTTTATTCAAATTTTTTAAAAACGTCTAAATTTTATTATTTACTTGAATTATCAATAATTTGGACTACGAAACTCCTTATTTCCCACAAATAATGCTTAATGTTTTAGATATTCTACTTGATTATATCTTTCATATTTCATAAATTTTCACAAGTAAAAAGTAAGATCATTTCTTAGAGCTATGTGACTAATCTACTACATGATAGTATTTAGATTGATTATTAAGTTTTCCTTCTTTCATGCTTGATTTTGAATTTTGGTGTGGTGTTTCAACAACCAAAGATTAGGTATTTTGGTATTAAAGTGTCACATAAAGTAGAGAATTGTGGTTTTCCTTCTCTAGCATTATGTTACTTTCTCTTCCTTTTTCCTCTTCTTACATCCATTTAATATAAAACTCTTCTTTCTTTCTCCCTCTTCACTTTTGTGTCTACTTGTCGTGATGTACGTATTCGAGCAAACCATTCACTGTTAATTTGATCTCAAAATAATCCATTCATTATCAATTTAGTATTGGAGCAATCCACTCTAATATGTTTAGTTGCAACATCAATGCCCAATTCCATAATGCAGGGGTGGCTGATAATGAGAGTGCATGATAACCTTCTTTAAAAATATTCAAGACAATAATTTCTATTTACAACTCCTTGAACTAAAGCTTCTTGTGCATGCTTGGAGTGGTAAGTTAGGTTGCACACTACCATCAATAAGGTTACATTAGCATAACTAAATGCATCTAAGTTTATCTTGGAAAGATTTCATAGGTCATACAAGGCCAATATAAGACCTTCATAATATTCTTTAATAAGAGAACAATATCTTTTCGGATGTTACCATATTCAAAATTATAATATATGTAGATGAGGTGATGGATATCTTCATATTCTACATGATAATGAATATTTTATTAGTTTTAATACTCAAATATTGCAAAATATTAAAAGGTGATTAATTGCTATTAGTAGGTAAAAGAAAAGGTGATACTTATGCGATTAAGTTTGATCAATTAGGAGCTAATGGACTAGAATTCCTAGTTACATATTCAAGTGGGAACACTTCATGACATAAAGATTAAGTTTTTTAGGTTATTCTACCTTGAAAAAATAAGTAAGTTAGATATAGTTAGAGGGCTTCCCAAGCCAAACAAGACTAGTTGGAAAATGAGTGACTCGTGCCAAAAATAAAAGCAAGTTAAATCTTCCTTTAAACCAAAAATTACTTAACCACTAATAAAATGTTAGAGATAGTTTACTTAGACCTTTTAGGACCCACATAACCCTTGAATTTAGATGAAAAGAAATATGAATTTATGATTATTAAAGATTTTTAATAAAAAGATGAAATGACAAACTAATCTCTAATTAGTTTTTAATCAAAATGACAATGATAGCGAGTTTAAGAATGAGAATTTTTTTTATTATTGCAAAGAAAAATTAATATGACATTAATTTACTTGTGCTTATATACCTTAACAAAATGAGATTATAGAAAGAAAAAATAAGACCTTGATAAAGATGGGTAGAACTATGTTAACTGAATATAACTTACTAAAATTATAACAACCTTAGTTTTCTTTTATTTTTTTTTAGAGAAAGAGCTCTTTGAGACGAGTCTAATGGTGTTTAGTTTGTAATTTTTGGAGCTCTAAGGAATAAATTATGAATTTTTAAAGATCTGGGATAAATTCATAACATTGATGATAGATTTGTAATTTTGTAAACGCTGGCATAGCTCAAATTCGTTTTGGTGGAAGATATATTTGCAATTTTAAAAGATATTAGCTGCGCTGGGTATATGTGCAATTTAGGAATTTCAGTGCAGGTCTCTCTCTGGGCGGAGGATATATGTGCAAATAACGAATTCGAAGAGGGTGTTATGCAAAATAGCCGATTCTTGAGCCTTCTGGCAACTGGTTCACGAGGGTTCGAGAAATTTCAGTTGCAGGTATAAAAGCTAACCCGGGTGTGTTTTGAAAAGCACTTCTACGAAAACGCGACTGCGGGAAAGTTGTCAAAGTGCGAGGTTCTGCTAAAACACGACTGCGGTGAGTATTCTGTAAGGTTCTGGGAGTTGCGACAGTAATCGTCATGCTCTTAGAGGAGTTATGGCACCCGACAGTGATGGCTGGTGAGGTTCCATAAGGAAAGAAAAAGCGATTTTGCTTCGTCGAGGTTGTGTAAGGTTTCTGGTGAGCGGCTGAGAGAGGGCGGAAGCCAGGCAGGATTTGACCGGTTCAGTGCCGACAGAAGCCAAATTAGCTAGCACAACTAAAAACTAAGGAATTTTGGGATTTGTTTGGGGAAGCATTTTAGAAAGCACTTTTGCACATATTAATGTTTGACTATTTTTGCATTTATGGCCTTGCAGGACATCAAGACAAATTTGAAGTAGCAAGGAGATTGGTACATCAAATCTAGGTAGATAAATTCTTAATCCTGTGATGTAGCACGTTATTATGTGTTTTACATGGTTTTCTTACTATGCATGATGTTTTGTTGTTGTTTATCTCAATTTCATAAAAACTAAAAAAAAGTATGGTAAAGAAAGAAACAATATAGAACGAAAGTTCTTTTGATATGACACAATTAACTAGATTGATGGTTAGAAAATGACAGTAAAAATGGGATTCCTAGAGAACATTATCCTCACCACTAGGCTCAGAGTGTGTCGTAGGGTATCGATCTTCAAATCAGATATCTGCTTAGTGTTATGTGTGATGACTAGGCTCAGCATGTGTAGCAGGGTGTCAATCTTCGGATCAGATATTTGCCTAGTGTTATGTGCGATGACAAGGCTTAGCATGTGTCGTAGGGTATCGATCTTCGGATAAGATATCTGTCTTGTGTTATGTGCGATGACTCCATGATGATTTACACCAGGCTCCGCGTGTGTCGCAGGGTATAAGTACCATACCTACATTGTGGCATTAGGCTCAGTGTGTGTCGTAGGGTATCAAATCTTTATATCAGATATCTGTCTAATATTATGTGTTTGGTTGGATGTCGGGTGGAGGTCATTTTCTTAATGATGATTGGATCTATAGAGGATAATGCATCAAAGAGAATCGAGCCTGATTATAACACACTTATAATCGGAATAATAAGGAACTGACATTTCTTTTGGTTTTTCAACTGGCATTATATTATAATGACATCTGGTATGGTTTTAGTTTTATGCATATGATTCATCCTCACTATTCATGGTATGTATGTTCATTTATAAATGGTTAACTATGGTGGATTTATCTATTAAGATCGTAAAATCTCAAGCATTACAGGTCATACATGTCATGCAACAACTACACCAAGAGTTGGGAATGTTACTGTTACAGGGGAACCCTTTCCACTAGATAAATAAGAAGAGGGGAGGGCTTAATGTGAGTAAACTTTTAAAAACATGTTCTTGTTTATAAATTTTGGTTTTTTGGAGTTGGGGTTTGTCTTACTTTCGAGACCCCACCTTGGATTAGTTTCTTATCCTCACTCTGATGTTAAATTTTGTTATCTAGTAGTCCTTGTATGAGGTGGGCGCTTGATAAAAATACTTTTGGGTCAAGGTAATTAACTTAGCATGTTATATAATAAATAGAATTATTTTAAGGCCAAAACTTAAGAATGTAGGATAAATTTAGACTTCTACTAGGTCTAATTTGGAGCCTACAATAGTAAAGAAGCTAAATAGATTATTAAAAAATATGAAAGAATATAATACACTAATTAGGGTTAGGTAATATGTGTGATATTTTAGAATTGTTCAAAGATTGGCATTTAAAGTTGTAGCATATTAAGTATTAAGCATAAAATCTTATAGAGTAATTTTTGTCACATCTAATTTTACATATATAAAATAGTGAATTTAAGATAAATTCTATGTAGAGTATTTTAATAGAAGAAAGAATAACTCTAACTTAATATTACTATTTAAAAAATAAAAATTATTAAAAGAGTACATTTTTTGTGATGATGTATTATAGTTTAATTGAGGTTGATGTGTGAAACACCAAAGATAAAAATAGACGATGATGTGGTGGTCTAGATTAATAGGAAAGCATGGCTTAAAAAGATAATAAAATGGTAAGCTAAGATTTAGAGTCTTGTTGAGGATGTGGTGATTTGATCAAGAGAGTGAAAGAGTGAGTAAAAACTTACAAGTATTGGAAGAAGCAAATATTTGTTTGGTTGCTGATTCTCCTAGTAAAAAGTCTCTCACCTTCGATCATTTTCTCTCTTAAGGGTTTAGTTGTTAGCTCTCCTGATGAAAGATCTCTCACATTTGATCCTTATCTCTCACGAGGGAGAGAACTTAGAATCTCTCTACTAAAATTGGCCACACATCTTTACTTACAAAGGTAGAAAAACACAGATAAGAGGAGTTTCATTCTAAAATTATTTATGCACTTTACAACTTGGTGAGCATACAAATTTATAGAGGCCTCAAGGGTATAATATTAAATTGTTAGCTTTAAAATACAAAAAGATATTTAAAAATATTAAATGACTTATTTTGGAATTCTAAATGATATTTTAGAATTTCAAAATTCAACACAAACTTTAAAAGAATCATTTTGAATAAAAATTATCTTAAAAATTTATAAACTTAATTAAATTAAGCAATTTCAAACGATCTATACGTTTCAACCTGGGATAACGACGACGACGAAATGATGGGTGGCAAACTGGTGGGACATGATCGTTGCAGCGTAAGATGAGCTTCTGGTCTAGTTTTTGGGTAGGTGTGGGTTGGGCAGAACAGTGCGGGTCGACTAAGTCTGGCGAGTTGCGATGGGTTATCATGAGTTGGAGCCAATCGATTGGGTCATCGTACTTGACAAGTCGATACAGATCAAGCAGATCAACAAGGTCCTGGGTTAGTGAGGGTCGTGTGAGCAAAAAGGTCAGCTTTGGTGATGACTATGACTACGACAATAGTGATGACGATGATAGACAGTAAACGATAGTAGAAACAACCAAATACTCAATTTTAAGTATTTTTTTAAGCAAGTTTTAACCAAATTTTGTTTCGACGGACTTATGGAACTAGTGTGACACTAGCAGTTGTATGTTTGTGAGTAAACGTTAGTTTCTCTTACATCAAAACTTCTTTGAGTTATTTAAAAATAAGAAATCAAATGTTAGCTATTTTTATGTTTTTGGGAGTAAGTGCATCATTCTTAATCATGAAAAGGCTAAGTTGAGCAAGTTTAATAAAAAAAGCAAGCATACTAATTTTCTCAAGATACTCCTATTTTAGAAAGGCTTATAGGGTGCACTATATGAATACTCAAAGAATAGAGAAAATAATGTATGTAGTATTTGATGAGTCTATCCAAAAAATAAATATTAAAAGTTTAGATGAAAAGATAGAGTCCTTAAAGAACTTAGACTTGAATAGGGATGAATGCCAAAGAGAAAGTAAAATAGAAGGAGAAGCGATCAATCATCAACTATCTAAAGCTTGGAAGTATCAAGCTTCACATCTAAAGAAAATTAATTATAAGAGATATTAATCAAAAAGTTAGGACTAAAGACTTTATAAGAGAAATTGACCAAAGTGTATTTGTATCTTTTATAGAATCAGTATATATAAAATAAGACCATAAAGATAACTGATGGGTTCAAGTAATGTATAAAGAATTAGATCAATTTAAGAGAAACTAAGTATAAGAACTAGTTCTTGGGCCTAGTGATCCCCAATCGATTGGAACTAAATGGGTATTCAAAAATAAATTAGATAAAAATAGAATGATTATTAGAAAAAAAAACTAGACTTATTGCTAAGAGTTATAGCCAAGTTAATGTTATAAATTTTTAGAACTCATTTGCATCGATAGCAAGATTAGAAGCCATTAGACTTCTCTTAGTATATCATGTCATAAGAATTTTAGATTATTCAAATGGATGTAAAACATATATTTTTTAAATGGGATAATAAAAGAATATGTGTGTATAGAATAACTCTTAGGTTTTTAGACCCAAGCATATGATGATTATATATATAAGCTTTAGAAAGAATTTTATGGCCTTAAGCAATTTCCTCGTGCATTGCATCATAGATTGAGTAATTATCTAGTTAATAATGATTTTATAAAAAAAATAGATAAAATAATATTCCTAAAATCTCTAAATGAGCATTATTGCTTGTACAAATTTATGTGGATAACATAATTTTTGAAAGTTACAAATGAAAATATGTGTAAATAATTTGGTGACTTAATGGTCAGGCAGTTTGAGATGAGTATGATGGGTAAAATGAATTTCTTTTAAGGATAACAAATTAAGAAACTAAAAGATGAGATTTTTATTTCAAAAACTAAGTATTTACACAGATTATTCAATAAATTTGGGTATGAAAATATGAAACATAGGATGATTCCAATGAACCAATTAGTCCATTTATATCTAAATGAGGCAAAGAAACCTATAGATCAAAAACTTTATATATATATATATATATATATATATATATATATATATATATATATATATATATATATATATATATATATATATATATGATTGGATTCTTATTATATCTCATGGATAGTAGACTGAACATCTTATTTAGTGTCAATTTAGTTAACATATTCTAATAAAATCATAAGAAAAGCCATCTAAAGAAGGTTAAATCAATTTTCAAATATTCAAAATGTATAATGAACATATGATTATGATATTCTAAAAATATTCTTTCATGTGATCTCATGGGTTACACAAATTCAAACTTCATAAGCTCTCGAATAGATAAGAAACATATTTAAGGTACATGTCAATTTCTAAAGCATGATCTAATTTCATGTTCAAGAAAAAAGCAAAATTGCATAGCCTTATCATCCACAAAAACTATGTAATGGCCAAAAGTTATGTTACCTAAGTGTTATGGTTAAGACAACAACTTCAAGATTATAGTTTAGATCTCTTAAATATTTCTATTATAATTGATAATACTAGCACCATGACCTTAGAAAAGAACAAAATTCAGCATTCTAGAAATAAGCTCATAGAAGTAAGATATAATTTTATTAGATATCAAGTAGTTAAATACTTAATGGAATTTGAATATGTTTTTACTAAGAAAGAATTAGCATACACATTCACTAAATCACTTCCAACTGATTAATTTCAAATCATAAAGCAACAACTATGAGTAAAAAAAATTGTATAAATTATATCTCCTTTGATGGTGTCAAAAGAGAAGAATGATCTTGGTTTAAATAAAATTAAAAATAATCACAAAGTAAGGCGGAGCATGTAGTACGTGGGAGTATGAAGTAACAGAGAGCATGCATTTTTCATTTTTAATATCTCTTAGAATTATAATCATTCTAAAATATATGTTTTTATCTGTTATATTTTTATTTAAATATTTATATCTTATCATCATTAAAAAAGAGAGATTGTTAAACCATCCTTATATTTGATGAGTTAAGTCATAAATATTTATCATTTTATTTTAATGAGTTTATTTAGTGTGAATCAGGTTTAGCTATAAAGAACCAGTCATGCACTTTGAAGATGATGAATTGATGATTTTCAAAGCACCTTAGAGTACTCAACAAGCTTCATAGATTGAAGACATGCATATCAACTTTGAAAATATCTTTTTATTATAAAATAAAATGTTAGTCTATAATTATTATTCATAAGGCACATCTCTACATTCATATCACTCTCTAATTCTACATAAGCAACTAAATTTATCAATCTTTCTACTTATTCAAGAAACATCTAGGATTCCATTTTTACTCATTGAACTAACACTAATCACCTCTTTTAATCACCATAATTTAGTTAAATCTTACTTATTTAAATTAGCTAAATTTCATATTAGGTATATTATTAAATTTTGATTAAATTAGAAAAATAAAATCTAATATAAATAATTTTATTTAATTTTTATTATATATATATCCTAAGCCACAACCCCAAGCATGATGCAAGCACAAAGCACTTGAGTCAACCAAGTTCAAAGGGGCATAGGAAGCCTTAGGTAAGGAGACCAAGTGAAACCAAGTTGGGTCATGCCCAAACTTGGTCAGAGTGTAGGTTTAAACCTAGTTAAGGTAAGACAAAGGAAGCATCAAATCATGTAAGACTCATATAAAGTGTGTAAAAAGTGTGATAGGACCTAAAATGATAACCTATAATTCTATGTGCATATGAGTAACTTAGGTGATGAAATCTCAAGAACATAAGGGGGAGCTAACCCCATGTATTAGCTCAGACAATGTGCACACAGAAAGCTTTATAAATAACAAAACTTTGAACATTTGCATTATATGGGACTAAACTATTTTCCCAAATCTAGTGTCACGATGCCTGGTGAGTTATTTCTCACCATCCAATTGTTAATCGTTGGTGGAGCTTTAAGTTGGTTGTAGGCATTCATTCAAAGCTCAAAATTAGATGACAAAGATCTTTTTGATTTAATTAAATGATTTCAATTGATTCTACTATTTCAAATTATTTATCCTTGACTCAAATGCTCAGATCTTTCCATTTTGAATCCTACGATTGAGGTCATTTTCATCTTTACTATTGATGAATCGAACAATCCAGATCTCATCTGATGTGATCTGATAACCCATATCTTATCCTTCATCATCCAATCATCCATAATTCATCTGCATTTACATTCATTGATCCAACAGTCTAGATCTTCTTTAACCAGATCTAATGACTTTGGTTTATCCTATCTAATGGCTATTTCTTTAGCTCTTAATTGATCCATTGCAAAAGATGTTTGGAAGAGAGTTTTTAAGCTACTTCATAACAACCTGTGAAAGTACTTTTTCTTGACTTTTTAATGGCTATGATCAAACTATTTCTATAAAACCCCAAACTCTATGAATGAAATGATTAATGAATTTGAACAATACTTTAAGATCTTAAAGAAGTACTATGTGTTACTCTTGTAGTATAAAATCTCCTAGTAACACTATAGCTTATTATTACTAAACAATTTCATATATTTTTAACTAATCCTAAACCTTTTAAGCTTTCATTTGCTTATTTTTCTTCATTATTTGAGCTTATTATGTCTTATTTTTATTCTCAAACAAACATAAGAAATATTATATGTTTATTTTTCTTTTTGGATTAAGTGGTTAAGAATTTGTAAAAGCCTAAGTTTGATTTGATCTCATTAAAAAATTAAGGTGGGGTTGAGCTTGTAAAAGCTAGGTTATAGTTAAGCCATTAAAAGATAATAAGTTTAAGGTTAACAATACAAAAAATCTCAAGTTATAATTTTCTTAGTAATAGTATTTTTTTATCTTAGTTGGAGGTCGACATAGATTTTAGTTTGAATTAAACAAACTAAAAATTTTAGCGTACTTTAATTAATTTTTTATTTTTATTTTTTAATCATAAAAGTTGAAAAAATTATATATAAATTTGAATATCAAGATTTTTTATAAAAAAATATTTTTATAAAAAATTTAAATACAATATAAAAATAGTAAAAATATTTTAAAACTCATAATTCATACTAAACAAGCTCATTAGAATAACATACTAAATATTTAAACTATAATCTTGTATGCATACAAATAGCATAAGTGATGAAATCCATCATGCAATCATAAAAATGCATGATCAAAGGTGCTGAGTCGCTTCAAATTTTGGAAGCACATGAGCACCAAGAGTTTAGTCCCACATTGCTAAGTAGGAAATGGGTTTGCACTTTGTAAACATTTGTGCAGAAGTGTTATGTGAGTCAAATTGGGACTGGTTCCCCCTTGCTCAAGATTTGAACACTTATGCATGCTCATATATGTTACATTTTGGGCATTTCTTTGACCTAACCCATATGTACATTTAATTAGATTTTAGCTCGATTCTATCCTCTGTATTAACCAATCAGGTTCATGTTGTAGTGGTCAAGATTGGGCTCGACCCAATTTCGTTCTAGAGTTGTTCTTTAACCTGAATCTTGTGAGTGTCCCTTTGAATTTGCTTAGACCCAAAGCTTAAGATGTGGTGGTAATTTGGTTTTTAAATTACGAAAAATTCAATAAAATTATTTTTTGATTTAATCGAGATTTAACAATCAACATAATATAGAATTTGATAAAGATGCATAAGTATGATTTAACTAAGAAAAGAATGATTAAAAAATAGAATCATATATTTCTTGAATCAATGAATGATTGAAGTAGGATTTGAATAAAAAAAAGAATAAAAAAATGAAATCTTATACATTTTCTAAATAAAGGACATGATTGAACAATCGAATGCTTGAGTTAGGATTTCAAAGTGAAATGAATGGAGATGTTCCTTGTAATCAATAAGCTAATATTCTATTTCATAATAAAAAAAATTTCAAATTTGAAGACAACTAGTTTATTATTTTCAAAAGTACATGGCTTGTTCTTTATATATAAACCAGTTTCATACTAAACAAACTCATTAGAATAAAATACTAAACATTTAATACTTGACTCATCAAATACATAGGTGACCCAATAGGACATGCCTAAACTTGGTTAAAGTGTAGTCCTAAATCTAGTTAGGATAAGACAGAGGAAGCACTGACTCAATGTAAGACTCATATGAAATGTGTAAAGTGTTTGGTAGGACTTGAAATGATAAATTATAGTTTTGCATGCATATGAGTGGCTTAATTGACAAAATCCTAAGCACATAAGGGGGGAGCCAACCCAATGTGCCATCTTGCATTATGGGCATAAAAAGTTTTATAATAACAAAACTTTGAACATTTCTCTCATCTAGCATCACGATGACTGGTGAGTTACTTCTCACCATCTAATTGTTTACTAGTTAAGGGAGCTCTAACTTGCATGTAAGCTCTCATTTAAGGCTCAAAATTAGATGACCCAGATCTTTTCTGGTTTAATCAAACGACTTTGATTGATTCAACTAATTCAAATAATCCATCATTAACTCAGATGGCACAAATCTCTCCATTTAAATCCTACAACTAAGGTCATTTCCTCCTTTACAGTTGATGAATCAAATAATCCAGATCTCATCCGATGTGATCAATTGGCCCAAATCTAATCCTTCATAATTTAATCATTCATAACTCATTTGCATTTACATTCATTGATTTAGCAGTCTAGATCTTCTCTAATCATATCCAATGACTTTGGTTCATTCTGTATAATGGTTATTTCCCTTGCTCTTATTTGAGCAATTATAAAAGATGTTTGGAAGAGATTTTTTAAGCTACTTCGTATCAACCTGTAAAAGTGCTTTTCTTTTACTTTCTAATGATTGCTATAATCAAACTATTTAAATAAAAACCAAAACTTTATGAATTAAATTGATAATAAATATGAACAATATTTTAAGATCTCAAATAAGTATTACATGATACTCCTATGGTGTAAAATCTCCCTGTAACACTCTACAGCTTAATATTATTAAAACATTTTATATTCTTCTAGCTAAGTCTAAACCCTCCAAGCTTTCATTTGCTTATTTCTCTTCATTATTTCAAGCTTATATGTCCTATTTTTATTCTCAAACAAACACAGGAAACATTCTATGTTTTTTATTAAAATTTGCAAAAACTTGTTTTTATTTTTATTTTTCTTAGTCATAAAAGTTAATATATATATATATATATATATATATATATATATGAATATCAATATTTTTTATAAAAAAATTATTTCTATAAAGAAGTTTTGAAAAATAAATATAATCCAAAATGGTAAAACAATAGCAAAATTATTTTAAAACCTACAATTCACTCCCTCTTGTGAAATTCGCATGTACTCTTTTTTCTTCAACTTGACCTTGGTTAACAAAATGATCCAATTCTAAATGATCTTTGTTGGTCAATGGCCTAGCATATGTGCCAACATGCAAGATTGGTAGAGATAATTTAGAGATCAATAGGGTTGTATATTGAAGTTATGACAATTATAGGGATGCATATAGTCGTTATGTGACATTCAGTTGCAGTAAGCAATATACAACCTTCATATTAATTAAACCCATAATTAGATAGTGAAATGCACAAAACAAAATTGGTTGTATAATTGAACACGAATAAAGGGAAGCTAATGTGGCATATGAAATGTAAGGATGGTAGGTTTTGGTTTCTTAGTGGGTGTGATTATAGGCAAATGCTTGTAAAAATTGTCTGCTTGAAATCTAATAGATATGATAACAAATATTTTGGGCATACTAGTGGACATTCCTTAAAAGTGGAAAACTTTGCTCATTGAAATTAAAATCTATTTTTCAAGCAAAGCATTTTAAAATCATAAGTTATAAACAAAAGAAGTAATAGAATCTGCAGTTAAACAATGTAATTGTGTGATGATAATTAAGCCAACTTATAGCTAGCCATGTGTTAGGAGGAATCTATGTAGGCAACCATGTCTTCATCCTGCCATTAGTGAACGCGCCGAAATTTGGTATCCACCATTTGATTCCTCCATGTGCTTCACAGCAAATATTCCTTGTCGTTGGCCTCTCCCTTTATCCCTTTTTCTCTCCTACTCAACCATATACACGCAATGCTAAAACTAAGCTCATTACAAACTTCTTCATGAAAGACTTCACTCCTTCGAAATAGGGCATAGACAACAGCTTCTGTAAATGGGTCTCCGTGTACCGATGCAAAGAAGCTCAGAAGCACCATACCAACGGCTGCGACAGCACGGCGAGAGCGGGAGGCTGAGGACGCGAAGGTGTTGGTTGGTGAAAAAGAAGGTGGTGAAGAATGGCAAGGTGGTCTCCATCTTCTCCTTTCGGCTCTGGCGCTCCAAAAGGTTTAAGTGTTTTGTGATGTGGTTCTCAAAGCTGAGGCTCTTGGGGAAACTATTGGATTTGTATTCTCAACATGTTATTAACAGTGCATGGGGAGATGCAGCGGCTTGTCCTGCGCTGCTATTCTCGACTCATTGGGGCCTGCCTGTTATGTACCAACCTTCCAAGATTGGGCATTTTGAAGGCAGAGTCTTGTTTCCGAAGAAGCTTTGCTAAGTCAAACATGTCTTGCATGAATAATTTGGCCACTTTTTGTCAGCTAAATTGATGATCAGTAAGGAGAAAATTTCAGTTTGCATAAGCTTGAAAAGATAATTAAATCATATATTATTTGAAAACATTTAAAGCTTGTGATTTTGTTTTTCCTACAACTATTTATGCAGAAGCTTAGGTTCATTTGGCACGTTATTTTTAAACTTATTTGTTTATAAAAAGTTTTTTTTGAAGTACAATTTGATATTTATTGTTTATGCTCTAAAACATATTTTTTTATCTAAAATATTAGAAATGTAAAACACATTTTTATCTTTCTGAAATAATGTAAAAAGAATTGAATTTGTTATTACAAATATAAAAGATTCTCTTAAGCATTATATTAATAATTTTACTAAATACTTAAAAACAATTTAAATATCAAATACATAGCTTTTTAATAGCACAAAAATAAAATTTTCAAACTAATTTTTTATTAATTAATTTAATATCTGATAAAAAAAACACGTAGGAATTTATTTGTTTATATTATTAAAAGGGTGAATAAATTACTTTTAATTTGGACGGTAAAAATTGAGTAATGACAATCAATATGAAAATATGATTAACTCATCAATATTTTTCAACTTTTTTTACTTCTAAACAAGTTATTCAAGAAACCTCATTATCAAAATACGTGTGGTAATCCAGATGAGGGTGAAATTGTCAAGTTTAATATGTCACACACAATATGATTAACAATAATTAATATATTTTCAAATAATATTTGCATCATGTGTGAGGTGGTTATAAGTTAGAACATATCTATTACGCTTCATTAAAATTTGGACATATTACACCTTCAACTTCCATTTTCAAGGGCAAACTTAAGCATGTGCAAAATTGTAACAATTTTCAATTTTTCTCTTAACTATTTTCTGTCATTTATTGTACATTTTTACATAGTATTTCATGTAATCTTGTTCAGCTGCAATCCATCCAAAAGATAAAATATATACATTACTTTTCCAGGTGATTTGAACCGCATAAATATATATGAGCAACTTCTTAGAACTCAACAATGGACTCCATTCAAATGTTGCCTGAACCGGGTCCTAAAATAAATTTATCCTTCAACTTTAATTAAATTCATTCCATTTTCAACATTTTTCAACATTTCTTACTTGGTGGGTCAAATAATGATGCTGGATAAAAGCATAGCAAGAACTCCTTGCACATTAATGGAGCAAGTTATCATTAACTTCAAGTTATACTTGATTTTGCTCACTCCAATTCCAATGCTTTAATCATTCTCATTATTAACATTTTTGTTATATTCTTGTTCATGGAAAGCAAATTAGCAAAAAAGATAAATTAAAATACTGACAAATGCTATGCCTTAATAAGAGGAGATGGGCATGAGAAACACCACAAGTTGCAGTATTTGAACTTGATTGCTAGTCATAATGGATCAGCATCTAAGACAATGGTGCCATAAGTAATGGTCATTGTTGCCACCATTAGTTCCATAAGTTTAGTTATAAAGTTTTTGAATTGTTATTTTAGTTTATTCGCTCATTCGATGATATATCTCATTATTTTTAGTGTCAAATGGTGTTGATTTGTAATTTTTATTGTGTTAGGATTGTGTGATGCAATACCAAAAGTGTGGGCACATTTTTTGATTTTAAATTCAAATTGGAAAATTTCTACTATAATTAGTAAAATTAAACTAAATAATTCAACACAAAAGA
The DNA here is from genome assembly GCA_023846275.1 of Vanilla planifolia. Lineage (NCBI taxonomy): Eukaryota > Viridiplantae > Streptophyta > Magnoliopsida > Asparagales > Orchidaceae > Vanilla > Vanilla planifolia. The sequence goes on from CM043870.1 coordinate 23,824,704, forward strand.
AGATCGTAGCTAAAAGCTAGAATTCTTTGGTTTAGAAAAATTTTAGAATTCAAAAACTTTTTGCTACAATAATTGCGAGGATGATGCTTGAAGTAGTGAGCAACTATAATAGAGTAGCTTAGAAGCTTAAAAGCATCATTGGAAAAAGGATTTTCACTTATTCATTTTATTTTGTTGGAACATGTTTGAGATATTTTTGCAAAGAGAAAGGGTATGAAAGAAAAGGAAGAAGACAATGGCTATAAATTAGATTGAAGGCACTATTATCTCGCCATCGTTAGTTGTAAGTATTAGAAATTTAAAGTACTATATGTGTATGAAGTTGTGAAATTGTTTCCTTAATTTGATCTATCTACATCTATATTGTTGATCTCTTAGAACTACAGGCATTTGTTTTGACATTTAGTGATAATTTTATCATTATTGATTTGATTTGACCTTCAATTTTTTATTTCACATGCTTTTGTTTTGCCACCTTGGTTCTCAAATCAAAAACTCCAAACATGTAAAAGATCATAGAAGAAATTCTTGATTACAATTCATTAGTCAAGATTATAGTGTACCATATTATAAACATAGAAATCAATGTTCTACAACTACTCAATTAGTATAATTTTGGTTACTTTTGGGTCATGAATGATGGAATCTACATGGTCTTCTTCACAAGAAACTTATCCCATTTTGAATGTTGCATGATTAATTCATAAATTGTAACAAAACTAATCTCTAAACTATTTTAAAATCATGAAATTCTAATTAGTTGCATCTTGGTATTGGAAGCATACTCTCAAGGTTTTTAGTAATCCAAGCTAAAATAAGTCCACAACACAAAAAACAATTCAACCTCTCTCTAGTTTTTATGAAAGGTAAGAACTTTCATTGCTTGATATATCAATCATTTCTACTTTTGGGATTAACATATAGCCAACTCAAATGCCAAAGAATAAATCTAAGTCAAGATGTATTGAAGATGATCATTTTGCTACTTTTAAGTTTACTTAAACATGTCATATGGTTAATTGGATCCATTTATTAAGTTTCATAGCATGTATTTCCTATTTTGGCAATAGTATTCAAATTGTTTTTGTTGCAAGCATAAAAACAATAAAAAACCCTAATATGGTGTAAATCATATTTTTGCTTTATTACATTTTGAGCCCACCCCCATACATTTAAGTTTTACCTATTGGACACTTTTTAGTATTATCCAATTCTTATTTGTTTCTTCTTGAATAAGCACTTAAGTCTTCTTTCATCATAGCTTACTAGCATCATGGTATATTAAGAAAAGTATAAACATTTTCACTTAGCTATACATCTAAAATGTCAATAGTTCCAAGAAGCATGCCATACACTTATGATTGTAATGCCCTAATAGACATATGCTCATAGCATAAAATGTTTCTTGATGTTCAATGGATTAGACCCTCCATAGGCTACATCATTCAATTAAGGAAATGCCCATCACCATAAGCTAAATATTCATTAAATTGAGGGATCAACTTGATAAAGCCACAACCATGAAGTTGGTTTAACAATATTAATAGTTTTTAAATATGTATCCATCTATACCTTGATCTATAAACATTCCATATCAAATAAAAGGTTGGGATTAAGACCTTCAAACTTCACATTACAAGCATGAATGCTATTAATCTAGTTGCTAAATCATCTTTAGAGTGATATGCCCAATTATCATAACACATTCTTATCAATACAAAGCCATCATCAGTTAAAATAATGGCATTCATATTGTTCACTAGTTTCTTATACTCGTGTAGTCTTGATTAGGCTAAGACCATCTATGGTGTGATATAATATCCATATATAATGCATGTGCTTTTGAATAGATCATGGCCTATAAAATTATATGTGTGCTATTATGTGTGCAAGAATACCTAATAAAAGACTTAATCTTGCTAAAATAAGAATGCATATGATAGGATAATTATGGACTCTTTAAGACAAGTATCACACCCAACTCATTTATTATTAAAAAAAAATGAAACTAAATGTGTACACAAAAGGGTGAGAACTGTGAAGATTATAGTCTCATATACTCAAAGTAAAATAACAAAAAATATTTTAAAAACATTAATTATAATTGAATATTAACTAAAAAATCTTATTAAATTTAAAACTTTTATATAAAGAATGTAAAAAAAAGAAGCATACAATAGAATTTTTAGATGATTTCACCCAATATAGACCTACTTCCAGCCCAACCAAAAGGTTAGGCAAATGCTAAAATTATCTTTCATAGATGTAAGTAGAAAAAGCCCCTACACATTAACCATTATGAGCATATACACATCAAGCTAGAAGACTTTACAAAGTACTAGACCAAGTGAGCTTACAACTTTGGGTCAAAGGATCCTAGAACATTGAGCTAAAGAGCTTATAATAATTGAACCAAAAGATCCTACGAAGGTTACTAAAAGACTAATGAAAGAACCAAATAAAAAATTCTAGTAATAAGATAAATGAACAAAATAAAATTGAAAATACATTGTAACATAACCAAAAATAAGATCAAGAGGTGCACTAAATCAAAGTTAGAACAATATAAATATTTTTCAACTTAACTCTAAGAACTACTTGAAAGATGGTTGAGAAGAAATGAGGGATGATGCATGTTATTGTAACCTTACTTTTCTTTTAGTTTCTTCAATAAGAACAATGATTATCTAGAGTAAAGGCTTCTAAATAATGTGTTAATGTTCATTATTCATTACATTTTGTTTAGACCCCAAACACTGGCCTCTAATTTGTATTATATGTATCATTCCTCTTCTTGGGATTTAGCTTTCACTTATAATATCTAAAGTAAGAAAATTAAACCTACAAGAAGTTAATAATAATGTAATATATGCAATCCAATTAGACTAGATATATTATACATTGATAATAATGTGTGACACTCAAACCTTAGTTTATTGATTTTTGCTCAAAATTTTGTTCTTTCAACCTATGTACTTACATTAAATATAATATACATTAGTTACAATATACTATATGTTATATTTATGTTTGGATAATTTTAAAGTTAAATATTTTAAATGTTTTGAGCATTTTTGGTGAATACAAATTTTTATTTTTAATCTTTAATAAGACATATTTATGAGTAAAAAAAACTATACGTGACTTAAGCTTATTTTAAATTTGACATGTTGTGTGAGAAATATGTTGGAAAATCTTTTATCATATACATTAGAATCCTCACTATTTGTCTTAGAGCTTCAAAACTATTGTAATAAGTTATTATGTTCTAAAAGCAAAATAAAGAGACTCCACAAAGAGTTCTTTATGTGTGCTAAAACTTCCTATTTGATGTCAATTATGTTCTTATATAAGACTATTATATAGCTCTTTAAGTTAAGAATACACTCATCCAATTATTTATCTACTCAATTTTGAGATGTATAATCTAAAAATACTTAAATAAAAATTAATATAATAAGATAATAATTTTATTGTCATTAAAAAGTCATATATATACCAAATTTTAATAATACAATTTTATAAAATTAAGGTCTGAACAAACCATGGGTGATAGTCGTAGTAGTTTAAAAAAACTCTTTTTCAAACTTTAATAGATTTGATTAAAATTTTCAATTTTTTATCACTAACATTCATATAAAAAATTTTATAATAATAAAATAATATATTTTAGAAACTAAAATAAATTCATATCAAATCTAAAATTTCATAATACTAAAAAAGTTCAATGTTCAAATTTCATACTATTCAAATCATAGTTTTAAATATTTTAATACCGAAAATCAATCCAAAAAATTTAACAAAAAAATATGAAGTAATTAAGGAAATATCAAATTAAAATTTAATAGTTAATAGCTGCTTTTGCTTTAGCCAAACCTTATGTAATAACTAATTGAATACATCGCATATATTTGGTATTTATAATATATATATATATATATATATATTCCTTTTTTTTCTTTAAAAATCGGATCGAACAAATCATCTAATCTAATCTTTCAAACTTTGTTTTTCAACACTATTCATTATATTCCTCCAACCTCCTACTAATTGGATCATATGACCTTGAGATCAAACCATCAAATAAGTGCTCTAAAGCTCCAAGAATTGTAACTAAACAAGGTTATTCTTATCATAATCACCCAAAATCAATTTCTAACTCTAATAATTGCCATATGTAATACAAAAACACCCTTCACAACCTTCTAACCGTAGACAAAAATGAAAAATTCAAACCAACAAAAAATTATTGTTAAGCTCAATATTAATTTTGATAATAAAAAACTTATTATAAAATAATTATTTATTACTTTTATTTAACATTATGTTTTATAAATAATTATTTAAGTTATTTAAATAACACATTAAGAATGCAAGATGGAGATATATACATTATGAATGCAATGATTATTGTTTGCTTTATAGTGATCTTAAAATCTCTCTCTCTCTCTCTCTCTCTCTCTCTCTCTCTCTCTCTCTCTTGCACTCTCTATATTCTCCTTTTCTTCATTGTGTTCAATATAGGTTACCAAGTTCAAAAGGATGAGCTTACTTAATAGTCTTATCTTAGAGTTTGAAAGCAAAGTTTTCTACAAGTTATTTTTATTTATGGCTTTCATTTTTCTTATCTTCCTTTTTTGTTTTTCAATTCTAAGCTTTCAAAAATTTTCATCTTTTATTTTTAGGTTCCTACTCTAATATTATTTAAATTCACTTAATATTTTAAAGATTCAAATGGTCTTGTTTGAAGCATACCTTTACACCTTAAAGCTTTAGGAGACTTATGTAGTATTTGTAAGTTTTGTTTTCTTTGTGAAATATTAAGTATTTTGTGTTTCTTTTGAGCTTTCTATTATAGAACTTGTAAGTCGTTAAGCCTTATCCTAGAGATTATTATAAAGCTTTGTATGTACCAAATATATGTGCACAACAAGTTATCCTTGAGTCCAAGAAAATGTGGCTTGGTCTTGAACTCATAAAATGACTAGATGTGTGCTTTATATTAGTTCTGGCTAAGGTCAGGCCATTACTTAACCTAGAGTAGTGAAACAAATCCAAGGAAGAATTAGGAAAAACTAGAACAAGTTGAGCCAAGGTCATTGAACCTGGATAACACCTTGTGTTTCCTTTTGGTCTTCATGTCAATGTCTCATAATCATGAACGCTCACGTGCATTCTTAACAACTTTCTTTCACATGTGATTTCTCATTTCTAGCTCATATTATTTTTAACTTTTTCAATTGATCAATGTTTTAGCCTTCAAATTAACATCTAAAATTAATTTATTATTTATTTTATAAACTTTCTTACATGTCAAGTTTATTTTATTTATTTTCTTATATCACCCATGAAAGAATTGTTACCTTAAACTCATTTTAGTTATTTAATTGTTTCGAATATCAAACTTTCCATAGCGAGTGTGGCTTATCACTTCATTGCTTTCATTTCTTCTTTATTGTACTTCAAGTTTTATACTTTTAAATTTTAAATGTTTTTAAAGTGACGATTAGCTAGTTACATCCTTGTACAACTCACCTCTAACCCTTCATGTAAGAATAGTGCACTCATAAGAGGAGGGAGGCTGAATTGTACTTTTTCTAAAAATTATAAGCAAACTTAAAATAAGTTAGTTCTCTATAATAAATGTTAACTACGTCAGATATACTTTTAAATAAAACTCTTAATTAACTTTGAAAGATGTAGTGTGTGATGGTAATAAGTAAAGAATACCACGATTTTTAGTTGGTTCAACAAATGCACAAGCATACATGCACCCCCTAATCATGAAGTCATGCTTACTAAAATCAATAATCTTTCGTTTAAAGATGGGTAAGTGACACTCTTACACACATGACCAACAAGAATAAAAAAAGTAGCCCAAAAAAGTTATCATTAAAATGGCTTACAATTGCCACAATATAAGAGTTAATATAAGAAGCAAAGGTAATATAAAACAAATTCTTGATAAAACACTTGGTACAACAAATGCTTATTGTTGAACCCTTGGTTATTGCATTATTTGTTTAATGCAAACAAAATCATCATGTTGTTTTTACTAATTCTTTTCTTAAATATTTATAGATCATGAATCTCAAGATCAAATAGATTAATCTATTAGAGAGTTTAATTAATTGATTTGTGAAGAAATCCACAAGTAAAGACTAATCATGGCTTCTTGGTGGCTTTTCTTAAGCTTGGCTTAACTTGCACATTATGAAGCCTTTGCTCCTAGCTCTTAGTGGAGTGGCTATATATCTAGAGTTCACAATGCATTATTTTGAGTAAAATGTTAAATCTTCCCTTTATCTTATATGATACTTAGATATGCATTTAATCTTATTCATGCATGCATTACAATTAATTCCTTACTCATGAGTAATTTTTTTATCATGGTTACATTAGAACCTATTTATTATATAAAACACTCTAAATTAAATACTTGTGAAAAGTATAAAGAAATTAAGTTTTGAAAATAAGATTTGTTATTCACTACCTTCTAATCATATAATATGATAACTATTATTATATTGTACAATGTAGTCTCTACCTTACAATATCAATAAAAGTTAAAATTGTGAAGACATAATATACATACAATGGTCTCATTGTGTAAATGCGTTAGTCATATAGTATAAGAATGTGAAGAATAAATATAGTTGTATAAGGTATTAGCCTTGTATGATTTCAGTCTCTACTCTAAGGGTTGAGTTATTATATGTGTTATATTTATAGGAACTCCTATTCATATGTACACAATTATTATTTTCTCTCAAAATCTAACTTGGCTAAATTATAATTGGGTAAAATAGGTACAATGTTTTTCTATTTACTAATATAACTATGAACTTAACTAAGAATGACTTTGGTCGTACATGAATTATTAGCGTACAAGTTTAAATTTTGTTATGTGTATTTTTATAATTTTCAAATCATATGGTATGAAGTGGTATGTCATACATATATGATTTGTTTGTCTTCACAAAATTTTTAAAATATTTAAGATAAAAATGTCATGATATTGTTATGCAAATATGATATTATTTACAATATTTGTATGATCTTTCTAATAAGCAATAATATGTCAACTAAAATACTGTCATACTATTATGATCATATATATATATATATATATATATATATTACATGCAATATTCTTGGCTAGATTATTACTTTTTAATTGATCAAAGTATGTGTCTTCTTATAACTTAAAATTTGAAAGTTTAGTTGAGTATGTTTGAATTTTGAATATGGATAAACTAAAATTTAAATTTTACATTTGAAATCTTAGAATTAGCTGTTGTAGTTAAATGAATTTTTTCCCGATATTGCACAAGCGCCTTGACAAGATTGGGCTGAATGGTTTGAAAATTTGCACATAATTTTATTTTTTGTCTAATTTTATTCTTTATCCTTACTCTTATTCAACCATGAATGCATAATAAAGATATGGATTAAATTTTTAAAATTTAGGAGTGAGTTGATGAATGAAGATAAGAGGATTAAAAGAAAAAAAAATATGTGATATGAGTGAGAATATATTAAGAAAAAAGAAAAGAGAAAGAAAGATTAAATATTGAACTACCTCTTAGCTGTATTCTCCTTAGATCCCTAAATGTTAGGAGTTAGATATGGCCAACCAATGGGGTTAATTAAAAAAGGTTTAACTAAGAGTGAGTGAACATTAGCTTAAACCAATCTTAGCTAGTTTTTCTTAAGCAAACTCTTGAAATAAGGAGGTTTGGTTGAGTTGGTTTAAACCGTTTGTAAGGTTTTTAGAAAAACTTAGCCAAAAAAAAGAGAATTAGGGAGTCTAATTGAAAGAATACCAAAGAGAAAAGTAAGCGAAGCCATGTGGAAGGAGGGTTCAAGTTTTGAACCAAGAAGAAATATAACTTCAAAGAAATCCCTTTATATGAGCTTCTAGGTAGGATTACCCTTGAGTACATCTAATAAAATTTTCTAATCTAATGAAGAATGAAAAGAAATTATGTTGTTAAAAATGCATGTGTAATCCTTGAAAAATTACTTTGATAAAAGCTAGTCAATTCTTCCATGAACCTTACTTAGAAAGGGAAAACTTCTTATACTCATGACTAAAGAAAATTTATTTAGCATACATAAAGGTTGTTTATTGCTTCTTTCTTGTGCACTTTTTCTAAAGAAATCATGTAAGAAAGTATGGTATTAACTAAATGTGAATTCAAGTGAAATTTACGTTCACATGCTTGCATGTTTAGTTTTATATATTAAAATATAAGAAAGTTGGAGTTAGAATGTTTATTTGTGGATATAAATTACCTCTAAATGAGACATGATCATGTGAAATAAGATTAAAAGTGTGCTAATATTAGTGTCATGTTTGTTGGTCTAAACATGTATGTTATAAGCATGGTTGTTGTGATTGATGTTAGAAAACATTTAGACTATGGAAGGGCAAATTTCTTGAGGATGGCCCTTGGTTTCTAGTTGAGAAGCATGAAGGCTTAAGCTTAGATCTTTAAAAAAAAACAAGGTTGGTTAGGGATATAATTGGCTAACAGAGAGATTAGGTATAATTAGTCTAAAGATAAGCCTTCAAGTCTCATGGTTAATTCCTAATAGGGTTGAAATATGGGATTAAGTAAGTTATGCAAGATAATGGAAAGTAAGTCTAGCTTTAGAATCAAGGTCCAAGGCTTAATATAATTTATAAGGAAGGAACTTACAAAGGAAGGTTTTAATGTTGGATTTATGTAATACTATTTAGTGAGCCTATAGGCATTACAAATAAAGTAAACTCTTAGGCCATGTGATAACACCTTAGAAGGAGATATAAAGGATGGGTGGTGGCTCAAGAGAGGATGTAGAATGGGTGTTGTGACTCAGGGTTGCTTGGAGATATATAGGTTCTTAGTAAAATTTGTGTGAAGCCATACTTAACTATAATGAAAACAAGCTATACATTAAACTTAATGGTAAAAGCCAAAACTAAGTGGATACTAAGGTTAACCAATATATGTTAGGTTCTAGATGAAATGAGGGTAAGACTTATTACAAGAATAAAAGATATTTTAAATAGTTGAATTAGAGTTTAGTTGAAACCTTAAGCTATTCAAATGATAGTAAAATTAAATAATTAAAATAGAATTTATGATTGAAACCTTATATTAACATAGTTAGGGTATGAAGAATCATAGATAGTGATTTTAGGGTAAAAAAACACTTAACCTTTTAGGTTGTTTATAATAAAAATTTTTTACAAGTTAGATTCAAACTAAGAAAATCTAATACTATGTAATAATGAATTAAAGTTAGAAGGATACTATAAGTTAAGGATATGATATTTATTAGGTGAGGATAAAATGTAGTAAACTTTTGATCATGTATTTAGGATATGATATTTATTAGGTGAGGATAAAATGTAGTAAACTTTTGATCATGTATTTTCATTTAGGAGATAACCAAATTAGCTACTCTACTTTTTTGGTCTAGAGATAGTAGTTACACATGGTTGGTTGAGTCTCTAGAAAGAGTGCTAGATTATGTGATAAGAATCTCTAGGCTTAGGTAAAAGTCATTGTATAAATAATCCCAAGCGGGAATGTTGCACTTTTAGTTCAATAGGAGAATGCATAATATGCTATGTTGTGACAAAGAATATATGTGGTTGTTGAGGACTCTTAGAACTATACAAAGTTGGCCCATGTGATTGGAACTATCTTAAGAAATGATGGATTAAATGATGTGATAGGAGAATTATGTAATATTATGATTCTCTTTGGCAAGAGAGTATATTGGATTCGTAAGGAAACAATAAACATTTTGTTAGTCATATGATAAGGTTATGAATTGATTTAGCTAGTAACTGATAATGGCTTAATAAGAGTTATAAATTAATATCATTTATTTACATGATTTATATAGTTATTATATGCATACGTCTTGACTATTCTATGTTATTTTATAATATGGTTCAATGATTTCTTATTATGCCTCTCACCACACCCCTCTTATATTTTTATAGAACCAGTGATCTATTAACAATGTGTTCTCATCTCAAGCCTTTTACAATAGATCTTTTTAGTCATAATAATGGATGCAAAAGCCTGAGAATGGTGAGAAACAGAAGAAAGGAATGAAAATAAGGTTTTTGTCAAAAAAGAATGAAATTTCTCAAGAAATTTTAAATTCATGAACTTTTGAATTCAAATATTTATTTTATATTCTAAAAAGTTATTTTATATAAGTATGCCATGATTAGAATGAGAGAGATTGTAAAGCCTCATGTTGATTTCAATGATAATAAGACTTATTATAAAATAATTGTTTATTAATTTTGATTTAATATTATTTATTTTAAATAATATGTTTAAGTTATCAGAAGGATAGATCATGGATGATGATGGGGATATAGACATCATGAATGCAAGAATAATTTGATAAGATAAAATAAAATGAGGTCAAGTGAATAAACTTTCAAAGAAGTGCATTAGTTATGACTACTCCCAATATTTTTAATAAAAGCATCTTAATATAAAAAATAAACTATAAAACTCTAATATATTCTTTTAAAAATGTTTTAAATGATTTTTTATTCAAATATTTTAAGATTTTGAAATTTGTGATGCATTCATTATTGTTTTGTCTATAACTTTTCTTACACTCCAAACGTTATGAAAAACATTTATTAATAGTATTTTTATTTGATTAACTAATGTGAATTAACTTATAGATCCAAGAAACAAATCTTATAAATCAGTTTCCATTTAGACAACAGCAAAACAACCAATCAATTTTTAGAGGATGACCAAAAGTATTCTTTCATTGTCTTATTTCTTGGTCCAACGGAGTTCATAACTAGATACAAAAGCATCCAAATCCCTTGAATCTTGTTATTCTAAGAAAATCTTTTATTTAATTATATGCAATTTATTTTCTTTTTTTGAATAAAATATCTTCTTAATATTTATTTTTGAAGTTGATTATCTGAATTTGATCTTACTCTCTTGCACATCAACAAGTTTTCCCATATATGCTTGCGCAATAATCCAATTCTAATAAAATTTAATTTTTTTGCAAATTAAAATTCTTGATGATATATATTTTTGTTATTTTTAGATGTTGGATCTATATTTATGATTTATTTGAATGCAATTCCCAAATATTGACCCAATTTAAAATCAAATTTTTGCATCTTTGAATCCCAAGAAAATGACACCATGCCATTTACCTCAATTAGTTTTCAAACACATTGTTAGGCTCCTTAGTGAAAAAGTTTGCTTTGGCATCATAGTGATTTCAATATCTCTCTTTTGCACTCTCTAGCTTCTTCTTGCCTTCTTATTGCTCAAGTGGTTCTCAAATTCTAAAAGAAGCTCTAATTGAAGCTCTTACCTTAGAAACCAAATGCAATGTTTTTAATGGTTATTTTTTATTTAAGGCTTTTATTTTTCTTATTTTCCTTCTCTTTTTCTTGAAAGTAATTAATCAGCTTTTTTTTCTTCCTTTTTATTTGATTTTTTTTGCTCCAATATTACTATCGTTCACTTAATATTTTAAAGATTCAAAAAGCCTTATTTGAAGAAAACTTTTACAACTTAAAGTTTTATAGATTTAGGTAATGCAAGACATAATTTTTTTTTTGAAGTCTTAATAATTGTTTTATTTTTCTTTTGAGCTTTTTAATTTAAAACTTTAAGTGGCTAAGCTTTTATCCTGAAGGTTGTTTTAAAGTTATGCCTGTTATATGGCCATAACGGGTAAACCTTGAACTCTCTATGTGCTCCATGTACTTAGTTTTGTTTTGATAGGACCATTGGTTATGATGGGTCAATAAACAACTTTAAGAAAGGATCCCAAGGACTTACTATAAGTCAAGTTAAGTTGGTTGAACCTAGTAAATCCTTATGATTGCTTGTTTCTTGCTTGACAATATTCGTATCCTTCAGACTAACTTCAAGCATTAGCTCAACTAATTGCTATTTCTTTACACTTTCATACATATAATTATATATTTTTTAAATTTTTCACTATTTTCCTTTGGCATATTACCACTTCAAAGTCTCAAATTTATCAAGGTAGGTGTATACCTTCACCTCCTTGTTTCTACATTTTCATTTTTATTGCAATTTAATTTACATGCTCTTGAACTTATTAATCCTTAGGAAGGTGAAGGCCGGTCAATCCATCCTCAAAGTATTTGATTCTAAACCTTCATTTTGTTGGACATTGACACATAGGGGTATTTTCAGCCATATAAACTATACTTTGTTTACTTGTCTTATTTCTGTCTAACATTTAATTTTTTTAATCTTATTCATTTTTTTGTTTTAGGATTCTTCCCACATAATAATAAAGAAGAACTTTATTTATAAATTTTTACAAGCAATTTTTTTATTTTTTCTTTTTAAGAAATATGCTTAAAAGGTTTAATTTAACAATTCAAATAAATAAACTTTCAAAATCATTTTTATCTTCCTTTAATCTTATTATTTGTCTTGTATTGTTTTCATTAATCCTTCCAAACACCTTTAACAAATTATGCATTGTTTACTTAAGTTTTTCAAATTCTATATGACCATATTTTATCTTATTTTTTGGACTATGTTTGGAATTTTATAATTTATTTTACTTTAATTTTTTATGTAGAATATTTTTCTATTTATTTTAATTCTTCAAAAATTCAGTACAAATCTAAACAGATCATAAATTTAATGAAATTATAGCTGATAGACTAAGCTTATTGAGCCTTTCAATAAACTCCTGTCTTTTTTTTTCTTATGAGATGCTCTAATATATAATAAATTTTTAGATGTTGTAATGGTAACTTAAATTTATTTTCCTTAAATCATTTTAAAATTAAAATCTTTATTCGATAAGGTCCTAATTATTCTGCAATTCATTAATATTTCTTTAGAACATTGCAATCACTGAAATATTATCATTGTTTTTACACAAATTTCTACTTCATTTCTTTCCATTTCAAAACCCCTCCAAGTTCCTCTCAATAATATCTTTAATAACAATCTTTGTGTTTTATGCTTCTTGCTTTCAAGTTTACGTTCTTGTTATAATTTTATAGCAACAAGTTAAAATTGTTCAAGTTCGTGTTGTTAAAATCTCAATTCACTTAATAAGCCCAAACTTGTAATAATATAGAGTTCACTAAGTTTCTAAAGTCTTACATAATTAAACATAAAACAAAATGTTGTAATATGATATATCAACTACACATCCTCTATATTTTTGATTTTTTTGTTGAAAATTTGTAAGTTAGTGCTTTTAAGGCATGCATTTAAACTATCCACAAATTAAGATATCTCTAACATAGCTTATTATATGACAGACTTTGAAAATTGAAGGCTACTAGTGCTCTCCTTGATCTAATATGAATTTCATTTTCTATTAATATGTTTGTCTGTCTTAGCATATGGAAGAAATTTGTTTGATATTTCCTTTTTTTGGTCTCAAGTAGAGAGAAAAAACTATAAGTCAAGTTTTATCCATCTTCAAATTTTGATATCTAGAGTCTCTACTTACTTTATAAGGCCTCAATCCACCCTTTATACTTCAAAATAGGAACATAAAAGCAAATACCATGTGTTAGTCTTATAGAACACACTTACAAGCTGATGGTCAATTGAGTATAGAAATTGCTTTTAAAATCTTTAAATTTAAAGCCAAAAGAATGTTGAAATTGGTATATTTATATTCACAATTCTATTAACAAAGAACAAAAGCAAAAATATTATAAAAATAAGTCACACATCCTTTTAGGGGTTAGGCTCCTACCCGAGTGAACCTATATCCACCACCAATCCAAATGGACATGAGCCTAGCACATTAGCTTTCACTCCTTTGCCACAATTGATAAAGAAACCATCACAAACATGTGTCTTTTCCTTAGGATAAAATACAACTTCTTGAGTCAATTTTTTGTGCTAAAACTCAACCCCAATGTTGAGTTCTTTGTATACTAAAACTAAAACTAAATGTAATTTCTCCTTGATTCAAACCCAGGCACTTAAGTCTTTTCTAGGTTCAAACTCAACCTCTTTGAAGTTTTTTTCATATGATTTAATTTTATTCTTTTTTAGGTTTTTTTATGTACTAAAACCCAACCCATACAACTTCTCACAACCAATGAAGATTTTCAACTAAAAATTAAATCTTCTTTTGTATTTATGGAAGTGAAACTTTGACACTTCAATTTTTTTGTAATTGATTATGCTTATTTTCTCCTTTTTTATATCAAGTTAAGACATATTTGATATTTTTCTAATATTACTTATTTGCTTTTGTCATTATTTGAATTGCTTTTATCATAATCATTTCTTGTCTTGGTCAACTATTTTAGATGTTACCATACATCAAAGAAGAACAAACTTTAAAGGTTTTTGAAAGAACATAATTTAATGGTTGTTGGATTCTTTGGAAGACAAAATTTGTGAAGATATATTTATAAGTTTATCATGATTTAATCTTATTATATTAAGATATTATCTCTTTTAGTTATCTCATACCAACTAAAATTGATATTATTCTCAAAAGATATCTTAATGTTTTAATATCTTAATATTTTAGTATCACATATAAATCCTAAAACTATTCTCTTCGTAGTCAATATGAGACTATTCATCGTTATAACCCTCTATTTAGAATCTTATCAAAAGCTACTCCTTATTTGTTGATTTCATATCTAAGATATTACCTAATGATTACTCTTTATTCTTTTCAATTTTAAGTATGTTATAATTTATCATGGAAACTGACATACTATGTTACATGTAAATATCTTCAACTAAAAAGAAGAGTTATACATGCCTCTTCTAGTTACCATAAGGTCTTAATAGAGTATTTAAGCATATTTGATTTATGGTAATAAATTTGATTTATATTTTATCCTTAATAAGGAGGGAAATTAACTATCTATTTATGTGCATGGATATATTCTCAAATTCAACTACCCTTAATCCATCTCAAAATGATTTCTTATAGCTAAATTGCTCATAAATAATATATGGTCTTATTCTAAATTGTCATCTTCTATTATCTTTTGATTAAGATGAAAGGCTTCTAAGTTGTTTCTCATTTATATATATCAAGTGGAGATTAAATTAAAAGACATTGATCATGTGTGGCTATATATAGCAATTATAAATTAAAAGGAAAAGAAAACTCAATCCAATTTTGCATGGCTTTTTCAAAATCTTTACAAATCTAATAACAATACCTTTCATTAAAACTATTGTCCTATATCAAAATTATTTTGCTGTAAATATCAAGAAGTTAAAAGCCTTTGAGTCATAATGCTTGATAGAGAGTAGTGACAAGGTCTACTACCATTGGATAACCTTGTGCTAAGACATCATTTAATCTTATAGAAGGACAATGTTATGAAGAAGAAAGTAATATACATAAGGCATGACTCAAAAGACTTCTTATAAACAAAATGGGGCATTTGCTTACATTTGCCAAATGTTGTATATGAAATAGAGTAGTGGTATAGTTGTTACTACTAGGTTTCAAAAGTTGACAAGAGAATAAAAGCAAAATATAGTTAAGGCATCTAGTTGTTGAGGAAAAAAAACTCGATGGATTCAAATAATAAGAAAAATAGCCCATGATTAGAAAAACAACTTAAGTGATGAAAATTGACTTCAAAAAGTATGGACAATAAAATAACTAACCTCTTAGAGTACAAATACTCTTAAGGGATCTTCTTGAGCCTTGTTTATAGACTAAATTGTTATCCTTAAGAAGGAAATAATGAAGAATAAGCTCTTGAGAAATCACTAACTCTGAAGAGTTCAACTTTGAGATCTAATTTATGTCAAGCAATCAAGCGAGATACATCTATGACTTGACCAAACATGGAGGGTTTAATATAGCCTCATTGAACCTCATTCAAGATATCTAGATCTTAAGGAACCAGATAAGAGGCATCAATGGCCTTGACCACAGCACTTCATCCTCCTTCAAGACTTCTTAGGTTTGAAGAAATAATTTTCTAATATTTTAAGCTATTATTAAAAGTTACATACATATGTTATTAATACCATCATCAAATTAGATGATTTTATTCTCCCAACCCCTAAGCTTAACTATAAATATTAGAAGAACAAATGCGAAAGATGTTTTTTTTTGACATTTCTTGCTAAACAATTTACTTAATTCTCATTATCTTTTATCTCTATCTTATTTATGCTCAACCACTCTCTTTATATGAAAAAAAATAAGATATTTTGAAATCCACAACACATTGCCTACATATTTGAGAATTAAGATGATCTTTTAAACCTATTGAAGTTCAAAACCTGTTGAAACCTTTTCATTGTACTGAATACCCCAGAGGTTTCCATTCACTTAAACTTTTGTGAAAATGCTAGTTTGTAATATTGATGGTCGGATGATTTCAAACTATTTTGATAAAATTCAATTCAATTAATTGTAATTCATCTTATTTTTTCAAATAGTCTTCAAATTTTTTCCTTTCATGAATTCATCTACATCAATCAAACAAAATACATCTAATTTATTTTATACACCATTGTACTTCATAATTGAATGCATAGTTTACACATAATTTATGAATAACATAAGAATGCAAAACAGTAAGTCTAGTTACTATAACCAATGAATATAAAAATGCTGTCAAGTAGGTGTTAAAGGTCAAAATATTGTTCTTCACAATGTAGATGAAGGCTACGCACATTGAGTTGTTAGAGCCCTCAAATTCTCTAGGTTTTCTAAAATATTTTGTCTACAAAAAAATCTTCATCTTCTAAATCAATCAATAAAAATGCATCATTTCTCCTTTGCTCAAACATCTCCAGCGTTCACTTCTAGCTCGACAAGATTAGTCAACAGTTGTTCCATAAATATTTGATGGCAAAGTTTATGACTTCAAAATTTCTATTCATTAAATATTTTTCATAGAAATTTCTTGTGTTCTTCTTTTAATCATAAAAAAATATTAATTCCCATTGCAGCAATAGCAAGATCCTGTTGTTCTTAAGCGTATTAGACACGAATGAGTTGTTTTGCATGGACGATTTCAAACTTAGCTGCCCATTTTGGTTATTTTATTTCCTTTTCCTTGGTAAGCAATGCCAGCCTTCGAAAAGCTGTTTTATATCGATGCGTGCTCCATAAAAAAACTCCTGAAAGATTGTAAAACTGGCAAAACCAAATCAACTAAACTAAACATTAAGCTTCACAACCACTCGGAACTAATAGTTTTTAATTAGAGCTCACATCTAATTAAAGTTCACCGGTGACAAAAACATGGCAAATCCCAACGATCTTCTCCATCTGCGTCATCCCTGCGAACGGTAGGCACCAATCAAAACTTTCCTCCGCTCTTCTCTTCTCATCTTAATTTCGAACTCATATTAGCAGTTCTCACAGCTCTTCCGATTGATATGTTGTAAGAGGTATTATGGTTTTTTATGGCAGCGAGCTAGACGTGATAACTTGGTTTAGAGAGGATGGTGAGGTTATAGTGCGTCGAGGAAGGCATCTAGATTGCGACGACAAAGGCGAGGAGCTCAGACAGTTGTCAGAGGATCGGAAAACTGTAAAGAATGAGAAGGAGAAGAAAAGGGGTTCTCATGGCCACAAGAGGAAGATACCGGCGAAGGCTAAGCAAATTGTTTTGTCGCCTCTTCGGCAATTCGACAAACATGTTGCAAAGACAAATAAAATGTTCATTGAATCATCAATCCAGCAAATTCGTCCGCCATTTCCTTACGACGGGGAGGATTTCGGAGGCAGCCCTTCTTGCTATCGTTGTTTTGTCCAATCCTACGTCCCCCCTCTGGATTTGCCGATACGACTCAAAGCCGTCGACAATTCCGATGCTGCAAAGACGAGCAAACCTAAACCTTCAGATTATTACTGTTTTGTGAAATCCCTCATCGAGAAGAATGGCTTTTACTCCACTGATTGCAACTCCCATCGAGCGATTACTACCCGCCCTAGATAGATATTTCCAGATTATCTCTTGTTTGTTGCTCTCATAATCTTCATTCTCATATTCTATTGCCCATTGGAGCACTGTTATGCGTTGCTTAAAAACTTCAATTCATGGTCGTGTTTTCTCTTAAGAATTTTTTTCTGTTTTCAATCGATTTTTTGAACGATGCTTTTAACCGACTACACTTTTTTTATTTTTTATTTTTATTTTTTTGAACTTCTAGTCGCATAAACATCGAAATTTGAATTGCCATTTGGTAAAGTACGCAGGTGCTCGACAATTGAGCACTTCCAATAGAAATTACAATGAAATGTCATCCACACTCTTAACGTCTTGAGGAGCTTAATAAAATTGGATTTTATTTTGTTTTTAGCTCTTCTAATTGAAAAATTATTTTTGAAAAAAATTAAAATTATATTTTTAATCTAATTATTGTTTCTCCATTGTTGACTTGTCATATGTAATACGCTTGTTGGTCACTTGTCCAAACTTTATCAAGGGCTCATCATCTATGACTAATCTTGTTGTAGTCTAGCAAGAGACGCTGAGAGGCTTTGGGAGGGATTCAAAGTACTTTTAAGTTCTATTAATGAAAGTTTATGTTACACTAGTCAAAGAATTTTACAAAATTTGAAAGAAGGTTCATTAGTATAATTTTTGACAAAAGTTCTTTGGTTTAAATTTTTGGTCTTTATAAGCTTAATTCTAATAAAATTAATATCATGTATTTCATTTATTCATAGGCCAACTTACATCACTATGATTCAATGCACTCATTATACATTTTTTAAGAGAGTGGTGAGTTTCAATCCACTTCTTATTAAGTGCTATTGTACCCACTCCAAACCTAGTGTGGAGAGGAGTGAAAGCCCGCTTAGAATTTTTCTTTGAAGAGTAGGCGCTAACTTTGGGCCTACGTAAAGATGTGCCCACTTAAGTTGCAATGGAGAAGAGAGGAGACTTAAACTTTTTCCTTAGCAAAAAGAAATTATTATAATTTGATTTTTGTTTAGAAAAGAGGAAAGAAAGAGGGCAAGCCCATGGTTTTTAGTTTAGAACTAGATGTGGGCTCATGGGATAAAAGTAATACTAAATAAAAATGATTTTACTTTTATATATTTTCATTTTCATTATAATTTGATTTGTGCTTTATGTTTAGAATTCTCTTTGTAAATCTTTTCACCTAATTCACATCTCTTTGCCATCCCCCTTTAAGCATCCAAGAACCATAAAAAATAAATCTAAAACAAATGAGAGAAAAACCTAGTTTCTACAATAAATTAAAATCATCTACTAATTTTAATTCTTTTGCTATCATACTTAATGTTACTTTCTTTTTCTCTCTCCCTTAATTTGCTCTCTAATTCTACAAAAAATAAAAAAAAGTATTAATTATCAAGGAGTGTTTCTACAAAAAATAATCAAGGAGTGTTTCTACAAAAAATAAAAAGTATTAATTATCATGTTTTTAATTTCTCTTAAAAATAAAAAAAGTGATTTCGTTTTGATTTATTATATAAAATACATTATATTTTAATAGTTAAATTCAATCCCACCAAACTCGATTTAAGTACAAAAAAGAACAGAAGTTGTACGATGACGAAGTAGTACCGACAAAAAGCTCCATGACCCCGGGGAGTGGATGCTTCTCGTAGCTTCAGCTAGCACGTTTTACACCATACCAAATAAAACTATTTTCAGTGAAAAGAAAATTTTGTAGCCGACCTATAATTAGAGCCCCGGCAGCAGTGTGTCATCGGCGTTCAAAACAAGTCAAGGCCGACGGAGCGAAGAGCCGCCGGCAATCGGAGTATCCAGCACGACATAGTCTTCGTCGACCTCCTCCACTAGCGCTTCGCTCACCGACAACGGATCGTGCTGTTTGATCACCAGTACCGAGGCGGTAGTGCTATTTGATTCACCCAAGTAGCTGCCCACGGGCCCAAGCTCTGGACACTCAAGCCTGGCTGTTAGCGGCATCACAACAGTCCTCTGCCCCACCAAGAATAAATTGCACCTTCCTGCCTCCTTGATGACCGAAACGATCTCTTCTTTCCCAGCCACCACCTTCTCCTCCAGTTTCACCGAAACGCCAGCATTAGCCGACATTCGTTCCCGCAATCGCGAAATGCAGTTCTCGTCATTGGTCCGCTGGTCGGCATCCATCGGAATCCCAACCTTCCCATCGCCGGTGACGAAAGAGGGGCCTCCAGGTTGGGATACGAAGCGGAGGACGGTGACGGCAATGCCAGGATGCTCAGCCATGCGAAGGCCGTAGGCAAGGGCCTCACGATCATCGGAACCGCCGAAGAACAGGACAACGATGGAATAGGAAACCTCGCTGGCGGAGACCTGGGCGAAGCCACCAAGACCGCGGTCGACGAGGATTGCAACGCTGCAGGGCGCATGAAGCAGGACACGCTGGTTCGCTTGCTGGTATTGGTGGCCAATGGATTCCATCGAGCCGTCTAGCTGCTGGGTCTTGTGGAAAGGGAGGATGATGAGAGCAACGCGCTTCCGCTGTGCGCTTGTAACGACATCCTCGTGAATGGTACGGAGATCGGAAATGGCGGTCATCGGCCGGACAGTGACGTGGCTCAGCTGCTGATAGGCTTGGAAGGCCACGACGACCTGGTCGCCGCCGAGGTCGGACCCGGCGGCGTCTTTCTTGCTGTTCCAGAATGGAAGGCCATTGCGACGTGCCTTGTGGACCATAAATATGGCGGAGGACCGCTCGGAGAGCTCCATAAGATGCATGGTGTAAATGGTCACGCCACGGCGGCGGGTGCCGCGAGACGACTCGATGAGGTTTATGAGAGTGGGGATGTTGCGGCTACCGTGGAAGCAGGCCAGGACGCGGAGCTCGCTGTCCGTGTCGCCGCGCTCGATCTTGCGGTGCTTGTAGTTGGCAGCTTGCTGCGCTGGCTTGTATATTCCCATCACGATCGGCGTTGTGATGAAGGTCGTGAACAGAGCCATAAGAACCATGATTGCGAACGTCTCGTCATTGAGCACCTTGCGGTCCTTGCCGACGTTGAGGACAATGAGCTCGACGAGGCCCTTGGTGTTCATTAGGAAACCGAGGGTTACGGCTTCGCGGAAGGGGACCTTCATGGTAAGAGAGGCGATGATTGTGCCTCCGATTTTGCCCAGGCAGGCGTTGAATATGACCAGCGCAAGCAGCGCCCAGGAAATGCCGCCGCTGATGGTGGCGACGTTGGTCTTGAGGCCACTGGAAACGAAGTAGAGAGGGAGGAAGAGGCCAGAAATGAGGTCTTCCACCTTCTCGATGAGGACCCTGGCGAAGGGGCCCTCCTTTGGGACCACGATGCCCACCACGAATGCACCGAATAGGGCGTGGATGCCGATGGTGTCCGTGACGAAGCCGGCGACGAGGACGATGCTGAGCGTTGCGCAGATGTAGACCTCCTTGACAGGCTCACCTTCGGGGGAGTGGCGGGCCATCCAGGCGAGCATGGGGCGAAGGAAGAGGGCGGCGAAGACGACAAATCCTCCACCGGAGAGGAGAACCCAAAGGGAGACTAGCGGTGAGCCAGAGCCGGAGAGGGCGATGGCGAGGGCAAGGAGTATCCATGCTGCGACGTCGTTGACGGCCGCGGCAGACATGGCCATTCGGCCGATGTCGGTCGTGAGGAGCTTGAGCTCAGCGAGTATGCGAGCGAGGACGGGTAAAGCGGTGATGGAGAGGGCGACGCCCATGAAGACAAGGAATGGCGGTTCACGGACATCCTTTGCGATCGTATTGCGGAGAACGACGGAGGTGCCGATTCCGACGACGAATGGAAGGGAGATACCAGCGATAGCAATGGCGAGGGCGCGCTTTCCAGTCCGCCGGAGGGAGTTGAGGTCGAGTTCCAGGCCAACCAGGAAAAGGAAGAAGAGGAGGCCGATGTTGGCCAGCGTGTCGAGCACTGTGAGGCTCTGTTTGGGAAAAACTGCGTTGAGGAACGCCTTGCTTCGCCCTAATGCCGATGGACCAAGCAGAATGCCGCCCTGCATAAATCAAGTAGATTTCTTTTCAATTTCGATAATTTTGGTTTATGAACTGATTTTTAAAAAACAATTAAGATCTAAGAATAAGAATGAGACAATACAACATAACTCAAAAACCTTTATTCATTATAAACAGACTTTATTGTGTAAAATGGTTTTAATTTTTTTGGTATTTTACCAGAAGTTTCAAACCCTTATATTAACAAAAAAAAAAAAAAGGTAAAAATAGTTTTATGTGAAGGGAAAGAGGTTGTCGATGCCTTTACAAAATTTGTAATCATAATTTATTATCGTTAATAAATTGTAAATAAAAATAAATAAATTAAAAGCTGATTTTTCTAACCTTTGACTAATATAAACAACAAAATTAGTAGAAAAATATGTGATGTATAATTTAGTAGATAAACAAATGTGAAAATATTTTCAAATTTGAAGATGTAGTATTCTTTTATTGTTAAGAATATCATATCTAGTTTATTCTAATAAATGTTTGAACAAAAATTATCATCAACTTAAATAAGAAAATGTTTAAGAAAAACTTTGTGAGTATTTGAAATATCTATAATGAGAGACAAAAACTTTATTGCAATCATTAAAAAAAGAATATTTAAGAAGATATTTTTTGAAAAATATGCAAAAATAATAGGTAAACATGCAAGAATTACATCACTTTTTGACAAAAAGACAAAAATCATATTCCATTTGACAATAAAACCTGATAAAATTCTTATGGGTGCCAAACTGACCAAGCATTTGCAGCTTGATTCATCTACTTAATACAAAAAATAGAAATCACTTTCCATTTGCTTCTTATGGCTATTTTTAAAAAGATTTTTTTAATCCCTAAAATACCAAAAAAGTTCGCTACAGCTGTTCATACAAATAATTTTTCAAAAAACAAATACTTCTAAAAAAGTTTTTAAAAGACATTTTAGACAAAAATTCCTATAATAAATACAATGGTAGATAGCCTTCTACCCTTAGCCCGACCCGTAGCAAGCTAACCCAGCACTTGCACTTAAAAGTAGCCCAAAGCATCTGAACTATATCTACGACTTATAAATCAATTTTTTTCTAAAAAAACTTATATTATTTATAATTCTAATAATTATTGTAATTTAATTTTATTTGTTTATAAAAAGTAAAGTATTTTTAATAATACATCTTAGTTATAATTCATGTTATTATTTTCAAATTTCAAGTTCTAATTTAATTCCTGGTTTAATATATTTATTATTATGTATTAAATTAATTGATCAAAAAAAGATTTAAAAATATAATCGATAAATGAAATGTCAATTAACGTTCAAGAAATGATTAGTATTTAACATTTTGATAAAACTAAAATGTTTTTAAATATTATTAATATAAAAATTGCTTTTTGTCATGTTAGTTTTTAATTTTTACATTGAAAAATAATTATTAGATAAATAATTATTTTTTTTTAAAAAATACTCTTATGAAAACAATTTAAAAATGAAAAATCAAATAAAGTCCTTATATTCGGGCGAAACAAACTGAGAACTCGTGTCGCATCACCGGGAATTGGGCAAACTAGTGATTATCGGAAAACCGCAAATCCAGTAATCTATTCACCACCCACACAACCCATGTGTTTTTTTTTGGCAAAAACGAAATCGACGAACTTAATTAAATCCTTCCAAATTTCCATAAAAAATCATAAATATTTCAAAGCAGGTCAATCTGTATTTGTCATCCTTCTAAATAAAGTGCCGAAAAATTGAAGCTCATGACGACCATTAATGGCGATGCATATTTCAAGATAATTAAAGAGAGGGGGCAATTAAACTCACGATGACTTCCGCGATGACACGTGGCTGGCGCAGGGGGCGTAGGAGAAAGGCCAGAACTCGGGTGAGGACGACGACGAGGCAGATCTGGAGACTGGCGAGAGGCAAAGCGTAATCGAGCGGGTTCTCGCCCTGGAATACCCCGTTCGACGTGGGCTTCATCGCCGGCGTACACGCCGCAGTTGCCATCTCACCCGCAACTGTTCGCGATTCTGCACGATTGAAGAAACAGATTGCAATCATTCAAAGAACCTAATTTCATTCATTCATTCGGAAAACGGAATGGAATGCAAAGCTTTTTTTTATACAAATGCATCAAGGACTATACGAAAAGAACCTCGCAAAGCAAAAAATTTGGCCGGAGTTAATCCGGCCGATTTAAAAATGGTCTTGGTCTTCGGCTCTTTTTTCACTTCGCTAGGTTTCGATGAGAGAGGAGAGGAATGGAAGAAGCGAGGCAGAAACAAAGCAACAACTAACTCAGACCTTCCCATATATAAAGCCGGATTACTTACGCGATGATTAACCTTCCCCTACAGCACGGCACGTGGCGTTCTTTTTTTAAATTTTAAATTTGAGGAAATTCTAAAAGTTATTGCGGGTTATGAATTTGTGTTAGCTGATCGAACTTCAACATAGATGAAATACATCCAAGTATTTCGAACAAGCGTGAAAAGTAACAAGGCCGTTTTTAAATATTACATAAATTTTAAATATTGAAATATTTGAACTAAACTTTAGATTTTAGGTTCAATATAACAAACTTACTATTTTAAGTTTTTATTTTGAATGTTGTACCAAATTAATTATTTTATAGTTGTTCTAACTATAAAAAAAAGATTTGTTATTGAGGACTCAAAGCGAGATATTACAAAGGTAAATCATGAGTACATAAAAGAATGATTTTGTTATCATCAAATAAGTCACATGTGATTTAAGATTCAACAAGAATTAACATCATCTCCAATTTTGAATTTTTCTCAATGAGTATGGTGAGAATGTTTTTGATGGGTATGCCTTCATTCATCTTTCTTTCCTTTATTTATAGAGAATTAGATAGAATATTTTATTACAAAAATATAAATTATTTAAATCTCATATAATGCATGAAGTTTGACTAGACATTAATTGCCATGAATAATCTATGCACATAAAGGGTGCTCATCGACGTGTATAAGTGTTATTATAAATACGTAAACTACCCGTTGGCTACAAGGTGTACCTATTGCACAAGTAAACCACATGAGTTGATAGATGTAAGCAATAGGTGCACGTGATGCTTGTGCATTATAGGTGTGCTTATTGTGACACATGTTGTGTGTGACAGTGAGTCTTGTCTGCATTTCTTATCATCCCTCACATGACTACATGCCTTGTCACGAGATCTACATGTTGATGCTTGCATGTTGCTACTCCTACATTATTGTTCAATGCATGATTGTGTGCACGGTGGTGTAGCATGTGTGTTATTTGATAAATGCTTGACATATATTCTCTTTTAAGTCTTCTTCAAATATGAATTATTTGATAATTGAATGATTCTATGAATGATATCTCAATCAATCAATTGCTTTACTAATATAGCTAATGATTTTGTCAACTATTGGTAAGAATTTTAATAATCATAAATGTGTATGAAAAGATATATGAAGCATGGCCAGAGAGTGGGATGCGAAGGTGATAATATTATGGTAACTAAAGACTTATGCACCTACTCATTTGGTATGCTTATGGGTTCACTTATAAATCATGATAAAAAGATTAAAATGTGAGAAACATTCGAAGAATTTGACTTTAAGTGAAAGAAAAATGCCTTCATTTTAAAGGCCTCTTACTCACTAGCTACATCAGAGGTTACCAAAGAAAACAGATAAATAGAGTAAAGAATATTCCTACATTATAAAGAGACTTAGTCATCCACAATCAAAATGTAAATTAGGAAAAGCAAAATTATATGTTTCATGTGCTCAAAAAAGGAATTTTCAAAAGAAGAAGGATAAGAAGGGCATAATTTATTATAGTTAGAACAATCCCACAAACATCAATTCTAAATGTCTTTACAAGGATGACAAAATAAAGAAAACATAAAAAAGGTGATGTGGCCATCTTGATTGCCTCAAAAGAATAAGATACTTTATAAATCACAAAAAGTGATAAGGAAGCAAACTTAAGCCTCATGACCCAAGAAGGCAATATCAAATATGAAAAAGTATATTAACAAAAACATCTTATAATGAATTAGAAGTATTGTTGACTCCTAACTATTATTTTTTTTATGATAATAAATCTTAAGTATTTCTAATTCATTTAATAGAGTGAGTTTTCATATTTTAGATAGATGATGTATTTGTTAATGAGAGAAATTAAAGAAGATAACAAATGTCAGATCTCATGAAGATCATGTTAACTAAAGTGATTGACTAACAAGTGATATATTTTTACTCTTTTTAGGTATTTTAATTTTATTTTTTATTAGAATATTAAGTTTGATTGAAATTATTCTTTTAAGATAAAAAAATAACATTTAAATTAATTATTTTAAAAAATATTTAGGCATTTAATATTTTTTTAATATCATATCTTAATCATCTTAAGAATCATTTTTCTAACATTTTTGAAATTTTTTTAATAATAATTAATTAAATTTAAAAAGAAATACAAAAAATACTTTTATTTAAACTATCCTAACTAATTTTTGGTTAGGAAATTAATCCCAAACACATTCACTACATGAAATAAGTTAGAGAATCACTCCTGAACCTAGATGCAAGTGTATCAAATCAGGGCATTACATCCAACATACATTAATTTCATAAGGTACTAGTTAGCAGCATTCGTTAATTCATATGTTATTGGTAGAAAGCAGCCTTTAATATCATATACAAACCCAATTTTAGGGTACTTCCAATGCACAAGAAAAGTCTTATAAGGAAAAAAATAAAGCACAAGTAGACAATGAAGGACTAAAACAAAAAGCTTTTTCTATGTGGCTAATTTTCAAACTATAGAAGTGACATAGACCTTCCAATCACATAATTTCACGATCAAATGATCACTGTCTTATTTGTTTTTGTTTGAGTGCTAATTCCTTAAACCATCTGATTAGGTAATTTTGCAATTACATGATAGAAATTTAATTGACACATAAAGTTAAATCCAGTCGATAGATCATGATTCAGATCTAACGATCAAGTTCAAATACAAATTTCTAACTAGTGCTCGTTTAGTCACAATTACTTGATCGTGCAATTTTCATGATCAAATGGATTAGGAATGTTCTGATCATCCTACTCCAATACAACAGCTATTTTAGCCATTATATGATCCCTCAGAATTTTTATTTAAATAATTTTTATTTAATTTAAAAATAATATTTTGCAAATGTAGTAAAGATTAATTGGTTAGCTTAGTAAGTATTTTTAATCATTATAAAATATCTATGACTAGAAAAATTCTTGAACAAAATTGATTGATGAAATTTTAACCAAAAATTCGAAGAAATATTTTCAAATGACAGCATCAAAGCCTTTAATAGCTAATGCTCATTGTCACCTCTCTATATTACGTCCTTCTTTATTTGAATTACAAATTCCTTTATCTTTTTTAAACTAGCTAAGATCTCATTTTCTTATTTTTCAATTGAACAATTTAAATTACTTGTACATTATTAAACATTTTGCATAGCATAGAAAATTGTTTGTATGGATATTTATCATTATTTTCCTTTCTTATTTTTAATAATCTAACTTTGTTATAAAGTCATTATAACTATTGTTTTTTTGTACTATTATTATGAGGGTCTAATCTACCCATTTTTTATTGAAAGGTTTATATAGATTTTTTTGTGCTAAGTTTTTGTGGGGATGAACTTAGGCTTGATTTTAAGCTAGATTACCTAAAAATTACTTAT
The DNA here is from genome assembly GCA_023846275.1 of Vanilla planifolia. Classification (NCBI taxonomy): domain Eukaryota; kingdom Viridiplantae; phylum Streptophyta; class Magnoliopsida; order Asparagales; family Orchidaceae; genus Vanilla; species Vanilla planifolia. Next base: position 23,852,395 of record CM043870.1, read on the forward strand.
GTATGCTTTTAACTTTTTGTTGATATTTCTATTTCAAAATTTTCCTTAAAAGTTATTATTAAACAAAAATAAATTATTTTTTAAAAAAATTAAAATTTGTATAAAATCACTTTTAAAGATGTAATTATTTTTTAAAAAATTACTATTATTTTTAAAAGTATGTTTTAATAGATATAAATTTTTGTTTGTAGTAGTTCATCTCTCTCTTATTAGCCATATTTTAATTAATATAAAAATATGGTCTCTTTCTAAGGAGAATAAATTCTTTAGGAGAATACAACTCAAATTATTGTTTTAGCAAGATTGGGAAAAAGTGTGTTAGATAGGACACCATGTTTTTGTGGTAATTCTTATTTTTTTTTTGAAAGTTTAGGATGATTAGTCATTTAAAATTTAATGATAATGAAATGTGTGAGTTAATACTAGCACCATTTTATTTTTTTACTAAGAAAGATTCTCAATGTACTTTTATACCTAAATCTTTTTGTGAAATAAAAAAAGTAAAAACCATAAAATATAATTAAATGATAAGGCCTTCAATATTTTACATTGTACCTTGAATGCTATCAAAGTTAATAAAATTATAAATTTAAAAATGGCTTATGAAATTTGATGTAAATTAAATGTAACATATAAAGGTACCTTTTTTAGTTGTGAAAGATAAAATAAACAAGATGACACATTACTTTGAATTGTTCAAGATTTCTTTAAATGAGTCAATCAAAAGCATGTTTACAAGATTTGCTAATATTACTAATAGACTTGCTAGTATGGAAAAACTATTTTCTATAAATGAACAAGTGAATATGGTACTTAAAAACTTACCAAAAGAATGTGATCCATTGATCACTACCATCAAGATAGCTAAACATATTTTTATTATGACATTAGAAGACTTGATGGATGATCTCATGACTAATGAGCTAGAACTAAAGAGAAAAAAATAAGAAGAATTAATTGAGAAGATAAAATAAAGATGAAAGAACAAATAATAATATTAAGGATGGAGGAAGACACTTTAGAAGAAAACTTTACTGATGATGATGGTATTAGTTTGAACTCTAAAAGTTTACCTAAAATTTTTAGTACTTTAGAAAAATATAAAAATAAAAAATCCAAAGAATAACAAGATGGAAAGAAGAGATTATTTTTCACGAATATGAAAAATCTAGACAAATCAAACCAACATATTCTATGATATAAGAAAGTGTTGAAAAGAAAAATAACAAGATGAAGAAACGTAAGAAGAAGAAGATGAAGAAAGCATTGAAAGTATCTTGGAGTAATTTAGAAGGAGATGTATAGGTGAAGAGGAAGACAACAATAAAGGGTTCTTTTGCTTGAAAGCTAGAGAAGAAGAAGAAGAAAAAGAAAGTATATCTTTAAGTGAGGAAGAGATAAATTATCCAAATAAAAAATTAGCCAAATAGTTTTTTTATGTTTACAAAAAGTATTAAAATTTAAGTAAAAAATTTTAGAAATTAAAAGATTAATATTATGAATATGTAAATCTTTATGATCAAATTAGAAATAAAGCTGATACTTATTTAGTAAATATAAAATGGAGAAATGATAATTTATTATAAAACTTTAATAAGCATATATTCTTAGTTAACAAATTCAATGATTTTAAATCTTTGTACATTATGTGCTCACTTTCAAAAGAAAAACAAATTAGTAGAGAAATCTTTATTATAAATAGATTTGACATGCATAGGCTTAATGACAATGTTAATATCTTATATGATTATGATAATAAACTTGCATGCTTCTTGATCACACTTCATATTTATGTAGAATTAGAAATAATTTTCATTCAAAAATTTCTACTTATGCATGGGTAGCGAAGAAAAAAAGTATCTTAATTACTCTTAACTATGCTAGAGCCAAAATAGTTTAGATTCTTAAATTTAACAAATAATTTATGAGTGCAAGCATGTCTCCTTTTCTATGCCAAAGAAGTCATGTGATTCTCGGATAGTTGGCATTTAAGACACATGATAGGAAATATCAAGATATTCACACAAGTAAAGGCCTTTCATAGAGAAAAAGTTGTGCTTGGTGACAATTCAAAAAAATCTATAAAAGAAATAGGCACTATTAGAAACTCTATATTTTTTATTACTAAAATTTTATTTATTTAAGATTTAAAATATAATTTACTCAATTTATTAATCAAATTTTTTATAATAGTTTTAGTATTCAATTGATATAATTTCATTTAAAATTGGTAAAAATAAAGATGCTAGTGACTATTATACCCAAAAGAAATAATACATATTTACTTGATTTAAAAATCATAAATAATTCTCAAATAAAATATTTTATATCACATGTTAGTGACACAAACTTATGACATAAGTGATTGTGTCATGCTAGTACATGTACATTAAGAAAAATGATTAAATATAACTTAGCAAGCAATGTAATCAAATTAACTTTTGTAGATGATGTTTGTGGACTATGTAATTTAGGAAAAACAATAAAATAAAGTTTTAAAACCAAGAAGGATGTAATCTCAAAAAAGATTTTGAAAATTTTAAACAAACATAGACATTTGATAAGCTTTGGAGGTAAAAGTGTGGATTATTTGTAGTAGAAGACTATTCTAAGTATATGAAGGTCATCTTCTTAAGAAAAAAGAGTGAATCATATAATTAATTTCAAATATTGATAACTAACTTATAAAATGAGTTAGGTCATAACTTAATTATCAAATAAATAAGAATTTAAAAAATAAAAATTTATTAAGTATTATAATAATAATAACATTTCTTACATATTTTTGACAGACAGAACTCTACAATAAAATGATATAGTAAAAAGAAAAAATAAAACATAATTATGTTTAAATAGAAGTATGTTGAATGAGTGGTACAATAAAATTCTCTAGGATAGAAGCTATGTTTACAATTTATTATATTTCAAATAGGATACTTTTTAGGCCATAATTAAACAAATCATTATATGAACAAATATTTGATAAAAAAACTAAAGGTTACCCATTTACATGTATTTTATAATAGATTTTACATTTAAAATAATAGAAAGATAAAATTAGGAATTAATTTAAAATCAATTCTATAAATATTCTTAAAATACTCATTTAATGATAAAACTTATAGAGTTTACAACAAAATTATTAATTAAATAGAAGAATTTATACATGTAAACTTTGATGAATCAATTTCAATCAAACAAATTATGTAAACATAGATAATAAGCAAATTAAATTTGAAAAAAATTTAGTTTAAAAGAGTGATGCAGGAGCATCTTTTGTTAGCTAGCAAACACCACTTGCTAGTGTCGCATAAATCTCATTCAAACTCGAAGTCATATCTGAGCCAAATCCTATTTTAATGTGTCATCTTTGCCAACCATAATCGTCAATTATACTACTCTATTTTTCTTATAGTTATCTTTGTTATTTTTGCTCTGTTCATCCAACCATATTTGTAGTAAAATATGTTATAATCGGCATTGGTTTCTTTGCAAGCTTTGCCCACTATCACTAGTAATCCATCATTACCAAATTGTATGCTTCTAATTGCTGTTGCCAAGTTGCTCAATATCACCTGGTCACTCACCATTACTGGGGCACCCAATGCTTCCTGACCACCCAACATCGCTTGGCCACCTATCAGCCACCCACCCTCTGGCCATCACCAACTACGGTCATCTGTCTTATCCATTATTGACATCGTTATCGCATTGTCATTGATATTCAATCATCATGTTACATGGCTACATAATATTTCTTATGTCATTCTTTATTAATGAATTTTTATATTTTATATTTAATGTGGTTGACCCACTTAGAGTTATTGTCTTATAATTCTAAAGATTTTATGCATTTTTGTTAATGTTATGAAATTCTAAAGATATCATTTGGATTCTTAAGTTACTTAATCCTAATATTGTCTTTCCCCATACCCATTTAAAGTTAATATCTTAAAATTTTAATATTCATTTTTGAATTCTTAAATAATTTAACTCCAAAATTTATCTTTCTCCATAATTACTTCATATCTTTCCTAAGGTTATATGTTCCCAAGGTGTATTTATTCTCTTTTTTCGTATGCATAGTCATTGAGCTCTCCATCATTTAAAATTAGAGAGACTCTTTCATTATAATATTATTATTGATAAATAAAGCTTTTCTTGTTTGTGTGCTTTCATCTTTGTAAACAAAGAATGTGTACCAAACTTTAGTTATAGAGAGTTTAACTTCCTCCCTTGTGAGAGATAAATATCAAAGGTGAGAGGCCTTTTATTATGAGAATCATAACAAAATAAGTTTTCTCTTCTTTTAACACCCTCAAGTCTTTACATGTCTTTTTATTCTCTCTACTAAACTACCAAGTCACCACCCTCCTCAACAAGGTCTCATATCTTAACATATCATCTTGTTTTTTATTTAACTAAGATTTCTCACTAACCCAAACCTCCATCTCATCTTCTTTTTAAACCTTTAATTCTTTACATTCCAACACTAAAGAAAACTACAAGCCATGATCACAAAAAATGTGTACTCTTTTTATAACTTTTCTTTACTATGTAGTAATCTAAAGTTTAGGTTACTCTTTTATTCATTAATATGTTCTATATAAAGTTTGTCTTAAATTTTATATTTTACATGTGTAAAATTGAATGTTAAAAAATTTCTTAGTAAGGCTTATACTGAATGCTCAACATGTTGTAACCTACTTTGCTTAATAATTTATGTTACAATTTTGGATGTTAATTTTTAAATAATTCTAAAGTATCATAAAGTCACTTAATCTTAATTAGTGTATGACATATCTAGTATTATAAGCCTCAAATTAGACAATAATAGAAGTTTAATTTGTCTTACATCAACTTTGATATTAAAGATTATGGTTTTTTACTTAATATAAAAAATTTCTTTTTTACTTAGTATATCTATAAAAAACTCTTAGCTAATGTTTGATAAACTTTGTCTTAGTAGGTAATATGAAACAAGTGATATGACTCCCCACTATCTTTCTTGAGAATCATTTGATTCTATCTAGAAGGTGGTCTGACGTAAGTAGAACTTTGGTCTCTTATTATTTTCTTAAAAGTACACCCTATCTTAGTTTTGGTGGTTTATAGCTATAGCCATTTTACTTTAATAAATTTTTTTTAAAAACTATTAAATAAAAAATAATATTTTATGTTATTTTCTTTTCTTGATATCTCTATATGTGTCAACCTTTTGTGGGATCATAACTTTGACAGATCTTATCAAATGACAAATCAAAGTTAAGAATCATCCAAAACAAAGGAAAAAATTTAAACCACGATAGCTCGATTAATATCTCAACTCATACATATGGTTAAACAAATCCTCTTAAACCAAAAACATGAAACAATTCCTAAAATTAAAAAGGATAATAAGAGAATTACCACTAGAAAAAAAATTCTATGAGACAAATCGTAGAAGACATGATCATTCTAATGAATCTAACTAAGATATCATTAGAAAAAACCATGACCATAAAAAAAGAAAGAAATATTCTAATTGAGTGAGACCAAAATGATGATCTAAATATTTCTAATAAGAAGGAAATACCTCAGAGATATCAAAAGAGAGAGCATATCTCTAATGTGAAATTGAATGCCCTAACTTTTGATGATAGTTTTGATCCTAAGGATTATATAGATTAGTAAATTAGTATGAATGATTATTTTGATTGGCACCAAATGAGTGAGTCAAAAACATATCAATATATTAAGGCTAAACTCACTAGTATTAGCCTTAAGTTTCTTAAAAATTAAGAGTGATAATTTACTAACAATGATGAAGAGGTACCTCAAACTTGGAGAAATATTAAGGTTATATTATATAATAGGTTTGTTCTAATCACCTGTAATGATGAATTATTAGATAAATAACAAAGGTTTTATAATATGATAGATCTATTAAAGAGTACATTATTAAGTTTGGATTATAAACTTAGGTGTGATATAGTTAAACCTGAGTATGTTGTTTATTTTAAGACAAATTTAAAGAAATATATAGAGGGTCAATTTAACTTGGGAAATAGTGTTACCTTAGATAAAGTCTATCAAATAGCTAGAAATATACAAAAAATTGAACTTTTTATTTTAAGAGAAATGAATAGCCAACCTCTATAGAGTCTTAAACTATCATTTGTTTATCCACTTATACTCACACTTCATCTAACTCCTCCACCATAGTTTTTAAACCTCCTAAAACTATATTATCATCCACTTCTTCACATCCTTCTTCAAGCCAACCCATTAAGTTATAAATAACTTAATCTAGAATTATCTTTTTATAAGTGTCATGAAAAGAGACATGCAGCCACTAGCTATCCAAAGCGAGCCATCACTATAAACCTAAAGAGTGATAATGAACAAAAAGAGTAAGAAGAAGAAGAAGAAGAAAACATAATGTCTAATGAGGCTACTAACGAATAAGAGCTTCTTTATTAAAATACCCAAATCCCTACTCTTTGTCATGGATATATAAAACATCTATATATACTAAGCAAGAAATGAGATTTTATGTGATGTCATACCTATATAAGAAGGTTATCTTATCTTAAGAAGATCATGACTTTTTGATAGATACATACTTTTGACAATAAGACTAAAATGTGTTCTTTTATTGATGAAGAAAAGATCATCACATTATATACTCTCATCTCATGAGAAATCTCAAGAACTTAAACCTATAATTCTATAAAACATTCTAAGCCCAAGGATAAGAAAAGAAAATATAAAGAATTTGAACTTAATCATGTTATCTCAAGTTAGAAAGACTCTTGACCAAGGACACTTAGTTTGTCTTCTCACAATTAAGGAATTAGTCATCACCTTACCAAACTCACTACTACTTATTGTATAAACCTTATGAAATAAATTTTTTGATATTTTTTAAGATGATTTACTTGGCACGTTATCTCTTGTATAAGATGTGCTAACACCGTACTAGATCCATCACTTATTGTACAAGCCTTATTAAATAAATTTTTTTGATATTTTTCTAGATGATATACCCAACACTTTACCTCTTATATGAAACATATAACATATGATCAATATAGTTCCTAAGGTAAGCCTACCCAACCTTTCTCCTAATAAGTTAAACCAAAAGGCTCATATTTAGTTAATTAAAAAAGGATTTATCCAAGAAAATATTAGTCTATATGTTTTCTCAACACTTTTAGCACCCAAAAATAATGCAACATAGAGGATGTGTGTCAATAACTAGGAAATTAACAAATTCACAATAAAATATAGGTTTCTTATTCCTTGTTTAAATAACCTCTTAGATCTGATGTCAGGTGCCACCTTACGTTTGAAGACAAATTTAAATTGTGGTTACCATCAAGTAAAGATTGGGATGATATATGAATGGAAGATAATATTTAAAACCAAGGATAATTTATATGAATGGATAGTGATGTCATTTTGGTTATCAAACTCACCAAGTACATTCATAAGATTGATGACATAGGTTTTAAAATCATACTTAAGATAATTCAATATAGTTTACTTTAATGATATTTTGATCTAAAAAAGTCTTTGAGGATCACCTAGACCATTTATATAAATTATATAACACTCTTAAAAAAGAACACTTATTTGTCATTTTAAAGAAATATGAGTTCTTCAAAAATGAGGTTACCTCCTTAAGGTACATAGTTTCTTCTAAAGGGTTATTTATCAAACCAAGCAAAGTTAAGACAATAATGGAGTGGTTTACTCTAAAAACAATTCATGACATTAGAAGCTTCCATGGCATGGCTACCTTTTACCAATGATTTATTAAATACTTTAGTACTATTGTCGTATCAATTGCTGATTGTACTAAGTCTGGTAAATTTACTTGGACCAAATCTATAACCTTGCTTTTGAAACATTAAAATATGCTATGACTAGAACACCAGTTTTATAACTACCCAACAAATATTTTGCTACTTTTGAGGTTGCATTCGATGCATTAAGAGTAGGGATAGGTGGTGTCCTTAATCAAGGTAAACGTTCTATTACCTTCTTTGGTGAAAAACATAATGATGCAAGAAAAAAATATTCTACATATAAAATGTAATCATTATTCAATCTTTAAGATATTTGAGATGTTACTTATTGTCTAAAGAAATTTTCTTATATTCTAACCAAAAGATGCTTAGGTTCTTAAATTCCCAATAAGACTTTAGTCATAGGCATCCAAATGATTCAAGTACATCCAAGAGTATACATTTGTTACTAAACATAAGTTTGTCTTAGAAAACAAAGTAGTTAATGTATTTAATCAATGTGTTCACTTATTAATAATTTTGTCTCTAAAGGTCCTAAATTTGGACTAAATTAAAATCCAATATCCTGATTATCATAACTTTATGCTAATTTATCAATAAAAAAATCAATTCTAAACCTTGTATTTAGAGATTTCTGCTTGAGAAATGAATACTTATTTAAGAACTATGGTTTGTATCCTAAATTTGTCACTTAGAGATTTTTTTGTCTAGAAAATATATGTTAGAGGATTATCTGATCATTTTAAGAGATATAAGACTCTTAAAGATGTTTAAAAGAGATTTTATCCTAGAATGACATGTCATATTACACTATTGTAGCCCAATATTGAATATGTATAACTATAAAATCTCTAAATATAGCACAAGGACCTTACATTCTATTACTTACACCTAATAAGTAATGGGAGCACAAATGTATGGATTTTGTACTTATATTAGCTAAGACCTCATCTAGGCTTGACTCTGTCCTTGTGGTCATTGTTCGTTTCTCTAAAATGACTCATTTTTTCTCTTGTCATAAGACATCGCATGCCACCTATGTAGCAAAGATATTTTTTATGAAATATTTAAATTGCATGTTATCCTAATGACTATAGTATCTAAATGAGACATATAATTTACTAATTATTTTTTAAAGATCTTATGACATTTATTAGGGACCAAACTAAAATATCTTCAGCATACCAATCACATATGGATGGATAAATAAAAGTAATAAATAGTAGTCTTGGAAATTCTCTTCATAACTTGATAAGAGAATAAGCTAAGCTTTGGGATCAACTACTACAATAAGAAAAATTTTTATACAATAATTCTATGAATCATAGTATTATTTTAAGTCCCTTCAAAATTTGTCATAATAATAAGCTAAGATCTCTTATTGATCTTATTCCCAAATAGTGGACCTTTAGATTTTTGGATTTGTACATCTACTTTGTTCTTTACTTGTTATATCTCTTTATTATATATATTAATATATAAAAAAATTAATCCAAGGAATGAAATATATATAAGAATCTAATAGATGCTAATAAAAAGGTTAAAAAATTTAGTGAAAGAGACTATTATATTAGAGTTAGGTCGAAATAATTTCTTCCTAGAGCTTCCAAGAATTACAAACATGTGGTGCTAAACATTTTAGGATTATTCAAAAACTAGAAACTAATGCATTTGAGTTAGATTTGTTAAAAGTGTATAGGATTAATGCAAACTTTAATGTTAAGGATTTAGTCTTATACAAGGCAATATATTCAATAACTAATGAGCTATTTGAGCCTAATTTTCTCATGTTGAGCAAACTCATTCCTACTATTACATTAACTCAAAAAGTAAAAAATGGGACCTTGTTGGAAAGTGTTCTTGCGTCTATCATTAGCTCGGGTAGTCCCCGTTTCTGGTGTTTCAGTCACCTTTCGATGGCTCCCTTAATTATATACTTAAAATTTTTTTTATTTGTTGGAAGGGTAAGCCTTTGACCAAGAACTCTCGACTTATCTATGATGACCTATATACCATATCATACCACACCTGTTGGATCATTAATGTATCCATCACTCTGATACCATTGACCTAATCTCTGTAACATAGAAGGGATGATGCTAAAGCATCTTATGTTAGCCCAATAACACAAACCCACTTGCATCGCACTAGTTTCATTTAAATTAAAAGTTTTACCTTAACTAAATCATATTTTAACTAGTCATCTTTGTCATCCACAGAGATTGACTATCATATTAGTTTTTTATGATTGCCTCTGATATTTTTGCTTTATTTGTCCAAGCATATTTTGTAGTAAAATATGTCATCATCAGCTTCAATTCCTGTGCATCTTTGCTCATTATTGCCAATCATCCATCATCACCTAGTTGTATGCTGCTTCCATTCATTATCACCTGGTTGCCCAACAACATTAGGCTACCCACCATTACTAGGATGCTTGACGCTTCCAACCTCCCAACATTTCCTAGCCGCTCATTAACCACCCACTCTTTGGTCATCTTCAATCATCATCATTTATGTCATCCATTATTGGCATCTTATTACATCGTTATTGATATTTGATCATCATGTTACATGGTTGCATAATTTTTCTTATGTCATTATCTTTTCATGTATTTTATATTTTATATTTAATATGGTTGGCTCATATTGGGTTAATGTCTATGAGTTAAAAATATTTTATATATTTTTATATTTTGTATTTAATGTAGGTGACCAATTTTGAGTAATGATTTAAAATTTTAAAGATCTCTTGTAGATTCTCAAGTAATTTAACTCCAAAATTTTATTTTCTCATACCTACTTGGAGTTAATATTTTAAAATTTTAAAGATCTCTTTTAGATTCTTAAATAATTTAAACTAAAATTATATTTTTTCATATTGACTTCTCATTTTTCTCATATTTATGTGTTCTTAAAGTTTATTTAATTTTTCTTTTTCCCATTTATTGTTATTGAGCACTTATCTATAAATTAAAGATGCTCATCATCATCATTATAATATTATTATCGATGGATGAAACTTCTCTTATTTATGTACTTCCATCATTGTAAACAAAGAGTGTAAACCCAACTCTAATTAGAGAGATTCTAACTTTCTCTCTTATTATGAGAGATAAAGATCACTAATGAGAGACCTTTCACTAAGAGAGCTAGTAATTAAATAAATTTTCTCTTCCTTTAAGACACTCAAGTCTTCACCCACCTTTTCACTCTTTTGACCAAATCACCACCCTTCTTAACAAGGTTCCAAATTCTAGCCTACCATCTTGTTTCCCCTTCAACCAAAATTTCTTGCTAACTTGAAACTTTATCTCATTTCCTTTTTCCATCTTTGATGTTTTATACCCCAACTCCAATGAAACTATAAGCCATCAATGCCAAAAAGGTGTACTCATAAAATTTTTATTTTTTAAGTAGTCTTCTAAAGTTAAAATTAATTTTTCTTTTATTAAAGTACTTCACATAGAGTTTAACTTATTTGTATATGTGAAGTTGGATGTGAGAAAAACTATTTAAGAAGACTTTATGTTTAACACTTAATGTGTTGCAATCTACTTTACTTAATAATCTATGCTATAATTTTTGTTACTAATTCTAATTAGTATATATTCTTTAATATTTTTTAATAATCTATTAAGCATTTCTAGTATTTTAAGCTCTAAATCAGACTATAGTATGAGTCTAATTTATCTTACATCACAAACTTAAGTGAAATAAATAAGAAAAAGCATATATTTGAAGAAAATATGGATAATATTTGAACTAGATCTTATCATAATAATTCTATCTTTGTAGCAAATGTCAAGCCAACTTTAAAAAAAGATACATTTAATAATGAATTTTAGGCAACAACAATGAATGAAAAATTAAATTAATTTGAAAGGAATTATGTATTGGAGTTAACCATAATCCATTGGCTAAAAGTGCATTTGGATAAAAATGGGCATTTTAAAAAAATAAATGAAATGGAAATATAATTAAGAATAAAGCAAGATTAATTTCAAAGGGTTGTTATCAAATTGAAGGTATAGATGCTAAAAAAAGCTTTGCATTCATAACAAAACTTGAGATAATAAGAATTTTGTTAGCATGTTTGCTAAAAGAAATTTAATTATATAAAATGGATGTTAAAAGATTATTTTTAAATAGATATATAAATGAAGAAATTTATGTGGAACAATCACTAGTATTTAAAGTTTATGATAAATTAGATCATATATGTAATTAAATAAGTTTTATTTGGACTTAAACATGCACCTAAAGCATGATATAATGAACTATGTAGTTTGTTAGTTTTAAATGGTTTCATAAAAGATAAAATAGATAACACATTACTTATTAAAAATAAAGGAGAAGATCGACTTATATGTATAATATATGTAGATGACATAGCGTTTTGTGCTAGCAATAAAAACTTGTGTAAAGAATGAATTTGAAATAAGTTTAATAATTGAGTTATCTTTCCTTTTAAGTCTTCAAATTAAACAAACTACAAATAGCATTTACTTATCACAAATAAAACATTTAATTTAAAAATTATTTAAAAATAATAGTATCACAAGTGTCAATCTTAAAAAAATTATGGCCACTAACACGCATTTAAATAAAGATGAAAAAAATCAATATATACTAAAATGTATAATGGTCTAGTTGGTTAACTTTTAACTCTTACAACAAGTAGGCCCAATATAATCTATAGTGTTTGTGTTTGTGTTATCTATTTAATTTTTTTTCAAAAAAATCTCATCTAATATTAGTAAAACATACAATCAGATATATAGTTAGAACAAGTAAATTATGACTTTGGTATACAAAAGGAGATCTAAATTTTCAATTAAGAGAATTCTCAAATGTAGATTTTGTTGGAACGAGAATAGATAAAAAAGAACAAAAGTAAAAATGGCAATTTCTAAGAAATTTTCTAAAGAAACAAAATTATATAGCATTATCCACTACAAAATAAAAATATATTACTATAAGTAGTTTTTTAGCACAAGTTTTATGAATCAAACAATAGTTATGAGATTTTGGTGTTACACTAAGACAAATTCTCATTTATTATGATAATTCTAATACAATAAGTTTAGTAAAAATAGAACTTATCATTCTAGAGAAAAACATTTAGGTATTAAATATAATTGTATAAGAGAGTATTTTGAACTAAATCTTATTTTATTAAAATTTGTGCTAATTAATGATCAATTGGTTAATATTTTTTTTAAACCCTTAGGTTGTAAATAATTTACAAAACTTAGATTGAGTTTAGGCGTGTTAAATGTATTTGAGTGATAACAAAAAAGAGAAGAAAATAAAATTAAAAAATAAAAGTATAAATTAAGAGGGAGCCCTAATCTAACAATAGTAAAAATATAAGGAAAAATTAATTTTACTTTTTTTTGTATAATGTTTTTATAAATAGCTCACATTTTTATTAATTTTATTAAAGATTTTGTTATCATTAAAAGAGAGATTATTATGATATTGACTTTTAGCCATAGTACTTTTTTTTATGATAATAAATTTTAAGCATAAATTTTGTTGAATGAATTTTTATATTTTAGATAATTTATGTATTTATTCATTGGAAAATTTAAAAAAGAAGACGAGCAAATATAAAATCTAATAATATGACCTTGGTTAGAGTGGTAGACTATCAAGAGATATATTTCTATTTTACTCTTTATATATTTTAGTTTTATCTTTTATTAGATTTTTAGGCTTGATTGAAAATATTCCATCAAGTCAAAAAATCAAATTCCATCAAACTCAATCAATTTATAAAAATATTTAGATTTTCAAAATCTTTTATTACCATATCTTGATCATCTTAAGAATCATTTTTTTAATATCTTTGAAATTTTTATTTTATTATTGATTAATTAGATTTAAAAAAAAACAAAAAGATCTAATTTTGCTTCAACCTAAACTATCCTAGCAAATGTTGGGCATGAAAATTAATCTTGAACTCGTTCAGTATAATAATCTGGTAGGGGCAACACTTTGAACCTGGAAACAAGTGTAAGATCAGGACATTACATCCAAATCTATTAATTTTATATGTTACTAACAGGAGTGGGTGAATAAATCCCAAACAAAGTAGGGGTCAGCTAACCTCGTAAATAGACTACTTATAAAGTGCAAGTAATGACTTATAAGGGGGAAAATGAAGCCGAATATATCATGTGGGACTAAAGCATTAAGCTTTTTTTGTGTAGTTAACTTCCAAATTATGGGAGTGACATAAGACGTTCATTTATGCAACTTTGTGATCAAATGGCATCATATCATCCACCTTTTTTAAGCACTAATTCCATCAACCATTCCATTATGTAATTTTATAATCCCATGGTTCGCTTTAATCATCTGTAAAGTTTAATCTAATTGTCAGACCATGATTCAATTCTAACGGTCTAAATTTAATACAAATTTCTAAATAGTGCCCCTTTATTATGAGTCATCCAATCACGTACTTTCGCAATGGAACAATTAAGGATTGTTTGTTCCAATCATTCAACTTTTTTTTGTAAAGGCCATTTTAGGTGTTATATGAGTTGTTAGAAAATTTATTTAAATAATACTTTTTAATTAAAATATGTTTAGTGATGAAAGCACTAACGACAAATTGGTCAGGTTGATAAGTTTTTTTAATAATTAAAAAATATCTAAAAATGTGAATATTCTTGAACAAAATTTATAGTTTAAATTTTTACAATAAATCTAAATTAAACAATTCAAGTCATAACATTGAGGCCTTTAGTAGTAATTGCTCAACGTCGCCTCCTTACGATGCATCTTTCTTCACCAAACTCTAAATTTCTCTTTCTTCTTAAAACCAACTAAGCTCTAATTTTTTAATTTGCCAAATTAAATTACTTATACCTTATTGAGAATTTTATTAAACATATGAATTTTTTTGTATAGATTTTTATCCTCATTTTTCTTTCTTTTTTCTGCCAATCTTTCTTTGTATTAAAGTCGTAGCCTATTTTTTTTAGTTTCATTATTGTGACAATTTAAGCTATCCATCTTTTGGTGAAAGGACTTGTTGAATCAAAAAAAAAGGACTACTTGAATTTTTTTATGTTTGATTTTTGTAGATGATAGATGGAGGCTTGATTTTAAATCAAAGTACTTAAAAATTGTTTGCGTATACCTTTAAACTTTCGTTGATCTTTACATTTCACAATTTTTTGAAAAGTTATTATTAAATAAAAATTAACATACTTTAAAAAGGAAATCAAAATTTATAAAAAATCACTTTTAAAGATATACTAAAGTTTATTAAAACTTGCTTTAATAAAATTTATTTTAAGAAATACCAATTTTTATTTCTTGTAATTCATCGTCTTCTTGTTAAACCATATTTAAGAAAAATGCTATTATAGATTTACTTATTAAATTTAAGAAGCTTAAGAAAAAACATTTAGCTTTGAAGAATGAATAGTATTTGCATGAACAAAAATTACTCGATTTATGTGCATCACATGATAAGTTAAAAGGGAACATGGTGACTTTTTAGGACTAAATGAACATTTGCGTAAAGAGAGAAAATTTCATATCTTATGTTGAAGATATAGTTTAAGAAAGAAAAATCAAAATTGAGACAGAAACTATTTATTTGAAAAATGAAAATTCTTTTGTTGTACAAAAAATTTCATATGTTCCACATATTAATGCATATAAAACATTTATTATAATTGTGAAATATTACATGGATTTTTTACCTAGTGTTGCATACTATTATTGCAATCAAGTGGTACGTATATCTTATGAATATTATAGTAAAAGATCAATAGATTCAATCAAACTATATTTTCATGGATTCCAAAAAATGTGTTTATCTATAATGATAAATTTAATCCAATTGAGCCAAAACTTGTTTGGGCACCAAAAATAAAAAATTAATTATTCTTGTTAAGTATGCCTCCATAATGGGACCAATATAAGAAAATGGTACTTATATACATGTGTTCAAGGCATGTGATTAATGATACAAGCAAGTTTGCAATATTAGAACACAATGATGGAGGTTTTGTAACACTTTTTGAAAACTTGTGCAATAAAGTAAATGGAATTGACAAAATAAGTAATTATAAAACATATTTATGGATGGAATCTTTTATGTTCATGGTTGCAAGAATAATTTACTAAGAATTTGCTAATTATGTGATATATTTTGATGTAACTTTCCACAAAACATTTTTCTTAATTAAAGAAATTGATCATGTTGTATTTTTTAGATGTTGAGGTAATAATATATAGATAATTGATTTAAATGACTCAAACCATAATGGCATATGCCTTAAAACTCAAATTTAGCCAACAAACTCATTGCATAAGAAATTAGAATGAACAATTTAAATACTACCCATAATATACTAAAATTCACATTAATGAGATGTTTGGCATCATTAGATTTGAAATGTGATAAGCTATGTTTTGCATGCTAAAAAGATAAAAAAATTAAAGAAACATTCAAATCAACAAATGAAGTCATACAAACTAGACCTTTAGAACAAATACACATGGATTTATTTGAACTTATGCAAATCATTAACCTAAGTAATAAAATAATATGACTAAGTCATAATTAATATTATGTAAGATTTACTTATTTTTTATTCTTAGTTAAAAGACTAAAACTATTAAGACAACACTTAACTATATTTCTAATGAGATAGATGATCAAAGATTAAGCACAATAAAAACAGCATATAATGATGCAATTGTAGAGGGGACTTAATTATCACACTATCAATTACATCACTCAAATCATAACTTGAATAATATCATAATAATAAAAAAATCATCAATTTAAGCAAGATCAAGTTTAATTAAACAAGTATAATATCTTATAACATTATGATTATAAACTAAACACTAGTATTAAAATAAAGATCTAACAGAAACATATTACATAAAACCATCTACCCGTTCTCACTCAACTAGAATATGATCCTCTAAAGTGCATATTGCCTCATCTCAAGATATCATAGTTGCATGTCTTATGACATAATGCTAGTGAGATAATAAATCTAACAAACAAATCTATAATAATAACAAATATAATCAATACCATTAAAGAAGATATAGTCCAATAATGTAAGCCAATATACCAGATAAATTGGAAATTCTTGTAAAATCATATAGTAGACCAAAGGAAACTAGTAAAGATAATAGCTTAAAATCATAAGCATTGATTGCATTCTAATTTTTTCATATCTAATTTGACCACAAGCTTGAATTTCTCTTATTAATTATTCTCTGAATCAAATTGTAAATATAATGACCTTAACCAACATTTAATCAATATATGAGGCAACCTTGCCCAGCCACCTAGCACAGACTACAAATGACAAAGTATATGTATGTGGATAACTTTGCCCAAATAATACAATGATGTATCATTTGTAATGAGGTATGTTTGCCTTAAGGATAATGTCTTAAGAAATTATTTTAACTATATATTCTAAGATGTATATCCAAATCATATTAGAGTCGATATTTATGTGTTTCTATACTTTATTTTCTATTTTATGTCATTTATCATACCACAATAGAATAAAAGTATAGTAATATGAACTATATGATCAAAACCAAAGACATTTCATGCTATATAATAAGAGTGACATAATAAGAAGACTACATACGCAAAATAATACTACTATATTATATTATAGTTAACAAATTTATCTATCTAAATTTTAAGCTTCTATATTCCCTTCCCAACCATTACATTCTTTGATTTCATACAACACTATGTGCATTTAAGGTTAATATTTATCCTATATGTGTCATGTTTAGTAAGTAATTAAAATTAAATTAATTATTTTTATAACCTTAATTTATTGCCTATATAATCACCAAATCTTTATGTAAGATCATCCAAAACTAAGAAATTTGTATTATATTGTACTTATACAATCCCATTATCTTACCATGTGATCTTCTCTATTCCTTATTACTTTAACATGGTTATTTGGTCCAATCAACAAATCTAACAATGCTACCATACTGTAAGATAATAATGTTGTACTATACATTCATATTCAAGCCCTTATATTTCAGCATAGTTCTTATGTTTGTGCAATCTATATAATCATAGTGTATTATTTAAGGAATTCTTTGATGATCATATCATACAGTTAATCACATCATAGTAAATGATGTTATTATTGTTTTTTTTAATATCATCCACATTATATTATGTGATAAGAAAATATATTTTTTCTTTAAACCCTAAATAAAATATATAATATGATATTTATATCATCCTATATGATTAACTCCTCAGTATTATAGATACTCATCATATTAGTATGATCCAAAAAATCAATTAATATGAGTAACACTAACAACCATCACACAGCTTTTACAAAAGTTCATTGTGATGCAAAATAATATTATTGTCATTATATAACGTGCTCTTATGGTAAACCAGACACTATCTTCTACTCCTTTAGCAAACCAAACATTGCATAAACAAAAAATTAGTTGGGAACTTATTTTATCAATGATGTTATTCTCAAGAATAGAAGATGCAAGATGATATACTAAAAACTATTTTAGCACATAAACAATAAAGAACAACTTAGGTTCAAGAAATATATCCGTACAAGGGTCTACTTAAAGGTGTTATAAGTTTAGAATAAAAAATCTTAGGATTGTTGAGCAATCTTAAAAGCTAAGAACTTATACTTACTTTTAACATAAGGGATCTCAGCCTAAGAAAAAGTGGTTTGAACAACTCATACCTAGGTACT